>OX638400.1:15679406-18533371 GCA_951813805.1 Limnephilus auricula | reverse complement strand
TGTAAAACCGAAAGCGCAAAAAATGTATTAAATTTACCTAGACGATATTGAATAGTTTTCTCTCACCAGCATTTCAGGATTTTTTCCGAAGATTGCCCTTCTTGAGCAACTAATAAGAAAATCAAAAATCCAAAAACCAATCGTCTGCTTTAGCCAATTAATTTGTCTTTATTATGCGAAGGGTAGTATAGGGAGGATCTCAGACGAGGATGGCTTAGAATACCCTCCCTTACAACTGTAGCACCCCCGGGACTTTATTAAGCTTTTCCAATTGATTTGATCGATGACTCTTTTGGGGAGCCAGTACTTGAAAATATACTTGAACCTCGTGTTTTAAGGCAAAATTCTCAAGGAAAAACGATACACTCCTATATACATCGCACACCCCATAGAAAAGGGTAGTAACTCAAATTTTCTGTTTTCATTTTCAAATCTTTTATTTTTATCTCTGAATAGTGAAATCGCTTTGAATATCTATGCCCCACGAAAACCGTGTTTGTTAAATCACCCTATCTCCGCGAGGTGTCGCTAGTGTCTCTTTTTGATGGGACTGCTTGTTTCATCAAACACCATTTGTTTCGCTCTCCTGTAACGTTAACTTTTTTGACGTACGACCCTTTTCTACGAGATATAGTTATTACTATTTTTTTTTCAAATTATTATTTTTGGTTTAGTAAATTAATTATTTGAAAGCGACGAATTAAGATGGTTCGTTGGATTGGATACGTGAAATCCAACTAAATTGATCAGTCCCAACGAATCGAAACAGTCGAATCGCAAGTCCCAACTGTTCCCTACTAACCGAAGCCAGTAGGGCTATGAAATCCACAATAAGGAACTCCAGTCCAATTTTTTTTTTTGTTTTATGAATAAATGACCTTCTAACCCCTCTAGTTGGCCGATTGATCATCGGTGATCACCGATTTTTAGAAGAATTTTGTCCCTTATGTATAAAGAAATTGTATCAAGAACAAGTCAGAATCGCTTGGGCCATTCTCGTTCTCGACGTAACGAAATAATGCATAGCGTCTAGTCTCTCGGAATAATTTTAATAAATTGTCGATGATGCGGCGGGCAAGGAAGGTGGCCGACAAAATGACCATAGCCGTGGCCAATGACCTTTGATCTAAAAACATGGCCAAAGCTATTTTACTTACACGACAATCCATGCCATTTCATGATATAGCGTGACCAGACGTTATGTGACATAATATGACACGACTCAACAATGACATGATTTTACATGATATGACCTCATATAATTTAACCCATTATCTCGACATGTCATGTAATCATTAGTTATTGTTATCTACAGGTTCCTACATGTATTGCAACAGTTATTGTTATGTACAGGTTCCTACATGTATAGCAACAGTTATTGTTATGTACAGGTTCCTACATGTATAGCAACAGTTATTGTTATGTACAGGTTCCTACATGTATTGCAACAGTTATTGTTATGTACAGGTTCCTACATGTATAGCAACAGTTATTGTTATGTACAGGTTCCTACATGTATAGCAACAGTTATTGTTATGTACAGGTTCCTACATGTATTGCAACAGTTATTGTTATGTACAGGTTCCTACATGTATTGCAACAGTTGTTGTTATGTACAGGTTCCTACACGTATTGCAACAGTTATTGTTATGTACAGGTTCCTACATTTTCGTTGTTTGTTTTTGGGGTGTTATGCCGTGTTGTGCTACCTCCTTCTTTAGCCGACGTTTCGGACAGCGTTGCAGTGTCCATCATCAGGGCAGATCCGGCAGATCCGTCGACGTGAATTTGTTGTGTTAAGTGTTTGCACACTGGCTAAAGAAGGAGATAGCACAACGCGGCATAACACCCCAAAAACAAACAACGAAAATGCTTTTGGCCGTGAAAATCTAAAAACGTATCAGGTTCCTACATGTATTGCAACAGTTATTGTTACAAGTTCCTACACGTTTTGCAACAGTTATTGTTATGTTTGTATTTTTTCGTCTTGCATCATTTATAACTCACTATTTTTACGCATAACCATGTTAATTAACATTATTTTATTTTGTTGCAGGTGGCGCTTTACATGCGTACAAGTCCATTGACCTGACCCCATCTTTCGACGCAAGTTATAAACAAACCTCTTCTAAAAATGTAACAGAAGCGATCTGTTGTTTCCATCGTGGCCATAAAAAAATAAAATAAATGGGCTGTGGGAAGTGGCAACTATTTGTCTTGTTGTGCAAAAAAGCTTTGGGATTCTATTTCGAATACGTTGAGTATTCCGGGCTGAAAAAAGTGCTTTGAATCGTTAAAAATACAACGGTGAAGATAAAACGTAGTGTCAATTGCATCTATTAGAATACTTGTTTTTGAGAGATGTCGTTATGGTAATGGGTATAAAAAAAGTTTTCAAATAATAATAAAATATACAATATAATGTGGTCCTTTGGATGAATACCAAATATCATTTGGTATACGATGCTCACTTGTAATAACTGTGATGTGATGCAATACTCGTACGCTTCAAATAAATCAATCTGCAGCTTTTAAAGCGATATAACCATGATATCGTTATAGGCAAATTCCACAAGACCCAAAACAATGTGTTAGAAATAGTTTGTACTGTTTGTATAAGGAGTGTTTTTAAAAATAATGTGTTATCTTTAGATATTTTTATACGGTGGTTTAAATCGAGAGCACAATGTGTATCAAGGTAGTTTGCAAGTGTTTCAAGAGAGATGCGTATTTTAAAATTTCTTTAAAATGTTGAATGATACTATGGTAACTGATTGGTACGCGAACTATGCATCTGAGAATATCACATTTGGCTTGGAGGGGGACCCAGGTTTTATACTCAAACATGGAATTCTGACCACCGCTATACTGAGGTAAGATTTTAGATTTACCATTTTTCATTGGATATTACTGCATGTTTTCGAAATTTACCATTTTACCATTAGATGTCACTGCATGCTTTCGAAATCTTTTTTTTACATTAGTTTCACACAGAGTGGAAGATACTCTCAACATCGCCCTGGTGTAAGACCACCATTCAGAATTGAAACGTTGCTTAATAATGGCTTTAGCCGTGTTTAGTGACTAAATCTGAATAGCCAGGTACTTCCCCACCTTCCTCTTCCCCATCTCCTTCCCTTCCCCACTTACCTTCAGCCTCACAACATACCCCAATTGGGGATGCCATAGTCTCACTGGCTCCAGGCGGGAGCAGTTAGGACTCTTGTGAGGAATTCTCTACAAATAAAAAAAAAACACATGAGGTCATCAGGAAAATAGTGCTGTGTGTAGGATCTTTTAGTAAAGGAATAAAATAAAGTTCTGGGAAGGAAAAATGTTTTTTTTACATGAACACCACACAGGAGGCCCTGAGGAAAATAATTTCCCTCAAGGCCTATGTCATCTATTAAGATGCAATTTGAGGGGTGGGACGAAATTTTTGAGTCAATCTTTGAGTCAATATCCGCCTTGCAAATAGAATATCGGTAGTGTTCAAATTCACCCGATGATAACTGATAACTAACCTCCGATAGGGGAGAATACCAAAAGAAGAAATTATTTTAATTTAAATACTTAATAGTAACAAATTTGAGAGAATTTTAGAAATCTACACGGGATATATCTTGAAAGAATCCAGTTCAAACTTTACTGGGTGGTGTAGAGCAATTTACGGTATTATTCAGCTTTAGCACTGGCCTGAAATACCGCGAATTCCTGAAAATGACAATTCAGGACATTCAACTTTTGCCTGAACGGTATTAGATATATATGTATATAGGGTGTTCAGGGATGTACGTCAGTTACTTTATCCAGTTATTCCTGACATTATTTGGAGTAAAAATGCAAATAATTTTTTATTCTTCGGTTGATTTGAAAAAAAAACATCAAAAATGTCATCGGAGACATTTAATTACAATTTGGGAGGCAGCTATGGGTACCACCGCCCCGGGACCCATTTATTAGTTTTATTTGTTAAAAGGTTTATATAAGTTATATATGAAGATAATGGTAAACTTTTTTGGAGAACCTAATAAGGAACTCTTGTGAAAAATATTATGGATTTAAAAAAATATGTTCATATAGGCCAATAAACGCTGATTCTGAATATTTAAGTTTTAGTAAATAATATTAAACGTAGAATTTAAATAAAATTATTTAAAACTTCATTTTTCATAATGTCATTAAAACACACCGTCAAGTTGGTATCACTGATTTGCTAGTGGTGACGTCACTGCTCTCCATTCGCCGATTGAAGTTATAGTGAAATGATCAACATTTAATGTTATTGTTTATGGGTTTATTTACATACTGTTTAAATATATTTAGGCATATAATATAGTTGTTGTGTTAATTGAGACATCATTTAGGCCCTCAAAAATTAAAATGATGACGGAAAAGGCATATATTTGCGGGCATTCCGATAATTTGCCGGTGGTTGATACCGAAATGGATCATGTTTTTCAAATATAATACGGACCATTTACGTCGAATCTCGTGTCGAATTTCGTGGAACCAATATAAATAATATTAAAAGCTACTATGTTAAATGGTCTTATTACTTGTTTTTGAAAGTCGTAGTTAGCTGTAAAAATATATTTTGGCCTGTTTGAGGTTATATGCTTTTGCCCTTTTTGATTTATAAGCATTATTTTCTCTTCTATTTTCAGTTAACACAAACTTAGAAGCCCGACTTACGATGTTATTTGTATTTGCAATGAATAACAATAATTATGATGTATTTGTATACATTAACAGTAGCGATGAGATGTTGTCATTTTACCTAATTTTTTTTATATTAAAAGCATTTAATCTTGAATAAAAAACGCCTCGACTGTTTACACCTAAAAATCGTTCCTCCTTCGATCTTGTCATACAAAATGACAACACCTGTTGAAAAACAATAAAACTTTTGGAGAGTGATGACGTTAAACGATCCACGATAGATACGGTGGTTTTCATGGGATCTTCAAAAATGAAAACTTTGACAATTATTTTAATTATTAAAACTGACTATAAAAATATATATGCAGTTATTTAAATTAGAAGGTCATTCATAAAAATAAAATAAAAATAGGGCTCGAGTTCCTTATTGTAATGTATCATAATCGTCTACAATCTAGTACATACTTTACCATTGTAGTCTATAGGCTCTTCAGGTCACATAGTCTCTTTGCCGAGTTGTGCCGAAGGTGAACGAATGTAGATTAACGAAGTCTTTTGGTTTTCAGGAACTCTTCCGATCAAAACCAACCTTCAGACTGAAAGGACATTTGTCCTCAGAGGTATTATTGTATTTACAATTAAACATAAGCGGTGCTGTGATATTAAGAACCTATAAAGTGTTCAATCAAGCATTATACATTTTATAATGATAATAAGTACTGGAGAATACAGGTCCTAGTTCTTACCATATGAAGATATTAAGGACATAACACTAATTAAATCTCTATCCTATCAAAACTTCTAAAAAAATAAGTACAAGCTTATGAAGAATGTCTTATAATTAAACTGCCTGTTTGTCGTAGGCAGTATCAGGGTGTGACAGCAGCAGTCCCAGGTGTATGTACCAGGGTTGTTGCGGATGCAAAAATTTTGACATCTGCGGACGCGGATGCGGATTTCAGGATTTTTTAAAGATATTTCATTTTTAAGTACATAAATAAATGAAAATGGTTTTACTTTTAAATTTTTATTTAATCATATTTTGAAAACTAAAATAAAACAGTTTTTATTCTTACTTATAAGCATTTTAAGTCTAAAGCGATAATGAAGAAAAAAAAAATTGGAGAATTAAATTTAATAAATAGTAATACAAAATAAGTCCAGGTTCGTGCTTTTTATTAGTGGCGGCATTTTTTTTTTTACTTTTTCATTTAATATTTATATCGAAATATTCATCTACAACGCAACTTGGATTAACTTAGATAAACACCGTGAACAAACACTGTAATTAATTCACAATGGGAATCACATCGATAAATAAATCAAAATCACAAAACCTGTAGGATCTTATCACCAATGTGTGTCTTCCTATTGGTCAGTTAGCGAACGAACTTCGTGCTAGTTGCTATCTTCGATCAACGAAGATAGCAACTAACAAGTTGAGGCACGTGCCACTCTGGCTCCACCCATTTCTTTACATGTCGTTACTTGTCTCAGATATGTAAAAGCTCCGCATTAATTGATGCGGAAGAGGATGCGGATGCAGATGTCTGAATCAATGCGAATAATCCGCATTTGCAGATGCGGATGCGAATATCCGTAACACTCCTGGTATGTAAGGTATCATATGTACACTATCTCTCTTTTTATTCCAGCTCTCCAGCAGAACAGACACATACTAGTCATCGCTTTATTAATTATTGCTAAGATCGCATATTATGATAAATCATTGTCGTATACGAAGATTAATTAACAACTCCAGAGAATATCGTAATATGGTACGTACTGGGACCTAAATTCTCCAGTGTTTATAAATGGATGCTTTTTGAAAGACTTCATAACACAGTGACTTGTAAAATAATCATAACGCTTCTGAGGACAAACTTCCCTCCCCTTGGTGTCAGGAATCCAATTAGACGAACTTGCGAATTATTTAATCAAAATCAAGACATATTTTTTGATACACGCAGTACTTTTAGAATTTTGAAAATTGATGGCTTTTTTTCCTACAAAGACATATTTCGTTTATACTTTTAGTTAACGTTTTTTTTTGTATAACATTATTTTTGACAAGCTTCTTCCCGCGACTTCGTCTGCGCAGGATTAGTTCTTCTAGTAGCCTATTTTTTTCCTAGGTCCCATCTATGTTTATACCAAAATTCTTTACCTATTTATTTAAAATATCCATAATTCTTGGTTCGAAGTATTAGGCGGGTACTTCAAAATAAATTTAAACATTTTCTAAAATAGAATTTTGATTTCACAATCATCGTTATGCAAAATGACATCCTCAAATTTTGACATTTTCTAATAAACAATAATTATTATTTATAATATATTATTGAAAATAGCTAGCTTTATAGATTATAGCCTAGATGTTATTCTGATGTATGAGCTATATTATTGTAAAGTTTCATTAAAATCCATTCAGTAAATTTTGCGTGAAAGAGTAACAAACACACATACATCCATACAAACTTTCGCGTTAATAATATAATAATTATTTTGGTCTTACCTTCTAAATTTTTCCAAAAATTGTTCGTTTCTGCTAAGATTTTGTATAGGGCAAAGTGTTTTGTTTCTAGTAATATGACAATCAATTGTAGGTAGAGGAAGGTTACTTACGGAAGCTTGATGCGAGGGTTTTTCTGCTTGTAATTCACTCTATTTTTATTCCGAATCGATATGCTTATTTTAACTGCGAGATGAAATCCGAGGTGCGTAATGCTCGCTAACTTTGCGAACACAGACTGACTTTCGGTCTAGACATGATTATCGCAAAAACTCACACTGGGGATCCGGGAAGTTGGCAGAGCGGGGGGGAAAGGGAACAATTTATTGTCATAGAATTTTTTTTTTTTTATTTTATTTAAAAAGAAAGACAAACATTCCCGGGTTACGAATAACCCAACAACTTTTGAAAATCTCCTACTACCACCACACTAAGCGGAAGATGTTGCTTGTGTTGTGATGGAGGACTTAGCAAGCCGAGGAATCGAACACGGAACGCCTGGGTGGGACCCAAACGCGATGCCCACTCAACCACGACTGGTCCGAATAAACACCTTATTCCCAATATGAACCAATATAATTTGCCGGGTTATCACTTCCAAAGTGGCGTAAACATTATTTATAAATTTTTATAAAGATATTGTGCATTTCTCTCATCTCACTATAATGTATATTTTTATAAGTAAAAATATTTGTATATGTTTTTATTTGTTTATGTAAGTCTATCCGTGATAAATAGGTTGGATGCAGTGGAGTTCTCTAGTCGTTTTTTTAAATATATTCTTGTCAATTGAGGTCAATATCTGTGTTTTCTACTAAATAAATAAATGAAAAAATAAATGATATAAAAAATAAATAAGTTTAAAAAATATATATTTAAAAAATAAATAAATTTAAAATATAAATATATAAAAAAAAAAAAAAATAAAAAAACTTTTACAATCTACCTTATAAATAATATTAGCGCTGTTATATAATATCTCTATATCAAGAATTTATTAAATTGACACAGTAACATGATATAGAGATGTCCAAAAGCACGTATAATAGAAACACGTGTGGAATTATGGCATGAAAGCGTGTCGTTTGTCGTCGAGCTGTGACCAAACTTCTCGTACAAAACGATGGAACGAGAAAGTTATAATGATTACTATAGGTACTTATTTAATTTTTACATTAAAAAATTTACAATAATAACAGAATTTAAACATAACATGATAAATAATAAAGTATATACTCATAAAAAACTAATAAAATTGATATAATAAGAAATGACATAATCCAAAGTGTAATATCTACATAAAAGTTAGAATGTAAGTAGACGGAAGCAATTATTTGTATGTGATACAACCAATTAAACAAAACATAAAGATATGACGTACTTGTAATGTATTAAATGGGCAACTAGGCAGATCTGCGGCAGTACGTGGGGACTCATCCCTAAAATGATGCAATGGCTGTACACAGCCGTTGTAAAACCAAGGATCATGCACGCAGCCCTGGTCTGGTGGGGGAGAACAACACTGAAAACAGTGATGGTCACACTCAACCACATACAGGTATGCCGAGGTATCTATGGAGCTATGCGAACCACTCCAATACTAGCCATGGGAGTGCTGCTAAACTTATCCCACTAAACTTATAAATAGGCAGCCTACAGGTTACAATGTAAAGGTCAATGAAGAGGTGAACTGCACAAAAACAGTCATACGGAGATCCTAACAAGACTCAGGGCAATTAGCACGAAAGCTGGAATGAAGCAAGACTGCAAACAACTTCTTCAGACAGCAGTTCGGGGTGATCTATCCCACAAGGGAGGAATGGACACGGTCCAACCTTCAAACAGGAACTAATCTGGTTCCCAGATGGAGGAAGGAACAGGGGCCGGGGTCTGTCTGCAGGGATCCAAGAGAGAACTCAGTACACCTCTAAGAACACACTGTACTGTGTTTCAAGCTGAGATGAAAGCCAACTTGGTCTTCGCACAGGAGAATATACGTATCGGGTACAGAAATAAGAACATAAGCATATGTTCCGATTTCTGATAGCCAGGCTGCCCTAATGGCACTGGGAAGTAACCGATGCGACTGGTGATAAAATGCAGGACTATTCTTACAGAACTCGCTACAATCAATAAAATAACCCTGATACCCTGGTACCAGGACATAAAGGTATTGAGGGCAACTAGCGGGCTGACGAACTAGAAAGGAAAGGCAAAAGCACCACTTGTGGGATCCGAGCCGCCCGTAGGAGTAGCAGCTTGCCACGCAAAATTACATATTGATAGGTGGGTCAATTCCCAGCACTGTAAATAATGGGAGAGGACATCCGGAATGAGACAATGCAAAGTTTCCATAAAAGGACCAGACCCTAGTCTAACAGGAAACTACTGAATATATGCAAGCCTCCCGAAATATCAAATCAACAAATTACAATCCGTTTTCAATGCTGCGGCAAGACTTATCACCGGCGTATCTAAATATTCCCATATTTCAGAGCATCTCAAACATCTTCACTGGTTCAAATGTCCTGAAAGAATCCAGTTCAAGCTCTGCTGGATGGTATTTATGTCCCTTAATGGAATGGCTCCTGCTTACTTATCGGAAATGTGTATTTCATAAATTCCAATTCCCGACAGTCAACTCTTAGGTCAGCGGCGTCATCAGCTATCGGAAGATACACACGAGTTTTTAACTCTCGTAAAGGTAAAAATGTTTAATTTATAATTTGAAATATATATTATCATCTTAATTTAAGTACCTCTATGATTGTAATAAATAAAATAAAAAATAATAATATTAAAGCCCGGAATGGGCTGCCACATGATTTAAGAATGATCACTGACTCGGCGGAATTTAGAGCTAAACTTAAAACTCACTTTTTTAGACATCCATAAAGCAAAGACAAACTGCAAAGTCATATATCCTCCAAGCATAAACTTTCTAATTAAAGTGTGTTTATCGGAAGTGACCTGTCAGGTAAGTATGTTTTCTCTATCTATTTGTAAATAATAATTCTAGGCCTAAGAAGTTATAATGAAATGTACAGCGCCTTTGAGGTGATTTCTCACAAAAACGGCGCTCTACAAATTATCCAATTTTTATTATTATTATTCGATATAGACAGAAACTCGCTGAGGGAACTGGTAGGACTATTAACGGGACACTGCCATCTCAGGAGACACGTGCAGATATTGGGAGTGGAAAACACCAATATATGCAGAAAATGTGAAGAGGATGAAGAGACTCCAATTCATCTATGGTGCCAATGTTCTGCCCTAGTGGGAACTAGGGTCAGATACCTGGAGAGACATACAGTAGAACCAGAAGACATATCCACATATCCAATGACAACCCTGGTGAACTTTATTAAAGGGGCTGGGGCCGTGTTGTTATTAAAGGATTGAGGTAATATGGAAGATAGCCCAATGGGCCTATGGCCTAAGTGCTCACGGGAACTGCTTATAACTGTAACTGTTCAATGTCTCTTTTTCATCACTTGTTATTCGATATAATACTTTTGTAGTCATCGAATAGTAATTCGCCCTCTTAATCCTCAATCAAAAATTCTATCTTCTAATTAATGAAGATAATATTAGCGAAAGTCAATCGAAAATCCGAAACAGAAAAATCAGAAAAAGAGACCTCTCTGGCAATCCGGGCCAGATTATACTAGTGTATACATATCAGAAGATCAATACGGATATCTACTTATGTCACCATTGAAACTCTTTTTAAATATCATCTATCGTTTTAAAGAAAAAAATCAGTCGCACACTTGATAAATATATTTCTCCAAAGTTTTTTTGATTGCATATGGAAAAAATGGCGGTAATAAATATTTTTTATGCTGACATAAATAATAAACTTCAAACAACACGAAAATATAGAATTTCTTCAGAATATCATTTTAGCCCATCTTGCCATTGTAATAACTCACAACCTTTTTCAGTTTTTCAAAATAAAGTGTCAGAAAAACAGAAGCTACGACTATAATAATAGTTATATGATATTGTAAAATATCTAGAGTCTGGCCAATAATGTTATATCTTAGTAATATTATAAACGCGAAAGTTTGTATGGATGTATGTGTGCTTGTTACACTTTCACGCAAAATTTACTGAATGGATTTTAATGAAACTTTACACTAATATAGTTTATACATCAGAATAACATATAGGCTATAATTTATAAAGCTAGCTATTTATTTTCAATGTATTGAAAATAATAATTATTATTTAATAGAAAATGTCAAAATTTGAGAATTAAATTTTGCAAAACAATGATTGTTAAATCAAAATTCCATTTTAGAAAATATTTAAATTATTGAATTTATCTGAAGTACTCACCTAATACTTTAAATCGAATCAAAGCACTCTTCTTAGGGTGAATTGCCTATTCCATAAAAAAAAAAAAAGAATTATAGATATTTTAAATAAATAGGTTAAGAATTTTGGTATAAACGTAGATGTGACCTAGGAAAAGAAAATAGATTATTTGAAGTACTCTAATCTTTCGCAGACGAAGTCGCGGGCAGAAGCTAGTATAATATATAGACTAGCCATTGTCTCACAAACTTAAGATAGAATGTGGCAAGTAAGTACCTAACACTCTTGTGTTTTCAGTAAATTCATAATTCAAAATATATTTATCTATGAAAAAGATACATTCAAATAATGTGTGTGTTGGAACGTCCGAAATCGGACCGTTGGTTTTATTTTTATTTTTCTGTATCTTGTTCTTTTTCATATTTTCGTGAAGATATAATAGAATTATCTTCTTCTTCAATACACTATAATTCATCTTCTTGTTCGAGGAACGGCTGGGCTGCGCATTTTATACAAAACTTAATATTGGATTTGAGGCCAAAATACCACACTGAACTAGAAATCTTCTTAAATCACAGGGTATTTATTATTATAGTAAAATTTAAAAGACAAATAAATAAAAAAAAGCTGATATCCAAACGAGATACCTAGACAAAAAAATAAAAATAAAATAAATAAAAAAAGATTAATGTGGTTGGTTATTTTTGGAGATATTGTATGAAAAAGGCCGCTACTTAAATCGAATAGGTACTTCTTTCTTTTATGACAATATCCGACGGCCGGCGTAGTCCTGGGGCAAGGCTTTGGTCTCACATTCCGAAGGTCGCGGGTTCGAACCCGGCGTGCGCAATAAAATTTTATTTGATTAATTTTTGTTATTTCACAATTAATTAATTAAAAATAATGTATAACATATCTGCGGCATGTTCCAGAATGGAAGATACTCTCAGTATCGCCCTGGTGTAAGACCACCATTCAGAATTGAAACGTTGCTTGAAATGGCTTTAGCCGTGTTTAGTGACTAGATCTGAATAGCCAGGTACATTCCTCCTCACTTTCCTCATCTCCTTCCCTTCACAGAACATACCCTGATTGGGGATGCCATAATCTCACTGGCTCCAGACGAGAGCAGTTGGGACTCTTGTGAGGTGATCACTATAAAAAAAACACAATAATAATTATCTAAAGTCGTTGTCGTTGCCTGACTTTATCGATATCGTACAGACAGTCAGTGACCTTTCTCTTGTTTTTAAGGTCAATCAAGTGTCCAAAACTCCTTCAATATCGGAATAAAACTGCACATCTGAGCTTCGGACACTCTTCTTTACTTAGATACGAGTAGATGGGTGACCAGAATGTTCAGGGTAAACTTTTTAAGTGCATGAATATTGAGTACAAACTTTTCATCGGATGTTAATTCCTTACATGATAATTCATCACGTCTCGATGTTTTAACGTTTCGTTTTTAACCTTAGGTTAGGTTAGGTTAGATAAGGTTAGGTTAGGTAAGATAAGGTTAGGTTAGGTTAATGTGAGTTATGATGTTATGAATTATCATGTGAGGAAGTATCGTGTCCTAACAAATCGGGCTGCCCATTATTGAATGTGTGTTGGATGAGAGCTAAAAATTATTCTTTACGCATCTTCATAATATTATCTCCATCTTCAAATTATAACCTTCACATTTTCCTGCGTCAAATTTATCTCCAGCACATATTTTAGTTATTACGTGAACACGTGCGAATTTCTTATCTCTTTATTATTATTTTAAAAGTCTTGCCTTACTTAAGGGAACTTTATCTCATATTCTCTAGGGAAAAATATATTATTCACCTTAGAAAATGTAACGTAATAAACTTCAAAGGTAAAAGCTAGACGAATTTATTTGATATACTTTTGAATCTAGCTATTAGTTTGTGATTTTCCATTATAACTAAATGAAAAAATATAACTTTGTTAAAACCACTGATTTATTTAATTAATGCCGACCGGTTTCGGAATAATCGTTCCTTCCTCAGGGCAAACTTAAAATGATTTTGTCAATCAGAAAAGAGTGGGAGGGTACAATTTATTACTAAGTGTTGTGGTAGAGATGGGGGCGTGGATAGGAATGAATGGAAAGTATAGAATAATTTATTTGAGTTAATAGTGGTACTGAAAATAACACTTACTAATGAAAATAATAAATTTTTAATCAAAATAGAAACCAATGAATCACTTTTATTTCATAGACTTGTGAAATTTACACTAAGGGCGCCACTGACTAAAAAATTAAAGGTGTCGTCTATGTCGAAAGTCAAGTTTAACATTTCTTCTTATTTTCTTCGATGGCGCTACAGCCCATATCAAGCTTTGGCCTCCCTCAACATTCTCCTTTAACTCCTCCTGTCCTCAGCGGCTGGCTTCCAGTTTGTTACCTGGAGAATCTGTGTTGCATCCCCTCTTACTTTGTCTTCCCACCTCAGTCTGGGTCCTCCCACTTTTCTCTTTCCACCTGCGTGTCCAGTCATAATTCTTTTTGGGTCGCGTGTGTCCGACATTCTCTGTACATGCCCAGCCCATCTTAACCTGAGGAGTCTAATATGGGCTGAGATGTTGTGGGCCTGATATATGAAGTTTAACATTTATTTAAGTTGCAAAATTCCAATTCCAAATACTAATTTTATAATTAATAATTAATTTTTTAGACAATTATCTTTTAAAATTCATAAAAACTATACAGGTATACAAACGAAAAACGTTCTTTGCTTAAAACAACTTTTTTTGATTATAACACGTCGACCGGTTTCGGTTGAACTCAACCTTCATCAGGACAGTAAACATATTATAAACTATATCTAAAAGCGTAAATTTAAAATGCTGTTAAGGACATGGAATCCAAAAATGTGTAAAATATATCATATTTCTCCTGTTTTTTTTTTCGTTTCGGTCTGCGTAGTCGAAATATTTCTAGACGAGTGTGTCCTTTATAAAGTGCATTTGATGAGGATTTTTTCCATAAAAATACTGTTATTAAAGAAATTTACAAAAAATGTACTAATGAAGGTTGAGATTAACCGAAACTGGTCGACGTGCATAAATTAAATAAATTGGTTTTTAACAAATAACTTTTTAAATTTGTATAATGTCAAACTACAAAGTGTGTGCTTTCTTCAATAAAAAAGCCTTAGGCCGTCGTCCAACGGGTCTGTAACCAAGTGCTATAATAATGTGGAAAATGTTGCGCGATGCATACTGCATGGTCACTACATACGGCAGACGTCACGTAATATTTTTGTAGCTTGTAGCCGAGTAAACTGTCGGTATTACAGATTTCTGTTTTTGTAATTATTGCCTTCACACTGAACTTCATCATTTTCTTACCTATCAAATTCAGTTAAGGGAACTCTTATTAGCGTACTATTATATATAATATGGTAATTTTATAAAATAACACTAGATGAACCGGCCACCCTTTGCTGTGGCTAACGAAACACAACTCTATGACGTGGGATAGACTGACGTGAAATTGAAACACAACGCTATTACCTAGGTAACCAGTTTTAACCAACGCCATTACCTAAGTAACCTAAAAATGCAAATTAACTTACACCGCCATCTGAAACTTATGGAACTTACAAATAATAAAAATTATTGTCGTATAACAAACATTTAGTGAATATTTTATTCGCAATAATAAATATTGCGGTCAATAATCGAGTTAAAAACTATCCCAACGTTTAAGTTGGACCAAATTACACACAGTAAGCCAAATAAAATCAAAATCGGTTAAGTAGTTTCAGAGTTTATCTCGAACAAACATCGTGACTCGAGATTTATATATATATATATACAGGGTGTTAAGGTACGTACTTGAGTTACTTTAACCAGTGATTCCTGGCTTTTGAAAAAATTTGAAAAAAAAAGTTGTCATAAAAGAAGTCGCCGGAGACCAAAATTTCATTTTTTACTCCAAATAATGTCATTAATCACTGGTTATAGTAACTCAAGTACTTACCTTAACACCCTGTATATATTAATTAATATCATCAATAAAACCGATAATTAGAAGTTCGTTATGCGATATACGGTGACGAGATAAATAAAGAGCCCCCATTGAAACAACGCACCGCTAGCTGAGTACGAAAATTACTTCGCGAACTCCCGCTCTTCCCCCAATCCGTTTGCAGGCCCTAATATGGAACGGTGGGCTCTTGGTACACACATCCTTACAACATTCGGTTTTTGTCGATTCTTTATCGACCCGTCGGACGACGGCCTTATTTCAAATAAAAATATTTATTTTGCATTTAATAAATCAGTTTATAAACAATACGGTCACGAAAATAATGAGGTTTGAAATTGTAACCTCTTTGATAAGAGTAAGTAATTCATTTTCCAAATAGTTTTTCAAACACAATTTTTGGGGAAGGAATAATTTGTTCCTAAATTGAAATTAGGTGTTCCGATGTGGAACAAAGGTTTATCTTTAGTTCACCGATATTTCACGGTAGAATCAATTATATCTCAAGTCATTTGATAATTTATCCAAGGATTATAGTGATAGATTAAAACCTAACCAAGTAAAATCATTACATTCTTGTTCGTCTTACGTTGTACGCGTGGACGGACGAGTCGAACTATGTAGTATCCCGACACTGGGAAGAGCACTAACTATACGACAGAAAAAAAGTGATTTGTGGCATGGAAACGTGGAAGTGAAGGAGTGGAAGATACTCTTAGTATCACCGTGGTGTAAGACCAACATTAAGGCCCATTAACCAGGGGGCGTGAATTCAAATTTCAACTTGCGATCCTGCCCTTGAAACTGTACAGAGCGGTTTAGATGAGAAAGATTGATTATTCTCCTTACCAAAATTTCTAACTAATAACTCAATATCCACTTTATTTCATTCAAAATTAGCTTTAATATACACCTGCATTCACGTAAGAAATAAAAATGCTCAAACGCGTAATGATTAATTTGTTAATATCGTTGTAAGTATTTTATGATGATAAGTATTTATGATTTTTCAATAATGTCTAAGCAAAATAAGTGTGTAAAAAAATCTGAAATAATTTAGTTTGTAAGACCGTAAATAAATAGACAAATTGAGGTAATCTCGTCACAAAACGCAAACTCGGATTTTTTTAAATGATTTTATTTGAACTAAAATTAAAATTTGTGAAAAGTGGCTCAACTATATAACGTGTTGATTTATTTTACCGTATTATTATATGATTTTAAATGTGTGTTGTATAAAACAATATTTTGTTTGAAAAGTTAACAAATCTGCCAACGACCAACGGTATAACCTTACTATATTAAAAATAAAATCGGCTTTTCAAAATTTAAAAAATGACTTTATACCAGATAAAATAACAATCTTTCGAAAACAAATTATGTTTTTTGGTAAAAAAAGAGTCAATACGTCTAGAATTTGATTAAATGACAAATTTCCGGTATTCTCTAGTTCTACCCTCTTCAGAATTGAAACGTTGCTTGAAATGGCTTTAGCCGTGTTTGTTAACCATATCTTGTGTTTGTTAATCATATAGCGAGGTATTTCTCCATCTTCCTTTTCCCCATCTTCTTCCAATCCCCACAACCTTCAGCCTCACAACATACCCCAATTAGGGATGCCATAGTCTCACCGGCTCCAGATGGGAGGAGTTGGGACTCCTGTGCGGTATTCATAAAAAAAACTGATGGACAAACTGCACATACTATCAAAGTGGCAGAGCCAATGAAAGATGTGTGTTTGGCGGGCAGGTAGAAACAAAGGCTAAGCGCCGCTCTGCGTAGATGAGATTTGCAGTAGGTAGTATGGGTGAACATTGTTAACAGCACTTTTGTACGCGTGGTTTTTTATTATTAATGGTTCATGTTCTAACCACTCTAACCTAACCTAACTTTCTTATTATTATTATCTTTTCTGTGGCACTAACTAACGAACGTCTTCTATAAAATGTGATGGACCTATTATTGGTTGCATTTTAAAGTATATAAGAAGACGTCAAGTCAACATCTTTACTTTTTAGACAATTTCGAGTTTTGATGAAATGGCAAATATTAGTTAGCCTATCCTCTTGAGACTAGAGGCTAATCCAAGCACCAGAAAAAATGGTGTTATTCTACATTATAAATGTAAAAGAACAACTTTTTTTTTTTATGCATAGTTAATTAATTAAGACGACCGTCCGTGGTTGAGTGGTAACAACACTTGACTCCCAATCGGAAGGTTGCGGGTTCGAACCCGGCGTGCGCAAATAAATTTTATTTGATTAATTTGTGTTATTTCACAATTAATTAATAAAAATAATATATATACTACATTTGCGGCACGTTCCAGAGTGGAAGATACTGTCAGTATCGCCCTGGTGTAAGACCACCATTCAGAATTGAGACGTTGCTTAATAATGGCTTTAGCCGTGTTTAGTGACTAGATCTGAATAGCCAGGTACTTTCCTACCCTCCTCTTCCCCATCTCCTTCCCTTCCCCACTTTCCTTCAGCCTCACAACATACCCCAATTGGGGATGCCATAGTCTCACTGGCTCCAGACGGGAGCAGTTGGGACTCTTGTGAGGTATTCTCTATAAAAAAAAAAAATTAATAACAGAAGGTACGTTGTAGAGTACCTCAGGTCACAAGATACATCAATACTAAAAAAAGTCTAAAATCACAAATAAAAACAAAATTTTAAATAGTTTTAGGACATTAGATATCCTAAGACGTTTTAAAGGTACAATTTAAAATAATAAAAACTAAAAAAAATAAAATAAAAATAAAAAACTTATGTTTTTACATAAAATTAGAATGATATTTACAAAATTAACGATAATCTTATAATCTAATAGTATGGTACATTTCAAAACGATTCTTAACACATAAAAAAAATAACATTAAATTTAGACCATCAGATACCTTATCATGGATCAAATTGAGGATATTCTGAGAAACAGAAAGAACAAAACAAACATTAGACGTCACATACTGACCTGAGGTACACTACAGCGTACCTACTATTATTTTGACAAATTGGATAACTTTACAAATAATATATATTTATTGAATAATCTTACAAGTAAACATGTTTCTGTCATAACTATAATCAATTTCAATTTCATTAATTTATTCCACATATCAAAAGTAATCTAATAACTAACCCGGGTGAGAAAAAGAACCGGACGCCATTTTCAAACAGTGCTCTTGACAAGACTTCAAAATACCTTTTGAATGATAATTTTGTAAAAATGCCACAGCTGATCAATCTGGCGGTAGTATTATTTGTCTATGAAAAGTGTTATCAGGGTTAAAAAAAATAGTAATATTGTCAGGAAAAAAGAATAACCCAGGTACTAAACAGTGGACTGCAGGACGCAAGAAGCTGTAATGTAGGTTAGTTCATTTTCATGACAAGACTTTTTTCAGATAAAAGTTAATTATTGTTTAAACCTGTACGTTTAAATATTACTTGATGACGGAAATCGTCATAAACCCTTCTTGATATTTTTTCCTTTGTTGTAAAATTGGTATCACGTAAATTCTGTTTGTGACAATCTCAAGAGAAATGGACACGGAGCTCTCGAATTTACACTAGAAATAATGTAATATACGGGAAGTCTCGAACAAACATTTTTTAAGCAATTCCACTGAAGTTAAACTTGTTTCAACTCTGTACGGAGAAAAATGTTATTCGAAAAAACGATCATTTTAATAGTAAAAACGGGACTGAAGTTATTACGAACAAATTAACAGTATTTCAATGTTTACTGACGGGAAAATGTAAGAATAATTTGTTGGTATACGTATATGTTCCCGCCAATAAACATTGAAACCCTGTTAATTTGTTCGTAAGAACTTCAGCCCCGTTTTTAACCGTTTTTACTATTAAAATGATCGTCTTTTCGAATAACATTTTTCTCCGTGATGTAAGTACCTGCGAGACTCTTTAGATCGGGAAAAACTAAATAATACACTTTAGTTGTACCTAATGAAAAACAAAATAATTATTATTGCATTTTAATTTTAAACACTGTCGAACGTAATCCTTTATAAATAGTAGCAATTAACTCGAAAACTAACTTATTTTTTGTGGAGACGGCCGGCATGGTCGAGTGGCACGGTTCCCGACTCCCAATCCGAAGGTCGCGGGTTTAAACCAGGCGTAGTACGCAAAAAAATATTTTTTTTATTAACTTGTATTATTACGCAATTAATTAATTTAAAATAAAATATAGTATATTTGTGGCACGTTCCAGGGTGGAAGATACTCTCGTATCGCCCTGGTGTAAGACCACCGTTCTGATTAGCCGTGTTTGGTGATAGGCCGGGTATTTTCTCACCTTCCTCTGCCCCATCTTCTTCTCGCCCCACAACCTTTACCCCATTCATACCCTAATTGGGGATGCATAGTCTTACTGGCTGGATGCATAGGCGGGAGCAGTTGGTACTCTTGTTCGGTATTAATGAGACAATTAAATCTTTTAGTATGTAGATATTAGTTTTTACAAATTGGAAAGATTTTCAACATACGAGGGTGGTCCAAGAATTAAAGAACCATATTCAGGAAAATTTTATTTTTGCAAAATAAATCATGACATTTTATTTACACATCCTATACTATTTTTCGACATAGTTCCCATTTCGATCGATGTACCTGGTAAGCCGTAGAACTAGGTCCTTCAACTCAGCCGCCACTGTCCTAAAAAATGTTCTGACTTCATCCTCAACGTCCTCGTCGGTCTCGATGCGTTTTCCGGCCAAATACTGAACAAAATGATGAAAATCATGGCATTGATTACTTTATGTATCCCGAGGTTGGGTCAGGTTAGGTTAGGTTAGGTCAACCCGTGTTTCGCCGCTTTTAACGACGGAGTTAAAAAAGCCTCGTTTTGGTTGGAGAAATTGTTCAAATAGACCCGAGCGCTATCCATACGATTTTCTTTGTGAGCTCCAATCAGCGTTTGGGACCCAACAAACACCCACAAGTGCAAAAGACAATTTTTTCCAATTGTGTGGTAGACTTACTGACGTCTGGGATCAAAATGTCTGCGAGCTCACGGATTGTCGGACGGCGAATTTTATCACTTAACTTAACAACCCGTCATCGATTGAGGACCTCCTCCCGTTCATATCATGAAAATGCTCCAATGCGGCGTACCAGGCACACTTCTCTTCTTCATATAGAAGCCCACAACACCAATGCAGCAAATATCTCACCAAGCACTCGCGCAATAGCAAAGTATACCCATTAAGAAAAAATTATTACAATTAGACATTTTTCACGATTCATTGCAAACATACAAAACCAAAATTTTGATTTTAAAATGTTAATTTTTCTCCACTTTTCATTTCTGTTTTATTAGTCAACCAATGTTTGATACTTTTCATTAGTTTCATCATAATTAAGTTTTAAAACCCAGTCGAAATTACCTATTGACATTTTACGGATTTACGTAATAGGAACAAAACCTTGTAATTTACTTAAAATACCTTACAACTTATATTTAATGTACTGTGTAAATCTTATAAACAAATAAATAATTAAATAAATAACCACTTTAAACCTCAGCACACTACTTGCTGACATTCCGCTGGTCGTCACATTACCATAAATGGATGTGAAACGATGGTTGATTTCAACATAGCGGGATTTTCTGTTTGAGATAGCGAATAACTGTACGCACCTTATTTATATGTAATATTGAGATAATAAAATAAATAATAAAACCAAAAAAAAAAAAAACTTTGCAGGCAGCGGGATTCAACAGCGGAGCGCACCTTTCAAACGAACGCAGGGGTCGCACTGAAGCATCTACCGAGCTGTGTCTGGAGACAAAATTCTGAGCTAAACGCCAGTCTGCGTCCGTTTGAGAAATAAGGTCTGCGTCGCCAAAAATGAATAAAGGTCTAATTTTTTGTAACCATTTATACCCGGCTTCTAACTAGGAGTATTGTAGGAGAATGAAACATATGAAACAATACCTATGATATATGTTGTCTTCTCCTAATAGCTATGTAAACCAACTTTACAAAAATCCCGATCTTGATGAAAAAGACGTTGACACCGGAAAATAGTTACGCTTACCTAAAATTACAGGGAGAGTGAGATGTGCAAATTGCAAGCGGTTAGAGCTCACCGTTCGTAAACAGGTATCTATTATGTCAAACACACATTATGTCTGCTTTTATGGTGAGTGAAAAGCATTCCACGTAAGAAAAAATATGAAAAATATTAAATTATAATATATACATACATATATATAAATATATACATTTTTTTATTTATTTTCATGATGATGGACACTGTAAAGTTGTCCGAAAAGTTGGCTTAAGGAAGAAGAAGCGCAACACGACATATCACCCAAAAAAAAAAAAAAATTCTTTTGGCCGTAAAAATGTTAAATTCTATATATATTTACACTAGCTGACCTGCTTACGCGTTGCTGTGGCTAACGAAATACAACGCCGTCTACTGGATGGTTACCTAACCTAGATAACCAAGCGTAGTGTCAATAAATTCACTCACACCGCCACCTGTCAGAAATTTATGGAACTTACAAATAATTACAAATCATTTTCCCATAACAAACATTTAATGAATATTTAATTCGCAATACCAAATATTGAGATCAATAATCGAGATAAAATCTATCCCATTTCTTAAGTTGGACCAAAATACACACAGTAAGCAAAATTTCATCAAAATCAGTTAAGTAGTTTCGGAGTTTACCTGGGACGAACATTGTGAAGCGAGATTTTTATATATAAAGATTTTCAAAACAGAACTAAGCACATTATTTCAATCCTTCTAAACTCAGATCAAAGTAATAAGTAAAGATCATTTTCATAAAAGAGAACTAGTTCTAGCTAGTTAAAATTGTTGGCCAGCACTTTCTGATAAGCAGATGTTGCAAGGCAAGGATTGTAGCGAAAAGCTTAATTTTCTGAAAAGTGTGGGCGAAATGACCTTTCGCCGTTCAATTATACTTCAGTTGCTTGGTTTGTTTGCTGTTGCGATTTCGGTTAGGTTTGAAGTACCACGACGAGAGTATGTTGTTGATTATAATGATTAACAAGTAAAGGTTAAAGGTATAATGTCAGGCCATAAAGTAATTGCTTTCTTCGATATAAAAATCGAAGTAGGTATATTAATAGGCTAATGCCCGTACGGTTCAAATTTAAGAACCCGACTCCGAGTAAATCTCCGACGCCACACTGTATGGAAATCGTTCTGACCCGTCCGTGTACGTGCAATTTTCCACGGAGCTGCTGCCGTAATATCCCGCGGAGCGGTTTTTTTTTACTGCTAGTAATACATTATTATTCCAGCAGTACTAGGAAAATGACATGAAGTCGATCGGGTGGGGTGGAGTCGTGAAATTATAGTTTTTTTTTCACTTCTGCCATTGCCTTCTTCAGTACATCATATTGTGATTGATATCCAATAGAAAAGAACTGATCAATAAAACAGAGAGGAACATTTGACTAGAGCACATGACAAAATAATAAATCTTCTTCCTTAATCCATTGTAGTTATCAATATCCTAAGTTCTTTTTTGAAAAAAACCTTCATCAATGATCCGCTTATAGGATAAATGTAAATTTCGGCATTTTGCAAGGTGAAGTCGATCATCTTGAAAAATTACGGAAAACAGCATTAAATCTGAATTGGTAAGCTTAATTATTATGAATTGAAATTTTATAAAGCATTGCAGGAAGTTCGAGCCGCAAATATGAGAATTAGAAAGATCAACGATAAAGAATATTAAATAAGTCGTTTAAAATCATTATTTAAATTTAAAAATAAAACATCCCACGCACGAGGGAGAGTTCGATTCCTCTTTAATATTCGATAATATCACTCTTCGATATCTTTTATATCACTCTTCGATATCACTCTTCGATATCACTCTTCGATATCACTCTTCGATATCTAATATCACTAATAATATCACTCTTTAATATCAGTTATAAGTTATAAGTTATAACAATAAGAAAAAATATATATAATGTGAAAGATGAAAATTACAATAACTTTTATAATATTTTTCACTTATAAAACAATTTAACAGGGTAAACGCAAAAAAAGGTTTTTTTACCACACGAGCGACAAAGCAATTTAAAACTTTTTCCTCGGATAGCTAAAGAAAATTTTTCCGCCCACATTAAAAAAATCGTACCTTTGTTTGAATATGGAGGTATACAAACTGATTCTAAATAGCCAATGAATTCGCATATCTTTTTTCTTTTATCGTATATTCGTAGGATTTATAAAAAAATATTATTAAATCCCTAACTTTAAAACATTTTAAAGATTTAGATAATATTTATTTTGTTATAATTTGGAAGAGCAATATATTATATAGTCGCTTTAATAATTTTTTTTTAAATAACAAAGCAATCCGTGCTCGTGGAAATAGTGCCATAATGTGGCAAAAGGCGTTAGGTGGTTAACGATTTCACTCCGGATTTCGGTTGGTAGTGGGGTGAGTGCAGTCCTACACAACTCAAATATACATACCTATCATAATGTGATATCTGCATATAAATAAACATTCAGATTTTTTACTTTATTTTATTTCATCCACGCTATGATTTCACCTGTGCTGTGGAGGATATTGTATGAGGGTAATTTAGTATTTTAACAGGAAAACAAAAAGTGTGAAAATTTATATATTTTTGTTACTTTCAACTTTCCGGAGGCAGACGGACTGTGGTATTTCAAACCGGGTGAGCTTAGATAGTTAGGGGAGTAGGATAGGGAACGAGAAGGAGATACGGTACTTGATGTTGAATGTAGATATTAATTATATCGAAATATTTATTTATTTATTTATTGGTAAGAGACAAACAGCTTATACATAAAATATAAAGATAAATATATACATTGTTAAATGAAGTCAAGCCAAAAAAGTCTCCTATGTTAAAGTTGAATGGAGATGGAGTTTTATTACATACAATTAGTTTTGGGTGAGAAGGAGAGGAAGAGGAATATAGGATGAGGATAGGAGATGCTCCGAATACATTCCACACTCTTGTATTAATTTTCGATCGTACGTGTTACTTCTAATCGATATTTGTGAAGTGTATTGTTAAATATGTCAATATTTTGAAATTTTGTGTTATATATATATATTAAATGATAGAGGATTTTACAACCGTTTTAAGGTGACTTAAAATGTGTTTTTTTTTATATGTTTGGAGCCCAATTTAGCCATATAATCAATTGCTTGTAGGTGTACGATACAAATAATTACAAATAGATTGTTTTTAAATTTGCCCTACCATGTCCAACAAAATTATAGCAGGTCTATGAGCCATCCGCCGTCAAACGTCAAACTTTAAAGGAAATAAAAAATAAAGTCAAGCTAACACTTTATTTTTAACATATTAAATGCGTTTGATTAAAAAATATCGGTTTACATATTACACTATTTAAAAGAAATTATTTGTATAAATAATAAATACAATTACTTTAATATGGAGAGTTTTTACTTTGACGTCATTTTATTGTCTATGAAAGAAGGAGGCCTCACACACGAGTAATTCTACATTATTAAAGATTAAAACGTTGGGAACAGGCAAAACTTAGCCGCGCCTTACGGTATGCTAAGATTAATCAATCGAACCGTTGGACCCAACGGCTGTAAGTAACCACTCGGGTGTTAGTTTGTCGAGTTTCTCGTTGTTGTGTTATTCTAAAATCGAATCATTTTATTCTTAAAAACGGTTAAATAGGGGACTGAAGTTCTTACGAACAAATTAACAGTGTTTCAATGTTTATTGACGGGAAAATGTAAGAATAATTTGTTGGTATACGTACGAAATTACGTATACCAACAAATTATTCTTACTTGTTCCCGCCAATAAACATTGAAACCCTGTTAATTTGTTCGTAAGAACTTCAGTCCCGTTTTTAACTGCTTTTAAGAGTAAAATTATCGTATTTTAGAATAACATTTTTCTCCGTGCAGTACGCAGTGGATCAACATATCTAGATGCTCTGAGCAGGCTCCAATCGAATACCTGTTAAATACAACAATCAAAGTGATTTCGACACCCGCAAAGTCTTCGTCAACAGAATACAACCAATATTTTTCTGTAAATCAAACACCATTATAAAAGGTCTCATTCATTTTTCCATAAAAACAAAGCATATTTGAAATGCAGCAAAATTTAAGGCCACGAAGAATAGAAATCAGAGACAGTACTGGGATAAAGTCTAGAGGCCCCTAGCCAGAAAAGGAAGAAAAACAAACAGTCCGGGGTAAATTATCTCGGTGTCCAAACTGACATATTTCGTGTGTCTACGATATCTAGCCTCGTGGAATATGGACCGAGAAAAAACATAGGCGGAGTACGTCTGGCATTAACAGTAAAAAAATTCTATATAATAGATGCATCGTAAAAGCTGATTATAAGATATTCTATGTTTATGTAATCTCTACATTTTTCCAAGAACACTCAAAATTTCAGATCAATCCTGAGATTTTTTTTAAATTTTGCATTATTTTTCATTCCAAAACTTCTCGCAGTATAATTTGATGAAATTTAAGAATTATCATTGTATTCCATTTCGATTTATTAACATCATACCTGATAATATAAATATTGAAGCATAGAACTGCTTACTGCAGTTTAAAGCCAATGAATCCACCTTGATTTTGAACACAAATCTGCGCTATACAAATGTGACGTTATTATTATTATTATTATATTAGTCCTTAATTTTAAAGTCTATGTAAAAACTATCTAAAAATCTTTGAAATTATATTTCATCTACTTGAACTTGGGTAGCCATCCCTCCAGTGAAAATGGAGATAAAAATTTAAGGCAACGAATGAATAAGTAGGATCGATAGTTTTAGTTAGTACTTAAGAAGCTAGACTTTGAATCACACGCGGAACACCCGCGACTGTCATTCTGTCCCGCTCACAATAAGCTCACGCACACTTACAATACATGCGAATGCGAAATGTGCGAATGAGACAACGCTCAAATTTACCTACAGAAATCGCTCGAAAAGGGGTTTATGGAGAATACACTTTTCTACACCGAAAATTTCACGAAATTGAAATTGAAAAAAAAAAATTTTTTTTTGAAAGCAGAATCTACGTCGGTAGCTTTTTACAATTTTATAATTCTTTATGAGAGTTGAGTTAGCAGCACTTTTTCCTTAAATAATATTTTTTGATAAATCGTACATGTTTGACAGTGAATGTTTACGTTAATACGAAACGCATCAAAAATTCGAAAACATACCGACATAGTTTTCACCCTCCAAAAGGCAGTATAAAAAAAATATATTCATTTAGTGCAATTTTCGATGTAGAAAAGTGTTTTTTCCCGGGCGTCCTTTTTGTATGGGCCGAAAAGCGAAGTCTATCATCTTAATGACAAATACCTGATTTGGGAGGTAGACAAATATATTTATATATTATATTATGAAAAAATTCCAGGAGAGTGTAGATACATGTGCTTCGGTTGTGTATCCGTCTGTAAATCTAGTTGAATAATTGCTTGGAGAATTCAGGCAAGCGATAAAATACCTACTTATCTATAATATTATTATATTTTGAAAATATTTTTTTTTAATTGCCTTTTTTTAAATTTGAACTGAATTATCGAGAATTCAGACTAACTGTGATTTTACGTAAACTTCTTAATTATGTCCATAACAAAGTTAAAATATTCTGATATCAGTACGATATGAAATAAAAATTATTTTGCAGATAGTACAAAATATATTATAAACACATTTATAAAAATAAATTCCATAAAACCGTTTTGAATAATACGGAACATAATAATTTTAAATAATAACTTGCTCCCTCCAGTTTTAGGACCTCCTTTGGACAGTCACTGCTGAGATAATTTTGATGGATGGTTTGTGCTCTGACTCTGGACTGGAAAATAAAAGGGATCGACCACAGGCCCAGACAGTTGCGCGCACCAGACGTTGCTTTTCGACTTGAGAAACGCCATTTTAAAGTGGTCGGGAATAGCGAAAAGTGGGAATTTTAACCCGTGACCCTCCTCGTTCTGATGAAAGGGAAATTCAGGAAATAAAAATAAAATTTTGTGCTGGTTAGGTACTAAAATATGGTTAAAAAACATCCCCCTTTAGCTGCAAATGCTAACAATTGTAAACCTTGGCAAGAAAACAGCCAATGTCTGCACTTTGAGAAAATATTTCTATTTAGTTTCGCAAATTTATTTATTTATATATAACTATATATATTACAAACAATACAATACAGAATGATCCTTTGTCTGTCCAACTGGGAAGGATTCCCGTTTCAGGACAGCCAAATTGTGTATTTAGTACATAATATTCTAACAATGGAATGGTGATTCTGTCAAGGCAGATTTTGAGAACATTAGTAATTGCATTCGTAGTGAAGGGATGGTTTCTTTATCCTTAAAAGAATCGCAAAGATGTAATTTTTACCTGGGTCATTATGGATAGCATAAGTAATTGCCTAAGAGTATGGATATTAGAGAGACGGCATGTGAAGTGTGCCCGCGCGCTCCAAGTGTGCCTTTTCAAGAATTTTACCCATAAGGCTGACATTGGCTGTCACCGTGGAAGATGGCTGCTATCGTAAAAATGTCGGAACGTATTAAACGACCAAAAAACAGCAGCCAATGTCAGCCATTTAAGTAAAATTCTCGAAAAGGCACACTTTGAGCGCGCGGGCACACTTCACATGCCGTCTCTCTAATATCCATACTCTTAGGTAATTGCATTCAGAACACATGAATGGTTTCTTTCGGAATGATCACAAGTCTAAGATTCTTTCCAGGGCATTTTAGAGAACATTTACAATTGCATAGTTAGAATTTCATCATTTATAAACCAGTATAAGACGTATGAATCCTAAAATACTATATTTTTTAGAATTTCCTAAGTGATAGAAATTACACGTTACTAAACCAGAATATATGCCGTATGACATATGATTTTCCAATTTATTAGTATAGAGAATTTCGGATCTAATTTTTTTGAAATGGCATTGAAATTTTTTGAAATTATACAGTAATCGAAAAAAAACCACGCAAAAAATTTGTAAATTTAAATTTAAATATTAACAACAATTGAGATTAAGTTATTAGGAACAAAAATAATTATTTTTAAAATTGAAATAAAAAGTGACTTTATAGATCCTTAATCTCTCTTCTCATAATATATTATTTTTCTTCATTCTGTTAAAGTACTTTTATACTAATTTTCCATTACATTCTCTTCAATTTTGAAATAAAAACAAGCAATATATCATTTTGTAAAAACAAGAAACGTCGTGTTTTTTTTGTCTTACTATACTTTTAAAAAATAAATAGAAAACGTTTATTTTTGTTGTACGTGCAGAGAACATATTATAAGTTAAATCAATGATTTTGCTAATCTTTAGAAAATAGTACAAACTTAAAGTTCTAAATGCTCTTCAGCACGTAAAATAACCACGTTGTCAAACAGCAAATGACAATCGCAGAAAGACAAATATCTTGTGACATGATATTGACTGTGGGAAGAAGAAGCTATTATTTTTAGGGTTCTTTATTTTTTGCTTGCCAAATAAATGTGCTTTAATATTAAACATACAGCAATTGAGTTTCTTTCCGCTGAACGAAGTTGTGCGACCAAAAAACTAAAAACGTTAAAAAAACCGTTTAATTATAAATATTTATTTATATATTTAATAAAAAATTATGCATAACATGAAATATATAAGCTACACATCTCACTAGAACATATTTGTATCGAGATGTGCAGCTGTACAATGATGGAATTTAAAAAAAATACATATATACTTAATATCCAACATTATTTACAGTTGGCAACAAAAGTTAGGTAAATATTGACAGGTAAGTAAGATCTAAATAATAATAAACAATTATGTAATTGACACTAAATGAATATAAGTAAATTAAGGAGATAATACGATTATGAGTAAATAATAATAAACAATTTTTTATTAGTAAGTAAAAAAACATAAGTAAATTAAGTCAATCATAAATTATGAGTAAAAAACATTTGGTCGAAGGTAAAAAATAATAATAAATAATTATGTAGTATATACTATATGTTTATTTACTTACTATATTATAGTAAATAAGTAATAATACAAACGTTAGGTAGATAATAATAAGTACATTAAGTAGATAACATTAAAAATAAATAATGATAACAATAAATAAATTAAAAAGTATATTAGAGCCGAAGCCTCTGATATGAAAATATCTGGAGTCGGTGAATTATTTACCCATTTGGTACTCTGATAGGTTAACATGTTGTTCTTGTATTGTTTTGTAATAATTATACTTATATAATACACTTGCTATCTTAAAATAAGTGTGTAAAAAAAATTTGAATTATTTTAGTTTGTAGGACCTTAAATAAATAGAAAAACTGACGTATTTTTATCACAAAACACGTCTCGGATTTATTTTTAATGATTTTAATTTTTCTTAAATTTAATTTCTGAAAACTGGTATTGGTTCTTTTGTTGTATGATTATATGATTTGAAATTTGTGTTGAATAACTCAGGTACGGGGCATACGTCATTCCTATGTCTACCTACGTTAAATTGTCGTGAAAACAAGCTTATGTGCCCAAGCGGTTAATAGAATCTATCGTTTGAAAATTGAACAAATCTGCCAACGACCAACGGTATATATAACCTTAGTATATTAAAAATACACTTAGTTTTTCAAAATTTTAAAACTGCGTGTATCAGATAAAATAACAATCTTTCAAAATCAATTTATGTTTTTTTGTAAAAAAGGGTCAATACGTCTGGAATTTGATTTAAAAAGGACTAATTTCGGGTATTCTCTGGTAATATCCTCTTAAGGGTTAAATTAAAACAAATAACTTTGTTTAAACCACTAATATAATCACAATCGCCTACATGTTTCAAAACCGATGGTTTCGAAAAAAGTTTATAAAATCGGAGATATTTATCCGAGACACTATCTAGGTAACAAATACATTCTTTGTATACTTGTTTCCAATAATAAAGGTAGCTGCCAATAATATGGAAAAAAACATTAGTCGAAGATAATATTGTTAATTCTGAAATTTGAAATATGAAGTTGACAATCATATAAGATCGCAGTAGCCCAATTGGTAGAGGTGTATGTCCCGGTAAGACGTAAGGTTCTGGGTTCGAGTCCCAGTTGCGACCGATATCTTTTATTATTTTTCTGTGTCTTGTTTATTTTCATATTTAAAAAAAAATTAGATTATTATTGTTATCTTCTTCTTATAATTTCGTTAATGTCATTACTACCCTGACGAAGAAACCATCGGTTTTGAAACATGTAGGTGATTGTGATTATATTAGTGTTTTAAACAAAGTTATTTGTTTTAATTTAATTCAAAATGACGCCACAAAGTGATTTTGCGAAGTTTGAAGAAATCCTCTTAAGGGGTTTAAGAATCTTTCGATAAGAGCCCTGCATCCTAGGTCAATGGTAATGTAATATATAACTAATGACATTTCGAAAGTTGGCACGTTGAAACCCAAAATGACCATTCAATACGAGGTACACAACCCCCGTTCCGCTGTTGTTTGTTTGTTAAATGTTTAATTTATTCGTCCAAACTTTTTAATGACTTTATTCATCGGATGGGACATTAACCACGAAGCGAATTGCGTCGGTGTAAAAACTAAATAAATTAAAGTCTGTTTTTGAAATCAAGACAAAGGGTCAGTCGTTTATAAGTGAAAAATATTATTATGAGAACACATTAAATCACATTACTATACAGAAAACACTTAAAATTATCAATTTACGAAAAAAAAACATTGTAAAATATTCAGCAAAGAGGAGAGATAGTAATTCAAATTAACAAAATATTAAGAAATGACATTTTACGATTTTTAATACCACAGTGCTTGGTGCTTCTTTACCACGTTTCATCTAAATTGGAAATTTTTTTTTAAATTAGAAAAGTCATCCAGAGGAAGACCAAAGAACTCATGGATGATTCAATGCTCCAAAATCCTACGTAGACACGGCCAGGGTGAAAGCGATACTCTGAACCGAAGAAGCTACAACCTGAGGACGAGGAGAGCCTACCTAACAGCCTACCTAGGCAATGAGTTGAGAAAGTGCAAGGAAGAAGAAAAAGAAGATCTAAATTGGAAAATTTTATGACTTTTACAAGAATTCGAAAATGTAGTGTAAATATATTTTTCCGGAAAATCCTTCTATTCTATAAATATTTTTCCGTCAATTATATATATCAACTAAAATGAAGTAGGTGCTTAGACGCTAGTCAACCAAATTACAAGGTATATTTTGAGAGTTAAAGGTATAAAAAAAAACTTTCATATTTTAGGTCCTACGCGTGAACAAAATATGATTTTTGAATGACATTTCAAAACGCAACTTTTTAGCCGCAATAGATACAATAGTCGAAAAATAGTTTTTTCGACTCACTATATCTATATATTATACTTTTAATTATTGATCGGCCATTGGTACAAAAAATATGGTGGCCGGTCTACTCAAACTTTTTAAGTGTGTGAATATTGATTACAAACTTTTCATCGGATGTTAATTCCTCATATAATAATTCATCATGTCTCGAAGCGTCGAAAACTGATAATTGGGGTTTTTAACCTTAGGTTAGGTTAGGTTAGGTTAGGTGAGGCGGGGAAATGGAAGGGTAGGTTAATGTGAGTTATGATGTGATGTATTATCATGTGAGGAAGTATCGTGTCTGAATAAATAAACTATGGGAATGCAGACGCTGAGATCTCATAATCCGATTAGACATGGAACCAAAAAAGATAAGTTATTTAAGTATCTGAAAACCGAACCAAAATCTTCTTAAAATATATTTGCAAATATCTAGCTTAGTAAGTACAAGAGTTTTTTTAAACTGAATGCCGAATAAAGTATTACCTTTTTTTTATTAAAATGTTTAGAGAATCAAAAACAATAAAAGCTTGTTCTTAAAATCATAACACTGTTGAGGCAAAGGAAAATCATTTAGGAAAATCCTAGCATTGGCGGATATGAAAACTAAATACAAAACCCAATTTCCAAGAAAAACATATAATTTACCATGCATTAACATAATAATGTGGTCGTGCTGAGAAACTACGCATCTAGCCATATTTCCAACGTATATACTATTTTTTCTCCACGTTTGTGATAATTTTATTTGCATATAAATGTTTCTGTTGTGATTATTCTATTTGCATATAAAAGTTTTTTGTTATGTATAAAAAATACATCTTTTTAAATTCACTAGGAAAGTTAGTAAAAAAATGAGATTTTCACTACAAATTACCATTCACGCAATTACATATTTATAATCAAGTAGGTAGTTTTGAAGTTTCATCTCTTTTTTTTCTCTCTCTTTACTTGTTTTCTCTTATTGTTTGTTCTACTTAACCTGTCCTTATTTTTAATTTTATGCTGTACTGAATGTAAAACTTATATTATGATATGAAAATACCTTTGTAAAATTGTAACTACTACCTCCTACCTATGAATTGTAAGTTCCTCCTGTCCTAAAATGAGTTTTGTAATTCATCGGGATTGCTCTAGCAAGAAATAAAAACAATGAAAAAAAAATCCTATTCTTGACTCCAATATATTGATTATTTTTATTATTTCTCAATGTAGGAGATAACTGGATTCAGAGAGACTATTGTGTGATCACATTGATCAGCTAGTGGCTGAGTTCACAAATGCGTCTGGTTTCCATCCATACGGAAAAAAATGTTATTCTAAAATACTATCATTTTATTCGTAAACACGGTTAAAAACGGGACTGAAGTTCTTATGACCAAATTAACAGTGTTTCAATGTTTATTGGCAGGAAAATGGAAAAATAATTTGTTACATGTTGCTTACATGTTCCCGCTAATAAACATTGAAACTCTGTTCATTTGTTCGTAAGACCTTCAGTCCCATTTTTAATTGTTTTTACGAATAAAATGATCTTATTTTAGAATAATATTTTTCTCCGTGCATCCAGGCTTCGCGCCGTGGGTATGTTTGTATTTCTTAACAAAACAAAATCACATATTTTTATGTTGCTTTATTTAAGTTCTTTTTTTAGTCTATATCCATTTTACCGCCATAAAACTACCCACTAAACACACTGGTGTAATTTTCTTCTAAAAGTATTTGAATAAATCAACAAAAATAATAAAACTAACTAAAATTAGAGCTTTAATCAAAACCCAATTAATTTCACTAACAAAAAAGCTATGAAAATTCACGCCGCTTGTAAAATAAATTGAAAAAACTCCATTTTTATTTCGAAGTAAAAACGTACACATTTTGTCCACGAAAGTTCCATTCCACTACTTGGATAGTTATGACAGATTATATTATGTATGTTATGTTTATGTTATGTCTATTATAAAACATAAGAACAGATAGAACAAAGCAACCAGGGGCGGATTTAACCATTATCATTTCAGCAAATAATGCTGATTGCCACTAAAACCGCTATTCATAATAATAATAGGGCTATTATGATTTTTTATTTATTATTTTACATTTTTAAAGGCTCATATATCTCCAAATCTCGGTTAGAAGTCAGAGCACTGTCTTGCATGAACCGCTTTAATAAAATTAAAGAAATATTCTATTACGCTTACTGTTTTTCTGTCGGTATATGGCCTTCAAAATGTGTATTTTGATCTTGTAGAGTATCTAAAAGCTTCCGGCTTGTAGACATAGATGGCAGTGCTAAGAGCTGTACTTAGATTCCGCTAGATGGCAGGTAGGCTAGTACCTGTGGGAACCAAGATAGGGTCAAACAGCTCTGACAGAGCGTTCGCTGGTACACACGGTTTAGATTCCATTTAGCCAGCTTCTAGTTAGGTCGACTAACGAGATCCATATTGTAAACCGCGAAGTGATAATAAACGCAGATAATAACATAATGTATCTATTATTCCAAGAAGTAATCTCCATCCAAAGTATTGGAGAATCTGTTAGTGTCTGTACTAAATAACAGGACGCTACAGACCTCAAATCCAAAATTTAGATTTTTTATGAAAAAGGTCGCACTACCTACCGCTATGTAATTTTTATTGTATAAAAATCAGAGAATTAAAGAGGCTCTTTGCTCTTTTTAATGTGATTTCTTTCCTACGGGCCCCTTGGTTATATTTGCTGACTGCCTTTTGAGTCTTAGATCCGCATCTGTCCATGACCTCAAATCTCATACCCCGGACGGAATCAGTGTTTTACTTCCCACTGACTCGTAAAACGAACCGTTTTAAACGGTTTCCGGGGCGAGTGATATTAAATGGCCAGAAGTATACCCGAGTGACAGTTTTTGATGAAACTTTGCTGAAGCAAGTTTAAGGTTCACGAACGGTCATAAAAATACAGTTAAATCGACGCGATCAACGTTTATTTTTAGATTTAGTGACACTACGTTATTTAGAAAACAATTTAAACACTATTAATTTTAAACGGTATAGATAAAATCACAATTTATATGTATTTTTTTTTTCGTAAATAATTTGAAAATTTACCATGCAACCTGTTTCAATATGTAACAGCTCTTGCTACAATATAACTTATCGTAAATTAAGCATTATATGCATTATTTTAGAAACAATTTAGATTTATGCATCAGGATGAAATATGTGGCAACCAAACGAAAATGAAGAGCGAGTGCCTTAGAATTAAGAGATTTAACCCTGTGCTTGTAATCTCAGGTTTGATTGATAAGATTGCATATAACACGTGATCTGAACCACGAATTAAGGGAAGGAAGGAAGCAACGGCAAAACGTGAAACCGTTCCTTTCCCATAATTCGTTGTTCAGCTCCTGTCTCGGTTCGCAAATATACACGCAGCATAGCTGTAAAGTGAAAACTAAAAACCCATTGTTAAATACACCACTAAATAAGTCCGAAACTGCCATTAGACATGTGTTCGAAAAATAATAAGGCAACCTTCAAGAAGCAGTGGATTGAGCATAATCCATCAAGGTGGTTTAGAAGACGTTAGGTTAGTTAGGTTAATAGGTTATGATGGTTAGCTTAGGATAACTTAGTTTAGCTAGGTTAGGATAGTTTATAATAGTTTGGGTAAGGTTGGGATAAGGAGTAAACTAGATATCTATGATATTTGTGATTATTAAAATAATTAGTTGGTGCCTACCGTCCTCTTTATAGCCAAAGTAGTAAGCTTGCGCTGACCTGTTGGTCAACGTGATATGGCTTCCTTTAAGGGGGGGGTATCAAAACTCGGCTTGACTGCAGTTAGGTATTTTTGGTACTTGTACGGCCCGCTAGCGAACTACAATTTTAGCCGTCTATGGGACAGACTCGGGTAAGATTGACACCAAATTGGTAAACCATTTAGCATTTTGATAAAGTACGAAATAAAAAATACACTTGCTCTATAAAATTTTAATTTGTTTACTAGATAATGGATACAGCTAGACAGACAAAAAATCATATTAGCAATGGAATGGATAGATAGAAACATCTTTTACGCCCTGAACCTTTTTTGACGTCTCCGTTTTTTACTCAATGAGACTTTGAATCTAATGGTGTTTTGACGTAGATTGTATGGTTTATAAAATGGTAATAACTGTATTTATAATATTACCGGAAAATAATGGGTGTGAATAAAGGGAGATCATAAAATAAAGTTGGGACAAATATTTTTAAGTACGTGCAATAGAAATGACAAAAGGTGGTTTTGTTTTTGAAAGTTTATTTCGACAAATTTTTTCGTACTCAAGAAAGAATATATTTCAAAATATTAGATCAGATAAACAAAAAGTAGAATGACGCACATAAACGAAAAATCACAAAATTTAATACAAATTGATATAAAATCAACTAAATGTAAACTTGGTATGCAAATATTCAGCATAATATCCTACAAAAATTGCCAAGACTTGTGGATTTTAGAATGATATTAATTTTATCTTTAGTACTTGTGTTAAACAGTGTTAGTCGTACGGAATTTTTAAACCTCTCAACAATAATAGTAGAATATTTTTTTTATTTTTATATATAACTTCGCACAGGAGGCCCGGAGAAAAATTGTCTTTAAGAGACCCATATTGTATGAAGGAGGAAACACAGAGGCCGGCAAATCGTTTCACAGCTGAGCTGTTGAACTCAAGAACGAGTGGTAGAAGCGACCCGTTCTCATGTGAGAAATTTCGACCGTGTATATATGTTGGGCGCGCGTTTGGCGTGTTTCCCGACTTTGCACCGGTGCTGAAGGGATCAATGACGCTAGTTCCTCTCTGAAGCATCTTCCATGTCTGAAATAACAAGGATTCCATCGCGGTAGACGACCCTGAATAATTCTTGAAGCACGTGTGCTCCTGAGGCTGTTCCTTCTTATTGGCAGCTCGTGTACAAATTACCCAAAATTTATTTGACTCCCTCGACTCATCGCCTTGCCCCGCTGTGGGAGAGATGGATTAATACGTCTGCCACTCCTTTTTTTATATGGATAACTTACAAACGTCACACCTGCTCCCGTCTGGAGTCAGTGAGACTATGGCATCCCCAATTGGGGTATGTTGTGTGGCTGAAGGTGAATGGGGATGAGAAGGAAATATTGTAATTATTTCTACAAATCTCATGACGTCAGAGCTCACCACTATATGTATATAGAATCCTTCGCGGGCGTGTGCACAACAAATCACCTATTGTTTCAGCGCAATCGAATGAATGGTATAGGAAATTTTTTATAACGCCAGAGCTCAGCACTACATATAGAAACCATTAAAGGTATGTGCACAACAAATCATTAAAGTTTCTTTGCAATCGGAGTAATGCTTTAGGTACCGTATAAGGAATTACGAAGGTGTGCATTTAACAACTTACAAAAGTTTCATCACAATCGGATAAACAGTACAGGAAATAAATTCATAACGCTAGAGCTCACTTGCACTATAATATATATAGAAACCTTCAAGGGCATGTACACGTACACGAAAAATCCGCCAAAGTTTCATCGCACTCAGATGAATGCTTTAGGTACCGAATAAGGGACAAACAAAGAAACATTATTTTTTTATGTATTTTTTAACAAATTTCATGACGCCAGAGCTCACTATTATTTATAGAAACATTGGCGGGTATGCACATAACAACTCACCAGAGTTTTATCACAATCGGATAAATGGTATAGGAAATAATTTCATAACGCTAGATAGGAAATAATTTCATACACGACAAATCGCTATCGGATAAATGCTTTAGGTTCCGCACGAGGAACAAACAAAGAAACATTCATTTTTATACGATAAAATAATTAATTATTTAATTTCTACTTTGCTTGTATAACACCCATTTCCCCATTAATTGCTTGACGGAACTGCAATGCGAGCGCGCGACCTCTCCCCTCAAATGTCCACTCATTACTGAATAAATTTCCAAAACGTTACCGTAAAACCTGAGCCTTAACCTTCAACTATTTGTCTATTAGTTCCTTTACTAATCTGTTTATCCTCTTCCTTCCAGCCTCGCCTATAGGGTGGTATTCAACCTCTTCATAGTTAACCTGGCCTGCGCAGACCTGCTGGTCAATGTGCTATGGCTTCCTTTAACCTTCAACTATTTGTCTATTAGTTCCTTTACTAATCTGTTTATCCCCTTCCTTCCAGCCTCGCCTATAGTGCGGTATTCGGTCTCGGCCTAGTAGGCAATGGCTTCGTGGTGGCCGTGGTGGTCAGATCCCCGCGCATGAGGTCACCCACCAACCTCTTCATAGTCAACTTGGCCTGCGCTGACCTGCTGGTAAATGTGCTGTGCCTGCCGTTCACCTTCATCGCGAACCTTATTCCAGGTGAGAATATGTTTTTTTTTGTTTGTCCCATGAAAATTACATAGATTAAACGCCATAAATACATATAATTTGTTACAATAGAGGATTCTAAACCTTCCCGAAATTAAACGAATTTAACTGAACCTTACCTATCGTTGTATCTAGCCGACACTTGTATTTTGTGATTTTCAATTTTTAGGACAAAAACCTTACATTTTCTTAAATAGCAGAAATTTTAAGTGATAAATAATACATAGTCAGTTAGGACAGACGGCGCGGCGTGATGATGGACCCTATAAAGGTAACCAAAACATGGATAAACATGGAGGAAACATAACAAGGCATTTAACCCACAAATTAATCACGATAAATATTAAACTTTAAATAAAATTCAAAACATAATCGTTAAATTTGTTCATTTGGATAATCTGACAGTTCCAATGTGAAAAATATCATCAAATTTGCAATTAAGACAAATCCAATGTGCAAAATTTCGTAAAATTTGTTTACTTGGACAATTCTTCGCCCTACTGGACAATAAGAATGCAAAGCGTCAATTGGGATGGAAAATTTCCACAGTGCGATATATCAAATGTGTTCATTAGAACTTCTTGGACAGTTAGTTCCCAATTAATATAGATTATCATTGTCATCAGCACTTGTATTTGTAGCTAGCACGTTTAGCGTGTGTTCAACAGAGCTTATAGCAGCGCCACAAACGGTGACTATGTAAAGGTTTTACGGAAGATAGTAGGGTAAATTACTGTCAAATTTCACATATTTAGCGAGAGCCCTGGTGGTATCAGCATGCAGCTTTAAAACCAACGCACAATATTTACCTTTCGATTATTCACCTTGTTGCCTAGAAATCTCTAGGGCTAAAGAGGACATATATAGGACATACTAGAGTATAAATCGGTTGCTTTTCCAAAACACATAGGCGGAGACTCAATACGTCGATAAAATTCATTTGTATTATTATTATGTTCTATATAGGGAGATCCGTCATGAATCATTATTAGTAGATATGCACAAAAGAGCCGTCAAAATCGTCTCCCGTACCTACTACTTCAAATCGCATCTGCGCAAAGTGTTAGTGAAATAATTGATCCATTCGAATGGAAGTCCTAAATCAAAGTGATAAAGCGTACTGTTTATCCATATCCAATCAATTCCACGTCACATAAATCACATTATTTCATCATCAATAGCGACAGCCGCCTCCGTTCGAAGAAAATTCTGCCCACTTTTATCCCATCACAGCAGCTTGATTTGTTTATAAAATATATTTTCGCAAAATAATGGTTAAAAATACGTTTGGTTCTCTCATTTAAAAATTATGTAGTACTTTAACTCGTCAAATGTTGATTATTTTTAATTGATAAACTAATGTTTAAGACAAGATTTTTATGCATAGCACAAAGGATACCAATTATAACAAGCAATAATTTTCATCCTGAAACACTCGTCCACATTGAAAAAATCTTCCGAGAAAAGTTACATGCTGCCGACGGGACTCTGGGAAGATTTTTTCAATGTGGATGAGTGTTTCAGGATGAAAATTATTGCTTGTTATAATTGGTATCCTTTGTACTATGCATGAAAATCTTATCTTAAACATTAGTTTATCAATTAAAAATAATCAACATTTGACGAGTTAAAGTACTTCACCAAAAAATGTAGAAATGTTATGCACATAGTGGGAAATTTAGCACTTACAATGCCTTTCTCATTTAAAAAAAAGTTGATAATTAGCGGTAGTTTTTTAATGAAACACTAGTATATTTTGAATCATTTGACGGGTAAGAGGTAAACCGCCATAGCTCAGTGGATTAGAGCACCTGACCGGACATCAGAAGGACACGGGTTCGTCTCCCGTCGGCGGCATGTATCTTTTCTCGAAAGATTTTTTTCAATGTTCTACATTGAGTGTTTTAGGCTGATATTTATGGCTTATAATAATTATTCTATCTTCGCATACAACAAAAAAAAGTGGTGCTATGTTGCAAGATCTACATGGCAAACCGAGTAATAATTTCATAGGATAGCTTGATCAGACTATTTTTAAATCAATGGATCTACATTGTGCCCATCTGTCAATTTGTAAAAAATGATCGAGCATCATCTCATTACTGCTCAAAATTACGATTTATTCAATCTTGTATCGATCGAAAACAAATCTCCATATTTATTAATGGGAGCTGTCAAAACTAAGTACCGTACCTATGTCTAATCTAAAACGACTCGTATATTGAAGGTTTTATTAGATATTTTGATAAAGTTCGAAAAATATTCAACAAAGCAAGCACAGAACGCTTTTAAGAATCAAAATCAATTGCCCTTAAGATCAAAGTAAGTTCTGAAGCACAATATTCGTGTTACAATACATCCGATCATAATAAATTACTGTCGCCGAGTAATTTTACACATAAGCCGTTTCACTACGAAATGGTTTGCAAGTCCTTTAAAGTTTCTGAAAGAGTAAATTTTAGAATTCGCTTAATTTTGATTGGCAGTTTTAGATAACTGATCTGTGGCGATTTATATGCCACCTACTTACGTAGCGGTACCTATATTGCACAGATTATTTCTGCACGGCCGTCTCTACCTACTACCTCGCTATGCATTATAATTTTGACCACCTCTGGAAAGAGCTCGGATCTGCGACACATAAATTACAGCGCTGCGCCGCAATATCGAAAAACTTCCGCGTGTGCAACCTTCTGTGTTCCTTCGGGTCGGCCTATATAAGGACTCGAGCAAGCCAAGTCAGTCAGTCGTTCTTAATCAGTCTCAGTCAATGCAGTGCTCACACGGCGACAGGCCAGCGGCCTAGTAACACAACCTCGCAATCTGCGGTTCGCATGTCGGAATATTACTACGATTGTAAATACTCTCACATTTGTAAATAGTGCATAATTTAAATATTGTAAATACATCATCTCATCATCATCATCCTCCAGCGTTTATTATTCTGACCTGCAGCACGCGGAGATATCACGACTCACTGATATCCCCTCCTTTCAACCGGAGGCCCATTTTCTCCTCAACATAGGAGACCTGCTCTTGCCTCTAAAGATCGATAACTCGCTGCTATTTCAGTAATGTTTTAATATAAGAACCTTCAAAACATCACGACGTGTTCAGTTGTACTCTTCAATAGTCCCTCCGAACATACGAATGTGGGGACAATAGATAACTTTCACAACTGACAGGCCAATAATTATTATGGAACAAAAAAATATGCTCCACATTTCCACGCAAAGGGTAGAATTTAACAACGTCCACAGTTAAAAAACAAAAAAGTTTACGTTGAATATTTTTGAAAATCTGTTCCAAGGCATACACATTTTATTCCATTGTTGTTTAGTGTTATGAACATGATATTTTATATTATATTACTAGCTGATACCTGGCATTCGTTGCAATGCCACTTAAATAAAGAAATTGTTTCTCCCTGCGTTTTCCTTTCCCATTCTTCCCCGTTCCCCTTCCGCCACCTCTTCCCTACCCTCGTATCCTCCCATCCCGCGTTCCCTTGTCACCCGTATCGCGAACCTGTCCTTCACGATTTCCCCTTCCACCTTCTCCGCCTTCTCCCTCCCTCGTCCTCCCTCCCGCGAACCACCCTCCTTCATTCCCATCCGCCCCTCCCGGATTCCCCTCCTCCTCCCGCCTTTTTTCCCTGCCGCTAAACTCCTTACAATACACTCATATTTTTTAAAGAACTCGCGTGTGCCCTATTGCAATTTTTTTTTGCAAATTTCATAATACCAGAACTAACCAATGTAGAAATATTGCTATATAGAAACCTCCACGGGCATGTCCATAACAAGTCGTACAATTCTTATCGCAATCGGATGAATAGTATATTAAATATCTCTAAATATATCAAACGCGCCAACTACTGTCAAACGTACGTTAACCACTCATAAGCTTGTTTTCACGACAATTTAACGTAGGTAGACAAAGGAATGACGTATGCCCCGGACTGGAGTTAAAAAGAGTCGTTAAGTTTTCTAAAATTATCCAATTTTCTGCGCAGTTTCTTCTACAAAGTATTAGAAAACTTTTTAAAAAAAGATTAACGAAATAGGTAAAGTCGTTTTGAAGTTATGGCGGAACAAGGGAAACGGGGATTCATTTTTATAAATATAGATAGATGTTTGTCTTTTCTGAATTCTGGAATCAACTGCTGACTGTATGGTCGTAAATTATATTGTTTTGGTCATTTATACGTCATACGGAACTGTCAGAGTTAGGAAAATGTTTTATTTGTCTTTTGTACTTGACACACATTTCCTAAAACAATAAATAGTAACGTTTAAAATGCCTGTCATCTCTCGACATCCCATAGGGTGAATTTGAATAAAATATGGTGTTTGAAAATATAAAAGCAAAAAAATCCATAAGAATTGGAATAAATCTTTTGTTAAATATAATGCATAAAATACACGTTTACCTTCTGAAACTGAGATTTACTTAGCTCAAGATGCCCGTTATAAGGTATAAACGGTCAGATTTAAAAAACGTAGTTATGATTTTTAGTTCGTGTACTGTGAAATTCATCAACGAATATATCCTCCCTCTTGCAATAAAAGTTGATAAAAAAATATCGGACAAAAGAAGTATCAAGAAATGGTTTATAGAGACGGGAAGGAAGATTATAGATACATTGTTGCAACCTAACAAATAATAACTCTTACGTTATGTTTTCTTCTAGATATTACTTTATAATATTCCTATCGTAATATTTTAACATACTTACAAAAACTAAATTAAAAAAATTAATACATATGCAAAAAAAAACTTGATCTAATTTATAATTCATACGCAAAACAATATATATATTATTTAAATGTCCTTATTTTGAAGTTAAAAAAATTAATTTTATAAATTGATTTTAATTATCAATACTTATAAATTTAAAAAAATGATTTTAAAGTGATTTTACATTTTATGTGATATAAAGATACACTTATATTATTTATTCTATTGATTACAAAATTTGACAAACTATAAATTAGTATTAAATTAAAACAAATAACTTTGTTTAAACCACTAATATAATCACAATTACCTACATGTTTCAAAACCGATGGTTTCTTCGTCAGGGTAGTAATGACATTAATTGGGAGAGGATCCAATATTGATGAGTAGTAGGCGGCTAGGCGGTGGCAAAACGAAGAATTCCAAGTTGAAAATTCGCAAAAACATCATTCGGAGATATTGAGGTTTGAATTTTAGAATTGATTCGTTATTACAAAAACATATCATTTAAAAAATTCAAATTTCAATATCTCCGAATGATGTTTTTGCGGATTCGTAACTTAGAATTCTTCGTTTTGCCACCGCTTAGCCGCCTCCTATTGATGAGTGTTTCAGGCTAATAATTATTGCTTATAATAATTGTTACCCTCTGCACTACGCATAAAAAATCTTGTCTTAAACATTAGTTTATCAATTCTATTAGTTTTTTTCTACAAATATTTCACTGAGGGTTAATGAACCTTTTAGTTATTATAAATCTTTTAAAACAGCTAAAACAGCTTTAAAAATCTCACAGTATATGATAAAGCTTCTTGTCCCTAGACCCCTCTTCGGAAATGGAATCACTTATGAACAACATTTAATTAATTTTTCTTTGGAATTGTTGAAAGTTAAGCTTGAAAAGTTCGAGGCACCTTGTAGCACACCCGGCTGTAGAAACCGCCAAATTTCATAATACTGGGAAATACGTGCCCTATCCCTGTCCGCCCAACTTCTTGGCTTCATAACATCCTAATTTAATAATAATTTTGTCCTTTATTGGTCCTTATCATTTTAATGGTTCTTTTAATTATTTTTTTAGCTCGTTGGAAGAATTTTTCATGCCAGTTCTAGATATTACCTATTTTTATTTATTTATTTAAGGAACATAAACAGTCTTAATAATATAACATACATAAAAGTATCACAAAAAAAACATACCAATTATTAATGTTCACAGATAGGTATTTAGAAAAATAAAAATGATTGTAAACTAGAAGAAAAAAAAATTAACAGAAAATGAGACTGCGAAATAGGTATTTGGGTTGGGATGGGTAAGGGGAAGATAGGGATAAGGGAAAGTTGCCACGCAAGTAATATGATTGTATTAGGTACAATTAATTTAATCGTCCTAGAGTGTGATTCAAAAATTGTAGCGATAGTAACTAGTAGTGAATATGTCAGCACATGTGTCTGTATTTGCAAATTTATTGTTATAGTAGTTACATGTCCTTTGTTTTGATTGGAATTGGTGTTGCATCTATCAATGTAGAAAAGGGTATTTTGTCTGCTATATCGAATCAGTGCGTGGAAATTTATTTTGTTTAGCAACTCCGGGCAGTCAACTTTTGAGTTAATAATTTTGTACAAGATCAGCGACCAGCCTTTTTTTGAGTAGTTTTGTGATTCGAAAATGTTTCTCGATTTCGTCGTAAGAGTTGAATGATTTGAAATTGAGTAATTTAAGAAATCGCTCCTGAACTCTTTTTAACCTGTTAACATAAACAATATAGCGCGTGTTCCAAACCTGTGAACAGTATTCCAGGTGTGGACGAACATGCCAATTGTAGAGAATCAGATAAGTGTTGGTGTTTTTGAAAAATTAATAGAATTTATGAAGTAGGAAGGGAAAGAAGGGGGGATTGGGAAACACACACCCATTTCAATATGGTAAATAAACACTGCTAAAGCCATTTCACGCAATTTTCTGAACTGTAGCCTATCACGAGGTTGATTTTCCATCACTCTAAAATGAGATGAAAATAAATACATATTATATGACGTAGTGATATTTCAACACATTGTGAAATTTCATGTGTGATGAAATATCGAACATATATGATGAAAATTCTTAATTTATATGGGAAATAATAAATAATCGATACAAATTAACTTACACATTGTAGGCAAGTTCTACCAAGAAGATAGTCAAATCTTAAAAGTAATAAAAATAAATTTTGTTGAGCAGAAAAACTCTATGATACGGTGAAATTTGCACGTTTTCTGTTCTTGAATTTCTAACTTAATTTTCGGTGGAGTAAATTTAGTATCATCGGAAATTAATGCTAGTAAAATTGATTATTTATTATTGTTTTTTTTTCAATTCTACCATACGTTTCAGTTCTTAAATTTTAAAGTTTAAATTTAAGTCATCTTAGATTCTTCTCTTAAAATTTACTGTAGGTATTCAATATTACCCCATAAATATGTATATAACTATACGGGAAACGTGATTTCACTATCCTCCCCGCATTCTGGAATAAAAAACATTAAACATTATGTTACCATAAAGCGTATAAAGATTGCTAGAGACCTCGGAGAAACAATTGTCCTATTATGCATGCAGCATACTAAAGCCGTTATTAAAGAATTATTTAAAAAAAAAATAAAACAGTCTTTCATTATATTACAAAGTTAAACAAAATCCATAATTTTTAAGTCCCAGGTTAAATTATTAATCTTTTATGACAAAACTTTTCAAATTAAAACTACATACCTATTAAACAAAGTAAAACCTCTCCTTATCTACTTAAATTCCTCCACTTATATATTATGAAAATGATTTAATATTTTGAATTTAAAATATTAAGCAAGTTCTCACTTTGCCTTAATCATTTTTGTTTTTAATTCCTGAAAAAAATAATTAATCCCTCTAAGCGGGATTTACAAAAAAAATAGGAATAAAGGTGATTCTTTTGCTAGAAACTTTCCAAACAATACATTAAGTAGGTAATTTATTATCTGTTATTCTGAGCTAGAGCTATAGAAGCTTGCCAACGGCAAAATTGAGTAACAGACATAACAGACTATATTTTTTTCGGATGATGCCCTTGTTTTATTATAATAAATATTTGTATTATTGTAATTCTTGTACACGTATATATATTCTTATTCTTTCTTTTTTTTCTTTTTCCAGACTGTTGTATTGTTTAGTGCCTTCTATTATTGTACACAAAACTGATTTGGTATTCGCTTATAGCTCATGAAGTCACTGTGGCACTGTGAAGTACGTCTACCACTGGAGCGATTTAGGTCTAAATTGGACCGCTTTTATTTTTCTGCGATTGATATCGGTCCAAAATTGGACCACATTTAACGAAACTAAAAATATATGTTAAACAGTGAAATCTAAGTAGATTTATTGACTTTAAACGGCAGTAAACAGTTCATATGTTTGCATATTAATATTTTAAAGATACTTCTAAATCAAAAAATGAACACCTATGAAGTGGAGAAGTTACTACATCATTTTTTAATTTTTTTTATTAACCAATACATATAATATATAATTAACCAATATATATAATATAAGGAGTGTCAAGAGAATATATGATACTAATGTAAATGGTAGAAGAAGTCGAGGACGCCCGAGGAAGACATGGCACGATCAAGTGAATCAGATACTTGGAGTCGGGCCATGTCAAGAGTCAGAATAATAGAAGAGCATGTATGATAAGATGTATAAATGTGAATGAGGCGAGGAGTGTATGCCAAGACCGAGTTGTTTGGCGGTTCGTCCTCTCTGCCTACCCCTGCGGGGAAACGGCGTGATGGTTAGTTAGTTAGTTATAATATATTATATTAGTGGTAACAATACCTCCCTAATTGAGAAATTCTCGTGTTTAGAGAGGGCTATTAATATACATACGTATAATTTTTATTTACGTCCACTTATTTACTCACTGGAGCCAGTGAGACTATGGCATCCCCATTTGGAGTTTGTTTGAAAGAATGTAGTGGGGAGTGGAAGGAAATGGAGGAGAAGAATGTGCGGAAGTTCCTGACTATTCAGATCTAGTCACTAAACATGGCTAAAACCGTTTCAATTTTGAATTGTGGTCTTACACTAGGGTTGAGATTATCTTCCACTCCGGAACGTTCTACAAATATATTATATATTATTTTTAATGAATATATTGTGAAATAACATAAATTAATCTAATAAAATTTTGTGCGAGCGGCGGGTTTGAAACCCGCGACCTGCGGATTGCTTTTCGAGGGCTTTCCCCCTAAACCACGGTAGCCATATTTATAATGATTTAATTGTTTTACCCCTGAAATTTGATAATTTTTTGTTGATGAAAATTTTTGAAATTGGTCTAGAAGCTGGGGTCACCAAACCGACCTATTTTGTGCGAACCTTGTGTTAACAATACAAAATATTTTACACGTGTAACTTGAGTTCGTAATTTGATAATTGCTTTATCAGATATTTTTAAACACATGAACGATCTGAACCTTAAACTTCGAGGCATGGGATCTCCTGACAGAAGTAAAAAGCTTTTTGCGAATACTCGATATTTTCAACAAATATCTTGACAATAAACGCCTGCATTTCCCTAATTTAAAAAAAAAATCAGCAATGACACCGAGCTTGACATCGGCCAATACAAGACGTTCATCAAGGATCTTGAATCGGAATTTGATAACAGATTCACAGATTGTAAGAAAATTGATAATGTCGCCGACATCATCAGTAACATTTACTCTCTGCATCCTGGTGATGAATGGAGCAATGAAGTTGCAAATATTTTCGGGAGTAAGTAATAAAGCTGCTCTCCAGATGAAATACAGTTTTAAAACACCAAAAAGAGGAAGTTTCTTGTCAAAAGTTTTTGGATTAAATTTGCCTGTGCTAATAAATACCCACAAAAAATAGCCTTGAAACTTCTCACTTTGTATGGGTCAATATGTTGGTGAAGCAGCATTTTCCAAGATGAACTTCATTAAAAATAAATTCCGGAGCAGACTTACCGATGAACATCTCCAAAATTATTGTAAACATTATGTTGAAAATCATATTGTAATTCCTCCATCTTCTTATCAGGTACCTGGTTTACACATTAAATACTACCAACTTACCTACTTATCTCATACTCTGTAAATCTGAATATTGTAAATGTTACCAGGCTAATTCGGTAAATCCGAATAAATTATATGCTACTATATTACTTTTTCTACATTGTCACAAAATAAAAGTAAACATATATTTGTTCATTACACAACTTGGTTTCAGAGAAAAATAATATTTTTGTTTTTTATGGTTTTCAGTTTTTTGTTATGTAATTATGTACATTTCTTAAGGAATAAGGATTATTTTATTCGTAACATTTATTATTTTAATTTTTAAGCCGGCGGGGGGGGGGGGTTAATATATTTACTCTCGGGGGGACTTACTAGAAAAATGAAACTGTTAGATCGGAGTGATTTGTGAAGTTCTAACACATCGATTTGATTTAATTAATTTAAATTTTTGATGAAAGCCAATTTTGTGTCGAATCATTTTGTGGAGGGAATTATAAACTGAATAAAGGAATGAAGGGGGAAATTTTTGGTCTTAACCCTAGCATAGCTAAGAAAGAACCGTATGCTACACTTACTACCAGCATAACACTTCTAAAATAAGCCATTGCTTAAAAATGTGTTTTTACGTGTTGAAGCACGGCGATATCTCAAATACATCCCCTCTTGGCTCATAAGCTGAAAGGCAATGTCTCGTGAAATATTACAATAACCCGTTATTTTTCAGGACCTTTGTTCGGGAAAACTCGATAAAGGCATAACGCTCCAAGTCTTCAAATATATATCTTAGAAATACACACATTATCAATACCAAACAATGATATGAAATTTCTTTTCAACATTATAAAAAAACATTAATGTTATTCCCACCTTTCCAAAATGCGATGGATGAAAATGATTTATAATGTTATTTATAAAGTAATATTGAAAAAACCATCCAAATTTTCTACTGATATTCTCTTTTCAATATTCAATGTATAAAATAGACAAAATATACAAAAAATATTCAATACTACAAATTTACAAAGAAGTACAGTTAAATAACTTAACTTACCATTCCATTCATCAGCAAGATATCAGAATACTATCAAAATCCCTAAATTTAGTACAAAGCACACACAAAATACTTATCTCTATCTAGATATAACATATTATAACAAACTACCATTATATCTGAAAGTTATCGAAAATATTCAGGAATTTCAGCAAAAATTAAAAAAAAATACCTAAAACTACTATGAGAGTCCATATCTTAGTATTATTATTATTTCTTTCAAATCCGTTATTGATCAATCCTGCATTTTATTAATTATCACTTGTTTTTGCCATATTGTATTATTTACTTTCACACATCATGATATTATATAATTGAACTAAAATACCCTCACCAAACACGAGAGCCCCGTCTCTTTATGGTGAGGAAAAGCTATTCTTAACTACTATTTTAACACTGTATAAAATGTAAAAATTGTGTATTTGTTGTTAAAAAAAAAACCATAAATATTAAATGAATAAAAAAATGTTGCTGAACAAAACATCTTGTTATGGTTGTGATTGCATCGCATTGGAGCGTGTTCAGTTGTGACTTGTGTGTCATGCGAAAGTTCAAATAGAGCTTACAAATCGGTCTAAGTTACTCTTACTAAGGCTTTCCATGTACACATCCGTGTCATTCAACTAGCATTCTTAAAACTGACTTAAAAATTATACAAGTACAGAGATGATTATTAGATGAGGGTAGTGGAGGTGGCAAAAAACGGGATGTATAATCTTTAGAATGCAATGAATGTGTCTCATATTACGTAGATATCAGTACTAGAAAAATTCAAAGTAAAATCAGGGATCATGAAATAACTCTGTTTACGAAATGATAAATATTCCTAGCTTGCTAATCATTGATTAGATACAGACCATACTTTAATAAACAAAAAACAAATATTAATAAGTACCAGTGGCGGATACAGAAAAAACTTAATGGGGGCAAAAAAACTGACCACCTGGTAGCGACTCTGCTTCCCTTATATATGTAGCTCGGTTGTTTCGAGAACATTCGGTGCCAGAATACTACCTACCACCCTCACTTAATATCTAATCATTTATTTACATGCCTAATTTAAAGTTTTAAGAACGCTAGTAAATGACACGGATGTGTCGAAACCGGTAGCGAATAATTCAAATTAAGTAATCAAAACAAAACCATTTTATTATGGACAGAGATGGTTATGAAAGTATTTAACGATTTAACAGTAATGTTTATTATACTAGGCAAAATAAGAACTTCAAAGAATTAAAAATAAACCAACACAATCGCATCCCTAAACCCAAACCGCCAAAACCTTCCCTTGGGCCTCTGAGGTGACGATATATCTCGACCGTGTGTGATTATGTGTAAGTTATTAGCGTCTTACTATTTCAGTTATTACCTCCCAAAGCCTTGATGAGGGTACAACACCTCATCAACGTCTTGTCACAGTGATATTACGAAACCGCCACTATTCTTGTTGTACGATTATACACCAGAAATTGTTACTTACGAGAAATATACTGACATGAATCCAGTCCGAATTCTTTATAAAATATTATTGCATATTAATAAAGTACAAGAGTACATATAAAAATATGCCAAACATTGAATAGTAAGTTATTAGTTATTACTCATTACATAACATTAGTAATTGTCATTAGCTGCTGGAAGGTAGAAAAAAACGCCGTCCAGATTTAAAGTTCAGATATCTCGCTTTCGTACAGTTAATTAATTTCAAGTCGTAAAACCTAAATAAATTCCCACGTGAATTTTAAACGATTTGAAAACTCAACAACGTTCAGAGTGAACCGAAAACTCTGATTTGCCTTCTCTAAATTGTCTTTAACCACTTGAGCAATTTTTGGCATATATGTGCGCCATTTTAATTGCCCCCGATTGCTTTTCGGAAAAAAAAACCATTATCTCTTGATTCAGTAAAAAAAAAATACAAAATATTCATAGCTCCCACGTTTGTTATTTTTGTTTTAAAACGAAGCTATTGAAATATTTTATCTATTATTACGATAGATGTCGCAAATCCGAACTTCGTAGACTATTTTAGAACGATGTTAAAAAAAAAAATTTGAATATTTTTTTCGCGCAGAATTTCTGATCAGCTGTTTACGGTTAAAATCAATATGTTGGTGAAGCAGCATTTTCCAAGATGAACTTCATTAAAAATAAATTCCGGAGCAGACTTACCGATGAACATCTCCAAAATTATTGTAAACATTATGTTGAAAATCATATTGTAATTCCTCCATCTTCTTATCAGGTACCTGGTTTACACATTAAATACTACCAACTTACCTACTTATCTCATACTCTGTAAATCTGAATATTGTAAATGTTACCAGGCTAATTCGGTAAATCCGAATAAATTATATGCTACTATATTACTTTTTCTACATTGTCACAAAATAAAAGTAAACATATATTTGTTCATTACACAACTTGGTTTCAGAGAAAAATAATATTTTTGTTTTTTATGGTTTTCAGTTTTTTGTTATGTAATTATGTACATTTCTTAAGGAATAAGGATTATTTTATTCGTAACATTTATTATTTTAATTTTTAAGCCGGCGGGGGGGGGGGGGGTTAATATATTTACTCTCGGGGGGACTTACTAGAAAAATGAAACTGTTAGATCGGAGTGATTTGTGAAGTTCTAACACATCGATTTGATTTAATTAATTTAAATTTTTGATGAAAGCCAATTTTGTGTCGAATCATTTTGTGGAGGGAATTATAAACTGAATAAAGGAATGAAGGGGGAAATTTTTGGTCTTAACCCTAGCATAGCTAAGAAAGAACCGTATGCTACACTTACTACCAGCATAACACTTCTAAAATAAGCCATTGCTTAAAAATGTGTTTTTACGTGTTGAAGCACGGCGATATCTCAAATACATCCCCTCTTGGCTCATAAGCTGAAAGGCAATGTCTCGTGAAATATTACAATAACCCGTTATTTTTCAGGACCTTTGTTCGGGAAAACTCGATAAAGGCATAACGCTCCAAGTCTTCAAATATATATCTTAGAAATACACACATTATCAATACCAAACAATGATATGAAATTTCTTTTCAACATTATAAAAAAACATTAATGTTATTCCCACCTTTCCAAAATGCGATGGATGAAAATGATTTATAATGTTATTTATAAAGTAATATTGAAAAAACCATCCAAATTTTCTACTGATATTCTCTTTTCAATATTCAATGTATAAAATAGACAAAATATACAAAAAATATTCAATACTACAAATTTACAAAGAAGTACAGTTAAATAACTTAACTTACCATTCCATTCATCAGCAAGATATCAGAATACTATCAAAATCCCTAAATTTAGTACAAAGCACACACAAAATACTTATCTCTATCTAGATATAACATATTATAACAAACTACCATTATATCTGAAAGTTATCGAAAATATTCAGGAATTTCAGCAAAAATTAAAAAAAAATACCTAAAACTACTATGAGAGTCCATATCTTAGTATTATTATTATTTCTTTCAAATCCGTTATTGATCAATCCTGCATTTTATTAATTATCACTTGTTTTTGCCATATTGTATTATTTACTTTCACACATCATGATATTATATAATTGAACTAAAATACCCTCACCAAACACGAGAGCCCCGTCTCTTTATGGTGAGGAAAAGCTATTCTTAACTACTATTTTAACACTGTATAAAATGTAAAAATTGTGTATTTGTTGTTAAAAAAAAAACCATAAATATTAAATGAATAAAAAAATGTTGCTGAACAAAACATCTTGTTATGGTTGTGATTGCATCGCATTGGAGCGTGTTCAGTTGTGACTTGTGTGTCATGCGAAAGTTCAAATAGAGCTTACAAATCGGTCTAAGTTACTCTTACTAAGGCTTTCCATGTACACATCCGTGTCATTCAACTAGCATTCTTAAAACTGACTTAAAAATTATACAAGTACAGAGATGATTATTAGATGAGGGTAGTGGAGGTGGCAAAAAACGGGATGTATAATCTTTAGAATGCAATGAATGTGTCTCATATTACGTAGATATCAGTACTAGAAAAATTCAAAGTAAAATCAGGGATCATGAAATAACTCTGTTTACGAAATGATAAATATTCCTAGCTTGCTAATCATTGATTAGATACAGACCATACTTTAATAAACAAAAAACAAATATTAATAAGTACCAGTGGCGGATACAGAAAAAACTTAATGGGGGCAAAAAAACTGACCACCTGGTAGCGACTCTGCTTCCCTTATATATGTAGCTCGGTTGTTTCGAGAACATTCGGTGCCAGAATACTACCTACCACCCTCACTTAATATCTAATCATTTATTTACATGCCTAATTTAAAGTTTTAAGAACGCTAGTAAATGACACGGATGTGTCGAAACCGGTAGCGAATAATTCAAATTAAGTAATCAAAACAAAACCATTTTATTATGGACAGAGATGGTTATGAAAGTATTTAACGATTTAACAGTAATGTTTATTATACTAGGCAAAATAAGAACTTCAAAGAATTAAAAATAAACCAACACAATCGCATCCCTAAACCCAAACCGCCAAAACCTTCCCTTGGGCCTCTGAGGTGACGATATATCTCGACCGTGTGTGATTATGTGTAAGTTATTAGCGTCTTACTATTTCAGTTATTACCTCCCAAAGCCTTGATGAGGGTACAACACCTCATCAACGTCTTGTCACAGTGATATTACGAAACCGCCACTATTCTTGTTGTACGATTATACACCAGAAATTGTTACTTACGAGAAATATACTGACATGAATCCAGTCCGAATTCTTTATAAAATATTATTGCATATTAATAAAGTACAAGAGTACATATAAAAATATGCCAAACATTGAATAGTAAGTTATTAGTTATTACTCATTACATAACATTAGTAATTGTCATTAGCTGCTGGAAGGTAGAAAAAAACGCCGTCCAGATTTAAAGTTCAGATATCTCGCTTTCGTACAGTTAATTAATTTCAAGTCGTAAAACCTAAATAAATTCCCACGTGAATTTTAAACGATTTGAAAACTCAACAACGTTCAGAGTGAACCGAAAACTCTGATTTGCCTTCTCTAAATTGTCTTTAACCACTTGAGCAATTTTTGGCATATATGTGCGCCATTTTAATTGCCCCCGATTGCTTTTCGGAAAAAAAAACCATTATCTCTTGATTCAGTAAAAAAAAAATACAAAATATTCATAGCTCCCACGTTTGTTATTTTTGTTTTAAAACGAAGCTATTGAAATATTTTATCTATTATTACGATAGATGTCGCAAATCCGAACTTCGTAGACTATTTTAGAACGATGTTAAAAAAAAAAATTTGAATATTTTTTTCGCGCAGAATTTCTGATCAGCTGTTTACGGTTAAAATTAAATCCTTTTATAAATAGATATGTACCTTTCATTATCAATATTCACCACATGCACCAGAAATCGAAAATCTTCTATATTGACTCGAATAAGTACCTCTCACGGCAGTTTCAAAGTAACAAATACGCGGATTTCGCGCCTTTACGATTTCTTTATATTTTTTTTATAAATCCTACAAATATGAGACAAACGGTAAAAACAGGTTAATTCGTTGGCGCACTTTAATAAGTTTTATGTCTCCATGCTAAAATTCGAAGGTCCGATTTTTTTAATGTTGTGTAAAAATTTATAAATGATCGTGTGAAAATCTCAAGCAATCGAGGCAAATTTATTTATTTCGTGTGGTCCCTCCAGTGGTTATAGTATAATCATTTGGTAGTTTTACCTGGAAAGTTTTGAAAATTGGTAATTTTATAGATTTCGATGTGCTCTTTCGGAATTGCAACTTTACCACCTCGTATCTTTCCAGCTCGCGCCGCCTAACCTCGTGGTGTGGAAATGAGTTTTTTTTAGCCAAAACGCATACTGAACTATACTTTGCGGCGCTCGTATGCTAAAACTATTTATTTAAAAAAAAATTGTTTAAACCATAAATTTTCTCTAGTTTAATTTTGCGTATAAATGTTTTTATCGGAAAATGAGTCGGAAAGGAAATATTGTAAAAAAACTGCTATTAGGCGCCATTATTTCCAATATGGCGGTGCAAGCGGCAAATATACGAGGAAAATAAAAATACCAATTTTCAAAACTCCCGGAAAACTTTCAAGGTAACCTCCTTTTTTCCGAACCGAATGACTGTAATTAATGAACTATTATTTTCGCAAGATATATATTTTACATAATGTTTCATTCCTGCAGTATCCGTATATAGCTTTTGTTCCATTCATGTTTCTAGGTGGGAAGATTATTATCAAAAGAATTAAACAAGGGAGTTGTTCTAATAAAAATAGAATAATTTAATTCTTAATTAAATTATTCTATTTTTATTTAATTAAATTAATCGCCTAATTCTTTACCTATTGCGTTTCACTAAAAGTGAGAAATCAACATTGACACAATATTATGAATTAAAACGTAAATACACAATGTAAATAGGGTGAAAAAATACTTGCTTCATATGTAAAATAAATAGTAGTAATTTATTATTTCTAGAAAGTATAAAGTACGGCCTAAGTATATTGTAGGTTTATTCGTGCAACAGTGATACGGTATCACAGTAAATCCTCTTTAATGTGGGTTACACTGGTCGCTTCTAGGAAATACCTATCCTTCGTAATATGTAGATGAGTACAAACAAGAACGTGTAACAATTAAAGCGACGCGTTAACCCCATTAATTATAACGAGGTGCTTATACATTTCAATAGCCACTGTTCCCCTTATTTAGGTGGCTTATGGGTTATAGGGTTTTCAGCATTCCCAGTGTAAATAATTAACCTGTATCCAATTACATATTCAGCTACCAGAAATTTGTCCGGAGAACCAAGTCTGGATATCTACCATGTTATCAAAAAAATCTTTGTATTTTGTATCTTCTTGATTAAAAAAGAAATATAAAAAAATCCTTTGTACAACAATTTTTGATAAATTCTTATATGGATTTTAGAAATTCATGGATTCCACAACGATGCACCTGTCTGATATCATCCTTCCCATCATCTTCGGTTGGTAGATTCCATCTGATCTTAGAGAAATTTTCTAATGCACAGAAACTCTTGGTTCGAATTGAAGACAGTCCTTTATATTAAAAGTTTAGACAGTCATCACTCATCACAATAAACTAACAGTAGTCGATTGATGAAAATCATAGACAATAAATAAATGTAAAACAACAGATTTATAACATTTTAGAAACTAATTGATCTGAAGAATACAAGGTAAATATAATGTAGATAGATATCGCTGATTTTTTACTTTTACTGCATGTGCAAACCAATCAGGCTAAGACACGTCCGTGCTTTTGTTTAGGACAGCAATACAAATTATACATTACAAGCTTCTGCCCGCGACTTCGTCTGCGAAGTATCTATGTTTATACCAAAATTCTTAACATATTTATTTAAAATATCAATTCTTGATTCGATTCAAAGTATTAGGCGAGTACTTCCAGTAAATTCACTAATTTAAATATTTTCTAAAATAGAATTTTGATTTAACAATCATTGTTTTGCAAAATGTCATTCTCAAATTTTGACATTTTCTATTAAACAATAATGATTATTTTCAATACATTGAAAATAAATAGCTAGCTTTATAAATTATAGCCTATGCGTTCTTCTGATGTATGAGCTATATTATTGTAAAGTTTCATTAAGATCCATTCAGTAAATTTTGCGTGAAAGAGTAACAAACATACATACATCCATACAAACTTTCGCGTTTATAATATTAGTAAGATGTATTCATGGTGCCAAAAATACACAAAGCTTTTCTAGAGTAGGTATAGAAATTATGATGATAAACCTAATCATTATACGCACTTAACTAAATCTGTTGCGAAAGCTTCAAAAGTTGACGCCTGTCCTGGAAGAAAAGAAAATGTTTGCAACGAAACATTCAAGACACACCCCTAAAATTGTTTCCCACCCAATTTTTTCCGGTAAATTCGTCACGTACTACGAGATAGTTCTTCAAGGCCAAGATACCTCGCTCATATTAAAAGTTCCATGAGATTTGCCAATATGGCTGGCTTTTTACCCCGATTTTGAGAAAATTTATTCAGAAACTATTTCGCTTTACTAAATCACTGTAAGATTAAATCTTTTTCTAACGCGAGATGCCACGGGACAGATATTCTCCGGAGATGATTCAGAGATCAATTTGCCGAGAATAGGCCACGTAATTTAAGGCAGGTGCCGCCGTTGCCAAAGGTTGTTGACGATTTGTTTGACTTAAATATTAATTTTCACAACAGCTTGTTGACAAACATTTAAAGTTTGTTTGATAAAACAACGCTCGGGGAAAAAATACCTTCTCAAAATGTTCGCCTTTATTCGTTTTCTGTTGATTTGACGGAAAGGTAAGCATTATGAAGCATTGTTGAAGAATCACCGGATTCAAAAATCTTCCGAAACTACTGATGAAGGAAATCACACTGCTGGTCAATCAAAATCCGCATGAAGTTAGCAGGTTACGAAGATCTTATTATTTTATGTAAGTAGTCGCAGATAGATTGATTGTTATCAACACAATCAATTCGTCTGTAATTAATAAAATTATGTGCTTTCAAAATTACCAGACTATGGGAATAGCTTGGTGAACAGTGGACACTGGGAAGGAATCCGACTTACCTTACAAAGCACCAAATTTTTAGGTTCAATAATACGGGAACACGGGTTTCAGCACTGCAAAAAGTTCCGTACGAATCGATATTAAGAGGGTATAACCAGAGAATACCGGAAATTTGTCTATTGTTAATTGAAATTGTTAGTTGAAATCTGTTATATTGTCTACATGGCCATTGTTCCCTAATCTGCACTCATCGTGACAGTAAAATAATTACAGATTTATTAGTTGTAAAATGGGTCCTAGATATCTAGAACTTCTCAAAAGTTATGTTTGCTGAGTTCTAAAAATTTATTACGTATTTAGAAATTTGAGCGGTCAGTGGCTGAGTTGGCATCGCGTTTGGGTCCCACCCAGGCGTCCCGTGTTCAGTTCCTCGGCTGGCCAAGTCCTCATTTTCTAATTTCCGTTTTTCTAAGTCCTCAATTTCCGATCAAGTAACATTTTCCGATTACTGTGTAGTGGAGAATTTCAAATATTGACAGGTTATTCTTAACCCGGGAATGTAAGTCTTTCTTAAAAAAAATACGAGTGTGCTTTAGACCACACGACTGAAGTAAATACTTCTATAGTAAACTAATCTATTTTTCTTCGTGGCATCGAATAAATCCATTCCAATCATCAGTGTATAAGAATCTACATTGAATATTCGTTTGGAATAGTACCAATCATCGTGACAAATCATTTTTTTCGATGCACTGAGTTCGCACACTCTAAACGAAAATTTGATTAATTTTATTATGGGAATTACGCTGAGAATGGTATTGTTGATTTAATTCTTACAAAATTTAAAATAAAACTTTTTCTAGTTAGAGAACGACGTTTATTCACATTTGCAGCAGGAAATTCAAAAAATTCCATTTGAAAAAGTGCTAGTTATTAGTTAGATTTTAACGTTTAGAATGTGAGAAACAACAACACAACTATTGTCAGCATAGCCAGCACCCATTCCAAACGTCATTACTATGGATTTGAGCACTTTGTTACGATTAGTTTGTGAGGAATGAACCTCAAAATTAATTTAAAATTCCTATCGTTCGCCTCTAACGCTGTAATTTCCGTTTTTCCCTCAAGTCAAGCGTGCGCAAAGAAGTATTTACTTCAATAAATAAATAAAATATTAGATAAACCGCCATCGAATAAAATCATGGAAAAATACATCCTATTAAGGTATATTGGATTGTTGGATATCAAATTGCTTACCATTGGTGACTTTTTTATTCAATTATAAAAATTTGGTGACATTACTGTGCTTTCTTCACGAATACAAGAATAAACGCACCGGTATTACAGAGACAATTCGATAAGCCACACAAGAAACAGCATGGAAACAGCTTTTATCTTCGAATAGTTTCGGAAGCATATTTTTATTAAAAACTTACCCTCTTCACGGAGCAGTCACGTCCAAATTTCATTAGGGGATTAAAGAAACGCAAGCTTATTGTGCTGGATTGAAAAAGCAATTAACACCATAAATAACCCACAGAAATGGAAGAAATAAATAACTTACGGAATAATAAAATAACAAAGTGTGGTTCTGTGGAACAGTTTGAATAGTTTATCATAAACAGGAATATTAAGTAACCTTTAAACGCACAAAAAATTTATTAACACAAAATCATAAACTTATGTATTTTTACGGTTAGCAAAAGTGACTTCATCGTTCGACTTGAATCATGAAATAAAACACTGGGTTTGTCCGTACAACTAAATACTTTACAAAATAAAATTGCTTACTGATAATAAGTTGTGAGACGGGTATGGGTACCGCCGTACCAGGAACCATTTAATGTATAATCAACAAAAATCACTCCACTCCTGGAGACACTGACTCCCAGTTTCCTACTCCTCTCATCTCCTTCCTTGCCTTAAAAAACATATTTACAAACGTCTAGAGAATAGTCATATTTTAACTAACTCTATATATTATTCTATTTGTACATCATATGTTTCCTTAAACTGTATGTTTTATCTTACTTATACTTTTAAACCCTATACTTATCTTTATATTCTGTTATTTCTCATTTTTTCTTATTTATAATCATTGTTACTCCGTAGTGAAAGACAATTCTTAGACTATGCATTCTGTGAACATTTTTAAGTGGAATATTAACGCTTACGCTCTGAACAGTGCTTATTCGATAATTTTTCATGTTAATATTCTGTAAATGTTCCAAAACAATAAATAAAAATAATAAAAAAAACACCTCTGTCATAGGTCGCCTTAAGTAATTCGCTACGTTTGGTGATTTAGCAGGGGTGCCCGGGTTCAAAGGGTGAGATTTGTCCGTGTCTTGGCGGTGGATGCCTGCCCGCCTGCTGCATCCAGACCTCTCCAGCCAGACTCTCTCGCACCGCACTCGCTTGAGGGATGGATTCATACGTCCGTCACTCCTGGAGACACTGACCCCCAGTTTCCTACCCAGTCCTCTCATCTCCTTCCTTGCCTAAAAATACCACCTTGACAGCATCCCCAAAGATGACGTAGACCCTGAGGGGATTTTTTTCGCATGGCCTACTGTGTAGAGCCAATGAGAAAAAAAAATCATGAGGTTTATTAAAATCTGTTTATATTTTAAAAACTGGTATACGACAAAACCTGTAGGATAAGAAAGTATTATTGCAAGGTCACTCGTGTTTGTATTCCAATACTGCACGGAGAAAAATGTTATTCTAAAATTAGATCATGTTATTCGTAAAAACGGGACTGAAGTTCTTACGAACAAATTAACAGTGTTTCAATGTTTATTGGCGGGAAAATGTAAGAATAATTTTTTGGTATACTTACGAAATTGCGTATACCATCAAATTATTCGTACATGTTCCCGCCAATAAACATTGAAACCCTGTTATTTTGTTCCTAAAAACTTCAGTCCCGATTTTTTACGAATAAAATGATCGTATTTTAGAATAACATTTTTCTTTGTGTGTCAGAACGGTACATATAACTGGGTAATAAGTTGGGTCGGGGAATGAAGGAAAAATATGATAAAGGGAGATGCATATAGTTGCGTCACCTATTTTCTTTAAATGACCTGCTTTACATACTTATGAATGACTTTCTTATGAAAACGGACTACGTCAGTAACTGCAAGGAGATATGAATTCGATCTATTTGATTGCTAGCCCGTATTATTACCCATTGGGCGATCTCCCACTTCTAGGTAACTGCCCAAATAATCCTGCATGTTTTGAATATTAGTTTTCAAAATGCAGTTTGCTTTATTTCGGAGTATCTAACTCTCTTTGTAGCGTATGCAAAATCTATTGAATTCAGCTTTCCAGTAATATTCGTATCCGCGGTTGGTAACCGCGAGCGATTTGCGCTTGCCAGTCGAATAAGCGCCACTTGTTTGTATAACATGAATTATTTCATTCGGATTTCCGATGAAACAATATACAAACCAAGGTTAATTAGAAAATTTATTTATAACATATTTGCAGTGCGCATTTATTCTTTATGAAGTGAACATTGTTCAAGAAACATGAAGATTATGTGTTTAAAAATAAAGTGATTTAAACTATGAAATTTTTCTTTTTTAATGTGTTTATTTTATTTTTAATTTTCAAGCAGGTATACCTCCAACGGTATATTACAAATTGATACATACATAATACAATAGAACTTCAAGAAACCAAATATTTTATAATATAGGTACATCTAATTTGCAAAATTATTGAAGAAAGCAATAAATATCTTTGTGCTTATAATTTAAATGAAAAATTACGTAGTTTTAAATCACTTTAATTATAACACAAAATGGTTAACTACACGGAGAAAATTTTTTGTTTATTTCTAAAGTCTCTAAAGTGCACAAGTTCAAATATGAATTTATGTTTATATGTTTAAATTTGGTTTTTTCCTTGTTAAAGCTTTGGCCTGTCTCTTTTAAATATGCCATAACTTAATTAAAATATTACAATTTGAGGTTATACTCATTAAGTTCAACATAAAAATAAAAATATTTATTGTGTTCTCTCAGAACTGTAATTAATTTAGTTGTGTAATTTGATGATGGGTTTTGAACTGAGCCTGAGATTAAAATTATCGTCTGCTCTATATCACTTAGTTATAATGTCAATCCGTCGATAACGTGTCAATCACATTAATTTACATATTAGAAGATGATAATTCACCTAAACGTGGATACCCGAAGTGACTACTAATAAAGTATATTTGGCAGTTACTGTATTCTGGGGTACCCAACTTACTTGAAATTACGCCCATGCTGGTGTTTACATGGAATAAACAATCTTCATACATAATGTATTTATTTGGAAATTATTAATATCTTGCAGGATATTGTGTTCAATATTAAATATGCTTCATTATACAGATATTGCACATGTTAAATATTTAGGCATAACATTAAATTTTTGTTTTGATAATAATGTGTACATATTAAAAAGTTTAGGGACCTATATAGGAGAAGGCAAACGTACTCAAACGAAAACTGAACTGTAAACTTGAGACTTTACACCATACGCGGAACACACGCGTCTGTCATTCTGTCCCGCTCACAATAAGTTCACACACACATACGATACATGCGAATGCTAAATGTGCGAATGGGATAACGCTCATATTTACTTTCAGAAATCGCTCGAAAAAGGGTTTCGGGAGAAAAGATTTTTCTACACCCAAACTTCCACGAAATTGTAATTTAAAAACAAAAATGTATTTTCGAAAGAAGAAACTATGTCGGTATGTTTTTATAATTTTGTAATTCTTTGTTAGAATTAAGTTAGCAGCACTTTTTTCTCAAGTCATATTTTCTGATAAAAGTGAATTTTTACGCTACTACGAAACGCATCAAAAATTAAAAAAAATGCCGACATAGCGTTTACCTTTTAGAAGGCAATTTAAAAAAAAAATCATTTCGTGCAATTTTCGATGTAAAAAGGTGTTTTTTCCCGGGCGTCCTTTTTGTATGGGCCAAAAAGCGAAGTCTATCGTCTTAATATTTTGATAAATATTTGTAATGGAGGAAAAGATATTGTGCTTCAAATAATCACAAAATAAAATAATGCAAACAAAGGAATCCCTTAGGTACCTACAAAACTACAAGAAAACAAATCACAATTTATAAAAAAAAAAATGTGTTGCTTTTGCTTTTGTGTTGGCAGTAGTAGGAGGAAAAAACCGACCTTTAGTATTTCTGAGGCTCAAAAAATATTCTTCCAGCTTGTCAGGTAACCTTAAGTAATAACCAAAACCCACAAACAGGTATTAATGTAATCATAGATAATCGGAACAAATAGAGATATGGCATGAAAGCGTGCCGACTGTCACTGAGCTCTGACCAAATTACACGGACTATCAAATCGGCGGAGCCAAATAAGGGCGGGGCGCTTTCGCCAACACGTGCACTCCATGTATGGAGTGAACGTGTTGGCGAAATTTTTGTGAGCGCCGTTTCAATCTAATAATAAGGCTTGGCCAATCTTCAGTGTTTCTATTATCTATGATTATATTACACAGACACCACTATTGCATTTTATTAATTGCTTATCTTTTGCTAGCTGATGTAATATCAACACTATTCTTCAATCGCAACTGAACAACATTTCACTCTTAAATCGCAACTCTTTCAGTCTTATTGAAAATACACTTCCCAAACGTCTAATGGTATTTTAGCTGCACATTCAATAAAGATTGCAAAAACCATTTTTTAAATTCATACTAATAAAACACGTCTTGCGAAAGAGCTGGCAACTGACTCATGAGTTTACCGACTTGAACGAACCCAAAAGTCTAACAGTATTTTAGCTGCACGTTCAATAAAGATTGCAAAAACCCCTTTTTTAAATTCTTACCAATAAAACACTTCGTCTTGCGAAAGAGCTGGCAACATCGCATTTTGACAGAATGACGCATGCGTTTCATGAGACTGACGCATGAGAGGGAGGTTCTTACTACAATGATGCGAATAGATCTACTGATGTGCAACTACCTACTTTTTTGTACAAAGTTCTGTAAAAATATATAATACACCTATGGGTTGGAGAAAACAGATGAACAACCATATTTGGCTGTATAAACAATGTACATATTTCGATTAACAATTTTGTGGCTGTTAAATGTCTGTTTCTATTAGTAAGTTTTTTACATACACGGTTGATCCATTGTACGATAATTTGACACTAAGCGAGAGAGAACGAAGACATAATGGAATTTTCGTTAATTTTTGTAATGGACTGTAATGGGCTTGACGTGTGCGCAGTGCATACATCCCAGAATGACAGTCACTTTTAGCTCGTCATATGCATTTGCTAAAATTAAATTAATGTTACGAAAGAACCGGTAAATTCATAGGGCGTTAAACTAGTAGAGATGTTTTATATCGGTGTGATGCTGTACAGTAGTGCGAACTACATGAAACCAGTGGAATACTGGTATCCCATATTTGGGGATATTTTGAGACTGCAGATAAATAATCGGGCTGACACGACGAAGAGAAAAAGGCTAGGGAAGCACCTAAATATTCAGATTTAGTCTCTAAACATAAAACCATATCGAGTACCTAACCAATGTTTAGATTTAGATTCTGAATCGGGCGATGTTCACACTGGCATGAAATCTATGTACCATGTAGTCCTACTACGCAGTTATACACAGAATGCAGTTTATCGATTCGTGTGACGACTGCCTAACTTTAACAATTTGGATAAAAAAAATGAAATTTCGATATTCGGTAATATTTTTATTTTGATTTTATTTTTTTATTTTTTATTTATATCTTTATTTATTAATTAAATGGAGTTCTATGAATTAAAGACAAAAACAATAAATACATATGATATTTTTATTGTTCAAATAATATAAAATAATCATTATGTATTGGGCAGTTTAGGATCGTGGGAAGGGGTTGAGCGGTGACTCGGCTAAGTGACCAGTGACGACATGTGGAGGAAAAAAAATTCTGTTCGTTTTAGGTAAAACAAATCGAAAAAAACAGTTAAAAAGGCAACGGAGACCAAAATTTAATTTACATTTGTTACTCTTAATAATGTCAGGAATCACTGGTTAAAGTAAGTACCTACACGTCCTAAGATTTTCACGGCCAAAAGTATTTTTGTTGTTTATTTTTGAGATATTATGCCTTGTTACGCTAACTCCTTCTCTAGCCGACGTTTCGGACAACATTACAGTCTCCATCATCAGGGCAGATTCTGCACACATGTGCAGATGTGTGTGTGTATCTGCCCTGATAATAGACACTGTAATGTTGTCCGAAACGTCGGCTAAAGAAGGAGTTAGCATAACATGGCATAATATCCCAAAAATAAACAACAATAAGTACACGTTCCTTAATTAATATTATAATGATTATCTAAATGAAAGAATCGCTTGTAACCAGACTAATGCAAACTTAAAAACACGTAAACAGCTTTCAAAACAATAAATACGTGCGAGAATCTCGCTATTCTAACAGATTCCAAAATCAGTGTAATTAAAAAGTCATAAATTTTCCCCCATTTAGTTTTCCTTAGGCCGTAAATTACGTAGAACGGTGTTTCGATAAAATATGAAATAGGTTCTAGCAACTATCTCAGTAAGCCCAGTTGATATCTTGACTGAATTTGCGAAGGGCTGTAATTCCGAAGCAATGATTTACGAAGGGTTTCGGGGCGGTAAACAGAGTTACTGGTAATTTGCGCAATGTATTTAATGAAACAGGGGAAATTTAGAAAAGTAAAAAAAGTTCACATGAACATACATTTACGAAGTGAGACTGATTTTTTCTTGATTCATCGTGTTATGCCTCCTCCTCATTTAGAAATGATATGAACATTTCAAACAGCCTTTCGGTGTCCATCATCACGCCAAAATCACAATAAGACGATCAACGCGGGCAACACGCTATCACTTTCCCGAATAAACACACTATTTGCCACAATCTGTCCAGTTGGTGGATACCACACGGAGAAAAATGTTATTCTAAAATACGATCATTTAATTCGTAAAAACGGTTAAAAACGGGACTGAAGTTCTTACGAACAAATTAACAATGTTTCATTGTTTATTGGCCGGAAAATGTAAGAATAATTTGCTGGTATACGTACGAAATTACGTATACCATCACATTATTCTTACATGTTCCCGCCAATAAACATTGAAACCCTGTTAATTTGTTCGTAAGAACTTCAGTCCCGTTTTTAACTGTTTTTACGAATAAAATGATCGTATTTTAACATAACATTTTTCTCCGTGCACAAGGCTGTCTGAAACGTTAATAATAATACCCTGAAAACCAATCACGGTAATATTTTTGGACGTAGAAATCTGAACTCACATCCTGCATAATGTTGTTTATTATTTACAGAGGTATTGCTAATTACCTCGGTTTTAACTTGCAAAAGTTACAGTTATGTGCCTTACTAAGTCACCCAAAACCGTTTAATTACAAAAATACGTAACATGACGAATGGGAATTGTGTATGACGCTCGTTTGATCGCATTTTACGCTCTTGTTGAAAAGATCTGCCACAAAGATGTTGGGTTTTGTCATACACAATTCAAAGGATATAACCAATGGTGCAGTTATAAGGCTACTTTATTTTATTTCTTCAATCTTTGCGAAATTACTTTGTGGCATCATTTTAATTAAATGAAACAAATTACTTTGTGTAAACCACTATAATGTTATGTTATAATATCTACATGTTTCATAACCGATGGTTTCTTCGTCAGGATAATAACATGAATAAAAATAACAAAAGAGACAGACAAGTATAGACAAAAGGAACAATAACGGACGGTTATGAATAGAACGGGTTTGAAACATGTAGATGTGATTATAGTGGTTTACACAAAGTTATTTGTTTCATTTACTTTATTTTAGCTTAATGCGTGGCATTCTCGAGAGAGGATCTCAGGTATGGGGGCCGGAGGACATCATCCATGGCCGAGAAAATTCAAAAACAATTTTTACGATAACTCTGCATGTGAGAGTTCGGTTTTTACCCATGGCCGTTTCCAACAGCATCTATCTCCGCAATGCTGGGTATCTGCAGTCTTAATCATTCTAAGTGGGATGTCGGGTTATGGAGGATGGCTTGTTGATAGCTTATGAACGGATGATTATTAACACTAGACATTCTAGCCGAAATAGTGAAATGAAACAACACAGGTAGTTGCAGAACTAACTCACTAATTCTGATGCCTTTGGGAAGACCAACCAGGTTAATTAACTGCCTCACAGGAAAAGTGGATATTTTCCATGTCCTTCAACGATTTTAAGCGGGTGGTATTATTTAAACTTTTTGTGTGTGTACGCAAGGTGTAACATTTTTTTGTCCTACGTATAACCGTATTTTAAGCCTGTACGTAGAACTGAAAAGTCAATTATTTTCGACACAGAGACCTTTGTTGTTTATTTCAAAACAATATATTTCCTATATCATTGAAGAAGAAGATAACAATAATAATCTAATTATTTAAAATATGAAAATGAACAAGACACAGAAAAATAATAAAAGATAATGGGACTCGAACCCAGAACCTTACGTCTTACCGGGACATACACCTCTACCAATTGGGCCACTGCGATCTATTAAAAAAAACATTAGTCGAAGATAATATTGTTAATTCTGAAATTTGAAATATGAAGTTGACAATTACGACAGTCCCATAATAGATCGCATAATAGGTCCCGGTAAGACGTAAGGTTCTGGGTTCGAGTCCCAGTTGCGACCATTATATTTTATTATTTTTCTGTCTCTTATTCATTTTCATTTTTTTTTTAATTAGATTATTATTGTTATCTTCTTCTTCAATGATGTATTATATTGATGGGAATAACCAGCAAAAGTTAAAAAGAGAGTTTTTCTCATTAAAAAAATGAATATATTTTCTAACTAGATTCTCTTTTAAAAAAGCTTTGCCTAAAATTTATAATTTTATAATTTATATTTATTATGCCAACATCTTTTATCTTTATCGCTTTCGAAATTAATTGGCTATATATGTTAATCATTATTTAGAAACAATCTAACGTTTTAAACATAATAATTTATTGTGCTCCCTTGAATTTATACGATTGAAAATTGTCTTCTTTGTTATTTCGATCAAAATATCACATGAAGCACTAGTCACACTGTAAAACCAACATAGGCAGAGGCTTCACCCATATTTGCGAATGAAAACAAATTGGCTATTTTTTCAGCTAATGTCTCACAAGAAGTTATTGTTGCTACAATAATGTGAACCGATCTACAGATGTGTTACTACCTACTATTTTTGCAAAGTTTTAGAAAGGAGGAATAATATATTGGTAGGAGAAAACAATTGATTTATTTCAAGTTAAATCAATCTGCACACCCTTTTTGTTGGAATAAGGCTTTAGGGGGTATTGGAATTATGTCTTGAGTATTGACTAGTGTTTTTCATCCTTAAAATTGTGTGTAAGGCATTTTCTCGCTGTGGAATGTTGATATAAAGTTGAGAAGAAATGGGGAAAAAAGATAAAGAGAACAGAAAGGATTTAAAGTTCCTAACGTAGATTCGAGACGTTAACATTTCTAGAACATCTTCTCTATTTATTTTCTGGAATATTTCTGAAAGAATCTTTTACTCTAAAAATACAGTAAATATACATTATTTTTTATGTGAATACCGCTCAATGGTCATAAATGTTCCCAACCGCCTGGTGAGACTATCAGTGGCTATATGTGGGATATCCCTAATTGGGATTTGTTGTGAGGCTGAAGGTAGTGGGGAGAAAAAGGAGATAAGGAAGAGCTGACTGGGGCAATTCCTGACTACGCAGATCAGGTCACAAAACACGGCTAAAGATATTCAAATAACGTTTCAATTCTGAATGGTGGTCTTACACCAGTACGATACTGAGAGTATCTTCCACCCTGGAACACGATTCAAATATAATCTATATTATTTTTAATTAATTTGTGAAATAACACAAATCAATAAAATAAAATTTACTTGGCAGCGCCAGGATTTGAACCCGCGACCTTCAGATTACTAGGTGAAAGCCTTAGCTCTCGACCACGGATGCCATCAAATATTATTATATACTGTCTTATTCATTTTGTTTTGACGTTGGTTCACAAGTAGTGCTTATCCATAAACCTTCCCAAAATACATACCAAAACAAAAGTGATTAATGAAAAAAATGTTAAATGATTACTTATCTATAATGTATTCCGAAACAGGTTAGTTTATATGTATTCACAGTATAACACGTATACATTTTATGGCTTTGTAATTTGCGTGTTTAATGTCTTTGAATTGTGAGGAACTAATCATCTTAAAATTTTCAAAATTGAAAGCAATTTGATTCCTTGTAAAATCTATTATGCCTGTAACGCCGCGTGGGCCGTTTCATAAAATATGAAAATGTTATATTACGTTGCATGTAAAATAATGTATACACGTATTATGCCTCGCCTAATACGATTTCCTTTACAATACTTTACGAACCATATTCCCTGAAAGTGAAATATAAAATATATACTCGTATATTATATAATTTTTCAAATCATACGCTTTTGATTATCATCAACCCCCGAATTTCTTTCAAGGGAGGAAATTCAGCGGATCTTTTCCTTTCTTACCTGTTGAAACCCATGAAATATACGTCTCCAGGGGGTGTATTGACAAGGATATTAAATGTTATATCCAGGATGATATGTGTTACTTACTTATTGAATCAGAATTCAGCTCGTCATTTCAAATCCTGTTATTGGATTCGACAAGAATATTTTTTGTCATCTTCTTGTATACAATAATATAATAACATAATCTCTGCAATCTGAACATCGTAAGTTGAATAAAGGCAATAAGCCCGTGTAAAAAATCATTAATTTTCAAAGAAAATATATTTTTAAAGAAAGATAAACTTTCTCCAGTTGCGAACAACTTACCAACTACAACCTTTACAGTAAGTAGAAAATATTGCTTGTGTCTTATGAAGGACTTTGCCAGTCGAGGAATTGAAACCTCGATCGCGACTCACAACGCCTGGGCGGGAACCTGGTACGATGCTCTTGACCGGTCATTATAATTAAAGCACTTTTTTTATTATTTTTCAGGAATTTTTTTAAATTTTAACTAGTTTTGTCAACATTGACATCTTCAGGACATAATATTAAAATTAATTTACAAATGAAAATACATATTTTATTTAACACTTGATCCTTAAGGATGCTTTTGAAGAACTGAATTTATTTTTTGCGGGGAATATTGGACTCTTTGACTTAATATGAAAAGTGTTGGCTGGCGAATATTTATTTTGATTGCTCGAGCACAATGCAAGAAGCGTGGTACCTATATCGTTCTTAGCAATAAAAAAATTCTTATAATTTTTGTAAAAATCGGACGAAACAATGTTGTATTTAAAATTTATTCAGATTATCTGAGTTTATCACCATTAAAAGATCAATCTACCTATCCATTAATACCACAAATAAAACAATCAAAATAAAATATGGCATGGAAACGTGTTGACTGTCGCCGAGCTACAACAAACCCGTTTTGTGTGGGGTAGAAAACAAACGAGACCCAGTATGCGTACATGCGATGTATGCTCCCAACACACATTCGTCCTACAAGTTTATTCTGTGGTGTTAATGATAATTACGATACACTTATAATATATAAATGACTAGCAGTGAAAAACCCGCTCCGCGGGTTTTTGCTGCTAGGCCCTGCGGGCAGCTTTTCGTTCTGTTTCGCTCAGTTTAAGTGTTGGTGACTATAAGGCATCACCCTTTTGCAAAACTAACTACTATTAACATTAAACTACAGAACACTTATTTTATATTTAGATATTGGTGGCGCTGGTTTTACAATTGCTTCGATCGCAGTGTGATATAAATTACACATTAAATTAATTAAAATACATTTGCCTTTAATGCATAGGAAAGGTTGGGAGCCCAAAGACTTACCTAATCTACTGCAAATGTCTCTTCAATAATCCACTGTAGGTCAGTTCAATGCCGCTGGTTTTTCTTCTCATTTCTTTTACATATAAAACACAATAGTTCTATTTTTCTATAACACAACCACAAATATATCCGTCGCGGCGGTTCAAAACAGTGTTTTGGCGGGGTACAACTAAATACGACGAATTACAGCGGATAATTTCATTATTATCAAGTAAATCAAGAATGTTTGCGGTGCGGTTAACAGTAATCCATATTGCGACTTTTCTCGGCGTGTGGAACGAAACGGTCTTCATTTGTTTTCAAAGTGCTCAATTTCAAAAGTCTCTGGGCAAAATAAAGGGAAGGGAGATATGGAACATTAAAAGGCTATTTGAATTACTCTGATTAATAGCAATCGAAAGTACTTACTCAACTCGCGCAAACAGATATAGAATAGTAGACATTCTTACATTAAGACCGTGAATAATGAGAGGAACACTCTTCACCCCAACATAAATCTTCTTATTATTGAATGAAAGCGAAAAATGTTTCTTCTTCTAATACTTTTTTTCCTTAAATATAGTATTATAGATGGCGCCACTTTCGTTTGCAAATCGCATGTGAGCGAGTGATAAGTGTGCATATTACGGCAGCAGCTCCGTGGAAAAAGGCACGTTCACGGACGGATCAGAACGGTTTCCATACAGGGCTTTGGAGATTTACTCGGAGTAGGGTTCCTTAATTTGAACCGTACAGTAGTATTTATAAGGCATCACCCTTTTGCAAAACTAACTACTATTAACATTAAACTACAGAACACTTATATTTAATAGGTAGATATAGAATAGTAGACATTTTTACATTAAGACCGTGAATAATGAGAGGAACACTCTTCACCCCAACATAAATTTCTTATTATTGAATGAAAGCGAAAAATATTTCTTCTTCTTCATACGTTTTTTCCTTAAATACAGTATTATAGATGGCGCCACTTCCGTTTACAAATCGCATGTGAGTGAGTGATAAGTGTGCATATTACGGCAGCAGCTCCGTGGAAAAAGGCACGTTCACGGACGGATCAGAACGGTTTCCATACAGGGCTTTGGAGATTTACTCGGAGTAGGGTTCCTTAATTTGAACCGTACAGTAGTATTTATAAGGCATCACCCTTTTGCAAAACTAACTACTATTAACATTAAACTACAGAACACTTATATTTAATAGGTAGATATAGAATAGTAGACATTTTTACATTAAGACCGTGAATAATGAGAGGAACACTCTTCACCCCAACATAAATTTCTTATTATTGAATGAAAGCGAAAAATATTTCTTCTTCTTCATACGTTTTTTCCTTAAATACAGTATTATAGATGGCGCCACTTCCGTTTACAAATCGCATGTGAGTGAGTGATAAGTGTGCATATTACGGCAGCAGCTCCGTGGAAAAAGGCACGTTCACGGACGGATCAGAACGGTTTCCATACAGTGTGGCGTTGGAGATTTACTCGGAGTAGGGTTCCTTAATTTGAACCGTACAGTAGTATTTATAAGGCATCACCCTTTTGCAAAACTAACTACTATTAACATTAAACTACAGAACACTTATATTTAATAGGTAGATATAGAATAGTAGACATTTTTACATTAAGACCGTTAATAATGAGAGGAACACTCTTCACCCCAACATAAATTTCTTATTATTGAATGAAAGCGAAAAATATTTCTTCTTCTTCATACGTTTTTTCCTTAAATACACTATTATAGATGGCGCCACTTCCATTTACAAATCGCATGTGAGTGAGTGATAAGTGTGCATATTACGGCAGCAGCTCCGTGGAAAAAGGCACGTTCACGGACCGATCAGAACGGTTTCCATACAGTGTGGCGTTGGAGATTTACTCGGAGTAGGGTTCCTTAATTTGAACCGTACGGGCATTACCGTATTAATATACTTCGATATTAAAACATTCCTATCTAAAATTGAAATCAGTCTTGCACTTAATCCAAGATAATGGATCAGCATTGAGAAAAATATCACGTCTAGCCACAAGTAAAATTAGATACTAAAAGCCTTCACAGCATTTCATTGTAATTCAAAGGGTTTGGACTTATGTATAATGCTTTTATGCAAATAAGTGGAATAACTTTTGGTAAATGAGAAAATATTGTAGTTCAAATTCCTATTTAAATGCACGGACTGGTGCACTGTGTACCTAAATCTGGTTTATGGGTGGAGGGATAATACATTTTTAACCCGTTTAATCACAGGATACCAAGTTTGTTCCAGCTCACATAGGTCTCAAATAAATCGTATCTCCCTTACAGTTATGGTGAGCAATATGATCTAAAATCTAAACGGTGTTAAAAAAAGATAACTCCTTCAAAAAAATTTATTTTCAAATCTAGAATTAAACCATACAAAAATTAATTTTTCGAAGAAAACTTCTTCCGAAAGGTTTTTACTTTGTGATAGCATTATTTATTTTAATAAAAAGACAAATAACTTTGTTTACATCACTTTATTTATTTACATACAATCTACATGTCTCGTGAACAATATTCACGTAATCAGGATTAAATGTACACATTTGTACATTATTTAATCCTGATTAAATGAACAAAGTTCTTTATTAAAAAGAAAAATTAAAATGCGCACCTCTACGGAACAAAATTTTCAGATAGAAATTTTCGAAAAATGTATAAAATTCCGAGATTTTTTTATTGATTATTTTATATATAATAAATTTTTCTAATAAAATATGAGGGTGTTTTACTTTTTTTTTTGTTAACAGTAATTTTAAATGAAAAAAATGTAAAATTTTATGTTTCAGAAATTATATGTATATTTCTAATAATAAAATTTGAGAGCATATTCTATCACCTTTCAAAAACAACTTTTAGTTTTCGGATAGAATCAGAAATATTCCATTTATTTGAATTGTATTACAAAGCGGAAATTTCTTGACCTGCTTGTATAATACGCCTGAAAACTGAAAGGTAAAGCATACAAATCGCCTGAAAAAAAAACATTTTATCACAGAAAATTCCTAGAAGTATGATCAACAAATTAAAAAGAAAACTAGCAACTTCCATTCCAAAAATGGCCAATGTGGATAAGAAATTACCTTGCTTCCATCAGTTTATCTCTTTAACATAATACCTCCCTGCTGAACAATGAAATTCGAAGGCAACAAAAAATTAAGAAAAAACAAAAAATATATTTATGTTACCCGATTAGTCATTTAAACAATATTTTTAGTAGACGAAAACAAGAAAAGAGATAAGCAAACCAATAACAGTGAATGGCTTCCATAATCCACAGTAGTTATGGGAAAAAATAACCAGACTCCGGAAAGAAACTAAATTCAAGGCCAAGGAAATCGATGTCCGAAAGTCGGAATATGAATGGAGATGGATGAACAGAGATTTGTGTGGCAGGACTGTGATAGGTGGCGCTAAATCATCTCTGCTCACCCCTTCGGATATCCGGCGTGACGTGATACTATGTCAAAGGTACATAACGCAGAAAAAAATACGTTTTTCAATCTATTTCTGACGCACACGGTGTCCGGAAACTTGTAGTACAAGCAGGAAACTGATTAATCTACAACACCTCTGCCACAGGTCACCCCAAGTGGGGCATTGCATTGGTAACTTGGCAGAGCTGCTCGGGTTCATGGGGTGTGGTTTTGTCGGATCTTGGCGGTGTACGCCTCTGCCCATCAGCTGCGTGACAGGCCGGACCGGGAGAGACTGGTTGAGGGAAACCTTTTTCTTTCTCAGCAGGATTGTATCAGAGATTCGGATTTGGGAGAGATGGATCAATATGTCTGTCACCCTGCAGACACTAACCCCCAGAGGAAAACCTTTCTAGAGGGAAAGGATTTTCTCTGAACATCGCCGTGGGAGAGATGGATTAGTACATCTGTCACCCTGCCGACACTGACCCCTAGATTCCTATTATTTTTCCTAGATTATATTACTCCCAGATTGCACCGCAGTGGGAGGGATTAATACGTCTGTCAGCCTGGAGACACTGATCCCCAGATTCCTACCCACCTCTCCCTCATTTTTCCTTCCCGGAACTTTCTCCCCTCCTTTCTTCAAAAGACCTTCCACACTAAGATGACATAAATAATTATTATTCTCAGGACCTCCTGTGTGGAGCTAATGTAAAACTTTTTAAATCGATGTTAAATTAACTAAAATCGTTAGCTACGGGGTTCATCAGTTGTATAAAGTAATTTTAAAATCCTTCGAAGATTTGACCCGGCTTCTAAAGTTCTTAATGTTTAATTGCAAAAAAAGGAGATGTTGAAAAAAAGTCAGAATGCTTAGACCGAAATTAAAAACCTTATTAAGGTTGTCAATGAGATGTAGATTCGCCAGTTTCCCGCTTGTGCTACGAATTTCCAGACACCTTGTATATCGTGTGAGGCGTGTCATAAAATAGCCTACAGTTTGTTTGACAGTATCTGGTTGCTTTTATAAAGCTTTCTAGTAGTAAATTTCGAGGATTTTCTTTTTCTCTTATTTAAAAGAAAGACACATTCCGAGGTTACAAATAACCTGACATTATTTCAAAAACTCCTACTACATACTATCATAATAAGCGGAGGATATTGCTTGAACATTGTGATAAAGGACTCAGCTAATTAGCTAACAGAGGAATTGAAGTGAGGATTCGTGGATGGGATGCAATTGTTCGCTCAGCCAATGTTTGTTGAACCGACTTTCTAGTGTTTCTAAATTTTCTCTCGAGTTGTGTTATGTTTTTATTTATTACTAACTGAAGTCCCAACTTTACCAGGTTTTTACACTTTTTTTTCGAAGTCAATTGTATTGTTAAGATTACAAAATTTAATTTAAATGTATCATAAAATCGTAACTCTGATTTAAGGGGTAGGAATAGAGAATGGTGGGGGGGAGTATTCAAAATATGACGTAAGCAGAGGCCTTCCTCTTGTTTTGAAGGTCAAGTGTGCACAATTTCATCAATCTCTGAATAAAACTGTACTGTATAAAAATCAAATCCACGCCGGCCCGCTGATATATTTTTTTACATAAATAAATTACTATTAAAAATATTTTGGTGTTTGGTCTTTTTTTAAAACTAGATTCGTCAACACTTTAATAATACTGAGAAAAAAAATTATGACGTCTTTGAAATTAAGTTTACATTTCAAAGCATCATACCTTATAATAAATGAAATGATCTCAAGATTCATTAAAAAGCGGTGAAAATTTCATGAAGTCAGAGCTCACGGTAGAAGGTAGTTTAGTGGGACAACAACAGCTTGTCTGCCTACAACAGATAAAATACTTTTTGTTATTACAAATTACAGAAAAACTTATGGTTTGTAAATTGTGAAATAAGTTCTACGTAATATGCTAGTTGTCCTCGTATTACATATATTCATAATTTATCTTTTTTTTCTAAATCTTATATATAAAAATTAATGTTTGTTGTTTGTTTGTTTGTTCGTATTTTATGCGCTGCCAAAGCGTTCATCCGATTGCGATGAAACTTTGGCGCGCTGGTTATAGGATAGTGCACGATGGTTATAGGATAGTGAGTTCAGGCGTTATGAAATTTTTTTGCGAGTTTCGATGAAAATTTGGTGAGTTGTTGTGAATATGCCCGCAAAGGTTTCTGCAAAGGTTTCTATATCTCTATATTGGTGAACTCTGGCGTTATGAAATTTGCAAAAAAAAATCGAGTTGTTTGAAAAAATGGGTGTATTTTGTGCACGAAAATGATCTAAAGCGTTGGACTGAACGATTGATTTAGATTTTTTATTATTTTATCTATACAGGATATTAAGGTACGTACTTGACTTACTTTAACCAGTGATTCTTGACATTATTTGGAGTATAAAATGTAAATGAAATTTTATACTCCGGTGATTTTTGTGATCATCAAAATCAAACAAAAAAAAATTTCTTCCACATGACGTCACTGGTCACTCAGCCAAGTAACCGCCCCGCTATTTACCCCATACCCAACTGTCCAACACCTACTATTTATAGGTTTTTGTAGAAAAAAAAAAACACCAAAAATTTCACTGGAGACCAAAATTGTTTTTACTTCAAATAATGTCAGGAATCACTGTTTAAAGTAAGTGATGTACGTACCTTAACACCCAGTATATTATAATTACATGTGATTTTTTTCAATGCCTGTCTCACTAGGGTAAACCTGTGTCGAGACAGACGTAGAGGTACATAAATTGTATACAAACATGGTTACTTGAATATAAAGCTTAATAAAATTTTAAGTGCAATACAATAAAAGGAAGGTAATTGGAATTGTGAAGGTAATTGGAAGTGTGAAGGTAATTGGAAGTGTGATGTTATTTTCCACCCCTAAACAGTAAAATTTATATCAAATTCACGTTTTCCAAACGCCCATGTGTAGAGCGATTTTCCAATTAGGCAATTTTATTGCTATTATTTCATTACAATAAAATCATCGAATGACATTTACAACGTCATTTAAATCGATTTGATAATATTTATTCGACTGCGGTGCCTATTTCAACTTACTGCTCATTTTTAAACACCAAAATATATATGCATGGTATTACGATGAGAACCGAATAAAACCCTAACGCTGCAAGTAAATCAAAATAAAAAAATACTTCTGAGTAATAAAAACATGAAATTTTAAACCGGAGATTAGAATACTGATATGGAGGTCCCCAGTAGAACATTTAGGAAGATAAATTCTAATCAAATCATTGTACTGTCGTACTACCCATCATAAATTTTGATTTTGATTTCCTAAACACGTTTATTAAAGATATTATATATTAATATTAAAATAAAAACCAGAATTAAATAATAGCATTTCAAATACCATGTGTTAGAGGTGGGTATAACGGTTCTTTTCCGATACCTAATATAACGAATAACACCCTAAGCCAATAACATAGTATCATACCTGTTATTTAATAACAGCTTGTAGATAATGTAAATATGGAACGGAAAACAGAACGGCATCGTTATTCGTTGCTGGGGCTGAGTCGATAATGACACTTTATACGTCATATTGTAATACATTATTAATGTCGTTGTAGTCGACAAAAAAAAATTTTTTTTGAATTTTCGAATCTTCATACAAAAAAAAATTTTTTAGGAAATTTCAGTTTTGCCATTTTTAAGAAATTTCAGTTTTGCGATTTCCTGAAAATCTTCATACAAAAAAAATATTTTTTTTCGGCTACAACGATATTAACAATGCAATTTTTGTGAATATTAGCACTCTAGCTCAACAAAAGTCACGAGTCTCCACTGTTTAGAACGACGACAAAAATAGAAAACTGACCTTTACAAATCACTCTATTTTTTTGTTCGACATCTTGATTATAAACTTTTGTATCCGAAATGTTTAACAACAAAAACACCAAATATGTAGGTATCGCAAATTTCCACAAACAGCGAAATAATCGGCACTTAAATAAATAGTCTAAAATAATTTTCCTCACAATCCTTCAGTCCTATATATAATTATAAAATCATCACAGTACTCACAAACGATTTAAATAATCAACTTGTAATGTTAACGAAAGAATCGAATAACGGAGAATGAATTTGACGGGATAACCGAGCGATACGAATAATGAACGTATTCTGAAATTACTAAATAACTAAACTGATATAATAACTCAATAATGCCAATAACGAAGTTATTCAATACTCTGTTAACTAAAATGATAAACTGATCTAATAACTCAATAATGCCAATAACGAAGTTATTCAATACTCTGTTATGAGTTCCTACAGTAACAGGGTACGCCGTTATTTGAAGATACTATGTTATCCATACCTGTTAACGTTATATTAGGCACTCCTCTACCATGTGTTTCCAATTATGTCCACTGCGTGAGTCAAAATTTCTCATATCCACAATAAACAGTGTTAATCTCACGTTACAGTTCTTTATGTTATCTGCCGAACAACAAAATACGAATAAATAATAATATTTTGATGAAGCATCACGTCATTAGTCAAATGCATTGTAAATATAGTTTTGTATTAGTGAACGACGAACCGGTGGATGGAATCGGTTAGCTAAAAGTCGTCACAATACTTTGTCTAGTCTGTAGTTAATAATAAAATAGAGCATTGTAGAAATATGACATATATTTGAACCGCGTCCTTAGGGGATACCCGACGGTGATTTTTCCATACAAACGTATTCCCTATTTATCTCTCTGGATTTTAACCCTAGAGAAAATATTGTTTTTACATAAAACAGATATCAACCACTAGCGTGTCGGTAATTTTTTGTTTTGATAATTTACTTTTTATATAAGTTATGACCTTCCAAAAATCAATAAAATTGACTGGTTTAAACGCGTCAAAAGACGTTCAGTATACAAACTAGACAATGTTTAAAAAAAAAAAAAAACGTACATATATAAAATATTTTTTTCTTATGTAGTTGGTAATAAAATGGAGGAGAAAAGTGGGGAATACAAAACCTCGATTTTAGTTAGGTATTAGTAGCCCGAGGTTCATTGTCCCTTTCGCTCAATATCCGGATGAGTAAGAGCAACAGTGACAGAACAATTTAGTAAAATCTATTTTTCAAATTTTTCCACCACCGGGTTTCATCTTAAGACGATTTAAAAAAAATGGCTATAAAAATCATCCAAAAATTATTATTAACATTATTTGGGTATTTTCGCCATTTCATTTTATTGTCGAAAAAAATTAATAATAAAATAACAATGGCATCTTAAATATGTTTTTGCGTCAAGGAATTTGTTTTATTCCTATAGGAACGACGTAAAATAATTTATTTATTTTTTAGAATTCCCAAATGTGAGCCTCGAGCACACCCCCATTATTAGAGTCTTGTGGCGTCGGTTCTTGCCAGGTTTGGGAGTAAATGAACGTTTTTTTTTATTTAAAAAAAATTGTATATGTCCAGTCCATTCTCACTTTTTAAGTACCTATATTAGGATTTTCACATGAATTGTGTGTGGTTTAATTAAAAGGGTTGCAGCCAAAAAAAGAGAACCTTTTTCGTTAAAAATGTTTTTTGAGGGGAATTCAATTATGTTTATTATTTTCGAAATGAATTCTTTCATAAGGTTCTTTTTCGAGGGTTTTGTTTTTCACAATATTCTGCTCTTGATTGGAAACAATAATAATGATACCAGAGATTTACAGCCCATGTTATGTTACTATATTTAAGGTTTATTACTGTTTTATGTTATTACCGCACAATAGTCCCAACTGATCCCAAGTGTCTGGAGATAGTGGGAGAGCCTAATATACCTTACCCTATTTGACTACGAATCTGGAGGTTATGGGTTAATATCCCGGCGTGTGCTAGTAATTTTTATTTCATTAGTTTGTGTTTTTTCACAATTTATTAATTAAAAATAATAATATAATATACCTACATTTAATAATTTTCTCGTTATTTTTAAAATAAGTAACCGCCACTATACAACAATGCAAAAACATCACAGTGTCTGGGGCGGCCTACTGGACGTCTACTACTCTGGAATGGCACTCAGTATTTTCTTCGGAATTCGGTCATCAGACATTCTTAGTACATGTCCAAGCCACCTCAGTTGCGATTTTTCTACGAAGAGTAGCAGTGGTTCAATGTTTAGATCATCTCGGATCGTAGAATTTCTTATATGATCCCATTTCGTAACCCCTGCCACTCCTCTCAAGTACCTCATTTCGGCAGCTTGGACTCTAGAGCGTGTTTGTTCGTTTAGCATCCATATCTGGTGGCCGTAAGTGAGCGTCGGGCGGTATACCGTTTTAAACACTGCCATCTTTGTCTTGATGCTGAGCTCGGCTTTTCTTATCACTGAGCTGTAGAGAGGACGTAGCACACTGCTTGCCGCACTAATTCTTCGATCAATTTCTCCGTCTTGCCGACCGTCGCTGGAGAATTCGACCCCAAGGTATTTGAACCTGTCCACCTGGTTCAGCTGAGTCCCATTAGCGAGTATGTTGCACTGAGTTTGGTCCCTTCCTATAACCATTACCTCTGTTTTGGAGGTAATCTTCATTCCCGCCGCCATGCACTCTTCGCTGAATCGGTTGATCCACTCTTGTAATCCTTCCTGTGATGTCGTCAGTCTCGCGATGTCGTCAGCAAATAGTAGGGAGCTGATTCTAGTATTGCCTACCAGTGCTGCATCCGGTGTTTGGCTGTTTCGGCTGATTCGGTCCATGAATATAGTGAAGAGGATTGGCGACATAGGGCATCCTTGTCTGAGGCCGATTTCCACTTCAAATTCTTCCGAAACTTTACCGTTTACCCGGACCCTACTGCTACTATTTTCGTATCCATGAACAAACCTATAATATTTATTATATAAGTAAAATAGTGCCAAATAGTATCTCAAAATTTTAATGTATTATCGGGCTTAAAAATGATGTTTAAGAAAAAATTATTATTTCTACTGTTAAGTTGGTAAAATGGACTAATCATAATAACTTATTAAGATAGATTAATAGATTAATGAATAGATTAATAATAATAACTAATTAAGATGAAAGTATATGAACAGGTAACAAGACTTAAGACACAAAGCTTGTGTCTTGAGTCCTGTATGATAATGATAGCGGATTATAATTCAAAGAATAACATCTATATGAAACATCGGAATATAGTGTTGCAATAAATTTTGTGCTAGAAAATTCAGACGTGTTTTTGTGAAGAGGCATGAAGAAAAGAAAAGTCCCTCGTCCTTAAAACAGAGTTGTCAGGGGCCAAACAGTAAAGGGAAAACGGGAAATAATCCAGTCAATTGGGTGGACAAAGAACAGAATGCGAGAGTGATCGATCACAAGGTGGAGCAATAGCAGGCTCTGCCCTCTTCACGATTGATTAATTTCGCCTAATGTCACGAACAAAATTGTTTGCAATATTGCGGATATTCGTTGCTAGAATAACAGAACTTGGAGAAGATATTTTAGAAAGATCGATTCAACAAACATTTTTTCAAAAATAAACTGAAAAAAGCAAATAACATTACGATTTTTATGATAATTCGTAGCGGTTTTTGAAGTAAAACTTCTTTACGCACGCTTGACTTGGGGAGTAAGATGGTGAATGTGTGACGAGAGCATTACGCAAAGTGTGATCGGGCGTTGAGATATAAGTTAGTAAAGATAGAAAGAGAGAGAGTTACGTTTCGTGCATTACTGTAGGGGCAAGAGAGATAGCTGCGAGCACACATTTTCTTTCTCTCTTTCTCTCATAGCCAGTTACGTTTCCTTTTTTCTAAGACACAGTACAGGCCTATTGTCTGTATCACACTGTAGGAGCTAGGAAAGCAGTGCGCGCGCACAAGTTTTACTTTAGTCGTGTGGTCCAAAGCATACTCGTTTTTTTTTAAAGGTAATCTATCTCTAAGCTTTAATTGGAAGTGAAGACATTTCAGCCGATTAGGTCACTGTTTTTTTTTATAAACTGATATTATGTAGATACATTACAAGAAAATAAATAATAATAAAAACGACAGGAAAAGTGTGTAATGTGAATAAAGCAATGACAAATAGATCAAAAATATATACCTGTACTAGCAGACCCGCCCATGTGTTGCTGTGGCTAATGCAACACATAATTTAACTCACACCGCCATCTGTCAGAAACTTATGGAACTTACAAATAATTTCAAATCATCGTCCCATAAAGTTTTAATGTACATTTAATTCGCAATAATAAATATTGAGGTCAATAATCAAGATTAAAAATTCCCTGTCTTTTAAGTTGGACAAAATTACGCACAGTAAGCCAAATTTTATCAAAATCGGTTAAGTAGTTTCGGAGTTTACCTATGACGAACGTTGTGACGCGAGTTTTTTTTAATATATAACGATATTAGAGAAAAATATTTTTTTATTCAAAATTGATAAATAACTTATTTTTTTCCACTTTTATTGTTTGAAAAACCGACATGTTTCTTAAGAAATGTTGGTTTTTGTGGTTGGTTGTGTTTTCTGTGTTGGTTTTGTAAACATGTTGGTTTTTAAAACAATTAAAAGTGGTTAAAACTGAGTATTTTATTAATTTTGACTGAAATATAAATATCACTCAATTCATTTAATAGTTAAAATTTAAAGAAATGCAATATGAATTTACTCTCTAAAGAAATTTTTGTAAACAGTAATTTTATGTGAAAATTGATATTTTTAAAGATTTTGTAAAATTTAAATTGATTTTGTAACAAAAAAGCATGCAACATGATCGTATTTAAAAAATTATACATAATTTTGCACTCGTTTTAGGAAATTGCATTCAATTTTGGTTTGGCCAACCTATTTTATATATAGATTATGCGTGCCCCTGGTGTCAAATCTCAAAATACCTCGTTTAGTTTCAGCCTAGTAATACAAAGTGGAGTTTTTTATACAGACCTAACCTAATAATATCCTTCATTCAATATATATCTACCCTTCTCTAGAGTGTAACAATCCAAAAAGAAAATTCAATAGCCTTGGGTAGATATCTACTTCCTCTTTTTAGTTTTTAGGCTCATAAATAATAATCTCAAAGGTTTTTCTATTTAACATTGCCGACACGTCCAAGTAAACAATAACTTGAAAAATCCTCCCAAGAGAACGATTGAAGAGAAGATTTATTAGAAAATTCCTTGTCTCCGATTTTCCTTCGCCAAGTTTAGTATTTGGTCCACTTTGTTAAATTAGTCCATAAAAATGGGATCCGTAATACCGTTTCACAGGTTTTTCGTGAAAACGTTTCTTTCTAATCACAATCAGGGTGGATTTTGAAAAGTGTAGCTTAAAACCACAAGCCTTTATATCGTGTTAGGCTTATAAAAGCTTTTTTTTACATTAGCTCCACAAATAAGGCCCTGCGGAAAAAATCCCTCAATGTCATCTTTGGGGATGCTGTGTGGAGGTAATTTTTAGAGAAAGGAAGTTCTGGGAAAGAAAAAGATATATATGTCCCTAATCCTATTCAATGTATTCAAGGATGAGATATCAAATCGTCTGGACACCAGAGCGGGCTGTCGTATTAATAACTTATGCCTAAATCACATAAGCTATGCGGATAACATGATTCTTCTAGCACCATCGATCAAGAGGTTGAGAATATTATTAAAAATATGTGAATAATATGCAAATGACCTCAACATGATATACAACCCCAAAAAGACTGAACTAATCGCATTACACCACGGAAAAAATCCAGAGAAGATGCTCCCCGTACAACTTAATGAGGTAAACATAAGTACATCAAAGAACGTGAAATACTTGGGGCACGTCATTACTGAAGACCCCTCGGACGACGGTGATATTGAGCGACAAAGGAGAAGTATCAGCATACTGTTGAATATGATTGCCTGAAGATTTATCTAGTGCAGCAATAATGTTAAAAAAGTCATCGTTCAATGCATTTTGTACCATGTATATAGATGTGAAACATGGTGTCAATACCGAATCAGTTCAATGGAAAGACTCCGGATCCAACATAATAACGCCTGCAGAATCATATTTGGATACAGGAGATACAGCAGCGCTTCAACAATGTTTACGGAACTAGGACTTAATGGATTCGCCGGCCTGATGAGACATCGGGTCACTGGAGCCAGGATGTGGCTAATGGCCTCCGACAACACGGTGGTGAACGCAGCCACTCCTGAGTGAGCGCTGGGCCCGAGCTCATTCAAGACTACGCAGAAATTGATTACTTATTTCTAACTTTGTACCTTCTTATAATTGTTCAACTTTATTTATAATTTAACTTTATTTATAACTATATGGGACCTGCGGGATTGCACTACCTCCCCACATCCTGGAATAAAACATTATTATTATTATATTATTATAAGGGGTGGATAGTATCTGGGGGTCAATGTGTCTAGGAGTGACGGATGTATGAATCCATTCCTCTCAAAGACTGATTTACGTTGGAACAAAAATGTGCACTGTGCATATGAAAAAAAATCGATACTTACTACTATAATACTAATACTTTAGACGATATTTATTTTTTATTTCTTGTTTCATTATAACATCACACTCAGGCAAGATAATGCAAGATGTAATAATTACTATTAACTCACAAAAATTGCCAAAAATTACTCTAAATTCTTAAAATCGAATTATTTAATGGAATTTAAAACACAAATATGTAAATTAAATAGCTTTTATCCGAGCTCGATATTTGCTACCCCTTTTATATTTAAAAATAAATTATTCAGTTTAATTGAGTATTTTGGCTAAAATTACAAAAATAATTGTATGAAAACGGCGTCACAGGCATTGTAAATTGTAAAGCGACAAAATGTTAAGTGCGGATAGTTAGGACCTTCAATCGGTTCTTAGCTAAAAATAATCTTTCTTAACCCATATAGCACTGAAACTCTTTTTTATTTTTTTTTGTTTATTAATTTTTTTCATCATTAAAAACTCGCAAAGTACTATAGAAATATTTAAAAATATATTTATTGGATATTGTTGTGGGAGGGGGAAGGTGTTCCAAGGGGAGGCGTTAGGATTATAAGCGTCTAACCGGTTTGTTTAAATTCTTTTTCAATTGCTTGTCAGTGCTCCCAAAATTGACTTTTCTGTAACAAAAGTGATGATTGATAACGAATGCGACCAAATAAGCAAAATTTTCATACTGTAATTGTCTCACTGGCTCCAGTATAATTACTATAATAGACTATAATTTTTTTTTTAAAAAGCCTGTATGAGTTAAACACCCAACAGCATACCTGTTGCCGTTATTAGATTAAAAAATTTAATCGAAATTCGCACGTCACAAAATTGAAAAACACGTGTTTTAGAATACGTGCATTACATGGTGCATTAAAAGGTTTATGAAAAAATATGTTTTATATCACCATGTAAACTGCGTTTTCTTATATTGTAACAAAAATTATATGTAACGTAATTTAACAATACTTTTTGTGTATGAAAATTTTGTGTTCCAATTTTGGTACGGTAGGGCTATGGGCGTCTAACGTGTTTTCTTTTTAAAAAATTCAGTTGCTTGTCAGTGCAATAAAAACTGTCTTTTCTGGAAGAAAGTGATTATGAATGCGACCAAATAAGCAAAATTTGCACATAATGCACCAAATTTTCATACACAAAAAGTATTGTTAAATTACGTTACATATAATTTTTTTTACAATATAAGAAAACGCAGTTTACATGGTGATATAAAAAATATTTTTTCATAAACCTTTTAATGCACCATGTAATTATTGCACGTATTCTAAAACACGTGTTTTTCGATTTTGTGACGTGCAAACTTCGATTAAATTTTTTAATCTAATAACGGCAACAGGTATGCTGTTGGATGTTTAACTCAAAAAGGCTTTTTCAAATTTTTTTTATAGTGAACACCTTACAAGAATCCCAACTGCTTCCGTCTGGAGCCAGTGAGACTATGGCATCCCCAATTGGGGTATGTTGAGAAGCTGAAGGAAAGCGGGAAAGGGAAGGAGATGGGGAAGAGGAAGGTTGGGATGTACCTGGCTATTCAGATCTAGTCAATAAATACGACTAAATCCATTTCAAGCAACATTTTAATTCTGAATGGTGGTCTTACACTAGGGCGATACTGAGAGTATCTTCCACACTGGAACGTGCCGCAAATTTGGTATATATTATTTTTAATTAATTAATTGTGAAATAACATAAATTAATCAAATAAAATTTATTTGCGCCCGCCGGGTTTGAACCCGCGACCTTCGGAATGGGAGTCCAAAACCTTGCCTCAGGACTACGCCGGCCTAGTACATGTACTGTAACACAAGCCGTAGACAAAGTTATTTTTTAAAAGTTTATGTCTACTTATAATTATTTTTTATTCGGAACCAAAATTGGTACAGTAGAGAGGGCTATCTGGGTTAAAATAATTATATAAAAATAAACATCTCCATAAAAACGTTGTTTACATACCTGATATATTTTTCATAACATCTGGCCATTTTTTTTCAACCGTTTAAAAAACCAAGTTCCGTTACTTCTTCAGTTGAAAATAATTACTACTACTACCACCCTTCACCAGTAAAACACTTTCGATGTCTTTTTGTTGGTTTGTCCTAAATGTTATATGAAGTTGAAATTATTGTTATTCGGAGTTAAGTATCGTGCCACGTGGAGATATCATCCCTACTGAAAATAGCCAAAAGATGACATTATATAATATAAAATCGTTATTTTAGACTTTTTGTTTTTGTAGTCTAAGGACGAATTGTTTCACGAAATTTTAACAATTCATTAAAATTCGAAGGCAATTTTCAATTTCTGTGAAAGTTCCGTTATTATATTGTCATTGGTCAGTTACTTCGCAGAACTGAAATAATGTCAGAACTTGAATAGAACGCTCTCAGGACCTGAAAATTAACTTTGAAATTAGATGAATTTTTAAAATTCTGTGAGAAGTGGCAATTTACGGTGAAACGGCTCATTATATCATTATAAACCCTATGTTGGTTCTGCACAACGTCCTATAATAACGATTCTAATGATTTAAATAACTTATTTTCTCCAGGCTTTTGTCATAAATTATTTGTATTATAGTTGCAGCGAGAGATCGTACCTGACATCATCTTCTGTCTTTTTCGTTTTCAAACAAGACGCGCGTGAAGGAACAGGACAAATGTCGATGACCTCCTTTGCGAGGCACGTTTACGAATGAGTTTTTATTAAGCGAATAGCTAGCAAACTTTATAATAATATGATACATATATATATATAGTCACTTTCGAAAAAAAATATCTCTTGATTGTGGGCAGGTTTAAAGAATAGAGGCCTGAGAAATTACTTCGTCCCGTACACCAATTCATTCCTGTTGTAATTATACTTTAAATTGTAAAATAGCATGCTAGTAAGATAAAATTCAATACATATTTAACCTGGTGGAAATGATTTAGAAGAAAAATAAACAGGAAATAATTAATTGAAAGATTTACGGTGTTTACGTAGATATCAACGTTTGTGTTATGTTAGGTTAACAACCTTTAAATATCAAATATCACGCAACTATTTTGACGCAAATATTAAGCGCCTCCGCCCACTGAGGCAACTGAAAACCAACTGAAACCGGCTGTTTTCTCTGTCTTGATTGGTCAAAAAGCTTGTTTAACCATAGACGAAGAACAATCAGCTGACAGCTGGCGACTAGCAACGGCCGCCCACGGCGATGAGCAGTGACAGTCGTGAGTCAACGCTTGCGTTACCATTGACAACGGGGTTTTGTGTGATTGTGAAGTGTGCGGGCCATCACATTGTCATACAAAGACAGTTGGCAGTTGAGAGTTTTCAGTTGCCTCAGTGGGCGGAGGCGCTAAATCTTCATTACCGAATAATTTAAAAATATTCATAAAAAAACTAAAGTTAATCTAAAAACATTCGAAGTCGGTTATTTTTTCTATTTTCATTGACGGTGAAAAGTTTTAACGTTTGAAGTGAGAAGATTTTCTTTTCAGTGTTATCACCTCATTTTTTATTCCTTTTATTTATGAAGACTCTTCGGTTAAAATGTTCTTACCGTATTACAGACTTTTCCAGGGCAGAAAATTGCCTTCCCCGGGCGTTCCCTGACATTGACTTTGCTTGACCTGACCTTGATATAAATTTGACCTCAACCCACTGTGGGAATTTGTGCCTTTTGTAACTGACTTAAGGTATAACACTCAATCCAGGGTTTTATTATCACAAACGTGGGAAGATTAACAACGGGTTCTTGGCAATAATTTCTTCGGTGTAAAGCTTAAAAATAAAACGGAAATGTTATGCAAAAAGGTACTCGTCTTCGTAGTTATAAAATTTACTAATTTATTGTTACTTCGATATTTTCAATGCATTTAAAAATAGTTTTTAAGTTTAAATATATTAAGTTAGAAAACTTCAGTAGAAGTTAATGCCATCGGCTATATAATATTACCTTGAATCTTGCAAATTTGAAATATTATTTCATCAACTAAGTTATAAAGAGTCCGAGTTCCAGCGACTTCCATCCCCTATTAAAACAGTTGACTAACTAACACTCTGTAGTCGTTTTGTGTATACACGTTGATTGGAACTTTTGCCCCTGGTGTTATTTCACAAAAAATGGCGTTTTAAATACAACTCGTACTATTATTATTAACCTTTCAGACTTTTAAATATGTTTACCTAAAAGTCTAAACGACCGACGACGGTGAAATTTATCATGGAATTTCGTAATGTTACCAAAGTATTTTAAACGTGATTTATGATTCTTATTTTTGAAGTTGTCTATAAATAAATACCTTTTTAGAAAATGTATTTGAAACAAAATAAACATTGATATTTCTAAAAAAGTAAAATTTTAATTTTAAAAGATGAAAGTTAATGAAAAGACTCGAAACGTCCATAAATATGAAAGAAATCTTGGTTTAGATAACATATTCCTTTTGTGTAAGGAATTAGTAAGAAAATTGTGACTTTACTTTCTTGCCATTTACAAAATAAAAAAAATAAAATTTCAAATGTCAACGAAAAAATCCCGTCAATTTGTAAGCATACACTTTGACAAATTTAGGATTTTAGCTATGGAATCAAGTATAAATATATAAGACCAACGGAGAAGGCTAATTATGTTTCTTTCTGACGATGAATACATAATCTTTAATATCCCTTATCTACAGATAAAAAGATAAAAAAATCTTTTATAACGAAAACCTCGTCCTTTCAGATGTCAGATGCTCTACTGGGATATGATGTTTGTCACTAGTAAAATGCCCTTCCGCGGCTTGAGGCGTTAACATTGGAAATAACCCATCAAAATTGACTGGAAACATAATTTTATAATTTCCATAAGTAGCTTTCCTTACTACTAACTAATCAAATAACTAAGTAACTCTAGTGTTCTGGATACTGGATTGGGATAATGTCGTCAATCTTATCCTCAGTACTACACACTGATTGTTTGTAAATAATACGATACTGGTTCGTTATACGTGAAACGTTGTTTATTGAACACAAATGGTTACAAAGTAAACACCCAGACCGCCGGCGATAGGTTTAATAATGAAAGACTGGAGCGGTGCTCGCTAGCTTGCGCGCCCCCTTGAAATGACCCCCTTCGGGTCCCAACTCCGTCATCGTTCGGGTCGTTGCTCGGCAGTAGAGCCCGCCCATACTACCATAGAGACGAAGCAGTGTTGCATACACCACAGTAACTATACAGTTAGATTCATTGCGTCCGTTCGTCTACTTAACCCTTGACATTTGAATGGGTACTTTTATACACAAAAATAGATCTGAAAACAAATACGAAATATTAAAAACAAATTGTTTTACATACTAGTATGTAATCTAAACATTCGGTCCACTTTCAAATCACAAATTTAATTATTTTTAATCCATTCCTCCGGCCATTAAAGTGCGCTTAGCAACATCTGTTTAATATTCCGTAACGTGTTCTCTCGAATATATTTATCCGATCGAGCGAGAATTATTATATTTCAACCAGATATTTTGACGTGAAAACATTCGAAAAATATTTCATTTAAATGACGGGACACCGGGCACCGTGGGCATACCAGAACTAAGAGGCTCTACGTATAAAAGATACCGTGTACATAAAAGGAAAGGATGATATTATTATTAATTTTTATAATATTTAATAAGAAATCTGACTGAAACGAGTTAGCTAGTTGAACTAATGTACTGAAAACAAAATGAAATTTACTGAAACTAAGAAAGTTTAAATACTTATCAATAATAGATACTTTACTGAGTTATCTAAAGGAGACATAATATATTGGGATTGATTAAAAAAAGTGTAGAAAGTGATTATTGGTTGGAGCACTGCTCTCTTTTTCATTATTGTTGTAACTCCGGGTTTGTCTCACAAACTCTTAAATAAATACTCCGGGGTCAACCAAACGTTTTGGACTTATTTTGTCATAGATATTTAGCATGCGATAAGAATTAATCCGGGCCCTGACCTCGAGGTATCTTTAGTATTTATTATATTCTCTATCCCGGCATTATCGACAGCTAAGTAGCATCTATGGGCAAACTAATAAACCACCATTTAGTGCCTTCTGTGAGTTTTAACGTGTGTCGCTCTCCATAGAGAGAAAAAAGCCTTATTTTTAAACGTCCGGGGTCTCAAAAGTTGCGTATGATCTGTAGCTATTCGAAAACGTAAAAATAAATTAAATTGGTGTTCACTATTAGCTCGCTAAAATGGCCGGAAGTTTTGAAAAAAACCAGATTTCGTGATTAGGGAAAAAAAAAACGAAGGATCCATATTTTATATTTTGAAGAAAACTTAATTTCCATTTCATAACTGTGGTCCAAAGAAAACTTTTTTTTTTCAAATATATGCGATGTGTTTGCTAAAAATATAAAAAGGAAAATGAACACTTTTTCTGGATAAAAACTAGATACTAAACAATAACTACACCAACATTATTTAACAGAATAAACGAATAAAAAATAATGGATGCTCAAAATTTAATGATAACATGTTATGACAACAGTAATTATTGTGAAAAAAATATTAATTACAATAATTTAAAAATACATGTTTTAGATGTTTTTCTGATTTTCAATGCATTTTAGCGAGCTAAGAACCATTTAAAAAAAAATTATGTGCAGTTATCAATTTCTTTGTAAGACGCAACTTTTCAGACCTCAGGCGTTTCTGAATTCAACAGTTGAAATAATTGACACACCCTAGTGAGTATTGATCTAGCATGCAGTAGAAATTAATCTGAACCCTGACCATACCCTGACCTCGAGGTAGCAACAGTATTTATTTTACTATCAATCTTTGCATTATCGATAGCTACATGCCATCTATGCGAAAACTATTAAATCTACTGCCATCGATAAGCAACTTCTCAAACCATTCTCTAGTACATCAGAATTATAATATGCTACCATAGAGTTCAAACATTCTGGAGCCAGTGGAACCATGGAATGCCCGTTGGGGTATATTGTGAGGTTAAAAGACGTAGGTCAGTGGTAGCTAGAGACGATGACCGTTGGAAAGTAGGAAATCGATCCTCCATCTGGTCAAAATATTACCTAACTCAGCTTTACCCATTAAAAGTAACAGCTTTTATTCTAAATGTTGCTATTCGAGTAGAATGAAGACTGCCTGGAAGTTAATTCATCTTCCTCTTCCTCTTCCCATCTATTTTCTCTCACTGCTACCTTCAACCTCACAACCCTGAGGGACTATAATCTTGGCATAGTCTCTCTGTACGGTACTCACTTAAAAAACGCGTAAAAACCGCACAGGAAGGGTAAGATTATGAATATGTTAACAACAATGGTAGAAATGAGGATTCAACAAAAATTATCCGAAAAAGTTGTTACTCGATAACAGTATCCTATTTCCTATATGTCGTGGTTAAATTTTAACTAAAATGCAAAGATTTTGACTTAAATATCTCCCCAGTGTTTTTGGAGCCCCCACCAGTAAATAGACGGTATCAATTTGATTTGACAACATATCGACTTCAAAATAAGTGAATGCTGATTCTATTCTTAGAACTGTCAATGTTTCCCGATATTTCGAGGAAATCCACTGAAACGCTCAAAGCGCCATGAAGAAAACGCGAGAATTCTTGAATAATATATCGGAAATAGATGATTTTATTCTTCATTTGCTTTGACAAGCTGATATGTAAAATGTTGACATTATAATAAATAAATTTTCAAATATCAAATCTAAATTTTTCCTCACAATTCATTCGGAAAAAATAACATCACATGTGAATAATTAAATACCTACCTACAAAATAATATATTAAATTCGATACAAATGCCACAATTCCAATTGCCACAAATTCTCAGATAATCCGAGATAGTGCTGGCTGTCTTGGAGCGACTGGGAAAGACGAATTTCTGTGGACAAAAATGTCGGATAATCAGATTAACATCAACAAAGAGGCTAAACTTCTCTAAGAGTTATACGGCCATAGAGAGATGGGGAAAATTTTAACAACAAAAAGTTGATGGATTACTTTTTTTAGCTATAATTTCATTGCGAGCTGAAAAAGGTAGCATTTCTTTATAAATTCGTAGAAAAATTGTAAAATTACAAGGGGCTCATTGATCGTTTTTTTTATTATGCTTCAGACAAACTAATAGACATATGTTCAAAATATTTTATGAAAACTTCAGTCGTAATACGAAAGTTCTTTTGTTTTTCTCGCTAGAGAAATATTTTGGATTTAAAGTCGAAAATCTCAGACAAATGGCCCTTTTCTACAAAGTTTCCGAAGGGCGGGGACGATATTGGCTGGAGAGTGATACCCTGTCATTTGTTACAATCAAATACCTAAAGGATTAAACAGGAATAGGAGGAAGGGAAGCTTCCGTTGAAAAGCTTCGGATTTATATATAAGGGTTTGTTGAACTTCACAGGACGTTCTAATATTTATGAAAAAGCTCCTACCCTAAAAGGGTTCTTTTTAACATTTTATGTTTTACCATCCATGACTTTGTAGGTGTGGGCAGACATAATTTAATGCTTCACATAACTCACATGGCACATGCTTTAAATCTTCTTAAACCAGTAGGCACATGGTATGTAAAAGACTTAGACGTAGTTGGATCAACTTCTTCATTCTTTATTAATAGAAACGTATTTCATCGAGAGCCGTTAATTTTTTTTAGCATAGTCAAATTAGGGAGGGATTGTTTTAAGTCTACAGTTGAGCGAGAAAATGGTAAAGGAAAATGTTGCCTGTGCTAAATATAACTAACCTCACCAAGGTGATACTGACGGTTATTTAATTATATTTTAAAATAACACATTGCCACCGTGATTCATTATCGTCCACTAAAAATATTTTTGCTACTAAAAAAACTTTTCTCAACTAGTTTATCATCAACTCCTTAGTTTGCTATTGTTGTTTACCATCAACAACCATCGAAAAATTACTACGACGGGTTATATTTGATTATTTTTAAATGTGAATACCGTAAAAGAGTATCAACTTTACTGTCCGAAGTCGGTGGGACTATGGACTCCTAATTGGAGTGTGCTGTGGGACTGAAGGAAGAGGTTAGGGAAAGAAGATGAATATAAGAAAGGTTGGGAATTCTCAAACTTGGTTATTCTCATGTATTTACCAAACACTACTAATAAGCCATGTTTCAGTCTTTTCAACTAATGATGCTTATTCGTTTATCGTCGACACCTAAGAACGCATTGCTAGAGTGATTTATAATCATTAATCATCATTAACAACCTCCAACGTTTTTCGACGATTGTTTTGTCACATCACTACTGTAAAGTAGGTCACATCACTAGTGAAAGTACTTGTGAGCATTATGTCTATGGTCTAAGCTCTCTCTCTGTGTCGAGCTCTGGTCATGTCAAGTCGTAAATAAATCTTCATTATAAAATATAAATGAAAGTGTTCTCAATAAGATCCTCAACCATTTACCCAACAAAACAGTTTATCATCTAATATGTTCGTGCGAACTATTTTAGTTAAAAAAATATTAACTAGGATTTTATACATTTTTGTTAATATTGTGATCTTTTGCTAAAAAGAACATTCAATACAACAAATCTCCTATATTGCTGAAATTTCACTAAATTTCGTGAAATTTTGCCACATTTTCTTATTGCACTTCTGCCCTAATTATAGACATTGTAATGTCCATAATCATTATGTGGCCGAAATGTTGGCTAAAGAACAAGAAATGACTATAGTTTTCCATAATCTTTTCTACATTTAACTTTTTTTTATTATTATTTCATTCTCACTTTTAACGTTTATTTATCTTTGCTTAATAATTTGTAGCTTGTACTTTATACTTATACTTATACTTTATGGCATATTTTTCACTTTATACTTTTACGTTTATATTTTATCCTTTACCTACTACTTATAACCTTACTTACTAATTATTTTTTACGTTTTTTTCCTTATATTTAACTTACATTTATGTTTTTGTTCTATTTATATGTTATGTCAATTATATTAATGGCACATATTGTGCCGTATATGTGTAAATAAATGAATAAATAAATAAATATTTTCAGAACCACATTGTACAGCCCGAATCCATCCTTCGTTTGTTCACTTACATACGCTACGAGTATTGTGAGTTTTATATAATTTGAAATGTGATCGCAAGATCTTTCATTTGCTTTCAAATGTCTCCACTATTTTATGAATATAATTTGTACGAGAAAAAAAAAAACTGTCATAACTTTTCAAAAAAATATGATAGAGATGGCTTAAAAACGTCATGAATGGCGACGGGGAAGCCGTCACCTGTCAGGTGCAATTTAACCACGCGAACAGCTTTTGGAAAAAACTGACGTATGATCATTATGAAATAATGTTTCAGGCCTGAATTTTTAATCTGGAACATCATGAAGCTTTTGAAACACTAATTTAACTGCGAGCAATAAAGCAGATATTTTTTGCACAAAGAAAATTTTACTTCAGCGGAACAGTGGGGCGGAATGTACATTCATACATTTGTGTACGTAAAGTAAAATAAAGATATAACGAAATATTTAATAATATAAATAAGAAGCAAAAAATCTGAAAAGGTGACTTTAGGGTAGTGAAATATTCAGTTATTTTTGTTTGGGATTTCTAGGTAAACGCAACCGAGTTTTAGCTCGTTATCAAAATCTTAGATATTGTAAATTATAATGGGTCTTTTAGCATAAGGAAGGAGAGCAAGAGCGACTCCGGCTGGAGAGGTGTGGGTTTGGTCTCCTTAAGAGTGATTGACCAGTGACTGAGAATAGCTTTTTAAATATTTTTCTTTTCATATACAATTAGAAACGAGGAGAGATGTGGTAAGAAAGCATGTCGACAAAAAAAAAATGTCGACTGTCGCCGAACTACGATCGAACTGCACATGCTACCAAAGCGTCGAGGTTGAGCCAATGAAAGTTATGCGTTTGTCTATCTGTTTTTTGTCTGTCTGTAACTCTGGTTCAATGAACTCTGAAACGCTGATTTGCTTTGGATTTATGTACCATTTTTAAAATTTCAGTGTTTGTTTTGGGAATTCAGACAAGCCTTACAGTACCTACTTATAAGATAATATTTTAACAGAAAATTATTTTAATTATCATTTTCAAAATTGGAACTGATTTGTCGAGAATTTGAGCTATCGGGGATTTTTTAGGGGGCTAGGACTACGCTAGGTATAAATAAACATCAAAATGTGAAAATGTCGACAGGGACAAAACAAATGGGGTATTTTGTGTTAATTTCTACAGTGGCACTATTATTTGTTTACATTACGTCGCTTCAGTTCGTTTTTATCTAACAGACCAACACGCGAATCGGGAGAAATGGCATTTTAAACTTTGTTTTACGATAGAAGCACATACATTTTGGAGGATGTAAGACAAAGTGGGTTTTGAAAACTCCTTAAATAATTGTTTATAATTTTTTTAACGAGTATCGTATAAATAAAGGCTTTTTGAAAACATTTGCATACTTAATTCAATTTCACGAAAAATGGTCTGTTGGACAAAAACGAACTAGAGCGACGATTAGCTTCACACAGGAGGCCCTGAGGAAAATAATTCCCTAGGACCTACGTCATCTTTGTTGAGTGGAGGGTCTTTTCAGAAAAGGAATGAGAAGAAGTTATTGGAAGGAAAAAGGTATGGGGGTGGCTAGGAATCAGGAAGTCATTGTATCCAGGAGTAATTTGAACTACTGATTGTAATTATAATTGTAAATCGGCGTGATTTTTGTAGCAAATCTCTCTTTCAAATCCCACATATTTGACATTGTCTCCCGCGCCAACAAAATGCTTGAATTTGTTCTTCGTAATGCTAGATCATTTACTAGAAATAGAAAAAGTACAAAAAAGATTTTTGCGTTACCTGTATATGAGGGAATATACGTACTATCCATTCCTGTATCCATCATTGTTCTTAACAGGGATGTTCGATTTCAACACCTTAGAAGCCCGCAGAAAAATATTTTTAGGTAAACACTTTTTTAAGCTAATCTCTGGTATCATACTCAATCCGCCTATGTTAAAAGAGGTTAATTTTTACGTCCTTAACAATTATACTCGTGGGAAATCCCATGCACTTTTTTATGCTCTGAAAGTGAGGACTTCTGCCTATCAGAACGCGCCAATAAACAGAGCGACTCAACTGCTTAACGATTCTGCATTGACCATCGACATTTTCAATGTCACTTACAGACAGTTCAGCAACTATCTTTTTGCACATGTCACAAAGTAGTAAAACTGCCCTTGTGTACGTATTTATAATCTTCTCCGTGATATATTGGTGTATAACTGTTTTATGGAGAACATGAAAAAAAAATAATAATAATAATAATGAACGTATGAATCCAACCTTCCCACTGCGGTCCAAGGCAATGTTTCGAGAGAGTCCTGATGGAGAGATAAAAAGGTCTCCTATTTAAAAATGTACAAAATAATAACGAACGCCAGAACGAGAACCAAATACCAGGATCACAGAAATGTGATTGGGTATTTTCACGTATTAATTATTATAAACATTTATTGCTCAGTGACATAGAAGATGTTTTAAATTTTCTGTGATTTTTTACGTGTCTGCGCTAGTATTTTACAAAAAAGGAATGTATATTGAGGGATGAATATTATAAGTATTTTTAGTACGTATATAGGTAGGAACGCAGTACAAAGTTTAATTTGAGCAGACACTTGAAATAAATAATGGCTTTTTTCGGGCACCATTTAGCAATATAGATCGTCTGCCAGCTGATAAAAGAAAATTACTTCAGCTTTTGTATTTTGATATTTGGTAAGTGGCAAACTTTTTCATTGTTCAATGACCTCTTAAAGATGGTTGTACCGTTTGAGTAGGTAGGAAAAAATTATAATTATTTTATAAAAATTGCTCACCCGAGGTTTCATAATTTGTTTCTATATTTGAAAAAGCGTGACACATATATTGTATTCCAGTCAATTCATTGCTAACATTGCTTACTAGTCCCAGAGAGAGGTCGTACGTTCTTCATCGACGACCGTTCCCTTCCTCCTCACACGTCTTGTGTAAAAACGAAAAGAAGATGATCAGTATGACTAATGTGACCAGACGTCTCGTTTTCACCGGGACAGTCCCGTTTTCAGGCAGCGTGTCCTGGTGTCCCCGAACGAAAGGTTTCGGGACGCCAAAATGTCCCGTTTTCGAAAAGAAAGAAACTCGAAGTAGAATTTTTTAAAATATACAAAAAGCGCACATATAAGAATCTTGGCGCACTGAGAAAAATGTTATTCTAAAATACGATAATTTTTTTCGTAAAAACGTTTAAAAACGGAACTGAAGTTCTTACGAACAAATTAACAGGATTTCAATGTTTATTGGCGGTAACATATAAGAATAATTTGTTAGTATACGTAATTTCGTACGCATACCAACAAATTATTCTTACATTTTCCCGCCAATAAACATTGAAACACTGTTAATTTGTTCGTAAGAACTTCAGTCCCTTTTTAACCGTTTTTACGAATAAAATGATCGTATTTTGGAATAACATTTTTCTCCGTGCCGTAGAATCAGGACGAGTTCTGATCTAGCCTCCTAAATAGTAAAGTAAATTCACTCCTAAAATCCAAGTTAATTTTAGTCAAAAACATTTTTACTGCAACATATTGCTTTATTTCGTTTATTAGTAAAAAAAAACCTGTTTTTTTTTAATGGTATAGAATTTCAATCATCCATGCGATTGGTAGCTACAAGATGAATTATAATCTAGCCTCTTTTGTTCAGCGCTCTTGAGACGATTTTTCATGAAAATAGTGACTTGAAGTTATCCAAATTTATTATTATTATTAAGTACCAACCTTTTTTTTCGGTGTCCCTGTTCGGGGGAAAAAATAAATGAAAAAAAAAATTCCATCGAGTAAATGTTACGTGCATTGAAGTTGAACGGCAGGGTTTAAAATGTTTTAAAGTTATTGTAGTTTAAAACAGGGCAATTTCTATGTCATAAATACGATGTATCGCACAATATCGGTGCAGTTAACGCAAGTAAACATAAAAGTAAAAAAAAAAACGACTAAACATGAAACTCTTTTGTACGAGTATTTATTAAAACGTGCATTTGCAAGATTTTGTTTAAAAAAGCGTTTCAATAAAATATTACCAGATTAATTCTAAGATGTAAAATAAAACATTTATTTATTTCAATATTATTACATTTTTACCGCAATTTATATTTTTCACTTGAAAACTAAAATGGACCAAGTCTTGACAGTAGGTAAATTCCCTACAGTAAATTACCTTACATTATTTTATATGTAAATAGATTTTTATACTCAAAACAAAGAGATATACGAATACACTTGAAAACACACTGTTTCAAACTATATTGTTCATTAGATTTACAATAAGTAAAGCAGAACAAAATAACTTTTGTTCACGTGTGTTTTACTCGAGTCTTGAGACTTATACTGTTAATAACTTTCTTGGTCTGTTACTCGTATTCTCAACGATTGTGAACATTAAATTGCGGTGTTAATTTAATGTGGAAAGCATAACACCTTTGGTTCAAATGAATGTTCGAACAATATGTAAACTTGTGAGGACGGCATCACTCGTATACATATTAGATCGAAATTTCAAGTTATGCTTTGAAATAACCAATAAACCAATCTCAAAATTCATATTCTACTCTTTCGTAGATGGCGCGCGTATAATACTTTTACTTGTAAACGCATTTTACAAGTTATGCTTTGAAATATTAAGAAAAAAATATTGTTCACGCAAGTATACAAGCAATATGAATATGAATAATAGTTTCGTCAATTAAAAAACTAATCTTTCTAGAAAGGCTAACAAATACATCGGTTTCATTTCAATCCAATATTGTATTTGCTAGCCTTTCTTGAAAGGTTTTTAATTGACACAACTATTTGTTAATATTCATATTGCTTGTGTACTTCCGCGAACAATAAAAATTACTTAATATTTCAAAGCATAACTCGTAGGTAAAAAGCGTTTATAAGTAAAAAATACTGTACGCGCATCTACAAAAGAGTAGAATATGAATTCTTTTGACATTTACCTTAAGATAGAACACCTAAAACCCCCTAATAATTATTGTTTTGTCTCTTAGTACACGGCATATCGATAGCAGTGGAATCTTTTATGTGTATGACACAGACTGAGACCAACTCATAAAAGTCTCATTTTGAATTAGTGACAAAAATGATTTAGTGTAAGAAAGGGAAAAAACTACGCTTTGTATTTGCATATAAATATACAATAGATACCAAATTATAGTAATACCAATGTTTTAAAAAGTCATCGACTGCTTTTGCTTTGTCAATTCATACCAGTTATTTTTATTTGAAATGAAAAAAGGGACGTCAACTTTTATATTACGTTTGTGTAATTAAAATGTAAGTTTTACTTTCATACGAAGTGGAGTTTTTACGGTTTATGGGAAGAAAATAATCGGTAAGCGACAATATAATCATATTTAAATCTGAAATAGTGTTTCATCTGCTTTCAAAACAGAAATTCAGTTTCACAGTAATTCATAAACAGCTAAGCTTAATAATAAACTAATTAAAAAAGTTGTTTCTAAATAAATCAATATCTGACAGCCATTTGAAGTGACTTAACGACTAAACTAAAAAAAAACAAATAAAGGAAATAGTATTGAATACGAACAATGTTCAATCATAGAACCTTGAGGTTCTTTAGGTAGAGCCGAAAAACATAATCATTTGGTTTTTCTTTGGCAAATTTCGTACAAAAACAAAACGTCTTAAACACTATTAATAATAATGAGGAAATACTTATGTATTACTTACTCCATTACGACAAATTTTATCATAATTGAATAGCCACCTCAAACCAAATCACGACAGTATATTTTTATATCATTTTTTGTGGGTTTAGCTTTTTTAAAGTCTTTGTATAAATTAAGAATATTTTCAATTTTGTATCCAATTATTATTTTCTTTTTTTATTAATGGGTAGCTACCTACATTAACACAATGTTATTAATAATCCATTAACTCTGTGCACCTTTTTTGTTGGAGGTGCTTACACTAACCTGCCTTTAAACGTACTTAAAATAATAAATGTTAAAATATAAGTATGGTTTGTTGAAAAACAGTGTTTCCAAATTAGTTACTTTATTTCATAACAATGGCTTTATCTTCAGGGCCTCTCTCTAGTTTGAATCCCCAGTGTCGATATTAAATTAATTTTTTAAACTTTCAAACTAGTAAGTTCAAATTAATTGAAGTCGAGGATCGAACCGGGAACATCAGGCTTAACATATTTTAAAAGCAGCACAACGAATGTTTTAAAATTTTAAATTATTATTTACCAAATTTTCTATCTATAAAACTTCACTTCCATCCGCCCTAACGCCCCCTCTAAGCCTGCTGGTGTCCAACACAGAGTTTCTAGAGCCCCAAGGGAGAAAATGCCTACTTTAGTAATCACTGTTTTTAATCACCAAAAAGTATAAGCTAGCAAAAATTCTAAAAGTTGGTACCAATTTTCTGATACCGAAAAAGTTAGTGTTACAAAATATTTCGTTTTAAAGACAGGGTTTCTAGAGATATTAAAAAACAGAGCAGTATGTAATTGCATATTAAAATCTAATCTCTTATTGTCGATGAATCTAAGGGAAAAATCGCTATTTCTAAGAATTCATTTCATATTAGGAACTTAACTTTTGCAACTTAACTCCTTTATTGCTCACCATTAACCCAATTCTATTGATTCGGTTAACATTGACTGAAACTTCACGGAACCGGGAAGCAAACACCTTTTATTATGTAGATTCAAGACCTGGTTTCAGTAACATTAAAAGACGAGTAAATTTAATTTGAACATTGAAGATTTTTCTCTGTTCTTTTAAGACGGTACCTCATTGCCGAGGAACATGACCCCTTTTTCTATAGTGAATGCCTCACAAGAGTCACAACTGCTCCCGTCTGGAGCCAGTGCGACTATGGCATCCCCAATTGGTGTATGTTATGAGGCTGAAGGTAAATGGAGAAGGGGAGGAGACGAGGAAGAAGAAGGTGGGGAAGTACCTGGCTATTCAGATCTAGTCACTAAACACGGCTAAAGCCATTTCACGCAACGTTTTAATTCTGAATGGTGGTCTTACACCAGGGCGATACTTAGAGTATCTTCCACCCTGGAACGTGCCGCAAATACACTATATATTATTTTAAATAATTAATTGTGAAATAACACAAATAAATTAAATTAAATTTATTTGAGCACGCCGGGTTCGAACCCGCGGCCTTCGGAATGGGAGTCTAACGCCCTACCGCTGGACTATGCCGGCCGTCCCTATTACAATTCTATGGTGGAAGAGGCCCCTACAAGTGTGGAGAGCCAAGGACACTGATGTACCGGACGTTAATGATACTTTGTTACTCCAGCGCATTAGTAATCTCCCCCTGCTTCTTCTGTATAAGTTTTTCCAAGTTGAAGTCCTCGATTTTATAACTTATCTTAAAATACGATGCAGGCAGATAGATGAATGCCTATTGTGGCTGCCTAGCTCTTCCAGAATGGAGTCATTTGTGACCGTGACCGTCTTTTTTTTTCTGCACCATTCTGCACGGTCGTCCGTGGTCTAGTGGCAAGGCTCTAGACTCCCAACCGGAAGGTCGCGGGTTCGAACCCGGCGTGCGCAAATAAATTTTATTTGATTTATTTGTGTTATTTCACAATTAATTAATAAAAATAATATATACTATATTTGCGGCAAGTTCCAGAGTGGAAGATACTCTCAGTATCGCCCTGGTGTAAAACCACCATTCAGAATTGAAACTTTGCTTAATAATGGCTTTAGCCGTGTTTAGTTACTAGATCTGATTATCCACCTTCCTCTCCCCAATCTCCTTCACTTCCCCGCTTACTTACAGCCTCACAACATACCCCAATTGGGGATGCCATAGTCTCACTGGCTCTAGACGGGAGCAGTTAAGACTCTTGTGAGGTATTCTCTATAAAAAAAATATATATTTCGATGGCATCTATCCGCTTTCTTACGCTGGCTGTAAGGTTCATTTTCCACACCGTATAGAAAAAAAATATGAGGAAAATGAATACCCATGGAAAATAATATTTTTCCTCTGTAAATGTTCGTTAATCTGTGATTATTAACTTTGTATCTGAATATTACACAACTTCTTTATCATCTGCAAAACAATGAGGTGAATTTATTATGGGAACGATTATTATTGATTTCGGTTCAGAGGTATCTAAAAGATAAGTTCCTTGACTTTTAAACCTAGCGAGGGCAAAACACAAAAATTACGTTTAAATATTAAGGCTTGAAATAAATTTAAAAATGATACAGGTGCATTCGACGGACTAAAAAAACTAGAAAAACGAAATATTCAAGTTCATTCAATTTTACTCTATTTTTCTCATTCTTCTTTCCCCATTCCCCGAATGGTGTTCTTTCACCAGGGCGATACTGAAAGTATTTACCAGTCTGGAACGATTTGAATATTTGCTACATAATTTTTAATTAATAAATTGGTAATTAATCAAATAAAATTATCTACCTGTGCACATCGGGATTTGAACTCGCGACCTTCGGATCGTAGCCAAGGATGGTAAACAAAATCCAATCAATTGTCGTAAGTAAAATACCAGTATTTAAAGTTTGCTTTATTAAAAAATAATCAACTTTAAATTATTATTTTCTATCTGAAAAAGAAATCTCGTTTTAGACTGGCTAACGGTTTTTAAAAATATAGGTTCCATCCAAAATACCTTTTGTCTACGAAAATAACAGCGAAACACTGATAAATTACGAAACAAAAGCAAACAAATTCAATTCCTTTCAACATTTTTTGCTTTCTGTGGTGGCAGTAGTAGATTTTCAAATGTTGGCAGGTTATTCGTAACCCGGAAATGATTATCTTTCTTTAAATATATGTATATATATACCTACACATTATGTGAAATATCTGTAAAGTGATTCTTCATATGTTGTGTCTGTATGGCTTCTGTGAAATGTTTTGTAATTTTTTCTTATATATTGTGTCTGCATATTGGGTTGGATAGGGTTTAACTTTTCAAAAGTACCAATTGGCGATCCCTTAATGAGTTTTGATAACTCATGGGAATGCGACTTCGTAGTATGTTTTATTTAATAAAAAAAAATTAAAAAGGCACTTACCTACAGGTTTAAAAAAAAACTCAACTGCTATCATAAACTAATACTTACATCTCTGCGATCGACAAAACCGAATTCTCTGATGAAAATAAGATGAGTTCCCGTCGCTTCCCTAATTCGCCTGAACCCTTAGCGCAGGTCTGATCGTTCGACGAGGTCTACCATGTAATTAAATAGGTCCTCGGCTTGTGGAGATAATTACAGCAATTTCCCATTACGCCCCTTCCTCCCCTCCCCATCCCTTGACTATATTGATGGATTATTTTAAAAGCGTGAAATTGAGAAAACTCATGAAGTGATTTTGCGAATTCGCGAGGAAACTTATACAAGTTTGACAAAAGTTTTCATGTACTTGTTAATGTCTAATAATTGTCTGCCAATCAAGTGCCTGCACGGAGAAAAATGTTATTCTAAAGTACGATCATTTTATCTGTAAAAACGGGACTGAAGTTCTTAAGAACAAATCAACAGGATTTCAATGTTTATTCTTACATTTTCCCGCCATTAAACATTGAAACACTGTTAATTTGTTAAGAACTTCAGTCCCGTTTTTAACCGTTTTTACGAATAAAGTGTGGAGCCAGTGGAACCACGGAATCCTCAAGGAGAAGATGACGAAGAAGTGGGAAGTTTAGCAAGCAAGCACCAATCAAATAAATCAAAATAATATTTATTGCTTCTCACAGAAAAGATATAAAGCAGTTCCTACGAATGATTTCATAAAGTATGTATGTAGAAATACGGCAGTTTTAAAAGTTGTTTCGGTTCCCAAATTGGTTAAGGCATCCGCCCTGCAAGCACCAATAAATCGATTTTTCTGTCTATTCTTGTAGGTATAGTTTTTTTACTGTTAAGTATCTGTAAATTTAATTTTATTCAAACGTATCCTGAATAATTCTTTAATCCCTGCTTATTTCCGGAATACTCAAGTACCTACTTGCAAAACCACCTGAATTCACAAGGATGTCTTTTAGTTCCTGTCTGTTTTTGTGCCTTAATTCGGGGGGATGTTGAGAATACCGATGTTATCTGAGCAAATTAGTTAGGGGTGAAACAGGAAATTTAAAACATCAAACGAAGGGCGTGTTTGAGATTAAAAAGTCCTTCTAAATTTTCCAAGAATAAGCAGAGGTCTCCGGAATGTCATCGCCGGTAGTATATATTTATATTTAGTTTGCAAATGCTAAGTATTTTAATATTTCATTGGGACTCTTGTACGGTACACATATAAAAAAGGGTAAGAACCACATCATTATAGGTAAATTTTCAATAAAGATAATATTTAAAACTTTCATGCGCAGCGTGTTTTTCGTGTTTGGGAAGGGATCTCGGAGTCTGTGATTTCCCTGTAATGAGATACAATATTTGAGTCATAACTCCCCCAGAAAAAAACCACCTTCTCGTCACCTCCAAACTACCCAGCTTGCCGCACAGAACCTCCAAGTTCGGTACACCCCGATCGTAATGCTCTATCTGACTTTGAAACTAACAAACCAAAAGTACATTTGCTAAACGATGCCTTCCTATCACAGAGAAATAATTTTTGATGACTTTAACATGCTTAAACATAGTCGGGATAATTTAGCAACTGTGAAACGTCTTTATTGTGTACGTTTACCACAATGAATGGGCGTCCTTCATTAAAAACATTTGTGATTTCTTTTGATTTTATTGTATTTTCACTACATTATATTTTTTACCAGACGACAAATTTTCTTCATGATGAAAATTTAGAACGATATTAATTGTAGTGTTTTTCTATGTATTGCATGAGATTAGATTATTATTTACAATTACCGGAGTAATATTTAAAAGTTTCGACTCCTAGACCTCAGAGCGATTAATGCATTTTTTTATTGGAAAAATTTCGATGGTTGAAAATGTTGAACAAAAGTGTGGAAAAATGAAGTCATAAGGTTACGGTTTGACACATAATTTATTAAATATAAACGACTTATTGTAGAATGTATATCGGAAAAAAAGAACAACAAAAATTAATTGAACATACCACATAGTTCTCCTTCGACTCAATTTATATGCGTATTGTACTTATCCCACTCTGTTGTTTTTCTATCTTGCAAGGTGGAATATCCTGTTTTTAATTTAATTAATTTATTTTTTTTATTTTGATTTTGATTTTGTTTTTTGATTTTGTTTTTGATTTGTTTGATTTAGTTTGGATGTAACTTGTTAATAAAAAATAAAAATAACGTGTAAAAGCCCAGCTGGGCCTAAAATACAAAATATATAAATAAATAAGGAAACATTTACAATAAATTATACTTCTTTCCATTTATTATGTACTTTCATTATTTACTTATATTTCTGATAGTTTTAAAAAAATATGAATACAGCACAAATGTAAAAAGCCAGTGAGACCATGGCATCCTCAATTGGGATATGTAGTGAGGGGAGGAAGGAGATGGGAAGATGAAGTTGCATGGTCGGGAAATACGCCAAACCCGTATACTATTGATCTGTTATCCTGTGTTTCCTCCATCCTACAATATGTATCTCTTCAAAACCCATGTTCACTCCATCCTGTCCTCAAAAAGATCCTCCACACATTATCCCCAAAGATTACGTTGGCCATGGAGCCTCCTGTGTGGAGCTTATGTTTTAAAAACATGGGTAAGAACCTGGCAGTTCCGATCTAGTCACCCAACGCGGCTAAAGACATTTCATGCATTTAAATTTTGAATAAAATGCATACATTTTGTTTGTACCTGTGAAGTCTTTTAAATATTCTACATAGGAGTTATATGCATCCAATAAAATTGTGTACTAAAACCATATAATGTCAACAATTGGTAATTATTTTGGTTTTGTAAATTTTTTTTAGGCCACAGGCAGTTGTGTGGTTTTTATTTTATTTTAAGTAGAAGTCGTGGTACCTAATCAGTAAAAGTTTTCGAAAAACAGTGAGTACTTTTTGATCAATGGATGGGATGGTGATTATATGACAGAGTAAAAATACTACAGCCATCTCTACATATCCATGTGATTTTTCTAGAAATGGAGTGCTATTTATTATTTAATTCCTTGGACAAAGTCAGGAGGTCACACGAGCAATCGCAGATAAAGAGGCGTGCCTGAGTCATATAACTAGAATATTTACATAGACTCCGCACATGCTAGACAGTTGTTGGCAAATAAATTAGGTGCCAAGCATGAAAAATGTACTAACCGGAACGCCCTTTTACCACGATCATTAAAAAAAGGTAGAAAAAATGTAAAACCAGTAAACATTACAAAATGTTTGTAATTAATTTCGTAGTTCCTGTACCGGTATACTACGTAAAAATAGATCTTAACAAAACTAGTAGTTCTGTAAACAAATGAACATGCTTCCCGACGATTGCACCTACTTGACAGCTTACATGACAAAATTGAACTGACGCGGAACCCACATACAAATTTAGGGACAGACGACATGCAAAGTGGAAAAAATAATCAGGAGAAAAGGGTAAGGTCTGGCTGTATTTAATTTGCGCAGTTATTTTGGTAGGCTATTACTAAATTAACCCAACTATTTTATCCAGTAACAACACAGTGATCATGAGCTATAGTTTGTAAATATTTTTATTTAAAAATGTAATTCTGTTTTCACATTATTTGCTCATTTTTTTAGTTCAAATATTTGGCAAAGAAGGGTAGCAAAGCTATTAAAAATATAATTGAAATTCTTAATTTGTATCGGAAAGTTTTGGCAACCGTAATTGAAGCTATTTCACCTGCCTTTGATTGTTAACAAGTTACTTTAAAAAAAGTAACCTTCATTATTTTTTAATAATTTCAAACATTTATTAGGTGCATACATATGTACGCAAAGAAGCTGCATGTTATTCCTTAGCGCATCAAAGCAATATTTTATTATATTCCAAAAACAGGAACGGCACACTATGGACGGAATGGAGAAAAAACCCGAATTAAGTGGTTTTTGCAAACGTTATAATTTTAAACACATTTATTTTTTTTAGTATAGCAAAATAGTTTCTGCATTTTATGTGTTTATTTAAATATGTCAATAGCGCTTGATAAAAGTTTGGCAACGCCGCAAAGTGTGTCGTAAATTGGATGTTTGGCATAGCTTTTTTCAGTTCGCTCCTACGCATGAGCAGAGACGGTTGTGTATTGAGTGACGTTTGGATATATTTACAAAAATTTGTTACGACTAACGTTTCTCAATGTATTCTTTATTTAATTTACTAAACTATAAATCAATATCACATGTATGTGAGATTTGAACTCACATCTAATTTTCTGCTATTTTTGTATTTTTTTGCTGTTAAAATGCTTATTTCATTTAGCGTTTAGAAACAAAACATCATTTGTTCCCATTTTTGAGTATATACGTATTGTAGACTAAAGTCTCACCTTTTATGTCATATATAAATTGTGTTCCTTTTTTGTCCTTCCTTGAACAATTTTGTTATTTTCAGGAAGGTCTATATGCATTCTCCGGGGAGAATTATTCGAGGCATTAAAAGAACGGGGTATATTAAATGCCACTTCCGTGGAATCAAATGAGTTTTTAATTAATTATATAATACAAAAATACCACAGAGTGGTAGGTTCGAACATTTTGAAGGTTTGCAACACACTGACAAACAATAACTGGACACAAATGTGCTATTTATCTAAAGCCAGGCCCAAATACATGAATGATCTCAGTAAAGTTGTAAATCTAGAGTGCGGGGTTAGCACGTTTCATTTGGTCTGTCAACGTTGCATGCACAAATTAGATTTTTTGAATGTCTATTGCATATTTCATATCGTCTCGAAATTAAATCATGGCAAGTCCGTGGACAAGAAAATTAACTAAAAGTTGGATCAAGAAAGAAAAACATTATTAATGAGTTCAGAGTTCAGAGAAAAAAATATCGTACTGGTAGATATGCCAAAGCAGGGCTTCGGTAGTACCAATGATGTCAATACTGCCCATCGATTTTTTGACAATCATATTCTGTCTTCGGAAATAACAGGTATCGATGCGAATTTTATAGTAATGTCCAGTGGATATGTCATCGACGAAAATAGTTTCGAACAATATGCTTTAGACACTGCCTGGCTTTATGTACGTCTATATAATTGGTACCCCATCCTAACACATGGTGCGACAGTAATGTAATTATTTTTACTCCCAATTGGAGATTTACAAGAATCGAGGCATAAAGAGATAAGGTACTACCGAGAACACCATAGCTGAAAAGTTTCCAGAACCAGCACCAATCAAGATATATTCAATAATTTGTTAATCTCATCCAGACCCTGTAATTTCCTCTATTCGACCACTTAATAAAAAAAAAGGTTCTGTGTTACCTACGGAAGTTTTAAGTCTACTAAGAATTCCGTCCAATGATTCTGGAAATTTGAGTGATGATTTAGACTCTGATGACAACGGAGACACCTTAAGCACTTAGATGTTCTACAATTTTTCTATTTTTGTGTTCATAGATCTGAATTATAATATGTAAAGTTTAAAATTAATATTTTTTATTTTCCTAGATATTTTTTATATCTTCAAAATGTATTATTTTGTTGTTGTAAATTTTTACGCAAGAGTAAATTATTAATTTTTACTTCAAAATAGTTATAATTCATTAATAAGATCAACAACAAAAAAATTGCATCAATATTTAGCCAGCAAACAATTAATTCGTGTTTTTTCTGCATTCCGTCCACCGTGCGGCATGGCTGATGACTTAACCGAACAGGAACAGCATTCCGGATTGCTCCACTATAATCTAAGCACTGTTTAAATCTCGTGCGGAATGTGTGACATATTTCCGTTTGTTTTACACGTGTAAACGAAGGTGGTTGAAAGTTTTCTCTCTCAGATATTGTAGCAACGTGATAAACTTTTGAAGGGCGAACGCACGGAAAACTAAAAATAATATCAGCTGTGCACTGAAGAGACTGAGAAGAGCAGTCGTGTTTTTGAAGTAATTACTTCTTTACGCACGCTTGACTTGAGGGGTATACTAGCGAATGTGAAAAGTGAAATGCGTTGGGAGGCGAACGGGCGCACTGTAGATGCAAGAGAGAGCAGTGCTCGCACATATTTTCTTTCTCTCTTCCTCTCATAGCCATTGCATGAAATATTTCAGTCAGTATTTTGAAAAACCAGTGATGCGCCAAACGCGAGGGGGGCGGACGTCGATGCGCACGACTTGATCGGGCGAGGCGAATGATAATAAATTTAAATAAACATTTGTATAAAATTAATAAATGTATATATTTTATACACATAAACATATATAGAGACATACATATAGATTAAGCTAAAGAAGTATTTAGTTTAGTCGTGTGGTCTAAAGCACACTCGTATTTTTTTTTAATTTGAAAATACCTTTTTTGTTGAGAAAGGTCAGTCAGAAGGGCCAAATCAAATGTATGAAATTATTCAAATTCACACATTTATTCATACACTCTTTCTAGTTAGAAACGGCTCACGTGCGTTCTGTGAAATATATGAAAGAAGCTATTCGTTAATATAGTAGATAGTAAATAATTCTAAATAAATTTAAACCTTGCATAAAATACTTAACTCTAATATTGTTGAATTTGCATCTTGTTTAACGTCAAGCTGCCTGCAGTGTAACATGGGGTTTTGATTGTCTTTTGCAACAGGTAGGTATTTAATTATTTGGATGAAATCAAAATGTGTAATGAGTTTGTACAATAAACTGTTAACTTTACAACGTTCCCTTAGTGAACCTACAAACTCAAGTTATAAATTATAATAGGTAACCCACAAATGTTTGCGTCAATTTTCTCACAAATTTTTCACGGAGATCAAGTTATAATTACTGTAAAGTATCTCTCAAGTCCTCTCATGAGATATTCAATTTTATTAGTATTGGGCCAGTATCTCCATTATGTGCCAATTAACAGACTTAAAGGTTCTTGATATCACAGGGACTTTTTATTGTTGTTTAGTACTTTACAAATATAGTTTAGGAGATTTCACTTTCTTACTACATGTTTTGCTGGCAGGCTGCCGTGATATAATGACAGAGCTGACCTGCCTTCGGGTTCTTTCGGCACATCTCTTAAAATGATACCATGTGACCCGACTGGCCTATAGACATACTGAACTATCGTAGACGACTTGTAATATTTATTTTTATTTACACTGGGATTTCACAGATGTTCGCACTTACGTGAGAATAATCCAGTTATAAAAAATTAAGTTATTGTACAAATAGGAACATACAATTACACAAAATCTACAATTACAGATATATACAATTAGAAAAACAGAAACATCACAAATAAAAAATATACGTAATTATATATAAGCTCACTTAAGTAACACATATTAAAATGAGAGGCAAGAGACATAAGAAACACGAGAGGCACGCATAGAGAGACTATTGACACAGTGTACTTAGTTTACATTTCTTTGAATAAATCTCATCATTTTTAATGATTTGAACTTAATGTCGTTAATGTGTACATGAAATAATATGAATTTAGAATCAAGAATGATTCCTAGATCTCTTATTGAAGACACTTTTTTGAGAATAATATTATTAATGACATAGGAAAATCCTTTATAATTCAATTTCTAGTGAAGTTTAAAATGTAACATTTTTCAACATTTAAGTGCTTATCATTGACAGTATACCAGTTGTTGAGCGTGTCGAGGTCATTCTGAAGCAGTTGATGATCGGAAACAGACTTAATTTTACGAAAAATTTTAAGATCATCGGCGAAAAAAGCATAATCACATTTTAATTTCGAGCCAAGTGCATTTATGAATATAAGAAAAAGTAGGGGGCCAAGATTTGAACCCTGCGGTACACCAGAATTTACAAATATAGGGAATGATTTGTATCCATTAATGTTATGCATATATGTTACACTTACCTAAATATATTAAAATTACATAACTCAGGTCCGGGGCATACGTCATTCGTATGTCTACCTATGTTAAATTGTCGTGAAAACAAGCTTATGTGCCCAAGCGGTTAAAAATATTTTAAAAAGAATAAAGGTGATTATGAGTACCCATTCACAGAAAAGCTTTATCGCAGCTACAGGAAGAAAACCCCACTTTCTCCACTATTTAATTTTGAATAAGGATGGGAATCTTATTAGTAAGTGTAAATATCAGTAGGTACTCAATCATGAACGATTTTATATTAAGTACTTCTCTTTGTGGTGGGCTCATCTAACGCAGTCGTCTTTATTTGGAAAGTCATGATTTTATATTAAATTTTGATCTTTTTCATTGTTGGTAAAATCATTATCTTTGTTGAGGTTCTTTATAAAAGAGCCGAAACATGTCAAATAGTAATTGATACCTCAAAATTACTACTGATAACTGAGTGGTAACTGTAATAAATGTATGGATGGTAAGACGTAGCAACTCGTGTATTCTAATTTTACGTGTGTAAGTGATACGAGTGCAATTTCCGTGAGAGTTGTTCTAGGCAGTATGCATGGTAAAAAAACACTGATGTTAGACAACATTCAATAGGAGAGGGCACCAGAAGACGAAAAAGTAATCGGTAGTGAATCTCCAAGCACTTCTGACTTTTTTTTTACCAAAAAGGGTTTTGTTTCAGAAAAGGTGTGTATAATCACACTCGGCTGCAAAAATGCAACATTTTAGCTATTTCTTTTTCATTAACTTCACGCAAGAGGCATTGAGAAAAATAATTTCACAAAAGGCTTTTATATGTCATCTTTGGGGGTGCTATTTGGAAAGTCTTTTTAAAAGCTCTTTTACTAGATACATTTAAAAAATGTGTTTTCCGTTCTAAGTCAATGAAATTCTGTGAAAAAATGGATGACGAGTGGATGGAAATCTGGGAATCAGTGATTCCATAGTGATGTATTGTATTTTTTTTAAATAATGTCAGCCCAGGAGTATAGGACCCAAGAAAAACTAAACTCTCTCACACACTTTTCCACAAATGATCATCTAGTAAATCCACGCTATGCAAGTGTATTATATAAGTATAATTAATACAAAACAATGCAAGAACAACATGTTAACCTACCAGAGTACCAAATGGGAAAATATTTCACCGACTCCAGATATTTTTATATCAGAGGGTTCGGCTCGGCGGAACTCCTAATTGGACCGATAAATCCTACTGATCCCTCAATACAAATATTTTAAAAATCTTTCGTAATCCTACATGTATTTAAAATGACTGATTTTTGCATTTTTATATAAAAATTCTTTGACAAATCTAATACGCGTACATTTTTAATGAGAGAGAGACAGCTAGGTACAATGCCAGTAGCCAAAATAATAAATGGTAATATTTTTAAGTTTGAGAATGCCAAATTCTTTTAATCTCATTTCCTAAATCTGAATGTTTTCTTATTTTTTTCAGAAACAGATTTTTCAATATTACAGGAATTTGGAATAGCTACATCGATGATATAAGTTATTTTTTTAATGTTGTCATGTAAAACTATATCGGGTCTATTATGACTAAGTGTCCTGTCTATTAGTATAGTTTTAACATAATATATTTTATAAAATTCATTTTCTAAAAATGAATTTGGTTCGTATTCATAATATGGTACTATATTATGGCAATCAATCAAGTTATGTTTAATTATCAAACTTTGGTAATTTTTATTTTTTAAACCTGATTGTGTCTAAATGTATCTATACTCACAAATATAAATATATATTTTTATTATTATTATTATTACAATTTTAAGTTATATGAAAATCTGTTATTAGATTTTATTTTTATAATTAAGTTTATTGTAATAGATGTAAATAATGTGTTGATTTTCCTAAATAAATAAAATCCATCCCGCTACGGTTCAAGACGTGAGGTCGAGATGTCAAAGGTGTCCCTCTAACTATTAAATTATTATTAAAAAATTTTATAAATCAACACTTAAAAAAAAAAAAAGTTTTTTACTATAATAACTACATCTTCAATACATTTTCAATTTTCGGGCTATCTCTTAGGCCAGCTAGTAGCCAATTTCAGGTAATTGCGTGTGTGTGGGCAGTCCAAGACTTGCTAAAATGCATTGCCATCGGCAACGACTCTATCTGCCGAGTTCCAGCTCGATCGGATGTCAGGAAATGGGTTAATTTCCACTTGCAAGATTCGCATTCATTCACGAAAACAAAATCGAAATTCATCAGGAAATTCATTAAAAAACATCAACCAATTCTGCTGTGAAATTATTAGTTCAATTCAGAAGGCGAAACATCTGTCATACGTAATATAATTACACAGCAGAATTTATTTGTAAGAAAAATATTTATATAAATTGAATAATAATACATCTTTGAAGAAGAAGATAACAATAATAATCTAACTTTTTAAAATACGAAAATGAACAAGACACAGAAAAAAAGGATAATGGTCGCAACTGGGACTCGAACCCAGAACCTCACATCTAACCGAGACATACGCTTTATCCAATTCAACCATTGCGAATAATAATGATTGGATACATAAATACCAAAAGAAAATAATACCATTGGATGTATTTAAAAAATATTTTTGTCGTATCTTTCTTGATTTGATATTTACTTGGGTGTAAGAGAATTATTTTTCGTAAGCTTTATTTACTACCTGGGGGCGGTTTTATGGAAGAGGAAGAAACATAATATTCCTCAACTTTATGTCAACTCATCAATCTCAAACGAAGTAAATCTTGATTTACAGAGAAGGCTTTCATTCGTACTCATCAGAATTCGTATATTTTTTTATTAAAGACTGAATTAGCTTTAAAAGCAGGTAATTTCAGACAAATCGTTTTTTTATCTTAAATAACGTAAGATCGATTATTCCCCGTATATAAATTTTTAAAATTAAAAATTTAATATCGATTTATTTAATTCAAAACTTGCTTTAATATATACCTACATTCAAGTAAGCAATAAAAATGCACGGTGATAAATTATTAAATGTTGTGTACTTCTGGTAAGTATTTTATGAACATAAGTACCAATTGATGATTTTTTTAATAAGGTCTAAACGAAATAAGTGTGTAAAAAAAATCTGAAATATTTTAGTTTGTAAGACCTTAAATAAATAGAAAAACTGAGGAATTTCGTCACAAAACACGTTCTCGGATTTATGTTTTAGTTATTTCAATTTAACTAGAAATAAAATTCTGAAAAATAGCTTTACTAGATTATGTATTGATTTATTTTATTATATGATTACATTTTTCGAAATGTGTGTTGTATAATACAATATTTCGTTTGATAATTAAACAAATCTGCCAACGACCAACGGTATAACCTTACTATATTAAAAATAAATAAGGTTTTTCAAAATTTAAAACATAACTTTACCAGATAAAATAACAATCTTTTAAAATCAATTTATGTTTTTTTGTAAAAAAAAGAGTCAATACGTCTAGAATTTGATATAAAAAGGTCTAATTTCCGGTATTCTCTGGTAATACCCTCTTAATGAGTAAGTCCTCGAATTATGATTTTTAATCAATGAAGACGATATGAACGACTCTCACACGAAACATGTGAAACAGAAAATAAAGAAAAGGATTCAATCTCATCCGGCAATTGAAAAGAGGACCTCATCCTTACCGGGAAGAGTCCTGACCACGAGTTAATTGTGGGCGAATTAGCTCAGAGGTCAGAGAACTACCCCGGCAAGGAGGAGGGCCTGGGTTCAATTCTGAAATGAATCTTTTCGGTTTCACATTTTTCGTTTGAGAGTCTTAAAAATTGACTTCAATGTTATTTTGCAAACAAATTAATGCCCGAGTCTTCAGTAATTAGTTTGCGAGTAAAGTTTAATCATTGTAAAATGCTAGGTATTTTACTTGATGATTTATTGTTCTGGGTTCAGGATGGAGGTTACCGTAGATAATAAAAACAAGGGACATGGGCCATGCCAGGTTATGAACCATTAGTATGAAATCGCTTACGAAAGTGTCGCCAAAAGTATTCACCCATATTACTGCAATTTGTTAGATATATAAATATTTAACAATCTATTGTCAAATAAATGTTTTATTATTATTTTATGTATCGTGTTGGTTACAAAAATGGTCGTATTATTATTAACCCGTTATAAATTAACGCGTGATCCTTAACCCCTCAGGCGTCAAACGTATTTTGTCGGAAGGTCAGAATATTTCCGCTTTGAAATAAAAATCAAAAAAAATAGAATATTTATAATGTTTCCGAAAACCTAAAATGTTTTCGAAGGGTGATGAAAAACGCTTTCAAATTGTATCATCTTAATATATAAAACAAAGTCGGGTTAGTTACACCATTTATAACTCAAGAACGGCTGAACCGATTTTTATGATCTTCGATTTGTTGGATTTGTCTCCGTCCCGATTAACAGAATAACTATTAAAACATCAGAAAAAATCACGGGAAAAATAATTATAAAGAAAATTATTTTTTTCATATATTTTGTATGGAACGGCTTTTCAAATAATGTGCGTTGGTCGACATAATTTGAATCAATTCGAACTGTCAATGGTGTAGTGTGCCGAACATTTCGTGCTTAGTCAACAGCTAAATTTCATTTTTTGAACGAGTACCTATTTATTTTAACTTAATAAAAACTTAATTTATTTCAGCTATTAAACTAGCAAATTAAATACAACTTTATTGATTCTGAGGCGATACGAAGTATGCCGGGTCAGCTAGTTATAAATAAACATGTAATTTTTTAAATAATATAATAATAAATAAATTTAATGCAAACACAAAAAGTTTTAAAAGTTGCTCTCCTTAGGTTTTTAAAATTAAAATTACTGATAATGAAAAGAAAATAAGAACGTAAAAATATGTTATTAGGTCGCGGGTTCGAACCCGGCGCATATACTAATAAATTTTATTTGATTCATTTGTGTTATTTCACAATTAATTAATAAATTAAAAATAATAAAAGGTATATTTGCGGCTCTTTCCAGAGTGGAAGTTACTCTCAGTATAACCCTGGTGTAAGACCACCATTCAAAATTGATACGTTGCTTGAAATGGCTTTACCCGTGTTTACATTTATAACTAGATCTGAATAACCAGGTACTTTCCCACCTTCCTCTTCCCCATATCCTTCCCATCCCCACTTACCTTCAGTCTCACAACATATCTTGATTGGGGATGGCATAGTCGCACTGGCTCAAAACGAAAGCAGTTAGGACTCTTGTGAAGTATTCACTATAAAAAAAAATTATAAAAAAATACCTAATAAAATAAAATAAAAAAAGAAATATCATCGTCATCTAATTTTTTTAAAAATATTTTTGTAAATATATAATAAAAAAAGTTTCAAAAGTTTACATCGTAATTATTTTGTGGTTAATTTTTCATTTGAATATAAAGTGTTGTGTTTTGTCTATCTAACACAGTTTAGATCAAATTTCTCACTGTAAATTGTAAGGGACAAACCATGATTTATGTGAGATCTATACGGGTTGTTCCCAAAAGCAGACAAATTAGCGTGAGGTGTTAATTCAAAAGCATTATTTTGATTTAATATTCCACGTGAATTAGAACATTAACCTTCACAGTTAAAATCTCCGTAACGCCTGGCACGAGACGCAAAACGCGTTTAATAGTAATTATTATATTTTCTGGAAATTTGCGATCTAATGTGTGAAGATTAGTTTTAATTAATTTCGCAATTTACGGTCGATCTAAAGCCCGTAAGCTCAGTAGTAAATAGCTGGTGTGAGTATTGTAGCAAATAAAATTATTTCTTTTTAAGTTTGTCCATTAAATCGTTGCCGTGAACCTACGGCGTAATAAATCTAGCAATAAATGAATGATTAAATTTAATATTATATAATATAGTTGCTACCCGGCCACGCGCTGCTGTGGCTAACGAAACACAACGCTATCCACTGGATGGTTACCTAACCTAGATAACCTAGTGTTGTGTCAATAAATTTTATATTTACAAATAATTTCCAAATGATTTCAAATATTGACTTCAAAATAAACATTGAGTTCAAAAATCGAGATGAAAACTATCCAATCTTTTAAGTTAGATCAAAATTCATACAGTAAGCCAAATGTCATCAAAATCGGTTAATTAGTTTCGGAGTTCTTGGACGAACATTGTGACGCGAGATTTTTATGTCTAAAGATAGTGAATAGTAGATATGTTTCTAATTTACCTTAATTTACTAAATTAAAAACAAAATTTCCTCTGAAGTTACGCGCAAAACTCAAATTTTCAAGTTAGCTCCACACAGGAGGAAAATTATTCACTTTAAATCTATTATTATATTAATTAGGTCGTTGCATATGAAATTGGTGTTTTGCCGTACTGGCAACTTTGATCTCAAATATCTTCTCTTTGGTGAGGAATTCCAAATTCAAATTTATACAGCTATTTACTCATGTATTTTTATTTCGAAAATTATAATTTATTTGTTTTTTTCTTAATTGTTTTTTTTCTTTGAGTCACTTACAAAATGGAAAACTTGAAATATCGCGTTATTTACGAGTACGAGTTCCACCGTGGCACCAGTGCTGCAGAAACGGCTCGAAGGATTAATGATGTGTATGGCGACGGTGCCGCAAAAGAAAACACAGTGCGTTTTTGGTTCCAACGTTTTCGTTCTGGAAATTTCGACCTGTAGAACAAGCCCCGTGGACGGCCGGAGACCAAAGTTGATAATGAATAATTGAAGGCTATTATGTAAGTGGATCCTTCACAAACCACGTCCGAGTTAGCTGCTGGCTGCGTTGTGTTAGTGATAAAACTGTTTTAATCCACTTTAAGCAAATTGGGAAGGTGAAAAAGCTTGAAAGGTGGGTATCTCACGAATTGAGTGAAGCAAATCAACAAACGCGCGTTGACTGCTGCGTTGCATTACTCAACCGGCACAATAATGAAGAGATTTTAAATCAAATCATTACATGGGATGAAAAGTGGATCCTTTACGATAATCGGAAGCGCTAATCGCAATGGCTGAACCCTGCCGAACCAGCAAAACCATGCCCCAAGCGAAAATTGACTCCAAAAAAGTTACTTGTAAGTGTTTGGTGACGCAAAGAAAAAAACAATTAAGGAAAAAACAAATGAATTATAATTTTCGAAACACAAATACATGAGTAAATAGCTGTATAAATTTGAATTTGGAATTTCTAACCAAAGAGAAGATATTTGAGATCAAAGTTGCCAGTACGGCAAAACACCAATTTCATACGTAATGACCTAATATTGTATCTACTTTTCGTATAATATTTTGATAATCGATCTTATACTTTGTTTTTATTTAGATTTATTATGCTTTAAAAATAGAACGCACTCTAATACTAAGAAAAAGTTACAAAAAATTACCTACCTATCCCAAATTCAGTCAGAGAATGTTGAAACTTAATTCCACATTTCTTTAACGGTTTGATGTTCGTATAATGCGGGGCCTAAACCATGTCGAAATTTCATTATATCAAAAGATACGTGAGCTTTCAGTGAGATCCTGTCAGAAAATACTTTATAAACTATTCCATTGGATTTGGGTTGGAACCAATTTAGTCGCAAATTTTGGTAATATGCAATGATGTGATTTTTTCAAGCAAGGATGGCGCAAAGGAAAGTTACAAAAGAAATTCCTTTAAAGTATCTGTATTTAGACTGTGAAGAAAATGTATTACAGTAATAATGTATTACAATATTTGTGGGCATGTCAAAGCTGATATAGACTAGAAGATAATATAGTTTTGGCGAAATTGGGTTATGATTGTCATTTTTTTTTGTAATAAATATTTTTCTCAAAATCTAAACTGTTTAATAAAATAGCAAAAGTTTTCTGGTATTTCACGTTATTTATTTAAATCATTACGTTGGGTACATATCGATATCAACGTTTCACTGATGTTTATTTAATAATCTTTAAAATCGAACTTTTTATGCACTTTAGTTGACACCTAATCCGTCGATACTAAATTGCACATTTTTTTGTCCTCAAGGACTTTCACTTCTTTGGTACGTAACTAACTAACTAACTAACTAACCATCACGTCGTTTCCCCGCAGGTGTAGGCAGAAAGAACGGACCGCCAAACAACTCGGTCTTGGCACACACGCCTTGCCTCATTCACATTCATACATCTTCTCATACATATTCTTCTACTTTTATGGTACGTGAGCATAATATTTTAAATAAGAGGAAACTGGGCGGATAATGATGAAACTGTTCATACAAACGTACTCGACAATTTCCTCTTTGGATTTTGACACACAGAAAATATGTATAAATAAAATACCGTTGGAGCCAATAAAAAGTTGTCCACAGAAGCGAAGCTGCTGTGCTGGTAACTACCCTGATGTATGGCAGTGAAGCATGGAACTGGCAGAGAAAGGATGAAAGTAGACTGGATCCCTGAGGCATTTGTGTGGTAAAACCATGTATGGTCGTGTGGGAAATGTGGAGATCCGAAAAGAATGCATGGCTGATGTGAGCGTAATAAGTAAGATTAAGAAAGGGACGCTTAGATGGTTTGGGCATGTTGAGCGAATGAATGAAGAAAGGAGTATAAAGAGTGTAAAATATTACGACTTTGGTAAACAGAAGTGGATGATTGTTTTTATAAATGAAGCACTTTTCGAACAGTTGAACCTGAGGAAGAGGAGGTTTTAAACCGGAACAGAGTTTTTATAATATCAAACTCTTTGTTTGTTGTGGTGGTGTCGGAAAAAAATAATAAAATCTATAACCTTGTATATGAATAACACAACACCAACGCCATCTATGAATTACATCACTTAACTCGCATTAACCATTCATAATAGGTTTGGAACTAAAACTAAAACCTCGCTCAATTTTATACAAAGAGAATTTATGACGCTAATGTGAATGATAGAAGAAGTCGAGGATGCCCAAGGAAGACGTGGCACGATCAAGTGAATCAGATACTTAAGTCGGGCTATGTCAAGAGTCAGAATAATAGAAGAGTATTAATGTGAATGAGGCAAGGAATGTGTGCCAAGACCGATTTGTGTGGCGGTCCGTCCTCTCGGTCTACCCCTGCGGGAAAACGGCGTGATGGTTAGTTAGTTAGATATCGACCTCGCTTTTTTTGATAAGTTACCTTCAGTTACATGAATTTTTTTTACATGAAACAAAAAAAAGTGAAGTGACAGTAAGGTTTATAATTCATTTTTCTAATGAAATAAGTATGTGTTTTATTATTTTGTCGTTATCAGTAATTTTCGTTAGAAAAAAAAAGTAAAGTGAGCCATTTTGAACACTTTTTAAAGTTTTCGCAAAAAAAAAAATTATTTAAAAAAATGCAAAGTAATATTTAATCTAGAAAATTGAAATCCTATTACATCACCTTTCGAAAACAGTTTTTAGTTTTCGAATACGTTAACAAATGTTCCATTTATTTGAATTTTATTGCAAAGCGGGAATATTTTTAGCCTCTGACAAAATACGCCAATTTTTTTAAGGGATATAAGACATAGAAGATTTTCTTCTAATACAGTGAGTAAAAATAATCTTAAAAACGGTCTGGTTTTGCGGGATAAATTTGGGAAATACAAAACCTCGAATTCGATGATTTTAATTGGGTATTATCGGCCTAGTGCCGTTATCCTTTTGCCCAGTTCGGTAAATTACCTTTTGTTCAAATTTATCGGTAACCGGTTTTCTTCTTAAGTGACACTTCTACCATACAACCATATTATCTAACAATGTGATCAGTAGGTTCCTATGTACCTAGAGCCTCCTAAATAAATTATAGCAATTAAAAATAATGAAAAAAGTTCTAACATCCATTTTTTGCTAGGAGAGGGATGAATTTTAGAACAAACGTAAAGAAATTGTTAATTTTAGTAGGTACCAAAAAACAAATTGATTTGATATTCAAATGAGGGTAATAAACCTTTGGAGAATCTATAACTACATTCTTCACAGAGTAATTACATTTCCATTAATGTAAGAAAATTTGCATATGAACCTACTTTGTTCGGCTGAAAAAACTAGCGACAGGAGAGGCTCACAGCGAGAGTGCCTTAGTTTTTTTAGTGCTTACTCTGGGAGACCGATTTTTCAACGCTTATGACATAATATATTCACGATTTCACGTACGCAACGTATATAACGTAGTTTTGAAATGGAGTTTCCTTGTAGATTATATGATTATGAACCTATCGAAGTAGGAAAATTATTATATTTTACTAATAATCGTAGCCTTATCACAACATCAACACAATTGTCGGTAAAAGTCTGAATTGGAAGCGTTTACGAGCGTTTTCGGACTTTGCTTAACCTTGTCGGTGTATGTTATGAGAATTCCTAACATATTAGAATTTTCAAAATACGAAGTCTGATGGACTCATCGCTTTTTTCGTACTTTTACCAATATTTTGTAAAAGACATCCATAGATCCACGTTCGTTACTGATTAGTCGCTTTTAATATTCTCACCTTTACGGAACGGTGACGATACAAAAAACGTACGTTCCTTATAATAATAATGCTGCAGCTCTTTCTTACACACTAAAGATTGGTAAGACAAAAGATGAGAGACCCAATGTACGTATGTCTGTTTCCTCCAAAGCAGGTACTACTTTTTTCCTGTGTATCATCGCCGAATACTAAAAGCGCCTATTGTTTGATTACTTGTTACTTTTTCGAACTGACGTTGTTATCGCTCCGTACGGTTTGTCGTAAATTGTTAAATGTCATAAATACATAATGTTAAATTCGTAATATCAAACACACAACACAATAATATAAATATACCGATTTTAACTTTATATAATATTATTTAATTTTTAATTTTAAATCTCTATTTTTAAATTGAATTTATCTTTTTTTTTCTACACTAACATTAAAAATTATTTAATTTTAAATCTCTATTTTTAAATTGAATTTATCTTAATTTTTTTTCTTTTTTTTTCTACACTAACATTACATATATAAATGTATTATGTATTTTTTTTATATAAAATGGAGGCTTCAGCCCGGGTAAACCACCCAGTGAGGCCAACATTATTGGATTGTAACATAAAATGTAAAAATATTGTATCAAATTAAAAAAATATATAACTTTTTATTATTAACATTTTTATGCAGACAAGCTACTTGCAGTAGCTTTGCAGGTATAATGTTAACATAAAAAAAACTGTTTTTCTGTAATAAAAAAATAAAAAAGTCAACATTTCCATTATTTTTATGTTACATATTTTAATGCACCAACTTAATTTATCAAGACTTGTTTTTTTGTAAAAGTCCCAAGGGCTTAAATAAGTTAACAATCTATTATTTATTACAAGAAAAGAATAACTAATTTTGGTTTGTTTCACGTTTTTATGAATAAAGTAGGTTAACGTCATTGAGTAATTTTTCAACGTAACATAATATGTAGACAATATATACGCCTACGAGACAAGCGTGTAGACTTAGCATAAGAATACACACACCTCATACGTGTTATCTGTCAAAAAAGTGGAATGATTTGTTTTCAAGCCTATTATTGAGCATCTGGCTTTTGCAGGCTTTTGTGTACAATGTGAAATGTGAATAAATTTATTGTTATACTTTAGTGTTGTGTTATAGTATTTTCTTCTATAAATGTACATAACTGTCATGTAATTTTATCATTGTGTATGTATGTATTCCACGTATAATTTTTACAGTATAATTTCATTCTAACACCACTTTAAGGGCTATGGAAATAAGCACATGAGAATTTCAACATTATACAAAACTCCTTTACACGCGTCCTCCAACATTCGGATCTATCGTTTTCACAAATGTAAATGCAATAAGGACCCTTCGCAATACCTTCAGAGGGTAGAATATCCCCTAACTGAGTTTGGGGACTCAGCTAAAGGGGTCCTCGTCCTGTCATTTAAATCGGTAAAGTGAATTCCGCCATAAAACCTACGAGCGCCGAGCACCGCTGAGTCCCGAGCAGTCTGGGCCGGTCGATTAAATATACTATCTCTCTCTCTCTTTCTCGATTCTGCAATGTTTGAAAATGGAATTGATTCGAATTCTAAATTACAGATGATACTATTTTCTGATCATTGAAGATTTAATTAATAATTTATTGATTTTGCCATTTTCTTCAGAAGATTCACAAATGCAAGGTATTCCGTTTTCTGGAAATTTTTAGGGCAGAATGGAGGAAGGGAAGAGAAAGTACAGTAGACCAGTGATCGGCAGACTTTTGATAGGCGTTTGCGGTTCTTCAGATATCAACTCTAATTTCATATCCATTCAACCAGTGTTATGAAATGGAGCTGCCGAACGAACTTTGACTCGATCAGCATCAGTGTTGTCAGCACAGCTCATATCGCAGTTTATATTGGCTTAGAAATATTAGATCTATTAAAAGAGCCACTCAAACATGAGAATAGTTCCATCGAAATGTGAATATTTTACAATTTCATTAAGAACACAAGACAGATTTAAACTTTAGAGTGATTCTACATAAGGGTCCACAAGCCTAAATTATTGTTGCATGTGGAATAAGCAAATAATTTTCTTTCGAATTTTTGAGAATTTTGTCGAAAAGAATTTGGAACTTTATAATTTTTTTCGGAACATGAACATGGTTTATTTTGAAAGACGTCAGGCAGATGAATCCGCAAAAGGAGTTTCTTACATTCGAAACATTTAACTGGTTTTAACTTAATAACGAATCTGTGTACGAGTCCCCAGCATTCGTTCACAACACTTGGAACACGCAAATGTATATTCTCCGACATACGCATATAGATTACGGTGAGCACTCGATGTGGTTCCTTATTCTTCTTGGGGTGCATCAGCAGATGAGTCCTCTACTGCAACATTATTTTCAGAGTGAACCTAGAATTGATTTAATTAACCTACATTCAGAACATGAAAACGGTTTTTCTCTAATTGTGTGCTACTAGAATTGTATTACTACGCTAGGAATTCCTTCGAAATGCGTCAACAGATGAATCCGCAGAGACAATTGTTTATTGCATTCTAAACACGAGACTGGTTTTTACTTGAGAAAATCCGCATACGAGTCCACCAATCCACCAGCAAATTTATTTTTAAATTAACTCCATACTCAATGTCATCTTTGGGGATGGTGAATTCTCGCCGCTCTGTTCCTCACTTTGCTAGTGACTATGAGTTTCTCTATGTTGGGGCCCTCAGTTTGGCGAGAAACGTGTCCAAATATCCTAAGAAACTTGTCGTAATACGTTGAAGGTAGAATCGTTAAAACCCTATTATGGATGCCTACTTCTTCCAGAATAGACACATGTTACTACATACGTCATAGAGCCATTTAAGAAAGTTCGGTAAAATACGTTATGCGTATGCACAAATCCATTTGATTTTATGTTATAATTTTATTTGAGTTGGATTATTAACCGGCTACCTCTGCACTTAGGGACAAAATAAATCATTTTTACCGGAGGATTTTTATTAATATATTTGTGTCCTTTAATTTATTAGTATCGTAAGAAGAAACATGTTTTTTATTTTAAAATTTTTAACTTAATGAGTTAAACCACAAATTTAATATTTATATTTAATGAAGATAATATTAGCGAAAGTCAATCGAAAATCCGAAACAGAAAAATCAGAAAAAGATACGGATACATCTGGGACTCGAACTCAGGACCTCTGGCAATCCGGGCCAACGCGCTATCCACTGCGCCAACGTATCCCTATCCGATTAGGTCATTTTTAACTGTATCATACTTCGATTGAGAACCACCAACATTATTTTCATTTTTTTAATAGAAATATGTTTAACTACATACGACCAAGTTCAATAAAATATCTTCAAGTCATAAAGAATTATAGAAATGTTAAGTTTATGCTGTTAAAAATACTTGCAGATATTGCATATCGTGTAATTACCAACTTTATTTCATTTTAATAGTTTCTAAGAGTAATTTAAACTTATTATCGCTATCAGACGGTCATCGACTTTAAATCTTGAGATCGTTTAATCTTCAATTCTCAAGGTTCTCTTGTTCTTCAGAAGAAAGAATACGAGAGAGAAAAAAACGCAGCCATAATATGATCGGGATTCGAGCAGCAGATTCCTTTTATACTGTTGAAACTATTGAACTTAAAGGGTTTATTAAAACTCTGCCATTCAGACGATCCAAAATTATCTTTAAATTAGAATCCGAACCCTTACAAAATTGAGGTTTATTCATCATTGATGAAAATACTCCTACGTAGAATTAATTTTAGTACCATGAAAATGGTTGGGTACTTTCAGTGCGATATTTTCATTTGGGAAACGGAACAAAAATAGTTATTTTATTTAGAGAGCTTTTTGCAATCCAATTATTAGATTTTTCGGGACTAGTTTAATGCAGTTGTCAAAAGATAAAATATGCGACTGTTAGAAGGGTTAAGAGGTATAACTAGACAATACCTGAAATATGTCATTTTTAAATCAAATCCTAGACGAATTGATTCTTTTTTACAAAAGAATATAAATTGATTTTGAAAAATTGTTATTTTATCTTGTAAACGCACTTTTTAAATTTTGAAAAACTAAGTTTATTTCGAATATACTAAAGTTACACCGTTGGTCGTTGACAGATTTATATTGTATTATACAACACAAATTTCAAATCATAAAATCATACAGCAAAATAAATCAATACATAATCTATTAAAGACACTTTTCAGAATTTTAATTTTAGTTCAATTAAAATCATTAAAAAATAAATTCGAGAACGTGTTTTGTGACGAAAATATCTCAGTTTTACTATTTATTTAAGGTCTTGCAAACCAAATTATTTCAGATTTTTTTGAAAGATTTATTTTGTTTGGACATTATTGGTATTAATTATAAATATCATGATAAAAAAATACTTAACAAGTACACAATATTTAATAATTTATCATCATGCGTTTTGAGCATTTTTATTGCTTACTTGAATGTAGGTATATTAAAGCAAGTTTTGAATAAAATAAATCGATATTTAATTTTTAGTTTAAAAAAATTGATTTTAGGAATAATCGATCTTTCATATCAGAACCTCCCTGTACACTTGCAAGCATTTTGGAACTTTAATTCTCAGCCGCTTATTACTTGTCAATGGGTCTTAAGAAGGGAGTCTGGTCCAGCCGATCCAAAAAAATCTACTTTTATTTTGTTATCTAATAACCTTTCTAAACATGTGGAAAATATAGTCCCAAAGTTGTGGCATTAAATTCGACCTCGAAATATAGTTAGAAGCGGTGCGCGTCAAGCAGAGGCCCTAGCACGCTTACTCTATACCGATCGATAGGATAACTACCGGTAACTTCTCATCGTTCCCTACGACAACTGCAGATCGCAAACGAAAAGGTGACAGTTCACAATGACTAAGTGTCCTTAATATATTCGATATCAACTGTCGTTTGTACGTTTGAGATCTGCAGTTGTCCTAGGGAACGATGAGAAGTTACCGACAATCGGTCGGTAACTTCATATCGAGCGACCGTGCTAGCACACCAGGGAAGACGGATAACGATGCGATCCGGTTACAAGCGAAAACTTTAAATGCGTTTTTCTTAAAACCAACTTTTTCAGGTTAGTCGGAATCCCAGCTCATTGAATTTTCATTTTCACTTCATTCAAAGTTAAAATAAAACAAACAAAAAAATTATTCCGATGAATTTTTGAAATTTTAGGATAATGTTATTGCAAAATTGATGCCGACTTTCATAATATAAAGATTGTTTTATGAATTTCATGTGTCAGACAATTTTCAAGGACTCCAGGATTCCAACCAATCTGGTCAGACCCTCCGCTTGCGGCCGCTGTATCTATATACGTATATAGATATTTAAGTCAAATTTTCAATAGTGTTTTTTCTTGTTCAAATGTACCTTTATTTTCTTTGTTTTATTCGGAAGACCAAACGTTTACATAAATAACAAAGCATAATAGTATTAGGTCACATTGTACCATTTACAGGTTTCCACGTGGATATAATACATAATATAAGTGAAATGATTTGAAAGATTACTTAACAAGTTGTTTGAATGAGAATAGGGTGAGGGTAGGATGGGGGAGGGGATCGTTCTAGTTAAGGTATATTATGTATATATATGTATGTTTTGAAAATGTGTGATGCACGATAAATTAAAAGTTTTACTTAGAATAAATTGATGTCGCATATAGGAAAGCTAAGAATTTTGTCTGATCTGCTTCGTTTATTATGAACTTGTAGTTGGATTTGTTGTAAAAGTTCCGGGCAGTATGCGACGGACCTGGATATTTTCTGTAGAAAGAGTACATCAGCCGAACTTCTTCCATCTTCCAATGATAACATATTGAAATACGCGGCCGAATCTTGGTGATTTAAGTGGGGACGATAGCTACGGAAATTTAAGTATCGTAAGAATCGATTTTGAACACGTTTCGGATTGTGTATGTATGATTTGAATTTCGGGGTCCATACTTGTGAAGCGTATTCAAGTAAGCTGCGGACAAATGCAAAATATAGAATTTTCATTGTTTTAAGGTAATTGAATTTTTTACATGTTCTTAAATGAATCCTAATATTTTCGAGGCTTTTGATGTAACTGAGTCTATATGAATATCGAATATAAGCTTGGAATCCAATTATTAAATCTTTGACTTCTGTTTCGTTAATTAATGTAGAGCCGTTCAGACTATATTCATTGATAATGATATTTTTATTTCGTTTCAAATTCACGACGAAACACTTTTTTACATTATTTTTAGGGTAATGCTGTGAACAAAAAACATTAAGACGGATTTGCAACAAAAGTTTAGTAAACGAAAATAAAATACATCTTTGAAAAAAACGCATTGGAAAATACTCCGCTGGATCAGACTCCCCCTTAATACAATTAATGAAATAAGTTTATTGTATCGAGGTACCTAGTTAATATTTTGCTTAAAACAAAGCGTCAGAGAATAGACTAAAACTGGTGTATGCGTATTGTCATAAAGTGAAAGAATTTCCAACGTTTTGATTATATATCTATTTGATGACTGCCTTTGCCCACCAGGGTGACAATTTGTTCTCAATATATAGTGCAAACAGGGACGCTCTTGTGAGGTGTAACTTAAAAAAATTAATATAAATATTTAATTATATTTGTTTGATTTTAGCTATTAGATATGACAGTAGAGCATTCTTGTGTAAACATTTCATGTACAGTAGCTTTTCGGATACAAATTCTCGTTGCATGAAAAAATATTACACGTAGGTATAATAAATAAATGGTAAAATAAAAATAAATGTTCATATTTTTATAAGAAAAACTCTCTTTTTTTAACTTTTGAAGGTTATTCCCATCAATGTAATATATCATTGAAGAAGAAGATAACAATAATAATCATTTTTTTTTTTTAATATGAAAATGAACAAGAAACAGAAACATAATAAAATATAACGGTCGCAACTGGGACGTGTTGTCCCAATTAGATTAGATTAAAAAATAAATGTATTTATTTACATAAAAATTTTGTAAAGTGCAATAATTTAAAAAAAAACACCAACAGTCGGTAACTGCTTTAAAAGTACTAGCATAAATAGGAAATCAAATTGATTGGAAATAAATTCTAGTTTTTATTTTACCTTCAACAATAAATTTATTTTCAGGTACCCAGACAGAAACAAGTCTTTTTTCCAAAACATTCAACTTCCTTCCAGTTTATGGTCCTGAACGGACCCTGCCCTTTATTATTCTCCTGGGCATGATTAACGGCAGACCTTCCCAAACAAAACCTGAATCAATCGTCGTGAAGAGATCTCTTAGACACACGAGACGTCTTTAGAGAGAGCACTTGACCTTGGGACACCCCCGAAAGCAGAAAACAAAACCTCAAAACTTTTACTCTGAGGGTGGGAGCGAGTCGAAACACAAAACGTCGTTCAACTCCAGAGTTTCCCTGACTTATTTGCCGAACATTCTCTTTACAAAGATAAATACGTCATGGGAAATCGTGTTGGATTTTTGGGTAACTAACACCTCTGCCATAGGTTACTCCAAGTGATTCACTATGATTGGTGACTTAGCAGGGGTGCCCGGGTTCATGGGTTAAGGTTTGTGTAGGTCTTAGCGTCGGATGCGTTTACCCACTTACCGCGTGGCGGGCCGGATCGGGAGACAATGCCTTAGGCTAACACCACCCCCAAGGAAGCAATATCGCCTACTTTGAAAATCACTGCTTTACCTACATTATATGTGTTTAGCCGTAGAGCCGTATTTCTTTTCATGTTTATATCGTGTAATTCAATACTTCGTCCAAAACGTTATTTGATTCATATTTATGCACGGAGAAAAATTTTATTCGAAAAAACGATCATTTTAATAGTAAAAACGGGACTGAAGATCTTACGAACAAATTAACAGGGTTTCAAAGTTTATTGGCGGGAAAATGTAAGAATAATTTGTTGGTATATCTACGTACAAAATTACGTATACCAACAAATTATTTTTACATGTTCCCGCCAATAAACATTGAAATCCTGAAGAACTTCAATCCCGTTTTTAACCGTTTTTACTATTAAAATGAACGTTTTTTCGAATAACATTTTTCTCCTTGTGTGGCACGCGGTATTCTGGTTTATGTACAAAATGCTTAACAATATTCAGTCAGGACGGAAATAAAACCCAAACAGTTCCCCTTACATTACTTATACAATCGGTTACAATTCTCTCGGCTCTTTTCTGTGCCGTGAGATGAGGACGAAGAATAAGATCGATAACGAAACGTTAAGTTTTCAGAGTCCATGCATCGAATCAGGGAATTCAATAAAATACAAAACTAATAATAATCGTCATTTTCCAAATCGGAACTGATTGCGTGAAGAATTCAGATAAGCGATAAAGTAAAACGTAGGTATATATATTTTTAAGGCGGTAGGCTGACGAGGCAACTGAAAAAAAAACAGTTTGCAACTAAACTCGCTATCCTGTGTACGTCAATGTAATGGTCCGCACAACACAACTTCTCAAAAACCCGTCGTCAATGGCAACGCAAGTAGTAACTCGAAACTCGCCATGCTAGTTGCTACGATGACAACTGAATGTTCTTCGTCTATGGTTAAACAAGTTGAGTTATTTACTGAAATAGTAAAATTGAGTAGCGCCGTCATAGAAGTTTGGTTGGAAACCATAGCAACCAGCCAGTTTAGTTTGGTTTCAGTTTCTCCGGTGAGCGGACCGCCTAACAGTAACTCCCATTTAAGTCTATTCATTCAAAAGCAGATTTTAATTTTAGGAACTAAATGGTGATAATATGATGCGAGATGCCTATATACTGTCAGATTGTTTTAATGACGTGTCACATATCAACTCACCCCTCTTCGACCCGCCACAGTTGGTTTTTACCCCTCTCCTACATCTTTACATCTCTCGTCTAGTAATATTCATATGTCTATGATTCAGATCTAAAAGTTAACTACAAAAAAAAATTTATGTAGATACACTTTTATGAAACCAAAGTTTCCGATCACAATTTGAAAAAAAAAATAGTGTCCGACCGAAACTACTTTTTACTGCCGAAACCGAAACCGAAACCGAATTTCGGTTTTGATCTCAGTTTCGGCCGAAACCGAAACCGAAACCGAAACTTCCATATAAGGTCATATTATCATGGGAAAAAAATAATCAATCTTAATCAGTCAGCCTTTATTTTAACTAAACTAACTAACTAACCATCACGCCGTTTCCCCGCAGGGGTAGGCAGAGAGGACGGACCGCCAAACACCTCGGTCTTGGCACACACTCTTTGCCTCATCCACATTCATACATCGTCTCATACATACTCTTCTATTTTTATGACTCTTGACATGGCCCGACTCAAGTATCTGATTCACTTGATCGTGCCATGTCTTTCTCGGACGTCCTCTACTTCTTATACCATTCACACTTGCATCATATATTCTCCTTACGCTCCTTTCTTTGTTCATTCGCTCTACATGCCCAAACCATCTGAGGGTTCCTTTCTTAATTAAGCCTTTTAAAATCTTATATTAAACATCCCGTCTCGGATATTTGAACTAATAATAAACATAACATAAATTGTCTCTTGGTATTTCAAATAAATTATTTGTGCTTTTTGAAATAATGCTTTGAAATAAATATACCTACTTATTCTAGGTATACTGATTTGAAATACATATAACTACTTATTCTAGGTATATTTATTTCAAATGAACTCTTTGGTAAATAATATTAAAATAAGAAATGGTAGGTCTGTTATTTCTTTTTAAACGTTATTTACGAATAACATAAAATAATAGGTACAATTTTTTTTCTTTCTTATTTGTTTAGGTACACTAAACAAAAAATACTTTATAATATCTTACATCTTAAGAACAAAATAATTTCTTCTAAACTTTGGTCATTTTGTAAGGAACTCTTTTTAATGAAATTCAATAAAATAAAAATAAAAATTACCTATCTACTGAGTTCAACAAATAAATATTTTTTATACAAATAATACTTATAGCCCAATTATTTGGTAGTTTTACCTGGAAAGTTTTCCGCGAGTTTTTGAAAATCGGTAATTTTATAGATTTCGATGTACTTTTTTCGAATTTCAACATTGCCACATCGTATCTTTGCCGCTCGCGCCGCCATATTGGAAAAATGGCACCTAATAGAATTTTTTTGACAATATCTCCTTACCGACTCATTTTAAGATAAAAATATGTATGTACAAAATTAAACTAGAGAAAACTTCCTACAATTAACGTACAAACAATTTTTTTTTGGTAAAATCAATAATTTTGTACGTTTTTACTACGTTTTTTTCGTATATTTCTCCAAAATATTTTACTATACGAGTTGGCAAATTTGAAATTCGAAAACAGCCAAAAATTACCAATTTTCAAAACTCCCGGAAAACTTTCCAGGTAATCTCTTTTTTTCGAACCAAATAGCTGTACTATATTTGCGGCAAGTTCCAGAGTGGAAGATACTCTCAGTATCGCCCTGGTGTAAGATCACCATTCAGAATTGAACTCAAACTAAAAAAACTGTGAAGAGCTCCAATGTGCTGCAATCATTAATAATTTTAATGAATTAATTATTATCAGTATTCATAATTAAACAATCTAATATTATAAGTGAGAAACAATAATTTTATCACCATTTTTGCCACAGAAATATTTTCTCCGTTTTTAATTAATTTGATCAGCAGCACTAAATATTTGTTAACTGGAAACATCCGGCGGTGGAGCCGACAAGAATTTCACTACAACCTTTGTCAAAGACAGAAATGGACTAGAATTCCAGTAAGAATAAATATCTGCCTTTCTTGTAACCGTGTCTCTGTTAAATAGGCTTGAATAATTTGTTTAACTTGTGTGCGATCACTATTATCCACACCAGAAGTTTCTTCCATTAAAAGTCATGGGCATCCCATAGCCCTTCTCCTCTTTCAGAAAACGCGATTCTAGATGAACAAGATAAGATAGCTGTGGGTCTCCAGAATTACAGCTTTTGCTCATTGTTGCACTAACGACGCCCGCGCACAATTATCAACTTCATCAGAATTCAAATATGTATTTTTAATCTGGGATCCAATAATGTTGAAGTAATCAGAGCAGGATGTCCTTTGACGTATGCAAATCAACAAGTCCTGACACGACTATGAGTGCTAACGCAGCAAAATGACACTTTGTCGCTCGCAGCTCAATGTACCGAAGATATCCGATCGCAGCACGAATCCTCCCGAATTCAGTTTCGGTTTCGGTCGTAGTTTCGGCTGGATGGCAGCCGAATCCGAAACTAAACCGAAACCCATTTTTTTGCCGAAACTAGGCCGAAACCGAAACCGAAAGTTCGGTCGGACACTAAAAAAAAAATTATTTTGTTAATTTTTTAAGATTTTTTTTTACATGAAACGAAAAAAAGTGAGGTGACAGGAACAATTAATTTGTCTAATAAAATATGTGGTGTGTTTTTGTTTTTTCCATTATCAGTAATTTTAGTTAGAAAAAACTTAAAGTGAGCCATTTATAAAACTTTTTAAAGTTTTTTTAAAGTAAGATTTTTATGTTTAAAAAATTACATGGTAATTTCTAATAATAAAATTTGATCAATCAAAATCACCTTTCGAAAACAATTTTCAGTTTTCGGATACGTTAACAAATATTTTATTTATTTGGATTTTATTGCAAAGCGGAAATATTTTTAGCCTCTGAAAAAATACCCCAAATTTTTAAGGTTTAGAATACAAGTTAATATATACCTACTTATGGTGTATAAAATAATTGTCTTAGTATGAGTTTAAAAGTTCGACAAACATAGTTTCTTGCAGCAACACCTAAATTTATAAAAACTTCCACCTAAATTTGCCACAATCTTTTGTTTAAATCCGTTTTTTTTTATTTCGGGTAGTCGCAATATTATTATTATATCTCAAGATGACATGCTTGTTTCTAATATATCGGTCAAGGTTACGCCATTGTTTCCAAAACACTGAGAACAAAAGGCTCCGTCAAACCAGGAGGCGTACTCATCGCGGCGTCAAGGCGTCAGTACTAAGCGCCGTAACGTCGCGTACTTTCTATTTGAACGGCGCACAGTGGACTGAAAATCGCCTTTCATAGACATAGAGACTTGAATTTTCAAGGCACTTTTTTGGCTAGAAATGGATTCTGCTGATCATTACTATGCTATAAAATTTCGTATGAAGCAATTGCGTGTACAAATGAAGGAGTTATCATTTTTTAAAGAAAACATTGTGTGGCACTGACATTTAAAAAAAAAAGCGCAAGTTGCGCCACAACACGAAGTATGTCAAAAAAATACAAATAAATAGTAGTATATCTGTGTGTAAGGATATAATGGCCAACCTTATGATTCCAGAGATAGCCTCATTTTTAATGTCAGTGCCATACAATTTTTTCTTAAAAAAATGATAACTCCTTCATTTGTACATGCAATTGCTTCATACGAAATTTTATAGCATAGTATTTATTGATCAGCAGAATCCATTTCTAGCCAAAAAAGAGCCTTGAAAATTCAAGTCTCTATGTCTATGAAAGGCGATTTTCAGCCCACTGTGCGGCGTCGACGTGTTCAGTACAAAACAACGCGGCGTTATACGTCCGGGACGTTTTAACGCCTTGACGTAAAGTACGCCTTCTGTTTGACGGAGCCTTTAACTGTCAAATCTTAGCTTAGTGGTGTCATCACTTAGGCATTGCCCCTCAGTCTCTGCGTCGGCTCAATGTCAAAAACATCCTTTCATAATGACAGTAAGCCGAGTATTTCGGCTTTTGCGTAATGTCAGAAGAGACGAGTACAATGGGCCTCAAAATAGATTCCCTTTCCACCAGGGATGTAAGAAACAATGACATTGACATCTTTATTTTGTTGACATTCAAAAAAAAATCATTTTCTAGAAAGTGAATGATGTTTTCCTTTTAAATTAAAGATGGACATATTGACAGCGATATTAAAAAAATATATATATAAACCTCTACCTTACCGATCGGTATACTTCACACACATTACAACACATTCCTGCCCTTTACCACTATCGATCGATAACGATTGAATCGATAACTTTCGGTACCTAAGTTCTTATCGTTCTCTACCATGATTGCTGATCGCCAACGAATAAATAACAGTTCACAATGACTAAGTGTTCTTAATATATTCGTCGGCAATTGTTGTTTTTACATTAGCGATTTGTAGTTATCCTAGGGAACGATGAGAAGTTACCGAAAATTATCAATACAATCCTTATCTACTGACCGTGCTAGGAATCCTGGAGAACACATATCTTTTAATTTTTCGAAGAAAACTTCTTCGGAAAGGTGTTCACTTTGTGATGTCATTATTTATTTTAATTAAAAGACAAAATAACTTTGTTTACATCATTTTTATTTATACATAATCTACATGTTTCGTGAACGATGTTCACCTCAGCAGGAACAAATGTATACATATCTTTTCACACTAGGTACCAATTTATTCGAGTATGTATTAGATTCACTGCATGGTGCCATATACTAAAATCGTAAGGGTTTACATACTAATTGTTTAACTTACAAAATGTAAAGAATCCATTTAGCGTATAATTTGTATGTATGTACTAGCTTCTGCCGGCGACTTCGTCTGCACAGGATTAGTACCTACTTCGATTAGCCTATTTTCTTTTCGTAGGTCCCATCTATGTTTATACCAAAATTCTTAACCTATTTATTTAAAATATCTATTTCTTGATTCGATTCAAGGGCGAGAACATTTTCTAAAAGAGAATGTTGGTTTTACAATCATTGTTTTTCAAAATGTCATTCTCAAATTTTGACATTTTCTATTAAACAATAATTATTAATTGTAATACATGGAAAATAGCTAGCTTTGGGTATAAATTATAGCCCATGTGATATTTTGATGTATGAGCTATAGTATTGTAAAGTTTCATTAAAATCCATTCAGTGGTTTTTGCGTGAAAGAGTAACAAACATACATACATCCATACAAACTTCGCGTTTATAATATTAGTAAGATTAAAAATTGAATCAATAAATAGAAAAAGTCTAAGAAGATGCAAGATTATTGAATAAAACGGAAAAGGAGTTTTAATTCAACGACAAAAAAACATTTAAAACCAAAATTGTGACCAAAAAAACATCGAAGGATCAATAATAGAAAATTTAAAATTTTACCAAAAATTATTTAGGGATTCTTTCTTACTTACGATGTATACCTATTAAAGAAAGTTCTGTAGAGAAAATTCACAAAAAAAAACATCGAAGTAACAAAATGCATCCCTATCTATGTTTATTTAGACAACAAAACACCCGCAAGGGATGGCAGGGATTTGAATAACGTGAACAGATTAAAGTTAATTTCTCTTTCCTGCAGAATGTAGCAACTTTCGACCTGAATTACTGTCGCCGGTGATTGCTGTCGTTAGATTTAATTACGGTTGAGTGAAATAATAAACGGAGAACATTAGGCAAACGTCATAACTGCCTATCGGGCTAAATATCAACGCCGCGCGCCACGGCCGATACAGGCTCGCGCAAATAACATTTTGGATTGAATGCCGTCAAATTAATATAATAAATAAATTATTTTACTTTATTGCCTTTGATATTATAGGTGCCAGCTAGAACTACTCGATCTAAAAGTTATGTTAAAGTAAAGGTACTGAGATTTAGTCATTTAGATACTCGCAAGAGTCGCAAGTATATACATATTGTATTGCATATACAAAAGGCGGCCGATATATATGGTGTTTCGGTACGTACCCGACAAACTTTAACCAGCGGTTCCTGATCATATTTAGAGTAAAAAATGTTATGGCGACTTTGCTTTCCGGTAACGTTTATTTTCAATAAAAAAAATAATAAAAATTCCACTCCCCGTCACTGTCCACAACTCTGGCATACCCCCACCTCGCTACTCGCACCCATAGCGCGAAAGAGCATCGCGGCTGGTGGCGAGATGGGGGTATGCCGGAGTTGTGGACAGTGACGGGGTGTGGAATTTTTTGATTTTTAATTTTTTTTATTGAAAATAAATGTTACCGGAGAGCAAAGTTGCCATAACATTTTTTACTCTAAATATGATCAGGAATCGCTGGTTAAAGTTTGTCGGGTACGTACCGAAACACTCTATATAAGTAACTGACCGTAATGTAAATGTTATCAATCACTATGATATACATAGGTATTCTGTATAATAATTTACTGCTTTATTCCTACTTGTTACCCATCCTCATTTTACTGTGCATATAAGCAAATTATTTACTGTATTATTTATTACTACATCGCTAGGTTAGGTTAGGTTAGGTTTGTTGTTGATTTGATTATTTTTTCTCTTTTCTTCAAAGTTCTGATTTATAACTTCTGTTTTATTTTATTATGAAACCAACGCTATATCATGTATCTTAACATAAAAAATCGGTTATGGCTTTAGTAAATAAATAACAATATAAAAACATTTCTAATAATATAAAAAGCTACATTAACGCCCTTTTCTCTGATCCTACGAGCCAAAATTAAACGTAATTTTGATTTTGTGATATACTTATTTAAAAGTTCACTTAAATTATGCTAATTGCTAAGCAAAGTAACAGCATCTAATTAATAGTAATGATTGGAAAATCACCTCATTGTAAAAATGAACTCTGTTTTATGTAGGTCTAAGGAGAAGAATCATTCCTAACTTAATCGTGTGAATAGTTTAATAAACTATACTTAGACAATAGACAGGCGATTTCGTAAGAAAATTAAAAAAATAAAGTTTACTAAAATTAGCGAATTGGTAAGGTTCAACATTTTTTTTTCATAAGCTTTGTAAATGATGGTATCTTTAGTTAGAATTTTGTAGCGCTACATTATCAGGATATACGAGAAGTATGAATACATTGTGTTCGTATGCTATTATTTGAGTAATTTCCGTCAATGCGTGCGAAAGCTTTCAAAAGTGTAATCTTTTCAGGATTTAATCAAAATCGAGCATAAAAAGCTTTGAAAATAATGAATGGAGTAGAATTTTCCATTTATATTGCTCCTACAGCACAAGAGAAAAAATGTTCCGATTAATCAATCACTTCAAAATATTATATGTTACTTATTACTTATTACCTGTTTTGTTGAAAATTACTTTCTTCGTTGTAGAACACAATTTACAATTTTTATTTTATTCACTAAAAAATACTTTAAAATCGAAGACCGTCTCAAAGTCTCTGTAATGATTTTCGTAAATTGCTTTTGTACTGTAATTATGTACAATGGACACATTTTAATTAAATGTACAATCAAAAGTTTTTATCTATTTTTCATACTAGTTTAATATTGTCTTCTTCTTCCTTGCACTGTTATAACTCATTGCCTAGGTAGGCTGTTGGGGTCGGTTCTTCTCGTTCTCAGGTTATAGCTTCTTCGGTCCTGGATATCGCTTTCTTAGAATTTTGGAGCATTGAGCCATCCAGGAGTTCTTTGGTCTTCCTCTGGATGACTGTCGATGAAGTTCCATAGACATTGCCTGCTAACTGTGTGGTCTGGTGGTCTCCGTCTTATGTTCCCGTACCATCTCAACCGTCGTTCCTCCATGTCCGTGACACCGAGGCTACCACAAATGCGTGAACTTTTAATTTTATCTTTTAGTGATACTCCTGCCGACCATCTAAGCATTCGCATTTCTGCTGTTTCCGGTTTTCCTAGAGTAGGAGTTTAGTATTATATTATAGGGTATTTTCTAAATTAATTCAACCTGCTCCTACATTCAACTCAATCAAGATCAATGAATATGTCACATTAAAATACCTTGAGTCTATCGATATCAAGAAAGTACCAGGGGATGATCAACTTCCATGAATCTTTATAAATTATTGTGATAAACAATTGACACCCTTATTTTTGCATATTTTTTTTCAAACTATCGGCATCTAAAGTAACATTTTGTGAGAAGTGGAAAACATCCTTGATTATCCCAACTTTTAAAATTGGCAGTAGAAATGATGTATCGAAATATCGACCTACATTCACATTTCCAATTCTAAATAAAGTATCGGAAAAAATGTTTACGGTCGGTTTAAAAAATATTTTCTGTTAATTATAATAAATAATTTAAAATCAGAATTTAAAAAAATATTTTTATCACACGAAGTAATAGTGTAGTAATTTTTCTTAGTGGATATATGTTTGATTTCGCGAGTAATTAGTGAGTAATTTGATATATATATATATATGATTTTGCGAAGTTTGAAGAAGTAATTTGATGTTTGCTTAGTAGTGAATTACAATTCGTGAGCATATAATTATTGATTTCAAAGTTTCTCTCCACACACTTCATTTTTATTATTATTACTCATACATTCATAACATTTTTTTTTTAAATTTTATTGTTTACAAAAGGATACATAAATTACAAATATATATTTTTTTACAGTGATTAATTACATACTATATGTATTTGTTCTACCTCCATAAATAAGCAATGTTTGTGTGTACGGGGGGGGTGTTATTACATTGGTTTTATTTGACACGATTCAGTTAATTATTTTGAATATTATCTTTATAAATTTATAATGTTGCATGGTAGAAGTATAATGCAATATTAAGAACAGTTCTGATATAAAGCGAACTTACCGACCGATATTCTATGGACTTACGTAATAGGTAGTATAATTATGTAATACTTTAATTTAAATACCTTATAATTTGTATCATAAATTAAAACGTACTTTGTATGTCTTGATAAATAAATAAATAACTACAGTGTTTAATAGGTATGAATTTAAATTATAGTCGCACAAATCCACCTACAAAGTTATTTATTAGCTGTAAATTGGTCGTGACAAACAAAATGGAATATTTCGAATATCACTACATTTTCTGAATACTGATGATATGACATACAGGTAGGATTTATATATATTTCCTCTATGGAGCCTGAATCCATTTTCAAACGTAGAATTGATTTCGGATTAGATTTTCGGAGATTCAAATTTGATGGGAAGGAAGCGAGTATTATTCTAAATAGATACGTCTCGTTTTCCTTTCATTTGCAATGTTTCTAACATGTCTTCGATCAGTTTAATTATAATAATTGTTCGTGCAAATATAATTTTTTTTAAATCTTTATTCATTAAATATTTTTGTATACAATTTTTTACATGCTTTTCGATTACGACAAGTTTTATGGTAACATGTTTTATAATAGTCGATTTTTTTTATTTTAACCAGAAACCGAATGATTATTGTTTATTTTATGAAGTTGATGGCCTCCGTGGACGAGGGGTAAGGCTCTCGATTCCCAATCCGAAGGTCGCGGGTTCGATCCCGGTGTGCGCAAATAATTTTTATTTGATTAATTTGTGTTATTTCACAATTAATTAATGAAAAATAATAAAATAGTATATTTGCGGCACGTTAGAGAGTGGAAGATACTCTATATCGTCGTAAAAGATTTCAGCATCGCCCTAGTGTAAGATCGCCATGTAGAATTGATACATTGCTTGAAATGGCTTTTGACCATGTTTGGTGACCAGATTTTAGTACCCAGGTACTTCCTTACCTCCCTTCTCCGCGTCGTCTTCCCCTCCCCACTACCTTCAGCCTCACAAAATATCCCAATTGAGTCTATAGCCTCACAACATATCCCAATTGAGCCATAGACTCACTGACTCCAGACGAGAGCTGTTGCGACTCTTGTGCGGCATTCATATTTAAAAATACATGTAGAATAATTTGATATATCAAGATAATTTATTTCTGTATGTGTTCTACGGTTCTATGCGATTCGCAAAATAAGCGATAACTCATTCCACCGGTATGGTGGAACTTTAGAAGTGTCTTCACGAAGTGTATCGTTTTCCATAGAAAAAAATACCCCTTTCGGAAAAGCGATAAAATTCGAAAATCTTTTGGAAAAAATCCTTAAAATTTTTGGATTGACATGAGTTATGGTCTTACACAAAATAACTCACTTTTGCGGAATGACGAAATATTTTTATTTTTTTACAATAGCTTCACACAGAAGGTTCAGAGGAAAATGATTTCCCTCGGGGCCTATGTCTTCTTTGGGGATGCTGTGTGGAGGTCTTTAATAACTCAGGTACGGGACATACGTCATTCCTATGTCCACCTACGTTAAATTATCGTGAAAACAAGCTTATGTGTCCAAGCGGTTAAAAAAAGAAGAAGAGGATGTTCTGGGAAGGAAAAATAACGCACAAGCCTCCCTAATTGATATATATATATATATCACCATAATCAAAAGGCGCTCGTTTTCGAAATGAAGAAATTATTCGTTTCATCTGTAACAGGTTAAAAACTACGACCATAAATATATTTAATTAAATTACTAGAAACAATCTTAAAACAGTTATTATTTCTATTTATAAACGTATCATGTTGATGCAATGCTACAATAAATGACCTCTGTTATTGTTATTTCATGTTATAGTAATGAAATATCTCCCCAACAGATACAAATGGAGGTTAATTATAACGAATTTATCTTAAAACGTGAATTAATTGCTAATTGAATTTTAACGGGTATTTTTGGGGAAACATCCATTCCGCTAAGCATATTATTCGTAAAGACCTTCAACAATATTTACCAATAAATCATGGAATTTTACACGAAAATCAACCTGATGGAAAGTTGCCGAAAACTAACTAACTAACAAAAATCTATTGGATAAATACGAGCAAGCTAATATGTATAAAATGATGTTGATCTAAGCTTAGTAGGTACTACATCAAAAAAATATCAACTAAAAAAACCACAAATTATTTAATATAAAAAAGCTTAATTGCCTGAACATTCAGTTGTATAAAAATATAAACGCTTTAATGACTTGTATCACTAAAGAAATAACAATTATATCTAATATATAATATAAAAACTAATGTTTGTTTGTTTGTTTGTTTGTTTGTTTGTTTGTTTGTTTGTTTGTTTGTTTGTTTGTTTGTTTGTTTGTTTGTTTGTTTGTTTGTTTGTTTATTTGTTTTAGTGTTTATTTGTTTATTTGATTATTTGTTTATTTGTTTATTTGTTTATTTGTTTATTTGTTTATTTGTTTATTTTTTATTTTTTTATTTGTTTATTTGTTTATTTGTTCATTTGTTTATTTGTTTATTTGTTTATTTGTTTATTCATTTATTTGTTTATTTGTTTATTTGTTTATTTGTTTATTTGTTTATTTGTTTATTTGTTTATTTGTTTATTTGTTTATTTGTTTATTTGTTTATTTGTTTATTTTGTTTGTGTGTTTGTATCTTATGCGCGGCTATATCGTTCATCCGATTGCGATGAAATTTTGGCAATATGATGTGCGCATACCCGAGATGGTTATAGGATAGTGAACTCTGGCGTTATGAAATTCTTTCCTATACCATTCATACGATTGCGATTAAAATTTCATTAGATTGCTATTATGTTTTTTGACTTGTTGTGAATCTTTCTATATATATATATATATTGGTGAGCTCTGGCATTATGAAATTTGCATTAAAAAATTAAATATGTCACGCGAGTTGTTGGAAAAATTGGTCTATTTTATGGAGTTAAAAGTTTATGAAGTAAAAAAGGCGAGGGGTATGCGGAAGGGTCGGTTGGGGAATTAAGGAGTGGGGCTTCGTGGGAAGGAGGACGAGGGAGAGGGGAAGGCGAAGAAGGTGGAAGCGGAATGCGTGAGGGGGAAGGTTTGCGAGAAAGGGATGAGCGGAGAGGGAAGGGGTAACGCGGGGAGGTGAACAGTGAACGCGGGAGGGGGAGGGAACGCGGGAGGGGTAGAGGAAGAGGAGTCGGAAGGGGAACGGGCTGAATGGGAAATGACACAAAGGGAGAAACAATTTATTTAATTGGCATTTGAAACGCATGCCGGGTATCAGCTAGTACTATATATTATCTGTATACTGACTCGCACATAATATAAAATGATCATTTTTCTAAATAACCCGACCCAAATCAAGCTAGCCCAAAATTAAATTATTAAATGCATACAGTCAAAACCTCAATAAAATTTATATATATTTTTATAATATATCAAAATAAATAAATAAATACTAACTTTATAAAATATAATCAGTTTCCCGAAACGAGCTTCGGCGTCGCATTGTGTGTTTTTCCCACCCTTATAAATAAATAACATTTAAAATTCACTGAAAAATAATCAGCAGGCTTCCTAAAATCATTACCATTCCTCACGGCATAACTGGGCGCTAGGTAGAAATAAATTAATACATAAATTGTCTTTTTTACTAATGGCAATTTGTAAATAGCTACACGCAAAAAATAAAGAGGTCACATTAGTTTTAATGCTGTTTTTGATACAGAGAAATGTATTCAACTGATTATTTTATGCATAAAATGTAAATGTTCATTATGTTGTGCTTAGTTTTTACAACAGTGTAATGTAATAATTAAAAAATATATTTATCTCGCAGTTATACGTAGATGTAATTTATACCTTTGTGAATTTTACATTCGTTCGTAATACCCTCTTTCTGAGCGGAATGGTGAGATAATATCTAACACAGGACCCCTAGCACGGTAGATCGATAAGAATTATATCGACAACTTTCGATAATTCTCATCGTTCCCTAGGACAGTACAAATAACAGTTGTCGTCGAATATATTAAGAACGATTGACCAGCAGCTGAGAATAAAAGTTTAAACAGCTTGCAACTGTACAGGGAGGTTCCAATGAGAAATATCGATTATTCCCCGTATCAAAATTTAAAAATAAAAATTTTATATCGATTTATTTCATTCAAAACTTGCGTTAATATATTCCTACATTCAAGTAAGCAATACAATTGCTCAAAATGCACGATGATAAATTATTAAATATCATGTACTTCTTGTAAGTATTTTTTGATCATAAGTATTTATGATTTTCAATAATGTCTAAGCAAAATAAGTGTGTAAAGTATTTTAGTTTGTAAGACTTTAAATAAATAGAAAAAATGAGGTATTTTTGTCACAAAACACGTTCTCGGATTTATTTTTTAATGATTTTAATTTAACAAAAATTAAAATTCTTAATACTGTGTTGACTAGATAATGTATTAAATTATTTTGTTATATGATTATATGATTTAAAATTTGTGTTGTATAATACAATATTTTGTTTGAAAATTGAACAAATCTGCCAACGACCAACGGTATAAACTTAGTATATTAAAAATACACTTAGTTTTTCAAAATTTTAAAACTGCGTATACTAGATAAAATAATAATCTTTCAAAATCAATTTATGTTTTTTTGTAAAAAAGAATCAATATGTCTAGAATTTGATTTAAAAATGACTAATTTCCGATATTCTCTGGTAATACCTCTTAAGAACATTTCAATTTATTCAGTCATGCTAGGGAACGATCAGAAGTTACCGAAAGTTATCAATACAATCCTTACCGTGCTACGGGTCCAGGCTGGGGTACATTGTCCATACTTATCTTCCTTTTTTAGTTTTGAGTTTGTACCAATTATTTTTTGGTTTAATCTAACATTCATCATAAACACACGCTTGTTCTACAAAACCATGTCATTTTTAACTAAATAAGTGTTGAATTATTTTACACAATTATTAATAGGGCCATTGAAAACTATGTACCACTATCACACTTCAAGGAAGCTAAGTTCCCGAAATGGTTCAGCGGCGAGCTAATTAACCTAGTTATCTGTAAAAAAATTGCACACAAAAACTTTAAAGAATCGAACTCCCTTAACGACTACAAGATATTTCATAACTACAGAACTCAATGTAAAAAACTGTCAAAAAAATCGTACTTTAATTATATAAATGGAATCGAAAATTCTATACCTACTAACATACAAAACTTTTTCACTCATATTAACTCTCTTAGAAAAAACAAACAAGGTTTACCCATCTCAATGCACTTCAAAGAAAATAGTAGTACTGATATGAAAGTGAAAGTGAACTATTTTGCTGATTATTTCAAAAGTGTCTATGACGAAGATATCCCAGATAATTATATACCACCTTCGTCCCTAAACGAGAGCATACATATCCCTGCTGTACATATCAAAATAGACGACGTGATATCTAAAATCAAATCTCTAGACAAAGACAAAAAGGCCGGTCCTGATAATGTACATCCTAATATCCTGATTAATTGCGTTGCTTCACTGGCTGAGCCGATTTGTTTATTGTTTAATCAATCCCTTGACACAGGTTGCTTCCCTGACATTTGGAAACGTTGTTATCTAACACCTGTATTCAAAAAGGGTAATAAAAGTGATATTACTAACTATAGACCAATATGTAAGCTATCTGTAATTCCGAAACTTTTTGAAAAACTATTACTTGATAAAATTTCACCATGTATTAACCATATCATTGTTCCGAATCAACACGGATTTCTGTCAGGCAGATCAACTCTGACAAATCTCTCGTTATATGAAAACTATATATCGGACGCATTAGCTAACAGAACTCAAGTCGATTCCATATATACGGACTTTATCAAGGCCTTTGACAAAGTATGCCATAAAATTCTCCTGGTTAAACTACGCAAGCTCGGTATAGATGGAAAACTTTTAGAATGGTTTGCTAGCTATCTATCTGATAGAGTTCTATTTGTAAAAATCAATTTGTTCATTTCCAATCAATTTATAGCTACCAGTGGTGTACCACAAGGGTCTCATTTAGGTCCAATATTATTTTTACTGTTTATAAACGATATTGTTAATATATTTGATAAAGACATAAATGTACTACTTTTTGCTGACGACTTAAAAATATTTAAAATAATAAAAAGCGCTGAAGATTGTATCTGTCTACAAAATAACCTAAACAGATTAATTAATTGGTGTTCTCTTAACAAACTTTATCTGAACATAAATAAGTGTCATTCAATCAGATTTTACAGAATTAGTCAACCAATTATTCATCCATATGAACTTAACAACTCAACCCTTACCTCTGTCGAAGAAATTAATGATCTGGGCATAACTTTCGACTCTAAATTAAACTTTATATCCCATATAAACACAATCAATAATAAAGGAATGAAAATGCTTGGCTTCATTCTTCGAAATTCTAGAGGTTTTAGGAATATTTCAACATTAAAATTTTTATATACATCCCTAATTCGTAGTCAAGTCGAATATAACTCCTCGATCTGGTCCCCCCATTATAAATTACATTCAGATTCAATCGAAAGAATTCAACATAAATTCCTAAGACACATTAATTTTAAACTCGGTATTCCCATTGAAAACATTAACTATAATTATTTGATGAAAGGACTAAATTTATTAAAACTCTCAGATCGAAGAATTATATCCGACTTAATATTTGTGTTCAAAATTGTAAATGGTAGTATAGACAGTTCCGATTTAACTAACCTCATTGAATTTCATATACCTACGAGAGCAACTCGTTCCAAAGTTCTGTTTAAATGCAACAACAGCAGGACTGAGTATTCCAAAAACTCACTTGTACCTAGGTTGCATGCAGTTAGTAATAGATACGCAGATGTGGCGGATATATTTAACTGCACGGAAAGTAGGTACAAGAGGGCTATGCTATCATATATTTTCAACCAATATTAATTTAATCTAAGTTTACCTTATTTGTACTATAAAATTTGTTTGTACTTGTATCTCTTGCTCATATCTCGTATGTCATTTCACAATCAAATGCCACAATCAATTGTCATTCTCTTTTTTCTTTTTAATTATTCCTAATATATGCTTTTGGTTTTTAATGTGAAATGTAAATATTGTTTATGGTATTTTTATACCGTTGAAATTAAATAAATAAGTATGTAATTAGCGCTTTGTTTATGTCATGTAATACTTTTAGTTCGGCCCTGTATTTTATGAGATGTACGAGTAGGTAGTCAGCCTTTTGACGTGAATGTAGCGCATTTAATTTTTTTTTAAAACATGTAAAAGCCCAACAGGGCGTGAAATATAAATAAATAAAATTATGCAATTAGGAACTCACTGTACGGCCCAAAAAATCTAGTTACGATAATTTATCATTGTTTTTAACAGAAATATTTTTTTAATTGTTGTCGAATAGGGGCCTGAGTAATAAAAGGGATTCAAATTTTATTCAACTGATAAGTAGCCGTTTACTATATAAAAAGGGTGGTTTATCAGGTAGGTAAAATTTATATAGTAAATTTTAAAATCAGTTTACAACTGATAAATAGCCGTTTTCTATATAAAAAGGGTAGTTAATCAGGTAGGTAAAATTTATATAGTAAATTTTAAATTCAGTTTACAACTGATAAATGGCCGTTTTCTATATAAAAGGGGTAGTTAATCAGGTAGGTAAAATTTATATAGTAAATTTTAAATTCAGTTTACAACTGATAAATAGCCGTTTTCTATATCAAAACGATAGTTAATCAGTTAGGTAAAATCTATATAGTAAATTTTAAATTCAGTTTACAACTGATAAATAGCCGTTTTCTATATCAAAAGGATAGTTAATCAGTTAGGTAAAATTTATATAGTAAATTTTATATTCAGTTTACAACTGATAAATAGCCGTTTTCTATATCAAAAGGATAGTTAATCAGTTAGGTAAAATTTATATAGTAAATTTTAAGTTCTATTTACAACTGATAAATAGCCGTTTTCTATATAAAAAGGGTAGTTTGTCAGGTAGGTAAAATTTATATAGTAAATTTTAAATTCAGTTTACAACTGATAAATAGCCGTTTACTATACAAAAGGGGTAGTTTATCAGGTAGGTAAAATTTAAAACATATTTATTATTTTATATGTGGCGTATAAAAATGAAAAGTGAGGTTTTCTGAAGAGCCCTTAGCATTTATTAGGAAGAATAAGGGTTAGAAATTGTAGCGTTCTGTTATTTACTACAGACACTAATACAAATTCTCCAATACTTTCGAGGGAGATTACTTTTAGGAATAATAGATACTTTGTTATTATCTGCGTTTATTATACACTTCGCGGTTTACAATGTAGATCTCGTTGATCGACCTAACTATAAGCTGGCTAATGGAATCGAATCGAGTGTTCCAGTGAACGCTCTCTCAGAGCTGTTTGACCCTCTCTTCGTTCCCATAGGTACTGACCTACCTGCCATCTGGCGGAATCTAAGGACAGCTGTTATCACTGCCATCTATGTCTACAAGCAGGAAACTTTTAGATACACTACAGAAATGTAACGATAATTTGTAGAGTTTAACAATTATTTAAGTAATGCAGAAAAATTGAAGAAAAAAGAAAAATAAACGTTTTTTTATAGAAAAAAATTCGCAACTTGCAAGTGCACGCAAACCACTGTAAAAGATAAGGGTTTTCGTGGTTTATGGGGAGTTCGGCACGACGTGAATTAATTATTTGTTTTGTTAAAACGTATTTGTGTAATTAAGATTATTTTGGGTTAAGAGCCCTTTTCCCGAAAAATTATTTAATAGTGATATTTTCCTGTGGCTCAGGCTAACGGAAACTTTTAATCGTATTTTTTTTATAACACAAAGGTCATGGTAGGCCAACGGAATAGGCATAATATAAATGTGATCTCATTTTTTTATGTTACTTATTAGCTTATAACGTTAAATGATGGGAATTGGGGCCATTATTATCTTATTAGATAGATAGATTAGGCCATCTTTATTATTAATAGGCTAACAACTGTGGTAAAAACTCGCTCAATGTATGAGGTACAAGCGGAAGTGCTGCCATCTGTATTTAGCATTATTATCAGGAAACAAAAGTGCGACGAACATTGTTCAACCGTAGTACTCTGCAATTCGTATCTACGAAAGCTGTGGGTGAAATTGATGTCAACCGTAGGATAAAGAATATCACAAGAAATGCCTTGAAGTCGTGTTTCATGATCCAGATATTTGCCTAATCGAAGTTTAAATTTCCAGTACGAAATCGTGTTTACGAAATTCAAATGGGATAAAGATCTACTCTGTCAGGCGAGTGCATGAGAGACGGAGCGCTGGGCTATTGGACTAAATGTAACATTTTGTTACCATTCAAATTTGTATGGGAGGCAATTATAGTTTTCTTCTTTATTCTATGGTGTCAAACCAATAACATATATAACCATAAGTTCATGCAAAGATAGAACATTCGATACTTATGTTGTTATAAAATAAATTTAAGTTTTCCCAGACCGTAATATTGGATTCTTCGCTAAATCGTATGAAAATAAAGAGTGGGAAAATTACAAAGGCGTGCTGAGCTATTCATAGAATAAATAGTTTATAATATTTTTTTTAACGATTTTCATTATACAAAGATACCAGTTAGTAAATAGTAAGGGTTAAGGGTTCCACGACAACTCAACAATGTAGCATTTCAACACCCCATCAGAAAAGTCATTAAAAGTTAAGAAAAAAAAAGAAATATAGCCCATATACTAACCTAACCTAACGTTGCTAATCTATTCTATTAAACAACACAAATTTCAAATCATACAACAAAATAAATCAATACATAATCTAATCAACACAGTTTTCAGAATTTAAATTTTAGTTAAATTAAAATCATTAAAAAATAAATTCGAGAACGTGTTTTGTGACCAAAATACCTCAGTTTTTCTATTTATTTAAGGTCTTACAAACTAAAATATATATATTTTTTTAATATACTCATTTTGTTTAGACATTATTGAAAAACCATAAATACTTGTGTTCAAAAAATACTTACAAAAACAACACGATATTTAATTATTTACCATCGTGCGTTTTGAGCATTTTTATTGCTTACTTGAATATAGGTTTATATTAAAGCAAGTTTTGAATGAAATAAATCGATATTAAATTTTTAATTTAAAAAATATGATACGGGGAATAATCGATCTTTCTTATTGGTACCTCCCTGTACAGTTGCAAACATTTTTAAACTTTGATTGTCAGCCGTTAGTCAATCGCTCTTAAAAAGAAACACTCTCTTTACAGATTTTTACAAAACATAGTTTTTTATTGATTTTTTTACAATATGCCAACAGAGAACAAATAAAACACAATGACGGTCTACTTCTGATAGTTGTTTTTTCGTAGATATTTCAGACACAGAAAGCTATTAGACAAAGAAAAGAAAGAGACACCGATCGATACAAAGTAAAAAGAATTTTCCTTCGTAGTTGAGGTTTTCAATAATTTAATTTTTAGTTTTACAATTTTTTTCTCTAATAAGGGAAATTTTAACAAAAGTTATCACGGCACGCCACTGGAAAATTCTTATGGTAAAACATTCAGAAGCGAACTAGTTGACGAATTATCCGATTCTTCAGTGGAACATATAAAATTTACGCCATGTTTTACAGCGCATTGCGTTTGCTGATCTCGTAAAACGAGGATAAATAAATTGTCTTTAAATCGAATTTAAATTCCTTCACTCACACGCCAAGCATTTCGCACGGTGAATGAATGGTATGCGTTATTTATTTAAATCCAATATTTATGACAACTGTGAGGAATTAATTAAAGCCTTTACGTTTTTATGTGTGGTGATACAATGTATGACATTTAATTGTTGGTTTTAGATCAAAACGATAACATCGAAGTATATTAATACGGAAATGCCCGTACGGTTCAAATTTAAGAACCCGACTCCGAGTAAATCTCCGACACCACACTGTATGAAAACCGTTCCGACCCGTTCAGGAACGTACAATTTTCCACTGATCTCCTACCGTGATAGTCACACTTATCACTCGCGCATCGTGCGATATGCAAACGGAAGTGGCGCCATCTATAATACTATATTTAAGGAAAGCAGTATAAAGGGTGGAGACGGATCTGGGGGTCAATATGTTCAGGAGTGACGGACGTATGAGTCCATCCTTCCCATTGCGCTACAAGGCGATGGGTCGAGAGAGTCCGGTTGGAGAGATAAAATGTGTACCATCAACCAGTCCCTCCCTATCTGGCTCGCCACGCAGTAGGTGGGCAAACTCATGTGCCGCCAAGACCTAGACAAACCTCACCCAATGAACCTGGACACCCCTGCTAAGTCACCAAACGTAGCCAACCACTTGGGGTAGTCTATGGCAAGGGCGTTGGTTATCCAATAAATGGTATGAGAGAAGAAACATTTTTCGCTTTTTTCGTTGTTTGTTTTTGGGGTGTTATGCCGTGTTGTGCTACCTCCTTCTTTAGCCGACGTTTCGGACAGCGTTGCAGTGTCCATCATCAGGGCAGATCCGGCAGATCCGTCGATGTGAATTCACATCGACGGATCTGCCGGAGGTTTTTAAGCTTGTAGCATATTATCACTATTTGATAAAAAGCTGAAACGCACCTAGAATCGGTGTTTAAGAGGGTATTACCAGAGAATACCGGAAATCTGTCCTTTTTAAATCAAATTCTAGACGTATTGGCTCTTTTTTTACAAAAATACATGAATTGATTTTGAAAGATGGTTTTTTTTATCTGGCACACGCAGTTTTAAATTTTTTTTAAACTAAGTGTATTTTTAATATACTAAGGTTATACTGTTGGTCGTTGGCAGATTTGTTCAATTTTTAAACGATAAATTCTATTAATCAACACAAATTTCAAATCATATAATCATAGAACAAAATAAATCAATACGTAATCTAGGCAACACAGTTTTAAAATTTTTAATTTTCTTTAAAAAAAATCCGAGAACGTGTTTTGTGACAAAAATACCTCAGTTTTTCTATTTATTTAAGGTCTTACAAACTAAAATATAAAAAAAAAATTTTACACAAATATTTTGTTTAGACGTTATTGAAAAATCATAAATACTTATGATCAAAAAATATCTACAAGAAGTACACTATATTTAATAATTTATCATCGTGCGTTTTAAGCATTTTTATTGCTTACTTGAATGTAAGTATATATTAAAGCAATTTTTAATTTAAAAAATTTGATAAGGGTAATAATCGAACTTTCTCATTGGAACCTCCCTGTACAGTTGGAAGCATTTTTAAACTTATATTCTCAGCTGCTGGTCAATCGCTCTTAATGGGGACATTTCAAATGTTAAAAAAAGGCGATGAATGATCATTTGATGACTACATTTGATTTTCTGCGAAACAACTGGCCTATGTGAATTTCACCTTTGTATTAGACATAATGCGTTAGAGGCAAGAATCATCAATTTCAATTATGTGCCATTTAATAGAAGATAAGGGTCTGAAGTAAAATTTCTCTTAGTAAATAAAGTCTCTCATTAAAAAGTAATGGAATGGTGGCATTTTCAGCGTGAGCAGTAATCCTCCCACTAAAGTGTTACCGATAACTATCTCATAAGTATAAGTAAATAAAGGAAGTACTTACACGAATCACACGATCCACTTTCTGGATTTGGAATTGAGCGTCCTACGTGACCTGGCAACTGAGAGAAGTTCTAAGGGGGATTATAATGTCTCAATGATTTACTAAGTTTTCTAAGAAGGATAAACTTTCTTGGGTTACGAATGACCTGACAATATTTGATTATCTCGTAATACCATCACAGAAAGCTGAACATGTTCCTTGTATTGTGATGGAGAACCTATCCAGCCGAAGATAGTCACGACACCTGGGTGGAAGCGACGCGTTATCAACTCAGCCACTAAATTAATTACATTTTTTTTTATAGTGAATACCTCACAAGAGTCCCAACTGCTCCCGTCTGGAGCCAGTGAGACTATGGCATCACCAATTGGGGTATGTTATGAGGCTGAAGGTAAGTGGGGAAGGGAAACAGACGAGGAAAAGAAAGGTGGGGAAGTACCTGGCTATTCAGATCTAGTCACTAAACACGGCTAAAGCCATTTCAAGCAACGTTTCAATTCTGATGGTGGTCTTGCACTAGGGCGATACTAATAGTATCTTCCACTCTGGAACGTGCCGCAAATATACTATATATTATTTGAAATAATTAATTGTGTAATAACACAAATCAATAAAATAAAATTTATTTGCGCACGCCGGGTTCGAACCCGCGGCCTTCGGAATGGGAGTCTAACGGCCCACCGCTGGATTACGCCGGCCGTCATGCTTATTACATATTTGCATCAACTTTGTGGCTCGCCATAAATTATAATAAAAATATATAAATTAATTAACTAACCATCTATCGAGAATAGAATGTTAGCCGTATCTTCACAAACTCCTTGTTTCATCCATTCATATATCGTCTAGTACATACTCTTCTATCTTTTGACACAATCAGGGCGACTCTTATTTGATTCACCTTGGCCCCTAGCATACTCGATCTATAAGGATTGACAGGATAACTTTCGGTAACTTCTCATCGTTCCCTAAGCCTTCTAAGACCCAGACTTTAAATAACAAGGTAGTCATAAAGACCTATAGTACAAATTATGAACCAATTGATTTACTGCTGTCAGACCCAGAGACATATAACTTCATATATTTGAAGCAAGGTCTTTTAGGGTTTTGAGAGTATTTTTACCGTAATACTAGGTGTATAAGGGACATTTTTGTTATAGTTTTATTTTGACATAGATAATATAGACTAATCAAGTAATTTCGACATGTGAAATTAATCGCGAGAAAATTTGAAAACTTAGAGGAGATCAAAGAATTTGTACAAAAGTTTGTACAGCGGGTGGTTATTACTATAAACTTTTTACGATGCAAAGGTTGTTTATTTTGTACATCGTTTTGTACGCGGGGTCTTATAGGAGGCTAGGACAACTGCAGAACACTAACGCAAAAATGACAGTTGACATTTTAATAGAACACGCACTTATTTTAATAGAAATATTTCGAAAACGCAGATCGAAAGTGATAAATTTGGAGAAAAATATATTTAACTTATTTTTGGATTTTTGTCCTTTGCTGCGTTTCAAATTTTCGCCATCGATATGATTTTTTTAAAGTAATACCGCTCAACAAAATCCCATCTGCAACCAACCATCTAGAACCAGTCAGTGAGACTATGGCACCTGAACTGGAAAAGAGAAAGTTTGGAAAGTACCTAGCTTTTCAGATCTGGCCACCAAACTTATCGAAAGGGTATCAGGCCACCAAACTTGCCATTTCAAGGGTATATAATTTTTTGAATTGATCAATATGTGAGTTTACACATAAGCAGAAACTTTTTTAACTACTCACGCCGGCCTCGAACCTGCGACCTCCGATCTTACATCAAAGCACGCATCTCCTTCAAATATTACTTGTTTAATTGCGTCAAGTATTACTTGTTTAATTGCTTCAAATATTACTTGTTTAATTGCTTCAAATATTACTTGTTTAATTGCTTCAAATATTACTTGTTTAATTGCTTCAAATATTACTTGTTTAATTGCTTCAAATATTACTTGTTTAATTGTTTCAAATATTACTTGTTTAATTGCTTCAAATATTACATGTTTAATTGCTTCAAATATTACTTTTTTAATTCCTTCAAATATTACTTGTTTAATTGCTTCAAATATTACTTGTTTAATTTCTTCAATTATTACTTATTCAATTGCTTCAAATATTACTTGTTTAATTGCTTCAAATATTACTTGGTTAATTGCTTAAAATATTACTTGTTTAATTGCTTCAATTATTACTTATTCAATTGCTCCAAATATTACTTGTTTAATCGCTTAACACAATTAACTCAACTTCTTCTATTAATTTAATTTTTGCTCTTTTTTTTAAAAGTTAAAAAAATCTAAAAATTTGTGAAAAAACCCTGTTTTCTACTAAAATAACGTTTTTTTTTAAATCATTCGCAGTACGAATTGTCATAAATATGTCACGAATGTAATAGCTTTCAGCTTTTATAACACAAATGCCTTTCCTACAAATGCGTGTTAACGTGGTGTTAACAATGGAGCAACCTTTAATGTAAGCGTGTAGACTGTCGGTAGACCAACATGCGATAGCCAAATAAAGTAATGATTTTAACGAAAGGAAAATAATATGCAAGTTTTGTTTCTGAGGCTCGTTTGGTTGATACAATCAATCAACTTGTGTTACTTGAAAGCACTAGGCCTGGAAACTAATTGATTCTTCATAAACAGTGTTCACCGCGGTAAGGTAAATCAGAAAAGTGGGGCTTTGCAAACATCTTCTTAGTATTTTTAGTGTACCTATTCTTTCAATTTTGATATTACTATAGCAAGTTTTTTCTCTACTTCTATTTTTTACTTATATAATTATCTACTTTTACTCCGTCTTTCGATAAAACAATAAGGAAGTTGAGTCCTCTTTTTTTATTTTTTTTATCAATGTTCACAGGCAAACTTAAATACTAGTTTTTTTTTTTTTAAAGTTCGTTTTCATAATAACATTAATTCTACAAGTTGGAATTTTATTAAGCCCGCGAAAACGCCGGCAAGAGTATTATACCGTGCGGCAGAGTTCGTGACGTCACCCGGTCCTAGATTGTGTGAAATATAAGGGAAAATATTTACAAAACCGGGACACGCTTAATATGGACGAAAAAAATAAATTTAAAATGTTGTAGTAATTAGATATTAACTAGTACTAATCAATTCAGTTTCCGGAATTTCGAAAAAAGTGCATTTTAATGGTAATTTTTTATATTTAAAAACACAAAATGTCATTTTTCACCGACCGCTATGTTAGGAACTGTTGCAAGTTTCGTTGAAAAATGACATTTAAGTTTGCATGTCATCTACATGAATATATTTTTTATAAGTCAAAATATTTTTTCACTCAACTTCCTTAATATTCTGAAAAATTTATATTAATTACACGTTTGTATGATAATATGTATATTATATGCTTAATAGCCCTTATTTTTACCGAAAATTTTAAATAAAAATGTAATTCGACGGTATGTGGTAAAAATATTGTTAATATATCAAAATTATAAATCTGAGACAATGTCTAGTAAATATCAGGTTGATTCTATCCGTACTGATTTTACTAAAGCGTTCAATCAACTAATAATTAACTCATGAGTTATTGCTAAATAAACTGCTATATTGGTATAAGTGCATAGTATAGGAAGACGTGTGATTATTTTTTAGTATAAAGCGAGCTTTTCTATTTAGTACATATTACAAAATGTAGGTACATAAATCCAAGAAGCCATTTACTAAATGTTACAGCAATATAAAATGCAATAAAACTATGAGAAAACACTTAAAAAATATGTTTAAACTTTTTTGTAAATTTAAAGTAAGTCATGTTAATTTTATTATGCACTAGTAGGTAATTTCAAAATGTTATACTAATGAACCGGACAGTTATGCTTCCCGGTGTAATTTATAGCATACTAGCTGATACCCGGCAAAAATGGGAAGATCAGAATGAGGTGGGAAGACGAGGTAAGAGGGGATGCGGCACAGCTTCTCCAGGTAACAAACTGGAAGTCAGCTGCTGAGGACAGGAGGAGTTGGAGGCGAATGTTGCGGGAGACTAAAGCTCGATATGGGCTGTAGCGCCATCGAAGAAGAAGAAGAAGAAGCTGATACCCGGCAGGCGTTACAATGCAAATTAAATAAATAAATTGTCTCTCCGTTCGTGTCATTTCCCATTCGTCCTCGTTCCCCTTCCGCCTTCTCTTCCTCATCCCCTCCCGCGTCCCCTTTCCCTCCTGCGTTCTCTTCTCAACTTCTCCTCCCCCTCTCCTCTCCCGCTCTGCCCTTTCTCGCGAACCCCCCACCCCCTCAACACAATAAAATTAATAAAAATAATTTGAAAAAACATATATTTTAAAAGTTCCATACTTTACTTTCTTCAGTATTAATTACTAAAAATGTATGTTCGGATAAAAGACAAGGTTGAAAAAAAGGGCTTCTTACCTGGGCACAACCGTCGCAAAAATAAATAATAAAATAATTGTATGAGTTTTATTGCACATTCTGTATAAGCATGGAAAAATAATAACTCACTTATTTCTGAATTACGATGTTTTGTGAGAAAAGAGAAAATTTATTCGTAAAGTTTTCTGTACTGTAGAGATGATTATCATAATATCGCGTAATCTATGATAAAACTATAATTCACTCCAATTTCGTGCAAAAACGAAACCGTCGGAAAAAGTGCTAACAAATAGTAGTTTTGCTGACGCGTCGTTTAATTTTAGCGGCGGACTTCATTTTCATGACTAAGTATTCTGGGAAGGCACAACGATTAGGAATAAGTTTATTTTCCTTTCTGAATTCCAAAAGCATAGTGACATTTTTTGTGATGGAAATATCATCCAATCTTTTGGTCCCTGAATCAGTGGAGTAAATTTATATGTACCTAGCTCCAAAAATATTTAACCTTTTCCCCGACAACTTAAAAACTGAAACCCAACCCCATAACTTTAAAAAACAATTATCTCTATGGATCGTCACACTTAGGAACTATGATATATAATCTTTTTTTTACTTAAATTAATTTGTATAACTCTTATATCTATCAATATTATAATTAACCTATTATTATAAATTATTATTATCAAAATATTTGGAAACCTCGATGTATATTATTTGTAATTTAATTTAATTTAATTTGTATAATTTAGTAAATTATAATTCAATTTATCAACCATCATACTATGTAACTTATAAATAAATTATTATTTATCTGTAACCCACATTTCCATAAATTCATTGTCATATTATCCGTAAACTACACTATCATCAATTATTGTATTATCTGCAACTTCGTTAACATAAATTCAATGTTATATTATCTGTAAATTTCATTTCTCAATTATTATTTTATCTGTAAATTTCATTGTCATAAATTCCTTGTTATATTTATTACCTGTAAACATCATTATCATCAATTACTATATTATATGTAAATTTCATTATCATAAATTCATTGCTGCATTAACTGTAAACCTCATTATCATAATTATTATATTATCAGTAAACGTACTTCATTACCTTAAATTATATAATCTGCATACTTCACCCGCCATAACACAGGGACATCCCTAGCATGGCGGGCGAAATAACACAATATGAACACTATGTATAAAATTCTTTTAATAAATAAATAAATAATACGATTTTACAAGACACTTCATACAATATTAAAAAAAATAGATTTTGAGAACAATGTATAGTATATAAGATTGCAGAAAGTCTGCGCAAAGCCAATAAACATCGTAAATGGATTGAGACACCGTACAATAAAGAAATGTCGTGGGAATCACAATAACGATATATTTTTTTAAGATGCCGCGCTTGCGGGCAATTTAAACAGGCAATGTAAACACCTACTTTGATTTTCGTCGTTTGTTTTTGGGGTGTTATGCCGTGTTGCGCTACCTCCTTCTTTAGCCGACATTTCGGACAGCGTTGCAGTGTGCATCATCAGGTCAGATCCTACTTTGATAATTATTTGTGTTTAGTTTAGTTTTAAATAAATACCTATCATATTCATGCAAATACCTAATAGTTTTAACAATTTTAAAATGAGTCCTTTTGCAATAAAATATCAACATATTTAATGTTTCCAAAGTAAAACATGGCAAATGTTGTTTTGTTGATGCCAGCACGGTACATTTTTAAAGTAAAACTTCTTTATGTACGCTTGACTTGGGGAGTAGGCTGGCGAATGTGTGACGAAAGCGTTACGAAAAGTGTGATCGGGCGAGGCGAACGGAAGTTGAGAGGGAGATATAAGTTAGTGAAGATAGAAAAAGAAAGAGTTACCCTTCATATATTACCGTAGGGCAATAGAGAGAGGTGCAAGCACACATTTTCTTTTTATCTTTCTCTCGTAGCCTGTTACGTTTCGTGTATCTAAGACACAGTGCAGGCCTATTGTCTGTATCGCTGTAGGAGCAAGAGAGAGCAGTACGCGCGACTTCAGTCGTGTGGTCTAAAACCTTGTTCAGACACAGCTATAAACTATAAAAGTTCACAGCACGCCAAATATCAGACCGTCAGACCGTTCACACCTAAGCGCTTTACGCGCAGATCAACCATAGACAATTCACATTTTACGCCGTAACCGCTCCTGAGGTGATATACGAACAGATAAGCGCCTCCCTCTCCCGCGAGAATAGGAGAGGGGGCCATTGTTATTGAAACGCGTGAATGTTAGCTGTCAAAATTCACAGATCTAGTACAAAATCTACAAAGAAATGGTATCTCGCGGCAGTTATCTGACCCCCTCTCCTAACATAGGAAGAAATATTTGATAGCGTCGTGTGAACGCTACAAAATATAAGGGCTCGCGGTTCAACAGATATCTGCTCGCGGTTTATAGCTGTGTCTGAACAGGCTTTAAAGCACACTTTTTACGGTACGAATTTTGAGGATAGCAAATAAAAATAATTATCTAGGGAATCAAGCAAAATAAATTTTCCTCCGTATGTATAGTCAATTTTAGTTTTATTTTGGATTGTAATCAATAGCAGAACTATTGAGAGTTGCTCATTAAAAAAAAAATCTTAGAATGTGAAATTTTGCAGTTGCGGTACTCGAAAAATCAACCTAGTTTTTGAATGTGCCAATATCTTGAAAACTAAAGACTTTTTACTTAAGAGTGTATTACCAGAGAATACCGGACATTAGCCCTTTTTAAATCAAATTCTAGACGTTTTGACTCTTTTTTACAAAAAAACATAAATTGATTTAGAAAGATTGTTCTTTTATCTGATTAAAATTTTTAAAAATTAAGTGTATTTTTAATACAATAAGGTTATACCGTTGGTCGTTGGCAGATTTGTTAAATTTTCAAACGATAGATTCTATTAAACAACACAATTTCAAATCATATAATCATAAAACAAAATAAATCAATACATATTCTAGTCAACACAGTTTTAAGAATTTTGATTTTAGTTAAATTAAAACCATTAAAAAATAAATCCGAGAACGTGTTTTGTAACAAAAATACCTCAGTTTTTTCTATTTATTTAAGGTCTTACAAATAAAAATATTAAAAAAAAAATTTTACGCACTTATTTTGTTAAAACATTATTAATAACTCAATACGTCATTCCTACTATGTCTACCTACGTTAAATTGTCGTGAAAACAAGCTTACGTGCCCAAGCGGTTAAAAAATTATAAATACTTATGATCAAAAAATACTTACAAGAAGTACACAATAGTAATAATTTATCATCGTGCGTTTTGAGCATTTTAATTGCTTACTTTAATGTATGTATATATTAGCGCAAGTTTTTAATTAAATAAATCAATATAAATTTTTTAATTTTAAAAATTTGATACGGGGAATAATCGATCTTTCTTATTGGAATCTCCCTGTACAGTTGCAAGCATTTTTAAACCTTTATTCTCAGCCGCTGGTCAATCGCTCTTAAGTCATGTTTTGATATTCTGGTACGTTAGGAGTTTGTCTATCAGACCTCCAAAGGATAACACTGACTTTTGGGATACCTTGTATAATTTAAGTAATCTTAAACTGAATATTACAAAATAGTTGAACTTACTCATAACACAAGACCCAAGACTAACTGCAAAAGATTGACGTGTTATTCCTAGATATAGAATAAATAAAATAACTTTAGAAGTCGATGTCCCTAAAATTTTGAATAGGTATCTGATTCAATATAAAATTGTGTACTAATTATCAAAAGGAGATGCTTGCTGAAAATGCCAGTCAGAAAACAAATAAATTGTTGGTATATTTTATTATTGATTCGTTTGTTTAGAAAAAGATTTCGCCTTGGTGAAGAGAATAAATTTCACGATCAAAGCCACATTCAACAAACGAAATCGAACACAACTTTTAGACCACGAAACTTCGTATACTGCGTCACAAACTTTATAATGGAATTCTACTCTCCTTAAAAAAAACTTTGGCACACACATAAATTTGAAACGATCACCACAGCTAGATATAGAGCTCAGGCTGATCTCAAATGGATACATAATATTCGACTATCATACCAAACACAAAACTCATAGAACCACAGAACAGATCTCGATATCAGGGTGGATGAGCCACTGAGTCCGTGGCATCCCTAAATTGAAGTATATTGTGTAGGATGTGGGGAATGGAAGGAGATGGTGAAAAACAAGGTTTTTAAGTACATTCAGATCTGGTCAGCAGAAACAGGTAAAGCCATTTTCGATTCTGAATGACGGTATTATATCTGGGTGATTCAGAGAGCATCTACCACTTTGGACAATTCCAAAAATCTGTTATTTTGTCTATTTTGTTTCTACGTACAATAATATAGTAAAAATGTTAAAAACGCACACCCCGGTATTGGAACTTGGAACCCATGTCTTCTTATGGTGGTTCAATCACTAAACTGTGAAGGGGATTTTCTTGTACAGTATTTTCAAGTGAGTTTTTCTAATATGCTTTTTAAAATTGTTGCTTAAAATCTATATTCTTTCTCCTGATACTAATATCTAATGAAGAGTGTCTATATGACGCTTGGATTTGTTTTTACACCAATATACAGTTCTATTCGGAGATTAATGAATTTTGTACACCTGAAACTCAAAATAAGATGAAAATAATTATTATTCTTTGCATCTGATTTCTAAACTCAGCGTTACGCAAGGGCAACACAGAGGACTTTGTACCATTTTTTCCTGTCATTTGTGATATGTGTACTCAATAATAATTCTGATTTATTCTTCTTCCACAGCCTGGGTGCTAGGAGGAGCGATCTGCAAGATGGTCGCCTACCTACAGGGGGTTTCCGTATCAGCCTCCGTCAACACCCTGATGGCCATCTCACTAGAGCGCTGCAAGGCCATCAGCGCCCCCATGGCGGGCCCCATGACCAACCGCTCCTGTCGCCTAGTGGTGGCGCTCATCTGGGCCTTCGCGCTCAGCATCAACCTGCCCTGGATCGTAGTCTTCACATTGGAGCCCATCGGCATATTGGGGAGCAAGGCGCAGGTGAGATTTATGATTTTGATTTTAATCCTACCGGCTGCGCCAGTTTGATAGCTTCTTCACGCCTTCTTTACAACAAAACGCATTACCTTTATTTAGTCTAGAAACTCTTATTATTGGGAACGAGTGCGTAGGGGGTCTGGAAGCGAATGTCCTATCTGTTATGCTCACAAAATATCTCTCTATCGGTAAAAACCTAACCTCGCCTCGCTTCTGAACTGGAGGGGTGAACCCTAAGAGTATGGATGTTAGAGAGACGGCATGTGAAGTGTGCCCGCGCGCTCCAAGTGTGCCTTTTCGAGAATTCTACCCACACGGCTGACATTGGCTGTCACCATGTAAAATGGCTGCTGTCGTAAAAACGTCGGAACGTATTAAACGGCCAAAAACCAGCAGCCAATGTAAGCCGTTTGGGTGGAATTCTCGAAAAGGCACACTTGGAGCGCGCGGGCACACTTCACATGCCGTCTCTCTAATATCCATACTCTTAGGGTGAACCTAAGTATATACTAGAGACATCTCTTTGAAATCGCTTAAACTTTGTGAGCTACTAGCACTAGTTCCATCTATACTACGTAGCTCGAACTATCTTAGACACGTATGACTGAAGCATTCAGAGATTTTTCTCGTTCTTAATCTTTCTTTTCGCTTCTTCTTCTTCTTCTTTAGTCGTTGCCTTATTGCTGAGTATCGTAATTCATACTCCTATTTCCCTGGCTCGGATACTTGTGATATTTGATCACTCGAATGTATTGGCGATCTTCCTCTATTTTTACTGCCTTTCACTTTGCCAGTAACCATGAGTTTCTCTGTCTATTATGTCTTAAGTTACGCTGTAGACAGACAGTTGATAGTCTAAAATATATATATAGATAGTAACAACTCCTTCTCGTCCTGCTGGGATTATAAATGGCAACCCTATTTTAAAATAATTTGTTTTTTAAGAAAGAGATATTTTTAAAAAAAATCTCCTAAATCCTTTTTCTCTCTGCAATTTTTCATCAGGTTCCCTTTCGTAATCAGCATAATGTAATGTTTGTTTGAAAGGAGAAACGTACACAAAAACACCTTAGTGTTTATTTAGACTGCTTCTAAGCAGTGTACACTGAATAAATATTCTAGATAGGTTTAAAATTCGGGACAGGCATTCAAGATTTATATAAACCACACTGCGGTGACATCTTGGGGCTTTTGTTGTGTCTCCCCGGGTACGTCTCTCGAATTCCTCTCAAAGCGAATGAAAATAAAATAAAGCGAAAGAGTTTTATCAAGTGACAGGACCCGAGAAAAACTCGTAATTTGTGACCGAAGGAGGAATTCGTCAGCTTTAAAATCAGTTCTCTCACTTTGTAACATATCGTGCAAATTATCATCACTTTCTACTCCTATTTGTATTGATTCTTTACCGATATTGTTCCCTTCAGAATAGAGTATTGTGAATTCTTAGCAATAGCGCTTTATACATACATGAAAAAAACAAAAGATGTGGACCATAAACCATTATTACTACACGGAGAAAAATGTTATTCTAAAATACAATCATTTTATTCGTAAAAACGGTAAAAACCGGACTGAAGTTCTTACGAACCAATTAACAGGGTTTCAATGTTTATTCTTACATTTTGCCGCCAATAAACTTTGAAATACTGTTAATTTGTTCGTAAGAACTTCGGTCCCGTTTTTAACCGTTTTTACGAATAAAATGATCGTATTTTAGAATAACATTTACGAGACCATGTCGCCAACATCGTTCACCCATAATACCGTAAATCACATGCATCTACGCACAACAGCACCTCGCTTTTGATTCTACCTATACCTACATCGAACGAATAACTTTCATTAACATACATAGATACAAAAAAAAATTATAATTATATTATAAAACATACAAAACCAAATTATTAAATTTCTTGACCTTTTATTAAACTTTAGTGAGCAAATATTTTTTTATTTTAAAATGTAACTTTTTCTCCACCTTTCATTTCTGTTTTATTAGTCAACCAATGTTTGATTCTTTTTATTAATTTCATCATAATTAAGTTTTAAAACTTAGGCGAAATTACCTATTGACATTTTACAGATTTGCGTGATAGGTACAAAACCATGTAATTTACTTAAAATATCTTACAACTTATACTTAATGTACTGTGTAAACCTTGTAAATAAATTAATCAACTCTACTGCTTTGATTGTAGCTCAACGATTGTCAGCTCACACATGCCATATTTCGATATGTTTCTATTACCCTTAGATTTATAGTATGTTATTGAATAGTTCATACCTTCTCCCCTTAGTTAAATACTATGCACAGCAATCATAATCCTTTGGACAAAAACACTACAGATACCAGGCTATAAAATTATACAATTCACTTCCAACACAATATAAAACATCCAATCTTTCAGAATACCAAAAACATATATGGAACTGGCTACAATCCTTATAACCCTTAAATTATAATTATGTTATCACATTCTTAACTTAATGGAAATTCAAAATAAATTTTCTCTTGGTCAAAGAAATTATTTGTGTCAGTTTACACTTATATTTAATATCCTTCCAGAACACATATTAAGACATCTTGTGCATTTTTTTATTTTATTTTTAAATATTAAAATATCGGTGTTAAAATTGCCATCAATTGGTTCTTTTTTTTCCTTTATTGTTTTATCAATAGGTACCTAAATATTTTTTGTTCTATTTGTACTACTTTATAAACTTATTATCCTCAAAACAGGATTCTCCTAGTGAGGTTAATATTGAAATGTGAACAATAATACCATGTAAAGAAACAATAAATAAATAAATAAAAGTATGTATCATGCAATATCAACACAAGAAAAATAAAACTACATAAAGTTTCTAGTAAGATATTATGCTAATAACCAAAATAAATACCTATGACTTAGGCCCTGAATAAGATTATTTCCCTCAGGGTCTTCTCTTCTGCCGTGTAAAATAACAGTAAAAAAAATAAAACAATAATTTAGTGTACCCACAGTTTTGATAGGTAAAAACGACTGTAGGTAAATTTGTGAAAAAATCTGATAACACTTCTAATTATTTAAAACAAGCTTCTGCCCGCGACTTCGTCTGCGTAGGATTAGTACTTCTTTTTTTTTATTAAATAAAACATACAACGAAGTTGCATTCCCATGAGTTATCAAAACTCATTAATGGATCGCCAATTGTTACTTTTGATAAGTTAAACCCTATTCAACCCAATATGCAGACACAAATATAAGAAAAAAATTACAAAACATTTTACAGAAGCAACATACAGGCACAACATATGAAGAATCACTTTACAGATATTTCACAGAAACATGTCCTGTAAGATTTTATGAACTATAACCAATCATTTGATTTATGCACTGTTGGTATCAACAAGTTAAAATACAGTATATAAAGAGTATGTAATATCTTCCATGATGGACTATAGAAATGCATTAAAAAAAAAAAAAAAAATCAGGAAAATACAATAAAAGGTACTTCGACTAAGCTATTTTCTTTTCCTAGGTCCCATCTACGTTTACACCAAAATTCTTATTTAAATTTTAATTTTGATTTAACAATCATTGTTTTGCAAAATGTCATTCTGAAAATTTGACATTTTCTATTATACAATAATTATTATTATCATTAATAGCTAGCTTTATAAATTATATCCTATGTGTTATTCTGATGTATGAGCTATATTATTGTAAAGTTTCATTAAAATCCATTCAGTAAATTTTGCGAGAAAGAGTAACAAACACACATACATCCATACAAACTTTCGCGTTTATAATATTAGTAAGATAGAATTTTTATTGTACAGTGCCGATATAAATTACATCATTTAATATCATCTTCATAAGATTTGCCTTTGAAAAGATTGACCAGTCCTTTTGAGCCGTCTTTGAAGCTAAGCTTAACTTAATATCTGAGCTAAGACCGTATTATCAGAGTGGAGCTTTATTCCCAGTCGAGGTAAAAGCTTCATGGCTGCTTGACAGATGGGTCACTGAATTACAGGGATAGTGTGGAACGTGAAAAAACATTTTTTTTCCTATGCGCAGATAGATATATTTGGTTTGGAACCATACTCGTTTGGAAGAAGACGGTTGTCGCAAATTAAGGGCGGAAAATTTAGAAATAACAGAATATAAAGATAAGTACAGGTTTTAAAAGTATAAGTAAAATAAAACATAAAGTTAAAGGAAACATATGATGTACAAATATAATAATAGATAGTTAGTAACAGCATTTAAGTTAAAATATCACTATTCTCTAGACGTTTGTAAATATGTTTTTTAAAATATGCGAGACTGTCAGCATAAATATCTGTATAGTCACATTCAATATAATTATAAAGACGACACAGACGGATTTTAGTATGCAATATTGTTATTAAATAATTCAAGATGGAATTTAATATTTTGCTAGTGTTCGTACATGGCACGTTTGGCATCTACTGCATCTTTAAACTTTTTCTAACTTCTGCTGAAATTAATCATACATTTTCAAATTCTTTTAAAAGTACGAAATTACGTATACCAACAAATTATTCTTACATGTTCCCGCCAATAAACATTGAAACACTGTTAATTTGTTCGTAAGAACTTCAGTCCCGTTTTTAACCGTTTTTACTATTAAAATGATCGTTTTTTCGAATAACATTTTTCTCCGTGTACGTCCTCCCAGTATGTATTTACCATTACACTACGCATGTCCCCTTAGAAACGCAGTGTAAATAAAACGCGGCGCATTAGATTGGAACGGTGTATAACTTGTTACAGAAACACTGTTAATTTGTTCGTAAGAACTTCAGTCCCGTTTTTAACCGTTTTTACTATTAAAATGATCGTTTTTTCGAATAACATTTTTCTCCGTGTACGTCCTCCCAGTATGTATTTACCATTACACTACGCATGTCCCCTTAGAAACGCAGTGTAAATAAAACGCGGCGCATTAGATTGGAACGGTGTATAACTTGTTACAGAAACACTGTTAATTTGTTCGTAAGAACTTCAGTCCCGTTTTTAACCGTTTTTACTATTAAAATGATCGTTTTTTCGAATAACATTTTTCTCCGTGTACGTCCTCCCAGTATGTATTTACCATTACACTACGCATGTCCCCTTAGAAACGCAGTGTAGATAAAACGCGGCGCGTTAGATTGGAACGGTGTATAACTTGACCATGAGAAATGTGTAGTCAAAACGGCCTTAATATGGACTTAATGCGGGTTTTCCCATATAACGTAAAAATAAAAATAAATTCGTTCAAGATTCAATTGTCTTTATAAAGGTCGGCATAGGTCACATTTCCAGAGATAATCTATTACAGTTTAATGTAGTGATCACCAAACCTACCCTTGCACTGATATCGCACATCTCATAGAAAAGTGTCGTAAGTAAAAAAAAGTTAGCAATGATGAATAAGCGTCTCCGTCGAAAAGAGATATTAGCGACGTCCGCGGAGATGGAGTGATCTAACTTAAATATGATTTTTGTAGGTCATAGATAATCACAATCACTTTACTTTTCAGAGATAAAACGTTAAATAGAAACATTTGAGTTACGACACTTTTCTATGGGATGTACGATATTATTATTTTTTTAAAGAAAACACGTTTTTGACACACAGGTTTGTGTCGTACACGCCCTAGCTCTAGGGAAATCACCATTTCCATGGAAAAAACATATTTTCTTTCAAAAGTTTTTCTTGGAATCGTTGTACGAATTTTCAAAAATTCTGAATCGACATAACATAAAAGATATCGCAATTGTAAAAAAATCAAAAGCATACATGAAAGTTGTAGAATTCTCAGAGTTTTTCAAATTTTTCTTTCAGCGAACACGTTTTATGTAAAACACATACAAGACCAAAACCGCTGACAAATTATTTTCGCTTGGAAACAAGACGCAAATATGCTTTACTAGCAAGAAAATAAAATGTAAATTTCTAACTTTAACAAATATATTTGTATACCATCTATGTAGCATATTGGTGAATAAATAAACCTCACACGAGGTTTTCTTTCAAAGAATCAACGTGTAAGTTATAAATAATGTCTTTGAAATATCTCGACATTGACAATTTATTGTTTCCTCTGAAAAGTAGATTTTGTAACGAAATAACGGCATATGTTAGTAACCTGTGGTTCAATTGGAGATCTAAATTCAGATTTGCTTGTATTGTTCTATATGTGTGATTTTTTTCTCGCTTTTAAATCCCCATAGACTAAAAACAAATAAACCTTAAATACTTAGCACGCTTTGACGTGAATTCCTTTCGGCATTGTTAGAATTTTCTACATTTTTCAGGGTGTTGTTTTTGTTTGTTCTTTTTTTTAATTTTGATTTTTAGATTGTGTTATTATTTTCTTGCTAAATTAATCTTCATTTGTTCTGATTTCTATCGAACCCTGGATAAACCCTAGACTAGAAAATATTTTCATTATTTAACGCGCTTGTTCAACAATGTAAAAAATATACTCCCTTTAGTGTTACTCTCATTAAAATTGATAAGATTTGAAATAGTATTTTTAACGCCATTTAGGCACCCTTTGAACTAAGAAATAGCTTTAACAATAAATTGGTGATCACGTTTTGTAAACTGTCTTCTCGGATAAGTAAAAGTATTTCAGATTGAATAAGTTTTTAAAATAATGTAATTACGTCAATACCGCAAAAGCGTCGCAACTGCTCCTAACTGTACTGACCCAGAGGTACTAGGCGATGTGCAATAATTGGGATATGGTATATTGCAAGCCTTGCCGAAGGGGGAAATTTAAAGAGATGTGGAAAGAACAGGTTGAGAATCTAAATATTCGCTCAACTACAACAGTCCATTTAACCAACGTTTCGATTCTGAATTGATGCGTCTTTCACTAGGGCGAAACATGAATTATCTATCACTCTCATCAGTAATTCGACGGCCGTCCGTGGTCGAGTGGTAAGACACTTGACTTCCAATCGGAAGGTCGCGGGTTCGAACCCGGCGTGTGCAAATAAATTTTATTTGATTAATTTGTGTTATTTCACAATTCATTAATAAAAATAAAATATATACTATATTTGCTGCACGTTCCGGAGTGGAAGATACTCTCAGTATCGCCCTGGTGTAAGACCACCATTCAGAATTGAAACGTTGCTTAATAATGGCTTTTGCCGTGTTTAGTGACTAGATCTGAATAGCCAGGTACTTTCCCACCTTCCTCTTACCCATCTCCTTCCCTTCCCCACTTACCTTCAGCCTCACAACATAAGGCAATTGGGGATGCCATAGTCTCACTGGCTCCAGACGGGAGCAGTTGAAACTCTTTTAAGGTATTCTCTATAAAAAAAAAATTTAAAGTAATAAAACATGCCTGTATAATAGCGATGTATACAAAGTCTTTAAAACATGATGGCGTATAGTTATTACGCTTGGATCCAATTTCCAAAGACATCGCGATGGTTGAAATTAAGTGTTTTTTTAATCATATTTTCTCATATTTCATCATATTTCAGTCATATTTTAATCACATTCCGTATTTATCTTTGCCCTGTATAACTGCGTTGGGGTTTATTCTATTTACATTTCTTTGAGAATGATATTTCGAGAGGTTATAACTTGCCAACCATTATTTGCTTTGAATTACCTTATTTTGAAGAGACGCTCAGCTTAGAGAAAAAATTTGAGGAGACATTTGTCCGAAACACACTGGAAAGAAAAACTAAGAGCCGAATTACCTACTTACCAACTGAATGTAGAAGATTACGCCGTACTTCAATTCGGTGCCTAATAAAATAATACACTTTTGAGAAAATCTTATGTAAATAACAAAGTTAATCTAATGATATTATTTTTTTTTAATAATTCGATAATATCCAATTATTAAATTATACATTATTAGTTTCATACAAAACGTAGTTTTGGATTTGAGGCCAAAATACCCAACTAAATTGAAAAATTCTTCTTCTAATCAAAAGGTATGTTAAATGTCGACCTCGGATAGGAGTTACTTTATTTATTTTTGCTTTAATTTATAAAATATAGGCTATTAAAGATTTTAGGATTTTATGATTTTAGAGGCAACTTAGACAATTGTTTGCGAGTAAAAAAAACATTTTAAAAAATGAATATACTTTATTTTTTTTTAAATATGATGATATATTAAAAAAAAAAAAATTATATTATATATTCTGTTTCACATATAATGTATGATATACATATATAAAAAAATTAAATATTATAATTTTCATTATCCTTACTACACATTTTAAAAATATATGTTGAATTGTTTTTCGCTGCTCCACCCTTTTTACACGAGCATTGCTAAAAAAAAAGGTGAATCACGATATTTAAAAAATGTATTAAAAATATATATATATATACAATGTATAACAACTTTATTTGTAAAAAAAAAATTAAATAAAAAAATATATATTTATATATATAAAATTTAAACAATTTTTATACGTGTAAATTTAAATTACCTATTTACATCGAAACAAAAATTTGTCGTTTATATATTAAAATTACTACCCAAATAAAAGTATTTTTAACAGTTTTTAATTTTATTTTTCATTATATTAAAACCAAGGATTAGCCAGATTTTTTTTTTATAATTATAAATTCCAAAGTTGCTTCCAAAATGAACCAAAACTGATTTCTTTAATTACCTTTACGTCATCATTGAAAAGCAAAAAAAAAAAGTAGCTCCTATCCGAGATTGATATTTGACCTACCTTCTTATTGCAAAAATAATTTTTCAATTTGGTTGGATATTTTAGCCTCAAATCCAAAATTACGTTTTGTATGAAACCGGCCGCGTAGCAGTTCCTCTTGATAATGAAAGCTGCTCTAAGAACTACATATTTCTTATGTAAGAAAATATTACTTTACCGTGTAGTCACATAATATCAACTTTAACCTCACATAATAAATACCATTAGTGAATAATTACTAAAACTAGGTATAACCATTAGGCTTTAGGGGTCCCAATTATCGAGAAATTGATATTCAAGACGAAGTTTATCTTTGTTTTACGCCCAGTTTATTGGAGGGTTATGTGGAACGAGGCGACATCTATCCGAATATACATAAACCTCGTGGTTTACGTCAGTTTGTACGGCAATAAACAAATAATGGCGGCCTCAGAGAGTCTGCAATGGAGGTGATGGAATTTTCGGTTATAATATTAGAATATTTTGTAAGACGGCCGCGTCTGTATAGAAAGGGCTCCCTGACTTTCTAGACGAAATTCTAGAAATTCGCGATAAGACCGCTCACAATAAAACTCCTTATGCAGATGGCGATAAGTTTTAAATTCCGGTGTAACACCGGCCGCCTGTTTTGATTTATTTAAGAAAAAAAAACATTGCCTAAAAGCTTGTTTTATTTTATGTTGCAAAGCTCAAGCACTAATGTTTGATTTTTTACCAAAATTTTTTTGGGATCTCAATTTTTCACATTGTAGAAAAAAAACATAACGGGGTTCGTAAATAGGAAATTTTGAACTTTAAACGTATTTTTATAGGCATCATACTTGATTTTTAGGTTGCAATACTGAAAGAGGGTATTACCAGAGAATACCGGAAATAAGTCCTTTTTAAATCAAATTCTCGACGAATTGACTCTTTTTTACAAAAAAACAAAAATTGATTTTGGAAGATTGTTATTTTATCTAGTACAGTTTTAAAATTTTGAAAAACTAAGTGTATCTTAATATATAAAACACAGTCGGGTTAGTTACACCATTTATAACTTAAGATTTTTATGATCTTTGATTTGTTGGATTTGTCTCCTTCCCGATTAACAGAATAACTATTAAAACATCAGAAAATATTACGAAGAAAATATTTTTTTTCATATATTTGGTATGGAACGGCTTTTCAAATAATGTGCGTTGGTCGATATAATTTGAATCAATTCGAACAGCTAATAAATTAAACACAACATTTATTGATTCTGAGGCGGTACGAAGTTTGCCGGGTCAGCTAGTTTTTAATATAATATGGTTATACCGTTGGTCGTTGGCAGATTTGTACAATTTTCAAACGATAAATTCTATTAAACAACACAAATTTCAAATCATATAATCATACAACAAAATAATTTAATACATAATCTAGTCAACACAGTTTTAAGAATTTTAATTTTAGTTGAATTAAAATCTTTAAAAAATAAATCCGAGAACGTGTTTTGTGACAAAAATACCTCAGTTTTTCTATTTCTTTAAGTTCCTACAAACTAAAATATTTCAGATTTTTTTTACACACTTATTTTGTTTAGACATTATTAAAAAATCATAAATACTTATTATCAAAAAATACTTACAAGAATATTAATATTTAATAATTTATCATCGTGCGCTTTGAGCTTTTTTAATGCTTACTTGAATGTAGGTATATACTAAAGCAAGTTTTGAATTAAATAAATCGTTATTAAATTTTTATTTTAAAAATTTTGATACGGGGAATAATCGATCTTTCTCGTTGGAACTTCCCTATACAGTTGCAAGCATTATTAATCTTTTATTCTCAGCTGCTGGTCAATCGCTCTTGAAGAGTGCACTTGTAAAGTGAGTGGAATGAGAAAAGAGTGTGAGAAAAAAATATTGAAATGAGTTGCGTTATCTAAATGGGTTTTTACATTACATACAATTTAAGTAATCCTTAATATCCCTTAACATTTTTTTTTATATAGTAAATCTTTAAAAAATCACGTCCCAACACTTTCCACCGCCCTTCCCCACCCCCGACCCAACAGATTCACATCACTTTAATTCTTAGCCGTAAATGCGGACGTAAAAAGAGCGCTTTTCTGGAAAGCAGTACATAATAATATATAAATTTGAGTAACGATCGATTTCGTACTCCCGTTTTACAGTTTTGCAATACTTAATGATTGGCTGCTGGGAGAAGGTGGGCAAAGTCCGTTTAAAATGGTAGGTATAAAAAATGGTAGGTAACTAATATCTACTGGAAAGGAAAAATAAATATTAAGAAACACTACCGTTTCGCGATATATGGGTCACCTTAGTGACCCTTTCTTCAGGTTAAGATCATGATTTTTACCTTAAGATGCGTAAAGGTTAAGTGAATTAAATACTTGAAAGTCAAAGTAATCGAATAGTATAATTTATATGAGAGGTATCAATGTTCCCAGAAAACGCATTCCGTTATCATTATTATTCTTTCTTTTTAATAGGGACTAGTAATGGAGGACTATGCCGCAGTGGATTTTGAACCCATGAGAACTGTGTGGAAACCCGACGCATTTTCCACTCGGCTACCGACCGCTATAGGGATGAAGTTAGCTTGATAAAGTAGTATTTTTAATCTAAAACCGAATTGGTTCATGCATTATGCAAACTGCCAAATATTATCTAAATATTTAGCAGTTTACGTTATATAGATATACAGGGTGGAAACAATTGAAGCATAAAACATAATATGAAATTCCCCAATCTCTGGAGTATTTGCAATGATTCGATTTTGTATCCATTATGAGCTCTCTTTAGTCTTCGCTTTGTGATTATCTAGTTAAATTGTCAGTCTATATTACAGCAAGCTCCATGGTAGGTATTTATATCGAATCAATAATCGATAAAAAGAGATTTCGGCCAGACTGTCTAGATTCTAGATATTCTGAACATTTACTCTGTGAAAGAATAATCCTGAAGTTTTTGGAGAAATGAAAAGGGAATTATATTTAGCCATAGTTAAGTATCATTAGCAGAATTACTTAGTGTAAATATCGCTAAGCTTTTCGGGTTCTTTTCAGATTCTTCTATCAAAGTCTTCTACGCGGAGAAAAATGTTATTCGAAAAATCATCATTTTAATAGTAAAAACGGAACTGAAGTTCTTACGAACAAATTAACAGGGTTTCAATGTTTATATACGTAATTTTGTACGTATACCAACAAATTATTCTTACATTTTCCCGCCAATAAACATTGAAACACTGTTAATTTGTTCGTAAGAACTTCAGTCCCGTTTTTAACCGTTTTTACTATTAAAATGATCGTTTTTTCGAATGACATTTTTCTCCGTGATATGTAGCAACAGCGTCCAAAATAATGATAGAATGAAACATTATAACGAAATAATTATAAGAGTCACAAAATGCGAAATAAATAATAGTTTGTATATAAAAATGCAAAAATTAGTCATTAATTTGTATATAAAAATGCAAAAATCAGACATTTTAGGACATTTACGAAAGATTTTTTAAATATTTATATCGAGGGATCAGTAGGATTTATCGGTCAAATTAGGAATTCCACCGAGTTGAACCCTCTGATATGAAAATATTTGGAGTCGGTGAATTATTTTCCCATTTAATAATCATTTAACATGTTGTTCTTGTATTTATTTATATACTTGCATAGCGTGGATTTACTAGATGATCATTTTTATGGAAAAGTGTGTGAAGGGGTTTAGTTTTTCCCCTGGGGAAAACTAAACCCGGACCTAAAAGTCTGGTGCGTAAAATAATATTCTTATTCTTATGAATATACCGTACTATGAACTTTTTCTAAAAAGTCGGTGTCCGAATCAGTGGCGGCTCGTGACTTTTGGTGAGCTAGAGTGCTAATATTAACAAAAATGGCATTATTGATGTCGTTGTAGCCGAAAAATATACATATTTTTTTTTTTGAAAATTTATTTTTTGTATGAAGATTTTCAGGAAATCTCCTGAAAATCTTCATACAACAAAAAAAAATTTCGAAAAAAAAATAAAAAAATTTTTCGGCTACAACGACATCAATAATGCCATTTTTGTTAATATTAGCACTCTAGCTCACCAAAATTCACGAGCCCCCACTGGTCCGAATGGGTGTCGGAATAGTCGATTAAAATATACCTATTTAAGTAACAATATAGCTGTATTGCCGACTTTTCCGAAAACTCTTTTTTTATTCAACGATTAAAAATTCGTGATCGGAATTATTTTAACAAAAGAAGGGATATTTTAAAGAGCCGTAGCTCATAATTGAAATAGCGCTATTAAAAAAGCTAGAATTTCTAGATTCTTAGAAGGTGAGCTCTAGCAACCAGAAATTTACAAATTTTTATTTGTAGTTGCTAATTCGAAAGAAGAAGTAATTTTCCAAACCAAATGCATAGGTATAATCACATATAATTAAGAGAATGCAACAAGAATTTTTGAGGAACAAATTTTATTTTATTTATGACAATGATTTTTTTTTATATACGAGTATATAGATCTCGCTAACGTCACGTAGGTAGGTACATTAAAAACAAAATATATTGATGAAATTTTTTTTTTATAAACAGCATTCAGAAAAAAAAGTATGTTTTCTGGAAACCTTTGGATACCCGTCGGATGTATTTGGTCGTAAGGCCTTTCTTCCAAAGGGATACGTTAATATTCGATACTCAACGATTCGAGTATCTTGGCGACTACCGTCAAACATCTGTGTCATTATAATAATTAATAAGGAAGTCTGGTGCCTTTACGGTCGTAGCTTGGTAACAGTCCATATGCTATCCCCCTTTGTTTATCTATAATATAAAAATTAATGTTTGTTTGTTTCTTTGTTTGTTTGTTTGTTCATACCTTATGCGCGGCCATACCGTTCATCCGATTGCGACGAAACTTTGGGAATATGATGTGCGCTTACCCGGGATGGTTATCGGATAGTGAGCTATGGCGTTATGAAATTATTTCCTATACTATTCATACGATTGCGATACAAATTTCATCCGATTGCTATTAAATTTTTTTGAATTGTTGCGAACATGCCCGTGAATACTTCTATATCTATACTGGTGGGCTCTGGCATTATGAAATTTGCATAAACAAATTAAATAGGTCACGAGATGTTGGACAAATGGGTGTATTTTATGGAGTTAGGCGGCAGGGAAAAAAGGCTGGGGGGAGGGGTATTCGGGAGGGTCGGTTGGGCGGAACGAGGGAGAGGGGAAGGCGAAGAAGGTGGAAGCGGAATGCGTAAGGGGGAGGGTTCACCAGAAAGGGGTGGGTGGGAGAGGGGAGGGGGAACGCGGGAAGCGGAAAGGGAACGCTGGAGGTGAAGGGGACGCGGGAGGGGAAGAGGAAGAGGATTCGGAAGGGAAACGGGGACGAATGGGAAATGACACGAAGGAAGAAACAATTTATTTATTTAATTAGCATTGCAGCTAGTATTATATATGATTTAAGCCATTATTTGTCTGTTTTCCAGATCTGCACGGAGCTGTGGCCGAGCCAGGAGAGCGAGAAGCTGTACTTCGTTTTGGCCAACCTGACGGTCTGCTATCTGCTGCCGCTGTGCGTCATCTCAGCATGCTACATGCAGATCTGGAGGCGGGTGGCCCTGAGGAGGATGCCCGGAGAGCTGTGCGGACAGATCATCATTAACAGGAGCAAAGTCAAGGTGCAATGACTAATGATCTTTACAAAATACCTTTTATTTTTTCTCTAAAATTATTCCTTGGTTTACATTAGCTCCACATGGGAGGCCCTGAAGAAAGATAATTTGCTCAGGGCCAATGTCATCTTTGAGTATACTGTTTGGAAGGTCTTTTAGGGAAATGAAGGAGAGGAAGTTGTGTGAAGGAAAAATGGTGTGAGGGGTGAGTAGGAATCAGGGGGTCAATGTCACAGACGTATTAATCTATCCCACTGCGGTGCAAGGGGTCTTTTAGGAAAATGAATGAAAGGAAGTTCTGTGAAGGAAAAAATGTATTAGGGGTGGGTAGTAATTCAAGAGTCCAGTAGTGATGGACTTATGAATCCATCCCTCCCACTGCGGTGCAAGGCGATGGATCGAGAGAGTCCGGCTAGAGAGGTCTAGGATAGGTCTCCCTGAATCAGTCTTTCTCGATGCCAGCCAGCCAAGCTATAGGTGGGCAAACGCAAACGCATTCGCCGTCAAAACCTAGACAAACCTCACTCCATGAACCAAGGCTCTGCTAAGTCACTAAACGTAGCGAACCACTTGGGGTTAGAAGATATATCTTGACTATCCTACAAAGGTTCCCGGGTATCCGTACTCGCCTCCCAAATAAAAAAAATGTATTCCTTAAATAACATGTATTTGAGGTTTCATTCCACACTAACCTCTCCTTAATTTCTCCTTATATAAACCAATGTTTCAGACTTCCCTGCAGTGCCCATAATAATAATAATATTTGGATAACTTGTATAGCGTTATTTTTGTGAAAAATAACCTCAAGGGCGCTGTACCGCATCGTCAGAACAGATAAAGCGCTTCGGATGCATAGACCTACAATTAGATTCTCTATTTCGTACGGATATCTCGTCGAAACGTGGTCCACTAGCGATAATCGGTGCACACCTCGCGTAGACCGGATTTTGTAGTTTCCGGTCGGTCGGCGCGAGAACACCGGGTGCGTTGTAGACCAAATCACCTTCACCAAAGTGAAACCTTCATTTCATGTCTCATATAAATATAATATATCAATTTTCTGATTATGAATGCATGAAGACTATATTGACAAATAGGAGGTAGCGTAATACGGCTTATCATCCTATCAATGTATTAATCAGCCAACATAATACGAGGATGAGATGAAAATTCGATGGCTTCTCGAAAAGATTAAGGAAACCTTATGAACCATCTTCCTGGCTAGTAAATTAGAAAATAAGATACGTCAATGCGAAACACTCATCCTAATTATGTTTTATTCCTTTCAGGTCCTTAAGATGCTTCTCGTCGTCATAGTGACCTTCGCCTTATCCTGGCTGCCACTCTACGTCCTGTTCTGCATCATCAAGTTCAGTCTCGCATCAGAGCTGGAAAGTGCAGATGGAGTCATCGTCACAATGATACCAGTAACTCAATGGCTTGGGGCATCCAACTCTTGCATCAACCCAATCATCTACGCCTTCTTCAATCGCAAATTCCGCGCTGGCTTCAAAGCCATCATGACTTCAAAATCGTGCTGTGGGCCCTTAAGATACGAAAAATACAACTCATGTTACGCGTATTCTTATAAAGGTGAAGAAAATAAGATCAAAAATGTCAACATTGCAGCAATCAGAAGGGAGAGATTCACGCAAAGACATTTCTCAAGTCAGAGCGTGGATTCTGTAAAAACTGAGATGATCCGGTCCAGGAGTATGACGCTGCACAATCGGGATTCGTACCACGCGAGGCAGAGAAAGGAATCTTTGGCTTTAGAGGAGTGCATCGAGGTCCCGATGAAGATTGTTGCGCAAGAATACGACGTGAAAGCTAACGGTGCAACCAAGGTCTAATAAGTTGGCTCATTCTTCGTCGTCGAAAATGATTTCAATTCATAATCTTGTAAGTATGTATTTTCAATAAATGTTTAGGAAAACAGTTATGTAATACGTTAAATGTCCTTCATTTTGCAACGATTTTTAAGTACATACACTAGGCTTAACTCCTGGAGCGACAGAGCAATTAAAATATTTTTTCTCGGATTTGCTAAAGGAAATTTTTCCGCGCACATAAAAAAATCATACCTCCGAATTTGAATATTGAGACCTACAAACTGATTATAGTTCTATGTAGCCAATGAATTCCCCTATCTTTTGTCTATTATCACATGTTTGTATGATTTATAAAAAAAATATAATTAAATCTTTAACCTTAAAACATTTTAAACAATCTAGAGAATATTTATTTTGTTATGTTTTGAAAGTACAATATATTATATAGTCGTTTTAATTTAAAATTTGTTTTTAAAAATTTGTCACATTTTGGCAATAAAGCCATCCGGGGTTTTGGAAATAATGCCATAATGTGGCAAAAAGCGCTCGAATGGTTAAACAGATAAACTAATTCTCCGTATTAAACCATTAAATTATTTGAATTTCATTCGTCAAAATAACTATCGCCCTGATGAAGGGGGAGATCTATCGAAACCGCTCTGTGAAAACAGTTTCTTTTTCATCTAGTCCAATTTTAGTTACCTAATTTTTTTTTTCTTAAACAATAATTAATACTGTTAAATCACATAAATTTCACTTTCAAGTCATAAAATTAACAGTAAATGCAACCTTTGTAAGTAGATGATAAAACAATTCTACACATATTTTCCACATTATATTTCAACTCTATTTTAATTTACGTCACTTTGACCAGTCAGTGGCTGAGTAGACATCGCTTTTGAGTCCCACCCAGGCGTCGGGAGTTCAATTTATCGCCTGGCTAAGTCCTTGATTACGACACAAGCAACATTTTCCGCTGGTTGTGATGGTAATATCTGTCCCGGGAAAGTCTGTCTGTTCTTTTAAAAAACATCAACCGCATTCAGCTTGGGACAAATTAACCAACAAGAAATTTCCCTTTTGGTGTTTTTGCTGGATATTGGCTATATTTTATAAGGTGAAGCAACAGTTACATATTTCTTTCTCGTAAAAAATATTTTTTATGGAAGTCTTTTTTATATTTGAATATTTTATCCATTGTAAACAAACACGAAAAAACATAATCCCAAATAAATTATTTTTAAAGAAAACAATCAACCGAGCTTGTGCAATCTTTTAAGTTGGTATTTAGAACAACAAAAAAAACTAAATTATTTTTAGCTTGAATTTTGATTAATTTTAACTGTCGAAATAAAATTGTAGTTTTCAATAATAGATTTTTGATTAGCTGTAATCTCAAAGATTTATATTTTTGGTAACTAGATTTTAAAATCACTAAGGTAATGCAATGTCTCAATCACCTGTCAGATGTTAAATAACTCATAAGGGCCTAACGATAGGCTGATGGTAAGATTTTAGAAATTACAAATTAAAAAACAGATATTACGAAAATCATGACAGCTTTTCTTAACACACATTCAAAGATAATAGAAGGAAAGGGAGATGTGACATAGAAGCGTTCCGAACGTCGTCGAGCTACGACAAAACTGCACCGACCATTAAAGCAGCGGAGCCAATCATTTTCTCTAGGTAGAAACAAGGGCGGGGCTCAGCTATACGTATATGCGATTTCTGATCATTCGCGTTGTGAACGCGGTTTCATACTGTAGCGTTCTGTTATTTACTACAGACACTAACAGATTCTCCAATACTTTGGATGGAGATTACTTCTTGGAATAATAGATACTTTGTTATTATCTGCGTTTATTATACACTTCGTGGTTTACAATGTAGATCTCGTTGATCGACCTAACTAGAAGCTGGCTAAATCGAATCTAAACCGTGTGTACCAGTGAACGCTCTCTCAGAGCTCTTTGACCCTCTCTTGGTTCCCACAGGTACTAACCTACCTTCCATCTAGTGGAATCTAAGGATAGCTCTTAGCACTGCCATCTATGTCTACAAGCCGGAAGCTTTTAGATACACTACACATACCAATAATGGCTAAGATACTCCTAGATTTTTCGATACAATGAAACAAAGTCTTAGTGGTAAAGGCAGGATTTTCTGGAGCTGGTATCCAGTATCTGAATGCCATGAAAGTAATATGTTCGTAAGTTGGGGTTCAAAACTCTTCGGTCCTTAATTTTGAGATTCCTCACTCAAGACTTATGTTTTGACATGACACATGTAACTTTTCATTATTAACAACACTATAGCACAAATATTAAATTATGTAGTTGATAGTCCAGAATTGCTTGCAATGATGAGCTTTCGGATTTCACGACGTAATATTAGAATTCAAGATTTATTTTAGTGCAAATATTCTGGGACTAACTATCACATGCTTTCCTCTTTTCGCAAAATACTAATGGAGGAAAATAATTATACTAAGTCAGTGAAATAAAAAAGACACTAAACAAATTTGTTACTGGGACAGTTCAGTTATGTACAATAAATACTGTATAATTTTTACTATCCATGTGTAAAATACCATAAAATTGGTTTAAAAAATAAAATTTAAGGTTATATACCTACATAATACTCCGACAATCGTTTGCTTGCAAGCCCCAGCGCCATTTAAACTCGATACGAGAAAATATAAAATTCGAAATATGTTCGTTAGGATCTGTAGTTTCAGATTTCACCCCCTGGAAGCCTGTTGTGATCAGTGTAGACAGAGCACAATTTGTGGTCTAAATTGATTGCTATCTTGCAAATATTTTCCATCAATTGTTGAGGATTTGATAACAAAAGTTGACGTACGAAGGCGTTCGTTCTCTTCACAAGTTCATTTTAGGCATTACTCTATTTCTCTATTGTGAGGTGTTTTTTTTTACATTTTTTTTTATCATCACAACATTGAACTCAAGACATTATTGAATGTCTGGAGTTCACTGTCACATGTTGTTCATAACACTTGAAATTGTCGTTTCTTTCGTCACCACCTGTCACTACTGATGTCAGATATCACATCGAAATCACCGTGAATGTTTTCTTAAATACACTTCAATATACTCCTTTCTTTAACCATAGCTTTTCCATGGGTAAGTACCCTTTTTCACATGTACACCTAGCATGTAGCAAGTATGAGTACCGTTACCCTAGGATATTAGATAACCAACACCTCTGCCCATAGGTCACCCCAAGGTCCCCAAGTGTTGCGATTTTTTTTATTTTATATTTTATTTATTATTATTATTTTTAAGTTTTTTTGTATATGCGGTTTTTTGATGCCTGTCTCACTAGGATATACCTGTGTCGAGACAGACATAGAAGTACATAAATTATACAAATAGTTACATGGATATTAAGGTGAAATACATATTAATTTCTATACAATCAAAAGGGTAATCGAAAGCGTATGTAAGTCCTATAAAGAGTGTGATCTTAGAAATGTGGGAAAAGATGACGTATAATTGATATTAAAATGATAGTTAGGTATATACCACTATCTTTGGTATATACATTGGATTTTCAAAATTCTCTTATTTTATTTCATTTATAGGTTTGGTCATATGTAAATTGTATTTCTTGTCTTTGTGCAATGTGGTTTACAGATGTTTGCAATAGTGGGCCTAGTAATCCATTTCTTTATTTCGTATTTGAATTTGGTCAATATATCTGTTTGTCTAATCGTAGCTGGTAGTGTATTGTATAGTTTGCAAGCTATTTTTGGTGACTTTGCAGGGGTGACCGGGTTCGTGGGGTGAGGTTGTCTGGGTTTTGACGGCGGATGAATTTGCCCACCTACTGCTTGGCGGACTGGATCGGTAGAGGCTTTTTTGGCGGACGGAAAACCGTTGGCGGACCTTTTGACTCTCCCGACCCATCGCCTTGTATCGCAGTGTGAGGAATGGATTCATACGTCGGTCATTCTCCTTGACACATTGACCCTAAGATTTGTGCCCATCCCTCATACCCTTTCCTTTCCAGAACTTCCTGTCCATCCTTTCGCTAAAAGGACCATCCTGAGCAACCTCAAAGATGAGATGAGGGAAATTGTTTTCCTCAGGGCCTCCTGTGTTAAGCTAATGTAAAAAACTGCAAGACAAACAGACAGCTCTCCGATTTGAAATCGAGGACCGTTCAATGTTCTAACAATTGCTTTCATTATTACCAAAGCACGATTTCTGACTTTTCCAACTATTGAGTAAGTAAGTTGTATTACGCTCAATTTATAAGAAAGAGAGAAATCTTATGTAACTAAACGCGCGATAATGATCTCATTTATTCGTTCTACGATAAATTGTTGTTTACAAGAGTAAGAAAAAAATGTAACTCGAACAAAACTTATAAAAGGTGTAAGGTACACTATTTTAATAAAGACACATATTGTAAAAATATTGTTAAGTAATGTTATTTTAAGAGTATAATAGTGATATTTGTACCTAGTACACGGAGAAAAACGGTTATTCGAAAAAACGATAATTTTAATAGTAAATAACGGTTAGAAACCTGACCGAAGTTCTTACGAACAAATTAAACTAAACTAACTAACTAACCAACCATCACGCCGTTTCCCCGCAGGGGTAGGCAGAGAGGACGGACTGCCAAAAACCTTGGTCTTGGCACACACTCTTTGCCTCATTCACATTCATACATTGTCTCATACATGCTCTTCTATTTTTCTGAAATTAATTAAATTATACGAAATTACGTATACCAACAAATTATTCTATGTTCCCGCCAATAAACATAGATACCCTGTTAATTGGTTTGTAATATCTTCAGTCCCGTTTTACTATTAAAATGATCGTTTTTGCGAATAACATTTTTCTCCGTGTACCTACCTACCTTAGTCTTACGGCCGCTTTTACCAACAAAATTTAGCTGAACAAAACTTGTGATGCGACTAGCGACGGCTATTTAAGTATCAACGTATTTTCCCTTACACTGAGTTAAAAATATGCGTATTTGTACGTGACATTAATTTGTGTACTATTTCACAAGTAAAAAGCATAACATTGTTAACCAATGGGTGATAAAAATTAACACTGTATGTTTATGTGTTCCAGGAAGTAAAATAGATCATTTTAAAGAGCGCATGTTTGAATGTAACATATCTTTGCATAACGAATACGCGTCCAACTGGTTCAAATTGGAATCCTTTTTAATTCAACAAACGCTCAACTCAAAAAATTTTAAAAATTATCTTAACTCTCGCTCAAATTTAATTGGTGAAAGCGGTCGTTTATTTCTTCCGTGATAAAATACAAACGCATTTTAAAAACATAATATAATATTATATAAAACGTGTGATATTAAGGTGAATGTCAAAAGAATTCATATTTTACGCTTTCGTAGATGGCGCGCGTGTAGTATTTGTACTTATAAACGCTTTTTACAAGTTATGATTTGAAATATTAAGAAAAATTTATTGTTCGCGAAAGTACACAAGCAATATGAATATTAATAAACAGTTTTGTCAATTAAAAAACTCAAATCTTTCAAGAAAGGCAAAGCAATACAATATTGGATTTAATTATTGATGAAATATTGTATTTGATAGCCTTTCTTGAAAGATTTGACTTTTTTAATTGACAAAACTATTTATTAATATTTATATTGCTTGTGTCTTTCGCGAACAATAAATTTTTCTTAATATTTTAACGCATAACTTGTAAAAAGCGTTTATAAGTAAAAAAAAAAAAAACTTTACGCGCGCCATCTACGAAACCTTAGAAAATGAATTCTTTTGACATTCACCTTAAAGAGATTACTTAAGAATCGAATTTATTCTACGATCAATACGTATACATTCAATGTAAATTCGTAATATAAAAATATAGTTCTAAAACAGAAACTGTTCACAATCTGTCTGAAGACAGAAAGTATCTAATATATTAGTGGACCCATAAAGACCTATTTATGGGGCAAAGAGATTGGACAATATCGTGTGTGATTACAAAGCAAAGGAAAACAATCCAATTGAGTGTTTATAACCTAACTTTTGTGTAATTGTCTTGTCACTTGTAGCAAAACTCTTATTTGGGGGATTTTTAATATTTCTTCTGGGGACAATAGTAATATCATTAAGTCATCTGTGAACCTATTCCTACCGTGTTTTCCCTGGTGAAAAAGATATTCACCCAAAATTGGAATTACGCAGTGTGTACTCAAGTTAAAATCTATTTTATCGAACATTTTTGATTGGGTCTACAAACAGCGCATTGGGTATTAAATTATGGTACCTATGTACGTACTTGTAAGCGCAAACATTAATTTAATTTTGATTTTAATTTAACAAACTTTTCGGTGGTTTAACAAATCGATTGAATGATTTATTATCCACTAGAGCGACATAGCAATAAAAATATTTTTTCTCGGATTGCTAAAGGAAATTTTTCCGCCCACATTAAAAAAATCATAACTCCGAATTTAAATAATATATGGTGTCATTAAAACTGATTATAGTTCTATGTAGCCAATGAATTCCCCTCTCTATCTTTTGTCTTTTATCACATATTTGTAGGATTTATAAAAAATATATAATTTAATCTTTAACCTTAAAACATTTTAAAAAATCTAGAGAATATTTATTTTGTTATATTTTGAATGTACAATGTATTATATAGTCATTTTAATAAATATATATATTTTTTTTTTTTTAAATTTGCCACATTTTGGCAAGAAAGCAATCCAAGGTTTTGGAAACAGTGACATAATGTGGCAAAAAGCGCTCGAGTGGTTAAAGAAGTTGATATAATTTTATTTTGTCGTTTTTAACCACCTGCACGTCAAAGTCCGTTATATTTTGTTTGAACATCAAACATTCTTTGCGCCGTATTTTAATATGTGTTATCGATATTTTTATTGATTAGAATTTATAATGTTTATTATATAGTTTTAAATCCTGTTAGATTTAGATACTTTTGCATTTAAAAAACTTTACTTTGTAACCTAACCTCACCTAATCGAATCAAACCTAACTTTAAGGCGCTCCGCTGTAGAGGCAACTGAAACCAAATTAAAACCGCCTGGTTTCTGTCTTGATTGGTCAAAAAGCTTGTTTAATCATAGACGAAGAACAATCAGATGGCAAGTGGCCACGGCAATTAGCAATGCGAGTGGCAAGTCACTGCTCGCGTTACCATTTACAACGGGTTTTTGAGTGATTGTGAAGTGTGCAGGCCATCACATTGTCATACAAAGACAGTTGCCAGTTGATAGTTTTCAGTTGCCTCAGTGAGAGGATCGCCTAAGTTTTAACTGCGGATTTTCAAACTCTTTGTCCATTTTATATTCTTTAGATATTTTTACCTATAATTTTAAATACATGTAATTTAGTCTTAACAATTTTGAACTTACTAGGGTGTATCTAGGTAATCCATATTTAGTACGTCACAAGTTAAGAATGCGAAAAATTGTTGAAGAATGTGTACATTTTAAAAAGACACAATGCAATACGTAACAAAGAAATAAATAATATTACTTATTTTGACAAAGTGAGATTTAATGCAAATTCCGTTATTTTGAAAGGAAAAACTATTAATTTTGTCATACATATGTAATATTTAGTTTTATTAATATCGTTAGTTCCTTCATTTAGAAAATTTAAAATGTAAAGAAAATAATATATATTACTTAATTTTAAAGTACAAATAATAATTTATTTTCTAAGAAATGTATTAATTTATGTTACCTATAATTAACACAATATAATGAAATGTTATAAAATCATGTACTTTTTCAATGTTTCCAAATAAACATTTTTCATAAAAGCTTACTTTTATTCCACCATGTTATTAAATTTTCAGGTTTTTGTTTTTATTTTATACTAGCTGACCCGGCAAACTTCGTACCGCCTCAGAATCAATAAATGGTGTGTTTAATTTATTAGCTGAAATTAATTAAGTTTTTATTACGTTAAAATAAATAGGTACTCTAAGTCCAAAAAATTAAATTGAGCTGTTGACTAAGCACGAAATGTTCGGCACACTACACCATTGTAAGTTTGAATTGATTCAAATTATTTCGACTAACGCACATTATTTAAAAAGCCGTTCCAAACAAAATATATGAAAAAAATAATTTTCTTCATAATTATTTTACCGGTGATTTTTTCCGATGTTTTAATAGTTATTCTGTTAATCGGGACGGAGACAAATCCAACAAATCAAAGATCATAAAAATCGGTTCAGCCGTTCTTGAGTTATAAATGGTGTTACTAACCCGACTTTGTTTTATATATTAAGATTTTTACCAACGTTCACAAGAAGAAGTGGAACTATTTTTTACATTAGCTCCTCACGATACTTTCTCTCCTTTCTTTCTTAAAAATACCCTCAACACACCACCCCGAAAGATGATAAAGGTCCTGAGGGGAATTATTTTCTTCAGGGCATCCTGTGTGGAGCTACAAAAAACACACCGGAAGCCCTGCGGAAAAAGCATTTCCTTGTGTCATATTTGTGTATGGTGTATGGAGGGTCTTTTTGGGAAAGGTGGGAAAAGTTCTGGGAAGGAAAATGGTACGAGGGGCGGTTAGGAGTCTGGGGTTCAGTATGTTCAGGAGTATTGGACGTATGAATCCATTCCTTGCACTGCGGTGCAAGATCACACCAAGATTAGGTTGGATGAGACAGTAACAAAAGTGTATTTTCAAAGTTCCTTCGGTTCCACGGGTTCCATTGGTTCCATAGGTTCCAAAGTTCCTTAGGATTTTAAAATAATTAAATTAACCTTAATTAAGTTTTCATACAAATAAATAATAATATGTATTATACAGGATGTCCGGGAATAAAGTGCATTAACTTCGGGAGGTAATTCAACATGATGGTAGGAGAAACATTTTTTTTCCCATACAAAAAGATATACCTATTAAAAATCCTTAGTGTAAGGTACTAACTTATCCGATAAATTTCCTGTGCGCCCGCCCGCGACTTTAGATTGTTATGAGTCACCAGTATTGTAACAGCGTAAAATAGTACCTAGTGCTGGCCGCATATGACGGACTGATTTTATAGTTTTACCTAAAAAGTACCCCTAAAGGTTGGAATTTCTAAAAAAGTGATTTATCCTTTTTATTTATATTATCATGTAGAATATAACCTTCCGAAGTTGATGCACTTTACCCCCGGACACCCTGTATATCTATCTACATATTTGACATTTCTGGCAATGTTCTCGTAATTTATAATGCTACAGTCGCGTTATTTAAGCTGAAATTTCGTAGATAAACAAATTTAAATTTTATTCCAACCATATTCAGTTCAAAATTCGACTTTTAATCAAACAAATATGATAATTTCTTGTTCATTAAGCAATTTTTTAATTTTAGCTTTTTTGTGTACAAGGCAATTCACCCTAAGAAGAGTGCTATGTGCTAATTTCATCATCGGAACTTTATACCTTCATTTAAATCCCACATACATTTTTTGTTGTTGTAGGTAGCTAATAAATATTATACTTAAGTTCGTTTTTAATCATGTATTATATCTTATCAAATCTCTTGTGCCTGTTTAGGGAGCCCGATTCTTACATTTATTAGAACACTAGCTGACCCGCCCACGCGTTGCTGTGGCTAACGTAACACAACCCCATCTACTGGATGGTTACCTAGCCTAGATAAGTGTTGTGTGTTGTATCAATAAATTAACTCACACCGCCATCTGTCAGAAACTTATTACAAGTATTCCCGTAAAAACATTTAATTCGTAATAATTAATATCGAAGTCAATAACCGAAATAAAAACTATCATATCTTTTAAGTTGAACCAAATTACACACAGTAAGCAAAATTGCATCAAAATCGGTTAAGTGTTTTCGGTGTTTATCTCGGACGAACATTGTGACACGAGATTTTTATATATAAAGAAGAAAGAAGATAATATTGTATCTTTTTTCAATTATCTAATTAATGCTTTGTATACAATACCAAATATATATGTATATATATATATTTTTTTTTTTTTAAATCTAAATATTATTTACCTATTCTGATTGGTCCTCAATACAGCGCAATTTAGTAGGGAGATTATTGTAATTTTTTTATTGGATTATTATATATGTCTCTTCATTTTCAACAAGTTGTGTTGGGTTTAATAAGTTTTAGGTTAGCGGGATAACTAGTTAATATTTTTAGTTATCCTAAAAGTTACAATAAATATTAAACTGGACAGACGCCATTACTATATTATTGTAATTTTTTTATTGGATTATTATATATGTCTCTTCATTTTCAACAAGTTGTGTTGGGTTTAAATAAGTTTTAGGTTAGCGGGATAACTAGTTAATATTTTTAGTTATCCTAAAAGTTACAATAAATATTAAACTGGACAGACGCCATTACTAGACTAGATTATAAGTAGTTCTGCCACTGCTGCGAGCGGACTTGAGAAGCAGAACGAGTATCGCCGATGCCTTTGGCAATCATCGTAACCGTTCGTACCTAAGACACGAACGTCGACTCTTCTGATATCATACTCAACTGTCATCTGTTAGGATGTAGCAGAACTTCGTATTACTAACTATGCAACGACATCTATTGAAGAAAGCTGAAACTACATGAATAACCAATACACTACAGTCAATATAATGGTTATTCTAAAATTGCTTTCCTTTTCTCATAACGTTATTATTTATTATTCCTGATTTTCTTTGAAACATTTTCTGAAACATTTTAAAAACAGAAACTTGCATATATCTTCGACGATCTGTTCTGGAAACAGTTTAAACAGTGATTTTGTAGAGAAGTTAGATTTTTTTCTAGGAATTTCTGGTTTTAGAAAGGTCTAGTCAAAAGTTGGTTTTACTTATAAAAAAATCCATTACTTTCGCGTGGAGACTGTAGAAGTAGAGCCTTCTTATTTCGTTCCACCGGAAAATATCACACCAACCCGTTTCCTCGAATAATCTAAAAGGAAAATTTCATTTTACTTTCAAAATCAAAATCTACGGCCCTTGGTCCTTGAACCTTCAATGGCCAAAGTCTGGGAAGGATATGTGATAATCTACGACTTTGTTATGGAGATTTCAGATATTTTCGGTTGTTTGGGCAAAGTCCCAAGTAATCGAGGATGATTTGTTGGGCGTTAGAACATTATCATGTGAATGGTCATATTTCTTTGTACAGAGAATCTTATTAAAACTTTTATTGTTATGTTTCATAAATTTCGGGTGGATAAACACATCGTGGAAAAGCCGGTAGAAAAATTAAAATTACATACTTACTTAATTACATACTCGGTGTTGGTAGTTACCTATAAGTTTAAGATTCAGAATTGAGAGTTTTGGAGTGGAAATCTGGACTCTCAATAATTAAGCTTTGACGTGATTGAGGTGATGTGATGTGTATTATTTATATTGTATATACATTTTACATGTACATTGTAAATATACGATGTCAGGAAAGTATTGGTAAAAGCAAGCATCAGAAGCCCTAGCACGCTTGCTTTATAACGATCGATAGGATAACTATCGGTAACTTCTCATCGTTCCCTACGACAACCGCAGATCGCAAACGAATAGGTGACAGTTCACAATGACTAAGTGTCCTTAATATATTCGATATCAACTGTCGTTTGTAAGTTTGAGATCTGCAGTTGTCCTAGGGAACGTTGTGTGCTAGCACGGTCGCTCGATATGAAGTTACTGACCGATTGTACAAACAACAGTTGATGTCGAATATATTAAGGACACTTAGTCATTGTGAACTGTCACTTATTCGTTGGCGATCTGTAGTCATGCTAGGGAACGATGAGAAGTTACCGCTAGTTATCCTACCGATCGTTATAAAGCAAGCGTGCTAGGGCCTCTGGTGACTCTGTATAGCGTTTGTAGCCAATTTTGTAAACATTGTTTAAAATTGAAGCTCTCTTCTTTTTTTTTTACATTAGGAGGCCCTGAGGAAAATAATTTCCCTCAGGGCCTATGTCACCTTTGGGGATGCTGTGGGGAGAGTATTTTTAAGGAAAGGAAGGAGAGGAAGTTCTGGGAAGGAAAAATGTATGAGGGTTGGGTAGTAATCTTTGTTTTTGTTTTGTTTATTTAGATGTATGCACTAAATCTAGGGTTCAATGTGTCTAGATCATCCGCCGTCAGGACCTAGACAATGAACCCCATGAACCCAGGCACCCCTGCTAAGTCACCAAACGTAGCGAACCACTTGGGGTGACCTATGGCAGAGGTGTTGGTTATCCAATAAATGATTCCCGGGGCGGCGGTACCCATTCCCGCCTCCCAAATTGAATATTCTTAAAGTAAGTTGGATTTTTTAAGTAAATTTTGAAAGAAAAAAATCGGTCGCTACGGAATCACTATCAGCTGTTGACTGTTATATTTAAAACCTTTTAGTTGCCGAAAAAGCTTATAAAAAGCTTATAAATGAATTCGGAAAGCTCAGATCGAAAATAAATGGTTTTTCGGGTTCTCTATGTGGTGTGGATTCACAAGTTTTCCTGCTTTTACTATTAGTTTCCGGACACCGAGAATATATATTATATATTGGTGCATCTTCCAAACACAACATCGAAGGGATTAAAAAACATTAAAACTCCAATAATTTAATCAATATTTTAGGTACTGCTTTACTACAAGAATATCCAAATGATTGTAATTGTGAGAATGATGATGGAAGGCTTACTGAAGGAAAGCGCCGGACCTCTTGTCTGAAAAGCCTACGTGACTGGTACGAATGTAGTTCCACTGAGATAATCTACGATAAAGAATTATTCATTTCACTATCCGCCTAGACCTAGAATATATATTAAAACCATTTATGACTAAATTCTCTAAATGAACGCAGGGCCAATGTTGCATAGTTAACAAGTTTTAAAAGAGCTTGAAGAATTTGACGCCTACGTATTAATAAAATATAAAAGTCATTAAGCCGAATAAAAAATAAAAAAATTAAATTTTAAAAAAACACAGAGAAAATTCTTTTCATGATATTTGTAGGTTCTTTCCACGTGAAGGCATTTGTTCTTTTCATGTACTACCAGCTTCTGTCCGTGACTTCGTCTGCGTAGGATTAGTACTTCGAGTAATCTATTATCTTTTCCTAGGTCCCATCTACGTTTAGGTATACCAAAATTCTTAACCTATTTATTTAAAATATCTATAATTCTTGATTCGATTCAAAGTATTAGGCGAGTACTTCAAATAAATTCACTAATTTAAATATTTTCTAAAATAGAATTTTGATTTAACAATCATTGTTTTGAAAAATGTTATTCTCAAATTTTGACATTTTCTATTAAACAATAATTACCATTTTCAATATTTTGAAAATAAATAGCTAGCTTTATAAATTATATCCTATATGTTATTCTGATGAATGAGCTACATTATAGTAAAGTTTTATTAAAATCCGTTCAGTAAATTTTGCGTGAAAGAGTAGCAAACATACATACATACATTCAAACTTTCGCGTTTATAATATTAGTAAGATTGAATTATTTGAATGCATGATTGTATGAATGTATAGCAAAATAGCAGAATGATTTTTAAATTTATTAGTAGACTAACAGCTCAGGGCAGCATATTTTTTGCACAAAGGCGATGGATCCATATTGGCCAGAAGTCGTAAACTTGCGACAAATGGAAGGATCCTCTGAAAACTGTAACTAATAGTCGTATAGGTAGCTACCGCTAACTTCAAGGGAACAGTTTCGTAGCTAGGACTTATTTTTTAAAGTGTCTCAATATTTTAGGATCCAATGGATTTTACGTACGATACTTAAAATTTACCTATAACCTGTTTTAATGGTCACGTCGGCAATCTATAAATCAATCCATTTCAATGGATCTGATAATTTTACGAGAACCCAAAGGACAGGGTATTTCATTGTTCCGAAATGAAGTACCTACCAATTTTCAGGCTTTTCGGAACAGTGGTTGTGTGTTCAATAAAAATGAGAACTTTTGACGGAAAATAATTTATTTATTTATTTACACTGGGTTTTTACAGATGTTCGCATTTACATGAGAACAATCCAGTTATAAAAACACAGTTATTGTACAAATAGGGACATACAATTACAAAAAAACTACAATTACAATTTAATACAGATACAAACAATTAGAAAACAGAAACGTCACCAATAAAAAATATACAAAATTATATACAAGCTCACTCAAGTAACAGATATTACAATGAGAGGCTAGAGACATATGAAACACGAGAGGCATGCATAGAGAGACAAATGATACAATATAAATAGTTTAGCATATTTTTTAATGTCATCACTTGCTATTAGGAAACGTCTAACGAGTTAATTTTATTTCCAATTGTGTGTTTTTGCTTCACTACTAATTGTGTAAAATTATATAATTTTTAAAAAATACTTTTTTTTTAATTTTTGGTACATATGTTCATAAAAAACATTTATACAAATAAAAATAGCAGTAGCAAAAAAACCCATAAAGGTAAAGCATGTGCATGGGTAATATACAAATTATTATATTATCTGTAAACTTTGTTATCATCAATTAATTGTTACATTATCTGTAATTATTATTATTATTTAACTATCAATTATTATTTTATGATAGATGTTCCAATGAGAAAAATCGATTATTCCCCATATCAATTTTAAAAAAAAATTAATATCGATTTATTTCATTAAAAACTTGCTTTAATATATACTTACATTCAAGTAAGCAATAAAAATGCTCAAATTGTACGATGATAAATTATTAACTATAGTGTACTTCTTGTAAGTATTTTTTGATCATAAGTATTTATGATTTTTTAATAATGTCTAATAAGTGTGTAAAAATTTTTTTTAATATTTTAGTTTGTAAATAGAAAAACTCAGGTATTTTTGTCACAAAACACGTTTTCGGATTTATTTTTTAATGATTTTAATTTAACTAAAATTTTAATTTTGAAAACTGCATTGACTAGATTATGTATTGATTTATTTTATTGCATGATTTGAAATTTGTGTTGTTTAATAGAATCTATCGTTTGAAAATTGAACAAATCTGCCAACGACCAACGGTATAACCTTAGTATATTAAAAATACATATAGTTTTCCAAAATTTTAAAACTGCATGTACCAGATGAAATAACAATCTTTCAAAATCAATTTAAGTTTTTTTTGTCAAAAACAGTCAATACGTCTGGAATTTGATTTAAAAATGACTAATTTCCGGAATTCTCTGCCTCATACTTACTTAATTACCTACTTCCAAAGGTCCTTACTTTAAATTTTAAAATAAAACATATTACAAATAGATATCTCTTATTTTATACAAAAATAGAGAAGCATATTTCTTAGACTGAATAAATCTTTGTCATATTGAAAGCAGTTTGCGCATGAACCTGATTTATAATGTACGTTCTGTTGACCACTGGAGCGATTGGTGTTGGGACTGGGACGTATGTACGTGTGTATGACCCGGTAAGACGTAAGGTTCTGGGTTCGTGTCCCAGTTGCGACCATTATCTTTTATTATTTTTCTGTGTCTTGTTCATTTTCATATTTTAAAAAATTATATTATTATTGTTATCTTCTTCTTCAGTGATATATTACATTGATGGGAATAACCTTCAAAAGTTAAAAAGAGAGTTTTTCTTATAAAAAAAAATATAAAAATAGATAGCCTGCCAATATCCTCCAAATCAACAATAATAGGTATTAATAAAAATGTATAAAATTGGTATTTGTTTATGAATTAAGTAGAAATAGTTCGCACATACGGCGTTTAAAGTTTGCCAAATTCAAATTATTGTCAAATACACCAATATTGTTTAAATATTAGTTACCAAGACTATGTAATCGTTGTATTGGGGAATGCAATTTATAGTTAGAATGAGATGTGTGTATATAAAATGTTAATGTTTGTCTAGTAGTTCGTGTAGGTACATGTATGCAAGAGTTCACAGCGATCAAATTTAGAGTTTAATAATCTTATTAAAAACGATAGGTCGGTTATTTTTCGTCTGTTTTCTAAAGTTGGAATATTTAAAATATTCATTAATGATAGGTAATTTATGTGCTCTAAAGGGATGTTATGTTTAAAATTCACAAATCTTAGAAATTTACTTTGATTTCTTTTAATATTACGGATATGAATTTTGTAGAAGGGCGACCAGACTTTTGAGTTATGTTCAATTAGGCTTCTAACCAGGGATATGTACAACAATTTTACGATTCGTAAAGATACAAAGTTTTTGATTGATATAACAGTTTCGATCGTAGAATGTAAGAATTGATTTTAGACGTTTTTCGTGTAAATTGTCACGCCCCCTGAACTGTCTTGCGTTAAGCTTATATTATCAAATATTTTACACATTCTTGTTTTATGCTTTATAGCGCCATAAATTTAAGTAGCCTGTAGGATCTTCCCATTATTCGATCTCAATTTATGTGTTTCATTGATGATAAGTAGCGTAAGCGTATTGGGGACACTCGGGACATGGTGTTGTTCGTCATAAAGCTAAATTTAGATTTTACTGTCTTAAAATGAAAGGCTAAAAGCTTCAAGTTTATTACCACCTCCATTATGGTAAGGATGGATTAGTTTTGGATCAAATATACCAAAAGGGTAAAGATAAGAGACAACGCAATTTTAAAGAGGCTATGGGCGCTGAAAATTGTATTCAATAATTGAGCCCTTGCCCGGAATAATGTTGTATCCAACAAAACTATCAATGTTGAGTTATTGATGGAATAATGTTGGGAATATTATTACGCATGTTTTAAGATGTTATGGTAATGAAAAATTTTATGCATTTTAAATGTCGGTTTGTTGAAGAATTTTGTATAAAGCCGTTTATTGACGTCACGGAGATTGGTTTTAATTCATGGGAATAAATGGAGAAAATGAACGTATTATGGCTTTAACTAGATACACATCAACTGAAAAATGCATAAAATTAGAATTCGTCCAGAAAAAAAAAATTATGGATGTTTTTTAGCCATTGAAACAGTTTAGTGGAATAATGCTCCATGTTGACCTCAAGACAAAATCTCGATTGTAAATAGTTTCATTTATTCATATTGTTTTCGTTGCTTTTTAAGCTCAAATGCACAATGATATATTTAAATTGGTGTTAGAAGAGCATGGTGCTTTCTTGAGGGTCAGAAAAGTTTAAAAAAAAACGTTTTGTGGAATAATGTTGTATGTGAAATTTTCATATACAACATTATACCACGAATTCAGCACAAATTCTTGCAACAAGTTCTAATTTAATAGCCCTTTTTCACGACTTTTCCTTTAAAAGTCTTAAGAATTGTACGCTTATTGTATTTTAAACATAAAATCTTTTGAAAGATAAGCGGTTTCGTTTTTTTCCATTTTTCTCGAACAAGAATATTGAAGGATACAACATTATTCCGGGCAAGGGCTAAATTATTTTTTTAACAAGACAAACAGCTTAATACTTAATAGTGATTTTGGTTTTACATTACACCGATCTACTTCATTTATCCAAAACCCATGTTCTGCGTCATCTTCAGTCGTCAGTTAGTAGTCAGTTGGCAAATGCGTTGAGTCCCCATCCAGACATCGTGAGTTCCATAGCTCGGCTATAAGTTCTCCATCATTGCACAAACAACATCTTCCGCTATAATGATGAAAGTAGAAGATTTGCACATATGGTCAGTTATTAGTACCCTGGGATATCTGTCTTTCTTTTAAAACATAAGAAAACTGCTATATTATTGATTCCAATTATATTTGAGCACAAGATGTGAATGTCTTTGTAACAGGGAAACAAATTCTTAGTTAATCACCAGTAATTTATCCTATATATCATTGCATTCTCACCGAAGCGACATTTCAATAAAATTTTGATTTGTCTTTTTTGGTACCTCATTCTTAAAAATAATTTCTCAATGTGGCCTTCCAATAAAATTTATTGCCCAATCCTGATGTATATATAACATTGATCAGAAACTGCAAATACAATGAAAATATAAATTATTGTACTTACAAACATAGAGACGTTTTAACATTATAGAACCGAATACGATAATGATTTATTAGGACATTTATTTAGTATATGTTTTTTAGACCCTTATATACAGCAAAAATAAACTACGACGCACGGATTTTTATTTATTTACTGTTTTTATTGGAATTTATCCTTCAAGGGTTGTCTTATAAAATCTTTTTTTTGTCAATATCGCAAAAGAGTCTTAACTACTACCAAGTGTCCGAATCCATTGGGACTATAACATCCACATTCGGGGTGTGTTGTGAGGTTTAAGTAAGTGGGAAAGGCAAGGGTTAAGTAAGAGGAAGGTTGGGAAGTACCTGTCTTTTCAGATCTGGTTCATCAAACACGGCTAGGGCCATTTTAAGCAACGTTTTGTTTCTGAATTATTGTCTTTCACCGGGGCGATATTGAGTATCTACTATTAGTATCTACAAATTAAATGTGAAATAATGCAAGGTAATTAATTCATATTTAATCCCGTTTTCCGGAATTTTGAACCCGCAACGCTTATGATACTATGTTACTGTTCGACAGGAATTCGGAATCGGGTCATGTCAAGAGTTTGAATAACAGAAGATTGTAGGTACATGAGAAGAAATATTGGAAGTATGAATGTGAACGAAGCAAGAAGTAATTATTTAATTAGGGAGTTTAGTTAATATTTTAATTAATGAAGATAATATTAGTGACACTCAATCGAAAATCTGTAACATAAAAAGATACGGATACATCTGGGACTCGAACCCAGAAACTTCGGCTTGCCGGGCCACTGAGCTAACCACTGCTCAGAATAAATAGGAACTTGAATACATAGTTTTCGGGAGCAAATACTTCAATAAATTCTTTTTATTCGATGATTTTATTGATTAGCGGGCTTTGTTACTTTATTTCGAGTGAAATTAAAAATTATAATAATAAATTTGGAAAATTTATTGGGGAAAAACTTTTCAAAAGATTTTTTTAATAGAAATGTTATTTGGGGGTGAATAGAAGATTTGGAGAATACTTTTCTATAGAAATGAGAATATGAGTTACTATAGATTAGTTACAATATGAGTTAATATAGATTAGAGATACGTTTGAAATTTATTGGATAAATATGGAAAATCAAATAAGTATTATAAACAGAAGAGGTAGAGAAATAATACTACGAAGTATTATTTTAATTGGAACGTCATCGGAATATTATGACAGAACAATTATTTACCTACGTACCTACCATTACTATCTTAACTATCATGCAGAAAATCGGTTCCCTGTAGAATAATCTGTATTATTGGTGTAATATCATTTATGAAAGTTCGTATTGGAATTTCTTCTGAAAAATCTGGTTGAAGCAAGCAGGTTGAGAACACCGCTCGGCTACAACCGATTTTCGAACCGCCTTCAGTAAAATAATTTTCCGCTCTGGTTACTGCCATCTATTGAGTTATTGCGAAACAATGATGCAGGCTTAGCAATAACATATTATCGAAGAAAATGTAAGGTTTGATAACATGATAATATTATTGAAAACACTGAAAAATCTCTTCGTCCATGGTAAGTATCTTGATGCATGATGTATGAAAGATGATACATTTATGTATTAATCACAGACTCGGCGAAATTTAGAGCTAAATTTAAAACTCAACTTTTTAGACAGTCGTATGCATAAAATTAAAAAAAAAAAACACCTTCACCTTCACCTTCTCAGCCCGCGACATAGTAAATAACTAATTGCATAAAAATGTTAACAAATTCGTGGTGAGTTTGTACATCTAATTTCATTCAAATTCTTCAGTCCTAATGAGTCCTAAATTCGTCTTTCGAAAAAACTTCAATTTATAAACTCCATTTTTGGCAGTAATCTTCTTTCTTCTTTTTATATATAAAAATCTCGTGTCACAATGTTCGTCCGAGGTAAATTCCTAACTAACTAACTAACCATCACGCCGTCTCCCCGCAGGGGTAGGCAGAGAGGACGGACCGCCAAACAACTCGGTCTTGGCATACACTCCTCGCCTCATTCACATTCATACATCTTATCATACATGCTCTTTTATTATTCTGACTCTTGACATGGCCCGACTCAAGTATCTGATTCACTTGATCGTGACATGTCTTCCTCGGGCGTCCTCGAGTTCTTCTACCATTCACATTAGTATCATATATTCAAAAATTAAAAAATAAATTAAAGAGGTAAATTCCGAAACTACTTAACTGATTTTGATTAAATTTGCCTTACTATGTGTAATTTGGTCCAACTTAAAAGAAAGGATAGTTTTTAACTCGATTATTGACCTCAATATTTATTTATGCGACTAAAATGTTTTTTTATGAGACAATTATTTGTAAGTTCCATAAGTTTTTGACAGATGGCGATATGAGTAAGCGCCTCCGCCCACTCAGGCAACTGAAAACTCTCAACTGCCAACTGTCTTTGTATGACAATGTGATGGCCCGCACACTTCACAATCACACAAAACCCCGTTGTCAATGGTAACGCAAGCGGTGACTTGCGACTTGTTCTGCTGGTTGCCCTGGGCGGCCATTGATAGTTGCCAGCTGTCAGCTGATTGTTCTTCGTCTATGGTTAACTAAGCTTTTTGACCAATCAAGGCAGAGAAAACAGCCAGTTTTAGTTGGTTTTCAGTTGCCTCAGTGGGCGGAGCGCCTTAATTTGCATGTTTTGTTACCTAGGTAACCAACCAGTGTTGTGTTCAGTGTTGCCAACTTAACGAATTTATATCTGGCGGATTGGGGTGTCCCGAAACGGGAAAATTTTGTGTCTAACGAATTTTACGGGATGACGGATTTCCTGGCGGATTCGAATAAAGTGACAAAATACTTTATTTTATAAGCGAAAATAGCCGAAAAAAAGATATTCGTATCATGAAATTCTCCATGATAAATACCTAGATTCTCTTTAGATTGAGTTGCGCTAATACCGGGTCAGCTAGTCTTCTTATAAATTAAGTCGTATCTCCTCCAAGCATAAACTTTCTAATTAAAGGGTGTTTATCGGAAGTGACCTGCCAGTTAAGTACGTTTTCTGTATCTATTTGTAAATAATAGTTCTAGGTAGAGCCTAAGAAGTCATAATAAAATGTACAGCGCCCTTGAGGTGATCTCCCACAAGAACGGCTCTCTAAAAATTATCCAATTATTATTATTATTATATCATGATGATATTAAAGGGACATGTTAATAATTTTAAAAGAAACGGAATTGTGATGTTTCAGTAATAGATTATTTATTTTAAGTACCTACCTAATAATAGTTTACTTAACATTTTTATTAAAAAAAAAAACATTTACCTAAGGCGCTCCGCTGACGAGGCAACTGAAACGAAACTAAAACCGGCTGGTTTCTATGTCTTGATTGGTAAAAAAGCTTGTTTAACCTTGAGACGAAGAACAATCAGCTGATAGCTGGCAACTAGCAACGGCCGGCCACGGCAATCGGCAGTGCGAGTCGCGAGTCATCGCTTGCGTTACCATTGACAACAGGTTTTTGAGTGATTGTGTAGACACACAAAGACAGTTGCCAGTTGACAGTTTTCAGTTGCCTCAGTGGGCTGATCGCCTAAGTGCAACAACATAAAAATGCATAATTTCTATAAAATAAGTAGGCACCTACGTGAATTTCAGTACTAGTAAATAACAATTTTTTTAACTACTCCAAGTGCATAAAAAGTTATATTAAAAAAAATATATTGATGTTCGTTTTCAATTGATGTAAGTACTGTAATATTTAATCGTCTGAAAAATAAATGCAGAAAAGATAAGGGTACTGCAATCTTTTTAATTGATTTATTTGGCAATATCATTGTTGTTCAAATACAGATTAGTTCCACTATGTGTAGGGTGATCCGCTCACTGAAGAGACTGAAACCAAACTAAAACTGGCTTGTTGCTATGGTTTCCAACCAAACTTTCTACTCAATTTTACGATTTCAATAATTATCTCAACTTGTTTAACCATAGACGAAGAACAATTAGCTGTCATGTCACACAACAGGCATGTCGAGTCGCGAGTCATATCCTGCGTTGCCATGGACAACGGGTTTTTGAGAAGTTGTGTAGTGTGCGGACCATCAAATTTACATACATACGAGTTTAGTTGTAAACTGTTTTTTTTCAGTTGCCTCGTGAGCGGAGGCAGTAAGTTTCATAAATAATAAAATAAACATGGGGTTTCTCACCATCCTCCTAATAGCATATCCATACTATAAAGATTTTTTTTTTTAAATAAAATACTCACAGTAGTTAGAAAACTCGGCCAACTTATCCAATATATAGCCACTATTCATAGGTTCGAGTACCGAATTATAAACTCCGACTTATATGACGATAAATAAATAAACCATTAATCGAAAATATTCATTATAGTATGGATAAGCTATTAGGGGGGTGGTGAGAAACCCCACCCCCACTGTAGCGCAAAGTTTTTTTTTAAATTTTGTTTATTCATTAAATTGTTAGTTACATAATTTGAGGATTTTTCGACCACCATACTAGACAAATGGCCGCGTTGTGGTGGTCGATAAATTATTTTAGGTTAATATAAATCCTTCGATATGTAAAGTTAGTAATACGAAGTACCGCTGTATTCCAACAGATGGCGGTTATGTATATCAGAAGAGTACCATCTATCGTCATTCGCGTCTTGTGTACGAACGGTTAGATCATTGTCGAAGGCGTTTGAGAGTTTGGCGAGCACCTTCAGTTCTCCAGCTGACAGCCGCAGAACTATTTAAGGTCAACTCAACCAAGGAGAGTCCAGTTTAACCATTTTAATATTTACGATAACTAAATCAACTAGTAATCACACGAATCAACTTATTTGGAAGTTACCCAATACATCTAAAGATGTATCAATCATTGGAAACTATCAGATACAACACATACACAATCATTATGTAAAATGGGTTCGATCCATAATAATATATTCGAAACATCTGTAAATAAATAAAGATTGATTTATTATAAGCAATAATTATCAGCCTGCAACACTCATCCACATTGAAACAATCTTTCGAGAAGAGATACATGCCGCCGACGGGACTCGAACCCGCGCCCTTCTGATGTCCGATCAGGTGCTCTTAATCCACTGAGCTACGGCGGGTTACCTCTTACCCGCTTTAGCTTGGGTCGAGTCCCGTCGGCGGCATGTATCTCTTTTCTCGTTTCACCGTGGATGAGTGTTTCAGGCTGATAATTATTGCTTATAATAATTGTTACTCTTTGTGCTATGCATAAAATCTTGTCTTAAACATTAGGTTATCAATTATAAATAATTAAAGATTGATTTTATTATCAACAATCATAAAGATGGCAGAAGTTCAAAAAAGTATAAAAATGTGTTGACGTACGTATTCTTTTTAATGTCAAGTAAATACCATACAAGTTGTTTTATAAATAAATAAAAATTGTAAAATAATACATTATTACTTATAACGTTTTATTAAACGAGCTGTAATTGATAAAATAAAAAGTTTGTAACAATAACGACTAAAAAAATGTATGATTTTTTCAATGCATAAAAAACAATAAAAAAACATTTTAAGGAATTGGTTTATCACTTGTACCAAATGAATGCTAAATCACAATCGTAATATAGGAATTCCATTTTGTACCTAGTCTTAAAAATAATAACGAATAAATGAATGATACTTATATCCACTTTTTTCTAATACGCGGAGAAAAATGTTATTCTTAAATACGATCATTTTATTCGTAAAAACGGTTAAAAACGGGACTGAAGTTCTTACGAACAAATTAACAGAGTTTCAATGTTTATTGGCGGGAACGTGTATGAATAATTTGCTGGTATACGTAATTTCGTACGTATACTAACAAATTATTCTTATATTTTCCCGCCAAAAAACATTGAAACACTGTTAATTTGTTCGTAAGAACTTCAGTCCCGTTTTTAACAGTTTTTACGAATAAAATGATCGTATTTAAGGATAACATTTTTCTCCGTGTACATTTCTTGTAGCGGGATCACTGTAGATATTATTATATTAACACATCTATTTAACACTTTACTAAGTCCCAGCGAGAAGTCGTATGTGACGTCGTCGTTCTAGCATCTTCTGTCTTTTTCGATTTCATGCAAGACTTTTAAGAAGGAGGAGAATGATCGTCGATGACGTACATACAAGTTCTCGCTGGAACTACTACGCTGCTGCATCGGAACGATCGCTCTAGCCCAGTGGTTTTTAACTTGTGGTGTGCGTACCCCCTGGCGTACGCTGAGCAAAAATTGGGGGTACGCAATATCGTGGCACGAATGTAGGTTTTAAATCACAGCTCAACGATTCAGCAGCTGTAGCTCTAAAAATATTAATACCATTCACAAAAGAGTATTTATGTGAAAAGGCATTTTCTTCCTGTGCCTGTCTGCTGAACCAGACTTAAGGCTCTACCTATGTGAAGCCAAACTTTGTAAAATTTTGCTCTGCAAAGCAAGCTCAAGAGTCACATTGACTGTATGTTACCATTGTATGATTGATTATACAGGGTGTAACAGGAAATCGGGCTTTTATTTTCTGATACACGAGAATCTTTATTTCAGTTTAAAAAAAATTATCCTCTCAATACACTTTGTGAGTTTTTTGAGTTTGTGAAAACAAATTTGTTCAATTTCGCTTGGAAAATCACTGATTAAAAATGCCCGAAGTCCCGTTGTACTAAAATTGTATTAATTGTATTTGTGTGACTTGATGGTTAAATTCATGTAATAATGAGAGTATTATAAAATTACAGATGAAACATGTCTTTCATTATACGTGTACATAAGATAGAGAGTACGGAGTACAACAAATTTGTTGTAAGAGTCAAGGGGTATGCAGGCTCAAAAAGGTTGAAAACAGCTGCTCTAGGCGAACGCACGAAAATACATTTCTTTACCAAAGGAGATTGCAGCCCGATTTTCAAACCATATCCCCGATCTGTGTTTTGTCCCAGTAACAAAGTTAAATAACAGAACTTTTCTCATATAAATAAATGTATTATCCATCACTACTACCTGTCCCCGCCAAAAATAAGTATTGACCTAAGAGTATGGATATTAGAGAGACGGCATGTGAAGTGTGCCCGCGCGCTCCAAGTGTGCCTTTTCGAGAATTCTACCCACACGGTTGACACTGCCTGTCACCATGTAAAATGCCTGCTGTCGTAAAAATGTCGGAACATATTAAACGGCCAAAAACCAGCAGCCAATATAAGCCGTTTGGGTAAAATTCTCGGAAAGGCACACTTGGAGCGCGCGGGCACACTTCACATGCCGTCTCTCTAATATCCATACTCTTAGGTATTGACCTTTATAGTTTCTTACTCTAGGCTAAATACACGCACAGGAGCCAAAGGATCAATATATACGATCCTCGGCATAAAACTTAATCAAGCATTTCATAAAAAAAGGCACTCTAAACATATTAGCATTTTAAAGCACGACATTTTTAGCCAAACTCGGCTTGAGACTCAATACATCACAAAATAAATCATAATCTATAATTTACTATTCTCGCTTATATCATTCTTCCTATAAACTTGCTTCTCAATACTCGAAATATTCACAGAATTATTATTGATTTTTTCCTCTTTACTAACTTTAGCGTCTACACATCTGTCTTTGAATATTTTTCGGCTGATGCAATCATTGGCAAAGATTGGCATGCGCTTTTCTGAGAACTCTCGCTCGATCTCGTCGAATGGTTTCCCTTCCGTCTCTGGCATCAGGTAATACATGGAGATCAGTCCTAAGAAGCTGCAGCAGGAGAAGAGCCACATGGAGCCATAGAGGCCAAGAGATGTCTCCACCTCGAAGTATAACTTTGAGACGATGGAATTCAGGATGTAACTGAAAGCAGCTGCTATCCCACAAGCCGTTCCTCTGCCCCTGAAAATAAAATAATAATTGTATTTTTGTAAGACGCAGTCTCTTCGTGCTTTAACATCATAGGCATGTTGGCATCATGGGAATAATATTGCATATATATCGATAATCTTGCAGATGGCAAAATAAGGAGCGTCCAACCCTTTTGTTACCCTCTTAAACCACATTCCCCTACCCGACATTTTTCATGCCTCAATACACAAATATATAAATCCCATCAAAACCGTGGTTTCAACAATTCTCCCATTTTTCTCACTTATTCGAATGAGAATCGGACATTCTTCCGTACCTTCACACATTTTTAGAATGCACGTCCTTGACTCCCCTAATTGTACATTCTGTGGTCAAGAAGTAAGAACTTTAGATCACATATTTTTTGGTTGTCCCTCTCTAAACAAATATCCGCCTTATCTAAAATTGCCTTCCCTCCATTTAACATCTCATCTCTTCTAAGACTGAATTCGACTTTAATCTATATTATAATTTTGAAATTTCTACATACACGATTTATTTTTTTATTGGTTTAATTTGTATCCTGATGATGCTTGTGTTAAGCGAAATCGATCGCTCTTAATAAATTGATCAAATTTCGTAGTTATAAATAAAGCTTCTGCTTTAATTAATAAGAAGGTCTTTTTTCTCCGAAAATGCATCGCATTTTTTAAATTGTTATAGGTGACCCCCATTTACAAGCTACCAATAAACATCTCATTCCAATAATATTTTTGATACCATCTTCGCACCCTTCCCACTGGCGCGGCATTTACCAATTATAAATCAAATTTTCCTATATACATTAATTTACCCTATCATGGTTAAAAACACTGTGTACATAAATATACCTGTGTAAGTGTTTTCCCGTTTCATTAAATTGATTTCCACCACGAATAAAGAGTTCCACATTAGAACAGAACTGAATATCGGATTCATTCGATTTATGGCGTATATCAGTGTTTCATAAAACCTTAAGTGGCCTCCTCAAGATCCGATTTAAAGCAATGCTTGCTGGACTGCACGCAGAGTCCCTGAAAATACTATTATACCATTTGTCGGGCCGCGTCGGAATAATAAAAATTCCGTTGAGGGTTCTGCATTCAATCCTGCAAGCATGAATGGGTCATTTTATTTGTGCCATGCCCACTTCAACGTTTCAGAAATCTCCACCAGTCCTGCTCAATTGCCGATTTTGCCTCAACACTCCTCAAATACACAAATACGTTATTTCCAACGCATCTCTCCGACCAACTGGCGAATCGTGCGTTACTAAACAATCACTTAGCTGATCGGATACTCAGATAGATCGATCGAAAAGTTGGGAACAACGGCCGATTGTATCGGATTAGCTGCCAATTAAATTAGGAGTACCACAGGGTTTTGAATTTGAACCGAACCTATTCATAATGTGCATAAATGGCAAAGTAAAAGTTATTAAATATTTTAGCGTATTTTTAACACCAACACTTTTCCTCACCTCAACGGAAATATCTCCGATAGCATCATCCACGGCATAATTGCAATCCCCATGCTGACTCCAAAATTCAGTAGGATAAACAGGGTAATCGGCAGCCATGAGGTAGAACCTGGAGTATCGGTTGCGAAGGTCTCCGGGTCGTAGGAGCTGACATTGTGAGGGATGACTACGAAGGCGTACACCCCGAGCAAAAATGAACAGACCGTTGCCGCCACGAGGGATAGCATATTAAGGAACCTTTTACCAACTGTCTTTACTGTTAGCATCATGGATATGGTGGCGATGATGCCGATTAGACCAGTGATTACCTAGAAAACGAAAAAAATCATAATTAATAATAGTATTGTTCCGAACAAATGCGAAGGTTGTGTAATTCGCTCCGTAAATTAAAAAAAACATGCAAAGAGAATGGGAAAAAATGTGTATAAATTTAAAAAAAAAAAAATTAATTTCCATTCCACAGAAATAATTCATTACTATCATGTCAACATAAACAATAACAATCTATCAAGTGTGACACACGTCATTTTTTGCTCTCTCAAAGTTGTAGCTTTCCTACAGTTAAAACATCAAATTATATCTTTAAACCTCGTAGAATTCTTCAGTGAACTCACTTAAAACTAGCTCTTATATTATATCTAAGGGATTGATGTTGATTTATTGTGAAACCAATATTATAAAGTCCAGTAAAGTGCAGTTCTACGTTCCCATATTCTAGTGCTACCTACAACCTACAAGTGTGCCCGAGTGTACCGTGCTTCGTCGCTATCAGACGTTGCTATACCCACCTCATCGCCGGTGTCCGAAAATTCAGGGGAGCTCAACCTTTTCAAAATGAACTGTTTCAAGTGCCAACTAACTATTACCGACGGCATCACATGTTACTCCTGCAGTAAGCAGTTTCATTACGAGTGTGGAGGAACATCTGAAACTACATTCAGAAAAGCTAACAATGAGAAAAGGAGAACTTGGCGCTGCACTACCTGCAAAACTTCAACCCAATCATCCGCCACGTCAACCAATCCCATAGAAGATGTAATGGCTGAAATAAAAAAAATATTTTCTGAACTTGCCTCCCTCAAAACCCTTAATAATCAAGTCAAGGAAGACATGTCCGAACTTAAAAAATCCGTCGACTTCAACAACACAAAATTGGATGATTTTTCTAAAAGATTCCAAGCTTTCGAACAGTCTATGAAAAAAGTAGACTATCTGGAACAAGAAGTTTCCTCCCTTCAATCGACTATCAAACAAATGCAAGAAGATTTCAATAAAAGGGAGCAATGGATGAGGCTACAGAATATCGAAATAAAAGGAATACCTGAAGATAAAAATGAAAATATTTCAAACATCGTATCGGATATAGCAAACAAAATTGGCATACTCAACTTTAAAAGTAATGAAATTGAGTTCGCCACCAGAGTCTCGGCGAAAGACCCACTGCATTCCAAAATGATCAAACCAATAATCGTAAAATTCACCACCCGCTCACGTAAAATTGAATTCATAACGGAAATTCGACGAAGAAAGGGAATTAGCATGAAGGACCTTAATTATCCCGGTGACGATAGGAAAATTTACATAAACGACCATCTAACCAGCTCCAACAAAAACCTCCTTTTTCGGGCCAAGGGGATTGCGAAGGAAAAGGGGTACCAATTCACATGGCTAAAAAACAGCAGGATATTTGTGAGGAAAAATCCCACTTCGCCTCCCATATCAATTGCCAAGGAAGAGGACCTAAAGAAAATTGCCTAAATCGATCTGGAATCTCTTCGCGTCGCAAAATATATTTTTTATTTACTCATGTGTCTTCCCATATATTTCCCCCCTCCCTTCATCCTCTCCTATTATTACACTCACCCTCCCTCTTCCATTTTACCCTCTCCTACAAACTTTCTAATTCATTTCCAAATCAGTCAAAACGTCTCAAGAACCAACCTGGAATACATATTACCGCATGTTGGCGACCCCCTACACTCCTGACAATCGGACCTACCCGACGGACAATAGCGGTCTCTTTCACACTAATCATCTTTTCTGCCGTGGTAAGCATATTACCTTACACTCATTTGTCAACAAACATCTCACCAAAATACGAACTGAATAATACTATTAACGGTCCCTACCTCAAATATGGATACCTACATCTATCCGTTTATATCAACATCAGAATAATATTATCATTAGCCGGGACAGAGATGCATATTATAAGACTTATATATTATTTTTATTTGAAACTATGTTATGCACTCACACCAAGAAATTACTGTGTTAGATATACTTACTATGTTAAATTGAATGACCACTACAACCGAATTCACTTATTGAAGTTATCATTTATACGTATAACTTACTGCTTATTCACTAATATTTATTCGAATACTCCCCAATGTCTTTAGCAATATATTATCAGAATGTTAGAGGTCTTCGAACCAAAACAACGACGATCTTTCAAAATACCCTTTCAAACGATTACGATATAATCGCCCTTACAGAATCATGGCTCACCAAAGGCATCAGGGACGAAGAAATTTTTGACCCTCGTTACTATGTATACCGTAGAGACCGTGATTACGCTGCCACCGGTCAGTGTCTTGGCGGTGGTATAGTGTTGGCTGTTAAACAAGCGCTGATCAGCGTCGCCCGACCTGAATGGAATTCTTGTGCTGAAGACCTTTGGGTCACCATTCGCACTAATATTACACCTCACCGCTTGGTCCATATATGTTGCGTGTACATCCCCGGAGGGACTCAACATCAATACTTAATTGAAAATTTCCTGAACATGTTATCAGACGTTGTATCAAATAACCCCACGGATTCCTTTATTATCTTAGGTGACTTTAATCTTGCTGAAATCTCATGGATCCAAAATACGCTCTCCGCTCGCTATGCAGCTAGTAATTACTCCACTCATGTTAGTAATCATTTTGTAGACTGTATGCATTTTCTGAATCTCTCTCAATACAACGGTGAACTAAACTCAAGCGACCACATCCTAGATCTGATTCTCTCAAATCTACAAATCTCCGTCGAATCTAATGATGACCCGCTAGTTCCCGAAGATGCACATCATAGAGCTCTGTCCATTAGTGTGCCATTTCAGGAATCCCCTTCATTGACAAATGCGAAAAGGAAAGTTTTTCTGTATAATCGTGGAGACTACGATTCAATTAATTTCGCCCTTGAACAAGCTGATTGGGCTTCCATGTTCTCTACCTCTAAAATAGAACCAGCGCTTGACAGTTTCTATACGTTTTTGAAATACCTCATAAATCTTCATATTCCTCATAAATTTTTATGGAATTTGAAATATCCTCCTTGGTACAATGCTGCCCTTATTAAGGTAACTAAGGAAAAATCTAAATATTTTAGCAAATATAAAAAATACAAAAACCAGGCTGACTATGACGCATTTTCTCTCCTTCGTAAACGGCACAAAGACTTATGTCGGAAAAGCAAATCCCGTTACTTAAGTAATATCGAAAACAATATATCCTCAAACCCGAAAAACTTCTGGAGCCACGTCAAATCCTCTAACACATCCCAAGGTATCCCAAAATGTATGTATTTTGGAGAGGAGAAAGCCAATAATGGAACAGAAATTGCAAACTTATTTTCAAAATATTTCAGTTCAGTCTTCAGTAAGCCCTCCAATCCACTTACCCTTGATCCAACTGACGTCGGGAACCATACATCCAATATAAGCAATATTGAAGTGACACGGGAAATTGTATTAAAATATCTTGGAAATTGATACTAACAAGGGTGCAGGTCCTGACGAAATACCTTCAATCTTTATCAAACAATGTGCACACAACCTAGCCTTACCCCTTTCTTTAATTTTCAATCGTTCCCTAACTGACTGCACTGTCCCTATTATATGGAAATCTGCATATGTGTCTCCTATCTTCAAGAATGGTAAAAAAACCGACGTTAAAAACTACAGGCCAATCTCCAAACTTTGTATATTTAACAAAATCCTTGAAAAAATAGTCTATGATCAACTATATGCTGCTCTTAAGCCCAGCCTGAATGCGACACAACACGGTTTCATTAGTGGGAAATCTACAACCACAAATCTTTTAACTTTCACAGAATACCTCCAAGATAATTTGGATAACAGAATACAAGTGGACACAGTCTATACCGACTACAGTAAAGCGTTTGACAAGGTAGATCACTCAACCTTGCTGAACAAGCTTTTAAAGGTTGGTATTCATGGCAATCTTTATCGTTGGCTCTCTTCTTATATCTCCAACCGTAGTCAATTGGTAGTGGTTGCTGGATTTAAATCCGATTCTGTTGCTGTAACATCGGGAGTTCCTCAAGGCAGCCTGTTAGGACCATTACTATTTAATATCTATATCAATGATATTGGTAACTGCTTTTTAAACTCCCAGACCATCCTGTATGCAGATGACATGAAAATCTTCTCACCCATAAAGTCTACCGAGGATTGTCAGAAACTACAAGAGGATTTGGAACGTTTAAACACGTACTGTAACGCCCATGGTCTGGAATTAAATACATCCAAGTGCTTTGTCGTACGCTTTACTAGAAACAAAAAAAAAGTTATCCACGAATACTCAATTAATCATCAACCTTTATCCACCAAATCAGAAATTAGGGACCTTGGGGTTATACTTGATAGTAAACTAAATTTCAATAATCATATCGACCACATAGTCACTAAAGCATCCTCTGTGCTGGGTTTCGTAATCCGTTCCTGCAAACAATTCAAAGATCTTGCTACTTTCAAAATACTATATTACTCATACGTTCGTAGTATCCTTGAATATGCATCACAAGTGTGGAACCCAGGCTATACAATACATAAAAATAGAATTGAAAGTGTTCAAAATAGATTTTTAAGGTACCTTAACTTCCGCTCTTTCCGATCGCATGTCAGTAGTGAAGACTCTGCAAAGTTCTTCAATATACAGACGTTGACTTGCCGAAGAAATATAGCAGATTCGGTAATGTTATTTAAAATCATACACAACTTAATCGATAGCCCCGATCTTCTCCAACGCCTATCATTCCATGTTCCATATCGCAACAGCAGACAGTCGCTTACTTTTAATCTCCCTCTTTGCAAGACCAACTCCAAACAAAACTCATTTATCTACAGATCCACACATTCATTTAACTTAAATTATTATCACATTGACATTTTTAGCTCGACTTTACGCGACATAAAACGAAAAATTCACTAAGCAACATGACTCTAAGTAGAAATTCACTCCCTATATATCCCCGCCCTTTGCCTCTTCATCCCAATCCCATGTTTCCTCCTCCCCCTTTTTTTTCATATTGTAACTAGTAACTCCTTTTCACATATTGTAACTAGAAAATAATTTAATTAAGAAAACAACCCTACAATGTCACACTTTATCATTTATTATTATCAGTGGAAAGTTCATAATTGGCATAATTAACTATCTTATTAATATATCATTGTATAATCTCAGATTTGCTGTCAACTTTTCCTAATAAATAAATAAATAAATAAATACATAAATAAATAAATAAATGTCATCAAATTCATATTTCTGTTAATAAATCCACGAAAATACGTTTACCTAGAACAATGACAACTTTGTGGTGAAAATGTCGAATTACTGAACAGCTATCTTTAAAATGGTACTTATGTTAAGTATACATAACATAATACGTTTAATTCTATTTTTATAAGAACTACTCTTTATGTAATATATATCAGTCGAAAATAATATTCATATTTTTATAAGAAAAAAAAAACACGACAGTTTCATAATAGATCGCAATAGCTGAATTGGTAGAGCGCCGTCCCGGTAAGACGTGAGATCTGGGTTCGAGTCCCAGTTGCGACCATTATGTTTTATTATTTTTCTGTGTCTTGTTCATATTCATATTTTAATTTAGATTATTATTGTTATCTCTTCTTCAATGAAGATAATATTGTTAATCCTGAAATTAGAAATATGACATTGACAAATAGACGTTCAAATAAATGGTAGCAGTAGCCGAATAGGTGATGGCGTTCGTCCCGGTAAAACGAGTCCTAGTTGCGATTATTGGTCCCTTCTTTTCAATGATATGTTTAAGTCTATTCGAGTATCAATGCGCATAATATACCATATAGTAGTGATGCAATGGAAGTGTCTTAACGGAATCAGAAACAGATTCAATAGTAAATCTTAGCGGAAGCGGAAGCCGAACCGGAAGTGTTAATACTATGAAGAAAATGCACAATTTTATTTTTTAAGATTTGTGTAATTAAATTTGTATTTTGTACTTTTAGTACTCGAAATTAAACAGAGGTAAATTATATTTAATAAAAAACAATTTGGCTGCTTTTGGGCGTTTTTCAAAAAAAGTGTACATAGATAAAAGTCAGTGTCCCATCACTTTCAGGATCAGTAACTTTTGTTGTGTCGGTTTTAATGACCAACCATATATTTTACCAATATAATAACAAATAAATACCTTTATGGACTAAAAATAATGAATAAATCTATTAAATTTCGATATTATTTTAAAATAAGTAAGACTACAGGTCACTGTTTCTGGTATGTCCTACACCTACCACTACCAGTAAGAGTTCAAAAATTAATGTTATTTAATGTTATCCCAGTATTTATTTCTAATTCTACTAATAGTATATGATAATATTTTCGATTTGCAACCATAATATAGATTAATTATCGTGCAAAATAATTTAAATACCAGATATTGAGTTGTCCTACAAAATAGCGTATGGTGGAATTTCCGCCTACGCCACCACATTATTGACGTCTTCCAATAAAAATATTACCAAATTGATGAATATTTTCGAAAATAGCAACCCTATTTAGTCTATGAAGGGCGGCCATGCTTGGTTTTTTACAGCCAGTTTGCCAAGAAATCGTAACAAAAGTGGTCGTTCTCGGCTGTACTAAAAAAGTGTTCCACCAACGCTTCCGTATTTCTCCAGGTAATTTACCAGAATGTATTAGACTCTACTTTGTATTAAATTGATTCATTTATTGTTTTATGAAATGTTTAGTTAGAACAAACAAAAGTTTCATAATTTATTGATAAATACATTTCGAAAAAATATTGACGCGATTACGCTACTTCTCTTACGCAACGGTGTCGTGAATGGAACTTAAAAGTGACGTAATGGAATTCTAAAGGTCGGTTCACTCTGTCCGTCTTTTAGGGTATTTGGGTGTGTTACAATTTTCTAATTAAATTTATATTTTGCATGTATCTTCAAAATGTAACTATTACATGTAGATATGTGGGTTGAGTGATATATGTAGCATTGAAAAAAAAGAACAGCATAGCTAAAAAGAAAAAATTATTTGATTTTTATGTGTATAATTTTTTTTCTTTTTTTTATTAATTAAGATTATTAAAGATTAATTCTGAAAGAGTCGAAATGGTGTCGAAGTACTAATATAGACAGCAATATGAGCAACTATTACTGTAGAGGCAACTCTGAAATTCAGTATAAAATCAGCTGGTTCATACAATTTTGATTAAGTAAGTATAAAATGTAGCATGATTTATGTTCCTGTGTGTTTTAGTTAATCCTGTACCTAATTAAAGTTGTGTACATTAACAAGTACTTTAATACCCTTTCAGCTTAGTTACCTATTTCAGGCTATACACGGTATGCACGTGTAGCCCATTATTACCTATCTAATTATTTGTGCATTTTTATAAATAATTTATTTTAATTTTATGTTCAAATATGCCGTTGAAAGCTGCAGAAAAATCAAAAAGGTACAGAGACAAAATTAAAAACGACCCTGAAAAATATGAAGCCTTTATGAAAAAAGAGTTACAAAGACAAAAATAACATCAAAATATAATCAGAGAGCTAACCAAAGAAGAATAGAAAAAAGAAGACGTTGGAGAGAACAGAAACGAAAAAAAAAAGAAAAGAAAAAAGAACAAGTGGAAGAAAAAGTACTTGCGCGGGGGGCCTTCCACGGTGGCGGTAGTACGTAAAATCGTCCTTTTTTATAGAGAATACCTCACATGAGTCTTAACTGCTCCCATCTGGAGCCAGTGAGACTATGGAATCCCCAATTGGGGTACGTTTGAGGCTGAAGGTAAGTGGGGACAGGAAGGAGATGGGGAAGAGGAAGGTGGGGAAGAGGAAGGTGGGGAAGTACCTGGCTATTCAGATCTAGTCACTAAACAGGTTAAAGTCATTATTAAGCAACGTTTCAATTCTGAATGGTGGTCTTACACCAGGGTGATACTGAGAGTATCTTCCACTCTTCCCATACCAGTCGCTTGTCGCGCTTTCAGCAGTGTAGCCACAACGTGCGTACACATACGACTGATATTTCGCGCCCGCTGTCGCTACCGGGCAAGCCTCTCAGTCTGGCCGAGGCCTTAGAATTCCTAAACGTTACCAAATTTTTCCCCTTACGCCACTGTCCTGTTATTGCTGTGATTTATTTTCTAAGATCAATTATTATATCTCAAAGAAATTTGTTCTTTTTTTTATTGATATAGTTCATGATTAATTTTAAATTTGTTATAATTAAACATTCGTAAAACAAAAACTTATATTCGTCTTTCTAGAACGCAAAATATACAGTACAAAGTATCCAAAAGTAGCGTAAAAGAATATTTTTATTGAAAAACTTAATATTTAATTCAATAAGCTTGATTATTCATATTTTTTAGGAGACTGATTGTGTTTTCAATTCGTAAATAAAAATCTGAAATAATGAAATTCTTTTAATTTTCTTTATAAACTTTATGATAAAAGTGACGTAAAAGAATTTCTTACCAATAGTATTAAACTTAAATTGCAATTATTTTCGAAGTTTATTGACATTTTCTATTTAAATACTTTTTGTCATGAAGTTCATTCTTTCTTTAATAAATTTACGTATATTTTTAATCGAAATGCAGCATCTCACTTAAGTGGAATTCCTATTACGTCACCGACATCTTTTTTGGAAAACGCCCTTTTACACCTTTGAGTCTGTTTCGGCGTTCTTCATATATTAAACCAGCTACACTAAATAATTGCTCACTGGCTACACTGCTGGGGGGAGCTGATAAGTATTGGCGAACTATTGGCAACAGAGGGGGTTTTATAATTGCACTAAACACAAAACTAATAAGTAACAAAACAAAACAACAAACATAAGAAGACAAACAACAGAAGATTAAAGCCAGTGACACACACAGCGTTAAAAGCGCTAGCGTTATTTGGCTTGGCCTATTTCACCATTGTAAATGTATGGCGAGCGATGTGGTGAAATAGGTCAAGCCAAATAACGCCGGCGCTTTTTACGCTTTGTTTGTCCCTGGCTTTACGCGCTCACGCTAAACGTCACGAGGCGCGGTGATGCGCAGAATTAACCAAAATAAAATTATAAATTATAATATATAAACAAACGAACTCGTTGCGATACGTTTGTGTACCGCCCCCTGTCTAGTCGTCTAATACATTTAATTATCTCACAACCAGTTTTCTACGTTGTCACAATCCTAATGTCATCCAATTATATAAGACCATGATTTTGCTTGCGATCGTGCAACAACTAATTTATTAGTGAAGATATCTAAAAATAATAAGACTTACGGTTGCAACATGTCCATCAAGTCCCATTCCATAGCTGTTGTAAACGTTCACCATGTTAGGCCTTATCGCAGTAACGCCAGTTGTCTGCTGAATTAAAAACATCAACAGAGCCAAGGTTAAGGGCCTCATTAGTTCTTTCCTTGACAAGTCTTTGAAGTTTAGTCTTGTCTTCGCGAACCATCCCATGTTCTTGTGCGGACAGTCGGTAGTCGTAAGTGTCTCCTTGTTGCAGTGGGCGCACTGGGAGCTGATCTGCTGATATGTCTGGAGTTCTTCGAATTCCTTCTGGACCTCTGGGGTTTCAGCCCAGCCTCTGACCCAGCATAGAGCCTTGAAGGCATCTTCTTTTCTGCCTTTCGTGAGCAGCCACACGGGAGATTCTGGAATCTAGAAATAAACATTTAATTTGGTAAAGTAAAGCTTTGAGTCTTTTTGTAGAAATAGATGGGTCAGAGATGATCGTGTAACAACTGCAGATAAATTACCCAAACCTTTGATTTGACTCTTTCTCTAGAAACTCTTGAACTTGCATAATTGACAAAAATCCACAAATTAAACTAGTAATATCTTGACGATTTCATCAGCATTAAAATAGAATTTTATATCTTTGAAGAAGAAGATTATTAAATCTAAAAGAAATATGAAACAGAACAAGACACAGACAAATAAAAAGTTAATTTGAGTTGAGTCGCTGTCTCGGTTAGACAGAAATCCTGGGTTCGATTTGCATTTGGAACGGTAATTATATTTTTCTATGTCTAGTTCTGTTACTTCTTTCGTTTAAATTCATAAGAATTATACCTTCAAAAGATTAAAAAAACGTTATTCCAATAAAAGTGATCTATTTTCCAGTTGGAAAACTTTTATATTTATTTTTCCGGAGGATCTTCAAATAATATTGTGTTGGTCCATATGCTAAGAAATTTTTTCTTTGTTGGGTGTAAGGTTTTTATGTCACCCGTCTTTATCACAGCAAATCTTGCTACCTACAATTCGAAGTCGTTCAGTAAACCACATTTAAATCATAAAAGTATGTTAACTCCACTTACACAAGTGACATTTGTTGTTACTCTATGTCCAACGTTCATAGCCCCAGGGTAAAATTTTATAACCCCATTCCAGTATCGCGGAGAAAGTTTGCCCGGCTTAAAGTACATTGTTATGTAAAAAACTGCATCCAAACGAAGCATTACAGTTTCATCATTTACTGCAAAGTGTTTTTTATTGAAAGTTATCAAACATTTATAGAACAAGATTTTTTATAAACTTGATATTGTTTTATGATCACTTTCAATTAAACCTTTACCGGAAAAGCAAGAAATTAATTTTTTTTGAAAAAAAAAAAGTGTCATGGCGGGTCTGATGGATGTCTCGATAGCTTGGTAGTATATACAGTTGTGGGTTCGCAGAAGGTTTCGTCGTCTGAAATGTAGATGCAGCGATTACCTTTTTTTGGGTATTTCTCTAACAACTGTGAAATACTACCGCTAGGTTTTTTTAACACTTTAGATTCAGTAAATTTTGCTGGAAAGAGTAACAAACATACATACATCCATACAAACTTTCGCATTTATAATATTAGTAAGATAGTCTATATGTTATTCTTATGAATGAGCTATATTATTGTAAAGTTTCATTAAAATCTATTATTATATTTATATAACTATTTTATATTTCTGCGTGAAAGAGTAACAAACACACATACATCCATACAAACTTTCGCGTTTATAATATTAGTAAGATGTACATTACAATTCACGTTTTAGAATCAATAAAACTTAATAAATTGAAAACTAACTGTGGTTTAAATTAAAATTTACCTTTTAGAACTTAACACCACAATATAATAATAGACCTCGCGTCCGAAAAAGTCGATTTCTAATTTTCTCTTATTTAATAAATCAAAAATCAAAGTTTCCTCTGAAATTATTAAGATTTATGAGTAGATACCTACTTAAAACCTTCTTAATTATAAACGAATTCATATTTTACGTAACATTTTTTTTTATTTCAATAAAAGAAACTTACCAAAAATCACAATGATAAATCTTTTTTCAAAATTTTTTACATTAGAAAGTATGAATGCACATAAAAAACAACTTTTCAAAAAATATTATTTTATGTTTAAATTGATAGTTTCCCATGATTAATATTTTTGTTTATTGTAAAATGATTTTTTTTGTTTTCAATTTTTTTTTTTTGTTATGAAATTATTCCCAAAAAATAAAGACCACTTTTGCGCTAAAATCGACCGTTATCGAAGTTTTTATAATTACCGAAATGGCGACCACAAGTGTTGCTAGTGGGAATATCAGACAAGAGATGGCTGCCAATCTCCAGGGTAGCACGGATCCCAGGAGATAAGCCAGGAATATTCCAAAAACAGCAAACACCTCGGCGTATGCTGTCATGAAGCCCCGTACTGAAGAATGACTGAAATAAAAATAATTTATTATGAGAAAATGACAGATTTGGAGAAGATGACGTATTTGGAGGAGATGAAAAACATTTAAAAAAATTCTTTAAATCTATAAAAAGTTTAAATACATGCGATTTTTTTATGTCTGTCTCACTAGGATATTTATTACCTGTGTCGAGACAGACATAGAGGTAATAAATCCATGACATTATTTTCAAGTCATAATTAAGAAGAAAAAAGTTTCTGTCTAAATAATTCATTTAACGTGTGTCACATTTATCGCGTCACAAACTAATCAGCGTACAAGTACGTAAACCAACAAGCATAAATATATGTTTGTCCGGAGGTCGGGAGCAGGGGTGTTACGGATATTCGCATCCGCAAATGCGGAATATTCGCATTAATTCACACATCTCCATCCGCATCCAGCATCTAGCATCGAGCTTCATCAGCATCGAGCTTTTGCGGATGCGGATTCATATCTGCATCGCGCTGGTTTGCTAGTTGCTATCATCTTCTTCACTAACTGACCAATAGGACGGCATACATTGGCTACAATATCGCATTAATTCATTCATTGGATTATTCGCATTAATTCAGACATCTTCATCCGCATCCGCAACCGCATCCATTAATGCGAAGCTTTTACATATATGGATTCATATCTGCAACAAGTAACGACATGTAAAGAAAGTGGGCGGGGCCAGAATTGCGCATGCTCCGCGCTTGTTTACTGGTTGTTGTGGTCCATCCACACCAAGTCAGAAATATCCTGACCATATTTTAATTACTCCTATCAAATCATTATAAGCGGAAAATGTTGTTTGTATACATAGGAGTTTAAACAAGGTTAAGACAAAACTGTTTCTTATGCTAATGTTATTTTGAGATAGGAGTTTTATTATGTCAAACTTATAAGAATGTAAGCGGGGAAAAAGAAGAAGGATCTGAAATGCTCTCTGTATTTTCTATATAAGGAGTGATTGACCAGCGGCTAAGGATAAAAGTTTAAAAATGCTTGCAACCGTACAGGGAGGTTCCAATGAGAAAGATCAATTATTCCCCGTATCAAATTTTTTAAATAAATTTTTTTATTCTTTTTATTTCATTCAAAACTTGCTTTAATATATACCTACAGTAATAAGAGAGCCAATACAAATGGTCAAAACGCACGATGATAAATTATTAAATATCGTGTACTTCTTGTAAGTAATTTTTAATCATAAGTATTTATGATTTTTCAATAATGTCTAAACAAAATATGAGTGTAAAAAAATGTTGAAATATTTTAGTTTGTAAGACCGTAAATAAATAGAAAAACTGAGGTATTTTTGTCACAAAACACTTTCTGGGGTTTATTTTTTAATGATTTTAATTTAACTAAAACTTAAAAAGTTAAAAGTGTGTTGACTAGATTATGTATTGATTTATTTTCTTGTATGATTATATGATTTGAAATTTGTGTTGTTTAATAGAATCTATCGTTTGAAAATTGAACAAATCTGCTAACGACCAACGATATAACCTTAGTATCTTAAAAATACACATAGTTTTTCAAAATTTTAAAACTGCTTGTACCAGTTAAAATAACAACAATCTTTCAAAATCAATTAGTTTTTTTGTGAAAAACAGTCAGTTCGTGTAGAATATGATTTAAAAAGGACTAATTTTCGGTATTCTCTGGTAATACCCTCTTAACGCATTAATTCGGTTCGATATGTTTTTAATGCTATGATAAGAATTCAATTATTTCATTATTGTGATATACTACGAACATATACGGGGATCGGGGAATTTGTGCTAAGGTTATTTCTGCAAACGGGCAAATGAAAAAAAAATTATCGCTAGTCTTGACGATATTTGGATTTTCATAAAATTAGTAAGCTTCATACCATTATTCAGAATAAAATATGTTGGAGGACATATTCCATGTATTATATATAGATCTCGTGGGATAGCACCACCCTACCAGAGATCTGGAATAAACAAGAAAAAAATTATGTGTTACCTTATCTCTCCAATATAGGTGATGATAGGCGCTTCCATAAAGCCAGTTCCCAGTCCCAGGATAGCATTAGCACAAAAGAGGGTCTCCACGTTCTGCGCTAAGTAGATCATGATCCAAGCAGCAAGGTGAGGAAGGTTGGCTATTAGAAGTGACCTCTTCCTGCCGAGCTTTTCGCAAATGGGTCCGGACAGGATGCTGCCGAAAGGTTGGAGTACGAAGTTGACAGCACCTGTAAACATTCATGTAGTGTATGAGTTCCCACATTACTGTCTATGGGTACGACCATAAAGAAAGCGGGTTTCGGCTTTCTGGTTAGTCGGCACATGGACGGCCGACTGGCGCGGCCGCGCCAACGAGAATGTTTGTATGCCAACGTATGAGGTCGAACACAATGAAGACAGGTTCAGATTTGTGTCCGCGCGAAGCGGCGCCGAGAAGCTTTACCGGAATGAATTCTTAATTCCTGCTCGCCGGTGACGCCGGTCAGTGCAACTCGGTGTTGTTATGTTCATGATTTTTACCACGTTTTCATGGATTTTTGGTTATTTTATGATTTGGTGTTCTCTATGGTCACCTCCACGGTTATTTAAAAACTATGTCAAACATGTATTTAACTAACAAAAGTGTGTACTTTTGATTGGATTGCTGACTGAAATCAGGAATGTTATTCTTAAACTTCAGTTTAGTATTTTTTTTCCCTGAAACATGGTTTTTGATTTTGGCAACACTGGTGAAGCTTGTTTCTTGTTTTGAAGGAAGTCTATTATCAAAATGCGCGATCTATTAATTGCCGCTGTTTTCAACAAATCGCCAAACTGGGATAAAAGAGATGCGTTTCATAGCAACAGAAATGTTGTTGACAAGTGCTGGAAACATAACATGACATTTTGAAATAACCTCAAATGTCACAAGTAAATTCCTTTTAGGCGTGCGTGTAGAGAATATTATCACGTTCTCCTGGGTTTTTTTAAAATATTTAATGATAAAAAATCATTGCTGTACCATTTAAATATTTTGTATGTATATTAAGTATTAAATGACATTTGCTGTTATTACAAAATACAAGCTGACAGCCGTTGTCAGGCTACCGCGCAGGATGCGCAGGTTTTATCCGCGTTCTGTATGTCCACAACTCGGCGCCAATTGCCGTCGACGGACTGGGGCACTGAGCGCCGTTAATCTGAAAGCCAAACCCGCTTTCTTTATGATCGTACCCATTGGGTTTATACGGGTCACATGGTCTCGCTGCCGAGTTGTGCCGAAGGTGACCGAAGTATTAAAAATGATAATCCAGGGGAGAAATAGTGGGATCATAAAAAAGGAAAAAGTAGATAAATTCCGACAGGAGAGGTCAATGAAAAAAAAAAAAGATTGAACAATGCATCAGATTGACACGTTGGACATTGTTGTGAAATTAAATTTAATAACAAAATGATTATTTCTCACGTTTATTATTATTTTTTTTAAATTTTAGAACCTGCAGTGAATGCTGTAGAAATGAAATCCCTGAGGCGTATGTGTGGTAAAACCATGTAAAATCGTGTGAGGAATGTGGGGATCCGAAAAGAATGCAAGGCGGATGTGAATGTAAGGGACGCTTAGATGGTTTGGGCATGACGAGCGAATGGATGAAGAAAGGAGTGTAAAGAGAATTTATGACGCGAATGTGAATGGTAGAAGAAGCCGAGGACGCCCAAGGAAGACGTAGCACGATCAAGTGAATCAGATACTTGAGTCGGGCCATGTCAAGAGTCAGAATAATAGTTAGTTGCTGCCATAAAGCATTATAGCATCTTGTCCGAGGACTATTTTATTATTAAGACTCTTAAGAGGCTAGACTTTGAACGACACGCGGAACACCCGCGTCTGCATTCTGTCCCGCTCACAATAAGCTCACGCACACTTACAATACATGCGAATGCGAAATGTGCGAATGAGACAACGCTCAAATTTACCTACAGAAATCGCTCGAAAAGGGGTTTATGCAGAATACACTTTTCTACGCCGAAACATTCACGAAATTGAAATTTTAAAAAATATATATTTTTTAGAAAGAAGAAGGTACGTCGGTAGCTTTTATAATTTTACTTTTTTTAATTCTTTATGAGAGTTGAGTTAGCAGCACTTTTTCCTTAAATAATATTTTTTGATAAATCGTACATGTTTGATAGTGAATGTTTACGTTAATACGAAACGCATCGAAAATTCGAAAACATACCGACATAGTTTTCACCCTCTAGAAGGCAGTATAAAAAAAATATATTCATTTTGTGCAATTTTTGATGTAGAAAAGTGTTTTTTCTCGGGCGTCCTTTTTGTATGGGCTGAAAAGCGAAGTCTATCGTCTTAACTGGTAATATGAAATTCTTGTCATTTTAAATTTTCTTACACGGGAAGCCATCAGGAAAATAATTCCCCTAAGGGACACTACATCTTTGGGGATGTTGTGTGGAGGGTCTTTTTAGGAAAGGAAGAAGAGGAAATTTTGGGAAGGAAAATGAGGTTTAGGAATGAATGAATTTCTGGGTAGGAATCAGGAGCCGGTGTGTCCAAGAGTGACGGAGGTATGAATGTATCCCTTCCACTGCGGTGCAAGGCGATGTTCTGAGCTGGAGAGATCAAAGGGTCTCCCTCAACCGGTCTCTCTAGATCCGGTCTGCCAGGCAGGTGGTGATGGACAAACGCATATTCCCCCAAAACCGAGAATGTCGTTTTGGCGGAAAATAGAATATGACACAATTTAAATCGTTACAGAAAATTTAAATAAGAATTTGAATAAGAAAAAAATAAAAAAACCTTCTCTGTCATCAGTTTTATTTTAAATGGCCGGTATTGAACTATTCAACGTTTTTATTTTATTGTTATTTAATTATTGTTGTGTGCTTCACTTACTCGGAAACCTTAAATTTAAGATGATAGACTTCGCTTTTCGACCCATACAAAAAAGACGCCCGGGAAAAAACACTTTTCTACATCGAAAATTGCACAAAATATATAATTTTTTTTATATTGCCTTCTAGAGGGTGAAAACTATGTCGGTATGTTTTCGAATTTTCGATGCGTTTCGTATTAACGTAAACATTCACTGTCAAACATGTACGATTAATCAAAAAATATTATTTAAGGAAAAAGTGCTGCTAACTCAACTCTCATAAAGAGTTATAAAATTATAAAAAGCTACCGACGTAGCTTCTTCTTTCTAAAAAATACAAATTTTTTTAAATTTCAATTTCGTGAAAGTTTCGGTGTAGAAAAGTGTATTCTCCATAAACCCCTTTTCGAGCGATTTCTGTAGGTAAATTTGAGCGTTGTCTCATTCGCACATTCCGCATTCGCATGTATTGTAAGTGTGCGTGAGCTTATTGTGAGTGGGACAGAATGACAGACGCGGGTGTCCCGCGTGTGGTTCAAAGTCTAGCCTCTTAATTGTTTTTCTACTAATATTTTTCCTTATTTGTTGTAAATATAGGGATGTCATGTAATTCGATACGTTATATTATTAAGTAAACTACGTACGTATCCATATAATACATTGCCGAGAGATAAAAACAACAATTTAAAACAGTGATACGCATTTACTAAATGGCGGTTATTTAATAGTATTATTGGTGCGATATTATTTTTTAACATGTTTTTCATATTCATTCAATAATGTGTATAAGTAGGTACACCTACAAGGTTAACAGATCATAAAAGGTATCATAATATCAATGGTTTACTGATATTTAGAGTAAGGTTAGCGCAAATGTCACTGGGTTAGTAGCTGTTTTGTATCATTCGTTAAAAGATAATACATCGTTAAACTGCCTGACACAAGCGCAAACACATCATTAAAGGTTTTATCGATAATGTGTCATTGTTCCCGAACACGGTTGTAGACCGCCGACGAACAAACAACAGTGCCATCTGACAGGTTAGAGTATTTTGTGCATGCAACCTACCAAGAGTAAATTATTCGTTGGGAAATTAAGTTTTACGACTAAACTGTATTTTTCACGATATCTACGGCAGAGTTTTTTTTAAGGGAGTAGGTAGAGGATGACGTGACGGGAGAGTAGGGAGATTAGGGAGATTAGGGAGAGAAAGAATAGAAGGGAGAGACGGGAGAGACGGGAGATACGGGAGAGACGGGAGAGAAGGGAGAGAAGGGAGAGAAGGGAGAGAAGGGAGAGAAGGGAGAGAAGGGAGAGAAGGGAGAGAAGGGAGAGAAGGGAGAGAAGGGAGAGAAGGGAGAGAAGGGAGAGAAGGGAGAGAAGGGAGAGAAGGGAGAGAAGGGAGAGAAGGGAGAGAAGGGAGAGAAGGGAGAGAAGGGAGAGAAGGGAGAGAAGGGAGAGAAGGGAGAGAAGGGAGAGAAGGGAGAGAAGGGAGAGAAGGGAGAGAAGGGAGAGAAGGGAGAGAAGGGAGAGAAGGGAGAGAAGGGAGAGAAGGGAGAGAAGGGAGAGAAGGGAGAGAAGGGAGAGAAGGGAGAGAAGGGAGAGAAGGGAGAGAAGGGAGAGAAGGGAGAGAAGGGAGAGAAGGGAGAGAAGGGAGAGAAGGGAGAGAAGGGAGAGAAGGGAGAGAAGGGAGAGAAGGGAGAGAAGGGAGATTAGGAAGAGAAATAATAGAAGGGAGAGACGGGAGAGACGGTAGAGATGAAAAAGAAGGGAGAGAAGGGAGAGAAAGGAGAGAAGGGAGAGAAGTGAGAGAAGGGAGAGAAGGGAGAGAAGGGAGAGAAGGGGGAGAAGGGAGAGAAGGGAGAGAAGGGAATAACAGAGTGGTTGCTTTTTTTTTTTTTTGTAACAGTCCTGATGATGGTACGGAGGTACCGAAACCGGTAGACGAAAAATAAAAATAAAGTGACTTAAAACAAAGTATTTTCTTTTCTTTTATTTAAAATTTCAAGTTACAATGTGTTTGCTTCTTAATAAACAATGATTTTTTCCTATTGACAAAATGGTATTTTTATTATAACAAAATCACATAAGTGATGGTCCATCACTGATGGAGTCCATCACTGATGGAGTCCAACCATTTTATTATCCCGCCAAATTCTTAAATCAGAAGTTCAGAAGGTGTGTGCGTTCAATCAGCTAATCTTTCAAATATTTATTTCTCAGTTTTTCTGTCAGGATTTTGCAGGTTAATGTGGGTACTCCACACAAAAGTCATTTTTATCCAACTTGAATTATGTAGCTTTGAAATATTTAAAAAAACTAAACAATAACAAATTAAATTACGTAAAAAAATAAATTTTCCACTTTTCCAATGTTTGTTTAATTAAAAAAATAGTTAATAAACTCAGGGGTAGCCAAGTAGTTAAAGCAATTTCCAAAAACACAAGTGTCTATAGTTTAATAGTAGGATGGACAGTAAAAAACATACATGAGTGCATACTAATTCAATCGACCATTCACACTGAAACCTTGGAACACTTTTTTCAAAACCAATTAGGAGTATCTATCCAACGGTTTAGAATGGACAAAATTATTAAATAAATGTTCATCCACCACAAAAGATTTATGTAAAGATTATGTATCCTGGTTAATTGTTTAAAAATTACAGAGTCATCACAACATCTAAAGAGGCTGCTTCAGAAAACAATTTACTATGATAACATTTTTGATACAAGTGATTGCAGTTTCAAAATGTCCTGTACTTTACTTATAGATCTAAATTATACAATAATTAGTGTAAAATATTATTTATCTATTGATTATGTAGGCCAAGGCTGATGCGTCTAACGGACTGGTTAAGCGTGATCATTGACAAATAATCGCTCAGATTCTTGGAATTAAATTAGCATGTGATGTGTGTTGGGCGTGTTAAACTAAATTTTACTATGTAAATACTGCGATTCGTGTACCACAACAGTTACAGGGAACTCATATAGATAGAATAGAACGCATATAGATATTACTTAATTACTAAACGGTGTTTTTATAAAATTGGTCAAATATGACATAATGTTAAAGTTTATGTTTTAACATACTCGTATGTACCTACTCAACGGTAGTAACTACTAATCTCAGTGTTAAAATTTATCTTTGGGGATGTTGCGTGGAGGGTCTTTGTGAGGACTGGAAGGAGTGAACCTAAGTCTTAAGATGAAACCGGTGGTGGAGAAATTTGAAAAATAGATTTTACTAAATTGTTGCTGTCACTGTTGCTCTTACTCCACCGGATGTTGAGCGAAAGGGACAATGCACCTCGGGCTACTAATACCTAACTAAAATCGAGGTTTTGTATTCCCCACTTTTCTCCTCCAAAAGTGGAGGAGAAAAGTGAGTTCCAACTACAGAAGAAAAAACAATTCTATGTCTTTACGTTTTGCTTTTTTTTTTAAAAACAATGTCTAATTTGTATACTGAACGTCTTTTGACGGCGTTTAAACCAGTCAATTTTATTGGTTTTTGAAAGGTAATTTCTATAAAGAGTAACTTATCAAGAAAAAAAGTAACGACACGCTAGTAGTTGATATCTATTTTATGTAAAAACAATATTTTCTCTAGAATTAAAATCCAGAGAGATAAATAGGGAATACATTTGTATGGAAAAATCATCGCCGGGTGTCCCCTTAATAGACCCATGTCGTAGGAGGGAGCAAACACAATGACCATTCCGCATTATCATATGATATAGTGACTCCGATGGCCTGATTCGATGACAGCCAAGTTTGATGGCATTATGACAAGCGATCTGCACTAAGCTAGTGGTCTATGGACTCCGCACCAAACTAAACATATATGCTGGAACAAATCCAGAAAAAAATCCTTAGTTATATCTTATCTAACTTATCCGAGGTTCATGCAACATAAGGATTTACTTGAGGCAAAGAATAGATTTTGCCTAGAAACTACACGATATGCAAATCTTACAAAACTTAGTTTTAATATGTATCTACATAACTCTATCGATAGCCCATTCCTCTTGGAATACTATGGCTTATGTGTACACGGAGAAAAATGTTATTCTAAAATACGATCATTATATTCGTAAAAACGGTTAAAAACAGGACTGAAGTTCTTACGAACAAATTAACAGTGTTTCAATGTTTATTGGCGGGAAAATGTAAGAATATTTTGTTGGTGTAAGTAATGTCGTACGCGTACCAACAAATTATTCTTACATTTTGCCGCCAATAAACATTGAAACACTGTTAATTTGTTCGTAAGAACTTTAGTCCCGTTTTTAACCGTTTTTACTATTAAAATTATCGTTTTTTAGAATAACATTTTTCTCAGAGTAACCACCACACCACAGTGAAGCCATCCCATTTTTTCAATCCACTGAACATATTATAACACATGTTAGACATTAGTAGAGATAATACTGCCTTGAAGATGTTACGGTTGTAGCGAAACCCGGTCGGCATAAAGTACAAAAAATAAAAGCGGTGTTTACAAAGTTATTGTATTATTTTAAATTACAATGTCACATCATAAAGTAACTGCTTCATATGAACCAATATTAAATTACTCTTTAAATAACCTTAATAGGGTATTACCACAGAATACCGGAAATTAGTCATTTTTAAATAAAATTCTAGACGTATTGACTTTTTTTTACAAAAAAACATAAATTTATTTTGAAAGATTGTTACTTTATCTGGTACACGCAGTTTTTAAATTTAAAAAAACTTCGTGTATTTTTAATATACTAAGGTTATACCGTTGGTCGTTGGCAGATTTGTTCAATTTTCAAACGATAGATTCTATTAAACAACACAAATTTCAAATCACATAATCGTACAAGAAAATAAATCAATATTTAATCTAGTCAACACAGTTTTAAAAAAATTTAATTTAATTTAAATTAAAATCATTGAAAAATAAATCCGAGAACGAGTTTTGTGACAAAAATACCTCAGTTTTTCTATTTATTTAAGGTCTTACAAACTAAAATATTTAAAAAAAAAATTACACACTTATTTTGTTTAGACATTATTAAAAAATCATAAATACTTATGATCAAAAAATACTTAGAAGAAGTACACTATATTTAATAATTTATCATCATGCGTTTTGAGCATTTTTATTGCTTACTTGAATGTAGGTATATATTAAAGCAAGTTTTAAATGAAATAAATCGATATTAAATTTTTAATTTTAAAAATTTGATGCAGGGATTAATCGATCTTTCTCATTGGAACCTCCCTGTACAGTTGCAAGCATTTTTAAACTTTTATTCTCAGCCGCTGGTCAATCACTCTTAAAAGTTTTTTGTATAAGTACCTACACACCTTTCCAAGTGATTATATTGGTAAAATAAAGAATTTGGTTCTATAAATAAGTGATTATTATTTTTTTTTTCAATACAGCAAAAAAGACCACTTCGCTTGACTTATTATCTAACGCAAATTATACGCATCTGTGTTTATTACATATAATTAGGCGGCTACCAATAATGTGAAAGGTCTCATTTAAATACCGCTTAGGGTCAAATCTTGCATTAATGTGATTTGTGTAATCTGGGAATAGGTTTTGGATTATCTGTCAAAGCGATTTATTGCTTTGGGAGAATTATTTATTTTAATTTATTCACGGTAATGCTTCAGGTAATAATGAGAAAATCGCAAGACTTACTTAAATATATTTACGATTCTATGCATGTAAAATTAGATGAAGGTTTACTGTCCATCAATAATGTACATCCTAGAACTAATGTACCCTATAACCTAGCCGGTAGATATTGATAGCATATACGCACGTAGATATTATAAAAGTAAATCGATTGGCATGTACTACGTAGTTTTTACAAGCCAATCAAAATGACTAACCAAAATTTTTAATTTTGGACGTATAGTAGATACAGTTGAATTGACAAAAGTCCTTTGAAATTTTTAACATCAGAGATACGTATATTTATACAACATCCCGTATTTAAATTTTGAATACTATGCACGTACAGCCGTATGACAAAAGTCCTTTGAATATTTTCATATCAGAACGATAGGCGCACGTTCAAAATTATAACATTATTTATTTAATGTTTATTTATTAATAATAATACCAAATATTGCTAAAATCCAAATCAATTTTAGCAAGTGAAAAGTAATACAATATTCGGTATTATTATACCTATTTATCATTTCTATATTTACACCGTTTGAATGAAAATTGAAATGAAACATGAAACCATATTAATTGTTTCATGTTTCTGTTCACCATAACAATAACCCTAATACAAAATTACTGTAAACATTTCAATTCCTAGAATTTAACGAATGCAAATAAAACTATGTATGTATGATTAGATATACTTGATGTTATTTTTTTAGATATATTTCGATATTATTTCAGAGTACGTATTTTGTTCATAATCTGTTTCGCTCCTGTGTATCACTGTTAACTTATGCATCACTTGAATGTAAAAGCCTTAATAAACTAGCTTCTGCCCGCGACATCGTCTGCGCTAAATTTGAGAATGTCATCTTGCAAAACAATGATTTTTGAATCATTATTTTATAAAAAAATTAAATGAATTATTTGATGTACTCGCCTAAAACTTTGAATCAAATCAAGAATTATAGATTTTTCAAAAAAATAGATAACTTATTAACGGCTTGTGCCAAATAGGATGACGAACAGGCCCCGTCGAAATGGTACACGGATTATTCCTTAGGGTAGGTCTATTTATTCTGATATCAGAGCATTAATTTCATTTTCTATAAGCGATTTAAAATTAATTTTATTTCGAAAAAACGTTGGTAAATATAACGATTCAGAAAATAGAAACATATTCACGTAAAATGACAAAGAAACTCGGAACCTACCAGAATATCTAAGGCGTTCCGCCCACTGAGGCAACTGAAAACCAACTAAAGCCGGCTGTTTTATCTGGTCAAAAAGCTTGTTTAACCATAGACGAAGAACAATCAGCTGACAGCTGGCAACTAGCAACGGCCGCCCAGGGCAATCAGCAGTGTCAGTCGCAAGTCACCGCTTGCGTTACCATTGACAACGGAGTTTTGTGTGATCGTGAAGTGTGCGGGCCATCACATTGTCATACAAAGACAGTTGGCAGTTGAGAGTTTTCAGTTGCCTCAGTGGGCGGAGGCGCTAACATCTAACCTGTGGATCAAAAAATATTGTCTATAGCCCTATTTTAAAGGTGCATTCAACCTCACATCGAGTTAGGTACTCCCAGTTATGTATTGCGCTATGCAAATTACAAGGTAATACTCAATGAAAGGGAAACTTCTTATAACTTATTCTGTTTGCCTACAAACAGTTATTGAAATTTTATTAATGCATAAATAACATTGATCCAAGACCTTACAACATCGTAAATTTTAGTAATGGTCGACGCTAACATTGATGCTTGTTTCATCTGTCCTTGTTTGTTGCTTTAAATGAGTGTTTATTGGTTTTAGTTGGTGTTATGTGTTAAATAATTGCACGCTAAAAGTGAGATATTCATTGAAATTCGAGGAAGGTTGATAAGGTTGAATTTTTCTCGTCATGCTGTTGGTGTATTACAAGAATTTCACTGTCTGATAAATAATGTGAGAAGAAAGATTGTAATTTTCTTTGTTCCACGTGCGTACCATTTTATACAAGCATCATGTAGCCTACATCAAATATACACAAATGTTCCCTTCTCGACTGCCGGAAAAAAAACCAGACCCGAAAATGTTTATACCCCAATCATCTTCCCTTATTTTAATATTTTGTGCTTCTTTCAATTTAATTCCACATAAAAAAAAATAGAATCAAAATATGTTTAAGGGAGCTACTGACGGTGCTGCGAACAGCCCGACGTATCGGGCTAAAAATCGAAGGTTTGAGGTTGTCTCCTGTCTCTTTTTTCCTCATGCGAACCCGTTACACTGTGTTTCACGTTGCCTGCAAATTGGAAGAAACCGTCTGCCGCTAGTACCAACCGATGCGCCGCAGTGAAATGAGATAGTGATATTGAATTTGTTGTGTAATAAAAGAGACAGAAGGCAACGTGAAACAGGATTTTACGGGTTCGCACGAGGAAAAAAGAGACAGGAGACAATAGCCAGCTGCTAACAGCCCGATATGTCGGGCTGTTCGGAGCACCGCCAGTATAGCGCCTTACAGATCATACACAAGTTAATTTTTTCTGGGCTACGACCAAACTGTACGGACTACAAAACCGCGCGGCACGGAGTCAATGAAAGTCATATATTTGATGCTAGCTGGAGAGCGCCGTTGTGCGCAGATACGATGTGCAGTAATATGGGGGATAGTTTTTGAGTGTGCGGTTTCATACTAATAATGCTGGATCATACAGGAATAAAAACAAGAACTCGAAAATCATAAAGAGCATGAGACCATTGTATCGTTTTGTAAGTCCTAACGACTGCAATCGGCTGGATATGTAAAAAGATTGCCAAAACATAGGACGCCGAAGATTATGACCGGGTTGGTATCCCAGTAGAAGCGACCCGGAGGAAGAGATGGATAAACTGTGTGGGAAAGGATTGCAGCAAGACGGGAATGATGGAGGACTTGAGACGAATATCGAGGGACGAGTGGAGAACATTTACGGAGGAAGCCAATCCCGCACTATTAATGCTTGGTTCACGGCTCATTTCCCTTAGTTATAATATCCATGGTTGAGGACCTACCGAACCAGGAAGCCTGCTCCTTGGTGAAGGACAGGTCCCCCTCGGCACCCAGCAGCGCGGGGATCAGAATGGTGGAGAAGCTGATGGCCATGCCCAGGTCCAGAAGGGTGAGATTCTGCGCAGACGCTGCAGCAATCTGGAGAACACATGAAACACCAGTTTAGTTGACACGAGTATGATTGACCTGCTTTCAATCAAAACAATATAATACACAGGTACAAGCTTACAGGTTTATATTACATGAGGTGAATACTATTATTGAAGAGAACGAGGTGATCCTACCATATCTATTTTGTATATATTTCTAAAGGTCCCAAAGTATTGCTTATGAATATTATAAAGTAGGGAAAGGAAGGGTTCGCAAGGAAAAGTAAGATAGCAGGACCACCATAGCATGACTTTATATCTCCAGGTCTCTTGACATCTTCAACATTAGCCTTGAAAGTTTCGGGAGTAATTTTAAAGAAGAATTGTAAAATATATATTATTTTAAAATTTTCACTTATTTATTTAAGTTATATATATATATATATGTAATGTGTATTGTAATAGGATTTGTAATACACAAAAAAGGACCATCAGGTAAACAGAGTTAATAACGGTTACTATAAGGGTGTTGAGGGTAGTATAGCGGTGGAAAACAGAAATATTAAATTTGAACTTTATAATCAAATATTGTGATTGTATTATATTTGATAATTGTGATCACATTATATTTGATATATAATTATATAGTCAAAATTTATATAATTATTAATTATATAATAAGAGACAGGAAATAATACTGCTGCTAGCAGCTGGCTATTGTCTCCTGTCTCTTTTTTACCCGTAACATTCTGTTTCACGTTGTCTTCTGTCTCTTTTATTAACACAATAAATTCAATATCACCATCTCATTTCACTGCGGCGCATCGGTTGGTACTAGCGGCAGACGGTTTCTTCCAATTTGCAGTCAACGTGAAACAGAGTGTTACGGGTTCGCATGAGGAAAAAATAGACAGGAGACAACCTCCAACCTTCGATTTTTAGCCAGCTGCTAACAGCTGCTGTTCGCAGCATGGTGTGTAGACCGCTTTATATAATCACAATTATCGGAAATTTGATAATTGTGATTATATAAATGCAACAATAACTTCAATACAAATTACTCTGTTTATTCACCAATTCGCAGAACTCATAGCCTGGCGAATAAATATTGCGAACTTATAGATATATTCAATGTTGACAATACAATAATTAACTTGTATTATTTTTATTTTTTTATAACACCTTTCATTCCAAACCTTACGTGTAAATTATAATCTTATTTTTTGTTGTATTTTAAATAATGTACAAACAAATAATTTTATGCTTTTACCTACTAACTAGCTTTTATATATTACACCTTGTTGTATTTTAGGTCTTATTTTATTTTATTAAACTCTCTATATTTATATATATTTTTCTAAATTGTATTTTTTTTATAGGTTATACTCTTATTATTTTATTTTTAATTCTCTGCTATAATGTTTCTTACCTCACCAGTAAAGTAAATAATTACTAGTTATACTTAATTACCTACTGTTATACTTTGTATACTGTATAAACTGTTATACTTAATTACTGTAATCATTATTTAGTATTTTATTTATTTATATTTAAACGCCCATAGGGCTTTTACATACATAAAGCAATACATGTTTCGATTAATTACAGTGAAGAGTTAGAAGTGAATAAAATACAGGTAAGTAACAGAAAATATAAAGACATATAATATAGGTTAGATAAAATATGATTTGACAAAATGTAGGTAATACAGAATATAAATAAAGTAAAAATAGATAGCCTGCCAATAACCTCCAAATCAATAATAATAGGTATTAATAAAAATGTATAAAATTGGTATTTACAATAGTTTATGAATTAAGTAAAAATAGTTCGCACATTCGGCGTTTAAAGTTTGCCAAATTAAAATTATTGTCAAATACATCAATATGGTTTAAATATTGGTTACCAAGACTATGTAATCGTTGTATTGGGGAATGCAATTTATATTTAGAATGAGATGTGTGTATATAAAATGTTAATGTTTGTCTAGTAGTTCGTGTAGGTACATGTAGATTTATTAAATACCAGAGTTCACAGCAATCAAATTTAGAGTTTAATAATTTTAATTAAAAGGTTAGGTCAGTTATTTTTTAGTTCATGTAAAAGCCCATTAAGGCGTAAATAAATGATAAATAAAAAATAAAATAAAATAAAAATATTATATTTGATAATTGTGATTGTATAATTGGCTTATTCAAACTAATTTGTTTTCATTTAATTAAAAATGACGCCACAAAGTGAATTAGCAAAGATCGAAGAAGTAATTAATTTATTTTTTTTTGGTTTTACTCCCAGCTGTGTTTTTGCATAGATTATAAGAACAGAACTCATATGCTCAGCTATCGAAATTTAAAAAAAATGTTCAAGCATACCGTAAAACTGATAAACTAAATACGTTAAACATGCACGAGTACATAAACATGCACGAGTAACATAAAATAAATTAGGAACGACTTAAAATAATATAATAAAACAAATCACTAAAATTACAATACACGATTACACACGCTATGGACATTTGTAGGATTCAACAAAGTACTTAGTATATTTCTCGCCTTATTTTGTTACAAGTAGTCTGTCAATATATCAATAATATAAAGTAATTTAATATTTAGATAATAATAATAAATAATGGTCGACTATATTAGGCATAAGGAATTTAAAAAATTCAGATAATGTTTTTCTCGCAAATCATCGAGGTGCAACACAAACGAAGATGTTTGCTGATTTTGACACAATTTGCTGATTTCATCAGATCCGGTCATTTCCAATGTGAGACCCTTACCTCGCAAAAATATGTTAACACTTAATGAAGAGCTATTAGCTTTACTGAAAGATCCCGAGCGAGGAAAATGAATCATTATGACCCACTCATTTGATACCGAAAAGCAGCCCATTATATTTTATTTTTTTACATTAAAATTGGTTTAATTGAACAGATATTTGTAATTCCTTCAACATTTCCTTGCCTTCCATAAAACATGTCTATTTTTCTATCTTTATAACTATCGTAGAGTATAGTACATACATATTAAACGATGGTTATATATTTGATTCATATGTCAGAATTCTTCTTTGTAGTATTGTCTTACGTTTCATAAATCCATCATTTAATATGCGTCTACCATGCACCCAAGGCATCACATACAATTCTAAAATATATGTGTTTCATAAAAAATGTATAAACTTTTATTTAAAACCATAAAATAATTGTTTCCCTCTAGAATCGTTAATTAACCCACTGTGCGCCGTTTTCTCTTTTTTACATTAGGTCCACACAGGAGGCTCTAAGGAAAATAATTTCCCTCAGGGCCTATGTCATCTTTGGGAATGCTGTATGGAGGGTATTTTAAGGAAAGAAAGGAGAGGAAGTTCTTGGAAGGAAAATGGTATGAGGGTTGGGTAGGAATCTGGGGTTCTGTCTATCTAGATCATCCGTCGCCAAGACCTAGACAAACCTTACCCCCATGAACCCGGGCACCCCTGCTAAATCACCAAACGTAGCGAACCACTTGGGGTGATCTACGGCAGAGGTGTTGGTTATCCAATAAATGGTGCCCGGGACGGCGGTACCCATTCCCGCGAATAAATATTGTAAACTTATAGATATATTCAGTGTTGACAATCTTGCAAGTTTCAAAAGGCAACTAATTTCAATTCTATCTGCTAATAATTAACTTTTATTGGTTTTATTATTTTATAACATCTTTCATTCTAAACCTTACGTGTAAATTATAATCTTATTTATTGTTGTATTTTAAATAATGTACAAACAAATAATGTTATGCTTTTACCTACTAACTAGCTTTTATATGTTACACCTTGTTATATTTTAGGTCTTATTTTATTTTATTGCTAATTTTATTTTACTGCCTCCCAAATTGAGTTTAGTCATTCAATCAACCCAATGTTTATTGTCTATGTAGGTAATCTTTCCTAAAAAGGTTTGTTTGAGTAATAACACACTAAGTGCCCTGTGGGCGTGTTTTGTGATCCAATGATAGGCCTATTTTCGGCCTATATTTCCATACAAAACTGTGTCTTTCACCATGATTACGAAAATCAAATGGGATGGCGATGTACAATTTTAGGCAAGTGTAAGAGAGAACCAAAAGGTGCTAAGTCAGTGGCATGTTTCTTTCCGTTCAAATTTGTACGGAAGGCACTTCTAGTGCTATATTTTTTATTCTGGACTACAATAATAAAAAAAATTCATAACGGTATAATTAAAATTTAACAAACAAACGAGAAAGGTTCGATGTTAAAATTCACAAAACGGAACTGAAAAGAGTATAAAAAAATCTACAAGTGTGTATAATAGGTAAATGTATTGTTTGGTCGTGATTTTTCATTTAGTTGACCGAGACATCAATTTCAAACGGTTAACTATGGTTATCGTATTGTGTCATTCTACTAATTGTGTAGAGTTCCATTGAAATGCTTTGCAAACAAGTTGGTATAGCGAGTCACATAATAAACAATGTCTACTGAAAACTACGAGTTATATTCAAACGTGATCGAAATACGTAGAAGTCTCTTTATACAAATCCGCGTTGATATATTACCATGTTGGTGGCTAAACATGGTTAGCTATTGCTAAAATATATTACTTTGTATCTGTAATAGATAGTTTTAATAGTCTTGTAATGTGCCTGGAAGGTCCTCATTAAAATACAATAACAATTTGTTTCAATGAACACCTAACGTCTCAGTGTTTCTATTTTTCAAGCGGGTATTTTGTGGTGGTTCCTTCAAATTATTTTTCTACTTATTTGGGAAAAGTTTATTCAGAAAAGCACAATTCAATGAGACAGGAGTTATAACTTTGTTTACATACAAGTACACACTTTAATGTAAAATTTATTAAGATAAACATAATAAATTATTTCAGTGTGTTATTATTTTTATGTCTGTTAATTTTGAACTAATATGTGCATTCAAAAATACAGGTTTTTAGGGACTTACTTTAACAAGTGATTCCTGACATTATTTGGAGTAAAAAATGTGACATAATTTTGGTCTCCGGTGACATTTTTGATTTTCTTTTTCTTTTTTCAGCTTAAATATTCAAAATCAGTAGGTTCCGGACATTTAGGGTCGGGGTGAGGGATTTGGCGGTTATTCGACTCAAACAGTGAACAGTGACGACTTGGAAGATTTTTTGTTATTTAGTTTTGAAGAAAAAAATACAAAAGGCCACCGGAGACCATATACAAATATTATATTCAAATCATTGTCTTTATCATAATTAAGTTTGAAAACACTACTTTCTACTTCACCAATATACCAACTACATTATCATAATAAATTATTTATTAGTAAAAATAACCAAAACATTAAAATGATCGCGCAATATTTGTTCTATGAACAGATTTCGATCATAGAATAAATAGTGATTTATTCTATGACTAGTTGAAGCTCCAAGCGTTGCCCAGGCATTATGCAGAGTTTTTTTTTTTAATTCAGATGGAGGCAGTGACCTTCCTCTTGTTTTGAAGGTTAAGTGCGCAAAACTTCATCAATCTCAAAATAAAACTATAGATTTGCATAAAAATCATGTCCACCCGACCGCCTTTATGTCCGCCCGCCTAGGACACTCTCCTTTATACAGGGTGTTAAGGTACGTACTTGACTTATTTTAACCAGTGATTCCTGACATTATTAGGAGTAAAAAATGGTAATAAAATTTTGGTCGCCGGTGAAATTTTTGTTTTTTTTTTCTACAAAAACATAAAAAATAGTAGGTTTTGGACAGTTGGGGGCGTGCTTAGTGGTGGGGTGGTTACTCGGCCGAATGACCAGTGACGGCATGTGGAAAAAAAAGTTTAATTTTGAAGAAAAAAAATAAAAATAAATAAATAGGTCATCAAAAAAGTCTCTGGCTTGCCATTGAAGTAAAATCATGTATTGGCTTTCATAGTGCTTTCACACAAACGAAGTATCGAATTCCGTAAGTCTAAACTTAAACTTTAGGTCGCACAGTTTATACCCGCGCTGTGCAAGCGGGTTCCCTACAGAGCATCGGACCACATCAGAGTCACCGAAGACCAAAATTTCATTTACATTTTTTATTCCAAACAATGTCAGGAATCACTGGTTAGTAAGTCAAGTGCGTACCTTAACACCCTATATAAAGTGATAGAAAATAGTTTTGATGTTATACATGGTTATTCAAATCTTTGATTCCATTTTATTTTTATATTCGTTCACGTCGATTTTATTTATCGGAAATTGAAAAAAATCGATAAAAAATATGTCATTGAAGAAGGTAATAAATAACAATTAATCTAACCGAAAAATAATCATTTTAAAAAAACTTATTTAATTATCGCGTAGATATTTAATTAAAATCGAATATTTCTAAAAGATGTCCCTGAAAAAATACTTCAATCAAAAGCATGATTAATTGAAATTTAGGAATCACCAAACATCAAAGGTTAGCCTTGCTTGTAAATCATCTATCATTGGCTTCGTTCAGACACTTGACTAGCAAGTAAATTAACAAATACTTCTTGAACATTGATGGAAAGGCCTGAATACATTACTACAGTCACGATTGATTTCGTACACTTTATTTTTCCCTTTTGTCTGCTTAATTATTTATTTGATAGTTGGGAACGGCTTCCATGCGTAGAGTGCAGTAACTAACTGAATGATGTTATTAAAAAAAAATAGGTAAATAAAAATAGTATTGAAGGTTGCAACGTAACAAAAATGCAATATTTGGGTTAATTGAAGTATATTTTTAATCCATCGCTTTGGTACGGCACATCCTAACTTCTTATATATTATTTCTTTATAAGAAAAACTCTATTTTTAACTTTTGAAGGTTATTCCCATCAATGTAATATTATATCATTGAAGAAAAAGACAAAAATAATAATCTAAATTAACTAACTGGGACTCGAACCCAGATCTCACGTCGGAAAAGTAATTCTGCTCGGGGCCTGTATCGTCTTTGGGGACGCTGTGCGGAAAGTCTTTGGGGGAAGGAAGGAAATGAAGTTCTAGGAAAGTAAAAGGTATGAGGGGTGGGTAGGAATCTGGGGGTCAGTGTCTCCAGGAAAGACGGAAGGATAAATCCAAATCCATCCCTCCCACTGCCACTGAGAAATTCTCACTCAATCTGTCTCTTCCGATCCGGCCTGCCATACAGTTGATGAGTTGTGGCATCCACCGCTACCACCCGAATAAACCTCACCCCATGAACCTGGACACCCCTGCCAAGTCACCAAACGATGCGAACCATTTATAATAACCTATGGCAGATGTGCTGGTTATCAAATATATGCTTCCCGGGGCGGCGATACCCACAAACGCCTCCCAAGTAATATGTACGTTAAACCAATTTGGAAAGAGTAAATTTATAAGATCTAGAAATAAAATCGGAAAATCTAAACAAAATTTAAAAAAATCACTTTGTCTATTACAAAAAAAAACTGTCAATTTTCACCAATTTTTACTCTATGTATTGATTTAAAACTTCCGAAGGGTGATAGCCAATTAAAAGCTACAGGTACTAAATTAATTAATGTTGTGTAGTACCTACCTATGACAGGCAACAACCGAGTAGTGTTTTTTTGCTAAAATGAAGGTCATTGAGTCATCAATGTAAACTGTATTGTTCGAGCGAGGTCAGTGATTCGATTCTCTTTTGGATGAAAAAGATTTTTTTTGTATAACTAACTCTCAGATGGACGGATTTTCATGTACTCTACTCAATGAGCAATGAACGCAGTTGATGCTGCGACCTCCCTCAAGGATGATCCTATAATTTTTTTTAACGCACCAGACTTTTAAGACCGGGTTTAGTTTTCCCCGTAGGAAAAACTAAATCCTTTCACACACTGTTCCATAAAAATGATCATCTAGTAAGTGGGCGTTTTTCAAAAAAAGTGTACATAGATAAAAGTCAGTGTCCCATCACTTTCAGGATCAGTAACTTTTGTTGTGTCGGTTTTAATGACTAACCATATATTTTACCAATATAATAACAAATAAATACCTTTATGGACTAAAAATAATGAATAAATCTATTAAATTTCGATATTATTTTAAAATAAGTAAGACTACAGGTCACTGTTTCTGGTATGTCCTACACCTACCACTACCAGTAAGAGTTCAAAAATTAATGTTATTTAATGTTATCCCAGTATTTATTTCTAATTCTACTAATAGTATATGATAATATTTTCGATTTGCAACCATAATATAGATTAATTATCGTGCAAAATAATTTAAATACCAGATATTGAGTTGTCCTACGAAATAGCGTATGGTGGAATTTCCGCCTACGCCACCACATTATTGACGTCTTCCAATAAAAATATTACCAAATTGATGAATATTTTCGAAAATAGCAACCCTATTTAGTCTATGAAGGGCGGCCATGCTTGGTTTTTTACAGCCAGTTTGCCAAGAAATCGTAACAAAAGTGGTCGTTCTCGGCTGTACTAAAAAAGTGTTCCACCAACGCTTCCGTATTTCTCCAGGTAATTTACCAGAATGTATTAGACTCTACTTTGTATTAAATTGATTCATTTATTGTTTTATGAAATGTTTAGTTAGAACAAACAAAAGTTTCATAATTTATTGATAAATACATTTCGAAAAAATATTGACGCGATTACGCTACTTCTCTTACGCAACGGTGTCGTGAATGGAACTTAAAAGTGACGTAATGGAATTCTAAAGGTCGGTTCACTCTGTCCGTCTTTTAGGGTATTTGGGTGTGTTACAATTTTCTAATTAAATTTATATTTTGCATGTATCTTCAAAATGTAACTATTACATGTAGATATGTGAGTTGAGTGATATATGTAGCATTGAAAAAAAAAAACAGCATAGCTAAAAAGAAAAAATTATTTGATTTTTATGTGTATAATTTTTTTTCTTTTTTTTATTAATTAAGATTATTAAAGATTAATTCTGAAAGAGTCGAAATGGTGTCGAAGTACTAATATAGACAGCAATATGAGCAACTATTACTGTAGAGGCAACTCTGAAATTCAGTATAAAATCAGCTGGTTCATACAATTTTGATTAAGTAAGTATAAAATGTAGCATGATTTATGTTCCTGTGTGTTTTAGTAAATCCTGTACCTAATTAAAGTTGTGTACATTAACAAGTACTTTAATACCCTTTCAGCTTAGTTACCTATTTCAGGCTATACACGGTATGCACGTGTAGCCCATTATTACCTATCTAATTATTTGTGCATTTTTATAAATAATTTATTTTAATTTTATGTTCAAATATGCCGTTGAAAGCTGCAGAAAAATCAAAAAGGTACAGAGACAAAATTAAAAACGACCCTGAAAAATATGAAGCCTTTATGAAAAAAGAGTTACAAAGACAAAAATAACATCAAAATATAATCAGAGAGCTAACCAAAGAAGAATAGAAAAAAGAAGACGTTGGAGAGAACAGAAACGAAAAAAAAAAAGAAAAGAAAAAAGAACAAGTGGAAGAAAAAGTACTTGCGCGGGGGGCCTTCCACGGTGGCGGTAGTACGTAAAATCGTCCTTTTTTATAGAGAATACCTCACATGAGTCTTAACTGCTCCCATCTGGAGCCAGTGAGACTATGGAATCCCCAATTGGGGTACGTTTGAGGCTGAAGGTAAGTGGGGACAGGAAGGAGATGGGGAAGAGGAAGGTGGGGAAGAGGAAGGTGGGGAAGTACCTGGCTATTCAGATCTAGTCACTAAACAGGTTAAAGTCATTATTAAGCAACGTTTCAATTCTGAATGGTGGTCTTACACCAGGGTGATACTGAGAGTATCTTCCACTCTTCCCATACCAGTCGCTTGTCGCGCTTTCAGCAGTGTAGCCACAACGTGCGTACACATACGACTGATATTTCGCGCCCGCTGTCGCTACCGGGCAAGCCTCTCAGTCTGGCCGAGGCCTTAGAATTCCTAAACGTTACCAAATTTTTCCCCTTACGCCACTGTCCTGTTATTGCTGTGATTTATTTTCTAAGATCAATTATTATATCTCAAAGAAATTTGTTCTTTTTTTTATTGATATAGTTCATGATTAATTTTAAATTTGTTATAATTAAACATTCGTAAAACAAAAACTTATATTCGTCTTTCTAGAACGCAAAATATACAGTACAAAGTATCCAAAAGTAGCGTAAAAGAATATTTTTATTGAAAAACTTAATATTTAATTCAATAAGCTTGATTATTCATATTTTTTAGGAGACTGATTGTGTTTTCAATTCGTAAATAAAAATCTGAAATAATGAATTTCTTTTAATTTTCTTTATAAACTTTATGATAAAAGTGACGTAAAAGAATTTCTTACCAATAGTATTAAACTTAAATTGCAATTATTTTCGAAGTTTATTGACATTTTCTATTTAAATACTTTTTGTCATGAAGTTCATTCTTTCTTTAATAAATTTACGTATATTTTTAATCGAAATGCAGCATCTCACTTAAGTGGAATTCCTATTACGTCACCGACATCTTTTTTGGAAAACGCCCAAATCCACGCTACGCAAGTGTATTATATAAGTATAATTAATACAAAACAATACGAGAACAACATGTTAACCTACCAGACTATTGAATGGGAAAATAATTCACCGACTCCAGATATTTTCATATCAGAGGGTTCGGCTCGTTGGAATTTTTAATTTGACCGATAAATCCTACTGATCCCTAAATATAAATAATTAAAAAATCTTTCGTAATCCTACATTTGTTTAAAATGACTGATTTTCGCATTTTTATATACAAATTCTTTGACATTTTTATATACAAATTTTTTGATATTTTTATGTACAAATTTTTTTGACATTTTTATATACAAATTCTTTAACATTTTTAAATACAAATTCTTTGACATTTATATACAAATTCTTTGATATTTATTATTTACAATATGATTTTATTTGATGTTGTCATTGCTAATGTTCTTGTATCGGACAGCATATGGATGTACCGTCGCCCATTTCTACGATGAATCTTATTGATAAGATTTTTATGACTGTGCACGTGTCATATTCCTTTTGCAAGGCTGAATTACTCTCACGAAAAACCGTGGGACCTAATTAGTCAAATTTGTGGATTATAAGGCTTGTATTGTTTCGACTACGGCCCCATGCATTCCTTTCTGGATAAGAAATAACTAACCTATTAACACGTGTAGCATTGTATACTTTTTAGGCTAATAAAAAGAGATGTAACTGACTAAATCAGTTAGTTGTCCTGTGACATTCGTGAAGTCTGTGTTTCATTTTGTAAAGCCTTACCCAAGGTACCACGAAGAGGAAGCCGGCATTTTTATAGTCAATGCTACTGGCGTGAGCGTCCAGTACATTTATGGTCCTTCGAGCCGGATGTATCCTCAGAAATTGAGAAACATGACACCGTCACTGCGCTCCTGGAAAGGTGATGAAGCACCTGCTTCCGTGAGAGGATTAGTGCCGGCGCACGAATACAGCAGCAACTCTAGTTGGCACTTACAATGTCAACAGGAAGAGATTCGGCCTTTACAAAGCCGAGAAAAAGAGTGTACACCGTCACTGCGCTCCTGGAAAGGCGACGAAGCACCTGCTTCCAGGAGAGGATTAGTGCCGGCGCCCAAGGAAAGCGGAAACTCATGCTTTACTTGGGAAACCGTAAGAGCATTGCGGGAAGAGAATTGGCGCTTACAACGTCAACTTGAAGAGGACCGGCGCCTGCAGCGCCTACTAGAAGAGGATACTGCACAGTGTTTGGATGCATTGGTTGCAGCTTTCCAAGGTGGCAGGATGTCCGCCCTTACAATGTTGGCTGAGGAAAAACTGCAGACATTGTTCTCGCCTCAGCAGATAGTGCCAGAGGAATTCACGGCTGTGATGGAAGTTCCACAGTTACCGTCGACCTCTCGGCAGATGCTTCATAAAAATGAAGAAAATGAAAATGCACAAAGTGCAACTCGTGGGCGTGGCTGGAAGACCACCCTCACAATGTTGGCTGAGGATAAACTGCAGACTTCGTTCTCGCCTCAGCAGTTTACGCCAGATAGGTCTACGTCTGTGATGGATATTCCACAGTTACCGCCGACCTCTGGGCAGATGCTTCATAACAGTGAAGAAAATGGAAAAGCACAAAGTGCAACTTACTGGGGTGGCTGGAAGACCACCCTCACAACAGCGCCTGAGCATACGTTGAAGACATCGTTCTCACCTCAGGATTCGCCGGAGGAATCTACAGCTGTGATGGATAAGCCACAGTTGCCGTTAACTTTTGTGCGGCATGAAAATGAAGAATATTTTGAAAATACATTGTCGCTAAACAATGTAAGTGAAACGAAACGGCTCTCACTGGAAGGAGTCGACAACCAGTCGTCTGTTGCAGCGAACAGGAAAGAAATGTTTCTCCAGGAGGAAATGAAAACAGATGACCAGAAAAAGTTATTTCTGTCGGGGGAGAATCACCTGGAAAAACCATTCGCATATAATGTGATAAAACCGAAGTTTATTGGCGCGCAATATGGAAGAAGTGAATTCACCGTCGCTACTTCAAATACTGAGAGTATTATTTCCCTCCACTTCGTCTCCAAAAATACCGCTGTAGTAAAAATGGAACGAGAGTGGAAATCATTTAAGAAAAAGGTTGTTTCATTGCATTGCTTCATCCTCTGAGCTGAGGAATAAAAACGCACAAGGCGTAATAAGAATAAGGATTGAAATAATGATTGAAATAAGGAATAATAAATAAAAAGATAACAGATAACGTTTAGATAAACTTCCGACAAAGAGCCACACGAGAGGCACAATAAAAACATGAACTTGAAACACTAATGAAAGATTTGTTGTTTTACGAAATATTATAAACAAAAAGCTCACATGTAAACACTTGACATGTGATCACAGAACTCGGTAATACGAGTAGGTCAGTGTGCCACAAGGCCGCCCGTAAGTAATGAAAGATTCATTCATTAATGCAATCTCCTGAAATATTTATGAAGATTAATTTAACGATTGGTTTATGGTGTGAAAAAGAAACGTATTTCAGTCGACATATTTGTGACAACGCAGCAGTACTCTCAACGACAGAAACTTCAACGAGTACTTACACACCGAAGATACCAGCTGAGAAAATTATCGTGTTCAACCCGTAATGAAACCTTACTGTCCGAGGAAACTATTTGGTGAAAAACACTTTTACACGTTGGGGATGTATCGGACAGCATATGGATGTACCGTCGCCCATTTCTACGATGAATCTTATTGATAAGATTTTTATGACTGTACACGTGTCATATTCCTTTTGCAAGGCTGAATTACTCTCACGAAAAACCGTGGGACCTAATTAGTCAAATTTGTGGATTATAAGGCTTGTATTGTTTCGACTACGGCCCCATGCATTCCTTTCTGGATAAGAAATAACTAACCTATTAACACGTGTAGCATTGTATACTTTTTAGGCTAATAAAAAGAGATGTAACTGACTAAATCAGTTAGTTGTCCTGTGACATTCGTGAAGTCTGTGTTTCATTTTGTAAAGCCTTACCCAAGGTACCCTGAAGAGGAAGCCGGCATTTTTATAGTCAATGCTACTGGCGTGAGCGTCCAGTACAGTTCTTATTATGTTTTTCAATTTATTTTTAAATACATCTTTTTGTATTTCGATTTTGTTTCGTGAATGAATGAATGCAAACTTGGAAGTGGAAATTAACAAACTTCATCGAATTAAAACTTGTCAGACAGGCTTGTTGTCGATTACAATATTACTAATATTATAAACGCGAAAGTTTGTGTGGATGTATGTGTGTTTGTTACTCTTTCACGCAAAAACCACTTAATGGAATTTAATGAAACTTTACAATAATATAGCTCATACATCAGAATAACATATAGGCTGTAATTTATACCTAAAGCTAGCTATTTTCCATGTATTACAAATAATTATTATTGTTTAATAGAAAATGTCAAAATTTGAGAATGACATTTTGAAAAACAATGATTGTTTACCCAAAATTCCATTTTAGAAAATATTTAATTTAGTGAATTTATTTGAAGTACTCGCCCTTGAAACGAATCAAGAGATATAGATATTTTAAATAAATAGGTTAAGAGTTTTGGTATAAACATAGATGGGACTTAGGATAAGAAAATAGGCTACTCGAAGTACTAATCCTGCGCAGATGAAGTCGCGGGCAGAAGTTAGTACATTTATATAATGGTGGTCTATTTTGGTGGCACTCACGTACACACACGCAATTTTCTGAAATTGGATGACTTTATATATTTTTTTAAATTACAGCAGTTTATTCAAAAAATAAATGTCGGTACCATCCAGAAAGGTTCAATCTTCAGTCAAACCAAAAAAATATTTTTTTTATTCGAAATTGGCTTTTTTTAATTTATAGCGAATTATAGCGACCCAACACTCGATATGTTGTTTTTGAAAACTTAAGTAGAGAAAAATATATTCATTATTATAATAACAAATATTTGGATAATGCTTATTTTATTCGATTAATGGCTAGCCTGCTGGATCTGCTTTTTACGAATATAAAAAATTATATAATTTTAAATTTCTGAAAGTTTTAAAACTATTATCTACGGAGGACATTAACACACAATTGTCCATAAAGTATTATTTCATTATTTTCAAATTTGTCATGGCATTAAAAAAATTACTCCTAAGACGAGGAGATTCTCCTCACATCGCGATGGCGTGATAACTATTAAGGTACTTAAAAGTTAGTAAATTATACATAATTCTTGTGTATTGTTGCTGTTTCCGGTAAATTTACTATAAGTGGAGACATTACTACACCTGGTGGCCGTTTTCAAAACCTTGACCGCGTGAATTTTTTTCTTTATCCTGCTAATTATTCCATTAATACTAAAAATTATTATTGTAGGAATCCCTTTTTGAGCACTGTTTTGAAGCGAAAGTAAGAGGAATGAATGGGTTTTAAAGTGGATTGGAAAGACGAAGGTTAGGTTAGAAATGTTAGTGTAGTGTGTAGATTATCCATGTAGTTTCAGTTTCTTGCAATAGATGTCGATAGTTTAGTATATTCCAACGGATGGCTGTTGGGTTGGATATCAGAAGATCTATCGCCGTTCGTAGCGTAGGTATGAACGGTTACAATGATGGCCGAAGGCTGCAGTGTGATTATTCGGGCTTCGTCAGTCCCCCTACCGGACCAACATAACTACTTAGAATTTAGGCTATTAAGGACGTCTGTCCAGTTTAATATTCAACAAACTAGTAATCATTCTAACTGGTTGTTCATTTACACTGCTGCACTTACATACATACATCTGTACGAACCCATACACTTACAACTTGTAGCTAGTGTTGTCACATTTCCTTTCTACCCTTCCCTATAAACCTGTCACCTTTCCTATTACTCACAGTCAGTCAATAATCGACTATCAACCTGTAAACATCCGCATTCCTTTTCCGCATCTTTCGCTATTCTCCGCTGCAGAGTACCACAACAAAAATATTACCGCTTTAAAGTGCATGAGAAAACAAGCAAATATAGAAGAAAGTGGTCCCGCAGTGAGTAATTCTCTCCTTTTCCTTATGTGCTTACCTTCTACTTGTGCAAACACATAAAACACACATTGTGGTGAAAACACATAAAACACACATTTCAAGGTCCTTGATTTAAAAACTACACAAAACAAGCAACACTAACCTTTAACTTATTTGTAAGATAATTTTTCTTACTCTACATAAGTCAAGAAATTTAGAAATATCCTGGTTATTCATTTTATACTTGTATGGTTACTAAACATCTTAACTTTTTAATCGCATATTTTTAACTAAAGATTGTTCCAAGTAGCGTTTTTCATATGATAGAGATCAAAGTGGCATACTGAGGATATCCAGCCAATCGACGCGCTTCAGCATTTGGAGTCACTGAACTTGGTTCAGCAAAAACTAGTGTCTTCGGGAAACTGATGAAGGGGACGTTCTTCTATGACGTGTTCTGTTATTTGAATATGTCCAAACCAACGCAATACAAAATCTGCCTCAGTTGTGCATCATATTTCTGCATCGGATAGGGTTAAGAGAGGTCGACGTATTCTGAAGTAAAGAGAACCCTGGCAGTTTAATAGTTGGATCCACAACCAGGTGCTTGTTTTACACGTCCAACGTCTGCTTCTGAGTTCACCGCGGTTCTTTGGAGTGTCGTGATGAAGCCTTTCACTATCAGTCCCAAAGGATTTCTTGAATGTGAGGCAATTGGACGGGATGTTTGCGAGGTAATAATATTAAAACGGCCTGTTCCACTAACATGTTTTTTGATATGCTTAACTTCAAGTACACCAAAATTACGCTCAATCTCGTCAAATTACACGTCCAACGTCTGCTTCTGAGTTCGCCACGGTTCTTTGGAGTGTTGTGATAAAGCCTTCCACTATCAGTCCCAAAGGGTTTCTTGGATGTAAGGCAATTGGACGGGATGTTTGCGAGGTAATCATATTAAAACGGCCTGTTCCACTAACATGTTTTTTGATATGCTTAACTTCAAGTACACCAAAATCACGCTCACTCTCGTGAAATTACACGTCCAACGTCTGCTTCTGAGTTCGCCACGGTTCTTTGGAGTGTCGTGATAAAGCCTTCCACTATCAGTCCCAAAGGGTTTCTTGGATGTGAGGCGATTGGTCAGGATGTTTGCGAGGTAATAATATTAAAACGGCCTGTTCCACTAACATGTTTTTTGATATGCTTAACTTCAAGTACACCAAAATTACGCTCAATCTGGTCAAATTACACGTCCAACGTCTGCTTCTGAGTTCGCCACGGTTCTTTGGAGTGTTGTGATAAAGCCTTCCACTATCAGTCCCAAAGGGTTTCTTGGATGTAAGGCAATTGGACGGGATGTTTGCGAGGTAATCATATTAAAACGGCCTGTTCGACTAACATGTTTTTTGATATGCTTAACTTCAAGTACACCAAAATTACGCTCACTCTCGTCAAATTACACGTCCAACGTCTGCTTCTGAGTTCGCCACGGTTCTTTGGAGTGTTGTGATAAAGCCTCCCACTATCAGTCCCAAAGGGTTTCTTGGATGTAAGGCAATTGGACGGGATGTTTGCGAGGTAATCATATTAAAACGGCCTGTTCCACTAACATGTTTTTTGATATGCTTAACTTCAAGTACACCAAAATTACGCTCACTCTCGTCAAATTACACGTCCAACGTCTGCTTCTGAGTTCGCCACGGTTCTTTGGAGTGTTGTGATAAAGCCTTCCACTATCAGTCCCAAAGGGTTTCTTGGATGTAAGGTAATTGGACGGGATGTTTGCGAGGTAATCATATTAAAACGGCCTGTTCCACTAACATGTTTTTTGATATGCTTAACTTCAAGTACACCAAAATTACGCTCACTCTCGTTAAATTACAAGTCCAACGTCTGCTTCTGAGTTCGCCACGGTTCTTTGGAGTGTCGTAATGAAGCCTTCCACTCTCAGTCCCAAAGGGTTTCTTGAATGTGAGGCAATTGAACGGGATGTTTGCGAGGTAATAATATTAAAACGGCCTGTTCCACTAACATGTTTTTTGATATGTGCGTATTCCACTCTTGCCCTGCAAAATATATACATATATGCTTAACTTCAAGTACACCAAAATTACGCTCACTCTCGTCAAATTACACGTCCAACGTCTGCTTCTGAGTTCGCCACTATTCTTTGGAGTGTCGTGATGAAGCCTTCCACTATCAGTCCCAAAAGGTTTCTTGGATGTGAGGCGATTGATCGGGATGTTTGCGAGGTAATAATATTAAAACGGCCTGTTCCACTAACACGTTTTTTGATATTCTTAACTTCAAGTACACCAAAATTACGCTCACTCTCGTCAAATTACACGTCCAACGTCTGCTTCTAAGTTCGCCACGGTTCTTTGGAGTGTCGTGATAAAGCCTTCCACTATCAGTCCCAAAGGGTTTCTTGGATGTGAGGCGATTGGTCAGGATGTTTGCGAGGTAATAATATTAAAACGGCCTGTTCCACTAACATGTTTTTTGATATGTGCGTATTCCACTCTTACCCTGCAAAATATATACATATATACTTAACTACAAGTACACCAAAATTACGCTCACTCTCGTCAAATTACACGTCCAACGTCTGCTTCTGAGTTCGCCACGGTTCTTTGGAGTGTCGTGATAAAGCCTTCCACTCTCAGTCCCAAAGGGTTTCTTGGATGTGAGGCGATTGGTCGGGATGTTTGCGAGGTAATAATATTAAAACGGCCTGTTCCACTAACACGTTTTTTGATATGTGCGTATTCCACTCTAACCTTGTATAATATATGCTTAACTTCAAGTGCACCAAAATTAGGCTTGCTCTCGCTGGTGATGTTAGCATTATCGGAAATTCATGATTTTTGTGTATGGTTTGATGGGAAACTAGAAACCATAGCCAATTAACCTTTACTTTTCGTCTTTATTGAGTACCTAATGCCTTTCATGATATCAATACTATCAAAACATTGTATACGTCGTATGACATCAGTGTATACATCAAGTAGTATGGTGTCATATTATTGAATACAATTCTACAGTTTGGTCTCCAAATTATAAAGTTCATTCACATACGATTGAAATAATTCAGCATAATTTTGATTCCTTTTGATGACCATCAAATCTTCCAGGATGGTCCCCGTTACCTGCCGATCCTTGATTCGTTGATCATTTCGTGATCAGTTTACAAGCAAACAACATAATCACAGTCTAAAACAACCCAAATTCTAACAGGTCATCGTTATGGTTATGGTTATATTGACCATATATAATAACACGTTATATTATTATATGGGTGAAGGAAAAAATATTATTATTGGTTTTATTTGAGAAAAAAAATCATTGAACAGCAAAATGACATCCACATTTTTTACTACAAATATGCGCAGGAATCGCTGGTTAAAAACCATCGGGTATGTGCTGTTGATCCTGTATACCTATACGTAGGTATTATTATTTTGAATATATATCTATACAATTTGAAGAGAAATTATCGTAACTTTAGTTGAATAATTTGGAGAGTACGCGACGACATATTATGACATTAAAACGGTATAAATCAAAACTTGTATATGACATAGTTAAGCAGGTGCCTTCTAAAATGGCCAAAACGTAGCAAAATGCAGTTTGAAAGTTAAAAAATAAAAATAATTACCTCTATATTTATTTCGATTATCTATGTCAAGGATAGCTACTAAGAAGTTGCCAACGAAAATGGATTCAATAGAGAATGGTTGTTGATTTACATTCATAAAAAACAGGTGTTGTGCAAAACTTTGTTTACAAATATTCATTCGGTTCAATGTACTGTTATAAATCATTGCCGTAAATTGGTTAATATTTTAACATTGAGGCACGGGACAGACGCGAAGTTCATATCAAAATATACATTATAACACAATATCCGTTCTGCCGACACACTACGTTATAAAAGATTTCTTCAGGTGAGGATCAGTTGAATTCGGGAGCGGCCGAGGACATAATATATACTTTGTACTGGATATGTCAACTTGACGGCTGACAGCGGCTTGAGTGGTATTTAAAATGACCCCCTCCTGTTTATGGCGGAGGGGGGGGGGGGGTTGCATAACTTTTCAAATATCGCGTCGCTAGCAAATAAGTACAGAAGTACCTTTATTTTAATAAGTACCTTTGATGTAATAACATACAAAGGCATATGGAAAATAGATATAGAGGAATAACTTATGTTGCATGTGTATTTAAATACAACTATAAACAAGAAAACTCTCCAATACCAACTACAACGGAACTAAATAAGACAAATAAATGCAATTATAGAATCAATATAAACTCTCTCATAAAAATATTAAATAACGAAAAAGAATGGCAAGAAATATATCAATGTAACGATGTAGAAGATTGTTGCAAAATATGTTATAATAAATTGAGTCTACACATAAATGCCTTCAGAAATACCTCACCTCAAAAAATATCATCGAGGCTTAAACCAATTAAACCATGGATAACCCATGGATTAATCGTTTCAATTAGACACAAAGAAACACTTTACAAACAATGTATAAAACAACCGGAAGACATAACATTACAAAAACATTTTAAGGATTATAAAAAAAAACTTGCGTATCTAATAAAAAACACAAAAGATAATTACTATAAACAAAAACTAGAACTTACTGAAAATGATAGCAAAAGGACTTGGTCCATCATAAACGAAATTATTGACAAAAAACCATTCAAAAATAAAACAATCAACAACATCAACCATCACAATTCTAAAATTTGTTGTAAAGAAAATCCCTTTGAAGCCGCTAATGTATTTAACGATTTTTTTGCAAATGTAGGGAAAAACCTTGCTAACAAAATACAAAAAGACCCGTGTCTCAATGAACCCAACTCTACAGTAAATAAAGAGCAAAAAATTGAACTATTTCAACCAACAACACCAGAAGAAATCGAACAAATCATTACAGGTATGAAAGGAGGTTCGGCTCCAGGTTTTGACGGAGTCACAGTCCCAATATTGAAAAGCATAAAATCATTAGTATCAAAACCTTTAACTCATATCGTCAATACAAGCTTTCAAAGCGGAGTATTTCCATCTATATACAAACAATCTGTAATTATACCAATATTTAAAACCGGCAATCCGGAAGAAACAACCAATTACCGCCCAATTTCTTTACTATCAAATATAGCAAAAATTTTTGAAAAAATTGTAAAAAAAAGAATAAATCATTTCATTAAGACTAATGACATAATTCATGAAAACCAGTTTGGTTTCATGGAAAACAGAAGCACAAAAGATGCTATTGCTAAATTATCTCATACTATACAAGACGCATTAGATAAATCTTTAAAGTGTATTGGTATATTTGTTGATCTTCAAAAAGCTTTCGACAGCATTTCTCATGTCAAATTAACACAAAAACTAAACGCTGTGGGTTTTAATGGCAGAGCCTTAAGATGATAGACTTCGCTTTTCGGCCCATACAAAAAGGATACCCAGGAAAAAACACTTTTCTACATCGAAAATTGCACAAAATGAATATATTTTTTTTATACTGCCTTCTAGAGGGTGAACACTATGTCGATATGTTTTTGAATTTTCGATGCGTTTCGTATTAACGTAAACATTCACTGTCAAATATGTACGATTTATCAAAAAATATTATTTAAGGAAAAAGTGCTGCTAACTCAACTCTCATAAAGAATTATAAAATTATAAAAAGCTACCGACGTAGCTTCTTCTTTCTAAAAAATATATATTTAAAAAAAAATTAATTTCGTGAAAGTTTCGGTGTAGAAAAGTGTATTCTCCATAAACCCCTTTTCGAGTGATTTCTGTAGGTAAATTTGAGCGTTGTCTCATTCGCACATTTCGCATTCGCATGTATTGTAAGTGTGCGTGAGCTAAATTGTGAGCGGGACAGAATGACAGACGCGAGTGTTCCGCGTGTGGTTCAAAGTCTAGCCTCTTAAATTGGATAAAAAGTTATCTTAATAACAGATCACAAGTGGTAAAAATTAACCATACATTGAGCAAACCTCTTACAAGTGATTTTGGAATACCACAAGGTACTGTATTAGGGCCATTACTGTTTATCATGTATGTCAACGACATTTTTACACAAAACCTCAGTGGATGCGTTATTTCTTACGCGGACGACACTATCATCATAGTTAAGGGTCAGGACTGGAATATTCTAAAGAAAATGCAAACAATGACATGCAAATCCTAAAAAACTGGTTCGACACAAACCTGCTCTCAATTAATGCAAAAAAGACACTTTACATTCCCTTCTCAATAAATAAGTTCAGAACTCACCCAAACATCGATATAATTATACACAATAATAAATGTAACAAAACTGTCTGTAATAGTTCATGTAAAAAATTAAATCATACAACTGAAATAAAGTACCTCGGTGTAATTGTAGACCAACATATGAAATGGAACAGACACATATGTGAACTTGTTAAGCGCATTAGGAAATGTATTTATATATTTATTAGATTAAGAAATATTCTCAAGGTAAATAATTTAAAAAAGGTGTACTATCCACTAGTACAGTCAGTAATTCAATATGGAATTATTGGATGGGGAGGTGCATATAAAAAAATTGTAAACCCTGTAAATGTGGTTCAAAAACTAATTATTAAAGTCATTTTAAAAAAACAACCTACATTCCCTTCTGCAACATTGTTCAAAATTTTCGAAGTTCCAAAAATTGAAGATCTCTATAAAAAAGACTCAATATTACAAATATTCAAAGATAAGACATTAAAAAATAATAAAGTTAACTCATCGTTAAGACGTAAATATAATATCCAAATTCCATTATTTTCTACTCAACAAATGCAAAATAATGATGTATACAAAGGGATAACTTACTTCAATAGCCTTCCCGAAGAAGTAAAAAAAATAAGAGATTTAGCATTATTCCAGAAAAAGATCAAACTATTCTTAAAAAACTGTATGCAATAAAACCATGTAACCTTAATCCTGTAAATCAAACCATCAAATATTGTATAATGTCTTCCTTAATCTAGTCCTTAAGATATTATATTAATTATGGACTAAAAATTGTATATTCTTACATAACTCCTACACCAAGCTCAAGAGCCAGTTCTCTTAATTGGTGTAGAAACCAAAAAAATGATGTTTTCACCTTTTTGTTATACCTTTTTATTATATTTTTGTTTTTATTTCGTTATTCTATTGTTAAACAATGATTAAATTTTGTAAAATTGTTGTGTGTAAGAGGTGAAATAAATTGAAATAAATAAAAAAAAAATATATATATATTTAAAAAATACTTTTAAGTAACTACAATACAATGGCATAAAATATACAGACAGACAGTTTTAACACAGGCAAATTACTCATATTTATATTTATACATAAGATAAGATTACATAAAATATCAATATAAAAACGCTTGATATATTAACCATTTTTTAATTTTGGTGATCTATAATTTATATGATATTGTATTATGAAATTTCTTAAATTCGGTGGTGCAATTTGATTGATCTTTTATGTGCATTGGAATCTTATTAAATGTGATAGGCACAAGATAAGAAAAAGTCCGTTGTCCGTATTTATTTATAATTTACTTAGAATAATAGTGGTGTGACCCGCTCAAATAACTCATATGTATACGACAAACTAAAGAGGACACAAGTCTTACCAAAATGACAGATACACTAATCACAAAATTTCCATGTTTGAACCGTTTACAATTTATTGACCCAAGACTACAAGTTTATAACTACATTATAAATGCATTGTCATAATGTTGTCAAAACCGGTTGTTGCTCCCATGGCGTCGGATGTAACTAAATTATGCCGAAGATGATATTATTCGCGTCGACTACGTACATTTATATTACTGCCGATTATTCCCATTTATTACAAATTTCGTGAAAAAAGTTATTTAGTTCCACTTTTTACCACCTGCAGAGATAAGCGTGTCAAACTGCTACAATATTTTAAGACAACCTTATGGGGACACACGCATTTGTCAACAATAGTAGAAAACTACCTCCTACCTATGAATTGTAAGTTCCTCCTGTCCTAAAATGAGTTTTGTAACTCATCGGGATTGCTCTAGCAAGAAATAAAAACAATGAAAAAAAAAAAAAAAAAAAACCTGTAAAAAAATCGTAACGAGATTGGGCACCGCCTGTGAGATTCAAATTTTCAGAATATTGGTGAAACACGGTGCACTGGCCAATCTTTTATACGAAATATTCCCACGTGGCATTACATGTGATTTTTTTAATTCTATATTTGTTTGTACGATATATTTTATATATACAGGATATAACAGCACGTATCCGATGGATTATTACCAGCGATTGTTGAGCATATTTCGAATGCATTATGTCGTTACGATGATATATTTTTTTATTAAAAACTAAAAATATTTTTTTCATTCACACGTCGCAACTGATCACATTTCTACAAGTCGCGACGGGATCACGTGATACGCGCCCTGTCTCGTGTGTTACCGTGCTGCTGAAGGAGAAAAGTTATCATGTGACTCTTCACTTGCGACGTGTGTTGGATACATATTTTTATTGTTTTTAATTGTAAAAAAAATCATAGGACAGCAAAATGACATATACATTTATTACTCCAAATACGCTCAAGAATAGCTGGTTAAAATCCTTCGAGTACGTGCTGTTACATCCAATAGTTTATTTTTGTGGTAAATCGATTTAAAACATGCTGAGATCCGGACGAAGTCGAGAAATCACATCATGTGAATATAATAATTATAAGTAAGGTCGGTGATAAATACAGTAGTCATGCAAATTTAATAAAGTTAAAACTATAATATTGTTTATTTTAAAATACAACAAACGCTACTTATTTTAAACACGCATTGTTATCGATGATTGTATGGTTGGTAACTGAACAATAATTAGCTCTCGTAGATTCCTACCCATCTGGGTAGCATAATAAATAATATTTGTATAAATTAGCTATGCAATTGCTAGAATTAAACCAACTATCGACAAACATTATATAATGCAGATATTGAAACAATATTAGGTCATAACAGCTATCAAAGAATATGATGTGGAACACAGAAAAATAAGGTCGGCAATGTTATGCGATATTGAACTCTAAAGTACGTAGTATTCTCTACAGCCCATTAACGCATGACATTGCTAATTCAGATAGAACCTTGTTTTTCCTAGAAAATGATGCCACATCTCAAAAATAACATATTTCAGGGGTAAAACATCCATGTTTTAAAGGGTCAAAAAACAATGTTTTTCCTTGGCTTTTTACTAGGAATTGAAATAAGAAATCAACGGTAGCTACCTAATTAAGTTAACTAAAATGCTTTTTAAAAACAATCATTTCAGAATTTTCCTTTGAATAATAGGAAAAATGTGGTAATTTTGGAAAAAACATACCCTCAAAAAAGTTATTATTTTTTTATTCTAATGAAGCTCAATTTTAGTGGAACTCGATTTCAAATTAACTGATAATTTAATTTAATTAAATTAAGTGTTAATAAATACTTCAACCACTCGAACGCTTTTTGCCACATTATGGCACTATTTCCAAAGCCTCGGATTGCTTTGCTGCCACGATGCGGCAAATATTCTCTGGATTCTTTAAAGTGTTTTAAAGTTAACGATTTTATAATATTTTTTTATAAATCCTACGAATATGTGATAATAAACAAGATATAGGTGAATTCATTGGCTATATAGAACTATGATCAGTTTGTATGTGACCATATTCAAATTCGGAGGTATGATTTTTTAATGTGGGCGGAAAAATTTCCTTTAGCAATCCGAGAAAAAAGTTTTAAATTGCTGTGTTGTTCCAGCGCTCCAGTGGTTAAAAAAAAAATTCTCTTACAAATCGAATAATTTATTTTTTCGACATTTTACAGTAGTGTAGACATGGTTTTTTCTCGTTTGACATGGATTTTTTAAAACTGTTTTTTTCAAAAAATGTCTTCTTCAAAAAACTATGAAGGTAAAATGACCCATGAAAACATGGTAAAAATCATGAATCTGCCAACACTGTTCCAAGGATACGTCTCCCTGGTAAAGGAGAGGCCCCTAGTTCGAGCCTCGGTCGCAAAATAACTTTTTTTTCTTTTTTTTCAGTCATAATTCATCATGTTAATCATGACAACTTTCCAATCAGATAATTACTAATCTTATAATGCAAAAACTCTTAAACACGAGAACTTTATGAAAAAATTCCATGAATACTGCACAGCTATTTGATCGTTGCAACTATTTTCATTTTTAATGTCATTTCTATCACGAGCTATGGAGTTTTGAAATATCCCTCTGACTGTCAAAGAATAATTCAAAACGTTCGGTTATTGGTTCCATATTGTTCAATTAGAAAAAAAAAACTAAAAAACCGTGCTAAGATCCCGGGCGTTTTGGAATTGAAGAAATTCACATATTAAATATAAGTTACATATTCATAATAAAAACAACTTGAAATAATTAAATTAAAACAAATAACTTTGTTTAAACCACCAATATAATCACATTTACCAACATGTTTCAAAACCGATGGTTTCTTCGTCAGAGTAGTAAAAAAAAAAAAAAATTGCCACAAAGTGATTTTGCGAAGTTAGAAGAAACAACTTGAAATATTCATGCACACAGATTAATTTTATTTGATTACTAATTAGTATTAGAAACAACTAGGATTTTCTGTTTGACAGGTTTTGAACACCTAACCTCTGGGTCAATAGTCAAGGATCGTACTGCTCTGCCTCGGCTCTTCAAAGATCTGAACATTTCTGCAACGTTTCAATATAATATATTCTACAAAATAACTTTTAAAAATGCAATATATCTGTTTATCACATTTATCAGTCACGATCTGACAAATTTAGCATTCAAATTGCAAGTACCTACGCGATTATTGAGCAATGTTATGAAATAACAATCGGTGGCTAACAAATGTATTTTTCACCAGCTGAAGTCTTGGTGTTACCGGGCTTTACGCACAGGAAAATAAATTCTAAATCAGAGAGTGACGAAAATTTCCCTTTTATTTTCAATATAATGTATGGAAAATTTCATGAATAAGTTTAAAAATTATGGTTTAAGGGGTGGGAGAAAGGTATGGGGGTAACTTTTTTGACCACTCGTGTAAGCAGTGACTATCCTCTTGATTCTAAAGTCAAGTGTGAAAAATTTCATCAATCTCAGAAAAATACTGTAGATTTGTATAAAAATCAAATAATCATTTTAATAGAAAAATCAAACGATAATTTTAATAGAAAAAACGATCATTTTACTAAAAAAAACGATCATTTTAATAGTAAAAACGGTTAAAAACGGTACTGAAGTTTTTACGAACAAATTAACAGGGTTTCAATGTTTATTGGCGGGAACATGTAAGAATAATTTGTTAGTATACGTAATTTCGTACGTATTTTACCGCCAATAAACATTGAAACACTGTTAATTTGTTCGTAAGAACTTCACTCCCGTTTTTAACCGTTTTTACTATTAAAATGATCGTTTTTTTCAAATAACATTTTTCTCCGTGTGTCTGTGGATAGCGGGCGGTGTGGATTTGTTTTGTATACAAATCTACAGTTTTACTTCTAAACTGGTGAAAATTTGCACACTTGACCACAAAAATAAGAGGAAGGTTACAGTCTACATTATATTTCGAAAAACTGTGTGATGTGTCTGATGTTTTAGCTCGCATTTAAACCACCAAATGTGCTCTATGACGCGACCATACAACTATGCATTCCTCAATACCAGTGATATCTAAGTAAATTGCCCTAGATCTATTGGAGAAAAATATTTTTTAGTTTCCCCTAGCACAAAATCTAGGGCAATTCTGAAATGATGACATCACGAGGTCAAATTCTAGGGGAAAATTTTAAATATTCTAGGGAATTTTTAAGTATTCTGGGTAATTTTCGAAACATTCACACATTCTGGGAATTTTTTGTTCGAAATTCTGTGGTTTATTATTTTTAATTATTTATTACACAGCTCAGATACCCATTAAAACTTATATTACATTATGAATAACCATGATATATGGACTAAAATTGAACCGAAACACCATGTATTGCTGGTATATGAATATTATTTTATTTAAATTAAAACAAATAACTTTGTTTAAACCACTAATATAATAACAATTACCTACATGTTTCAAAACCGATGGTTTCTTCGTCAGGGTAGTAATGACATTAGTAACAAAATAAACAAACAAGTATAGACTAAAAAGAACTATGGACAAAAATATTTTAGAGAGAGGTGATTAATTAATAAAAAATATCGTAAAAAACAATTATTTTAAATTAAATATAAAAATTATTTAAAAAATATGAAAAATTACATTAAATAAATTATCAAAACATAATTAAGATGTTTAAACAACAAAAATAAATTATTTTAAATATAATTATTAATAAGAAAATAAATTTAAGAGATGGCTATTTTTAAAAAATATTTGGTTATTAATAATATTTAATTTGCTATTAACACTTTTTCTAATTTCTAAAATTTCTAAGTTTGCTAATTGTAAATCTGTTGAGTTTGTGTGTAAAATTTTTAACCCTTTATTTTTACTTGCCAATCACATTTTAGAAACAAATCATTCTTTTGATATAAATAAAGGGTTAAAAATTTTACACACAAACTCAACAGATTTACAATTAGCAAACTTAGAAATTTTAGAAATTAGAAAAAGTGTTAATAGCAAATTAAATATTATTAATAACCAAATATTTTTTTAAAATAGCCATCTCTTAAATTTATTTTCTTCTTAATAATTATATTTAAAATAATTTATTTTTGTTGTTTAAACATCTTAATTATGTTTTGATAATTTATATAATGTAATTTTTCATATTTTTTAAATAATTTTTATATTTAATTTAAAATAATTGTTTTTTACGATATTTTTTATTAATTAATCACCTCTCTCTAAAATATTTTTGTCCATAGTTCTTTTTAGTCTATACTTGTTTGTTTATTTTGTTACTAATGTCATTACTACCCTGACGAAGAAACCATCGGTTTTGAAACATGTAGGTAATTGTGATTATATTAGTGGTTTAAACAAAGTTATTTGTTTTAATTTAATTCAAAATGATGCCACAAAGTGATTTTGCGAAGTTTGAAGAAGAAATTATTTTATTTATTTATTTATTATTTTTAAAAACATTACATATTACAATGATCTTTGGCTGTCCAACTATGAAATTAACATGTTTTAGGACAGTCAAAATGCGCAGATTTATTAAATGTAATTATTGTTTTGTCTATTGTATTAACTTTTACTTAAATAATGCACTTTACTTAAATAAAAAAATTAAAAAAGTTTTTATGTTTGATACAAGAAGTTGCTTATGAATTGTAAATATATATTTTTAAAAATTTACTTTACAAAAATAAACATTGTTCAATTAAATTATCCATCTTCATAGGAACGTACACACTGAACTGTTTGAATAAAAAAAATCACACAGAGAGTAAATTCAAATAATGATTATTTCGCGATTATTGGGAGATATTGCGCAATATTTTTTTTCACATAAATTAATTCAAACAAACCTGTGAAAGGATCCAACGAAGAGGTCTTCTGACTTTCCCTGTACCCTGAGTTAGCGAACTAATTTCCTGTCAAAAAACTCAACATTAAACAACAATAAAAGAAAACCAAATATATGACAAAATACGCGATAAAAATTTCGCGCCAATATATTCATACGACTGTCATACAGAGGAAAAGAAAATGTAAAACTGTGTTTAAAGTGAAATAGTGTGTTTATTTACGACACATCCAATGTTACTAATAATAACTATTGATAGTTCATAGCAACAGAATTAAATACAAAAAAATACCAACTTCACTTTAGTAAACGATATTCTGCTTAATTAAAATAATTTATTTTTTTCAATTTAATAGAAGAAATTGGTACATTGTTAAATTTATTTTAACTAGTTAGTATAAAGAAATATATTGATAAAGAGGTTGTTATTGCTAGTAAGGCTTGACTCTAAGAAGAAAAACATCGTTAACGAACCTCCGAAAACATCCATCTTTCCGGCTTCTCCACTTTCACTGATTGATCTAATAACGACATTTTATTATTGAAAAATGCTTCAGACGTAGACGAAATAAAACTAATTTTAAAAAAATCTCCTTCGGTAAGATTTAACTAGGTTCCTTTTTATTACTAAAATAAATTATTATCGACTAATATCACAGGCGACGTTGACCACTACACAGGAATAACTTATGAGCTAATTTTGGTTCCGGTCGTTACTAATATTAATTGACGGAAAGATTCACTTCTCGACCGGCTTTTGAGATCACTGTTTACAAACTGAAACTGATTCCAAAAATGATTCCTTAATATACTTCCGATCTCCCATCCCACCTGTCTGGGACGCGGTGAGTTGACGGAATGCAAAAAAGTGTGAAAAAAATCGATTGTTTTGTTGACTGTTTCTGATAAGAGTTGGTTTAGTCATAATTTCACAAGATTTTATTACTACAGCCAAAATAAAATATATTGTTAAAATACCAAATTCTTACTTATTACTTTTATTTATTTAATCAATAGATTAGAAATTATAATACAGCCTTGACTCTTGATGTGACCACGCCGACTGTAATGCTACGTACATCAGACAGACCGGAAGGGCATTCTCAACTAGATTCAAAGAACATATTCGATGTTATAATAATAAAAACACATCTTCAAAATTCGCAGAACAAATCTTGGTGAATAATCAAAACCCACATTACAACAAGGGACCTAAACCATTACATGTAGAAAGAAAAGGTCTTCGATTGAATTTACTAGAACAATTAGAAATCAATAAACGCACGAACGACCCTAATTTAACATTAATTAATAAAGTAAGGAAAATAATCTATTCACTTCTTCTAAGTATTTTCCCAAAACCTAAACAATATTCATAGCAGTAACGTCATTATTAAACTAAGAACACATTTGCAAATTTCAAAATACCCCTGGGGGAGATCTATTACTTTCCCAAGAAATCGGCTTAACCGATACTAAATCAATTTACTCACTTTCAAATTGACATTTTAAATTGTATAAATATCGTCGCCTAATTGTGGAACACCTCAGTTTTAAAATGGCCTTGTAAGCCGTAACAGCTGTCACAATAATTAAAACTAAAATACTTGCATAACTTAATAATAAACATTATTAAATTTAATTCTAAAAAAAATTACTCTTGATGGTGAAGAAAAGCTTTATTATTTTTTTAAAGAAAAGCTTTATTATTTTTTAAAGAAAAGCTTTATTATTTTTCTTTATAAATAACATTGTGAAAATAATAATTATAATTATTTTCGTGATTTATTTTTGGGGTGTTGTGCTACCTACCTCTATTTCCAACCTCACGCATCTGCTCCCTGATGATGGACACTGTAACGCTGTCCGAAAAGTTGACTAAAGAAAAAGATAGCGCAATACAATCTAATACCAAAAAATACATCACGATAATACTTTTAGCCGTGAAAATCACAAAACATAAATTTAAAAAAAAAAATTATTATATTAAATCTTGTGAGTATTTTGCAAAGAATATCTTGCTTCCAGGTAATTGTTAAAAAACATGAATGTTATATTTTGGTACAAAACAGTAACTTTGTGATTTGACGTATTTAATGAAATAATACAATTACTTTGTTTATATCCGCGAAATTTATTAACACCGACCGGTTTCATTAAACTATACATACTGAAACTTAATTTGTTTAATTCGTTAATTTGTTTGTTTGTTTCCTAATGATGCTTGTGTTAAGCGAAACCGGTCGCTATTAATACATTTCGTGGTTATAAATAAAGTATTTTTTTTATTTGATTATAAAATGTTCTTCATTAAAACAATTCAACAAATAATATGGAATTTATAATGAACGAAAATAAATATTGCGCAATGTTATTGTATCGTACGTGTCGTGGGAAGCCGAACGAATGTATTCACAAAAGAAATAAATTGTATTTGCAGGACATTTACTTTAATATCTAGACTCTAGACAATAATAATTCTTCTTTCAATAAAAAATAAAACAAACTAATTGTGACTGAAATTGGATGCTATTGATTATTGCGCAATGTTATGAAAACGCACGTGGTGTACTACAGAACCGCGCCCACATGTAAAAAATGATTATATTTGTGGAACGTTGTTGTGTCATCAACGCTATCCACAATCCATACAATCTGCATAATATATAAAAATTAATGTTTCTTCGCTTGTCCCTTATTATTTTCTAAACCATTCATCCGATTGCGATGAATTCTTGGTGATTCGATGTGCGCACGCCCGCGCAGGTTTCTGTATGTATAATAGTGAGCTCTGGCGTTATGAAATTTGTATAAAAATATTATAAAAGTTGGCCGCGAGTTGTGTGTATTTCATGTAGTTTAGCGGCAGGGATAAAAGGCGTAATAAGGGAGCGGGGGTCGGGCAAGCTAGGGGATACAATTTCTTTCTTTGAGTGGTATTCCAACGCATGCCGGGTACTCGCTAGTTCTTCATAAAAATGAGGTATTTCATTATAACATGGCAATGAACTTGGAAAAAATTAATAATATAATACACATGCTTTAGGTTGTTTATTGCACAACAGAACTCAATAAGCACGCGGCGTGGGAAAACGCTAATAATAGAACAATATCGATTGTTTTTTCAAGCATTGCAAGCCATCCTGTACGTTTTTTAAAAACACATAAAAAAAATGTGATTATTGCACAACATTATGAAATAACTAGAGCGAAATAATTTACAGATTTTTAAAAACTGTGATTATGATGTTTAAAAATAATACGATGTTTATTTTTGTATTTTGTTATATTATCTGTCACCTTCATTATCATCAATTATTTTATTATATGAAAACTTAATTATCATAATTATTAATTAGCTATATTATCTGTAATCTTCATTATCATCAATTATCATATTATTTGTTAACAAAATTATCATAAATTCATTGCTGCGTTAACTGTAAACTTTAATACCATCAATTATTATATTATCAGTATACTTCATCCCCATAAATTATATTATCTGTAAACTTCACCCGCTATAACACAGGGACATCCCTAGCATGGCGGGTGAAATAACAGAATATCTATACAATGTACAAAATTCATTTAATAAATAAATAAAAAATAAAAAAATAAAAAAATTCTATTCCAAGCTTCTGCTTAGGTATACATTCACAATGGGAATGTATGGCGAGCGATATGCTGAAATAGTCCATGACGCGCAAGGTAGAGCCGCGCCCGTTGCACACATGCTCCGAAAATACTGTAATAATTAATCATTTACGTAGTAGTGCCGTACACTTGCACCTATATCCACAGATGAAGATTAAATATTGAAATTGGGATAACAAAATACGTTTTTTCGGATTATTCATAGTGAAATCAGAAATCATATTTTCGAATTAATCACAGTGAATTCAAAATTCGGATTGACCGAATTATTCACCGTGAATACAGAATCCGGATATAATGTATATAACTTTTTTTTCAAATTGTGCCACAGGCTAATTAATATGCATATATGGTTTAAAAGATTATTAATGATCAACCCAATAACTAAAGTTCACACCACACGAGAGTACTAAACTTGAAAAAAAAAGAGTGTGCTTTAGACCACACGACTGAAGTAAATACATCTTTAGCTCCATCTATTCATCCTTATCCGCATCGAAATTTCAAATTTCGTTTTTTTTTAAGCCGGATGGGTATCCAAATTTTGAGTTTCTGGAAATCCGGATATTTCGAAACGGCTCCGGATTCGCAATCCCTAATGAAGATACTGTCAGTATTGCCCCGGATGCGGAGTAAGGACGTCATTTTCTTTGTCAAGTGATGAGAAAATTAATAGGAAATGTAGTGTAGAAACTGACATGTATTTTCTGATTTTTAAACAAATGTCTTTCCTTAAAATATTAAATACCTACTATCTTTTGCTTATTTGGAATATTTATAGAAAATTAGAAAAATGCGTTTTTTGACACGAGGTCTACTGTTCACAATATTACTAAAGACCATGCCCATCGACCCAATGACTCGGTAAGAGATCAAAGACCCTGCGCAGGGTCTTCGGTTTTTGTCGATTGCATCCTTACCGAGCCCGGTGTCAAAGGGACCGGAGCATCTTCCATTGATATATCAGTAGAACAAGGACAGCATTTCCACTTGACACCAGTGCTCTAAATATTGTAATTCGTTTGTTAAGTTAGGGTAATCTGTCAATCAGACCACCCGTTTCTGCAGTCAGGGGTTTTTTCATGTTTTTTGGGGCTCCAGACCTGAGTTGGCTGCCAAATTCAACAGTGAGGCGTACTGCGACCTGTATAGTGTCAGCAGTTGTATACTATAGTATAGTATAGTCAACTTGAAGAATAACTCGTGGTTGATACTTAATTCGACACCGTATTTAATTCCAGTGCCGAGATAATACGTAAAGATACGAATAATTAAATCAATAAGCAAACAACGTTACATTGTTGCAAACAAACATCGTGAAATAAATAGTGTTACTATATATATATAAATAGTATTAATATAATATCATATATAATGCAGAGAATAGCAGAGATAATATTTTTTACCTTTTTAATTATTGTGCGCGTCTGAAGGGTTTCTAAGGAGTACGTGAGGTAAAAACCGGCAAGCGAATTTGTGCTTTAAATTTTAAGCATTGAGCTTTTCTGGTTTTTGAAATTTATTTAATTTAAGTTTTTAATCCAGCAGGCCTGATTAGATGGTGCAAACCCAGTTTACCATATAATGTGAAATAAATACATACATATATGCAAATAACATGTTTAAAAAATAATAAATTAAAATAAAATGAAAAACATTACCATTTGTTATTTCGGCTACTGGCATTATACGTAGCTCTCTCATTCAAAATTTAGGCATATTAGATTTGTCAAAGAATTTATTTATTTATTTATTACAGATAGATACAAAAGAAAGTACAATTTACATATTATGAAGCTTTGCCTGTCCATTCAGTGTCCAACTAGGAAAGTTTCCCGTTCCAGGACAGACAAATTGACAGGTTTAGTTCATATTATTCCTTAAAAAATGTACATAATTACATAACAAAAACTAAAAACCATAAAAAAACAAAAAAAAAAAAAATTTCTCTGAAACCAAGTTGTGTAATTTTTTTGTGACTGCTGTAGAAAAAGTAATATGGTAGCATATATTTTATTCAGATTTACAGAGTATAAGATAAGTAGGTAAGTTGGTAGTATTTAGAGTGTAAACCAGGTACCTGTACATAAAAATGAAACAATCAGTCATTTTAAATACATGTAGGATTACGAAAGATTTTTTAAATGTTTATATTAAGGGATTAGTAGGATTCATCGGTCAAATTAGGAATTCTACCGAGCCGAACCCTCTGATATGAAAATATCTGGAGTCGGTGAATTATTTTTCCATTTAGTAGTCTGGTAGGTTAACGTGTTGTTTTTTATTGTTTTGTATTAATTATACTTATATAATACACTTGCATAGCGTCGATTTACTAGATGATCATTTTTGTGGAAAAGTGTGTGAAATGGTTGAGTTTTTCCTATGGGGAAAACTAAACCCGGACCCGCGCCTCCCATATGTATCCGCCACTGGAAGAGCTATATTGAATTCCGGAGACTGGTGTATTATAATGTGTTAATGTTAACGCATACAACTATAAATAACCAAATGCTAATTTAATACTATGAAGAAGAATTTTTTTTTATATATAAATATATTATTCTAAAACCTGAAATGTAAATTCAATTAGAAAAAATATAAATTATTATAAAACCAGAAATGTAAATAAAATTAGATTTAGAGATATATAAATACAAGAAATTATTTATTTTTATAAAAATATAAATTAATTTAAAACCAGAAAGGTAAAAAATACAATTAGATTTCGAGTATGAGGAAAACAGTCGTAGATTAATGCAGTGTTTCTTAACCTAGGTTCGATCGAACCCCAGGGGTTCGTTGAGTCAGTCTCGCGGGTTCGGCGGAGGTCAAGGAGATTTGCAGTAAATATTAATTATTATGTTTTTGTGTCAAAATCATGTTTTAATTTTAATGTTTTGTTCTTTTTTCTTAAAGGTTTTTGTTATTTAATGGTTTTGTTCATTTTAGGCACATATGTACATATTTATATCATACTAGATGATACCCTTCATGCGTTGCAATGCTAATTAAATAAATTAATTGTTTCTTCCTTCGTGTCATTTTCCATTCGTCCCCGTTCCCCTTCCAACTCCTCTTCCTCTTGCCCTCCCGCGTCCTCTTCCCCTCCCGCGTTCTCTTTTCCTTTCTCTCGCTCTCCCCTTTCTGGCGACCACCCACCCCCCTCAATCATTCCGCTTCCACCTTCTTCGCCTTCCCCTCTCCATCCTGCGAAGCCCCCTCCTTAATTCCCAAACCGACCGTCCCGCATACCCCTCCCCCCAGACTTTTTTCCCTGCCGCCTCGAAGAGCAGAAGGATTACCAGTCGTCGCGATGTTGGGGTTGAAAACCTCGAAGAGCAGAAGGTATATTTCGAGTAGGTGGAGGCTATGGTATCGGGCCGACACGCCGCTCGGCTTCCGCATGACGATCGAATCCAGACGGTTCAAGATGATAGTCATCAGGAGGCCAAAAACGCTCGTCTTCTGTCTGGTGATAATTCCTTCGCCAGTAGATATTTGCTTTGGCTGGATCAAAACGTCTGAGAGCAGGAGGCGAAAGGCACTCGACTACACTACGCTCGGACCGAGGGTGGTGAGGCTCGGCGGGTCCTGCTGGGCTGGTAGTTCACGAAATTTTAAGACGTGCGCCCATATATCAGTCGCAGATAGGCATACTCCGGGTACAGTACACACCAAACTTAAATGCCGACCTGGACTTGATACGATCCATTCTCGCGCAGGTACAGTCACATTACTGACTTTACTATTATCGTAAACGAAAGAGAATGATGCGTAAAACATACGTGCGACAGAGAAAATCGTGGGCGAGGAGGTATGCCGCTTTTCGGATCTTAAACTCGCTTTTTGCGACGATTTCCATACGGATATTAATAATATATTTCCTGATGTTGATACCAACGTCAGGTCGGCATTAAAGTTTTGCAAAGTTGCAAAAAAAGTCAATAATATTAAAATAAATGATGTAAGATAAAGACTAAGGAAAATAATTAATTTTCCTTGTACAATTCCATCTGTCGTTGTTTACGCTTCGGGTTGCAAAGTAAAAATTCCAATGGATGAGTATTTAAAACGATTTTAATTCACTAAAAGGAACACTCACATGAAATCTGAGAGGTATCTACGCTCACCTTCAGACGAAAGGTCGAGGTTCGAATCTCTGACAAGTTCAAGATAGGTGCTTTCAAGCGCACGTAGTTTGTTTTCTACGTCGCATCGGTCGCGTATAATAATATTATTTATATAGCATTATTATGCCATACCATTTTTGATCACTACACCAGTTTTATCGCCCGGCTTCCATAATGAAGAATTGAAAAAAAAATTGCCTTTAAAAATGTTTATATTATATTTAAAGCTCGTGAAATAACGTTTCCAGCTTGAAATAGTTGCTTTGACATACAAGCATAAAAATTAGACATGAAAAATCAATACGAATTTCATGATGCCAAAGCTCACCCCTTAAAATGATGTCTTGTATTTTTGTAAGCTTTGTTTTTTTTTAGGATTAATGTAACTTTTCGAACTTAAAATAGTTACTTTGACGTACAAGCTTAAATATTATACACGGTGTATCGGCACGTACCCGACAAACTTTAATCAGCGATTCCTGATTATATTTAGAGTAAAAATGTTATGGCAACTTTGCTCTCCGGTAACATTTAAAAAAAAAATCCCCACTCCGTCACTGTCACACAACTCCGCGCTACCCCCTCCCCGCTACCCGCACCTTTCCACGCGAGAGCATCGCGGTGGGTAGCGAGGAGGGGGTAGCGCGGAGTTGTAGACAGTGACGGAGTAAGGATTTTTTTTTTTGACAAAAAAACGTTACCGGAAAGCAAAGTCGCCATAACATTTTTTATTCTAAATATGATCAGGAATCACTGGTTAAAGTTTGTCGGGTACGTGCCGATACGACCTGTATATAAAAAGCAGTGCACATTTCATGACGCCAAAGCACAAGGCTTAAAAGTCGCCACTGCCTTATATCGAGTTAAAACAAAAGGTTCTTACTGAAGCAGTTTAGTTATGTATAATAAATTCTGTAATATTTTTACTAAATATGTGTAAGACCATAAAAATAAGTACTTACATAAAAAATAGAATTAATTAATAAATAACATAAAGTAACTGATAAATTTATCCAACAGGTCAGTTTTACACAATTACTTTAATCGCATTTAGCTGTATTATTTTCGAAATAACTTAAGTGTTAGCCTCTTCAAGAATCAGATTAAACGGGAATTATTTATGTATCAACTTTCCCTTTTACAGCCGAAAAGCGATTTTTATAAAGCCATCAAACTTAATAAATCGAGCCCGCAACCTCCCGAGTCAAATTCAAATTAATGCGTGGACCTCCACATTGGAGGTCACTGCAATACGCATTTAGGTACCCACAAAGAAATATGAGAGACTGTATGTATCTTCCTTATTATTGTATTATAAAATGTCAAGTGTTGCATCCGAAACTGGTTACGAATTATAGCTTCAGATGCACTTGGAAATGGACTGCAAATACTAACAATCAAACGAGACGGAATGGAATGGTTTGCTGGAATTAAATGACAATATGTGTAGAAAAAAATAGGGATGCAAGGAAGAAGGATAACCAATCACTTATCACCGTACTTCTGCAAAGGAGCACTAAACATAATCACTGTATAGTTATATTATAGTCCCACCGCGATACCTCGAGTTAATCATCGCCACAACAACACGAATAAGTACATACTGTTTACTTTAGAGATAATCAAATACCTTATTTTTAATTCAAAAACAAGATTACGAACACGAAAAACAACAGCAACTTGATTTTCAGGTAGTTCCAATTCTTATTCTGTTTTTTTTAAACTTGCTATAAAATTTGCTATTTTTCTTGACATTGTTTCAAATAAAAGCTTTTCCAGCAAGCTGATGTGGTTAGGGAGATATAGGTTCTAGATAAGTGACGTCCAGGTAGGAACTATGCACATTTTAATTTCAAAAGCAAACAAAGAAAGAATTCAATATCATAAGCCAATGAAAACACATTCCTGCTGCGAAAACAAAATAACATGTGTATTTTCAAAATATTATTAGTTAATAAGGATAAAGTTTATTATAATTAGAGATATGTATAATAAGTAGGTCCCAATGGTTGACCTCGTTAAAGTGCTGTCTCGGTAAGACCGGAGATAGATTCGATTCCCAGTTGCGACCGCTATCTTTTTATTTATCTGTGTCCTGTTCTGCCCTGTGTAATGTTTCGATTAGATTATTAGTATAAACTTATTAAGTTAGATAAAATTTGATACATTTAATTAAAATCTAAATAAATCCATACTTCAAACAATGACTTAAGATCAATTTAAAAAAATCAGTCAAATTCTTAGGTAGGTACCTACCTACCGGAAAATATACAAATTAGTCAACAATAATATTAATATTAATTTTTCTGACAATAGCGAATTAAACAACGTTAATAGTTGATAATAATGCAAATATTTTTCTCACAGAAAATAACCTGAAAAATGTTTTTTAGGGATCCATTCGTTGTGAGTCGGGTTAAGGTAGGGGATGTAGGAAGGGATTTAATGCGGGTCTTGAAGAAGTCCGGATTATATGAAGGAGGAAAATATATAGCGGTAGTTCTTTTCACATACGAGTTACACAAAAACGAAGAAACGACTCGTTCTCACGACGCACATTGGGCTGAAAATCGCCTTTCATAGACATAGAGACTTGAATTTTCAAGGCTCTTTTATTGGCTAGAAATGGATTCTTCTGATCATTACTATGCTATAAAATTTCGTATGAAGCAATTGCGTGTACAAATGAAGGAGTTATCATTTTTTAAAGAAAAAATAGTATGGCACTGACATTAAAAATGAGGCTATCTCTGGAATCATAAGGTTGGCGATTATATCCTTACACACAGATATACTACTATTTATTTGTGTTTTTTTGACATACTTCGTATTGTGGCGCAACTTGCGCTTTTTTTTTTAAATCCTCAATGTTGAAAAAAAAACTTTTCTTATGTTGATGATTCATTTTAATGCTTAAATGCTTTACATATGAGTATGCTTTGTCTAGTTTACAATATTTTATTGACACTATAAACCATAATTTTGCATAAACGCACGATTCAATTCGATTCAAGTCTCTATGTCTATGAAAGGCGATTTTCAGCCCACTGTGCGACGCGTCGCGACGTCAGCATTGAGCGTTCCGCTCGTGTCCGTCGAGTTTCACGCACGTGTACCGGTGCACCGGGGATCTATACTGTATGGGATATGTATCTCTATCTATGTGATATATCTACGCTGCTAGCCCCATTAAAATTCCTGTAGAACAGACTCAGCATGCCTACATTGCGTATGTGCCTTGCTGATGTTATGTATTGATATGTTGGTATTCTATTGTCAATAATATTGTGATGTTGGTAGCCCACAAGCGGCACTTGGAGAATAGCCTGGAATGTATCGGAGTGTCAATAAACGTCATAATAAGTCAACCGTTTTCTTACTGATTGCAAATCCCAGACATTATAGAGATGGCAACCGTTTCATAAGAGGGAATCAGACGAATCGTCCTCCTTCGTATAGAATAAAGAATATTGTTTATGCTCCATTATAATATATTTTTTTTATGTATTTTTTTATAAAACAATATTTGGTTATGTGAGCCTTACTAAGTGCTTATCTTACCCGTGATGAGGCCCCATCTCAATATAAATGTATTATACAGGTTGTTAAGGGATGAATAACCAGTGACGACATGCGGAATTTTTTGTTGTTGTTTGATTATGACTTAAATAAAAAGAAAAAAAAGCCATCGAAAAAGTCACCAGAGACCAAAATTTCATTTTGATTTTTTACTCCAAATAATTTCAGGAATCACTGGTTAGATAGAGTAAGGGGTTTTCTCACCATCCTCCTAATAGCTTATACGTGGGATAAAGTTTATTTTCAATTGGCGATTTACGGTTTATTTATTTATTAAGTCGTATCTATGAATATGGTTATATATATATATATTTTTTTTTTTTATTGAGTACAAAAGGATACATAAATTACAAATATATATTTTTTACAGTGATTAATTACATAATATATGTATTTGATGTACCTCCATAAATAAGCAGGGCCTGTGTGTATTGGATAAGTTGGCTGAGTTTTCTAACTATTGCAAGTATTTTATTTTTAATAATAATCGTTATAATATGGATAAGCTATTAGGAGCATGGTGAAAAACCCGCTAAGTCAAGTACGTCCTTTAACAGCCTGTATAAAATATTTATAAGATGTAAATAAAATGGACTATGTAAATTGAAATTATATTAATGAATTCAAACCGTCTTAACGAATTATCAATAAATAAAGAAACAACAAAATAAAGTAATAAAAATAAAATAATACAATTTTTTTAATAAGGCAATTCGTATTATGGTTAATGATAATATTATTAATTTATGAAACAATTTTAAATATTCAAACAACGTTGATTGGAAAATAAGATTTAAGGCTATGTTTTCTTTCGAATCATAAGTTTTTGTTTCTTCTCTGTGTTATTCTACTTAATTTTTTAACATTTGCTAATAATTTTCCTCAGCGCCTATGTCATATTTGAAGATACTGGGTGGAGGGTATTTTAAGTATATTAAGCACAATGGGTTCTTTAATGTAAAAACGTACGAGGCGTGGTTGGAATCTGGGGGTCGGTGTGTCCAGGAGTAACAGGCGTACGAATCAAACAAGGCGAGGTCGAGAGAGTCCGATGGATATGTCGGTGTGAAGATGTTAAGAGCGATTGACCAGCGGCTGAGAATTAAAGTTTGCACATGCTTGCAACTGTACAAGGAGGTTCCAATGAGAAAGATAGATTATTTCCCGTATCAAATTATTAAATTTAAAATAGATTTATTTCATTCAAAACTTGCTTTAATATATACATACCTACATTCAAGTATGTAAAAAAATATGCTCAAAACGCACGATGATAAATTATTAAATATCGTGTACTTAATTATTTTACGGATAAACGCTTTTTAAAATTTATGCTTTGAAATATTCATTTTATGATCGGAATAACCTTATTAATGAACTTTCAATAAACGAAAATCTCTACACGGAGAAAAATGTTATTCTAAAATACGGTCATTTTATTCGTAAAAACGGTTAAAACGGGAATGAAGTTCTTACGAACAAATTAACAGTGTTTTAATGTTTATTAGCGGGAAAATGTAATAATAATTTTTATTATACGTACGAAATTACGTATACCAACAAATTATTCTTACATGTTCCCGCCAATAAACATTGAAACCCTGTTAATTTGTTCGGATGAACTTCAGTCTCGTTTTTACGAATAAAATGATAATATTTTAGAATTACATTATTCTCCGTGTACCTGTTCCTTTAAACCCTATTTTATTATATATGTATGAGAAACGCAGATATATTTTATTGTAATATTATATCATTATATTAATTTACTATATTTACCAAATTATTTATTTTGTATTTCACGCCCTGCTGGGCTTTTACATGTTATTTTTATTATTAACAAAGTACATTTAAATCAGCATTACAAATAATTCACACAAAAGCAAAAAATAAAATTAAACAAGCAAAGTACATCTAAATAAGCATTACAAACAATGTAATATTATAAATTTATAATCAGATACGTTTTTATATTTTAACGGCCAAAAGCGTTTTCGTTGTTTGTTTTTGGGGTGTTTTGCCGTGTTGCGATACCTCCTTCTATAGCTGACGTTTCGGACAGCGTTGCAGTGTCCATCATCTGGGCAGATCCGGCAGATCCGACGATGTGAACGCTGTCCGAAACGTCAGCTAAAGAAGGAGGTAGCGCAACACGGCACAACACCCCAAAAACAAACAACGAAAATTCATAATCAATTCGAAATTACCAATAATAGAAAACAATACTTTGTTTCAACTTAATTACTGAAGAAACAACTAGGAATTTCAGGCACCATTGACTAAAGTGATTAATTTAACATGTCCGCAAATTTAAAACATATAATTATCCACATTTAAAACTTTTATTTTCTTTTATTACTATTTTTTTCTTATTTTTTATATTTTTTATTTGTATTCTTTCTCTTCTTTTTATTTCTTCCATTTATTTTTGTTTGTAGGAAGACACCTTCAATATGTTCCATATATCATCCTAATTTGACTGCCCTAAAACGGGATTCTTCCTAGTTGGGCAGCGAAAACATTTTATAAATAATGTATAATATATTTTTAATTAATGAAGATAATATTAGCGAAAGTCAATCGAAAATCCGAAACAGAAAAATCAGAAAAAGATATGTATCCATATCTTTTTCTGATTTTTCTGTTTCGGATTTTCGATTGACTTTCGCTAATATTATCTTCATTAATTAAAAATATTATAATTTGAGGTTTAACTCTTTAAGTTAAAAAGTTAAAAATAAAAATAAAAATATAATATATTTATTAAAAAAAAGTTAGTAAATAAAATATTTTAATTTTATAGAAAATTCTATTTTATTGCATTATTTTTCATTTCCAGTATTTTTTTTATTTTTTATTACAGTAATTAACTTGTTAGTAATTAACTTGTTAATTAATTAGGTGTTGTTTTGGATAAATATGCTTTTTAAGCACAGACGTCAGGTTTGTGAGTCAGTCTAAATACATAGTAAATATTTACCAAAACAGAATATTAAACGTAATAACATCGTAACGTAATGTGCAATACTTAACTTACCGTAGAAAATAAAAAACATTTTTTTTACATTAACTCCACACAGGAGGCCCTGAGGAAAATAAATTGCCTCAGGGCCTATGTCATCTTTGAAGATGCTGTGAGGAGCATCTTCCATTGAAATACCGGTAGAACAAGGATAGCATTCCCACCCTACTCCTGTGCTCTAAAGAATGTAATCCGTTTGTTAAGATGGGAGAATCTATCAAGCGGACCACCCGTTTCTGCATAGAGTCGATCGTTTTTTTTCAAATACATTGGGGCTCCTGACCAGAGATAGCTGCCAAATTCAAGCGCGGGGCGTACTTGCGATTTGTACAGGGTAAGCAGTTGTGCACTATTAAAGTATCTGCGGGCCGTGTACAATACGCCCAGTTTCTGAGAGGCCAACTTAAATCTGGCTTCGATGGAGCCCCCGTACCTGAGCTGGTCACTTAGAGTTACACCGAGCATATCAATGGAGGACCTGTTCGGAAGAATGCTACCGTTGAAGGAGACTAGATTGTCATTTCGATCCCTTTTAGACGTAATAAGTTAAAATGCATTCAATTCAAGGCCTCCTGTGCGGAGTTAATATAAAAAATAAAGGTTTTCAATAAAAATAAAAAGTGCAAAACCAAAAACGCTAATATACGAGTATCTTCTTCTTATTTCAAAGAAAGGCAAACATTTCCGGGATAAAAACCGAAATATATTTGAAAAACTCCTTTTATTCTACCATCAGTATAAGTGGAAAATATTGCATATACAAAGTTGGACTTAGGGGGTTTCTCGCCATCCTCTTCACAGCTTATACGAAGGATAAAGTTTATTTTCGATTTTCGATTTACGGTTTATTTATTTATTAAGTCAGAGTTTATTATTCGGTACTCGAATCTATGAATAGTGGTTATATATTGGATAAGTTGGCGATAGTTTTCTAACTATCGCGAGTATTTTCTTTTTGTTTTTATATGAATAAGCTATTATGGTGAGAAACCCCATTAATATAATACTTATAAATGTTAAGATCTACCTACTCATAACTTGATCCTGACTAAGAAGAGATCTTCCGAAACCGGTTTAAAACAATTATAAGTTAATAAATTATAATTATAATTTCTTTTAAATTACGTTGATTCATTGTAACACACATTGTATGTAATTAAACTTGTTTTAAATACATTTAACGACGTTGCAGATTGAAAATCAGCATGCAATAAAAAAAAAAAAAAAATATATGTTTTATAATAATAATAATATGACGAATTCACCTCTATTCCCGCTGTTTTCCTGTGAGATCAAACAAAATTGTTTACAAATATAATTATAATTGAAAACATCAACGTACCTGTGAAAGGAACCATCGATAAGGCCTTTTGAGTTTTCCTGAAGTCTCCGAAAGTGGCATTTTAAACTCCCGCCAAAAACTTCCAACATTCAGAATTTAAAAAAAGTTTTACAATTTCGCGCGTTTTTCTTATTATTGTTATAACGACTAAAATCAATTCACTGTCACAGGCAACTTTCACCTCAATGCCAGAAGAAGTTAAAGTACGTTTCGGTGTCGTTTTCACTAATTGCTTTGAGTAACTTACTGTCCCGCGTCCGACGTAATAGACCACTGAACGCAAACTGAAGTTTTATGGATTTCTCAATATACTTATGTATTACCTGTCATTTCAAAACTACTGATTGCGGTAACCATTCGACTAAAAACTTATAATATAATCTTAACAAAGTTTTTTTTTTTTAATTTAATTTATTTTGGCGGATCTTATGAATTTCATAGAATTGACGTTATCTTCAAAGTACACAACTTTTTACAACGAATGAATTCTAGAAATTTAATAAATTGAACAAAATTATTTTCATTGAAGAAGAAGATAATAACAATATATTTAAATTAATATGAAACAGAACAAGATACATAAAAACTTTAAAAAATGTAACGAACGCAAATATCATTTGAAAAAAAGACAATAGCCAAAAATATTGGAAAAGATATTTAAATATAATATTGTTAATTCTGTGCTGTCCCGGTAAGAAAATAGATCCTCTTTGATTCTGTGTCTTGTTCTATTTCATGTTTCATTTAGATATACTAGTATGATCTTCTTCTTCAATTATATATTACGTTTATGGGTATTCTTCAAACGTTATGAAAAAAATTAATTCCAATAAAATTGTTCATTCGTTACTTTGGCAAAACTCATTTTAGAACTAATAATTATAATAGACAAGCTGATATCCGGCATGCGTTGGAATGCCTTTTTTAAAATTGTTTCTCCCTTCGTGTTATTTCCCATTCGTCCCCGTTCCCCTTCCGCCTCCTCTTCCCCTTCCCCTCTCGCGTTTCCCTTTCACCTTCCCCGTGTTCCCATCCCCTCTCCCGCTCTCCCCTTTCTCCCTCACGCATTCCGCTTCTACCTGCTGCGCCTTCCCCCCTCCCGCGAAGCCCCCCTCCTTAATTCCCCCTCCGCATACCCCTCCCTCCAGTATTTTTTCCCGGCCGCTTAACTCCATAAAATACACCCATTTTCCAACAACTCGCGTGACCTATTTAATTTTTTATGCAAATTTCATAATGCCAGAGCTCATCAGTATATATATATAGAAGTGTTCACGGGCATGTTCACAACAATTCAAAAAAAAATAATAGCAATCGGATCCCGGGTATGCGCACATCATATTCCCAGAGTTCATCACAATCGGATGAATGGTACAGCCGCACATAACATACGACCAAACAAACATTAATTTTTATATATTATATTCAAATAATGTGATGATATTATGTTTGACTTGCGAATTTGACAAAATTATTTTTACAGGAAAAAATGAATCAATTTTTATTAAATTTTTTGGTTTTTCATTTCTTCTGAAACGCATATTCTACATATCTATTTTTTTTAGATCTAACAAATTAATAATAAACGGATGTCTCCATTGTTCATATAAAAAAAAAACGGAAAAACTTTTATAAGCAACTTTTTTCCTATTTTTTACATTTCTTATCTTTTTTCTTATTTTTTATAAGCAACTTTTTTCTTATTTTTTAAAATAGGAATATTAAAGAAACGGTGATAAAATTTTTGTTGTTATTTATTTTTGGGATGTTATGCCGTGTTACGCTACCTCCTTCTTTAGCGGTATAACACTGTATTAGATATTTAATCAAAGTAAAAACTTAGTAGAACCTAGAGAGGATCATTTTATGCAATAAAAAAGTGCAATGATTTAGGCTATTTCTCCTATCAAATATAAAGTACGGGAGTCAAGCATAATCTCACATCTGATTTAAATATAAATGTTTTAAAATCTGCGTAGGTACCTAACTCTATATAGTGTCGTAGTGATATGTTGTTAGTTCTATTTTTTATAAATTCACTGCAGTTCCTATTTTAAAAAAAAAGAGATATATTGTTTTTTTTTATATATTTATTAGTTTCTAAAACGTTGAAGTCTCCGTTTCTCCAAACGTATGGTTACCGTATATTGGTATAGGTACTGCAGATTTAATCGGAATCTCAATTAACCACAGATGCATTCAAAACATTCACAGCGAACACCGAAGAGATAAACCAGTAGAATGGTATTGTAGGCGTTTCCACTTGCCCGAAGTAAACTAAAAAAATTCTTCTTACTTCCCGCTGAAATTGATCGATCCTTTCCAAATACATATTGAAATTCTTCAATGAGGAAGTTGAGTTAAAAATATTTTTACTTATAAAACTCATTTTTCACCGACCGCTATGCTATGTAAGGAACAATTGCAAGTTTCGGTGAAAAATGACATTTCGTGTTTTTAAATTTGAAAAATAACCATTAAAATGCACTTTTTTCGAAATTCCGGTAACTGAATTGATTATTACTAGTTAATATCTAACTACTACAATTTTTTTAATTTATTTTTTTATCCATATTAAGCGTGTCTTTGTAAATATTTACCGTTATTTTTCATACAAACAAGCGTACAGGTGACGTCTCACTCTCGCCTCTTACCGAACGTTTTGGCGGGCTTAATAAAATTCAAACTTGTAGAATTAATTGAATTATGAAAACGAACTCTAAAAAAAAAATTCTAGTCGGTATTTAAGTTTGCATATGAACATTGATAAAATTTTAAAAAAGTACTTAAATTCCTTATTATCAGTAATTTTTATTTTGGGCGGCCCCGGGAACCATTTATGGGATAACCAACACCTCTGTCGTATGACACCACAAGTTATTCGCTATTTTTGGTGTCATAACAGTGATTCCTGGGTTCAAAGTGTGAGGTTTGTGTAGGTCACAGTGGTCGCGGCGGATGCGTCTATCAATGTAATGCGTGGCGAGCCGGATCTGAAAAACTGGTTGAGGGAGAAACAGGACTCTTTCGACCCATCTCCTTTCACCGCAGTGAGAGGGATGGATGATGGATTCATACGACAGTCACTCCTAGACACATTGACCCCCAGTTTCCTAATACACACCCCTCAGGCCTATTTCCTTTCCAGAACTTCTCTCCTTCCTTTCCTTAAAACGACCCCCACAAAACATCCGTAAAGATGGCATACGACCCGAGGGGAAATTATTTTCTCTCTTCCTATATGGAGATAATCTAAAATAAAAAAAGAAATCATCAAGACACTTCAGGGACACATAGTTTGTGTAACCGGATTTTCCCTAAACATACTGCATAATCTATATAAATATGCTGGCAGGACAGGGGATCAACTGTCAATGAATCGTAGATCACACTTCTAGGGGTTATATATTCAGTGAAAGCGATGCACCTACCTACACTATACAATAACTGTAATTTATTTTGGTCCTTGAGACTACAGTTGGACTATTTGCGGAATCATGGGTTTTTAACAAATAAAATAACACAATAAAACTACCACATATTTATTTAAATATTTGTGTATCGGTATAATTCAAATTATAACCAGTAGTTTCTGTGTCAGTTAACATGAACAATGAATTTAATCATAGTAAATTTTAATTTATCTACGTAGGAAAAACTTTTTGATTGGTTTAGTGTGGAGAAGAGATGTAATCAAAATACTATTGTCAGTTGTTGTTGGCACTTCCTAGGTATTTTTAGATTTGATATCGCCAATCACACAATTATTACAGTAGTAATTAACATTTTAAATATGGTTATAGCGATAATTCCAATTATAGGTGAGCACATCGCAACAATGAGATGTTAGTAAAAAAGTACATAAAACAAAGTGGATTAAAATAAAAATATTAGTAAATACGTATTTTCACATATACACATATGCAAACGTGTTTACACCGTATGCATATATATGTGTATATGCACATACACACACACACACACACACACACACACACACACACACACACACACACACACACACACACACACACACACACACACACACACACACACACACACACACACACACAAACAAAGTGGACTAAAATAAAAATATTAGTAAATACGTATTTTTACATATAAACATATGCAAACGTGTTTACACTGCATTTATATGTGTACATGTACACACACATACACAATACACACATGCACATACATGTACATATATACACATATTATAGAGCAAATGCGTTAGTAGTTGAAGTTAGTCAATTCGGGAACCATTTATTGGATTACCAACACCTCTGCCATAGGTCACCTCAAATGGTCCGATACGTTTGGTGACTTAACAGAGGTGCATGGGTTCATGGGATGAGATTTTCCGGATCTTGGCAGTGGATGCATTTGCCCGCCAACTGTGTGGTAGGGGTAGGTTGAGGGAGATCTTTTGACCTCCTCCAGCAGGACTATCTCAGAACATAGCCTTTCGCCGCAGTGAGAGGGATTGATTCATACGTCCGTCACTCCTGGACACAATGACCCCCCAAATTCCTACCCACCCCTCATACCTTTTTTCCTTCCCAGAATTTCCTCTCCTTCCTTTCCATAAAATGACTCCACACAGCATCCACAAAGATTTTCCTCAGGGCCTCCCTTGTGGAGCTAATGCAAAAAAACAGGTACATGATACAATAATTACTCGACATCGGATTATATGCATTTGCGTATTTGCATATGCAAATGCATATAACTCTCTAATTACAGCGTTAATGCATATTTTAGCCTTTTTTCCCAATCGTGCATATTTCGTTGATTTCGTTGATCGATTTGACAGTTCTGAGGCCTTTGCAATTCAGTCAAGTAAGCTAGCATTTACAGACGCATCCATTAAACATAATATCTCCCTCATCTCAACACATTTCCAGAAGTTACCAGATGCCATAGAATAATTGGAAACCAAAAACCTTCCTCTATTTAAATCAATAGAAATACTGGAAACAATTATAGAACATTAGCTACATCAACGGCACAGGTCCATACCCTGCCTAAACAGGTATCTCCAGAAATTGCTCCAAATTTTAAATTTTGTCCAATGACGTCAGTTGACATCGAGAGGTCGTTTTCGGCGTACAAATTAATACTGGGTTTCAAACGTCACTAATTTGCGATAGAAAATTTTTTTAAATACGTATATTGTCACAAAAACTATGCATAATTTTAAGAATATTTCGCTGTTTTTGTACCGTCTTTAATTAAAATACATACAAATAAAAATGGTTTTTTGATTTTACATTGTGCATATTTTGGGCATTTCGAGAGTTTTTAGTGCATATTTCGGCCTTTTTTAGTGCATATTTGCATGCATATTTTGGCACTTTGTTAGTGCATATAATCCGATGTCTAATAATTACATATAAATTATATAATTACAAAGTGGTCTAGATAATCAGGTATATGCAAGTATAAGTTGTGAGAAGTAATGATTGAATTCGAAAATATATTATTCAAGTTTTCACGATGGTAGTGATTATAGTATAATCGAGTCATTCTTGACATTGATTTGAAAAAAACGTGCATTACCATTATCACAATAACATAATGGTTTATCAATTCTACACGTGTATCGACTAAAATAATAAATATCATATCGTCGTTGCATATTTAATATTAACAAAGTGACGATTTTAACAAAAATGAGTTAAATCTAAAGTTATTATTCTTTTTTTTTCTCCATCTTCTACAATATGAGCCATGTAAAAATATCAAATATTTAAGGCGATAGAAAATAAATCATATGAGGACAATAAAAATAGTCCATAATAAAAAAATTTAAAATGTCATATTCTTTGCATTCCATTACACAATTTAATTGCCTTAATATTTGGGCGTTTTCCAAAAAAGATGTCGGTGACGTAATAGGAATTCCACTTAAGTGAGATGCTGCATTTCGATTAAAAATATACGTTAATTTATTAAAGAAAGTATGAACTTCATGACAAAAAGTATTTAAATAGAAAATGTCAATAAACTTCGAAAATAATTGCAATTTAAGTTTAATACTATTGGTAAGAAATTCTTTTACGTCACTTTTATCATAAAGTTTATAAAGAAAATTAAAAGAAATTCATTATTTCAGATTTTTATTTACGAATTGAAAACACAATCAGTCTCCTAAAAAATATGAATAATCAAGCTTATTGAATTAAATATTAAGTTTTTCAATAAAAATATTCTTTTACGCTACTTTTGGACACTTTGTACTGTATATTTTGCGTTCTAGTAAGACGAATATAAGTTTTTGTTTTACGAATGTTTAATTATAACAAATTTAAAATTAATCATGAACTATATCAATAAAAAAAAGAACAAATTTCTTTGAGATATAATATTTGATCTTAGAAAATAAATCACAGCAATAACAGGACAGTGGCGTAAGGGGAAAAATTTGGTAACGTTTAGGAATTCTAAGGCCTCGGCCAGACTGAGAGGCTTGCCCGGTAGCGACAGCGGGCGCGAAACATCAGTCGTATGTGTACGCACGTTGTGGCTACACTGCTGAAGGCGCGACAAGCGACTGTTATGGGAAGAGTGGAAGATGCTCTCAGTATCACCCTGGTGTAAGACCACCATTCAGAATTGAAACGTTGCTTAATAATGACTTTAACCGTGTTTAGTGACTAGATCTGAATAGCCAGGTACTTCCCCACCTTCCTCTTCCCCACCTTCCTCTTCCCCATCTCCTTCCTGTCCCCACTTACCTTCAGCCTCAAACGTACCCCAATTGGGGATGCCATAGTCTCACTGGCTCCAGACGGGAGCAGTTAAGACTCATGTGAGGTATTCTCTATAAAAAAGGGCGATTTTACGTACTACCGCCACCGTGGAAGGCCCCCCGCGCAAGTACTTTTTCTTCCACTTGTTCTTTTTTCTTTTCTTTTTATTTTCGTTTCTGTTCTCTCCAACGTCTTCTTTTTTCTATTCTTCTTTGGTTAGCTCTCTGATTTTATTTTGATGTTATGTTTGTCTTTGTAACTCTTTTTTCATAAAGGCTTCATATTTTTCAGGGTCGTTTTTAATTTTGTCTCTGTACCTTTTTGATTTTTCTGCAGCTTTCAACGGCATATTTGAACATAAAATTAAAATAAATTATTTATAAAAATGCACAAATAATTAGATAGGTAATAATGGGCTACACGTGCATACCGTGTATAGCCTGAAATAGGTAACTAAGCTGAAAGGGTATTAAAGTACTTGTTAATGTACACAACTTTAATTAGGTACAGGATTAACTAAAACACACAGGAACATAAATCATGCTACATTTTATACTTACTTAATCAAAATTGTATGAACCAGCTGATTTTATACTGAATTTCAGAGTTGCCTCTACAGTAATAGTTGCTCATATTGCTGTCTATATTAGTACTTCGACACCATTTCGACTCTTTCAGAATTAATCTTTAATAATCTTAATTTATAAAAAAAGAAAAAAAATTATACACATAAAAATCAAATATTTTTTTCTTTTTAGCTATGCTGTTCTTTTTTTTCAATGCTACATATATCACTCAACCCACATATCTACATGTAATAGTTACATTTTGAAGATACATGCAAAATATAAATTTAATTAGAAAATTGTAACACACCCAAATACACTAAAAGACGGACAGAGTGAACCGACCTTTAGAATTCCATTACGTCACTTTTAATTTCCATTCACGAGACCGTTGCGTAAGAGAAGTGGCGTAATCGCGTCAATATTTTTTCGAAATGTATTTATCAATAAATTATGAAACTTCTGTTTGTTCTAACTAAACATTTCATAAAACAATAAATGAATCAATTTAATACAAAGTAGAGTCTAATACATGCTGGTAAATTACCTGGAGAAATACGGAAGCGTTGGTGGAACACTTTTTTAGTACAGCCGAGAACGACCACTTATGTTACGATTTCTTGGCAAACTGGCTGTAAAAAACCAAGCATGGCCGCCCTTCATAGACTAAATAGGGTTGCTATTTTCGAAAATTTTCATCGATTTGGTAATATTTTTATTGGAAGACGTCAATAATGTGGTTGCGTAGGCGGAAATTCCACCATACGCTATTTCGTAGGACAACTCAATATCTGGTATTTAAATTATTTTGCACGATAATTAATCTATATTATGGTTGCAAATCGAAAATATTATCATATACTATTAGTAGAATTAGAAATAAATACTGGAATAACATTAAATAACATAAATTTTTGAACTCTTACTGGTAGTGGTAGGTGTAGGACATACCAGAAACAGTGACCTGTAGTCTTACTTATTTTAAAATAATATCGAAATTTAATAGATTTATTCATTATTTTTAGTCCATAAAGGTATTTATTTGTTATTATATTGGTAAAATATATGGTTGGTCATTAAAAACGACACAACAAAAGTTACTGATCCTGAAAGTGATGGGACACTGACTTTTATCTATGTACACTTTTTTTGAAAAACGCCCATTTACATAATATTAACATCATTTTGTGATGCATAACTGTCAAATTTGAATAAATTAAATATTTTGACATAATTTTGTGTTTAAAACTAGCTGATACCGGCATGCGTTGAATGCAAATTAAATAAATAAATTGTTTCTTCCTTCGTGTCATTTCCCATTCGTCCCCGTTCCCCTTCCGACTCCTCTTCCTCTTCCCTCTCTCCTCTCCCGCTCACCCCTTTCTCGCGAACCACCCCCCTCACGCATTCCGCTTCCACCTTCTTTGCCTTCCCCTCTCCCTCGTCACCCCTCCCGCGAGGCCCCCCTCCTTAATTCCTTAACCGACCCTCCCGCATACCCCCTCCCTTCAGCCATTTTTCCCTGCCGCCTAACTCCATAAAATACAACCCATGTTTCCAACAACCCGCGTGATCTATTTAATTATTTAATGCAAATTTCATAATGCAGAGCTCATCAGTATAGATATAGAAGTATTCACGGGCATGTTCACAACAATTGAAAAAAAATTAATAGTAATCGGATGAAATTTTAATCGCAATCGTATGAATACTAAATAAGGAAATAATTTCACAACACCAGAGCTCACTATCCTATAACCATCCCGGGTATGCGCACATCATATTCCCAAAGTTTTATGGCCGCGCATAAGGTACAAACAAACAAACAAACAAACATTAATTTTTATATTATAAATTATGAAAACTGTGCATAGAATATGAAGCATGCAATTTTCTGGCATAAAATAATTAATGTTTGCCATAAATATATTGATATAATGAACGAAATATATACTTCCTACTTTGTCGATAAATAGAATTGTTATTATCTTTAAAATCGATTTTTTTTGTTAAACAGTTTTGATCGATTTTCTCAGAATGTACTCAGTATCACATGCTTCATATTCTTTAGGCAACGACGATATACTATACCTACAATAGACATTTAACATAATATCATTTATTAATAATCCATAAACTCGTAGAGCAAATTGGAAACTGGTGAATGTACTATTATATTCAAAATTAAGGCCCAGTTGTTTCACAGAAATTCAAATGTAACGTTGTCATCAAATGGTTATTCAGCGCCATATTATTTTTTTGACATTTGGAAGGTCGCCTTTATATTACGCCGAATCTAGGTGAGTTTCATTTTTTTATCAAATAATAGATAATACGCTATCATGTAATAGTTGTCCTCTTCCGCTGATCACAATTTGTTCAACACAGTTGAAAGGTTCCTGTTACATGCCGATTCTAAGATCGCGTTGTTTCACAGAATTTTAATAATTCATCAAAGTTAAAATTCAAGTTCTGTCATTAACAACCAAGTACTCTGAAACAACCGGTCCATGATGAAATAATAACAGAACTTCAATTTTAACTTTGAAATGAACACATGGTACAGACATTTTTAAAATCTTTATATATAAAAATCTCGTGTCATAATGTTCGTCCGAGGTAAACTCCGAAACTACTTAACCGATTTTTATAAATTTAGCTTACTGTATGTAATTTGGTCCAACTTAAAATATATGATAGTTTTTATCTCGATTATTGACCTAAATATTTATTATTGCGAATTAAATGTTTATTACTGGACAATTATTTGAAATTATTAGTTAGTTCCATAAATGGCGGTGTGAGTTAATTTATTGACACAACACTTGGTTATCTTGGTTAGGTAACCATCAAGTAGATGGCGTTGTGTTCCTTAAGCCACAGCAAGGCGTGGGCGGGTCAGTTAGTTATCTATATATTTATACAAAGAAAATATCTGTAACGGGCGCACATCGTGGATTTTATTTTTATTAAAATCTACACATGTATCCCGAGATTGATGAAACTGTACAAAACTGTAAAACGAGAGAAAGTTCACTGTCTAGTCTACGTCTGATTTCGAAAAACCCTGTATAAAGCCCGGGCGCCGCCGGGATTTAAAAATACTGCGAAATAAACATGCAACCGTATCAAGTAATATGATTACGTTTTTTTTACATTAGCTCCACACAGGAGGCCCTGAGAAAAATAATTCCTCTCAAGGCCTATCTGAAGGGTATTTTTATGAAATGAAAAATATAAAGCTGTGGGAAGAAAAAAGGTATGAGGAATCTAGGGGTCAGTGTATCCAGGAGTGACAAACGTATCAATACATGCCTCACACTGCGGTGCAAAGCGATGTTCCGAGGAGGTCAAAAAAGGTATGAGGAATCTAGGGTTCAGTGTATCCAGGAGTGACGAACGTATCAATACATGCCTAACACTGCGGTGCAAAGCGATTTTCCGAGGAGGTCAAAAAAGGTATGAGGAATCTAGGGGTCAGTGTATCCAGGAGTGACGAACGTATCAATACATGCCTCACACTGCGGTGCAAGGCGATGTTCCCATGAGATCAAAAAATGGTCTCCCTGTCCCTCCCAACCCGGCCTGCCACGCAGTAGGTGTCCGCCGCCAAGTCACCAAACGTACCGAACCACTTGGGGTGACCTATGTCAGAGGTGTTGGTTATCCTATTAATGGTTCCCGGGGCGGTGGTAACCGCGCCCGCCTCCCAAATAATAACCGACAAATTCGGTACCAAAAAATGACATCCATATTTTCATCGCGAATCCATGAGAAAAGATTGTCAAAATGAAAACTTGACGAAAAAATATCTTATGTAAAACGCCCATTAGCTAGCGAAATGTTAAAATGGATGGTTGGAACCACTCTGCATTGCCTGCAATGCTCTGCTGTTATGTTTCTTAAACATTATCAATCGATAGTAAATATTGGCTTGGGTGGTCTTCAAGAAATAAAAAGTTGCAATTAATTATGAATTACACTGATAGCATTATTTGAACTACGTTAATTAGAAGCTATCAATCAGTATACACGAGCAATAAATACACTTGCAATCACAATTGCCAATCGATGATTGCTTTGCAATGTTTGTTTTAGTTCCAACGTGCCAACCTAATATGACTACGACTTCAGATGAGTTATAATTGGTGACCAGAATGTTCAGTGGAAACTTTTTAAGTGTATCAATATTGAGTACAAACTTTTCATCGGATGTTAATTCCTCACATGATAATTCATCATGGCTCGAAGCGTCGAAAATTGATAATTGGGGTTTTTAACATTAGGTTAGGTTAAGTTAGGTTAGGTTAGGTTAGGTTAGGTTAGGTTAGGTTAGGTTAGGTGAGGTTAATGTGAGTTATGATGTGGTGAATTATCCTGTGAGGAAGTATCGTGCAATTTACTATGGGAATTCAGACGCTGAGATCTCATAGTCCGATTAGACATGGAACTGATATAATTATACAGGATATAACATAACCAATAAGTAGGATTTTGACAATCGATTCTTGGGGACATTAGGAGTCAAAAATTTAGATGTCATTTTTAATAAATGAAAATATATAATAAAACAATAAATAGTAGTCGGGTATAGCGTAGCGGCGTGTCACGTGATATGCATTCCGTCTCTTTCCAGCAGCACGGTAACACACCAAACAGCGAAACAGCGCGCGTATTACGTGATCCCGTCGCAACGTTACGAGTGTGATCAGTGGCGACGTATGATTGAAAAACATATTTTATGTTTTAATAGAAAAAATATCATCGGATAGCAAAAAGGCTCTACTTTTTGTACTCCAAAAATGCTCAGGAATCGCTGGTTAAAATGGTACATGATGTTCGTTACACCCTGTATAATACAAATGAATCTTCTAATACTGTTTTATTCTAGTACAGTAGTTATTACAGTAGTTACATACAGTAGTTACAGTAGTTATTATTCTAGTACAGTAGTACACTGTTTTTTAAGGTAGGTAGATATTATTATATACTCTTAACTGAAAATTAAATGTAGAAAAAAGGAGGTGGCTTCGTCGTTTAAATGGCTTTAAATGGCAACTAATATGGTTGAAAGGTAAAAACATGTAATTTTAACTAAGCACAGTGTATTTAATAAGTGCGTATTTAACATTTTGAATAGACCTAAAGAAATCTGTAGTACTTTCAGAAAGGGTACGATTTTGCATAATTTGTAGAGACAATTTTATTATTAGTGAGCGAGATAATAAATAAATTTTATGACAATCATAAAACCAAACAGAAAAAAAAAAACTACGTCGAAGATAGAGAAATTAAATTAAATTGATACCTTCATTTAGAAATCTGTATAAATAAATCGTTGACATTTCAGATACGTTTTTAGATTTTTCACGGCCAAAAGCATTTTCGTTGTTTGTTTTTGGGGTGCTACCTCCTTCTTTAGCCGACGCTTCGGACAGCGTTGCGTGTCCATCATCAGGGCAGAGCCGGAAGATCCGACGATGTGATCCACATCGTCGGATCTGCCCTGATGATGGACACTGCAATACTGTCCAAAACGTCGGCTAATGTAGGAGGTAGCGCAACACGGCATAACACCCCAAAAACAAACGTGGACGTGTCGCTTGCTGAGGGTTGGTTTGTTCTATGTCCACAAAAACTCGTATCGATAAAACGAGGTTTGAAGTTTAAAAAAAATCTATTTGTGTTTCCTTTACTTCAAACTTATTTTTATAAATAATAATAAAAAATACAAGGGTTAATCTACCTATAAGTGAAAGAACAACATAATTGGTTGAATTTTTACTTGGATAAAAGCATAAGGAGGACTTCTGCCTATCAGAACGCGCCAATAAACAGAGCGACTCAACTGCTTAACGATTATTTGGTTGGCAACCATAGCAATCCGCCAGTTTTGGTTTAGTTTTAGTTTCTCCGAGAGCGAAGGGCCTTACTTTATTCACTTCTCACTGGCTCCCTTGTTTCTAACATTAAGATGGAGAGATACGACAATACGAACGTGAAAATGTTTAATAAAAGACGACTCGTTTGAAAAAGAGCAAAAATCTCGTGGGGGATGTGTCAGATAGCATTTAAAGAAACAGTACGAATTTTTTCATACATATAACTTGTAAAATAACAGAAACAAACATGTTAATAATAATTTTTGGAGCATACTTTGCGATTTATTTCTATCGAGGGAATTTCAAATAATTACCGTTTCGGCGTGAGGAATGTATAGATACTATCTTAAAGAATAACATATATTTTTTTAAAGCTTAAAAACTTCAAACGTTTATGGAAAACGTATCAGAAATCGATAGAAATTGGCAGAGCGGCCAAAAAATTAAAACCGAAAAATTAAATTTATAATGCCAGGTATACACGAGGGCAGTAATACGTAATAGGTTATAAGTTATAACTTATCTTATAACTAAAAGTATTAGGTAGATATTTTTTTAAGACTGGCCGTGTGAAAGCAGCACATTAAATATATTTTAGTATAGTATTTTAGTTATGGCTTGTACCACTAATATCCCTAGCGATATATAAACTAGAAGGTTTAGATCAATATTTATTAATAACATTAATAAAACACACAATTAATAAAAATCACCCATATTATGAATTTGAAAATGAAGCGTATTTGCAGTTGTTGACTTATAGACAAGGAATTAAATCATTTCTTTAATAATATTTATGAACTCATTAATGTTATTAGTTATTATGTTATTGATAATATGAATGTATACATTAGTCGTCGCAACTCCATACATGTGGTACATTGCTACTTAACGGGCCGCTCTGCCAATTTCTACCGATTTCTTACATGTTTTCCATAAACGTTTGAAGTTTTAAAGTTCTTAAAAAAATATATGTTATTCTTTAAAATAGTATCTACACATTCCCCACGCCGAAACGGTAATTATTTGAAATTCCCTCGATAGAAATAAATCGCAAAGTATGCTCCAAAAATTGTTATTTACACGTTTGTTTCTGTTATTTTACTACAAGTTATATGTATGATAAAAATCACAATGTTTCTTTAAATGCTACTTGACACAGCCCCCGCGAGATTTTTGCTCTTTTTCAAACGAGTCGTCTTTTATTAAACATTTTTACAATTTTCGCATGAATTTTATGGTTTTTGATATTAGCGCGCTCGCTCCTTCGTTCGTATTATCGTATCTCTCCATCTTCTTCTTTTTGAGCAAGGTAGCGCGGCCTTAAGATAATAATACAGATAATAACTACAGGTTGCAGCAGAAATACAGTTTAAGAATAAGTTACAGTTTAAGAATACAGTTTTATTGTTGGCAACCCTGGCTTTTATTTTATTTTGATTTATGTACACGGTTTTCTTTTATCCGCCTCACCATGCAGACAAAGTCTGATCCGAGGCAGGTAATTAACATATTATATTTATAAAATAACATATGAGAATTAATATTACAAACACGCAGTCCCTGTAAATTTTATTACACTGCAAAATTATATAATTTCGTTAGAAATTGTAAGTACCTACGAATGTCTATAATAATAATATGTCTATAACCTACTCGTAGTGTTAGTTAGTAAGTGCCTCCGCTAACGAGGCAACTGAAAACAAACTAAAACCGGCTGCTTACTATGGCTTCCAACCAAACTTCTATGACGGCCTACTCAGTTTTACGATTTCTGTTATTATCTCAGCTTGTTTAATCATATACGAAGAACAAGCAGCTGTCATCGTAGCAATTTGTCGCTGTCAAATTGAAAAAACTAGAAAACTGACAACAAAACTGGCGCAACCATGAAAACCGAGCAAACTGGCAACGGCCGGCCACGGCAACTAGTAGGGCGAGTCGCGAGTCACTGCTTGCGTTGCCATTGACAAAGGTTTTTTGATAAATTGTGTAGTGTGCAGGCATCACATTGACAGACACAGGTTAGCGAGTTTAGTTGAATACTGTTTTTTTTTAGTTGCCTCGTCAAAGGAGGCACCCATCTATATATATAAAAATGAATCCATGTTTCCCTTGGTCACGCCATAACTTCAGAACGACTCTACCTATTTCACTCATCTTTTTTTTTAAAGTTTTCTAATACTTTGTAGAAGGTTCTAACGGAAAAAAAAGATAATTGCCCAGAAAAGTGGATAATTTCAGAAAACTAAACGACTATTTTAACATCGTACTTTTGACAGTTCGCGCGTTTGATATATTTAGGGATATTTCCTATACTATTCATCCGATTGCAATAAAAATTTCGCGATTTAGTGAGAACATGACCGTGAAGGTTTCTATATAGCAATATTTGCATATTGGTGAGTTCTGGAGTTATGAAATTTGCAAAAAAAATGCGGCAGGGAAAAAGGGAGGGACGGGGAGGGAAATCCGGGAGGGGCGGAGGGGAATGACAAAGGGGTGGTTCGCGGGAGAGAGGACGAGGGAGGGGGAAGGCGAAGAAGGGAAGGAAGGGGACGAGGGTGGGGAAGAGGTGGCGGAAGAGGAACGGGGACGAAAGGGAAAGGAAATGCAGGGAGAAACAATTTCTTTATTTATATGGCATAGCAACGCATGCCGGGTATCAGCTAGTTTAAAATATTTCGAATTTCTGTTCTTTCTTTGTTAGTCAACATTGCAAACAACAGCGATTAAAATTATTTGGGGTGACGTAAGTTTTTGTTTGTGTTATTGAAGAATTTAATATATAATGTGGCAGGTTAAGGATCCATGTTTTTTTTGCGAAATTTGATTTGATATAGGGTCCTTGAAAGTGTTAACTTATTTTTACTCTTATGTTTTGCAAGTACCTAAGGTATATGATGAGATGATGTATTGATACATTTTTCAAATATGATTTTCCTTATGATTAGTTTATCTACGTCTAATAGTTTGTTATTGATCATTAGCTGCTCTGTCGGATGTTGGTAAGGCTTTTTAAATATAACTCTAAAAATTGTTTAAATAGTACGAGAACCTAATTTAAAAGGTAAATAAAAAAGGCACAGCTTAGGCTATCCGCAATATCATTTCAAAATTATCTACATGAAATACCGCACTGCAAAAATTACAGAGCATAATATAAACAAAGGGCGATTTGGCATGGAAGCGTACCGACTGTTATCAAACTACGACCAAACTGCGCGGACTGTCAAAACGACAGAACCAATAATTTTTTATTTATTTATTTATTAAAATAATTTTGTACGTTGTATAGGTATTGTTTATTTCATCCGCCATAAACGGCCTTTGGTGTGTACACGGAGAAAAATGTTATTCGAAAAAACGATCATTTTAATAGTAAAAACGGTTAAAAACGGGACTGAAGTTCTTACGAACAAATTAACAGGGTTTCAACGTTTATTGGCGGGAACATGTACGAATAATTTGTTGGTAAACGTAATTTCGTACGTATACCAACAAATTATTCTTACATTTTCCCGCCAATAAACATTAAACACTGTTAATTTGTTCGTAAGAACTTCAGTCCCGTTTTTACTATTAAAATGATCGTTTTTCGAATACAAAGCGTACCGACTATTGTCAAACTACGACCAAACTGCGCGGACTGTCAAAGCGACAGAACCAATACATTTTTATTTATTTATTAAAATAATTTTGTACATTGTATAGATATTGTTTATTTCATCCGCCATAAATGTTATGCATTTGGTGTGTAGTTAGAAACAAAGGTGGGGGGGGTGCTGTTTGTAGATGCGATTTGTAGTAATGTAGGTGAACGATTTTGGTGACACTTTTATGCGTCTAGTTTCATACTAATAATGGTTCAATTCAATCAATTATACAAAATTCAAATGTTTAATAATAATGCTCCATCGATAGGATAACACAATTATTATATTAAGGAGTATTTCACAATCCTAGAGATAGCTTATCGGTTCGAGTACCGAATAGTAAACTTCGACTGAAATAAATAAATAAACGTAAATCCTAAATCGAAAATATACGTTATCCTATGGACGAGTTGTGAAGAGGACGGTGAAAACCACCGTTAATATAATATCTGACGTTATTATTACCCGAATGCCACAATGCATGGAAACCGTTCTGACCCGTCCGTGTACGTGCAATTTTCAACGGAGCTACTGCCGTGCACGCAGCTACTACATGCTCAACGATATGCAAATGGAAGTGGCGCCATCTAGGTATAATATTTTCGAAATTTTCATATTACTATTTTTCCCGTGGAATTATATTTGAAATCTATATTATTACTCTAACGTCTGTCGGAGACAAACCTCACCCCATGAATCCGGGCACCCCTGCTAAGTCACCAAACGTTGCGAACCACTTACGGTAATCTATGGCAGTGGCGTTGGTTATCCAATAAATGGTATGGGAGAAGAAACATTTTTCTCTTTCATTCATTAATAAGATGATTTATGTTGGAGTGAAGACTGTTCCTCTCATTGTTCGTCTAATATTTATGTAACTATTAAATGTGAGTGTTCTGTAGTTTTATGTTGACAGAAAAGGGCCAAGCCATATAAATGGTCACCAACACTTAAACTTGGCGAAGGAGAACCAAAAGCCATTCACAAGGCCTAGCAGCAGAAAAACCCGCGGAGCGGTTTTTTAACTGCTATTAATATAATATTGCTCAATAATAATATTTGATATCCTTTTTCTCTTTTTCTTTCATCTATTCTTCTTTTTTCTGTTCTCTTTCATATCTACGATTTGTTTTCTTTCAAGTTCTAAAATAATTAAAATATGATGTTAAAATGTTGTTCACATACGTTTTTCCGCCTTTTCATCGAGCATTGCTATAAAAGTAGGTGTAACACGACTTTTTTTTAAATAAAAAAACTTAATGTAACGTATAAGGTCTCTACAAGACCCAGATAAACGTCCACATCTCTATAAAGACACTCCGCATATCATTACTTTAGAAACAAACTTGAGGAAAATATTCATCATTATAACCATTTATAAATGTAAATTACTGTAATAATTATGTGATGCATTCTGTTGGCGAGCCAATAAATAGATAGATTAACACAGATAATAGAAACAAGGGAGATGGGTCATAAAATCGATATTAGAATGAAACCGCGCACACAAGTGTCGACACATCGTTCACCCACATTCATCCCACATTACTACTGTAAATCGCGTCTAAGCACAGCAGGGTCCGCCTTTTTTCTACCTACAACCAAACGCATAACTTCCATTAGTTGCACCTCCTTGATAGTCCGTGCAGTTTGATCGTAGCTCTACGACAGTCGACACGATTCCGTTAGCTTGCTATGGTCAGCATTTATCTTACCATAGTTTCTTAGTTTTTTTAATGACGTCATAAAATAATTGCTTTAATTTCTGGGTTCGCTTACGGATACCAATTCTCACGGTGATGAAAAGATTATAATGATTTAATTCCTACAAATAGATAACCATCAATTTTAAGTTAACAACGAATAAAAAATAAACACTCAACCGGGTTATATTATAGTCCTCGTTGGAAATATATATAAACTAAAATATATCCATCATAACATTACAAGGTCGAGAAATAACATAGATATTATTTGTGGCATTTCCTAGAACAACGCCAATCTTTGTTTTGCAATAACGATGCAAATTAAATAAATCACATCCATCAGATGATACGACTAAAATACATGGGTGATTAAACTGACATAAACAAAACATTAATTATTATATCATCGAACCGTACAAATGTTTGGAATTAGAATAAAATAACTTTGTATGGGTACCACTTGACTGACGGCCGGCGTAGTACAGCGGTAGAGCGTTAGACTCCCATTCCGAAGGCCGCGGGTTCGAACCCGGCGTGCGCAAATAAATTTTATTTAATTGATTGTGTTATTTCACAATTAATTATTTAAAATAATATATAGTATATTTGCGGCACGTTCCATAGTGGAAGATACTCTTAGTATCGCCCTGGTGTAAGACCACCATTCAGAATTGAAACATTGCTTGAAATGGCTGTAGCCGTGTTTAGTGACTAGATCTGAATAGCCAGGTACTTCCTCACCTTCCTCTTCCTCGTCTCCTTCCCTTCCCCACTTACCTTCAGCCTCATAACATACCCCAATTGGGGATGCCATAGTCTCAATGGCTCCAGAAGGGAGCAGTTGGGACTCTTGTGAGGTATTCACTATAAAAAAATTTAAAAAAACTTTATTGAGTAATAGCTGAACTCCCCGGCGTTGCAATGGCTTAACTCGGTATTTTTCAAGGTCAGATCTAGAGAGTGGCGTTCCTCTTTGTTTCGTTTTGGTACATTAAATGGAAGCCCTGAGGAAAATAATTTCCCTCAGGGCCCATGTCATCTTTTTGGAGGGGTGAGTAGGAATCTGAGGGTCAGGATTGACGGCCGTATAAATCCATCCCTCCAACTGTGCTGCAAGGCGATGAAAAGAGGTCAAAAGGCCTCCCTCAACCAATATCTCTTGATCCGGCCCACCACGCAGTAGGTGGGCAGACACATTTGCCGCCAAGATCTAGCCAAACCTTACCCCATCCAATGAACCCGGGCACCCCTGTTAAATGACAAAACGTAGCGAGCCACTTTGTGTGATTTGGGGTGGCGGTACTCATACCCGTCTCTCATGAGAAATAATCTAGAAGATACAGGTATTCTCTCTACTATGAAACAGAATAATATACGATAAATAATCTGGTAGATAAGGTATTCTCTCTACTACGAAACAGAACAATATACGAGAAATAATCTAGTAGATAGGGTTTTCTCTCTACTATGAAACAGAACAATATACGAGAAATCATCTAGTACACAGAGGTACTCTCTCTACTATGAAACACAACAATATACGAGAAATAATATGGTAGATAAGGTTTTCTCTCTACTATGAAACAGAACAATATACGAGAAATAATCTATTAGATAGAGGTATTCTCTCTACCACCAAACAGAACAATATAGGAGAAATAATCTAGTAGATATAGATATTCTCTCGAAACAGAACAATATACGAGAAATAATCTGGTCTATAAGATTTTCTGTCTACTATGAAACAGAACAATATACGAGAAATAATCTAGTACATAGAGGTATTCTCTCTACTATGAAACAGAACAATATACGAGAAATAATCTAGTAGATAGAGGTATTCTCTCTACAACGAAACAGTTACTACTATGTTACATACTATGAAACAGAACAATATACGAGAACTAATCTAGTAGATAGAGGTATTCTCTCTACAACGAAACAGAACAATATAAGAGAAATAATCTCGTAGATTAGGTTTTCTCTCTACTATGAAACAGAACAGTATACTAGAAATAATCTAGTAGATAAAGATATTAACAACAAACAAATACCCTTCGCACGAAAAATGTCGTCTTGGCGGCGAATCTAAAATAGCATATTTTCAATCGTTAATGAAAAATTATTCGTCAAGACAAAAATAACAAATAAGAACCTATTGTCATCATAATTCTTCCTCTCTCTCTCCCTGTAGTCATAGAGAATTGAATAATACAACTAAACTCCTGTAACATTTGATGATTTTGAATTTTTGTTGTTATTTTCAATTGTTAAGGTTTTCGAATCAGCCTAGCTACTCATTTGAAGATGCACAATAACAATAAATGATGGCATAACAGAGAGACGACTAACATTGCGTCAGAACTTTCAAGGGTAAATAGGTACTATTGAAAATTATTCAGGTACAAAAAAAGCATTTCTTTAATCCATTGAAACCATTTACATCATAATAATCCGTCTAAAGGTTTTTTATAATTATTATCACTTGCACTTTTTTATAAACCATTGGGGAATTTTTTTGTGGGAGTTCCTTTTCTGAGTGGATATTTTCAGATTAATAAGAGTGTCTGTGGCGGGCGGGCGGCGAGGATTTAATTCTTAAAAATATATGGTTTAAGGCTCCGTCAAACAGAAGGCGTACTTACCGCGCGTCAAGGCGTCAGCGTAAAGGCTCCTTCAAACAGGCACCAAAGCGCCGTAACGTCGCGTACTTTCTATTTGAACGGCTTCAAACTGTTCAGTACAACACAACGCTGCGTTATACGTTCGGGAAGTTTTAACGCCTTGACGCGCGTAAGTACTTCTCCTGTTTGACGGAGCCTTTACTTTTACTCCCAGAATTATTGCACACTTGACCTTAGTTAGATGTTAGAAAAGTTTGTTGTTTTAGAAAAAATCTACACGCTCAGGCAACGCCGGGGACTTCAGCTATGTAGTTTTAATAACAAGGTGACTTTCGTGAGGTTGTTTCCGACCTCAATTTTTCGTTTTTGTTCTTTGTTTGACTCACGATCAGCAAACTAGGAACACGTTAAAACAGATACGTTTTTAGATTTTCACGGCCAAAAGCATTTTCGTTGTTTGTTTTGGGGGTGTTATGCCGTGTTGTGCTACCTCCTTCTTTAGCCGACGTTTCGGACAGCGTTGCAGTGTCCATCATCAGGGCAGATCCGGCAGATCCGTCGATGACGGATCATCGACGGATCTGCCGGATCTGCCCTGATGATGGACACTGCAACGCTGTCCGAAACGTCGGCTAAAGAAGGAGGTAGCACAACACGGCATAACACCCCAAAAACAAACAACGAAAACGTTAAAAACAGTTTCGTGATGGCAGTACTATTTGGACTAAAACAAAACAATTCAGGGATTCCCAAATCTTAGTTTGGTAATTTTTAACTTTTTTTAATTTGTTTCTTTCAACTCATCTCCAGTCCATCTTCATTGTCCGTGCTTCTAATGGCGTATTTTTTTATCATCAATGACTACCTCTTATGTGGATAGGATAATATTAAAATCTGAATTCCCAGATACTTTCCGAGCGTCCTTAACTCAATTTCCTTCCCTTCCCCACTTCATTCAGCCTTACAACATACATCTCTTTCATGATGCACTAGTGACTAGTACTTTGAATACACGGAGAAAAATGTTATTCGAAAAAACGATCATTTTAATAGTAGAAACGGTTAAAAACGGGACTGAAGTTCTTACGAACAAATTAACATGGTTTCAATGTTTATTGGCGGGAAAATGTAAGAAATATTATTATATAATGCATATGAAATTACGTATACCAACAAATTATTCTTACATGTTCCCGCCAATAAGCATTGAAACCCTGTTAATTTGTTCGTAAGAACTTCAGTCCCGTTTTTACTGTTAAAATTTTTCGAATAACATTTTTCTCCGTGTACGGACAGCCGGGAGCAGTTGGGACTCTTTGCGGTATTCACATTTAAACAGGTAACTTTATCTGGGGTGCAGGTAGGCTTGATAAACCAAGCAGCTTTCAACTCGAAAAAAATCAATCTCAAAGGGTCAGTTGTTCGACAGACCGTCTCATTAATTGTCTTCGCTTTTCAGCGTTTGTCTAGCATAACAGTTATCGGTTTCGCTAACTGCTAGACTGCTAGACGGCTTTATCAACGGATTAAAGCATTGATAAAGCACAGCTATCGCTACGGGAATCAACTGGACGATGACCATTCAAAATTAATGTCAACGATTTGTGACGATGTCTAATGTGACGGTCTATCAAACAACCAACCCTAAGCAACCGAAAATCTCGGAAACGTTCATCTCTTTCGCGTAAATTACTTTAACCCATTACTTCCATGATTATGCCTACAGGCATCTTTCAAATAAATAGATGAATTTCAAAACTAGGAATTTTTTCAAACCTTTATTATCAGGCAAGACTATGTAAAGTGTATTTGATTTTTTTTACCATGAAGTGAAATAGTGACCCATATTATTAAGTCTACCGTTTCAGAGCAGCATTCTATTTTTTGATCTGAAATCAATTTTTGACAGCGATATATAGCTGTTTATAAACACCGCCACTGCGATTCTCATTGAAGTAAAATTGATCAACCTCTTGTAGGCCGCAGTCCCCCCGGCGGGTCCGGATGTTTGAAGCGATTTTGCCCCTTATGTATAAAGAAATTGTATGAAGAACGAGGTCAGAATCGCTTGGGCCATTCACGTTCTTGACATTACGAATTACTGGATAGCATTTAGCCACTCCGAATAATTCATATTAATTGCTAAAGACGCGCCGGGCACCAAAGATGGCGGACAAAATGGCTGCCGCTTGATAATATGAACCCTGTCACATTCGAAGTCTATATTTATTCATTTTTTTTTTTATATATAAATCCATTGTGGAAAGCATAGATTTGAGTGATTATTAGAAAGTTCGTTTTATCTACATTATTTTGATGTAATTTTTGGAATATATCACAAAAGAAATGTTATAAAAATTGAATTCGTAAGAAAGGTGAGAACTGTCAAATATTTTATGTCGTATTAAAAAAATATACTTTTTGTATACTGGCCTTCAACGTCACAACTCCCCGGAAATGACATGTAACGGCTCGCGCCATCTCATTTCTTTAATACGAGAGAGGGAGAAGCACGAAAATGATTACTTTTCTTGTCGTTTCCGCGTATCGTCACGGTAATAATAAAAGCGCTCAGTCTCGTCTGTGAATACGGTATCGTAGATTAAAAAGTTACGCATTAAAGATTAAATTGTTAAGCCGTGTGTCCATTTGAGATTTGAAATTTGAATCAGTGTTACTTTAGTGCTTCAACTCACTTTAGTTATCTGTTTATAAATTCACGTGTGTTAATTCAAGTCATTAAACCATTATCATCAGGTAGATGGGACATGTCGAACTAGGTCAATTTCAGTGGAGCCTACATAATCGGAATGGCGTGCGATTAGGCTGAAATAATAAACATTAATAATACTTAACAGATAGAATGTTCGCAATTAACGGAGGTTTGGTAATTATCTTACTAAATAAATAAATTTTTATAAACGCGAAAGTTTGTATGGATGTATGTATGTTACTCTTTAAATAAAAATGTAATGAATTTGTTTTAGTGAAACTTTACAATTATATAGCTCATACATCAGAATAACATATAGGCTATAATTTATAAAGCTAGCTATTTATTTTTAATATATTGAAAATAATAATTATTGTTTAATAGAAAACGTTAAAATTTGAGAATGACATTTTGCAAAACAATGATTGTTAAATGAAAATTCTATTTTCAAAATATTTAAATTAGTGAATTTAATTGAAGTACTCGCCTAATACTTTGAATCGAATCAAGAATTATACATATTTTAAATAAATAGGTTTAGAATTTTGGTATCAACATAGATGGGACCTAGGAAAAGAAAATAGATTACTCGAAGTACTAATTCTACGCAGACAAAGTCGCGGGCAGAAGCTAGTGTTTCAATAATTTAAAGTTAAACCGTTCAAAAATCTTGGAACTTTCTTGATTGATTCGAACTTCGAAGCAGGAATCGAGTTCTCCAAATAAAATTAATCATTTGGCTTTCGTAGCGAAATAGTCAGTACAGTACAGTCTTGCGTTCTACATATTACACATTCATATATGTAGTGCGAAATATTATTTTATTTCATATACCGTTAAGGCCAGTTAAGGATCAAATACCGCTAAGGTTACCAGTCTAGTAATTAATCAAGTGTTAAGGTTGAACGATGCACTTGGTCGTGAATCGTTCAATTTAATGAATCGAATCAATTCAATATCACGATAGTTTCGGCTTGTAATTAATTCGCATAAAACGGATGAACGCCTTCGAATTACTTATTTTCTCACTTAAACATATTCCCCTTCTAACGATCATATAATATCTAATAATCTCTCCCACTTCTACCCCCTTTTTTGTCCTAAATACCGCACAAAAGTCCCAACTGCTCCCGTCTGGTGCCAGTGAGACTATGACATCCTCAAGTGGAGTATGTTGTGAGGCTGAAGGTAATAGGAGGGGCAGGAGATGGGGTAGAGGAAGGTGGTGAAGTACCCGGGCATTCAGATCTGGTCACCAAACACGGCTAAAGCTATTTCAAGCAACGTTTCAATTCTGAATAATGTTCTTACACCAGTGTGATACTGAGAGTATCTTCCACTCTGGAACGTGCCGAAAATATAGTATACTAGCTTCTGCCGGCGACTTCGTCTGCATAGGATTAGTACTTCGAGCAATCTATTTCTTTTCCTAGGTCCCATCTACGTTTATCGTTTATACCAAAAATCTTAACCTATTTATTAAAAATATCTATAATTTATGATTCGATTCAAAGTATTAGGCGAGTACTTCAAATAAATGCACTAATTTAAATATTATAAATAGAATTTTGATTTAACAATCATTGTTTTATTTTATTTTTATTTTATATTACGGAAACAAACAGTACATTGGTTACAGTGATGAGACAGTTTACATATATTAAATGATATTTCATGGTGGGTACCTATGATATGTTTCTTTGAATGTCTTATTTGTAATTACCGGGTGATGTGCGTAGTGTATATGTGTGTGAGTGTATGTGTGAGTATGTTGGTAGGTGTGAGAAGTGTATGCGCATTGAATAGTTTATATCATTGACATAATGCTCTTTTTAAATTTGGGCAGTGAATCGGAGAAAATGTCAATGTTAGAATTTAGGCAAATATTATTGAATGTATGAAGAGCACGGTTAATTGTCGAATTAGTTGCTGCATTTGTTTTGCAATTAAGCGTGTGAAACAGTGCAGTATGTCGTGTACGTCTTAAAGGTATATTGAAATTAATTAAGGATAGTAGTTCGGTACAGTCGATATTATTATTTAAAATTCTGTGTATAAATGTTAAATCAGCTAGTGCCCGCCTTTGTTGCAAAGTTTGAAATTTAAATTCAAAGTTATTGTTGAATTTGAAGGTAAGATATTTTATAAATCTGTTTTGAATGTGTTCGATGCTATCAATGTATACTTTATACTGCGGATTCCATATTGGCGACGCGTATTCCAGTGTACTTCTGACTAATGCAAAGTATAGCATTACTATTGTACGTGGGTTACCAAAAACTTTACTTATACGAAGAACAAAGCCAAGCATTTTGTATGACCTATGAACGATTGAGTGGATGTGTTTATTAAATATAAGTTTGCTATCAAGGTAAACGCCAAGATCTTTACAATCCGTTTTAGAGATGACAGGTTTATTTTGGAGTGAATAAGAGTACTTAATTATATGTTTATTCCTGATTTAACAATCATTCTCAAATGTTGACATTTTCTATTAAACAATAATTATTATTTTCAATATATTGAAAATCAATAGCTAGCTTTATGAATTATAGCCTATATGTTATTCTGATGTATGAGCTATATTATTGTAAATTTTTATTAAAATCCATTCAGTAAATTTTGCGTGAAAGAGTAACAAACATGCGTACATCCATAGAAACTTTCGCGTTTATAATATTAGTAAGATATTATTTTTAATGAATTAATAGTGAAATAGCACAAATTAAATAAAATTTATTTGCCCATTACCGCTCGACCACGCCAGCCGTCGGAATTCCACAGTTTCACATATCCTTGGTTTGCCTCTCCCACCTCCAACCCCCAGCGCCCAACCCCCGCTCTCTCACCCCTCTTCCAGTGTCAATCTGTATTAAACATTGTTCAAGAATAAGGTAACTATGTTAACACAAAGTAAAAGATAACTATGTTAACACAAAGTAAACCTTTATAAGAACAATTCTTCGAAAAATTAATAAAATGGCAAAGCAAATAATATATTTCTGTTGTTGTTATAGCCTTCTTGTATCTACATTACGTGTAGCCACCTCCCGCGTACGTATTACAGACTGCATGCAATATAGGTACATACAATCGAGTATGTATAGAACCTACGCGCCTAACTTTAATGCCGATCTTGATGCGATCCATTCCAGTCACTTTACTGACTTTACAATGCCCGTAAGCGAAAGAGAAAGATGCATAAAACATACCTGCGATGGAGAAAGACGTGGTCGGGAAGGCTTGCCGCTTTTCTGACCTCACACTCGTGAGTTTAAGGTCAGAAAATGTGTGACTATTGCGACTATTTCTGTTTCAACGTCAGGCCGGTATTAATTTTTGACGTCTACTATAAATGGAATTATGAAAAGTTCTGTCATTCGTTTCTGCTTTTAATCTGAAAAATGTGAAATAAGATCTTTAACTATTTTTAAAATTAGTAAATAACAACTTTTCAAGTATCGTAGGTATCTATCTACTAGGATTGTGAATCCACCGCAAAAGGAAGCCCTTCAATGTACTGAAACCTTAAATTGTATTTATTCCCTTTACGTGTCACTCGATATCCCACACCCTTAAACCCTTAAAGTAGTTAAGTATGACAGATCCATTCCTAATTATAAGTAACGTAGTATGGGGTGACTCAGGACATTTTTTCTTGTGTTTTTTAAGTTTCTGGTAAATTAGCCGAGCCAAAAGTCATTAAATATATATTTTTTATTATGTTGTAATATGTATGGGTTTCTGAAATATATTTATTTATATGCATAACTATAGTATTAAAAAAATGCATAAATGTTGTCCGGAGTCACCACGTGTGGTGACTATGACAGCTTTGTAATTTTCTCTGTAAACCGTACTAAACATCAGATGTCATTCACCAACTGTCATTCCATATTCATGTTGTTTTTATTTTTTATTTATTCATAGTTTATTCACAATTAAAATACATTGTTTAGCATATAATTATAACCCCACAATAACCTACCTAAATTCGAAACAAGACGAAAGATATAAGAGGTATTCCTTAGGCAGACATTGAAAATAATGCAGAAGTTTTTTAAAAAATCTCTCAAATCATAAACTACGAAGATACCGACGTGCAATCTGTAATAACAAAAATCTACAGGCTTGGACCGAAGATTTCAGATAAAAATTCAAGATCTATCGTAGAGACGTTCAAAAACATTGAATCCCGCGATGACTTCCTATCCAAATTCAAAACTTACAAGAAATCTACTACTATCAAGACAAATAAATTAAACACACGGGACCTAGGATTATCACAAGACGCCAACCGCATTTATGTATCCGAACACTTGAATCAAAAAGGAAAATTTTTGTTATCTCAAACAAAAAAAAATGAATAGGGAAAATAATTACAAACACTCTTGGACTGCTGGAGGGCCAATTCTTTTGCGGCAAACTGATACCTCTAAGATAATTACAATATATAATTTAACTGATCTTGAACGTGTAAAACGTCAATTACTGTGACTGACTATACAAGGTACCGACCAGCTACATTACTCTACTATATTGGATAATGATTGTATTACAATTTGCAATTATCAGTTATTCTTTTTTTTTCACATATTATAACACACTAATATATTATATTCATGTACTAATAGTTTTTACTACTCAAGTACAAACAACACAGAGAACCAATATAATACATATTACCATCCATCTTATACATGTTGCAATTATTTTTGATAGTATTACTAGTGCTCTACTGATCCTAAACTCAATTTTATTTGTAACTTTGAACAAAATGCAACCGAACCATATTTACTTTAAATATTTTTTAAAAATATTTTCATCTATATATTAACTATATTACTAATGTATGTTTTAAACATCTTATACATACACAATTACTACCCTTATTCTAAACTCTACTTTTTTAATATTTTTTGAGAAACAAGTAAGTAATCTAGTTAACAATATTTTCCTTGCAAGTTTTTATATGAGTCATAGCATTAATAATTATATGTATCCTCAATATAAATATATATTCATACTTTCTTTAATGGATTCCTTTGGTTCTAACATAATTACCTTAAAAATACGTTATTTCATACTATACTGCTCAATACTCTCACCATGTAAATAGGTAACAAACACCTATTTTATACACACATATACTCACTAACTTTGATTATATAAATGTCTAGATAGAGCGCTCGAGCGACGAAACGCCAAAAAAACATTCAGCTAAATGTTCGCCTTAAAGCTTGTCCTGGCCGCTCAGATGCAACAGTATCGTTGTGCAGTAAACACGTGTTGTGTGACATTTGAAAATGACGATTTGCGCTATAACAGTGTGCAGGAATTACAAAGGACGGTTGAAAACAACTAAAAATGTTACCTATCATCGGTAAGTTACCTTAAAATAACCATTTAGTTAAAGAAATAATTCAGTTTTAATAGTGTAATTTGGTCTTAGAACAACGCCATTTGACGCCATGTTTACGGGGTTGCCTGTTCTTTAAATAACATTTTCCCATGAGTGCGTTGTTAATTTTAAAATAGGTTTTTAATAATTACCCAAAAGTAGGTACACTATACATAATAATAATATAAATGTGAAAGTTTGACTTTGTGTTTAAGTGTTTTTAATTCTTCACGTTGACACTATATTTAAAAAAGTTATTAATACAAAATTTGTTTATCCATTAAAATTACAAAAAATGTGACAGGTTTGCTTGGTGAAGTATCAAGTAAACTTTTAATTTTATTCATACATATTTTATAGAATACCTAATGATCCTATATTAAGAAGTAAGTAAATAGAAATAATAAGAAAAAGCCGCGGAGAGGATGTCTGGCAACCAGCTAAAACAACTGTCATTTGCTCTGATCATTTCCGTGCCAAAGACCTGTATTTTGTCAACAATCAAAAGCGTCGAAGGTTATAAAAGGAAGCGATCTCGTGTAAGGTAATTTTGTTTTTAGCGGCCCGTACCAAAAGGTGCCAAATATCGTAAGTCTATTACTAAAATTCTGCAACCGTCTTTTCGTATTTTTGACCTTACTAAGTAAATTTTAGTGTTCTTTGATGTTTTTTTATTTGTTGTTCGAATAAAATATAATAATAATAAAAGTAATATGTAAATGATTTCTAAAACTGTTTAATCAGTCTTTATTAGTTAACTAAATAAAACCGTTTCTAATGATTTTCGTTGTCTTTATTTGTTAAAAATAATAAAATAAAAATAAATCTCTTTTAACAATGATTTTCTTTTCATTTATATCATTATATGTAGCAAACTATTTTACTTAAATGAATTCAAAATTAACGAATTATAGGTCCCGCAAAACCGAAACATATTTTTTACCCACTTTTATGGGAAATATTTGGGAGCTGGTATCACTCAACACGCCCGCAGCGCTTGTAAAACAATACAAGTTACGCATACTTGTGTGCGTGTCACGCACACTAGTGTTTCAAATCTGGCCTGTTCTTTTTGTTGCAATTACAGCGCATCACTCTATCTAGACATTTATATAATCAAAGCTCACTAACAACAACAACATTTTACATTTTCATTGTAGGTTTACTTGCAACACTTTATATATTTATCGCAATACTAATAAAACTCGCTAAAAAAATACTGCAAATGCTCAAGCTCGGTTTTTCTCATATCATTGTAACTGTTGATTTTGTTCTAATATATTTATTGTATGCTTTCTCTTCAGCATAATTACTAAGCTTGTTCTTATCTATCTAGATCACATTCATATACTCTCTTTATAAATGCTTATGTTACATTCAGTTTGTACTTATAGAATCATTGTTCTTTCTTTTTTAAACACTGTAAACCAAATAGAGAAAACAAAAAAAAAACAAAAAACTATTTTTGTCATAACAAATTAATGATATTAATCTGCAGAAAACCATGGTAAAATGATAACTCCAGAAACTAATGATCGCTCAAAGTGCATAAATATACTAAAGCCCTATACGCGATTAAAATTCTTTTCTACGAATATTGGCAGCATGAGCATAGACAAGAACTATAATAATCTACTTGTAATGCTTTCCGGTTTGAATAATATTTTTGACATAATAGTTTTAACTGAATGTTGGATCAAATCAAATTACACTCAAAAACACATTGCAGGATTTACAGTTTTCAATACACTAAATAATAAGACACAGTCAGATGGAGTAATTGTCTATGTAAAATCCGAATTTGACCCGATTGTCTCTGAATTATCGATCGATAATGCCAACTGCCTTAAAATAATAACAAACCAGACCACCATTCTTTCACTATACAGGTCACCTAAACAATAAAATATTTCATCCTTCCTTAAATCCTTAGAAACTGTTCACCAAATGAAGAACTAATGGTAATCGGTGATATTAACATTGATTTACTTAAGCTCATGTCAACACAAATACACGATTATAAAAATCTAATGACTCAACACGGGCTTGTTTCTCACATTAATGCCCCAACCAGAGTAACTGACATGACCAAATCGTGTATTGACCACATATTCCTAAGAACAAAAAAAATGCGAAAGTAACTGTATATCAATCAACCATAACTGACCACTTCTCAATAGTAATTGGCCTTATGAATAAAAAACCAATTCCCATAACTTCATGTGATAATATAATAAAGACTAAGATCGATTTCGGGGAACTCACCAATTAAATTGGAAAATTGGCTCTCTACTCTAAATTCCACAGACGTAGATGTTGCTTTTAATACATTTTCTGAAATACTATTGAAACTTATTGAGGCTGTTACCGTTGAATCCCCTTTGAATAACCCAAAAAATAAAAAACTTAAACCATGGATCACAACTGGTTTATTTTTTTGTATTAAAAAGCGGGACAAGCTCCACAAAAACTTACTGAATAATCCAGTTATACAAGCAAAAATGTGTAACAATTTCATTAAAATCACTAAAGAAAATTATTTCTAAAAGGACTCCGAGACGAGCAAGCGGCTTGATGGCCAGGATGTAGTTTTTTGTCTATGGCTCTTTGTGACAAGCCTTTTGACCGTCTCCAAAGCTGGCTTGCGGCTTTCTCTCAAACATTGCGCAATACTACGTGCTGGCGGCGGGCTTGATGCGAATTTATATTTTTTCGGGAATAGACAAACAAGAATAGATAAATAAGTACCCATAGACAAAAAAAATTACAATGAGTGGTGATTTTAGATATTACGTATCATCTAAAACAATTATATAAATCATATAAAATTATTATAAAGTAGGCAGCTATTGTTTCTGTGTTCAATTTGTAGAAATCCATTGATTTTTAAAGAAAATATTGTACAACAAATTCAATAATGTTATTATTAAGTTCTGCAAGTATTTTAGTTTTTTTTTAATATTATGAAAGCTGTTTCGGCATTCAATGTCATTTTTAAATTGTAGTTAGGTCACTTTTAGAACACTTATTTATGCGATTCTATTTACCCCGCCCAATTTCAATATCCATGGAGTTTAAAATGATTTTTTACTGGAGTTCATAATTTAATATTTTCTTAATTGTTTAATACAAACGAAACTGCTATTGTCTTAATTAAATGTGTTGAATTGTACAGGTCTTGTGTTTAAAAAAATATATTTCCAAACATTATGATTTGAAATTTATTAAGCTGGTTATATGTTACCTTTATTTATGTTCTTATATCTTCTTCTAATTTTTATTTAATTTTACAATGTTGTATTTTTTGTAAATATAATCTCAGCCCACTTAGTTTTTTTTTTATAATTTTAATAATGTGAAAATCTGTTTAGATTTTATTTGTATTCTTAATTTTATTTTAATTGATGTAAATAATTTGTTGATTTTCCTAAATAAATAAACATCTGAGAAATGGAGAAAAATAACTGTCCTTACTTTACTAATTAACGTTTTATTACAATATTAATGTATAAAATTTATTTGAACACAATAAAGAACGTTTTGTCTTTGTTATATTCCATTTCGCACTAAATTCACTTTCAACCCCCTTTCGACCGCCACGAAATCACAGAAGGCGTGGCCAGGCTTGAAGGAGAGGCTTGATGCGCCGCGGCAAGCCTAAAAGCATAGAGAATAATAGAAAACAATAGACAACAAATTTACGTGCTGGCCATCAAGCCGCTTGCTCGTCTCGGAGTCCCTTAAAAAAAAGTTAACATTAGGTGTTATTGTTTATATTAAAATGTTTAACCTCACTTGAACAAGTGAGGTTGAAAAGTTGAGGATAACAATTTTACAAAGTACACTAAATAATGTAGGTATTGTAAGAACCATATTGTTACATTAATTTTTCTTACGGGTAAATAGTTACCTCCTAAACTGTAGGAACCTAATAAACACTAATTTAAACACGTAGAGTGACAACGTATTGAAATTAGCTTTGAAATAATATGTTATGCTATTAATTTAAATGACTAATTGAAAAGAAAAAAATTGTGTAAAATGTCTTTTAAAAAATTTTGCAAGCTGTTGAATCTTTAATATTTAAATTAGGTACTGTATTGTCAACCAAATCAATGTTTTTTTCCTGGGCAGTATACATTATTAATGCCGCAAACATTTTCGCTGCCTTTCAACATATATAATATTTTATTTCCTTGATTTTTTTGCCATCATCTTCTTTCATTAGAAAAGATACATTTTTAAACCAAATATACTTATATTTTAATTCTTTTCCCATTTTTTGGTTTTAAGGTTGTTAATATAAGAAGATGGTGATTCTTCTAGGAATATCATTTTCTCACGGTTCACCTTCTTATTTGCGAATAATTTCGTTCCTGGATTGCTATTTTCAAGTATTTAGGGGTGGTAAATATATTTATATTTACTTTTTCAAGTGTTTTAAATACCAACATTTACAAGGTAATTGCGCCTACACTTGTATTATATCTCAGAATAACATGCTCACCTAATAATGATTGATCTAGTAAATAAAATGCAAAAATGTACAATAAAAGTGCAGAGATTCTTGCATAAAATGTATTAAAAATATATTATTCCGATGTTGTAAATAAATAAATAGAAATATTTTTTTAAAAGATAGAAAAATATAATTTGAAAAACAGTGCACAGACGGAAACTAAACTACTCCAAAATTATTGAAAAATCAAATTTGAAATATGTAGTATATTAATAGTGCCCACGTTTTTCGGTGATCGGTGTAACTTTGGTTAATATTTGTGATTTATTAATTTCACTTATGTCGTCAATACACGGAAAAACAAAAATTCGGCCCTGTTTTGTGGAATATTTCAATCTAGCCTCTAATGGATTACTTCTTATTTCGTACCTTTCTAAATTTTCTGAAGAATAAAATTGATAAGGCCTCCTCCAATCTTTTTTTATATACATTCCTTTATATTCTTTGTGGCATGTTTGAAGCCACCCCACAAAATACGATTTTTTTAAATATTAAGAAAAAAATACTTTATTAAATAATCTATTGTTTATTTAAAATAATAAACTTTATTGATAAAAAATAATACTGACCTTCACACTAGTTTATACACCACCCTTATAAAAATTCACAATTTAAAAACCTCGACGGAAAGTAAATTTTTAAGCAAACTTATGAAGACTGGCTATAAATTAACACCACGAGTGCAATGACCGCTAACCCTTTCTTCTAAATGGCACGTGATATTATGAATGTCGTGCACAATGTACAATGTACATGTCCAGAGTCAACCGGCGTATCAAAGTCACCTCATTCTACAGTACTAATACAGGATTGACACCATTTTTTTATATTTGCACCTACCTGTGAAACAACCTGACTATCAACCTGGTTTTTTACTATTTTTAAATAATTTTATTTTAATTTGAACACTACACAAAAGATTCGACTACCTATAACCAGTGGGACTAAGCATAACCAAGGTAGGTATATTATGAACTATATGCGGTACCTAAAACAAAAATAGAATTTTGTTTTAGGTACCGCAGCCAAGGTTGACACGAACAACATACTCACATCGATGCATTGCTTACATACAGCCAGAGGCGTGCATTCCATATAGGCACATAAACACTGCCTACCCTACCTTACTCGTGTAAAAATATAAATAACATTAAAATTTATAAAATTATTGCAATAAATCAATCTTCTTATTAAAAAGGGAGGGGGTAAAAATCGTATTTTTAAACTAAAAATTCAATTATTTTGTATGTGATTTTTAAAATTATTTTGAAGGTGAATTCTACAATAATTAACTTAAGATGAACGGTAGCGCAGCCTTTTTCATAGAAAACTAAATTATAATTAAATATAATTTAAAATACCAATGGGCACACTGAGCTAAAGGGCATATTTTTTAAGCCATAAACATACAGTAAAACCGTCAACCTCATCAAATGTTACGTTTTTAGATTTCACGGCCAAAAGCATTTTCGTTGTTTGTTGTCATCATGGTCGGATCTGCCGGATCTGCCCTGATGATGGACACTGCAACGCTGTTCGAAACGTCGGCTAAAGAAGGAGGTAGCGCAATACGGCATAACACCCCAAAAACAAACAACGAAAATCTTCAAATGTTTCTTAATTTTGAAAGGCACCTGCTCTGACACCTAATCGTGATTTGGAGATTTGAGCCTTTAAAAGTTAAAAATAATTTTAAATTATTATTTTGATTTTTGGAATGAAAATATATTTCACAGTTATTTAATGTTTAGCGAATTATCTGCAGAAATATAAAAATAGGTCTTGAAAAACTGCGAATACCGCACATCAGTCCAAGTTCCTCAATAATCTCGGAGCCTGTTGAACTATGGCATCCCCGACTTGTTATAAATTTGCTATGACAATTTTTTTTGCATGGTATCCCCAAATGAGGTAGGTACCGAAGTTTGTGGGAGAAGGGAGTGGAATATAACATACTACATTCACAAAGAAACCGCATTCAGAAAAAGCGAAGCAGGCGAATTTTTTTCTAGTTCGGAGATCAAATCAAAAAATGCTTTCAATTTTGATTTTTTGGAAAGTTAGATCCAATCCCAACAATGGAATTCTTTTACGTTTGATTAAAATGGAAACCTTTAAAACATATCAGCTAGCTGCCGAGTGATAACAGTCCTCCAGCATTGCAAAAGCAAAATTTTTCCGTTAACAAATGTGGAACATATTAATATGTCTGTGTCCTCAATGTGTATGGTTTCGGCACCCAGCCGGGCCTCCCTCCGAGTTTAGTGCCCTATGGAAAATTTGATATATTATCTTCTGAGTATTGGATCCTCAATGTCACCTACCATTTTTACAGCATCCCCAAACCTGACATATTATCCCTCCTGTGTGGAATTAATGTTAAAAAAATATTATAATAATCAGTCCCTGGCCGGAGACTTTCGAGCCTACGTGGAAGTCCGGCCGAGACAGAGACGACGTGTTACGTCTGTATCTGGCAGTTCTGGCACTAAACTGCACTAATTTATTGCATACATTTACATAAACATAAAGTACAGTCCAAAAATGACATTTTCTGTGATCCTTGTACCCGAACAACTAAAAAACGTACATATTAGTTTTCCATAAATTATCAACACTAGACGATAGAAGAAATGAATTTGTTAAATAATAAAAACCCAAAAAAAACGAATTTTCAAGGCCAAAAACGTGCATCGGGATAAATCCAGTTGGTACCTACTAAGCACATATTTATATGTAAAAGATAAATACCATTGTTACAGCGGATAGTGCCTATTATTATCTAAATAAAAAGAAACGGAATTTGATGTTACTTATATCTTTTCAATTCATCATAATCGTGATCAATTAAAACTTGTCTGCGGTTACTCGGAAAACTGGGAAGTCCCATTCTGAAGTATCAGCGATGTTGTGTTCCACGTGATTTTATGCTTTTTTATTGTGTAGTATTTTTTACTTATTTCTATAATATATTATAGTATTTTTACCCTAGCAACTGCACACTTGTAATTTAAGATCCCGACTTCGAGTATATCTATGACGCCGCGCCTTACGCAAAATGCGTACGTAAAGTTTGTTACAAAGCTACCGTCGCGTCTCAAAAACACTTTTGACTGCTAATATTACTTATTTTACATGAAATAACAGTTTTTAATATGTCCGGGAGTAAAGTGCATTAACTTCAGGAGGTGGATTCTATGATAGTAGGATTAAAAAAGATTAACGATTTTTTCCGAAGTTCCAACATTTTTCCTATACAAAAAGACGTACACCTATTAAAAACCTTATCGAAAGTTACAAACTTACCTGATAAAATTGCTGTGAGCCTGCTGGACGCAATTGTGGTGGCGTTGGATGGTTGTGATTGCTCCGTATCGTAACACCGAAAAATAATAGTGCTGGCCGCACATGTTAGACAAATGTTATCTTTTTATTAAAAAGGTACCTCTAAAAGTTGGAATTTCGAAAAATTAATTTATATATAAAAAAAAAGTATATTATTGTGTAGAATCACCACCCGAACTCACTTTACCCCCGGACATCCTGGCAATTTCGTTCAAATTATTCTTTCCTAATGTAAGCTGGTGTTTGTGCTTCGGAAAGGAATGCTCATTGAAATAAATAAAAAAAAATGTACAATGAAAACAAATATAAAAAAAAAATAAAAATAAATTACCAACTAAGAATAAATATATAGAAACGTGAATACCCGCATTATTATAAAAGTATGTACCTAAATAATTACTGTTTTATCTATAATATAAAAATTAATGTTTGTTTGTTTGTTCGTGCCTTATGCGCGGCCATACCGTTCATCCGATTGTGATGAAACTTTGGGAATTTGATGTGCGCATACCCAGGATGGTTATAGGATAGTGAACTCTGGCGTTATGAAATTATTTCCTATACTATTGATACGATTGCGATTAAAATTTTATTCAATTGCTATAAAAATTTTTCGAACTGTTGTGACCATGCCCTTGAATGCTTAAAAAAAAAAAAATATATATATATATATATATAGATACTGTGAGCTCTGGCATTATGAAATTTAGATAAAAAAATTAAATAGGTCACGCGAGTTGTTGGAAAAATGGGTGTATTTTATGAAAATAGGCGGCAAGGAAAAAAGGCTGTGGGGAGGGGTATGTGGTATACGGACGGGTTGGTTGGGGAATTAAGGAGGGGGGCTTCGCGGGAAGGGGGACGAGGGAGAGGGGAAGGCGAAGAAGATGGAAGCGGAATGCGTGAGGAGGGGTCGCGAGAAAGGGGTGAGCGAGAGAGGGGTGGGGGGAAGCGAGGAAGGTGAAAAGGGAACGGTGGAGGGAAAGGGGAAGCGGGAGAGAAAGAGGAAGAGCAGGCGGAAGGGGAACGGGGACGAATGGGAAAGGACACGAAGGGAGAAAAGACGTATCTTGTGTTAGAGCGAGATAGTTATGAAAGATTTATACTGGCTCAGAAGTACATCAATAAACAAATAAAAATTCTAAAATATTATTCATAACAATACATATTTACATAACTAGTTTTTTTTGCCGGGTTACGAATAACCTGATGATATTTGAAAATCTCCTACTACCACCACGGTAAGCGGAAAATACTGCTTGTGTCTTGATGGCGGATTCAGCCAGCCGAGGAATTGAACATGGGACACCTCGGTGGGACCTGACCAGCCGTTGACAATTTTAAAAAAAATGTTAAAAATGATAAACACGTACACAAAACACACATATTGTAAACGCACAACATGCATATTATTACTTTTACATCAGCAGAGAGGTCTTTCATTACTTCAATAGTAACCATAAAAAAATCTAGCATGTTCATCTACATTATATACATAATAATCCTGGTTTCTTTGTTGTTTAAATACGCTTATACTCGACATAGTTCGAGTTAATGGTTCGTGATTGTGGGAGGAGATTTACATAATAAGTGCTAGGTTATAATGAGGAAAATGGTATTTAATGATCTATAGCAGCAGTTGTCAACCTTTTTGAGCCCGCGTACCCCTTGACTCTTACTACAACGTTGTACCCCGAACCCTCTATCAATCTTGTGTAATAAAATACATGTTTAATTTTAAAAATTTTAATACTCTTATTATTACATGAATTTAATTTCAAGTACGTCCCACGGTTTAATTTGGCAGCCACCTTTGGTCTGAAGCCCCAAAGTACCTGAAAAAACCCTCGACTCTGTGCAGAAACGGGAGATTCGATTCTCCCGTCTTAACGAACAGATTGCAATTTTTAGATCACAGGCGTCAGGTGGGAATGCTATCCTTTTTCTACCGGTATTTCAATGGAAGATGCTCCGAGGAACTAGGGTCATTAATCCCCTCGGCACCGGTGTATAGTCGGGAAACACGCCAAACGCGCGTCCAACATATATGCAGACGGTTGACATTTGTCACGTGAGAATGGGTCGCTTCTACGACTTATTCTTGAGTCCAACAGCTCGGCTGTGGAACGATTTGCCGGCATCTGTGTTTCCTCCTTTCTATAACATGGGTCTTGAAAAGACCACTCCTTCCTCTCCTCCAAGAAGACGAATCTCTCTCTAATTTATTATTAGGACACATTGTTCTCCTTTAAATTTGTATCTTATTATTGTATATTTCATTAACGAATTGAAATTTTAAAATTTTGTAATGTTTTTAAAATTAATGAATAAAGAATTAAATTTAAAAAAAGACCCTCCACTCAGCATCTTCAAAGATGAAATAGGCCCTGAGGGAAATTATTTTCCTCAGAGCGTCCTGTGTGGAGTTAATGTTAAAAAAAAGTCACACAAATACAATTAATGACTTTTTTATAAAAATAAACAAAAAATGTAGGTACTTTATTTCAATTATACCAGAGTTCCACCAAGTACAACAATGTAATTACTTATATATATATATATATATTAGTATTAGGGGGGTTCTCACCGTCCTCCTAATAGCATATCCATACTATAAAGTTTATTTTCGATTTACGATTTTTTATTATTCGGTACTCGAACTTATGAATAGTGGCTATATAGTGGCTAATGTAGGAGTAGAAAGATCTTGAAGAATACGTGACAATTGATCATTGATATAATTCGATATGTCTGGCCATTTGAAGTACAAAATGAGGTAAATTCGATAACATGGTTTCCTAGATACATAGAATACATTATCGGCTTACCAACTAATGTTGATAATAGAAAAACCAAAGCGGGGCAGTAATTTCTTTGGAAAAGTAATTATTGACATTCCTCTCCCCGATCGCAGTACTTAAATGTTCATAATCACCAAAAATTCCCAAATTTATAATTATAGCCTAATGAGACTAACTTAGCATATGGAAATGTAGCTGAACTAAGAAATCTTAAGTGATTTGTTCACAATTACCACTCACAATCACATCATTTAGTGACTGCATCAACCAGAGTGAATTGCCCAGTTTCCCGAAAGCTAATACATAAATGGGAGACGTGATTAACTGACCATTAAAACTACAAATTTATTATACAATAATTGCTGCTTAATATGAGATGCACCGTAAAAGTATCTTTGTCATATAAGATGATTTCACGTCTCTCTAAATATTTTTCAATAATTGACCTTATTTATAACTCAGGTACGAGGCATACGTCATTCCTGTCTACCTACGTTAAATTATCGTAAAAACAAGCTTATGTGTCCAAGCGGTTAAATGAATTAAGTCAGTGGATTTCAACCTGTGGTACGCGAAGCAAAAATTGGGGGTACGCAATATCGTGGCACGAATATAGGTTTTAAAACTCAGCTCAACGTTTTCAAATTTCGGCGGTTTACGCTCGGTAAAGATAAAGATGTGGAACAAAATTTATTTAATTTGCATGTAGAATTTCTGGTTAAAAATGCCCGAATCATGTTACACTCTACATAAAATTGCAATTATTGTATCGGTGTGGCTTGATTGTTAAATTCATGTTATAATGAAAGTATTCAAAAATTACAAATGAAACACGTCTTTCATTACACGTGTACACAAGATAGACAGAAGGTTAGGGGGTACAAAAAAATTGTAGGAAGAGTCAAGGGGTAAACAGGCTCAAAAAGGTTGACAACCGCTGAATTAAGTGATTGTTTGTTTGAAATTGTGCATACATGTATTATTTCGGGGATTGAAAAATATCCCTAAGGAAAAAAATTTAAAAACTGTTCTGTGTCATACGTCAAAATGGTTATAATTGCTTATTCTGTCTTTAAACATGTAGCGATGACGCCTTTTGAAGGATAAGAAAGTCCTTCTTTATTTTTGAAGCTGACTAAAGTATGGTGAGTGGTTTTCAAAGATGCTTACAGTGCTATACAAACCACACATTTTAGTATTTTTGATTGTGAATTTACCACACAAACCTCCTATAGAAGATCAATCGGTCGACCGTTCTGGGTCACTTCTATTTGCTGAAATATCATTAAGTCTTTTAGTATCCTTGTCTTGAAGAGTTGTGATCTCTAACGATGAGAAGTCACCGGAAGTCACTGACTTACATTGGTGATTGCATTGGCACCGTTCCTCAGCACAGTTCCACGTGCACAATTTTATTTTTATATATTGATTTGAATTGTTGTGCCGTTGGATTGTTATTACAACCACCATGCGATCTTATTTTGCCAAAAAATAATTCTATATGATCCTCCACATGTGGATAGTAGTAAATAAACTAATGATTTTTGAAAAAGCAGTTAGTGACACGACAAATGGGTGATTCCAAAAATTTGTGATTTTTCACAGGTCTGCGCTATTTATTTAATATTCATTAAAAACTTCAACAAAACGACAAATGGGTGATTCCAAAAGTTCGTTATTTTTCATAGGTCTGCGCTACTTATTTAATATTCATTAAAAACTACAACAAAATGACAAATAAGTGATTCCAAAAGTTCGTTATTTTTCACAGGTCTGCGCTACTTATTTAATATTCATTAAAAACTACAACAAAACGACAAATGGGTGATTCCAAAAGTTCGTTATTTTTCAGAGGTCTGCGCTACTTATTTAATATTCATTAAAAACTACAACAAAACGACAAATGGGTGATTCCAAAAGTTCGTTATTTTTCACAGGTCTGCGCTACTTATTTAATATTCATTAAAAACTACAACAAAACGACAAATGGGTGATTCCAAAAGTTCGTTATTTTTCACAGGTCTGCGCTACTTATTTAATATTCATTAAAAACTACAACAAAACGACAAATGGGTGAGTCCAAAAGTTCGTGATTTTTCACAGGTCTGCGCTACTTATTTAATATTCATTAAAAACTACAACAAAACGACAAATGGGTGATTCCAAAAGTTCGTGATTTTTTACAGGTCTGCGCTACTTATTTAATATTCATTAAAAACTACAACAAAACGACAAACAGGTGATTCCAAAAGTTCGTTATTTTTCACAGGTCTGCGCTACTTATTTAATATTCAATAAAAACTACAACAAAACGACAAATGGGTGATTCCAAAAGTTCGTTATTTTTCACAGGTCTGCGCTACTTATTTAATATTCATTACAAACTACAACAAAACGACAAATGGGTGATTCCAAAAGTTCGTTATTTTTCACAGGTCTGCGCTACTTATTTAATATTCATTAAAAACTACAACAAAACGACAAACAGGTGATTCCAAAAGTTCGTTATTTTTCACAGGTCTGCGCTACTTATTTAATATTCAATAAAAACTACACTGCCCAAAGTACTCTTCTTATATATTATATATATAATTGCCTATTCCAAAAAAAATTAATTCAATGCCAATATTTTCAAATTTTAGGTATTTAAATACAAAATTCAAATTATGTATTGGTCAGTAGTTCTTCCGTATAACTACTTTATATGTAATTCACAAAAAATAATATCTACCTCTCTCTCTCTGGTTTCAATCCTGGGATTGGTTTTCAGCAATTTCCTTTATTTTTTCTTCCATTCTTCCCTGTCTTGTGCGGCTCTTTTGTGGTCTGCAGGTCCTCCAGGTACTCTCGGCGTGGGCGTCCCATAGAGTTTGTCCCCTCGGTCATATCGGAGGCCTTCTTGTCGTATTATATGGCCGATCCATCTTGCACGCCTTTCGGACAAGGTCCTGAGCAGGTGCCTTCCTCCTTCGATTCTTTGGAGAAACTCCTCATTTGTAATGTGGTCTCTCCAGGAAATTCCTAATAGTCTTCTATAGGACCACATTTCAAAAGCCTCTAGTCTCCGTTTATATCTTTCGGATAGGCACCATGTTTCGCAGCCGTACGTCAAGATACTCCATACATAGGTCTTGATGAGGAGTATTCTCAGTTTTAGGTCTATATTATTCGATTCTATTATTTTCGACCTTTTATTGAATGCAAGCCTAGCCTGGTGTATACGGCTGTCGACCTCGCTCTTAGACCGACCGTCCCATGTTATTTTGCTCCCGAGGTAGACAAGCTCCTTGGTGTGCACATATTTAAATTATTCATTATTGAAAGTGAGTACCTACTTAAAGTCCATCACATTGAAAACGACAAGTACCTGCCAATCGAGTATTTCTGAATCTAACAATGTATCTTTCAATAGAAAAAAATCATCATTTATGTAGTGTAGGAAAATCAATTGCGTGGTATGTAATATTTTTTTGTTTGTTTTTAAACATTTAGGAAAGTTGAATTTATTTTAAAGGAAAGGGAAAAGTAAAGACACGATATTAAAATATAATTTATCTTATTTTAAAAGTACAAAAAATTAATTATATTTATTTAGGAGGTATTTCGATATCCCCTTGATAGCGTATCAATAGTATAATGTATATTTTTGATTTAAAATATATTTATTTATAAAGTCTGAGTTTACTATGCGGTACTGAAACCTATGAATAGTGGCTATATATCAGATAAGTTAGCCGAGTTTTCTATCTATTGCAAGAATTTATTTGTTTATTTATTAATATACATTATCCTATTGATAAACTATCAAGAGATGGTGAAATAATCTCTCATAATAATATAATGTATATCGATAATAATACAGAATTAAACAAAAAAATATGTAATTATTTCAGGCACCAAAACTAATTGACCATCTTTTCAGTCAATTGCAGGTGTAGGCAGAGAGGATAGACCACCACACAACTATTTCTTGGTAAACACTCCTTACATCATTCACATTCATAGAGCGTCTCATACAAACATACTCTTCTGATGGAAGTGATGCGACTAAATGCAGATATATGATTCACTTGATCGTGCCACGTCTTCATGGGGCGTCCCTGACTTCTTCTACCATATTTCATTAAAAATATACAACACATGAAAAAGAAAAATATTATAAACAATTATTATTTAGCCACACATATCGCAACACCCATAGAAAAGTGTTGTAATACAAAAAAGTAAATTGTACAGGACAGCAAAAACAAATTATGAATAATGAACAACCAGTCCCTTCGAAAAGAGACACTAGCGACATCTCGCGGAGATGGAGTGATCTAGCTTTAACCTCTGGTTGGCCGTATGATCACCGGCTTTGGAAGCGATTTTGTCCCTTATGTATAAATAAATTGTATCAAGAAGAAGGTCAGAATCGCTTGGGCCATTCTCGTTCTCGACGTAACGAAATACTGCATAGCGTCTAGCCTCTCGGAATAATTTTAATGAATTGTCGATGATGGGCAGGCAAGAAATATGGCCGACAAAAAGGCCGCCGCGTCAAAATATGGACGGAGTTGGTTTAGAAACTCTATATCCTTTCATTGTTTTTGATATAACTAAAATATTGTGTAAAATCATTACTAATACGGTAATCATAGATCGAAGTTTGAAAAGTGGGCTATATGGTGTATCAATGTTTTTATTTTTTATGGTCGAATGCTTACATATATTACAAAAAAGAATCAGCAGTTTGAAAAATAATAGTCCATTATTTGTTAACAAAAAATATCAAGTCTGAGAATTACATACGAAAGGTAGTATTCAGCTGTTTTAGAGGGCCGTTTTGCAGCAAATCACCCTTTCTGCCGTATAACCCAATAGATTTCAGGTATTATCAGAAAGATCATTTTATCTACATTATTTTCATGTAATTTTTTGTAATATATCACAAAAGAAATGTTATAAATATTAGATTCGTATGAAATGTCAAATTTCTTACGTCGTAGTGAAAAAATATATTTTTCCTAGGCTGGCCTTCAAAAGGTTAATATCGTTTTTCATGGAACACAGATAATCGCAATCACTTTACTATTCAGAGATAAAACGTAAAATAGAAAATTTTTACTTACATTCCTTTTCTATGGGATGTGTGACATTTTAATTTTAGTGTGATCTGATCAGTGATTTGAAGTATTGAACACGCAGCTATAAAATTTATCGGATTTTCTTAGTGTTATTATTTTTACAGATACAACATATGTAATACAAAAGTAAAAATTAACTTTATAATATATCTACAACTACATATTTCTTTCCTTGACCAAAGGTTTTTTTAATATGGGTATATTACAATATACATATTAAATATGTAATAAAATACCAAAATATGTATGTTTAATAATTATCACAGTCTCTTGTCATAAATCTGTTGATTCCTCAGTTGTAGTGCAGTCGTAGTGGCTTCTGTAGAAATTATTTTTTCCATGCTACCGTCTGTAAATATATAAGATTATTGTGTTCATTATTTTTGATTCATGAAATCATTTTATTAAAATCAAATTATTAAAAGTATTACGTAATCGTAGACGATAGAAACATAGGGAGATATGGCATTGGAGTGTGCCGACTGTCGCTGAGCTACGACCAAACTTCATAGACTCTCAAAGCGCCGGAGCCAATGAAAGTTGTGTAGGTAGAAATAAAGGGGCGCTGCAGTTCGTAGACGCAATTTGCAGTAGCATTTATGAATGATCTTAGCAACAATTGTGTGCCCTCAATTTCATGCAAATAATGGTTCATGACCCCTCCCCCTTTTTTTTACATTAACTCCACACAGGAGACCCTGAGGAAAATAATTTCCTTCAGAGGTTAGGTCCTAGGTCTTAAAGAGACCCGTGTCATAGGAGAGAGGAAACACAGAGGCCGTTTGTATTTTATATATTTTAATCCCTTTTTTTAATGTTTCTATATTCTTTGAATAGAAAAAATAACATTTGTGGATTTTATGGCCACCATACTAGGCACATGCCTGTGTTATATGACTACGTATATGTATTGATATGACTTACAGAAACCCTCAGTGCATTTTCAGCATGGAAATATTCCTCTGACTGGGGACGCAGTGACATTTTATATTGCGTTAGCGCCTGACGATCTTTCTGGAGGACCAGGCAGTCTATGACAGTCCTGTGAACCTAAAAAAATAATAAGCAATTTTATTATGATAAACTCCAAATCAGAACTAACAGAAGAAAAATGCCTTTCTACCAGAAGGAAATGCAAGAATCCAATACTTAACGATTCAAGTTTCTTTGCGACGACCACTATATCTGCGTGGAGATTCGTACACAGGCACATATATATATATATATTTTTTTTTTTTTTTTTTTTAAATTATTTATTTGTCTTAAAAATGATACATGTTAATTTATACTGGTCTTCCATTAAAAGCATTTGCTATGTGTTGTGATTATTTTGTAAACTCATCAGCAACGCTATCTCCCGCAAGAAGTTGGGCAAGGTTGTTACGACTCATTCTTCGAGACTTTAAACATGGTGCCACTGAGTCAAATATTTGTTAACAATTTGTGTGCTTAAATTAATGCTGGGAATAAAGGTAGGGACAGACACAAAGCTCACATCAAAAGATACTTTATAAGACAATAGCGCTCGCCATACAATCCCATACAGACCCGCCAGACGTAAAAAGATGATGTGTTATAAGTGCGGTTTGAGTCTTTGCTAATCGGCGTTATTCTCCGTAACCACTAGCGGCGCGATATCAGAAACGTTATGCGACCCCCCCTCCGCCGTAAACAGGAGAGTATTTCCAGGTATATCCTCTGCCGAATTCAACTGACCCCCTCTCCTGCCGTAGGAAGAAATCTTTTATAACGTAGTGTGTCGGTAGAAAATATACTTTATAACACAGTATCTTTTGATGTGAGCTTCGTGTGTGTCCCTAACTTAAAACAGTCAACAAAAAATTAAAGAATACAAAAATGACAGCTACAACAACAGTTTGGTTGTGAGTGAGATTTATGAAAACATTCTAGTTTTTACGTTTAGAGAATTCAAAAATGATTGGTGGCAATGCGGATCTTGTGCGTGACAATTTGAGTACATAACATGAATAGATTTGAGTAGAGTTGAATAGACTTATGGATACTTGCGTATGTATCCCTGTGGAAGAAGAAGGAATAAAAAAAGAGGTTTCTAACCTTATGCTTTTTGGCCAGCTCCAACCTCTGATCTACAGATGTGATATAATTCAAGTATATTCCTAGGAGTATAGAATTAGATCCCAAATCTTTAAGTAGAGCTATCACCTTTGGAAGAGGAATGCTGCAGGATACAGTTGTTCTACCTAGGAAATTCTGAAAAGTCACAAAAAATATTGTAACGAACACACACAACTCATTTTTAGTGGCGGCCAACCCAACATTTTGATAATGTAAAAACGGTTCCATGACAACTCAACAAAGTGGCATTTTAAAACCCCTCTGAAAAGTCCTTAAAAGCGATGATTTTTTTGTAAATAGCCCCTATCCTAACCTAACTTAACATGTTTAATAACTCAGGTCCGGGGCATACGTCATTCCTATGTCTACCTACGTTAAATTTTCATGAAAACAAGCTTATGTGCCCAAGCAGTTAAGCAAGTTCTTTTATTTAAATTTCATCACTTTTAATGACTTTTCAAAGGAGTGATGAAGTTGCACATTGTGGAGTTGTTGGTCTCCTGTAAAAACACATACGTATTGAATGCTTGCAGCAAAATAGTGACATGTCCACTTTTCGTCAAAAATTACATTTTAATGACGTTAGTTAGATCTCGTTAGTTAGAAAATGACTAGTCGAATGGATAAAATAACTCAATTACAGTTTAAAAAAACGATAGTGAAATGTTTGAATACACAAGAATCATTATAAAAAAATTAAAACATACCTTTTTGATAAACATTGTTTCAATGATCTCCCAATTTTTATGAACGGCGTGAACATTGAGTGCTGTCCACTCATACTGCTGGGAACATATCTGGAAGAAGAAAAGTATAATGAATATAAAATAATAATCACAATGGTTTCAACAATAAAATATTGTCTTTATCAATGTCACATTGTTATCTTTACTTTCTTGTTGTAATGCACAATAATAAGGTTAAATATCAGGAATAGTATTAACTTTTAGGCTGCGTTTGAATGTATGGGTAATGTCTCCTTCACGCGGTGCATTTTGTAATCTCGTCTCGCCGAGCAATCATTCTTTTTGAAAGCATAATTAAACGTATCTCACATGTTCATTATTTATGTAAACATTGCTCAAATAACGCATTCATATTTTAACAATTCATCAACAGCGGCCAGCAAAACCGACGGGTACTTACTTCTGTTTGTGTTTGAATTTTTATATCGCATTGTTTGATCCATGCGCAGATATTGTGAATGTTTTTTTTTTTAAATAAGGATTTGTTTATGTATTTATTTATATAGTGTGCAATGTTACAAGTATTTTCTTTTTACACTTCGAGAATAAAGATGACATTATTTCCCTTTGAACAAACACATTCAATTTCTTAAATCAATTTCAAATTTAGGTTTCTGGGCACAACGATAGTTTAAATTTAAATTTGTTTTAAAATGCACATAAATTCTCTAAAACACGAAACAAAATATAATATAACACAGACTGGAAGCAAATCTCTAATAAGAAATGTATTTTTTTAGGTTAACAAATCTAATGCGATTTTATTTTCAACATTTAATAAAATACTTATGTTTATTCCTCCGAAAAGAGATTGTCATATGAAATTTCTAATTTCAGAAATGCTAAAAACTGTCGCGAAATCAGCCAAAAACGAAAAGCAACGCACGGTTCCACTGACAAAGCACTAATTGTCCATTGCGCCTGCGCGCCGATCAAGCCTGTATGTACCTAGGCGGCAGATTTGAAATGAACTGAAGGGGAAAACCTGACTCGGTGGCTTTAAATCCTTACCCAAGATAAACAAATAATTGTAATGAACATATTTCTAGAGATGTCGCTAGAGATATGAATACGCAATACAGCGAGGACTTTAACCTAAAAATGACTTAAGATGGCTCCCGCGTGAGAGGCAAGTACGACGAAATGACTTTAGACTTTAGGAGTAACCTTATGTATTAAGATGATGTTTTGCTCACTTTATTCTCTAAATTCTAAATAAATACAATGGTGTCCCTGACTGTGCGATATCTGCGTGTATACACAGTTATATTATTTGCCATCACCATGTACTTAATATTGTATTGCATTCTTAATTCTCTACTGATATTTAAATGATTATTTTCCTATTTTATATGGTTTTTCCCCATAACAACACTGTTTCTATATTATTTTCAACTTTAAAGTATAGCACTATGTTTGTAGGTATGTAATTTACGTATGTATATATTTACTGCGCTAATGCGTTTATGATTATTTCATTTATGGTTGTATCATTATTTTCTGTGGAACTAATATCCTGCTGACAAGCTACTTGCAGTAGCTTAGCGGGTACAAATTACCGTTGCCAATTTTTTATACAATAAATAAAAAAATGCTTCAAGCGGCCTGGAGGTTAAGTTAAATATCATTCAGTAGTATGTATTATACATTCATGATATTTGTTTCATTATTCAGTTTAAAGCTGACATGTAAAGTTCTCTTTAATTTAAAATTTACTTGTTGCTGTTGACAGAACGTCTGTGGTGAAGCAATCTTTCCATTTCCCTCAGCCCAGTGGTGCGTGCAGCAATGGGTCAGACTTAGTAATGCAGACTTGTTGTTCAGTTCTGCAATACCAATGCACTTCTGCCATTCTGTAAAACAAAAAAATTGTTAGTAATCCTCACGAATATAAACTACTAATCAACAGTTCTTTTTGTCTGGAATCACCGCACTCAATGCACGACTTCCTTTTACAATGGCCCATATAAATTTATTTGGTAGTCGTTGACATTTATTCAAGCCATCTTATCTGGAATAAATGTATACAGACCATTTATAAAGAGTGGCAAGAGTTTGAAGACAATCACTTTTCAAAAGGGGAAACTCTTTGCTCTGTCCTATAGTGTGACACTCGCTACGCCTCTCATATATTTTATCAGTAGCCTGAACACTAAAACACTCCTTTGCAAATTGATGTAGCTTGGGCATGTGCTCCTGATGCCAACATACATAATGACTACAGTAAAAAATTTCACTGACAATTCCAGGAAGGATACATCCAGTATTTTCTCAGGAGAGATTCGAGTGAAAAAATCTGGAGATTGTTTAAAGAGATCATAAATAGTACAAACAAAGGGAGATTGGCTTCGAAGCGTGCCGACATGAGTACAACCAAACTACGCAGACTATCGAAGCACTAGTGCCGTGGAGCCCATGATAGTTATGCGTTTGAGGTGTAGGTAGAAATAAGGGCTAGAGGCCTCTGTGCGTAGATGCGATTTGTTCCAATTTTCTTCAATTATCGTAGATTGGCGATACCATACAAATTAACCTACCTAAGAGTTTGATGTAATTTGCAAGTACGGTTGTATGGAATGGTTCCACATTAGGCTGAGTGAAGTGATTAGATTGAAGGTTCTTTAATTTGTTCACAAAGACATCAATGGACGAAGTGGCAGATACCATTATCATTTGGAACTGTTTCATCTGGGAAAAAAAACACACAATCATATTATATTATGTAGTGTAGGTAATTAGAAAACTGAATCTTTTTGCCATCCAAAGTTGAAAAGAAGGTTGACAAATGGATTTTTTTTTTTTGCGTGTTAAGTTTAACCTTTCAACGCAATCTATCCCACCACAGGCATTTTTTGACAGAATTTATATGTTTTAATGAAACTTTATGGATCACTGATAGGGTTATCAGATTAACGGGTCATCGGTCAGAATTCCATCCATCCTGGGGAGGGGGTGACCAGAGACTCTCAGGATATGAATTATTTAGTTTTTGTCATTTTATTGGATTCCGCCAGGAAGTCTGTCATCCTGTAATTTTCGCTACACTTAAAATTGTATGTTATAGTTGTAATTGATTATTTCAGTCAAACTGATTGTAAAAGGATTTACAAAAATTTGCAAGTTGATGGGAATTTTTAAACTTCCTCACGCGGGCCATATATAATTGTGGCCCGCGGGCCTGGGTTTGGGCAGCCTTGATGTAGATGATATTCACAGTAGTTTAGAATATATTCTTTTCGAAATAATAATTATAAACATTACTTACAGCAGCCTCAGAACTTCTTCCTAGCATTCTGAAATAACAAAAGAAAAAACTGTTAGAGAAATGTCGTATATTAACAGAAAGAAATGCAGGAATACAAAGGTTCCATCTTAAATTCATAATAACGTTACAATAAGTCACAGAGAGTCCGGAAAAGTGAACTAAAGTATAGTAGTATGGAGGGTAATTAAAAAGATTAAATTTTTTAGCTTACGTCAAGAGATCAACCAGCTCATGTGTTTTTAATCTCGTCATCAAATAACTGACATAGTGGTTAACAGCGGCTGGTCTGGAGGACAGCATTTGAAATACGATTTTCCTCTTCAGTGTTTGAACCAAGAAAACAATCACCTGTTGAAAATTTTATGAATTAATTGAATGATTAAATTGACCATTACCCAATGCATTCCACATGGTACAAGCAGATTTAGATAAAGGTTTTTCAATAATGTCGATAACTAATCATTGTTCCCGAGCATAAATGCAGATCGCCAACGAACTAACAACAGTTCACCTTGACAAAATTAAGCATATTTAATAAACTTGAACTTTGTTTGTTCTTTTGCTACCTGCAGTCAGCTCGAGATCGATGAAAAGTTACCGACATTATCATCAAACTTTTATAGATGTGTTTGTGTTAGTTTACAAAAGACTGATAAGCCATGGTAAAAAATAACTTTAAAATGAGGATGACTTTTAACCTGTAAAAAGACAGAGCAGAAAATTCCCAGAATACCCTCGACATTACTGCGTGAAAATTACCGTGATGAGTGTTGCTCAAATATCGGAATAAAAACAAAGATTGCGAAGTTGAGTCTTACTCAGTCTTCACGGCAACAGGCCAGCTGCCTAGCAAATCAACTTCGCAATCTGCAGTTCGGTCGGGATAATATTACTATGATTCTAAATACTGTACATTTGTAAATATTGTAAATATATCATCATCTCATAATCAACAATCATCCTCGTGTTATTATTCCAACCTACAGCACGCGGAGATATCACAGCTCACCGATATCTCCTCAATCATACGGAGGCCCACAAATTTCCTCATCCAGGACATCACGCATTCACCCTCCAAAGATTTATTTTTTACGATTGTTTTCTTTTTACTGGATAATAATATCTTATTATTCATAAGTTCACTTCGTAAGACGTTTTCCCAGAATAGCTTACTTTATCTAAAAAAGAAAATCTCCCATTTGGGAGACAACTGTAAAAAAAAATATATTTATACAAATATATAAACTGGTTTTAACATTTCCACATAACCTGAAAAAAATCAAAAGGAGTTTTGAAAGAAATAATGTCTTTGATTCTCGTTAAGCGGTCTACACACCATGCTGCGAAGAGCCCGACATATCGGGCTGTCAGCAGCTGGCTATTGTCTCCTGTCTCTTTTTTCGTCATGCGAACCCGTAACATTCTGTTTCACGTTGTGTTTTGTCTCTTCTATTACACAACAAATTCAATATCACCATCTCATTTCACTGCGGCGCATCGGTTGGTACTAGCGGCAGACGGTTTCTTCCAATTTGCAGTCAACGTGAAACAGAGTGTTACGGGTTCACATGAGGAAAAAAGAGACAGGAGACAACCTCCAACCTTCGATTTTTAGCCAGCTGCTATCAGCTGCTGTTCGCAGCATGGTGTGTAGACTATAGACTGTAGACTGTACCGCTTAATATACAAAAAATTTAATTTTGAGACGCATGGATAAATCGTTTTCTAAACAGTGAGAGGCTACAATCATGTAAAAAACGTATAATCTAGTGTTATTAGTGCGAGCGATATTGATTTTGTTCTGTAGACTTTTTTCAAAGCATAAAATAAGCATTAATGTTAGTTTGCCACGCGCTACGATTGTCGTTTCTATGGTGAGTTACATAAAATATATAAATTCACAATTCTTACCACCAAAATAGCATTTCCATCTCCAATAGCAATAGCTCCGTCCAATAGTTGTGTCTTTGACTTGAGACTTTTGTGGTGGTACAGGGAGCATGGTCTTCCTACGACCAGTCTCTTCAGTGTTATTGAAACGCTGGGGAACGACACATCACTAGACGTCCCTTTCCCGCCTGCAGATTCAATACCGGCCTGGGCTGAAATTACTGAAACAGACGAATTTGTAAAAAAAAATTGTACTTGCTACATTATATTGTTATGAGATATTTTAACGCGAGATTGTAAATTAATTTTAATATTTTTCTTCTGTTTTGTAGCAAATAACATTATTTGGAACTATTGATCAAACAACTAATTATTACAGGTTTATGAGCCGACAGACTTAGCGTCTTTTTTTTTATGTATATACCTTACAAGAGTCCCAACTGCTCCCGTCTGGAGACAGTAAGACTATGGCATTCCCAATTGGGGTATGTTGTGAGGCTGAAGGTAAGTGGGGTGGGGAAGGAGATGAGGAGAGTAAGGTGGGGAATTCAGATCTAATCACTAAAAATTGCTAAAGCCATTTTTAACCCCTAAAAAACTTGGCGTATTTTGTCAGAGGCTAAAAATATTCCCGCTTTGCAATAAAATCCAAATAAATGGAACATTTGTTAACGTATTCGAAAACTAAAAACTGTTTTCGAAAGGTGATGAAATAGGCTTTCAAATTTCTATATTAAAAATTACTATGTATTTTTTTAAATATAATTTTATTTTGCGAAAACCTTAAAAAGTTTTAAAGATGGCTCACTTTACTTTTTTTTCTAACTAAAATTACTGATAATGAAAAAACATAAAACACATACTTATTTCATTAGGTAAATGAATTATATACCTTACTGTCACCTCACTTTTTTTCGTTTCATGTAAAAAAAATTCTTAAAAAATTCACAATGTTCCATAATTTTTTTTCAAATTGCTATCGGAAACATTGGTTTCAGAAAGGGGTAGATTTTAATTTTTTTGTGGTTTTCTTTTAGATTTGAATATATAGTTTGTTGTATTCTCTTTCCAATACCGTTTAGATCACATTTCTGACTATGATAGTAAGGGAAAAACAACGATTTCTGTGAGACCTATGTGAGCTGGGACAAATATGGTCTCCTGTGATTAAACGGGTTAAGCAACGTTTCAATTCTGAATGGTGGTCTTACGCCAAGGTAATACTGAGAGCATCTTCCACTCTGGAACGTGCCGCAAATATTTCTTATATTATTATTAAATGATTAATTTGTAAAAAACCCAAATTAATCGAATAAAAAATATTTGCGCACGCCGGGATTTGAACTCGGGACCTCTTGGATCTCTAGTCAAGAGCCCTTGGGAATGTACGGCGAGTGATTTGTCGAAATAGAGCTTTTATAGCTGAGTCTGTCACTAGCATCAACAATATTCAAATTAATACCAAATTTTAATAATTTTTAATAAAATACAAAAGACATTACAAATATACAAACGTAATAAGAAAATTTAAATAAATAAAACAGTTTTTCCCGTGATATTTCAGGAGTAAAATTACTAATTCTGGATATCATTTAATTTTTTATTTTTTTTTATTCCCAATTCAAACATGAGAAAACATTTCTCGTGTTTGAATTGGAGAGTAGTGCCATTACAGTATAAGGTAAAAGAAAAAAAAATTATTAAGAAAATAAATAAACTTATATAGAATGTTAACAAGTATAGATAATGGAATTGACTAACATAGCAGTTACTAATATGTATGTTAATAGGACCTTCAGCGAAATTCACGTATTAAAGATCTAAGGACCGGTATATCAGTAATTTTCTAGTAAAAGTTATCAATCGGCTTATCTTTTCAGGGCTCCTTACAAAGAGAAACTTGATGGATGCAAATATTGGATTGAAATTTCTGACATAAATATAATATATAGAAAAGTATATGTTTGAGGAAAAAACTACTTTTATCGGTAACATAAGAACTACGGACGACAAGTTAACGGTCTTTACTCACTTTTTTCTAAGGCTTTGTCAGAAATTACACAATGCAAAGGCAGTAATGATTGTTTGGTAACGTCAAAGCTGATGCTTCCTTCAAGTGAAGAATTTTGATCAAGACCAGCCCTCACTTCTGCTCCCAATTTGAAGAACTGCTGTGATGATAGCTACATTTTAAAAAGTAAATGCCAATGTCAAATATAAATTATGCAAATGCTCGACTAATAAAATTACCATATTGCTATCTAACCTCATCATCTTCAAAACTGTAAGGCTTCACTTTTACTTCACTATAGTTCCAATAATCATCTTCCTCTGACATTTTAAAGAGTGAAAAGAAGTTTGTTTGAAATAAAATAACTACTTGCAAAATAATTCTTGGAGATTAACTTTCGCATTCAATATTTTGACAGCGATATCAAAACACTTAGCGAAATTTGACAGCGATAAACAAATATGAAGATAACAACATTGGCATCGACATGTTGGTCTACCTGAATATAGTGCAACAGCTACATAATCCAACGCTTTTAGTATTCTCACGTTTTCGGAACGGCGACGATACAACAAAGGCAATAAACGTACATTCCTTATTACAATAATGTTGCAGCCCTCTCTTACTCATTAAATAATGATGAGAAAAAAGACGATACATACGTGTATTGTGTTTCTGATCTTTTGTGTCACCATTATTAAATATTTTTTATGTGACGTATAAGAAAGAGCCGAAGCATTATTCTGATAAAAGGAATGCATGTTTATTGTCTGTTCGTACCGTCTACTTTGCGTAAACGTGGGAATACTAAAAGCATATATTGGTCCGGTGGTGACCGGCCGACTAGGTGGTAACTTTTTAATCATATTAGTTTTCACGGAGAGCTTCAGACGTTATTGGTTTATATGGATTCGGACTTCGGACACTATCAAGCGGCTTGCCACAAACACGTAGTTTTGTTGTTTGTGGAAAGCCTTTTGCTTTTGACCGTTTCCAACGCTGGCTTGCGGCTTTGTCAGAACCATGGCGCAATAATTTGCGTGCTGGCCGCAGGCGTGATGCGAATTTATATATTTTATAAAACAGACAAATAAGTGATAATATTTAAGATAAGCCTAGTGATACAATTAGGTACTAAAAATCAACGGTATACCGGGCCGTTGAAAACCTACCGAATATTATTTTCGCCTGAGGTAAGATTTTTTCCGCTGGTAGCCCCAGATCTGTTAATGATTTCATGTTTCATAGCCACCAACAAAACAAATTCGAAAAATAAAAATAAATAATATAAAATTCAAAATCCCACCGAACTTGACTTTTGTGAATACTATTTTATCATTTTAACAACTTTTTACTAAATAATTCGTTTCCTTATCATCCGTTGCAAAAAAATGAAACGATCTGTTGATGAATTTAGGAGGACGGTAATTGTTTTTATTCATTCCTTCACATTTATTTGATAATCCATTCAAAACTTCGGGGTTATGTATCGAAAATAAAAATTCGAACGTATTTTATCATGTCTGGTTTTTTTCTAACCGCTCTAATTGTTTTCAATTGCTCACTATCGAAGCGATTTTTCAATAAACTTTTGTAGATTAGGAAATATGTTGTGGAACCTTTTTATCTTAAGTTTTTCCTCGATCCTGTGCCCACGTAATTCATCTATTTCGCAATTCCTTTTATTATAAACCATACTGTCAACAGACGTAGTGATAGACGATGTTTCACTTCTTGTAATTCGTCAAGTTATAAACAGTCAACTTTACGTTTTAGGCAAAAGATGTTGAGTCCAGACTAGACATGTTACAATGGAAGATGGAGGCCCTCTCTCAGAATGGCTTCAAGGCTGATAATCCTGATTTAACGTCCCAGCAAGACCCTGTCACTGTATCCAAGTTGCTAAAGGAATTCACTAAGGTTTGCAAACACCAATGTAATATAATCAATCTAACCACATTTTAAAAATAAAATATAGTAAAGTTGTAGTAGTAGTCCGCTTCATTTGGCCAATCGTGGCATCGAACACTTTGTTGAATTAATTTTACCAAAATTAAAATATAATCTTATTCCGCTTCACAGTAAATATGGAATAATTATTAATAGGGTCGTACTCCGCCTACTGGTTAATACGGAATATTTTTTATTCAAACAGTTAGATTTAGCCTCATTGTTACGAAAAGTGAATATTTATGTCGGGGGAGACGAAAAAATATGCATTTTGTGTAAGATTTTTTCACTTCATGCAAGTGTTCGACCCATGGAACTAAGATTCTATTCTATAATATCCATACTCTTTGGTTCGACCCCATGTTTGGCCAAGTGATGCGGCCTTTTACACTTTATTTCAACAATTACTACAAGAAACAACTATTTACGTGCACAAAATAGGTTATTAGGTTCTTAGTTTGATTGAAACAAAATTTCGCAAATATCAAATCCATACAAAAGTAAGCGGACTACTACACATTTACCAAAAATTCTTATTTAAATCGTTAGATTTAGCTTTATTATTAGGGAAGAGCATTTATGTCGGGGGAGACAAAAAAATATGCAATTTATATTTTGTCAAGAGAAAAATTCATTTGCGCAAAGTATTCGACGCCAAAAGAAGCGGACTTATACAACTTTACCAAAATATAAAATGAATATTTTTTTATCTCCCCTGACATAAATACACACTTTTCCTAATGATAAAGCTAAATCTAACTGTTTAAATAAGATATATTCCATATTTATCATTAGGCAGAATAACTACTAACAAAAAATTAAACACTGCACTACAAACTATCAGTTTTCAATCAGCTGACGTCTCGGCATATGTACATCAGTGTTGCCACCTGCGAGTTTAAAAAGCGCCAAACACTGCGCGCCATATTTGAATGTAGTTTGAAAAAATGCGTGATTTCCCTAGAGGATATTGGCTACGTGATAAAAACTAAGCCCCCCGCCCCTCATTGTGACTAAGCGTAGTATTTTGAAGATCCCCCCACCTCCTGAACGGGTCACGTAATATGGGTATGTTCCCTTATGTACAAAATAGGTTATTAGATTCTTAGTTTGGATTATTTATATAATTTATGAGTATTTCCTAACCTTCAAGATTAACTTCGATTGAGAAAAAATGGTTATTTAATGTATCGTTTACCATCTCCCCCGACACAAATACTTATTTCTTGTAAGGTTGAAACCAAGTTATTTTTTTGCATAAAGTGTGAGGCGAAATTCAGCAACTTTACCAAATTTTCTGAATTGCTGGACATGTTAATACGAATACGTCAAACAAGTAAAAATTTGGCCGAATCCCGAAATTGACTTACATGGTTGGTGATGCCGGTCTTTTGATTTTCAATTTAATTTTTTTCAAATATTTCCAACTTCTGTAAATATAGGAAATTTAATTAGAAACTTATTAGTACCTACACTTTTTTTTTCATAAAAAGACACATTTCAAAAATCCCAGAACGTTCATCAATAATTATGTTATTTTTACATGACAGACATTGAAAAGACGATGTTTTTTTCATATGCCTTACTAAAAATTTTAAATGAAAACAAATTCTAACCAAATCAGCCTTGGGTACTACTTGGGCTTAAACTCTTAGAAAAAAAATACTATCAGTCTCTGTATAGTCTATATATATATATAGTCCTTGATCCAACTATGACATTTCACTCACTTATTTAGTGACTCTGGTCTCGCAGACCGGTTTCACGCCAATACTCCGGAACGTGCACCCGCTTCGCCGTCGCGATGGACTTTCAATCATGGTCACACAATCAGGCAGCTACTCGAAATCACAGCCCAAATGAACGGAGGGGAAAAAAATAATCACGATTTTCGAAAAACCATGTCTCACAGATATATTATGTCACCAGTATATGTACCTGATGTAAATAGTTGACCTTTAGGCGCTCAGCTGACGAGGCAACTGAAACCAAACTAAAACCGGCTAGTTTCTATGTCTTGATTGGTCAAAAAGCTTGTTTAACCATAGACGAAGAACCATCAGCTGACAGCTGGCAACTAGCAACGGCCGGCCACGGCAATCAGCAGTGCTAGTTGCGAGTCACCGCTTGCGTTACCATTGGCAATGGGTTTTTGAGTGATTGTGTAGTGTGCGGACCATCAAATTGTTATACAAAGACTTGTTATACAGCCAGTTGGCAGTTTTCAGTTGCCTCAGTGAGCGGATCGCCTTATAGTAATTAATTTGAATCAAAGAGTTATTTAAAAAATATGTTTGCATTAAGTGTGTCGAGCTACTCTGAAAGATTACCTTATTTTATTAATTTGCAATTTAAACAGACAAAATTCATTTTTGACAAGGTTAGGAATATATTTATGTTCTATAATTCTATAATATAATATACAAAATAAAAACGGATGCTATGCCATTTTTTCACAATCTCCTCAATAAGTTAGTAAATATAGAGTTTTGGAAGGCAAGCACTGCCTTCTTTATATTATGATACTTCAAGGTTTACACTGATAAATGTACGCTCTGAGGATTTTAGCTTTTTTGTAGGTAAAATTACTAAATTTCATATTGTTATCATTATTTATAAATGCAATTCTTTAGTTTTACCTATGATTTTTTACACATACAAACATGTATGCAAATTGTTGCTGTTTATTTTTGGGATGTTATGCCGTGTTACGCTAACTCCGTCTTTAGCCAACATTTCGGACAATGTTACAGTGATGATGATGGACACTGTAATTTTGGTTAAAGAAGGAGTTAGCGTAACACGGCACAACATCCCAAAAATAAACAACAAAAATACTTTTGGCCGTGAAAATCTTAAAACATATGTATGCAAATGTTATTGTAATTTTCTTATTCTCAATATTTTCAGGTAAAAAATGACTTCTCAGGAGTAAATCAAGAGCTAAAGCAGGAACTGGAAAAGATGAGCAATGAGTCAACCCAACTGCAGGAGCGATTGGAATCTATGAAGGAACGATTCGCGCAACTCAAAGAAAATGTCGGGGAACCTCCAGAATAAGGAAATTATCCACATTACTATGATTATTACAACGTTATCTACCTAAATTCTCACTGCAGAATTGAAATAGAATATAAATTTGAAAAAAAAAAATTGTAAACGTTTTTGAAATACTTTACTGTTAAAATTGACTAATTAGTTTTGTAACGTCGGAAGTACATAAATGTCAGCTTTTTTGTTCACCTAGCAGTCCTAGTATTTTAGTTTAAGATTGTTTGATTCCATATGATGATTGTAGAAAGTGGTTTATATTTTTGTCTTCCTGCTTTTGTAATGAGCGTTGTTGTGTTTGAGATAGCCCTGAGAATTTGAAACACCGAATAGTAATTATTGTAGTAAGGTTATTGAATAGAATCAAAGTTCTTGTTGGCTGTAACCACTGATGCGATTAACTAGTAATAGTGAGTTTGACGTGTGCCCGAAGTAAGCCGAATTTTTTCCATACTTTTGGTGAAATTTATCAAAAGTTTACAAGTATAGAAATTCTTTCTTGTCCATTTAAATGACAATATATAAAATAAAGCAGTGTTTATTGTCATAAAGAATAAGCTCCTCGGTGAATACAATATATACTAATAACATACAATGTCTTAACCACTCAAGCGCTTTTTGCCTCATTATGGCACTATTTCTAAAACCTCGGATTGCTTTGTTGCCAAAATGTGGCAAATTATTTTTTTTTAATTAAAACGAAAATATAACAGATTGTACATTCAAAATATAACAAAATAAATATTCTCTGGATTGTTTAAAATGTTTTAAGGTTAAAGATTTAATTATATTTTTTTTATAAATCCTACAAATATGTGATAATAGACAAAAGATATGGGAATTTATTGGCTATATAGATCTATAATCAGTTTGTATGTCTCCATATTCAAATTCGGAGATATGATGTTTTTAATGTGGGCAGAAAAATTTCCTTTAGCAATCCGAGAAAAATATTTTAATTTTCTCTGTCGCTCCAGTGGATAAGCTAAAACATGTCAGAATGATAAAATCAACGACATTCCTGTCAAACTTAAAAATGTTTTCGTAAACATTCACTTACCTGTGAAATGATATTCCTTTTGCAAAAAATCAATTTATTTGACCTCTCTGAGGCGTAAGGTCTTATGTAAATGGCAGATAATCTAAAACGCTGGAATCAGACTCTTGTACGGTACTCGTATTTAAAAAAAATGTTTGTTTGAGTATGGGGGTTTCTCACCATCCTCTTCATAGCTTATCCATAGGATAAAGTTTTTTATTTATTTACTATTTACGTGCTATTTATTTATTACGCCGGAGTTTATTATCCGGTACTCGAACCTATGAATTGTGGCTAAATATTGGATAAGTTGGCCAAGTTTTCTAACAATTGCGAGTTTTTATTTTTATTTTTAAAAATATTCATTATAGTATGGATATGCTATTAGGAGGATGGGGAGAAATTCTCTAAAAACAGATTATACAATTGATTGATTAAATTACTCCTTTGTTGCTGCTTTACAATTTTTGGATTAGAATAACTTGCTTGATATTGGAAAACAGGGTTATAATCATCATATTTTTAACCTTCATTATGCTTGCCGTTTTAACGTAATGTATCCCATTATGTGGCACGTTTTGAGACAATGTACATGGATCATATGTGCGACATTCACGTACGGGAACAACTGCTGATGGATCACACATGCGGCAGCAGCGTAGATCAGGTTAAAGCAGTAGAAAGTCAACAATACATTAATAATAATTATTATAAATCTAACCATAAATTATTATGTATTCATTTCCTAGATCTTAAGAAATAAACGAAACTTGAAACAGTTGTGATATTTTTGCTAATAAAACGCTTTTATAAATATGTACTAATTTTGTTGTTTTATTTAAAAACTTTTCTTTTTTGATTAACCCCTCCAAGAGTTACGATTTGTGTATCAACCAGGCAAGTCGGTCGACGCGGCACTGCACAGGTTGGTGTACAAACTGGAGCAGGCGCAGGCGACTGGGGAACTGGTGGTAGGACTCTTCCTGTATTTCATTATTTATATTGAGCATTCAAATGCACCACTATTAAATCCATCGATGAAGCGGCAGAAAGAAATGGACTTAACAAAACGGACAAACATGCTCTCAGGCCGGATACTTACGGTTACAAAGGGAAAGGTGAACATCAGAGTTCTAGTGACATGGGGGTGTGCACAGGGAGGGTTCTTGTCACTCTTGCTGTGGAGTCTAGTGGTGGACAACCTCATCCGGAAACTCAATAACAGGGGCCTCTATACACAAGGGTATGCGGATGACATCGCAACCATAATAAGGTGTTGGGATGCCGACACAACCAGAGGCCTCATACAATCAACAATGGCAACAGTGGAAGAACGGTGTGAAGAAACAGGGCTGTTGGTCAATCCAGACAAGACAGAACTAGTAATAAGTAGTTAGACCCTCGGACACGGTTAAGTACCTCAGAGTCATCATAGATACCAAACTGAGCTGAAAAAACCAGGTGGAATCTGTGGGCAGAAAGGCATGTGCACTAATTTGGGCAACTAGGCTGATCTGCGGCAGAACGTGGGGATTCAACCCTAAAATGATGCAATGGCTGTACACAGCCATTTCATGAAAACTGCAAACCAAGGATAATGCATGCAGCCCTGGCCTCCTAGCACACTCCATCGATAAGGATTGTATCGATAACTTTCGGTAACCTCTCATCGTTCCCTAGGACAACTGCAGTTCGCTAATGTACAAACAACAATATTGATGTCGAATATAGGACACTTAAGGCAGCGATTCGCGCCGCGACCGAGACCGGAGACCGAGACCGCGACCAGTACTTGTCATTTCGCTTTGTATGGGGGAGACAGATCGGCAACCGGAGACAGCAAGACGGTCGCTGCGTCGGACCAGTAGTGTCTCGCGTCGTGCTTGAGAAGCATGTGCGTTTGTTGTAAAAAGTGATGGTTGATTTATTTATTTTGATTTTTTTAAATATGAATACCGCACAAGAGTCCCAACTAATCCCGTCTGGAGTCAGCGAGACTATGGCATCCCCATGTATGTTGTGAGGCTGAAGGTAGTAGGGGCGGGAAGGAGATGGGGTAGAGGAAGGTGGGGAAATACTTGGCTATGCAGAACTGATCACCAAACACGGCTAAAGCCATTTCAAGCAACGTCTCAATTCTGAATGGTGGTCTTACACCCGGGCGATACTGAGAGTATCTTCCACTCTGGAATGTGCCGCAAATATACTACATCTTATTTTTTTATTAATTAATTAACAAATTAATCAAATAAAATTTATTTGCGCACGCCGGGTTCGAACCTGCGACCTTCGGATGGGAGTCTAAAGGCTTGCCCCTAGACCACGCCGGCTGTTATGGTTTTGATGATTGCGGTCGCGGTCTCGGTCTCCACCCACAGTACATGCAGAAGAAACCGAGACACTTGTCGCGGTCTCCTGTCTCCATCCCTGGTCTCGGTCTCTGGTCGCGGCGCGAACTGCCGCCTTTAGTCGTTGTGAACTGTCACTTATTCGTTGGCGGTCTGCAGTCATGCTAGGGAAAGATGAGAAGTTACCGAAAGTTATCCGATCAATCGTTATCGATCGAGTGTGCTAGGGGCCCTGGTCTGGTTAGATTTCTTTTTTTTTTTTCATCGACAAATTCTTGATAAAATTTTTAAAAATCAGTGCTTGGTAAAATGAGGTGTTAATATATCGAGGATTCCTTCCCCTCCCACCCAGGTTAAAAAGTTGAATTGTTTGTATGAATAAAATGTTTTGTGGAAAAATATTTTTGCTTGATACAAAAAACAATGAAATTTCGAAAAAGGTAATTTTATTTTTATAATTTTTATTTTAACAACATGTTTTACATGATACATTTTAATAATTTTACATCTCAGAGTTATCTATTGCTTGTGTATGGAAGAGGAGTGTACATAAATTCAGTTATTACTATTAGTTAGTACTTAAATAATTCATTTTACATGTATATGTGTGCTGTCGCAAGTAGGTACATATTGTGTGATGAAAAATAATAAAGATATATACAATAATTGTTGACTTTATATATTACGTACTTAACCCATTACACCGGTGCAACCCGCAAAATGCAAATTGCATTTTGAAAATCCAATGTGCCCATTGGCCAGAAGTCGTAAACTTACGAAAAAACTATGTTCGGTTTCAGTAAGGTTATGTTCTGTTTAAGATTTCGGGTTAAATTAATTGTTATAAAATTATCGGGTACTGGTAGTTTGCTGAGGCGGAACGAAAGAGATGGGATAGGGACTCTTCTGCGATATTCAGAAAAAAACTTCGACCAAGTAACTTCGTCAATGGAAAAAAATAATATTAAGATATTTACGATTTTCGCAAAGCGCCACTGAGGTGTGGATTTCCAAAAATTTTGCAAGAATTTTTCAAAATACAACAAAATAATATTGAACCAAATTGGTAAGTACCTACCTGGAAACAAATATATTTTAACTGTGTGTTAATTTCCTTCGATAAAATGCGCCACTAATAAAAGGAAATATAGGTGATATTTCCTTTTATTTTTTTTTCAAATGTTACATAATAATACGATAAAGCCCCGTTAAAAAGGGTAGGTTAGGGGGTTTAACTACTTCCTCCCCCCCCCCCCTCCCTCCCCCCAACGCCGTCAGTATTGCGTAGGGAAACAAAGAGAATACTCTTAGATTACATCCTGGTAAATACAACAATTTGCAAATACACCTCTAGTACCTATATACTATATCTTGTAGTCACAAAAAACTTTCTAATATTTTTCTGATTTCTAAAATGCGACTTACAATTTAAGGAGTAATTAGGGATTGTATTTACTAACGTGGCTAAATAGAGAAAAAAACCTTGTTCAGACCCATTTAGTCTTGCTTCCAAATTCAAATTCTTGAATTCGGCTTTCTCGCTTTCCGTCGTTTTAGTTGTTTTTACGTGTCTCTTTAGTTTATTTTTGATAGAAAGTTTGATATAACCTTGTCGTTGATTTTCCGTGAGTTGTTATAGTAAGTCTCTATGATAGTAAGCGCCAAATAAATCGTCGTAATAGGTGAGTTTAAGGCCCACGCCTTTCTCTAGCGCCGAATGTTTTCTATCGTTGAAACAGTAATAGGTAAAATAAGAAACGCAAAATTCTTACGTAACTCGCCAACGACCATACCATGTTGAACACACCGGTTCTCGTCCGATCACCGAAGTTAAGCAACATTGGGCGCGGTCAGTACTTGGATGGGTGACCGCTTGGGAACACCGCGTGCCGTGGCTCTTTTTGCTATTTTCAGCAATGTTTTCTAACGCTAAAATAGTGGTAGGTAAAATAAGACACGCAGAATTATCTCCCATCTTGCCAACGACCATACCATGTTGAACACACCGGTTCTCGTCCGATCACCGAAGTTAAGCAACATTGGGCGCGGTCAGTACTTGGATGGGTGACCGCTTGGGAACACCGCGTGCCGTTGGCTTCTTTTGCTATTTTCAGCAATGTTTTCTATCGCTGAAATAGTGGTAGGTAAAATAAGATACGCAGAATTATCTGCCATCTTGCCAACGACCATACCATGTTGAACACACCGGTTCTCGTCCGATCACCGAAGTTAAGCAACATTGGACGCGGTCAGTACTTGGATGGGTGACCGCTTGGGAACACCGCGTGCCGTTGGCTCTTTTTGCTATTTTCAGCAATGTTTTCTAACGCTAAAATAGTGGTAGGTAAAATAAGACACGCAGAATTATCTCCCATCTTGCCAACGACCATACCATGTTGAACACACCGGTTCTCGTCCGATCACCGAAGTTAAGCAACATTGGGCGCGGTCAGTACTTGGATGGGTGACCGCTTGGGAACACCGCGTGCCGTTGGCTTCTTTTGCTATTTTCAGCAATGTTTTCTATCGCTGAAATAGTGGTAGGTAAAATAAGACACGCAGAATTATCTGCCATCTTGCCAACGACCATACCATGTTGAACACACCGGTTCTCGTCCGATCACCGAAGTTAAGCAACATTGGGCGCGGTCAGTACTTGGATGGGTGACCGCTTGGGAACACCGCGTGCCGTTGGCTCTTTTTGCTATTTTCAGCAATGTTTTCTAACGCTAAAATAGTGGTAGGTAAAATAAGACACGCAGAATTATCTCCCATCTTGCCAACGACCATACCATGTTGAACACACCGGTTCTCGTCCGATCACCGAAGTTAAGCAACATTGGGCGCGGTCAGTACTTGGATGGGTGACCGCTTGGGAACACCGCGTGCCCGTTGGCTTCTTTTGCTATTTTGAACAATGTTTTTTTTTTTTTAAATTTTCTTTACATTTGCGGATTATGTGATTTATGAAAGCGTAGTATTTTGCCCAGGAACTTTTTTCAGGAGGAGCTTAATTGGAAGGTGGAACGCGAAAGGGGAAAGGACGCGAGAAGGGAATGGGGGCACATGGGAAAGGACACCCTGGAGAGGGATGACGGAGGGATGGGGAACGGCCATACGAGGTGTGTATATAATATAGAGTTTAGCGACAAGGACAATGACGTAGAGAAGGGGGATTATTCGGGAGGGGTATTCGGGAGGAGGAGGTGGATGCAGAAGGAAGAGGGGGATGCGGGAGAGGGAGGGGGGTGTAGAAGGGTGCAGGGGATGCAGGTGGGGGTTCGTGGTAGGGGGAACGTGGGAGGGAGAAGAAGGTGTAAGGCAAACGCGTGTGGGGGAAAGACAAGAACTTGGAAGGGGAACGCGGGAGGGGAAGGAGGTAGAAGGGAAACACAGACACGTGTAAATAACATTTGATTTATGGTGAGCATCGAATATTGCTTTCTTGGAATTAGGAGAAGTCTGAGTAATCAACTGTGCGATCGATGAACCTAGTTATGTTTTTTTTTCTGGTATTAAACAAAAATCATTGTAAAGGGCAGCACCTATTACAATCAGATAATTCAATATAAAGAAGTCATAATAAAATGTACAGCGCCCTTGAGGTGATTTCTCACAAAAACGGCACTTAACAAAGTATCCAATTATTATTATTAAGAAAGGGGGTTCTGTACGTTAAATGGGTGTATGTATACGTACATCCATTGCATATACAATATACATATTGGGTAGGTACTTATATACATAATTTAGGGTGGCTCGAGGCTCAAGACTACAGGCTTAATGCTTGACTCACGCGATTTTTTTTCTGAATACTTTCTTTACCATTATCTTTATTAATAACTTACCTTCTTCATCATTAACTTCAATGACAGTCTTCAATGACAATGTAATAGTTCATGTAAAAAATTAAATCATACAACTGAAATAAAGTACCTCGGTGTAATTGTGGACCAACATATGAAATGGAACAGACACATATGTGAACTTGTTAAGCGCATTAGGAAATGTATTTATATATTTATTAGATTAAGAAATATTCTCAAGGTAAATAATTTAAAAAAGGTGTACTATGCACTAGTACAGTCAGTAATTCAATATGGAATTATTGGATGGGGAGGTGCATATAAAAAAATTGTAAACCCTGTAAATGTGGTTAAAAAACTAATTATTAAAGTCATTTTAAAAAAACAACCTACATTCCCTTCTGCAACATTGTTCAAAATTTTCGAAGTTCCAAAAATTGAAGATCTCTATAAAAAAGACTCAATATTACAAATATTCAAAGATAAGACATTAAAAAATAATAAAGTTAACTCATCGTTGAGACGTAAATATAATATCCAAATTCCATTATTTTCTACTCAACAAATGCAAAATAATTATGTATACAAAGGGATAACTTACTTCAATAGCCTTCCCGAAGAAGTAAAAAAAATAAGAGATTTAGCATTATTCCAGAAAAAGATCAAACTATTCTTAAAAAACTGTATGCAATAAAACCATGTAACCTTAATCCTGTAATTCAAACCATCAAATATTGTATAATGTCGTCCTTAATCGAGTCCTTAAGATATTATATTAATTATGGACTAAAAATTGTATATTCTTACATAACACCTACACCAAGCTCAAGAGCCAGTTCTCTTAATTGGTGTAGAAACCAAAAAAATGATTTTTTCACCTTTTTGTTATACCTTTTTATTATATTTTTGTTTTTATTTAGTTATTCTATTGTTAAACAATGATTAAAATGTAAAATTGTTGGGTGTAAGAGGTGAAATAAATTGAAATAAATAAATTTAAAAAAAATAAATAAAAAAAATGATCACAGACTCAGCAGAATTTAGAGCTAAACAACAAGCTAAAGTCACCTTTCAGGCAGTCATATGCATACAGTCAAAAACATTTCATGTTCACGGTCAGCGAAATTATAATTAACTAGCTGATACCCAGCAAGTGCCACTTAAATAAAGAAATTGTTTCTCCCTGCGTGTCCTTTCCTATTCGTCTCCTTTCCCCTTCCGCCTCCTCTTCCCCACCCTCATCCCATCCTCCCTCCCGCAAACCACCACTCCTTCATTCCCCTCCGCCCCACCCGGATTCCCTCCTCCTCACGCCTATTTTCCCTGACGCTAAACTCCATAAAATACACTCATTTTTCAAACAACTCGCGTGTTCCCTATTGCAATTTTTTTTTGCAAATTTCATAATACCAGAATTCACCAATATAGAAATATTGCTATATAGAAACCTTCACGGGAATGTCCACAACAACTCACCAAATTTTTATGCTGTAGGAAATATCTCTAAATATATCAAACGTGCGAACTGTAAAACGTAAAAAGTTAAAATAGTCGTTAAGTTTTCTGAAATTATCCAATTTTCTGGACATTTCGTGATTTTGATGTACCAATTTTCTTAATTTTTCTTTCCGTAAGAACCTTTTACAAAGTGTGAAAAAACTTTTAAAAAAGATGAATGAAATGGGTAAAGTCGTTCGGAAGTTATGGCGTGACCAAGGGAAATAGGGATTCATTTTTATATATTATTTCTCCCTGCGTGTCCTTTCCCATTCGTCCCCGTTCCCCTTCCGCCACCTCTTTCCCACCCTCGTCCCCTTCCCCTCCCGCGTTCCCCCTCTCCTCTCCCAAGGGACAGCCTTCTGAAGTTAAACCACTCGTTAAGTTTTCTGAAATTATCAATTTTTCTGCGCAATTTTCTCAATTTTTCTTTCCATAAAAACTTCCTACTAAGTATTAGAAAACTTTAAAAAAAAGATGAATGAAATAGGTAAAGTCGTTCTGAAGATTTAGTGTGACCAAGGGAAACAGGAATTCATTTTTATATATATATAGATAGATAGATCAATTCGGTAAAAAGTAAGCAAATAAGAACTTGTAAGCTTTTTAATGTCATTTCATAAAAAAATCTACAGTACTATAGAGTCCTAAGTTCTCCAGTTATTCAAAATAAATATGCAGTTTTGCCAATAATCTTCTCATAAACCTTATATCAACAGTAGGTAATGGGGGTAGCAAATGTAAAATCACGCAATGTCCAGTGTTTTAATTATATCTAGTGTCTTCCGCGTGCCAAGTCGTATCTTCATAATAAATTGCTCAGCGCACTTGTAGTAAATTTCCACAAAAACAGCGCTCTACAAATTATCCAATTATTATACCTAATATTGGTTTGCAAATTGACTTGTTTACCAATATGAGGTAAATTATATCATATATATCTGGTCATATTCGCTGTTTTTATTCGGTCGACACGCGCCGCTCCAACGGGGGGAGAAGATGCATAGATATTATATTATTACCTATTACCTATAATCTACAATCGACAATAGAACAGTGGAAACGGCATTGGGTTGTGTGCAGTGAGTGGCGGACCTAAGTCTCAAAAGGCAGTATACCAATTTTGTATTTGAGGCCAAAATACCCCTGGGCTCACTGAGTTTGGGGGCACATTATGAAAGCATAGACCTACAGCAAATTAGTAAACCTCAAAAAATGTTTAATTTATTTTATTGAAGCGGTTCATGCCAGCGCTCTTGACAACTTATTGTACTTTATAGATTACACAAGCCTTTAAAAGATAAAAAAAAGCCTAAATTCATAATACCGTTATTATTATTTTTCATTTAGAAAGGTCAAATAAAAATTAAATACAGTAGCTAACACCTACAGAGATATAAAAAAACTTTGCGAATTGCAAATACCCCACATTAGTGTCAGTTCCTCAATAATTTCGGAGCTGTGTGTGCATTCCCAACTGGTGTGCTAGCATGGTCGATCGATATGAAGTTACCGACCGATTGTCGGTAACTTCTCATCGTTCCCTAGGAAAACTGCAGATCGCTAACGTACAAACGACAGTTGATATCGAATATATTAAGGACACTTAGTCATTGTGAACTGTCATCTATTCGTTTGCGATCTGCAGTTGTCCTAGGGAACGATGAGAAGTTACCGACAATCGGTCGGTAACTTCATATCGAATTATTTCTTCACTATCGATCATAGATTTTCGAAAGCTATTTTCAGTTTCTCAAAACTTTCACAAAGTCTCTAAATTCAATTTCATATCAAAAAATATCCTTAAGATTCATCAGTTTTCCTATATTATAGTTAATTTCATGGTAGATAGCGACCAGCTACGACGAGTGAATCCCCACTAAGAATACCTACAAAATAAACGGATAATTTCTGTATAAATTTCTCAGCCATGTAGTTAGCCTTCATCTGGGGAAATAAAAGAAATTGATCGATGAAAACCTTGTAAAATTAGAATCACATTGAATATTAACTTTGGTTAATCAAGAAAAGTGTTAAATATTTTTATCCTAACTATGTAGTCGCAGATATATTGACTGGGAATCAATTGTACTGAATTAAAAAGTATGGTTTTTCAAAGTGACACAACTATGGGAATAGCTTGCAAATGTCACACGTCACCTCATCAGATGATATAATAGGTAACTACATGGGTAGTAGGTAGTAGGTTGGATGGATGAAAGGAGATGTACAGAGTTGCCTCAACAGAATAATTAAAAAAAAACTTACATAATATTCTGTAACATAAATAAATTTCTCAACTTCTGCATTACAGTTAAGATTTTCAGATTTAAGACCAGCTACGAGCTAACCTGTACAAGAAATACAAAAGAATCGAGTTCTTTGTCTGATTTTTCCAGCTGAGTAGGTAGTTCGCACGTTACTTGGTAGGATTGTGTATGTATATAGGTGTCTGTGTAATCCGTGACCCCTTCTTTTCAGCCAAGGTCACCCCCTCCCGGACCAGGCGGCACGTGGCTACCACTACCATCACACGCGGGCAAGTGTCACACAAACACACCGTCACACCATCACACCGATAGAGATAGTCGAACTTACCCGGCCTGACTAAACCAGGCCCGTACTAAACCACATGTTACTCTCAGCGCGTTTATTACTTGTAAATTATAAACGCGGTGTCTATATTACGAGGCTTGTTATAAGGTCGAAATAGTGAAAAAAAATTGACTTATGTATAAGGCCGGCGTGGTCGAGAGGCAAGGCTCTCGACTCCCAATTCGAAGGTCGCGGTTCGGTTTATTTGATTAATTAGTGTTGTTTCACAATTAACTGAATAAAAAAATATTATGTGGTATATTTGCGGCACATTCCAGAGCGAAAGATACTCGCAGTATCTCCCTGGGGTAAGACCGCCATTCAGAATTGAAACGTTCAGATCTTCCAGGTACTTCCCCACCTAAATCTTCTCCATCTCCTTCCACTCCCTTTTTTTTTTTAAATATGTTTATTCAGTTTTAATTTTACAATATTTTATTTTACAAATCTTACGAAACTGATCAATCAGTTTGATTGTAAGAAATTATATAATCCCTTCTACCTTCAGCCTCACAACATACCCCAATTGGGGATGCCATAGTCTCACTGGCTCCAGACGGGAGCAGTTGGGACTCTTGTGCGTTATTCACATAAAAAAGGACGCGTACATATAAAACAATGACCGGTTAGTGGCTGAGTTGACAAAATGCATCTGGCCAAGTTTCACAGAATAAATTCCTCTGCCAGCTAAGTCGACAGTCATTGACCTAGCAATATTTTCTGCTCATAACGATAGGTAATCAAATTCGTGGAAACGGAAAGTGTCGCTAATGAATAGATATCTCTTAAGAACTTTAATAAATCAAGAAAAGTGTACATTGTTTTTGTGATGTATTAACTGAATAATCAGTAGTCCTATGAACCTCCTATCCAAATTAAGTACGAGTCTAATGTCCGAGTGGGAAGAAATAATAAATAAGTTCTAATCACACAAATATTAGAACTTTATTAACCCCTAAAGGCGTGGATTTTTTTTCGCTGTCGAAAAAAAATAATTTAAATGATGGTAGAAAATATAGACGATAAATTTAAAAATATGTATATTCTATGCATCATCTATTATAATATTTATCGAGCCATATGTGACACTCTATCCACAATGCGAAAAAACACATTTTAAAGAAATACATTTAAAAATGAATATCAGCTAAGCAATTTAAGAATAAATAAAAACATATTTATCCTTGACTTACAGAAAATTCAATGGTTGTAGCGCAGATTAAAATAAAAATGATGAATTTATCCAGAACACTTAACACTATCTAGATTGCATTTGGTTCTGGAAGAATCTTGCAATCGTTCATAAAGATAGCAGCCAATAAAAATATGCCTTAAGAAAATGAAGATAATATGTTTGTAGTTCTTAGTCGAAATATAGGGTCGAATTAGCTCAGTGACTAAGGTCCTGGGTTCAATTACTAGAAGCGACCGTATCTTTTTATGATTTTTCGTTTGAGAGTCGCTAATATTGTATTCAGTGATTAAATAATTTATAAATTTGGTTGCCCATTGAATCATGTCAGTAGTAAATAAATATTTGAATAAAAATTTTGACATTTCAATAAACATTTGAAAAAATCTGACAGATTTTGTCACTAAAAAATTGCTGCCTTCTTCCGTAACAATGAATTCCATCTATCAATTTTATGTTATGTATCATTGAATACTTCGGTGGCTGGGTCATGTGGAAAGAATGACAGAGCATCAAGCACCAAAGTCCCTGCTACAATCTTGACCTGTAGGGCGAAGGAGCCTGGGAAGACCAAAATTAAGATGGAACGACAACGTCCTCAAAGACCTACGTACCTTGGAGCTTCTAAACTGGAGAGAACTAGTACAAAACAGAGATGAGTGGAGGAAGACTCTCGAGGAGTCCCACCATGGGTTGTAGAGCAAATAATGATGATGATGATGATGATCATTGCTTTTTATTATTTTTAACACCCCTGTTTAGTAACAAAATCGAATTGATGGGCACTTCCCGATCATTACGTTTTCACACGTAGCAACAAAATGTAAGAATGTAAAAAGTTGTAAAAAAAAAACACACTGATTTTGGAAAAGAATATCTGTCGTATTTTACACAAATTTTACAAAATTGAGTATATTCAGTGTGATTGCAGGAAATCTCACATTATTAGATTATCTAATTTAGATTACCTCTTCTCCATAGCACGGGGGAAATGATTTATAAAAAAATAGACTAGTATTCCTAAGTTTAATTTGGCCTGTCCTATTGAGGTTATGGATATAAACTGTAATACCGAACATTTCACGAAATAATAAATAAAATAAATAAATAAATCTAACCCGTATTTTTTTTCTTATTTGTGTTACATTTATTTTATCAACTATTTGTTTTAATTGTAATTTAAAAAAATATGTATAAGCCATATGGGCATTTAAATAAAATAAAATAAAATAAATAAAATCATCAAACTATTACTAATAAATTTCACAATTCTAATTAAAAAGGTGAACTCCCTATTATTAATAATCGCATAGCGTTTGTTTATTGGCGACACGTTTTAGCACCGTCATTGATTGGGAAAAGACTCTCGGATGTTTTTTATAATCCCATTTGAATGCTTCTTAACACGTGTGACCTTATTTCAGAAGCTGTGCCTTGAATTTATTAGTGGCATGTATCGGTAGGTTAGGTAGGTATCTACTATGGCCGTCTGTAACAGTACAGATACAAGTATGTGAACATGTCGGGCACCGCGATCTTTTAAATAGTTTTAATTGACATCATCAAAATGGTTTATAACTTCAAAAAACGACATTTTTTCAATAATAAAATTAATAATAATAAAGTTTATTCCAGAACGTGTACAGGGGCAGGGCCGGACCAAGCGGAGGGGGGGGGGGCAAACCGTGTCGTTTATATGTTTGATTGAAAAAAAAAAACTTGATTCACAAAGTGCCTATCATCCAGCGAACGTTGTTCTATCGATTATTCATTTGATTTTAAAACACCCAGTTGGTTTTTGAACACATCCTAAGTTGATTTATGAACATACCGTAAGTCGATAGCACACATCCCAAGTTGATTTATGAACGTATCGTAAGTCGATAGGACACATCCTAAGTTGATTTATGAACGTACCGTAAGTTGATAGCACACATCTTAAGTTGGTTTATGAACTTACCCTAAGTCGAAAGCACACATCCTAAGTTGATTTATGAACGTACCGTAAGTCGATAGCACACATCCTAAGTTAATTTATGAATGTATCGTAAGTCAATAGCGTGCATAGTGTTGTTATCCCTTCTGTCAGGTGAAAGGAGAATCACTCACTTCACTGTTTGTTTATGTGGTTGAATGCGAGAGTGCGGGTAATCAGCGTTGAATACATAATACATTTTTAGCGAATTCATTGATTTAAACTACCGTAGTGATAATCCCCCCCCCCCCCTCCTCGCCGCTGACGAAAGGGGGCACCACTAAGGCGCCAGAGGGGGTTTCTGCCCGGTTCGAAAAAATCTTAGATCCGGGGCTGTACAGGGGTAGTGATGATGAAGAGGGTCAGCTACTAACCAAAGTTCTTAGGTTAGTAGCTGAGTGGACAAATGCCTCAGGTTCTAGTGGGTTGAATTCCTCTACCAGGTCCATTTCTGAAAGATCAAGAAAATTCCGCTTATATTGATGTTAGTAAGAGTTTTTGATACAACAACTAACATGTTATTAAATGTTAATTTATGTTATAATATTAAGTACATTAGTTCATAATTGGGTAGATACGAACAAACGAGGAACACAATTTCAGTAGATACCTCGTAATACCAATAAAACCAAAAAATATAAAAATATTTAGTACCTATATTTATTTTAATTTAAGTCAGACGTCTCCTCTCGGCGTAACGACTACGGTCGTGATTCTACGTGGAAAGTCCACGTGTCCGACCTACTTTGCCAACTACGTGCAGGTCGAGCAGCCTATTTCGACAACTTTGGGACACGTGGGAGTGCTGCCAGGTTGGCCGCAAATAAAATAAATCAAGTGCAAGGTAATTAGAAGGCGAGTTTAGATTAGTAAAGATGCTATTTTCTATACAAGAAGTCCTTTACTATTACATATTTCTGGGACTTAAAAACTCATTCACTTGCTTTAATTCCATAAAAAAATTAATATATTTTAATACAAATTTAGTTACAAGAAGGCTATAATGAATAATAACATACCTCATTAATAATAAAATTATTAATGAAATAAAACAACAACTTTATTTTATAACCACGAAATTGATTAATTTATTAATACCGACCGGTTTATATACATATAAGAAAGAGGCAATGTACTTTAATTAATGTTTTCTTTAACAGATTTTACTTCTTTAATACTGTACCAATAAATTATTATATCGTGGCAAAAAACCTTAAGTAGTGAATTTGGCATTTTTAAATTGTAATGTAGTATCATGAAACGGGCAGAAACCACTAAGTCTTGTTAAATTAACATTTTATGTTATTTTAAAAATAAATCTAACGTTAAGTCGAAAACGAAAACTTTTGTAATGGAAAAAAACGTTATATGGATTTGCCTTATATTATGACTATAGAAGTCACTTGAATCTGCCCTTGTCTTTTCTTTATTGAGTGTTGTCTTTACTTCTGTAAACGGCACATAACATTTATTTATGTTTTTTTTTTGTTTGACATTTCGAATGAATATATTATTTTTTATAGTAGATGTAATGTAAATATATAATGCATTGAAAAGAAAGTGAAGCAGTAAATTTTTTTAAATAGGTACATGACGGCACTTAGCAACTTAGTGGTTTTTGCCAGAACAAAAACCTCTGGCAAAATATACTAAATATTACTATTTTGGAAGTAAACTTAAAACCGACTATTCGACTTATTAACATTCAAATAGACACAATTTAGAAGGATGTTTATAATTGATATTTTTATATCAACAAAAACTGCAATTGAATTTGATAAAATAAGTTTTAAATTGGTAAAAAACATAAATGGTTATTTTCTCAAAACATCGATTTGAGATTTAACGTTTTATGCCAGTATAACCACGATATATATTATCACATGTTAAAAAAAACTAATACAGGTAAAGAGGAATAACGTGTCATTTCAAAATAGCAATAAGGTTGATATATGTTAATCCTTTAATTATTATAACGTTTTTTGACTAAAAACTCTCTAGAGATTTATCGCAGGAAATCTGCCAAACATCTATTTTTGTAAATCTTTTATTTACCTTCATGAAATATTGTTTGGTTCCCATGACAAAGCAAACTAAATTAAAATGTTAACTTACTTATTCATCAAATAATTTTTAATTTGTTTCCATACCTGGCAACCACGCGTGCATATTTTGACACCCATGATGAAGTGACCGGATGAGCGGGTTGACCTCAAACCCAAATCGACTGGAATTTTGGATGATTCAGCTTCCCAGATCTGATGCTCCCCACACCCCACTACCTACCCTTCGACGCATTTTAAAAGACACTAAACAGCTGATACTATTTAATGAATATTTAAAATTTCAATTTCGGACTAGACTAGGTTACTCCTAGATATAATATTGAAGGAAGACTAAAAAAAAAACTCTAATACCACCTCATACAGCGTGTTTTTTACTGGTAGTACTAAACCGTTTTTTTTTAAATATAGGTTTCCCCCCCCCCCCCCTTTGGTGAGTTTAAGTGAGATTTGGTGGGACCCCCCACTCCCTCAGTGAGATTTTTTTCTTACTCTCGAAATAATTTTTTTTCATAATAGCCATATTTTCGGCGGGAAAAATTGGAACGCATCAAAATAAGTGAAACAATTTTTTATTTTTATTATTATTTCTATAAAATATATTCTATATTCTTTTAAAGTTAACGCGAGATTTTTATTGACCCCCCTCCCCTCGGTATAATGAGATATGGTGAGATTTTACTTAACCCCTACCCCCAATTTTATTTTTATTATTATTTCTATAATAATATATATTCTTTTAAAGTTAACGCGAGATTTTTATTGACCCCCCCCCCCCTCTCGGTATAATGAGATTTGGTGAGATTTTACTTGACCCCTACCCCCCATTTTTTGCTCACGTCATTAATGTATGCCCCCTGACTAATACAGCACATAATGCACGCACCTATCTATAATATTATGAATTACTGACAAATAACTACAACAATGTACCTACTGTACACTCCTCTTCCATTATGTTAAAAAACTTATTTTAATTCATAGTGAAAGATAAACTGAGTATCGTCCTGGCGTGCTAGCATGGTCGATCGATATGAAGTTACCGACCGATCGTCGGTAACTTCATATCGATCGACCATGCTAGCACCCCAGAGGCCCTAGCACGCTTGCTCTATATCGATCGGTAGGATAACTATCGGTAACTTCTCATCGTTCCCTAGGACAACTGCACGTCGCTAACGTACAAACAACAGTTGATGTCGAATATGTTAAGGACACTTAGTCATTGTGAACTGTCACTTATTCGTTGGCGATCTGTAGTCATGCTAGGGAACCATGAGTTACCGATAGTTATCCTACCGATCGATATAGAGCAAGCGTGCTATGGCCTCTGGTGTAAGACTACTATTCAGAATTGAAACGTTGCTCGAAATGGCTTTAGTCTTGTTTGGTGACCAGATCTGAATAGCCAGGCATTTCCCTACCTTTCTCTTCCCCATTTCCTTCCCCTCCTCACAACCTTCAACCTCACAACATACCCCAATTGGGGAAACCAGTCTTACTGGCTCCAGAGGGAGCAGTTTTCTTTTTTTTTACATTAGCTCCACACAGGAGGCCCTGAGTGAAAAATTGCCTCAGGAATATGTCATCTTTGAAGATGCTGTGTGGAGGGTTTTTTAAGGGAAAGGAAGGAGAGGAAGTCCTGGGAAGGAAAAAGGTTTGAGGGGTGGATGGAATCTGGGGATAAATATGTCCAGGTGTGATGGACGTGTGAAGTCATCCCTCCCACTGCGGTGCAAGGCGATGGGTAGAGAGGGTCCGGCTGGAGAGATCAAAATATCTCCCTCAACCAGTTCCTCCCGATCCGCCCCTAAGTCCCGGACAAACCTAACCACATGAACCCGGTCACCCCTGCTAAGTCACCAAACGTAGCGAATCACTTGTGGTGACCTGTGGCAGAGGTGTTGGTCGTCCAATAAATGATTCCCGGGGCGGCGGTACCCGTATTCACCTCCCAAATTAGAAAGTTAGTTGGCACTCTTGTGCGGTATTGGAATTAAAAATACAAGGTGTTAAGGTACGTACTTGAGTTACTTTAACCAGTGATTCCTGACATTATTTGAAGTAAAAATGTAAATGAAATTTTGGTCTCCGGTGACTTTTTTGATGTTTTTTTTTTTTTTTTTCTACAAAAACATAAATAATAGTAGGTGTTGGTTAGTTGGGGGCGGGGTAAGTGGTGGGGCGCCAACTCGGCTGAGTGACCAATAAGTTCATGTGAAAGAATTTTTTTTTTGTTTTATTTTGAAGAAAAAATATTTTGAAAACAAAAAATTTGACATAAAAAAAGTCACCGGAGAACAAAATTTCATTTACATTTTTTACTCCAAATAATGTCAGGAATCATTGGTTAAAGTAACTCAAGTACGTACCTTAACACCCTGTATACAAAAATCGTTAATCTAAAATATTGATTAAATTATGGATAGTGCTTATCGAGACGATTAAAAATAACCCCTTAAAAAAATAGCATTCGATCAAACATGTATCATAGATAACTTTATTTATTTACTTATCTTATTATTTACTTATTAAAAAAAGATGAAGATGGTGAAGTTAGTGGATTAGAGAGGAGAAAGAGATTTTTTGTTCTTTTTTTATTTGAAATAAGTTTAGTGTTAAAAAATTTACAACATAATATTTTAAAATATATCAAATCACTCTCCTAATAAAGCAGATGCTTGTCTTTAGGAGAGGACAACTATACATTTTTACATCTATTTAAATTTCGAATATTATTATAAAAACTATTAGTAATTTCATAAGAATCTTACTAATATTATAAACGCGAAAGTTTGTATGGATGTATGTATGTATGTTTGTTACTCTTTCACGCAAAATTTACTGAATGGATTTTAATGAAACTTTACAATAATATAGCTCATACATCAGAATAAAATATAGGCTATAATTTATAAAGCTAACTATTTATTTTCAATAAATTCAAAATAATAATCAATAGAAAATGTCATAATTTGAGAATGGCATTTTGAAAAACAATGATTGTTAAATCAAAATTGTTTTTGGAAAATATTAAAATTAGTGAATTTATTTGAAGTACTAGCCTAATATTTTGAATCCAACTGAGAATTATACAAATTTTAAATAAATACGTTAAGAATTTTGATATAAACGCAGATGGGACATAGGAAAAGAAAATAGATTACTCGAAGTACTAATCCTACGCAGACGAAGTCGCGGGCAGATACTAGTATACAATAAAGGTTAAATAAATATACTTATAATAATAATAAATAAGGTATAAATGATACAAAGGAATGTTAAGCAGAAACATAATATCAAACAATAAGATAAGTTGTGAGGTGGTATTAGAGAAATTTTTAATTTTTATTTGTGATAATTTTCCTTCAATCTTATATCCAGGGGTAATTTATTGAATCATTTTATACCTTTAAATCTTTAAATATAAAAACCTCGCGTCACAATGTTCCCGAAACTACTAAACCGATATTGATAAAATTTCGCTTACTGTGTGTGTAATTTGGTCCAACTTAAAAGTTAGGATAGTCTATATCTCGATTATTGACCTCAATATTTATTATTGCGAATTAATTTTTTTTAATGTAATTTTTAAAAAATTATTTGTAAATTTCATAAGTTTCTGACGGATGGCGGTGTGAGTTAATTTATTGACACAACACTTGGTTATCTATAGGTTAGGTAACCATCAAGTAAATGGCCTTGTGTTTCTTTAGCCACGGATTTCCGTGGGCGGGTCAGATAGTATATATATATATATATTTTTTATTTTTTAAAATTTTTTTTTTATTAATAATTCAAAAAGATACATAAATTACAAATACATTTTATACACTAATTAATTATGTAATATATATGTTTGATGTACCCCCATAAAAAAGCAGGGCTTGTGTGCATGGGGGGGGGAGGGGTGTTATTATATAGTTTTTATTTGTTATGATTTAGTTCAGGTTTTGAGTGTGCTTTTTAAGGTGAGTTTTAAATTCTTTAAATTGGTATTCATGTTTCTAATATTTTCTGGTAATGAATTAAAGAATTTTACTCCGAGATATTTATGATTTAACTGTCCTATTGTTTTTTTACATTTTGGAGTAGGAAGTATTGATGTTTGTCTAAGATTTTTGTTATTTTTAAAGGGTGCAGTTTTATTTTGGATATTATCTTTATAAATTTGTCTGACCTTAAATTCTAATATTATGTATAGTGATGCTGTGCTGTTGTAGTTCGTACTAGTGGTCAGTGGCGGCTCGTGACTTTTGGTGAGCTAGAGTGCTAATATTAACAAAAATGGCATTATTGATGTCGTTGTAGCCGAAAAATATATATTTTTTTTTTTCGAAAATTTATTTTTTTTGTATGAAGATTTTCAGGAAATCTGTGCGGCGCACGGCAAAACTGAAATTTCCTGAAAATCTTCATACAAAAAATAAATTTTCGAAAAAAAAAAAAAAAAAATTTCGGTTACAACGACATCAATAATGCCATTTTTGTTAATATTAGCACTCTAGCTCACCAAAAGTCACGAGCCGCCACTGCTAGTGGTACGGTTAATCCTCCAACAGAAATTATTCTTTGCTAATATTTAATCGTGGAAAATTATTTTTTCAATGAAATCTTCATTTAATTGAAGATGTAATGGGTTCGCATTGGGTTTGCACATGCCAGAGAGTTGAGGAAAACGAGGTTAAATAGTGAGCGGGTTAATCACCCCTCAGAACTGAGAACACGAGGCACTTTCCTTGCTTCCGAGTGCAGTTATATTGATTCTAAAGTGCATTCAAGTTTGTTTGTTGTATTGATTGAAATGTTGTGGAATATTAAGGGTCGGCGTAAACTGGGAGTCAGCATGTATCGCGCATGCAGACGACACAGGAAATGTATGGACTTATGCGACATGCTTCGTATAAGCCCATACATTTCCTGTCTACACGCGCGACACATGCTGACTCCCAGATTACGCCGACCCTAACTGTGGTCGGCGGGAAACTGTTCCTACGGATTATATATTATATTATTCACGTTTGCAGAGCAGATTTTATTCTATAAAAAAAACATAGATGTTTTATTATTTTTCTGAATGTCAAGGGAAGCGGGTGGGGGGCGGATGGGACCAAATTTTTTTGTAAAAAAAAAAAATCGGAAATCACAGACAATTGTATTTAGTTATCTTAACCATGCACTAGATAGGTACATGTAATATAAATCTGAATATTTCAAGTGGTGTCGTAACTAGATTCTGTCCAATTTTTATTGGTAGAATTTTTTTTACCGTCGCCCCTCTAGATTTCCTCAATGTCCCCCAATTTTCTTTGAGCCTTCTCGTGTCCCCTTTGAGCCTTCTAGAAACCTCCAGCACACGAGGGAGTCCACTTTGAGTTCTACCATTTCATGGTTACTATCACATCGCTTCATGACAGTGTAAGATTAGTCTCCTTCTGCAATGACAATAACGATTAATAAATCAATTAACAAAAAAAAGTGTTTCATATATCTTGTACTAAGGTCAAAAAGAGTACAAAATTCTAATTTTATGTCATGTGTTATATACAAACTACTCGAATGTCAAAAAATCACATTATATTTTACATTAGCTCCACACAGGAGGCCCTGAGGATAAATTTTTCCGCGTAGGCATGTGTCATCTTTGGGGATGCTGTGTAGAGGTTTTTTTTTTTAGGAAAATGAAAGAGAAGAAGTTCTGGGAAGGAAAAAATGTGTGAGAGGTGGGTTAGAAACTGGGGCTCGATGTGTCTAGGAGTGACGGACGTATGAATCCATCCCAGAGCGATGGGTCGAGAGAATCCGGCTGGAGAGGTCTAGGTTAGGTCTCTCTCAACCAATCTCTCCTGATACGACCCGCCACCCGATAAACGCGATAAACCCCATGAACCCAGGCACCCCTGCTAAGTCACCAAACGCAACGAACCACTCGGGTGATCTATGGCAGAGGTGTTGATTATCCAATAAATGGTTCCTTTGGCGGCGGTACCCATACCCGCCTCCTAAAATGTAAATGTTTCTTTACATAAAATTTCCAGTTGCTCATGATGCCAACAGATCGACGAACATTTAGAGGCTAATATATCAAACTAGTAGGTTTCCAATCCGATTATAAAAAAATAATAAAACTGACGATCAAATACAATTATACAATCATTGATAAACTTCATTTACCAAAAATAATTCCAGATTGACTTCTGATCTCATCGCCATACACGTGTTATAAATTGGTTGAATAATTATTTTTATAATTTTGTTAATGCACATGTCATGGACAGACCAACGGATAATGGTAATTTATCAGCGAAAAGAATAGGCGAAATCTAAATAAATTTTTGTAAATGACAAGAGAGATAAATATTTTTTTTATCTTATATCCATGCGACATTGCGACATACGCATTGATGTTTTCTTTTGTTATTTTTTACTGCAGAAAAAGGTATAACATTATCAATTTTTTTCCAACTTGCGAAGCTGTCATATTATATGAAAATGTATGCTTCTTTGTTTGTGCCGTATGCGTTCATATACCATTTGTTGTGCGCAAACACGGGAAGGTTTCTATATATAATTGTGAGCTCTGGCGTTATGAAAGTTGTTTGTTGAAAAAAAATTTGTTGCTTGAAAATGTTTGTATTTTATATAGTTTTGCGGCAGATAGGTAAGGCGGAATGGGGAAAGGAAATCTGGGAGGGGAGAAAGGGAACAAAGGGAGGGTAGAATTAGACGCGGGAGCGTCGATGAGGAAGGGGAAGGCGGGGGATGGTGGAAGGGAAGAAGGGAGGGATAAGGGTTCACAGGAGGAGGAAGGCGGGGAAGGTGGTAGGAAGAGACGCGGGAGGGGTAGGGGGCGGGAACGGGGACAAGCATGAGGAGTGACGGAGCGGTGATGGCGGAGAGAGGGGCAAAAGGACATAGTAGCGGTAGGGGAAAGCAAGGGGGTAAATCAGGAAAATTCATTCGTCTCTCAAATGCAACTGTGATAAGTCTGTGTTATCGGCAGGGGAAGTTGGTGGGAGGAGGGCAGAGGGAAGAAGGAAGGCGGGGAAGATGGATGAAGGAAGGAACGCGGAGGAGAAGGGGACGCGGCAGGGGAACGGGGACCCATGGTAAAGGACAGGCAGGGAGAAACAATTTCTTTCTTTGAGTGACATTTTGACGTGACGCATACCGGGACTTTAAAATCACAATAAAAATTAAAAATCAATTAAAACAGTTCCCACAACTAATATCATTAATTACAATATTAATAGTATTAAATAGTTACAACGAAAATTATGCAATGATAAGTACATAGTAAATCATTTGTTTGAAATACTTCAAGTAAAACCACCTTTAACCCAAAACCGCGTTCCCGGCAACCGCAGTGTTTGGTAAAGTCTTTCTCATTATTCATTATAATCATTATCAATTATAAATTATAACAATATAATAAATATACTGATTTACAAACTGGGTGCTTCGGGCTATGGTAGCACGCGCGACCGAGATTCTCTAGATCCGTGGTGAGAAACCCGTGGCCCGCGAGACCATTTCGTGTGTTCCGCAAGCCTTTTCGTGTGGCCCTTCGAGCCTTTTCGTGTAGCCCACGGGTCTTTTCTTGTGGCCCACGACCCTTTTAGTGTGGCCCGGGAGCCCCTTCGTGTGGTCCGCGAAGCTTTTCGTACTCCCCACTTGGCTAAATAAATTATAAAAAATGCGGTTAAGAATATTCAACGGTTTTTGTTATTTTAGGGTTTAGCATAAAGAAAATTCTTACATATTGACCCTTTAGAATAATAAGGACGCGGAAACGTCATGCGATAATGAGATCTAGTAAGCTACTTTAGAGTTCGATGGAACCATGTTATTCCAAAGGGTTGATATTGGAAAAAAATCACCTTCTAAGCACAGTGCTTTTCTTGTTGAGGTCTACATATATTTGATGCATTAAAGGTGTCAGTTTCATAAAATACCAAAAGTTTTCTGGTCTAAATTTTGGTTAACTATCCGAATGACAAAAATCAACAGCTGACCAAAATTGCAAGTTGGTACTTTCTATATGTTCTTTAATATTTCAGAATGATAAAAAACCGTTTTGTATTAAAGATTAAAATGTTCGCCTGCGGTGCTCTGTGATTGTTTTATTGACAAATTACCTCTTTTGTAAATACAAATAGGTTTGCGACCGACTGCAAATCTGAAATTTAAGCTGTAGGTACCTACCCTATCCTCTGCAGCCCACGAACCAATACTGTTCCTTATATGCATATATTGCATATGCATAAACATTTTCTGTACATCGTAACATTATTGGATGAAAATATGAAATCCATCAATATACTGTTACCATCACTTTGATTTAACTAATTACAAAACCACTGAAGTCAAATTTACTTTCGAGGATAAATAAAAATATATTCATAAGTTGATATATTTGTCTTAACTATGGCTAAAAATGACTAAAATTATGAAACATACCGTTTACAGATCTTAATTATTGTAGTAAGTAAAAAAAGTAATAGACCTTCAAACATTCAGTTCACTAACACAAAAATTGCTTTCCGGATCTGAGGCCCTAGCACGCTTGCTCTATAACGATCGGTAGGATAACTATCGGTAGCTTCTCATCGTTCCCTACGACAACTGCAGATCGCAAACGAATAGGTGACAGTTCACAATGACTAAGTGTCCTTAATAAATTCGATATCAACTGTCGTTTGTACGTTTGAGATCTGCAGTTGTCCTAGGGAACGATGAGAAGTTACCGACAATCGGTCGGTAACTTCATATCGAGCGACCGTGCTAGCACACCTGATCCTGTCAAAAGTGGACTCCCGTGGTTTATCCGTCAAGGTATAGATTTGAAAAATTGGCCCTCACTAAAAAGGTTGATTATCACTGACTCTACTCTAGTGTCACTAAAAAAAATAATAGGTCACAGATAAAGAAATCCGCACGTGTAGCATTTAAATTTAACTGTTGACCTCTTTAAATGCTAACATGAATGTGTCAAACACGAGATAACTGGAAATTGTGCCAAGTTACTAATTTATTTCCAATAAAAATGCAATGTCCGAATTTAGCATTATTAAAAATAAGCTTGAAGTAAACTTCAAATCTTTCACACAATTTTAATGGTTGGTATTCCGTACATAGTTTGTGGAAAAAAGTGAAACTAGGGCTCTTATTCGTAAAAACCCCGAGGCGTATAAGAATTGCCAAAAAACATTAAATAAAAACTTTAAAAATTTTTTACAGCATGTCTGTCCATGATAAGATATTGCTGTGTATTTGTTTTCTATGGTGAAATCTTAAAAACAATTTAAGGATTTTTTTGGTTCATGGTACTCTTCCATGGATAACAAAAAACAAGAAATAATTTTGTCCAGCTAGCGTGTCCTAATCAATCTACTGTGCGCCATTTCAAACAATTGAATGTTCCGATTTCGAATGGTGGTTCTTTCTTTCACTACCAATCTCAGAATCAAAATCGCCAAGTGCTAAAAGAACGCCTTCTGCGAATAAGGCTTTAACATAACGGTTTCTTTTCTGAACTGATTCGAAGTGCGCTCGTGCTTACCGTTAGTTCTAGGAACGTATCGTTGGGTAACAGATGCCCCGCGTGTGGGGTCATTGTTACTAGCGACACGTGGAGCGGCCTCGGCACGTGCCATTTGCTTTGCAAAACTTCAGGACGTTATTCCGTTTGCTTTACTATCGCTGACGTCTTATGTTAATTTCCTTATCAATTTATTATTCCGCTAGAATCTGTGTGTTATTAAAAAAACACATTAGCAGAACTGTGGTACATTGAAAATGGCTTCTGAAATAAAATGTTGAAGTAAGCAATAGAGAAGACATTTACGATTACAACACTTATGTGAACCCGAAATAGAATGACTAATGTAGGTAATGGGAGGATTTGCGAAACTTTATTTTGACGAAATTTTTTGATACATACATTTACAGGTAGGTACATACATAATAACATGAATGAAGAGAGTAACATAAAAATCCCACAAAGGCAAAGCCTGTGCGTGGGCATTATAATAAGTGGATTTAAACAGTGGTGGTAAAAGTAAAGAATTTAAGAATATAGTGCAATTGTGTAGTGGTGATTGATTTTACAGGAATATCCATATTTTTATTAGAAAAACTCTCTTTTTAACTTTTGATGGTTATTCCCATCAATGTAATATATCATTGAAGAAGAAGATAACAATAATAAACTAATTTTTTAAAATATGAAAATAAACAAGACACAGAAAATAATAAAAGATAACGGTATACATATATATCTTATATGAGACTGTCGGATATAATTACGACAGTCTCATATAAGATCGCAGTAGCCCAATTGGTATAGGTGTATGTCCCGGTAAGACGTAAGGTTCTGGGTTTCGAGTCCCAGTTGCGACCGTTATCTTTTATTATTTTTCTGTGTCTTGTTTATTTTCATATTTTTAAAAATTAGATTATTATTGTTATCTTCTTCTTCAATGATATATTACAAATATATTTTTGTATTTTTATATATCTATGTGTAATCCTCGATAACTTAAATATTACTTTATAATCTACTAGCTTCTGCCCGCGACTTCGTCTGCGTAGGATTAGAACTTCGAGTAATCTATTTTCTCTTCCTAGGTCCCATCTACGTTTATACCAAAATTCTCAACCTATTTATTTAAAATATGTATAATTCTTGATTGGATTCAAAGTATCAGGCGAGTACTTCAGACAAATTCACTAATTTAAATATTTTCTAAAATATAATTTTGATTTAACAATCATTGTTTTTCAAAATGTCATTCTCAAATTTTGACATTTTCTATTAAACAGTAATTATTATTTTCAATATATGGAAAATAAATAGCTAGCTTTATAAATTATACCCTATATGTTATTCTGATGTACGAGCTATATTATTGTAAAGTTTCATTAAAATACATTCAATAAATTTTGCGTTATAGAGTAACAAACATACATTCATCCATACAAACTTTCGCATTTATAATATTAGTAAGATAAGAAAGTAAGATGTAAAAGCCCCTATGGGCGTAAGTGTTAAGTGTTACACAATTTAAAAAAAAATAATAATTTGAATTTCGGTGGGCCAACTGTCGGGGATCAACTGTCGTTTCACCATTACCTCAGTTCAATGTTTATTGGAAACGTCACATGGTATTACGTTGATTCCTTGAATCAATTGAAGAAATCTAAGTGAAGCTCTTCCATTTTAATATCACGGACCAAGATTTTATGAATACCAAATTCGCAAGGTATTTCTCCCCTTACAAGAAGCAACGGACCCGAATATTAATAACTAGATTAGAAAAGTTGTGAATACAAAATTATATTTTAGTTGGAAAAATCTTTCTCGGAGAAGGAGCTTTCTTTTTACTTTATTTTAATAAGATTCCAATGGACATAAAAATTCAATCAAATTGCTACACCGAATTTTTTATACTGATATTGTTTGTAATCTTATGTATAAATATGAATATGAGTAATTTGCCTGTGTTACAACTGTCTGTCTGTGTATATTATTGTATTCTAGTTACTTAGAAGTTATTCTTTTGTATCTATTTTCTGGTAACCGACGAGTTCATCGAAAATCAATTCATCGAAAGCAAATTTATCGAAAACGCTAGGTTAGGTTAGGTTAGTTTGGGTTGAACTCGAACTTTTGTTGAACTTGAACTTGAACTGTTTTCGATGAACTTGTTTTCGATGAACTCGCCGTGAACCCTATTTTCTATATGCCTTTGTATTGTTGTTACTTAATAAGTGATTCTTCTGTATCTATTTTCTATATGCCTTTATATTGTTGTTACTTAATAAGTAATTCTTCTGTATATATTTTCTATATGCCTTTGTATTGTTGTTACTTAATAAGTGATTCTTCTGTATCTATTTTCTATATGCCTTTATATTGTTGTTACTTAATAAGTAATTCTTCTGTATCTATTTTCTATATGCCTTTGTATTGTTGTTACTTAATAAGTGATTCTTCTGTATGTATTTTCTATAAGCCTTTGTATTGTTGTTACTTTATAAGTTATTCTTCTGTATCTATTTTCTAAATGCCTTTGTATTGTTGTAACTTAATAAGTGATTCTTCTGTATCTATTTTCTATATGCCTTTGTATTGTTGTTACTTAATAAGTAATTCTTCTGTATCTAATTTCTATATGCCTTTGTATTGTTGTTACTTTATAAGTGATTCTTCTGTGTCATAATAACATAAAAAAGTTTTAAAAGTGTCTTACCTTATGTTTTTCTAACTAAAATTACTGAATGAAAAAAAAATAAAAACACCTATGTTTTATAAGACAAATAAATGTATTATAAACGTTATCGTTACCTTATTTTTTTGTCGTTCCATATATATAAAAAAAGTCCCTAGTTTAGTTCCCTAAAAAGTTTCATGTTTCTCTTTGTAACACCGTTTATGGTATATCATATTTTTACCATGATAGTAAGGGAGGCACAATGATTTCTAACAAAAAATTAGACTGACGGGTTAAGGAATTTTAGACAACAAACATTGTCGAAGATTCCCAGATCGAAGAGGCATGAGTAACAAATCCCCTTCCCTTCCGTTCTCGCAGTTCCCACCCCCGGCATGGCACACTTCCTGGAACCTGGGGTCTTCCCCGACGATTCCCAGACAAGGGTGAACGTCTCGGGGGGTCGGTGACCTACCCCCTCATCGTGCCACGTGGTCCCGCACGTGTCAGCGCACAACCGACTCCGGCCACCGCGAATACCACGTGCGCGCGCAGCGGTATACTGTGCGGAAATCAAGATACATGTTTTTTTGTCACGTTACGTTGACTCTTGGCACGTTGGGATATGAATCACGTAAAGCATACGTAATTCTTACATTTTTAATCTTTCCACGTGACACAGTGTTACTAAGTACTAAAAAGCAGATATGTTATACATATTATGTTATTAAATTTTCACATATTTTATTCACCACTGATGAAGGTTAGGGTCGAAACGAAACCGGTTAAAGATATATAACAAAGTTTAATTAAAACTGTGTAATTTTATTGCAATTATTATATTATATTATTATTAACTCATTGTTATTTATTTATTTATTTATTTATTTACTGTACGAATACCTTCAAATACAAAATAAACTTTTTCTACACAAAAATAGATAGGTAACAAAACAATTATTAAGTGAAAACATATGATTTGAAATTGATTCAAATTTACAAATTTCGAAACAAAATGTATCCTAATATCTGCTTTCAAAAAATATGTTACCTAACTATTTTTTTGTGAGTTCATTGAGTGCTATTAAAAATATCTGTATTTATGCATATTGCTTACCTAAGGGGGCATACAATAATTATAGTTTTTTTTTATTTAGACTACTCCCCCCCATTGGTAAGATTAAGTGAGGTGGACCCCCCCCCCCCCCCCTCCCCCTCACCGGAGATTTACACTACAGTTGTTAAAGAACTACATTTATTTTCATAAAAAATAAAAATAATACAACTTTCAGGTACTTTACTTTTTTATTATCTCTATAATAATTAATATTATTTTATAGTTGAAGTGAGATTTTTATTGACTCCCCCCCCCCCCCCCTTTCCCCACAGTTTAAATGAGATTTGTTGAGATTTTACTGGACCCTTCCTCCCATTTTCAGCTCACGTAATTAATGGTCATCACCACCTGGCCACTAATGTAATATTTTATTTCTTTCTTTCTCTATGTAATATTTTTGTGTTTTGTATGTGGTGGTTTAACAAATGATTTTTAACTCAAATGTATAAATGGTTAATTTTTTGGGTAAAAAAATAAATAATAATAACATGTACGGTGAGAAATTATAATTAAATGTATGCTGTGTATGCGTGGTATAAGACAGTTCATAAGTGAACGGTATTGAAATGATTGTTGCAGTAAAATGATATGTTTAGTTCATGTGACTCTATTAGAAACATTAAATGAAATCCATTGCAATAATGCAGGGCTGTCAATAAGGAAATTAATGATTTTAAAAAGAAAAATTACATCAGATACCAATCTTCTGTCGGACAGCTTTATTAATTTTTAGATTTATCATTAGACAATTAAAGTAAATATTTTCAAAAGGAGTTGTAAGTTTATAATTTATATGTCTTAAAAATTTGTGCTTTATTTTTTCAGTGAAAATGCGGTGACCAAATAGGTGAGTTACCCTCAATTGGGCTCCGATATAACCACTAGAGCGACAGAGCAATTTAAATATTTTTTCTCGGATTGCTAAAGGAAATTTTTCCGCCCACATTAAAAAATCATACCTCCGAATTTGAATATGGAGACATACAAACTGATTATAGTTTTATATAGCCAATGAATTCACCTATCTTTTTTCTATTATTATATATTTGTATACTTTAACCTTAAACATTTTAAAGAATCTAGAGAATATTTATATTGTTATATTTTAAAGGTACAATATGCTATATAGTCGTATTTCAATAAAAAAAAATTTTCAAAATATGCCATATTTTGGCAACAAAGCAATCCGTGGTTTTGGAAATAGTGCCATAATGTGGCAAAAAGCGCTCGAGGGGCTAAAGAAGTTTACAAAAACTTTTAAGTAGACATATTACAAAAGTCTTTCGCAATTCTCGTTCTGTAACCTAGCATTTTTATTGCTTTGTTCGTAATAATGTCAACATGCGACAAAATTTTTATTTATAATCAAAGACTATCCCTAAATCATTTATTTCATTGATTGAAATGAGTTTACCGTTAAGTGAGTATTGATAAATTTTTTTGGGGTTAAGGTTTTATAAAATCTAATGGTTTGACATTTACTTAAATTGATTTGCAATTTATGGATGATACACCAGTCGTATAGGTCTTTCAGATTATTCTTTATACAAATACAGTCAAACACGTCTTATAATTTTATAAACCTTTAAGCCATCAGCAAGAAGCTAAATATAAACATCGTGACTATTTTTCATAGCATAACAATGTCATTAATAAATACGTTACATAAAATTGGGCCAAGGTGTGATCCTTGTGGGACACCACCCGTGGCAATAAAGTGATAAGATCAAGCAGATTTAATTTTAACTGTAAGTGTTCTGTCTTTATGATAGCCAATGATCCTTTTAAGAAGTTCTCAAAATTCATATTTTTGTTTCATTGTCAGAATGGAAAATCAGTTGTAATATATGGCTAAAAGCCTTCTTATTTTTGTGTGAAAATCAAGATGCACGATTCTTTTTCACGTTTCGTTGATTCTTGGCACGTGAACGGCGTAGAGCGTAAATAACTATCAGCGTTTTATTTTTCCACCCAAACAATGTGAGTACTAAAAACTGATAGCGGGTTTTCTATATCGGTAGTGCCAGAGAAATGTCGTATGAGACGTCATCGTTCTTAGTATCTTATGTTCGTACGATCTCTCTCTGGGACAACTTTACACATGAAAACGTTGTTATGTGTCGGGAACACAGTCGGGACACTAGGACATAGCAATACTCATCGTACCAATATATATTTTTTTGTAGGTAGTGACATGTTAGAAGTATTTAAAAAAATGTGAGAATTACATACCCTTTATGTCCCAGCCCAACTCCCAACTCACAACGTGCAAGAAGACGCAACGTGACAAAGAAATAACTTAACGTAACGAAATAACGTAATTTGAAATAACGTAACTTAAATTCCACATAAAGAAAAGGAATTCGAAAATCTGAGGTATTTTTAACCAAATATTACAACGAGTAATTCATGTGCATTGCAAAAGCACAAAAGTTTTTTAAATAACTGAAAATTGTTTCACAGATATATATTTAAAAAAAAACTGACAATCAAAAACGTTTCACGATTCACGTCACAACGTGCCAAGAGTTAACGTAACGTGACGGAAACGTGCACCTTAAATTCCGCACAATTAGAGCTTAATTTTTTCTGAAATTGTGGTACGATGAGCACCTACATAATGGTGTCAGCTTGAATTAGGCCATGTATCAAAATTACACACGGATGCAATAACACAAGGAGAGAATTACACCTAATGGAATAACACCGTAAAAAAATCTGTTTTTGAATAGTGTGTTCTAAATTCTTTTTCGTATTGAAAAAAAACGTTGTAAAAAGTGTTTTATACGAAACACTACGCCCTCAGTGTCTTTGAGCTTTTGTGGGATAAGAGAGGGTGGGCGTGGGCGGGTGGTCAAAACTAGATCTAAAACTTTTTTGAAACTTTCGATATTATCGGTGTGCATTGAAATATGTCCAAAAGTGTCCTCTATGATTTGCCTATAGATAATACTTTAGAAGTAAATTGACATGCATACAGGAATATGTATTCCATTCGTGTAGCTGGGAAACAAAATACATTTTTTTTTTATGGAATAGGCAATTCACCCTAAGAAGAGTAAAATACATTTTTATTTTACTATTATTAAAATTTTAATGGCAACGTAATTCATTAGGATTTTTTTACGTAAAAGGCCGAAAGGGCGTACATAAATGTAGACTCACCAATCATTTCGACAATGTTCATTATGATTTTTTGGTTTAATTCTATGAGCTTCCTTACAAAAATAAGTTAAAAGTAAAATGTACCTATAAGCTATATCGCTTTTTACTTTATACGAGTATATTATCCGTACAATCAAAAAATATTGTATTTGCGTTTGCAACCAAACATCTAATAGCATTAAAAAGGTAAATATTTTTTTATCAACCCAGTATGCCACTACACGCACGAAAAACCTCTTTAAAATTATGTATCTGTAGATACTCCTATTTTAAAAAAAGAGTACTCTACCAAATACGTATTACTTATCGAAGACCAAGATGTTGCCACTCTTATCTTAAATAGCTCACAACATCAAAATAACGGCCAATTAATAACAAGAATAGAATTACTATGAATACTTGGTTACATAAAGAGAGAAGTTATATTGCCTAAGACTAGGCAATAAGCAATACCTAGGGAAGAGGCATATGATAGGTAGAAGGTAGTTAGTGGTAGCTTGTTATATGACCGGACACCGGACCTATCCGGTGCTGAACAACGTGATGTGTCTAGGAACTTAATACGAGCTTGCACACTGACAAGTAACGTGCCCATTTTACTGCAGGCTTTCATTTCAGCTTCTTTCAGCACATAACAGCAGAACGAATAATGCCTAAGCTGACAAGTTATAACGCTTCACGTTGTTACGAATGGGTCTGATTGAAATATATTATAATGAATATACCAGATTACCAGACGATAGATTTATTACAATCCACGCATATGTAATCATTTTTTTCAATACTCTTAAAAATATGACTTATATAAATCATTAAGGCTCCTTAGTAAGCGTTAAAAATAAGTAAATGGTTTTAAAGGGAAATATATGTAAATGCGAAGTTTAGAGAGAGCGCGCTAATAAAAAAATGTCATAATTATAATGTCTAAATTAGCATTTAAAGATAGACTGTGATTTTTGTACGTTTCGAGTATGCTCAGAAAATTATTATTTACACTTTCGTTGTTTATTTTTGGGGTGTTAAGCCGTGTTGCGCTACCTCTTTCTTTAGCCGACGTTTCGGACAGCATTGCAGTGTCCATCATCAGGGCAGATCCGGCAGATCCGACGGATCGTCCGACATATCGTCGGATCTGTGCTGATGATGGACACTGCAACGCTGTCCGAAACGTCGGCTAAAGAAGGAGGTAGCGCAACACGGCTTAACACCCCAAAAACAAACAACGAAAATGCTTTTGGCTGTTTGGCTTGAAAATCTAAAAAAACGTATCTATTATTTACACGTTTGTTTCTGTTATTTTACAAATTATACAATATGTATGAAAATAATCACAGTGTTGAAATGCTACTTAAGTACAAGGTGTTCAAGAGAGATTTTTGCTCTATTGTAAACGAGTCGCGTTTTATTAAACACTTACCCAATTTTTGATTGAATTTTTTCGTTTTTTAAACATTTGTGCTGTCGTATCTCTCCTCCTCCTTTTTTTTGCGGGTACCTACTATCGGAATTTAAGCCGATCCTTAAGGGAATTAGAAATCGGTAGAAATTAAGAAATTAAGAGGAAACACAGTCGCCGAGAAATTTTAATAATAGGTATTTTACCAAATTGTTGCTCTCTTTGTTGCTGTTACCCTTTCGAACGCTGTGCGAAAGGGAGAACTGCACCTCAGGCTAATAATACCTAAATTAAAACGTCAAAATTGAGGTTTTATATTACCCATTTTTCTGCACCAAAACTGAAGGGGGGACGAGGCCCCCTCCCTCGTCCCCGTAGGAGTAGAATGCGGAAGGGAAATGCTTAAAGGCAGGGTTCGCAAGAAGGGGGATAGCGGGAGAGGGGAGGGGGAACGTGGGGAAGATGAAAGGAGAACGCGGGAGGGGAAGAGGAGGCATTGGGCAAGAATTGGCAATTACACACAGGGAGAAACAATTTCTTTATTTACGTGGCATTGCAATGCTTGCCGGGTATTAGTTAAAAAATAAAATATGTTCGCCTACGACACACTTTTATCGGCATACCTTAGAACATCACTAGTAATAAATATTGGTTGCAGTGATGGTATGTCTGGAGAAAAATGTTTTTTAGGGAAAAGGGAAATCAGCACAAAATCTGGGGAAATTTTGAACTCTGGAAATTTTTTTTTTGCATATGACCTTATTACTGGTATTGCTTGTTGCAAATATTTTTTTTTTTGGAATTCCCATGAATCTTATGTATTGAAAACAATTGAAACCTTACTTAATAATGGCTTTAGCCGTGTTTAGTGACTAGATTTGAATAGTCAGGTACTTCCCCACCTTCCTCTTCCCCTTACTCTCCTTCCCTTTCCCACTTACCTTCAGCCTCACAACATTGGAGATGCCGTAGTCTCACTGGCTCCAGACGGGAGCAGTTGGGACTCTTGTGAGGTATTCTCTATACAAAATTAAAAAATAAATAAATGAAGACTCCCAAAAAATAGTTAGGTTTCAAGTTACGTTGTTTTAGAAAATTGATTGCGGTTGATTTTCATTTTGCATAGTGATTTTTTTTGTTTCCTACAACCCCCCCCCCCCCCCCCCATGACGTGGGTCTTGATTCTTGATGTGCCAAGGTAGTACCTACGAAATTCTGGGAAATGTTGTCTCGAAATCTAGGGAAATATTTTTTTTGGGCATACCATCCCTGATTGGTTGTGTCATTAGTCATTAGTAATAAATATTAACTGTACTAAGTAAGTGAATAGTAATAAATCATCATAAGTGATAAGATAAAAGTTACATAAGTAAAGTTATAAATCTCCCATGCGGTGATTTTCCTAAGCGAACGGAAATACCAACGTTACTTCATTCGTATAATAATAATAAGTATTTATTCCGGTTTGTGGGGAGGCAGGTGCATCCCGACACATTCCGTACAGAGTTTCCATACATTGGAATATAAAATAAGTATGTTAATAAGAGACATAAACACACGAAACACAAAATTAAGTAATAAGTATATAAAAATAAAGCTTTAGAAAATAGTGACATTTTGATTGCGGTATCTTTCTCCGTGCATCCATGATGAGGATATTCCCTTAGCTGTTTATCCTTTTCCTTATTCCTGCCATCCTGGATCTTACAAGGGCCGCAAAACCGAGAACTCGCCCCTGCGCGAACATGCTGGAAGCGCTGCAGTACCTGGGGAGGTCAAACATTATGCGGAAGTCTTTATAAGAAACTTCTCAAAATCTCCCGCTGACAATGTTCGTTTTTATGCTGGGAGCATCATATTTTCCTATCAAAGTCTTTATCAACAACCAGATTGCTCGTGATTATGTGTCCTAAGTATTTAGTTTCTTCAGTCACCTTCGGGTGATCACTAACGTTTAGAGTAACTGGAGAAATACTTTATAAGTAAATACATAACGTAAATAATACATAAATAAAAAATTTCGGCACACTTTGTTAGGGATTACAATACCTACCTGCCCTGACTAGTAATGACATCAACGTTACAAAATTAAATACAAAAATTGGGATGTTTAAAATAGATTTTAAAAAATAACGTTGCGATATTATTAAATAAATTAGATAAAAGAGTTACAATCTAGATTGTTAGATGTCTACTTTGAAACAAATCTCTAAGCAGTCTACACTACACCCATTTATCTTCAGAACAATCACATGTTTGAGTCTGGTGCCCTGTTACGAATATCACAGTCCGTAAATAGCATTTATAATATGTATTGTATTATGCACACAGCAAGCCTCATGCCCTGAGATATCAATTTGTCACATTCATGAGTCGTGAATGTGATGTAAGAGAAACGTGAGGGCAAATGCACAACACATCAGCAAGTGGCGTAATAATCAACCATAAATTCTAACAATAGCAGAGTAAACACTTAGCACGTTGGAATATGCAATTATAATCAGAACCTGCAAAACTAATACGAATAGCGCAATTCCCTTGTTTGATCTTGTTTAAACACCTTGATGCATAATATATATATAAATTTTAATATTTCAATCTCTCCCTCTCTGGTTTCAATCCTGGGATTGGTTTGCAGCAATTTCTTCTATTTTTCTCTTCCATTCTTCCCTCTCTTGTGCGGCTCTTTTGAAGTCTGCATATGATGAGCAGCGCATGTCCACCAGCAGGTCCTCTAGGTACTCTCGGCGTGGGCGTCCCCTAGAGTTTGTCCCCTCGGTCATACCCTCCATTATGGTATGCAAGAGGCCTTCGTGTCGTATTATATGGCCGATTCATCTTGCACGCCTTTCGGACAAGTTCCTGAGGAGGTGTCTTCCTCCTTCGATTCTTTGGAGAACCTCCTCATTTGTAATGTGGTCTCTCCAGGAAATTCCTAATAGTCTTCTATAGGACCACATCTCAAAAGCCTCTAGTCTCCGTTTATCTCTTTCGGATAGGCACCATGTTTTGCAGCCGTACATCAAGATACTCCATACATAGGTCTTGATGATATTTCAATAAAACGAATAAACACGCTCTAGAGTCCAAGCTGCCGAAATGAGTTACTTGAGAGGAGTGGCAGGGGTTACGAAATGGGATCATATAAGAAACTCAACGATCGGAGATGATCTAAACATTGAACCACTGCTACTCTTCATAGAAAAATCGCAACTGAGGTGGCTTGGGCATGTACTAAGAATGTCTGATGACCATATTCCGAGGAAGATACAAAGTGCGATTCCAGAGGGTAGACGTCCAGTGGGCCGCCCCAGACACAGTTGGGCGGGGCAACTCCAGAAACTGTGTGAGGAGAGGATGGGTCTGTCATGGATGAAGGTCGAACAATCAGCGCAAGACAGGGACGTATGGAGGAGCCCTGTCAATGCAGTGGTTCCCCGACCCAAATAGGACACGGGGGAAGAAGATGATGAATATTTTAATTAATGAAGACAATATTAGCGAAACTCACTTATGACATAATTGTGAGTCAATCGAAAATCTGAAACTGAAATATCAGAAAAAGATACGATCACATCTAGGACTGAACCCAGATCGTCCGGTTACCCCATCCCCTTTTCCCACCACTTAAGAGGAAGCCACAAGCCAAAAAATGTAAATGCCCGGATTTGTGGAAAAACAATTCATGGCTTTTGCATCATGATAATGCACCTGCTCACACATCGTTGCTTGTTCGTGATTTTTTGGCCAAAAACAACACCCTAATCAAGCCTCAACAACCGAATTCACTGGCCTCCTATGATTTTTTCCTGTTCCCAAAACTGAAAAAAAACTTATGAAATAACAGAAAAGAGTTTTGCTACAATTGAGGAGATAAAGACCGCATCGCCGGAAGAGCTCAAGGACATAGCGAAAAGCGCTCATCAGAAATGCTTCGAGGATTGGAAAAAGCGCTAGCACAAGTGTATTATATCTGAGGAGGATTACTTTTTAGGGGACAAAATAGATATTGATGAATAAATAAATATTTATCGACAAAAAACAAAAAGTCACCTTATTTTTTGAACAGCCCGTGTATATCGCGCTCAATATCAATTTGTCTTATTTACGATTCATGAAACCACCGTTGTTACAACGTGATGGGTGATGGCGCAGCTACTCCAACAAAAGTGCGTCTTTGTAATAATGGTGCAAAGGCACATCGGTGTATTCATACCAGTGACTCTTGGACACAATAAACACGTGTGCAGACACAGTTCTACAGGGTATTTTTACTGTTTTTTTTACTGACGAATAAATTTTCTACCTTTTTTTACATTAGCTTCACACAGGTGGCCCTGAGGAAAATAATTTCTCTCACAGCCTATGTCATCTTTGGGGATGCTGTGTGGAGGGTAATTTTAAGGAAAGGAAGAAGAGGAAGTTCTGGGAAAGAAAAATGTATGAGGGTTGAGTAGGAAACTAGGGTTCAGTGTGTCCAGATCATCCGCCGCCAAGACCTAGACAAACCGCACCCCATGAACCCGGGCACCCCTGTTAAGTCACCAAACGTAGCGAACCACTTGAAGTAACCAATGGCAGAAGTGTTTGTTATACAATTAATGGTTCCCGGGGCGACAGTATCTACCCATATTAGATATATATCCACCTCCCAAATTCTATGACCATATAAAATACTCCATTTGGGTTTTCGCTTCCAAAACAACCCTTTTTTATTTATGTTTTATTATAATAATAATTTGTTCATTTCAGCTGAACAGAGGAAATATTAATGTCAGAGGAAATTTCGGTCTTGATGAGAGAAAATAAGAAAAATATTTTTTTTTACGCAGGGTCTACTAACTGTTCTAGGACTGCCAGTAGTTGGGCATTTAAAGAAAAAAAATTAAAGTGCTACGATGACCTCGCACCACAGCCATCTAAATGTCGTACCATCAACTAATAACGATAGGAAAAATTATGCATAAAGGTAGCGACAGACTCGCAGCTCACATCAAAAAGATACTGCGTTATAAGTATCTTTTCTACCGACACACTGCGTTATAAAATATTCCTTCCTACGGCAGGAGAAGGGGTCAGTTGAAATCGGAAGCGGTCGAGAGAATATCATTTCTTTGTACTGGATATGTCAACTTGACAGCTCCGTGCATGCTCCGTGTATTAAAAATGACCCCCTCTCCTGTTTACGGCGAAGGGGGGGTCGCATAACTTTTCTGATATCGCGATCGTAGCGGTCACGAAAAATAACGCCAATCAGCGAAGATTCAAACCGCGATCAAAGCACATCATATCTTTACGTCTGGCGGGTCTGTAGGGGATTGTATGGCGAGCGCTACTGTGTTATAAAAAGTATCTTTTTTTTAATTTTTTAAATTTTTTATTTATTTATTTTATTTATTAATTTATATATTACAAACAATACAATACAAGATGATCCTTTGTCTGTCCAACTGGGAAGGATTCCCGTTTCAGGACAGCCAAATTGTGTTTTAGTACATATTCTTACAATGGAAAGGAATGGCGATTCTGTCAAGACAAATTTTGAGAACATTAGTAGTTGCATTTGTAGTGACGGGATTGTTTCTTTTTCCTTGAAAGAATCGCCAAGATGTAATTATTTTACCAGGGTCATTTTGGATAACATTAGTAATTTCATACAGAACAGATGAATGGTTTCTTTCGGGAGATAACAAGTCTGATATTCTTTCCAGGGCATTTTGAAGAACATTTACAATCAGTGGCGGTTTTCTCTAAAGTGCGGTTGTGCGGTGAACCCTTATTAAAAAGATGATAAAATAAAACAATCTTGTTGTATAGTAATATAAGCGCATCACAGATAGCTCGACATTAAAATTCCGTCTTTAAAACTCGCGCCACCGAAAAATACGGTACCTATCTATTCCCATTTTGTGCGCGTTGCGATCCGCACACATTTGTCCATAAGAAAAAATCATAGCCGATACGAATCGCTGTGGCGGTAGAATGGACAAAACTACCCAGCTTGGTGCGCTGCTCACGAGTCAAGATGTTACGTGACCTCCGAACTTTGACGAGTCTCGCCGAAACGAAGCCCGAGATTGTCGCAGGATGACCGGCTGACGGTCGACTTTTGCACCGACGGATGCAAGTTAAATGTTATATATTATGGTATTTAACTTTGTACATTTCATTTTTGTACATTTTTTATTTTCTTGTTTCTGCATATCTCCAACCGTTTACTAATGGCATTTATAAATCTACTATTGAAGTGGACCGATTTTGACTTCTGTTTGCGTATTTTTTTTATAGATAAGTCGTTATATCCCTTATTTACGAGTACATTTACTAAAGTTTCGACAAACAACGTCGCTAGTTATGCAATTTTGTATTGAGCTTTCCTAGTATTGTATCGGCTTTCAAATTGAAAGTGATTGCGTTTATCGGTTGTCGCGAATATTCTGTCCTAACTTTTTCACCAATGACGGATGTCATATAAAAAAAAGCTAATGCTTATGAAAAAAGTTTGGAAATTAAATATAATTATTTTTTGTATACGTGTATAATGGATTTTTTGTGTAAGTGAAAAAAGCTAATTTTATTTCGTAGCCACCTTTATTTGTGTTTCTTGTTTTTTTTTATGTTTTAAAATATCAATTATATTATATTCTACATTCTACGCAATTTTTCTTATTGAAAAAACAATAATAATTAGCAACGTACATTGAGTGTAGTAAAAACCATTAAAAAATTTAAATCCTCTAAAACCATTTTGGTTGTTTAATAATTGTGTCGAGGAGTATCAAGTTATTTAAAAACAATAGTACCTATTTAGGAACCCCTCCACGAACTTAATTTGTGTGACAAGAGTGAATTTTGATTAGACAATATATCTTCTCTTGAATTTCTGAACCCCTGTTAAAAAGCCCACGAACCGCCAGTGTTTACAATTGCATAGTTAGAATTTCCACATTTATAAGCCAGTATAAGTCATAATATTATGAATCCTAAAGTACTATATTTTTTTGAAAATTCCTAAGATAGAAATTATACATTACTAAACCAGAATATATACTATATGACACATGAATTTCAATTTATTAATATAGAGGATTTCAAAACTTAAATTTTTGAAATGGCTAGACGTTATTTTACAGTAATCGAAAAAAAAACTGCTCAAAAGATTCGTAAATTTAAATTTAAATATTAAATAATTAACAACAATGGAGATCAAGTTATTAGGAACCAAAATAATCATTTTTAAAATTGAAATAAAAAGTAACTTTCCGATCCTTATCTCTCTTAAGTATAAAATAGGCTTTTGGAAGATAATATAATAAAAATTAACATAATATTATCAATGCTATAATTTTTTTTACTAACTTTTTAAACAATTACTAAAAAAAAAATATTTTTTTTTTGCATTAACATACACTTATTTAGTACATATTAGGTATGTGAGTTTATGTTAGCATATGTTCGCTCTCGACTCTCCCCATGTCCAGAAGCCAATTGCTAATCCATTTACGCAAAGTGCTAGTACTTTTCAATTTCCATGTATCGGGAACATTTTGATGTGAACTTCGCGTTTGTCGCCCGCTTAAATGTGCCACAAGTACATACTACGTGACATTGAGATTGAACACGTGCCGTTAGAGGGAAAAACTGGTGCGCGTGCACTCAGACACAAGCCGCATGTGTTTTTCCCTTATATTATTACAACTTGGAGTTAGTCACGCAGATTATCAGATGCAATGCGAAGTAATGCAAAATCAAGTGTTTTTGTTTTCTACACAAGAATTTGTTTCTACATCATCTAGAAATATTATAACTGTTTTTATTAATTACTTCGATAAGAACACATCTTGGCCTTGCTGTAACCGAGCGTTATTTATTTATTTACATTTGATACATTTAAAGCCAAAATAACAGAAATAATATTACATAATAAGAGAATATATTTAAAATGAATACAAGTATTATTAAGTTGTTTTGGGTCATATTAGTTCCTATAAAAACTATTTTTAATATCCGAGAAAAAATGAATCAGGCTAATAAAAAATACTTTGAAGTAATATCCTACTCAGTATACGAATCCCTATTTGGATGTGATTTTATTGTATAATAATGTGGAAAATTAAATTTTTTAAACTATATGTATAATAGAAAACATTTAAATTTTTTGCTTTAACTTCACAAAATAAAATAAAGCATTTTGGCGATGTTTTTTTGCCCTTACCGTTTCGCCATCTACATATCAATGATAATAAAATTTAAAGAACTAAGTAATTTTTTCAAACCCATCAGGAATGTCCTCATTAAAAAAGCCATAATCAAGATTTAGATGGCTCTTTGCCAATTACTGTTAGAATATGGCATTATCGGATGGGGCAGTACAAATGTTTATCATACTAAATCCACTAACTAAAACTGAAAAAGCCATAATGAAAACTAAGAACTAGCTCTAAAGAAATGTCATTTACAACACTTTTTTACTTTCATAAATACAAAACACTAGAAATAACATCTAACGCCTTTATTACAAACAACATTATTTTAAAACATTTATTATTATTAAAAATATTAAAACATACTGTCAGTCCTGAAGCATCAGTAGGTATACTGTATAATATGGTTGCCCCAAGAATCTTAAATGCAGCAATAATGTTAAATAAAACATTGTTCAATGCATTTTTTTGTGTATAGAAAGACCCCTAAGAAAATTGCTACGTGAAATGCATTTTTATTACCCCATTTACCTGTGAAACATGGTGTCATTAACGGCTCGTGACTTTTGGGTGTGTTAGAGTGATTATTAAAAAGGTATTATTGATATTAAAAAAATCCATTATTGATGTTGTTGTCAAAAAATTTTTTTTTTTGAAAATCGTATTTTGTATGATGATTTTCAGGAAATTACAGTTTGGCAGTGCACTGAACCGGATATCCTGAAACTCTTCATACGCGTAGATTTTTTTTTCTAAAATACGATAATTTTATTCGTTAAACGGTTAAGAACGGGACTGAAGTTCTTACGAACAAATTGACAGGGTTTCAATGTTTATTGGCGGGAAAATGTTAAAATAATTTGTTACGTACGAAATTTGTTCTAATAATTAATAATAATAATTTATTCTTACATTTTCCCGTCAATAAACACTAAAACCCTGTTAATTTGTTTGTAAGAACTGTAGTCCCGTTCTTATCCGTTTTACGAATAAAATGATCGTATTTTAGAATAACATTTTTCTCCGTTTACAATCAAGCTTGTGGACGCTTTTTTACAAAGTAAAACTATTTATTATACCTGTTATGTTCGAGTAGTTTTATACGATTCTAATTTTGTACTTTTGAATAATTATCCGATTCACAATGGCCCGGCATATCAGTTGATTTTAAGCTCGGCTTGGTTGGATTGTCGGGCTTACTGCGACTTTGAATACAATACATACACAGGTCGCAAGCCTAGATATCATCAGAATTACACAGATTGTCTATGATTTTAATGGAATAACGCTTTTCTTTTTTCTTTGATAAACCAAAATACTGTCTATGTGTATGTCATAGGTATTTATCCAACACTGGACATATGTATGTATGTTCAGTGGTATATCTACGCCATTAACTGTCTCTGGAGATTGCTAACTTTGAAAATATCAACGTAAGCAGTTTATTTCATAAACCTAAAATATTTTTCGGCGGGTTATTTTTTTACTGGTTGATTTTTGATTAAGTTCCCCACTTCAATTAGCATGGTGCTATAAGCGAGGAAACTAATTTTAAACTAGCAGTGAAAAACACGCTCAGCGGTTTTTTCACTGCTAGAATTAAGTGTGTATATTGCGGCAGCAGCTCCGTGGAAAAATGCACGTTCACGGACGGCTCAGAACGGTGTCCATACAGTGTGGCGTTGGAGATTTACTCGGAGTCGGGTTCCTTAATTTGAACCGTACGGGCATTACCGTATTAATATACTTCTAACTAACTAACTAACTAACCATCACGCCGTTTCCCGGCAGGGGTAGGCAGAGAGGACAGACCGCCAAACAACTCGGTCTTGGCACACACTCCTTGCCTCATTCACATTCATACATCTTCTCATACATACTCTTCTATTATTCTGACTCTTGACATGGCCCGACTCAAGTATCTGATTTACTTGGTCGTGCCACGTCTTCCTTGGGCGTCCTCGGCTTCTTCTCGATAGTATTTATTATGCCGGAGTCGTGCAATAATAAAAAAATCGTGAAACTAACCGCTGAAAACAAACATGGCATTGAAACTTTCCCTTACCTGACTAATTTAGATTGATTCTCGAATATATATTTTTTCTTAAATTTTTCTTTATTCATTTTGTTTGTTACAGGTTTGTTTTACATGGTTTTTCGACTACCATGCTAGGCAAATGCCCGTATTAATGTAGTCGACCCGATAATATCTACAACATTCTTCGTCGCTCTAAGAGCATAATAGTCCGTATTATTATCAATAAGGCAATTTGCGTGTATTTCGTTAGTAAGGAGGAAATAAATTATTTACGTAGATGTTATATTTGACATGTGACTGCTAGCGATTCGGCATCTGAAGAAGGAATTATTCTCCGGCCTACCGAGGCTTGAGCGGCAGATATAGCCTGCTTAAATTTGAGCGAGGAATATCGTACATAGCAAGGATGCGGACTGACTGATGTATCGGGCCTATGTGTGCTAATTGTATATTGCGTTATAATGACTTAGCTACTGACAAATAACTAGCGTGTTGTTAACAATAATTATTCGCACATGCCCCCGATGAACAATGCACATTGCGCACTGTACAATGTGCGCGACCTGCCTTAACATTGACGGTCAAAGGACGACATTGGAAACTGGTCGGTCATTTATAATCATGATAAAATAATAATTCATTTGTCCAGACAAACAAGAAATTACATGCAACGATATAACACGCTGTTTTGATGTTTGCGAAGTAAATAAGATAAGTATATAAAGTGGAAAATTAATAAGGCAGCGGAGTTTTCCTCTTGGGGTAGGAATATCGTTGTCAATTTTTATGTGTTTCCAATTGAATCTCAATATAAGTTAAAAGTAATCAAATGTACTTCGTTTGAAGAAATATTAAATAGGCGGGAATGGGTACCGTCGCACAAAGAGCAAAAAATCGGTAAAACATGGCATCACGTCGAAATGAGTAGGTACTTGTATATATATTTTTTAAATCAGGTATTATTAAAGGCATTTACTTCAGTAGTTTAGTTTAAATTATTAAATTGTCCACCAGGTATGTCCTTCCAATTTATTTATATTATTTTTAGTGCCTCCGCTGACGGGGCAACTGAAAAAAAACCAGTTTGCAACCCGTTGTCAATGGCAACGTAAGCAGTGACTCGAAACTTGGTTAGTTGCTATGATGACAGCTGATTGTTCTTCGTCTATGGTTAAATAAGCTGAGATAATATTAATAATAATAATGTTCGGATAATTTATATAGCACCGTTTTCGTGAGAAAATCACCTCAAGGGCGCTGATAATAACTGAAATCGTAAAATTGTGTATATAAATTAAAACGCTGTTAGCTGTCATAGAAGTTTGATTGAAGTTTGGTTGGAAGCCATAGCAACCAGCCAGTTTTAGCTTGGTTTCAGTTGCCTCGTCAGCACTTACGCCGTTCTTCCATGGAGCTACGTTCAACCGATGCGATCGCCGCACGTCTTTATTTTTCATACTATTATTAGTGTTTGAAAACGCCGCAAGGCGCTACACTAGCAAAATAGTATGACAGGTAGCGGTAGCGTCGCTTGTAAGTAGCTACGTGAAAGAACGGCGTTACAATAATAATAATTCCTTCTTAGAGACCTTTATTTTATTTAATATTCCAACCATCATTCTAAAGTCAAAAACAGAGTCAATGCTCCGTAATGGAGTTTTCATGTTCTTTCACTGAAGGCCTGGGAAACACCCAGTGGCGCCCGGTTCTAAATACCAAACTAGTCTTCAAAGTAAAATTTACTAATTTACACTTTCATAAATACATTAATATAGCAATAAGTATAACTTTCATACATACACTCATCAATCAACCCACGTGGCAAACCTTGATGTTAAAATTAGACAGTATCAGTACACATCTAATGTACTTACTCGATTTTTGTCATTAAATCGTTCGAACGAATCGTTAACTTAGTTGTATTTATTTGATTACTTAGGAAGTTTGTCGCTAAACCTAGTGGTGAAACATAGAACTACATTATCACATAACCTTAAAAAGTATCATTATCTTCAGTGGCGGCTCGAGCACTTCTTTGTTGGTGGGGATCGACATTTTTTACATGTACCTACTATACACTGTATTGTGCCTAATCTCCCGGAGAATATAATATAAAATCATGCTAAGCAGGTGTCTTAACACGAAATAAATTAAAATGTCTTTAGATGTACAATTAATTATACAGTATAATGAAAATAACAACTTGTCTTGTAAGATTATCGAAGTTAATTTTAACGCGAACGATTCCCATTAAAAACTACGCAACTTTTGTTACGAGGGGATGGAATGGATTATCCCTGCGGTATTTGAAATTCACATACAAATGCGCATGCGCGGTTCTTGGATTGCCTACGATCGAGAACGAAACGTAAAGTATGATCAATTAGGATTATCCCCTGTGTGGGATTAGGATTATCCTCAGTGCGCAATAGGTTCTGCGCACTGAGAAATGGACTCTAATGGTTCGTGCGCTGATCGACTGTCCGCTGGTCAGCCTGGTCGCTTTAATCGTTTGTATTTTATTTCTGCAAAACGTTAATTGCTTTTATGTTTAAATACTATTATTTATTTTAGTTGGTTTCGAGAATAGCTGGTGGGGACTGTTGCCACTGCCCCCCTATGAAGAACCGCCACTGATTATCTTATCAGTTTATTTAACTATTCATATTTGCAGTGTTGTTTCTCTGTGAATTAATAAATTAAATAGTTGATTAGTTTACATGCGGTCAGACATCTTGAAATACTCGATGCCTTGGTTTTACTTCACGACTCAGTTTCAAATTTGGTGGGACATCGGTGACAGTGCGTGGTGTGTGCCGCGCTAACTTAATACACTCAAATCATAGAAAAGTATTATTTGCATCGAATCACGTGACAGGAAAATCAAAATTCTGCACCATGGGAAATGACAGTGTAAACGTGCACCAGGACGAGGCCCGCCGCTTCATGCAGGACTGCCTGGTGGCAGCGGGGGCACCGGAAAGGGCCGCCGCCCAGCAGACAGCCGTCATGCTGGAGGCTGATCGCCAGGGACATTACAGCCATGGCATGAATAGGCTCGCCTTGTACGTGGAAGAAATCCTGACGGGGGGATGCCACCCCAACGCAGCACCGACCGTCCTGAAGCAGACCCCAGCCACCGCGTGGGTCGATGGACAGGGAGCCCTAGGTGCCACCGTCGGGGACTTTTGCATGGACCTGGCCATCCAGAAGGCCAAGACTTGCGGAGTCGGTTGGGTTTCTGCTAAAAATTCCAACCACTATGGCATTGCCGGCTGGTACGCCATGAGAGCCCTTGACCAGGGGCTGATCGGAATGAGTTTCACCAATACCTCTCCCCTAATGGCACCCACTCGCAGCAATAAGGCGGCACTAGGAACAAATCCCTTGGCAATGGGAGCTCCTGCAGAGAATGGTGACAGGTTTCTACTGGACATGGCTACCACGACTGTGGCAATCGGAAAGATTGAAATCCAAAGAAGGAAAGGAGAACCAATTCCAGAAGGATGGGCCCAAGACCCTGAAGGAAGGGTGACTACCGATGCGGACTTGGCTTTCGAGAAAGGCTGCCTCATGCCCCTGGGAGGAGCTGAGACCACTTCAGGATACAAAGGCTTCGGGCTAAGTGCAATGGTTGAAGTTCTCTGTGGAATTTCTGCGGGTTCGCTCTACGGCCACCACATTCGCAGCTGGCCCCCCCAAGAGGCGGGTGAAGCATCCAACCTGGGGCAGTGCTTCATCGCGGTGGACCCTGACTGCTTCGCTCCCGGCTTCCAGAGAAGGATGACTGACATGCTCACATATATCAGGGGACTCGAACCCGTAGACCCGTCTAAACCAGTGTTCATTGCGGGAGACAAAGCAGCCAAGAACTGCGCCAGAACTGACAAGGAAGGCACTATCTCGTACGTGCCCAACCAGATCAAATCCTGCAAAGAACTGTCAGAGAAGCTGAAAATCAAGGATATTGTATTCACAGCATAATAACTCCATACCACCCATGAACATCAAAAGACAATAAACCATATTATATTTTAGTAATTCCTAATGATTTTTCCATTAGAATTTTTGGTAGGTAACTACATAAATATCATCATAGAATCAGATACGTTTTTTAGATTTTCACGTCCAAAAGCATTTTCGTTGTTTGTTTTTGGGGTGTTATGCCGTGTTGCGCTACCTCCTTCTTTAGCCGACGTTTCGGACAGCGTTGCAGTGTCCATCATCAGGGCAGATCCGGCAGATCCGACGATGTCGTGACGTAACACCCCAAAAACAAACAACGAAAATATTTATAATAAGTCTTATATTTTGCATATAAATAAATTGATGTCATTATTTTATGACGTACATTTCTCATCAACGCAAACAATTTTACAGTAATATTATAAATTATAACTCATTTGTTTACATAATTATTTAACTTTTATCTAACTCGTACTTGATTTTGTTTTTGATTATGTTGTTGATTTTGTTTTTGATTTTGACATTAATTTTGTTTATGATTTTGTTTTGGATTTTGTTTTAGATTCAGTTTAATAATTTTAAGCGCCCTTGAGGTGATTTTCCCACGAAAATGGCCCTATAAAAATCATCCAAACATTATTATTATTTTTTTTTTTTTTTTTTTTTTGCTTTTGTTTGAATTGTTTGTAATGCCTATTTAGATGTACTTTGCTTTTTAATTTAATTTTTTTCTTTTGTGTGAATTGTGTGTAATGTTGATTTAGATGTACTTTGTTAATAAAAAAAAATAACATGTAAAAGCCCAGCGTGAAATACAAATACATAAATAAAATAATATAATGAATATACACAAAACGGTAAAGATAAATTTAAAATTCTTATAAAAATCATAATGATGTCTAAAAAGAGCTAAAAAATAATTAAATATTTTTTCTTATAGCTTAAACCCGACAAACATTTACATTTTCATTCCGAAGAAAGTCGGATTTTCATATCCGTGATAAATGTTTCCTGCTATCTCCGTAGAACAATGACGCTTTCAAATATCCAACAACTCTTTGTTTGTAAAAAAACGTCGGTTTTTTTTTCTCGAAAACTGCCAGAATTATGAAGCTGTCATAATATATTTTGATAGATATTTCAATTACAAATACACATTTCAATAAATAATTATTAAATAATAAAATAATGTCGGTAAGTGTCCGCCTGCGTCACCGCTAGCCGAACATATGTTTTATTTATTTTTTTATCAAAGAAATTTGGAAAATTCAAATAAATTGTTTTTACTAATTGTGTGATTTTAATTCTCTATTCCATGGAAGAGTTAGCTTGTGGTTGGAAAAGGATTGTTCAGTACATTATTTATGACTTTTAAAATATATACATGTGTATTATTTGCTGTAGTAACTGGGTACATTGCAGTGAGAAAGTTAAAAAATAAATATAAATGGTGTTATAAATTTAAGTAGAGTACTTTCATCATAATAAGATCCTCGGGTACAGGATGGTTCATATATACTGCTTAAAAATACATAAAATTATTTTAGTGTACTAATTTCAAACAATGTGTAAATTCATAACCGCTGTGGTAATGCGAAATAGCCGCCCTCGTGGTCAGGTGGTCAGAACACTTTTCAGTATCACCAAGTTGTACGAATTATCTTCTTCTTTATGCATATAAATCTAGTGTCACGATGTTCGTCCAGGATAAACTCCGAAATTTGGCTTACTGTGTGTAATTTGGTCCAACTTAAAAGATAGGATAGTTTTTATCTTGATTATTGACCTTAATATTTATTATTGCAAATTAAATGTTTTTATGGGACAATTATTTGAAATTATTTGTAAGTTCTATAAGTTTCTGACAGATTGCGGTGTGAGTATTAATTTATTGACACAACACTTGGTTATCTAGGTTAGGTAACCATCCAGTAGATGGCGTTGTGTTTCGTTAGCCACAGCAACGCTTGGGCGGGTCAGCTAGTTAAATAATATTTTCTCATCACGTTCGTTTGAACAGAAATTTTAATCAGGGATAAGTTTTTTAAATGTTGCATCAGCGATGCCTTAGCATTGCCTTATTTGGTTTGTGTTTGCGAAGGAACACCACATCCAAATTTTGCCATGATAACAATTAACTAAAAAATATAACTTCGCAAACTTCCTATGGTTTTGGTCAAAATGTAATATTTTGAACAAGAATACCGATTATACCGTCATTCAGAATTAAAATGTTTCTTGAAATTTGAAAGCCGGGTACTTCGCCAAATTCCTCTTCCCCGTTTCCTTCCCCTCTCCACTACCTTCAGCCTCATAAGATACCCCGATTGGGGATGCCATATCTCACTGCCTCCACACGGAGAAAAATGTTATTCGAAAATACTATCATTTTATTCGTAAAAACCGGACTGAAGCTCTTACGAACAAATTAACAGTGTTTCAATGTTTATTGGCGGGAAAATGTAAGAATAATTTGTTGGTATACGTACGAAATTACGTATAACAACAAATTATTCTTACATGTTCCCGCAAATAAACATTGAAACCCTGTTAATTTGTTCGTAAGAGCTTCAGTCCCGTTTTTAACCGTATTTACGAATAAAATGATCGTATTTTAGAATAACATTTTTCTCCGTGCATACGATTGGGAGCAGTTGTGAGGTATATATACAAAAAAGAAGAAATCTAATACTTAATTATGCACAGAAGTTAACTCAGCTGTACTCACGGAACACTCTGCGGCACCCGGTTAACACGAGCGTTCAAACAAATCCTCCTGTGACGGTCTAGGAGGTTATGGTGAAATCCGTAGAATTTGAGAAACAAACCAGCTAATGAGGGCAGTTAAAAGAATCCAATCCCCCCTGTATGGTTTACAGTAAAGGTGCACATGGAGGAGTATGAATGGAGCACATGTGATGCCTGATCGTTGAAACCTTATAGTCCCACGTTTTTACCAAAGAGCTCCGGACGGAGGGCTGTGAGCAGCGACGCCGACGCCGACATGCGACGGCGAAAAATGAGAATCGTGGGTAAATAACGTGATTTTGCAACGCCCATCAGTAAGTACATTTGTAAGTATTATGTCGAGTCGCGTCGTTACGCACATTTCGAATTAATTGGTACTTGGTACTACATACGTCGCTTTAAGGGGAACGGTTGAACGGAGAAAAATGTTATTCTAAAATACGATCATTTTATTCGTAAAAACGTTTAAAAACGAACGGAGAAAAATGTTATTCGAAAAAACGATCATTTTAATAGTAAAAACGGTTAAAAACGGAACTAAAGTTCTTACGAACAAATTAACAGTGTTTCAATGTTTATTGGCGGGAAAATGTAAGAATAATTTGTTGTTATACGTACGAAATTACGTATACCAACAAATTATTCTTACATTTTCCCGCCAATAAACATTGAAACACTGTTAATTTGTTTGTAAGAACTGCAGTCCCGTTTTTAACCATTTTTACGAATAAAATGATCGTATTTTCGAATAACATTGTTCTTCGTGTGCGCGTTGCCAAAGTTGCCTCTAAAATAATGAAGAATCGACTTCTTTAATGGCCTATATTTTATAATTTGAAACAAAAATTAATATAATAGTACATATTCATACTAAATATTTGCTATACCTTTTGATTAAAAAAAAATCAGTTTGAGACAGTATTTTGACTTTTTTTTAAATTTATTTACTCTTAATATATTTATATTGCAAAGGTATAGTAAATTGTCTTACACGTTAGGACTTCACCTGTGTTGTAGAGGACATTTTTGAATTGTAAATTACTATGTACAAATTATAATTTACAATTGAAAAATGCCCTTTACAACACAGGTGAACTCCCAGCGTGGAAGTCAACATACTATACCTTTGTAATATAAATATATTAACTTCAAATCCAAATTGAAGTTATGTACGAAAAATGCCGCGCAGCAATTCTTCTTAACGTTTAATCCGCATTAGGTACCTTTGTTATGTCTTAATTCAAACTCTTATACAATGTATATTGACTAAGCTGACAAACATCGTAATTTAGTGAAATTTTTTAGGTTTCTAGATTATCACAAACCCAAATATTGTAGAAAACTCCTGTTTTAACTCGGTCGTTTTGCATTTCGACTTTCCGTAAATTTGTTTGTACCTACGGTTCCGTTTCGATTTTTATTTTTATTTTTATTTTTTTATTTTTTTTATTTTTATTTTTTTTTTATTCCAGAAAAAAAGAAATTAACATTTTCACTTACTTAACTAGAATTTGCATAACATTATATTATCATACAACATATTATCATACAATATATTACAATACTATTCATTCACTTTCAATATTATTCATTTTCACTACATTGTTTTTTGTAAATAAAAATGAATAATTTTTTTTTAAATTTACAGACACTTTTTTCGTTTTTAATATCAACTGGAAGGCAATTATATAAATTGCCCCCCTCATAACTGATAGATTGCTTACCGTAGTTAGTATGAATAGTGTTTAAATGTATGTTATCGTGTTGTCGTGTAAAATGTTTGTGTACTTGGGACGTTTTAATGAATTCTGTGTTTGTATGAATAAGTTTATTATTTATTTTGTATATAAGGAGACATATATTTCAAGATGGTAGCGTATTGGGTACTGTCTTTTTATCCCGCCAGAGTTCGCACGAGCGTTGATCTATCTATCTACGAGCTGTCTATAATAGGAATAAACAATGTTATGGTACATACCTGCCTGAGATAGTTTGAAAGAAAATTGTCATTGAGGCAGTTACTTATATTTGGAAAAAAAAATTAATTCCTTTTTTTAACCAAAAAAAAGTTACATAAAATATATAGTTTGCAAATTTAAGTACCTATTATCAAGAAAGTTTGGTTTAGTTTTACGAAATAAGAGAAAATTAGAAATAAACTTTTTTATGGGCGCGTGGTCGGCAAATGCATCGGGGTCACCATACTCTACCATAATGTGGTAGTAAGTTACAGGTTAAGCTGACAAACTATACTCACGGTGAGTGTAAGAATTACCTCCACCCACAATCACTCTCTCCTCACCCTCTGGAATACTGAACGGCCCAATGTAAGGTGAAAGACACCGACCCTCAGGGAGTACACAAAGACCGTTAATATTATATAGCAACATCCCACTTCAAGATGGCCTTCCAAATCTCCCGACCAGCCGCATCACATCCGAGAAAGTTGCAAGGAGAAAAATGTTATTCTAAAATACGATTATTTTGGGAGGCGGTCATGGGTACCGCCACCCCGGTAACCATTTATTGGACGACCAACACCTCTGCCACAGGTCACCCCAAGTGGTTCGTTACGTTTGGTGACTTAGCAGGGGTGCCCGGGTTCATGGGGTTAGGTTTATCCGGGATTTGGGGGCGGGTGCGTCTGCCGACCACCTGCGTGGCAGGGCGGATCGGGAGAGACTGGTTGAGATAGACCTTTTGATCTCTGAAGCCGGACCCTCTCAACCCATCGCCTTGCACCGCAGAGGGAGGGATGGCTTCACACATCCATCACCCCTGGACATATTTATCACCAGATTCCTACCCACCCCTCAAACCCTTTTCCTTCCCGGGACTTCCTCTCCTTCCTTTCCCTTAAAAAACCCTCCACACAGCTTCTTCAAAGATAACTGTGTGAATCTAATGTAAAAAAAAAAAAAAATATTCGTAAAAACGGTTAAAAACGGGACTGAAGTTCCGCCACCAAGAGCCGGACAAAACTCACCTCATGGATCCAAGTACCCCTGCCTAGTCACCAAACGTAGCGAACCACTTGGGGTGTGGTATAGGTGTTGCGGTTATCCAATAAATGATTCCCTTAAATGGTTAGTAATTTTATCGTATAACAAAAAGCCTTGAACCATTACCGCTCTTGGTGATTTCTCACAAAAACGGTGCTCTATAAATATTATCCAATTCTTATTATTATTATGAATTGAATATTATAATGAGGTTTATATAAAATAAATTAAATAAACTTTTCCGCTTAAAATAATGGAAATATAAGGAATTCACGCATTCTCAGGGTATTCGTAACCTGGGAACGTTTGCCTCTCTTTAAAATAAATATAATTCAGGTTCATATTATAAACGTAACAAACCAAAAAAATAAATATATTTTATGGTTCCCTGCAGTATGATGTAGACTCACAAACGAAAATTTGAATCTAGAAAAAGATTCGATCGCATCCAGGAATTGAACTCAGGCTTTGCCGGAGCTCTGCTCTAATCACTAAGCTAAAGAGTCGAATTAGCTCAGTGGTTACATCAGAACCCCGGCAAGGCTAAGATTCTGGGTTCAATTCCTAGATGCGACTGAATAATTTTTCGATTTTTCCGTTTCAAATTTTCGTTTGGGAGTCGCTATGATTTCAATGATTAATTACATAAACTTTCTAAAAATGACAAGGACGTGCAGATCAGAAATATCTATAAAAGCGCCAGCGTTGTTCGGCTTAGCCTATTTCAGTATATCGTATGCAGTGCCGGATTAGCCCCTAAGCAAATTAAACAATTGCTTAGGGCATCACATCTTGGGGGCACCAGAAACAGCACCAAAAAATATTTGCTGGCACATGAAAGGTAAGGAAGGCTGTTTGACAATCCGCGAGTTTTAAATTGACTTTTAAACAAGAACGATTAACGTTCGGGGTCATAACCCCGGATCGGAAGCATTCGGAAATTAATTTATTTATTATGCAAATTTAAGGATTTAGGATTTTTAGGAACCGAAATTCGACAGTTTCATTCATATGTCTTAAAAAAATAAGTTCCAATGATTTGCCTCGCACAAGCTCACATCAAACTGACGCACAATCGTACAAAATAGTTTACTATGATAAAATTGAATCTGCGTTCCCTAATGTGGACCAGCCCATTATATATTTTTATGCCTGATGATATCAAACTAATGATCTTTTTCGAAATTGAAAATAATAATAAATGAAAAAAGAAAGACGATGCTGCAGGAAAGGCTCGATGCTTCTTTATCAATAAACGTTGAACTTATAAACTATTTTCCGCGAATTTAAAGCTGCTTTGGTTTTTAATGTATGTAATACCTATTCCACTCATCGCTTTCGTCCTTCATACATATTTTAAGGTACGAAATCTATCTCGTTGTATTAAATAGGTAATTATTTTTTAAAGACCGATATTAGTTTACTAGGATAGGGCCCCCCTACGTGTGGATTGCTTAAGCGCCATTCAGACGGTTCACTAATCGCTCATTTCCGCATTTCATTCGGCCTAGTTTACTCGGAATGACACGTCTGAACATGAAATGAAACGAAAGTGCCGAATACTGCCGAATGAAATCTTCAAGTGAACCGATCCAACAATGTTGGATATTTTCATTCGGCATCCTTCATTTGCGCGCGCATGCGCGCGGAAGAGAGCAAAGTGAAACGCCTGAACACCGAGTGAAATCTCAATCCGTTTGTCTCGCGTCTTGTACGGGAAGGACCATGGAAGGACGCTATCACATCGCACGCAAAACGTCAAAATGGTATTCGTTCGGCTAATTTGTTTGCTTTCGGGAACACCTTTCATATAAATTTTTGGGTCTCCCTTATTATCCATGTATTTTATATGTTTTTTAATATATGTAAGATTATTAATTTGTAGGAAAATGTTCGTAATAAAAAAAGTAAAATCAAATTGTGTTATTATGTCATAAAAAATAAAAAGGTTTATAAGACGAAACAATACTGTTTTCTTTATTTATTTTTATTTAATTGTGTCAACAAAATTGCGTAAAATTCGATGCATCTGACATGTTTTTCCTTAAAATTCGGGGCCGGACCGCGCTGGAAATCAAACGAATTCCAGCGCGGTTGACCTCGCTCGGCGACGCTGTGGTGGGAATGGACGAGAACGCTTATTTCTATAGCGCCGTCTGAACATGGAATGAAACGAAGATGGAAGATTAGGCCGAAAAAACATGGCGTAAACCTTCACTCGACTGAACCGTCTGATTCCAGCCTTAGGGCATCAAGTAGTCTTACTCCGGCACTGATCGTATGCCGAAATACGCAAAGCCCAAAATCGATTTCGCTTTTATAGCGGAGTCTGTCACTAGTCTGAATTTAAGAACTTCAACGTCTGCAACTTTACATGCCCCCAAAAAGATGAAGAAATAGAAATTCGATAAATTAAGCAGATATTCATATTGTTTTTCATAAACTTATCACAAGTGATAGTGACAAATTTAATGTGATATGTGGTAATAACGATAACCTTTAAGATTACATTAACATCCGATTACGTTGTGTTGGCATAGATTACTTATCATAAATTGCTCCGCTAATATATTATCTGCCACCAGACTTACTAATAGTAGTATGCCCACACATGCTTTAACACGTGAGCATAAACGTGCACAATGCACTGAATAATAAGCACATGTATTTGCCTCCAGTCAGCGTTACTTGGAAGGTTAAATAAAACTATTAAGACAAACATCAAGACGCTTCTAAACCCTTAAAACCTAATCACATATATTATTAAATTGATAAACTAATGTTTAAGACAAGACTTTTTATGCATAGCACAAAGGGTCACAATTATTATAAGCAATAATTATTAGCCTGAAACACACATCTATATTGAAAAAACCTCCCGAGAAAAGTTACATGCCACCGACGGGACTCGAACCCGCGCCCCTCTGATTGCCGGTCAGGAGCTCTTTCCACTAAGCTACGTTATCAAACCCGTTGTGCTATGCATAGAGTTAAAAGTATTTCACCAAAAAATGTAGACATCATATGTCTCGACGCCACCTATTGCGAAATTCAGCACTTATAATGTCTTTCTCATATAAAAATAAAGTTGGTTGTTTGCAGGTGAAAAAATGTAATAAGCGATAATTGTTGACTGAAACATTAGTATCTATATATTGAATCATTTGGCGGGTAAGAGATAAGCCGCCATAGCTTAGTGGATAGAGCTCCTGACCGGCAATCAGAGGGGCGCGGGTTCGAGTCCCGTCAGCGGCATGTATCTTTTCTCGGGAGGTTTTTCAGGCTAATAATTATTGCTTATAATAATTGTTACGTATATATTAAAAACTTTTTATGTAAGTTTATTTATAAAACATATAAATACGGTTATATTTTGTGGCACCATTTTAATTCAAAATTACTAGTTTTAACAATGTTTATTGTTTAAAAAACCAACATATTTCGTAAGCAATGCTAACTTCATCAGGGTTTACTATAAACTAAGGGGGTTTCTCACCATCCTCCCAATAGCTTATCTAAAGTAATAAGGAATATTTTTGATTTACGATTTACGGTTTATTTATTTATTAAGTTGCGGTTTATAATTCGGTACTCGAACCTATGAATACTGGCTATATATTAGATAAGTTGGCCGAGTTTTCTAACCACTGCGAGTATTTTATTTTTATTTTTAATAATATTCGTTATTAGTGTAGATAAGCTATTGGGAGGATGGTGAGAAACCCCCTAAACAATATAATCATAGACTTAAAGGTGTCAATGGATAGGCTGGAGTTGGAAGGGAGAGTGGGGGTAATAGGGCATATTTAATAGTGAATATAAGCTCTAATAAAATTCCATCTCCAATCAACTTTAACATAGGAAACTTTTGTGGCTTGACTTCATTTAACAATGTACATGTACATATTTATGTACCTCTATATTTTATGTATAAGCTGTTTGTCTCTTACAAATAAATAAATAAATAAATAATATAAACCAGTTATGTTCCATCATAATTTTGGTTCTGGTTACATATTGAAAAAGCAAGTAGATATTAAAAGTTATAATATTACGTAGTAGTAATATTAGTATTAAAAAAAATTAACCAAAAAAAATGTATTCTTTTGATTTGAGTACATTGTAAATATAATTCAATTTTTTAAGTAAGTAAGGGTACAAGGGAAAATATCAATATCTCTTTGGGCATCGTAAGATTTGCAGATACGTGCAAGCAAAGAGTTTGTATGCGGGTCGATTTCGAATTTTGTATATAAAATAAGGTATTCGATCTAGTATTGCGCTCGGAATAGGGCTGAATCAATAAGGAATTTCAGATTTATAAGCAACAGTTTGCTGAATTTAGCTTTCGCTGATTTTCTTGCGTCAATAATATTGCCATAAAAAATCTAATGAATTCGACATAAGTATCATATAAGGAAATCTTCCAGCTGCATTAAGTTATTGTTTTTTTACTCGCTAGTCATTAATTTGTTATTCGAATAATAATTTTCATCCTATTCATGCGAAATGGTGTCAAGGTGTGTGTCTATATGGATCAAATGGTTTATATTCTAATAAATTAATCTACACTGCAGCGAATTAACACTAAGCAGGAAATCGTGCATCAAAAATACAAATCGTAATCGAAAAATTGCAGCGATCATCTCGTTTTTTAAATCACCTTTTACTCTTTTTTTAAATTGAGTATAACTTTTAATCAATGCTGGCTGCAAGGTTGAATAACCGAGGGAATAAAATTATTAACAATAATAATGAACATGTTTGCAATGCACTCTGAATTGCGTGCATTTCCTGGAAATACCTAAGTAATAAGATAGATACGTTATATTATTATTATTATGTAGGTTCGCCATCATAAATAAGTCAACTCGTTATAATATTGGGTCTTATCCTAGTAGAGAATAAGATTATAATATTATAACGATGGATCTTATTCTAGTCGAAAATAAGACCCAATATTATAACGAGTTAGTAACAAACTAGTAATTTGTATTAAAACATTTAAATTAAGTGAAAATATTCAATTCAGATTTTTAATAAACGTCAGGCCATTTTGCAAGATGCATCATAGTGCAGCAGTGGATAAACGATGATAAGGGAACGTACCCATACTACGTGACATGTTCAGGGTTGGAGGGGGATCTTCAAAATACCACGCTTGGTCACAATGGCGGGGGGCTTAGGTTTTTATCACGTAGTCAATATCCTCTAGGGAAATCTCGCATTTTTTTCGAGCTACATCCAAATATGGCGCGCAGTGTTTGGCGCTTTTTAAACTACATCGAAAAAACGTGCAAGGTGGTGAGGTGCGAGCTCTGAGGGTTCTCTCCAGGAGACCACAGTAGGCATTGTATATCATGAAGGAAAGTGTGGAGTGGATAGATGTCGAGGCTGTCAATGAAGAGATAATAATCACATCTGAGGAAACTCCCGATGTTACCGCCCCCATGATCTACGATGTATCCGAGTGGATTAATGCTGGGAACGTGTTTGTTGAAGATGATTGAGATGGAAAAAAAATTTCAATAAAAATAACAGCACTTTTGTTTCTATAAACTAAGTTCTGGTTACAATATATTTTTACATAAGTTTTATCTCGATAATATTTTTCCACTTGTAATAATTATAGGTATGCATGCACTCTTGCCCTCATGCAGCAAGCGCCGTATTAATAAAGACAAATATAAGCCAAAAATATTTTTTAAACATTTTGTTTTGTTGAGGGGGTCTTGGAATATACTACATGCGGTTACTGAGGGGGGAGGGGGGGTTAAAAATAGTAAAAAGTGGGTCACGTAGTATGGGTACGTTCCCTAATATAATATACAGTTAAAATTAGCTGGTAAATTTCACGATACCCGAATGCCATTCAAGTGTTTTAGCTAATATTTGGTTTTAGCTAAACATAACGGAAAACAGGATTGATAAAAATCATGATTTTTTAATCGGATTAAAAATCGGATTTATTTGATTTAAATCAGATTTTTTTGATATCATTAAATATTTATCCTATTTTAACTCGGAAGTCGGTCTATGTAAAAAGAAAACTAGTGTTAATGTTGTTAATTTTAATTATCTCTACATATTATAAATTAAAGTCCTCCGCGGTGTCTGTCTGTCGGTTCGCAATAAACTCGAAACCACTGAACGAATTTTCATGCGGTTTTCACCAATAGAGGGATTCCTGAGGAAGGTCTAGGTATATAATTTTTCAAGGTTGTGTGTAAATTGGTTGAAATATATAATGAACCCATGCAGCGTCTTTTTACTTCACACTTTCACTAATCGATACTGAATGACCAGGCGAAAACTCATTCGGTCGCGAGTTTATATTTACCAGTTTATGCCTACAATTATCAATTTCCATCTTCGAATTTTTAAAGCCTTTTTCTAGTCTGGTATAAATGAGAAAAAAACGACATTTCCAATAGAATGTCACCCCATCTTCCCACCTGCCACCCCTCATAAAGTATTCTACACACAATATGCATCTAAGTAGGAGTAGGTAGAGGGTAGAAAGTTTATGAAATCCGCATGTGTTAACACGTGCTAGGACTGGCAGGTCCCATGTGGGAAACGACAGGAAAATGAGGAAAATTCACAATGAAAAACTTACCCTCACAAAAAGAGGCAATAGACTTACACAATAAAATATTTTATTACATTTATTATCAATTCAATAAATGTTTGAAAAATAATTGAATTGATTTCCTTCATATGTATGGAAGTAGTGACTTCAGTTAGACGCAAATGACTCATGATGTTATAATGTGTTTTGTATATACATTTGGGGAACGGATAATTCATCAAACGTATTTTATTTAGGTACTTATCTTAAGAGGCTAGACTTTGAACCACACGCGGAACGCCCGCGACTGTCATTCTGTCCCGCTCACAATAAGCTCACGCACACTTACAATACATGCGAATGCCAAATGTGCGAATGAGACAACGCTCAAATTTACCTACAGAAATCGCTCGAAAAGGGGTTTATGGAGAATACACTTTTCTACACCGAAACTTTCACGAAATTGAAATTTTAAAAAATTTATGTATTTTTTAGAAAGAAGAAGCTACGTCGGTAGCTTTTTATAATTTATAATTCTTTATGAGAGTTGAGTTAGTTGGTTGGGTGGTTATAGCGCAATACATTGGTCCTAGGGCCTGGACCGACATAGCTTCCCCCACCCACGCTTCTCATACCTCCACGCGGTGACCAACGGGCAACGGACTGGAGGGTGAAGTTGATGGTAACCAACCCGTCGGGGAATCCCAAAAGTACGGCTAAAGTGAGAAGCAGTGAGCGTCTGTCCCACATGTTAGTGGCGGCTCACAAATGGTGGGTGTGGCAACTCGACGTATTCGGGTACTAGTCGCATACACCATACCTAATGGGTATCCAGGCTCATTAGTTTAATCCGATAATTGACCATAAATGGGCAATGATAGCGGATGCAGCCCTAGTCAGTTGGGTCACTCTGGTTCCACGTCTGATGACCATCGGTGGATAAAAAAAAAAAACCATATAGTCAAATCAACCAATGCTTCATGGAAAAACATACGCAAAGATGCTCTACCCTGTCTGGCAGCGAGGGTGATTTTCTCCTCGGTGATCCAGAGACTGACATTGTGTCAGGGCCAGCTTGCAGGACTCCAGGGGCAAGCAAAATGAAGCGGAGGAAAGCCAGTCGTTCTGGGTTTGAAAAGATAAGAGCCATTACTTGGAATCTGGGAACGCTTACAGCAAAAAGCAAAGAATTGGCCGAACTGATGAGAAGACGAAGGATTGATATTGCATGCATTCAAGAAACCAAATGGAAAAATACAAATATTGATAAGTGCCGTTACTTAGAAACACAAACAAATGATTATAAACTATATTACTACGGAGAAAGTAGTACCAGAAATGGAGTAGCCATAGTGCTACAGCAAAGGTTTCATGAAAATGTGATAAAAGTAATAGCACCAAGTGATAGAATTATAATGTTAAAGCTGGTAATATGTAACGCTATTTACAATATCATATGTGCACATGCACCACAAATGGGATGCGATAGAGAAGAAAGAGACAGTTTTTGGGATAAGCTAGAAGAATTAATCCAAAACATTCCAGAAAATGAAGCTATTTTAAATGGGGGCAGATATGAACGGGCATGTGGGGATGTCAAATAGTGGCCATAATTCTAGCCATGGCGGCTTTGGACATGGAGCACGAAACGAACTAGGAGATGAGCTACTAAATTTTTCAGATGCATACGGTTTCACTATCGTGAACACGTTCTACCGAAAGAAACCAGAACACCTCATAACCTACAAAAGTGGTAATGCTGCAACACAAATAGATTATTGGTTATGCAGAAACGAAATGAGAAAAACGCTTAGAGACTGTAAAGTTATCCCTGGTGAACCCCTTGCAACACAACATCGCCTACTACTGCTGGAATTACATGTAACGAGACATAAATTGTATAAGGATAAGATAAAACCAACAACCAAAATTAAGTGGTTCAATATCTCAAAAGAAAACGGAAAACAATTAACGTCAAAACTCCAAAACTGGATGCTAGAAAATCTCCAAAATGAAGATACGCAAAACCCAACTGAAATGTGGAAAGCATTTGAACAGGTATGTGTACAGGAAGCCAAACAACATCTGGGAATCTCCAAAGGTAAACTGAAAATAAAAAAGGAATCATGGTGGTGGACAAATGAAATACAAAAATGTGTAAAAGAGAAGAAAACTGCTTTCAGAAACTGGTCAAACTGTAAGTGCGATAGCGAGAAAGAGCAACTCCGGTTAGTGTATAAGCAAGTCAAAAAGACAGCAAAGAAATTAGTTGCCTCTGCACAACATGAGGCATTGAAAGAGCTGTATGACGATTTAGAAACACCTAATGGAGTGCAAAGAATATACAAAATCGTAGCACACAGGAAAGAAAGGGCCAAATCTATTAGAACACCCAAATACATAGAAGATACTGATGGTGAGTTGATCACAGACGAAATCAAAATATGTGATAGATGGAAAGATTATTATTCTACATTACTGAACGAAGAATTTCCAAGAACAACTCATGTGTCAGAGCAACCAGTGCTGGGGCCAGTTGAAGAAATCACTCCAACAGAAGTTAAAGTAGCCATATCACAAATGAAAAAGGGGAAAGCAGTGGGGCCAGACAATATTCCAGCCGAATTATGGAAAGAGTGTGGAGAAGTGGGACATAAATGGTTGTGCAACCTGTATAACAAAGTATTGACTGGAGAACCAATGCCAGAAAACTTTAGGAAGAGTTATCTCCTTCCATTTTACAAAAATAAGGGAGACTCTAGGAAGTGCGACAATTATAGAGGGATAAAGCTTATGTCTCACACCATGAAAATTTATGAGAGGATTATAAACACACGAATCAGGAATATTATAAAAATACACGACGATCAATGCGGCTTTGTATCAGGGAAATCAACAATAGATGCTATTCAAACAGTCAGAATCATAGTAGAAAAATATCGAGATGCAAAAAAAGACTTACACATGGTATTTATAGACTTGGAAAAAGCATTTGACAGGGTTCCCCGAAGCCTGATATGGGCGGCATTGAGATCTCATAACGTACCAGAACGATATGTGCTCTCCATACAAGATATGTATACAAACGTAGAAACACAAGTAAGATGCACATCAGGGACATCACCAACATTTCCAATTAAAGTGGGGGTACACCAAGGATCTGTCCTCAGCCCACTGCTATTCATAATGGTCATGAATTATCTAACAATCCAAGAAATGAACAACAATATTCTCAAGACTATGCTTTTTGCAGATGATGTAGTACTGATAGCAGATAATCATTGTGACTTACAAAATAGCCTGGAAAGGTGGAGAAAAATCCTAGAGGATAATGGCCTAAAAATTAGCAGGAAAAAGACTGAATATTTGTACTTGCCATTTGAAAACACAAATGCTGTAACTCCTTCGATGCAACTGGATGGAGTAACATTAGCTAACTGTGACACATTTAAGTATCTCGGCTCACTCATCCACAAGGATGGAGGATGTGCAGCAGATGTTAACCACAGAATAGGTGTGGGATGGAGTAAATTTAGATCCGTAACAGGAATCCTGTGTGACACAAAAATGCCTATAAAACTAAAAGGAAAGGTATACCAGACTATTGTTAGACCCGCGATAATGTATGGCTCCGAATGCTGGACCATGTACAACTCCTACACCAGGCAACTTGAATCAGCAGAAATGCGAATGCTTAGATGGTCAGCAGGAGTGTCACTAAAAGATAAAATTAAAAGTTCACGCATTCGTGGTAGCCTGGGTGTCACAGACATAAACAATAAGCTAGAGGAACGACAGTTGAGATGGTATGGTCACATAAAACGGAGACCACCAGACCACACAGTGAAGCAGGCAATGTCTATGGAGCTTCATCGACAGTCATCCAGAGGAAGACCAAAGAACTCCTGGATGACTCAATGCTCAAAAATTCTAAGTAGAAACGGCCTGGAAGAGAGCGATACCCAGAACCGAAGAAGCTACAACCTGAGAACGAGGAGAGCCGACCCCAACAGCCTACCTAGGCAATGAGTTGGGACAGTGCAAGGAAGAAGAAGAAGAGTTGAGTTAGCAGCACTTTTTCCTTAAATAATATTTTTTGATAAATCGTACATGTTTGACAGTGAATGTTTACGTTAATACGAAACGGATCGAAAATTCGAAAACATACCAACATAGTTTTCACCCTCTAGAAGGCAGTATAAAAAAAATATATTCATTTTGTGCAATTTTCGATGTAGAAAAGTATTTTTTCCCGGGCGTCCTTTTTGTATGGGCCGAAAAGTGAAGTCTATCATCTTAAACGCGAATGATTCATAATGTTATGATGTGTATTATTTATGTACTTGAGATAGATGCGAATGATTTATAATGTTATAATTTATAATGTGTATTATTTATGTACTTGAGATAAATGCGAATGATTCATAAATTTCATAATGTTATACCTTGTATTATTTATGTACTTGAGCTAGAGGCGAATGATTCATAATGTTATAATGTGTATTATTTATATACTCGAGATAGATGCGAATGATTCATGATGTTATAATGTGTATTATTTATGTATTTGAGATAGATGCGAATGATTCATAATGTTATAATGTGTATTATTTATGTACTTGAGATAAATGCGAATGATTAATAATGTTATACCTTGTATTATTTATGTACTTGAGCTAGAGGCGAATAATTCATAATGTCATAATGTGTATTATTTATATACTCGAGATAGATGCGAATGATTCATAATGTTATAATGTGTATTATTTATGTACTTGAGCTAGACGCGAATGCTTCATAATGTTATAATGTGCATTATTTATGTACTTGAGATAGATGCGAATGATTCATAATGTTATAATGTGTATTATTTATGTTCTTGAGATAGATGCGAATGATTCATAATGTTATACCGTGTATTATTATTTAACCCTCTTGTCTACATATTAATATTGTATTATTTGTGTTAAAAACTTATCGTGTTTTGGTAAATGTTTACTATTAAATTAGATTAAATTCTACTAAATTAGATAAAATAGGATAATCAACAAAAGAAAATATAATAAAATAATTTCGATTTTCATGATGCCAGAACTCACCACTTGAGACACTTCTTGGAAAAACAGATTTTCAACATACTATAGAACTTAAAACTTTTCTTTAGCCTCAATTAAGGAAACACTTCACTTATTCTACCTACTTTGTTTGTACTCGTATTTCTTGTTTCTTTTTTAATGCATTTTGGGAAAGGAGAGTGTTTTTTTTCGAAAATTGCTCAAATATTGCGCCTAACATATTATACATTATTTGGTTACACTATTGGCCTAACACTTTACCGTGAAGTGTAAGTTGTATTTTACATAAAATTCTGTCACATACCCGAAGATTATATTTAATGATGAATTGAAATAATAACCTAAATATTCGACTCTAAACTAAATTCGTTAATAAGTTAATGAGGTCTTTATTCATATTTCATGCATTTTCGTTTCTCAGAGATATTATTAATAAATTGAATGCGTCTTAGATGCACTATTTAAGTCTATCGATCGCGTGTACGACTTCTTTCAAGTCTAAGAGCTTCGTTAGTTCAACCCGTTAATTAAATAAGCCAGTAATTTTGCATAACGAACAACATCATTAAAAAATATGTGTATATTTACAGTAAACCAAATTTATCTGATACTATGACGGCAGCGCTAAAATTTATCAATCGTATTGATTTAGGGTTTTATCGGTCGTCCATGCCAAATCTCCTGAATCTAGAATCCTGTCTGTGTCAGTCTTCTTTCCAAAAAAGGGGTTTTACGGGTCTACGAAATGTTTTTATTTTTCATCTGTGATTTCCAAGCAGGTTGTCAAAACGTTGTTACTTTCCATTACTAAGTTAAATAAACATTTTAAAAAATCTCTCACGAACATATCAACATGTTCCAAACATTTTAGGCTTCTTTCACAAATAAGATTACACTTTGAAGATTTTTTTTGATGTTAGAAACATGATTTACTGTGAAAATGCGAACACCATCTTTTTCATTCCTTGATGACAAGTAGGATTTTTCTGACACGTCTTTTACTATTGCAAAACTATAAGCATTAAAAGGTTAGATTTGAAATAAAATTTGCACTTTGTTCCATTTATTTATTTTCACCAGGACCGGTTTCGTCCTAGTGCGGACATTTTCAGACTAAATTATTTTATTTCAAATCTAATTCAATGGAATTCCACCACGAATTAATAGTGCAAAAACTAGACTCTTTAAAAGGTTGCTTGGGTTGCTGAAATTGTTTAATTTTTGTAGAATACTAACTCCATTTATAACTTCATACATATAGTCCTCCATTTATACCTACATACATATATAGTTCGGACACCTGGGCCTGGAAGAAAAACACATTACAGAAATATCACGTGGAAGATATTTCACCTATTAAAATTACGCGAGATGTATTTATTATAAATATTAAAAATATGCACTTTTAAATATATCTATTTGAATTTCACTTTTGTTTTTTGACTGAAGAGGAATCTTGTAAATGGAAATTAAGATGGAACACTCCTTCACTCCTATACAGGATCCCCAAAGATGACATGACAAAACAAATTTTAAAAATCACTGACTCCAGATATTTGTGAGCAGTTGCTCTTGTGCGGTTCTAACATAAAAATATTTTTTAAATGTATAAAAACCCAAAAATTCTCATTTCGCCAAAAATAACAAATGCTTCTTTTACTTACAAATTTGAATGACACCACCTGACCTGGTCCAGTTGTCCAATATTTAAAAATATGAATAATTGGCATTGTATTATTCACTCGAATACCTGTTTGACCTCCGTCAATCACGTGTAAATAATTTTGAATCTGTGTTTTACGTATTTTTTCGACGTGATTTGAGAATGCCATCAACGTGATATACAAAGATCACATGGGCCCGTGGGAGACAGACGACGGGAGTTACATGTGAACTGGGAATTGTGAACACGCAGACAAGTGGTGCAGCAGTATACCCTCTCTACTAGCCGGTTCACACGGGGCGATTTTTGTCGGTCAACTTTTTTGTTGAAAGCTAATTGACACGTGTGAACACTTTGTCAACAAAGTTATCAACTTTTTTTGTTGCTAGCGAAAGTTGATAGCCCGTCTACTTTTGTCGTTCAAGTATGACTATCGCCATTTTGGTTTTACTAATCGTTCGAGTTTTACATCGAATCGTCGCGTCTGAACACATGTTTCAAGTCGCTTATCATTTTTAGTTACTCGCGGGAAAAAGTAAACGTCAGGCGTTTCATTTATTCGGTACTAGTTTCTACCGCCATGGAATCCGTTTCAACCAAAAAATATCTGAAATGGTCGGACGATTTAATGTTCAGATTTATGGATCTGTACCAAAGCCATCCCTGTCTTTCGGATCAAAAACAAGAAGTATACAAAAATAGAATATTATTTTTGAAATGTAAATAATATTATTTTTTTAAAAAATTGTGTTGGATGCGCCTAATTCACTCCTTCTCATGATCCATTTTCTCACCCAAGTACGACGTTTTTTATATTTTTTCATAATCTCCAGCTCCTCTCAAAGAACATCAGAAATTAGATAGACGCACGCACTAACAATTTCAGTTGACGCCATTTTGAATGTCAAAATCGGTTCAACTTAAATTGAAACGTGTGAACGTTGAACGTTGCTCAACTTTTTTGGTAAAATAAAAGTTGGTCAACAAAAATCGAAACGTCAGAACGCCCCATACCCGACTTGATTCATTACAATTTTATTAGAGCCACGTGTTCTTGCATGAACTCGTGAAGCAAAACGATAAGGTGTTAAAGAGAAATAATCATTTCGGGTTACGAATAACCCACCACTATTGATGTACGAGTACCTAAAAACCCGCGAATTAGTTGGTAGGCAATGGTGACTAACAAGAAGAGAAGCAAGTTTTCAAAGTGGCAATTTTATACTTTGTTTTATTGGGGTTCTTTTTTGGATTATTACGACGTTTTGTGCTTTCTTCTTTTTTAGCCAACACTAAATGCAATTTATTTATTGGCAAAGAACACATAAAAAACTCCGACGGTCAACACAATCTTTGGACAGAGACATCATAAATACCAGGCAATAAAGATATTAAACAATCTTTCTAGACAAAAAATTAGGAAAACAAAAATAAATTCAAACAAAAAATTAAAAGATGGATTAAAGAACATAAAACCAATATCACAAAATTATTGAACAAAAAATATACACATATCAACTTTATATATTTTATTAAAATTAAATCTTTTTTTCTTTATTTTATTACCTAATGAATTTTTATGTTACTTTTGTATTACTTTAATTTATTACTTAATGATTTTTTGTATTATAAGAAGGATCTCGTACAGGGAAGCCACCCAGTGAGGGAATAACCAGACACAACAGGAAATATGTAATTTTTAAATCAAATTCTTGACGAATCGACTCTTTTCCACAAAAAAAAATTGGTTTCGTAAGATTGTTATTTTATCAAATAAAGTTCAGTTTTAAAATTTGAAAAAAATATGTTTTTTTTATTATAATAAGGTTATACCGTTGGTCGTTTGCCGATTTGTTATATTTTTTAAACCAAGTGTAGTATTTAGGTTCAACACATATTCAAATCATGTAATCAGAAAAACAACTTTTCAAAATTTTAATTTTAGTTCAAATAAAATGGTTTTTAAAAAATCCGCACTCGCGTTTTGTGAAGAAAATACTTTAGTTTGTCTAATGTTACGGTCTTACAAACTAATATATTTCAGATTTGTTCACACACTTATTTTGCTTAGACCTTGCCCAGGCCCTGAGGGGAATTATTTTCTTAAGGGCCTCTTGTGTGGAGCTTTTGTAAAAAAATTGTAACGTGAAGTTCCTACATAGTTTAAATAATTTTGTCATTACGCGTTTGAGCATTTTTATAGCTAACTTAGAAATAAATTAAAAATTGTCGGTCAGTGTTATGTAGTATATTTGCGGCACGTCCCAGAGTGGAAGATACTCTCAGTATCGCCCTAGCGTAAGACCACAATTCAGAATTGAAACGTCGCTTTAAATGGCTTCAGCCGTGTTTGGTGACCAAATCGGATTAGCTAGGTAGTTCCCCACCTTCATCCTTCCCATGTCCTTCCCCTCCCCACTACCTTAAGCCTCACAACATACCCCGGTTAAGGATGGTATAGTCCAAATGGCTTAGCTGAGCAGTTAGCAGTCTTTTGCGCTATTCATATAAAAGTAAAAATAAACTTCACTTTTTTTCAGATATGAGTATATCGGTTCTCGACGGCTCCGACACTCCTACAAAACTGCCAAATGTAATAAAATGGCGGAGTAACTAAAGGTTTTCGGAAAGTAAAAACAATAGTAAAAAGTGACGATTTTGGTAAATTTTATCTTTAGCGATTATTTTTACTCTTACTTTTACTCCGCATCCGCAAATGCGGAATATTCGCATTAAATCACACATCTTCATCCGCATCCGCATCAGCATCAATTAATGCGGAGCTTTTACGGATGCGGATTCATATCTGCAACAAGTAACGACATGTAAAGAAAGTGGGTGTGGCCGGAGTGTTGACCAATTTTTAAATTAAATTAAATTTTTTTGTCATTATAAAGCTTTAGACTTAACATGCTGATTAGACTAAAAACTGATTTAGTTTCCTTCTCAAAATGTGATTAAATAAAACACATTAAAATTAAATCGTTTTTCATGTACTTAAAATTGAAATATCTTTAAAAAAATCCTGAAATTCGCATCCGCGTGTGTGAACCTCTAATAATTCGCATCCGCGGATGTCAAAATTTTTCCTGAAAAAAAAAAACAACCCTGCAGCACCAACTTATTGTTCAATAGCGTTTGAATGAAAAACTTATACAGTTTTTCCATTCTTTTCATTTCTTTCCTTAGCTTGTGGTCAGTTTGTGACTTACTCTTCAGCAATCTTCTAATATCTTAATAAAAAATTAACTGGTCTAGCTAAAAAAAAAAAAATATTGTAGCCAAGACATACCTGGCTAGCACGGTCGCTCGATATGAAGTTACCGACCGATTGTCGGTAACTTCTCAACGTTCCCTAGGACAACTGCAGATCTCAAACGTATAAACGACAGTTGATATCGAATATATTAAGGACACTTAGTCATTGTGAACTGTCACCTATTCGTTTGCGATCTGCAGTTGTCGTAGGGAACGATGAGAAGTTACCGATAGTTATCCTACCGATCGTTATAGAGCAAGCGTGCTAGGGCCTCTGGTAAACACCCCTATCATTGTAATATAGAGAAAATCGCTGTCACTTTTCAATGACAACAATTCAGATAAAATATACTTAAATAAATTTATAACACACCCATTAAAATATCGGCACTGAAAGACACCAGCACGTGGGTCGTGAAATAAAATAATTCTTCAACAAAAGACACACATGTCAACAATACTCTTGATTATTACAATGAAATTGAGTCACGTGGAAAGACGATAACCATTTTATTACCGTAGACGATAAAAGTCCATATATACATTTAAATGGCGGACAGATAATGTTACAAGATCAACAATAAAGGCACGTTTGAAGAAACGTGTCAAACATAACATTTAATTTATATACGAAATTAAAAGCATCTTGCAGTATTGACTTGATACATTGATACGTGATACGTTAGACTGCGTATAAACAGAGGAAAAAATGCGCGATACGAACCACGAATTATGGGAAAGAACGAAGCAACCGCAAGCGGAGTTTTGCTCCATTTGCCGTTGCTTCGGTCCTTGTTCCCAATTTGACCTCTATGGTAGGACTCGCATTGGGAGGGATAGATTCATACTACTTCACTACCGGACACACTGACCCCCAGATTCCTACCCACCCCTCATACCTTTTTCCTACTCAGAACTTCCTCTCCATCCTTTCCTAAAAAGACCCATTACACAGCATTCCCAAAGATGACTGAGGGGAATTATATTTGTGTGTAGCTAATAATATATGTAACAAATGTAACAAGTTCGTATGATGAAATCCTCTGGGTCCTATCGAATTGACTTGTAAACTTTAATGTAATTTTTACCGCTTTTAGCCCAATGTTGAAGTAAAATCATGTATTTGTTTCATAGTGCTTTCACACAAACGAAGTATTGAATTCCGTAAGTCTAAACTTAAACTTTAGGTCGCACAGTTTATACCCACGCTGCACAGTGGTCCCAAATCCCAATCTAGCTAGACAAAAATATTTTTCCATAGTATATGATGCAAAAGGGTCACAATATAATTAAAAAAATACTTTAAAAAATTTACATTTATTTTAACCGTTGTTACAGAATTTTCAAATAAAATAAAATATTAATAAAAAGTTTATGGTACAATGGTTCAAAAAAACGAAACGTACCGACACGATATTGGTCTACATGTTAAAAAATATTTGCAGTAGTGTCAAAATCCAGAGAGAAATTGGGGAATATGTTTGTATGAACAAAACGCCGTGCAAGCGGGTTCCCTACAGAGCATCGGACCATCCAAACAAAATGTCGCTATCAAATTCTAAATTTTCATTTAAACACGTCTTTAGACACATTTTCAAAGACATTGGGCCAGAGGAGTCAACGTTTCTCCAATTTGGTAAGACGGACAAAAGAGTACCAAGATTTAGGTACCTAGAAAAGGTACCTAGTTTTTCATTTTAATTGAAAATATACCGTTTTCAGGGAAATCGCAAGCAAATTCAAGTTAAAAACCTTTAACATTCGATTGTATTTATTTATTTATTTAACACCCAAGGGGCTTTTCATGTTGGTACAGTACACTTGTAACATTTTGTTGGTAGTAAAAAATGCAAAAACCCAAATCATAAAAATATAAGAACAAAAATTGAAAAATACAGTGATTAGATAGGTTTACAAAAATACAAGATCAGTTAAGGAATAGTGTTGGAATAAATATTTTACATGATCCACAAAACTCGCCAAGTTGATATTTAAAATCACCTAAGTATTGATTTCCTATAGTGTAAAATCGTTGTATCAGAGAGTGGGCACTGTAGTTACGCTTATGAATGCTGCAGTAGAATAGTGTATTTTGTCGTGTTGTTACTGTGGGTATTCGTAAGTTTATGAGTTGTAGGATTTCGCAACAGTCGAATTTAGAGTTTAGTATTTTGAATAAAAGGTTGTCGTTTATTTTTCGTCTGTCTTCTAATGTATGTATTTTGAGAATATTTAATAAGAAATTATATTTTATGTCTTCCAGTGGGATGTATAATTTAAAATTTATAATGTATGATCCTAGTCAGGAATACCCCTGTCGTGGTGCGACCGGCACACCAGGGGTCGTGAAATTTAGAACCTAGAGTGAACATTGAATTTAAGACGATAGACTTTTCGGCCCATACAAAAAGGACGCCCGGGAAAAAACACTTTTCTACATTGAAAATTGCCCGAAATAATATTTTTTTATATTGCCTTCTAGAAGGTAAAAGCTATGTCGTTTTTTTTTTTAATTTTCGATGCGTTTCGTATTAACGTAAACATTAACTGTCAAACGTGTATAGTTTATTTGAAAATATTATTTAAGAAAAAAGTGCTGCTAACTCAATTCTCATAAAGAATTACCAAATTATAAAAACATACCGACATAGCTTCTTCTATCGAAAACAAATTTTTGTTTTTAAATTACAATTTCGTGAAAGTTTGGGTGTAGAAAAATGTTTTCTCCCGAAACCATTTTTCGAGCAATTTCTATAGGTAAATATGAGAGTTTACGGCAGTTGTCCCATTCGCACAATTCGTATTCGCATGTATTGTAAGTGTGTGTTATCTTATTTAGAGCGGGACGGAATTACAGACAATGAAATACGCAAACGTTCCGCGTGTGGTGCAAAGTCTAGCCTCAAGGGATTGGTACTTTAATTAATTAGTTCTTTAATTAATTCATTCGTTCATTGATCTCTTGGCAGGGATCAAGGAAGGAATGAATTAAGCGATAGGTAGGTACATATTCTGGACTTTGTTTTTTATCTATTTCCATTTCATTTCTCTTATCCCATAAATATAATTCTATGGATTCACTGGTTTGAAAACAGGGGCACCTTATATGATAACCGTAGTTAGTACCTATTTATGGAAGGAAAATTCTAGAAAAACCCCAAATTAATGTAAAAAGTATAATTTTTTTAATTGCAAATTTTAACTTCTTAAGAGAGATTGACCACAATGCTTGCAACTTACTTGAAAAAATAGGTGGGTATGGGAAAAAAGCATTCGAGTTTTGAGAAAGTTATCTCTCCTGAACCTCTCGTAGTTAGTGCACTTTTTCCCCGGACACCATGTATAAATAATGATTTACTGACATACAAACTAGGCTGAAATATCTAATACTTTTCAATTATATCTCGCTTATCCATTTAACAATATAATATCAAATTGATCTTTATTTGTACTGCCATCTGCGTACCAACCCAAACACGCCCGCCCCTGCTTGCCTACTTCTCGTACAATGGGGGCAGGAAGGAAGGAAGCAAGGTTTAGGAAAGCCTTCCAGGGTTCCAAGGAAGGTATTTTATTAAACATTCAGCATTCAATTTGCCGACAACACCTGGCTGAATACAATGGAGGGAAGATATAATATGCAAATAGGGTTTTAATTATCATCATTGCTGGAAGCACGAGGCAGATTAGCCTACTACGAAAAAGTTTAAAGATGTTATTGTAATTTGTATTACAGTAAGAATATTTTCAAGCCTGCTGTAAGAATTACAGTAGTTTGTCTTGAGAAAATACTGAACGAGTCCCAACTCCACGTGATTTGTGGACCGAACAGTGGGATAAACATTCGTTTGTAAAAAAAATGTCCTTTAAAGATGATTTTGTTTCATCAATAAAAAAAAATATCACAGCTCGTCGCCAGTTCCCATATTTACAGACAAAATCGGATTAGAAATTTCGGTTTCAACATTACAAAAGTCTGAAAATCTTTTTTATCATCATAAAACTTAAGCAATCAAAATCATCTCAAACAATCTTTGTGTAATTTTCTCAAATAATGCTCTAGCGTCGAAAAAAGTTATCTGTCAAGATGCTTTGGAAGATTTATTGTTTCCCGCCAAACTCCGGGCAAATCGCTTTTCGCGCCAACACGTTTGACCTTGGCCCGATGAACTCGAGTTGGTGTGAGGAAGGGGAGCGCGGCACCACCTAGCCCAGCACGTGTATCCTAATTTCTGCGTCGCTTTTCACGTAGGAAAAAGCCCATATCTATCTATCTAGCGAAGCTAGTGGAAAATCCCGACACCTAGTGGAAAGAAATAACACAAACGATTCGTTCTTCTATCAAACGTGTTCTGAATATTATTCCTTTTGTCTATGGATCTTTTCAACTCGCGGATTCGCTATGAGAAAGTAATCGTTCAGCTTGAGAGCAAATGAGCATTGCGCCACGTGGCGGCCATAATAATATTATTCTCTATCATCCTGATAATAGTGATAATCTTCCCTTTTATTCGATATAATTACAACATAATCCGGTCTAACGTATTTCAAGAGCAATCTTTGAAATGATGGGGGGAGGGGCAACCGGGGCGCCAGTTTTAGGGGGCGCCAAAATCGTAATTAATATATTTGATTGAAAAAAAAACTTGATTCACAAAGCGCCTATCATCGAGCGCTGGAACCTAAATATTGTCGAAATGCCTTTACTGTATGTTATCTTTCCTAGTTATATGTTTCCTATATTTAATTTAATCTCACACAAATAAAAAAATGAATAGTAAAAATAGTTTAAAAAGAATTTAGTTGAATTATATATGTTACAGTTAAAACTCGTTTTTAGTTATAACGATTTTTTTTTAGTAAAAACTAGTTAATTTTAGAACTAATTTTATCTAAAATTTAAATATTTAAAATAGTAAATTCTAGTTAATAAAATAATTTAAAAAAAAATTTGTTTATTTGTTTATTTATTGAATCTATATCATAAGGTTTACATTTTTTTTTGGCCTTGCCTGTCTCACTAGGAACTCCTGTGTCGAGACAGACTAGTTTACAAATATTTTCTAATTATAATATGAAGTACATTTTTCAATAAAGCAAAAATATTTGACAAAATTTTCAGGTTGGTAGGTAGTGGTAACAATAATGAGATATACGATTATATTTGGGTGAGGTGACTAATTATTGCACGACCTTTTTCGATGATCCATTGTTTGATCAGGATTTTGTATTTTTTAATATTATTCGATTGTCTTGTTTTGTCAGGTAGGTTATTGTATATTTTAGACGCAATGTATTTGAAATTTCTTTGACCAAATGTTGTGTTTGTTTTAGGTATTTGTATGAGTTCTTTGGTTTTGTGCCGCGTGTTTACAATATTTTGTTTAATTAAAAAATAATTGTAACTAGGAAATTTCATTTTTAACAAAGTCAGTTATTAAAAACAAATTTTAATTAGATACAACTCGTTATAACTAAAAACGAGTTGTAACTGTAACATATATTTGCTGTCGAGAGGGGCGCCACTATAACGTACTAATAAAGCAAGTAAACTTTAATATTGGTTATTTTTTGTTATTGTATGTGTTATAGTTATAATCATTTTATTATTATTAAGAATTGACACTATACCATGAATACAAGAAGTAAGGAGGTAGCAACCCGGTACTTAAAATACAAAATAATTGCTTTTTTAACTTACTAAACAAAAAATTTAATATATTTTTAATTGGAAGAGTATATTTTTAAGGAAACGGTTAAGTTAAAATAGGACTGTACTCTTTGTTCTTTGAAATTAGGTTTATTAGCTTCATGAGGTTTCTCACCATCCACCTAATATTTAAGTTTATTTTCAGTTTACGATTTGCGGTTTATTTATTTATTAAGTCGGAGTTTATTATTTGGTACTCGAAGCTACGAATAGTGGCTATATATTGGATAATTTTTTTTTTATTTTTTTATTTTTTATTTATTTATTAATAAGAAAAAGATTTTACATACAGGTGATTACATTGTGCAAAGTTATACAATTATACATAATTATTCTACTACTCCATAAGTTGAGCTCTAAGAGCTCGTGTTTATGGGAGGAGTATTTACAGCAAAAAATAACGTTCTAATTAAATTTGTAATCAATAATCAAAAACTTATAAGATAAATACAAACATTATTACATAGGTTTACAATTTAGAAAGAAATTTTTATTGAAAGACAACAATACATATATATTTTTTTTACATTGAATAGTGCAGATTAAACTAAGCGTAAACTAAGTGTAAATTATGGTTACAATATATCATTATCCAATTTCAATTGGCCGAGTTTTCTAACTATTGAGAGTAGTTTATTTTTATTTAAAAAAATAATCGTTGTAGTATGGATAAACAATTGGGAAGATGGTGAGAAACCCCCTCAATAAGTTTTATTTACGCTACAATTTATTTGGGTTAGAAATCTATTGGACTATCTATTTTTCACAGAGGGCTAGATGATATCATTTTTTTTCATTATACATTGTGTTAATACTTTGAACCATGGAATGGAACTTGAATGGAATTGGAACCAAATCATTATGTAGCAATCGTATTTTTTGTAACCGCTATAAAAAAAGTACTATCGTCTCCCTATATAGGGGAGTCCGGGGACAATAGGGTCAGTAGTACCAATACAAGGCGAATAACTCGCTAACTATAATAGGTACGTATATGAAGCGTCGCCAGGCGATGGCCCGGACACGTGCGGACTTGTCGCCACTAGAGTGTACAGTGTGAGGGAAATTTTTTTTAGAAAAAAGGTAAATAGTTGAAAATTTTTGAAAAATTCTGGATATCAAAATACTGTAAGGGAATTCTTCTTTGAAATTCATCTTGGGAAATTTTAATTTGAAATCTAGAAAAATAACATTTTTGAGCATAACATAACTGGGCCTGAAGCCGGCAGAGCACACTCTATATATATCATAGCACACTCGCTCGATAACGATCGGTAGGATAACTATCGGTAAATTCTCATCGTTCCCTAGCATGACTGCAGATCGCCAACGAATAAGTGACAGTTCACAATGACTAAGTGTCCTTAACATATTCGACATCAACTGTTGTTTGTACGTTAGCGATGTACAGTTGTCCTAGGGAACGATGAGAAGTTACCGATAGCTATCCTATCGATCGTTATCGAGCGAGTGTGCTAGGGCCTCTGGACACAAGAACCCGGGCGTTTGCGAGAATCGGAAGAAGAAATTTTCGAGAGCCGAATATTTTTTATAGCTTAATATTACAATAATTATTGGGCTCCGTTTGTATCTACTTTACTATCAACACATTTCTTTGGACAAATGAGTTTATTTTAGGACGTGTTTAGAAGCGTTCGTGAGTAGAGCGCGTAACACCAAAGTTTGGTAATTAAACATAACATGATTGACTGTCATAATATAGTACCATATTATGAATACGAACCAAATTCATTTTTAGAAAATAATTTCTTTAAAATATACTATGATAAAACTATACTAACAGACAGATCAATTAGTCATAATATACCCGATACAGTTTTACATGACAAAATTAAAAAAATAACTTATATCATTGATGTAGCTATTCCAAATTCCTGTAATATTGAAAAATCTGTTTCTGAAAAAATAAGAAAGTACTTATACAGATTTAGGAAATGAAATTAAAAGAATTTGGCATTCTCAGACTATAAAAATATTACCATTTGTTATTTCGGCTACTGGCATTATACCTAGCTCTCTCATTAAAAATTTAGGCATATTAGATTTGTCAAAGAATTTGTATATAAAAATGCAAAAATCAGTCATTTTAAATACATGTAGGATTACGAAAGATTTTTTAAATATTTATATTGGGGGATCAGTTGGATTTATCGGTCAAATTAGGAATTCCACCGAGCCGAACCCTCTGATATGAAAATATCTGGAGTCGGTGAATTATTTTCCCATTTAATAGTCTGTATTGTTATAACAATATATTATAGTCTATAACATGTTGTTCTTGTATTGTTTTGTATTAATTATACTCATATAATACACTTGCATAGCGTGGATTTACAAGATGATAATTTTTAGTTTTTCCTATGGGGAAAACTAAACCCGAACGTAAAAGTCTGGTGCGTACACGGAGAAAAATGGTATTCTAAAATACGATCATTTTATTCGTAAAAACTGTTAAAAACGGGACTAAAGTTCTTACGAACAAATTAACAGGGTTTCAATGTTTATTGGCGGGAACATGTAAGAATAATTGGTTGGTATACGTAATTTCGTACGTAAACCAACAAATTATTCTTAAATTTTCACGCCAATAAACATTGAAACCCTGTTAATTTGTTCGTAAGAACTTCAGTCCCATTTTTAACAGTTTTTACGAATAAAATGAACGTATTTTAGAATACAAATTTTCTTCGTGTAAAAATATAAATATTGTATGGGAGATTGTTTTACCACGGGAACAATTGTAACACATCTGAATCCATTTTTTTTCTTTCTTTTTCTTGAGATTAAAATAAGTTTGGACATTAACATATATTTGTTTCGTCACTTTATTACATTAAAATAGGTTCGTGATAACACTGATAACACTGTTATACTGCTAACACTGATAATACTTCATCTAGCAATTCTATAAGAGTTTTCTTGAGTCGTGATAAATTATTTTTAATATAATTGAAATATTTTTAATGTAAATTTTGTAAGTAAATAAAATAATGTTTGTGACCATTTTATGCCTAAATTATGTGTTTTAATTAAAATTTCGCTATTGGTATAACTTACCCCGGAAACGGGATCAGTTGTAGCATTTCCCCGATCTGTTTATGCGCTTTACAATTTTTTATAAGAGTTAGAATCAAACAAAGATTTTTTTAATAACTCAGGTACGGGGCCATACGTCATTCCTATGTCTACCCACGTTAAATTATCGTGAAAACAAGCTTATGTGTCCAAGCGGTTAAGTAACTAAACTCTTGAGTATGGGTATTTTTTTCATAAATCGTGAAAAAATTAAAAGTCAATTTGGTACAACTGTCCCCAGTCTCACCTACCTACATAATATGTAGAGAAGATTATTCCGCTGTGGGTTTGTTTTTTAAACAAATCTAGTTTTATTTTTATTTTTATTTTTAACTTTTTAACTTAAAGAGTTAAACCTCAAATTATAATATTTTAATTAATGAAGATAATATTAGCGAAAGTCAATCAAAAATCCAAAACAGAAAAAGATACGGATACATCTGGGACTCGAACCCAGGTCCCAGATGTATCCGTATCTTTTTCTGATTTTTCTGTTTCGGATTTTTGATTGACTTTCGCTAATATTATCTTCATTAATTAAAATCTAGTTTTATTCCGCGATTGATGAAAATTTATCCAATTGACCTACAAAACAAAACTACCTACTTGAGATTTCGAAAAGCCAACCCCCACCCTCTTTTCCCCCTCTTTAAGCAGAATTTAGATACTTCTTGTTTGTCTTTGATTAAATTATTAGTTAGATTAGTTTAGTTTTTTTTGCAGGCGCAGGCGCCCTGAAATTGAAGTTCCACGAATGAAAACAACAACATAATAATATTATCGTGGATCAGTTCCTCTAGCCTCGCCTCCGTGAGAATATCGACTGGCTCATTAGTTGTGAAGAAAATACGTAAAAATAAAGTGGGCTATCCGCCTGCGATTTACCAAGTCATTGCCTACTTAGTTAGGATCGCCTATATACCATGCCCGTACTGTACATAATACAGTACCGGCTGATAAAACGAGTATTAGGGGGTTTCTCACCATCTTCCCAATAGCTTATCTACACTAATAACGAATATTTTCTATTTACGATTTATTTATTTATTGTCGGAGTTAATAATTCGGTACTCGAACCTATGAATAGTGGCTATATATTGGATACGTTGGCCGAGTATTTTATTTTTATGTTTAATAATATTCGTTATTAGTGTCGATAAGCTATTGGGAGGACGGTGAGAAACCCCCTTAGTAATAAATATACTACTCCCAGCGAGAGATCGTACGTGATGTCATCGATCTAGTATCTTCTGTTTTCAAACAAAACGCGTGAGATGGAAGAGGACGAACGACGATGACGTCCGTACGAGCTCTAGTGACTAGTTTACTCTATGCTCTGTATATATATCTGTATGTACATCCCGCTATCATTACGGCGTCTTCTAATGGTCCAGTTTCATTCAATCCTGCGTCCGACGGTAATTCTGCGTCCGGTATACGGACGCAGGATTGAACACATGTAATTTCAAGTTTTCCCCACATATTTATATATATATGTATCTATTAATGATATCTAAAGAGCCCTGGAGCAAGACACACCGAGATATTGTTGTTGAAAGTACCCTGAGTATACAACTGTACAAGATTGAACGTAAAGATGTAGGAAATTAAAAAATTAAATGTATATATTTTGCAAACAGAGAGCCCAATTATTTCCACTACTATGCAGGTTAGAAGTTTAACTACGAATGAGGTATGGAGATACTAAAATATATAATAATATAACGTAAATTTTTACTTGCATGCTTGCATTACACATGTGCATCGTATGTCTCATTTTAACTGCCGCAATTAGTCCAGTTTATTCTTCATAAAGTAAGTTATACAAACATGTACGTAAAAGAAAATGCCAACTTCGATACGGATCGAGTACCGATGTTGAGGTTAACATTCTGTTTTCTACAATCCATTTCAATCTCGATACCTTTTTTTATAGTGAAATACCTCATAAGAGTCCCAACTACTCCCGTCTGGAGCCAGTGAGACTATGGAATCCCCAATTGGGGTATGCTATGAGGCTGAAGGTAAGTGGGGAAGGGAAGGTGACGAGGAAGAGGAAGGTAGGAAAGTACCTGCCTATTCAGATCTAGTCACTAAACACGGCTAAAGCCATTTCAAGCAACGTTTCAATTCTGAATGGTGGTCTTACACCAGGGCGATACTAAGAGTATCTTCCACTTGAATAGAAGCGTTGCTTGAAATGGCTTTGGTAGTGCTTGGTAATCATATCTATCCTATTTAATAAATAGCCAGGTACTTCACAACCTTCTTATTATCATTTTTTATTCCTTTTCCACTCCTTATAGAGACAGTTAGATAGATCACAATATACCATAATTAATAATAAAATGCTATATTGTTCCAGGTGACCACAATGTTCAGTGGAAACTTTTTAAGTGTTTGAATATTGAGTACAAACTTATCATCGGATGTTAATTCCTCACACGATAATTCATCATGTGCGAAGCGTCGAAAACTGGTAATTGGGGTTTTTAACCTTAGGTTAGGTTAGGTTAGGTTAATGTGAGTTATGGTGTGATGAAATATCACGTGAGGAAGTATTGTATCTGAATAAATTTATTATCGGAATTCAGACGCTGCGATCTCATAGTCGAATTAGACATGGAACCACTGTTCCATACAGGAGCAGTCAGGACTTTTGAGTTTTTGAGCGATATTCGCATGCTAGAAAAATCTTTCGTCGTTTTTTGTGGAACTTCACGCTACGTTTACTAGTCTTCGCTTGAAGGAATAAAGAATCTTCTACTATAATCGTCTACAGAGAGTTGTGGGTTTTACGGCCGTAGTTTAGGCGGCCTTCACCGCCACCTCCCTACACTGCCTCCCGCCCCTCTCTAGGGCGGGGACCGCCGCCCTCAGGCAGTGGGGGTAATGGCAGACACGTGCCGAGGGCGCCTGGGACGGGGAACTACCCTGAATATAGAATGTAATCGACTATATATAGTGACAGCCCCCAAAACTTTTCCAAATTCCTCGAATATCTTGTAATATAATATTTCTACATTTATATTTACATCCATCGTTGTTTTGTTTTGTTTTCACTTGACCTATATTTTATTTTTCTCTTGGATATACATATACCGTTGTACACCATTATTGGACTGTTGGTATTCATTTTGTATGTGAATTATTTGTATTTTTTTTATATTTAACCCTGACTGTTGTTTACAATACAAATAATGCAGATGGTAGAAGCGGGGTTAAAAATAGCTTCCTCGAGGCTTCTGGGAAATTGTGTGAGAGATTCTCCGAATTTGTTGCTTTCTTGTGTCATATACGTTTTTTGACTGATTTGATTGTGTTGATTGTGTGTAGGTACTGTACACGGAAGAATGTTATTCGAAAAAATGATCATTTTAATAGTAAAAACTGTTAAAAACCGGACTGAAGTTCTTACGAACCAATTAACAGTGTTTCAATTGGCGGAAAAATGTAAGAATAATTTGTTGGTATACGTACCTACGAAATTACTTATACCAACAAATTATTCTTACATGTTCCCGCCAATAAACATTGAAACCCTGTTAATTTGTTCGTAAGAACTTCAGTCCCGTTTTTAACCGTTTTTACTATTAAAAGGATCTTTTTTTCGAATAACAGTTTTCTCCGTGTAAGGTTGTTTTTTCTCTTATTCTATACTTTAGGGAGTTTTCGTGCCATTCCCTCTGTGATTATTGGAAAACAAGGTAGATTAATGGAATTCGTTTATTAAACATGTTGCTGTGTGAATGCGTTAATTTTTCCGTTATTGATTTAAATCTTCTTTTATTTTAATTCCATAACGGAAAAATTGATTAGGGTTCAGGATATTGACAGCATTACTGTGCTGATGGACGCCAGCATATTATACGTGTCCATTATCCACTGGAGCGACAGAGCAATTAAAATATTTTTTCTCGGATTGCTAAAGGAAATTTTTCCGCCCACATTAAAAAAATCATAGATCCGAATTTGAATATGGAGACATACAAACTAATTATAGTTCTATGTATCCAATGAATCCCCCTATCTTTTGTCTATTATCACATATTTGTAGGATTTATAAAAAAAATATAATTAAATCTTTAACCTTAAAACATTTTAAAGAATATTTATACAGTCGTTTTAATAAAAAAAATTATTGAAAATTTGCCACATTTTGGCAACAAAGCAATCCGAGGTTTTGGAAATAGTGGCATAATGTGGCAAAAAGCGCTCGAGTGGTTAAGAATATTAAATCGAAATAGTAGTAAATTAACATGGACACTGTTTAACTGTTAATTAAACACTATTTCGATTTAATGTTCATAATGAACACGTAACATCCTCACAGATGAACACAAAGCATTAATTAGTCGGACGTTTGGTCCAGTTAAATATTCATTGTAAAAAAGATAATAAAAAAACACATGTCGAACCGAGTATCATTGAAACTCGATCATTCGAGAAGTATTGTTCATCAGAAAAATAATAGAACACCACCGGAGACTGGACGAAAAGAACCGGATACCAAGAACTTTAAAGCTTAGCCCCGTCGTCCATGTTGAAATAAATGTTTTTTTGTGGATTTAGATTGCCTCCAAATTAGGCTTTCTCGATTCGATCTCAAAACCAAATTGCTGATTTGTCCGCGTGGCCGAGGTTGCACGCTCGAGAGGGTTCTGAGATCCTTTTGTAGATAGTCCATTTGTCTAAAGAAGGAAGAAAGAATACTTGTGGCCGTGAAACTCTCGAATCATATCAAATTATTTCAATCACATTTCGGAGTGTTTCTGAGAGGTGGGTTGAGATGGTTTTGTTTCAACCCTCCTTCAGACCGTTCATTTCATTTAAACACCTCTATATCTTCCCCACCTTATAAATTATAGACATATATACTATATAAATATTATCATTAATTTAATCTGTAACAATCCGAAATATATTTTTGGTAATTACCTAGAACAGCTAATATAAGATTTAATGCCGTAAGTGCACATAATATGAACCATATCTGATATACCAGAATAAAACAGTCACTACAAGAACAACATGTTAACCTACCAGAGAACCAAATGGGAAAAATGTTATTATTATCATTAAAATTACTATAAAGGGTAGGATTCAAAGCAAACATATTACTAAACCATCGAAGGTTTAGGAGTTACTCCCCAAACCAGTCTACCCCTGTCTATATTCAATTTTTTTGGGGACTTATCGAAACTAAACCACAATGATAAAATTAACAATTCTCACTGAAAATATTATGAAAAAGACACATAAAAAAGAGGCAACGATCGCAACTTGAACTCGAGCCTAGGATCTCTCTAGTCTTTATGTCAATTATTAAATAGGTATTCAATGAGGTTTAAGGTCATAGGTCTGACGCACTCATATCATGTTACTTACTTACTCACTGTTTACTTATTACTTGCTATTCACTTACTATTTTCTAACCGTTTACTTGCTTGATAGTAAAAAGGATTGGACCAATGAGAGTTCCTTGTGGTATACCGAAAGATGTGGTTTTGGGTTAACTAGGATATTATTTATTTTGACATATTGAAATCTCTCTTTCAGATTACTTTGGAACAATTATACCGCTATTCTTCCTAATCCAATTAGCTTTAATTTTTTGATGAGTTTGGAATGGGATATACTATCGAATGCTTTGTGCATGTCAATTAAGATACCATGAAATTTTTCTCCATTATCTAATTATACGCACCAGACTTTTAGGTCACACACTTTTCCATAAAAATGATCATCTAGTAAATCCACGCTACGCAAGTGTATTATGGATATAAGTATAATTAATACAAAACAACACAATAACAATATGTTAACCTACCATACCATTAAATGGGAAAATAATTCACCGACTCCAGAGATTTTCATATCAGAGGGTTCGGCTCGGTGGAATTCCTAATTTGCCGATAAATCCTACTGATCCCTCAATATAAATATGTAAAAAATCATTCGTAATCCTACATGCATTTAAAATGACTGATTTTTGCATTTTTATGTACAAATTCTTTGACAAATCTTAATTTATATACAATTTTTTAATGAGAGAGCTAGGTATAATGCCAGTAGCCGAAATAACAAATGGTAATATTTTTATAGTCTGAGAATGCCAAATTCTTTTAATTTCATTTCCTAAATCTGTATTCTTTCTTATTTTTTCAGAAACAGTTTTTTCAATATTACAGGAATTTGGAATAGTTACATCAATGATATAAGTTATTTTTTTTAATTTTGTCATGTAAAACTATATCGGGTCTATTATGACTAATTGGTCTGTCTGTTAGTATAGTTTTATAACCGTATATTTATTATTTTATTTTATAGAAATTATTATATTATTAAATTTCTAAAAATGAATTTGGTTCGTATTCATAATATGGTACCATATTATGACAGTCAATAAAGTTATGTTTAATTACCAAACTTTGGTGAATTATTTTTAAAACCTAATTGTGCCTAAATGTATACTCGGACGGCGCTAATATAGAACACCCCGATATAATATGTTCTGTAGTTTCCGGAAAAGCCGTACATTTTCTACATAAATCATCAATTATTTATTTGACTTCACCATTATGATGTTATTATTATTATTGATGTTCAGCAATTGCATTGTTAGTGCTGATATTGTCCCTGTAGCCAAATAAGTGCGGACTCATTATCTTATTTTCTATTTTGTTGTCCTGACTTGAATTACTAGCCTCGTGTGGCTCGGGCATCAATGCCGCTCTAATGCCAGCGAGGTCACTACCACCCGGGCCCCCTGAAACTCCCTCACTGTCCCCAGGGTGGGAAGGAAGATACCGCCCACTTAGAGAATCACTGATCTGAACTATCCATTGGAAAAATGATTATCCGCACCCAGAGACTTTTAACGTCTTTTCTGTATTGATATTTAATAATACCCCACATTTTCTAGGGTTATTATTGTATTGATCTAGATATAAATAATTAGATGCACACACTATTTATATTCAAATGCACGAAGACTGCCTAATCATTATAGTGATTCATTATCGGGTTATTATGCCGTGTTGCGCTTCGTCTTTCTTTAACCAACTTTTCAGACAACGTTACAGTGTCCATCATCATGGCTGTTAATTTAACACTATTTCGATTTAATGTTCACAAAGAACACGTAATATCCTGGCGTCTATCATCACAGATGAACACAAATCATTAATTAGTCTGTTAATTTAACTGTTTGAGGCAAGGGAAATTGGCACTGAAGGTGTCGATTGGAAATCATCGGCTAATTACGTAACCGTTCGGATATTAGATACGAACGGACAACAGTTGACTACTCTCTCATTCAGAACAACTTCTTGACTTGACTTCCGATGAGACACCTCAAAACTACGGTTCCATGACAACTGAACGTGGCATTTCAACACCCATTTAAAAATACAAAAAGTGCCAATAATCTGACCCAATTTAAACTATTTAAACAAGTTTTCACCACTTTTAACGACTTTTCAAAGGAGTGATGAAGTTAACATTGTTGAGTTGTACGGTCACCAAAACTACACATAACTACCTATACTGAAGACATCTGTTGAACGACCTTGAATCTACATACAAATTCATTTACACTACATGTGTAAATAATGAACAATTATTATTTACATCTTATCAAATTATCAACCAGTTGTTGAGTTGTACGGTCACCAAAACTACACATAACTTAACTACCTATACTAACGACATCTGTTGAACAACCTTGAAACTACATACAAATTCATTTACACTACATGTGTAAATAATTAACAATTATTATTTACATCTTATAACAAATTTTCAACCAGTTCCACAGTAAGACACTACATAATAGTTTTTTTTAAACCACTCGAGCTATTGGTGTTCAGTTTTTGATTTGGCCATTCGATTTCATTAATATCATTCTTCAAATTATTAATATGGAAACATATAAACTGTTTACTGCGGTATAAAGCTAATGAATCCACCTAGATTTCACTGTTTATCCCATATTTGTAGGTTCGTCAAATGTGGTCCAATTTTGGACCGATAACAATCGCAGAAAAATAAAAGCGGTCCAAATTTTGAAGCGCACAAACATTCAAACTAATAAACCACAATCGTTCCGGCAACTTCACACATAAAGACCTGAATGTTGGATTGATTGTGCAACAGGTTCCTTCCGTTATATTATGTAAGAAAATTTTCCCAAAAAAAATATTAGATTAATAGAAATTCCAAAAACCACCATGTATCGTATATAATACCACATCCAGCCTTCTATGCACCCCAACAAATAAACATGTACTTGACTTACTTTAACGATTGATTCCTGATAGTATTTGAAGTAAAAAAAGTTAATTAAATAAAATTGTTTCCTGTGTCATTTTGATGTTTAAAAAAAAAAAATCGTCATCGAAAAACTCACCGGAGACCAAAATTTCATTAACATTTTTTACTTCAAATAATGTCAGGAATCACTAGTTAAAGTAAGTCAAGTACGACCCTTAAGAGGTTAGACTTTTAACCACACGCGGAACACCCGCGTCTGTCATTCTGTCTCGCTCACAATAAGCTCACGCACACTTACAATGCGAATGCGAAATGTGCGAATGAAACAACGCTCAAATTTACCTACAGAAATCGCTCGAAAAGGGGTTTATGGAGAATACACTTTTCCACACCGAAACTTTCACGAAATTGAAATATAAAAAAAATATATATATATTTTAGAAACAAGAAGCTACGTCGGTAGCTTTTTATAATTTTGTAATTCTTTATGAGAGTTGAGTTAGCAGCACTTTTTCCTTAAATAATATTTTTTGATAAATCGTACATGTTTGACAGTGAATGTTTACGTTAATACGAAACGCATCGAAAATTCGAAAACATACCGACATTGTTTTCACCCTTTAGAAGGCAGTATAAAAAAAAATATTCATTTTGTGCAATTTTTCGATGTAGAAAAGTGTTTTTTCCCGGGCGTCCTTTTTGTATGGGCCGAAAAGCGAAGTCTATCATCTTAACACCCTACATAAATATATATTTTCAATTAGTGATAAGGGATAAGTGATATAAGTAACAAACTGTATCCTTTTCTAATATTTAATTAGCGCAAAAGATCCTTCGATTCCATATTTATCGAATTAATTACCAACGATCGAGGTGGATTGGGAATTAATCCCAATTAATTGACCGTGTCACCTGAATATCCTGTTTATTATATTTTCAGCCTTGATTTAAGTATGTAGTTCTAATTCTTCTTCTTCTTCCTTGCACTGTCCCAACTCATTGCCTAGGTAGGCTGTTGGGGTCGGCTCTCCTCGTTCTCAGGTTGTAGCTTCTTCGGTTCTGGGTATCGCTCTCTTCCAGGCCGTTTCTACTTAGAATTTTAGAGCATTGAGTCATCCAGGAGTTCTTTGGTCTTCCTCTGGATGACTGTCGATGAAGCTCCATAGACATTGCCTGCTTCACTGTGTGGTTTGGTGGTCTCCGTTTTATGTGACCATACCATCTCAACTGTCGTTCCTCTAGCTTATTGTTTATGTCTGTGACACCCAGACTACCACGAATGCGTGAACTTTTAATTTTATCTTTTAGTGACACTCCTGCCGACCATCTAAGCATTCGCATTTCTGCGGATTCAAGTTGCCTGGAGTAGGAGTTGTACATGGTCCAGCATTCGGAGCCATACATTATCGTGGGTCTAACAATAGTCTGGTATACTTTTCCTTTTAGTTTTATAGGCATTTTTGTGTCACACAGAATTCCTGTTACGGATCTAAATTTACTCCATCCCACACCTATTCTGTGGTTAACATCTGCTGCACATCCTCCATCTTTGTGGATGATTGAGCCGAGATACTTAAATGTGTCACAGTTAGCTAATGTTACTCCATCCAGTTGCATCGAAGGAGTTACAGCATTTGTGTTTTCAAATGGCAAGTACAAATATTCAGTCTTTTTCCTGCTAATTTTTAGGCCATTATCCTCTAGGATTTTTCTCCACCTTTCCAGGCTATTTTGTAAGTCACAATGATTATCTGCTATCAGTACTACATCATCTGCAAAAAGCATAGTCTTGAGAATATTGTTGTTCATTTCTTGGATTGTTAGATAATTCATGACCATTATGAATAGCAGTGGGCTGAGGACAGATCCTTGGTGTACCCCCACTTTAATTGGAAATGTTGGTGATGTCCCTGATATGCATCTTACTTGTGTTTCTACGTTTGTATACATATCTTGTATGGAGAGCACATATCTTTCTGGTACGTTATGAGATCTCAATGCCGCCCATATCAGGCTTCGGGGAACCCTGTCAAATGCTTTTTCCAAGTCTATAAATACCATGTGTAAGTCTTTTTTTGCATCTCGATATTTTTCTACTATGATTCTGACTGTTTGAATAGCATCTATTGTTGATTTCCCTGATACAAAGCCGCATTGATCGTCGTGTATTTTTATAATATTCCTGATTCGTGTGTTTATAATCCTCTCATAAATTTTCATGGTGTGAGACATAAGCTTTATCCCTCTATAATTGTCGCACTTTCTAGAGTCTCCCTTATTTTTGTAAAATGGAAGGAGATAACTCTTCCTAAAGTTTTCTGGCATTGGTTCTCCAGTCAATACTTTGTTATACAGGTTGCACAACCATTTATGTCCCACTTCTCCACACTCCTTCCATAATTCGGCTGGAATATTGTCTGGCCCCAAGTATGTAGTTCTATTTAATAACCTCAATACAGGCTTGTCCTAGTGAGGTTAAAAATTGTATTGTAAACTGTTATACCTAAAATGTGAAGAAACAATAAATGAAACAATAAATAAATACAATAAAATATATAAATTTGTTTTAGACCACTTTAATTTTAATTACACTCTACCGGTTTCGGAAGAACCCTTCCTTCGTCAGGAGAATATACGAGCATGTAATAAATAAATAATATAGCTAGTATATTATTATGGTAGTATCTTTGAGAGGCGGGTACGGGTAGCGCCGCCGCGGGAACCATATAATGGATAACTAACACCCCTGACATAGGTCACCCCAAGTGGTTCGCTGCGTTTAGTGACTTAGCCGGGGCCCGGGTGAGTGCGTTTGCCCACCTACTGCGTGGCGGGCCGAATCGGGAGAGACTGATCCTTTTGACCTCTCAGCTGAACTCTCTCGACCCATCGCTTTACACTACAGTGGGAGGGATGGATTCATGCGTCCATCACTCCTGGATACATTGACCCCAAATTCCTACCCACCCTTCGTACCTTTCTCTTTCCCAGAACTTCATCTCGTTCCTTACAAGAAAAAGACCCTCCACACAGCATCCCCAAAGAGGCCCTGAGGGATGTTTTCCTCAGGGCCTCCTGAGCGGAGCTAATGTAAAAAAAATCTATCTGAGGAACAAAAAACAAACAAATACAGAAAATTATATGGGGGTATTTATTATTTCTTATTTATTTTTGTTATTGTTATCATTATTTTTTTTTAATATTATATTTTTAATGTTCTTATTATTATCTACTTTTTAAAAAAAAAATTTTACAAAAAATACTTATAAAGAATAAAATAAATAACGATAATTTAAGTACCTAAATTAAATGTTCGTATTATTATTTACTTACTATATATACTACATAATTATTTATTATTATTTTTTACTCATAATTTATGATCGACTTAATTAACTTATGTTTATTTACTTACTATTACAAAATTGTTTATTATTATTTACCTACTCATAATTGTATTATATATATATATTTTTTTTTTTTAAAAAAAGAAAGACAAACATTCCCGGGTTACGAATAACCCAACAACATTTGAAAATCTCCTACTACCACCACACTAAGCGGAAGATATTGCTTGTGTTGTGATGGAGGACTTAGCCAGCCGAGGGATCGAACACGGAACGCCTGGGTGGGAGCCAGACGCGATGCCCACACAACCACTGAACGGTCTTATTTACTTATATTTATTTACTCTCCATTACATATTTGTTAATTATTGTTTACATACTATTTACCTGTTAATATTTACCCAACTTTTGTAGCCAATTATGTTTATATGTTTTTCTTTTTAAATTCCATCTATTTAAGCTGCATATCTCGATACAGGAATGCCCTAGTGAGATGCGCAGCTTTTATTGTTCATGTAATGCATAATTTTTTAATTAATAAATTAAAGAAGGGCTGTCATAAAATGTTTTGATCAGAACGAAAAAATAATTGGAGCGTAGAAAATTATGTCTTTGTACTTTGAACTTTAGATTTATTGTGAGTTTTAATATCTTAACAAGTATTTACCGATTTTAAACATTATTATTTACCGGAAAAGCTTAAAGCATAATGTTTTTAATTATAGTAATTTAAGTATGATAACCTATATCAAAGGCTCTTGGTGTATTTATTAAATCTTCCTGGTTTGTTTCCTGGGACAACATAAAAATGTATCGGAATATATTTCCCCTAATAAAAAAAAACTGCCAAGTACCTAACTAATAACCGAAATTTTTTGAAAAATTGTAGTCACCTGTCATTACTAGTATTGAAACAGTTCTTTTAAATCATTTTTATGTGTTACACGGATAAAAATATTATTCTAAAATACGATAATTTTATTCGTAAAAACGGTTAAAAACAGGACTGAAGTTCTTACGAACAAATTAACAGGGTTTCAACGTTTATTGGCGGGAACAATGAAGAATAATTTGTTGGTTTACGTAATTTCGTACGTACACCAACAAGTTATTCTTACATTTTCCCGCCAATAAATATTGAAACAATGTTAATTTGTTCGTAAGAATTTCAGTCCCATTTTTAACCGTTTTTACGAATAAAATTATCGTATTTTAGAATAACATTTTTCCGTGTATATGTTTATAATTCTGTACCTTAAAGGATAAACCACGTACGTCCACTTTTTGGAGATTTTGAGTATGCAGAAAAATTCTCTGTATTTCATTACCTCATTGGATGAATTTATATCAATAGTAGGTATATTAACCGAGTTATCTAATTACAAAACCATTGGAGTCCAATTTACTTTAGAGGATAAATCAAAATGTATTCATAAATTCACATATTGGTCTTAACAATGGCCAAAAACTAATAAAATTACGAAATATATCGTTCACAGATCTTAATTATTGCAGTAAGTAAAAAAGTTATAGACCTTCAAACATTTAATTCGCAAACACAAAAATCGCTTTCCTTAACAAAAGTCCAAAGTGGACTTACGTGGTTCATCCTTAAAGTAAAGAATTTATAATTCTAAAAATCGCCCACAAATGTTGTGAATAATTTAACACTAGCAATCAAATTGTTTATAGAAAATAATGTAAATTTATGGCAAAAATACAAGAGCATGAATTGTATCTAATCTTATTATATTGTGACAAAACTTCCTAAATAATTTACGAACGCTTCAACCGAACTGAGCTACAGTTAGAAACGTGAAAGATAAAACGTGGGAGGAAAAATAAAGCTAACGTGACAGCCTACAAAAACCTCCTAACTGTAAAAACCAGCACTTTTCTTTGTAGTTTACACGTGGAGCCGTTATACTTTAGTAGAGGTAAATTAACTACGGAGGATACGTTGAACCACACATAATTTGAACAGTTTATCAAATTTCATAGCTTAAATTCAATTTCCGTGAAAGTTCTGTTATTATTTAATCATGGGCCGGTTGTTTCACAGTACTAGGATAATAACCGAACTTGACTTTTACGGAACTTGAAAATTATCTTTCAAATTTTAATGAATTCCGTGAAACATACCGTCTAAGTTTTCTAGGACTGAAAATGAACACATAACCAGTTGCATAGATAGTACGGAAGCTTAACATTAAAATGATGGCGTAAGAAATATTATACTTGCACACTTTGTAAATCTACAATTAAAGATTCAAATAAAAAAGACTGAAAACTATCAATTATTTCAAATTCAAAAATAATCATTATTTCACCTGCAATATGTAAGTACATATATATTTACATCTGAATAAATAGGACACCCGTAAGGGCACTATTACCCAAGCTATAAAAACTTGCCGTCTCTTCTACACTTACAATAAGTGGACGTAAACAAGACAGAGGGCCGTTTCGGTAACTGGGCATAGTTTGACGCCCACACGGATACACCAATACATCAATTCTAAGTTTTTTTATTGCTTCCAACTCTCATTGCGTTACCTATACCTACCTATAACGTACATATACACTTTAAACGATGACGTCTTTGCAAAAAGTCACTGAGAAACAATAATTGAACATGTATGCTTCCTTGTTTAGTTCGAATTTTAATAATAATAATAAATAAAACATAAATAAAGAACAACGTTGATTGAATTTGAATAATCTAAAAGTGTTTACAGTTATTCGAAAAGTTTTACAGAGAGTTATTTTATTACATTAAAAATTACTTTTTTTCATTGGAATTTTATTTGCCGAAATCAAATAACAATTGTAACGTGTGCTGTATTTGTGTCAACTCTAACTGCGATACCTATACCGATCATCCAATTGATTAGTCAGACATCTTCAAATACTAATTTTGTGATAATGAGGAAATCAATATGCTAATGTTCACCATTAATCTAATATTATTTACACGTGTCTGTGTTTTACATTTTAAATTTGTTTATTTCACTACAAGTTTTTTCGGCATTGTAACTGAGCCCTTGTCCGGAATAATGTTGTATCCAACAAAATTATCAATGTTGAGTTATTGATGGAATAATGTTCGGCATATTATTACGCATCTTATAAGATAGGGGTTATGGTAATGAACAAAATTTTTGGGAATGTGGCAGCATTTTAAATGTAGGTTTGTGGAAGAATTTTGTATAAAGCCGTTCATCGAAAACACGGATATACTGGACGCTCACGCCAGTAACATTGAGTATAAAAATGCCGGCTTCCTCTTCAGGGTACCTTGGGTAAGGCTTTACAAAATGAAACACAGACTTCACGAACAGGAATGTCACAGGACAACTAACTGATTTAGTCAGTTACATCTCTATTTATTAGCCTAAAAAGTATACAGTGCTACACGTGTTAATAGGTTAATTATTTCTTATCCAGAAAGGAATGCATGCGTTTCTGGATTAAACAATACATGCATTATAGTCCGCAAATTTAGCTGATAAGGTCCCACGGTTTGTCGTGAGAGTAATTCAACCCTGCAAAAGCAATATGACACGTGTACAGTCATAAAAATCTTATCAATAAGATTCATTGTAGAAATGGGCGACGGCACATACATATGCTGTCCGATGCAACGGAGATTGGTTTAATTCATGGGAATAAATTGAGAAAACGAACGTATTATGGCTTCAACAAGATACACTTCAACTGAAGAATGCATAAAAGTAGAATTCGTCCAGAAAAAATATTGTTAAGGCTGCTTTTTAGCCACTGAAACAGTTTAGTGGAATAATGCTCTATGTTGATCTCAAGACAAAATCTCGATTGTAAATAGTTTCATTTATTCATATAGTTTTTTTGTTTGTTTTTTAAGCTCAAATGCATCAACGACATATTTAAATTGATGTTATAAGAGTATGGTGCTTTCTTGAGGGTCAGAAAAGTAAAAAAAAAAAACGTTTTGTGGAATAATGTTGTTTGTGAAATTTTCATATATCTACAACATTTTACCACAAATTCAGCACAAATTCTTGTAATAAGTTCTAATTTAATAGCCCCTTTTCACGGCTTCTCCTTTAAAAGTGTTAAGAATTGTACGCTTATTGTATTTTAAATATAAAATGTTATGAAACATAACTGGTTTCGTTTTTTCCATTTTTCTCGAAACAAGAATATTGTTGGATACAACATTATTCCGGGCAAGGGCTCAATTATTGGTTTGGAGTTGTTTATGAGTAATCTGAAAATTTGTACCAGATAGAAGGTACTTTACATATAACTGTGTACTCAATTCATATTTAGTTTATTGGATAACCAACACCTCTGCCATAGGTCACCCCAAGTGGTTCGCTACGTTTGGTGACTTAGCAGGGGTGCCCGGGTTCATGGGGTACGGTTTATCTAGGTCTTGGCGGCGGATGATCTAGACACACTGAACCCCAGATTCCTACCCAACAATCATACCCTTTTCCTTCCCGGAACGTCCTCTCCTTCCTTTCCTTAAAAATACCCTTCACACAGCATCTCCAAAGATGATATAGGCCCTGAGGGAAATTATTTTCCTCAGGGCCTCCTGTGTGGACCTAATGTAAAAAAAAAAAAGTTTTTCGGAAATGTCTGAATAATCACAAATTAATGTGCATTGTATAATGTTATGGATGCCGGGTTATGTTCATCCGTGCGCTGCGTCCTACTTGCATCTACACTTACAAATCGCATCGCCCACTCAGGCACTCAGACACGTGTCCACTAGTCTACACGTGTTGTTTGCTGGTGTGCAGTGTGCAGGGCATATTGGTGGTGGTTCTGACCTCACTGTGCCAACGGCTGCGGCTATTGCCATCGTTTGGATTGCAAAACCATCCGGAGTTATTACAGTCAACAACTTCACTGATGATAAAGAGAAACTTCCGCTCATAGCGCTGTCAATACCCTCACGATGAAACGTGGCGAAATCTTGGACTTAGTACATAATGTAATTAGTTAATTAGTAATTAAGTCATTGGTAATTAATTACATTATATACCAAGATTATGTAACATCAAAAAGGTAGGTATTACCGCGAACCAAACGACGAAGCTATAAGCCAAATTACTATTTAGATTTATCTTTACTACAAATCGGTTTATAAATATTATAAACGCGAAAGTTTGTATGGATGTATGTATGTTTGTTACTCTTTCACGCAAAATTTACTGAATGGATTTTAATGAAACTTTACAATAATATAGCTCATACATCAGAAGAACATATAGGCTATATTTTATAAAGCTAGCTATTTATTTTCAATGTATTGTAAATAATAATTATAGTGTAATAGAAAATGTCAAAATTTGAGAAAGACATTTTGCAAAACAATGATTGTTAAATCCAAATTCTATTTTAGAAAATATTTAAATTAGTGAATTTATTTGAAATACTCGCCTAATACTTTGAATCGAATCAAGAATTATAGATATTTTGGTATAAACGTAGATGGGACCAAGGAAAAGAAAATAGATTACTCTAAGTACTAATCCTATACGCAGACGAAGTCGCGGGCAGAAGCTAGTTATAAATATGAAAAATATGCTATGGATAAATTGAAGCTTTTTCATTACATAAATAGGAAGATATATAAGAAACAACTTTTAAAAAATACCCCGTTCGGGCTAAGATTATTTTCGACTATTTCCATTGACTAACTTTTTTTTCATTCTTGTAATATTTTTTATTAAACAGCTTTGGCACTACTTTCCTCGTGCAGATAATACCAAAAACACGCGGAGTGCTAAAGAGGTAAGAAGTCAAATATTTCTGTCGTTTGTTTCGCACCGTTTGCGGTTTCTTCGTTCCTTTCCCACAATTCGTGGCTCGGTTCGCATCTCGGTTCACAAATGTATATGCAGCCTTGTGTTGGAATTGTTTGTATTTATTTTTATCTTCATTATAATCACCCACAAATCTGCCACAGCAGTGTGCCATCAGGTCAAATTAACAATATAATATAACACCAGCACACATATATAACGAGAAATCACAACATAGAAATTTCAAGTTATTACAATACAAAGATAAAATTAATATATAGATAGATAGATTATAACACAGGCAAAGTACTCATAGGTATATATAAATACATACACTCATATAAACATACTCTTGGGCATATTTTTAGATAAGATTAGATGCATACAATCATTTGATATTGTATAAGTGCATGGGAACAATATCAATAGTTAAAAACGTAACATTTTTACTCTTGTGATAGCAGAAGTAAGTCTTTAAAAAAATTTTAAGTCCCACTACTGTTTCGCGCCTATAATGCTATACCCAAAACTTTATTGGAATTTCCGGAGATCCGAGTGATGCCTCAGCAGGAATTTCAGCAAATTAATATATTACGCTAACGCTTGGTGTAACTCTAAGTGATCATCTCAGGTGCGGGACTCCATCGAAGCCAGAGTTAGTTAGCCTCTCAGAAGCTGGGCGTACTGGTACGCAGAGCTCGCAGATACTTTAATGGTACACAACTGCTAATCACCGGTGCACAGTCGGAAAACACGTAAAACGCGCGCCCAACATTTGTATCAAGTTGACATTTGTCACATGAGAACGGGTAGTTTCTACGACTCGTTCAACAGTTCGGTTTTGTGTTTCCTCCCTCCTACAATATTAAACTCTTCAAGACCAGGCTCACACCTTCCTTTCCACAAAAAGCCCCTCCACAAGCCCCTAAGGGCCTATGTCATCTTTGAAGGTGACATAGCCGCTTAGGGAAATTAATTTCCGCAGGGCCTTCTGTGTGGAATTAATGTTTTAAAAAATTGTGACATCTCCAATACAAAATCACAATAATTGTATTCTCCAGTTCGCCGAGTTCGGGTAATGAATATTTAATGTATCAATCACTAATAATAAATAAAACATCGGAAAGTACAATAATACACGTAGGACTAGCTCTGCTTCGACCTGTTTAATTTATTTATTGTACGGCTGATACCTTTTTTTATGTTAGCTCCAGACAGGAGGCCCTGAGGAAAAAAATTCCCTCAGGGCCTATGTCGTCTTTGGGGATGCTGTGTGGAGGGTATTTTAAGGGAAAGGAAGGAGTGGAAGTTCTGGTAAGGAAAAAGGTAAAAGGGGTGGGTAGAAATCTAGGGGTCAATGTGTCTAGGAGTGACGAATGCACGAATCTATCCCTCCTACTGCGACGCAAGGTGATGCGTCAAATGAGTCGGGCTGGAAAGGTCTAAATTCGGTCTGCCTCAACCAGTCTCTCTCAAGCAGTAGGTGGGCAAAAACATTCACCGTCAAGACCCAGACAAACTTAAACCCGTGAACCTGTATAATATATGTACATTGTACATACACGTATGTTTAATTAGGCTTATCTCTTTATAGATGTTTAAGAATCTAATTTATAATATAAAATTAAAGTTTTTATTCCTAATTTACTATTTTCCCCTCTTACGGTGTTAAGCTTTTATCAGTGGCGAAACTATACCATCGGGGGCCCGTGGCAAATTCATTGGATGGGGCCCCCCAGTAAAAATCACAGTCGCGTTGTAATTGATTTTTTTATAAATAATTTAGAAAATTACCCAACAGTATTACTGATATTGTGTGCATTTTTGTTAAATAACAAAAAAAAATATTTTCAAAAGCGTAGGTATTACCTATGTAGGTATAATGAAATAACAATTTTTTCTTTACAAGATATTTAATAATGAAATTCTTTTCTCCGAGCTTTCTGTTCCGCAAAAGTATCAATGACGTCATCAAAGTTTAATGATCGGGCCATTGAATATTCTATAGAGAGAATAGCCAAGTTACATAGCATGTCTTGTCCCATTGAGATTCTTAAATATGTTTTTATTAATCTTAGTTTCGAAAACGACCTTTCGGCAGTAATTGTAATCACAGGAATTCATGATAGCTGCACGACATAAAATGATTCTTTATTATTGATAAATCAGCAAGTTCTCTAATATACGAAGCCTTTTTTATTTCGTTTTTGAAGGTGGACCGAAAACTGAGAATTTCTCTGGCAAATGATTTAGATATGTTTTTTTTATATATAGCAAAATACTGAAATTTCATTCGTTGGAAGGAAACGCGATTTCAGTTGATTAATAGTGATGTCCAATACTCGATAAAATATGTTCACTTTAAACAACCTTTCCGAATCTTGGAGACGAAATGGCGTTTCACCTTCCTCTGACGGGCTTTAGAAAATTCAGGTTTGATGGTGCTACACTCCTTACTTCCTTTTTTAAATTTTCAAATTCATGTCGATACCTTTCCAATTCTTCCAGACAAATTTTCAAACGTTGCATTTGAAAGATAGATGGCTTTGGACTGAAGTGCTTTAGAGGCTGCATCGATAGCAGCCAAACTACCGCGACAAAAAATTCAGCAACCAATGGATGCGTTCTAAAAGTAAACGACATCCTTTTCTTATGAATGCGTTTAAATCTGAATAATTTATTTGAATCTGTATACGGTCTTTAGTTGTGTCTAACATTAGTTGTTTTTATGTACTTATATAAAATTTATAATTTTTACTAAATTTTGTTAAAAATGTTAGGTTACTTCTGAACTCGCGGCTGGGGCCCCGGCCCCCACGGGGCCCGTGGCATTTTGCCAGCCCTGCCACCCTGTAGTTTCGCCACTGGCTTTTATGTAGTTGTGCACATTTAGATGTCTTAGTCAACTGTGGTTTCTTAAAAACTATTTTGTTAATTTTGCTATAATTTTAAAAGTTTTCCGAGTATCTGAGTTAGCTAAACGCTATCTCAGATAAATTGTAAATGTCTGTATGTGATGCAAATGTGATGTTTTCGGACCACATCACTCAAAATACGTAAGCGAAATGTGTGTTACTGCATAATAAGCTCCAGGAAAAAGCTGCAATAATCGCTTATGTCTTATGTATGGAAGAGAAAATTATTTATAATATTCTGCAATTATTGACAATTTTACATCGGTACCTAGTCTAATTGAAGGTATTTCTGAATCAGGCCTTTTATAGATAGTTTTTCTCCAATGAGGTCGCACGAGAAAACCAAGCGCGCCTGACGCAAGAAAATGGAGCACAGAACTCTTTCATTCTCTTTAGCAACAAGCGGCTTTACACAATGGCTCGTAAATTTAGCTGCGTATTGTTATTAATGTAACTTATCTGTTCCCAATGCTGAGTTGCATTCAGAGTATTCTGGGAACAGGACAATTCGATAATAATAATAGATTAGAGTTGCAAAACTCGCCGAACGTTGACCCGAGTTGGTCCGAGCTCGTGCGGGAGAACCCAAACCCGAGGCGAGGCCAATCCCCCTTCCCCCTTCCTCGACACTTTTCCGCCATTCTCGTTCCACACTTCCCCCCCTCGAGTCGGCCCGTGGAACTAACCTACCCCAACCTCGTGCCGCACAATCGTGTCGAATGACACAACATGTTGCCTACATCAAATACGTATACTTAGCTGGGATCCCCACCACTCCCCGGGGGAGGCGCGGGGTTAGCGGGGACGCACAGCCGAGTTTCGCGAGCGGATCCAACACCTAATTTTCAGCCACAGTTGTTCCGACGACTGCGAAGCCTTGACGTGTTAGCGTGGAAACTCCAGCGAAAACATATCCGTACTTAACATTATCACAATTTTATTAAGAATTCATTTGTAATTGTCGACAATCACCTGTTTTGCGAGTTAAGTCTGAAACAACAAGTTTTGTGTTGTGAATCACTGAAATAAAAACAATTTTCTTATCTTGAATAATATAACTTCACCGTGAGTTTAAAGTTTCTTTGTAACTGTTTACAAAAATAATAAAAACTTTTTGATATCTGTGGATTAATAAACTTCAAGAAAATGTGTGAGGATCGTGCTCTTCGAATGAGAAAAGGTAATTGTCTTTTTGATTGCTTATTTATTTTAAATTTATGTTTACAATTTTCTTTATGAGCAAATGATAACAATAGTTTTAAAAACTTACTTTTGCTTTATATTCTAATGCGTTTAGAGATTCTCTCGAATTACGTGGAAATTTCACTGTGACGTTTTTTTTATTTGTAAAATTTTACAAAGAGTTCATAACATGATCATTTCCTGAGCAGGTTTTATAAAAAAATACATAGGGATAGATTGTGTATGTCTTTGATGGACCGAAAGGGAATTACTTAGATCTGATTTAGTTGTAATTGAAATGGCATGATATTGTCAAAGATGATTTGGTCGAGTGTAATTTTGTTAAAAGAATAAGTTATAATGTATTATGATTCAAAATATATATATAGCAGTTTCTACGACATAATGTTGCCAGAGTTTCGTCTTCCAACACACTTTTTCAATAACTACCAAAAATACTAATCGTTCTGTGAACAGTAGACCACACATCCAAAAAGTGTATTCATAATTTAAATTTAAAGTTAAATTAGAAACATGCTAATTTTAATTTCTATTTTTAAAAAATATATAAAATATAAAAATAGTCTTACTACGGCTCAATCATTTAAACTATTAAAACATCTAAACATATTTTGTCTGTTAAATGAACTTTTTCAGCACAAAAAAAACTCTGATGGAATTGTCTTTGACCTAAAACTTTCATACCTGAAATCTGTGAACATTTTATGAGGCCAGAACTCACTGTTCTTGTGTTTTTGTTACCTTAGATTCTAAGATACTGATTTTATCGTATTGTGTACAATAATAATTTGGCTAAAGGAAAGTGACAAGGATTCTTATGATATTCTAGTTGGAAACTCATTAAACTATTTATTATCCAGGCTGCGGTTATCTCAAAATAATCCCGTTTAAAATGTCGTTCATTTAAAATTAGTCCTTCAATATATTATACCTAATCTTACAAAAATCTATCAAACACATAAATATGATTATTAATTTTAAGTATTATTTCATTGTTTGTTATTTAGTAATCAAGGAATTAGTTGCGTTCACGCATCAAAACTCACCGGTGTTTTCTTTGAGATTCTACATAACTATGTATACCTATAAATTACTTTGTAAAAAAACTTCTACATTAAAACAGTTATTATATACTTACCTATCGCGAAATAAAACTTTAATTTCAAGTTATTTAAAAAAAATTGGTGGGTAATACACGGAGAAAAATGTTATTCGAAAAAACGATCATTTTAATAGTAAAAACGAGACTGAAGTCCTTACGAACAAATTAACATGGTTACAATGTTTATTGGCGGGAACATGTAAGAATAATTTGTTGGTATACGTAATTTCGTACGTATACCAAAAAAAAATTCTTTCGTTTTCCCGCCAATACACATTGAAACAGTGTTAATTTGTTCGTAAGAACTTCAGTCCCGTTTTAACCGTTTTTACTATTAAAATTATCGTTTTTTCGAATAACATTTTTCTCCGTGTAGATGTAATATTAAATGGGTCATTTTAGCATTGGGAAAGAGCTGACCATGACCGTTGGGTTTTGATTCCAGGGGGAATAATTAAAAATTATTTTTATTTTTATTTTAGAAAAATTGTCTAAAGCTTTAATAAAAAATAATACGTGAAAAACCACAGTCAGAGCAAGAACCTCAATTTTGTGATGTTAATTATTGTACCTTATTGCATTATATTTAAGTTTGTAAATTATTGTCAAATTGATTGGTAGAAATGTCGAAGATGTTAGTAACCGCAGTATTATGGGTTACGCCCATACCAGGAAAAATGGGAGCACACAAAAAAACCGGGAGGGTTTGTACTTTATACACAACCTATACATGCTCTATACACGCCTATTTTATATGTTTATATGCTTCTATATAGTGTACGTGAATAATAAATAAAACACACCACCCAACATCAAAATAATATAGTTTAAGAGGGTATAACCAGAGAATAGCGGAAAGACCTCCTTTTTAAATCATATTTTTAATTTATTGACTCTTTTTTACCAAAAAACATAATTTGTTTTCGAAAGATTGTTATTTATTTTTTATTTTATTATTTTTTATTGAGTTATATATACAACATGAATTCATTTGACATTTCATCATACATCTTTAGTCCTTTATCTGGTCAACTCACTTTTCAAATCATATAATCATACAGTAAAATAAATCAATACATTATCTAGTAAAGCCACTTTTCAGAATTTTAATTTTAATTCAATTAAAATCATTAAAAAAATATCCGAGTATGTGTTTTGTGACGAAAATACCTCAGTTTGTCTATTTATTTACGGTCTTACAAACTAAAATACTTGCATCACTTTTATTAACATTTCAAATTCAAAGGAGTGATGAAGTTGCATATTGTTAAGCTGTCCGGTCACCGAGATATTGTGTGGTCCCTAATGAGCGCATTTATACATTTTTTTTATCTGTAGATAATAATTGATTTTCCAAGGTAGAGTTGTTTGTACGTTACCCCCGTCATATTAATTTTATGTACGATTGACATTATTCTGTTTTTCCCTATAATATGCTCGTCAGCTGATCATAAATTTATTGAAAGCTAAACTTTTACGGTCATAAATTTGTGATGGAGTTTGAATCACCTGTATGATCAAATTAGGTACATCATTGTTTTCCAATAAAAGTACCTAAATATGAATCGTAAACCAGATATGTAAAATATCTACCTTTAATAAAAGTTGAATTTTAAAAATAAAAAACGATGAAACATAAGTTATATTCCAATAGATTTTAGATTTAGATTTTGGAATTCATTGTAAAAATTGTAGGACTAAATAATGTATTGCAGAATTGACACAAGGTAGGTGTGTTGGTGAAAAATGACGACTGACAAAAATACATTTAAATCAAAATTAAATAATTGAATTAAAATAAAATTTTTAAACAATTTACCAACTATTCCTTTTTCTAATTGAAAAATATTTTTTCAGTTTGGTTGGTTATTTTGGCCTCAAATCCAAAACTACGTTTTGTATGAAACCGGCCGCGCAGCCGTTACTGATTAATTACTTACAAATAATATGTTAAAAGCTCGGAAGCCTGATAAATTAATTATTAAATGTCTATTTATATTTATTTATTTATTTATTAAAGAATTTTATACATAGTGTACATATTGTGTTATTTCGCCTATATATATATATATATACATATTTTATTATTACAACGTAACTGATTATTTATAAAGGGTTCGAATGGGGGGATCAAATATAGGGTCACCATACATTTCTGTCCAATGTTTCCTGAAGGTCTGCTATTTTATCATAGTCATCTCTACTACATTCTTCCTGGGACGATAGACTTCGCTTTTCAGCCCATACAAAAAGGACCCCGGGAAAAAACACTTTTCTACATCGAAAATTACACGAAATGAATATATTTTTTTAATATTGTCTTTTAGAAGGTGAAAGCTATGTTGGTATTTTTTAAAATTTTCGATGCGTTTCGTATTAACGTAAACATTCACTGTCAAACATGTGTAATTTATTGGAAAATATTATTTAAGAAAAAAGTGCTGCTAACTCAATTCTAATAATAAATTTCAAAATTATAAAAACATACCGACGTAGCTTATTCTTTCGGGAACATATTTTTGTTTTAAAATTACAATTTCGTGAAAGTTTGGGTATAGAAAAATGTTTTCTCCCGAAATCCCTTTTCGAGCGATTTCTGTAGGTAAATATGAGAGTTTACGGCAGTTGTCCCATTCGCACGTTTCGCATTCGCATATATGTGAGCTTATTTTGAGCGGGACAGAATGACAGACCATGAAATACCTAAACGCTCCGCGTGTAATGCAAAGACTAGCCTTATCCAGTTTACATGGGTGATTTCAAATATATTTTGTGTTTTCCTAGCTTATTGCTAGGTAATGTGTTATATTTTATAACATATGATAGAAGTAGAAACTAGAAAAGTTTTAGTTCGCATTTAATGAAGGGATATTTACTTTGCCCATCATATCTATACGTATTACAACGTAAATGTAATAAAACGCTATAAAAGATGATAAAATAACAGACTTGTAAATGGCCGCAAATTGACACGGTCTCGTATGCGAAAGAAAATTTCCATTTTACGCAATTGAAATTTTGAATGCAGTATTTTCCATCACCCCAAATGCAAAATAGTTATTATAGTAATTAAGGTGAATCTAAAGATTTTACCTAAAATATTCGTGTTAAGCGTGTAACTGATTAAAAGGTGAAAGCTAACTGATTAAAAAAGCTAACTGATTAAAAATCTAACTGATTAAAAAAGCTGACTGATTAATAAAGTTAACTGATTAAAAAGATAACTGAATAATAAAGCTAACTGATTGAAAAGCTAACTGATTAAAAAGCTAACTGATTAAAAAAACTGACTGATTAATAAAGTTAACTGATTAAAAAGATAACTGATTAAAAAGCTAACTGATTAAAAAAGCTGACTGATTAATAAAGCTAACTGATTAAAAATCTAACTGATTAATAAAGCTAACTGATTAAAAAGCTAACTGATTAAAAAAGCTGACTGATTAAAAAATCTAACTGATTAATAAAGCTAACTGATTAATAAAGTTAACTGATTAAATAGATAACTGATTAATAAAGCTAACTGATTAAAAAAGCTGACTGATTAATAAAGCTAACTGATTAAAAAGCTAACTGATTAAAAAGCTAACTGATTAAAAAAAGCTGACTGATTAAAAAATCTAACTGATTAATAAAGCTAACTGATTAAAAAAGCTAACTGATTAAAAAAGCTAACTGATTAAAAAAGCGGGTAGCATAAAACTGGTGGAATAATATTTCACCTTGTTTTGGCGAAACTAATGAATCAACGCATGGTTTGGTGGAAGAGTTGCAATTCTCACTATACTCAGTGAGTTTTCAAGGTGCTCGTCAAAATATTTTTTGTTCTAATTTTACTCTTCGTGGGTTTCATCCTTGAAATAGTAGCTCACGAAATAACGTGTTGACAAAATTAATCTTGTGAATGAGGCGTGATTGCGGCGATATTTTTTCGGTTGTGATTATAAAATTATTATTTTATAAGATTCGGTTGGTCTTATAAAATTCCTTGAAAAAACATGAAGCCAAGGGGGTTTCAATCAAAATTAACCACCTAGACAAATTTGGGTATCTTGTTCGAACAAATTTATACATTTGAATGTCATTTTATGCAACAGCAAAACGATAAGGAAGTTGAGTGAAAAATATTTTGTCATTTTTCACCGACCGCTATGTTAGGAACTAATGACATTTCGTGTTTTTAAATTTAAAAAATAACCATTAAAATGCACTTTTTCCGAAATTCCGGCAACTGAATTGATTATTACTAGTTAATATCTAACTACTACAATTTTTTAAATTTATTATTTTAGTCCATTTTAAGCGTGTCACGGTTTTGTAAATATTTACCCTTAGTTTTCATACAAACAAGCATACAGCTGACGTCACACACTCTCTCGCCTCTTAACGGGCATTTTAGCGGGCTTAATAAAATTAAAACTTGTAGAATTAATTTAATTATGAAAACGAACTTAAAAAAAAACAAAAACACCAGTATTTAAGTTGACATGTGAACATTGATAAAAAAATATAAAAAATGGACTAAGCATTTCTACCTAACTGTAGGTAGAAGATCTTTCAACGAATGAGTAATTAAAAGTCCTCAATACACGGAGAAAATGTTATTCTACAAATACGATAATTTTATTCGTAAAAACGGGACTGAAGTTCTTACGAACAAATTAACAGTGTTTCAATGATTATTGGCTGGAAAATGTAAGAATAATTTATTGGTATACGTTCGAAATTACGTATAGGTACCAACAAATTATTCTTACATGTTCCCGCCAATAAACATTGAAACCCTGTTAATTTTCGTTGTTTGTTTTTTGGGTGTTATGCCGTGTTGTGCTACCTCCTTCTTTAGCCGACGTTTCGGACAGCGTTGCAGTGTCCATCATCAGGGCAGATCCGTCGATTATCCCTGTTAATTTGTTCGTAAGAACTTCAGTCCCGTTTTTACGAATAAAATGATCGTATTTTAGAATAACATTTTTCTCAGTGTAGGCTTCTGAGCCATTAATTGAGAGATAATTTATTTGTCTTCTTCCTATTCCTTTTGTAGTATTTTGAACACCGCTCTTGAAGTGCAATGCCTAATTAGATATTTCGTTTGTTCTCAGGATGCAGTGCCAGATCTCTGCGTCTATCTCAGCTCCGCTTCAGGGCGAGACTGTTGCAGCGCATCCAGCAGGCGGTTCCCGCCCTTCCAGACTCGGACTCCTCGAATGATTCAGATCAGCTACAAATCAACTCTCCCGCACCGGCCCCGACGGTCGAGAGCCGAACTCTGGACCACATCACAAGGATTCCCTTCTCTGGAGACATCTGCGTGAAGGCGCAACCTAACTCACGCAGGGCCAGAAACGAGGGTCTGATTGATATCGCCATGAGGACTGTCTCCCTGATGAAGCGAAACCAACAACTCCATAGGAGATTGGCCATCCTCAAAGCAGAGACGCAAGAGTTTATCAAGTCTGTTATGAACAATCCAGAAAATAAAGTTAACTTCTCTACCACCGCAACCACAGCAACTGAATCCAGTCCATCTAACAGCGAACCATCGTCTTCCAGCAGCGAACAGAGTATGGAAGCAAATGATTCCACAAATGATGCTCAATAAATGAATAATGACACCATTACATCATTATGTGACTGTGTTTTAAACACCCAGTAACGAAAAAGAGCTGGTTGTGCGGGCCTATGCCATTTGTGCACCACATCACCTCCCTTTAAATCCTTGAAACAACTGACAGCCAAGATGGCCACCGATCTTGGTTAATTGTGTACAATTGGTATAATTTTGTAAAGTCTAAATAACTCTCGACAGCTGTCTCACAACTGGACGTAAAATGTACGAAGTATCATAATTCCATCGCTTGTTGCATTTATCGTTTTCATTAATCATTAATTTTTCTAGAAAATTATATCGTCATTGTTACGGTTAAGTATCATCCATGTGAGATCTCGTTTTTTTAAGTTCGTTTAACAATTTAATATAGTCATCGATATACTAGCCTTTCAGCTTCTAAAGCCTTTATTGTATAGTGATAATAAAATGCTTTTGTAGAGGATTTAATGCTGTTTTAGCCAAACTAGACTTAGAGGTAGGAATAGCTGGTAAAATGTGATTTACGATTTAATAGAATGAATGTTACGATAATAACTTAATAAGCAATTATTGTATCATGGATTGAAAGTGTGGTAGATTAGTGTTTTAGGCTATTTTAACATTGTGTAAAACACAAATTAATTATCATTATTTATTTTTCTATTAATATAAGCAATTTAATGTTATCGCGTTCTTTGTAACAGTAATAATTGTGAGACTAATAATAATTTTAGGCCCGCTTTTTCAGTGCTAAACTAGAAAGTCACACTTCCTTGTTTTTTCAATTTACAGTTTGTTAATGTACTGTAATGTAAACAACAAAATACTGAGACTAACGGGCCTAGACATTAGACATGCACTTAATTTTGTTAACGACAATCCCTCTATTCTCTTTATCATAATATTCTAAATAGATGTTGTGTGTAACTCTGTGCATTTATAATAAATAATTACTATTGTTTCGGTGTTGTCTGAGCTACTAACACCGTAGAATATTGTGCTAAAAATGTATGTTTACCATAGCGCGTACAGCATAGATAATTTTGATATTATGTGCAAATCTTACTTGCATCGTTTTATGCTGTACATTTGCGATCATAAGCGCGACCCGCGAATTATGAGAACGGAATCAAGCAACCGCAAATGGCGTTTCATTCGTTCTTTTACCATAATTCGTGGTTGCATTGTTCAGCATTAGACCTGCCTATTATGCCCTTCTATCTAGGTAGGTTTAATGGTCATTTTATCATGTTAACAATTTGGTGTTTAAATTAATAAACTGAATAAAAATATCACCGACTTTTCTTTAGAGATCTACTTATTTCCCTTGTGTACATTTTAAATCTATTATGGCTATATCATATTTTCTCCTCAAGTGTAAATGTCCAAAAATCCAAATGGTCCAAGAAAATGCCTACGCTACCTAGTAGTTAAAAATAAGTGAGACCATTTATAGAATACTACCACCGTAAGAGATCTGTTAAAACCTTGGGAGTCATGTTATGGAAACAGGAGACATCGCCGGACCTGACCTGGCGTGGTCGAGGGGTAAGGCTCTCGACTACCAATCCGAAGTTCGCATGTTCTACCCGTCCGTGTCGTGCGCAAATAAATTTTATTTGATAATTTTTGTTATTTCACAATTAATTAATATAAAAGAATATATATGTAGTATCTATATTTGCGGCACGTTCCAGAGTGGAGTATCGCCCTGGTGTAGACCACCATTCAGAATTGAAACGTTACTTTAAATGGCTTTAGCCGTGTTTGGTGACCAGATCTGAATAGCTATGTGCTTTCTCACCTTCCTCTTCCCCATCTCCTTCCCTGCCAAATACCTTCAGTCTCACAATATACCTCAATCGGCGATGCCATAGTCTCACTGGATCCAGACGGGTGCAGTTGGGACTCTTGTGCGGTATTCACATAAAAAAAAATTAAAGGAACTGGGCTATTAACTACCGTCAAATATGAAACATAGGAGATGGGGTGCCGAAAAATATTGATGAAAACTCGCAGGTTTCTTGCTCCCATGCTCTCTATCAAAACTACCAGCAATAAGTTAATAAATACTTGAACATTGATGGGAAAGCCCCTACGCTATGGGAGCGGCTCAGCGCGTTGTGCGGATCTCATGTGGACGAGCCTATCTATCACTCATCACTAGGAGGCGGCTAAGCGGTGGCAAAACGAAAAATTCTAAGTCACGAATCCGCAAAAACATCATTCGGAGATATTGAAATTTGAATTTTTGAAATGATATGTTTTTGTAATAACGAATCAATTCTAAACTTCAAACCTCAATATCTCCGAATGATGTTTTTGCGAATTTTCAACTTGGAATTCTTCGTTTTGCCACCGCCTAGCCGCCTACTACTCATCACCATCACACAAATTTAGTTTTTCAAACCTGACACAATTATTAAAAATCTACAGTAGGTATCATACCAATTTAGTTGATTTTTCAACCGTGTTTTAAGAAAAAAAAAACGATACGAAGGAAGACATTTTTTTATGTGATATACCTAAAAAAAAACCCTGTCTGCTTGTACATTGTACAGCTCGGCTGTTGAACGATTTTCCGGCCTCTGTGTTTACTAATGGTTTCCTACCTCCTACAATTTGGGTCTGTTCAAGACTCAGGTTCACTCCTTCCTTTTCACAAAAAGACCCTCCCCACATCATCCACAAAGATGACATAGGATCTGAGGGAAATTATTTTCCTCGGGGCCTCCTACGTAGAGTTAATATTAGACCCTATTAAACATTACATAAATAAGACCATAGTACTCAGGCCGGTCTCTTGCGACCAATTTCACAAACAATACCTTAAACATTATTACTTATTATTACCTTATTACCATAAACATGAGGCAGGGCCACAACCTTTGTTGTTTTCCATGGGCCACGGAAAGCCAAAGAAGCATTGTGGTCCCGATCTAACTACATTTTCGTCGGAGGAAATCTATTTTGGTAAAAACATAGAACGATACTGACATCTAGCGAAGTTTTCACGACGTAAAAATTATTTTTCCGAATGGTCGATAAAACAGATTTTTCTTCTTTCGTAAATATGTCTCAACTAGTGCTATGTTTGTGTTGGCAACATGTGTTTGGTTACAACGGGTGTCCTGGGTGGGAAATTCCCCAAATTCGGGCAAATTTCTAAGAATTTACACCGATTGGGTATTTTGTGGGGAAAACGCAACAATATGAGATCTGACTATAACTTATAACTAATACAGATTAAAAGAGCATTTCTTGAAGGTCCAACTACTTTGTAAATGAATATTTACAATTATATGTCAGAATGTACTATAAATTAGTTTTCTTTGGCAGGAATTTTTTTTAATCTACTTTTTAAGCCAGAACGAAAAATAAAATCCGAAAATGACAAAATAATAATGCTAATTTCAATAGAATTTTGTTTCATTTTGGTGGTAGCATTAGGACTTGTAAGGAATTGTTATTTTGTTTATCCCAATTTGGGGTTCCATGTCTAATCGGACTATGAGATCTCAGCGTCTGAATTCCCATAGTAAATGTATTCAGTAAATATTGGATATAGATGGAAACGGTTAATACGCATTAAAAAAAAAAAATCTTTTGATTCACTTTAATTACATTAAAAGACAAGTATTTGCATTGGGGGCAGTGGAAAATATTTCATTTTAAATTTCAATTACGTAAAATTAAAATTAGCTTTCGTTCCGTGAAAAGTGACCGACATTTTCAAATTTTTTTGTCAAATGTCATTTTGTTATGTTGGTATTCTTGATACTATACGAAAAACAACAAGCGGCTAGATTTTTTTTTTACTGATAAAAAAATTAAATTCCTCCTAATTAGTACTTACCTAATACGCATGCATTGCGTGCGTTGTGATTGAAAATTATTAGCTTGAATTTTTTTTACCTTAAATTTTTTTTTTAAGACTATTTCTGTGATGATATAGCGCCTGCTCGTGTCAAGGTAAGAAAAACATTCCAGTTTTCAAGTAGTTTAGCGGTTACGCTAGGTTTGTGTAACATGGTTTGTGATACAAAAGTGAATTTATTTAAAAAAAAAATAATTACTAGAAAAAAAGCATTTTTTTTATGTCATTTTATTTCCAACACTCCGGTACCTAAATTAGTGTTTACCTAATGCGCCCAGATTTCGTGATACCTTCAAAATCTTCTAGCCGCTCATAATATATAAAAATGTATCAGGAATACCAACATACCAAAGTGACAGTGATTACAAATATATGCAAAATTTCACAAGACGAAGCTAATTTTAATTTTAAGTAATTGAAATTTAAAATGAAATATTTTCCTTTGCCCCCAATGCAAATAGTTGTCTTTTAATGTAATTAAGGTGAATTAAAGGAGTTTTTTTGTTAAAAGGGCGTATTAACCGTTTCCATCTATATCCAATAATTATCATTTATTCAGACACGATACTTCCTCACCCTTCCATTCCCCTTCCCCCCTTCACCTAACCTAACCTAACCTAAGGTTAAAAATCCCAATTATCAGTTTTCGACGCTTCGAGACACGATGAATTATAATGTGAGAAATTAACATCCGATGAAAAGTTAAAAAATATGTATGTATATATAAAAATATATATATCACACTTAAAAAATATATATGTAAATATATATTTTTTTTTATAAATAATCAGTTTAAAATAATCACTAATTTAAAAATAAATAAAGAAGAAACTTTCTACTACAACACATAAATACTTGTCACACTTAAACGTAACCACGTAAACATCTCAGCACAGGTTCTCCTAATGAGGTGTTCACGAAACATACATCATTACCCAACCACAGTTTCACATTCACAAACCTACCTTACACACAACTTAATAAAAAGTTCATAAATTATATTATTATGTATAAATATTAATAACTTTATGTAAATACTGTAATATTATATAGAAATAAAAAATAACAAAAAAAGTTTGTACTCAATATTCGTACACATAAAAAGTTTTCACTGAGTAGATCGGTCAGTTCCAATTTGGGTATTTTAGAGCAAATGCATTGGCAACCCCGGTTTTGGGGCAATACCAATACAGGCAAAATATTTTGTTTTTTTATATTTTATTTTCATTATTTTGACATTTAGGAAATGTACAAGTGCAGGTCCACGTCCTATCGTTTTCAATCGTGTAATTTATCAAGTGGATTCAGAGATCTTATGATCAGTGAAGTGATTATTTACACTGCTCAGCACTGGTGATATCAGCCGTTCTTTCGATATAATATCTTGAAAGCTAAATATTTGACTTCAACTGGAAATGCCATCAAGAAAATTTTTATAGACATATAAAAACTGCTTCTTGTACTAATATAACTTGAAGTAGGTCGTGTTTAAGTAATAAAACAATGCAATTAATCTTCCCCTTTACAAGCGTGAAAGCGTTTGTATTGATAACTTTACCACGTAGGGTGATTTTTACCTCAACATTTCAAGGATAACTGAATATTCGTTCTTTGAGCAATGTGATGTCATACTGTTTATTCAATTATCTTTTATAACTTTTGCAGCATGTCGTGGCTTAGCGATTTGGCAGGCAAGGCCGAGAATTTACTGAATAAAATCGACCAAAATGCCGCAGCTGTGATCCATGAAACGGAAAAGAAAATACATCAAAGTTTTTCAACAGAATTGGACAATACAAACAAAGAACCTGAGTCCCCATCATCTTTTAACATACCAGTTTCTAATGTTTCTAAAACGGACTTGAACGATGATAGAAAGCAAAGTATATTGAAAGGAAAATCTCTGAAAAGAAATGGCAAGAAATATGTTGAAGCCAGTGACACAGGTCCAAGAAAAATATCTGATTTGAAAGTTTCTCCAAGTTTAAGGACATCTAGGTCAGCAGGAAATTTCACAACGATAGTCGAGAAAGCACCTCAGAATAATTCTTATAAGAAAGGTTAGAAATTTTCTATTCAATTTGGTTATCCAGTATTTTGTTATGTCAAGAACGAGAATGGCCCAAGCTATTCTGACCTTGTTCTTTGCACAATTTCTTTATACATAAGGGACAAAATCGCTTAATTTTTTTTTTTTTTAATTTTCACCAAAGGGCAAACGACCATTTAGAGGTTAAATCAGTACCTATCATCAGAAGTTATGCAGCAGTGCCGTGCCTTTTCAAAAATAATAGCATCAGATTTAAAATTACTAAACTTCGATTACTTTTTGTAGACGAGCCGGTTCTCCTAGAATTGGAGAATGGTACAGAGGAAGAAGAAGTATTAAGCAGATCAGCCTTCCATCTGAATGGAGATGAAAATAGTTCCACCGCCTCACACAGCTCCGATCACTTTACCAACATGGAGAATGAGCTGCTGCGTAATGAAATATCCGTGGTCAATAATGAGGTGTCTTTGCTGATAGCAAAAGCTAAGAATGCTGAAAAGGGTTTGTATTCTTATATTATTTGAAGAAATGAATATAACTTTTGGTAAATATTTACAAAATAAGGTCATTCAATATGCACTTTAAAATGTAGTGATTAGATAATAGTTAAGCCTCGATTACATTGAGCGAGTTTACAAGCTACTAGCCGGTGAATTCACTAATGTAATCATATTTACTAGCTATTTACTTACAGATTGTAAACAATACGAAATTTACTAGCAGATAGTGAATTCGCCAGTGAATTCACCGGCTAGTAGCTTGTAAACTAGCCCCGTGTTATCGATGCTTTAGAAGTAAGTAATTAAGTTACTGGAGATGAAAAATATTGCACTAATGGTTATTTTGTTGACTTTAAAAAATGCAAAATGTAATTTTTCATGGACCGCCATTACGACGTTACTTGGGTACTTTTTAAAGAAAAAACATGAATAGTTAGATAATAATAATAAGTAGTAAGTATTACAATTTTCGGAAATGAAAAATAATGCATTTTAATATTTATTTGGTTTGATTTAACGAGTCATCTGTCGTGAGCCCGCCGGCGGGCGGGTGACAGCTAAGAGGTTAAAAAATAAAATGCGATTTTAATCCTTGTGTATTCAGAAACTTTACAAGGACAAGGTCAAAATCGCTTGCGCCAATATCATTCCAGACTTTGCTTTTTATTAGAGCACTCCAGCTCCTCGGAATGCTCTGATATTAATTTTCTAAGAAATACGTCCTTAACCTCTAACTGTCATCCGACATCAAGAGGTTAATAAACACAAAAAATCATTGCTTAGGTAAGTATCAGGATAAGTCAAATACAATTATTTCCTAGCGCTGGTATCACCAAAACGCACCTGTGGCCTGTTTGCTATTTCTTGTCTATTCTGTCTTTTCTAATGAAATTATGTTTTATATTATATTATACAGGGTGTCCAGGGGTGAAGTGCATTAACTTCGGGAGGTGATTTATGTGATGGTAGGAGTAAAAAAGATTAATAACTTTTTTAGAAATTCCAATTTTTTTTCCCATACAAAAAGACGTACCTATTAAAAATCCTTAGCATAAGGTATAAACTAACTCGATAAATTTGCTGGGAGTCATCCAGGCCCCACTGTGGTGATGTTGGTTTCGAGTGGCCAGTATCGTAACAGTGGAAATACCTACTAGTGCTGGGCGCACACGCCGGACTAATTTTATCTTTTTATCAAAAAATATACCCCTAAAAGTTGGAATTTCGAAAAAGTTATTAATCTTTTTTCCTTATACTATCATGTAGATTCACCTCCCGAAGTTAATGCACTTTTCCCCCGGACACCCTGTTTAAGCAATTTCATAGAAGTTTCTGAAAAAACCTTACCCAAATCATAAAGTTGAACCGCAGAAGTGGCTGAATATTTATCCAAATTATAGTTCCCTTCAGCACAGGATCTCCTAGTGAGGAGGAATACAAAAATAATCTACATCTATTTTATATTTAACATGTAAAATAAATGTAAAAATTAAACAGTAAAAGTAAAAATTCAAATATAGTAATTAAATAAAATAAAAAATAATATATTGCTGCTACAAATTAATTATTACAAATATGTATCAAATCAATTGTGATAATTGAAGTTCTTTCTGTGATTCTCCGACATGTCATAAACTACTCTGAGATAGTCAGAGGGTGACTTTAATGTATATAGATTTTTTCAAACGGTTATGGATTAATTGGAAAGTTGAGTAAAAAATATTTTGACTGTTGAACATATGTTTTTAGATTTTCACGGCCAAAAGCATTTTTGTTGTTTGTTTTTGGGGTGTTATGCCGTGTTGCGCTACCTCCTTCTTTAGCCGACGTTTCGGACAGCATTGCAGTGTCCATCATCAGGGCAGATCTGACGATGTCAATGCAAAGCTGTCCGAAACGTCGGCTAAAGAAGGAGGTAGCGCAACACGGCATAACACCCCAAAAACAAACAACGAATATGAAAAATATGTTCATGTAGATGACACGCAAACTTAAATATCAGTTTTTTTTTTTTTAAAGTTCATTTTCATAATTAAATTAATTCTACAAGTTTGAATTTTATTAAAGACGAAAACAATAAATTTAAAAAGTTGTAGTAGTCGACAAGGGACCAGATGTCAGACCAGATGAACTCTCCCGCACGGTATTATACTCTTAGCGGGCGTTTTCGCGGACTTAATAAAATTCAAACTATGTACTTGTAGAATTAATTTATTATGAAACGAACTTTAAAATAAAAAAAATTCTAGTATTTAAGTTTGCATGTGAACATTGATAAAAAAAAAATTAAAAAAAGGACTCAACTTCCTTATTAATACTAGCTTTTAATTTTATTTTTAGTGGCTGAAGAAAAGGGCAAAAAATTAAACCAAATGGAAAAAGAATATGCCCTGGCAATAAAGGAGAATGAAAAGTTACTGGGAAAGGTTTTAGAACTTGAAAAGCAAACTAACGAAGTTCCGCTGGATACTTTTAACACTGTGCACCTGGAAGAAACTATTCGGTTTCTTGAAGAAGAGAAACAAAATTTACATGAAAAGTGAGTGCTAACAAAAATGTGTTTTTAATTCAAGTCTTATTAAAACAATAACAATAATATATGTTGATATTATTCAATCGTTGCATAAAAGTAAACAATATATACCATTATTTCCTTATCATACCTTACCACGATATTAAAATGTGTTTAAATCATAGATAATATAATTGAAAAAGAGAGATGGGCTATGAACCATTATTAGTATGAAACATCGCACGCACAAAAGCGGTGTAGCACCTTTGTTTCTACCTACACACCAAACGCCTCACTTTCATTGGCTCTGCAGCTTTGATAGTCCTAGCAGTTTGGTCGTAGCTCGATACGCCTCCACGCCATATCTCCCTCTGTTTCTTTTACTTATCTTCAAATAACACTCAAGATCTTAATTTGTTTTCAGGGTAAAGGACCTTGAAAGATCTGAAATTGCAAATATTTCTACTACTTCCGAATTAGAAGCCGATTTAAAGGAAACTGAGATAAAGTGTAAGGGATTAGAAGAAAAACTGGACAGGACCAAAGTGGAATTGACTCAGATACAAACAGAATGGAAGAACTATAAAATAAGGGCAAACAGCACTCTCTTGATGAAGGAGAAAATCATCGAGGAATTAGGAGGAAGCGGTGGAGAAAACACGGCAAATGATTTAGCCAATACTCTCAATACGCAAATCACCCAATTAAAGTAAGTTTAACGGATTTTTAAATGAATTGATTATGATTTTTTTATTGGAGGAGTAAACCTGAGTCTTGAACAGACAGTTGTATGAGGGAGGAAACACAGAGAACGGCGAATCATTCTACATCAGAGCTGTTGAATACAAGAACGAGTCGTAGAAGTGACCTATTCTCATGTATAACATGTCAACCATTTTCAAATGAGTTCAGCTTGTTTCCCGACTGCACCAGTGCCAATTTGATCAACGACGCTAGTTCCTCGGAGCATCTTCCATTGAAATCTTCCTAGAAAAATAACAGCATTCCCTGTATTCCCACAGTCTGTATTCCAAAGATTCCAATTCGTTTGTTAAGATATTATTTATAGAATCAAAAGAACCTCCAATTTTTGTGTAACACTGTAACGTTGTCCAAAACGTTGGCTAAAGAAGGAGGTAGCGTAACACGGAATAACATCCCTTACCCAAAATAAATAACAAAAATGTGTCGTTGTTATCGACTCAATGAATGGATTCTGTGTTTCAGATTGGAACGTGATGACATCACAGCGGAGTCGGCCAGATATCAGGCCGAGTGTGAGAAGTTATCTAAAGAACTGGAGCATTTGGAGACCAGGACCACTTCCACGGAGAGACAACTCTCGGCTCTACGAGAGGCCTTCAGGCAAGAAAAGGCAGCGAAGGAGATAGCGGAACACACCGTCAACAGCCTGAGCAAAGTAAACAACAGATTATTGCTAAATTAATAATTAATTCGTTCACAGAAATGACGTTTATTGACGACTTTTCAGAGATGTGGTATGCCACAATGAACATAAATATGTATACGTCTTTTAGTCGGGGACGCGATACAACATAACAGACAAGGAATTCAAGTTTTGAATTGTAGTAGTATGTAACCTGTTTTGGTAACAATGCGAACACTTCTATACTTGTTAGTGTCACACATCACACCCAAGGTTTGTATTACTGACTTTCATAGAATTCTTAAAATACATGTTTCATAATACAAAACACTTGTGACAGCATGTGTTGTATGACAAACCTATGTTTTCCGGCAAGTATCTGCAATGTGTTAATTTAAAATAGTTAAAGGCTAAGTATTTTTCATTCCCTTGAAAATTGAGAAAAATAAATGAAAAAAAATAAAACAAAATAAATATGAAGTTTTCCCATAATATTTAAAAACATAAATAGTTTCCTGTTCTTTGAAAAACATTATCAATGTCGCAACACAATACATAATTATTATGTGTGTGCTTGCTATGAAAATATATAAAATGACTGATTACACTATGTATGGCTTATCTTTGTGTGGATTTAATTGAATGTGTTGCTATTTGTTAGCGTTCGTTTAGGTATTATCCACTAGAGCGACAGAGCAATTAAAATATTTTTTCTTGGATTGCTAAAGAAAATTTTTCCGCCCACATTAAAAACATCATATCTCCGAATTTGAATATGGAATCATACAAACTGATTATAGTTCTACGTAGCCAATGAATTCCCCTATCTTTTGTATATTATCATATTTTTGTAGGATTTATAAAAAAAATATAATTAAATCTTTAACCTTAAAACATTTTAAACAATCTAGAGAATATTTATTTTGTTATATTTTGAATGTATAATATATTACATAGGCGTTTTAATTTAAAAAAAAATAAATTAAATATTGCCACATTTTGGCTACAAAGCAATCCGAGGTTTTGGAGATAGTGCCATAATGTGGCAAAAAGCGCTCAAGTGGTTATAAAACAATGTTTATGTATTGCTGTACTTTTCACCAACTTTAATCTGTTTTATTTTGAATTCCAGGAATTGAAATCTATGCAACATGAAACTGCAAAACAAATTTCATCATTGCGTTCCAAAGTACGAGAAAGTCAGCCCAGAGACACAGACCATCTTTTAAGGTAACTTCATAATAGAAACAAGGGAGATGGGGCCATGAACCATTATTAGTATGAAACCACAGGCACAAAAGTGTCACCAATATCGTTCACTCATACTACTGCAAATCGCATCAATGCACAGCGGCATCTTGACTTTGTTTCAACTTCATTTGCTCCGCCGCCACTTTCAAAGTCCGTGCAGTTTGGTATATGCCATATCTCCCTTAGTTTCTATTTTGTATGGGAAGACATTAGCTTAATGCACGGGACAGACGCGAAGTTCACATCAAAAGATACTTATAACACAATATCTTTTCTACTGACACACTACGTTATAAAAGATTTCTTCCTACGGCAGGAGAGGGGTCAGTTGAATTCGGAAGCGGCCGTGAAATATCATTTATTTGTATTGGGTCTGTCAACTTGACGGCTGACAGCTGCTTGAGTACGGCGCATTATTGAAAGTGACCCCTCTCCTGTTTACGGCGGAGGGGGGGTCGCATAACTTTTCAAATATCGCATCGGGAGCGGTTACGGCGAATAACGTCGAATAGCGAAGACCCGAACCGCACTTATAACACATCATCTTTTTACATGTGGCGGGTCAGTATGGGATTGTATGGCGAGCGCTATTGTGTTATAAAATATCTTTTGAGGTGAACTTCGCGTTTGTCGCCCGCTTAAGTGTCAAGAAGTTAGGTTTTCTCAGTTGAGAGATTTTGCGATACATTATATTACATTATTATTAGTTCCGTAAGCATTCAAGCCTTCGTGCCATTTCCCATGTTTGGCCTTATTTCTGTGACACTAGCAAATTCCACAACATGACTCGCGGGTTTCTGAGTCTTCTTCCAATGGAGGTGTGACCATCAAGGCTCACCAAGGCCTCCTCCCATCAACACATTGACAGATTCCTTGAGGTGATTTTTCATAAAAAAACGGCACTGTGTAAGGTATCAGAATGTATTTTTCCATGATTTGGTAACTATTGGAATGTTTTTGGCCACATTTTGGTCAATTTGCAAACACCTGGAGAGTCATCTCAAAGAGATATTGATTTTAAAACATTTATTGGAATTATTTTTAAAGTTCCCTCGCTTTGAATGATAAAGGAAGCTAGAAATTGGTCATATTGCGGAATACTTCAATCGGTAAGAAACTTGTGTGCACATTTATTCAGTTGGTCACAACCGCAAGTCATAGGCGGAAGATCATAATAAAATGGCCTTTTCCAAATGTTCAATGCAGTTATCCTATCTTCAAAAACTACACAGCCTGAGGTGGTAGTGTCCTGTTAATAGTCCTACTAACTTCCTCAGTGAGTTTCTATCATTATTGAGTAGATGCTTAACTTTTTTGTGTTTTTGAACTGCCTATGAGCACTTAAGTTTGTCACACCAGTGGATAGGGGCAGGATTTAATTTACGAATGAAAGATGTTCTTTGACATAATGTGAAAGCACTTTTTTTTACAGTCAACCCATAACGAGTTCCATGAACGTGTCAGAAAATGGAGAGGACAGGTTCCGATTACTAACCCAGGCCTTAGTGGGCAAGCAAGCTGCTCTGGAGAGCATCACTTCAGACAGAAATGCGCTTCGACTACAGTTGGAAAAAACTGAGGTACACACTCCTATTTTTAAGTGTAAAAGCTGACATGTCCAAAATGTTAAATGTACAGTCTAAGTTCTAAGTGATCTAACAAGCAAGACATCTCATGATGTTCATATCAGGGGTTTTTTAAATTTTTTTCTTTATTTATTTATAATTAAACCCGCTAAACTTCTTTGTAGTTTGTCAGCAGGGACATAGAGACAACATTTTATACAATTACATGATACAATTTAAACGGTATATGATGATTCATAAATACAAAAGTTGGTTGAATTACCGAAAAGTTTACATACATAAATAGCAGCATAAGCCTTATACATATAATAAGCAAGTAAAAATAAAAATATTATTGTGTTGGGGTGTTACGGATATTCGCATCAGCATCCGCATATGTGGATTATTCGCATTAATTCAGACATCTTCATCCGCATCCGCATCAATTAATGCGGATCTTTTACGGATGCGGATTCATATCTGCAAACAAGTAACGACATGTAAATTGTAACGACATTGTAAATTGACGTAAACGACATTGTAAATTGTAACGACATGTAAATGTTTGTTCTCTGTATCTATTTGTAAATAATAGTTCTAGGTAGAGCCTAAGAAGTCATAATAAAATGTACAGCGCCCTTGAGGTGATTTCTCACAAAAACGGCGCTCTACAAATTATCCAATTATTATAAAGAAAGTGGGCGGGACCAGAGTGGCGCGTGCCTCGCGCATGTTTGCTAGTTGCTATCTTCTTTGAATGAAGGTAGCAATTAGCACAAAGTTCGCTCGCTCACTTACCAATAGGAAGGCACACATTGGTGACAAGATCCTACAGGTTTTGTTTGTTTTGTTTTAGTTATCATTACAGTGAAACCCTCTTAAGACATTCTCGCTTAAGATCTTTTCCTGCTTAAGAAGTTTGGTTTTTTCCGTCCCTTGAAGACCAAATGGCCCAATTTTTCTCACTTATAAGGTTTTCCCACCTAAGAAGTTTTTTTTTCCGGTCCCTTGGAAAACTTCTTAAGAGGGTTTCACTGTATTAGTTCTTCCCATTGTGAAACAATTACAGTGATTGTTTACTGTGTTTATCCAAGTTTTTTGGGGGGTTGATGAATATTTCGATATATTAAGGGAAAAATTAAATAAACTTGCCGCCAGTAATGAAAAGCAGTAACTGGACTTATTTTGTACATATTACTATTTATTAAATATAATTCACCAATTTTTAAATTAAATCATTTTTTTCATTATAAAGCTTTAGACAAAATGCTAATAAGTAAGACTAAAAAACTGTTTTAGTTTTGTTCTCAAAATATGATTAAATTTAAATCGATTTTCATTTATTTATGTACTTAAGATTGAAATATGTTGAAATGCTTCCGCGGATGTGAATTTCTAATAATCCGCATCTGCTGATGTCAAAATTTTGGCATCCGCTACAACCCTGGTTCACACATCGGTGTCACCAGAACCTCAAGCGGTGTTGGACGTGAGTGAGTGGTGAACTAATAAAAATAACACTTTCAAACCAAAGCAAATTAATTTAAATTTTTTTTTTTAAATAAGTGAATTAATAAAATAATCATAACTTTTGAAAATGGAGGAAGCGGTTGATCTTCACTAAGACCCTAAAAAAAGACACTGTTTATACTTACCACGACAGTATGAAACACATTACTTATGTAACACGGGTATAATTATTGTATTAGAAAAAATTCTGAAACTGTAATGTTTGTTTTGTTTGTTTTCAGAATAAATATAGGTCTGATCTAATTACAATGCGAAACAACCACCAACGGATTATACAAGTCAATGACACAGATGATGGTGAGTGTGTTTTTTAAATTTTGTTGAAATAATATTTTTTTTTTATAGAGAAATACCTCACAAGAGTACCAACTGCTCCCGTCTGGAGCCAGTATGGTGTCCCCAATTGGGATATGTTGTGAGGCTGAAGGTAAGTGGGGAAGGGAAGGAGGTGGGGAAGTACCTAGCTATTTAGATCTAGTCTGATAAACACGGCTAAAGCCGTTTCACCCAAAGTTTCAATTCTGAGTAGTGATCTTACATCAGGGTGATACTGAAAGTATCTTCCACTCTGGAGCGTGTCGCAAATATAGCATTTATTATTTTAATATTTAATTGTGAAATAACACAAATTAATCAAATAAAATTTATTTGCGCACGCCGGGTTCGATGCTGCGACCTTCATAATGGGAGTCAAAAACCTTGTCCCTCGACTATGCCGGCCGTATTATTAATTTGACAACCATGTGGATAGAACAGCATTTTAAATACATATTTCATAAACTGGTCCCAGCGAGAGCTCGCATGTTTGTCATCGACGTTCGTCCTCTTCTTTCGCACACGTCTTCTTTGAAAATAAAAAAGACAGAAGATACTAGAACCTTGACATTATCTAGGCCCTTAAGAGGGTATTACCAGAGAATACCGGAAATTAGTCCTTTTTAAATCAAATTCTAGACGTATTGACTCTTTTTTACAAAGAAACATAAATTGATTTTGAAAGTTTGTTATTTTATCTGATACACGCAGTTTTTAAATTGTGAAAAACTAAGTTTATTTTTAATATACTAAGGTTATACCGTTGGTCGTTGGCAGATTTGTTCAATTTTCAAACGATAGATTCTATTAAACAACACATATTTCAAATCATATAATCATACAACAAAATAAATCAATACATAATCTAGTAAACACAGTTTTCAGAATTTTAATTTTAGTTAATTAATAAATAAAATAAATCCGAGAATGTGTTTTCTGACAAAGATACCTCAGTTTTTCTATTTATTTAAAGCCTTACAAACTAAAATATTTCAGAATTTTTTTACACACTTATTTTGTTTTAGACATTATTATAAAATCATAAATACTTATGAACAAAAAATACTTACAAGAAGTACCTACACGATATTTAATCATTTATCACTGTGCATTTTGAGCATTTTTATTGCTTACTTGAATGGAGGTATATATTAAAGTAAGTTTTGATTGAAATAAATCGATATTAAATTTTTAATTTTAAAAAAAGGGGGAATAATCGATTTTTCTCATTAAACCTCCCTGTACGGTTGCAAGCATTTTTAAACTTTTATTCTCAGCCGCTGGTCAATCGCTCTTAACCGCTTGGGCACATAAGCTTGTTTTCACAACAATTTAACCTAGGTAGACATAGGAATGACGTATGCCCCGGACCTGAGTTATTAAGATGCTAGACTTTGAACGACACGCGGAACACCCGCGTCTGTCATTCTGTCCTGCTCACAATAAACTTACGCACACTTACAATACATGCGAATGCGAAATGTGTGAATGAGACAACGCTCAAATTTACCTACAGAAATCGCTCGAAAAGGGGTTTATGGAGAATACACTTTTCTACACCAAAACTTTCACGAAAGTGAAATTTTAAAAAATACATATTTTTTAGAAAGAAGAAGCTACGTCGGTAGCTTTTTATAATTTTATAATTCTTTATGAGAGTTGAGTTAGCAGCACTTTTCCCTTAAATAATATTTTTTGATAAATCGTACATGTTTGACAGTGAATGTTTACGTTAATACGAAACGCATCGAAAATTCGAAAACATACCGACATAGTTTTCACCCTCTAGAAGGCATTATAAAAAAAATATATTCATTTTGTGCAACTTTCGATGTAGAAAAGTGTTTTTTCCCGAGCGTCCTTTTTGTATGGGCCGAAAAGCGAAGTCTATCGTCTTAAGCATTTTGAACATAAAAAGTTCATACAATGATTTTTTTTTTTAACGTATCTTTATTTGTACCCATTTCATTTTATTCGATACCATCCACTAGAAACACACAGATTTTTTGCTCTATTCAAATATAATTTTTTTTTTAATCAATAGCAGTGTATCAAACAAAGCGATTCTGGCACAGATCAACATATTTGTGCCGAGTCTTACACTCGGGACATGTCATAATTTGTTATATTATCGTTCAAATTTGTACCCGAATTTGCCCATGGGGAGAGCGACCCGCTAATGAACTCGGAATACGGTAGATAACAAATTCGACATATTTTTTGAAACCAGTTGAAAATTAAAAAAGTGTGTTTTTGGCATTACATAATAAATGTATAAACTGTACATTTATAACAAATTTGATTACCAACCTGTAATGTTGTAATATCATGTATATGAATAAAATAAGTAATGGATTGAACAATATTTTCAATATTCACATTATGAATTTTATTTGATTAATTTTTGTTATTTCACATTTTATTTGATTAATTTATTAATTTAAAATAATATTTAGTATATTTGCGGCACATTCCAGAGTGGAAGATACTCTCAGTATCGCCCTGGTGTAAAACCACCATTCAGAATTGAAACGTTGCTTGAAATGGCTTTAGCCCCACCACCTTAAGCCTCACAACAACCCCAATTGGGGATGCCATATTCTCACTGTCTCCAGACGGTTGGGAGCAGATGGGACTCTTGTGAAGTATTCACATTTAAAAAAATGGCTTTAGCCGAGTTTGGTGACCAGATTCTAATAGCCAGGTACTCCCCCACCTTCCCCTTCCACATCTCCTTCCCAACCCCATTACCTTCAGCCTCACAACAACCCCAATTGGGGATGCCATATTCTCACTGGCTCCAGACAGTTGCGAGCAGTTGAATCTCTTGTGCGGTACCGTTATTACTGCTTTTCAATATTTTCCATTCCATAATTAATTTGACAAGTCACGACTTAATATTTTCCATTCCATAATTAATTTGACAAGTCACGAGTTAATTGTTAGATTTGTTTGTTGCAGCAAAAGCCCGGTTTCCACCCATGATGCAGGAAAACCCCTGGGATTCCAACTTATCCCGAGGAGTGAAGAAGGCATATTCCACTCTGGACGGCTTCAGCGTGAGGGTCGGGGTGTTCCTGAGGAGAAACCCTATAGCCAGGATTTTTATAATTACTTACATGGTAAAGATTTAATAAATATCAAATAAAATAATTATTTTTACCTAATCAAAGATGAGAGGTCAAAAAATAAAATGCGATTTTAACCCTTGTGTATAAACCAACTGTACAAGGACAAGGTCAGAATCGCTTGCGCCAATATCATTTCAGACTTTGCTTTTTATTACAGTACTCTAGCCTCTCGGAATGCTCTGATATTATTTTTCTAGGGAATCCGACATTCAAGAGGTTAATAATGTTAATTTAGATAAAAAAAATTGTACATACACATAGTTTTTTTGTATGCATTATTTTTATTTAATTTTTAATGGAGGACATTGTATCGATAAAATTGTTTAACTTGGTGTGAAAACTCGACACAGTGGCAAATCAACACACTTTTGAAAAGCGATATAAAGTCATGAAAAGTGATAAAAACAGTAAAAAAATTTAGCCTACGTTAGGTTAGGGCTTTTTTTCCATCACTTTTAATGACTATATCCCTTTTCAAAAGTGTGTTAATTTGTCATGGAACTGTTTAGCACATTTTTGGCAAATTAAAGTTTTAATTTAATGCAGATAGTGTAATGTGAATCCTACGAAGAACGATTAACTCTTTAAAAGTGTGATGTTTTGAGGTACGTACCTCAAAACCAGTGGCAGTCTTTCCCTTCGGACAAAAGGTGAATGACCTCCCAAAATTATAAGATGACAATAAAACAATATTAGAAATATTATACAAATCAAAACAACTGATATTATTCTAATTTATTTGAAAAATCACCGGGAGATACCGAGCCGCGGCGAGTACTGACATCTAACGTTTGAAATAGAAGCTTCCTTTCCCACACTCTGATTGGCTAGGTCATTGTATAATATGTCCGGATGTCATATCTTCTGTCTCTTTACGCGCTATACAATAAACGAAAGGCACTATTACGCCCAATAAAAATGCTTTCGCATCCTGAAGACAGCTTCGGTCATTGCCGTGAGGGAGACAGCATTAGGAGTAAATAATATGCGTTTGAAAGAGATGGTTTGATAAACGTAGGTTGAATTTGCGTATTGCACGCCTGTCGCATGAAATAATTTACTACCCGTCAGGTCCATTCTTTGGGACAACTGAAATTGATCTCATGAAAATCGGTGTGTCTCCCTTACTATCATGTTTAGAAATATGATCTAAACGGCATTAGAAAGATAAAATATCATTCTTTGCATTCAAATGTAAAAGTTAACCGCAAAATAAATAAAATATACACTTTTATGAATTCAAAGTTTCTGAGTTTCTGAAAAAAAAAATTGAATCCTTGATAATTTTTAATTCATTATTATTACATGAAACGATATAAAAGTGAGGTATAGATAATGTTTATAATACATTTGTCTAATAAAATATGTATGTGTTTATATTTTTTTTCATTATCAGTAATTTTAAATAGATTGCAATTTCTGTGGTTTGACTCTCAAATTCGTGAGGTACCTACAAATGATTATAGATAATATCAACCTATATCACACACTACCGAGTAAATTTTAGTTGTACAATTTTTTTAAATTGACCTTCCACTTCTGGACCCCTAGAGCCGCCTCTGCTCAAAACGTCACACTTTTAAAGAGTTGTGGGTACCCTATATGCGGCACCCTATATGCGGCACTTTATGTGCAAACTGTTGTGACATCCTCGTTCCGGCACGGCCACTCGCAACTCAACTGAAGTGACGTGTACTTACATACATAATTTTTTTTACAGATTATTCTTCACTTCTGGGTATTTGTTGTACTGTTTACATACACGCCAGAAGTACACAAAGAAATACTGCCAAGGCCATAAATCAAAATTATATTTTATCCAGGATGCAAGTCATGCCATATTGTACATATATTATACATTGTACTACTTCAATATCCATAATATGTACATATTTAAAATTGATAATTGTTATACTTTAGTGAAAATCTGTTTATACAAATAAAATTATATTTTATGTTGATGTGTTTATCACTTTACCTATGATAATAGGGGGTAATGTACAGGGCCCGCAGATACTTTAATTGTACACAACTGCTAACCCTGTACAAATCGCAAGTGCGCCCCAATATTGAATTTGGCAGCCATCTCTGGTCTGGAGCCCCGATGTACCTGAAAAACACCCTCAACTCTGTGCAGAAACGGGCGGTCCGCTTGATAGATTCTCCTGTCTTAACAAACGGATTGCAATCTTTAGAGCACAGGCGTCGGGTGGGAATGCTATCCTTGTTCTACCGGTATTTCAATGGAAAATGCTCCTAGGAGCTAGCGTCATTGATCCCCTCGGCACCGGTGCATAGTCGGGAAACACGCCAAACGCGCGCCTAACATATGTACACAGTTGACATTTGTCACATGAGAACGGGACGCTTCTATGACTCGTTCTTGTGTTCAACAGCTCGGCTGTGGAACGATTTGCCGGCCTCTGTGTTTCCTCCTTCCTATAACATGGGTCTCTTCAAGACCCACGTTCACTCCTTCCTCTCCTCAAAAAGACCCTCCTCACAGCATCTTCAAAGATGACATAGGCCCTGAGGGAAATTATTTTCCTCAGGGCCTCCTGTGTGGAGTTAATGTAAAAAAAAATAATAATAATAATTTTCAGTTTCTGAACTACTGAAGGAACTTTAAAATTTGCCAATGAAACAGTTGGAAGGGGAAGTAAAGGATTCACATTCTATATGTATTTATGTCTACTTACTACGACAAGACAAAACCGACACTGCAGACTTGTGAAGCGCTATAGTACTGGGAGCCAAGTCTTTCTTCACTCTTAGGTGTTGGTGCCTTGCATTCATCCTAATGTACCTTTTCCCAAAATAAATTCTACCCACAAAATCCCTTTATTTCCTTACCTTTATTGTCGACTGAATGCAATAAAATTGTCACAGTAATTGTTAGTTCAAATTAGCACCTCTTCCTGTCAACATCTCAGTGTTGAATACGAACCTGTAATTCGACCGTGTCGGAACCTTATGGAAAGAAAGTTCCATCGTGTGCTAGTGAGAACCAGCGGAAAATTGAAAAGCGAAGGAAGAAACGCGGTAAGTCGACAATTCGTCTCTTACCCATTTCCTTCCGCTTTGCGAGATCGATTAATGTCCCCAACATGCTAAAAAACGTGCCAAATGCCAAACGTTAACGGCGCACCATTCCTTCCAGCTTATTACGGAACTTTATGCTTAGTGAAATAATAATTTCAAAGTATGTATGTATACACTTACCACCGAATTAGAAACGGAATTCCTAATAAAAATTACTTTGCAAAATAAAAATCAACCGCAATCACCGAAACTGAAGAAAATTTCTTGTATTAACGAAGCTTAACGCACAAAGTTCCAAGTTCAAAACTAAAAGCTCAAGTTCATATCTCAAGTTCGAAGCCCAAAGCTCATAGGTCAAATCTTAAATATCAAAGCTTAGACATCCAAGTTAAAGCTTAAATATCAAAGCACAAAATTTGAAGCAAAGCTTAAAACTCAATGCTTAAATATCAAAGCACAAAATTTGAAGCAAAGCTTAAAACTCAATTATATCCCGAAAATAATCAACAACTACTCTGTCTACAATACAACGCAGCACAGGTCCCAATCCGACGGGGTCATAGTTTATATAAAATCTCACTTAAACCCTATAGTGTCTGAAATTTCAGTTGACCATGCAAATTGCCTCAAAGTCACAATTGATAACTTAAATATCTTCGCCATATATCGCTCCCCAAAGTCCAATAATGTATCCTCTTTTCTCTACTCGCTCGAAAAAATAATCGATGACGCAACTAAGGATCTCATCATAATCGGCGATATCAACATAGACATCCTAAACGAAGCCAGCCCCCATACTACAAAATACCTAAACCTAATGGGTCTGCATGGCCTTATACCATACATCAACATACCTACCCGAGTCACACTCACTACTAAGACATGCATAGATCACATCATGGTTAGAACAAGACGAACCGCTAAATCAATTGTATTTGAATCTACTGTCACAGACCACTACTCAACCATCCTAGAATTACACAACTCAAAATCTCCCCCCCCTAAGTCCAGAAATCCTACTCATAACATTCTAAATATGGATCATCTGATAAAGTCTGTAGAACTAGAAAAATGGGAGTCTACCCTGCTTTCTGAAAATGTCAACACAGCTCTTGAAATGTTTTCGGCATCACTAACTGCCCACATTAATCACGCTTCTTTCCCCTCCAAAATAGCCTCTAACAAAAACAAGAAGCTGAAACCTTGGATTACGAACGGCCTTATCTTCTGCATACGTAAAAGAGACAGAATCCATAAACAAGCACTAAATAACCCAGACCCCCAATTATTACGTTTTTATAAAAGGTATCGTAACATTTGCAATAACCTAATAATAATAACCAAACAAAAATACTATAAAAAAAAAATTGAAGATTCAGGATTTGACAGTAAAGTTATCTGGAACGTAGTCAACGACATCTCAGAAAATAAAAAAACCTCACTTAATATTCAATCACTTGTTATTAACGAGAAAAATATCCTCGTCCACGAAGACCCAAAAACCTTAGCCGATCACGCCAACCATTATTTTAGTAACATCGGAAAAAACTTAGCCAACAAAATTCTTAATGCCAAAAATAAAACCCAAAATCATCAAGCTTCACGGGTAAGACAACAGAACAATCTACATCCCGCACTTATCCTAGCCCCAACATCCACTAAAGAAATTGTTGACACAATACTCTCTATAAAAACGAATAGTGCTGCAGGTATTGATAAAATTTCGCCTTACATATTAAAACACGTAGCTCACTTTATTACCAAACCATTAAAGCATATTGTAAATCTTAGTTTCAAAAGCGGCACCTTCCCTCACCAACTAAAACATGCAACGGTTATCCCAATCTATAAGGGTGGCGACAAAACAAACATCGAAAACTATAGACCTATTTCTTTGCTAAGTGTCTTATCCAAAATCATTGAAAAAATTGTTAAAAGCAGACTTATCTCCCATTTGGAAACCCAGAAGATTCTCTCGCCCAATCAGTTTGGCTTCCAAAAAAAAATTAGTACGGAATCTGCAATCTTAGATTTGACTGAGAATATCACAAACAGCCTGGACGAAGGCGATTCCTGCCTAGCCATATTCCTGGACTTATCCAAAGCATTCGACACAGTTTCCCACCCCATACTTCTAGATAGGCTATCTCAAATAGGCATCCGGGACTCAACTCTCAACTGGTTCTCCTCATACCTAACTGATAGATCACAAACTGTGAAAATTAACAACATAGCTGTAAGTAACCCTTTACCAATCCAATTCGGAGTCCCACAAGGAAGTGTTCTAGGCCCTATTTTGTTCCTCATATACATCAATAAACTCTGTAACCTACCCATAATTGGAAAACTAATATCCTTTGCAGATGACACTGTGCTTATAGCTCGACATAAAAATTGGAAAGGAGCATTCGACATAGCTCAACACGACATAGGCCTTGTGAAGAATTGGTTAGATGACAATCTCCTCACCCTCAATGCTGGTAAAACCAAATTCTTAACCTTCAGTCTAACTGCTGCAACCCAACCTACTGATAATCAGAAATTAACAATTCACTCTTGTCCAAGACCATACTCTTCCTGTACTTGCCCAAACTTGGAAAAAGTATCCCATATAAAATACCTGGGGGTCATAATTGATCATCATCTTCGTTGGAATCAGCACTTAGCCACCCTAACTCCCCGAATTCGCAAGCTCTCTTATGTCTTTCGAACACTATGAAATATCCTTACTCCTACAATACTGAAAACAGTTTACTATGCTCTCTGCCAATCCCAATTAGTATATGGCATCATAATTTGGGGCGGATGTGCTCGTAATTTTATTGATCCTCTACAAAAAGCCCAAAAAACGATAATACGTGCAATCAACAAGCGACCGACAAGATACTCCTCCACTCGACTCTTCTCTGAATACAACGTCTTAAACATACGGCAACTCCATCTAAAATTTACACTAACTCATTTCTTGTTTAAATATACGAAAAAAACCCTCTTACAACACAATTACACCACCAGAACAATAACAAACCGAAACTACAATGTACCTACACTACATACCACGTCAGCTCGAAGACACTTCATGTATCTAGCTCCAAAAATATTTAACCTTCTCCCCGACAACTTAAAAACTGAAACCCAACCCCATAACTTTAAAAAACAATTATCTCTATGGATCGTCACACTTAGGAACTATGATATATAATCTTTTTTTTTTACTTAAATTAATTTGTATAACTCTAATATCTATCAATATTATAATTAACCTATTATTATAAATTATTATTATCAAAATATTTAGAAACCTCGATGTATATTATTTGTAATTTAATTTAATTTAATTTGTATAATTTAGTAAATTATAATTCAATTTATCAACCATCATACTATGTAACTTATAAATAAATTATTATTTATCTGTAACCCACATTTCCATAAATTCATTGTCATATTATCTGTAAACCACACTATCATCAATTATTTTATTATCTGTAACTTCGTTAACATAAATTCAATGTTAATTATCTGTAAATTTCATCTATCAATTATTATTTTATCTGTAAATTTCATTGTCATAAATTCCTTGTTATATGTATTACCTATAAACATCATTATCTATCTTATCATCAATTACTATATTTCATTATCATAAATTCATTGCTGCATTAACTGTAAACCTCATTATCATAATTATCATATAATCAGTAAATGTACTTCATTACCCATATAATCTGCATACTTCACCCGCCATAACACAGGGACATCCCTAGCATGGCGGGCGAAATAACACAATATGTACACTATGTATAAAATTCTTTAATAAATAAATAAATAAACAATTCTTAAATATCAAAGCACAAAATTTGAAGCAAAGCTTAACGTGTACATTATTTAGGTGTACCCTCTTACTCATAATCGTAGTATAACTAATACACATCGTATTACGGCATAACAGTGAAAAACTTGACTTATTATCACTGCGTGTGCATGGTTAAAACGGCTTTAAACCGGGTCTAAGGCCAACTTTACAAAACCAAGGATGAGTCGGCGGATACCGCGATTATGAGTAAGGGGGATAAAGTATAATTTTTTTTGTCTTTTTTCACAGTCCTCCTCACTAGGGTTTCCTGTTCTGAGGCGGCCTGTAGTTTTTTTAAACTTTTGAATTTAGTAATAATGCTCCATCACCGCGACGCCGTCTAGCAGTCTAACCTCAACAATTTTCTCGTGTGCATGTGCTTACGTATTTGTCTGTTGTTTTGAAGTGAGAATACATAGTGTGTAATTAAAAATGTCAAGTAAACGGAAACACAAGACACTAGATTTGAAAGATAAAATGGACATTTTAAAGAAGTCAAAAGCAGACCTCAACAAGTTACAATAAAACCTGCCAAACAAGAACACAAATATGTACATACGTTATATTCTCTTTATGAAATGCTTTGTTTTATTTATTATGATTTTTTCTCTATATAATCCAGTAATCTGAACATTCCAATAATCCGGCACACTCTGGTTTTTAATAATGCCGGATTAGTGAGATTGTACTGTAGATCAACCAGTGCTAGATTTATCCTTTTCATAAGTATAGGCCACTTCATTTGCGCCGCCCCTTCCTCTTTCTTAGAAGTCCTTTCTCCAGAACCATTTGTGGCCGGAGAGCAAAGTTCGCCGCCCCCTGGATTCATGGGAATTCCAAAGAAAATTTGCGACTAGTAATACCTGTAATATTGTCATATATGTAAAAAAAAATTGCCAGAGTTCGAAATTTTCGTAGATTTTGTGCTGATTTCCCTTTTCCCCAAAAAATATTTTTCACCCCTAGATTTAGGGAAATTTCCCTAGACAATTATCCCTGGTTATGTGGGATTCGAAAAAAATGCAAGGCTGATGTTGATGTAAGCGTAATGCGTAAGATTAGAAAGAGACGCTTAGATTGTTTGGGCACATGTAGCAAATGAAGGAAGACAGCGGTTTAAGGATAATATACAACGCAAATGTGAAAGGCAGAAGAAGTCGGGGGTGCCCGAGGAAGACATGGATCGACCAAGTGAACGAAATATTTGACAGGGCCATGTCAAGAGTCAGAATTACGGAAGGGTATGTACGAGATGATGTATGAATGTAAATGAAGTAAGGAGTGTGTGCCAAGAACGAGTTGTTTGGCAATCCGTCCTGTGTACCTATACCTTCGTCAATAGCGCGTGTGATAATAATAATAATTTATTATCAAAGGCATGTTATTTTATTTGTTTATACGTTTTCTTCATATTATATTTTCACCTTTTTCCTTCTAAGAGGATTTAATATATTTTAATGTTGTTTAAATGATACCTGTCTATCAGTGGCGGTCCGTGAGTTTTCAGTGAAAAAGAGTGCTAAGATTGAGAAAATCGACGTTATTGATGTTAGCTCACTGAAAACTCACGGACCGCCACTGCTATCTATGTAGATAATCCCATTTCAAGCAACTTTTCAATTCGGAACGATGAGTCTCTAAAACATTTCTCAAACAAGATCAAAACTCAAAAAGCTTAAAACTCAAAGTTCGAAGCTCAAAGTTGAAAGCTTAAAATCTAAAAGCAACCTTAAACCTCTATGCTCATAGTTTGAATCACAAATAGCAATACTTAAAGCTCAAAACTGAGCGGAAAGCTCAAAACTTAATAAAGGTCAATGCTAAATGCTCTAAGTTCGAAGCCCAAATCTCAGTCTTAAGATGAAACCCGGTAGTGGAGAAATTTGAAAAATAAATTTTACTAAATTGTTGCTGTCACTGTTGCTCTTACTCCACCGGATATTGAGCGAAAGGGACAATGCACCTCGGGCTACTAATACCTAACTAAAATCGAGGTTTTGTATTCCCCACTCCTCCAAAAGTGGACTGATTTTCTTTTTTTTTTCAATTACATAACAAAAAACTATTCTATGTCTGTACGTTTTGCTTTTTTTCTTAAAAAACATTGTCTAGTTTTTATATTGAACGTCTTTTGACGGCGTTTAAACCAATCAATTTTATTGATTTTTGGAAGGTCATAACTTCTGTAAAAAGTAACTTATCAAAAAAAAAAAAAAAAAAGTACCGACACGCTAGTAGTTGATATCTTTTTTATGTAAAGACAATATTTTCTCTAGGGTTAAAATCCAGAGAGATAAATAGGGAATACGTTTGTATGGAAAAATCACCGCCGGGTATCCTTAAAGCTTAAAGCTAAAACATCAAAACTTAAAGCCCAAAGTTCGAAGCTTAACGCACAAAGCTCCAAGTTCAAAGTTTGTATCTCAAGTTCGAAGTTCAAAGTTCTAAACTTAAATCTAAAAGTTAATACTTTAAAGCTAATAGTTTAAAACTCAAAGCTTTAAGCTTACACTCTAACCCCAAAGCTTGAAGCCCAAAGTATGAGACTAAAAAAGTTCATAACTTAAAGTTCGAAGCTCAATGTTGATTATCATGTATTATAATTTAGAAATAATTATAATACATGCATAATTTAATAATCTAGTCAATTTTTTATTCTTTCGCATTATCAATGTAACATGCTATGATTTACAATACCTACGTATGTGTGAATGCTTCTTTTATGAGAAATAGTAATTAAACATGCATTGGAATTGCACATTGAGTGCTGTTTTATTCCGTTTTGCTTTAAAGTATTAGACCGTGCTATAACTTTTCTTCTGACCGTTATGGTTGACGGCCAATTATTAACCTATCTTTAAATTTGAACAAACACTGAAGGGCAGACAATATAATCGGACATATACAGGGTGGCGACGTTGGCTAGTTGGGATTGGACCGTATCGTAACAGCGGAAAATAATAGTGCTGGCCGGACTGCTTTTATCTTTTTTGAATAAAAGTACCTCTAAAAGTTGGAGCATATAATACACGGTGTCCGGAAACTCGTAGAACAAGCGGGAACCTGGTAAATCTACATCGCATTTTGAGATATAACTTATAAAACTTTTTGATTTGAGAGTTCGTTTTCGAGTAATGAGTCCAAAGTTTGATTTTTTAAAGACAAAATTCTAAAAAATCACTAGCCAGAGGGTTATACACAACTGTTTAATATCTTTTAGAATCAGTCGAAGCGTAGGTTGGACTTCCAAGTTTTTTTTAACCCTTTATTTGCATAAAAAAGGAAAAAGTTTAAAAAAAAATCAAACCTTCAGATCGAAAAAAAAAAGTTGTATGGAGAACATGTGGTGTAGATTCGCCCAACTTGTACTCGGAGTACAAGTTACCCGCTTGTACTCCGAGTTTCCGGACACCATGTATGTCCGATAATAAATGATGATTTGAACATTGCCTAAATGAGTTTACTTTCAGTAAACTCATTTAAGCAGAGTTATTCTTTTTCTTTTTTTCCGCTCAGCAAATGTATAGAGATTATATTAAAAAATAACATTTTTGAACCCATCAGGCCTCGACCATTTTTTGTCAGAGGGTCAAAATATTTCCGCTTTCGACAGCCCCGGATCTACAACTTTTTCAGACCGGGGCAAAATCCCCATCTGGCACCCCTGTGGGGGGGAGTGGAGGGGGAGTTAGCTTTATATGTACCGGGTTGCTACCTTCTCACTTCTTGTATTCATGGTATAGTGAAACCAATATTAAAGTTTGCTTTGCTTTGTTAATATGTGATAGTGGCGCTACCGTATACAGCAAATATATAATGGGTAGTGTTTTTCGTGATCGAGATAATAAGTACCCTTCAAATAAAATCTTTTTAACCTATTTTTACTAATAAATTTCTCATTTGTGTGCCATTAAATTAAATATAGGAAACATATAACTAGGTACGATAACAGACACAGACGGTCAAGGCATTTCTTCAATCTTTAGGTCCCAGCGCTGGATGTCAACTGCCAGGCGCTTTGTGAAATCAAGTTTTTTTTTTCAATCAAACATAAATTACGATTTTGGCGCCCCCTAAAACTGCCGCCCAGGGCAGGCGCCCCGCTTGCCCCCCCCTGGATCCGGGGCTGGCTTTCGAATAAAATCCAAATAAAATAAAAAATTTGCCTGGAAACATAAAAGTTTCAAAATTGTTCACATTACGTTTTTTCAAACTAAAAAAATTCATAACATTATTGTACTCCATTGCAATGAGATAACTACATGTAAATGCAATCAATATCTTAGAATGTGTGGACAGTAGCAAATTTCTAGGAATTATCATAGATAAATTTCTGAGATGGGACAAACATATAGACTTAACTTCCACGAAGATCAGGAAACCTACACATCTTTTCATGGCTGAATTTACTTTGCCATATGTAATTCCATATTAAATTATGCTTCCTTAGGATGGGGTGGTTGTACTAAAACAATACTCGATCCCTTAGCAAAAGCTCGGAAATCACTTCTTAAGAGTCATACTTACAACACCGTTCAGATACCTCAGCGATTGTTTGAAGAGTTTCGCGTTCTTGATGTAAGGCAATTAATTATACATGAGGAAAATTATATTACATACTTATATACATACCATTATCACGACACCAGACTTGCAAAGAGGAACTCGGTTGTTCCTCCCGCCACTTCTTCAGCCTTAGCTCAAAGACAATTCTCGTACTTAGGCCCTAAATTGCTTAATCTTATTCCCCGATGCATGGAAATCAAAAAGTGCACATTCTGCGTAATCTGGTAAATGATTGGCTTCTGATCTTGGGGAGAGCTGAATGTGAAAATATGCTAATTAAGTCATAAATTTTTTTTTAGTTGATCATTCCTATATATTATATTTGTATTACATTCATTTTATTTTTATACCACTGTAAGTTCAAAAACGGCTTAAATTTTTCTTTGCATTTATCTTTTCTCTACTCACTTTTTTTTTTTTTTTAAATCTATTTTTGATTCTCTACAGTGGTCACCAACATCCGGCCCGCCAAAGATTTTCATCCGGCCCTTCAAAAATTTTTTATTGGATATGTTAATTTTACAGAATTTTATTATTTCGTTGTGAATTCACAGCAGCTATATTTCAATCGTAGTTTGATTAGGTAGTAGTTAGTGACCCAAAGTAAAAAAAGTTGGTTATTGAGATAACCAGAGATTTCGGTGTTTTCGGAGAATTCGGTGCTACCAAAGTTGATCCGATCGATAAGGATTGATAGGATAGCTTTCGGTAACTTCTCATCGTTCCCTACGACAGCTGCATATGGCTAACTTACACATAAAAGTTGACGTTGAATATATTAAGAACACTTAGTCATTGTGAACTCTTACTTATTCGTTGACGATCTGCAGTCATGCTAGGGAACGATGAAAAGTCACCGAAAGTTATCCTATCAATCCTTATAGATCGACTGTGCTGGGGGGCCAGGAATACCTTTATTATTACTTTCTTCGTTTTTAATATATAAGTAGTTTAATCTGTATGAGACACTTGAATATTTCTGTTATTTTATTTGTAACTCAATAAATAAAATAACATACGTAAAACTGTCAAACTACGTCTAGAAATAAATTTTAAAAAATTGTAGACTTTTATTATTACTTTACCTGTAAATATAAATTAGATGTTTTTAATTTGGAAGGCGGGTATGGGTACGGCGCCCCGGGAACCATTTATTGGATAACCAACACCCCCGCCATAGGTCACCCCAAGTGGTTCGCTACGTTTGGTGACTGAGCAGGGGGTGCCCGGGTTCAAGGGGTAAAGTGTGTCTAGGTCTTGGCGGCGGATGTGTTTGCCCACCTGCTGGGTGGCAGGCCGGATCGGGAGATATTGATTGAGGGAGACCTTTTTACCTCTCCAACCAGATTTTCTCGACCCATCGCCTTGCACCGTAGTGGGAGGAATGGATTCATACGTCTGTCACTCCTGGACACACTTACCACCAGAGTCCTACCCACCATTCATACCTTTTTTCTTCCCAGAATTACCACTCCTTCCTTTCGGCTTCCTCCACGGCATCCCCAAAGATGATACAGGCCCTGATGGAAGATGTTTTCCTCAGGGCCTCCTGTGTGGAGCTAACGTAAAAAAGATATTCCTACTTTATAAATAAATTATTTCTATTCGATTTGAATGCCAACACATAATCTTGGATCATAGAGCTATGTTTGAAATATTATTTCAGTGCCGAAACATGGTTAAATCCTTAGTTATAGCTGATGTTAAAAATCGTCTTCAATTTTAAAACGTATATTTTCTATTTCAAACGTATAAATAAGCAGAATATGTAAAATAATATTCTAACTGGATTCTAATCGGAATAAGATTTTTTTTGCACCCGGCCCCCCAGATTTTCAAAGAAATCAATCCGGCCCTTTTCTCAAAAAAGTTGGTCACCACTGCTCTAGTTCATTAATTCATCAATATCAAAGCAAAATTTCATGGAATGTTAATAATATTTTAATTTACATTTTATTATTATTTTATTTCTATTTTTGATTGTTTACTTCATTAATTTCATGAAAATCAAAAGTAAAATTTCATGGAATATTTCTTTTTTCTACATTTATATTATTTTTAAATATTTATTTTCATTCATAAGCAACTTCTTGTATCAACCATCAAAACTTTTAATTTTTTTTATAAAGTGTAAGTAAAAGTCAATTATTATTATTAGACAAAACAATAATTGATAAATATGTTCATTTTGACCGTTCTAAAACAGGTAAATTTCCTAGTTGGACAGTCAAAGACCATCGTAATATGTAATACTTATTATTTTTTCGTTTTTAAAATATAATAAAAACTTTGGTTTCGAAAAGGTGTACATTTTACTTATTTTGTGGTTAAATTTTAGATTTGAATAAAAATCGTGGAACTTTCTAGAGCCGTTTACATCATATTTCTCATTATAGTAAGGGAGAAAACGATTTCTGCGAGACCTATATAAGTTGTTCCGAAAAGCGAACAAATTAGCCTGAGGGGTTAAGGGTTTAAGCACAGTGTTCAAATGAAATATGTTATAAAATCGGTAGGATTGGCGGGGATATAAGGATAATTTTCCAAATTGAAACTGCGGAAAAAATACAGGACATTGAAGGGGACCCACCACTTTCCCAACGGCTGTGAGGAAACTGATTGTTTAACCTCCTTAGCCGCACACGTCAGTACTCATTTTTTTTGTATTAAGGAAGCTACCTTTTTTTTTAAACGATTCTAAACCCTTCAATGTCCCGGCACACATGTTTTTATTTATTTATTAAACAAATTCATAAATAATTTATCAATCTGTACACTCGTATAATACACACACGAAAAATATATGCACACTTACATTTTTAGTAGGTATATTATGTTATATTCTTTATTATACCTAGCCTTCGACCAAGTACCTAGCTTTTCCAAGTGACCAGTGACTACTGTGGTAGCTAGGACACTCGTTTTTTTTAAGAGAGAATCGCCAGTAGCCCTATACTCTCTGAATTAATGTTTAAAAAATCGATACAAAAGTTCAAAGATAAGTTCAGTAAGATGTACAATCATGTTTTAAGTTAGTGTTAGTTGTTAGTTTGTTAGTTTGTTAGTCCCCATCATGCAAGTTAGTTTAAAACAGTATTGTAGATCTTACTAAGAACTTGTCTGAACTAAAAATGAAACCGAACCACTTAAGAATGGTAACCCGCCGGAAACTTAAAACTAACTTAAAAATAAACCTGAAAACACAATGATGTTGGTCTCTGGTCCGGACCACCGGCTTTAGGGAACCACTTGCCCGCCAGAATCTTAAAACTAACTTAACAATAAACCTGAAAATGAAGGTCGCCGGAGCACAGCTAACCTAGCGACAACGAAACGACAACCTAGGAACAACGGAATGACAACCTAGCGACAACGTACGACAACCTAGTGACAATAACGGGCGACAGGTCGACGACAGAACGACAACCTACTGACAAAAGCAGAGCAACAAAAGCAGAACGACTACCTTACGACGAAAGCAGACAACCTAGCGACAACAGCAGAACAACAGCAGAACAACAGCAGAACAACAGCAGGACAACAGCAGAACAACAGCATCCTGAAAACGAAAAATCCTAAAAACACAATGCAAGTTAAATTGGTGCAGGCAAGTTCAAAAGAAAAAGATTATACCACGGAGCAGTTTTGTGGAGGGTCTAGCTCACCAGTCATCCAGTCCTGCAGTGATTCAACTGGTACTTCAGGCCCACAGCGTTACTCCACGACGCATCCTGAAAAACAAAATGCATCGTTAAATTTTAAAGGCACAAATAATAAAAAACCATTGACTTGCTCTCAATAAATGCAGACATACATACATTATTGTCTCACTATTGCGCACATTGAGGACTGCAAACCATTTACACAATATTTTTATTGCTATATGTTTAGGCATACGGCTAAAAGTTGCCTACGCCGAACCAATCCTCCAATTGGAAATAAATAATATATATATCGTCATTGCCGGGATATCCTATGTGGATTTTAAAACATTAAGAGATAATAAAAAAAAACTGTTTAAAAAATTAGAGACCCATCTTCTTACTTTTTATTAATTCTAGATTTACATTTGACTCCTTGTTTCTTAAAAAAAAACTGTTTACTGCACTAATATTTAAAAGTAGGAACGACTGCGCGGCCCCTTTCATACGAATATTAAATCTTAATTTTAGGCATTATCCAGTTTTTCTATATAAATAATAACTCTACTTTTGGCACTAATCTTCTTATAAATGTACTATAAACAGTGATGGGGAACAGTAGCAAATGTTATATAGTCCTAAATTTCAATATAAAGAATGTGGCGGTCAGCCTAAACGACGAGAAGCAATTTTTCATATTTACGTAATTATAATAGGCCCCACTGACGAAACAATCGAAGTGTAATTTCAAAAAGATATTACAACAGCATCTATAATCGTACAAGCATATCTGGCGATTCTGAAAAATGATCGAATAATATGATGTAATGCTAACTAAAGTGTCACTATAAGTGTTTATAATTTATTTTAATAAAAAGACAAATAACTTTGTTTACATCACTTTTATTTGTACACAATCAACATGTTTCGTAAACGATGTTGACATCATCAGGATCAAATGTTACTCTAAAGTTAAAAAATAAATATAGATCACATATGGGAGGAAGGGGAAGGGGTAAAAGTGGGGAAGTTTATTAGAATTAGGGATTTCAAAGTCATTAGAAGGGAAAGACCGATTAAGTGGGAAAAGGTTCAAACGAGGGTTTATAAAATTATTTTGCTGTTTTTTATAAGTAATTATGTCTGCTTTATAATCTGACGATTAATAATTTAGAGTAACAATTACTAATGGATGCCTTATAACCCAACTCAAAAAAAAGAAGATGGAGAGATACGACAATACGAACGTGGGAGCGAGAGCTAACATTAAAAAACATAAAATTCATGCGAAAATTGTGAAAATGTTTAATAAAAGACGACTCGTTTGAAAAAGAGCAAAAATCTCATGGGGGATGTGTCAAGTAGTATTTAAAGAAACGTTGTGAATTTTTTCATACATATAACTTGTAAAATAACAGAAACAAACGTTTTATTAAATTGATAAACTAATGTTTAAGACAAGATTTTTTATGCATAGCACAAAGGGTAACAATTATTATAAGCAATAATTATTAGCCTGAAACACTCATCAATATTGAAACCTCTCCCGAGGAAAAAAAATATATATACATATAATAAGCGATAATTGTTGAATGAAACACTAGGTATATATTGAGTCATTTGGCGGGTAGGAGGTATCCCGCCGTAGCTTAATGGTAGAGCTCCTGTCCAGCAAACAGAGGGGTGCGGGTTCGAGTCCCGTCGGCGACATATATCTTTTCTCGGGAGAGGTTTCAATATTGGTGAGTGTTTCAGGCTAATAATTATTGCTTATAATAATTAGAAACAAACGTGTTAATAATAATTTTCGGAGCATACTTTGCGATTTATTTCTAACGAGGGAATTTAAAATAATTACCGTTTCGGCGTGGGGAATGTATAGATACTATCTTAAAGAATAACATATATTTTTTTAAGAACTTAAAAACTTCAAACGTTTAAGGAAAACATGCAAGAAATCGGTAGAAATTGGCAGAGCGGCCTCTTAAGTCTTAAATTTTTGTCAAAAGTATGATCATTTATTAAAAAATTATCATACTTTTGACAAAAACTAGAACTTAAAATACTACATACGGGTTATAAGGCATCGCAGATTAATAATTTAGAAATTATAGAAATAAGAAAAAATGTTAATAATAAAGCAGACATAATTAATAAGCAGCAAAAAAAAAATTATAAACCCTTTTTTGAACCTTTTACCACTTAACCGGTCTTTCCCTTCTAATGACTTTGAAATCCCTCATTCTAATAAACTTCCCCCCTCTTACCCCTTCCCCTTCCTTCTACCCCTTGCTCCCATATGTGATCTACATTTAATTTTTAACTTTAGTGTAAATTTAATCATGATGATGTTAAAATCGTTCACGAAATATGTTGATTGTGTATACATAAAGGTGATGTAAACTAAGTTATTTGTCTTTACGTATATTAAAATAAATAATGCCAACACAAAATGAAAACCTTTCCGAAGTTTTCTTCGAAAAATTTATAATTTGTTTTAAATATCGCGTTTTGTGAAATCAATATGATTTTAAGAACGGGTTGTTTAGAACAATTCATCACATTTCAAAGTTAATAATATTCAAGTTCTGTTTGTATGTATTACACGTGTTGTACCGTAGTATCTAACTACATCACCTCATATAAATGTATGTATACACCTCATACAATTGGTGACCGGACAACTCGGAATAATGCAACTTCGATACCTCCCTTGAAAAGAAATATATTAAAAATTGGCTAAATAGTAGGTTACGTTAGTTATGGGCTATTTTTCTTTTTTTATAACTTTACGAAGAGGCGTTGACATTGCATCATTCTGAGTTGTCATGGAACCACAAAAACGTATGTATTATTGATTTATTTATTTTTTCATGCTCTCCGCAAAACGGCTATAAGTACACCAATAGAATAGAATTGGAGAAGATTACAAATTAAAGGAGAGAAGTTTTACTACTTTGTGGCATGCGTCAAAAGACAGTTGCTGATCTGCCTGTAAGTGAAACATTGAAAATGTGGATGGTCGATGCAGAATCGTTAAATAGGTGAGTCGATCTGTTTATTGATAAGCAAAAGACCTCCTTTTTGGAGCCAAAAAAATTAATGGGATCTCCCACTAGTGTACTTATTAGGGACATATAAGTTAACCTCTTTCAACATAGGCGGGATATGACCAGAGATTGACTTTAAAATATGTTTTTTGGCGGGCTGTTAAGGTTTAAGGCTTTTAATAAGAAAAGAATAGGAATTAAAAAAGGGAAATGATTACACACCAAGTCCTCAGAAGCGTTGGTGATCACATCAAGTCCCCCGAGGTGCCAGCAACCAAGTCCACCAGACACGCGAAGTTCAACCTGAAAGATACAAAAAGATATGTTATTATAATGTAATATCAACACATTATTAAAACGAACGAAAATGAAAGGCGAGGTTAACCCCTCCGGCTAATTTGTTCAGTTTTCGGAACAACTCATATAGGTGTCATAGAAATCTTCGTGTATCCTTTACTTCCAAGATTAGAAATATGAACTAATAAACAGCGTTAGATAGAGAAAACACCACGCTTTATATTCAAATCTATAAGTTATAAACAAAATAATCAAAATGTACACTTTCATGAAACCAAAGTTTAAGATTGCAATTTAAAAACAAAATATGAAACTTTTTATTAATTCTTTATTTTATCAAATTTTTTATTTATTATTTTTACATGAAATGACAAAAAATTAAGTTGACGGTAAAATTTGTAATATTTTTAATAAAATATGTGTGCGTTTTTATTTTTTATTCGTTTTCAGTAATTTTAGTTAGGAAAACAAAAGTTGAGTCGTTTTCAAAACTAAACAAAAAATTACTTTTTTTTAATAATTTTTTTTAAAGCGTATTTTATCACCTTTCAAAAACAATTTGTTAGTTTTCGGATACGTTCAAAATTTTTTTTGGATTTTAACGAAAAGCGGAAATAGTCTGACCTTCTGACAGAATATGTTTGAGGCCTAAGGGGTTAAAACGAATGAAAATGGGATACGAGGGGCCAATCAAACACAAAAGAGAAAAAATTCTATTATATTTCCTAATATGCAATTTGTTTAAAGAATCACCAACCAAATCAATAACAATTATTTTTTCAAACTTTCGGTATCATGTTAAAGCGGGTCTTCGCAACGCTCAGTCAATTTAAAAAAAGGAACTGCTAAAAAAAAGGAATTTAAAAAAGGATCATTAGTTAAATAAAATTTCTTACCAGTTCTCAGCAGAGTTGACGTATGTTTCTCGGAAGTGCAAATCCATTTCCCTTTGAGTGCAGGAGACCCAGCCCAGCGCAGAGAAGGCGTGAGAGGTGAAGCTGAAAAACACTCGATGTTATTATAATGAAATGAAAAGGGGAAGTGTGGTGGCTCAAATTCAAAGCAAAGTAGAAAAAACACATACAATTCAAAGCATAGTTAATAAAATATTTAAAAAAACTTATCTGTGTTCCTCTTCAGCATCTCAAACTCCACCAGATGGCTTAAAACTAACGGGCTTAGAACTATACGTGCTTAAAGCTAACGAGCTTAAAGCCTAACGAGCTTAAATTATACGGCTTAAACCTAAACGAGCTTAAAGTTAAACAAGACAACTTAGAGCTAAACGGGCTTAAAGCTAACGAGCTCAAAGCCTAACGAGCTTAATTAGACGGCAAAGCCTAAACGAGCATAAAGCTAAACGAGACGACTTACAGCCACACGTGCGAACTTAAATTAGACGGCTTAAATCTAACTTAAACCTAAACGAGCTTAAAACTAAACGTGCTTAAAACTAAACGAGCTTAAAACTAAACGCGCTTAAAACTAAACGAGCTTAAAATTAAATGAGCTTAAAACTAAACGAGCTTAAATTATACGGCTTAAGCCTAAACGGGCTTAAAGCTAAAATAGGCTTAAAGTTATAAAACGCAAACATTTTTAAACTGCATACCAGTTTATAAAATATTATTTCTGTAAGTCAGGGGGGCCCCCCGTGTTAATGGTGACCAACAAAATACAATAAAAATAGAAAGTTCAAAGTATAATAAATAAAATTTCACTTCCCAATTAGCCAGACAGGTAGGTGGTACGCCAGGGATATGTCTGGTTATTCCGAGCGACACATCTGCTGGACCAAATTAAAGCTTGTTGATGTTACATCCTTCGTTGTTAGAAAACCTTACATCTAGAAAAAAAAAAATGTAATTAGTTAAAAAAATTTCTCACCATCTCACAACACACTACATGTATGTTGTGTTCAACCTCAGAATATACTACGTGTATGTTGCCTTCAACCTCACAACATACTACATACTATGATGTATGGTTGAACACAACCTCAAAACATACTGGATGTAGGTATGTTGTGTTCAACCTCACAACATACTACTTGTATGTCGTGTTCAACCTCACAATATACCACATGTATGTTGTGTTCAACGTCACAACATAACACATGTATGTTCCGTTCAACGTCACAAAATAACACATGTATGTTGTGTTCAACATCACAACTTACTACATGTATGGTTGAACACAACATACGTGAAGTATGTTGTGAGTTAAACACAACATATATGTAGTATGTTGTGAGTTTGAACTCAACATACATGCGTTATGTTGTGTGGTTGAACATAACATACATGTGTTTTGTTGTGAGGTTGAACACAACATACATGAAGTATGTTGTGAGTTGAACGCAACATACTTATTGTAGAATGTTGCGAGGTTGAACTCAACATATGTGTAGTATGTTGTGGTGTGTTATTATTTTTTTTTAGCTAATTATATTATTGATTTTTCTAGGTGTAAGGTTTTTTACAACTTTTCTAGGTGTAAGGTTTTTTACTACTTGTTGTGTGTCTTGCGTGTGTTGTGTTCAACCTCACAAAATACTACATGTGTGCTGTGTTCAACCTCACAACATACATTTATGTTGTATTCAACCTCACAACAAACTACACGTATGTTGTGTTTAACCTCACAACATACTACACGTATGTTGTGTTTAACCTCACAACATACTAAATGTATGTTGTGCTCAACCTTACAACATACTACATGCTATGTATGGTTGAACACAACCTCAAAATATACTGAATGTAGGTATGTTGTGTTCAACTCACAACATACTACACGTGTGTTGTGTTCAACCTCACAACATAACAAATATATGTTGTGTTCAACTCACAACATACTACACGTGTATGTTGTGTTCAACGTCACGACATAACACATGTATGTTGTGTTCAACGTCACAACATAACACATGTATGTTCTGTTCAACGTCACAACATACTAAATGTATGTTTTGTTCAACCTCGCAACGTACTAAATACAATGTATGGTTGAACACAACCTCACAATATACATGTAGGCAGAACACTACGTGGGCAATTTTCAAAATGTTTGTGCTTTGACGCTTCCACTTTATTTTTATTTTTTATTTAGTAAAAGATTACACATATTATATTTTACATTATTTATAAAATGTTTCGACTGCTCAACTAGAAGGAATCCCGTTTTAGGACAGTCAAATTATGATGATATTTGAAATATATGGATCATTTTTAGTACAAAAGATAAATAAATGGATAAAATAAAAAGAAAAGAAAAGAATTTAAAAAAAAAGATAAGAATAAAAAATATTAATATTTAACCCATACTAATAACAACGGTTGTTTGTTTGGCACAGTTAATAAAAAAATGATAATAATAGGTATATATACTTAGTAACAGACGATTAAAACAAACCAACATTAAAAACAAACTGGTGTATTCATTGCATATTATAGTCCATAGTCCTACATACGTGTGTTGTTATCCCAAAACTTGCATCAGTAATATCCAATGAAATTATATTTTACAATATTTTTAATTAATGAAGACAATATTATTAGCGAAACTCAAATCTAAATTTGAAACAGAAAAATCAGAAAAAGATCGGGTCACATCTGGGACCCGAATTCAGGACCTTCGGCTTTCCGGGCAAATGCTTTAACCACTGGCTAATGTGTCCCTATCCTACGCGGTCATATTTAACTATGTCATACTTCGACTGAGAACTACCAACATTATCTTAATTTTCTTAACGCATATTTTAAAGCATATACATAAAGATAGCAGCCAATAAAATATGCGTTAAGATAATGAAGAGAATGTTGGTAGTTCTCAGTCGAAGTATGGATACAGTTAAATATGACCTAATCGTATGGGGACAAATTAGCTCAATGGTTAGAGCATCAGCCCGGAAAGCCGAAGGTCCTGGGTTCGGGTCCCAGATGTGACCCGATCTTTTTCTGATTTTTCTGTTTCAGATTTAGATTGTGTTTCGCTAATATTATTGTCTTCATTCGTTAAAAATGTTATAATTTGAGGTTTTACCTATTATGTTAAAAATAAATATAATACAATACTATAATAATTCTTTGTCTACATAATTATTACCATAAAAATGAATAACATACCATATTTTTAGATAAAAATTTCGAGATTTATGGAAAAAGATTTGTCCCTAGATTAAAATTGTAAATTCTGTCTTCAATGTTGTTATTAATTATAAAGAGGTGTATAACTTTTTATTTTGTTAATCAAATCTTTATATTTGATAGATAAACTGATGATAAATGAAACAAATTACTTTTGTGTAAACCATTATAATCAATGTTATATAGGGAATAATTTTTTAAATAGGGAATACTTCTAGAGATTTTAATATTAGAGTTAAGGAACATATGAGGTGCTTGAATAATAATAATTATCCTGAATTTGCCAACCACGTTTTAGAAACAAATCATTCTTTTGATATAAATAAAGGGTTAAAATTTTTACACACAAACACAACAGATTTACAATTAGCAAACTTAGAAATTTTAGAAATTAGAAAAAGTGTTAATAGTAAATTAAATATTATAAAAAATCTTTTTTTTAACTAGCCATCTCTTTAATTTATTTTTATATCAATGTTTATATTTATAATATTTTTTTGTTTTTGTTCAAACAACCTGATTATCTTTTGTTTTTTTTTTTAATTCTTTTAATACCTACATAATGTAATGTTAACATATTCTAAAATAATTTTTATTATTTATTTTATATAATTGTTTTTACGATATTTTTAACTAATTAATCTTTTTAACTAATTAATTTTAATTTTTAACTAATAATCTCTGAAGTATTTTTGTTTATTGTTCTTTTTGTTATTTTTATTCATGTTATTATCCTGACGAAGAAACTATCGGTTTTGAAACATATAGATAGATATTATCACATTGATTATAGTGGTTTACACAAAAGTAATTTGTTTCATTTAAATTAAATGATGTCACAAAGTAAGATTGAAGAAAAAATGATTTAACTATTAAAAGTATTAATATTTTGTCCCTGGAAATGTCCACTTTGGTTAAGTTACCAACTTATTTACCAATTTAGGTTACTTAGGGAGTTTTTCACCATCCTCCTAATAGTTATCTATACTGTGACGAATATTATTAAAAATAAAAATAAAATACTTGCAATAGTTAGAAAACTCAGCCAACTTATACAATATATATGGGCACTATTTATAGGTTCGAGTATCGAGTAATAAACTAATAAATAAACCATAAATCGTAAATCGAACATGATAAGCTGTTAGGGGGGATGGTGAGAAACCCCCTTATTGAATTTTAAATGCGGATTCTTTTTTTGAAAAATGAAAACATAAGATCACTCACATTTTCTTTCCCGTTCTGTTTGAGTTGCGTCCGCTTCTCCATATCCGCAAAGCGCCGTTCTTGACCCTCCAAGTCACCGGAGTTCAAGTTATTTAACCTGCAGATGAATATATATTAGTTTTGAGAAGTTTTGCAGATCTTGTCATAGTGGAGGAAATCGCCCCTATAACTTACCTTACTTATAAGTTACCTATAACAGAATCAGATAAACTTTTAGAATAGCTGGTCCCACGGACCATCATAGGTTACGGGCATAAATTATTGTAAACGCCTATTCCCACGCGATGAATGTAAATTTTCATTTTATGTAATTGAAATTTTAAATGCAATGCCCGAATTCAAATAGTTGGCTTTTATTGAAATTAAGTTAAATCAAAAGGTTTTTCTAAAAAAATATTTGTATTAAGCGTACCAGTAATGGGGAAATTTTACCAAGTCTGAGTATACATAACGAAAAAACCAGAAATACGTGACATGAAATTTGTAAAAAATGACATTAACTCAACAAAACTCTTATAGTGATTTATTTTTGGGGTATTATGCCGTGTTGCGCTATTTCCTTTAGCCAACTTTTCAGACAGCATTACAGTATCCATCATTAGGGCAAAAATTCTCTCACTATTTCCGTGACTGCGTGAAACCGTCCAAGACGATAACAAGATAATAATATAAGCAGATAACCTTATTAAGGCTTAATATAATTATATATTCTTATACAATTTTCTCACTACAAAGTAGATTAATAGTTTCTTACTCCGCCTACTGGTTAATACGGAATATTTTTTATGCAAACAGTTAGATTTTGATTTATTATTACGAAAATTGAGTATTTATGTCGGGAGAGACGAAAAAACATGTATTTTATATTTCAATTTTATAAGATTATTTCACTTACGCGAAGTATTTGACAGCCACGTTTGGCCAAGTGAAACGGGACTTATACAACTTCAATTACTACAATATACAACTATTTACGTGCACAAAATAGGTTATTAGGTTCTTAGGCTGGGTAACCTAAGTAATTCGTGCGTATTTAGATTGAAAAAAATTGCAAATATCAAATCCAAAGAAATGGCGGCAAAGGAAATTTCCGCTCCGTATTATCCGTGCGTATCCGTGTATCGAAATTCGAATTCCGTATTATCCGGTAAGCGGAGTAGTAAACATTTACCCTAAGTAGTTTTAATCGTGTACTCGATGACGTAGGGTTTGTCATTGTCGGATTCTAGACTATAATAAATATTACGTAAGCGTTCAAAAACGGTTTTTATTTGGATAGAAAAATTAATAGGTGTCATGTGATAAGTAAATTTGGTATTTATTATCCTAACTTTCGACAAGTTTATCCGGTACATGTACAGACAATCATTATAAGCCACACAACACTGCGAGTCCGGCAAAAAAACGGTCCGTTGTCCGTGGAAACAACGGATTAGGCATTAGACAAAGATTATGGAAATCACACTTCATATTGACAATTACTAAAATAAACAACTAATTACATGGACAAAATAGATGATTAGGTTTTCCTAAGTAATTCATGCGTATTTAGTTGAAACAAAACTCACCCAAATGTCAATGCATACAAAAAAATTAAAATAGCGGCAAAATTATCGTTTTAATTGAATTTAATTGAATAGAAATCTCAAGAGATTAAGAAAATTTCCGGTTGGCAATAAAATCCGAATAAATGGATTTTTTTTTAATTCATCCGAAAACTAAAAACTGTATTTGTAAGGTGATGAAATACGCTTTCAAATTTTATTATTAGAAATAAACATAATTTTGGAAATATCATTTTTTTTTAAATAAAAAACCAAAAAGTTTTAAAAATGATTCACCTCACGATTTTTCTAACATAAATTAGACACTGATAAAGTTTAAAAAAATACACACATACTTTAGACTTTAAACCAATGAATTATAAACGTTATTCACCTCACTTTTTTGTCGTTTTATAAAAAAATTCACTTGTTTCATAATTCTTCTCAAATTACGGTTAGACACTTTGGTTTTATGGACGTCCACATTTTAATTTGTCTGTGGTTACCTTCTAGATTTGAACACAAAGCGTGATGTTATCTCTTTCTAACACTGGATCATATTTCTCACCATGGCGGTAAAGGAGAAATAACGATACCTATGAAACCTATGTGAGTTGTTCTCAAAAGCGAGCAATTTAGCCTGAAGGGTTAGTCATTGATGTCTGGAAGCAAATACAAACTCAATTTTTTTTTTATTGGATAAATATATTTTAAATTAAAAAAAAGGTATATCTTATAACAGTATAACATATTTGTGCACACCGATTGTATCGTAAGTTTGAAAAGAAAAATCTTGGAAATTAATTTGGAACGCGATTTACCGGTTTCTCGCTTGCACTACGAGTTTATGGACACGTATAATAACGTGTCGTTCTCTATAGAGAGAAAAAAGCCTTATTTTTAAACGCCCGAGGTCTCAAAAGTTGCCTACGATCTGTAGCTATTCGAAAACATAAAAATAAATGAAATTGGTGTTCACTATTAACTCGCTAAAATGGCCGAAAGTTTCGAAAAAAATTAGATTTCGTGATTCTGGAAAAAAGGGTCTATATTTTATATTTTGCAATAAAATCCAAATAAATGCAACATCTCTGAATGTATCCGAAAACTAAAAACTGTTTTAAAAAGGTGATGAATTACCCTTTCAGATTTTATAATTAGAAAGAAAGTTTGAAAAATGGCTCATCTTACGTTTTTTTAAACTAAAATTACTGATAACGAAAAAGAAATAAAAACACAATCATAATTTATTATGCAATGTTAATAATAAACGTTTTCGTGAACTCGGTTTTTGTACGTTTCATGTAAAAATAAGTTTAAAAAAATTCTCAAAGTTTCATAATTGTTATCTATTTGTTAACGATCTGAAGTTATTCTAGGGATCGATGAGAAGTTACCGAAAGTTATCGATAGAATTCTTATCGATGACGGTACTAAGGGGCATGTATTTTATTATTAGGCAGCGTTATAGCGCAATTTCCAAGCGAAAAAAGGATGAATATACTAGTTCCAGCGAGAGAGTGTACGTTACGTCATCGTTCTAGTATATTCTTTGACGCGCACCAAGAGGACTAACGTTGGTGACATCCGCAGTAGCAATTTTTTTTCTTATAAAAAGACTCGATTATTTCAAAAACGTGTTCTACTTGCAGTATTTAATTAAAGCATCTTAAATATTTATTACTAAGCGATGTAATTTTCAAACGAAAAACACATTATTTGCATTACTTGGTAGTGCAGAAAGTTTAAAAATATATTCAAAATTACGTTGAATACAATTCGATACCTCTAAATAAAATTAACTGCAAAATTAGCACAGTCAATATAACTGATTAAAATTTAAAAAAAAAAACACTTACGTATAATTAATTTAGCAATTATTACCATAACTTTATACTGTGAGAAAAGTGTACGGCGAACGTTTAGGAAATCTTCAGCGGGAAAAAATTGTTAAACATTTGCTGGCGGCTTGAGTACACCACGCGCAACTCGCCACGCGTAACTTTCCACGTGTCAATTATACATCTGCTTTCGTGAGTACTAGAGTACTACCACGAGCCACGTGTTACTTTCCACGTGTCGTGTTGTGAAATAGTTGAGATTTTAAAATAAATCAATTACAGGTTATTATGCAATACGTGACACCGAAAATATATTTTTTAATATTTCAAGTACTCTTTCTTGCCGCTAGGAATTTGCATTATGAACGTTCAGGTACATATAAGTATTTAACAAAAAAATCATAATATATCCTGTTTTGGTGACCTATAATTATGATTTTTTATTATAAAATATCATAGAACAGCTACACATTTCGAATACTTGAGACATTTTTTTTAAATTTCCTTAAAAACGGAATTTAATTATTTTTAATTTATTCAAAAAATTCTCCTAAAATATCGTGAAAGATGCACTTATTTTGCTAGAAATATTTTGACAGATCGAAAGAGAGACAAAGGGAGAAAAATTACATATTTAACACATTTTTTGGATTTATTGTCTTTAGACAGCATTTCAAATTTCCGCTATGGATTGACATTTGAGCGTTTCGTTTCAATTAAATACGCCCGAATTATTTAGTTGGTATTATTATAGTTATAATATTTAAAACTCACGTTTTGCAGTGAAGGTTTGAAGCCAAATGAATTGACATTCAAAGCTGGTGGCTGGTTTGCCGCACACGTCCCCGCTCGCCGGAGGGCTACGAGAGAATGGGCCGGACTCGGGACTGGGCGCGCTGAAGAAATGAACGCATCCCCACTACAAATATTAACGCGCGGTGTCATTTTATTATGTTGCCCTCCTTGCGAACCATTGATAATATTTTATGTTTTTCAAATGCTAAAAACTTGGAGGAATAAAAACAGCGCGAAAATGTTTTAGTTCAGGAAGGTAGGTTATTTGATTTATTTTTTGTTTACTATTACATGAGATTGAATCTTATAAATTATTAAATCACGGTGTATTTCACATTTTAAAAGTTATTCTTATTAATTTATTTATTAACCATATATAAATTATCTATATATAAATTAGATTCTTAGCTATAAAAGTCTACGTTTTATATTTTATAAGTAATATATCTACCTAATAATGTCATTTCCAATAACATGTGTTCCCAAATATGTCCTGTGCGTGCAAACTGTATCTAAATTTCTCTAATAAAGAATAAACAGTCGTAAACTCAAGGGACCTCCCAGGTACCTAAGTATGGTCTTGTATATTTTATGCCTGTGCGGAGTATAAACAAAGCAATATATACATATTTACATTTTAGCGCAGCATCACGTTTTTTAGTCAAATGCATTGTACATATAGTTTTGTATTAGTGATCAATGAACCAGTGGATGCAATCTTTTAGCGATTAGTTTTTATAATGGTTTGACTAGTATGTATTGAGAAATGAGATTGTAGAAATGTATTATAAATTTGTACAGCGCCCTTGAGGTGATTTATCACAAAATATTTTTCATAAAAACGGAACTATACGAATCAATTATTAATTATTGCCAACCTTATATCTACCTTTACAGTTTGGGTGGCGGTAACCCCAAGTGGTTCGCCACATTTGGTGATTTAGTAGGGGTGTCCGGGTTTATGGGTTGGAGCTTGTCTAGGTCTTGGCAGCGGATGTATTTGCCCACCTGCTGCATGGCGGGCCGGATCGGCAGAGACTGGTTGAGATAGACCTAACCTAGATCTCTCCATCCGGACTCTCGGGACCCATTGCCTTGAACCGCTGTGGGAGAAATGGATTCACACATCCGTCACTCCTGGACTAACTAACCCCCAGACTTCTACCCACTCCTCGTACCTTTTTCCTACCCACAGCTTCCTCTCCTTCCTTTTCCTACAAATACCCTCCACACAGCATCCCTAAAGATGACGTACGCCCCGAATGAAATTGTTTTCCTCAGGTCCTCCTGTATGGAGCTAATGTAATAAAGAGTTATGTGTTATTTGTATAAAGGGTGTCTGTGGTTTGTTTTTTTCTACAAATCTACAGTTTTATTCCAATACTGATGAAATTTTGCACACTGGACACTCCCTTTTTAATTTCACTCCCTCAAAGCAGAATTCTGATACTTATTGATGAAATTGTACATTTGACGTTCAAAACGAGAGGAAAATTACAGACTACATCTCTTTGCAATGCAATCTTTAGAGCACTGGCGTCGGGTACTGAACTTGTTCTACCGGTATTTCAATGAAAGATGCTCCATGGAACTAGCGCCATTGATTCCTTCGACACCGGTGCACATTCGAAAAACACGTCAAACACGCGGCCAACTACACAGTTGTCATCTGTCACATCGTTTCTACAACTCGTTAGTTAGGTACTAGCAGGTAGTGTTGGTTCATTTATGTAGCAGATACTAGCTACCAGTGTATAACTGAAAAACAACTATGTTATATTATTGAAGTTTTGCGGGTCTATAGTAGGGCTGTAGAGCTTCACCTCACAATGATACACTATTGCAACACGTGTAATGTCTACAACAAAACAACTCCAAAACAATCTTTCTCCTGGATTTTGGTTGGAATTTTGATAATACTTTTGGTACTTCAAATAACGAAAAGTTTTAAGTGATATAACAAGTGACATTCAAAACATTTCGATAGGTCAATTAGACAATTTTTTTTAATAAGTTTTTTAGTTCAGAAAAAAAGAAATAACATTTTCACTTACTTAACTAGAATTTGAATTAAATTACATTACATTACAATAGATTAAATTAAAATATATTATCATACAATATATTATCGTACAATATTATTCACTTTCACTATATTGTTGTTTGTGAATAAAAAAAAATATTTTTTTTTTAATTTACACACTTTTTTCGTTTTTAATATCATTTGAAAGGCAATTAATAAGAATTGATGAATCTCCGAATGAAATTCCGAATCCAAAGACCTTTTTACGTAACCGGCAATTTTATTTAAGTCTGGTTTAACCAGAAATGCTAAGAAAGTAAAGTCTTATATATGTTTATTTATTTGTTTTTTCCACCAAGGCAATTCACCTAGAATTAGTGACTGATTTAACTTCAACGGTATTTGTGAATGCATTGAAGAGTTTCATAGCTAGGAGGGGAAAATCCTCACGACTGTTCACTGATAAAGAAATCCATAATTTTCTAGCTCAGAAGAATATTAGCTGGAGTTTCTTGCCTCCCAATTCACCGCATCACGGGGGACTTTTGGAAAGTGCGGTCAAAATGACCAAATTGCATTTGAAAAAACAAAGCGGTCAACTGTGCTGAAATATGAAGGCATGAATACCATACTTATTCAGATAGAGGCTTTAAATTCCCGACCTCTAACTCCATTATCATGTGATCCAAATGATGTGAACGCCCTCACCCCTGCTCACTTCCTTATAGGCGACAACCTGTTAGCTTTGCCTGAGCTCGATATCCAGCATCTGCCTGCAAATATTTATATTTACCAAAAGATGTCTACCGTCGTTCAATCTTTTTGGCACATATGGAGCCGGGAATACCTAGCTGAATTGCAGAACAGAGTCAAATGGCAAGAGGGGCATCAACTCAGTTTGCAGCCTGGTGACATGGTAGTCATCAAGGACAACCGACTACCTCCGCAATACTGGAGGATGGCGCGAGTGACGGAGATCCACCCTGGCCAAGACGGATGCGTCCGCGTCGTCTCCCTGAGGACGGCGAGAGGTGTCACCAAAAGAGCCGTGACACATCTCTGTCTACTATGGTATCTATACTACCCATGGAGGATCTTTCCTCGGACCTGGTTCAAGAACCATCTTCAACATAAAAGTGATGTGTCTTAAATTTAAAGGGCCATCAGGCTCATCAGTGCCAAGGGTGTATAATATAACTATCTTTCCAATTGGTGGAGCGCACCAGAAGATTTTACGTTACTAAACACTTATTAGTTTTAAGTAATTACATAATATTATTATGTCATTTTTTTGTTTATAGATATTTTTTTAATTTCAAGTCAGACATAGAATTGGTTGTACGTTTTGTTGTAAGTTTTTTTGTTATTATTTTTGTTTTCATTATATTGAATGTTGTTTTTTGTATGTAAACCTGATGGGGCAAATCCACCAATACTGCAATCTCCTCTACTACATTATTTTGTGAAAAACGACTATTCCTTAATACTCGTTTTGGGGCGGGAATGTGTTAAGATTTCAGGTACACAGGTACTGAAATATTAATTGTTTATACTGGCCAACCTAATGGTTATGGCAACATTTGGTTTTATTGGCGATTGCCGGGAAATTATTATTTTTTTTTACATTAGCTCCACACAGGAGGCCCTTTGGGAAAAATTCCCTCAGGGTGTATGTCATCTTTGAAGATGCTGTGTGGAGGGTTTTCTAAGGGAAAGGAAGGAGAGGAAGACCTGGGAAGGAAAAGGGTTTGAGGGGTGGGTAGGAATCTGGGGATAAATATGTCCAGGAGTGATGGTTGTGTGAAGCCATCCCTCCCACTTCGGTGCAAGGTGATGGGTCGAGAGGGTCCGGCTGGAGAGATCAAAAGGTCTCCGTTAACTAGTCTCTCCCTATCCGGCTTGCCACGCAGATGGTCGGCAGACGTATCCGCCCCCAAGACCCGGACAAACCTAACCCCATGAACCCGGGCACCCCTGCTAAGTCACCAAACGTAGCGAACCACTTGGGGTGACCTGTGACACAGGTGTTGGTCGTCCAATAAATGGTTCGCGGGGCGGCGGTACCCGTACTTGCCTCCCAAATTAATAATTATTTATAGTATTATAAATGATTTGTGCTTTTATCTTTCTCTTCTCTTTTACCTTCCGTTTGGGCGGGTCGTTTTGCGAAAATGTCGGCTGCTAGGTTTTTTTTTCAGAGAGATTGCAATATTTGGGACTCATGACATGAGCTATGAGCTGCCCTACGAGTCTTATTACCGAAATAAAGACCAGATTACAAGTGTTTTTGGGAGTTATTATTTTTCTGTTTCTCCATCAAACACACACTTCCTTGGAATCCGGCGGGACCAACGCCAGATTGCTTCGTCAGGAGAGCGGGAAATCAAGATCCTGAACAATAACATACTTGTTGTTACAGTTATACACTGGTAGCTAGTAGGTACGTATACGAATTAATGGAGGTACAATTAATGGGTTAACTCCACATATTAGGCCTTTTAGGAAAATAACTACCTTCTGGTCCGATCATCTGGTCATCTTTAATGCTGATACGTTTTTAAATTTTCACGGTCAAAAGCATTTCCGTTGTTTGTTTTTGGGGTGTTATGCCGTGTTGCGCTACCTCCTTCTTTAGCCGACGTTTCGGACAGCGTTGCACTGTCCATCATCATGGCAGATCCGGCAGCTACAACATCCACATCCATGCCAACTACACATCGTCGGATATGCCGGATCTGCCTTGATGATGGACACTGCAACGCTGTCCGAAACATCTTCTAAAGAAGGAGGTAGCGCAACACGGCATAACACCCTAAAAACAAACAACGAAAATCTTTAATGCTCTTCGATGCTGTGTGGAGGGTATTTTTGTAGAAAGGAAGGAGTGAACCTGGGTCTTGAAGAAACCCATATTGTAGGAGGGAGAAAACACGGAGGCCGGCAAATCGTAACACGCTGAGCTCAAACTCAAGAACGAGTTGTAGAAACGGTGTGCAAAGGTTGGCCGCGTGTTTGAAGTGTTTTTCGAATTTGCACCGCTTCCGAAGGAATCAATGGCGTTAGTTGCACGGAGCATCTTTCATTGAAATACCGGTAGAAAAAGTTCAGCACCCGACGCCAGTGATCTAAAGATTGCATGTATTTAATAAGAATAACACAGAGCCTTTGAGATGAATTTTCATAAAAACGGCGCTGAACAAATTATCCAAATATTATTATTGCCCGGGCTTTATGCACTTTTCCGAAATGAGATGTAGTCTGTAATTTTCAGAATTCTGCTTTAAGAGAGTGAAATAAAAAAAGGTAATGTCAAGTGTGCAAAATTTCATCAGCCTTGGAATAAAACTGTAGATTTGTAGAAAAAAACAAACCACAGACACTCTTTATACAAATAACACATAACTCTTTATTACATTAGCTCCATACAGGAGGACCTGAGGAAAACAATTTCATTCGGGCCTTAGTCGTCTTTAAAGATACTGTGTGGAGGGTCTTTTTAGGGAAAGGAAGGAGAGGAAGCTGTGGGTAGGAAAAAGGTATCAGGAGTGGGTAGAAGTCTGGGGGTCAGTGGGTCCAGGAGTGACGGATGTGTGAATCCATTTCTCCCACAGCGGTTCAAGCCAATGGGTCCAGAGAGTCCGGATGGAGAGATCTAGGCTTGGACTATCTCAACCAGTCTCTGCCAATCCGGCCCGCCATGCAGCAGGTGGACAAATTCATCCACTCCCAAGACCTAGACAAGTCCCAACCCATGAACCCGAGGTGGAAGCCGATGGGTTCAGAGATTCTGGATGGAGAGATCTAGGTTAGGTCTCTTTCAACCAGTCTCTCCCGATCCGGCCCGCCATGCAGCAGATGGGTAAATTAATCCGCCGCCAAGACCTATACATGCCTTAACCCACGAACCCGGGCTCCCCTACTAAATCACCAAATGTGTCGAAACACTTGGGTTTACCGCCACTCAAATTGTAAAGGTAGATATAAGGTTGGTAATAATTAATAAATGATTTGTATAGTTCCGTTTTTATGAAAAATATTTTGTGATAAATCACCTCAAGAGCGCTGTACAAATGTATAATACATTTCTACAATCTCATTTATCAGTACATACTAGTCAAACCATTATAACAACTAATTGCTAAAAGATTGCATCCACTGGTTCATTGATCACTAATACAAAACTATATGTACAATGCATTTGATTAAAGAACGTGATGCTGCGCTAAAATGTACATAAAGATTGCTTTGTTTACACTCCGTACAAGCATAAAATATACAGGACCACACTTAGCTGGGAGTCACTTGATTTTACGACTGTTTATTGTTTATTAGAGAAATTTATACACAGTTTGCACGCAGATGACATATTTATTTGGGAACAAACGTTATTGGAAATGCCTTAGGTAGCATAAATGAATTAGGTAGATATATATATTACCTATAAAATATAAAACGTAGACATTTATGGTTAAGTATCTAATTGGTAAATGTTTACTACTCCGCTTACCGGATAATACGGAATATTTCTTGTCGAAGTTCGATACACGGATAATATGGAGCGTTTCTTTTATCAATAGACAATCAAACACAATCAAATGTGACATTTGCCGATAGTACCAACCTTATAAAATAAATTCTTGTTAACGAGTGTAGGTACAGTACTTACCTACTTTCTGGTTGAGCTCATTCATACAATATAATCGTAAAATTAAACACTTATAACCTAACCTAGATTTTGATTTTTCAAGTAGTTTTGCGGCTACGCTAGGTTTGTGATACAAAAGAAAGTGCCCCCTTCGTAGCGCCTGCTGGAGTCAAGGCAAGGAAAACATCCCAGTTTTCAAGTAGTTTAGCGGCTACGCTAGGTTTATGTAACATGGTTTGTGGTATAAAAGAAAGTGCCCCCTTCGTAGCTCCTGCTCGCGTCAAGGCAAGAAAAACATCCCAGTTTTCAAGTAATTTAGCAGCTACGCTAGGTTTGTGTAACATGGTTTGTGATATAAAAGAAAGTGCCCCCTTCGTAGCGCCTGCTCGCGTCAAGGCAAGAAAACCATCCCAGTTTTCAAGTAGTTTAGCAGCTACGCTAGGTTTGTGTAACATGGTTTGTGATATAAAAGAAAGTACCCCTTCGTAGCGCCTGCTCGCGTCAAGGCAAGAAAAACATCCGAGTTTTCAAGTTGTTTAGCGGCCACGCTAGGTTTGTGTAACATGGTTTGTGATAAAAAAGTGAATAAAATTTATAAAAAATATTTACTGAAATTAAAAACATATTTTTTTGCGTCATTTTATTTCCAAAACTCCAGTAAATTAGTGTTTACCTAACACGCCCAGATTTCGTGATGGCTTCAAAATTTTCTAGCCTCGATTTTTGCGTATGGCAATCTTTATTAATATTTTAGCATTAGAAGATGTGAAAATGAATGTGTGTTGTCTATGAAATTGTGAATAGAATATGGCCAAATATATCGAAGATTTCATACCGCGCAAGTGAATTAATATAAACAAAATTAAAATGTTAAATGCATATTTTTTGCATGTTTTTTATCTCCCCCGACGTATAAACTTATTTTTCGTAATAATAAAGCTAAATCTAACAGTTTTAATAAAAAATATTCCGTATTAACCAGTAGGCGGAGTATGAAACTATTAATTTCTAATTTTGTGATAATAAATAACTTAATAAGAATAACTTTTAAAAAGTGAAATACACCGTGATTTAATAATTTATAAGATTAAATCTCATTTAATAGTAGACAAAAAATAAATCAAATAACCTACCTTCCTGAACTAGAACATTTTTGCGGTGTTTTTATTCCTCCAAGTTTTTAGCATTTGAAAAACATAAAATATTTATAATATTATCAATTGTTCGCAAGGAGGGCAACATAATAAAATGACACCGCGCGTTAATATTTGTAGTGGGGATGCGTTCATTTCTTCAGCGCGCCCAGTACCGAGTCCGGCCCATTCTCCCGTAGCCCTCCGGCGAGCGGAGACGTGCGCGGCAGACCAGCCACCAGCTTTGAATGTCAATTCATTTGGCATCAAACCTTCACTGCAAAACGTGAGTTTTAAATATTATAACTATAATAATACCAACTAAATAATTCGTGCGTATTTAATTGAAACAAAACACTCAAATGTCAATCCATAGCGGAAATTTGAAATGCTGTCTAAAGACAATAAATCCAAAAAATGTGTTAAATATGTAATTTTTCTCCCTTTGTCTCTCTTTCGATCTTTGTCAAAATATTTCTAGCAAAATAAGTGCACCTTTCACGATATTTTACGAGAATTTTTTTGAATAAATTAAAAATAATTAAATACCGTTTTAAAAGAAATTTACAAAAAATGTCTCAAGTATTCGAAATGTGTAGCTGTTCTATTGTATTTTATAGTAAAAAAAATCATAATTAAAGGTCTTCAAAACAGGATACATTATGATTTTTTCAAAAAATACTTATATGTACCTGAACGTTTATAATGCAAAATCCTAGCGGCAAGAAGGAGTACTTGATTTATTAAAAAATATATTTTCGGTGTCACGTATTGCATAATAACCTGTAATTGATTTATTTTAAAATCTCAACTATTAGTAAACGTGGAAAGTAACACGTGGCTCGTGGTAGTACTCTAGTACTCACGAAAGCAGATGTATAATTCTTTTTTCCCGCTGAAGATTTCCTAAACATTCGCCATACACTTTTCTCGCAGTATAAAGTTATGGTAATAATTGCTAAATTAATTATATGTAAGTGGTTTTTTTTAAATTTTAATCAGTTATATTGACTGTGCTAATTTTGCAGTTAATTTTACTTAGAGATATCGAATTGTTTTCAACGTAATTTTGAATATATTTTTAAACTTTATGCACTACCAAGTAATGCAAATAATGTGTTTTTCGTTTGAAAATTACATCGCTTAGTAATATATATTTAAGATGCTTTAATTAAATACCGCAAGTAGAACACGCCTTCGAAATAATCGAGTCTTTTTATAAGAAAAAAAGTTGCTACTGCGGATGTCATCGACGTTAGTCCTCTTGTTGCGCGTCACAGAATATACTAGAACGATGACGTAACGTACACTCTCTCGCTGGGACTAGTATATTCATCCTTTCTTCGCTTGGAAATTGCGCTATAACGCTGCCTAATAATAAAACACAGGCCCCTTAGTACGGTCATCGATAAGAATTATATCGATAACTTTCGGTAACTTCTCATCGATCCCTAGAATAACTTCAGATCGCCAACAAATAGATAACAAATATGAAACTTTGAGAATTTTTTAAAACTTATTTTTACATGAAACGAACAAAAACCGAGTTCACGAAAACGTTTATAATAAATACGTTGCATAATAAATGATGATTGTGTTTTTATTTATTTTTCGTTATCAGTAATTTTAGTTAGAAAAAACGTAAGATGAGCCATTTTTCTAACTTTTTTCTAATTATAAAATCTGAAAGGGTATTTCATCACCTTTCCAAAACAGTTTTTAGTTTTCGGATACATTCAGAAATGTTGCATTTATTTGGATTTTATTGCAAAACTGGAAATATTTTGACCCTGATAAAGTAGGTCTAGGTCCGAGGGGTTAATACATTCGACGTCAACAGTTCTGCACTAGACCTAGGAACGATGAAAAGTTACCGAAAGTTATCAATACAATCCTGTGACCGTGCAAGGGGTCCTGAACCTCCAGCACGGTCAATCGATACGTTTTGATAGGATAACTTCTCGTAGTTCCCTAGGACAACTGCTGATCGCTAACGTACAAACAACAGTTGACGTCGAATAAATTAAGAACACTTAGTCTTTGTGAACTGTTACTTATTCGATAAAGACCTGCGGTCATGCTAGGGAACGATGAGATGTTACCGAAAGTTATCAATTCAATCTTATACGTTAGGGTGTGTCAATTATTTCAACTTTAAATTCAGAAACACCTGGTATCCATAAAGTCGCGTCTTACAAAGAAAATGAGAACTGCATATAAATTTATTCAAAAAGAATGGTTAATAGCTCGCTAAAATGCATTGAAATTGTTTTTAAATTACAGTAATTAATATTTTTTTACTATAATTACTGTTGTCATAACATATGTTATCCGTTGTCATACATGTTATCATAAAATTTTGAGCATCCTTTATTTTTTATTCGTCGTATTTTGTTGAAAAGTTTTGGTATAGTTATTGGGAAAAAATTCGGTACTTGGGAAACACTCCGAAAAAATAAGTTGAATTATTTTTATACTAACTTTGGGCTGGAAAATCCGAATCTGAAGGAATTAGGTTGGGGAGGTCAATATCAACTGAGTTACAGGACTTTAAAGTTTCGTACACAGGAACAAATCCGCAATGCATTTTTGACATATTGTACTGAAAAGTCAAAGTGATTCAATGATGCCAACCTCAGAAAATTGCAAAGTGTTGCCATTAAGCAATAATATGCTAGGTTTGTGTAACATGGTTTGTGATACAAAAGGATGTTCCCCCTTTATAGCGCCTGCTCACGTCAAGGCAAGAAAAACATCCCAGTTTTCAAGTAGTTAAGCGGCTACGCTAGGTTTGTGTAACATGGTTTGTGATAAAAAAGTGATTGACACATTCTATTCACATAATAACATTGATATTATTGCTTAATGGCAACACTTTGCAATTTTCTGAGGTTGGCATCATTGAATCACTTTGACTTCTTCAGTACAATATGTCAAAAATGCATTGCGGATTTGTTCCTGTGTACGAAACTTTAAAGTCCTGTAACTCAGTTGATATTGACCTCCCCAACCTAATTCCTTCAGATTCGGATTTTCCAGCCCAAAGTTAGTATAAAAATAATTCAACTTATTTTTTCGGAGTGTTTCCCAAGAACCGAACTTTACCCTAGTTATTGTTTAGTATCTTGATTTTGTCCAGAAAAAGTGTTATTTTCCCTTTTTATATTTTTAACAAACACATCACATAGTATGATTAAAACATGTGCGTTCTTTGGACTATAGTTATGGAATAAAAATTAAGTTAAAAAAATAAAATATTGACCCTTTTTTTCTCGAATCACGAAATCTAATTTTTTTTTAAACTTCCGGCCATTTTAGCGAGTTAATAGTGAACACCAATTTCATTTTTTATATTTTCGAATACCTAGCTACAGATCATACGCAACTTTTGAGACCCCGGGCGTTTAAAAATAAGGCTTTTTTCTCTATATAGAGGGCGACACGCTATTTATTATACATGTCTATAAACTCGTAGTGCAAGCGAGAAACTAGTAATAATTGTATGACTCGTTCTTGTCTTCAACAGCTCGGCTGTGGAACGATTTGCCGGCCTCTGTGTTTCTTCCTTCCTATAACATGGGTCTCTTCAAGACCCACGTTCACTCCTTCCTCTCCTCAAAAAGACCTTCCTCACAGCATCTTTAAAGATGACATAGGCCCTGAGGGAAATTATTTTCCTCAGGGCCTCCTGTGTGGAGTTAATGTAAAAAAAAAAAGTAAATCGCGTTCCAAATTAATTTCCAATTTTTTTCTTTTCAAACTTACGATACAATCGGTGTGCACAAATATGTTATACTGTTATAAGTTATACCGTTTTTTTTTCATTTAAAATATATTTATCCGATAAAAACAAATTAAAATTTGGACGTCCATAAAACCAAAGTTTCTGGCCGAATTTGAGAAGAATTATGAAACATGTGATTTTTTATATGAAACCGTAAAAAAGTGAGGTGACAATAAAGTTTATAATTCATTTGTCTAAAGTATGTGAGTATTTTTTTTTACATTATCAGTGTCTTATTTATGTTAGAAAAAACGTGAGGACAGTCATTTTTAAACCTTTTTTTGAATTTATTTTTAAAATATGAAATTTCCAAAATTATGTTTATTTCTAATAATAAAATTTGAAAGCGTTTTTCATCACCTTACAGAACCAGTTTTTAGTTTTCGGATGAATTAAAAAAATATTCATATTATTTGGATTTTATTGAAATAAGGAAATTTTCTAACCCTCTGGCAGATTTCTAATCAATCAAAGTTTCCCATATTAAAACGATTCTTTTGCCTCTATTTTAATTTTTTTTGTATACATTGACATTTGCTTAGTTTTGTTTCAACTTAATACGCATAAATTACTTAGGAAAACCCAATAATCTATTTTGTCCATGCAAATAGTTGTTTCTTGTAGTAATTGCAAAAATGAAGTGTGATTTCCATTATCATTAGGCATCCCTAATGCCTAATCCGTCTTTTTCACCGGGCAACGGACCGTTTTTTTGCCGGACTCCAGTATAGATAGATGGCTTATAATGATTGTTTGTACATGTACCGCATAAACTTGTCGAGAGTTAGGAAAATAATGACCAAATTTACTTATCACGTAACACCTATTAATTTTTCTATCCAAATAAAAACCATTTGGGAACGCCTACGTAATATTTATTATAGACTAGAATCCGACAATGACAAACCCTACGTAATCGAGTAGGTACACGATTAAAACTACTTTGTAGTGAGAATATACGTTTTTTAGTAAGCCTTAAAAAAGGTTGTCTGCCGGTGCGCGTCTTGGACGGTTTCACGCAGTAACGGAAATAGTGAGAGAATTTTAGCCCTAATGATGGATAATGGATACTGTAATGCCGTCAGAAACGTCGGCTAAAGAAAGTAGCGCAACACGGCATAATACCCCAGAAATAAATCACAAGAGTTTTGTTGAGTTAATGTCATTTTTTACAAATTTCATGTCACGTATTTCTGGTTTTTTCGTTATGTATACTCAGACTTGGTAAAATTTCCCGACTACTGGATACGCTTAATACAAATATTTTTTTAGAAAAACCTTTTGATTCAACATAATTTTAATAAAAGCCAACTATTTGCATTCGGGGCGATGTAAAATATTGCATTTAAAATTTCAATTACATAAAAGAAAATTTACATTCGTCGCGTGGGAATAGGCGTTTACAGTTATTTATGTCCGTATCCTATGATGGTCCGTGGGACCAGCTATTCTAAAAGTTTATCTGATTCTGTTATAGGTAACTTATAAGAAAGGTAAGTTATAGGGGCGATTTCTTCCACTATGACAAGATCTGCAACACTTTCAAAATTAATATATACTTGTTTGCAGGTTAAATAACTTGAACTCCGATGACTTGGAGAGTCGAGAACGGCGCTTTCCGGATATGAAGAAGCGGACGCAACTCAAACAGAACGGGAAAGAAAATGTGAGTGATCTTATGTTTTCCTTGTCCAAAAACAGATTCCGCATTTAAAATTGAATAGGGGGGTTTCTCACCATCCTCCTAACAGCTTATCCATACTTTAAAGATCATGTTCGATTTACGATTTATGATTAATTTATTAGTTTATTACTCGGTACTCGAACCTATGAATAGTGCCTATATATTGTATGAGTTGGCTGAGTTTTCTTACTATTGCAAGTATTTTATTTTTATTTTTAATAATATTCATCACAGTATAGATAACTATTAGGAGGATGGTGAAAAACTCCCTAAGTAACCTAAATTGGTAAATAAGTTGGTAACTTAACCAAAGTGGACATTTTCAGGGACAAAATATTAATACTTCAATTTTTCTTCAATCTCACTTTGTGGCATCATTTAATTTAAATGAAACAAATAACTTTTGTGTAAAACACTATAATCAATGTTATAATATCTATCTATATGTTTCAAAACCGATAGTTTCTTCGTCAGGATAATAACATGAATAAAAATAACAAAAATAACAATAGACTAAAATACTTCAGAGAGAGGTGATTAATTACTTAAAAATATCGTAAAAACAATTATATAAATTAAAAAATATATTTTTTTTAGAATATGTTAACATTACATTATGTAGGTATAAAAGAATTTTAAAAAAATTACAAAAGATAATCAGAATGTTTAAAAAAAAAAAAATATATATAAAAATTAATATGAAAATAAATTAAAGAGATGGCTAGTTAAATTTTTTTTTTTAATAATATTTAATTTACTATTAACACTTTTTCTAATTTCTAAAATTTCTAAGTTTGCTAATTGTAAATCTGTTGTGGTTGTGTGTAAAATTTTTAACCCTTTATTTATATCAAAAGAATGATATGTTTCTAAAACGTGGTTGGCAAATTCAGAATATATTAATATTAATGCTCTTGACCACCAGATTTTAAGACAATCGCAGTCTCGCGAAAAACGACCACTCTGCCCCTCGAGTTTAACCGACCTCAGAGCTGATTTTCGCGAGACATCGACCGTGGATAAAAATACATACGATTTTTTCAGACCTGATTTGTATGGGAAAAATTCAGCCAGAATTTTACCAATTGCAAATTTTCATATAAAAAAACTGATGCAAAAAAAATAAACTGCTAATAAAACTGATGTATGAAAACCTAGCGGCGAAAACTAGAAGCGCTCATTATTCGACGAAGAAATTCAAAGTTGTATTTCCAGCCGCCAGGTTCGCCCATCAAAAAAGGAAAAATTTATCGTCAGACCTTCACGAAAAATTTGTGAAAGAGCCTCAGTACTAAAATCGTAAAGTGTATATTTTTTTAAATATAAGGCGTCTCACCTCAAAATTTTACATTTCGACGAGCCTCGAGGTAAATCAAAATTGCGACTTAAAAAAGATTCCCGGCTTAGATGTTTTTGTATTATTTCGACTACGACAGGTTTCGGAACATTAATAATATATTATATTTATGACTTTTCATGGAGATTTTGTCAGGATTTCTTTTCAAACGTCGGTAATTTCTGACGTTTACGAAAAAAATTCCGAGTTAAAAACTGTTAAAATGTTCGTAGCCAGTAAAAAAATGCTTTATTAAGGAAAAAATTATCGTCAGACCTTCAAAGTACTGAAATGTTGGGGCATTTTTGAAAATTATTCTATGGCGTCTCGCATGTTAATTTGACATTTCGACGAGTCTCATGTGTATCAATATTACGTCAAAAATAGCATATGTGGATAAGATGTTTTTCTATAATTTTGAAAACCATAGATTTCCGAAATCCAATAATACATTACATTTACCACATTTCATGTAAATTATTTCAGGATACATCTTCAAAAGTTGAACAAATTCTGACGTTTATGAAGAAATGCAAAATAAAAACAGGTTAAACGTTACCGGCCAGCTACATAACGTTGATTTTAATTGCTGGGTTGGTACTTTTGTAAAGACAAATAAAATTCGAACGGTTCAGGCTGCCGAGATCATAGAAAATAATTTACCAGTGGGTAGGTACCTACTTGGGTGGGAACGTTATTTTTCAAATATTGAGAATTTAACATGATGAATAAAACTGTTTAAATAACTCAGGATAATCCATTTTTTTTGCCTAATGGTGTAGGTACTTCTTTAAATAGTGCACAATAGTGTGATTATAATATCATTCGGCGTGGGTGGTGTGCATTGGTACTGCCACCCCGTGAATCATTTATTGGGTGACCAAACCCTTTATAACCGGTTAATCTGAGTCGATTTAAGAATATCTAAATATATTCAGGTTGGCAAAAAGATGTATCTCAGTGACGTTTTGCATCGTTATATGCACCAATACACACAATCCTAAGGGCGGGCTTTTTCGTGTGAATGTTTATGCATAAACTATGGATCTTACTCGACTAATTTAAAACAAAATTAGGAAAATCTACCGGGAAAAGAGAAGTTTATTTAATTTTTATAATAGCTCTACACAGGAGGCCTTGAAGAAAATAATTCCTCTCAGGGCCTATGTCATCTTTGGGGATGCTGTGTGAAGGGTTATTTTTAGGAAAGTAAGGAGATGATGTTCTGGTAAGGAAAAAGTTATGAGGGGTGGGTAGGAATCTGGGGATCAGTGTGTGGAGTGACGGACGAAAATAATTCCTCTCAGGGCCTATGTCATCTTTGGGGATGCTGTGTGAAGGGTTCTTTTTAGGAAGGTAAGGAGATGATGTTCTGGTAAGGAAAAAGTTATGAGGGGTGGGTAGGAATCTGGGGATCAGTGTGTGGAGTGACGGACGAATGATTTTATCCCTCCCACTGCGGTGCAAGGTGATGTTCCGAGAGAGCTTTGCTGAAGAACCCAAAAAGTCTCCCTAAACCAGTCTCTTCCGATCTGGTCTGCCACGAAATTGGTGGGCAGACGAATCCACCGCCAAGACCAGAACAAACCTCATGAACCCAGGCACCACTTCTAAATCAACAAACATAGCGAACCACTTGAAATGACCTATTGCAGAGGCGTTGGCCTACCCACCCAGCGAATTTTTTTAGCGTAAGATCCTCACGGCTTTTGCGGTAGGTCAGAGGCCCTAGCACGCTCGCTCTATAACGATCGATAGGATAACTATCGGTAACTTCTCATCGTTCCCTAGCATGACTACAGATCGCCAACGAATAAGTGACAGTTCACAATGACTAAGTGTCCTTAACATATTCGACATCAACTGTTGTTTGTTCGTTAGCGATGTGCAGTTGTCCTAGGGAACGATGAGAAGTTACCGATAGTTATCCTACCGATCGTTATAGAGCAAGCGTGCTAGGGCCTGAACAAAAAATTAGACTTTAGCCTTTAAAAAAATTGAGCTTTGGCGTATTTGAGAATCCTTCATTTGCAAACGAAATTGCGTCAAAATGACGGCCTCTGGCGTAAATGTTTTTTGATATATTCAATGGCAAAAGGTTTCGAAAACTTATTCAACCGTTTTTTTAGTGGCATTCCATTGAAAATATTCCACAATATCGAGCTAAAAATTTGACATTTTACAAAAAAATCCATGAAAAATTCGCTAACAAATTATACAAGATTTAAAAATATTACTGGTCAGGTGGATTGGTATAACAATAATCACTGGGTAGGTACCTACTTTGCTCCATCGAATTACAAATAAATGGTTTGAAATTAAGAGAAATCACCAAAGATGGTAGGTACTAAATGCGTTTCTTCTGGAAAAATGCCGATTGCAGTTTGTCGGTCTTTTAATTCAAATTCAGAAACAGGGTGGTAAAAAAAATTCCGCTCGAAATATACTGATTAATTTTTTTATTAAAACTCATGATTTTTTCCTTAATTTTTTTTGTTTAGAAAATATTGTCTTGCGTTTGCGACCAACGTTTTTGCGGCGCATTAAAATTTATCTAAATAAGATGCAAAGTTTTTTTTCTAATTTTCTATACATTTATCGTTATTAATAATTATTGATTACGAAAAGAGTTATGGCGTCCGTGACATCAAAAGGTGGATACTTGAAAGATGTCATTTCCATAAAAAAATATTAAAGAGTCGATTTAAAAAAAAAATCATTTTTTTAATCGATTGGTTTTTGTAATAATGAGTGAGGAAATTTTGCCGGACCCTGTCGTTCATTTCGACTGTCCAATCAGGGAGTTCAGTAGGCATGCGGATTGCATTGAATTCAAATATCGATATTTACTCTAAGTAAGAACTTCTTTCCTTTAAATCACAAAAAAAATATGATATAAAATAAAAAAAAGTAACCAAAGATGGATATTTCCAAAAAAATGTAGGTGTACACGGGGGTAGGTAGATATGCAGGTAGGTAGGAACTAAGTACTGAACAGGTACTCTGGGTAGGTAGGTATGTATGAAGGTACTTTTTATAAATTAGGTGGGTTCGATGCAGTGCTACAGATTTTTTATATGCATATAAATCGAAAAATAGATCGGTCAGGATTCGTTCGTTTACTTTGGACATTATTCAATTTTAAAATAAAAATAATTATACGTGTGCACGGGTAGCCGGATATTGTTAAAGAATTTCTTTGTGTAATTTTTTTGCTGCAGTAAAATTGAGTTTGATAAGATGGTTTTTTGTTGAACAGATATTTTTTGTTTGAGGGTTAGGTAGGTTTTTTTTCCAATACTATTCATCTGATTGCGACAAAACTTTTGGTATTTGATGTGTGCATGCCCGGGTTGGTTTCTACGCATAATAGTAAGCTCTGGCTCTATGAAATTATTTCCTATACTATTCATCTGATTGCGATGAAACTTTGGGGATTTGATGTGTGCATGTCCGGGATGGTTTCTATGCGTAATAATAAGCTCTGGCGTTATCAAATTATTTCATATACTATTCACCCGATTGAGATGAAACTTTGGAGATTTGATGTGTGCATGCCTGGGATGGTTTTTATGCATAAAAGTAAGCTCTGGCGTAATGAAATTATTTCCTTTTCTTTTCATCCGATTGAGATGAAACTTTGGGAATTCGATGTTGGCATGCTAGGGATGGTTTCTATATATAAGAATAAGCTCTGGCATTATGAAATTATTTCCAATACTATTCATCCGATTGCGATGAAACTTTGGGGATATGATGTGTGCATGCTCGAAATGGTTTTAAAATATAATAATGAGCTCTAGCGTAATGAAATTATCTACAATAATATTCATCCGATTGCGATGAAACTTTGGTGAGTTATTGTGCGCAAGCCTGCGAAGTTTTCTTTATATAATGCAGAGATTTGGCGTTATCAAATTCATACAAAAAATTTAAATAGGTGTAACGGGAGTTATTAGAAAAGTGAGTGCATATCATATAATTTAGAAACAATTTATTAGTGAAAAAATTGAGCCGTAAACTTCTAGGCCCCTTTTTGCGAGAAAAGGCCCATACTGAACGCCTTAACCAGGGCGACCAAAGTGGCTAAGTAGCGGGTGTACAAAATTGAGCGATTAACTCACAGGACCCTTTGAGTAGTTCTCACAATCCTTGCTTCATCCACATTCAAACATCGATTTTTTTTTTCAAATATTTAATTTTTAAAAAATGTAGACACACACACTTCTTGCTTCATCCACATTCAAACGTCAAATCGCTTAGTGCTTTAACCAATTAGTTGCCTTGCAACGGGCAAAAGCTAGTATATATTAATGCTCGTAACCACCAGATTTTAAGACAATCGCAGTCTTGCGAAAAACGACCACTCTGCCCCTCAAGTTTAACCGACCTCAAAGCTGATTTTCGCGAGACATCGACCGTGGATAAAAATACATACGATTTTTTCAGACCTGATTTGTATGGGAAAAATTCAGCCAGAATTTTACCAATTGCAAATTTTCATATAAAAAAACTGATGCAAAAAAAATAAACTGCTAATAAAACTGATGTATGAAAACCTAGCGGCGAAAACTAGAAGCGCTCATTATTCGACGAAGAAATTCAAAGTTGTATTTCCAGCCGCCAGGTTCGCCCATCAAAAAAGGAAAAATTTATCGTCAGACCTTCACGAAAAATTTGTGAAAGAGCCTCAGTACTAAAATCGTAAGGTGTATATTTTTTTAAATATAAGGCGTCTCACCTCAAAACTTTACATTCCGACGAGCCTCGAGGTAAATCAAAATTGCGACTTAAAAAAGATACCTGGCTTAGATGTTTTTGTATTATTTCGACTACGACAGGTTTTGGAACATAAATAATATATTATATTTATGACTTTTCATGGAAATTTTGTCAGGATTCGTTTTCAAACGTCGGTAATTTCTGACGTTTACGAAAAAAATTCCGAGTTAAAAACTGTTAAAATGTTCGTAGCCAGTAAAAAAATGCTTTATTAAGGAAAAAATTATCGTCAGACCTTCAAAGTACTGAAATGTTGGGGCATTTTTGAAAATTATTCTATGGCGTCTCGCATGTTAATTTGACATTTCGACGAGTCTCATGTGTATCAATATTACGTCAAAAATAGCATATGTGGATAAGATGTTTTTCTATAATTTTGAAAACCATAGATTTCCGAACTCCAATAATACATTACATTTACCACATTTCATGTAAATTATTTCAGGATACATCTTCAAAAGTTGAAAAAATTCTGACGTTTATGAAGAAATGCAAAATAAAAACAGGTTAAACGTTACCGGCCAGCTACATAACGTTGATTTTAATTGCTGGGTTGGTACTTTTGTAAAGACAAATAAAATTCGAACGGTTCAGGCTGCCGAGATCATAGAAAATAATTTACCAGTGGGTAGGTACCTACTTGGGTGGGAACGTTATTTTTCAAATATTGAGAATTTAACATGATGAATAAAACTGTTTAAATAACTCAGGATAATCCATTTTTTTTGCCTAATGGTGTAGGTACTTCTTTAAATAGTGCACAATAGTGTTATTATAATATCATTCGGCGTGGGTGGTGTGCATTGGTACTGCCACCCCGTGAATCATTTGTTGGATGACCAAACCCTTTATAACCGGTTAATCTGAGTCGATTTAAGAATATCTAAATATATTCAGGTTGGCAAAAAGATGTATCTCAGTGACGTTTTGCATCGTTATATGCACCAATACACACAATCCTAAGGGCGGGCTTTTTCGTGTGAATGTTTATGCATAAACTATGGATCTTACTCGACTAATTTAAAACAAAATTAGGAAAATCTACCGGGAAAAGAGAAGTTTATTTAATTTTTATAATAGCTCTACACAGGAGGCCTTGAAGAAAATAATTCCTCTCAGGGCCTATGTCATCTTTGGGGATGCTGTGTGAAGGGTTATTTTTAGGAAAGTAAGGAGATGATGTTCTGGTAAGGAAAAAGTTATGAGGGGTGGGTAGGAATCTGGGGATCAGTATGTGGAGTGACGGACGAAAATAATTCCTCTCAGGGCCTATGTCATCTTTGGGGATGCTGTGTGAAGGGTTCTTTTTAGGAAGGTAAGGAGATGATGTTCTGGTAAGGAAAAAGTTATGAGGGGTGGGTAGGAATCTGGGGATCAGTGTGTGGAGTGACGGACGAATGATTTTATCCCTCCCACTGCGGTGCAAGGTGATGTTCCGAGAGAGCTTTGCTGAAGAACCCAAAAAGTCTCCCTAAACCAGTCTCTTCCGATCTGGTCTGCCACGAAATTGGTGGGCAGACGAATCCACCGCCAAGACCAGAACAAACCTCATGAACCCAGGCACCACTTCTAAATCAACAAACATAGCGAACCACTTGAAATGACCTATTGCAGAGGCGTTGGCCTACCCACCCAGCGAATTTTTTTAGCGTAAGATCCTCACGGCTTTTGCGGTAGGTCAGAGGCCCTAGCACGCTCGCTCTATAACGATCGATAGGATAACTATCGGTAACTTCTCATCGTTCCCTAGCATGACTACAGATCGCCAACGAATAAGTGACAGTTCACAATGACTAAGTGTCCTTAACATATTCGACATCAACTGTTGTTTGTTCGTTAGCGATGTGCAGTTGTCCTAGGGAACGATGAGAAGTTACCGATAGTTATCCTACCGATCGTTATAGAGCAAGCGTGCTAGGGCCTGAACAAAAAATTAGACTTTAGCCTTTAAAAAAATTGAGCTTTGGCGTATTTGAGAATCCTTCATTTGCAAACGAAATTGCGTCAAAATGACGGCCTCTGGCGTAAATGTTTTTTGATATATTCAATGGCAAAAGGTTTCGAAAACTTATTCAACCGTTTTTTTAGTGGCATTCCATTGAAAATATTCCACAATATCGAGCTAAAAATTTGACATTTTACAAAAAAATCCATGAAAAATCCGCTAACAAATTATACAAGATTTAAAAATATTACTGGTCAGGTGGATTGGTATAATAATAATCACTGGGTAGGTACCTCCTTTGCTCCATCGAATTACAAATAAATGGTTTGAAATTAAGAGAAATCACCAAAGATGGTAGGTACTAAATGCGTTTCTTCTGGAAAAATGCCGATTGCAGTTTGTCGGTCTTTTAATTCAAATTCAGAAACAGGATGGTAAAAAAAATTCCGCTCGAAATATACTGATTAATTTTTTTTATTAAAACTCATGATTTCCTTAATTTTTTTTGTTTAGAAAATATTGTCTTGCGTTTGCGACCAACGTTTTTGCGGCGCATTAAAATTTATCTAAATAAGATGCAAAGTTTTTTTTCTAATTTTCTATACATTTATCGTTATTAATAATTATTGATTACGAAAAGAGTTATGGCGTCCGTGACATCAAAAGGTGGATACTTGAAAGATGTCATTTCCATAAAAAAATATTAAAGAGTCGATTTAAAAAAAAAATCATTTTTTTAATCGATTGGTTTTTGTAATAATGAGTGAGGAAATTTTGCCGGACCCTGTCGTTCATTTCGACTGTCCAATCAGGGAGTTCAGTAGGCATGCGGATTGCATTGAATTCAAATATCGATATTTACTCTAAGTAAGAACTTCTTTCCTTTAAATCACAAAAAAAATATGATATAAAATAAAAAAAAGTAACCAAAGATGGATATTTCCAAAAAAATGTAGGTGTACACGGGGGTAGGTAGATATGCAGGTAGGTAGGAACTAAGTACTGAACAGGTACTCTGGGTAGGTAGGTATGTATGAAGGTACTTTTTATAAATTAGGTGGGTTCGATGCAGTGCTACAGATTTTTTATATGCATATAAATCGAAAAATAGATCGGTCAGGATTCGTTCGTTTACTTTGGACATTATTCAATTTTAAAATAAAAATAATTATACGTGTGCACGGGTAGCCGGATATTGTTAAAGAATTTCTTTGTGTAATTTTTTTGCTGCAGTAAAATTGAGTTTGATAAGATGGTTTTTTGTTGAACAAATATTTTTTGTTTGAGGGTTAGGTAGGTTTTTTTTCCAATACTATTCATCTGATGGCGACAAAACTTTTGGGATTTGATGTGTGCATGCCCGGGTTGGTTTCTACGCATAATAGTAAGCTCTGGCTTTATGAAATTATTTTATATACTATTCACCCGATCGAGATGAAACTTTGGAAATTTGATGTGTGCATGCCTGGGATGGTTTTTATGCATAAAAGTAAGCTCTGGCGTTATGAAAATATTTCCTTTAATTTTCATCCGATTGAGATGAAACTTTGGGAATTCGATGTTGACATGCTCGGGATGGTTTCTATGTAAAAGAGTAAGCTCTGGCGTTATGAAATTTTTTCCAATACTATTCATTTGATTGCGACAAAACTTTTGAGCTTTGATGTGTGCATGCCCGGGTTGGTTTCTACGCATAATAGTAAGCTCTGGAATTATGAAATTATTTACGCATAATGGTAAGATCTGGCGTTATGAAATTATTTCCTATACTTTCCATCCGATTGAGATGAAACTTTGGGAATTTGATGTTGGATACTCGGGATGGTTTGAACATAAAAGAGTAAGCTCTGGCGTTATGATTTTTTTTCCAATACTTTTTATCTGATTGCGACAAAACTTTTGGTATTTGATGTGTGCATGCCCGGGTTGGTTTCTACGCATAATAGTAAGCTCTGGCTCTATGAAATTATTTCCTATACTATTCATCTGATTGAGATGAAACTTTGGGGATTTGATGTGTGCATGTCCGGGATGGTTTCTATGCGTAATAATAAGCTCTGGCGTTATCAAATTATTTCATATACTATTCACCCGATTGAGAAGAAACTTTGGAGATTTGATGTGTGCATGCCTGGGATGGTTTTTATGCATAAAAGTAAGCTCTGGCGTAATGAAATTATTTCCTTTACTTTTCATCCGATTGAGATGAAACTTTGGGAATTCGATGTTGGCATGCTAGGGATGGTTTCTATATATAAGAATAAGCTCTGGCATTATGAAATTATTTCCAATACTATTCATCCGATTGCGATGAAACTTTGGGGATATGATGTGTGCATGCTCGAAATGGTTTTAAAATATAATAATGAGCTCTAGCGTAATGAAATTATCTACAATAATATTCATCCGATTGCGATGAAACTTTGGTGAGTTATTGTGCGCAAGCCCGCGAAGTTTTCTTTATATAATGCAGAGATTTGGCGTTATCAAATTCATACAAAAAATTTAAATAGGTGTAACGGGAGTTATTAGAAAAGTGAGTGCATATCATATAATTTAGAAACAATTTATTAGTGAAAAAATTGAGCCGTAAACTTCTAGGCCCCTTTTTGCGAGAAAAGGCCCATACTGAACGCCTTAACCAGGGCGACCAAAGTGGCTAAGTAGCGGGTGTACAAAATTGAGCGATTAACTCACAGGACCCTTTGAGTAGTTCTCACAATCCTTGCTTCATCCACATTCAAACATCGATTTTTTTTTCAAATATTTAATTTTTAAAAAATGTAGACACACACACTTCTTGCTTCATCCACATTCAAACGTCAAATCGCTTAGTGCTTTAACCAATTAGTTGCCTTGCAACGGGCAAAAGCTAGTAATAATTATTATTCAAGCACCTCATATGTTCCTTAACTCAAATATTAAAATCTCTAGAAGTCTTCCCTATTTAAAAAAATATTCCCTATATAACATTGATTATAATGGTTTACACAAAAGTAATTTGTTTAATTTATATAGTTAAATCAGTATATCTATCAAATATAAATTCGATTAACAAAATAAAAAAAAGCCTTCTTTATATTTGATAACAACATTGAATACAGAATTTACGATTTTGATCTGGGGACAAATCTTTTTCCATAAATCTCGAAATTTTTATCTAAAAATATGTTATTCATTTTTATGGTAATAATTATGTAGACAAAGAATTATTATAGTATTGTATTATATTTATTTTTAACATAATAGGTAAAACCTCAAATTAAAACATTTTTAACGAATGAAGACAATAATATAAGAAAAAACTCAATCTAAATCTGAAACAGAAAAATCAGAAAAAGATCGGGTCACATCTGGGACTTGAACCCAGGACCTTCGGCTTTCCGGGCAGATGCTCTAACCACTGAGCTAATGTGTCCCTATCCGATTCGGTCATATTTAACTGTATCATACTTCGACTGAGAACTACCAACATTATCTTCATTTTCTTAACGCATATTTTATTGGCTGCTATCTTTATGTATATATGCCTTAAAATATGCGTTAAGCAAATGAACATAATGTTGGTAGTTCTCAGTCGAAGTAAGATACAGTTAAATATGATCGAATCGTATGGGGACACATTAGCTCAGTGGTTAGAGCATCTGCCCGGAATACCGAAGGTCCTGGGTTCGAGTCCCAGATGTGACCCGATGTTTTTCTGATTTATCTGTTTCAGATTTAGATTGAATTTCGCTAATATTGTCTTATTACTTAAAAATATTGTATTTTAATATACAAACCTGGATTGAGAATATAATTTCATCGGATATTACTGATGCAAGTTTTGGGACAACAACACACGTATGTAGGACTAAGGACTATAATATACAATGAATACAACAGTTTGTTTTTAATGTTTTTTTGTTTTAATCCTTTGTTATTAGGTATATATACCTATTAATATATTTTTTAATACTATTTTAATAACTGTGCTCAAACAACAGTTATAAAGTTTTTAATTTTAATATTTTTTTTATTCTTATCTTTTTTTAAAATTCTTTCTCTTCTTTTTATTTCATCCATTTATTTTTGTTTTGTACTAAACATGTTCCATTTATTTCAAATATCATCATAATTTGACTGGTTTCCTCCTAGTTGAGCAGTCAAAACATTTTATAAATAATGTAAACTATAATATGTGTAATCTTTTACTAAATAAAAAATAAAGTGGAAGTGTCAAAGTACAAATATTTTGAAAATTGCCCAGCTAGTGTTCAGCCCACCCATTCTACATGTATGTAGTGAGGTTGTGTTCAACCATACATAGAATGTAGTATGTTTTAAGGTTGACACAACATACATTTAGGATGTTGTGAGGTTGAACACAACATACGTGTAGTATGTTGTGGGGTTGAACACAACATACATGTAGTATGTTTTGAGGTTGAACACAACATACATTTAGTATGTTGTGAGGTTGAACACAACATACGTGTAGTATTGAATGTTATGAGGTTGAACTCAACCAATATGTAGTATGCTGACAGGTTGAATACAACATATATGTAGTATGTTGTCAGGTTGAATACAACATACATGTATGTTGTGAGGTTGAACACAACACACATGTATTATTTTGTGAGGTTAAACACAAGACGTGTGTAGTAAAAAACCTTACACCTAGAAAAAAAAAATAATTAGTCAAAAAAAAAATCATAACATCTCACAACAGACTACACGTTTGTTATGTTCAACCTCACAACATACTACATACATGTTGAGTTTAACCTTGCAATATTCTTCAAGAAGTATGTTGCGTTCAACTCACAACATACTACATGTATGTTGTGTTCAATCATACATGTAGTATATTGTGATGTTGAACACAACAAATCTACGTGTAGTATGTTATAAGGTTGAACATAACAAACATGTAGTATGTTGAGAGCCGAACACAACATATACCTACATTCAGTATGTTTTGAGGTTGTTTTCAACCAAACATAGTATGTTGTAGTGTGGGTGAGGTTGAACACAACATATGCGTAGTATGTTATGAGCTTGAACACAACATACACGTAGTATGTTCTGAGCTTGAACACAACATACATGTGGTGTGTTGTGAGATTGTGTGAATTTTTTTTAACTAATTTCTTTATTTTTGTTCTAGGTTTAAGGTTTTCTAACAACGAAGAATGTGACATCAACAAGCTTTAATTTGGTTCAGCAGATGAATCGCTCTGAATAACCGGACAAATCGCTGGCGTACCACCTACATATCTGGCTAATTGGGAAGTGAAATTTTATTTTTTATACTTTAATATTTCTTTTTTATTGTATTTTATTGATCACCATCAACATAGGGGGGCCCCCCTGACTTACAGAAATAATATTTCATAAACTGGTATGCAGTTTAAAAATGTTTGCGTTTTGTAAGTTTAAGCCCTTTTTAGCTTTAAGCCCGTTTAGGCTTAAGTAGTCTAATTTAAGCTCGTTTAGTTTTAAGCTCGTTTAGTTTTAAGCCCGTTTAGATTAGAGCTCGTTTAGGTTCAAGCGGTCTAATTTAAGCTCGTTTAGTTTTTAGCACGTTTAGTTATAAGCTCGTTTAGGTTTAAGCCGTCTAATTTAAGCTCGCACGTGTAGCTCTAAGTCGTCTCGTTTATCTTTAAGCTCGTTTAGGTTTAAGCTTTATAATTTAAGCTCGTTGGCTTTAAGCTCGTTAGCTTTAAGCACGTGTAGCTCTAAGTCGTCTCGTTTACCTTTAAGCTCGTTTAGGTTTAAGCCGTGGAGTTCGAGATGCAGAAGAGGAACACAGATAAGTTTTTTAAAATATTTTATTAACTATGCTTTGAATTGTATGTGTTTTTTCTACTTTGCTTTGAATGTGGGCCACCACACGTCACCTTTTCATTTCATTATAATAACATTAAGTGTTTTTCAGCTTCACCTCTCACGCCTTCTCTGCGCTCGTCTGGGTCTCCTGTACTCCAAGGGAAATGGATTTGCACTTCCGAGAAACATACGTCAACTCTGCTGAGAACTGGTAAGAAATGTTATCTTTTTTAAAATCCTTTTTCTTAGCAGCTCGTTTTTTGAAATTGACTGAGCGTTGCGAAGACCCGCTTTAACATGATACCGAAAGTTTGAAAAAATAATCGTTATTGAGATGATTGGTGATTCTTTAAACAAATTGTATATTAGGAAATATAATAGAAAATGTTCTCTTTTGTGTTTGTTATATTGTTTATAATTATATACCCCTCGTATCCCATTTTCATTCGTTTTAACCCCTTAGGCCTCAAACATATTCTGTCAGAAGGCCCGAATATTTCCGCTTTGCATTAAAATCCAAATAAATTTTTGAACGTATCCGAAAACTAACAATTGTTTTTGAAAGGTGATAAAATACGATTTAAAAAAAAATTATTAAAAAAAAATCTTTTTTGATTTAGTTTTGAAAATGACTCTCCTTTGGTTTTCCTAACTAAAATTACTGAAAATGAAAAAAAATAAATAAAAACGCACACAGATTTCATGTAAAATAATTTATAAAAAATTTGGTAAAATAGGTAACTAATAAAAAGTTTCATATTTTGTTTCTAAATTGCAATCTTAAACTTTGCTTTCAAGAAAGTGTACATTTTGATTATTTTGTTTATAACTTTTAGAATTGAATATAAAGCGTGGTGTTTTCTCTATCTAACGCTGTTTATTATTAGTTAATATTTCTAATCTTGGAAGTAAGGGATACACGAAGATTTCTAGGAGACCTATATGAGTTGTTCCGAAAACTGAACAAATTAGCCGGAGAGGTTAACCTCGCCTTTCATTTTCATTCGTTTTAATAATGTGTTGATATTACATTATAATTACATCTCTTTTTGTATCTTTCAGGTTAAACTTCGCGTGTCTGGTGGACTTGGTTGCTGGCACTTCGGGGGACTTGATGTGATCACCAACGCTTCTGAGGACTTGGTATGTAATAATTTCCCTTTTTTAATTCTTATTCCTTTCTTATTAAAAACCTTAAACCTTAAAAGCCCGCCAAAAACATATTTTAAAGTCAATCTCTGGTGCTATACTTATATCCCACCTATGTTCAAAGAGGTTAACGTATATGTCCCTAATAAGTACACTAGTGGGAGATCCCATTCACTTTTTTGGCTCCAAAAAGAGGTCTTTTGCTTATCAATAAACAGATCGACTCACCTATTTAACGATTCTGCATCGACCATCCACATTTTCAATGTTTCATTTACAGGCAGATCAGCAACTGTCTTTTGACGCATGTCACAAAATAGTAAAACTGCTTTTCTTTAATTTGTAATCTTCTCCAATAAGGAAGTTGAGTCCTTTTTTTATTTTTTTCTATCAATGTTCACAGGCAAACTTAAATACCACTTTTTATTTTTTTTTTCAAGTTCGTTTTCATAATTAAATTAATTCTACAAGTTTGAATTTTATTAAGCCCGCGAAAACGGCGGCAAGGGCATACTACCGTGCTGGCAGAGTTCGTGAAGTAACCCGGCCCTTGCGTGTGTGAAATATAAGGGAAAATATTTACAAAACCGGGACACGCTTAATATGGATGAAAAAAATAAATTAAAAAGTTGTAGTAGTTAGATATTTACTATTACTAATCAATTCAGTTATTGGAATTTCGAAAAAAGTGCATTTTAATGGTTATTTTTTAAATTTAAAAACACGAAATGTCATTTTTTTTCAACGAAACTTGCAACAGTTCCTAACATAGCGGTCGGTGAAAAATGACAAAACAGCAAAAAAATTTGTAAATCCTTTTTTGAACCTTTTCCCACTTTACGGGTTTTTCCCCTGTAATGACTTTGAAATTCCTAATTCTAATAAACTTCCCCCACTTTTACCCCTTCCCCTTCCTTCTATCCCTTCCTCCATATGTGATCTATATTTAATTTTTAACTTTGGTGTACATTTAATCCTGATGATGTGAAAATCGTTCACGAAACATGTTGATTGTGTGTAAATAAAAGTGATGTAAACAACTACTTAATTGTCTTTTTATTAAAATAAATTATAAATACTTATAATGACACTTTAGTTAGCATTACATCATATTATTCAATCATTTTTCAGAATCGCTATATATGCTTGTACGATTATAGATGATATTGTAATATCTTTTTGAAATAACACTTCGATTGTTTCGTCAGTGGGGCCTATTATAATTATGTAAATATGAAAAATTACTTCTCGTAGTTTAGGCTGACCGCCACATTCTTTATATTTTGGCCTCAAATTCAAATTTAATATTCGAATGAAAAAGGCCGCGCAGTCGTTCCTACGTTTGCTACACAAAATATCATTAGTGCAGTCGACAGTTTTTTTTAATAAACGAGGGTTCAAATATAAATCTACAATTAATAAAAAGTGAAAACATGGGTCTCTAATTTTTTTAACAGTTTTTTTTAATTATCTCTTAATGTTTTAAAATCCACATAGGATATCCCGGCAATCACAATATGTATTTTATTTATTTCCAATTGGAGGATTGGTTCGATGTAGGCAACTTTTAGCCGTATGCCTATTGTGTTGATGGGTTGCAGTCCTCAATGTGCGCTTTCAATATTCTCACGGAACGGCGACACGATACAAAAAGGAATAAACTTATGTTCCTTATCACAATAATGCTGTAGCTCTTTCTTCAACATTCAATAATGGTGAGACAAAATATGAGACACACAATGAACGTATGTCTATTTTCTCCAAAGTAAAAAGTAGTACTTTGGAGGAAACCGACAAATGTACATTGTATGTCTCATCTTTTGTCTCACCATTATTTAATGTATAGGGAATATCTGCAGCATTATTGTGGTAAGGAACGTATGTTTATTGCCTTTTTCTTGCCGTCGCCGTTCCGTAAACATGGTAATAGCGCATTTATTATTGCCACGGTTTGACGGTTACGGCACAAAAAAGCCAATTATCGTTCGTTTCTTATCAAAACAATGCTTCAACTCTCTCTAACACACTAAACAATAGTAAGACAAATAATGTACGTATATGTCTGCATGTATTTAGAGCAAGTGAATGATTTTTCTCTTCAAGATTTAACGTTGCATTTTGTTTTTCAGGATGCGTCATGGAGTAACGCTGTGGGCCTGAAGTACCAGTTGAATCACTGCAGGACTGGATGACTGGTGAGCTAGACCCTCCACAAAACTGCTCCGTGGTATAATCTTATTCTTTTGAACTTGCCTGCACCAATTTAACTTGCATTGTGTTTTTAGGATTTTTCGTTTTCAGGATGCTGTTGTTCTGCTGTTGTCGCTAGATTGTCTGCTTTCGTCGTAAGGTAGTCGTTCTGCTTTTGTTGCTCTGCTTTTGTCAATAGGTTGTCGTTCGTTGTCGCTAGGTTGTCATTCCGTTGTTCCTAGGTTGTCCCTTCGTTGTCGCTAGGGTCCCTTCGTTGTCGCTAGGTTAGGTGTGCTCCGGCGACCTTCATTTTCAGGTTTATTTTTAAGTTAGTTTTAAGTTTCTGGCGGGCAAGTGGTTCCCTAAAGCCGGTGGTCCGGACCAGAGACCAACATCATTGTGTTTTCAGGTTTATTTTTAAGTTAGTTTTAAGTTTCCGGCGGGTGACCCATTCTTAAGTGGTTCGGTTTCATTTTTAGTTCAGACAAGTTCTTAGTAAGATCTACAATACTGTTTTAAACTAACTTGCATGATGGGGACTAACAAACTAACAACTAACACTAACAACTAACACTAACTTAAAACATGATTATACATCTTACTGAACTTATCTTTGAACTTTTGTATCGATTTTTTTTAACATTAATTCAGAGAGTATAGGGCTACTGGCGATTCTCTCTTAAAAAAAAACGAGTGTCCTAGCTACCACAGTAGTCACTGGTCACTTGGAAAAGCTAGGTATAATAAAGAATATAACATAATATACCTACTAAAAATGTAACTGTGCATATATTTTTCGTGTGTGTATTATACGAGTGTACAGATTGATAAATTATTTATGAATTTGTTTAATAAATAAATAAAACATGTGTGCCGGGACATTGGAGGGTTTAGAATCGTTTAAAAAAAGGTAGCTTCCTTAATACAAAAAAAATGAGTACTGACGTGTGCGGCTAAGGAGGTTAAACAATCAGTTTCCTCACAGCCGTTGGGAAAGAGGTGGGTCCCCTTCAATGTCCTGTATTTTTTCCGCAGTTTCAATTTTGAAAATTATCCTTATATCCTCTCCAATACTACCGATTTTATAACATATTTCCTTTGAACACTGTGTTTAAACCCTTAACCCCTCAGGCTAATTTGTTCGCTTTTCGAAACAACTCATATATGTGTGGCAGAAATTGTTTTCTCCCTTACTATTATAGTGAGATATATGATGTAAACGACTCTAGAAAGAGAAAACCACGATTTTTGTTCAAATCTAAAACTTAACCATAAAATAAGTAAAATGTACACCTTTTCGAAACCAAAGTTGTTATTTTATCTATTTTTATTTAAAAAAAAATTAAGTATTACATATTGCAATGATCTTTGACTGTCCAACTAGGAAATTTATCTGTTTAACAGTCAAAATGAACAGCTTTATTAAATGTACCTAATTATTGTTTGGTCTAATAATAATAATAATTGACTTTGACGGCCGGCGTAGTCCAGCGGTAGGGCGTTGGACTGCCATTCCGAAGGTCGCGGGTTCGAACCCGGCGTGCGCAAATAAATTTTATTTAATTGATTTGTGTTATTTCACAATCAATTATTTAAAATAATATATAGTATATTTGCGGCACGTTCCAGAGTGGAAGATACTCTTAGTATAGCCCTGGTGTAAGACCACCATTCAGAATTGAAACGTAGCTTGAAATGGCTTTAGCCATGTTTAGTGACTAGATCTGAATAGCCAGGTACTTCCCCACCTTCCCCTTCCTCGTCTCCTTTCCTTTCCCACTTACTTTCAGACTCATAACATACCCAAATTGGGGATGCCATAGTCTCACTGGCTCCAGGCGGGAGCAGTTGGGACTCTTGTAAAAAAACTTACACTTTATAAAAAAATGAAAAGTTTTGATGGTTGATACAAGAAGTTGCTTATGAATGTAAATAAATATTTAAAAATAATATAAATGTAGAAAAAAAAAGATAATTCAAAAATAAAAAAATTAACATGTATGCTTTTCAACCATTCCATGAAATTTTACTTTTGATTTTGTTGAAATTAATGAAGTAAACAATCAAAAATAGATAAAAAAGAAAAGAAAGTAATAGAAATAATATATAAATTCAAAAATTATAAACATGTTTGCTTTTCAACAATTCCATGAAATTTTGTTTCGATTTTGATGTAATTACTAATTAGAGCAGTGATCACCAACTTTTTTGAGAAAAGAGCTGGATTGATTTCTTTGAAAATATAAATTCTTATTCCGATTAGAATCTAGTTAGAATATTATTTTACATATATGCTTATTTTACAATAGAAAATAATTTGTTTATAATGTAGGAATATCTTTTTTTACGTTAGCTCCACACAAGAGGCCCTGAGGAAAACAATTTCTATCAGGGCCTATGTCGTCTTTGGGGATGCCGTGTAGAGGGTTTTTTTAGGAAAAGGAAGGAGAGGAAGTTCTTGGAAGGAAAAAGGTAAGAATGGTGGGTAGGACTCTGGTGGTAAGTGTGTCCGGGAGTGACGGACGTATGATTCCATTCCTCCCACTACGGTGCAAGGCGATGGGTCGAGAAAATTCGGTTGGAGGGATAAAAAGCTCTCCCTCAACCAGTATCTCCCGATGCGGCCTGCCACCCGGCAGGTGGGCAAACACATCCGCCTAGACAAACTTGACCCCTTTAACTTTCGACTACTATAATACGGACATGTGTGTGTGGTAGTCGAAAAGAATGTAAAAAAAACTGTATTAAAAAATATGTTATATACGAATAAAGAAAAAAAAAACAAAACAAAAACTTGGGCACCCCTGCTTAGTCACCAAACGTAGCAAACCACTTGAGGTGACCTATGGCCAATCCAATAAATGGATCCCGTGGTGGCGGTACCCATATCCGCCTCCCAAGTTGAAAATATCTAATTTATATTTACAGGTAAAGTAGTATAATAAAGGTCTACAATTTTTTTAATTTATTTTTATGTGTAGTTTTACATATTTTTATTTTATCTATTGAGTTACAAATAAAATAACAGAAATATTCACTATCTCCTACAGATTAAACTACTAACATATAAAAAGGAAGAAAGTAATAATAAGGTATTCCTGGCCCCCCAGGAGTCGATCGATAATATTTTTGACTCCTACCACCATTGGGATTTAAGCTGTGAGGAATGTTTGAAGACCGGTCTCTTGCGACCAATTTCACAAAAAAATACCTCAAACATTAACCCGATAAACATGGGTCTGGGCCACAACGTTTGTTGTTTTCCATGGGCCACACAAAGTAAAAACATTGCGGCCCCGACTTAACTATCCACAAAGTGTGTAAACATTTTTGTCGGGGGAGAGCCGCTTTAGAGACTCATCGTTCAGAATTGAAAAGTTGATTGAAATGAGATTGGCTACATAGATAGGTATCGTTTAAACAACGTTACAGGTATATTAAATCCTCTTAGAAGGAAAAAAGGTGAAACTATAAAACGAAGTAAACGTATAAAGTAAACAAATGAAAGAACATGTTGATAATAAATTATTATTATTTTTAAAATATCTAACTATCACCTACGCCGTTTCTCGAAGCTATAGGTAGACAGGACGGATCACCAAACAACTCGTTCTTGGTACACACTCCTTGCTTCATTTACATTCATACATCATCTCTTACAATTCTTACATTCATACATACCCTTCCGTAATTCTGACTCTTGACATGGCAGTGCCAAATATTTATTCACTTAGTCGTTTCATGTCTTCCTCGAGCACCACCAACTTCTTCTGACTTTCACATTCACCATCCTTACACCGCTGTCTTCGTTTATTTGATCCATGTGCAATCTCTGGACTTAGGTACATTTCTAAATGCCAAAACTGCAACGAATAATTAAAATATTGATAAATTGATAATTTCGAATTGAAATAATAACTTTAATATACATTGGCACATCGCATGTAATTTTTGACACTAAATAGGAATTAATTAGTTAATGAGGTATTTAGTCATAATTGAAACACATTCGTTTCTCCAAGCACAAACTTTCTAATTAAAGTGTGTTTATCGGAAGTGACTGGCCAGGTAAGTATGTTTCTGTACACTTCCAATGGTTTCCTTCGAAATGTGTCAGCAGATGAAACCTCAACGGGAAATTAATCGTTCCAATCTGAACAAAACTGGTTTTGATTTAAGAATGAGATTTAAGAATCCACGAGTCCCCAGCTATAATAACTATTAATCTATATATAAGTATTAATCATAATATGGGTATTTTTTAAATTTTCATATGTTTTTTTTTTTGACATTTTTTAACTACCTTACTAGGCTATAATGCCCGTGTTGTGGTAGCCATGCATAATACATGTAGAAACCTAAAAAATACTATATATATATATATATATATATATATATATATATATATATAGTATTTTTTAGGTTTTTATTTTTTACATATATATCTATAATTTTTTTTTATATAAATATACTTTTCAATTTCATTTGTTTCAAACCATACATATATATATTTGTATGTATGGTTTGAAACAAATGAAATTGAAAAGTCAATTCCGGGGGGATCAATCCCCCTTGATCCCCCGCTGGCTGAGGCCTTGACCGTGATGAATTATGACAATCTCTACGGCCGTATTCTTAGACCAAAATTATGAAAATTCACATTACTAAAAAGTTCCAACTGAATAGACCGGTCACTGAACAGTACATGATTTTTTTGGTTCCATGTCTAATCGGGCTATGAGATCTCAGCGTCTGAATTCCCATAGTAAATTTATTCAGACACGATACTTCCTCACATGATAATTCATCGCGTCATAACTCACATCAACCTACCCTTCCATTCCCCCCCCCCTCACCTAGCCTAACCTAACCTAAGGTTAAAAACCCCAATTATCAGTTTTCGACGCTTCGAGACATGATGAATTATCATGTGAGGAATTAACATCCGATGAAAAGTTTATACTCAATATTCATACACTCGAAAAGTTTCCACTGAGTAGACCGGTCACCGATTTTTTTTACCCCTAAAACATGGTATTTCATTTTTGGGATATGGCATCACTGGATAAAGTATTCATAGGCCATTAAAAAATATCAGAAGAAGACGAAGTTTTTGACAGCTGTGGGTCGGCCCTGTCATTTTAACCATATTTATAAACATTGATATAAAATTTAATAAATAGATGGATTTTGATGCTGAAGAAGGTTTCCCTGGACTCTACAATGCAGAATCCGGGAGAAGAAGTAACGAGAGTGATTGTAAGTATAGAGTCCGGCGATATTACAGTCTGCGTGTGAAGTTTTATAATTGATTACAAGTTGGTATCGTATATAATATCTATATTGTTAAGGAGTGGTTATTTCATCATTGTAGACAGCGACGGAGATCACGAGAAGCCGAGTAAGAAGGATCTCTTGATAGGCAGAAGAAAGGACAAGAAGGACTCGAAGAAAGACAAGGGGTATGCTGCCCTGGCTGGCGACAGTTCACCAGAGGAAGAAGCAGAAACCAAGTAAACCTCCCATAATATTATATTTAAATCGGTTTTATATCTCATTTTACTACTGAAAAAGCAGGTTATGAGTTTTATAATGTTATTGGTCATGAGATTTTTCAAACTGTGTTTGCAATGTGGTTTGAATTCTTCCTTCGAGGCAGGGTTTATGTTATCCACTTCTGAAAAAACAACATACCTAGTGTAGCTCAAGCCTTCTTGATGAAACTGTTTTTGCACTGTGCGTGTGTGATTCAAACCATAACTTATGGGTTCAGATGACCATAGATACTTTTGAGCCACATTCCCACAGCAAGCATTTTGAATGCATTATTTTACGGAATGCAAATAGTTGTCTTTTTAAGCAATTCCGGTGAATCTAAAGGTTTTTCCTAAAAAAAAATATATGTATTAATCCCCCGTCCAGTGATTTCTAAATTTTACCACCGTTTCTTCCAATGTGGTGGTAAAAGTCCGAGTGCCATCCGCGTAAATGTAAAATTTTCACACACACACACACTGTTCACGGAACATGTAAAGCGAACTCCTGCTCCGAAAATAGGTACACACCAGGCGCGGACCCTTCATACATACTGTGGATGCTGCGCTTCCCTTCCTTGCAAGGCTTATAATAAATATAATAATTATTATTATTTATTTATTCGGAATTAAAAAAAGATTTGAGCTTATTTTTTTCTAGCCGTAAACAGCAATAGACACCACAATTTAACTTCACCGTCCCAATCTTGGAGACTAACAACAACAAAATGCGGTGTGCGGTTTTAAATATTATACCTACATAATGACATTCTCAATGCTCAAATGTCGCCTAAACACACCAATACCAGCAACAGTGGATTCTCTGCTTTGTTCCGTATCCACGAAGCTAGAAGAAGTTGGATATTCGCGCATGCGCATTGAGTCATGCGTGCCTAAGCTTGCTTGAAGCCGGATACGTTTTCGATAAGAGCATCCAACGCACAGAAAACGACTGTACAGAATAGCATAGCTGAACCGGATTTTTTGCGCGGATCATTTTTGACAGTTTGGCTTGAAACCGATTGCTGCGTTAAATATCTTTCGAATACTTATTTAATTAATTTAATTTTGGAACTGTAATAATTGATGTAAAGCGTAGAGGATTTATTCAGCTTATCTAATACATATACATGCCATTTTTATTAGTAATTGTATCTTGTTCGTCGGCTAGTCTATAGATTTTTATATTTGATAGTAGTTATATAGGGTGTAACAGGATGTACATGAGAGATTTTACCCAGCGATTCCTGAGCATATTTGGAGTCATAAATGTATTTGTCATTTTGCTGTCTGATGATATTTTTTTTCTATTAAAAGCAAAAAATATTTTTTTCGATCACACGTCGCTACTGATCCCATCGCTATCAGAAATACACCGTCGCGATGGGTTTGAGTGGTACACGTGCTGTTTCGTGCATGCGGCATGCTGCTAGAATGAGACACAACTCTTATCAAGACACGCTAGAATATGTATCCGCTTCTCTAGTGACAAACTCAGTTGTGACGCGTGGTGGAAAAAATATTTTTAATGTGTTTTAAAAAAAAAAATTATCATCAGATAGCAAAATTATAAATACATTTATTGCTCCAAATATGCTCAGGAATCACTGGGTTCTCTCGAGTGCGTCCTGTTACACCCTGTATACTTCAGCATCCCTTATACAAAAAGTCACCGACCGCCACTGGTACACACCTATTATTACGTGTTGTATTATTATAACCGAATCGAGTTTTGTATGTGATGAGGCATGTTAGCAATTTTCTAGGTTTTCGGCGCTCGGGAATTTTTAGATTGGCAGGAATTCAGGGAATGCATAGCTCCTCCGCTCACTAGAGCTAGCCGTCTCTATAATACAATGCTTAAATAGAAAATTGTTTTATTAATATAGTTAAAAAACTGATTTGTCAAATATTCAGACTATCCTGTGATTTTTCACAGGTTTACATCAGTAATTAATAAAAATATGGTGCTCTACCCGTTTCCAGGACCCCATTATACAGTTTTATATGATTTTTTCTATAGGTTAGGTTATGTTGTGTTGATAATAATTCATTGTCAAGTAGTATGTTTTATTTACAGTGTATTTTTTTATTCACTTAAAATATTTTTAATTATTTTATAGAAGCCCTTCCAAAACAAAGAAAACAAAAGCCTTTAAATTTCCATCAAAAAGCAAGGAAAAGAGAGAGAAGTCTCGTGACAAGGAAAAAGTTGGAGAAAAGGATGTGAAGGAAAAGGAGAAAGAAAAGGAAATGCTCGAACGAGAAAAGAAGAAGGAGAAGCTTCGCAAGGAAAAAGAAAAGCGTGAAAAGGTAATAAAAATTTAAATGTTTTTTTTTATAATTTTTCTTTAATCATTAAATTGTTAGTTATATGTTTTGAGGTTTTTATGACCACAATGCTAAGCACATGCCCGTGTTGTGGTGGTTTTATTTCTTTGCAGAAAATCTTATTTTCTTCTTAATTTGTAGTTTAGGTTTTATCCAATAGTTGTTGTTCTCTCCTACAGGAAAAGGAAGAAAAGATTAAAGTGAAAGAATTAAAAGAAAAGGGGAAAGACAAAGAAAAGGACAAAGGAAAGGAAAAAGATAAAGAAAAGGTTAAAGAAAAAGATAAAGACAAGAAAGATAAGAAAGCCAGCAAAACCCTTCCCACCATTGCAGCAGGAGTTCCCTTTGAAGAAATATTCACTTTAGGCGGTGAGTGATATCAAATACCCTACAATAATAATAATGCACAACTCCAAATAAAATATTGGCAGTATTTACCCAACGCTGACCGCCAGAGCCACTAGTCTATCATGTTGACATTCCCAACAGACAATACTTGGTGGCGGTGTTAACTGCTTGGACTCGTAAGCTTGTTTTCACAATAATTTAACATAGGTAGACGTAGGAATGACGTATGTCCCGTATCTGAGTTATTAAGCGCTTTCTTATTTATATTTTGATCAATAGTGATAAACATAATTCTGTGTTGGCAAAAAACAGTAAGGTCGTACATAGGTTACCTAGTAATAATTTGCTAATTTTCGATTTCTGTAATTTATGAACATAAAATAAAAACATGTTTTATATAAAATCTATTAAAATGTATGAAGAGAAAGCAACCTGAGGAACTCTTTGGGACATGCCAGAAATTGGAGGAGTTGTCTCTATTCTAGGGTATTTAGTGACATTCAATATTTAATTTCTTACGCACTGATGCCTTATTTTTGTTCTCTCATATGGCTACATTATTTATATTTAAAATTTGGACTTTTAATAGCTTGTTGTTGAGGTTTTTGTTATCCGTCCTTTATTATTATTTCTTGTAACTGTAATACTTTTCTTTGTTTGATCAAGTGGCCTATCCAATGTTGATTTTTCAAAATGAATAATTTCTCTGCCCATCTTTGGTAAATGTTATACAGAACATTAAAATTCACTCAATTCACTGACTCGAATTACACACAATTTGTTTGTACTTTGTGTCTGTAGGTAGTATCAAAAAAGTTATGCATTTTTCATTTCATTTTTGGCACTTCAAATCAAAATCAAAGAATGGTTTGTATAAATAAATATTTGAAATAATCAAGCTTTAACATCTACACTGATTTTATTGTTCTTAAATAAATTTATCTTTGGTTTATTTTTTAATTAATTATTCTAATTATGATAATGTGTTTTGCATTTTATCCACTTTTAGTTGCACAGCCCATCTTCGGAGTTTCTCTTGGTCTAGCGGTTGAGAGATCGAGGTGTCATGATGATACAAACCTACCTTTAGTGATAAGAGACTGTATTGATTACCTACAGGTAAGATAATTTTAAAAATACCTAACTTTTGGGTCCAACTATTTCTTCATAATCATTGTATTACTAATTGGCATTAACTTCAATCGATAATGGCATCAAAACTGGTAAACATCTTGGTAAAATCATTACATTCGGTAAATTCTGTACCAAATGATGATGTATTGAAATTCTTTTGTGCATTTTTATAATGTATATTTTCTGTTTACTGCTGTTTACCCAGGAACATAAATAAACCACTCATTAGATTGATATCTTCGGGCTTTTTGTATGGGGCAACTTTCGACACTATTTTACCATGGATGTGGCAACAAAAGCTGTATTTGATGTCACACACCATAGATGAGGATAGAGGAAATTCAAAATGCCACTCAGTTCTTCCTCTGACATTCTAAGTTCTCTATGGGATGCGAAGATTTGACGTCATAATGACGTCACGTGTCTTTTTCATTCGGTTGACCTTTTTTTTTTTTCGTAGTTCGTAGCTATTTTCAGAGTCAAAAATTTTTGGTTGCTGTATTTAGTTAAGCGCATGTTATAGCCTTGGAACAATCCATTTTCTGTCAAAATGTCTTTATTTTTACATCGCTAGGTGGCAGTAACCGTCCCTTCTCACGTTTGTCCCTTCTCTACATTCGACATGTGTTATTGCACTGCCAGTGGAAATTGCCATTGGTTTGATTTTATAAACGTCGTTTGGAAACTCGTGCTTCACATTCAAAGTCGATTTAATGTTTTTTTTTTTATTTCACTTCTAAATATTCAGCCTTTTATTGTCTTTTAAACTATATTTTCTAGAACTCATCATTATGATTACTACAGTAGAAGCTAGTTAATTCGAAATCCATGGGACATCGAAAATCAAATTTCGATTTAACAAATTCCCACGTAAATCAAAATTTTATGAAAAAAAAATCATAAAGTCGCCGAAAATCGAGTTCTTCGTCCGAAAATTCAAATTCGGGTACGTTCTTCGGAGTAAATTCGTAATAATACGACTTAGGCGCTCCGCTGACGAGGCAACTGAAACCAAACTAAAACCGGGGGCCTAGTCTATATCTCTCACAGCGCCCGTAACGCGGGTTTAGCTACGTCACGAATCCGTATTAACCCTCCTCTGACCGTGCTAAAAACTTTCTCGCGCTCCGATGCTGTACACTCAGTAAATATTAGTGTAATGTATTTATTTAATCCAATACATAAATGTATTGTGGAGGAATACCTAAAATGTTAACTCTATGTTTAGTATATTTACAAAGATATTTCAGTAAATACAAACCGTGACCGCTTAGTTGACAGCACCGTCAAGAAAGGTTAAACGGCAAACGTGCTTGTTTGTGAAACCGAAAGATCGAGACTAGGCCCCCCGGCTGGTTTCCATGTCTTGATTGGTCAAAAAGCTTGTTTAACCATAGACGAAGAACAATCAGCTGACGGCTGGCAACTAGCAATGGCCGGCCAAGGCAATCAGCAGTGCGAGTCATGAGTCACCGCTTGCGTTACCATTGACAACGAGTTTTTGAGTGATTGTGTAGTGTGCGGGCCTTCATATTGTCATACAAAGACGGTTGCCAGTTGACTGTTTTCAGTTGCCTCAGTGAGCGGATGGCGTTATTCCCGTGAAAATCGAATTTTCGCAGCCGCTTACTGCAACGGTCGGCCGTATATTTGAAAAAATACTTCCCAATACGTAATTTTTCCGCGTAAATAAAATCTTCGCTGCCGATTTCCGGCCCTTCATATTCAGATATTCGAAATAAATTCGCAAAAATACGATATTTTTCCGCATAAATCGAAATTTTGCGGTCGAAATCTTCGCAGCCAGCCTTTCAAATTGATATATTAGAAGAATATTGGTATTCATGTTATATTTCATAGCCTAAATCGAAATTTGGCGACCGATTTCCGTCTCAGCCGTCCTTCCAATTCAAACATTCGAAGTAAACTCGTAAAAATACCATATAATTATCGCAACATGTGATTATAGTGGTTTACACAAAATAATTTGTTTCATTTAACAATATTATTATTATATAAGTGAATTTGCAAAGATTGAAGAAATAAATGATTTACTACCAGACACCGCGTACACTTAATGAACTCTCGCTTGGGCGCTTTCAAGAAACATGAACTGAGTAACAGACTGTTCTGAACAGACGCATGCGTATTGCGTATTGCGTATTGTGACATTTGAAAAGATGCGAGTGAAATATTTATATGAAATAACATAATTTGTTATACTCATTGTTTTTGTAGCTTTTATAAATTATTCCAATGCTTTAAGTGAGTTGGTATCCTTCTTTTGGACCCATTTATAAAACGTTTTGACGGCATTTTCGAAGTATATGTGCTGTCAAAGACGGAGCCCGTAACATCACTCTCGACCTCGGGAGGTTCCAGCCCGTAATGAACAAAAACCCTCAAGTATGAGATAATGTGATCCAAAATGAAGTATTTATTTAATTTTTAATATCAACAGATATCATAACGACAATATGAACCTGTACTTCGACAGATATGTGTATTACGTACATATTTTAAATTAAAGATATTGTGTAAAATCATTATTTATAGGGATAGTCATAAATCGAAGTTTGAAAAGTGGGTTGTATGGTGTATCAATGATTTTATTTTTTATGGTCGAATGCTTACATCAATTACAAAAAAAATTCAGCAGTTTAAAAAATAATAGTCCATTATTTGTTACCAAAAAATATCAAGTCTGACAATGACATACGAAAGGTAGTAATTCAGCTGTTTTAGAGGGCCGTTTTGCAGCAAATCACCTGTTTGCCCTATAACCTACTCTTAAGACACTTTTACAAATGTTTCATAATTTACTTACCCCAGTAAAAAACGACGAGCGCACTCGAGAAATGCCTCGCCAGATATATCGCGATGTCGTAGTATATGTTATTAAATTGATTATATGATCCGAATAAGCTTAAAATGTTGTAAAATAATGCTTACCTATAGAATTTAATACGACAATTGGGTTTATTCTCTTTTTCACTTCCATTTTTACACATTTTAATAGCACAAGCCTCCATTTTTGCCGTGTTATTTCGTAAAATGTACCGATGAGAGCTCGTTCGCAAAAGAATGATGACATCACATTTTCTAGATTCACGTGAAGCCGTACGCGAGTCCAGTCGGCTCCAAATGGAACCGGTATGGGGAGGGGGAAATAATACGCTTTTATGATATAGGGCAGGTCTAGTAATATTATATGTATGTGTGTAGGGCATGATGTCTTCTTCAATTTCTGTATGGAGTCACTAAACCATTAAAAAACCCAATGCCTCTCAAATACTTATACACATCCATAATTGTCACCTTTTCTCCATTGCTTGCCAATGATAATATTATATATGACGTTTAATTTTACTTTGAAGGAAAATGGTGTGCATTCAGAGGCCATTTACCGAGTGGAGCCTGCAAAGCAGAGGGTTCTGACACTAAGAAAACTCTACAATGATAGAGAACCTGTTGCAGAAAAGGACTATGAAATACCTACAGCCTGTGCCCTCCTGAAACTATTCATAACGTAAGGGTTTAATTAAATAAAATCATTCAGGTTTATATGACATGTAATAAAAATAAAATTTTGACTTAGCTACTTTGTTAATTTTGTTTGTAGGGAATTGCCCGAGCCCGTGTTGACCACAGAGCTGTGCTCCCTATTTGAGGATGCCTCTACGGGGCCCGCCACCGCCCTCGCACCTCTAATTGCACAGCTCCCCACCTGCCACCGCTCCCTGCTCGCCTGGCTCATGGTCCATCTGGCCAGCGTCATGGCTAATGAAAAGGTAATCACTATTTGAATCAGCCATATTTAAAAGATACTAGGGGATGGCCATGAAACATTATTATTAGTATAAAACTGTGTGCACAAAAGTGTCGCCAACATCATTCAACCATACTACTGCAAATCGCATCTACGCACAGCGGCGCCCCATCTTTTTTCTACCTACATACCAAACGCATAACTTTCATCTTTGATATTCCTTCGGCACTCTTTCATGCAATATTTCCCTTTTTTTCTGTTATCTACGACTGATGAATTGAATGAATTGAATTTAATGCCCAAAATAGACATGAACCTAGGGTTTGGAAGTTTACCTCTCCCCTCCTGGATAAATTACTTGCCTAGCCCAGAAGTTCGCAGACCGCCCCTGGCCTGCTGCCTAGTTTGTTTGTTAAATCATCTCTATTTTCTAAAGGCAGGAAATCTGGAAAGCTCGAAGCAGATCGCTCTAGTGTGGTTGGATATCATTTGCATGATAAGGCAGCCTAATGAAACAATTAAAACGATATTGTTTTAAGGATAGGCATTTAAAAAAACATGTTTGAAAAATATGGTAGTGGTGACTGGGAGAATTTATTTAATTAAAAAAATTATAGAGAAATATAAATGCTAAAGTAATTGAAAAAAGGAAGACTTGGTTTGTTTATAACCGCAAACTATTTAAAATAATGTTTTTTTCTCTTTGAATGTACGTCTATTTCGTACAGATACTAAACAGATATTTAACAGCATAAGTTGAGAAATAGGTTTTGCAATTTTTTCAGATTTGCAGCTTGGAACAGAAATAATAATGTTCAGAAATAATAAATAATAATGTTCAGACGATTTTCTTAATTAAAATGTTAAAAGCAGAGTTAACTCAAATTTTTAAATGGTGCTTATTTATGTTTTTGTGGCTATTAACCTATTGAATGTTGGATGACATTTGCCCACGTATGGCCGTATTCCATAGAAAATAAATATCAGAGCATTCCAGAGGCTAGAGTGCTCAAATAAAAAGCAAAGGCTGGAATGATATTGGCGCAAGCGTTTCTGACCTTGTCCTTGTACAGTTTCTTTATACATAATGGCTAAAATCGCATTTTATAAAGCAAAATGTTTATTGCAAATACGAGAATTTTACAATGTTTTATATTTATGTATTTTTAAGGCACAAACCACTTTATTCTTAACTGTTCCTCACTTAGAAACCTATGTCTAGACGTTCTCGAGGAGAATAAAGGCGGAATACAACATTGAGATATTTTAATTACCATTATTATTAAACTTTTGTAAAAGCTTTCACCATTGGATTGGAATGATAGCTGACATGGTATCCAACTACACCAGCACCAACGGCAGATTCAAACGTTTCAGATTTTCTGCCGTTGATTCAATTACATGTTATTTTAAATTTTCAGATCAACCGCCTGAATGTGCAAACTATAGGAACGCTGCTAGGACCTACTCTGAACATGTCCTCCAATCTGTTGATCCTTTTTATCTATAACACAAAGATTCTGTTTCCTGACACCAAATTGACTAAGTAAGTTAACATTTTTTTAAATAATTCATATTATCCAATACGTATTATGTCAGTTAACTTCTGTATCTTTTGTTTTTTTTTTAAGTTTTTTATTGTGAGATTGCGGAAAGACGATTTGGGAGATTTGTTTAACAGCTTGGGCATATAAGCTTGTTTTCACGACAATTTGACATAGGTAGACATATAGCCCAGTCAATGAAGGGAAAAAAACACCCAATGTCGGAACTAATTCCCCGGAAGCTGATTTTTTCACAGATGAAGGAATACCTTTAAAAATGCTTATTTACAACTATCCCCGGGTTTCCTCCTTGTGCTTTCCTCCCCACCCCCTCTTGAACATATTTTTCAAAGCCTTTAGGAATACGCTAATATCTCCTTAACCGCTGTCTGAAATCAGACCATTTATTTTTCTTTTAGTTTCTAATTAGGTACTCTAAAAAATAGTTTCATAACAATTTTTCGAAAAAAGCCATACATTCAATGTAATTTATTAATAAAGTTAAAAATATCATTTTTTTTAATAGTAATTCAAAACATATTTGCATATAACTTTTTTTTGAGCTTGTTAGGGCAAAAGATGCTCCCACAAAACTTGTAGACAAAATTTTTAGCTTTAAATTAATGTACATTATGATAGGTTTTAATTAATAATAAAGCACGTTAAGGCTGTTAAAAGGGAGCGCGGCACGTGGTGGCTCGGACGCGCTGCGGCTTGCGGCGCGGCGGTTTGGTTACGAAAAGCCTAAGGTAGGTACTGATAAATTGATTTATTTGCTTTTTATAAAAAAATAATCTAACATTAAAGAGTTTTTATTGTAATTTGCCAGTTTTGGTTCGGGGAGAGGGGCATATTTCCCCCTTCCCGATGAAGCGCTTTCCACCACACGCCGTGCCCAGGACTGTACATATTACGTTGTGTAATTGTTTACAACTAATTATAAAAAAATGCTGAGTTATGTAAAATAAGCTAAAAGAACATATGACAACGTTACTGACCACACACCCACCACATTAAAATATTCCTGACCCTATGTTATGGCGATGTTATAAAAATTCGTATGTGAAAATTCTCACTTAATGTGATATATTATATTTAGGGGGTTTCTCACCATCCTCCCAATAGCTTATCTACACAAATAACGAATATTTTCGATTTACGATTAATTTTTTTATTAAGTTGGAGTTTATAATTCGGTACTCGAACCTATGAATAGTGGCTATATATTGGATAAGTTGGCCGATTTTTCTAACCACTGCGAGTATTTTATTTGTATTTTTAATAATATTCGTTATTAGTGTAGATAAGCTATTGGTGAGAAACCCTTTATTATTATGTAAGCCTATCAAAACTGAATCACTGGAACAAAAAATCACTTAAAACATCTTATTGATCTATAAAATAAATGCTTAACTTTCGAACAAGTTTCTTAACATTTTCCTTAAATAACAACGGTTTGTAAATTATATTACGTAGGTGTAAGTGTACATTCAATTTTATCTATTTTAATAATACGCAAAAATGCATACCATATCCTTCATTTCTTCATCATATTGGGGCGAATTCAGACATGAAAATCCGTCACAGTGATGCAAAGCAGCTACATCCAGGTTTTCTGCAGTTACAGTAATTTTCACAGCTGTTCGATACAGTTTAGATAGCATAATCGGCATTACCTGTGATATGACAGTCCTCAAACCATATTATCATTTAATGTTTGATTCATTAAGAGCTTAAATAATAATTTTTTTTTTGCTATTCTTATTAGATGAGAAAGCTTCCTTATTAGTGAAACAACGTATGATGGAGATGCATTCAATATCACACGAGGAGTGGTTAGCTGATCAACGTCTTTTTTCTTTATATTTTGAAGTTGGATCTTCAGCATATCCACCGAAAACAACAGTAGAATGCTTGCCAAATTTAGACGATTGAAACATCAGTATGTTTTATTAATATTTCCGATTTTTTGTTCCGGTATATTCGGTTTTAATAGGCGTACATAATATAAAATATAATATATCATATTATGGTAAGTGAGAGTATTATTATAGAACATCGCTATTACATAATGTCAGGAATATTTTAATGTGGTAGAAGTTTATGTATTTTTAGCTTCTTTCACATACCTTAGCATTTTTTTATAATTAGTTATAAACAATTATACAACGTAATATGTACAGTCCTGGGCACGGCGAGTGGTGGAAAACGCTTTATTGTGAAGGGGAAATATGCCCTCCCCCCCACAAGCGAAAACTGGCAATTAGCAATAAAAACTCTTTAATGTTTTATGAATTTATTATAAAAAGTAAAATAAATCAATTTATCAGTACCTACCTTAGGTTTTTCGAAACTTTACCGCCGCGCCGCGAGCCGCCGCGGGTCCGAGCCACCGCGTGCCACGCTCCTTTTCAACAGCCTACGTGCCCTATTATTCATTAAAACCTATCATAATATACATCATTTTAAAGCTAGAAATTTTGTCTACAAGTTTTTTTGGAGCATCTTTTGCCCTAACAAGCTCAAAAAAATGTTATATGCAAATATTTTTTGAAATACTATTTAAAAAAACGATATTTTTTCTTTATTAATAAATTGCAATGAATGTATGGCTTTTTTCGAAAAATTGTTAAGAAACTACTTTTTAGAACGACTAATTAGCTACTAAAAGAAAAATAAATGGTCTGATTTCATACAGCCGTTAAGGAGATATTGGCGTATTCCGAAAGGCTTTGAAAAGTATATTCAAGAGGGGGTGGGGAGGAAAGCACAAAGGGGATATCCGGGGATTTTTATAAATAAGCATGTTTAAAGGTATTCCTTCATCTGTGAAAAATTCAGCTTCCGGGGAATTAGTTCCGACACAAAACCTTCATTGACTGGGCTAATAGGAATGACGTATGCCCCGGACCTGAGTTATTAATGAAAGAAAAAATAAATATTAATTGAATTGAAGAAAAAAAAATAATGATAAATATAAATTAAATTAATAAAACAATTTGATGTATTAATTGAGCTTGTAATAAATGGTAAAAACATATTTAGACAAATCTTTTGATCGGCTGAAACTGCATCTGGAAGTCTAAAGGCACATTCTATCAGTTCTGAGAGCTATTCTGGGCCGCAGTAAACAAAGTCCGCATAGCCAACATGATAGCCAACGTCCGTTGAACGGACAGGGCACGAGAAGAAGAAGAAGATGACTTCCTTCTTCCAGGGCCCCGTCTTCTGGCAATCTTTCCCTGCATTATGAGATGCAAGATCTCATACTTCTCCGGATGTCTCATCCGGATATGTCCGGAGGTGTCCTAGATATTGAATCGGATTTTTATTGTTTTAATAACAAATTTTTTTTTTTAGACAAAAGCTAACATATTTTATTATTAAAAGGTTTAAGTATATTAATAATCTGCCAGAGTGGGTTTTGTAACTCCTTTCCTGCCAGAGCGGGTTTTGTACCTCCTTTCCTTCCAGAGCGGGTTTTGTAACTCCTTTTCTGCCAGAGCGGGTTTTGTAACTCCTTTTCTGCCAGAGCGGGTTTTGTAACTCCTTTTCTGCCAGAGCGGGTTTTGTACCTCCTTTCCTGCCAGAGCGGGTTTTGTAACTCCTTTTCTGCCAGAGCGGGTTTTGTAATTTTTTTTTTTGACAGAATGGGTTTTGTAATTCTTTTTTATGACAGAGCGGATTTTGCATTCCGCTTCGGGAAGTGCGTAAGATAATAAAAACACAGAGGCGGGTTGTTTTTACTGTGAGATGGTGCACTTTTTATTGGAATAATATACAAATTATACAAGTATCGAAATCTAAAAACTCAGAAATAATAACATTGATGTACGACATTTAATAATAATAATATTAGGATGATTTGTGCAGCGTCGTTTTTGTGAAAAATCACCTCAAGGGAGCTATACGTTACCACTAACTAAAGACTAGACAAACCATTATAACAACTTACGGCTAACATATTGCATCAACCGGTTCATCAATACAAAACTACATGTACAATGCATTTGACCAATGAACGTGATGCTACATTAACCTGTTGATTGCCAGCATAGGAAAAATATATTTTTTCAATACGACGTAAAATATTTGACAGTTCTCACCTTTCTTACGAACTCAATTTTTATAACATTTCTTTTGTGATATAATACAAAAATTACATCAAAATAATGTAGATAAAACGATCTAATAATCACTCAAATCTATGCTTTCCACAATGGATTTATATAAAAAACAATGAAAAAATATAGACTTCGAATACGACTCCGTTCATATTATCAAGCGGCAGCCATTTTGTCCGCCATCTTTGATGCCCGGCGCGTCATTGTGAATTAATTTGAATTATTCGGAGAGGCTAGACGCTATCCAGTATTTTGTTACGTCAAGAACGAGAATGGCCCAAGCGATTCTGACCTTGTTCTTCATACAATTTCTTTATACATAAGGGACAAAATCGCTTCCAAAATCGATGGTACACCGGAGTACGTACGGCCAATGACAGGTTAAAATGTAGAAAATATACATGACCTTTCACTCGAGATTGACACTGTTTATTGTTTATTAGAGAAATTTAGATACAGTTTGCACGCGGAGGGATAATTTGCATAATTGGGAAAACATGGTATTGAAAATTTTATTATTTAATCCTGGTGTACCTATACCTATTTTAATAATAACTTATAATATGTTCTGTAATGAACGTGTTTGGAAAAGTAAAAACAAAATCTTATAACATGCGGTACTATAGTAGTACAAAGATTTGATTAGAATACTGATTGAGATTGATGTCTGAGGCTTCGAATAATGTTAATCCTATAAGAAAATGAGTAATTTGGGTTAATATTTTTTTCTATTTTCATCTTTATGATCCAAAATACACTGAGTTCATTTCTTCATAGTTGCATAAAATGCACTGTGAATCTACTCATACCTAATATCGTTTCCTTTTAACGAAAAGCACTGGAAGCATCGGTTAGCTTTTTTAAGTTCCAATCTGATTTTTGGTTTTTCACATATTCTTGTTGCTCAGGTCACCAACGTATGGATAAGTCCTCTCTTCTGCACTGGGTGGTGATGCGATTCAGCATGTAGATAACGATTCTTTGACATCTAACGACATCTTCTTTTCGCATCACATTTCACATCTAGAAAGGCAGAATTTTATCTTGGTTTCCTGCTCCATTGTGAACTTAATTTTGCTGTGGAGTGAATTAAAATTGTCTGTTCCATGAGGTCAAATGGTCAAATCATCATCAACAAAGTGCCACTACACTTAAGGAACAGCCGAAGCTGTGACCAGTGCCACTTCTTCAAACTTCTCCATTAAAAAGTTGGCTAGTACTGGCAATAACAGTAAATAACGTTAAAAGCAGTGTTACATTTCCTGTATATGCTAATGCAGATGAAATGAGGCAGGTAGCATTCACATAATATCAACAGCGTTTATTTATTCACTGCTGATAAGAGTTTTATTACCGTTGTGCTACAAAGGTAGAATGGTACAAGTGCTGATTTTAATGATATATATTTTGCCTTCGTTAAATTTACTATGAATAAAATTTGCACGGTAGAGAATGCATGCTTTTTTATCACACCAATTTAAGAATGCTTTCCGTTCCTCCCAAAACACTTGGAATTAAAATTATTTTTGCGAGAAATACGCTGGGAAATACAGTAAAACCCAAATGTAAAGTTCCCGCATAATAAGTTTGCTTTTTTCTGTCTTTTGACTGAAATGCAAAAGAGGCCCAAATAATCCCGCATAATTATGTACGTAGATTATAATATAGACAGTCCATTTCTTTTAATAGAACCATTCCTATGTACATAAGATAAGGGTTCGTGTAAACACAATATAGTGCTGGGTGCTGGTGACAAAATGAGAATTAAATATGAAGGCCGTTTAGTAGCTGAGCTGAGAATGCGTTGGGTTCCCACCCATGCATCGTGGGTTCAATTCCTGTGCTAGCCAAGTCCTTTATCATTGTTTTGCAGGTGTTTTTAAAATATTGTCAGGTTTTTTGTGACCCGGAAATGTTTGTCTTTCTATAAAACAAAAAATTTACTCTCATTTTATGATAATAAAAAGAAAAACATTTAAAAAAAATTGTGTAAGTTTTTAGCTGTTGTAATAATTGGTTGCTGAATTGTGACCATTTTATTGCGACAGCGTTATTGGACTCTGCTAAACAATAGTGTCAAGCAAATTGTCCATTTAATAGCATTGCTTTCAAAAACCTGACACATTAGTGTACTTGTTGTTAAACTATTTCCGAGTTTTATTATTTGAGCCAACATAATTTCGGCTTCATTTTGTGTAAAAGTCTTCAAATGTAAAATGAGCTAACATAATTTGGGCTTCATTTTGTGTAAAAGTTTTCGAATGTCTTCATTTCCTCAAATAAAGCCAAAGAGAAACAGAAGATCGGTTGTGGGTTTCTTCAATACACTTTTCAATAAAAGGTAAAGTTATAATTAGATAATGATTAGTTAAAAAGTTAGATGAATAATACAAGTAAATAAAATGTCACAGTAAAATGCTTGTATTTATTGTTATTGTCTAACATCTAACCTATTACATTGGTGTTTTTTTCATTTATTTCATTGCTATGAAAATTATTTGTTGAGTCCTCTTCTAGTTCAGAGGCCCTAGCACGATTGCTCTATAACGATCGATAGGATAACTATCGGTAACTTCTCATCGTTCCCTATAACAACTGCAGATCGCAAACGAATAGGTGACAGTTCACAATGACTAAGTGTCCTTAATATATTCGATATCAACTGTCGTTTGTACGTTTGAGATCTGCAGTTGTCCTAGGGAACGATGAGAAGTTACCGACAATCAGTCGGTAACTTCATATCGAGCGACCGTGCTAGCACACCTGGTGTGGAATGATTTACCGGTACCTACCACTGTGCTGATGAATATATATTAAAAAAAACTAAACTATCACCTCAACAATCTGAACTGGCAGTCCCCTAATAAGATATAAATGGGTACAAATCATTGTTGAGAAAAAAATCATAGGCATTTATATAAGTGAATCATTAAATAAATCTATTTTGTATCATGGCAGAAATCGAACCCGTAACCTCAAATCTCATAAAATATTCATTGTCTCTTCTGATAGAATAATTAAATACTTATTTCTCTTGTTAAGAACGAAGAAAGAATTGCAAAATCCTCAACAAATTCTTTATGTCAAATTTTGCAAATTCACTTTGTGGCACCATTTTATTAATGAAAAATTAAAACAATGTTTTAATTTTTCATTAATAAATTCTTTATGCATTATAGTGATTTATTTGTTTGGTATTATGCTGTCTTGTGCTACCTCTTTCTTTAGCTAACATTATTAGCATTACAGTGTCCATTATCATATCTGCACTGATGATGGACTAAGAAACATTGGCTAAAGAAGGAGGTAGTGCAACAAGGCACAATACCCTATAAATCACTATAATATTTTGGCCGTGAAATCTAAAATCATATCTTTATGTATTGTTTCATAGTGCTTTCACATAAACAAAGTATTGAATTCCATAAGTCTAAACTTTATGGCATACAGTTTATACCCGCTCTGTGCAAGCGGGTCCCTGCAGAACTTCGGACCATCCCTTGTTATATTATAAGTACGTGTATCGTTTGTTGCCTGACCTGTTTTCAGTTACTATAATAATATTTTCTTTACCAGATACGTTCCCCCGCTGACTTCTCTGGCCCCCATACTTCCGGAATCAACGGATGAAATAACAAAGGAATTGAGGAAGCAGGAATCTCTGTTGAGCCAAATCCACGCAGAAATGCACGCTGGATTTGTCACACAAAAACGTGAAGAACAACTCTGGGAAGGGCAGCGGATTGTTACGCAGCTAAAGGTTTGCTCATATTAAGATTTGTCAAGACATTTTTTTCCCGACTTGTTGCTAAATTTCTTTCACAAGCTCCACGTTACTGATTATATCTTCTAGGCTCAATGGTCGCAGGTTTAAACTCAACTCCACTGGCTCCGGGCAGAGGGACTTCGGAAAGTGTATTCATAATTATTGTTTGTCAAGGTCAAAACAGATGACACTAGAATGTCCTCCTGCATACTGTGGGAAGAATCTTATATCTCTCGTCTCATTCTATTTACTTGATATCATTGAATAGTTACTCGAGCGATGGGGATTTCGGGGTGTTCGGTTTAATTAATATCATTCCACCAAATATTGTTAATCATATTACGAACTGCTTATTGCGATTTAAAGTCATTAAAGAATATACCTAGATTTAACAGTTTATCCCATGTTTGTGGGTTTCATAAAAAATATATATATTTAAATTTATAATTATTTTGAATTTTTTTAAATCGCCTACCTAAGTTTGGGTAGCCATCGCTCGAGTGGTTAAAGAATAACACAAACAGTGACATGTGAGCGTGTTTCGTGATCCAAATATTTGCCTACTCAAGGCTTAAATTTCCAAAACAAAACTGTGTTTACAAAGATACGTTTTTAGATTTTCACGGCCAAAAGCATTTTCGTTGTTTGTTTTTGGGGTGTTATGCCGTGTTGCACTACCTCCTTCTTTAGCCGACGTTTCGGACAGCATTGCAGTGTCCATCATCAGGGCAGATCCGACGATGTGTAAATAAAGTGTATGAATAAAGAATGAGGTAGCGCAACACGGCATAACACCCCAAAAACAAACAACGAAAATGTGTTTACAAAATTCAAATGGGATGAAGGTTTATGATGTCAGATGAGTGTGAGTGAGGCAGAGCGCTGGACTATTGGGCTACATTTCTTTCCATTCAAGTTTGTATTCAAGGCACTTCTTTATTCAATGCGTGATATGGTGTATTCCCGGGAGGAATTGCACATCTCACAACCACGCTACAAACCAAATGTATTGTCATTTGATTTCCATAGATTTATTGTGTAAACACAACTTGTACATACTCTGCTGGTTTTGTAATGTTTTTATTTTTTATTTTAGAGGAAACTACGATCTGTTCAAAAATCCACGGATCCATCTTGTTCCTCACAAAACCACTCCTCTCTCGATGAAAGACAAACCACACAAGACGAAGACCAAACTGACAAACCATTGAGAAGTGAAACCAGCAGCGTCGGACTACACAGCTCCTCCGAGGAAAGAATCCAACCGCCGCCCAAACTAGCAGACAAACTAGTGGACAAAACTGTCTCGGTGGCGGTAGAACCCAAGGTAGTCAGTTTTCCCATAGAAAAGCTACAAGTCAAAGTGGAACCAAAGGTGGTATTCCCTGTTGAAAGCTTCGAAGACAACTTTGAAAACTACCAAGAAACTGCCGATCTACCCTCCACCAATAACAAGGAGATGACGGAATCCATCTATTCCATCAACTCGGAAACATTTGTAACTAAGATTGAGAAACCAAAGCTATCCAAAGAAGAACTTCAGCTCATGAGGCTACAATTAGAGCACGCTGAATATTTACAATTGAAATCGATCCTCCAAGCCAAAATTAATTCAGAACGATTTGAAATTGTAAAATTAAGAAGTCACTTAGCCATTAAGAATAAGCAAGAGAACAATGCAAATCAGAACAATGTAAGAGAAGCTTCTGTTATAACTTATTCCGAAGCTGAGATTGAAGAAAAACAAAGGCTGGTGAAGGAAAACGCCTTGTTGGAGCAAAAGCGGCTGTCATTGGCGCATCAAATATTCCAGGAAAGAACTGCTTGTATCGAACACAGAATACAACTAGCCATGAACGAAATACTCTAATTTAAGCCCCCTGTTACATAAATCTCAAACATATTGTAGTGTAATTTTACGTCATATATGTAATATTTTCATATAAGATTATTATTTTTATCATTTTTGACAAAAAAGAAAACTGTTCATTGAATTCATTTGAAATACATAGCTTTTACATGACCTATTATCACAAACCTACTTGTAAAAATTGATTTGATGAATAAAACTAAGATTTATTGATGTATGTATGTATACCGAAGCATTTTTTCTAAGTTATGAATTCCTTAACATGCCTTCCCTATGTAAATAGAGAATTCTAATTCTGCCTTCTTTTCACATTATTTTCTTTCCCAAAACACATAAAATAAAAGTATTTCTTAAAAGATATCAGAAATTGAAAAATATTTTGAATATACATATTTTTTATGAGGTATAATTTTTATCAAACTGATAACATTTATATGCTGGATCAGAAATAAATCATTCGATGCAGTGTTTTCAGAATACTAATAAAATATATTTTTTAAAGTTATTTTTGTAATTTAAAAAAATTAAAACACGACATTGTCTTTGTGACTACTATCCATTTTCAAAATATTATTATGATTTTAATTTTAGACAAAATAAAATAATTTAATATTATCAATACACTTTCTGTTCTGCAATCTTGTACACCCACACTATAAATAAAATAATAAATGTGTTTATTTATTCGTAGTATTATTGCAATGTTGAATAATGACAAGTGTATCGGTGTTTAAAGGCATATTGATATCAAAGATGTACCTTCTCATATCTTATCTGTGGTCGACGGTGTCTATTTCATTACACAAACTTGAATGAGTAATCTTTCATTGCCTTGAATCGCTCCGGAACTATGTTGTGTCAGTAGTATATCGCGGTCCAATCCCAGTTTAATTAAAGTAATTAGTGAAGTGTTGTTTCTTGTTAATCAAGTGAAATGGATGACCGAGAAGTAAAAAGGATATTCGCCAAAATGATCCCTCAAGGTAATTCATACTCAACACCGGAAAACGAAGATTTTATTGAATATCGTTCCTCCAGTCGATACCATACACAGACAGCTTCCAATGAGGGCGGAAAGTCTACAACCAGAGTCACGATGAATGAAACAACTAAAACTCACTCCTTCCAGGGAGATACTGACATATTCAAGTCAAAACACATTAGCGTAACCACACCTGACAACATGTCCGGAGAAGAACTGTTTGTTACCGAGAACAACAGGACACAAACACTGAGGAAATTGAAAAGCTCGTTCTTATCGAAGATTCACCCAGCGGAAGAACCCAAGGGCGATCCATTCGCTAAGTTCGGCACACGCTCACCAACCTCGCTGACCGATGCAAGCACTTCCCAAGAAGAGTCCGTCATTGAAATACACAAGTTCCCATTTGCCGAACCATTCAGCACACCAAACTCCATCAGGAAAGAAAGGGTTACTTATTCTACCCAAGTTAAAACGACCAAATCCAACGGCCAAACCAAAGTCGTTAAAACAACAACTCAGGGCGAAGGGGATTCGCGTTCGGTACAAATAGAAGAAATAACCACTTGTGAAGAAGATTGTCCCGACAAAATTAATACGCTTACGGATTAGGACTGAACTTTGGTTAAAATTTGACATCTTTTTAACAACCATGAATTGTTTCACATACCGTGTTATTTATTTAAAATTTATATTAAATTCATTATTTTACACAATAATTTTCTTTTTTGTACATATCATTAATTAAATGTGTCATAACTTGATTAGAAGATAAGAGCGAACATGATTGAAATTTTATTAAGGAAATGTTTAACTAATGAATTTATAATTGACCCCAATAAACATTTCTCCTTATACAAGTTTAATAATAATATTATTTGTCCTTCATTTTCGACTTCAACAACATTGAGCTTGTTGATAATTTCACAATAATATGTTTGCACCTATTTCGTAAAAATATTAACTATGTAATAAATAAAATGAAAACTAAAATTGTGTTTTTTTTTATTCTAAATAAAATAAAATCTTTGCTACGTACCTACTAATTTTATTTGTTCTTTATGCTGGTAACCAAGAAATAATATTTCTTTGTTCATTTTTGTGGTGCAATTTAAAAAATGTATTTATAATGTTGATGCCATTCTTTTATCAGCAGGATATCAAAAAAAAATCTGCACAACATAAAGATAAAATAAAAATTTAAAAAAATTCGGTAATTTATCTATATCTGGGTTTTAAAATTGCTAATCTATTAATATTTTTTATCTTTACAGAGATAATGTAATATTCCTTGCCTACCGTTATGTGAAGTTTACAAAAAATAAATTAATGTAGATAAAGCAAGAAGCAAATTTAAATAAATTGAAAAGGTGTACAAAATAATGAAGAAATTTTGTGAAATCCAAACAATAATTTTTATTTTATTTCAGGGTGATTGGAAAGATGTAATATATTTTACTATCCGTGATACTGTTGACTTTTTGTGATAACATGATAATTGTTTGTATTATTTTATTGCAATTGGCCGCCTCGGAATAAATAGAAGGAAGCTCCGATACCTGGGAGCGATACAATGGGAGCTGTGTTGTGGAACCTGGAAACTTCGCCAAAGACACAATGACAATCCTGGTCAACTTTATTAACCCATTGCATGCGGACCACACGGTTGTTGGGTTGCGAGCAGCCTTTATAGGACCACACAGTAGTTGGGTTGCGAGCAGCCCTTATAGTGTCCCATAAGCAGACGTCACACCACTTGTCTTGTAAACATTAATAAATGAAAAAGAGCTGCATACAGAAACATCTAGCACTTAAAATGTTTTAAAAGTTAAAGGAACCAGCTTCTATCGAAGTGATAAGGTGAAACACCCAATCAAGTACTAACAGAAGCTATGCAGGCCATCTCCATATCAATAAATCAAGAAGTATGATTGTATATTGTTTTAATTAATGAAGATAATATTAGCGAAAGTCAATCGAAAATCCGAAACAGAAAAATCAGAAAAAGATACGTACACATCTGGGACATCGGAATATCCTGGGTTCGGGTCCCAAATGTATCCGTATCTTTTTATGATTTTTCTGTTTCGGATTTTCAATTGACTTTCGCTAATATTATCTTCATTAATTAAAATGTTATAATTTGAGGTTTAACTCATTAAGTTTAAAAGTTAAAAATAAAAATATTATTTTGTTCATTTTATTTTTTTTATAAAAATCGTGAAGAATTTCAGCAATCTGGTTGTCTCTGAGTAATGAAAACTCATCATAAAAAATAGTTTTTTTTTTCACTAAAATAATTTAGCTACAAAAATATTCTCAAATTTGAATTTATGCACAAAAAATTCAGGGATTGTCACTGATTACTACAGTTAATAAGTAAAAAAAACATTTGATGATGGTAAAAAGTTAAAATATTTTTTAAATTTTACAAATTGTACATCCAAATTATTATAGAAGATAGGTTGTTCATAGATTGAACATAGGGCCGCTATCCCACTTCTTTCTCGCCCTCCTTCACAGCTCTTGATATTCCATTACCTACACCATTCATAGTTCTGTAACTACTAATCTAGAATCAATCACCTCAAACACATAATTAAACTTCAACAAGTGGAATGCTTTGAAAAAACAATTCACAAGTAAATAATTTAAAAAGCTCACTTCCTAGAATTTGCTTCCTAGCACATTGCTTTTTAAAAGCGCAGATATTAAATAAATCAAAAGAATTTCATAAAAAGTTGATCTAAGCAAAAATGTAAATAAATAAAAATCTTACTCCCTAAAATAGCTTTTTAAGCACGGAATTTGATTAAGCCAAAATAATTAGCTAATTAATTGATCTAAGCGTTGGTTATTGTCAATTTGTCAATGCTATATTATTGTTATCATGGTCTAATTTTTTTACAGCGGCCTCCAAATTGAATAAATGTTCGTCGATGACCCCGGGAGCGATGAGTCGCATCGCTGAGGCGAGTCTGTAGACGTATTCTTTGTTGGTTCCGCTAGGACCTTTGCAGCGGGCCACTTGTTTGGCTATGGCTTCGACGCTCGCCTTACCTGCAAAATACAAATGAAAGTAGTGTTATAAAATGAGTTAACAATGTTAGGCGAGACGAAGAGAAGGATAAAGGAGGTGAAATAGGATCTGTGTTCCAGATAAATTCATATAACATAGAAAATTTGGCTTATATTTGTCTTTATTAACACGGCGCTTGCTGCGTGACGGCAAGTGTGCATGCATACCTATAATTACAAGAGGAAAAAATGTTATTAAGATGAAACTTATGTCAAAATATATAAAAATACGAGATTTCCCTGGAGGATATTGACTAGGTGATAAAAACCTAAGCCCCCGCCCCTCATTGTGACCAAGCGTGGTATTTTGAAATATAAGTATATTACCCGTCCCCCCCTGAATGGGTCACGTAATATGCAAACATGAGGTGACTTGTGGAAGTGATGTTGGTTGGGTACGTTCCCTTAGGTGCAGAATGTGTAGATTTCATTGGAATGGTAAACAGAAAAAATTCTTAGAATTATGCAGAGATTCCTAGTTTTTTTTTACAAAAAGTTTTCATTATTATCGCTCTCAATTGATGGTAAATATGACTAGAAAACAATTCTGGCAAAGCAATTGGTTTACCAAACAGCGAAATAATAAGTAAAATAAAATAAAATTATCTTACGGGTAATTATTTATACGAACTGGTACACAAGTACTGTCGATTCCTGTGGAACAGTGATATAAACTGAGAGAACTTTCTGTAATTTACAGTCCTAAAAAATATATTAAATAATGACTAAGCTATTAGAATCTTGTAATTCGGTGGATGAAAAGCACAAAAAAGTGACTACAAAAAATGAATAAGTATGGAGAAATAAGCACTATCATCAATTCTATCTGTAACAAAAGACACATCTCCTCGAGTACTATGGTAGTAAAATAATCTAGAATGTATCTCATTATTTGCACGTAAAAAAATAAACAAAACATCGCCATCGCCTCTTACGTTTTATGCGGTGAAACGATGGAACGTTATAAACACACGTTAGTATCAAGCACTTACGATTTTGTATTAACAACCGAAGGACCATCGTTATTACGCGGCAGCACCGTGTTGAAATAATTTATCGTCACATCATTAATTTTCTCCAAATTTAACTAATTTTAGGTTAAACAATACAATTTATTATTAATTTCATTGTGAAATAGTTTTTTTAAAGATTAACCCTTTATATGTATTTATTTTATTATAGCCAAAAAACGGAAATTTGAAACTGGCAACATTAAGAGCGATTGACCAGCAGCTGAAAATAAAAGTTTAAAAATGCTTGCAACTGTACAGGAAGGTTCAATGAGAAAGATCGATTATTCCCCGTATCAAATTTTTTAAATAAAAAATTTAATATTGATTTATTTCATTCAAAACTTGCTTTAATATATACCTACATTCAAGTAAGCAATAAAAATGCTCAAAACGCACAATGATAAATTATTAAATACTGTGTACTTCTTGTAAGTATTTTTTAATCATAAGAATTTATGATTTTTCAATAATGTCGAAACAAAATCAGTGGGTAAAAAAAATTTGAAATATTTTAGTTTGTAAGACCTTATAAATAGAAAAACGGCGGTATTTTTGTCACAAAACACATTCTCAGATATTTTTTTAAATTTTTTATATGAATTAAACTGAAATTAAAATTTTTAAAACTGTGTTGTCTAGATTACGTATTGATTTAGGTATTTTGTTGTATGATTATATGATTTGAAATTTGTGTTGTTTAATAGAATCTACCGTTTGAAAATTGAACAAATCTGCCAACGACAATCGGTATAACCTTAGTATAATAAAATTACACTTAGTTTTTCAAAATTTTAAAACTGCGTGTTGTTTTTTTGTACAAAAGACTCAATACGTCTAGAATTTGATTTAAAAAGGACTAATTTCCGGTATTCTCTGGTAATACCCTCCTAAGGTCAATATTTATTTAATTTTACAAGTTATAAACAAAGTTTATAAACGAGTTAGTTAGTTAGTAAAACACTCTTCTGGGTTTAATGCTTCTTAATAATTCTTAAATAACAGAGCCCTTGAATGTAACCAACCGCTCAGAAGTTTGCACATATTGAGTAAATTACGAAAAATGCGTCCCGGTCAGTTATTTGACCTCCGTCCAATTAGCGACATGATAGCTATACACTAATCTGTCCACATTCCGGAATAAAGACAATATTACATATTATTATAACCATACCAGCAAATGAGACGTTCTCTTCCGTGGCCACGTAAATAGTTAACTTAAAAGGTTCTTCTATGAGCTTGTCTTCTGGATGAAACAATACAATGTCCTTGACGTATCCATTCTTTTCTCTAAAATCCAGGTGGTCAAGTACCGTCTCCTTATTTTCCTCACTAATTTTATAGGCTACACCCCACACCATATCATCGTCACTTGCTGGTAATAATGTCACTACTCTGCCGGGCTGAAAGAAAAAAAAAAGAAGTCAGCAAAAGAAAAACATGAAGCTTTCTCCATCTCTTTATAAGGGGTAAAAATATCTTCATGTCTATTGCCAGGTTCCCACTTCATTTATTCTACGATCTACATATTTTAAAAAACAAAAGTTGAAGTCGATTCAACTTCTGTTTCTCTCAGGTGGTCTATCCAATAATGTTACAGTATATATAGATGAGCTATTTTAATTTGGAAGGCGGGAATGAGTACCGCCGCCCCGGGAAACATTTATTGGATTACCAACACCTCTGCCATAGATCAGCCCCGTGTGGTTCACTACATTTGGTGACTTAGAAGAGGTGCCCGGGTTCATGGGGTGAGGTATGTCTAGGTATTGGCAGAGGATGATCTGGACGCACTGAACGCCAGATTCCTACACAACCCTCATACCTTTTTTCTTCCCAGAACTTCCTCTCCTGCATTTCCTTAAAAATATCCTCCACACAGCATCCCCAAAGATGATATAGGACCTGAGGGATTTTTTTTCCTCAGGGCCTCCCTTGTGGAGCTAATGAAAAAAAAAGCTATAGAAATCTTAGCAAGCTTAGGAGCTTTAAGGAGCTGGAGCAAGCTTTAAGGAGCTAATGAAAAAAAAAAAAGCTATAGAAATCTTAGTGGCAAGCAAAAATACGTCAATTGTAGTGCTTGCGATTTCCTAGTTTTAGTACTAAACTGCCAAGATTTACGTAAGGTTGTGTGCTACCTCTAAGTAAATTGCATTAAAAAAAGTGCCAAAATGTATTGTAAAAGTGTTTTAATTACTCAGCAATAGTAAAGGAATAACATTTCATTTTTAAATACACGCAAATTACTTATTATTATCGATTATTATAAATATTACAATTGTTTCCAGCCCAAAGATTTTATGCGTCATTAGAAAAAATGAAGGCCGACTACAGTACAGGTAATTACGACGTCACTGCGGTTGCTAAGTACACTTCACTGTTTAATTAGTCTGATCACTCTGTTTATTCACATGCTTGCAGTAAAACAAACTACATATCAGCAGTAACAACGACCATCAATAACAATCGCCGCCATTTGCGAACTGTCATTGCTCTATTATTATGGCACGGCACTGAATTGATCCTTGTCACTTCAAAATCCGCCAGAGGCCGAGGCCTGTACTCTAGTAAGCCTTGAGTAAGTGGTTCATGACGAATGGTTCGATGCATCTTTTGAATACGAAAACGTAGCCTGGTCCTAGCGTTTATTTTGTTCGTACACACATATTTTTTTTATTATCTATCTTCATAATACATGAACATGTTTGAATCGAGAATTTCTGGAAATATTAGAGTGTTTCTTACTTGTCATATTATATCTTAATTTTGTGAGACAATAACAAGTCTAGGCGTATTGTAACGTCATTGATTTTATCGCATGGAAAACCTGTTCTCATTGATCTATTTTATAGATTCTATGAAATAGATCATTACATGAGATGGGAAACCAGCTTTAGCTACTGAAGCATGATGGATATGATAAGCATTCAACTGATATTTCATCCATTCAACATTCAAAGTAGACGTAAATGAACTTAATATATTATAGTCAAGGAAGAAATATTGAAAACATTCTGGCGGTAAATTGTTGAATGGAAAATTTCTGTACATTAACATAATGAAGATTTTTATTACATTTCAAGAAAATTATAATAAATTAGAAGGAATTGTAATTGTAGGTCAAAATATGATTTGCCAACCCCGAAAAATATCTCAGTGATATTTTGACACTATATACCTTGAAAAATGGATGTATTATAGGTAAATATTTCCCTAACCAAAAGTGTGGCGGTTTATGCACAGATAATGAAAATTACACCTCGTTTCAATAATTACTACAAGAAACAATTGTCTCTTGTATTAGTTAAGTTGAAACGAGTCTAATTTCCATAATCTGGGCCTATAAGTGCGGCAGTTAGAGAAATAATTACCAAATCATGAAAAGTGGGCAATATGCAGAAGAATAAATGAAACATGAAAATTATTACCATTTCTGGAATGCCACGATGATCTATACTGTGTTGATAAAATCGTCTTACATATCCTTTAATATAACCGACAAGCTTACGTTCATACGGGAAATCTACTTTCCAAACCAACGATCCGTACCCAAATATCCACATGTTCCTTTTATATTTTTTATTATTTACTTAAAATTTTAGGACACTATTTTCCTACCATATTTTGATTTCAAATTTTGACATAAGGTTATTCAAAAAACGAAACGTCAAACCATCGTTAAACTTTGTTATGAAAAATAGCATTTATAAATCTGTAAGTAAGAACTCACCATAGATATACCACTCACAAACTCACCAAAAGAAAGAGGAAAGTCTCCTGTCACTTTAAAATAAAGAAGAAGAAGTTTCGACAGACAATCGCAAATGTCAAAAAATGAAATAAAATCAGAAAGTGTGTGATGTCAATCAGTTATTTTCGTTAATATACTAATAATATTGTGTTTTTTATTTCGAAATCAAGTGCTATCAGTTGAATCTGACAGTGAATTGCTTAGCAGACGGGATACCTACAATTTTGGGTAAGTTATGATTTCTAATTATTAAATAATAGGTGTGTTTATACGTGTTCCCAAATTGTTCTTAAATGAAAACTCAAACATATCTTCGTTTATGACCTGTTATGTTATATTAGGATTTACTTTAAACATCCCTACAAGTTTTAATCAACATATGTTTCATAAATTGTATTGTTTTTTGGTGTTATTTTTGCTTCAACGCCGAAAGAAAATACGACCACGCAATCGTTATAATTGATCAAATTGTTTAGTTGATTACCCCATTTTGTAGCTCGCTCTGCATAAATTATTATTTGCACTTTCAAATTATGCCAATCTGCAAAATTTATAAATAATTCTTCGTCAAAATTGGTGCAATTGTACATCATGATTCACTTTATATATATGGTTTGTGAATGTTTTGTGTCATGCATGCACCATTTGATAATATTTCCTAATTTGTGTTTTAGTACTGTTTCGTTCTTTATGATTATGAGAAGTTGAATGATTATACTGTCTATGAATTGCTACCTAATATGCAGTTTTAAAATTTTATTTACTGTTTTTGTTTCGTTTGTCATGTGAGCTTGGTTTAATTTACGAAGGTAAGCACCACAACAACGAAATATTATTTTGTGTAAACTTTAGCATATTAATGTTTTTGATGGCTAAAAACTTCCAGCTTGATTAAATTAAAATTTACTGCTTCTTACAGTGTCATTCATATTCCTGGTTGTTTCCTGTGTGATTTCATTGGATATATTATGATTCATCCATTTTCTAATTTTCTTTTCTAAAACTATAATGCTGTTTTCTTAAGCATCAATGTACACAAAATAAAAGCATGCAGATCTATAGAATCAAGAATCACAAAATAGAATAAGTAATCACAAGAAGAGATTCATAAACAAACATTAAATGTACTGACAGCTCCAGGAAACTACCTTAACCACAAGATAACTTTATATTATGCTGACCATATAAATTTTTCAATACCTTGCCTACCTACCTAATTTAACGATGCCAATAAAAATATATTAACATAAAGATTATAATATAACCATAAGTTTTTCAGAATTGCGCTATGTGTATGTATTTTTTAAACGATAAGACAGTTACCATTCTAAATTTTAATAATTCACATTTACTTCTGGTGAATACCCAAATAAAACTCCTCGACGTCAAATCTAAAATTTAATAATTCACATTTACTTCTGGTGAAGTCTCAAATAAACACTCCTCAACGTCAAATCTAAAATTATCATTTGAAATGGTAAAATATTTAGGTAGATTACTGAACAACGCTTGCATCTATACCCAGGGCCGGCCTTGAGCCAAATGGCACCTAGTAAAAACCTAAAGGGCGCCATGTCAAGTGTTATGTATTATCATCGCCTTTGTTCCTTGGGTCTTTGGCAAGTCGGCTTTTGGAGCGTACTCGTAATTGTGCCTGCACAAGGCCAGCCCTTGTTTTACACCCGGTGTTTTTTTTTTTTTTTAAAGAAAGACAAACAATCCCCGGTTGCGAATAACCTGACATTATTCTAATTCCTCCTACTGCCAACATTATAAGCATGATGGAAGACTTAGCTAGCAGAGGATTGAACCCACAACCCTGGCAGTAACCCGACGCATTTGTCCACTCGGCTACTAACCTGTCAATAAGATTCATCGTTTTTTGATAATTAATATTACTGTTGGTCACAATCAGTCAGAGTTGGCCAATTTTTAGGAGACAAAAATTATTTACGATTTTGATTTGAATTGACAAAATTGTTTCTCGAATGAATCATTTTTATGAAGACACGTAGATTAATGTTTTATGTCAATAACTAGGACGAAGACTAGATGATAATCTATAAGCATCTGATTCTAAGAAATCCATCAATGACGATGATAATAATTCAATTATTAATCAATAATTTTAACCAGTAAAACCTCATGTTTCTCTTTTTTCCTCTACCTTATCCAGCATTGTCTCTGCTGCTTTTTCTCTAAGGCTCTTCTTCAATAGGGATACAAAAATATCCAATACTCAACCATTAGAGTATCTCGGTGACTAAGAGGTTCGTTCACAGGCACGCATTGCTGACACTTTGTAAATTTGTCGTACTACAACCTCACGGTTAATACGGAATATAGTAGAATATGGAAAATAGTAGAATTCAGATATAATGACTTCATTTATAACGGCTTAACGTTTTTAGCGACAACAATGTATACACAAGTTAGGTTTCATAGTTAGGTACTAGGAAAACATCTCCATTTAGTACGACTCTGTTTTAAGCAACCTATTTAATGATAATTCGTCCGGTTAGAACGTCGCTCAGTGTTTTGTTTACAAAACCTGCGCACCAATACCTCGTCTACTCCCCGCGCGCTAAGGCTTCCTTTTCACACATTTTTTCTCGTAAGTCGCTAACGTAAGCGATTTCTAACCAATGGCACATTGGTTTTTACCTACGGGAAAAAACTAAGGCAGCCTAACACCTATCCGTATTAGCACGCATAAATCAGGCAGTGTTTATCATCTGTTATAGCAACCGCTTGACACAATGAGTTCCGTGAAGCAAAATTGTTTTTCAACAGAATAAAAAAGTGCTATATCACACCGTTTAGAAGCCGGTGAATCAAATGTAACCCTCGCGAAGGAGTTCGGCGCAATTTGTATTAAATGTTTTATTTACCTAAAACGAAATTTATCTATATATACAATTACATATTTCATAACAATAATTACAATAACAATAATAAGTATCATAATAAAAACAAGCTTAAATTATCCGGCCGTTTTGAGCGTCGTCCGGTTAATATGACAAAGTATCGCCGGCCCCTTTAGGGTCGTTATATCCAGATTCTACTGTATTTCTTATTTAATTAGTTAGATTTAGCTTTATTATTATGAAAAGTGAGTATTTATGTCAGGGAAGACAAAAAAATATGCGTATGTGTTTTAATTTTGTTAAAATTAATTCTCTTTTGCGAAGAGCTCCACTCCATAATTGGTTAAGTGAAGCGGAGTACTACAACTTTACCGAGGTTATTTCCATATTGATTTTAAACATGGCGTCACTTGTGTCAGACATTTTGTCACAATGCTTGTGCTTTAGGTCAATGCAAGGAACAAAACAAGTCAACAAATAATGTCAGGATATAAAAATGACAGCTACAGCAACTGTTTGTGAGTCAGGTTATGAAAGCATTCTAGTTTTGACGCTTCGAGAATTCAACAATGATTTAGTGGCGATGCGGTTTTCGTGATTTCAGTAGCGACATGTACAGACTGCACACAAGTGTGAGTACACAACATTGAGTATTAAATATAAGCATATCCCTGAGGAAAAAAGGCCTTACCTGCCATAGTTACTTTATAATAAAATATTATTATAATATGTTAAATTGTTGACAGTGTTGACACCCAACTGATAAAATATTTTTGTTTGAACAGGTAGGTGCCTACATTATAATACAAAAATATTTATGACACATTATTTTTTTTATTTTTCATGTTATTATATTACTTGTATTTTTTTATTATATTGTAGCGAACACAGATTGATGAGTGAATCCTTCAAATTGACAAAAAAGTAATTTGACAATAAAGTTGTAGGCATTAGGGGGATTGAAATAATGTGAGAATAGGTATTATTAGAAATGCATTTATTTTATTTTGCCTAATTTAATAATGACAAAAGCAGTTTGTTTTAAGCTTATAAATTGATATATCTTTGTATTTTTTGCAAATATAACATGCTACCTACATCCATGTCGGTTGGCCCACTGATTATACATATATTTCAGCAACACTTGTAAAATATCAATTGCAATAAGTATGTGATGTGATGCTTGGCAATAAATAGGCGAAATACAGCAATTATACATATGTCATGACATGATGTTTTCTGCACAATTGTGATGTGTTTTGGCAAAACTGTTCACCAAACCCGGTTTCATGGAAACGCAAATATGTGAACATTTAAAATTAATTGTATAAACTAACCTAATAATTTATTATGTACAGTTTATTTGCAAGCAGGATAGAAATAGCACACACAAGTCACTTTGTAGTTTTGTTGTTATCACTAAATAGGTATATTAAAAGATCAATTAAAAACAAAACAATGTACACACATGCTTGCAAAAAATTTACACTTGTATCAACTAAACTAACACGCTGGACGCATTATCTCACTCATAACTTTATAAATATACTTTAAAAGGTGCCTTTAGAGATTTAACATTACCGGGCGGAGATATTAAAAAATGTCTTTCTTCCGAGGTCGGTACAGTCTATGACTTAGTTGTACGAGGGTTTGAAACTTATTTAAAAAATAAGTTCATTAAATGCTATTGAGCGGGGCTGGCTGGTGGCTGTTGGGCTTCCAAGTTCTTGATGAGCTGGGCGAGCCAGTGCTTGGTGGACTTGTCCTCTTGCAAGCAGAAGGAGAAAGTGGCATCCCTCAGCTGGTCGGGCAGGCACTGGCGGAGGGCCTCTCGTGCTCGGGGGTTGTCCGACAGCCGCAAATAACACCTCACTACGTGCTTCAGCAGCCTCGCTGATGGCTCTTTCGCCAGGGAGAGAACCATCTTTCCCAGTATCATCGCCACATGTGAGAATCTGTCGTACGTCTGACAAATGTAGCTGAGCCCGCTATCGTCCAGCAGAATCTTCTGCAAGATGAATGTAGCGACGGTTTTGGAAAGCTCGGAACCATTCTCCATTATTCTCAAACATAATGGAATGATTTCAGTCGAGAGCAGAAACGTTATCACTTCCTGTTCGTCAGTTTTTACCAGGGCTCCGATGACGCCGAGACTTGTCAAACGTAGGTATTCAAAAGGCCTTGTCTTTGACACAGTGTGGAGGAATGGGTATAGGAATAATGGCACATGAGCTTGAAGAAATGCGGATCTGGTTTCCGGATGAGAAGCGACACATTGCATCAAAGCCAAAGCATTGCAAACTCTGTTGCTTTGATGGGCCGTCAATGTCGGTGGTATCATAGCCACGTAAATGTTGGTAATTTCTTGAAGTAGCGCCGCGATGGTCCCGAAACTGTGCCACAATATCGGAGCAAGGTCTGGAACCACCTCACGTTTCTTACTTAATTCAAGAAGAGCATTTTCTCTCGTATCGGGACTGCACAATTCCAAGATCCATTGATAAATTTTCTCTCTGTCAACAGCGGTTTGCAGGTTGGCCGGACTCGGCTGCCCACTCATTTTTAAAAAGTCTTGAGTCATTTCCAGATTGAAAATTACCTAAATTTCCTGATAATATAAAATAAAGAGCTATGGTTTAATATTTTTGAAACGAAATTATAAACTTAACAGCGCAAAAGGTGATAAAAACAAAGCAAATTCTGGAACGCAGGCGACACAGATTGTTTTTTTTGGTGTTGTCAGCAGACAAAAAGTATTGCCTGAATTGCCTCTTGCGGAAACATAATATTCATGTCTGCCCTGGATTTGCCGGGCGCTAGTTGATTATATTTCATGCGGGGCATTTCTGAACAGGTTTTCTCTTATAAAAATGAAGAAAATATATATTTTTTCAGTAAATAAGTCATTTTCTATTAGGTTAAATTCACAGTTGATTTCACCTATAGAAAACAGCTCTGCATATTTAGATAACATTAAATGCTGGTTATTCTTATTTATAACAAAAAAATATTACCTGCGTATTGTTAACTGATGTATTTTTATTATAAAATTTGGTTACTGTAGGTAAAGGTTCTTAGAAAATATACTGTATATTCTAGGATACTGGACTGTAATAGGTAGTATTTATTACGTTCCACTAATTGCCATCATCGATATTATTATAATATATGCATAGTAACGACGAATCTCGCAATTTTTTTATGACTTCACATACAAAATACTTTCACCTATTATAATAATGTGTTTGCCTTTCTCACGAGTTTTATGTTTTCTTGTATGAAAAGTTGTGTACTAAACATAATTTTCGACACTTTGGAGAATACTTGCATTTTCTTTGTGAATAGCTATTATTGATTTGCTCAATATGCACCTGGCTAAGTTAATTGTTTTTCGCATTTTTTTTAAGATATGAAGAATTTCCGAAATTTACAAAATAATACTCGATTGATCTCTCGAAGAACAAAAGTAGGACTCCAGATACCGATATCTACAGCCTGTATGTCGGACGAATATCTACAGCTCACATGTTGGACAAATATCTATGAACTTCAGAGTGAAGACTAATATCTACAGAGCTAAGGTCGGATAAATATCTATGATGGTCCCAGTGGTGACGAATATCTCTGGAGCGTAGGTGGGACTAATATCTACAGAGGGCAGCTGAGCAAGAGGTTGTACGGAAAAGCATAAATTACTTCAATTACGTAAACGCTTAAACGTTTAAAGTACGTACATGAAGTTTTTGCATACTAATACGTATTTTGCTGTAATTTGAATTTGGCATAGCGCCTGCTCGTGTCAAGGCAAGAAAAACATCCCAGTCTTCAAGTATTTTAGCGGCTACGCTAGGTTTGTGTAACATGGTTTGTGATACAAAAGAAAGTGCCCCTTCGTAGCGCCTGCTCGCGTCAAGGCAAGAAAAAACATCCCAGTTTTCAAGTAGTTTAGCGGCTACGCTAGGTTTGTGTAACATGGTTTGTGATACAAAAGAAAGTTCTTTAAACTGCAAACGCAATATTACGTTATGCCAATATGCTATACATAGTTGCAAATCCAACCTCTGCCAGTATTGTAGATATTCGTCTACATCACCTGTTCCGTAGATATTGGTCAGCAGTTTGAGCTGTAGATATTCGTCCTCACTTTGGTTCCCATTTCCCATAGATATTGTTCCAACATACCTCGTACAGTTATTAGTCAACACATGGATTCTCATAGATATTAGTCCGATTTGTTCAGTTTTTGAAATTCCTGTAGATATTAGTAGACGCAAAAGGTAGACTATGCTTGTCCAACCGTAAATCCAAGATGGCCGCCGGTATTTTTAAAATGTGTGTTCTGTTTACATTATTAGTTCTAATCGCTAATAATGTAGCAGCCAAATCTGAGTATTCATGAGAATAATACTTTATACACTGGTCGCAATTTGTAACAAACGGTATCCTATTGTTAGACCCGCGATAATGAATGGCTCCGAATGACTCCTACTCTAGGTAACTCGAATCAGCAGAAATGCGAATGCTTAGATGGTGGCAGGAGTACTAGGTGTGGCCATAAAATAACGAGGCACTGCTGAAAACCAGCTGCATTCCAGGAGAAATCCTGAATTGCAGCTGAGCAGTGACCTTTTCGTCAATATGTATAACGAATGAGCAATCAAAAATGTGTAATATTGTAAACAAAAAAACATCTATTGATTGAAAGAACTCCTGGAAAACCCAATGCTCCACAATTCTAACTTTAAACTTTACTTTAACATTGTGGAAATGTGATCGTATTTAAAGTTTTTTAATTGAAAATGTGGAAACCCCAATAAAATAAGGCTCGAATCTGTATGCAAATTTTCATGACTTCGAATTCTGCTTTTTTTTCAACAGATAAGAGTTTTCCGAATTCCACACAATATGGAATACCTATAATAGTGGCGGTACTTAAATCATCAAGTTTTAATTTTTTTATTTGATATTTGCATAAATGGAAGATTTAAAGTTTGTTCTTAAACTTTCCCGGGTAAAATACTCCACTGTGAGACGTAACGTCAACGCCACAAAACTCGCGAATAAAAACGAACCCGTGGATTTGGCGGCAAATCAGAAATGGCACATTTTAAATCGTTTCGTAAATAATGATACCTTCATTATCTTATATTTTTTAGAAGAAGAAAAAAAAACATTAAATATCCAATATTTTGATAGCAAATACGACAGAAAGTGACAAGAGATTCCTCGACAAGGTGGTCACCCGGTACCTAAATGTACATAGAAAACACGCCACACATTGGTTTTAAATCGTAATAATTTACCAGCAAACCTTCGGGGTCCGGATTTATTATTATGCGGGTAAATCCAGGATAGTTGTAGGTAATTAATCCTGAAAGTACGTGGGTACTTATTTATACATTGGACAGCAGTCATCCCTATCAGGGGTGTTACGGATATTCGCATCCGCATCGGCAAATGTGGAATATTTGCATTAATTCAGACATCTTCATCCGCATCCATATCATCATCAAATAATGCGGAACTTTTACGGATGCGGATTCATATCTGCAACAAGTCAACGACATGTAAAGAAAGTTGCTATCTTCGTTCAATGAAGACAGTCAACGACATGTAAAGAAAGTAACTAGCACGAAGTTCGTTCGCTAACTGAAACTGACTAATAGGAAGGCACGCATTGGTGACAAGATCCTACAGGTTGTGTTTGTTTGTTTTGTTTTAGTTATCGACGTGATTGTCATTATGAATAAATTACAGCGTTTGTTTACTGTGTTTATCCTATTTTTTTTGCGCTGTTGATGAATATTTCGATGTAAATATTAAGTGAAAAAGCAAATAAAAATGCCGCCACCAATAAAAAGCAGTATCTGGACTTACTTTGTATTGGGGTGCAATATTACTATTTATAAAATATAATTCATCAATTTTTAAATTTAATTATTAAACAATGTTTTTCATTATAAAACTCTATGCTTTTACGGTAACATTTTGGAAATTTATTCAGTAATGAGTGGACATTTGAGGGGAGAGGTCGCGCGCTCGCATTGCAGTTCCGTCAAGCAATTAATGGGGAAATGGGTGTTATGCAAGCAAAGTAGAAATTAAATAATTAATTATTTTATCGTATAAAAATTAATGTTTCTTTGTTTGTTCCTCGTGCGGAACCAAAAGCATTTATCCGATAGCGATTTGTCGTGTATGAAATTATTTCCTATCTAGCGTTATGAAATTATTTCCTATACCATTTATCCGATTGTGATGAAACTCTGGTGAGTTGTTACGTGCACACCCGCCAATGTTTCTATAAATAATAGTGAGCTCTGGCGTCATGAAATTTGTAAAAAAATACATAAAAAATTAATGTTTCTTTGTTTGTCCCTTATTCGGTACCTAAAGCATTCATCTGAGTGCGATGAAACTTTGGCGGATTTTTCGTGTACGTGTACATGCCCTTGAAGGTTTCTATATATATTATAGTGCAAGTGAGCTCTAGCGTTATGAATTTATTTCCTGTACTATTTATCCGATTGTGATGAAACTTTTGTAAGTTGTTAAATGCACACCTTCGTAATTCCTTATACGGTACCTAAAGCATTACTCCGATTGCAAAGAAACTTTGGTGATTTGTTGTGCACATACCTGTAATGGTTTCTATATGTAGTGCTGAGCTCTGGCGTTATAAAAAATTTCCTATACCATTCATTCGATTGCGCTGAAACAATAGGTGATTTGTTGTGCACACGCCCGCGAAGGATTCTATATACATATAGTGGTGAGCTCTGACCTCATGAGATTTGTAGAAATAATTACAATATTTCCTTCTCATCCCCATTCACCTTCAGCCACACAACATACCCCAGTTGGGGATGCCATGGTCTCACTGACTCCAGACGGGAGCAGGTGGGACTTTTGTAAGGTATTCATATAAAAAAAGGAGTGGCGGACGTATGAATCCATCTCTCCCACAGCGGGGCAAGGCGATGAGTCGAGAGAGTCAAATAAATTTTGGGTAATTTGTACACGAGCTGCCAATAAGAAGGAACAGCCTCAGGAGCACACGTGCTTCAAGAATTATTCAGGGTCGTCTACCGCGATGGAATCCTTGTTCTACCGTTATTTCAGACATGGAAGATGCTTCAGAGAGGAACTAGCGTCATTGATCCCTTCAGCACCGGTGCAAAGTCGGGAAACACGCCAAACGCGCGCCCAACATATATACACGGTTGAAATTTCTCACATGAGAACGGGTCGCTTCTACCACTCGTTCTTGAGTTCAACAGCTCAGCTGTGAAACGATTTGCCGGCCTCTGTGTTTCCTCCTTCATACAATGTGGGTCTCTTAAAGACAATTTTTCTCCGGGCCTCCTGTGCGAAGTTATATATAAAAATAAATAAAAAGATTCTACTATTATTGTTGAGAGGTTTAAAAATTCCGTACGACTAACACTGTTTAACACAAGTACTAAAGATAAAATTAATATCATTCTCAAATCCACAAGTCTTGGCAATTTTTGTAGGATATTATGCTGAATATTTGCATACCAAGTTTACAGTTAGTTGATTTTATATCAATTTGTTTTAAATTTTGTGATTTTTCGTTTATGTGCGTCATTCTACTTTTTGTTTATCTGAGCTAATATTTTGAAATATATTCTTTCTTGAGTACGAAAAAATTTGTCTAAATAAACTTTCAAAAACAAAACCACCTTTTGTCATTTCTATTGCACGTACTTAAAAATATTTGTCCCAACTTTATTTTATGATCTCCCTTTATTCACACCTATTATTTTCCGGTAATATTATAAATACAGTTATTACCATTTTATAAACCATACAATCTACGTCAAAACACCATTAGATTCAAAGTCTCATTGAGTAAAAAACGGAGACGTCAAAAAAGGTTCAGGGCGTAAAAGATGTTTCTATCTATCCATTCCATTGCTAATATGATTTTTTGTCTGTCTAGCTGTATCCATTATCTAGTAAACAAATTTAAATTTTATAGAGCAAGTGTATTTTTTATTTCCTACTTTATCAAAATGCTAAATGGTTTACCAATTTGGTGTCAATCTTACCCGAGTCTGCCCCATAGACGGCTAAAATTGTGGTTGGCTAGCGGGCCGTACAAGTACCAAAAATACCTAACTGCAGTCAAGCCGAGTTTTGATATCCCCCTATTAAGTAAGACAAAAAAATGTTTTAGTTTTGTTCTCAAAATATGATAAATAAAACATATTAAAATTAAATCTTTTTTCATTTATTTATGAACTTAAAATTGAAATATCTTTAAAAAATCTCTAAATCCGCATCCGCAGATATGAACATCTAATAATTCGCATCCGCGTCCCCGGATGTCAAAATATCCGCATCCGTAACAACCCTAATTCCTATCCACTGTGTACTAGGTAAGTTTCTACATACCTCCTCATGGGCGAAATTCATGTTTATTTTGATATTATAATCCTTGGATCGAAATGATAGGATGTAATTCTTTGGTAGTTTTGGTTTTTGTTCCTCGCACTTAGACTAGTTATCTAGGTACCTACATCAACTTGCATCCTTGCGTGACATCCTTATCAAGTTGTTCTCATTTTAAAATCTTTTGAATGGTATTATTGCTGGTACAGTTCAACTCGACATTCATACATTGTAATGTAGCCGAGAGCGGCGCTACTGACGCAAGAAAATTTCTTGAAAAAGAACCCACCTAATCTATAGTATGATCTATTTCCTAAAATCTAAGAAACAAATAAGGACAAAGTTTTTTGTTTCGTTTTTTCTTTTCTTATTTCTTAATATTTTATATTACTGTTTACCTGTAGTCTGTCAAATATGAGGGGGGTGCCACTGACCTTCAAATGGCAATACTAAAATTAAAACACAAGGTGGAAATCTAAAGCTGTGTAACCTACAATTTTATGCCCTATCATGGCAGTCTTATGTAGGTTATATTATAATATAATAACAAGAATTATAAGTGTAGAAACAAAAATAAAATTTAAAAATAAATAATCCATAAATTAAATTAAAATTAATGATAAATATATATATTTTAAAGGATTTTTTTAATATAGGTAAGATTGAAATACACTTGAAGTATCCCAGTTATAATATTTCCCTTTCGAAGGAAGTTTAAATCACATATCTCATAACTGAGAGCAGTGAAGAGTTCGCAAGAAATTTATTTGTTTATTTATTTATTAACGCCCTTTTTAGGGGCTTTTTTGCATATGGATAGTAAAAATGGTTTAGTATTATTTATTGTGCATAACTGAACAGCTTTAGTAACAGCATTTTGTATTTGTTTAGTGACAAATTAGATTTGTGTCCGCGCGAAGCGGCGCCGAGAAGCTTTACCGGAATGAATTCTTAATTCCTGCTCGCCGGTGACGCCGGTCAGTGCAACTCGGTGTTGTTATGTTCATGATTTTTACCACGTTTTCATGGATTTTTGGTTATTTTATGATTTGGTGTTCTCTATGGTCACCTCCACGGTTATTTAAAAAACTATGTCAAACATGTATTTAACTAACAAAAGTGTGTACTTTTGATTGGATTGCTGATTGAAATCAGGAATGTTATTCTTAAACTTCAGTTTAGTATTTTTTTCCCTGAAACATGGTTTTTCATTTTGGCAACACTGGTGAAGCTTGTTTCTTGTTTTGAAGGAAGTCTATTATCAAAATGCGCGATCTATTAATTGCCGTTGTTTTCAACAAATCGCCAATCTGGGATAAAAGAGATGCGTTTCATAGCAACAGAAATGTTGTTGACAAGTGCTGGAAACATAACATAACATTTTGAAATAACCTCAAATGTCACAAGTAAATTCCTTTTAGGCGTGCGTGTAGAGAATATTATCACGTTCTCCTGAGTTTTTTTTTAATATTTAAAGATAAAAAATCATTGCTTTACCATTTAAATATTTTGTATGTATATTAAGTATTAAATGACATTTGCTGTTATTACAAAATACAAGCTTGACATTTTGTCAAATCTGACAGCTGTTGTCAGTTGTCATGCTACCGCGCATATTATCGCGCAGGTGGCGCAGGTTTTATCCGCGCTCTGTATGTCCACAACTCGGCTCCAACTGCCGCCAGCAGACTCAGGCACTGGGCGCCGTTAATCTGAAAGCCAAACCCGCTTTCTTTATGGTCGTACCCTTACGCAGTTGAATCCGAAAGCTTATCAATGCAATCAATTCTGGTCTGTAAACTACATCATTTAAAATTTTATATTGAAATACTAAGTTAGTGAAAATTCCGACCAATATAAAAGAAGAGGAAAATGGATTAAAATTTAAAAAAAGGTAATAATATGTGATGTTGAATCGATTTAAACTGTGGAATTTCAAAAACATATCAAATACACCATAGAATAGATAAGATGGAATCCTTGTACTATTGCCCTTTTAAAGTTCTATAGAAGATGCGGGAAGGGTGTTCGTTTTTCCATACGAACGGTCTGTGCGGTTTGCTGGTAGCTGCGGCGCGGGCGCCCCCTGCCCCTTGGCCCCTTGGCAGTACGGGCAGTACGACGCCGGGCGCCGAGAAAACCCGACGCGAAGCGCCGCCGTCGGTTTGGCGATCTTTTCGCTGAAAACATAATAATGTAACGGAGATTTGAGTACCCGTCAATGTAATTTTGTTGTGATCTGAATAACGTGATGTAATGAGAACAGATTTCTTCAACTCTCATCCTATTATAAACTACAAATTAACTTAATTTTATGTGTTTTAGATTTTTACTGAATTTAGTGCGTATTATCGCTTAGATAAATTTATAAACATATATATACACAACAAATAGTGTGCCGCATAGTTTGGAAATGAACACTTTTATGTGCAGTTTAAAAAAAAATTATTATTAAAAATAATATTCTTATTATTCAAAGTCTTTTTAAAAATATTTTCGTCAAGTATTTTGAGGATTTAACGGCCCTCTGTACCAACGACTAAATTTTTGTGGAAGTTTTTTGCAATCTGCAAGATTCAACCAAATATTTAAATCTAAGATATAAATCGCAAAAAATGTGTACAAAAATTTATGTATACATAAATCTGCATATAAACATAAATTTTTGTTAAAATTATCAACCATGGTATTTTTGCAGGCACTATAACAATTGGTAAAGTTGCAGAATTTCGCTTTAAGCATTAAACGCACAATTATTGAAATTACACTTCGTTTCGACTTAATTACTACAAGAAACAACTATTAAGTAGGGGGAATGAAACAAATTATGCACAAAATAGGTTATAAGATTCTTAGTTTGGGTTATTTAAATAATATATGCGTATTTTCTAACCTTCAAACTTAAATCACACCATACAAACAAGAAAACACTTGGCTGTCGAACTGTTAAAACATGTGAAATTTTGAACTTTGATTGATAAAAAAGGAATTTGAATGCATCTTCATCTCTTTTACCCTATATTTTTTCTGTTTTTTTGTTTGTTTACAGAGTTGTTATGTAAATCCCAGGATGTGATAATTATTAATACCCTTTTCAGGGTCAACAGTACCAACCGCTTCTCTCTCTTCAACGAGTCTCTCGCTCTACATAATATAATTTCGAATTGTCTGGAATAATACTTACGTAAAAAATGACACCAACCAACACATATTAATTTCGCTTTGCGGTTTTCCGATTTACCACAATCGGTTGTGTAATATTTACGTATGGTATGAGCATTAATTTGTGGAATCCGTTAATGCCAAATAGGTTATAAAAATACATCAATTAATGGAATCATTTTTATCAAATTTATTTAATATGTACTATACAGATTATTCGGGACGCACTTGACTTACTTCAACCCCTCAGTACTTACCTACCCTCAGGCTAATTTGTTCGGTTTTCGGAAAAACTTATATATGTCTAGAAATCGTTGGTCTCCCTTACTCTCATGGTTATAAATATGATCTAAACTGTGTTAGAAAGAGAAAACACCACACTTTATATTCAAATCTAAAAGTTAACGCAAGAAGAAGGAATAGCGCAAGTAAAGGGTTTCCAACAGGTCGGTCGCAAAGCAAATTTTGGTCGATCGCAATTCATTATTACTACCCCAGTAATTACGATTGGGAATTTTGAAAATCAATAACGGGAAAACAATTCAATTGGACACGGTTAATATGCACATTTTTTTTTTAAACGTTTTGTATCAGTTAAGACTACAATGGAAAACAACTATTCCAGTAAATAGAATTGGAAAATAATGCATTATTTTCGTTAAAAATAAGGATAATTTGTCTTATTTTCTTCACGCCATGTTTTGTCTTAATAATATTAAAATAGGTTTTTAGGCTAGTTAATTTTTTTTATTAAACCCAAACCAAGGACCCGTGCTTTGTCCTTAGATTCATAGTGTGGGTTAAATAAGAGAAGGTAAAAAACTAGCCTTAAAACTTTCACATCAATAACAATGGCCGCCAGGTGAACAATTTTCCATTTCCGGTGACAGGTTTTTTTCATTAGCTCCACACATTATGACCTGAGGAAAATAATTTTCATCGGGGCTTATGTCTTCCAATATTGTATTTGTATGCCTTTCTTGGAAGAACTAAATTTGTATACGGACATACGGACGCAAATTAGTAATTCATCTAGATATTTTAAAGCATACCTTGCAAAAATTTTTTTACCAAAAATAATTCAAATACCGACATCTATGAAAAGTTGATTATGAATAATTTTAAGTACATATACCTACCCTTAACAATGCCAGTTCTTGGCCATCCCTATTTTTTTTTTTACTGAATACGATATCTCTAAAATATAACAGGAACATTTTATTCAGATTTCAACTCCTGCAGTACCTTACCTACCCTTTCTTTGCCGCAAAAAAATGTAATGTATTGTTTGGCTTTATTTTCCCGGGTAAAGCATCTCGAAGCATGACGCATTGTCTGACTCACGACCACATGACCTCACGACAATTCTCTTTGCCGCCCATTTGGGACATTCCCTTTACGACATCTGTAAAGCGATTTTGTAAATATCATAGTCACAACACCTGTAACAAACGATATTATATGATAACAAATTCATTTACCACAGTATGAAACAATTTTATTTACCATTAGGCGAGGCACTCACAAACCGCGATTATCTGATCAATTTTAATTAATAATTTCTTCATCATACTGGCGCCATCTTACGGTTTTCTCATCAGTTTGTGTCCAGTGTGTAGTGTGTAGGCACCTCGTAGGTGGCGCAACGGAAACCATATTAATCATAATAATAATCACAATTACGTCATGTTAACTATGTATTGTAAGGCAGGATCGGACCTGTTATATACTCCTGTGCAGAACGCAAAATATCCCTCCTCATACTCGAATTCAAGATCTCAAATTTAAGCATGGAATGGTCAGATTTTTGACTAAGGTATGATCGTAGAACAAGTAATCGGCTGAAGATATTCAGATTGGTAGATGTTCAGCATCGTCCTGGTTAAAGACTACCGTTCGGAATTGAAATGAGGCTTGAAATGGCTTTAACCGTGATTGGTGGCGAGATCTGAATAGCTAGGTACTTTCCATCTTTCATTTCCCCATATTCTTCGTCTCCCATTCCCTTCAGCTTTACAACATACCCTAACTAATTGGGAATACCAGACACATTATAGATGGTAATAATTTATACCCATAGGTTGTACGAATCTCCACACTCTTGTAAAAATGGTAAGCTATTTCGCCTTTTTTCTATTTTTCCTCTCTGTTAACCACAGAGCAATGGTCTGTGCTGTTTACATCCCGTGTGGCTATCGTAGGTCTAGAGCCGGCCCTCAGCAAAAACCTCATTAAGTATTAGTTATTATCAGCACACTGCATTGGCTCCTTGGCTTTCCTGGCGTCTTTGCAAGATTGCACCCGGAGGGGACTGCTCTTATTGCGCCCGCATAAGACCGGCCCTGTCGATTCGTCTCATATATTTTGTGTGTCAGAAAATCTGCTCCAATTGCGCCCGCATAGGACCGGCCCTGTCGATTCGTCTCATATGTGTCAGAAAATGTAGATGTCGTTGTAAATGCAGATGTAAATTGTAGAAGTAAATGTAAATCTCAGAAATTGTAGGTATGTGTCAGAAGCGTTCTGCGTGTGTGACAGCCAACATGAATCTGTTATTTATACATTGCTTAACTTTTCTTTAAAAATTCAGTTAGCAAAGTGCAAAAAGTGTTTTTTTTTTCTATAATATTAGCGCCGTCTATGAACACCACGATTATAAATTGTGTATCGTTTAATCTCGGGGATTCCACATTATGAATGTTGGATTTCACAATAATGGATTTCCTTAGTAGCTATATAGAAATAATGTAGTTTAGTCACCTGATGGCTGACAGTGTTTTCCAATTCACCTTCTCCCATCATTGGCCTAGTTGTACTTGTGTTTAATGTGAACATTTTTTTTAACACCTAATTTTCAATTAAAGTTTTATTAATGATCAATTACAATTTGTAAGGCCTTGGTTTCTATATTTCTCTTCATCTCTCCACACAGTTTCTTTATTTTTATTACTCATACCTATTACTCTTTCTCATTCCATGCGAAGAAGTTGTTAAGATTATTAATTATTTTTTTAAGATATTGTATGGACATGCGTAATAGGTACTTTAAGTATGTAGAAATTAATACTCATACCTACCTTATCACTTGTAATAAAATGTACAGTTTATAACAAACAAAAAACACGCACGTATAAACAAACACGCAATCTAATATACATATACACAAGCAATCCATTAACACACAAACACACAACAAAACCCACATACAAACAAACACACATAAACAAACTTACAAACAGACACGCAAACTAACAAACAGACAGACGAATAGACAACATTCAAACAACAAACTACGAACACACAAACAAACAAACAAATAAACAAACAAACATACACAAACAAACAAATAAGCAGACCAACAAACAAACAAACAAACAAACAAACAAACAAACAAACAAACAAACAAACAAACAAACAAACAAACGACGCATTTTATATCCGTGGAATTTGCTCTGACGAAAGGGTCCTAAATTCCTTCAGTACCTGTGAACATTCGTGAGACAAAGCAAACGCGTACCCTGTTGACATTTTTTGCCAAACGAACTTGACTTATTCTTATGCTCAATAGTTCCGCTTTATTATTTTTAACATCCAGTTTGACACACCTAATATATGCAAAGATGACACAAGCCCTGCGAGAAATCTCTTGGTCTCTGTGCAGAATTACATAATATAAAGGTCACAAGCCATTTCACTATATGTTCGCGATATCTTATAAGTTGTGCACTTATTGAAATACATGTATTATTATTCGGCCACTTGTCTTATTAACAACAATTGATGATTTTATTGGGCATGCTGTTTGACGTCATTCTTGTCAATTTGACATTCTTAGATATTTTTGCAAGAATGATCACTTGTTTTGTTGTTGCCTGTGTGTTGCAAGTATGTATAGACAGGGGATTACATAGATTTGCTTTACAAATGAATCTCTTATCGTTTTTTTGTGATTTATTCGCCTTCAATTAGAAACGACCCAGACTGTCACTGTTTACTAGTGCATACCAAAACCAAACTAGTCACCCTTAATAGTAAAATGATAAAAATCGATAAAAAAATCATCCTGCCTTGCCTTCGTTTTTTATTCGTATCATTTCCACGAAATCACACACTCAGCGATGAGTGATCCTGTAAGTTAAATAGAAAATATGTAGTTTCTTAGAGACAACCTGAACGTATACATGTATTTGTTAACCGAAAAATGTAAGTAATCCGTCATTTTATTCAATTCCTAGGAAATGTATGTAGTTCCTAAAATCGTCCGGAAATGTGTGAATTAAATTATATTAGACACATTTCTAACAAAATCTATACATTTCCTAAATAGCAATCGGAAATGTAAAACATTTAATAATAATATAACTATATAGGGGCACTTTCTTTGGTATCACAAATCATGTTACACACACCTTGCGTAGCTGCTAAACTACTTGAAAACTGGGATGTTTTTTTTGCCTTGACGCGAGCAGGCGCTATGAAGGGGGCACTTTTATTGTTTCACAAACCATGTTAATTACTTAAATAACAAACTGATTACTTACCAAAAGAAAGTTTAACTTTATAAGAATATAACAAACAAAACAAGTGTTTTATTACAGAAAGCATTCTTTTTATACATTTCCCAATACGATATTGGAATTATATACAATTCCTAGGAAATGTATACATTTCCCAGGATATGTATGTATTAAATAATTTATATACATTTCCTAAATAGCTTCGGAATTGTATACATTTCCTAGTAGTTGTATACAATTCCTAGATTTCATACATTTCCGGAAACATATACATTACCAATCACAAATAAAGCAGTGGTCAATATGGAGCTTTATTACGAGAAAAATATAGTTAATGGAAGTATCTAACATTTACAATATGAGAATGTAATCTTAATGTATATTATGTCTTTATTAACGTAAATAATATTTCAAAGGATTCGTGCTTTATGGTGGAATATCATGCCAATATTTACATAAAACCTTTCTGTCGTCTAGAGTCTAGACTCTAGACCGTTTTCACAATGTAGGGCGAGCTCTATTGTGATATTATTTCAGTGCTATAAAGACATCTAACTTCACCCACTTTTTATGTAAATTCAATTCCAATGAACTTGCGTGACTATAAGTTTTATAAATAAGTTTTATTGTCATTTTCCATTATCAATTTTCATCCACTGTGTAAATAAACGAAAAAACGTTGCGTTTTTTCCATCTTAATTGAAAGTTGAATCAAGCTAAATTGACAAAAAAATGCATATTTTACGGGGCGGTGAAAATCTGCAGTTACAAGTAAACCTATGAACCTGTTCTTTCAGGGTTTGTTCATTGATTTTAATAACATAACTTTAAAACCTCGGATTACATGGAATTACGGTAGGTAGACACTTACATGTATGGCTTACACGCTTACAGGGTATGAGGTAAACACACCTTACATATCTTATCATATACACGGAGAAAAATGTTATTCTAAAATACGATAATTTTATTCGTAATAACGATTAAAAACGGGACTGAAGTTCTTACGAACAAATTAACAGGGTTTCAATGTTTATTGGCGGGAACATGTAGGAATAATTTGTTGTTATACATAATTTCGTACGTATACCAACAAATTATTCTTACATTTTCCCCCCAATAAACATTGAAACAGTGTTAATTTGTTCGTAAGAACTTCAGTCCCGTTTTAAACCGTTATTACGAATAAAATGATCATATTTTATAATAACATTTTTCTCCGTGTAATATCGTTAGGTGTACAGAAGAGCAATTTCTTTTCTTCACTTACCTACGTTGCTCCCCATTTTTTAAATATGTTTCCAAATCTATGTATGTAGGTAATACTAGCTTTCATGCCTAGCTTCACCAACATTTTTTGGTTGATTTTTTTCATAGTTCATCAGGTTTGGATGCTGCTCTCAGAACCCAGGGAAATAAATTTGACGATGCGCAAAATAGTTCCTTTAACTTCGAAAATCTGTCCATGTGACTTATTTATTATCTAAAATAAAAATAATCTTGTTTTAAATGTTTTTCAAAACGCTATAATTAAAATAATTAAATGGCGATAATTGGTCTCCTACAAAAAAATATTTAAACATTCTTTTTTCAAATATAATTAAAGTTTTCGCAGAATAGATTTGCCAATGTAGAAGTTTCTGAGAAATTCAATTAAAGGTCCTTTAGTTTAGTTTTATTTACTTTATTTATCTAGGGTCGTTTATAAGTCACGAACGCGGTTGTGAAACAGAAGTGAAAAGGAGAATTTGCATGTCAAAAGACGCCATGAGTAAATTGCAAAAGATATGGAGTGACAGAGGCATAACGAAGGACCAGTAAGATGAGACTCGCCCAGGGGTTGATTTCCCCCATATTTGAATACGGTTTGGAAACATGGACACTTGACACATGAACCAGCGATAGAAAATGAAATGGTTTTATCTCGACCTTTTTTCTTGGCATTTCATCTATCTGTAAATTTGTTTGAGTTTCAAATATTTGGTTAATTAACGGTTCAATTTCCGGTTTCCGGTGGCCGTGTTAAATACAATATTTTTATCCCGCCGGATTTTTAATAAGCGTGGGATTCCCTTACTAGCTGTGAAAGCGGTATAATTAATATTGTGGTATGTGACTGCCAGAAGAAAGTTTGAAAAAAGAATTTTTATTGACATTTCTTTGGTTAAATTGTATTTTTCTTAGGCGATCCGCTCACTGAGGCTACTGAAAACTGTCAACTGGCAACCGTCTTTGTACGAAAATGGCTTGCACACTACACAATCACTCAAAAACCCGCTGTCAATGGTAACGGAAGCGGTGACTCGCGACTCGCACTGCTGATTGCCGTGGCCGGCCGTTGCTAGTTGCCAGCTGTCAGCTGATTGTTCTTCGTCTATGGTTAAACAAGCTTTTTGACCAATCAAGAAATAGAAACCAGCCGGTTTTAGTTTGGTTTCAGTTGCCTCGTCAGCGGAATTTGAAATAAAAAAGTTACGTAAAATATTAATGGTTTAGAATTAAGTACCTTGATATTTAAGGGCCTACCTATTTATAAAAAAAATAATTAAGTACCTAGATATTTAAGTACTTACATATTTATAAAAAAATAATTCCTGCTCCATATGATAAACGTACGTACCTTAACGAGGAGGCGTTTTTTGTAAAAATAAATCTAAATCTCTTTATTTCTTTTTCACGTACATAATAAATTGTTAATACCCTTCGAGTGATTTATGCCCGTTTTTAAAAGGCTTTCATTCCGCTTTCGCGCTCGCCGCCGAATCAATATTATGATATTCCGTCAGAAGGAGTTGTCAAAGTATGATTAACGCTGAATGGGAACTGGGGACGACGTATAAAGGTCGACGGAAATCGAGGCGTATGTAATAGAGATGCAATTGAAGTATCATAACGGAAGCAGCGGATATTATTATTTTTATTTCGCGTGTGCGGATGCGGAAACGGATATTAATCGGAATTGGAAAATCAATAGACCGGTATAATAGAACGTCTTTAAACACTCGTTGGATGAAGAGTTATTTATGTATTTCATTTTCAATATTAAAAATTAAACACTGTTAAGTTTTAGGTTTTTACCAACAAGTAATTTGGCCGCTTTTTCACCAGCGACAAACAAACGCGCGAACTACATACTCGTACACTTAGGGACGTTACTTAATTACATAATAATACTCACTAATCCGAAAACTAAACAAATCACGCAGAGCTCTGACGCGTATCTACTTTTTCGAAACCTCCTAGGCTTGATTCGCTTCCTGCTCCCCGCCACACTCCCATGGCGCACGCACCCCGCCATCGTTGCTAAGGAACTCGTCCCAGAAAGTTCCGTTAAATTTCTGTTATCTAATTGCGGAAGCAGAAGCGGAAGGCGTAAGTGACAAATATGTAGAATGCAGAACTTCCGCATTTGTGGAAACGGAAGCAGAGGTTAATAACATCACTAGTATGTAGGCTGGAACGGCACGTATGTATATACGTTTTAGGTGCTTTAAGGCCGAGCTAACCAGCTCAAAAAGAAGAAGATGGAGAGATACGACAATATGAATGTTGGAGAGAGCGCGCTAACATTAACAATCATAAAATTCATGCGAGAATTGTGAAAATGTTTAATAAAACATGACTCGTTTGAAAAAGAGCAAAAATCTCGTGGGGGTTGTGACAAGTAGCATTTAAAGAAACGATTTTTTTTCAACTTGTAAAATAACAGAAAAAATGTGTAAATAATAATTTTCGGAACATACTTTGCGATTTATTCCTACCGAGGGAATTTCAAATAAGTACTGTTTCGGCGTGGGGAATGTGTAGATACTATCTTAAAGAATAACATTTATTTAACTCCCTGTACAGTTGCAACGTTGCAAGCATTCTGGAACTTTAATTCTCAGCCGCTGGTCAAAGAGTATTAAGTTGAATCGCCGCAATAAGCTGGCAATCAATAATTTTGATTGTTCGCTTCGAGGTTACTTTCAAATAATCCTTTGTGAACCACCACGTCCATTTTTTAGGTGGGCCCGAAATGAGTACCTACCTACTTCATCCTATTTAGGCTCCGGTCTTTATCAGACATAAAACCCAGGATTGTGGAGCAAACCAATTTATTGTTTGATCATAAAACCTACCCTAGTTTCTTTCATGTAGATATACATTTTAATTGATTTTAGGAAAAACCTTTTTTAAATTTTTTTTATATCAAATTTTCATAGCAATTTTACCATTATTTCGTATCATGTAAAAATACAGAAGCTTTTCGTTTACTTTTTCTAAGAAATCATTTTCGTAAACTTCTCAGAACACGTTCGTACATCTTCGTTCCCCAGCGTACCCATTCCTAACCTACATAATATTAGATACATTATTCAAATATTTCCTCCCTTCTCGCCTAACGAACCGTACACAATAGAAGTAAAAAATATTTTTCTCGCAACACTACATAATATATAATATATCAAAGTATGAAAATTACGTATGTACATTCACGAGCTGAAATTTAATGTTAATTTTGCTGAAGTTTTTATTTTCCATAGGTTTCTATTGTTGTTTAAACAATGTTGATTCCATACGAGAATTCTGCGCACAGATTTTTCCGGATACAATGATTCTGCACAAATGTAAAAATCCGAACACGAATTATTTCGCAAATTGAAAACTCCGGACACTGAAATTTCAGAACTTTACAGTATTAATAAATTTAATGTATTTTTTTCTAAAATTAATATAATTTCTTTGCTAAATCTGCAATGTCCGAGGGATTATTAGAGACTACCCAAAATGTAGTTTGAGTTAAGGCCGGTCTCTTGCGACCAATTTCACAAACAATACCTCAAATATGACCGGGGCCACAAATATGGGGCACGGCCACAACGTTTGTTGTTTTCCATGGGCCACGGAAAGCAAAAAACATTGTGGCCCCGACTTAACTATCTACAAAGTATATACACATTTTCGTCGGGAGACGAGGAGACGGAGGAGACGCCGCTTTACCTTTACTTATATCTATGTCCATTGTTTTTTATGATTGCAATTTTTTGGGAGTCTTTTGAAGTATTTTTTTTAACCGCTTGGGCACATAAGCTTATTTTCACGTCAATTTAACGTAGGTAGACATAGGAATGACGTATGCCCCGTACCTGAGTTATGTAAAGACGAATATTCCCGGGATAAGTATATATATTATATATATATTTTTTAAATTATTTTTTTTTAAAGAAAACAAACACATCCGGGTTACGAATAACCTAACAATATTTTAAATCTTCTACTACCACCCTAGCGAAAAATGTTGCTTGAGTCGTGAAGAGGGCTTAGCCAGTCAAGGAATTGAACACGGGACGCCTGGGTGGAACCCAAACGCGTTGCCAACTCGCCCAAAGAAATGTATAAATATTTTTTTTATAATTCACCAAATGCTTTTACATGCGTTTTAATGTCTTCACGAGTTTCCAATCTCCGCAATAATCTAAGTTCGGAGTTTTCCATGTGCGCAATGATCAGTGTTCGGGATAATCTGTGCGAAATCTGTGTCCAGAGTTTTTCATGTGCGCAATAATCAATGTCCGAAATAATTTGTTCGAAATATTCGTACAAATTAAAATGGTGTTCGGAATAATCCGAATGCCAGTATTTTAAATCACGACCTAAAAGTCCCTCGGGTGTGATTTCCCTTTCCGTTCTTTCTTCGCTTGCTTATCGTATTAGTGCTTCCTGTGTTCTCGCGATGTTCCAGTAGGTTCTGAGTACGGCCGAGAGCGGAAGGGCCCGTAGGAAAGTAGGTACTTGATATTAAAGACCTCGGACCCTGGATTATTTGTCATGAACTTGGTTTCGTTTCAATTTTGATATCTATAAAAAATGTGCGTTTCTCTTTTGCATGGTTTCACGACAAAACAGAACATTGCGTCCTTGAAGTGATTTTTTGCAGAAAACGGTAGAAGTCATCAAAATATTTTTATTATCATTGAAAGACCCTGTTGCCAAACATAGAAGAACGTAAAAAAAACACACCATCAACGAACCTCACCTAATTGCATAATGTTCTGTTTTATCCTGTTATCCTTTTACATAAATGTATGTTATTTTTTCTTTTGTGGGGTATTGTTACGAAATGTTATTTTACTCGTGCGTATAAATAAGAGTGTCTGTGACTTAGTTTTTATGCAAAACTATTGTTAGATTTATGGAAATTTGCACACTTGACCATCGAAACAAAAAGAAGGTCACCGTCTAAACGAGATCTCGAATAACTACGCCTTTTTCCCACCCCTTAAAGCAGAATTTTGATATTTATTGATGAAATTTTGCACACTTGGTGTTGAAAATCTTCATCTGATTTCAAAAACAATCGTAATGGCCGGGCGACACCGGGGTTTTCAGCTGGTGTGAAATAAAGCATACAAATATATAAATTACTGCCACCTCGGAACAGGCTCAGCCTAGTGAGGTGGCATATACCTAAAAAAATGTACTTAAAATGTATTTTTGGTTAATAAATAATAAAAAAAAATAATAAAAAAATATCGTCGCATCTTAATTTACTGCAATTAAATAGATTTTTCAAAGGCGCTGAATGGCCATTTGATGACAATGTTACATTTGGATTTCTGCGAAACAACTGGCCTAAGAGTTTTTACTTGAATATTTTTTTCTTTTAAATCGGTCTAACGCAATAAAATTCCGCCTTCTCAAATGAAATTGGCCCAATATCCATTGAGCTGTGTATAATACATTCATTCCATGTTCCAGTTTTAGCAGTCGGTAGGTAGGTACTAGTATTTATGCACATGAATGTGGATGACAGCATAATGCTGTCTGTTTTACTGCAAATAACATTTCGTTTCATTACTATCGCTGGCATGCCGGATGTTTGAATTATCAGTGAATTTAAATTTTCAGTAGTACAAATGCTTGGTAAATGTGTCTGTAAAAACGCAGTATTGTTTTTATCCACTCAAAATAACAATACCTTATAATATCATCTTGAACTCGTTCTTTTAAAATGCTTTCTTGTTTATGAAATCTTTACTTTTTAACTTTTTTGGCCTCCTTGGTCGATGGGTAAGGCTCTCGATTAGCAATCCGGAGGTCAAATTCCGGCGTTGCCAAGTTTATTTTATTTGATTAAATTGTGTGATTTCATAATTTATTAATTAAAAATTATATAAATTATATTTCTGGCAGGTTCCAGAGTGGAAGATGCACTGTAATATCTTATATTATTCTGGCTGTTAACATGGCCCGTCTCGATTTTTTTATTCAGTTGATCGTGCCATGTATTCCTCGACGTCCCCGACTTCTGCTACCATCCACATCCGCGACATATATTTTCCTTTCTCTGTGCATCCGTTCTACATGCTTGAATCATCTAAACATCACTTTCTTAATATTATCCATTTCGTTTTCACATTTCACCCTTGCATTCTTTCCTGATCTTTAACACACTTTTAACTTGGTTATACATGGTTTTACACCAGATACGCCACAAGAATCTAATTTATACAGCATTCAGTCTACTTTAATCCTGTTTGTCAGTCCCATGACTCACTGCCATACATCAGGGTTGGCATTAGCACTCCACCATGAACTGCTAGCCTCTCTTCTGTGGAAAAAAATTCTAGCATCAACTGCACGGAAAATGAAACTGAATTTAACGCGCACATTCAAGTAACTTCGTAACTTGTCTGCGTTTGAAATTAAACACTTTAAAACCATGTAATATATACTCTTAAGGGGGGATTCTAGTCTAGAATTTCGATTTTTTTTTTTACACATTTTCAATGTTAATAGATTGCATTATTTTTGTGCCGCGCCAACTAAACCGGTCTGGCCGGAACAAATTGAACTATATAAGGTAGACGTTGCCCGACTACCTGTAGATGGATTCCCCCATAAAACCTTTCTTATATTCTATATCTATAAGTATAATGTATATATATAATGCAAATATAATGTATTTTTAACTGATGATCCCAGTGACGTAACGTAAGAATACCGTATCATTATATGAATAAAACGCGTTTTTCTCGAAACTACTTTTTTCAAGCTGGCGTGGATGATATCTAGAGTTCTACTGAACCGATTTATTTTAAACCTACTATACACATCCCTTTATGGCACCAAGCAGAATCAGAGTTTTTTTTTTACTATTTAAACAAATTTTAAACTGCAACAAACACGTAAAAAAACATGTTTTTTTTTCAAACGGCGGCCATTTTTTTTTTATAATTCTTCGAGATCCCGTCGATAGCGATTTCTTTTTGAGTTTTGATTTTTTTTTGTTTAGATTTTTTATTTACCCTTAAAATATAAATAAACATATAGTAAAAAGAAAGATACTGAAAATATTCTTCGTTTATTTTTTATAGAGCTCGAAAAAACGCCCGAAATTTGTGCCTCTACACGAAGAAAAATGTTATTAAAAAAAACTATCATTTTAATAGTAAAAACGGGACTGAAGTTCTTACGAACAAATTAACAGTGTTTCAATGTTTATTGGCGGGAAAATGTAAGAATAATTTGTTGGTATACGTACGAAATTACGTATACCAATAAATTATTCTTACATGTTCCCGCCAATAATCATAGAAACCCTGTTAATTTGTTCGTAAGAACTTCAGCCCCGTTTTTACTATTAAAATGATCGTTTTTTCGAATAACATTTTTCTCCGTGTAGACTAGAATACCCCCTTAATGGAAACGTTTTGTTTTCACGCTTTTCATTACAGCCTCATTACTGCCTGTCCGATTCAGGGATGGGTGGCGTTTCTCAACGGATTAATGAATTTCGAAAGTCGGGGAAAGCTCTTAGGTAAATTGTTTCGTTAGTTTTCGCCTCGTAATTTTCCCGCGAGAACCTAGTAGGTAGGTTCTAGATGCCATATATTTCTGGATACGTGCTAGCTTCCGTATGGAGTTTATTTCGTGGCGAAAGGTCAAGTGTCAAGGTCGCATGGCAGTTGGATTGTTTACCTTACGCGATTATAATATACGCGTAATAGATTTATTTTGATTAACCACCAATCTGGGGAACACGCTCAAATATTATCTTTTTATATTTATTTTATGAGTACCGTATAAGAGTTCCAAGTGCTCCGAATTATCCAGAGCCAGTGGGATTACGGCTGCGCCAATTTGGTAGGGTATGTTGTTAGGCTGAAGGAAGTGGGGAAGGGAAAGAGATGGGGGAGAGAAAGGTTGGAAAGCATCTAGCTATTCATAACTGGCACCAAACACGGATAAAGTAATTTAAACCAACTTTTGATCCATATTTTTTAAAACTATAATGCCAACTTTTAGCAGATCCGTGCAGTTAAATTAATAAAACTAGTAAAATACCAGCGCAGACCCGAAAAAAATTACGGGATATTATAATTTTAGGATTGGTAATTTCATGTTATCTAAAAAGTGCAAAGCCTTGAAAAAACTCGAAATCTGACTTTACTTGTCAAGATTAACGCTTAGAAATTTTAACAAAGGAGGTATTATACAATTCAAATTTAGAATTAAAATAATTTTCTATAAAAAAAAGCTTTCTTATAGGTTTCCACCGTTAGTTTAGTACTTTATCATTTATCTGAATTTTAGACACATCAGTTCCGATTTTTAAAACGACAATTAAAGTATTTTTTCAGTTAAAATGTTATATTATGGACAGGTACTTTGTCGCTTGTCTAAATTCTCCAAAACCCGTTCAATTTTGAAAATATCACTTAAATTCAAAGCAGAAGTTCTGAACTGGAGTTACAAACAGATGTAATCATAACCAAAATTAGTATTTTAAATTAAACTCTTAGACTTAAAATGCAGGGATGGATGCGTGGCAAATGAAACGGTAATCCATTTGTTGAATCGAATGTCTTCGGATTTAGACATTTACAATGGTTTTTTTGATGAGTACTTATAGTGATAACCTTGTTCTAAACTTTCATTTTCTTTAGCCCCTTTTTACTTCTTTCTTTTTTGAAAGGCGTTTTTCTTTTAGTTCTTACTTTGTAATATTTTTTCCTTTTTTATTTTATTTTTGCATTAAAATGAATCATCAACATAAAAAAAGTTTTTTTTTCAACATTGAGGATTTAAAAAAAACGCGCAAGTTGCGCCACAATACGAAGTATGTGAAAAAAATACAAATAAATAGTAGTATATCTGTGTGTAAGGATGTAATGGCCAACCTTATGATTCCAGAGATAGCCTCATTTTTAATGTCAGTGCCATACAATTTTTTCTTTAAAAAATTATAACTCCTTCATTTGTACACGCAATTGCTTCATACGAAATTTTATAGCATAGTAATGATCAGCAGAATCCATTTCTAGCCAAAAAAAGACCCATGAAAATTAAGGTTTCTATGTCTATGAAAGGCGATTTTCAGCCCACTGTGCGTCGCCTCAGTTCGTTTTTATCCAACAGACCAAAACGCGAATCGGGAGAAATGGTACTTTAAACCTTTTTTACGATAGAAGCACTTACATTTTGGAGGACGTAAGACAAAGTGCGTTTTGAAAACCCCTTAAACAAATGTTTATAATTTTTTTGAACGAATATCTTATAAAGAAAGGCTTTTTGAGAACGTTTACAAACTTAATTCAATTTCACGATAAATGGTCTGTTGGATCAAAACTAACTAGAGCGACGATTAGTAGAAGTGGAACATGAAGTAGTCTATTTCAACAGCCAAATAATATAAACTCGTGATGAAAGAGAATGGGGTCTTTTTTGCCCGGAGCTCGTGAAGTAGTACGCCACTCACAGATTATAGAATAAGATCTGTTACGCCACAATTTCTCCGATCGTTGATTGGCATTTTTTAAACATCTATTATGTGTTATTACAGGTGGAGGTTTTCTCTGCTACTCGCCTTTGCAATTAAACACGCTTTAAATATGTATATAGTCGTACTTTTTATTTTAATTCAATAACAATTTCCATTGACATGCTTTACAATTGCACGTTTTTTCTTATCAAAATCAAGTCTGTAGACTTCTTTTGTTTTGGAATTATTTGAATTGAATGATAAATATTGGATGTACTTACTTACTCTGCTTACTACTAGCCATTGGTAGGTACTTTAAAAATATGATATAAAATAGTACCTACCTATGACGGCATTATGAATTTTAACCATTGATTGTAGTAGAGATGATGTTTTGGCGAATTGAATGGGAAAGAAAAATACACGTTATTAAAAGTTAAACAATAACCGCCTTTTAGCAGGACGTGAAAATATATTAATAATGTTTTTGTTCAGGACGTATTGTATGAAGACATTATTCAGAAGGGCGGCACTCTGGCTTGAAAGTGCGCACTTAAAATGAAACCACTATCATAAATCCTTACTTTTGTATGAAATTTTCTCATTGTTATGATTTGGGACAGAACGACGGTAATCCATTTGTTGAATCGAATGTCTTCGGATTTAGACATTTACAATGGTTTTTTTGATGAGTACTTATAGTGATAACCTTGTTCTAAACTTTCATTTTCTTTAGCCCCTTTTTACTTCTTTCTTTTTTGAAAGGCGTTTTTCTTTTAGTTCTTACTTTGTAATATTTTTTCCTTTTTTATTTTATTTTTGCTTATTGGGGAAACAAACAGTTGAACATATGTTTATATAATAATTACATGTTACATGGTTCAAATTCATATTATATACAGAAAAACATACGTGATTAAAGAAAACCAAAGTGGATTCAAAATAAAATAAAATAAATAAGAAAAAGAATTTAAAGTGTTAAAAAATTAAACCGGTCAGTGGTTCAGTGGGCATCGCGTTTGGGTCCCACCCAGGCGTTCCGTGTTCGATTCCTCGGCTGGCTAAGTCCTCCATCACAACACAAGCAACATCTTCCGCTTAGTGTGATGGTAGTAGGAGATTTTCAAATGTTGTTGGGTTATTCGTAACCTGGGAATGTTTGTCTTTCTTTAAAAAAAAAGATATTTATATATACAGATTTAAGAATATAAGAGAGATATTTTGAAGTTAAACTATGTACCTATGTAAAAATAATACAGATAAACATGATTTTTTTTCTTTTTTTTTATACATTTAGTATTTTTAATATACATTTAGTGCATTGACTTTTTCTAATATACATTTAGTACATTGACTTGAGGACGATTGGTACGTAAATTACATTTTATTTTGTGCACGTCCTTCTAACAAAATAATGTTGTGAATGTAGTTAGATTTTGAGTGTGATAACAACCGTACTAATAATTGCTCTCCTTCAGTGAGAGTGTGGAATCCTCTATTAGGTTTTGCTGTGAGGCCAATCGGTGTGGGGAAGGAAAGGATATGGGTAAAATGAAGGTTAAGTACTTGAATCAACATTTCGTTTCTGAATTGTGATCTTTCACCAGGACGGTACCAACTAGTTTGCCTTTACCCAAGGTATTTGTCGTTTTTTTAAGGGCTTATCAGCACATTTTGATTACCTTTGCTTCAGCATTTAAGAGGATACCCGGCTTTGATTTTTCCATACAAACGTATTCCCTATTTATCTCTCTGGATTTTAACCCCAGAGAAAATATTGTTTTTGCATAAAATAGATATCAATTACTAGCGTGTCGGTACTTTTTGTTTTTTTTGATAAGTTACTTTTTATAGAAGTTATGACCTTCCAAAAATCAATAAAATTGACTGGTTTAAACGCCGTCAAAAGATGTTCAGTATACAAACCAGACAATGTTTTTTTAAAAAAAGCAAAACGTACAGACATGGAATAGTTTTTTATTATGTAGTTGGTAAAAAAAAAAATTGAAAATCAGTCCACTTTTGGAGGAGAAAAGTCGGGAATACAAAACCTCCATTTTAGTTAGGTGTCAGTGCATTGTCCCTTTCGCTCAATATCCGGTGGAGTAAGAGCAACAGTGACAGCAATATTTTAGTAAAATCTATTTCTGCACCACCGGGTATCATCTTAATTCGACAAAAGGCCCAATCCATTACTTCTGCAACGTATACAACGTTCGAGTTAACTTATTGTTTTTGAGTATTCAGGGAAATGGTGTACTGTCGCCGGGTCATAAATCTTTATATTTCAGCCCCTCCGTAAAATATTTATAATTAATACCTTTCGGAAAATTCAAACAAAAGGTTTTCGCTAGGCTTTAAAACGCAGTTAAAAAAGTATCATGAAACCCATTATTGTGCCTTTCTCGCTTTTATTAGCTTTTGGAATACAGAACAAAGAATGGATAGACATGAAGCAAAGAAAATATTTCGTCCTTACGCACGACTGGTGTCAAATGAGCTGGTTTTGTGATTAATGCTCAGATCAAAAAGATACTTAAAATACATTAGCGCTCGCCATACAATCCCATACAGATCCGCCAGACGTAAAAAGATCATGTGTTATAAGCGCGGTTTGAGTCTTCGCTAATCGGCGTTATTTTTCGTAACCGCTATCGTCGCGATATCAGAAAAGTTATGCGCCGTAAACAGGAGAGGGGGTCATTTTGAATACACGGAGCATTCACGGAGCCGTTAAGTCGACATATCCAGTACAAATAAATGATATTTCCGCCACGCCAAATGCGCGCCCAACATATGTACGCGGTTGAAATTTGTCACATGAGAACGGGTCGCTTCTCGTTCTTGAGTTCAGCTTCTTCAAAGATGACATAGGCCCTGAGGGAAATTATTTTCCTCAGGGCCTCCTGTGTGGAGTTAATATAAAAAATCCCCACAATGTAATATATCATTGACGAAGAAGATAACCCTAATAATCTAAATTAAAATATGAAAATGAAAATGAACAAGACGCATAAAAATAATATAATATAACGGTCCGGTAAGACGAGGGTTCAAGTACCAGTTGCGACCGTTATCTTTTATTATTTTTCTTTGTCTTGTTTATTTTCATATTTTAATTTAGATTATTAGTGTTATATTCTTCTTCAACAAAATAATATGATATTGCGTGTCTACTTTATATTGAAGTGATTTTTTAAGTGTATGTTGTTAATTTATTGTTACTTTGTCTGAGTTAAAACTGTTCGCAGGCAAAAGGTTCTCCTGCCCTTTTAACGAATGTACAGAGTAATGTACCCAAAGGAGTGATAAAATACTGGTTATTCTGTAATGAGCTTACCTGTGCTTAGTTGGTTTTGTCTTCAGTAATTGTCTAATATTTCAACAGTAAACCTAATTTACTACCATGGTGTTATTTGAATTGTACAATATTGCTCTTGTCTGGCATGCGAGAGACTTATTAATAAGGTTTGTGGCAGTTACTAATATTTTTCAATTTTTTGTTACTTTTGTTCGAATATCCGGAATCGCTGAGCGTAGTTGGATTTTTTCCAATATTATTCATGTCACTTTTCATTCATTGTAACCCGGTCATGTAATCCTTATTTATGTTTCATTGTAATCCCGGAGAGGGGTTGTATGTGCACAATCGACGATCGTTCCCTTCCTGATTACACGTCTTGTACGAAAATATGACTTATCTCTGGAACTACTTATCTTCCGATTTGAATCGTTTGGAACGAGTTAGGCGATCCGCTCACTGAGGCAACTGAAAACTGTCAACTGGCAACTTTCTTTGTATGACAATGTGATGGCCCGCGCACTACACAATCACTCAAAAACCCGTTGTCAATTGTAACGCAAGCGGTGACTCGCGACTTGCACTGTTGATTGCTGTGGCCGGCCGTTGCTAGTTGATAGGTGTCAGCTGTTTGTTCTTCGTCTATGGTCAAACAAGCTTTTTGACCAATCAAGACATATAAACCAGCCGGTTTTAGTTTGGTTTCAGTTGCCTCGTCAGCGGAGCGCCTTAATCATTATACTTTATTTAAAATGTTGCTTTTGTTTTTATTAAAAGTTACTTATGTTGGTTTGGTTTTTGATTTATATGAACTATTTATACGTAAATGTAGGTAGGTACTAGATGGTTACATACCTATACATGGTAGTCGTTAACTCGTAATACATGCGGAAAACTGGAAAATCTCGTAGATAATAAAACATATGTTTTCTTTGTTTTTTTATTATTTTTGTCTTGCGATCATTTTTCCATTTTTACACGAATTCACCCTCCTCATATTTGATATTCACGACTACAAAATTAAAGATTCCCTCATTTACAAAATTCTACGTAAATATGATTAAAAAACTCTTAACGTTTTTTTTTAATTTTCTTAAAGAATGTCACGTTATTTTTTATTTAAAATGTATTGACGATCGGGTTAATAATGTTATCCGCTTGGGCACATAAGCTTGTTTTAACGACAATTTAACGGTATAGTCTATAGTATATAGGAAATTAGTCCCCTTTAAATCAAATTCTAGACGTATTGACTCTTTTTTACAAAAAAAACATAAATTGATTTAGAAAGATTGTTATTTTATCCGGTACAAGCAGTTTTTTCAATTTTGAAAAACTATGTTTATTTTTAATATGCAAGGTTATACCGTTGTTCCACCGTTGTACCGATTTGTTCAATTTTTTAGACGACAGATTCTATTAAACAACACAATTTTCAAATCAAATAATCATACAACAAAATAAATCAATACATAATCTAGTAAACACAGTTTTCAGAATTTTAATTTTAGTAAAATCATTAATAAATAAATCCGAGAACGTGTTTTGTGACAAAAATACTTGAGTTGAAATAAATCGATATTAAATTTTTAATTAAAAAAATTTGATACGGGGAATAATCGATCTTTCTCATTGGAACCTCCCTATACAGTTGCAAGCATTTTTAAACTTTTATTCTCAGCCGCTGGTCAATCGCTCTTAAATATGGGATTTGATAGTGAATTAGAAATGCGGCTCGTTTTCTTAGTGTGCTTTAACTATGGTTGCTTACTATTATTATCTTCTCTTCAGAATAATAATTATCCTACAAAATAAAAAAAATGATCCGATTTTCCTGATTATTTTGATTTAAATTTCTTTTATATACTTCACGTAGCAACATTTAATTTGTGTATTCATAGTTCGTGGGAACTGATCAATTTAAAATTTTATTTAAGCTTATCTGTTTACTGAAAGCTGATGTAGCAAAAACCTTCGAACTATAAACACTGAAAGAACAGAATTTTGAGTAAAACCAGAACTTGGTCAGTAAAACCTCAAATTGTAATGTTTAGTTATTGAGGACAATATTAACGATTCAAACAAAAAAATAGAACAAGAAAAGACAGATCTAGAATTCTTCTATTTCTTTTCTCTGACTCTTTTCAACTATGAACGTCATTTCTGACATAAGTTTTGAAATAGTTATTTACGTTTCACAAAATAAGGAAACACTCCATAATTTGTTCTTCTTTTTTAAAGCAATTTTCATGAGAAAACGAGGAGTAATTTGTAATTGAACTAATTATAATTATATGAGAGCGCGCCAAAAAACAAGCATGATGAGGATAAGAAGAAGAAAGAAGTTATATTTCCTGTTATTTATTTTTTTCTTACTTGAATCATTGTTAATCTCGTTTGTTTTACGAAATTGCGATATGTATCTTAAATATCTTCGCCTCATTTCTCGACAACAAACCGGCCTTCGTTTTAACCTTTAACAGTATTCTGAATTAGATAGTTTTACCTTAAGGAAACCGCCGTTTTTCACTTTAATCAGAAGAGATGGAAAATAAATATTCATCCTTGCCAATCTATTTTCTATGTACATATTTAAGGCCCTGTCGGTTACTTCAGACCTGCCAAAGAGGAATTATTTGGTTTTTCCCATTTACGGAATATAATCCCGGGCTTCACTTTCAATCCCTGGATATTTGAATATACATACTTCCCGGGATTATACGAGAATTATTGTAACGTTATTTTAATGTTTTAATAAAAGGAAAGTATTTAGGAAATTATTACATTTAAATTTACTATTTTAGAAGCCATTTTATCTATTATAATATACCAGTTTTGTTTATTCCTTTGGCACTTATATTATATGTGATTATCGAGAATTTTATACCAACAACTTCTAGCCTCTAATTTCAAGGCTATAATTCTATATCACTGGATCGTATTCCCTAACCACACATCACTAAACTATTCAGCGCTCTGAAAAAATGTTTTTTTTTTTTTAAATCAAAGTTAGCAATATCGGTAAAACACTCAACAAATAAATACTCAATCAAAATTCCGCTATCGCAGGTAGGCCCTTTGTATTTTAAAACTGAAACCAAATTTATCTTAACCCCCGGGGAATTTAATTAGCGGCCTTTTCCTAATAAATTGTGTAGTTTGGGCCATGATCCGTTTCCCAAACACCATTTCCCGTGGTTTGTTTGCCCGGGGGTACTTAGTAGTTTGACGTCTCTCTTAAACTGCCAAATAGCCCGGGTTGCTATTGGCTAAATTCACATACAACCCTATACATGTTAAGGGTGTATATTTTTACCCACTAATAAAATACGGTCTACGGTAATACCACGATTAACTATGTAGAGCAGTTACGCTAAACATATCGTTCAGAGTTCGTAATAGCACAGGAAGAAGAAAAGTGAACATCATTTTTATGTTAGTTTTTAGTTAAATCAGGATTTATTTACTTTAATTGTGTTTAATTCATAAAACTCTATTTAATTTGTTTATAATCAAACTATAGTTATGAGCAGCAAAGCTTTCGTTCAAGAAAGTATGTTTCAATTTTCTCTTATTTAATAAATAAAAATCAAACGTCCCTGTGAAATCATAAGATTTGTAAGTAGGTATTTAAGAGGATAGTAACGTATTTAATTTTTAATTTTCTCATTTTTTATCGTTACAAATGATTGTACAACATCTTAAGATTGTTGTGTCAAAATTTGAAACAAATCAATATTTTCATGTTTAGTATTGGATTTTCTGATATCCAAAACTTTAAAGCGATTTTCTGACACTTGTCATTTTTGAAGCCGGTAAACAGTTATCAAAATCTACTTGACCGATTATTTTGAAATTTTGTGTACTACTTCCTTACATGAATGACCAGGTAACTCTGAGAGTTTTTTTTATTTTCCATAATTGTTAATTTTACCATAACAAATAGGCCCATTTTTTTGACGAAAATCGGCGTTTTCACTTCTAAGTGTTACCAAAAATTAAAAAAAAAAATTCTCCCAGGAATACATTAGGAAAGTGGTTATTTAATGATATCATCTTTATTTTTGATTTCCAATGATCCAGTCATGAGTTATACTGTTCACCGGCGGACAACTTTTTTTCGAGGCGCCTTTGAAGATTTGCTGCCATCGGTTTAATTATTTATATTTTGTTTTAAAAAGTTAATGAACTTTTTTTTGTATATTGTACTATAATGTTACGACCAATTATATAAATGTGTACTACCTGTAGCGTCTAAAAAAATCTTTAAAATGGGCCTTCACGAAAAAAACGATCGGGTCGCTCTCCATTTTTTCTAAATTTTTTTGACAGACTACAAGTATCAGAAATATTTAACAGTTTATTTTTATCATCCAGCAATACCGTCTGATGCTGCCTCCAAATTGAAATGGGATAAAGTTAATAAAAAAATCAAGGATAAACCTTTTATTTATTTGACTTGGGTACCAAATGCGGCGAAACTAAGCCTTTTATTGGACATTATGTGACCGCGTTTTTTGTTTTCGATTAAACCAATAGCATTTGTGCCGTGAAATTGTGTGTTTAATCAGTCAGTGCAAACAGAAAGCGATGGGAGTTAAATAATGGATGTTTTGTGATTTGATTTACAATAAAATTAGGACTACAAAAACACCATGTTGACGCCGGAACCGGTGCGGAGGTAAGGTTTACTTTATTTCACGATATGGCGTATAACCTTTGTATAACTGTTTCTCTGTATATTAGTTATGTAGATACCTAGCTTTTAGTGGTTTATATCTGTTTCTCTGTAAACTGTTGATGTAGATACCTGGCCTGTTATTGTTTATAACTGTGTTTGTGTATATTATTGTTAATAGATACCTAAGCTTTAAGTATAACTGTTTCTCTGTACATTTTTTATGTAGATACCTAAAATTTTATTGTTTTTAACTGTTTATCTGTATATTATTGATGTAGATAGGTACCTATAGTACCGTGTATAATATATCACCCGTATGTTATACACGATGTCCAGAAAACAGCAGCGGGAAAATGGTGGATTTTTATTACATTTGGATTCGATTTTGTGGTATAACTTTATTTTTTATTTATTTATTTAATATTTGCACATTTTTACAATAAGTATACATTTTTTACCTGTTATACGGGTGATTCTACGATAAGAGGTTTGAGGTCCATAGAGGATACGGCCAAGGAAAAAAGTTTGAATTTTTATATTACGACTTTCCGTTTATGAACCTTCTGACGTCACTTTACACATATTATGTTACTTTTTAAAAGACCCTATTTTTATTTTTAAGGTAAACACATCAGCAATATGGCAGTTATCTTGCCACGGGAAAAACATCAGGAGAGAGACGTTTTCATGACAAATCCAATTGTTTTGATTAACATAAATTTTTTTTAGGTTAATTATATATCACACTTTAACTGTTACAGTATTATTGAATTAGGACAGTAAAGACAAAATAAATTAAATGAATATTATAACTTTTATAACTTACCAGGGGAGAGACACAATCACCTTGCGAAACCACTACACCGCGCACTATCGGTTCGCAACAACTAACAAATGGCGGCGCTCTAACGGTTCGTGTGTTTGGAATTGCTAACTTCACGCCTTTAAGATGTACTTGAGAACTATTTGGGATATGGCCGTCTTATATTTATGTTTGTAGTAGCAGAACAAAATTTGCTAGGGTATATACACAAAAAAGCGGGATAAAATTTAATATAAAAAATTATTGAAAACAAACAAATATTGTTGTATTTTTCCTTTATAATACTTAAGTATAGTTATTTAAATTCGTGCTAAACATACTTTAGTTTGGCAACTGATACAAAAAAGGTATGTACTGTCTGCAAGTTAAACTGAATCCGACAATGGGACAGGCCAAGGTAGAGACTCTTTTAGACTTTATAAGGAATTTCAGAAATATAGGTGCTTTAATTGGACGTTTAATCGTGATGTTTTTTATAAAGTACATTAAGATGATGTGATTCATTGCAAAAAATAACAACATATAGAATAAAAAAACTATTAAACTGATTGCCGCATAAGTTGCCTCTTTTCGTAGAATTACCAATACAGTGTTGCAAATGAATATAAAAATAGCATTTCCTCACCATAAAGAGACAAGGCTCTTGTCTAAATAAACTTGTACTTTATTTATTTTATTTTATTTTTTATTATTTATTAACCAAAAAATACATTTTAAGTACATTTTTTTTAGGTATATGCCACCTCACTAGGCTGAGCCTGTTCCGAGGTGGCAGTAATTTAATATTTTTTATATCATTTTCTTAAAAGAAAGAATAAAATTAATTATTAATTAATAAATATAATTTGGAAAAATAAACATAAAATGAAAATTAATAAGAGAAATAGAAGAGAAAAAATGGAAAATTGTACTTATAAGTATATAACTTATAACTATATAACTTTTGTAGTTATTTTGATTTGAGCTTTAATTTTCGAGTAAATTGACACCAAATTTTAAATTTTTTAGAACAAATTTGAAAGAAAAAACCTGTTCCTAGGGGGTTTATGGTCTTTGAACAATACACAATGCGGTTAGAAATAAAATAGCGGATGATCGTACTATGCTCTGAAAGTTTATAAGAGATATTGAATGGTTTCCATATCTATCCGGCTCGAAGGACCATTTAGATAAGTGTAGCTGTGTAATGTGTAAAGGCCCAACCACTTTAATTGCCGTAAAAAAGTTAAAAGTTTAAAAAAGTCGAAATGCTCAGATCGAAAATATATTTTTGGGTTCTCTAAATTATTCTAAATGATGAAGATTCTTAATTTTTCCGCCTGTACTAGATACCTGATTCCGGACACAGTGTATAATAGAAACCAAGGAGATGGGACCATGGACCATAGATAATTATTAGTATACAACCGCGCAATTATTAGTATGAAAAATGTCGTCAAGATCGTACACCCATACTACTTCAAATATAATCTACCTATACCCTTTGTTTCTAGCTATACATCAAACGAGTAACTGGTATTGACTCCGCAGCTTTTATAGTCCGTGCACCATATCTCCTTTTTTGTTTCTTTCACTTTATTTATGTATGACTATTTCTCTTTATATTTGACATAACCTTTTATTATTTATTCCTATGTATTTCTCATATGTGATTCAGCAGAGGATGTAGTGATCCAGGGTTGATTGAAGGGCAATTAATTAGCTCACTTCGCATCCCTCCATGTCTACGTATTGATGGATTGTTCATTTTTCGGACAGTATATTTTGCGAAAAATATTAATTTGAGGAAGTAATGGTAGTACCTAATTTATGTTGATGGAAAAATAAATACAATTATTTCATGAACTATGACAAGTAATTTATTTAGGTACTGCGAATAAGTTGTTTATATTTCGATATTTATTTGTTTGATTTATTAGTCGTTTACTTATTTCACTTTGTAATGTTTTCCATACTCAATTCATGTAGAAAGAAAATATACATATGTAGATGCTATCTAAAAGTAACGCAAAGAAAAACATTTTTTTTAATGAAAATTATATACCTACTTTATGCTAAATGAAAGTAATATACATGGTTTTTTTTCGTTTTATACGCCACAAAGGGATTTTGCAATTATTGAAAAAAAAAATTGCAAAATAAATTTATTTTATTAACTTTATTGACTTGTGTGTATGTTAAACAACATGCACACCTTTACATCAATAGTCACCTAGTCTTCAGTCATCAATCTACATTTTCTGATTAAATCTCAGCATCATTGATGACTGATCTCTGAGCGTTGATTATGGACCGAGTGATTTCCTAATCAATCTCAAATGAATTACAAAACCATTCTCAAATCTCACCCCGTGTTTTGGGTTGTATTTCTCATACGAATCTGGTAGTGTGGACATCCAACTCACGCGTGAAAGTGGTTCTAATCCGCCCCACGGGTAAATACACTCCCCGCGGTGGTGTTACTCTGATTGATTTATGGTTGGCTTCCGTTGACGGGTTGGCTTACTGGCGAGAGCTGATAGCAAACCAAAAGAGACCAAACCTGCCTTTAGGGTTTTGTATGGACCCATTCTCCCGAACATTCGGCCCACAATAGACCTGATTGGAAAAAAATATTTTGTTCTCCGCATTGTTCGTATACAATTTAAGCTCTGTTGGCGGAAAACTTTTCTCTTTGAAATATTCATCATTCGTAGGCACTTTGAATTATTCGATGTGAGTGAAAATTTGTGTAGATATGTTATAGTTTTTTTTAATTAGTTCTTGTTTTGGTTCCCCCTTTCGAAGATATTTTCCTTCCGCTAGGAAAACTATCGTTTTTATTCACAAATTAACAATGAAATAGGTTTTATTGCAAACTAGCTGGTACCCGGCATGCCATTTAATAAAGAAATTGTTTCTCCCTGCCCTTCCTTTCCCATTCGTCCCGTTCTCCTTCCTCCTCCCCTTCCTCTACCGCTTCCCCTTCCCCTCTCGCGTTTCCACTCCTCCTCCTCCACCTTTCCTCTCCTCGCTCTATTCCCCCCCCCCCTTCCCCCGTACCGCGAACCCCCCTCAAGAGTTCCCCTCCCCCCTCCTGTATTCGCCTCCCACCTTTCGCGGATCCCCCTTCCAAGTTCCCCTCCCCCCTCCAGAGTTCCCCTCCGCCCTCCCGTGTTCCCCTCCCCCCTAAGGGACGAACGTCAAATGTTTGACAGGAAAGTAGGTAGAACAGTTTAAATGGGAAAATGAAATTGTTTTTTTTACTATCTTCCTCGCATGTTTCCATATTTTCTCACCTTTTAAACCTTCCCTGGACTACGACAAATATTTCAAAACCAAAATCAGCTAAATCGTCCCAGCCGTTCTCGAGTTTTAGCGAGACAAACGAACAGCAATTGATTTATATATATGTAGATAATTATGGTACTAAGATTTTGATATTATTCAAAAATATTAAAATTTATAAAATTATCCACTACTTTTTAATAAAATTTATCAAAATGTTTGAACGATCAGGATACGAAGTATCCATACCTACACTTATGTATATATTTTTTAAAGGCGGAGACGGTTACAAGAAGTTCCCGTGAGCACTTATAGGCCATAGGCCCATTCTCAATCCTTTAATAACAACCCAGTCCCTTTAATAAAGTTCACCAAGGTTGTCATTGCATTTGTGGCTATGTCTTCTGGTTCTACTGTATGTCTCCCCGGGTATCTGAGCGTAGTTCCCACCAGGGCAGGACATTGGCACCGTAGGTGAATTGGAGTATCTTAATCGTCTTCACATTTCCTACATGTATTTGTAGCCCGATTTTAGTTAGGTATTAGTAGCCCGAGGTGCCTTTTCCCTTTCGCTCAATATCCGGTGGAGTAAGAGCAACAGTGACAGCAACAATTTAGTAAAATCTATTTTTCAAATTTCTTCACCACCCGGGTATCATCTTAAGGTACGGATACTGTTTTTTAACTGTATCGACACTCTAATGTATCGGTATGCGTTTTCCGTAGCTTTCGATAACTTTACGACAACACTCATTGTTTTCGCTTTTGTATAGTGATTGAAATTCCAGACCTCTTGGAATATCTTCAAAGAGTGGTACAAACAATAATATTGATTGTGTCGCTATCTTCAACTACCAATGCTATTTCCGCTCTGAAAGCTTTAGTAAAGTTTAGCAGGGAAGTTCTGAAGGTGCTTTAACAATTGATTTCGCTTCACAGCATCTCTGATTGCTTTTCGATACTTCTTGCCCATTTATATAACTCTACAATAGATTTCAATAACCGAAGACCATGGAGAAGATGGCTCCGTTAAAAGCGTTTAAAAGAAAAAGGAGGTTACTGAAGATGTTTTGAAAGGGAGATATTTAAATACGAATGATAGAGGGGGTGCGCTAATATTAAAAAAGTACATAGTTATAAAACATGACTTATTTAAAATTGACCACAAATCTCATGACATCTGAGTTAAGTAGCATTTAAAGAACACTGTAATATGTTTCATATTTATAACAAGTTATATAACAGAACCAGATGTGTTGTTCATAATTTTCGGAGATTACTTTGCGATTTTTTTCTATCGAGGGAATTTCATACTTTTTAATGAACTTAAAATTTTAAAGTGTTAAAGGGAAGTATGTTTATTATGCCCGTAAAAATCCAGAATGCTGTGTTTTATAAACCACGATACTTACCGTTGGCATCCAATATATCGATCAATAATGAGGTTTATGCGTAATAAATACCAATTTGTCATGTAATTGACTTTTTTTTTAATGAAAACTCGATATTTATTTGGACGGTAGCTCGTCATTGAACAATACTTTGATGCCTTCTGCCTAATTACGACGAGTTCGAAGGGTTACAGTGTCTTTTACTAGGGTCTACGATGACATGAAAAAATGTAAAAGTTTTCACCTATTTACGATAACTGTTTTTTCCTAGAAGTTTTGTTATTTATTATAGATAGGCGTGGAAGTACCTACCTACCTTACTACATAATATATATTTTTATTTGTTTAATTGTAATTATGTATTATTATTTTTTTATTTATTTAGTATATAATACATTTGTACAAAATGAGGGAAGTCCCACAAAGCTGTCACATAGGTTCTGTAGGTTCTACAATTTAACACTCTTAATATTATACATAAGGAAATATTTGTTAATACATTTATAGTTTTAAGGAAATATTAGGATAGATCACATAAATAATATTAGATTATTTGAATTACATCTATAAGATATTTCAATGTAAATGCCTAATAATAAGATATGTAGGCAGCTACATTAAGATAATCAATTCAACATATTTAAAGATACACGGAGTTTTCGTTAATTAACCACATTTCTATCATTTTAGGGCATAATCTGTCATTTTTTTCAAATTTAAATTTTTATTGATTTTATTGAAAATCACTAGTATTAGGTATTCAAGAGTACGGCTTCCATATTTATTTAATATTCGAGGCCCTTTCCTTCTTTAAATCTTGTGGTATGTTTGTGTACCAGTGGGTGTTTATATGAGCTTTTCCCCGCGTTATCCATAATATTTTACATTTTAAGATAATTTTGACATTTTAAGAAAATGTATGAACAGTAAATTTATAAAAAGAGATATAGAGTGTTAATAATACCTGTTCACTAGGGGATCCTGTGCTGAAGTGAGTTAGGTTTTGGATAGAGATTCTATGGTTCAATTTCATGGTTTGGGTAGGGTTTTTTCAGTAACTTCTCTATGACAATGTTTTTTAAAGTTTTTTTTCCTAGTCAGTTCTTTTTTTTGATAATTCTATAAGCCAAGATTTAGTGGTAGTTATTTTAAAAAAATATAATTTTTTTCTGGACGGGAGTTTGTTATATTATTAAATAATTTTCAGAGTTGGCAAAAAGTGCTAGTTCACTGAGCTTTAGATTTTTTCGCCAGGGTTAGCAAGAATATAAAATATGAAATTCGCATTTGCGCGTGTAGGCAGCCTTTTATATTCGGGACATGTTCTTGTTTTTTGTTGCGTATTTATGTTTTGTTAGCTAATTCTGCGCGTTTCGAGCATCGTATGGCACATACAGTATGGTTACTATTGGGTAGGTATAAACTAGCTTTGCTTGCGTGCTGTGTCGGTACGGAAACAAAGAACACAGTTACATATTTTTACCGACGTGACGTTCAGTATTTTTTATTTGGTTAAATTTTCTACGAATTTGAAGGAATCTGCATTATTTTTGAAACGTTATTTTTTGATAAATAAATATTTTACAAAATCAAAACTTGTGGTTTGCAATCATATCTGCAGAACTCCCCCGTTCCGTAAATAATAACAAATTAATTAACAAATAAAACCAGCAATTGTATTGTGTTCAGTTTATTCCATTAACTGGATTTATGGAGGATATTTCATTACCAGTCGAGTTATAAATGTCTTGTTTTTACTAAGTTTCAATATATTTTATGAAATTATATACGATGTAAAAAAAAACTCAACAATCGAAAGTACCACCTCGTTATTCACATGGTTCAATTTTTACGAATCTTACGATATAAGATGTTACCTTGTTATTATTGAAGTTCAAAAAATTTAACGAAGTGTCCTGTACTAGAGACACGACAGGAATAATAAAAGCTAAATTTATTATTCGTGATAGCTCATAAAATTTAAAAAATCGACCCTTAGAAGTTACAGGTTCAAAATAATCCACAAAACTTCCGATTGAGGAGACGCTACTTGATGAAGAACCATGTAATATTGAAGTTCAAACATTTTAAGGAAATATTCTGTAGAAAAGACAACATGAAGTGGAATACCTCATTTTTCACGAAAGTTCAAAATATTTCAAGAAACCGCTAGAAGAGGCAGCACGAAGGAGGATACATCGTTTTTCATGAAAGTTTTAATGTTTTATGTTTACGAAAAATGTATAGAAGAGTTTGAACAAAAAAGAGAAGCACTAATAAAAAATGAGCATTTATTGAATCATCCAAGATATACTCTAGAAGTTGGATATTCTTTTAAGCAAGCTATTCTTAGCTCAATTGTAAGGTTCAAAAAAATGTATGAGTTGTTCATAAACTTTAATTTTAAGATCTTCTTCTGACCTTTAGCAGAGTCTGGTCGCCCTTCTACAAAATTCACATCCATAATGTTGAAAGAGTTCAAAGAAAATTTATACGTTTCATAAATTTTAAACTTAACATCCCTTTAGAGCATATAAATTACCTGTCATTAATGAATATTTTAAATATTCCAACTTTAGAAAACAGACGAAAAATAAACGACCTAACCTTTTTATGAAAATTATTGAACTCTAAATTCGATTGTTGTGAACTCCTACATTTAATAAATATACATGTACCTACAAGAACTACTAGACAAACATCAACATTTTACATACACACATCTCATTACAACTATAGCTTACATTCTCCAATACAACGTTTACATAGCCTTGGTAACAAATACTTAAACAATATTGATGTATTTGACAATACTTTGAACTTGGCAAACTTCAAACGCCGTATGTGCGAACTATTTCCAACTACCTCATAATCTATTGCAAATATCAATTTTATACGATTTTATTAATATTATTTTTGATTTGGGGGATAGTTGCAGACTATTTATTTTTACTTCATTTATATTCTATGTTACCTAAATTTTGTTAACTTATATATTTTATGTGCCTGTAACCTAAATTTTGTTTCTTATATTTTCTTTTACCTATATTTTATCTACTCGTATTTTCACTGTAATTAATAAAAAAATGTATTGTTTTATATGTAAAAGCCCTATGGGCGTTTAAATAAAATAAAATAAAATAAAAATAAAAATTATTTTAACGTCTAAATTTGTTAGGTCCCTTTCAAAACAATCTTTTATTCTCGACATATCTATTGTGCAAAGTTTCCACTCCTATTTCGATAATTTAAAAGTTTTGACAATAGTTTCCCGAGAAGCGGGCGGCCTTTCTTCTTCAATATCTACCTCTCGCATTCACTTAATACTTTATCCGCGAGACCTAACTTTATAAGACTGTTTTATCACTTTGAGTATTGTGATAAATGTTTTGATTCGTGTTTATATTTCAAAATTATGGTAAAACATCTTTTTTTGTATCGCTATCTAAATACCACACATCAGGTGTCAATTTTCTAGATCACTAGGAGTCTCTATAAGAACAGTATTCGCCAATCTTAAATGCCTATCTGAACTTGATACGATCCAATCTCGCGTAAGTAATCACTTTACTGAATTTACAATGACCGTAAGCAAAAGATACGTAATATAATACCGTAATAAGAAAGATACGCAAACATACGTACGACAGAGAAAGGCGAGACCTTAAATTCGCCTATTACGACGATTTCCGTTTCGTGTTTGTTTGGCGTGTACTATTACATAGGTGCAATGAAAACTATGATCAAAGCATATTTAACGGAACAAATATATATGTAATTTTAAAGACTTTATTGTCTTCGATTCTAAGAACATATTTTTATGTCTAATATATATTATAGTGTTGAAGCCACTACACCACACAATGATCCATTGATGCACGATGCTTTGTTTTATTTATGACAGAAGAACAACACTATCTAAAATATGCGAACACCTCAGCACAGGTTCTCTTAATGAGGTGTTCGCAAAACACTACTACTAATCCATTTACATATAATTACTATTTATTAACATTTGTTATATCGTAAACTGTGAAAGTCAGTAAACTTTAAGTACGAGAATAGAAATAAATAAATCAATTTGGTCACATACTTGATGTGGAAATCTGTTTGTCTGAAGCTGTAAAAAGCGAAACTCTTAAACGGACGACACTGGCTTCTTGAAATTTGCATCCCTTCTTATGTTTGGAATTTCCAGAACATTGCAACTATTTTAAACTCGCAACGCCATTTCCAACATGAGTGCTTTAAAAAATATAATTTGAGATCAGACCATATTACGTTCAATCTTATTATCAAGTGAATCTGGTAAACATATGAAATTAAATGTACCTTTTTTTATATAGAAACCTCACAAGAGTCCCAACTGCTCCCGTCTGGAGCCATTGAGACTATGGCATCCCCAATTGGGTTATGTTGTGAGGCTGACGTTAAGTGGGGGAGGGAAGGAGATGGGCAAGAGGAAGGTGGGGAAGTACCTGGCTATTCAGATCTAGTCACTAAACACGGCTAAAGCCATTATTAAGCAACGTTTCAATCCTGAATGGTGGTCTTACACCAGGGCGATACTGAGAGCATCTTCCACTCTGGAACGTGCCACAAATATAGTAAATAATATTTTTATTAATTAATTGTGAAATTACACAAATTAATCAAATAAAATTTATTTGCGCACGCCGGGTTCGAACCCGCGACCTTCCGATTGGGAGTCAACTACTACTCGACCACGGACGGTCGTCAATTTACGTAATATTTATATAATAACGTCTTACCTACGTAATATTAATTTAATGAGAAGTATCGGTTGTTTAAAGTTTCAGCTAACTATGCTGCCGATACCTGCTAACTTTTCCCCATTTCTGGGTAAAGTTTATATGCTCACTCTCTAATACACGTGATATTGCATAAGGCACCGCGGAGTTGAGAACTTTACCATGGAGCCCGCAAATATGGCACACTTCGACGACATACCAATTAAATTCAGGAAATTTAAGACTTTAAAAGGTTGTAATGCATTCCAAAAGGAAGTCTTATTTCGTGGTTGAATTCTATGTTAATACGGTTCAAACACTATATGTACCTACACACCTTGTTCCACGCTCATATCGCGAAACTTTGTGGGTAATCATAATAATCTAAGAAAAAAGCCTAACACTCTGAATTAATTAGTTACAAATTTAATTAAACGAAGCAATTCTAATTTACGTGAAAAAGGTTACAATATAAATTGTCCAGTGGGATCGTAGATTAAATTTTGCGAGTAAAGCACGTGATCGTATAACAAAATAGCCACCCTCATATTTCAAATCTTAACTAGAACAGCTGACCAAGTGAGAAGAAATAATAATTATAACATAGGACTTCTTCATAAAAATACTCAAACGCGTGATGATAAAATAAGTAAAATTATTTACCTACTTCTCGCAAATATTTTTTGATCTAAATAAGTATGCAAAAAAATATATTATCGTAGACATCGTCGGATCTGCCGGATCTGCCCTGATGATGGACACTGCAACGCTGTCCGAAACGTCGGCTAAAGAAGGAGGTAGCGCAACACCCCAAAAACAAACAACGAAAATGCTTTTGGCCGTGAAAATATAAAAACGTATCTAAAATATGTTAGTTTGTAGAACCGTAAATAAATAGATAAACTGAAGTATTTTCGTCACAAAACGCGAGTGTGGATTTTTAAAATTATTTTATTTTAATAAAAATAAAAATTCTGAAAAGTAGCTTTTTCTGGAAAATTTATTGATTTATTTTACTGACTATGATTTGAAATGTATGTTGGATAAAACAACATTTTGTTTGATAATTTAACAAATCTGCCAACGACCAATGGTAAATTTTTATTATAATAAAAATAAACATATTTTTACAATATTTTAAACATAACTTTACTAGATAAATCAATAATATTTCAGAATCATTTTATATTTTTTTGTAGAAAAGAATCGATACGTCTAGAACTTGATTTAAAAATGACATATTTCCGGTTGTGTTTGGTTATTCCATCTTTCATTTGGAAATCCTCATAAAGGTATTAAATAAATAAATAAAAATTGTCATCGAACACATACCGACTGCAGCAGAAAGATTATTGAAGGCGGTGCCCATAGCATCTTCTTTATCCCCGGCCAAAGGTTGTCTTTGAAACTGGGGCGCCTATAAAATGATCTTACCGGAGCTGCGAAGAGCTTCCGTGAATTTTGACGATTTAAGTTTAAGCTTCGGTTGTAGAGGGTCCTCGGATGTAGGTTACCTTCATTACTTTGGTAATATATCTACCTATGGTATAAGAAGTTGGACCTGCAGTGGAAAAGCAAGAAACTGTTGCATTCTGGAGGTGCATTATTGTATACAGAGTGTTAACGGAAGTACGGTTAAAACCAGATATTCCTGACATTATTTGAAGTAAAAAATGTTAATGAAATTTTGGTCTCCTGTAAAATTTTTTTCAACTTAAAACATAACAAATCAATACGTATTGGACAGTTAGGGGCGGGCGAGGGGTTGGTCGGTTACTTGGCTAAGTGATCGGAGATAACATGTAGAAGAAAAAAAAAAGATACTTTTTTTTTTTAAAAAAGACATAAAAAAAGTCACCGGAGACCGAAATGTCATATACTTATTTTCAACATTTATACAAAACTGTTTCAAAATATTATTTCTCGCGTTATTTGAATTACTTTTGTGAATAGCATCTCCTATCATTGACTCTTTTCGCCATCCTTCCACACTTTACGTGCCCAATCCATCTACGTGTTTCTTTCTTAATCTTGTTTATTGCGTCTAAGACATTTTTACCAATTTTCAAAACCAATACTGAAATCCCATAGGAATCGAGTTTTTAGTTTTTTTTTCTTTCAAAAAGTTAAAATTTGATTTAATATGAAATTTTTTCGATTCCTGGACAGTTCTTTTTTTGCTTTCAGCCATCCCACCTCTGGCGAACATGCTTCCTAAATATACAAACTCGACCATGTGCTCGAATACTAAGAAGGATTCTCCGTCCACAACTACCTGTGCTTTCGTATCCTCTCATCAAATACTCGCTGTGGATTCACCTAAATCATTTTCCGTGTTCCTATGTATTTCGTTTATCCTTGACCTGAGGTACTGCAGATATTCGCCCTTTTTAACAAAAACTTTTTTCAATTTTATTCCTAATGTCTATTGTACGAGGCGTTTATTAACAATTTTTTATCTATAATTAGTCTTCGCTTGAGTTTTAACATTTTTTTTAAAACCTGTTTCTAATTGAACTTTTGATAATGTAAAGTTAACCACTTGGCTCACTGCCTTATCTTATTATTTCTATATTATTATACTCCAAATATCAATTTCAATTTTCAATGCCGGTAACCCGGGCGTTTATTAACATTAAAGTATATTTACAGTTCATGTGCGCTACCCGACTCACTAGACAATATCTGTTCCGAGTCGGGTAGCAGTGTCATTTCATATATATATTAAAAAAAACTTAATAATAAAAATAAGTAGGGAAATTAATTTAGCAATTGCATTAAAAAAACATTAGAAACATAAAAACAAAACACAAAACTAAAAAAATACAAAAATATATATTTGTATATACATATATATATTTAAACATAAAAACGTATAAAAAATTAACACGGACGGTTTGCAAGTAACTTGTTAATGCAATTTCTTTTTTTGTTCATTAACCATGTATTAAAGTTTTTATATGTAGTTTTTCTGTTGGTATGAGTAAAATGTTGATATGAGTATGAGGTATGAGTAAAATATAGTTGGTTTAATATAGAAAATTCTAAACAGAAACAGCCGTACACAAATTAATGACGCCAGAACATTCAGCTTGTACTCAGTACCTACTTTATTTGTAGAATGGAGTTTTCTAAAGTTTCTTCGCTAGCATTGCTAGGCTTGCGTCCCTAAGGTCCCTTACCCATAATATATTGTATTTATTTTGATTTTAAAGCCCATCTGGGCTTTTATTTATTTTATTTTCTTTACACAAAGAAGAGCTGAAACCATAGCTTTCTTTCTTGTTAATAAATTGATATAGATACTTTCTGAAGTTAATAAATTAATCTTATGAGTGAGTGAGTAAATGAATAGCATAACTTGATACCCACACCGTTGATTTGTACTCCATTTGACTCCTAACTAGTGACATGTACATTTTTTAAAGGTTTGAATATTTTTTTAATTGGCTTCATGTTCTTAATGCACAACCCAACATTTTCAACGCTTTTTTTGTTGTAATTTCAATATGAAATTTAGTTTTTGATCAAAAAACTAAATCATTTACCCCCGTGACGGTTGTTAGCACTATATCATATATGAATAGATTTTTTTATTCTATCAAATCTCATAATTAGACATTTGCTTAAATTTAGTTGTTGATTTTTCTCTTCTCGTGATATTTGACGATGTTTGACATTCATTAATATTTCTTGTAGCTTTATATATTTTCACGTCGTCCGCAAACATTAAAACTTGGACATTGTTGAAAATAGTAAGAAATTCACAAATAGAAAAAATAAAATTGGTCCCAAATGTGACCCTTTAGGAACACCGCTTGTAAACGATTAATGGCTTAGGTATAATATTTCCCAATATGTGTCCCATTTATTGGGTTAAGTTCCCGTGTTTCTGTATTTCAAACCACATTAAGCGCCGCCATATAAAAACGCTTTCGATTACTTTGTTTGAGATTGAGTGTGTTAAGAAAAATGGTCAATTTGACGATTTATAGCTCTGCAACTTACAAATAGTAAATGGCAACTCGTTTTCTTTATTACGAACCCTTGCAGGGCCCTTAGATTTACTGCGCGATAATAAAAAGCTACCTCAGTGCTACCCTTTAATGTTTATTTGAGTCTGGAAGTTTACTTAAACACTAACGATTAAAAAAAACGAGTGTGCTTTAGACCGCACGACTGAAGTAAATACTTCTTTAGCTCCATCTATATGTATGTCCATATATACGTTTATATGTATAAAATATTAATTATCTTATCTTTCGATCCTTATTCGATTATCCTCTTCCAATCAAGCCGTACGCATCGACGTCCGCTCCCCCAGGAGTTTGTCGCGTCACTGGTATTTCAAAACTCTGACTGAAATATTTCATACACTGGCTATGATAGGAAGAGAGAAAGAAAATGTGCGCGCGCACTGCTCTCTCTTGCTACCACAGTGAGCCCGTTCGCCTCGCAACGCATTTCAATTTCCGTTACACATTCGCCAGCTTACCCCCCAAGTCAAGCGTGCGTAAATAAGTAATTACTTCTATAAATTACGCTGCGCAAACACTTGTGGGCCGTAGCGCGAGCCTAACTACGAAACGGCGACTTGTGAGATTTGCGGTTAATTCGTTCCTTTCCCGTGATTCGTGGTTCGGCTCGCACTTCGGCTCCCGAGAATATAAGTTTTTTTTTATTTTTTTTTATTTTTTTTTATTTTTTTTTATTGTTTAATAAATTTTTACAAGTTACAGTTTTTGACATTTTTTTTTAACTACCATACTAGGCTAATGCCCGTGTTGTGGTAGTCATAGTAGCATAAAAGACCCAGTTTTATTGTTTTAGATAACTGTTGATTGTTTTTTGACCAATTAACCAAGTCGTTAACCATCACCTGTAATCTTATGAATAACTTCTGAAACTCTTTTTCCCCGACTGCAAATCTCTGAGCTTAGAGAAAAAAACAGCCTTTGCTTATCATTAAAATCACATTGGAATGAGATGCTGCAAATACTATTGTTGTATTTTCCAGAAATGTAATCTACGAGTACTATTTCCTTTTTGTTCTACGCAATACTGAGGCCGTTACCCCCCAGATAATCTAATATCTTTCGCTGATACATCAATTCTCTGTCCAGTTATTGAGTCGTTTGTTATTCTGCCTGAATACAATTTCGGCAGAAGGCACTACAACACTACGAATCTGTTCCTCTGTCATCGGTCCAATATTTATCTATCAAACAGATCGAATGCAGAAATGCCGCATAGGTACCTATTGGCACGGGTCCAACTCGGTTTCGAGATCACTTGAAGTATAATATTTATGACATGGAAAAGTGCATTCGTTGGCACGTAAACAAAACTCAAAAGGTGGAAGTCATTTACATGGAAATGATAAACATCTGCTATCTGAAATGGGGGCTTATGTATATTTTCTCGCAGACGGTTAGTGCTAATTTGTGCAATCTTGGATCCTGCATTTGCCGCAGTTTGATCCGTAGAACTCAAATAAAGAGGAGTAAACACAGGAGTAATAAGTCTAGTATACCACAGACAATACAACCTGCAGTGTTCCGACCTTTCATTGTTATTCTAGTCTTTGTTTATGCGCTAGAAACTGGATAATTATATACAGAGAGTATATTATATTATTTCATAAAAGAAGGACCTATTATGGAAGTGCTTTACTAAAATACCTTCACTAAAATACCTTTTCTTTTGATCCAAAATTTTTGTTATCTTTTATTTTCTTATTCTTTTACTGTTGTTTAAATTTGATTTGTTAAATTTGTTGTTTTAAGTTGTTTAAATTTCACTGTCCTAGAACGGGAGATCTACCTAGTTGGACAGTCAAAATGTCAATACAATGTAAATGTATTTTTGTTATAACAAAATAAATAAATAAATAAAATGGCTTAGGGAGAAGGAATAATGTGCAGCTGGTAGTGTTTATAACGAGAGTATCTAGCAGCATTATAAGTACAGCTATATGGTTCATATTATTTTGCGAAGATTGAAGAAGCATATTGTAACAGGTTAGAAACAAGAAAATTATGCATCTCTGTAAGTTTATTTGCAGCATCGTCGGTAATATTATTTACAGGTGCATAGATGCTATTAATAAGCCCCCTTTGACTTCCGTAAAACCTCATTTTAGGCTGCCTTTACACACGTAAGTTTTTTTCCCGTAAGTCGACAAGCAAACGATTTATGGCCAAAAACCAATTTGCCCATTGGCCAGAAGTCGCTTACGTAAGCGACTTACGGGAAAAACTTACGTGTATAAAGGCAGCCGTACTCCGTGTTTCTCTTGACTGGAAATCATATTTCTTCTTCCATCTCTAAGGTTCGAAGGTCCTTCGGTGTCGAACTTCCCGGTTTCTTCCTTTACTTCTGTTGAAGACGAGCTCCTGGCAATGATAACAATGTACGATGATTCTAGTACTCTAGATTGCAAATTCTGCAATGTGAAAATAATAAAATAAATTAAAGAAACCATCCTTGAATGCAACTGGAATGATTATCATCATGGCGCTACATTCCAGGGTGGGATTTGGTCACCTCCACAAATGTTCTACAATGGCTGCCGTCCCTCGCCATTCGCGTTCAAATGCTCTACGCGTTGGGTTCAGCTCTTCCTCGGTCTGCCTCTGGGTCCCCACCACGGGAGCACCCACACAGTCATAACTTTCGGCATCCTATATCATCTGGCATTCTTTACACAGAGACTTTGGGACCTACAGAACCTTAAAATGGGCTCATAATCTATAAAGTTTTTCAGTTCTTTATCCAGGATTATTTTTGGTGATGATGATAATTTTGATAGTAATGTATGTTTGTTTGGTGGTTGCAGGCAGGCGGCCCTGGCAGCCATGATGATGGAGCTGTCCCACTCGCTCACGCTGAACGAGGAGGCGCTGCAGCAGATCCCTGCGGCCAAGAGACCGCTCTTCATCTTCGAGTGGCTGCGCTTCCTGGACAAGGTGCTGGTCGCTGCGCAAAAGGTATTTATCCTATTCGCTGTTGTAGGTACTTCAAATATACTTATAAGAAATTGGAGGAATCGGAAAATCTACATAACGAGGGTCAGCGCCGAAATAAATTATAAATTTTTATTAGAAGGTTAAAGAATAACTAACAACTGACCCTACCATTTTATTTAAAATAATCCATTCCGATGTTTTTGATCTTCTGAATCTCGTCAGCGCTCTGAATCAGGGTGGTTGCGGATGCTAAATTTTCTCCATGAATCCGCATCTGTAAAAGCTCCGCATCAATTGAGGCGGATGCGGATGAAGATGTCTGAATTAATGCGAATAATTTGCGAATGCGGATGCGAATATCCGTAACACCCCTGCTCTGAACTATTCCCGGTCAAATGATTTGTTTTATAGCAATTACTCACAACTATTAAAACGAAAATGATCCTCACAAATTGATAAAGAGTGGCATTTCAATATATTGAAAGCGTTTTTACTCGGATAAATGGAAAGTATCGTTTACTACAATAATATTAATCATGTTTTCAAAGTGTACTTTAAATAACAGCTTGAAACAGCTTTTCTGTATCTACACAATTTTTCCAGTTGTTATCGGTCAGTTAATCAGTTTTTGCTATTAAGCATCGATATAATAATATACGTATTATGCTTAATCTGTTAGTTTCCAATGATTAATAAAACTTTAGATGTGTTGGGTTTCTTCCAAATAAGTTTGAGGTTCGTGTGATTACTAGTTGATTTATTGGGTTATCCTAAATATTACAATTAATATAAACTGAACTTGACCTCTTAACTAGACTAGGATCTACATACGAGTAGTTCTGCCGCTCCTTGCTGGCGTACTGAACGCGCTCGCCCAACTCTCAGATGCCTCTTTTTATAAAGAATACCTCGCAAGAGTCTTAACTGCTCCCGTCTGGAGCCAGTGAGACTATGGCATCCCCAATTGGGGGTATGTTGTGAGGCTGAAGGCAATCATCGTAACCAATCGTACCGAAGACACGAACGACGATAGATAGTACTCTTTTGATAGCATACTTAACTGCCATCGTTTGGGATATAGCAAAACTTCGTATAACTAACTATACTATCGACATCTTTTGAAGAAAACTGAAACTACATTATTAACCTATGCACTAAATATTGTCCCCCTTACTCATAATTGCGGTATCCGCCGACTCATCCTTAGGTTTGTAAAGTTGGCCTTAAACCTGGTTTAAAGCCGTTTTAACCATGCACACGCAGTGATAATTTATTTATTTTTATTTAAACGCCCATAGGGCTTTTACATACTCAAATCAATACATGTTTTGATAAATTACAGTGAAGAGTTAGATGAAAATATTAAGACATAATATAGGTTAGATAAAATATGAGTTGACACAATGTAGGTAATACAGAATATAAATAAAGCCTGCTAATATCCTCCAAATCAACAATAATAGGTATTAATAAAAATGTATAAAATTGGTATTTACAATAGTTTATGAATTAAGTAGAAATAGTTCGCACATACGGCGTTTAAAGTTGGCCAAATTCAAATTATTGTCAAATACATCAATATTGTTTAAATATTGGTTACCAAGACTATGTAATCGTTGTATTGGGGAATGCAATTTATAGTTAGAATGAGATGTGTATATAAGTATATAAAATGTTAATGTTTGTCTAGTAGTTCGTGTAGGTACATGTAATAAGTATATTAAGTCAAGGTTTTCACTGTTACGTCGTAATACGACGCGTATTAGTTATACTACGATTATGAGTAAGAGGGTATATCGTGTTTTATTGAAAATATCTAAACGGTATCGTCTTTAACGATTTAATCTTGTTTTAAATTGCTGCTCCATAAAACACGTGTTTCTTTTCAAAACCCCCTCAAAAGCATTTAGTACTCGTCATATGATGGATGAGAACCGGGAATGTAAGAAAATTCTGAAACTTTCGAATCGTTCGTCATTATTTTAAGGAAAAAGGAAAACCTCTCTGAAATTTAAATATTTTACGCAAAGTTGAACGCCGGAGGTAGTTCGCAGTAACTTTGATCAATCCCATTACGTTCCGCCGAGCAATATATCGATCGAAAATCTTGGTAATCACCCAAACCGCTTCTACGCTTGACCCTTTCAGACCGTATGTGTATTAGAAAGTGTATAGATTTTCAGATTTTTTCCTAGCTGTTTTCCATTTGCTGGCAATACTGGCTTTTGGTGTATTTTTTTGTTAGATTCTAGGTACTCGTTCAGGCGATATCCATGTTTATTATTAGTGAAGTTTGTGTTTAACGTCGATTTTCGCATGGTGTTATTTTTGAAGTAAATACTTCTTTACGCACGCTTGACTTAAAGGGTAAAGTGAAATGCGTTGCGAGGCGAACGGGCTGTATCACACTGTAGAAGCAAGAGAGAGCAGTGCGCGCGCACATTTTCATTATATCTTCCTCTCATAGCCAGTGCATTAAATATCTCAGTCATGCGGATGCGGATGTATAGATGGAGCTAAAGAAGAATTTACTTCAGTCGTGTGGTCTAAAGCTCACTCGTATTTTTTTTAAAAACATGTTTTTATTTTTTAATTTGTATGTACCTAATCTGTGTCCATATTGTAAAACACCCCTTATAAAACATAATTTTCTTTCAAATGAACGTATCGCCAATTTTTTTCTGATATTTGTACAAGGTTGACAGCCTCCGTGGTCTCAACTAGCATTCCGGAGGTCGCGGTTTCCAATCCCGGTGTGTGCAAGTAAATTTTATTTGTATTTCACAACTTAATAATTAAAAATAATATGTTGTATATTTTCGTTGGTGACCGGACAACTCAGAATGAACTCAACTCAACACCTCATTTGAAAAGTCATTAAAAGTGATGAAAAAAAATTTAAAAATGTTTAAATTGGTTACATTAGGTTGGGTTAGGGGCTATTTTTCCATTTTTTTCATAGCTTTTAATGAAATTTCAAAGAGGTGTTGAGTTGATTCTGAGTTGGCATGTAACCATTTGCGGCACGTTCCAGAGTGGAAGATACTTTATCGCCCTGGTTTAAGACTACCATTCAGAATTGAAATGTCGCTTGAAATAGTTTTAGCCGTGTTTCGTGACCAGATCTGAATAGCCAGGCGCTTTCCCACCGTTGTATTTCCACCTCTTTCCCCTCCCCACTACATTCAGCCTCACTACACCCACAAATGGAGATGCCATAGTCTCACTGGCTTGAGATGGTTGGGAGCAGTTGGAACTGTTGAATGATATTCATTTTAAAATGTTGTGATCAAGCATTACATTTCTTTTAATAATTGATGTCTGAAAGGGTTAGATATTTTCCTGGAGAGCTTCCGCTGTGCTTTTCCGTACCGATCTCTCGCTTTTGCAATTTTATGAGAATTGAATCGGCTGATTAACTGCATATAGCTCGAACTAGATCACTATGTTATTCTATAGAAATTGCTTAAAGTTTACTTATTTTATTACTTAAATTTTGGTCCTTCGAGTCGAATATTTTAATGCGATTGTTCCAATGACAGTACAAAATACATTAGAGAAGGACTTGGCATACCCATCCAAATATATACCAAACGTTCTGTCCAAACAACAGTGTCTGCGGTTTCCATGGTAATAAATGTTGTTTTCATCTTGGCCGCCATTTTTGCATAACCGTTTGGACATAATGTTTTAGTAGTATGCCAAGTCCTTAAGGTATTTTATTTAGTCATTGGTTTGTTCAAAATTTTATTTCGAGAAAATTTGAGCACATATTTACAAATTTTCTTTCTCAATTATTCAATTTCGAATTCAAATTCATAATAATTTATTTTGTTTTACCTATATAACAAATATTGTACGAATTGTTTGGTATGTATGTATGTGCCGGGGGTAAAGTGCATTAACTTCGGTAGGTGATTCTACATGATAGTAGGAGTAAAAAAGATTTACAACTTTTTTCGAAATTCCAATTTTTTTTTTTCATACAAAAAGACATACCTATTAAAAATCCTTAGTGTAAGGTACAAAATTACTCGATAAATTGAGTCATCCGGGCTGTGAGTTTGCTGTGAGTTTGCTGTGAGTCATCCGGGCCCGACTGTGGCGATGTTGGTTTCGATTGGCCAGTATTGTAACAGCGGAAATACCTACACGGAGAAAAATTTTATTCGAAAAAACGATCATTTTAATAGTAAAAACGGTTAAAAACGGGACTGAAGTTCTTACAAAAAAATTAACAGGGTATCAATGTTTTTTGGCGGGAACATGTAATAATATAATTTGTTGGTATACGTAATTTCGTACGTATACCAACAAATTATTCTTACATTTTCCCGCTAATAAACATTGAAACACTGTTATATTGTTCGTAAGAACTTGAGTCCCGTTTTTAACCGTTTTTACGAATAAAATGATCGTTTTTTTCGAATGGTCTTTGTATCAAAAAAGTACCCCTAAGAGTTGGAATTTCGAAAAAAGTTATTAATCTTTTTTACTTACAGCATCATGTAGAATCACCTCCTGAAGTTAATGCACTTTACCCCCGGACACTATGTATATTGATCAAAAATATTACCCTTGAAATGCAAATATGTATAAAAAATATTTTTTAATAATCAGTTTTTAGTAATCATTGCTACAAACAAACTGCTAGCTAATTGTATAAGCCTGGGGCGCATTTAAATAGCCCCAAAACTAAGCAAGCGTTATACCTTTAAAATAATAATGGGTGAATTTACTTCGCGGACAACTTATATCAAAAATGGTAATCCGATGTTTCCAAAATGCATAAAAATTGTACCAACCGGTAAGCGAACGTCTTCCTGCAGGGGCAATGAATAAACACCTCCCATAATTACAATATATTATTTCGTGACAAACAAATTAGGATTACCAAGTTGACCCGACGCCCGACGAGAGCAAAATTCACAATGATGTAGGTGATTTTTAAACGTTACAAAAAGCAAAAAATTCAAAATTTTTATTGTTTTCCAAAGTGTTACTTGTACGCCGTCTGTGGTTCATTTCAACAACCACAATTTATTTGATGCCACTTAAAATAGGTGAGGAAACCATATTTGACGATAAAAAGTAATATTTATTTTTTCTTCAATCTTCGCAAATTCACTTTGTGGCGTTATTTTTAATTAATTGTTTTTTTTTTAATTAATCTTAAAATCCGTTATTGATAAATTTAGCATTTTCTTGATTATCCCTTGGTTTTGCAATATTTTATTATTTACTTTCATACATGATATTATATAATTGAGCTAAAATTCCTTCACCAAACACAAGAGCCTCGTCTCTTTATGGAAAGGAAAAGCTATTCTTATATACCAAATTAACACTGTTATAACATGTAAAAAAATGTGTATTTATTTTAAAAAAAAACCTTCAAATATTAAATTTAAAAAAATTAAAATCACTTCTTACGCATTACTTATATAATTACAATTATCTACATGTTTGGAAACCAAAAGTTTTTTCGTACATTTAATTAATATTCATTTGTTTAGAATTATTTCGAAACCAATAAAAGGAAGTACATATTTGGGATGCTTTACCACTAACCTAGAAAATATTTTAATTTACCCTTTCTTTCCAACTCGAGAGTTGAAATGGAAATCTTGTTTTTTTCCACAAAACTTCAGTTCCTGGAATGTGTTTTGGCTAAACTGGCATTTCTCCCTTGAAGAATTTAGCTGTTTGTTATTTCCGGTCCGTGTTCACAGTTCACGCCACTTGCTTTCGTGTCCTACCGCCACCTTTATCTGAAAAAAAAAACCTTCGCTTCCAATTTATTTTCATTAACGTTATACATTTTCGGATTTATTAAAATACTGGTGCAGACCCGTGAAAATCACGGGGTTGTCTGAATTCTTGATTCTTAACAAATCATTTCCAATTTTTTGAAGTAAATTCTTCTTTACGCACGCTTGAGTTGAGGCGAATGTGTAACGAAAAGTGAAATGCGTTGTGAGGCGAACGGGCTCACTGTAGAAGCAAGAGAGAGCAGTGCGCGCGCATATTTTCTTTCTCTCTTCCTCTCACAGCCAGTGCATGAAATATTTCAGTCAATATTTTGAAATACCGGTGACGCGCCAAACGCGGGGGGGAGCGGACGTCGATGCGCACGGCTTGATCAGGGCGAGGCGAATGATAATACATTTAAATAAATATTTGTAGAAAATTAATATTTGGATGTACATGTACATATATATTTTATACATATAAACATATATATGGACATAAGTATTGTGATGACCGTGGCCGGTTTCACATTGAGTTCTGGACTCCTGTGTATGGATCCAGATTCCTTTGGGGTGGTACTCCAATAATAGATCGTAGGTAGACGATAACGTTTATTAAAAGATTATGTACAGGGTTCCTTCTTAGGAAGTCTGAAGGCAAAGAGGACGAATGGACAACAAACAAACCTTTTATGCCTTACTCATGCTGTCTCACTCATGCACGCATGTCTCTTTCATACCGCAAGACATACGTTCATCACATCCCTCCACACTTAAATCCGTAGACAGGTACACAACATGATGATAATAATATTATTTACAATACATTCAATATTCCAATATTTACAGTGTAATTCATTATCATGTTGAGTCGAGAGCTGAATCCTGTCTTCATTGACTCATCTGTGTGTCCGTGGTCGTAATCTGTCCTTCCAGTTTCCCGACGTGGAAGCCACCGGTTGACTGGAGCTGGAAGTAAGAGGAGAATCACCCATTAGATTGTCATCCGACATGAAGCCGGAGATATCGTACTCATCTGACGATAATCTCCTAGTCTCAGACGCGATTAAAGGATTGCTGGGGTTCTTTTCCCATGATACACACAATTTAGACAACTGATCAAAATGCCTTTTCCAATACATAAGTTTACCTTTTAAATTTACCTCAATTATATAAAGTTTTTTTCCTATTTTTTTATGTATCTTCCCTGAAACCCATTTATCATTGTTTTGGTCTCTAAAATCTCTTACCATTACTTTTTGATTTATCGAAAAACCCAACGATTCTTTATTATTTCTTTTATAATAATATTTCTGATTTTCCTGACATTTAGACATTTTAATTTTAGTTTCTTTATTAATTCTATTATCCTTATCTCTCCCCCCTCTCGGTACAAAACTGTTTAAGTTAGACCTTAGTTTTCTTCCAAACATTACAACTGCAGGTTCTAAACCAGTTGTACAGTGTGGTGAATTTCTGTAATCCACTAGAAAATTTCCTAATTTTTCATCGTAACCTGACTGAAACTTATTTCCTATCATCATTTTTTTCAAAAAATTTTTACAATTTTTCACGGCGTTTTCAGCTAACCCGTTCGATTGTGGATGATTTACCGGAGTAGTTAAATGTTTGATGCTATTCATCTCACAAAACTCTTTGAAGTCCGCTGACATGAAGGCGGCTCCATTATCTGACACTATTGTCTGTACACTCCCGAAATAACTAAATAAATTTCTTAATATTTTAATAGTATTATACGAATTTGGAGAATTTACCTCCACACAGTCTAACCATTTTGAGGTTGAGTCAATAATCACAAAAAAATATTTATTTGCAATGGGACCTGCATAATCAATATGCACCCTACTCCATATCTCTTCAGTTATGGGCCACGGAGTCAATTCGCTTTTTGGTTGAGATGGTTGAACCTCTGAACAAATTTCGCATCCTCTCGCTAAAAGTTCAATTTCTCCATCTATCCCTGGCCACCAAAAATACCCCCTGGCTAACCCTTTCATCTTAGCTATGCCCAGATGAGATCTATGCAATAAGTTTAAAAAAATTTCTCTTAAACTTACTGGGATTATTAGCCTATTATTCCAAAAAAAACAATCATCAATTATAGATAATTCATTCCGTTTACTCCAGTAAATCCATTTTGAATCATCCTTGTTTATTTTATTTGGCCACCCTGTTGTGAGATAATGTTTAATTTCCAATAAAATTTTATCCGTATTTGATTCCGATTTAATCTCCTCGACATCTATTGGTATATCTCTGTTATTTTTGAATAAACTTAGAATTTGAGTATCAAAGTCATTCTCTTTTAGTTTCAGATGTATTTTATTTTTATTGAATCTACCCAGTTTATCCGAAAAAACCTCCGGGAATTTTCGAATTAATTTATCTACTTCACTTCTATCATTCTCAACTACATTTTGAGAAAAAATTTCACTTCCCTCCTGGGATGAAGTAGATTGTAACCCCGTAAATCCAATATTAAACTTTTTGATAAAGTCACGACCTAGAACAGTAGTTGTTCCATTTTTTACTACGCAAAATTCTAACATTTCCCTATAACCGTTATAATCAACTGTTAATAAAATACAACCCAATAAATTTAACTTACAGTTAGCGTAACCCGTCAAGGTTAAATCCTTTGGTTTTAAATCCAACTTATTGAAGTGTTTAACATAATCTATCTCTTTTAAAATCGAGACTGCTGCACCCGTATCCAGTAAACCATTTAGTTCAACATTATTCACTAAGATTTTGCACAAAATTGGCTCACAATGCACTTGATTTATACACAACAGTTCCTGCGTATTTATGAACACTGAAGAAATATCTTTATACTTTAAACCGCGACATATTTTACTTATGTGACCTTTGCCTTTGCATTTATAACAAATCACGTTTTTAAATTTACAATTAACTGATTCGTGATAATTACCACAATGTTTACACTTCGTTCGCTCTAATGATTTCGGTCTGAACGATGTAACATTCTTGTCCGTAGGTCTAGAAAAATGTCTACCCGCCGTATTTTTTTTTTGTGACAAATCGATCTGCCTATTTTTAGAAATCATATCTACACTTTCCGTTTTAATTTGCTTATTAATTACATCGAACGCATCCATTGCAATAGCACATTCTAAAACCTTTTTTAATGAAAAGTTTTCAGCCTCGACAAATAATTTTTCTTTAGTACGACCAATTCTAAGACCGGTGATAAAAACATCTTTTAAATTATTTTCAAGTCTGTCTTCGAATTTGCAAAATCTAACTAGATTTCGTAAACGCGCTATGAAGTCCTTAACTGATTCTGAAACCTTTTGTTTCGTAGCGAAAAAAATTTCACGTTCCTTGAACACATTTCTTTTAGTACCTATATGATTTTCGAGTAATAACAATAAATTTTCTACCGTGAAATCTGTAATTTTTTTTGGAAAACACAAATTTATTAATAAATTTATTGTCTCTGTGTGCAAATGGGATATAAAAACCGCTCTCTTTTTTACATCCGACGTTATTTTGTCATCATTGACTAGTATGAACTGCTCGTACTGTAAGACGAATGTCTCCAGCTGGTCTCTCAAATGACAAAACCTGGGCAGTTCTCCTCCTTCCATCTTCACACAGATGCAATCAATGAAAAAAAACAGAAAATTTTACAAACAGCACTCAACTCACGACTCTGATGTCTTGATGCTGTCCGATCTCGCCCTTCCGCGAACCGTCTTCTGCTCCTGAACCCTGGTCGTCCTTCTAAGCGCCTTCCTTGAGGTCTGCGCCCGGTTCCTGGTCTTCTCTTGAAGACCCAGACTTCTGAATCCACGCCTTACGCGAATTCTCCTCCAGGTTCTCGGCACTAAATCACCATATATAGGATGCTGCTGCTCTTGCTTCCTCCTTGCTCCGCAATGATGTGGAGTCGTGATCTGACCCGATCACTCGTTGACCCCTGTAGCTACAATCTCGGTCTTTTTCGGCTGCCCAAATGTGATAATTAGGCTGCTCCGTGGTTCCTTTTTTCGGCTGCGCCAAATGTGATAATTTGGCTGCTCCGTGGTTCCCTTTTTCGGCTGCAAGACATACGTTCATCACAAGTATTATGGAGCTAAAGAAGTATTTACTTCAGTGGTGTGGTCAAAAGCACACTCGTTTTTAAATAATAAAATGTTATTTTAAATGTAGGCACCTACCTACTTTATTGCTTGATTACATTTTTCACACAACTGATTTCAATTCTGAAATAGACTCTTAGATTCAATTGTGAACCAGATTTCACGCAGGAGACTAATTAACGCACGCACAGACATCCGAAAGTAGGTGTGTGATTTAAATTTTGGTTAAATCTTGAAAGAATTGTGTTTGCAAAACACAACCCACCGTATATTAATAAAAAAGAATTCATTTGAAATACAAATACATAGGCAAATAATATTTTTAATGAAACCTAGTTTTTTTTAGTTATCATTGTTCCAAACAAACTTCTAGCTAATTTTATAATCCTTGTGCACAATTAAATAGCCCAAAGTTATACCCCTACAAGACCATAATAAATTATGTATTATACTTTGTCATTACTATAGGTATATCGGACAATTTGCATTATTGAATTTAAGTTGACAATACTCGCGGCTTTTACACTCACAACATAATTATTTCAAATGATAACTATTTTCATTCAAAACGTCGCTTGAAATAGTTTTAGCCGTATTTAGTGAGCAGATCTGAATGGCCAAGTACTTCTTGGTCCTTATCTTCCCCACCTCCTTCCCTTCCCTCACCCATCATCTTTACAACAAACCCCAAACAGGGATGCGCTCCTTGCACTCTCTCTGGGAAGTTGGGATTCTTGTGCGGTATTCACACTAAAAAATATATCAATTATGTCAATACCAGCCGCCGCAATCTGGAATTAACCCATTTCCTTCAAAATCCCTATTTCAAAATAATCGCGTTACCTAACTGTAACTGCGACTGCGACTGCGAATTTGTCACGGTGACTGTGATTTTTTCCGATAAATCTTTGGTACCTACGCGTTAAACCTTTATATGAACATATATTCAATTCCGTTTTCCTGTTTCTTCCGCTACGTAATTTCTTCTTTCATCTCATTCCCCGCTCCGTCTGACGCGGCCCTTTCCACCGCTTCTCGTTATCGTTATTAAATAACGTTTCGCTTAACAGCTTTTTCTGACCGTACAAACAATCAAATGAACGAATTATAAGAAACTAGACCGATGGGAAACTTGCATCGATTTAAAAAATATAATGTATAATATATTTTTTTAATGTATTACAATTTGAATTAGCCACAGAATTAAGTACGTTTTATAGGATAACGTTGGCCGTGCTATATCAACCATTTTTTATATAAATGTAAAAATATATAGTTATCCTATCCTAAGCACAAGCATCTGCTTTATTAGGAGAGTGATTGAAATGTTATATTATATTATGTTGTAAATATTGTAACACTAAACATGTTTCAAATTTAAAAAAAAAAATATTTTTTTTTATTGGCTTCTACAGCTATTAAGTACTCTTGTGGAATTCTTGAAAATAAAAACACAGGCTTCAGCTTGTACAAACAATTATTTGAACTAATCAATATAAAAATACATATTGTTATGATTGGCCATCATAGTTCTGATAGTTTTTTTTATAGAAAAACCCATGATAATTAAAGAGCTGTCCACATTTGAAGATATCCGGCCCTTTTACTGACAAGCGTAGATGAAAATCCATGAAAATTGAAGAGCTGTCCACAGCTGAAGATATCCAGCTCATTCACTTACAAGCGTGGGTGAAAAACCCATGCACATTGAAGAGCTGTACCGATAGAAGATTGTTTTTTGACACTTTACCGGTCTTTCCCTTCTATTGACTTTGATATTCCTAATTATAATAAACTTCCTCTACTCTTACTCCTTCCCCTTCCTGCCCCTCCCTTCTACCCCTTCCTCCCATATGTGATCTATATTTAATATTTTTACTTTAGTGTACATTTAATCCTGATGATGTTTTTTTTCTTAAATTTAAAAAAGAAAGACAAACATTCCCGGGTTACGAATAACCCAACAACATTTGAAAATCTCCTACTACCACCACACTAAGCGGAAAATGTTGCTTGTGTTGTGATGGAGGACTTAGCCAGCCGAGGAATCGAACACGGAACGCCTGGGTGGGACCCAAACGCTATGCCCACTCAACCACTGACCGGTCATATGTGAACATCGTTCACGAAACATGACGATTGTATATAAATAAAAGTGATGTAAACCAAGTCATTTGTCTTTTTATTAAAATTTATTTTGAAAGTTCTTTGCAATTAAAAGCCAGTCCCTGGGGAGGAAGGTGCTATCCTCAATCAAACTTTTTAAAATAAATATATTATAATAAAAAAAAAACTTGCGAGTTTTTTTTTCATCATTTCCTTGCCGTGGAAAAATTCTTATAATATATTTTTTCACCCATTTAAAAATTAGTGCAAGTCTGTTTTATTTTAGAACCCATATCACAGAACCAGGCTAGGTCTAAGTTCGCCATGGTCATCCCCCATAAATCTCAGCCCGCGTGCCACTGCTCCCTGCCCACTGCGGGGTTTCAATAAAACGTGAGATTTCATGTCCGGAATCCATTTTATTAAATTCTTGGACTCGTAAGCGAGTTTTTTCTGTAAAATTAAAGTGTGTACTGAAACATACAAAAAGCGTCTCGGGAGTGTGTTTTAGTACATTTACTATGAATGTTTAGTGTTGAGTTTTCTAAAGTTAAGTCGTTTTTATTTTTATACTAGCTGACCCGGCAAACTCCGTACCGCCTCAGAATCAATAAATGTTGTGTTTAATTTATTAGCTGAAATAAATTAAGTTTTTATTAACTTAAAATAAATTTCAAAGTCAAGAAAACAAAAATGTCAAAATAAGCGAAATTAGCGGTCCACAATGGAGTGCTGATACCTACCCTGATGTATGACAGTGAGGCGTGGAAGTGGCAGAGGAATTTATTTATTTAATTTCTACGGTAAAATAAACCATAAACAGTAGTTACATGACACAATTATAACCATAAGAAAATATAAGCAATCATTTTAAATAAAGAATAACAAATTAACTGTGGCATTTGATTGAGGAATGATGAAAGTAGAAAGAATACTGTAGAAATGAGGTCCCTGAGGCGTATGTTTGCTTAATCCATGTATGATCGTGTGAGAAATGTGGAAATCCGCAAAGACTGCAAGGCAGATAAGTTTAAGTACGGGACGCTTACGGGACGGTTTGGGCATGTAGAGCGAATGAACGAAGAAAATAGTGTAAGGAGAATATATGACGCGAATGCGAAAGGTAGAAGAAGTAGGGGAAGACGTGACACGATCAAGTGAACCAGATACTCAAAAGTCGGGACATGTCAAGAGTCAGAATAATATAAGAGTATGTTAGAGACGATTTGTGAATATGAATGAGGCGAGAAGTTTGTGCTAACACCGAGTTTTCGGGCGGTCCGTCCTCTCTGCCTACCGCTGCGGGGAAAAGGCGTGATGGTTAGTTAGTTAGTTAATTAATAACTTGTTCAACGCCGTTCACCGCCTGCCAACTGCAGCTGTCCTTATAACATGAACACTATTGGTTAGAGTTTACCCATAAATATAACATGTGGTTATTACATATATTTACTATAAATTCAACAGAATATCCGTTTTAATACCGCCAACAGCACAATATTAATTTTCGAAGTTCAATTTTCAAGTGTTCTCCGGTGGTTCAAAATTGCTCTCCCATTTACGTTTATGAATTCCTTTTACGTGAAGTTTTATAGTATCCACGGTATTGAACTATGATATGAAAATCTCGTTGCAAGTCTCACTCGAAGATGTCTGTAGTTTCGTTTGTGCTTACTGATGATCTATTGACAACTATCTGAAAAATTAAATAAGTTTGAGTGGATTTAAAAAAAAGTATTAATTTTTTTTACACAATCAATAAAATTGTGAAACTGAAATGTAAAATGTATGTAATTCAATAAGTGAAAATGTAATTTTCTTTTTATCGAGTAAATTTAAAAAAAAAATATATATATATGAATTTCTAACAAATTAGTTGTCTCTAAAACCATGAAATATTAAAATCTTTATGGGCTTTATTTTATAATTTATAACGGAAATAATTAAAAGAGTACATATCTGTACTACTTATATATCTGATATACCTTTAGAATACCTAAATATTTTTTTAGTTTGATTGCGTATATAGGCCAAAATTAGGATTTGTATGAAACGGACTGCGCATCCTTCCCCCTTACGCCCTTCGCTCACGCAGCTACTTACAAAACATAGTCCAGCGGTAGGGCGTTAGACTCCCATTTCGAAGGCCGCGGGTTCGAATCCAGCGTGCACAAATAAATTTTATTTGATTAATTTGTGTTATTTCACAATTAATTATTTAAAATAATATATAGTATATTTGCGGCACGTTCCAGAGTGGAAGATACTCTTAGTATCGCCCTGGTGTAAGACCACTATTCAGAATTGAAACGTTGCCGTGTTTAGTGACTAGATCTGAATAGCCAGGTACTTCCCCACCTTCCTCTTCCTCGTCTCCTTCCCTTCCTCACTTACCTTCAGCCTCATAACATACCCCAATTGGGAATGCATAGTCTCACTGGCTCCAGACGGGAGCAGTTGGGAGTCTGGTGAGGTATTAACTATAAAAAAAAAATAAAAAAAACTAAATGCCCGCTGCCCGCTATCTGTCATACTATTTTGCTAGTGCAGCGCGTAACGGCGTTGAGTATATAGGCCAAAATTTGGAATTGTATGAAACAGACTGCGCATCCTTCCCCCTTATGCCCTTCGCTCACGCAGCTACTTACAAGGCATAGTCCAGCGGTAAGGCATTATACTCCCATTCTGAAGTCCGCGGGTTCGAACCCGGCGTGCGCAAATAAATTTTATTTAATTGATTTGTGTTATTTCACAATTAATTATTTAAAATAATATATAGTATATTTGCGGCACGTTCCAGAGTGGAAGATACTCTTAGTATCGCCCTGGTGTAAGACCACTATTCAGAATCGAAACGTTGCCGTGTTTAGTGACTAGATATGAATAGCCAGGTACTTCCCCACCTTCCTTTTCCTCGTCTCCTTCCATTCCCCACTTACCTTCAGCCTCATAACATACCCCAATTGGGGATGCCGTAGTCTCACTGGCTCCAGACGGGAGCAGTTGGGAGTCTGGTGAGGTATTAACTATAAAAAAAAAATAAAAAAACTAAATGCCCGCTGCCCGCTATCTGTCATACTATTTTGCTAGTGCAGCGCGTAACGGCGTTTACAAACACTAATAATAGTATGGAAGGTACAGACGAGCGGCGATCGCGTCGCTTGAAAGTAGCTACATAGAAGAACGGCGTTAGTCGGAATAACAGAATAGTATGCAACTATGCATGAAGCAAGGAAGGTATTCCAAAACAGCTGTGAAGCTTTGCACCCCCTTTGCCGTTGAAATGTCTCGCTGTAAAACCTTCCTCGGTCTAGTTTTTTCGAAGCACCGTCCATCGTTTTGGAATATTCCAAAGTTCAATATTATTTTATAATAATGATTTAGCAATAGACCTTTCTAAATTTATTTTTAGATTTCCCCTTTCAGCCAATGAAAGCTATTGTATCAAAAAAAGCGGAGGGACCTATATTGTTTGTTCTTTCATTTAGGTTTGTATTAATTATTAAAACATTTCATAAATATTATTGAATTCTTTTTAATTGATAAACTAATGTTTAAGACAAGATTTTATGCATAGCACAAAGGGTAACAATTATTATAAGCAATAATTATCAGCCTTTAACATCCTTTAACTCATCCACATTATAACAATCTTCCGAGAAAAGATACATGCCGCTGACGGGACTCGAACCCTCGCCCTTCTGATGTCCGGTCAGGTGCTCTTAATCCACTGAGTTACGGGGGGTTACCTCTTAACCGCCAAATGATTCAATATATACTAATGTTTCATTTAACAACTACCGCTTATTATATTTTTTTATTTAAAGATTAAGAGCATCTGACCGGACATCAGAAGGGCGTGGGTTCGAGTCCCGTCGACGGCATGTATCTTTTCTCGGAAGATGGTTTCAATGTGGATGAGTGTTTCTGGCTGACAATTATTGCTTATTATAATTGTTATAATTGAATTCATTTATATATTATTATTTAATTCATCCAAGTAAACATAATACCTTGTCATTGGCTGAGTTGGCAACGCGTTTGGGTCCTACTTAGGCGTCGTGAGAATTCCTCGGCTGGCTAAGTCCTCCATCACGACTAAAGCTACATTTCCCCCTTACTGTGGTGGTAGAAGGATTTTAAAAATTATTGTCAAGTTATTCGCAACAGGAGAATTTTTAACTTTGTTTAGAAAAAAATGAGTAATAGGATTTGGATAAAAACATTAAAATTTAATTATTCTTGCTTTTTTACATTAGCGCCACACAGGACGCCCTGAGGAAAATAATTTCCCTCAGGGCCTATGTCATATTTGGGGATGCTTTCTAGAAAAGGAAGTGGGTGAAGTTCTGGTAAGGAAAACGTATGAAGGGTGGGTAGGAAATCTGGGGGCCAGTGTGTCCAGGATTAACGGACGTATGAATCCATCCCTCCCGCTGCAAGACGATGGGTTGAGAGAGACCATCGGGAGAGGTTAAACCGGCCTCTCCTGATCTGGCGCAATATGCGGGCAGGTGCATCCACTTCAAGTCACATCTAGACACACGTCACCCAATGAACCCGGGCACCCCTGCTTAGTCACTAAACGTAGCGAACCATTTGAGGTTATGTATGGTAGAGGTTTTGTTTATCTAATAAATGGTTCCTGGAGCGGCGGTTCCTTAACCCGCCTCTTTAAAAACATTATTGAAGAAGTGAAAACAATTAAATTTGAAGAAATTTTGGACATATTTTGACAGCCGAGTAACAAAAATATGACCTTTCTTTCCCTTCTTTCCCTTCTTTCATTTCTTTCATATATTTCCCTTCTTTCCCTTCTTTCCCTTTTTTCCCTTCTTTCCCTTCTTTCCCTTCTTTCCCTTCTTTCCCTTCTTTCCCTTCTTTCCCTTCTTTCCCTTCTTTCCCTTCTTTCTTTTCTTTCCCTTCTTTCCCTTATTTCCCTTCTTTCCCTTTTTTCCCTTCTTTCTCTTATTTTCCTTCTTTCCCTTATTTCCCTTCTTTCCCTTCGTTCCCTTCTCTCTCTTCTCTCCCTTCTTTCCCTTCTCTCCCTTCTTTCCCTTCTTTCCCTTCTTTCCCTTCTTTCCCTTCTTTCCCTTCTTTCCCTTCTTTCCCTTCTTTCCCTTCTTTCCCTTCTTTCCCTTCTTTCCCTTCTTTCCCTTCTTTCCCTTCTTTCCCTTCTTTCCCTTCTTTCCCTTCTTTCCCTTCTTTCCCTTTTTCCCTTCTTTCCCTTCTTTCTTTTCTTTCCCTTCTTTCCCTTCTTTCCCTTCTTTCCCTTCGTTCCCTTCTTTCCCTTCTTTCCCTTCTTTCCCTTTTTTCCCTTATTTCTCTTCTTTTCCTTCTTTCCCTTATTTCCCTTCTTTCCCTTCGTTCCCTTCTCTCTCTTCTCTCCCTTCTTTCCCTTCTCTCCCTTCTTTCCCTTCTTTCCCTTCTTTCCCTTCGTTCCCTTCTCTCTCTTCTCTCCCTTCTCTGCCTTCTTTACCTTCTTTCCTTTATTTCCCTTCTTTCCCTTCTTTCCCTTCTTTCCCTTCTTTCCCTTCTTTCCCTTCTTTTCCTTCTTTCCTTTTCTTTCCTCTTCTTTCCTCTTCTTTCTTCTTCTTTCCACTTCTCTCCCTTTCTTTCCTCGTCCTCTTCTGGCCGCCTGTATAGATGTTATTTCCGAGCTGTAAAACGGTTTTAAAAAATTATCTACGCATTATGTATGTTGTATTATTTGTCTGTGGATATTAGGTTCCTACCTCGGCTCTCTTGTTCATCTACAAATTGTTAAATTTAATCCTCACCGACGAATTAAGCTCGACTCATGGCACAGGATTATATCCGTTGTTCTCAATATTCAGGAAAATGATTAAACTGTTTTATTATTCTGGATTATTCTGTCGGCTTTAAATTTCCTAATTCTGAAATTGTATTATTATATAGTTGTTAAAACATTTATCGGACACTTTTAGATATCATTCTATAAAAACTTCGTCTCCAGCGCGCTATACAAGTCTGTGTCGTATAATAATATTAATACTAATAAAAAACATTTATTTGTCAATAGATTTTTACAAATTTGTACATCTTTATTTTTTATAACATTAATTCTATTGACAAATGGGTCGCTGCTCAGCTATACATTCAAATAAAGCAAATAATATTAAAATTCAAAATAAATTATATAATCACAAACACAAGTAGTTATTCCTTTTATTGTATATTCTATCAATTATGTTGTTGTTATTAAGAAAATTGTGGTTATTTGACAGTCTAATTATCTCTTTTTTTTAAAGAGTTAAAAAATGGATTTTCATGATTTTTGTGTGAAAAAAAATATCTCATGAAGCTTCTCTTTATTCTAGCAACGGATGTATATATTATATATTTAAAGGTACTACTAAAGACTGCTTTTAGGAAAATGTGTAAAATTTTTGGTTGTAAACATATAAATGTTTTCAAGCGGTAATTTCACGAAAGAACAGATCGCCACCGGTGTAATGCAAAAGTTTTTCTTTTTTTAGCAAAAATTACATTTTTATAGAACGACAATATTATTATTTTATTAATGTGTAGGAAATTTTGTATTCCAAGCCTTCTCCAAGTCTCACCTTAAAAGCTATAAGTCAGGTCTCCAGCGACAAAATATTTTCAAAACATCCGACAAATACACAAACATTGGGTCACAATCTTTTTGTTTTCCGTCGGCCATTGAAAACGTTGTTGGCTTGCCCTGATATTTTTTGTTTTTATCGGGTGTTTTGAAAACATTTAGCCGCAGGAGATGCGCCTTTGGGTATATTGAAAAACATTTGGCGCTGATCATTTATAACACGCAATTGGTCCATTAAGATTGAAAGAAATAGTTTTTCCGCATAGGCTTTCACATCCAATTTGGCAGAACCGCAAACATGGAGCCAACCTTCGCCAATTACTAGGGAACTTGAAATGAATTATTTTTTCCCTATTCTGCCAAAAAAGTTTTTAGACCAATTCTGTTTAGTGCCTACATTATTCACGCCAACAGGGGAGAACTGTAGATTTTCAAAGATTAACTTTCGGCTTTTCAAAATTACGAGTTCCAACTTCTCCCAACCGTCTAAAACCAGTGAGACTGGTATCCCCAATCAGGGTATGTTGTGAGGCTGAAGGTAGCGGGGAGGGGAAGAGAAAGGTGGGAAATACCTGGCTATTCAAATCTGCTAAAGCCATTCCAAGCAACGTTTTAGCTGGAAGATGACGCTTTGCAAGACTGAAGCTAGCTTCTAGCGTGCATGATTTATAAATTTTGTTTACCATTTGGAACTAGTGATTAAAAACCTTTCGTGAATTTCTTAAAAACACACTCCTTTTTACTTATTAGGTTGTTTATTATGCGTTGGTTTACAGTGGGTATAGTTACGTAGTCTACCGTAATTGAGTCGGGTTACTTACAAATCTTATCATTTCATAGAAAATTTGGTTTTGATTTATTAAATAAGCGAAAATAAGAAATATATATTTTGGACGCGTGGTTTACTGTTCGCAAACTATCAGTTAATTTATTGGTAAAATATATATTTCTTTAGATTTGAAAGCTTTAGTGTATGTGTCTTTCATGTTTAAAAGATTTTTTTTTCGCATAAATTCCTATGATATTTTTGTTCATCGGGAATCAAACACGATGCGATTTCCATTAGTGTGAGAAAACCATGTTGGTTAAAAAGTTGGCGACCCTCTTGTGTGCTCTTTAATAATGTTTAATTTCCGATATCCCTTATTTCAATTATCTATTGTCATTACTATTAGATTAACAACAATAACAAAAATGTATCGGGCACACATACACTTACGGAGATATGTGGCAGCGATCCGTATCAAGTATCGACGTAGCCTCCATTAACATTTGCACCAAGTGTGCCCTTTCGGCACTCTACCTTCAAATGGCATTTAGGACCTTCCCGCCCACACTGCCTTGGCATTATCTGACACCATTTTTCAATTTATTGTTTGGTGATAACTTTACTGCGCATTTTCCGACATTGGGTAGCTAATTTTCCATTCAGCCATTTGTTGACCGTTTGTCATTGTATTTATCTTTTGTTCCGGAAATATATACTTACACCCCCGTTGTCCAGAAATGTAGGATTTCAACATTTAGTTAATAGTTTTTTAAAATAAAAATCACGTACACAGTTTTAATATGATTTAGCCGAATTCTTTTTGGCAACGATATACACAGACAAACAACACTATCTACGCACATACGTAGGTTCTCCTTACTTCAATCGCTACTTATGCCACACAACTGCTACAGGTCACCTCAAGTGATTCGCTACATTTGGTGATATAGATTCATGGAGTGAGGTTTGTCTAGGTCTTGGCGGCAAATGCATTTGCCCATCTGCCGTGTGGCGGGCCGGATAGGGAGAGACTGGTTGAGGTAGACCTAACCTAGACCTCCCCAGCCTGACTCTCTCGACCCATCGGCTTGCACTGCAGTGCGAGGGATGGATTCTTACGTCCTTGGCTCCTGGAAGCATTAACCCCCAGATTCCTACCCACCCCTTGTACCTTTTTTATTCCCAGAACTTCTTCTCCTTCTATTACCTAAAATGACCCTGATTTTCTTCCCCCAATGCATACTAAATGAAAGTAATGCAAAAAATAACCTAACCGGTTGCTCCCAAGTAGAAAATAAGTAATTAACGTAACCAGTCATAATGGAAAAATAAAGTTTATAAAATCAATTGTGACTATAATATTGTATTCGGGCCTTCCCATCAAAGACATACTCCATATCCGAACGACTGATTTAAAATGATTTAAGATGTCATAAACCTTATTAACCAAACATCACTCTTTTCTCTTATTATTTGATTCATTGTACAGCGCTCTTAAGGTGTTGTTTCACAAAAACGGCGCTTTACAAATCATCAAAATATTATTATTATTTCACTTTAGTTTAATTTATTTATTGCTATGATAAATAATAATACACCAAATTGTTCCCAAAGGGGGGATCCGATCTGATACAAATGATCACGTAACACGTTTTGTACGTTAGCTTTTATTGTCTTAATTGACACAGTTTTCACCCTCGGGCACTGTATCGATTTTATCGGTGGTCAAACTGGGTCTGAAACTAGGTTATGTTATCGAAAACCAAAAAGTTTTTTTTAAATCTATTGAAATTTTAAAATTCAAATTTATGGTTGGAAGATATTATATGCCCAATGACAATGGTACGCCTTTGTAAAGAATACATTAACCACAGAAAAGATATCCCGGAGCCATATTTACCACGGTGAAAACTTTACATTATCGGATCAACAGGCGTAACTTCGATGATTTTATATCGATGTCCCAAGCACGGTTTCGCCGTTGACAGCCAAACCGATATTGACAGGCAATAAATAAATTATCTATATACGCTGGCAACACTGAAAGTATTTTCTATGAATTGACACTTGAAATTTCATTGCCAAAAAATTATGTAAACATATTGAATTCAAATACTCATTGGCAGTTCGCATTTACTTTTTGACACTAAATGGGTGTTAATTAATTAATGAGGTCTTTATTCATATTTCACCTATCTTCGTTTCTCAAAGATCGAACTGAATACACTGATTGCGTCTTAATAATAAATAATAAGAATAATAATTGGATGACTTGTATAGCGCCGTTTTTGTGAAAAATCACCCCAAGGGCGCTGTACAAATTTCAATAATTTCTAAAATCTTACTTCTAACAACACACTAGACAAATATAAAAAAACCTATGGCTAAAACAATGGATGCAAATTCACCGGTTAATTGATCAGCGATACAAAACTATATGTACAATAAGGTGGGTCACGAATGTATGGGGATTTTTTTTTCTTGTTTTGATTTGTCTAATAGTGATAAAAGGGTGTTAAATGAAGATGAAAAATCACGTAATTTTTTTAATAATATTTGGATATCATCTTCTTCCTCCGGATTGACTTTGAAATTTCACATATTAGAAAAAAATCCACCCTTGTTAAATCTTAAAAAAATGTTAGATAAACAAGTAAAAATGAACTATTTTTCAATAAAACGCAAAATAGAGGGGATGTTTCGAATTATTTATTAAAAACATAAGTGAATATAATTCAAATTTTCTCAAGGTAGTGTATTCAAATACCAGCAAAATCCTTCTTACTCTCAAATTTCGGCATTATTTTCCGAGACTCAATCTTCACCTTAATAAGACCTTCTCTTGCAGACTTCGTACATAAAGTATTCAAGGCTTCAATAACAGTCGTTACACCTCTTTCAACTGCTTGAGTATGACATGGCAGACGCAGAAGAGGCAATCTACCTTCTCCCCCTTGAGCTACAAATAATTGAAGATCTTCATCCGATATATTCTTCAGTATTAAGGGTTCGGTTACATTTTGCTTCCATCCATATGATGCATCGAGGTTTATGTTTGGAAGTTGGAACAGCCCTGTATTACTTAGTTTCTTACTGCGTGCTTTTAGAATACGACGTGCAGATAATTCTCGGATATGCTTGTGAGGGTCAGTCAACATTGCAAGCAATAAATTTTCGGGGTGTGCGAAGTAACGTTTCTTTCTATAACTGGATCAATTATAATTTTTAGTTCAGCTGGTAAGTATCTAAGCGCTGAGATTAACTACAACAGGTGACGTGCTCCATCTTTATATGTGGGATGACTTTTAATGCTGAACCAAGCCGGAGCATAAACTTTGACAACGTTCGTTTCTAAAAAATAAGATTCTCTGTAGGAGCTTCCGTTGAAACACAAAGACGAAGAATTCGGTTAGAGACATTTTTCCAGGAGATGTGTGGCATAAATCTTCCTCCGCCGTAACTGCAGATACTATTTTATACAAATATAACTGATCTGTATCCACGTCTTTAGTAACTAATTCATGCAACTCTCCGTCAATTTTCTGAAAATGAACCATAGGCTTTTTTCACAATTTTTCAAAGCTAGTCCTATTGTGCCTGAATATGTTTGAGGTCCTGATGTCTTACCGTCAAAATGTGCGAACAAATGCCGAAAGGTAACTCGTTCATGTGAAGCAAGCAAATTATCCATTGCAATGGTTTATAACTTTCGACGTGCCAGAGTTTGGTGCAACAAAACCTAAATATATTGAGTCTGGCTCTTTTATCAATGAAATATGCTCTTCAATGCGTCATTCTCTGTATTGCGTCCCTTCCCTTCCCTGATAATTAATGTTTTATCTTTCCGGTCATCAAAATATATTGGGGGTTTTTATAAAACTATGTGTTGTGCCCTTAATATTTCCTCTAGTTTTCTTTCGTTCTCTGCGAAGTTTATTCATGTCAATAACTGGAATATTAGACTTGATGTCATACAGATCTGCTGAGGCAATGGCTGCCGTTGCCTTATCCGACACTTTATATCTATCACAAGTTTTAGACAGTGTGGAATGATCAATATTGACTGCAGTCTGCTTCTGAAGCGTTTGAGGTACAAAATTAGGTTTGAAAACATCTTTACAATCCGATTCATTTGATGCAGAAGACGTGGAAATATCGAGTAGAGAGATAGTTGGCTTACCTGTGCTTTCCTTTTTAGACGGGCACAAGGATTTTTGCTTCAAAAGTTTCCCTTTCAACGCAGTTTTCATTTGTTTTGTTGAAGCGATATCCACGTTTCCTATTATCATTTTTCGTTTAGTACGTTGATCAGTAATGAAACTCTATTCATTTAAAGGTATTTTTTGATCTCTAGGACAGTCACATTTACTGAAATCATAGCATTTACAAAACGAAATATTAAACAGCACTTTACTTTTGCGGCGGAATTCTACCATTTTTTCTCCGGTATTAGTGCAATCGGTGCTCCTCTGGCCCTCACCTCACGCCTCCAATAATCAAAACCAGGACTTTTTATAAATGATTTCGTAAATATATACTACATTTGCTATAGAAGATTACAAAACATATCTTTAAAAAGATTCACAGTAACTTTTATACACACTAGAAATAACCCCTAAAATTTAATTTTTTCAAAACTTTGAAGTGAATCCGGAGGAAGAAGGTCTTATCAGAAAATTAAAAAAATTTAAACACGTCGTTTTGAACCCATTTGGCACCCTTTTATCGCTCTTAGAATTTGAAATTAACACTTTTTTTAAAATGACCCACCTTAATGTACAATGCATCTGAACAACTAGCGCGGTGCTGCCTAAAAATGTACATGTACATGTATTTTTGTACATGTATTTTTTTTTTACATGTTTTCATGTATTTTTTGTACATGTATTTAAAATATATATATATATTTAAATTAAAACAAATAAATTTGTTTAAACCACTAATATAATCACAATCACCTACATGTTTCAAAACCGATGGTTTCTTCGTCAGGGTAGTAATGACATTAACAAAATAAACAAACGAGTATAGACTAAAAAGAACAGATTAAAAAGAACTATGGACAAAAATATTATAGAGAGAGGTGATTAATTAATTAAAAAATATCGTAATAAACAATTATTTAAAATTAAATATAAAAATTATTGTAAAATATGAAAAATTACAATATATAAATTATCAAAACATATTGAAGATGTTTAAACAACAAAACTAAATTATTTTAAATATAATTATTAATAAGAAAATAAATTTAAGAGATGGCTGTTTTAAAAAAATATTTGGTTATTAATAATATTTAATTTACTATTGACACTTTTTCTAATTTCTAAAATTTCTAAGTTTGCTAATTGTAAATCTGTTGTGTTTGTGTGTAAAATTTTTAACCCTTTATTTATATCAAAAGAATGATTTGTTTCTAAAATGTGGTTGGCAAATTCAGAATAATTATTATTATTCAAAAACCTTAGATGTTCCTTAACTGTAATATAAAAATTTCTAGAAGTCTTTCCAATATAAAAAGTTACAATCGTTACAAATTATTTATAAACTCCAGATTTGTTCAAATAATCACCCTTATCCTTGTTATTTAATATATAATTTTTTAATTTGTTATTTGTGTAAATGTTAATGACGCCACAAAGTGATTTTGCGAAGTTTGAAGAAATATATATATTTATTATTATATTAGATGCATTATTTTAGTCTATGGATCGGATCGGGTATTCTTTAATTCTTTAAAAGCTTCGTTAGTTCTGTTCTCTCCTTTAGTTTAATAAGCCAGTAATTTTGTAAAACGAACGACATTATTCAAAAATATCTGTATATTGGCAGTTAACCGTTATTTGATGGTATGTCTACGAAGGCCGCGCTAAAATCTATGATCGTCGGTCGAAATAGCTGTTAACAATAATTGTAGATCGTGCTAGGCAAATATTGATAACTGACCCTAGATCGATGATAGATTTGATCAATATCGTATTGGTATAGGGTTTTATCGATCGATTATGCTAGATACATCCTGATAGAGGTGTGTTGTGGGAGTGTCCATGTGCCAGAAGAAAGTTCAATCAATTATCCGTACTTCTAGTGGAAGTTTTTATTTTATTTTTTATAGTGAATACCTCACAAGAGTCCCAACTGCTCCCGTCTGGAGCCAGTGAGACTATGCATCCCCAATTGGGGTATGTTATGAGGCTGAAGGTAAGTGAGGAAGGGAAGGAGACGAGGAAGAGGAAGGTGGGGAAGTACCTGGCTCTTCAGATCTAGTCACTAAACAAGGCTAAAGCCATTTAAAGCAAAGTTTCAATTCTGAATGGTGGTCTTACACCAGGGCGATACTAAGAGTATCTTCCACTCTGGAACGTGCCGCAAATATACTATATATTATTTTAATTAATTAATTGTGAAAGAACTCAAATCAATTAAATAAAATTTATTTGCGCACGCCGTGTTCGAACCCACGGCCTTCGGAATGGGAGTCTAGCCTATGCCGGCCGTCAATATTTTCACCTTTTATAAAGCAATCAATTATTTTCACCTTTTGCGATATTTATGTTATTATCCCCCTTTGGGATAAAATTGCCCTTATTTATCTATCGAACCACTCGTAAATAATCTCCCAAGTAACTTTTCTCATTTCCAATTTATTATTTGTCGCGGGTGAAATTTATTTCCTCTTTCCTTTCGTTTATTAAGAGCGCCCTTCGTGTCTTCCTTTGTATAAAGTAGGCCATACACGCTGGGGATTGCCTCGAACCGCGAAGCAGGTAACTTCCTGTGCATGTTATTAATTTTTCTTATATTCTAGTAGTGGGTGCTTTATCTTTGCATACAATGCACCAGTATAAGAAAAATCGTTATTTACGTAGTACCTGACCATATATAAATGAATCGAGGAAGATGGGCGTGAACCATTATCATATAAAACAACTCTGGCCAATCTGCGGCGCCCATACGTGCGGCCCGCGGTCATGTATAATTTTTTTTCTTAAGTATCGGGTAGTTCAGAATTTCTTTAAAATCACATTTAAATTATTAAAACCAATAAAGTTTCTACAATTACGCCAAATGTTCTTATTCTGCTGATTTATATTTAACTTATCGCTTTCCGGATTAACAACAGATGGAGCGCATAACTTCTCGCTCCTTAAGCGTTCGAGAACTCGCAACCAGCTTTCGGCGTAGACATGTTGAGATTCTACCCACCCCCTAGTAACAGAATAACCTGTGCGGCCCTTGGGAAATTTTAGGTCGTCAATGCGGCCGTGGTGCAATTTGAGTTGGCCAGGCATGATATAAAAGAAACCGGACGCACAATGCTTGTCGCTAACATAGTTTGTTCGTACTACTGTAAATCACATTTATGAACAGCCACGCTTCGCCTTTATTTCTACCTAAATACCAAACGCATTGCTTTCATTGGCTATCCTGATTTGATTGTACGTTCGAAGCTCGAAAGCTTAAGCCGAAGCTCGTCGACAGTCTCCATACTTCGATGTGTCTTATCTCCCTGTGTTTCTATTATCTCTGTTTACCATATTACGATTCGTAGACTTTCAAACAAAAACACCGCTCTTCAAAATTGGCTTGACGGGAGAAAATGATCGTAAAATGTTTAAATATTTGTGCCTGAACTTCGAACAATAAAATAAAACACACTTTTTTTGCATTAATCAAAACAGGCAGTGGGTGTTAAGCAGTAATTTAATACTTATCGCCATCTACATAAGGAATGTTAAGCGATCTACACACCATGCTGCGAACAGCCCGACATATCGGGCTGTTAGCAGCTGGCTATTGTCTCCCGTCTCCCTTTTCCTCGTGCGAACCCGTAACATTCTGTTTCACGTTGTCTTCTGTCTCTTTTATTAACACAACAAATTCAATATCACCATCTCATTTCACTGCGGCGCATCGGTTGGTACTAACAGCAGACGGTTTCTTCCAATTTGCAGTCAACGTGAAACAGAGTGTTACGGGTTCGCATGAGGGAAAAAGAGACAGGAGACAAACTCCAACCTTCGATTTTTAGCCAGCTGCTAATAGCTGCTGTTCGCAACATGGTGTGTAGATAGTATTATTGTTAGTGGCCTGATTCCAAATATTACACATCGCATGTAACTTAAATCATCACAATATCGGCCCTTTGGAATAACAAGGTTCCATCTGTTGCGGAAACGTCATGCAATAATGGGATCTATAGTAAGGTACCTTAGAGTTCATTATTGCATGACGTTACCGCAACAGATGGAACCTTGTTATTCCAAAGGAGATATGTATTGTGTTTGTAGAACATTGAATTCAGCTTCCCGGTTCATGTTTCCCGGTGTATGGCGAGCTTTTGCCACTAGAAGCGCCTTTAAAAGGCGACGCCACATAGTTTATGATGAATATTCATAAGTCAGCCACGAAGCTGGCGCACGGGATTACCGTCCAAATTTATGCAAGCTTTTAAAGCTAAATGCTCTTGAAGAATTTTGCCGCCTTCGCCGAATGGTAATAAGTTATATTGCCCAAGTAATCTCTAGACGCCATTCCGATACCGAGGGAAAGGTTTGCCAGAAAGTAATTTTAATTGAATTATTATTTACTCGCTTTGTGTCACTTTGTTGTAAAAGGCAATCTGGTACAATTTACACAATAGGAGAGATTGAGATTGAATTAAATTATAATGTTATATTGATACAATTTTAAACTTTGTTTTTATTTTTTACTGTTACCGGTATCTGCCTATCATGGCTAACTTCGGACTGGTACAATTATTCCTTAAGCCCCCGCAATCCCAATTTCTACCGATTTTTAACATATCCCTTGAACACTTTAAGTTAAGTTCTGAAAAAATATATATATATATATATATACATTTTTTTTTTTAAAGATAATATGTAGATATATTTGATGATAGAAAACGGTAAGTATATTAAATTCCCTCGATAGAAAAAAAATGCAAAGTATTCTTGAAAAATTATTTAGAACACATTTTGTTCTGTTATTTAACAAGTTATAGGTAAAGAAAAAAATCAGGTTTTTATAAGTGCTCCTTTAAACATTTGTCGACAGAATTTTGCTCTGTTTTAAACGAGTCGTGTTTTATTAAATATTTTCACAATTTTTGATTAATAACAGTCGTTTTTTACTATTAGCACGCTCCCTTTAATATTCGTTTTTGCCTATCTCCCTTTTTTTAACGCTTACTACCGAGCTTTAAACTATGGTTTATATATTGTTACTCTAAGGTTTATATACAAATTATTTGGGAAAGGAGGTTTGAAGGTTGTGTTATAAACCGTAAAGAGTTATTGTACCGGTCTAAAAATAGCCATTATAGGGTGAAACCGGTAACAGTAAAAAAAAGATAGAAACATTAAATATGATTATATTTTTAATATTTTATAATGATGGGAAAGCACATCAGGATCGAAAAAACTTAAAAAGGCTTTAACTATGTATATTTACTAGATTTTCATAACAACCTTTTATTAACGTTAGCTCCACACAGGAGGCCTCGAGGAAAATAATTTCCCTCGAGACCTGCGTCATCTTTGAGATTGATGTATAGAGATTTTTTTTATGAAATGAAGGAAAGGAAGATCGGGGAAGGAAAAAGATATAAGGGGTAGGTAAAAATCTGAGGATCAGTGTGTCCAGGAGTGACGGACGTTTAATTTCATCCTTCCCACTACGGTGCAAGGCGATGGGTCGAGAGAGTCCAGCTGGAGAGGTAAAAAGGTCTCCCTCAACCAGTCTCTCAAAATCCGGATGCGTAGGTGGGCAGACGCGTTCGCCGCCAATACCTAGACATTCCTCATCCCATGAACCCGGGCACCCCTGCTAAGTCACCAAACATAGCGGGGTCACCTATGACAGAGGTGTTGATTATCCAATGAATGGTTTCCGTGACGGCGGTATGCCTACCCGCAAAAAATATTCTTTCTCGCACGTCTTGTGTGAAAACAAAAAGATGGAAGATACTAGAACGATGACGTCATTTAAGACCTGTACTGGGAATACAATTTATTTTTTTAGTGAACACCTTACAAGAGTCCCAACTGCTCCCGTCTGGAGCCAGTGAGACTATGGCATCCCCAATTGGGGTATGTTATGAGGCTGAAGGTAAGTGGGGAAGGGAAGGAGACGAGGAAAAGGAAGGTGGGGAAGTACCTGGCTATTCAGATCTAGTCACTAAACACGGCTAAAGCCATTTCAATCAACTTTTCAATTCTGAATGGTGGTCTTACACCAGGGCGATACTAATAGTGTCTTCCACTCTGGAACGTACCGCAAATATACTATTAATATATTTATAAATAATTATTTGTGAAATAACACAAATCAATTAAATAAAATTTATTTGCGCACGCCGGGTTCGAACCCGCGGCCTTCGGAATGGGAGTCTAACGCCCTACCGCTGGACTACGCCGGCTGTCAACTAACTTAAAAATATTAAAAATGGTTGGTGGATAAATTTCCTTCTGAGCATTATTTTTTAATCTACCCTTCACCGTCCGTCAATAGATGATAATGAAGTGCTCTCACACTTGTTTACACGATCTTCAGTCTTGCAACTCGCTTCTCGTCTTCTTTATATCGTCTTTGTTCTTTGCAGTGTCATATTATTATCATGCTGCATGAGTAATAATCCCTGGGCACAAAGTATGCCCTATACACGTGTCGTAAAATCGTACTTCTGTAACCTACACCGCCATAAGTCAAAATAGTATGTCGTTCTGCGACGGTCCCGGAGAACAATGTCGAATGTCCGATTTTGTAGTTTTACAGTAGAGCTGTATAAAGTTTCGTTTTTGCATTTTTAATGTTTTGGGATAAAAAAAAATAGTTAGTGTTGTTTTGATATTTGGCATTTCATTTCATTTGATTTAAAATTACGAAAATACTGACTCCAATAAAATAAGCCAATAAATAAGCCAACAGAACGAATTTCAATTTTATCAGCAGATCCGGTACATATCCATACCGGTCAGTGGTTCAGTGGGCATCGCGTTTGGGTCCCACCCAGGCGTTCCGTGTTCGATTCCTCGGCTGGCTAAGTCCTCCATCACAACAAATGCAACATCTTCCGCTTAGTGTGGTGGTAGTAGGAGATTTTCAAATGTTGTTGGGTTATTCATAACCCGGGAACGTTTGTCTTTCTTTAAAAAAAAAAGTTAGATCCTACATTGTTTTTTGGGACCGTCGCGCGTCGACTAGTATAATAAACTTTAAAAGACGTTGTAGATATATATATATATATTTTTTATTCTGCCTAGTACACAGTTATTATTTAAACCTTAAGAGTGATTGACCAGCGGCTGAGAATAAAAGTTTAAAAATGCTTGCATTTGCATGTACAGGGAGGTTCCAATGAGAAAGATCGATTATTCCCTGTATAATTTTTTTTTAATTAAAATTTTAAAATCGATTCATTTCATTCAAAACTTGCTTTAATATATACGTACATTCAACTAAGCAATAAAAATGCTCAAAAAGCACGATGATAAATTATTAAATATCGTGTACTACTTGTAAGTATTTTTTGTTCATAAGTATAATGTTTAAACAAAATAAGTGTGTAAATTTTTTTTAAATATTTTAGTTTGTAAGACCTTAAATAAATTAATATAAAATGTAAAATATTTTCGTCACAAAACACGTTCACGGATTTATTTTTTAATGATTTTAATTTAACTAAAATTAAAATTCTCAAAACTGTGTTGACTAGATTATGTATTGATTTATTTTGTTGTGTGATTATATAATTTGAAATTTGTGTTGTTTAATAGTATATATCGTTTGAAAATTGAACAAATCTGCCAACGACCAACGGTATAACCTTAGTATCTTAAAAGTACACTTAGTTTTTCAAAATTTTAAAACTGCGTGTTCCAGAGAAAATAACAATCTTTAAAAATCAATGTTTTTTTGTAAAAAGAGTCAATATGTCTAGAATTTGATTTAAAAAGGACTAATTTCCGGTGTTCTCTGGTAATACCCTCTTAACACCAGATTTTTTACATTAGCTCCACACAGGAGGCCCAGAGGAAAATAATTTTCCTCAGGACCTTCTGTACAATCTTACAGCTGGTTATGACTTATTCAGAACTATAATTTTTCAAGCTTTATCATTACCCCTTACGGAATCTTTTATTCTATACTCCCTATCAATTATTAAAATTTAAATTTGCATTTACTAATGGAACCATTACATATATTTTGAAGGATAAAGTCTGCGTTACTATCACAAAATAATGCTTTTCTAAGCATGTTTACTTTGAAGTTGGGAGAAGAATGTCAACAAATTAGAAGCTAGCTTTACTGAAACATGTGTCGGAAAAGTTGGACGGACGCTCACGATAAAATTTTCACAAAATGTACGCTTTTTCTTAATATTTGCCCGACGGAACATGAAAATGGCGTGATAGTTTTTGTCAACGCTTTAATATTTTATCGTGTCAGCGAAAAGACCCTACTCAAAATTGTGTCAAATATTATTGTATGGTCCCCAAACCATGACCTTTGGGTCCGTGTAGAAATGCTGCGAGCCATAAGGTAAATTAATAATATTTTCATATTGGGAAGTAATTTATGTGGCGTTCTAAAAGCTTATCCATTTTGTGTACCTAATACATTCTGCTATTTAAGCAAAATACTGCTATTTTTGATAATTTATCACTCCTGTAATACGGAACTCTTCAGTATTATTAAAAATTCAGAGGAAACACCATAAATCTTCGTTATAATAAAAGCGATTCAACATTCAGTTTTTTTTCCGTTGTTTGTTTTTGGGGTGTTATGCCGTGTTGCGCTACCTCCTTCTTTAGCCGACGTTTCGGACAGCGTTGCACTGTCCGAAACGTCGGCCAAAGAAGGAGGTAGCGCAACACGGCATAACACCCCCAAAACAAACAACGAAAATGCTTTTGGCCATGAAAATCTAAAAACGTGTCTAACCCTGCTTTATTTTATTTTTATTGATGTTTCTTCAAAGTTTTGTTCAGGCGACTCTGAGAATTTTTTTTCTAAACCATTTCCTCCTAATCTCGATGTCGCACCCTCTTTCAGTCATTTAGATAGACAAACTTCTGCATTGTCTCAAAGATAGTTCGAAGCCTTCGTAAAAGTGATTTTTTTGCCTCTATCGATTTCCAATAATTAGTCTTCGCACATTTAAAAATAGAATTCTTTATATTGCTCTAAATAATGGTTATTCCACACACTTAATTGATAAAATCCTAATTAAGAAACTTAAGCTCATTTCAACTAATAAATTTTTATTTGGTAAACCTGAAACTAATAATAAAATCACAAATACCTTTCAATGGCGTAGAATCTTTTATATATATATTTTTTTTTCACTTAGTACAAAAAAATGCCTCCATACATTAAACCCGCGTTCTGTACTGACAACAACTTAGGTAAATTATTAAAAAAACACTAAAGATAGAGATCATAAATTAAGCCACTCAGGCATTTACCAACTATGTTGCAATGATTGTCCATCTTCTACATAGGTAAGACAACCAGAAATGTAAATATTAAACGGCGTCTCCTCCGATGAAAATGTTTACACACTTTGCTTTGTTTTTACTTTCCGTGGCCCATGGAAAACATCAAACGTTGTGGCCTTGACCAATGTTTATGGTAATGTTTGAGGTATTGTTTGTGAAACTGGTCGCAAGAGACCGGCCTTTAGAATCACAGAACATTTAAGATGTTTAAATAACAATAATTTTTCGGAGTTTGCCAATCATCTTATTTCCACCAATCATACTTTTATTAAGGACACAGGGGTTAAAATTCTTCACCGTAATAATAAAAGCAAAAAATTAGATAACTTGGAAACATTTGAAATAATAAAAAAATCCCTAAATAATAACGCTAGTATATTGAATAACCAAATTAATTTATCCTTTCTAGATATATTTCCAATAAACCGCTCCATTACACAGGGGTTAAAATTCTGCACCGTAATAATAAAAGCAAAAAATTAGATAACTTTGAAGCATTTGAAATAAAAAAATCCCTAAATAATAACGCTAGTGTATTGAATAACCAAATTAATTTATCGTTTAGTCCCATTCTGGATATATTTCTAATAAACCGCTTCGTTACACAGGTGTTAAAATTTTTCACCGTAATAATAAAAGCAAAAAAATTAGATAACTGGAAGCATTTGAAATAAATAAAATCCCTAAATAATAACGCTAGTATATTGAATAACCAAATGAATTTATCGTTTAGTCCCATTCTAGATATATTTCCAATAAACCGCTCTGTTACTGCCGGAATTCCCGCCATTACCCCTTCCCCTTTGTTAACCTCCCTCTCAAACACCTATTTTTGTATATATCTGTCAATATTTTGTATCATAGGTTAGTTTTATTATTCTCCTGATGAAGGAAGGGTTCCTCCGAAACCGGTAGAGTTCAATTAAAATTAAAAATGGTCTAATCCAAATTTATATATTTTTATTGTATAGAATTAGTTTTATCTATAACCGACATTTTTCATCGTGACTCCGACTTGCATAAGAGCAAATTTATTAAGACACCCGATCATTTATATAACAATCTCTTATTTCCCATCTCAAATTTCCTCATAACAATCTCTGTTGGCACAACTTAGTCACGATCACAGTGAATATTAATTATCTTATGTTTCTAGAACTGAGCATTAATCACAACTCAATTGATAGCAGCGCCGAAATGTTTGAATAGAAGTCGGAATAATTAACCAAACAACAAGCTAACGCCATCTTGCAATATTGTGCTTCCAACATCTAGAATTTGATTAACAAGGCACTGTGATGAACTTGCTTATTTGACTAAATATTATATTGATCTGTACATCTGTAGCTCACTGACAATTGCGGGTATTGGGTTTGTAGCTTTGAGTTTCAAAGGCTGTACGAAGAAGAAATACTTTTATTTTAATGCACGTAAAGACAACGAGGAGCGATATCCGTTAGAGCAGGTATGCTGTCAAGGTGTTTTCACGTCCGTTTGCTGTCCAAACGTAAAAAAAGAATATCTACTATTCAACGCATTCTGCACATCGCTGTATACGTCAGAACTGTGGGTAGATTATACTGCATCCCAAATGGCATAAGACAAAAGTCGCCTACAATAGTGATTATCGCCAATTGTTCCGCCTACCGAGATACTGCAGCGGTACGGAAATGTTCCTGGAGGGAGGAGTGCACACTTTTCCGTCACAAGATGGGAAGTTTATGATGCAGACTACGATAATCAAAGAATGTAATCAACACTGCCATGATTGCCTGGATGAAGTCCCCCCTGATGGTCATCTAGAGTCTGGTCAAATATCCCCCATAAACGGCTGATTGTATTCATTTTTGTGTTTAATATCTTTCGGTTTCATTTCATAATTTTTCATGATTATTCGTTTTTATTTATGTATATATGTATTGTTATTTTGTTACCTTTTCTTTTATTTGTATAATTTTTATTTTGTTATTTCAAAATATGGAATGTGTTGCACGGCACTACCCCTGCATTAAATCTGTAATAAACTAATATTATTATTTTGGAAAAATTCGCACTCCTCTGTAAACCGTTACTCACCATCCTATGTAAACCGTTACTCACCATCCTATGTAAAGCACTGCTTGCAGTACTGCATGCAGAGTCTCTGCAAATCGGATCGTTTGTAGGCAATACCGCCAGCCGAATTATTATTATTCTCTCTAACCGGCCGCCGCGCCGGAGTAATAATAATTCGTTTGCGGTTCTGCGTGCAGTCCTGCAAAGCAGTGCTGTAAATTGGGTGGTGAGTAACGCGTTTGACAAACAATAATTTATGTTGTGTAGATTATTTTCGTTTCAGATTTATTATTTTATTACCTAAGAAGCTTTACAATTTCTTGCCACTAAAATATTTACTCAAAACAAGGGATTGCAATTTACAATACCGCTATTTTTGCGATACCGGTTTTTATTTAAGTTATACTGCATAAATCATTAAGTAGTTACCTAACTTACACAGGTACTTTTTTAGGATTAGTTTCGTCATATACCTACTAATTCAATGTTATCGTACGGTATAATTATCTGGGGAGGATGCTCTAAAACTATATTAACATATCTAGATTCAAGATTATTGTTATCCTTTATTAATTTTTTCGTACGGTAAATTATTTCCTCGTTGAATTGGCAAAAAAGTGGCGCCTCAGATTCTACACGCTCCGTGATTTAATCTTGAAGCAACAACCCAATTTTGAAAGCCATGCTTTCCGACATATCAGCGGCTTTAACTAATATTAATCTAAGTCACGGGAGAATTAACCCTTTCTTCGCCAACCCTCACGTGCGGATCTTATCGCGACAGGATTCATTCACCGACAGGTTAACAGAATTAATTTCGCTAACAGGTTAAAATACATGCAAGCACATTAGCGTGGGCTGGTGCCATAAGAAAGAATTTGAAAATTATAATATCTAATTCTCAAAATTACTTAAAAAATCAGCAAAACAACAAACATCGAAAAGCTTTTGTGTGCCGGTAAAATATTCATTGTTTTTTCGGTGTTCTAATTTTTGAATTCCTCAAACGTTTGAAACAAAGCTTAGGTACACTTACTTGTGTTCATATATATTTTTTAAATAAATATGCTTATTTTAAACTGTGAATTTATGATTACGTGACGACACTTCGTTAAAATTCTGGTAGAATCTGATTTGATTAGTGACCAACTATGAATAACCGAAGTTCGGGTGTTCGTTTCTTTATTAATTTTCACATTTGTGTTTTATAATTATTGTAATTTTATTCTCTCCCTATTATTTTTTCAAGTTTCTAATTACTATAGTAATCAAGGCGTCAAGAACAGTAAACTTGCAAAATCATCAAATGCAAACGCCATCTCTACAATATAATACAAACTATGTTATCTCCTTAATGAAAGGAAAATGCTTAGAAATACTCTATAAACGCTTTCACGCTGTAATTTTAGAGTCTGGATTTTCTGAAATCCTTACGGTAACAAATGTGATCGCTTTACGTTAAGTTATTCCCGATATCCTTATTAATTTACCGATTTCACATTCATCGTCCGTCATCGGATCAAATATAAATTGAATACTGCTTCATCAATAAAACTTTTCCCAGTTTAATGCAAATATTATTACTTATCCCATTATGTTATTTCTCTACCTTGCATGGTAGGGTATCCTGCTTTTATCAAACTCGTATTTGATTTTGTTTTTGATTATGTTGTTGATTTTGCTTTTGATTTTGTTTATGATTTTGTTTTGGATCAATAAAACTTTTCCCAGTTTAATGCAAATATTATTACTTATCCCATTATGTTATTTCTCTACCTTGCATGGTAGGGTATCCTGCTTTTATCAAACTCGTATTTGATTTTGTTTTTGATTATGTTGTTGATTTTGCTTATGATTTTGTTTATGATTTTGTTTTGGATTTTGTTTTAGATTCAGTTTTATAATTTTATTTTTTGCTTTTGTGTGTAAAAGAGCCAACTAATTTTGGGTGAATTGAATGTAATTTTTGATTTAGATGTACTTTGTTAATTTAAAAAAAACACGTAAAAGCCCAACAGGGCGTGAAATATGTAAATAAATAAATATAAAAAATCTGTTTTTCATTTTTGTTCCTAGAAACTTTCTGTATTGTCAGTAAGTTACGAGTCCTCGGAAATTCAAATATTCATACCGATTTTGTTTTTTTTAATCAATATAATATTTTAAGCTAAATAAATAATTTGTGTGTGTAGATAGATTATCCAGCATTGAAAACTATTCAAATATTTTTTATCCGTATGAAATTTCGTCGTAAACAAAATACATCTGGGATCGTCTATCAAAATATTAATTCAGTAATAAAATTATTTATCATCCTTAAACTCTGTGTTATGAACATTTTTATAAGAAACATTTAAAAGTTTATTTGCAATATTTATTCTTTCCCAATCTTCATTTTCCTCTTCCCCATATCCTTCCCTACCCCACTCCCTTCACCCTTTCTACTTACTTACCCCGATAGGGGATAGTCCCCGTAGTAGAGTGATAGTCCCGCTGGCTTCGGACACTCTTCAGCAGTTGGGACTCTTGTGCGAAATTCATATAAAAAAATTAATGTATTCGCACATTCCACAGAAAACTGTCGTAAGTTAAAATTTTCTATTTTACGTTTTATCTGTGAAAAGTAAAGTGATTGTAATTATCTAAGCCACATGAAAACCGTATTTAAGTTAGATCGCTCAATCATTGCAAGATGTCCGGATGTGCGATATATGTATACAAGATTTACACCTGTTTGCTGAGTCAATTCTTCTACAATATTATTTTTTCTACTATTTTATCTTTAAATAGTTTTAATAACTCTAATTTATTAATCCATTGCACTGTATCTAAAACATGTTCGTATCTACATTCCAATGTATCTGTGTACACCTGTATCTTGTAATGATATAATGGTAGCTTGATGTAAGAATTCGTGTCGGAATAACGTAACATTTCCATTAGTTCGGTGTAGCCCCAGGGACCGGGAGCTTGCTGGCGTAGCGCCGATGCACGGCGTCGTAGCGCTACGGAGTCGTAGATCTCTGAGTACACGGAAATATGGAAACAGATATTTGTACGTGTTGTTTCTAGTGCATTTCCGTGGAAGATGTAATATTCAACATTTTACACTTTAAACCATTATTATTTTGTAATACGATGCTATGGCTGCTTAAACGAAGTCCCTTGAAGGGTTTCAGAAACAGGAGACCATCAAATAAAATCATTCGTAGTTAAATCTTTTGAAATATTACTTCAAATTTGTAGTAAGGTACACTACTAGTTTTGTGAACAGTAGACCTCGCGTCCAAAAAAGTATATTTCTGTGGCGATTGATAAGCCACCTATTCACGTAGCCACTCGAAATGTTTAGTACTGCGCGTCTACCTACTACCTGAATTATTATTTTGACCACCTTTAGAAAAGGTCCGGAATCTGCGACACACAATACACAGCGCCGAGCCGCAATTTCGAGAAACTTCCAGCGTTTGCACGATTTCGCCTGCAATTCAATAAACAACGTACTAAGCAATGAGCAAACATCTGAATATGGAATCCCGCAAGGTACTGTGCTAGGACCAATATTATTCATCCTATATGTAAACGGGATATTCTCTCAGTCACTTCATGGTAGTATAACCTCTTATGCGGACGATACAGTACTCGGTGAAAGTGATGATACATGGGAACTGGTAAAACGAAAGGCAACAGAAGACATAAATATACTTAAACACTGGTTTGATATAAATCTATTATCCCTAAATAGTGAAAAAACTCATGTTATACCATTTGCAATAAAATCGAAAGACATTCCCCAAAATTTTGATATAATTATACATGACAATTTTAAAGATCACAACAAAAATAACTGTACAGTAAACTGTTCAAAATCGAAAATTGCGAACAAAATTAAATACTTAGGAATAACAATAGACAAAAACCTAAACTGGAAAGATCAAATCAACCTTACTGTTAACAAAATAAGAAAATTAATTTATATATTTTTGAAAATCCGAAACTTTCTCTCATTGGAAAATTTAACAACAGTCTACCATGCTATATATAGTACAATCAAATCTCCAATACGCTGTAGGCAGCTGGGGAGCTGCATACAAAACAAATTTACTCCCTGTTGAAATTGTACAACGTCTAATTATAAAAATAATATTGAAAAAACCAAGAGATTATCCAACACACCTTATTTTTGAAGAATTTAAAGTGTTAAAATTCAATAATCTAGTCCGAAAAAATATATTAATTCAATTAATAAAAGAAAAAGAAAATCACAGCTTTTTAACTGAAAGCCGCACTCGTCAAAAACATATATTTCCATCACAAAAATGTAACACCACATTTGCACAACAGCATTACATATACCTAGGAAAAAAATACTTCAACAGTTTACCGGAAAAGATAAGAAAAATTGAAGACGATAAATGTCTAATAAAAGCGATTAAAGAGCAATTCAATGTAAAAACAAATGAATGATGAATTTATCATCATAATTAACATATCTAACTATCTATTTATCCACGTATTTTTAAGTTCAAAATTCCTATTTAATAATTTTAAACATCATAATTAATTATAGGTACAAAATATTTTTCATTCTGACACTCGCTCCTCTTCTAAACACAAGCGTCCGCTTCTATAGGAGAGACACAATCAAAAATCAAAAAAAAATTTGTGAAAACTTATTTTGTAATTTATTGTTATCAACATTGTTATACCTTGTAAACTTATAATTTAATAAAAAATAAAAAAATAAAATAAAAATAAATAAATATAAATAAATTTTAAAAAAATTCACATACTGGCCATGCTCGGGCTATAAAAGGGTTGCAGCTAGCTAGCCAGTCAGTCGTTCTTAATCAGTATTCACTCAACGCAGTGATCACACGGCGACAGGCCAGCGGCCTATTAACACAACCTCGCAATCTGCGGTTCGCGTGTCGGAATATTACTACGATTGTAAATACTCTCACATTTGTAAATAGTGCATAATTTAAATATTGTAAATACATCATCTCATCATCATCCTCCAGCGCTTATTATTCCGACCTGCACGCGGAGATATCACGAACCACCGATATCTCCTCTTTCAACCGGAGGCCCATTTTTCTCATCAACATAGGAGACCCGCACCTCCAAATTTCTAATATTTCCTTATTAATTAAATCTAAACTAAAATTTCCTTTAAAATCGTAAAATCTGACGCATGGTGAGTAGAGGGCTTAAGCAATTGAAAATTATGTAGCAAACTCGCAATGGATGATCTGTGACTCATGATGGAAATTACTTAGAAAAATCCTAGAAACTTCAGGCAGTCGAAGCTGCCTAAATCTCATATCGCCAGAGAACACCGTTCGAGAGTATTTCAGCGACAAACAAACGTGTTCTCTGTTGTAAAGGTATAAGATAAGCTCTACAATTAAATTAGTACCTACCATATAGGAAAAGTATAATATTTTGTACACATAGATGAATTATTTGGAAGTTTAGCTTTATGACCAATGGGACCTTTGCCAATATAGCAAAATCAGTTGTTATAATACTCGTATATAATTTGAAAAAGTACTCCGACTCTTCGGTAGAGATATTAATCTAAAACTTCGTTGGCGAATGGTCAGATAGTACGTTTTCTCAAAACTCGATGGGGTGGGGGTGTGGAGCCCGACAAAGGCAATAGATAATAATGTAGAAACCTTTGAACTCTGGAAACATGAACGCAAATTGAGAATGCCCTGGAAATGCCAATGATGTTGAGAATTCCTTTAACGAGCTTATTTGAAATCGTTAAAAATGAAAAGTTTAAAGCCTTGTAATCACCGAGAAACAATTGTTTATTAATACTATTTCAGATACAACATCTACGTGTTTCAGAAACATACGTAGTGTTTATGAAACATTATATCCATAAAAATAAAATCGGATATATTTATCCGAGACACTATCTAGGTAACAAATACATTCTTTAATACTTGTTTCCAATAATAAAGGTAGCTGCCAATAATATGGAGAAAAAAAAAACATTAGTCGAAGATAATATTGTTAATTCTGAAATTTAAAAACTCGAACTTCGAAAATTGTTTATCTAAATTTCTCTCCTAAAACACAATTACCCTCCTAAACCCAGTAAAGATGTGGCCCTCGTAGCGGTTACGTAAAAGTTAATCAATTAATTACACCGACCACCCTTCTTGCAAGGGAGAAAAGTGGCAACTACACAGGGTGTGAAGGATCGTTCTTGACTTACTTTATTAACCAGTGATTCCTGACATTATTTGGAGTAAAAAATGTTGATGAAATTTTTGTCTCCTGTGCCTTTTTCGATGACTTTTTTTTCATTTTTTTTTCTTTAATACAAAAAAAAACAAAATAATTCACAAAAATAATAATAACACCGGAGACCATAATTTCATTTACATCTTTTACTCCAAATAATGTCAGGAAATACTGGTTAAAATAAGTGAGATTCTTAACATCCTGTATAGACAGATGCCTTCTAGAACAGGGGTTGGGGAAACGGGCTAAATTTTCCTAAGTGGGGTAAAACACTAAAATATCACTAGGATTAGTGAGGTTCAATATTGTGTACTTCTTTATCCACTCGACCGCTTTTTGCCACATTATGGCACTATTTCCAAAACCTCGGATTGCTTTCTTGCCAAAATGTGGCAAATTTAAAAAAAAAAAAAAATTTTAAAACGACCTTATAATATTGTACTTTCAAATTACAACAAAATAAATATTCTCTAGATTCTTTAAAATGTTTTAAGATTAAAGATTTAATTATATATTTTTTTATAAATCCTACAAATATTTGATAATAGACAAAAGATAGGGGAATTCATTGGCTACATAGAACTATAATCATTTTTATGTCTCAATATTCAAATTCGGAGGTATGATTTTTTTAATGTGGGCGGAAAAATTTCCTTTAGCAATCCGAGAAAAAATATTTTAATTGCTCTGTCGCTCCGGTGGTCATTACTCGTAAATGGGTTAAATAAGCACACCTCAAAGAGCGCTAAATATTATTTAATAAGCGGGACTAATATTATTATAAAGTTTATTAATTATTGTACGATTTATTTTTTTTTATTTTTTTATTTAAGTCTATTAAGGAAACATACAGTTGTGTAAAAGATCATTTAACATAAGATAGTGAACATAATATAAACCAATTAAGTTCCATTTATACATTTTGGTTGTGATTATTGATTAAGAAGTAGTTAATTACAAGTTATAAAAGTATATATTGTGAGTGAAAACATATTAAAAAGAAATAATAAACAATTCAGAGGTACAATAAAATAATATAATATACAATGCATAGTTTTGATTTAAGTACATTATAAAGTTAGTTTGACTTTAAAAGATTTAAGGGTACAATGGAAAATGTCAATATCGCTTAAGGCATTATAAGTTTTACAGATACGCCCGAGTAAGGAGTTTTGTGCGTATTTTGATTTAAAATGTTGTATATAAAATAGGGTATTCGATCTGGTATTGCGTTCAGGGCAACGAAATGCAATCTTTTCTAACAAGGCTGGGGAATCAATGAGGCAGTTCACAACTTTGTACAGAAATAGTACGTCAGAAATTTTTCTCCGTTTGTAAAGAGCAATATTATTACACTGATGATTTTTAAAACGATACGACAGGTGTTTCAGGAATTTTGTTTGAATGTTTTCAATTCGGTTAATATAAGTTTGGTATTGAGGATTCCAAATGACAGATGAAAATTCGAGATGAGATCTTACGTATGCCATATAAAGTAGTTCAAGTGTAAAAGGTTTATTGAATGGTTTTGTGACGCGTAGAATGAAGCCCATTTGTTTGTAGGCTTTTTTTAAGATGCTTTCAATATGATCTTTGAACAGTAATTTAGAGTCAAGTAATATTCCAAGGTCTCTGATTTTTTCCACTCGTTGGAGGGGAACATGGTTAAGATGGTAAGCATGGATGATTGGGTGACATTTACGTGAAAATGTTATCGCATTACATTTATCTATGTTTAGAAATAATTGGTTTTCTATGCAATATTCATTAATTCTATTAACATCTTCTTGTAATTTATTACAATCATCTTCTGAGCTTATGCATTTGTATATTTTCATATCGTCAGCGTAAAGAATGAAATCAGAATGATTGATGACATGTTTGATGTCATTAATATACAAAGTAAAGAGCAGGGGCCCCAAAATAGAACCTTGCGGTACCCCCGAGGGAATAATTATTATCTGCGACATATAACCTTTTAGAGCAACAGCTTGACTTCTATTTCTTATGTAAGATGAGAACCATCTGAGAAGATTCCCGCTTATACCAATTTTTTCGAGTTTATTTAAGAGTGTATCATGATTCACCTTGTCGAAAGCCTTAGAAAAATCAGTGTAGATAGAATCAACCTGTTTCTTTTTATCCATAGAATTAAGAACAAAATCGGTGAACTGTCCCAAGTTTGATTCAAGAGATCTGCCTTGAAAAAAACCGTGTTGTTGGGGGTTGATAATTGTGTTTTTGCATAAATTAAAAAGTTGGTCATAAACGATTTTTTCCATGATTTTACTTAGGATGCATAACTTTGATATAGGCCTGTAATTCTCAATGTTGTGTTTATCCCCCTTTTTGAAAACTGGTGTTACAAATGCTTTTTTCCAAATTGTGGGAAATACGCCTTCTTTGATAGAAAGTGTAAACAGTAATGTCACAGGAGTAACAAGTTGTTCAGCACAATTAAAAATAAAAATTGGATGTAGTTTATCGCATCCGGCGCTTTTTTTTGTGTTGATATTTTTTAAATATTTTAATACTAAAGTTGTATTAATATTAATAGAATTCAGATGTAATGAACTTTCATTATTGTTATTGCTAATATCTACACTATTCGTAGAAATATTTTTAGATTGAGAGGGGATAAAAACAGATTGAAAATAATCGTTAAAAAGATTGCAAATTTCTTGCCCATCGCTTGATGAGAGGTTTCCATGGAACATGTTATTAGGTACATCAGACGAGGTTTGTTTCGATTTCACGAAAGTCCAAAAATATTTCACATTATTTTTTATGTTGAACTCAGCATTATTTATATAACTTGCATAACATTCTTTTTCAATTTTCTTTTGGCGAGTCCTGAGTAACGAGAATGTGTGGTAATCAGAGAGTTGTGAATATTTTTTAAATTTACGGTGAAATTTTAATTTTTCTTTGATGATTTTTATTAAGCAAGAGGTATATATACCAAATGGGATATTTTGGAGACAGATTAATGGTTCGTGATGGAACGTAACGGTCTATAGCTTCATAGATAATTTCATAGAATTTGTTAGTAGCTTCTTCTATGCACATTTTACTGAGAATATGTGACCAGTTAATTTCTTCTAGAAATTTATTAATCTTAGTGTAGTCAGCTGAGTTAAACAATAAGACTTGCCGTGATAAATGTTTTAAACTGGGATCCTTTTGAAGTATTATCTCGATTTGTAATGATTTGTGATGTGAGTCTTCGGTAAGAAAGGGAGAACAGCAGGGCAGTAATGTACAGTTTAAATTACTTATTACTAGATCGAGAACGCGTTTGTTTATGTTTAATATGTTGTTATATTGGTAGAAGTCACAGAGTGAAAGGAAATCTATCACATAAGTACTCGCTTCGTCGGTGGCTGGTAGTGGAGTCATTATTCAGTTATAACTATTTTTATAGTCGCTAACACTGTTTCGCCCGAGTTTAGATACACAATTTTTTTACAATTATTGTTATTATTGAAAATACAGCGTCTTGCCATCGATATATCAGTATTAAAGTCGATTGATGTCCGTAGCTCATGATGAAAGTGACATTGCGATCTGAAAATAGTTCCAAAAAAAGTTCAGTAAAAAGTTCTCCGACCCTGCTCTGAAGGCAACTAGAGGAAGACAGAAGCGGAAGGATGGAGGCTGTTGGGCCTAATGCCTTCTAACTAGAACCTCCGAGCACTATGCTAATAAATAACAACGAAGGTCTGAAAGTTTAAAAAAAAATTGTCCCCGCGGAATATAAATAAGCTTTTAAGTGACTTACATAATTATTGTTTGAAGTAAATGTAAGTGCTTTGTAGTTTTTTTTTTTAATGAAGACCAACATTTTCGGATTTATAATAGTCTGAAAATATTTGATATCTCCTTGCTTTTATAATTTTTATTTTTAAAAATTTTGTTTTATATTATAGAAACAAACAAACAAACAGTAAATGAGTTAGGTGCTCCGCTGACGAGGCAACTGAAACCAAACTAAAACCGGCTGGTTTCTATGTCTTGATTGGTCAAAAAGCTTGTTTAACCACAGACGAAGAACAATCAGCTGACAGCTGGCAACTGCCGGCCACGGCAATCAGCATTGCGAGTCGCGAGTCACCGCTTGCGTTACCATTGGCAACGAGTTTTTGAGTGATTGTGTAGTGTGCGGGCCATCACATTGTCATACAAAGACAGTTGCATATTGACAGTTTTCAGTTGCAACAATTTGCAGATATTACGTAATATTTCATGATGGGGGGTACTTACGATGTGTTTCTTTGTGTCTTGTGGAATTATATTTAGTAATTACCATTTGTGGCATTTATATTTAGTAATTGCCAGTTGATGTGCATATTGTGTAGGTGTGTGTATTGGTGAGTATGCATGTAGTTATGAGAAGTGGTCTGTAAAGGAATATATATGCGCATTAAACAGTTTATATCATTGATATGATGCTCCTCTTAAATTTAGGCAATGAATCCCAGGAAATGTCGTAGAGTAGAGCACGGTTAATCGGCGAATTATTTATTTATTTTATGTTTTATTTATTTCTATATATATATATATTACAAACAATACAATACAAAATGATCCTTTGTCTGTCCAACTAGAAAGGATTCCCAATTCAGGACAGCCTAATTGTATATTTAGTACATAATATTCTTACAATGGAATGGCGATTCTGTCAAGACAACTTTTGAGAACATTAGTAATTGCATTCGTAGTGACGGGATGGTTTCTTATTAGTTCCTGTGTTTTTTTTGTAATTTAGCGTGTGGAATAGTGCTGTATGACGTGTACGTCTTAAAGCAGGGGTGTTACGGATATTCGCATTAATTCAGACATCGTCATCCGCATCAATTAATGCGCAGCTTTTACGGATGCGGAGTGGCGCGTGCCTCGCGCGCGTTTGCTAGTTGCTATCTTCGTTGAATGAAGATAACTGACCAATAGGAAGGCACACATTGGTGACAAGATCCTACAGGTTTTGTTTGTTTTGTTTTAGTTATGGATGTGATTCCCATTGTGAATCAATTACAGTGTTTATTTACTGTGTTTATCCAAGTTTTTTACGTGGATAATGAATATTTCAATTTAAATATTAAGTAAAAAAGTACATAAAAATGCCGCCACTAATAAAAAGCAGTATTAAATAAATGTTTTCATTATAAAGCTTTAGATTTAAAACACTTTATTTAGACTAAGACTTAACTGTTTATGTTTTGTTCTCAAAATATGATTAAATAAAACATATTAAAATGAAATCGATTTTCATTTATTTATATACTTAAAATTGAAATATCTTTAAAAATACTGTAATCCGCATCCGCATCTGCGGATATAAACCTCCAATAATCCGCATCTGCATCTGCATCCGCGGATGTCAAAATTTTTGCATCCGCAACAACCCTGTCTTAAAGGTATATTGAAATTAATTAAGGATAGAAGTTCGGTACAGTCGGGTTTATTATTTAAAATTCTGTATATACATGTAATAAACTGTATATAACAGTTAAATAAATGTTATGAACTGTATGTGAACTACGTATATAACCGTGTATAAACATATATTATGAAATGTATATAATGTTACTTGTGAAATGATGGAGGACTAACAAAGGATTAAACTCACGAAAATACATTTCGTTCGAGTGCTGCTCAGTCTCCTACAATCTCAATTTCTGTCTGATATTTTGTTAGACCAAAGCAATGAGCATGACTTGTCCATTTGTAACGATTACATATTTACGAAACACCAACGGGAGCGGGGAAACTTAAATCACCAGTTTAGACAACTAGAAACAATTCTTAGCCATCGTAAATAGAATAGTAAAGTGTGGGTTACAAAGGAAATGTTGGCCCAATGACGATGGTTTTTCGGGGCACCTTTCATTGAATGCCGCAAGAAAAACATTTTAAAACGCTTGCAACGCAAACTCCCAAAGATGTTCGTTAAGATAGGAAAACCTATCAAACGGATCGCCATTTTACACAATAGGGCATTTTCACAAACGAGAGATTCTGTTGAAAATGTATGGAATATTTAAAGATAATTTTTCTGATATTAATCATCCTACTAAAATTTTTAGTTTTTTTGTTTTCATTCTAATGTATTAATTTAAAAAACGATAAAAAATCGACAAAACCTGTCGATTTTTCACGAACATGGCACCAAATACGCACGTCAACAAACAACAAACTATTACTGTCAGAATTTTTTTAAACCCGGTTAACGCTTATGACGTCACACGAGAGCCTCGCCCCAAGATATTGTTTTGGCGGTAATAAAAAAATGGGAAACTTAGACTCGCTGTAGAAAATTAGTTCGTCAACATAAAAATAAAATAAAATGCCATAATAATCGTAATTTTTTTAAGCAACAAATAACCTGGGAAATACCCCATTCAAGTGTTGTTTATTTCAAATCGTCCTATTTGCAAAAAAAAGTAGGTTAAGGGAGACCTTTTGAACTCTCCAGCTGGACTCTCGATCTATTTTGCCTTACACCGCAGTAGGAGGGATGGATTCATACGTCCATCACTCATGACACATAGACCCTAGATTCCTACCCACCCCTCATAACTTTTTTCTTCCCAGAATTTCCTCTCGTTCCTCTCCCTAAATATACCCCCGAGCAGGATCTCCAAAGATGACATAGACCCTGAGTGAATTTATTATGTGGAGATAATTAAAAGAAATTGTTTGCGATTATCACGATGAAAAACAAAATATTCTATTGTATAAAAACATGGACATTACGAATTACATTTTAGTTAGTGGATTTCTACTTAGTACACGTTTATAAAGAGCTTAATATAAATTATCTGCCTCGTGGAATCTGACAGTTAAACTCTTCTCTACCTGACACTGGCAGACGCCCAAACAACCGACCGAGATACAAAAATTATAATATGCATGGTATTTACCTCAGTAATTAATTTTTATTTCGTGTAGGTTTATTTTAAATCTTTCCAGCCTTCTTGAGTCACGGCGTTGGTAGATGGTTGTCAGTACAGTCCGCCAAGAAATTGTGTACACAAATGGAGGACGCTACGTTAATTTAAATGAAATTATTTAAATGGCAACTCCAAGATTATCGATAGAAAAAAAATGTGACTGAAGCCTTATGGTCCAAATTAATGTCTAATTAATATTGGAATAACTGATTTTTTAAGATTATACCCATAAACGTAATATTAATCATTGAAAAGTAGATAATACTAATAAATCTGAACAAAACACGAAACAGAACAAGACGCAAAAACATAAACAGGAAAACTTTATTATTTTTCTGTGTCTTGTTCTGTTTAATGTTTCGATAGTATTATCTTCTTTTTCAATAATGAATACCTATCATTCACATCAATATCAAACGATGTTCAAAGGAGATGATTCTACGTCACATTTAAATGAAATTAATACATTTGCGTTCAATTATGACATACCTACGAACTTTCTGTCGTTTTTTTTTCGTTGTTTGTTTTTGGGGTGTTATGCCGTGTTGCGCTACCTCCTTCTTTAGCCGACGTTTCGGACAGCGTTGCAGTGTCGGATCTGCCCTGATGATGGACACTGCAATGCTGTCCGAAACGTTGGCTAAAGAAGGAGGTAGCGCAAAAACAAACAACGAAAATGTTTTTGGCCGTGAAAATCTAAAAACGTCTTTAAATCTTTCTGTCGTTTAGTTGATATTTGTATTTTTTTATATTTTACATGTGTAAAAAAAAGTTTCAAGTGGAGAAGTGTGCACTTTTAATGATAAAAAAACCGTTCATTTCTTTTTTTTAAAGAAAGACAAACATACAATAACAATAACAATCTATCAAGTGTGACACACGTCATTTTTTGCTCTCTCAAAGTTGTAGCTTTCCTACATTTAAAACATCAAATTATATCTTTAAACCTCGTAGAATTCTTCAGTGAACTCACTTAAAACTAGCTCTTATATTATATCTAAGGGATTGATGTTGATTTATTGTGAAACCAATAGTATAAAGTCCAGTAAAGTGCAGTTCTACGTTCCCATATTCTAGAGCTACCTACAACCTACAAGTGTGCCCGAGTGTACCGTGCTCCGTCGCTATCAGACGTTGCTATACCTACCTCATCGCCGGTGTCCGAAAATTCAGGGGAGCTCAACCTTTTCAAAATGAACTGTTTCAAGTGCCAACTAACTATTACCGACGGCATCACATGTTACTCCTGCAGTAAGCAGTTTCATTACGAGTGTGGAGGAACATCTGAAACTACATTCAGAAAAGCTAACAATGAGAAAAGGAGAACTTGGCGCTGCACTACCTGCAAAACTTCAACCCAATCATCCGCCACGTCAACCAATCCCATAGAAGATGTAATGGCTGAAATAAAAAAAATATTTTCTGAACTTGCCTCCCTCAAAACCCTTAATAATCAAGTCAAGGAAGACATGTCCGAACTTAAAAAATCCGTCGACTTCAACAACACAAAATTGGATGATTTTTCTAAAAGATTCCAAGCTTTCGAACAGTCTATGAAAAAAGTAGACTATCTGGAACAAGAAGTTTCCTCCCTTCAATCGACTATCAAACAAATGCAAGAAGATTCCAATAAAAGGGAGCAATGGATGAGGCTACAGAATATCGAAATAAAAGGAATACCTGAAGATAAAAATGAAAATATTTCAAACATCGTATCGGATATAGCAAACAAAATAGGCATACTCAACTTTAAAAGTAATGAAATTGAGTTCGCCACCAGAGTCTCGGCGAAAGACCCATTGCATTCCAAAATGATCAAACCAATAATCGTAAAATTCACCACCCGCTCACGTAAAATTGAATTCATAACGGAAATTCGACGAAGAAAGGGAATTAGCACGAAGGACCTTAATTATTCCAGTGACGATAGGAAAATTTACATAAACGACCATCTAACCAGCTCCAACAAAAACCTCCTTTTTCGGGCCAAGGGGATTGCGAAGGAAAAGGGGTACCAATTCACATGGCTAAAAAACAGCAGGATATTTGTGAGGAAAAATCCCACTTCGCCTCCCATATCAATTGCCAAGGAAGAGGACCTAAAGAAAATAGCCTAAATCGATCTGGAATCTCTTCGCGTCGCAAAATATATTTTTCATTTACTCATGTGTCTTCCCATATATTTCCCCCCTCCCTTCATCCTCTCCTATTATTACACTCACCCTCCCTCTTCCATTTTACCATCTCCTACAAACTTTCTAATTCATTTCCAAATCAGTCAAAACGTCTCAAGAACCAACCTGGAATACATATTACCGCATGTTGGCGACCCCCTACACTCCTGACAATCGGACCTACCCGACGGACAATAGCGGTCTCTTTCACACTAATCATCTTTTCTGCCGTGGTAAGCATATTACCTTACACTCATTTGTCAACAAACATCTCACCAAAATACGAACTGAATAATACTATTAACGGTCCCTACCTCAAATATGGATACCTACATCTATCCGTTTATATCAACATCAGAATAATATTATCATTAGCCGGGACAGAGATGCATATTATAAGACTTATATATTATTTTTATTTGAAACTATTTTATGCACTCACACCAAGAAATTACTGTGTTAGATATACTTACTATGTTAAATTGAATGACCACTACAACCGAATTCACTTATTGAAGTTATCATTTATACGTATAACTTACTGCTTATTCACTAATATTTATTCGAATACTCCCCAATGTCTTTAGCAATATATTATCAGAATGTTAGAGGTCTTCGAACCAAAACAACGACGATCTTTCAAAATACGCTTTCAAACGATTACGATATAATCGCCCTTACAGAATCATGGCTCACCAAAGGCATCAGGGACGAAGAAATTTTTGACCCTCGTTACTATGTATACCGTAGAGACCGTGATTACGCTGCCACCGGTCAGTGTCTTGGCGGTGGTATAGTGTTGGCTGTTAAACAAGCGCTGATCAGCGTCGCCCGACCTGAATGGAATTCTTGTGCTGAAGACCTTTGGGTCACCATTCGCACTAATATTACACCTCACCGCTTGGTCCATATATGTTGCGTGTACATCCCCGGAGGGACTCAACATCAATACTTAATTGAAAATTTCCTGAACATGTTATCAGACGTTGTATCAAATAACCCCACGGATTCCTTTATTATCTTAGGTGACTTTAATCTTGCTGAAATCTCATGGATCCAAAATACGCTCACCGCTCGCTATGCAGCTAGTAATTACTCCACTCATGTTAGTAATCATTTTGTAGACTGTATACATTTTCTGAATCTCTCTCAATACAACGGTGAACTAAACTCAAGCGACCACATCCTAGATCTGATTCTCTCAAATCTACAAATCTCCGTCGAATCTAATGATGACCCGCTAGTTCCCGAAGATGCACATCATAGAGCTCTGTCCATTAGTGTGCCATTTCAGGAATCCCCTTCATTGACAAATGCGAAAAGGAAAGTTTTTCTGTACAATCGTGGAGACTACGATTCAATTAATTTCGCCCTTGAACAAGCTGATTGGGCTTCCATGTTCTCTACCTCTAAAATAGAACCAGCGCTTGACAGTTTCTATACGTTTTTGAAATACCTCATAAATCTTTATATTCCTCATAAATTTTTATGGAATTTGAAATATCCACCTTGGTACAATGCGGCCCTTATTAAGGTAACTAAGGAAAAATCTAAATATTTTAGCAAATATAAAAAATACAAAAACCAGGCTGACTATGACGCATTTTCTCTCCTTCGTAAACGGCACAAAGACTTATGTCGGAAAAGCAAATCCCGTTACTTAAGTAATATCGAAAACAATATATCCTCAAACCCGAAAAACTTCTGGAGCCACGTCAAATCCTCTAACACATCCCAAGGTATCCCAAAATGTATGTATTTTGGAGAGGAGAAAGCCAATAATGGAACAGAAATTGCAAACTTATTTTCAAAATATTTCAGTTCAGTCTTTAGTAAGCCCTCCAATCCACTTACCCTTGATCCAACTGACGTCGGGAACCATACATCCAATATAAGCAATATTGAAGTGACACGGGAAATTGTATTAAAATATCTTAAGGAAATTGATACTAACAAGGGTGCAGGTCCTGACGAAATACCTTCAATCTTTATCAAACAATGTGCACACAACCTAGCCTTACCCCTTTCTTTAATTTTCAATCGTTCCCTAACTGACTGCACTGTCCCTATTATATGGAAATCTGCATATGTGTCTCCTATCCTCAAGAATGGTAAAAAAACCGACGTTAAAAACTACAGGCCAATCTCCAAACTTTGTATATTTAACAAAATCCTTGAAAAAATAGTCTATGATCAACTATATGCTGCTCTTAAGCCCAGCCTGAATGCGACACAACACGGTTTCATTAGTGGGAAATCTACAACCACAAATCTTTTAACTTTCACAGAATACCTCCAAGATAATTTAGATAACAGAATACAAGTGGACACAGTCTATACCGACTACAGTAAAGCGTTTGACAAGGTAGATCACTCAACCTTGCTGAACAAGCTTTTAAAGGTTGGTATTCATGGCAATCTTTATCGTTGGCTCTCTTCTTATATCTCCAACCGTAGTCAATTGGTAGTGGTTGCTGGATTTAAATCCGATTCTGTTGCTGTAACATCGGGAGTTCCTCAAGGCAGCCTGTTAGGACCATTATTATTTAATATCTATATCAATGATATTGGTAACTGCTTTTTAAACTCCCAGACCATCCTGTATGCAGATGACATGAAAATCTTCTCACCCATAAAGTCTACCGAGGATTGTCAGAAACTACAAGAGGATTTGGAACGTTTAAACACGTACTGTAACGCCCATGGTCTGGAATTAAATACATCCAAGTGCTTTATCGTACGCTTTACTAGAAACAAAAAAAAAGTTATCCACGAATACTCAATTAATCATCAACCTTTATCCACCAAATCAGAAATTAGGGACCTTGGGGTTATACTTGATAGTAAACTAAATTTCAAAAATCATATCGACCACATAGTCACTAAAGCATCCTCTATGCTGGGTTTCGTAATCCGTTCCTGCAAACAATTCAAAGATCTTGCTACTTTCAAAATACTATATTACTCATACGTTCGTAGTATCCTTGAATATGCATCACAAGTGTGGAACCCAGGCTATACAATACATAAAAATAGAATTGAAAGTGTTCAAAATAGATTTTTAAGGTACCTTAACTTCCGCTCTTTCCGATCGCATGTCAGTAGTGAAGACTCTGCAAAGTTCTTCAATATACAGACGTTGACTTGCCGAAGAAATATAGCAGATTCGGTAATGTTATTTAAAATCATACACAACTTAATCGATAGCCCCGATCTTCTCCAACGCCTATCATTCCATGTTCCATATCGCAACAGCAGACAGTCGCTTACTTTTAATCTCCCTCTTTGCAAGACCAACTCCAAACAAAACTCATTTATCTACAGATCCACACATTCATTTAACTTAAATTATTATCACATTGACATTTTTAGCTCGACTTTACGCGACATAAAACGAAAAATTCACTAAGCAACATGACTCTAAGTAGAAATTCACTCCCTATATATCCCCGCCCTTTGCCTCTTCATCCCAATCCCATGTTTCCTCCTCCCCCTTTTTTTCATATTGTAACTAGTAACTCCTTTTCACATATTGTAACTAGAAAATAATTTAATTAAGAAAACAACCCTACAATGTCACACTTTATCATTTATTATTATCAGTGGAAAGTTCATAATTGGCATAATTAACTATCTTATTAATATATCATTGTATAATCTCAGATTTGCTGTCAACTTTTCCTAATAAATAAATAAATAAATAAATAAATAAATACCCGAGTTACGAATAACCTGACAATATTTGAAAACCTTCTACGAACTACCGCCACAGTAATCGAAAAATGTTGTTTGTGTCGTGATGGCGGACTTAGCCAGCCTAGGAATTGAACACGGGACGCACGGGCGGGACCCATACGCGATGCCAACCCGGTCACTGACCGAATTAAATTAAATATTGCCTTTCCAATCCAATCCAATATTATGTCAAATTCCATAGTCTTATAGTCCATAATCTCACATTTATGTGGGTCGCTGACGAGGCAACTGAAAAAAAACAGTTTGCAACTAAACTCGCTATCCTGTGTATGTCAATGTGATGGCTCGCATACTACACAATTTCTCAAAAACCCTTTGTCAATGCCAACGCAAGCAGTGACTCGAAACTGGCCATGTTAGGTGCTACGATGACAGCTGATTGTTCTTCGTCTATGGTTAAACAAGTTGAGATAATAAACTGAAATCGTAAAATTGAGTAGCGCCGTCATAGATAGGTGCTACGATGACAGCTGATTGTTCTTCGTCTATGGTTAAACAAGTTGAGATAATAAACTGAAATCGTAAAATTGAGTAACGCCGTCATAGAAGATGGTTGGACAAAGGCGCTCCGCTGACAAGGCAACTGAAACCAAACTAAAACCGGCTGGTTTCTATGTCTTGATTGGTCAAAAAGCTTGTTTAATCATACATGAAGAACAATCAGATGATAGCTGGCAACTAGCAACGGCCGGCCAAGGCAATCAGCAGTGCGAGTCGCGAGTCACCACTTTCGTTACCATTGACAACGAGTAATTGTGTAGTGTGCGAGCCATCATATTGTCATACAAAGACAGTTGCCAGTTGACAGTTTTCAGTTGCCTCAGTGAGCGAATGGCGTTAAATCTACGACAGTTTGATCTAAAATCGGTGTTATTCGGTGTTGCCATAGTAATGAACATTTTTAGTTTCATTTTATTAAATTCCATTTTACACATTATCTACGGAGTGTACTTATGTACGTGGTGTGTGTTTACGCCTCGCCTTTGCCAGATTAGTCATTACTTGCCAGGTAAAGGCTCCGTCAAACAGAAGGCGTACTTACCGCGCGTCAAGGCGTCAGCGTAACGTCGCGTACTTTCTATTTGAACGGCTTCGACGCGCAAGCCAGCGCGTTCGGCGCCAGTAACTGTCAGTCGGTCTTCGCCACGATGTCCAGCGATTCAGATGAAGATAAGTTGTTACTGGTGTGTGCATTATCATGTTCCCGTAGTAATAGAATATGGGTGCATGATATTAATAAGAAGAGGAAAGAATTTGGAGAATATCTTTAGAATATTTATTCCGGGAGCTTTCATCACATGAAGATCGCTTCTTTCAATGGCACGAGAGTACTTCGAAGAATTGCATTCTTTTCTGCAACACCAAATAAGCAAATGCACCACAAATGCACTGTTCCTAATGTCATACAAACAAGGATGTTTTCGGACACATTCAATTAACTTTTCAGCAACCATTTCTACCACAGTCAAGCAAGAACTTCCGGCGTCAAAGGAAATTTTGTAACAAAAATACAACGTGGCGTTCTGCCGCGGCGGCAGAGTTTCGCGTATTGCTACACGCTCGCTCTGTTTGACCGGCATGTTTGACATGTTCAGTACAACACAAAGTTGCGTTATACGTCCGGGACGTTTAAACGCCTTGACGCGCGTAAGTACGCCTCCTGTTTGACGGAGCCTTAACACGGGTTATTATGTTTTCAGATCATTATTCAAAGGATGACGCGTGCATATTATATTACGCACTTATCAGTTTTGTGGAGGGGTGGCTAACAACCAACCACCGCGAGGTTGGAAGTTATATTCCAAGGGTGTTGTTTTACGTATTTTAAAAGTGATATTTTGTAGTATCTGTTACAGTTTGTGTCTATGTCGTGAAAATATTTTAACTGGATGACTCCGTTGAAAATCTTTACTGTAACTCGAGTTTTTTTTAACCCTTTATTAACAACCAGGGATTGACAAAATTCGAATGTTTGACATTAAGACACATATTAATATTTTAGGACCTGTTATAACTCATTTTATCAACATAATTTTATCACAAGCAGTGATACCAGATGAACTAAAAAGTAGCATCATTAGGCCAATTTACAAAGAGGGCAAACATACAGATATTCAAAATTATAGGCCAATAAGCATATTGCCAGCCCTTGAAAAAATACTTGAAAAATACATTTCCATAAAACTTAACAAATATTTAGAATCTTTGTCTTTGTTAGATCCCAACCAGTATGGATTTCAAAAGAAAAAAAGCACAGAAATGCTGCTTCAGGAATTTTCGAATCACATAAATTATGAATTAAATTTTTAAAAACATGTGCTGGTTTTATTCATAGATAACTCTAAGGCATTTGATACCATTGATACAAATAAACTATTAGAAACATTGGAGGCAATAGGAATTAGAGGAAAGCTACTAGTTTTATTAAAAAATTTACTAACTGATCGACAAATAAGAGTAAAAATTCTTAAAAAATTTAGCAAAAGAAAATTTATCTCAACAGGTGTTGCACAGGGGTCAATTCTAGGGCCAACCCTTTATATTATTTACGTCTCAATTATGAGAAAATTGTTTTCATTTGTTAAGGCTCAGGTTTTACGGTAACATTTTGGAAATTTATTCAGTAATGAGTGGATATTTGAGGGGAGAGGTCGCGCGCTCGCATTGCAGTTCCGTCAAGCAATTAATGGGGAAATGGGTGTTATACAAGCAAAGTAGAAATTAAATAATTAATCATTTTATCGTATAAAAATGAATGTTTCTTTGTTTGTTCCTCGTGCGGAACCTAAAGCATTTATCCGATAGCGATTTGTCGTGTATGAAATTATTTCCTATCTAGCGTTATGAAATTATTTTCTATACCATTTATCCGATTGTGATGAAACTCTGGTGAGTTGTTATGTGCACACCCGCCAATGTTTCTATAAATAATAGTGAGCTCTGGCGTCATGAAATTTGTTAAAAAATACATAAAAAATTAATGTTTTTTTGTTTGTCCCTTATTCGGTACCTAAAGCATTCATCTGAGTGCGATGAAACTTTGGCGGATTTTTCGTGTACGTGTACATGCCCTTGAAGGTTTCTATATATATTATAGTGCAAGTGAGCTCTAGCGTTATGAATTTATTTCCTGTACTATTTATCCGATTGTGATGAAACTTTTGTAAGTTGTTAAATGCACACCTTCGTAATTCCTTATACGGTACCTAAAGCATTACTCCGATTGCAAAGAAACTTTAATGATTTGTTGTGCACATACCTTTAATGGTTTCTATATGTAGTGCTGAGCTCTGGCGTTATAAAAAATTTCCTATACCATTCATTCGATTGCGCTGAAACAATAGGTGATTTGTTGTGCACACGCCCGCGAAGGATTCTATATACATATAGTGGTGAGCTCTGACGTCATGAGATTTGTAGAAATAATTACAATATTTCCTTCTCATCCCCATTCACCTTCAGCCACACAACATACCCCAATTGGGGATGCCATAGTCTCACTGACTCCAGACGGGAGCAGGTGGGACGTTTGTTAGGTATTCATATAAAAAAAGGAGTGCCGGACGTATGAATCCATCTCTCCCACAGCGGGGCAAGGCGATGAGTCGAGAGAGTCAAATAAATTTTGGGTAATTTGTACACGAGCTGCCAATAAGAAGGAACAGCCTCAGGAGCACACGTGCTTCAAGAATTATTCAGGGTCGTCTACCGCGATGGAATCCTTGTTCTACCATTATTTCAGACATGGAAGATGCTTCAGAGAGGAACTAGCGTCATTGATCCCTTCAGCACCGGTGCAAAGTCGGGAAACACGCCAAACGCGCGCCCAACATATATACACGGTCGAAATTTCTCACATGAGAACGGGTCGCTTCTACCACTCGTTCTTGAGTTCAACAGCTCAGCTGTGAAACGATTTGCCGGCCTCTGTGTTTCCTCCTTCATACAATATGGGTCTCTTAAAGACAATTTTTCTCCGGGCCTCCTGTGCGAAGTTATATATAAAAATAAAAAAAATATTCTACTATTATTGTTGAGAGGTTTAAAAATTCCGTACGACTAACACTGTTTAACACAAGTACTAAAGATAAAATTAATATCATTCTAAAATCCACAAGTCTTGGCAATTTTTGTAGGATATTATGCTGAATATTTGCATACCAAGTTTATATTTAGTTGATTTTATATCAATTTGAATTAAATTTTGTGATTTTTCGTTTATGTGCGTCATTCTACTTTTTGTTTATCTGATCTAATATTTTGAAATATATTCTTTCTTGAGTACGAAAAAATTTGTCGAAATAAACTTTCAAAAACAAAACCACCTTTTGTCATTTCTATTGCACGTACTTAAAAATATTTGTCCCAACTTTATTTTATGATCTCCCTTTATTCACACCCATTATTTTCCGGTAATATTATAAATACTGTTATTACCATTTTATAAACCATACAATCTACGTCAAAACACCATTAGATTCAAAGTCTCATTGAGTAAAAAACGGAGACGTCAAAAAAGGTTCAGGGCGTAAAAGATGTTTCTATCTATCCATTCCATTGCTAATATGATTTTTTGTCTGTCTAACTGTATCCATTATCTAGTAAACAAATTCAAATTTTATAGAGCAAGTGTATTTTTTATTTCGTACTTTATCAAAATGCTAAATGGTTTACCAATTTGGTGTCAATCTTACCCGAGTCTGCCCCATAGACGGCTAAAATTGTAGTTCGCTAGCGGGCCGTACAAGTACCAAAAATACCTAACTGCAGTCAAGCCGAGTTTTGATACCCCCCCCTTAAACATTTTGTGTATGCAGACGATACGGCACTCGTTATATCGCACGAAGACCTGGTTACTGCAATGAACCTTATGCAATATGATTTTATTGCCCTTCTGAAATGGTCGCACGATGCAGGCCTCTTAATAAATTCCAAAAAAACAAAAATTATGCACATCAGATCTCCACACGCCAGATGTAATGTAATTCCTTCATTGTATACGCACACATTTGACTGCATACATAAAAATGTTGCACAGCCCTGTTCATGTGAAACCATTGATTTTGTCAAAAATTATGTATATTTGGGTGTTACTATTGACTGCTATATGAAATGGGATGTACACATTGTTAATGTTTGTAAACGTCTACGAGCTATCGTGGGTAGGATTTATAAAATAAAATATTTCGTGCCTATAAGTACTTTAAAGCTAATTTACTTATCTCTGGCTGAATCCACTATACGTTATGGAATTACTTCTTGGGGACATTCTTGTAAAACTAATATAAGCTATATACAAACATTACAAAACTTCCTTATAAAATTGTTAATCCATAAATATGCCAATCGACACAGAAGTAACATTAAATTAATCTACAAGTCTCTGAATGTTTTACCTGTCAAAGGATTATTGTTTTATAATATTGTAAGTCAACATGTTGTATTGTCTGATTCATTGTATAGGGAAAGGGTTTGCCATAAACATTATACAAGATTCACTCACAATGAAGGATTGGTGGTTCCGAAATGTACCAATAAATATGGTGAAAGAACTTTAAACTATATTGTACCCAAAATATTTAATCGACTACCGATGACAATTAAAAATAATAACATGTATACTGCTAAAGTTAAATATAATCTAAGGAAATGGCTATTGGATAATAATGATTTATACTGATGCCCCACTGAAGTCCTTGTATTCCAAAATGAAATTCACATTCCTAGGAAATGGAAAAATAATTACTTTGTAATACCTAACATACCTACCTTTATCTATGAAACTATTGATGTACTTAATGATTATACTAATTTGTTCATACATTTATTTTTACTTGCTTATTATATGTATAAGGCTTATGCTGCTATTTATGTATGAAAACTTTTCTGTAATTTTACCAACTTATGTATTTATGAATCATCATACACCGTTTAAATTGTATCATGTAATTGTATAAAATGTTGTCTCTATGTCCCTGCTGACAAACTACATAAGTAGTTTAGCGGGTTTAATTGTAAAAAAAAAAAAACCGTTTGAGTGATTTTTTTAGCTCTTTTAATTGTAAAAAAAAAAAACCGTTTGAGTGATTTTTTTAGCTCTTTATTAACCTATTATTTGCGAAATTTTGCACACCCGAGTTAACTCGGGAAACTTTGTACTAATAGTAGTAGTAGTAAAAGTGTGTGTTTTTCGTGATTTTTTTTGTGATTACTGAATTCATTTATCTTAATAGTACGAATAGCATATACATACAATATATAAAGTTTTTTTTTTAATGAAAGTTTCGTGTGACACCTTTTAATAATTTTAAATATTATATTATTTTACAAAGTTATATAAGTATTTGAGATATACTGTTGAAATATGTTTATTTGTATTTTTGAATTCAGTGTATTTTTTAAATTAAATTAATTATTGACATCGATCCACCCTCCGATGTTTGCATTACTATGCACACACAATGTCTTACGACGGATCTCTCATGGGTTTTACTAACTTCCTACCGATTTCTTACATGGTACAGGTATAAAACATTATTGTCGCGTGACACGTAAATTCAACAACAGAACTGTAAACTGTACGGCTGTGTCAGATGTAATATTTTGATGTAGATAGCAATCACACTATGATGGGAACTTCTCAATAAATCCTGGTTCGTCTTACAAACTGTTTAGTTTATTTACGAAATACAATGTAAATAGACCTGCGCTAAAGCGACTAGCTTCTACTGACTGGTAGGTAAATGTGAGCCCGCAGAGCGCTACACTGCCGACTATACCCAATCCTAGGAACAACTATAACCTCCCGCCATCTGACGGAACCTAGTGAAAGCTTTATGACTTCTGCCATCTATCGCTAAACCACTGAACCTATTTGTCAATATACTACATTTACCTAAAACGTTTGAAGTTTTTAACCTCTTAAAAAAATGTTATTCTTTAAGATAGTAATCTATACATACATTCCCCACGCCGAAACGGTTAATTATTTGAAATTCCCTCGATAGAAATAAAACGTAAAGTATGCTCCGAAAATTATTATTTACACGTTTGTTTCTGTTATTCTACAAGTTTCACCATTCACAATATTTCATTAAATGCTACATAACACAACCCCCACGAGATTATTGCTCTTTTTTAAACGAGTCGTGTTTTATTAAACATTTTCACAATTTTCGCATGAATTTTATTGTTTTTTTAATATTAGCGCGCTCCCTCTAACATTCGTGCTGTCGTATCTCTCTTCTTCTTCTGTTTGAGCGGGTTAGCGCGGCCTTTTACTAACTCCGTGGCCGATGCAGTCTTGAATCGCAAATTTAATATGTTCTCTTATTTTTTCTTTATTCACCCTTGTTAAAAGGAATGGCCGAGATGGCAAACAGAACGGAACGGTAATACCTCCGCGACACAAGTCGTAAAAATAGCAAATGTTGCCTTGTTCGTTTGAGTGAAACATATTTCCCAATTTTTATAGCGGACATCTGCGAATCGTCTCCCTCGTATCTTCAGAGTTTTCTTGGGTTTTATGTCCTGCAGTTTGAGGGATGTGTAGGCACCTACCTTCGTAGGTAATAAATAAAGGCTGCGTTTATCACAGCCTTTCTGACGCTGCTCAGGATATGAGGTCCAATAAAATATTTATGTTGTGATAAAACATAATCGGTATATTCTTCTTTTTGATGTGCTACGTCTCTGGCCAAATAGTATACAGCTATACTTAACCGATAATCACTCTCCTAACATTTAGTAGTCATATTATAAACATCGAACCACAGACCGCTAGTTAGCTACTAGCTACCACATAATAGCCCGGTATTTCAGTTCATTTTAAGCTCGGCTTGGTTGGAATGTCGAGCTTAGCACGGCATGGAACATAATCCGTGTGTAGGTCGAAAGGGTAGATTTCACCAATATTACATGTTTTGTCTATGACTTTAATTTCATTTTTATTTGAAAATGAAACTACCGTTAAGGCGTCTACGTGAGTGATGTATCTAAGCTCTCTACTGTGATCGTCATCGGGACATATCTATGCACCGGGAGATCATGATATTATGATCACGTTCTTTCAAAAACGACTAAAACAACGTAACTTACGTAAATTTCGGTGAGATGCAATTTCTTGCCTAAACGTCAAATTTGGAAAGTGACTACTAGCGCCTGTACGTCTAAAAATGGAACTATTCTGCGGCTTTTCAAGGCCTAAGTTGCAGGTTTAGCCCGCTTAAATGTGAGCGAGGAATGTCGTACATAGCGAGAATACAGATTGACTGATATACCGGACAATAGTTTACTGCACAGTTTATTTAATACACTTTTTTTTTACGAAATTCAGATCCGTGCGTAGGTATCCCTATTGCGTATTGCTATTGCGAGTATTGCAGCTAACTCATAAATTATATTTTATATAAACACGCATCGTAGATCTACATAATAACATTAGGTACCTATACCGTTACATTGGTTTTTTTAATTCATCTTCCAGGTGCGAATTGTGCAGATTGAATCATTTAGCGTGCTGATGGGTGTCCCATGACATCCATAACCCCAACATTACATTAATAACCTCACAAAGAACCTTTCATCAATGATTTTAAATTATGCAATATTTTAGTGCAGGTTCATGGTGCGAATTATTGTACTTTTCGTCAACTTTTTGTATTTTTATAGGATCAAAGGCTCGCTTACTGTTCCTTTGTTTGTATGTCATAAATAACCTTACATTCGTGTTGTTTCTCATTACAATAAACGTTTAATTGTCCCTCTCTATTTCGTTAATTACACGAAATGGCGATAGTCTTCATTATAATGTCAATTATAAAAATTTAGGCTACAACGACAACGGTTATCAAAAATAACAATATAGTAACTTGGGTTCAGTGAACTTGTGACATATCCGTGTTATTTGATTCGTCACAAACTCTAGAACTCGGATTTGTTTTTCAAAATTGGAACTGTTTGTTTGAAGAATTCAGACAAGCGATAAAGTATCTTATCTTTAACATAACAATATTTTATCATAATTTTTTTTATTGCCTTTTTCAAAATGTACTTTATAATATCTCTGACTTTTCACGGGTCTGTGCTAGTACGAATAATTGTTTTCGGTAACATCTATTGACGAGACAAATATTTTGGCTTTCAATGTAACGTCTTTTAAATGTTTGAACCGATAAAAAGTAATGCTGGCAATATTCTAAGAACGTGCTTCTATTCTTAAGTTCACTTTAACTCTATTCTAGTACACCCAGCTAAAGAAGGGGTTTATCTAAACTTTCATATAAATCACTTTCATTTCCATTCATATTAAATATCCACAGGGAGAAAAATGTTATTCTAAAATACGATCATTTTATTCGTAAAAACGGTTAAAAACGGGACTGAAGTTCTTACGAACAAATTAACAGTGTTTCAATGTTCATTGGCGGAAACATGTAAGAATAATTTGTTGGTATACGTAATTTCGTACGTATACGAACTAATTATTCTTACTTCCCGCCAATAAACATTGAAACACTGTTAATTTGTTCGTAAGAACTTCAGGAAACATGTAAGAATAATTTGTTGGTATACGTAATTTCGTACGTATACGAACAAATTATTCTTACTTCCCGCCAATAAACATTGAAATACTGTTAATTTGTTCGTAAGAACTTCAGTCCCGTTTTTAACCGTTTTTACGAATAAAATGATCGTATTTTAGAATAACATTTTTCTCCGTGCAGGGACCCATCGCTTCGATAAATCACTGAGTACTCTGACCGATGCAATTGATTCAAATACCAACTCTCAACCGAGGCGTCTCCAATCAATAAAAAAATGTATCAATCAATAAAAAAACAAACACATTTTTACACGTATTTTCTCCCTTTCCCTGAAATTCAGTAAATTCGTGAAGTTTGAAAATATGGAATTAAAGCGAGTTCTTAAAATATTGTTCCCAAAAATGATAAGGTCAGGCTTAACAAAGTACATACAAAGCTTTTGTGCTCTTAAATATACTAGTTTTGTACCTACTCTTTAATTAAATTAAACACTGTAATTATTTTCGCATTAAAATGAAAGCGAGTTTTCCGTCCGCTAGTTTCGTTCTATAAGATAAGCTGCATAATAGCTCAATTTAAAAATAAATTATATCGAATAACTGACATAATAAATTAAACAAGTAATATTTGGATGATTTGAATAGCGACGTTTTTTTTTAAATATCACCACAACTACGCTGTACAAATATATATTTTAATGCTCTATCTTATTACTAACTATTGGCCAACGTGATCCTGCGTTAAAATTTTAATATTATTTATATGATTTACAGGCAGATAATATACGTGTCCATACTTACCTGGAAGGTCACTTGATATTAACACTGTTTATTAGATACATTTAAATACACTTCTGCACGCAGAGGACATAATTGGAAACGCTTGTTTTTGGAGATGCTATTATTTAATCCTGGTATTTACTAAACTGATTTGATAGCTGTAAATTGTTTTTCTACGTCTTTAAAATCGGAAAGAAAATTGTGGGATATTGGATGGCTGTCACAGTATTTTTTCGGTATTTTGATTGTTGTGTCTTGGGTATTTTAGCGAGGTCGCACGCCGGACATACATTTGTGTTACGATAAATTTAGCGCCACATTTTAAACGCGACACATTTAACGCCCCCCTATGTTTGCGGGACACATTTGTAGCGTGTGCAGTTTGTGGCGAGACGTTAGCCGCGCTACATGAATTCAAGATCGAACGCGGTCGTTTTTTGTGGCGCAGTGGTTTGCAAAAATGAAAGACAATATTGAATTTTATGTGGAGTTTATTGCAGAGGTGGAAAACAACCCTATTTTATTTTATTTTATTTTATTTTATTTGGAAAACCGACAGTTATAACATTTTATAAAGTATAATAAAACATGGGTAAATCATTTAACCAATAAAAGGTTTCCACTGAAGTATCTTAATTTTTTAGTGTAAACAAAGAAAAATAGTTACATTAGCACATGGGGATGGGATGGTGGGAGGGAAGGGAAAGGGATGGATCTATTCTGTGTAATTAGTAGGGTGTTATATAACCATGGACTCACTGATTATAGCAATAGACGGCTTACAGAAATCATCTGGACCAAAATTGTAACTCTTGGTGTAACTCTTGCAATTACCGTAAATTGCAGAATCTTGATTAAACGGGTAAACCCAATAATGTCTTTTTTCTCATTAATTGCCAAACCGAGAAATCCGTGTCGTCAGATGATGTCGACATTTTCGAGTTTAAGCCACAACTGTGGTCTACAAGCAAAAATGTAGCATGCATATTGTGGCGATGTAAATGTTGCTTGCATGTGGCGTGTGGCTCCGGTGTGCGGCCTCGCTAAGCTTTATTTGAACTTAATCTAGATATTATCACCGGCCCTCAGTGAAATTCATCACATAAATGCTCGTGTTTTCCTGAATAAAATAGGATATTTGGAGAAGAAATGTTAAATTGATGCAGAGTTCGTATGCTAGTATATTTTACTCAGGAAACCTATTTGCTCTGGAGTGCCGATTCTTTCAAATATTGTTTGCTAAAGGCTGTCAATCGTAAATGCTCTACGCCCATAACGGGAAAATATGGGACGTTTTTTTACAATTTGGCTCTTATCCAAGTTAAAATCCTCAGATAAACTACCAATAGAAACAGTGCAGTGAACTTTAAAGGACGCGTTTAGACGAATGTTAAAAACCAGTCCGCAGTCATTTTCTGAAAAAGTGCTCGCTTGATGGATCCGGGCAGATTTTAACCGTTGGAGCATAGATGCATAACCGTTGGAACCATAAACCGCGCGCACAAAAGTATCGCCAACATCGTTTACCCATACTAATATTATGATACAAACCAAACACACAACTTTCATTGCATAGCCTTTCTCAGTTCGCTCTTATGTTTTCTTCTTCCCACAACATGAATCTCCTCCTGAATGGAGTAAATGTAAAAATTATTAAAGATCTTTGGATAGCAATTATGTAAGCTTATTTTGAGTTACTAGTACTATCCATGTTTACATATTTGTATGCTCTAAGATTTATTTTTTTACTGTATAATAGTATTTTTTGCATCTAATACTCAACGCGCGATGAGAACATTTTGTAAGGAGATTGATGACTTTACTTTTATTTTGCTTCTTTCTTTTTTATATGTATTATTATTTGTTATCACTCTTTTTTATGTATGTATTATTATTTGTTATCACTCTGTTAAAATAATAATTAAAGATTGTTTCAAAGATTTGGACATTGTTCATAAAATGGTGTGAGTCCATCACGGCTCAAATAACAATTATTCCTTCAATGGGGCTAAGGGAAACTTGGCCCTCTTATAATCTTGATAATAGAAACTATGTCACAGCAATTCTCATAGACCTTCAAAAAACCTTTGACACCGTGAGTCATGAAATACTGTTAAAAAAGTAGAAAAAACAGGCGTTACCGGTCTAGCTCTCAAACTCATCAAATCCTATCTATCCAACAGAAAACAATATGTCAACATAGGAGATAAAAACAGTCAGCTCGAGAGTATAAAATATGGAGTTCCGCAAGGATCCATACTGGGACCACATTTATTCCAAATATACGTAAATGACATCTGTCAAACTACATGGTGAAATTTTCTTATATGCAGATGACACGGCAATATTTTTACTTCGGCAAAAACTTAGAAATTACATTAGAACAATCTCAAACGGACCTTGACATACTAAACAGTTGGCTAATAAAAAATATATTAACAATAAATATTACAAAACCGGTTACATGATCCTAAGCTCACCTAAAAGAATAATACCGTCGCATAAACCATTACAAATAGAAGAAAGAGACCTACATATTCTGGATAGCGTAAAATATCTGGGCTTATATATATCGATAAATATTTGACATTTAAACAACATATAGAAAAACTAAAAACAAAAATCATCACACTAGTTGGTGTATTTGGTAGAATTGCTCATCTTCTACCAACAGAGATAAAGAGGGGTTTATACTTTTGCTTAGTACAGTCCCACCTAAATTATTTAATAGAGATATGGGGAAACACATTCATTACGTACTTAAACGACTTACAAATAATACAGAACAAATTTTAGTTATTAAAAAACTTTTCAATTATAACCCAGATACTCCCACAAAAAAACTATACCAGGAATTGGACCTTCTGAAAATAAGAACTTTGTACGAATATAATACTTGTCTTTTAATCTACAAGTACAAAATGGACTTATACACACAAACACAACATTTATAAAAACGTCACAAATACACAAGCATTGTACTAGACACTAGACAACAAAATAAACTGTTCACAAATGCTTTTAAAACTGAAAGTGGCAAGAGAAGCATTGGCCACGAGGGTGTTTAAATTTATAATCTCCTTCCAGACTCCCTAGAAACGGAGAAAAGTGTAAATATATTTAAAGGAAAACTATGTAACCTTAAGTTAAATTAATTTTATTACTTTACACCTACTTAAGTTAAGAAAGTGGAATGTAAATTTCTTTTAAATTAATAAATGAAAAAAATAACTTGTTTCATAAAAGAAAGCTCTAAAATTCACTGAAGCGATTTCGTGAATTTTATTTAATAATTTTCCCGTTTTAAGTACTTGCCCTGAATCAGTATCAGGTATCAACGTATCGCGTTCATGTCGATTTGATTCCGTGAGTGTTTTCATTTCGCAATAGCTTTCAAGCGCGGGACAGGCTCCAGTCTCCCTTGTCATTCTCCCTTCCTGAATTCCGATGCAAAAATAATCCAACGAGACCCGTCCCTCGCAGTTTCATTGAATTTAGTTTTTGATACTCACTACTCGATACCAATACTCACCCCTAAGACAGGGAGGAAATTTACCGTATCATTGAGTTCTGGTATTCCCTTGAGAAGGGTAGGTTCGGTAGGTTAAGGTGACCATTCAGAATGTACCATTTTATTGGTTGGTTTCTTGAGTGAAATGACCTTTCCTGGGTTTAGTCCTAATTGACGGCTAGAGCTGGGAACATGTTGCGACAATTTATCTTTTTTTTTAATCACACACAAAGAGAAATCGATTTTTGCCCTCACGATATATTAACAGGCCTTAAGGAGGTTTTATTGATTTGTCTTGATCAAAGAGTATGGATATTATAGAGACGGCATGTTGAGTGTGTCCGCCTGCACAAAGTGTGTCTTTTCGAGAATTTTACCCACACGGCTAACATTGGTTGTCACACTTCGGTCGCGCATTGTGCTCCTGGTAAAACGTTGATAAGACATAGAAAAATGGTTTACTGTGCCGTTAAATTATGCAAAAGCAGTTCTTCAGAGACAATTAAAAAGAAAGACGGTCTTACCTTTCATATTTAAGTGTTTAAACATCGCTTAAATAGACATTTTATAATTTCTCAATGTGTTCATTTCAACCGTCATCGCGCGCCATCCCAGTGACACGTGACTTGCGAATGTCAGTGGGCCGAATCAGTCATCTTAATTTATAATAATTATAAATTATCAACAAACTTTTATTTTTAACTTGTGATTTACTCTAACATAGGTACGCATTATTCATCATTTAGCTCTTTCATTTTTAAATGTTTTTACTTTGTGTCTTTTGGACCATTATTTTTACTTCTTTTCCTAGTAATTTAATCCCCCTTTTACTTATGTGTAAAATTTTAGTTCAAAGTAAATAATCATTGTATTGTTATGTGAAAGTCACATCGATGTGCCTCCGTGGTCGAGGGGCAAGGTTCTCGACTAGCAATGAGGTCGCGGGCTCAAATCCCGGCACGCGCAGATAAAAATGATTCGATTGATTTGCGTTTTCACAATTGAATTTAACATTAGGTATATTTGCGGCACATTCCCAGAATGGAAGATACTCTCAGAATCGGCTTGGTATTATACCACTATTCACAATTATTTTATTATGCTTTCATAATTTTTAAATTATTATTAATTTATCAATCATTAATTTATTAAAAAAAAAATTTTTTATATTTTTTTATCACTGTAAAACTAATAACGAGCACTCCTTTCCTAAAAATCAAGCATCAACAAATAAAACATCATAAAAGTTTAAATAATACATCAAATTATGGCTAACTAAACATGAAGATGAGGAACTAATTAAAATTATTAAGTAACCCCAACGCAACCTATATATCTGATAATAAACATACACACTTTTTGCTTTATTTATATTATTCTGAATTATTATTATCATCAGTGAGTATTTCTAGTTATTTTTTTGTATAATTCTGTATTGAACTTAATTAATTCTGTATCTTATCTTATATTCATTATAATTTGATATTTTGTCTTTATCATCTTCAATTACACCAGAATAAGCTCCATAAAATGAATGTTTTTCTTGCCTTCACGAACCATTTTTTGTTTTGTATAATTTTCATATAAATTTCTATATTTTTTATTATGTACTAGCAGATACCCGGCATGCGTTGCTATGCAACTTAAATAAAGAATTTTTCACCCTGTTGTTTCCCAATCGTCCCCGTTCCCCTTCCGCCTCTTTTTCCCCTTCTGCATTTCCTTCCCCTACCGCGTTCCCCTTTCCCGTTCGTCCCCGTCCCCTTCCCGCGAATCCCCCCTCTTGCATTCCCCTTCCACTTTCACCGCCTTCCCCCCTCTCCTTCCCCCTCTCTCGGACCCCTCCTTAATTGCCCTCTGCTCCTCCCGGATTTCCCTTCCCCTCCTGCCTTTTTCCCCTGCCGAATTTTTTGGATGCGGCGTATCCCCAAACTGAAAGAATCCTAAAGATCTTCATACAAAAAGTTGAAATTAAAAAAAAAATATTTATAAATAATAAAAAAATGTTTCGTGTTAACCAAAAAAAAAACAACAACGATGATGAGGAAATCATGATCAACACCACACAACAACCTGGAGTCCACCTCGTAACAGGAATACCTAGTGAGGAGGACTGAGGATAAAATACTTCACTTTGTATTCTTAATTTACTTAATATTGTATTTTAATTTTAATTTGTATTGTCATAAATTTTTTTTTTTTTAAACTTACATCGGGAAAGAATATAATAATGCATTCAATTATGCACTGCAAATCTCTTGGTTAAATTGAATGTGTAAAAAACTAACGCTTAATAAATAATTTTAAAAAATATTATCGCTTTTTATTACTAATAAAAAAAATTCAAAAAACCATTTTAAACTGATGAGTTTACGCAATGTTAGCACCAAGAAATGGCGATGTGAGTTACAGCAAGCTCATAACATTGGTTTTTTACCCACTTCTGGCACTTTTTAAGATATATACATTCCGTGAAGAGTGAGGCCGATGTATTTCGACTATAGGGCTATACGAATCAATCATAATCTTGATTTCGCAAAAAAAAGTTACTTGCTGGTAGATTAAGGTAACTAAAAATAATATGTAGAGGGTACAATAAAAATTTAAATAATACTTAAGTCTTTTGTTACTCCTTTCCTCATTACTTTTTTCATTAAATATGTCTTACTCCGCTTACCGGTTAATACGGAATAATTCTTATTTAAAGAGTTAAATTAAGCTTTATTATTACGAAAAGTGAGTATTTATAATACTGAGTAGAAGACGAAAAAATATGCATTTTGTGTAATATTATTTCACTCACGTTAAGTTTTATGCTTTTACACTTCATTTCAGCAATCACTACAAGAAACAACTATTTACGTGCACAAAATAGGTTATTAGGTTCTTAGTTTGGATAAACTGAGTAATTCACGCGTATTTTTGTAGATTGAACCAAAATTTCGAAAATATATACAAAAGTAAGCGGAGTACTACAACTTTAGCCTTTCTTCAATTTTTACCGCTATTCTTTGTTCAACTAATAATACGATGCGTAATGAGATATTATAATTTATTTCCAAAATGTGATATAAAAAACAAACGTGTTTTTAATAAAAAATAAATAAAATAATTATTCCCATTCACAGTCCGGACTGACGGTCCAAATCGGTTGCGTGATGGGATATTATAATTTATGTCCCAAATGTGATATAAAAAAACAAACATTTTTTAATAAAAAATAAATAAAAAAATTATTCCCATTCACAGTCCGGCCCTTATCTCCAGTTAGCTGCCCTCCCCCCGCACGCTGGGCACAATACCCCGCTCCTATCCCCCCCTACTAGCTGGGTGACCCAGAGCGGGCTACACTGGTTCGGGCTGTTTTACCTACGATTCAATACACGATGCCGCTTCCATAGAATGCTAGTTCCATGGTCTTGATATAGCATGACGAATCAAAGAATAATACATTATAACAACATTATTATGTACGCACAAAAAATTTACAATTTCCTAACAAGACATCCGTCCGAAATCGTAATAATCGTGACGTCGTGATAATATGCGCAAGTAAAATTCAGCTACTTTTTTCTTCAACGATGTGACTATTAACGCTGTTCTTCCATGGAGCTTCTTTCAAGCGACGCGATCGCCGCCTGTGTGTACCTTCCATACTGTTATTAGTGTTTGTAAACGCCGTTACGCGCTGCACTAGCAAAATAGTATGACAGGTAGCGGGTAGCGGCGATTTAGTCGCTTGTAAGTAGCTGCGTGAATGAATGGCGTAAGATATCATGAAATTAGCCCTACATTATTCGTGTTTCCTGTGAAATTGTTCGTAAAGAACGTGATGTTTGCTAAGTGAGTTTGAGCGATGGACAGTAAGTAGTTTTTGACAATCTTAACTTACGTTATGAGTTATGAGTAAAACATTTCGAGAAGCCGTTCGATTTTTTTCCCTTTAATTCTGGTCACCCCAACTGTTGAAGATTTCCCGTCGAAAAGGGTCCGAATATTCTATTGAATATTATATAAGGTTTCTTATTTATTCGTTGGGTTTTAATTTACCTATTCGTAGAACTTTCGAACAGAATTTATTAAACCATAAATAGTGACGTTGCTTTTTACATGAGAAACGACCCTTTCACCTTTTTTCTTCTTTTTTACAGATAGTATATTTTTGGCGGATGTTTTTTTGTTGTTGTTATTTTCATTTAGTTTTTACATTTATTTCAATTTCTTTTTTAAAAAATAAAATGTTTTCTCAATAACACTTGTACTATTCAATGGTTGGCAGGTTCGCAATTGTCTGGGCATATTGTAGAGACCTGAAATTTTTGCTTTACGATTTTTCGCGAAAAATGCGAGTTTTGGCATTTCCTCTCGTATCATGCTAAATTTGAGATTTTTTTTTTTAAAAAGGCAACATTATACCTTCTAAACGTCTTCGAGAACCTTAAATAAATGGACCCTGCAACTCTGATCGAATTTATGTCGAAAATGCCGCGAGCTGTAAGTCTTTTTTCATTTAAAAAAAATTAAAAGTATACGCCACTTTTTGCTGAAAAATACCGAAAGTGGAACATAACATAACACAACACAGCAAAATTACACAATTTTTCCCAAAAATAAAGCGAAATTTTCAGGTCCATACACATTGGTCATTTGTCATCTCAATCTTGGTTTTATTCCCAGATGTATTCAATTTTCTTTGTGGAAGATTTACGACCCCTTCCCCAACGCAATCACACCATACATCTCCTTAAGGGTATTGAAGATTTATTGCCTTCCATATGTTGTTATGTTTATTATAGTCTACAATTTTTCTACAAGTCATTATGATCAATTAATATTTTGAGGCCAGTATTGCTGTATAAACTAACCAACTGTACAAATTAACTTAACAATACATATCCCGAGAATCCTTCCATTGACGAACCCAGTGTGGCATTAAGTTATCAGAGGTACTGAGGCTTCGCTAAGTTTCAATTATTATAAGTGTTCAAAAAGAAAATAAGATTACTGAAGATGGTTTGAAAGGGAGATGTGTAAATACGAATAATAGAGGGAGCGCGATAATATTACAAAACGATTATAATGAAAGGCGTACGCTACTGTTGTGAATATATTTAATAAAACACGATTTATTTAAAATAGAGCAAAATTCCCTGTCGTTTGTTAAGTAGCAGTAAAGAAACATTATGCTGTTTTTCATAGCTAAGTGACAGAACCAGATGAGTTTTTTTATAATTTTCAGAGCGTACTTTGCGATTATTTTCTATCAAAGGAATTTCATATAATTACTTTTTCAACTCGGCTTCTGCGTTGAGTTTATCTTCATAAATAACATATATTTTTAAGAGCTTAAAACTGAAAGTCTTTATGGAAAGTATATTATAATTTGGTTGAAATTTGGAAAGCCGGGCTTAAAATTAATTTGTCTTCATGCTACATGCAAAAGACATCTTGTCTTGTTTAGTTTATGAGATTTTCCCAGCTACCATTTTTTCAGCTAACTTTATTAAATTTATAATAAATATATAATTGTAACGATAATTGACGACAATATACATAATAGAAACAAGCCTTTAAAATTTTGATATTTGCGGCCTGTCGTAAAGCTTGTGACGTCACGGTATGTGCGCGGCGGTACTGCCGAACTGCCGTTCGAATTATGAATTGTACTGAATCGTCTCTCATGTGACCTCATGAGACAGCATTGCATATGTTTTACCCAAGTAAATTCTGAAAGCTCATAACATTTTTGAAGATATCGAAAAATCTATTTTACTGTCGTTAATTAGGTACTCTTTAAATTTTATTCATTTTCATCGATAAACATTTTTTGATAGCCAACACCCCTGCTGTAGGTCATCCCATTGCGCAGCGGGCCGGATCGGTAGAGACTGGTTAAGGGAGACGTTTTGACCACCCGGACTTTCTCCACCCATCGCCTTGCACCGCACTGGGAGGAATGGATTCATGCGTCCCGACTCTCCTGGACACCCTGCCCCTTAAATCCCTTCCCACCCCTCATACCTTTTCCTTTCCAGATTTTTCTCTCCTTTTTTTCTCACATTTACACAACACCCCCAAAGAAGACATAGGCCCGGAGGGAAATTGTTTTCCTCGGGTCCTCCTGCGTGGAGCTAATGTAAAAAAGTGATTAAAAACTAGACAATTGTTGAAAATGAAATAAAATTACCTTTTCCTCATTATTCGTAAATCGTAATTTCAGTTCTGCTGGCTTCTTTCCAAAGATAAATTTAATATTCTTTAAAAAATAAAACAAGACGTATAAAACGTTTCTTTTGAAATATCATAAGACGTAACCTAGTCTGACAAAGAAGCGGTTGGAAATGTTTTTTAATGTTGCTTTTCCATTTTCGTTGTTTGAGTTTCGCGTTGGGAATTTTCCTCAATTTAACCGACGTGAAAGATCCTTAAAAAGGTTCAGTGCTTATAGGCAGACTCATTATAAAAAGTAAAAAAAAAAATAATTACATGCCTTTCAGCATGCCTTAACGAATGTGCAACACTTGAAAATAAATTATTAAAACAAGCTCGCTTTAAAAAAATCCGCTACTGCTGCGGACTTCCTCACAGTCTAACGCCTTTAGAATTGGAACATTAATCGTGCAAAAAGCTTTCCGCACCTAGCGACTATATGATTAATCCTTCTATGGTTTCAAACTTTAACCCAACTCATTTCATTACTCGCGATTGCGAGGACGATTAATACGTTTACGGTTATAAGTTATAAACTTTAACGTAACTCATTTTAATATTCAATGTGACATAAAAATCTGCTCACTAACTACGCACGAGATCTACGATTATAAACTTTTAATTAACTCAGCTTAATATTAAGTACCTGTCTACGTAGCGACTGTGAGAGTGACTTATAGATACCTATTCCATATCTTTAACCGCTATTTCTATTTTTTTTAAATATATTTTTTGATTTTCCTGCTTTTTCACACTATATTGCGGTCACTGAAGGCTGCTCTTTTCCTTGTTGACAAGCGGCCGTCTCCTCCTATAAGGTTAATAAGGTATTCTATGGTTTTCCTTATTTCCACGGGCAAATGCGAAAGAAATCCTAAAGATAGGCCATAGCCGACACAAAAAGAAACCACCCAACAGGGCCCCGTCTTCCGGCAATCTTTCCCTGCATTATGCAATGCAAGATTTTTTTTTTTTTTTTTTTTTTTTTTTTTTTTATTTTTTTTTTTTTTTTTTTTTTTTTTTTTTTTTTTTTTTTTTTTTTTTTTTTTTTTTTTTTTTTTTTTTTTTTTTTTTTAAGATCTTATATTTTTTTTTTTTTAAGATCTCATACTTCTCCGGATGTCTCATCACGTGTCCTAGATATTGAAGTTTTCGGATTTTTATTGTTTTAATAACTTATTTTTCTTTATTCATCCGAACCATAACATCTTCATTCGTAACTCTGTCCATCCAGCTTATTTTGAGTATTCGTCTGTAGATCCACATCTCGAATACCTCAAGTCGCCTTATCAGTTCTTAACATTTTAATGTTGGCTAAAAATACATTTGTAAGAGTGTACACAATTAAACACAACAGGTAATGTTACAAACTATACAAGCATTAATAGAGCTTGCCTTTTTAAAGGCAGCTTCACGAACACTAAATATGTCGTTATCCGAATTAATTCTGTTTAACAACAATATTGCTCTCTCGACCGGCATGACCATTGGCATGGTTAGGCCGGGATATAAAACAGTAGGTATTTATGGTGTCGGTGAAGACGATAACCATATTGAAATTAACGCTTTCCATGGTGTTCGAGTTTTCTAACTAGCCACGAATTAATCTGAAGAAATGGATATATGGCCATGGCAACTTGCTTGCGGATTGCTGTGCAAGAAAAAATGCAATTTGGTAGGGTTTTTTAGAACAACTTTTTTCCCTACCCAAAAACTGAAGACCTGGCTATAATAGCTGGGTAATATTTTAAAACGCAATTGAGGTAAAAATTGGGTGGCGCAACGAACTTATTTACATAAAGAACAAGTAGAGTTAAATTCAGTAAATTTAAATTATTCCCACTTCAATGCAAATAGGAATCTAGAAAATTTAAAAAAAGACAGTCCCGCTTTCAAATCAATGATTACCAATTTGGTGATATCGATTCCCTTCAGGGGCGGTGGATGGGTAACATTGTATAAAAGTTATGCAGCAAATGCAGGGGAATAGTTGCGTAGCTTTTTTATAAAAAAACTTACAATTTTATTTGAGGCCAAAATACCCAATCAAACCCAATGAACCGAAAAAATTGTACTTTAAAACGTTAAAATTTTTGTCCCACTTGACTGTAAAAGTAAATAGTTCCTTCTCGTATACATTTTTTGCAATTAAATAGCTTTAAAATATAACGAAACCCGGTTGCAATTCATCATAAAACTAGTAGTTTTATGTTATGTTCCAGCTTTGTACTGCGGCGCCTGAGGGGTAATATTAGCAAAATTAACCAAATTGACGCTGAAAAAACGATCCATGATTTTTTTATGTTATTATAACAAAACTTTTTCGGTTGTGACTCCGTCTGTCTATCAGTAACTAGGCTTCAATGAACTCTAGATCTTTTGCTTTGAATTTAAGTTCATTTTATAAATTGGAACTGTTTGTTTTAATAAATTCAGACAAGCGACCTACCATAATATAATGTTTAATTTTATTTGTCCTTTTCGAAATTCGATTTGTTTTTCCCAGAAATTCAAATGTAGCATTTTATTGGCATTTGAAAGGTCTCCGTTAAACGCTAATTCTAGGTGGTTTCAGCTTTCTCTATAATTGTAATAAGCCGACATGCTTAAGACGATAGACTTCTTAATTCGGCCCATACAAAAAGGACACCCGGGAAAAAACACTTTTCTACGTCGATAATTGTACGAAATTAATATTTTATTTTTATATTGCCTTTTAGAAGGTGAAAGCTATGTCGGTATGTTTTTAAATCTTCGATGCGTTTCGTATTAACGTAAACATTCACTGTCAAACATGTATAATTTATCGGAAAATATTATTTAAGGAAGAAGTGCTGCTAACTCAATTCTCATAAAGAATTACAAAATTATAAAAACATACCGACATAGCTTCTTCTTTTGAGAACATGTTTTTCTATTTTAATTAAAACTTCGTGAAAGTTTGGGTGTAGAAAAATGTTTTCTCCCGAAACCCATTTTCGAGCGATTTCTGTGGGTAAATATGAGAGTTTACGGCAGTTGTCCCATTCGCACGTTTCATAAGTGTGTGTTATCTTATTTAGAGCGGTACAGAATGACAGACCATTAAATACGTAAACGATCCGCGTGTAGTGCAAAGTCTGGCCTCTTAACGACATGGTCCTCTTCTACCGATCAGAATTTGTTCAAAAGCTGAAACGGACTTAGAATCGGCGTTTAACAGGAAGCATTCAACTAATTAATCAAAAAGGCACTGAATGCTCATTTGTTGACAATGTTATTTTTGAATTTCTGTATAATAACTGGCACTAAGAGTTAGTTACGTGTTGTATCGTATCTTTCTTTTCTATATGATAGTAAAAACTCGGTCAAACATAAAAACTAACTAACTAACCATCACGCCGTTTCCCCGCAGGGGTAGGCAGAGAGGACGGACCGCCAAACACCTCGGTCTTGGCACACACTCTTTGCCTCATTCACGTTCATACATCGTCTCATACATTCTCTTCTATTTTTCTGACTCTTGACATGGCCCGACTCAAGTATCTGATTCACTTGATCGTGCCATGTCTTTCTCGGACGTCCCCTACTTCTTATACCATTCACACTTGCATCGTATATTCTCCTTACGCTCCTTTCTTTGTTCATTTGCTCTACATGCCCAAACCATCTGAGGGTTCCTTTCTTGATTTTACTCATTACGCTTACATCAGCCTTGCATTCCTTTCGAATCTCCACATTTCTCACACGATCATACATGGTTTTACCACACATACGCCTCAGGGATCTCATTTCAACAGCATTCAGTCTACTTTCATCCTTCCTCTGTCAGTTCCATGCCTCACTGCCATACATCAGGGTAGGTACAAGCACTCCATTGTGGACTGCTAACTTCGCTTCTTTGGACAGCTTTTTGTTAGCGCCAACGGCATTCAGTCCTCCATTAATGGAGTTACCTGCATTTACCCTCCTTTCAATGTCTCTATCAGCCTTCCCATCTCTCGTAACATTAATCTGAATTATTCGCCATTAGATAGTTGGAATGTCTTTAAGTGGAACTTTCGCAAGTGACCAAGTTAGTAAGTAAATTATCATTGCTATGTGGACTTCTGAAACAGTGAAACGAAACGTGCTATTATTATGCAACCTGAACCTTGTTGACAGTTCCGATGTCACCTACAAAGGAAAACGTACGATCTTTAGATAGTAGATTTCCAAGAACTTATCTAGAAAGGAGTTATCTACTTTACTGAGTGGGAAACTTCATTTTTGTTTTTGTTTCATAAAATAAATTATTCTAAGCTTCTCAACCCCTCAGGCTAATTTAATCGCAATTTTTTGTATTTCTTGGGCATTAACTATGTAACAATTTCTAGACATTTTGTTTTGAAGAGTTTTAATTTTCAATGTACTATCGTTACTTAAAATAACTCAGGTACGGGACATACGTCATTCCTATGTCTACCTACGTTAAATTATCGTGAAAACAAGCTTATGTGTCCAAGCGGTTAAATTTTAATTTTTCTGCTACCGGTTCTGCCATTCACTAGCAAACTTAAAACTAAACTTAAAATTTAAAACAAGTACAGAAATGAATTAGATGTTATTAGGTGGTGGTAGTGAGAGGGGTGATTTTGGGGGAGGGGGAGAACAGTGGGCGGGGTCAATATCACATGGGAACATAGTCAAAAGGGTAGATTTGCAGGGTGCTATTATTTTGTTAACTAAATTAATTTTTTTGTTTATTTCTAAAGTTTCTAAAGCGCACAAGTTAAAGTATGAATTTATATTTATATGTTTAAATTTGGTTTTTTCCTTGTTGAAGCTATGGCCTGTCTCTTTTAAATGATTGGCGAATTCAGAATAGTTATTATTTCATTCGCTGATTATTCTTAATTTATTCGCTGTTGGGAATAGCTCACATAGGTCTCATAGAAATTGTTTTATCTGTCTTTTTTTCATGGTTAGAAATATGACCTAAATTGTGGTAGAAAGAGAAAACACCACGTTTTATGTTTGAATCTAGAATGCAACCACAGACAAATTTTAATGTGCATCTCTACGAAATCAAAGTTTCGGACTGCAATTTGTGAAAAATTTATGAAACTGTGAAATTTTTATTAATATTTTTTTTTATGAAACTACAAAAAAGTATGGTGACAATAACGTTTATTTGTCTAATAAAATATAATATATTTTTTCGATATCAGTAATTTTAGTTAGAAAAAACGTAAGGTAGTATGTCATTTGAAAACTTTTTTTACGTTACTAATTATATGTTTATTTTTTATAATAACATTTGACAGAGTATTTCATCACCTTTCAAAGGCAATTTTTGAGTTTTCGAATACCTACATTCATAAATAGGTACCTACTCCATGCTACTATATTTTCAATATCCATTTAAAAAATATTTTATATTCTTAATTATTTTCTTTATTATTTACTACCCTGAGTGCACGGCGTTGCCCGGGCTTTTTTTTTGGAATCAGTCTTAGACAGTGACCTTCCTCTTTTTTTAAATCAAGTGTGCAAAATTTCATCGGTCTAGGAATAAAACTATAGATTTATATAAAAATCAAATCCACGCGGCCTGTCCACCACAAACACACTTACAATCATATTTATATAAATAGACAGATAGATCATAAATCATAAGAGATCGGAATTATTTTTATTTTATATACTTGCAAAGTTACATAAATTGACTAGCAATCCAATCAGATTTAATGTGAACCTGTTTTAAGAATTATGTATTATTAATAAATTAGTTGGATTTTTCTGATTTGCATTTTCCGACTTCGACTTTGAATTCACATTGAGTTTATTATGGAAATTATCCTCAATAAGAATTTACGTATTTTTTGTGAATATAAAATTCTACGAGTATAAAATGTACCTTCTTGCAAAAAGTAGGCACTTCTGATTTGTATTTATTTTATTTTTTTATAGTGAATACCTCACAAGAGTCCCAACTGCTTCCGTCTGGAGCCAGTGAGACTATGGCATCCCCAATTGGGGTATGTTATGAGGCTGAAGGTAAGTGGGGAAGGGAAGGAGACAGATATATCATAAAAGGAAGGGAGAGGAAGGTGGGGAAGTACCTAGCTATCCAGATCTAGTCACTAAATACGGCTAAAGCCATTTCAAGCAACGTTTTAATTCTGAATGGTGGTCGTACACTACGGCGATACTAAGAGTATCTTCAGTTTATAGAGGTAGGTACTTACATGCATTAGAGCAGGAGTTTTCAAAACATTAGTGAACCACGACTATCTTTTCAAAACAATACATTAATGAATGACCCTTCTGGACGGAGGGAGAAAGACTCCTCCGATCACCTCTCACCCCAGAAGATAGGTGGAAACTTGAGTGGCAATTGGCCAACGTGGAAAATGCCCATCTCGTAAAAGATCCCACTGAGAAACAGCCTGGGTTCTTATTGCCTCGCAAACTCTAGTCCGCCATCAATAGGATAAGATGCTCCCATAGCCGTTGTGCCCATATGTTGCATAGATAAGGCCTTAAAGACCACCAAGCAAATGGTCAACGAATTCCCGCTCCATTCATTCCCCGGCGGGATTGATGAGGTCCACATGGCGACCCCCTAGACTGGCTCGCAGACCTAGATGCCCCCCTCTGATCCCCCACTATACGAAAGAAAAATAATGAATGACTGATGCATTTTTTAAATGCAGATTTTATTTCTTAGCATGCTTAACATTTTTGCCCGGCTTAACACCTTGTGTGTCTGATGTTCTACAATATACGGCTCTTCACAGCGTCAGTGACAACAGTTTTGTAAAATACTTATTATTAAAAATTCTCGGCGACCGTTTTTCCTCTGAACATTGTTTGCCTCGTGTTTCTCTTTTTTAATCTGGACTTTTGACATGAAAAGTAATACTTTAGGTATTTTGATAACCATTACGTTAAATTAATATGCAATAAAGAAACAGCTCATATCTCTTACTTCTACCAAAGCATTGTTGCTTTTATACGTATTGTTAAGAAATTAAATAGAGATTGTAATTGACTTACTAATACTATTGAATTTAGTGAGGATCCAAATCAAGGTTTAGTTTGGTTAGGATCTTGGGTGAAACCTGAGTTTATATTGTAAAATAAATAGTCTGTGAATTTTAGGACAGATGGCGAGCGATCAATTTTCTCCCCCCTCAACAGGCTGAAATTAATAAATTCCTTGTCAACTGATAATTAACCCTCTTCTGCATTAAACTTCTTAGAAATAAACATTTCAGTCCGTTGGGGGAAAATTACTTATTGGGATGTATTGTTGTACGGTGTCAATAAAACTTTATACTTGTTCGGAAAAAAAATGTGTATCTTTCAAAGTTCTCCATTCTATCCTCCAAGTTTCTCCAAAATAATACACGTATTATTAGTTAGACGGACTGTTGGGAGTATGGGGAGGACTACCAATTCAAATTAATTAGAGGGTTGTCGTTTTTCGAGTGGAATGCTTTTGAGATTATATAGAAATGTCCTTGGTTTTATTTATATCCTACCCTTCGCAGGGGCATGGTATGAGTTTCCTGAATCTGCCCCTGGCGAAAGCTCGTAAAATGGATTTTTATATGCGTAATGAATTTATCGGTTATCCGTGAGATTATTTATCCCACGGATTTGGATGTATCACCTGCGGCACTTTTATATTCACCTAAATTCCTTTTCTGGTTGTTTTGTTTTCGATGTCCTGGTTTTTTTTTTATTGCGAACGCATCCATAGCAGCGGTAGATTTGTATATAGGGGTACAGGTAGGTATAGTGAAATAATGAAGAGAAGGAAGAAGACATAAAATAGGAAACTATCATTCTCCACGAAAATTGATAGGGAACATATTTATATAGGAAATCGTAAACAAGGTGGAACCATAAACGCCAGTGATATGTCATATTTTTTACAAATTACATAGCCCTTAAAACCCGTTTAATCACAGGAGACCGTATTTGCTATCATAGTGAGAAGTATGATTTAAACGGTATTGGAAAGAAAATACAACACGCTATATATTCCAATCTAAAAGTAAACCACAAAAAATTTAAATGTACACCTTTTTAAAACGAAAGTTTCCGATCGCAATTTGAAAAAAAAAAATTAAATTTTGTCAATTTTTTAAGATTTTTTTTTACATGAAACGACCAAAAAGTGAGGTGACAGTAACGTTTATAATTCATTTGTCTAATAAAATATGATGTGTTTTTTTTATTAATATCAGTAATTTTAGTTAGAAAAAACGGAAAGTGTGCCATTTTCAAATCTTTTTAAAATTTTCATCCAAAATTTTTATATTTGAAAAATTACATGGTTATTTCTAATAATAAAATTTGAAAGGCTATTTCATCACCTTTCGAAAACAGTTTTTACGGTACGTTAACAAATATTCTATTCTATATTTATTCGGATTTTATTGCACAGCGGGAATACTTTTTGCCTCAAAAAAAGCCTAATTTTTGTGGGTGATCTCAATATCGTCCCGATGAAATCCCAACCAATCGAAACATTGCTTGAAATAGCTTTATCCGTAGTTGGTAACCGGATTATAACAGCCGGGTACTTCCTCATCTTTCTCTGCTCTATCTTCTTCCCCTTCCCAATACCTTTAGCCAGCCCCGGATCTACGAATTTTTCGAACCGGGGCAAAAACCTCATCTGGCGCCCCCTCTCGCCAGTGGTGGGGGGGGGGGGGGGGGGGTATTTGCTCAACCAATACATACAATAAAAAAAATTAACTAATGTTAAAGTTTACTTTGCTTAGTACGTGATATTGGCGCCCCTCTTGACAGAAAATATAATATAATGGGTGTTATTTTTCGTGACCGGGATAATAAGTACGTTTCAAATAAAATCTTTTAACCTATTTTTACTAATATTGTAATTTGTGTGACATTAAATTAAATATAGGAAAGATAACAGACAGTCAAGGCCTTTCTTCAATCTTTAGGTCCCAACGCTGGATGCCAGGCGCTTTGTGAATCAAGTTTTTTTTTCAATCATATTTTTCAGCGCCCTTGAGGTGATTTTTCACGAAAACGGCGCTATATAAATTAGCCAAATATTATTATTATTATTATATAAATTACGATTTTTGCGCCCCCTAAAACTGCCGCTCGGGGCAGGCGCCCCGGTTGCCCTCCCTAGATCCGGGGCTGCCTTCAGCCCCACAACATAAACGGGAACATACTCGTATTACGTGATACTTTAAATCTGACCTAACTTCCGTGTGGATTGCAAAATGATTAGTTTCCGCACGTTTATTATTTAATATCGCATGTTTTCCCCCATTACAATTGGTGTCCTTGAAAACTTGACCGTAAACGCTGATTTTTTATGTACCTATTACCCTACCAAAAATAATAAGATGTTTGTTTTGATTCCGTTGAAATAAGAACTGGCCCCCTAGCACAGTCGATCTATAAGGTCGATCATTGATAGGATAAAAACAGTAAAAACAGCAGTTGATGCCGAATATATTAAGGACACTTAGTCATTGTGAACTGTCACTTATTCGTTGGCGATCTGCAGTCATGCTAGGGAACGATGAGAAGTTATCGATACAATTTTTTATCGATCGAGTATGCTAGGGGTCCTGCTATTGTGTACTTTTAGGATGCCGTTTAGTGTGTAGGTAGAAACAAACGTCGCTGCTCGTACATGCTGTTTGCTGTAGTATGAGTGAACGATATTGTCGACACATTTTTTTACAGTGGATCCACACAGTGAGGAAAATAAATTCCCTAAGGGCTTATATGATCTTTGGGGATGCTGTTTGAAGGATGTTATTTGATATTTGTGAGGGGAAGTTCTGCAAAAAACAAACCCACACCGAGACACCCCACTTCTTTATATAAATTAAAGTATTGACAATATTAATTATTTGAGTTTTGCGTAATAATGCAGATACTCTGATTTATAGTAATATTTTTGTACTATATATTCTGCGGAACAGATAAGCCGATGGAAGTGTTTAGTGAGCGTGTATGTGTGCATGAAGTGAGCATAATAATTAAATATTCAAATTATTTCTTGAACAATTTCACGGGCCACTCTAAGGCCTAGGTGTCATAAGGTCTTATGTAAATTGGTCAACCGTTTTCTTTCAAATCAATATAGTAGATCAAGCTTTAGGGGTGGCGTCTGAGGAATTTGTACATAATAATAAACCTAATTAATTCCGAAGGAGGTTTATTGTAGGTATAGGTGAGTATACTTGGTGGTAGAAGCGAGATCTGAGGCCCTAGCATGCACGCTCGATAACGATCGATAGGATAACTATCACTAACTTCTCATCGTTCCCTAGGACAACTGCACATCGCTAACGTACAAACAACAGTTGATGTCAAATATGTTAAGGATACTTAGTCATTGTGAACTGTCACTTATTCGTTGGCGATCTGTAGTCATGCTAGGGAACGATGAGAAGTTACCGATAGTTATCCTATCGATCGTTATCGAGCGAGTGTGCTAGTGCCTCTGGTGAATGAATCTACATCTCATAGAGAACCCAAAAAACGGATAGGGTTGGTATTGAAGGAAGATTAACAGTTGATAATAACTCCGTAATGACTGAATATTTTTAATTTGACAAAAAAAAAACAAATTAACTTTGATTGATTTACAAGTTGCCGTTCCACAAGTTTCCGGATAACAGGTATATTACATTGAACAATTAAGATCAAGATATTGGATAAACACGATTCACGAGTAAGCAAACACAGTGAAAGATGTAGCCTGACCATGACATAGCATGTCGAGAGTCACAAATACCTTTGTGTTCGATAGAACTTTCCAAACTTCTCATTTCAGTATTATATTGCATTTTTTGTCCATTGTCTTAAGATTGTTCTCGTTGTTCTAGTCCGATATCAAAGGATGCCAGCAGAAACTGGTGGCGCAGCTGACGGGGCTGGTGACAGATGGGGGCCCGGGCCCCCCGACGCGCCGCCTGCTCGCGCGCTGCCTCGCCACACTCTTCTCAGTGGGAGACACTTTCTTGCTGTTCGACACCGTCAACAAGTGCAACGACATCCTCAAGAACAAGGATGACTCTCCTAGCTACCTCCCCACCAGACTGTAAGTTAATCATGCTTTTTATTGACATCCACTACCAATCCCTTCAGCCTCACAACATACTCTAATCATGGATGCCAGAGTCCACTGACTCAAGGACAGTAGTTGCCCATGTAATGACAATATCCTGTATCTCTTTTTTGGACATTTTGTTACTTTCCTCGCTAAACTAAGAGTCAAAATTTCAAATTTCAAGTTAGATTTACTCTTTATTTAAAATGTTGTTAAAAAAATATACAAATATTACATGCATTTTAAAATTAATGATATATTTGATTTGTTTTAAAAATTTTACAAAACTAATTCTGAATCAAACCTCTCACCAAATTTTAAATTGGTACTGCTATTAAGATGACATAAAATAACAAAAGGACCAAAAAAGGTTGAAGTCATTTAGTTTGACACATGACGTTACGTGCACGTGGCACAGATAGCTGCCGATAACTGAGGCCAATACTCTGTTACTCAAACATCCTGTCTCCAGCATGGCAACGCCGTTGTAATTGCAAAACAGCATATTTGTTGGGTTGTCCTGGCAGAATGCTGTATTTTAAGTTGCAATCTGTCTTTACTGAAGTGTTCGTTTTGCAGTTAAAGCATTGTGCCATCGTCAAATCCTTTGTAAGTAGGTACAATAAACAAATAAAAGTTAATTTTTCAAAAGAAGCAAACACATTGTGACTTGACATTTTAAATAAATGAAAAGAAAATACTTTGTTTTAAGTCACTTTATTTAAATAAAGTGACTTAAAACAAAGTATTTTCTTTTCATTTATTTAAATAAAAGTTAGTTCATATGATGTAACTCGACGAATGGAATTGATTAAGCGCTGCAAAGCCAAAATACTGTTTCCATAGATACACCACATTGCCATAACACGGGTTAGCTAGGAGGATTTGGAACTCACTGTGTCACGAGTGCCAAGATTCACATGAATTTTTTTTATTATTACAATTTCTAATCAGATCTTTTATGTTTTCAGGGCCGCCATCAGCTGCGTGGGCTGCATGTATGAGAAGCTGGGCCGCATGATGGGACGCTCGTACGAGGAGACGGTTCACATCCTCATCAGGTCACTCCGGAGTGCCGAGTCACAGACCAGGATAGAAATCATGAACACTCTTGAAAAGGTATAGATACTTTGGAATAAAACTGTACATTGTTAACTAACTAACTAACTAACCATCACGCCGTTTCCCCGCAGGGGTAGGCAGAGAGGATGGACCGCCAAACAACTCGGTCTTGGCATACACTCCTCGCCTCATTCACATTCATACATCTTATCATACATGCTCTTCTATTATTCTGACTCTTGACATGGCCCGACTCAAGTATCTGATTCACTTGATCGTGCCATGTCTTCCTCGGGCGTCCTCGACTTCTTCTACCATTCACATTAGTATCATATATTCTCTTGACACTCCTTTCTTCGTTCATTCGCTCTATATGTCCAAACCATCTAAGCGTCCCTTTTTTAATCTTACTTATGACGCTCACATCGGCCTTGCATTCTTTTCGGATCTCAACATTCCTCACACGATCATACATGGTTTTACCACACATACGCCTCAGAGATCTCATTTCTACAGCATTCAGTCTACTTTCATCCTTTTTCTGCCAGTTCCATGCTTCACTGGCATACATCAGGGTAGGTACCAGCACTCCATTGTGAACTGCTAGCTTCGCTTCTTTGGACAGCTTTTTGTTGGCGCCAACAGCATTCAGTCCACCATTAATAGAGTTACCTGCATTTACCCTTCTTTCAATATCCCTATCAGCCTTCCCATCTCTCGTAAACATACTTCCCAAATACACAAACTCATCAACTTGCTCTAAGTACTCATCATTCACAACTATGTTGCACACTGTTTTCGTACTCTCTCTTTCAAAAACCATTACTTTTGACTTACTTACATTCATCATCAACTCATTCTTCATACATACTTCGTTCATCCTAGATACGAGTGACTGCAGATCTTCTATGCTGTTAGAAACCGTATACCGTACATTGTTGTTTCCGTGAATGTGTTAAATAAGACTTTTTATGTTCACTGTAGAATATTACTAGCATTTCTGAAAACAGTAGACATCGCGTATTGTTAATTATTCCGATTTGACAGCTTTGGCGGAGTAAAATGGTACTATCCGGCACAGCTACCATCTTGATAGGATTGACCGGACACGGAACACACAAACAAATTTATTTATTCATGAATTTTCAACGCACTGATGGGCTTTTACATGAGACAAGATGTTTAAATAAAAACTTTTAAAAATGAACTTTTTGTTTATGGTAGGTATTAATTAACATGCATTTAAGTGAAAATAATTTATTACATGAAAAGAGAAAAAAAAAAATTTATTGTTAAAATGCAGATAAAAAAATAATAGTATAGTGTAGGTCAGTAGTCACCAACATATGGCCCGCCAAAGATTCGCCATTTGGCCCTCCAAAAATTCCCGATATCTGCGTATAAATAATTCATATAGGATATATTGATTTTATAGAATTTTATTATTTTGTTGTGATTTCACGGCAGCTATATTTCAATTCATCGATCAGAGTTTGATTAGGTAGTATTTAGTGGATCTAAAGTTTTAAAAAATAAATGGTGTTCAAGAAAACCAGATTTTGCTACATAAATATGTGACATAAAAATATCGTTCAGATATCTCTTAAATACTGGTAAACTTAAATTACAGAGATTAATTTACAGAAGACAAACGAAATAAGATAAAGCAGGACTTTGCTACTCTCAGTCAATTACAACTCAAAAATTTAATCTACATTGGTCAAAATAAGAAAACTTTGTTTATCCAACTTTCTCCTTGCACAAGTTTTGTGGAAACTCATTCGTAAGGGGTTGAAAAGAAATACTCGAAGAAAAGAAACATTTAGAAGGATTCTTGTGTTGTGGTTGCGAAAGAAACTTTTTGATTGCGTTATACACTTTCTGGGAATGGCTTTACTACTTGCTTTATTTTAGAGAAAGTTTGAAGAATCTGCTTCAATCAATGAAATTCCTCTATCATTATTTAATAAGATTTGGATTTTGGTTTAGCACTGTTTTTGTGAAAAATGACTTCACTTGGCTTAAACTTTATTGTCTTTTTTTTGTTGTTGTTGTTTTTCATACATTCAGCTTTACTAAAAAACTTTCTGAAAAATTTTAACAATTGTTAATAACTCAGGTACGGGGCACACGTCATTCCTATGTCTACCTACGTTAAATTGTCGTGAAAACAAGCTTATGTGCCCAAGCCGTTAAACGACTGTGTATAAAAATACCTTACTAATTAAAAACTGACAAAAAATTGTTCATGGAAAGATATGTACATTGCTTACACAGCCAAAGAGGGTAGTTTATCTGTTGTACATATTTGTAATTTCTCAACGAATATCGAAAATTTTCCAAGGTATTTTAAATGTCCTATACATTTTTTATTTTTGAAAATGTCATAAAACCAAATGCCATTTTTGAAACTAGATAAATTTAACTTTTAGATTTTTGAATTTGAAATATACTTTAAAGTTTACAAATTGCAGTATTTTAAACTTCAAACATAAAAAAATTGGAAAAAAAAAGGTTACTCTAAACATTTTCTATTGAAGCAATGAAAAATTTCTGAACATTCGAAATTTAAATAACACAGTTAATTTATTTAATGAACGTACTACAAAACTATCACTTCACTTTTTATCTCATTGATACAATTAAAAATAATAAAAAAATAAATTAATAATTCCCCAAGAGTAACTGAAAAAAACTGACATTTTGGACTCTTTTTGTACAATTTAGACGTTGATTTCTCGAATTTGTATTTATTTACACACGCACTATGCATTTATGTTAGTAAAAGACGTTATTATTACATTGATGTTAAAAAAACTAAAACTGACAAAAATAACGCAAATAATAGTAATTATGTTAAACAATACTAATATAATAGTGAATTGGTCATTAGGATAGAAATTATGCATAAAAACATTATATGAATGGCACGTAAAATTTCATATGTCAAAACTGTCATTCTGCCGGCGCGGATGAAAAAAAATCACAGACAGCACATGCGCAGATGCACTGATGTTCAGGGTGGCCAACAGAAAAATTTAAATTATGTTATTAGTAACGTTCTGATGCAAAATATGTATAGTCCTTACACAACGGGCTACAGAAACACCGTTTAATGGTCGTTAAGTGTTTTTTTTATTAGTAAGGCTGTTTCGTCTTACTAATTAGCTTCTTAGACGCAAGTTCTTAAGCCCAGGCTAAGGGCCGTTTTATCCATTCAAATTCCTTGGTGATAAGTCAAGGATTTCACTGTTCCGAACTTACGCGCCAAGTTATATTTTCACTGCGATGTTAAGGGGTTATTGCTTTATGTTTTTCATATTGCTGTCTTTTGTGTACATAAAATTAAAAAATTTATAATTTTCTTTTTGTTTTGTTGTTTAGGTTTGCTGCGGAATGGGCTCCGCCATCAACAACGTCCACAAGGACATCTACAAGGCGGCCAAGCAATGCCTGACGGACAGGTCCATGCCCGTAAGGTGTGCGGCAGCCAACTGCCTCATCGCCATGATAGAGTACGCCCCCTTCCTGTACACCACAGAGCTTGAGAACATGGCCGCCCTATGTTTTAGAGCTTTCGACGGGAGCACTTATGAAGTCAGGTTAGTAACCAAATTTTTTTAAATTTTTTTTTTGTTTTTCATTTTATATCCTCCCTAATGAAACATTTTATACCCTCCCTGGTGAACAGGCTTAAAATCATAGACATATCAATATTACTAGACGAGAACATATAGGAGCTAGGTAAAAACCAACCATGGTGGGTCAAAGGGGGGTGAGTTGACTGTGATGATATGGGATTTGTCATTAAATCAATCTGACAGTATATAGGCATCTCGCATTATAATATCACCATTTAGTTCTTAAAAATAAAATCTGCTTTTGAATGAATAGACCTTTTTACATAAAGCAAAGATAAGTTCGTAGCTGTTTCCAGAGTCGAATATTTTGTTGCCGTATTTAGTTAAGACACTTTTACAAATGTTTCATAATTTACTTACCCCAATAAACAGCGACGAGCACACTCGAGAAATGCCTCGCCATTTATCCCGATCGTCTCGATGTTATAGTATATGTTACTTAAACTGATTACATGATCTGAATAAGCTTAAAATATTGTAAAATAATGCTTACCTATGGAATGTAATACGACACTTGGGTTTATTCTCTTTTTCACTTCTACTTTTACACGTTTCAATAGCACAAGCCACCATTTTTGCCGTGTTATTTCATAAAATGTACCGATGAGAGCTCGACGCTAGTCCGCACAAGAATGATTATGTCACATTTTCTAGATTCACGCAAAGCCATAAGCGAGCTCAACTGGCTCCAAATAGAACCGGTATGGGGAGGGGGAAATAACACGCTTTTATCACTTAGAACAGGTCTAGTAATATTCATATGTCTATGCTTAAAATAGAAGATTACTAAAACACACAAAGAACACAGTCCCAATTTCGCTACAACCACAAATAACACAGTATACAATTATTGCGCTATAAGCATTTTTTTATAAATAAATGCACAAAAAAATAACCCTACAGCGACCTACCTTCATTTAGAGAATTCTCTTAAGACTCTGAAGTGAGAAATTACAACAATTTCTTGCCAGTAAGGTATTACTTTCAAGATTTCCATATTTTCAGGCAAGATTGTTGTGTATTGCTAATTCTTGTTGACCTGTTACCCTGTCCTGCCGTGAGTTAGCTCGTCTACTGATATTATGACAGTATTGCCAAATTTATTTCGTTCTCTTCTCTGTGTTATATACGTGCTTATCTGTTCATCCCCTAGCCACTGCGAAAACTGTCATAATGTCGAATGCGATTAATAGTTTCGTGATTTTGTTTCTATGATAATACAAGTTCGGTAGAATGATTGCAGGAGATGGTTTTTTTTTATTGTGTTGTGAATTTGTCTTGTACATTGTGGCAATCTTGACGAGACACACCAATAATGACAGGTAACACCTTGTTCAGTGAAGGGCAAGACAATTGTTCGGCAACAGGCAAAATAAACTATTTATCTTGTTTGTTTAGCAGCCCCTTTATCCATAACCTAATTAATTCATGAATATAATCTAACCGGCTTTTGTTTCATTATTCAGATGTGCAGTGGCTGAATTACTGGGTTCTTTGATGGCGGCCACTCAAGCTGGTGAAATGACTGGGCCACTTCTAAAGGGTAATCAAGGTGAGAGGTTTTTGTATTTTATATTCTTCCCAGGCCCTGCAGTGCCTCCTCGAAGATCACGGAAGAGCAAATACCTGGGTTTGCTGCTCTAATAAGAACCAGGGTGGCAGGAATAAGGTTAAGGATCTGCAACTCCTGAAATGTTCTCATCATCGAATCTTGTCTGACTTTAGGATAGAGCAGTGGTTCCCAAACTCTTTTGGCCCACGGACCACTTTTCATAGTCAAAATTTGCCTACGGACCCCGGGTTAGGGAATAAGTGATCCTGCCAAAATTCCTAACTTAGCAAAAAACCATCCGTTCTGGGGGAGGTGGGAGGGTGGCCAGAGAATTTCAGGAATCATAAACTTAATATCATCGGTCAGAATTCCCTCAGACACCCGGTGTTAACCATCTATTCCGGGGGGGGGGATGAATTCTATATTTTAATAAGGACGTAAAAATCGCAAATAATTTGTGCATTGATATTTATAATAACTTTCATATTAATAAAAATGTGTCATAATTTTTTAAACATTATATTCAACCTTGCGCGGACCCCCTGAATGATCCCGGGGACCCCTGGGGGTCCGTACGGACCACTTTGGAAACCACTGGCCTACATTGATAGATAAAGCCATGAAGCCATAAACCCCCATCGATCCACTGGGATAGAGTATCGAAAAGATATTGGCCCCTCCAATCTTCGATCTGATAATAATGCTTATTTATTCTTTTATGACACAACTCTTTTTTTTCTTATTTGAATTCTAGTATGTATGTATGTATTTATATTATCTGTGGGATACTTGAATTCTAGTATGTATGTACATATTTGTATTATATGTGGGATTGCACTAACCTCCGCACATTTTGGAATAACTGCCATTATTATTATAGCCAGAAGTAACTTTATGTATTAAAACTTATTTCTTGTTGCAGCTCAACAAAACAAATCCAGCAAAGGTGGAATATCACTGGAAGAAGCTCTAAGCATATTGATGGGGGGCTTTTTGAGAGGAGGGAGCTCTTTCCTAAAAGGCGAAATTATCAAAGCAGGTTCCGGTGTGAACCGTGAAATTAGGGTTGGAGTTACACATGTGAGTTTTATTTTCTATCTATGATGAGGAGAAAATGTTGGGCCTCACATTGACAAAGGGAGATATCGATGTGTCGATACCTCCGCGTGCTGCAGGTAGGAATAATAACACTGGATGGTTGTGATGATGAAGAGGATGTATTTACGAAATTTCGGTGCAGCGCTATGTGTCGCGTATTGAAGATACCAGACATTTCGAGAAGGTGGTCAACAACAAAAAGGTAGGTGCAGCGGAGCGCCGGGCAGTGCCAATCGTTCCTCCAGTTGACTTGTAGGACATCTCTGAAAAATCGTAATATGACATGAGTATGCAGTTATATGTAAATCCCTCTATCGAGTACAATACTCAAATTATTCATAAACACCACCAAATCAATTATAATGCGGAAAAACTTTTAGTGAATTTTTATTTATTTAATAAAAGAAAACATATATTGTACATTATTTATGAAATGTTTTGACTGTTCAACTAGAAGGAATCCCGTTTTAGGACAGTCAATTAAACAAGATGTTTTCTGTGTCACTAGTAGGATATTTCAAAATGCCATACTAATATACCGAACTGTTATGCCTTCCGGTGTTATTTTATAGAACATTTAATATGTAAAACACAGACTCGTGTAAATAATATTTGATTTATGGTGAGCATTCAAATCTTGTTCCTCATTATCTCAAAACTTATTATTTTGAGGTCTGACTAATAAACTGGACGATCATAGTACAGACGTTGTGCATAGTACAAACCCTGTACATAGTGCAGACGACTATGTACAGGGTTTGTCTGCCTCTTCAGTAGTATTATTATTATGGTCTCTGCCCACTACACCGTTCCAAACCATGACCGTAACCGTAGCGGCGCATGCAAAAAAATATTCTTTGTATCGAACAGTATGAAACGCTGCCCACTAGCCCGTCCCGTCACCGACAAACACTGTCGCATACCATGACCGGACTGACGGCGAATTCTCGATGACAATATTTTGTTCGTGCCGGTCCGCTCTATGCATGGCACGCGACGGTGTTAGAACGGGGATCATACGCGTATGATCCCTGTTCTAACACCGTTCTAATAGTGATAATATTTTATATATTTCTTAATAATTCATTACATTGGAATGACTAGTTGCTTAAATAAGGTCCAGTATTCTCCCTCGATTTTTCTCTTTTTAGAACCGTACGCCTATTGAACGGGGATGGTACGGACACTAACCCTGGTGTATACGGGTATCATACGGTCACTAAACCCGTTACGTACGGGTATCATACAGTGTTAGCACGTTCTAGTGGGCATAGTAGGACGTAGCGTAAGTATTTCGTGGCTGATACGTTCATAGTACGGTCAATACGGTCATGGTATAGAACGGTGTAGTGGGCAGAAACCTTAACAATTTAAAATTATAAATACTCTACTTATTGTTAAACAGAATGTACCTAAAAGCTTTATCCTTTGTACTTTATGTGTATTTATTAAATTTTTCCCTATTTCCTTTACCAGTCATATATATATTCCACACCTAATAATAATATTATATTAATAAATTTTGAAGGGTTTGATGATCTTCTTTATGCCGACAAAATATGTAATATCGTCCTTTAATTTCAGGCCTACGTTATTTTCATACAAACGATGGGCGGCTTATGGCTGGAGAGGAACCTCACCACATTCCTGATACACGTGCTGGACTTGGTGGCCAACCCCAAAGCAGCCAGCTCCCATGTGGACGCCGTCTACTCCAGGAAGTGTATCAACTTCATCCTTAGAAGCGTTCTCGGCAAGATGCTGGGAGAGAAAGCCCAAGCTTCAGCCTGCAAGGAGATCGTCCAGATTATCGTCAAGCAGATGAACAGCATCGACTTCAATCCTGAGAATGCCAAGGACTTTAATCAGGAGACACTTTTCAGTCAGCATCTTTTGGTGTGCGGACTGATTGAGATTGGGAATCTGATGTCTGGACTTGGGACTTCCGCTCAGAATCTGTTGCAAGACCAGTCCTTGAATATAATTGAGGCTATTAGCGCAGTAAGTTTATATTTTATATTTACATTATACATATTGCTAACGGGTGTAGAAAACTTTTGTTTTTAAGTATGCATTCTTTTCAGACAATTTGGGACAATATTCTATTTTATCACATCCATACCAAAGGGGGGTAATTCAATTACCCCAACCGAGAGTATTGTGCGAATCTAAGTTATTTTTTACATTACTTTGTCTCTAGAATTTAGGTAATTCTAGAAAAACTATTTTGTAATCTTCGTTGTTTGTTTTTGGGGTGTTATGCCGCGTTGCGCTACCTCCTTCTTTAGCCGACGTTTCGAACAGCATTGCAGTGTCCATTATCAGAGCAGATCTGGCAGATCCGACGATGTGTAGTTGTTAGTGTTAAGTGTGTGCTTATTTACTTGGAAGCGATACCGTGTCGCCAGCTTCAATCCACTACGAGCTGGTAGGATCTGCCCTGATGATGGACACTGCAACACTGTCCGAAACGCCGGCTAAAGAAGGAGGTAACGCAACACAGCATAACACCCCAAAAACAAACAACGAAAATGCTTTTGGCCGTGAAAATCTAAAAACGTATCTATTTTGTAATCGATCTACATAAAAAAAAAAATTATCCCGTTAATGTTTTTTCAGGTATTGAATAATATTTGTCTATCAAATTCTTGACGAAATTACTCTACTCTCTTCTCGATCCCAACTGCTTTTTACTTCCTTGCCGCACACAAGCTGCGAGTGCGGTCTTAAATGTTCATTTGCTGAAAAGGGCTACACTCAGACAAGTTCACAGAAAACTGTAAATTATTTTGGCAAAGTGTGATTTTTTTTTAACAGTGTTTTGTTTTGATGCGTTGAGTGAACAAAATTAATTTAAAAATACTCTTAACAGATGGCAATTTACCCCATTTTGAGCTGGAATTTGAAATAAACCTTCACCGATTTGAGCCTGAAAGTTCTTCTATGATAAAGTGATACATTACATTACCAAAATGCTTAGAATTTTCTCAAATATAATGTTGACTTGTCGTCAACATTTCTATCAAAGGATTTCTATACCTACGAGTTTAATTTGCCATTTTTTTCTAGGTACTGGTCCACCCCTGTCATGCGGCGAGATTGGGTGCAGCCTGGTGCCTGCGCTGCATCTGTGTTGCCGTGCCAACGCACATTACTCCCCTCATTGACAGATGCGTCGATGCCATAGAGAATATGAGAACCAGTCCTGAAGCTATCTCAGGTACTAATTTTTTTTCTTCCTCTCCTGACTATTATTGTTGAATTAGGGTTGGGTGGGTCCACAGATAATCAATTTAGCCTACAACCAATCTCAAACTTTGTTGTAACCCTCTTACAACACTGCCAGGTCAAAAAATAAAAATTCCCTATCAAAGTCATAACTAGAAATGCCCAAATTGTAAAAAACTCCCTAGATTTTAATTAGCCACGTTACATTGTTCCTTTCTTGTGGATACCAATTTCTCTTTAGAGTTGAAACCCTGTTTCTCCCTACATCTAGGGATTTCTCCCTAAACAATGGCAATGCCGCCCTCTCGTTTCCCTCCAATAATCATCTGTCAAAACACAAGTTGCTTTAATTTAATACACTTCAAAATTGGAACACATTAGGAATGCCTAGCCAAATTACAACATTGTTGAGAAAAAAAAAGTTATCTATTGAGTAGGTAGGTACCCTTTTTATTTTTATAATTTTCTATAAATATGCACATATTATATTTGCTGCTTTTACCGATGTTTAGACTTTTATGGGTTCTGTTCTGTGTAGTTTCTGAATCCAGTCAACCTTTTCCAATAATGTTTTGCATCCAGGTTACAGCGCAGCTCTAGCAGCCGTTTTAGGGGCAGTCCGCCTCTCCCCACTTGGCGTCCCGCACAACCGAGGGAAGGTCATCTTCAACACGGCCGAGGAACTCCTGAGGTCCGCCAGCCAGAACAGTCGACTTTCCCTCAACAGAACCCATGCTGGGTGGCTGCTCATAGGAGCTATTATGACATTGGGTAAGAATATTTTCAATTGAATTTTTGCATTAACTTTTGGAATTCACACTTGGGCGAAAACAAGGTCCCGTTCGAGAAAATGGATTTTGTTAACAGCTATATCTTTGAAAATGATACAAACATTATGAAATTTTTTACATGGTACACACCACACCTTAGCCATAAAAGTATTGTCTGAAATTAAAACTTACTTTGTAATAGGACTCCTTAAACTAAAGTTAAAGTGAGTGGTGGGCCGTTTAGTGATGTTTGATGTGTGAAAAATGTACACATGTATTTTATTACATGACAAAAAATTTGGTTTTCACTTTGCCACTAATCATTATAAAACAATAATTTACGCATCTCGAGAATCATAAGCTTAGGGATTTATTACCCGTGTAATAAATGATTCCCTTTGATTAAATATTTTTTCCCACAAAAAAAATGAGAAGATGAGGAAGACATGTATCACTTTTTTTTAAACATATACATAACCCGACTAAACTATTATTTCTGTGAACAGTAGACCTCACGTCATAAAGTATGTATCTAAATTGTCTTATAAATAATAAATCAAAACTATAATTTCGTCACAACGACTTCATCAAAGCAATGTATGTATTGTGTGTTCACCAAAGCAACATCACTCTCCTACCAGCCTAGGCACCAAGCATAACCGCTCCTAAAAAATGAGTGAAAGATTTTTGAAGAGGCTTCCAATAACCTGTCACATGCCAGGCGTATTTGGAAAAATCGAGCGGAAATTACCTTCCTGGCTTTTTGTCAAATATCCGTATAAAAACAAAGGAATTGTTTTTTTTTGTGATAGTTTTCTGTTTGTCTGAAAATGTATCTCATTATTCATATAATAATATCTATCGTTACAAGTTTTCCCAGAATAGCTAACTTTAGCGAAAAAAAAAAAAATTCTCTCATTCGGCAAACAAATATCAAAAAAATATAAGATTTTTTTGTTTCTACACCAACCTGAATACACATCTTACATGAAAACCAACAATTCAAAGGTGTTTTCGAAGAATTAATTACATTTATACTTCTTTAAAAAGTTGTCAGTTAGTAAAGCGGGAAAAAAATACGACAACTGAATGTCATAGATAATTACTTTTAACCGCTTGGACACATAAGCTTGTTTTCACGATAATTTAACGTGGGTAGACATAGGAATGACGTATGGCCCCGTACCTGAGTTATTAAGAGGGTCTAGATCAATCAAATTAACTGATATGTCAAGAAAAATATTGGCGCAAGCGATTCTGACCTTGTTCTTCATACAGTTTCTTTATACGTAAGAGTTAAAAATGGAATAAAAAAAAAATATATTGAAAATTAGTACCGCGGGCGCCGGCGCGTTCACGGCACAGGACTGGTTAAGTCATGATTTTTGAATATTGTTTTATTTATTACAGGTGTCCCCGTAGTCCGTGGTCTATTGCCTAGAATGCTGCTATTGTGGAGGAACAGCTTCCCAAGGTCCAACAAGGAACTAGAGTCGGAGAAGGCTCGTGGAGATTCTTTCACCTGGCAGGTAACAACCGAATTTATTATTTTTTTTACCATATATTTCAGTTTTATTTTTAATTTTTTATATAAATACAGCACAAGAGTCCCAACTGCTCTCGTCTGGAGCCAGTGAGACTATGGCATCCCCAATTGGGGTATGTTGTTAGGTTGAAGGTAGTGGGGAGGGGAAGGAGATGGGTATGAGGAAGGTGGGGAAGTACCTGGCTATTCCGAACTGGTCACCAAAAACGGCTAACTAACTAATTAACTAATTGTGAAATAACACAAATTAATCAAATAAAATTTATTTGCACCCCCCGGGTTTGAACCCGTGACCTTCGGATTGGGAGTCGAGAGCCTTGCCCCTCGACCACGCCGGCCGTCTGTAAGGTCTATAAGAGCTATAAAGCTCTCAGTATAGTTTCCCTCACTCTGCTTTAACCTGACAAACGCGGCTGTCGCATATGTGACATTGACGGCTATCCCCGTTCAAGAATTTTGCATATTGTGATCCTTGATGTTTCACTAAAACACATACATTGATAGATTGCATTGAAAAGGCCAGCATTGAAAGGTTAAGATTAAATCAATGACAAATTTCACAAATCAAAAGTAATAAATCATTAAATCATTAAATAAATCATTAAAAAATAAATAAAAATAAAAATTGAAGCCAGATCTCACGTCTTACCGGGACGGCGCTCTACCAATTCAGCCATTGCGATCTATTATGAGACTGTCATATTATTTATTATGATCTGGGTTCGAGTCCCAGTTGCGACCATTATGTTTTATTATTTTTCTGTATCTTGTTAATTTTCATATTTTAATTTAAATTATTATTGTTGTCTTCTTCTTCAATGATATATTACATTGATGGGAATAACATTCAAAAGTTAAAAAGAGAGTTTTTCTTATAAAAAAAAAAACAAAAGTAATAAGTTTGTATGAAAACTTCAATTGTTAAATTTAGTTTTAATTTTATTATACAGAGCAACGCAATCCAGTTCTTTCAAAAGGTTATTCCAATTATATATTTTTATTTCTTTATCATCACTTTTTTGAGACAGAGTTGTAGTTTTTTCATTTTGTACAACATTTTTGACATCATGGTAATATGTATACATTTAATCCCGTTATAAAATGATCAGCAATTGTCGAATCAATTACATATGCGGACAAGTTATATTTATTAGGTCTAACATGTATGTGGTCAACTGTCAGCAATATTCAAGTGTGCAATGCTTATGTCCTTGCAGGTGACCCTAGAAGGAAGAGCTGGAGCCCTGTCAGCCCTGCACAGCCTGCTGCTCCATTGCCCCACTCTGGCTACTGACGATGTCACCAGGCGATTAACACAGCCAGTCGAAAGTGCCCTCGCCATGCTTACCAAGTGAGTTCATTCTTGTCAATGATAGAACCTCGAATCTACCTCATTTGTGGAAATTTTAAATACATAGTCATTCAGCTCGAAAAGTAATTTCCTTCATGATGTGAGGTGTTTTCAATATTGATCGTACAGTTGATTAGTTAGACATCTCCAAATACTAGGTGTAGATATAATGAGGAAAGCAATATTCGAATGCTCACCGTAAATCAAATATTATTTACCTGTGTCTGTGTTTTACATGTAATTCAATAGCTATAAAATAATACCAGCAGGCATAACGGTCTGGTACGTTAGTGTTTGACAGATATTTTGAAATATCCTACTAGTGACCTAGAAAAAATCAACTTTTTGTTTAATTCATTACAAGTTTTTCTGCATTATATGTTATTGATTTGGTGGTGTTTATGGGTAATCTGAGACCAGATAGAGGAGACATTTTTACGTATAACTGCACACGGAGAGAAATGTTAGGTATTCCAAAATACAATCATTTTATTCATAAAAACGGGACTGAAGTTAACAGTGTTTCAATATTTATCGGCAGGAAAATGTAAGAATAATTTGTTGGTTTACGTACGAAATTACATATACCAACAAATTATTCTTACATGTTCCCCGCCAATAAACATTAAAACCCTGTTGTTCGTAAGAATTTCAGTCCCGTTTTTAACCGTTTTTACTAATAAAATGATCGTATTTTAGAATACATAACATTTTTCTCCGTGCATACTCAACTCAAATTTCGACTTTTCGGAGATGTCTGACTGCATATCTATCTACATAATAATAAAAAAATAAATAAAAATAAGTCACTGTATTCTTTCTTCCATATTTCTTTTATTGCTCATAAAAAAATGTTTTTCAACCATGAGCAAAGCCATGTAGTAACTACTAGTAAAAGTGTGCCTTTAGCACTATTCAAAAGCGTCCATTATATGTTATTTTGTGATTTTTTAGACTGACCTTTTACCAGATTTTTTGCAGACAAAATTTTCCAACCTTTTGTACAACTTTTATGTGATCTTTGTCCTAAAACAAATTTTTACATATCCTAAATGAAATTCTTACAGCATTCAATCAGTCCTACGCCAGCACGGTCAGCGTCTCAAAGCAGCCGCCGCCCAGGTGCGCTTCCGCCTGTATGCCTGCCTCACGCTGCTACCACCCGCTCCCGAGCCCTGCCACGCCGCCCTGCTGCGGGCGCTGGTGGCCGAACTGGCGCTCGCCGACAGCGCCGCCAACACGGCCACTTCGGGCCTGGGCGGACGCAGCCAGGACACGGCGGCGTTGGGCATACAGCGGACACAAGACACAGACCATGCGGACGTGGAAGATCAGGTTAACTAGATTGTTTATCTATAGACAATAAATAAGACCCTACAGTAGCAATAGGCGCTTGCCGTGTAAATAAGATAATCTCCTCATTTATGCACATATTCACCTACAATTGACACTGGAGGAGGGACGAAATGTTCCCTGACACTGTTTACAAATATTACATTGTAATATATCCATCCCGTAAACTACTTAAAACATATAAGTTAGTTTTTTAGTTTGGTCATGGAAGAGGTTAACATTTTTTTACTACATACCCAATTCAGAATATCCCTTTGACATTCACATCATATGTATAATATCAATGTGTGCCCCTTTCTAGCTGCTCTCCTCCCTGTCAGCCTCAGGCTCCGGGGCCCTGGAGCACGACCCATGCTGCCTTTACCAGCCACTGCCCCCCGGACAGTACTGCCCTGGCCCCCTGCCGCTGGGTGTGGCCGTCATCGACATGTCCGTCGTCCTATTTGGACTCATCTTCCCCAGAGTAGCCAACAAGCACAGGTAAAAGGGATGCAGAAGTACAATATAAAGGACTTTATTGTTTAAGTACCTACTTCCGACCGTGATATTATTTTAATATACTGGCAACGAAATGGAAACATTCCATTTTCAAAAACTCTAATTCGTGTACCATTGTCAATATACCCTACCCTACTGCCATTTTTCTTTTGAAGTATCTATTTCAGATCATGATATTATTTTCATATATTGACAATTTTCCATTTTGAAAAGTTCAACTTCATAAAGAATAAATAAAAAAACTCTGTTATAAAAATTTAATATGAAATCAAGAATATTTTAAGTAAGTACCTAATTCTGATTGTGACATTGTTTTCATTTACTGGCAATGTTCTGTTTTCAAAAATCTATTCGTGTACCATAGATAATGTATTATTAATGGGTAGAAATAATTACTTCAGACACTCTGCCATTATTTCATATCATGAAAGTCTGGAAGTGTGAGCCAATACTTTATTTTCAGATGTAATATATTGAGACTAAGGCGCTCCGCCCACTCAGGCAACTGAAAACTCTCAACTGCCAACTGTCTTTGTATGACAATGTGATGGCCCGCACACTACACAATCACACAAAACCCCGTTGTCAATGGTAACGCAAGCGGTGACTTGCGACCATCTTGCGACCATCTTGCGACCATCTTGCGACTGTCACGGCTGATTACCCTGGGCGGCCGTTGCTAGGTTGCGAGCTGTCAGCTGATTGTTCTTCATCTATGGTTAAACAAGCTTTTTGACCAATCAAGACAGAGAAAACAGCCGGTTTTAGTTGGTTTTCAGTTGCCTCAGTGGGCGGAGCGCCTTAGACCTGTGTTGATATCTTGAATATATTCCGGCTTCGATAAAATATTCATAACTGGGTTGCCAATGCATGTTCTAAAATACCCACAATAAATTTTCAAATTCCTGACAATTTCTGTACCTCCAAGGTGAGATAAAATTGTCTTAAGATTAGCATTTATTATTTAGTCATTATCGGATTTTCTCTTTCGTTTAGGTGTAATAAATTGAAATTTGTTTGAAAATTTGCTGCAAAAGAAAACGAAAATGTAGTACATTTTCACTTGTAATTGTGAGTATTATTTTTCCGTACGGTTGAATAATCAGGAAATGCTCTTTTAATCGGTATTCATTTCGTCAGTTCTCATAATATTGTAGAAACCTCCGCATTTTCCCCGCAAAAAGGTTATTAAATCATAATATAAATATAAAATACCCAATCGGTTTAAATTCTTAGAAAATCCCCGTAATTTGAGGCATTCTCCACGAATTGGCAATGCTCGTCCATAGATAACCAACCCACTTAGATTGATCACAGGAGGACTGCCTTCCAACCAGCGGATATTTTGGAACTACTCAGAAAAAAGCCCGTTATTTTGAAATAAAATATGTAAAGGGTTTGCTATTAATACAGCATATATATATGTGTATATACATCTATATAGGTTTTGTTTTATACAATTTAAGGAACATTTAAAATCTTGAAATTTCATTTTACCGTTTAATATGAAATTCCAGGCTACAGATGCTCGATCACTTTGCGGAGTGCATCAGGCTAGCCAAGTCTACGAGACAGGAGGCCATTCAGACCAATGTCTTTGCTGCTTTACTGGGAGGACTGAGAGGTCTAGCCGAGGCTAAGGGAGCCCTAGGCGGCGAAGACGTCAAGAAGAGCGCTAGCACGCTTATTATCGTAAGTACTTAGTATTTGATGGCCATCCGTGGTCGAGTGGCAAGACTCTTGACTCCCAATCGGAAGGTCGCGGGTTCGAACCCGGCGTGCGCAAATAAATTTTATTTGATAATTTGTGTTATTTCACAATTAATTAATAAAAATAATATATACTATATTTGTGGCACGTTCCAGAGTGGAAGATACTCTCAGTATCGCCCTGGTGTAAGACCACCATTCAGAATTGAAACGTTGCTTAATAATGGCTTTAGCCGTGTTTAGTAACTAGATCTGAATAGCCAGGTACTTCCCCTCCTTCCTCTTTCCCATCTCCTTCCCTTCCCCACTTACCTTCAGCCTCACAACATACCCCAACTGGGGATGCCATAGTCTCACTGGCTCCAGACGGGAGCAGTTGGGACTCTTGTGAGGTATTCTCTATAAAAAAAAGTACTAAATTAATTTTATTTAGGTAGATTTTGATTTTGTTATTTTTTGCCCCTCCTGTTAATGATTGAAAAAAGCCTTTTATTTTGGAAAAAATTACAGTTACTGCACAGCGTTCTGCAATTGAGCCCTTTTTGCAGAAAAACAGCGTTATGTGAAAAAGTTTGTTCTGAGATATCCTTTGACTGTAGTGAGCATATTTATTATACACATTAAAAGTTATATAAATTTATGTGTAAGAAGGTATTTCAATTAATAAATAAGGTGGTTTATGTATTTTAATCAATTTATTAATAATTTTTCAGTGCAATAAACATAAAAGAAAATTTAATATAATGTTCATTTTCATAATAATTTTCTGTTTGTTTTCCAGAGTGGCCTATCAAGTTCAAGCCCCCTAGTGCGCTGCCTCTCCGGTCAGTGCGCCGGCCGCCTAGCCCAGCTGCTGGGCGCTCCCTCCCCGGGGGCCCAGGACGGTGCCGAGGCCCTGGCCAGCTCCTTCATCAGCCAGCTGAGGGCAGGCCGGGCCGCGTCCCAGCGCAGCGGGCTGTGCATGGCGCTGGGGGCCCTTTACCGGGCCCGTGGGGGCATCATGGGGGGGGCGCAGCACTACGGGGGCGCCCTGCCTGTGCTGTTGGCGTTGGCGCAGGATCAGGCTAGCTCGCATGTGCAGGTAAAAAAATCTAAATCGACATATCCTTTTCCGACCGGCTTCATACGATCGGGAGTTTGATTTGAAAAAAATCCTGACAGAAAATAAATCTGTTTTTGGGAACGGAACCGGAGTCGATTGAATGTGCGGGAGCTGCTTATGTAGGGTACCTTTAAGCACGCGTGTTTCGAACAGTAAGTCCCTAGCCCTATGGGATCATAATTATGAGCTTAACTAGTGTGGCCCATCTAATTTCGGACATTTTTTCTCGGTCGGAAAGGGATATGAGCCCAGTCCGAGTAGTTGTAAAACTCGCTCAGGAAATTTTTAACAAACAAGTGTTTGAAGTACATTGATTGTAAATAATATAATATTAACCACTTGTCGGACAATCATACAAATATACTTAAAAGAAATTAATCAACAATGAACTACATATTTTAATTTTATTAAATTCAAATAAAACAAACCTTTATTGTACAAAATTACAAAGTAGAGTGTAGCTTATAGGTACATCCTATTTCTACAGCTAACCCAATTAACAATAAGTACATATTGTAATATTTGTGAACATTATAAAAAAAGATATATATATATATTTATAAGGGAGTAAATAATATGAAATGCCGGCCTTCGAGGGGTTAATTTTCATTTTGTGAAATATATTTTAAATTAATGACATACAATTTGACTGGTTAATGGCTGAGTTGGGAACGCGTCGGGAGTTGTGGGTTCAATTACTCTCTTTTCTAAGTCCTCCGCCATTGAACAAGTAACATTTTTTTATTTGTAATCCGGAAACGTTTGACTTTATTTATAATGGTATTTAAATGTTTTACAGGTGTGGTCGCTACATGCTCTCTCGCTGATAGCTGATGCTGGAGGCCCGATGTTCCGGGGTTTTGTGGAGCCGACCCTGACCATGGCCTTGAACCTGCTGCTTCTGGTGCCGCCTTCGCAGGAAGATGTCCACCGCTGCATCGGAAAACTTTTGTCAGCGCTTATCACCACTATCGGACCGGAATTGCAAGGTCTATTGATAGTTTATTGATTAACTTTTGTTTGTTTAAGTCCGAGATGCACACAAGCAACTTTAGTTGCAAGCAACAGTTGCGTCTAACTAATATCTATAGTTCAGGTCTAAGAATCTCAACTAATTTGACGGCAAACAGGCCAGCGATCTGGGTTGGATTTTTGTTCACGCAGCTCTCCTTTCTCATGCAATGTGTCCTCGGTTAATACAAATAGTGGCATGTCTTCCTTGCTATCCAACTACATTCTAACTGCCGGGAGCAGTCTGGCTGCTTATCAGAACCAGCCCCTAGCTTAAAGCCAACATCGACAGGACAAAAGTCTAAATCAAAGATATTGGTGATTAGTCAACACAAGCGAACATGACAATCCCATTTGACAGTTGACGTTGAAATTATACCTCCTGTTTGCTTTGTAGATAATATGCAAATAGTATTACATACATGGCTTGCATATATGTATTACACTTGTCAAAAAACTTAATTTTTTAACGCCAAAATTTGACTTCGATATCAACTTCCAAAGGGTCGACAGGGATAACAGAAGTAAGGTAATTTATTTTCAAACATATTATATTCAATATATTATTTTAACCCCAAATGTGTTTATGTTTCAGGCAATACTGCATCCATCTGCACGGCCCGCTCAATGTTCCTGTGTGCGTGTGCCATAATGCAGGAAGTCGGAGCTCCCTCAGTACAGGGGGAAGCCATCGGCTGTCTTCAGCAGCTGCACCTCTTTGCTCCCCGTCATCTCAACCTATCAACCCTGGTGCCCACACTATGCGTAAGTCTTTCTTTCAGCAAAGAAACCAAATGTACAAATTAATTAAAGCACACAATTCAAAACTATTATTTTTTTTTTTTTAAAGAACACTGTTTGTTCTTCTGGTACTTCAATGGAATGTGTTCGAAAGAACTAGCGTCTTTGATCCCTTTGGCAGTGATGCACGACTGAGAGAAAAGTGCATTTGCACGCGGTTGGTATTTACTGCATCAAAATACTCATTCTTTTGCTCAAGAGCTTGATTGTATATTGGCCTGCCAGTTTTCATGTTTCCTCCCTTTTAAAAAATGGATCTCATCAAGACCAGGTTTATTACTCCCTACCCTTAACTTGTTAAAAGCCAGCATACAAATTTTTTTTTTTCAATATGACTTAAAATATTTGACAGTTCTCACCTTTCTTACGAATTCAATTTTTATAACATTTCTTTGGTGATATAATACAAAAATTACATTAACATAATGTAAAATCTATTCTTTCCACAATGGATTTATATCTAAAACAATGAATAAATTTTGACTTCGAATATGACAGCTTTCACATTATCAAGCGGCAGCCAATTTGTCCGCCATCTTTGGTGCCCGGCGCGTCATTCGCAATTAATATGAATTATTCGGGATGGCTAAATGCTATCCAGTAACTCGTTATGTCAAGAACGAGAATGGCCCAAGCGATTCTGACCTTGTTCTTCATACAATTTCTTTATACATAAGGGACAAAATCGCTTCAAAAATCTGGACCCACCAGGGGGATTGCGGCCTACAAGAGGTTAAAAGGTTACGCCATGCAGCATTCCCACAGAAACCTAAGGACCTCCTGAAGTTAATATTTAATTTAATTTAACCGCTTGGGCACATAAGCTTGTTTTCACGACAATTTAACGTAGGTAGTCATAGGAATGACTTATGCCCCGCACCTGAGTTATTAATAGTACTTTATATATTATATTCTATTGTATATTATTATTATTATATTATTCTTTATATATTATATTTATTACAGAGAAACCTATCGAGCAAGCATCTGGTGCTACGCCGAGCCGCAATATCTTGTCTCCGGCAGTTGTCTCAACGTGAAGCTAAAGAAGTCTGCCAACATGCTCTCAGTTTGATCGGGGAGCAAAACGCCAACCCTCTAAACAGTAAGTTAATTTTTTTGTAATTTGCCTGTAGCAAACTGCCATATTTTGACAGTTGGTAGCAATTGGAACTCTCGTGTGGTTCTAGCATCCCTATGACATCTTGTAATGTGAAATTCTCATTTCTACGTCTAAATTCAGCTTCCAATTAACAGAAGCTTAGCAGAATGTCACAGGACCGTAAAAAATGTACAAAATTCTAACCTTATATTTGTTATTGCTTGTATTATACTGACCTTATATTTGTTTGTATTCCAGGCACCACAATAACGGAGTCTGGCCTGCCCGGCACCCTGTTTGCCATGCTCGACACAGAGACTGACGGCATGGTGGTTCGCTACACGCATGACACTCTCACGTCCATGGTGCAGGTCTTGTCAGCTGGACAATTGTCCCAGTGGCTCTCATTGTGCAAGGCGGTCCTCACCGTTCAACAGGGTAACTTATCTTTTGACCATTTACATACATTGATCGTCCACATGATTAGTCGATACTGGGAGACATAACGGTCCGGTACATTAGTATTACATTTTGAAATATCCTACTAGTAACCCAGAAAACATCGACATTTTGTTTAATTCACTTCAAGTTTTTCTGCATTATAATCGATTTGGTGGTGATTATGAGTAATCTGAGCATTGTACCAGATAGTGGGTACACTTTAACATATAACTGCATACTCAACTCAAATTTTGATTTTTCGGAAAGTGACACAACTACGGAGTAAAGTGGAATATGGAAGAATCTGACCTACCTTATTATTTAGCTGCACATCATGAAGCGGACGACAGACTCGCCGCTCACATCAAAAAGATATTTATAACACAATAGCGCTCGCCATACAATCCCATGAGACCCGCCAGACGTAAAAAGATGATGTGCTGTGATCGCGGTTTGAATCTTCGCTAATCGGCGTTATTTTTCGTGACCTTTACGATCGCGATATCAGAAAAGTTGTGCAACCCCCCCCCCCCCCCCCCCCCCCCCTCCTTCCCCGTAAACAGGAGAGGGGGTCATTTTGAATACACGGAGCATGCACGTAGCTGTCAAGTTGACATATCCAGTACAAAGAAATTATATTCTCTCGACCGCTTCCGATTTCAACTGACCCCTTCTCCTGCCGTAGGAAGAAATATTTTATAATGTAGTGTGTCGGTAGAAAAAATACTTTATAACGCAGTATCTTTTGATGTGAGCTTCGCGTATGTCGCCCGCTTGATGGTGAGAATTGATCTTATGGGCAATATGGGATCACTTGGTAATCACTATACAAGGTTCCGAAAAAGACCGACCCAAACACTCATTGCATGGTCAGCTAGGTATGCAGTCCAGCACACTGTTTGGATAACAGGTTGAATGGGAGAATGATGGAACACATGTTAAAAGGGGGATGCATGTATTTGCGTCAAAACTCCTACTACCATCATTATAAGCAGAAAATGTTGCTTGTGCAATGATGGATGACTCGGTGGTGGATGGGAACCTGCCGCATTTGTTCACTCAGCTATTAACTGGTATCTACGTGTTTACAGAAACTACAGCAGAAGAAACACCGTTGGGAGATTTGGATGGGGAAGAGCAGGGGGACGATGACCAGGCCGAGTTCCATGCGGACCAAACTGTGGTCACACACCCTCCTATACAGCCCAGGTGGCCCACTAGGGTGAGAACAGTTCTTTTTATTACATTAGCTCCACGCAAGAGGCTGTCAGGAAAATTACTTTCCTGAGGGCCTATGTCGTCTTTGGGGATGCTGTGTGGAGGGTCTTTTTAAGGAAAGAAAAGAGATGAAGTTCTGGGAAAGAAAAAGGCATGAGAAGTAGGTATTATTTACAAATGTCTGTGTTTTACATATTAAATATACTATAAAATAACACCAGGAGGCATAACGGTCTGGTAAATAAGTACATTTTGAAATATCTATCTAATGACCCAAAAAAACATCAAATATTTGTTTAATTCACTACAAGTTTTTTTTGCGCTATAATTGTGTTTATGAGTAATCTGAGTATTGTACCAGATAGAGAGTACACTTTTACACATAACTGCATACTCAACTCAAATTTCGGCGATCGATGTGTTGTGTGTAAAGCTAATAAATATTTGTATTTTGCAGGTGTTTGCAATGGAGTGTGTTCAAAGGATAATGTCTGCTTGTGAATCAGCAGGGGAGGCACACTTCGATCTTCTACTGGCTAAGGAACAACAGTTGACCAGAAATAATGGTATGTAAAATTAGCACAACCTCTTGTGGGCCGCAGTCCCCCCGGCGGGTCTGGATTTTTAAAGCGATTTTGCCCCTTATGTATAAAGAAATTGTATGAAGAACAAGGTCAGAATCGCTTGGGCCATTCTCGTTCTTGACATTACGAATTACTGGATAGCATTTAGTCACTCCGAATAATTCATACTAATTGCTAATGACACGCCGGGCACCAAAGATGGCGGACAAAATGGCTGCCGCTTGATAATATGAACGCTGTCAGATTCGAAGTCTATATTTATTCATTGTTTTTAATATAAATCCATTGTGGTAAGCATAGATTTGTGTGATTATGAGGAAGTTCGTTTTATCTACATTATTTTGATGTAATTTTTGTATTATGTTATATCACAAAAGAAATGTTATAGATATTGGATTCGTAAGAAAGGTGAGAACTGTCGAAATATTTTACGTCATATCGAAAAAATATATTTTTTGTATGCTGGCTTTCAACAAGTTAAATAAATTTTACAATCAGACACAAAGAAACCATAGAGGAACCAAGTTGTCTCCCTTTCAGTGATTTGTCATCACATTAATAGAACGGTCTAAAAGGAAAACATAATGTACTTTCACTTTTTATTAGTAATAATTAGTTTATTTTTACAATGGCATCCAAATTGCTCGCTGCGTAATACACGTAATTGAGAATCCCATATCGGGCGAACAAAGGTTCGGCATGTTTCCAAAATCGAATATTTTATTACAGTGTTTAGTTAGACACTTTTACAAATGTTTTGTAATTTGCTCACCACAGTAAAAATGAACACGTGAAATATGAGAGAACACCTTTCGCAGAGATGTCCCACGATGGACAAACAGTTACCTTACCTTAGCGAACTCTACTTTTCTGTGCAGGGTCTGGCTATTTCGATGTGCATTCGTTGGAGGTTAAAATATGACATAAATAAATAATGTTCACAAAAGTTTGTCTCGTAGTTTGCCTCTTCCTTGTGGAAAAGATATCCAGATTTTGCATTAACCTTTATTTGGCCGTACGTACTCCGGTGTACCATCGACTTTGGAAGCGATTTTGTCCCTTATGTATAAAGAAATTGTATCAAGAACAAGATCAGAATCGCTTGGGCCATTCTAGTTCTTGACGTAACGAAATACTGCATAGCGTCTAGCCTCTCGGAATAATTTTAGTAAATTGTCTATGATGCAGCGGGCAAGAAAGATAGCCGACAAAATGGCCGCCGCGTCAAAATATGGACGGAGTTGGTTTAGAAACTCTACATTCTTTCATTGTTTTTGATATAAATTCATTGTGGAGAGAATAGATTTCAGGTATTATCAGAACTATCGTTTTATCTACATTCTTTTCAGGTAATTTTTGTAATATATCACAAAAGAAATGTTATAAATATTGGATTCCCAAGAAATGTCAAATTTCTTACGTCGTAATGAAAAAAAATATTTTTCCTATGCCTTTAACCTTTCAAAAGGTTAAAGCTTGTCTTTGTCTTCTTTGGTCTGTGTTTACAATCCTTCATGCCATTTGATTAGGAGTCCAGAGTGAATTGATGCTGACCCCTCCGGCAAAAGCATAAAATGTATTACTTTATCTGTAATTATCTTTACCCTTCTGACTAAAAAAGCTCTGTAAAAGTAGAAGCCAAGTGGTCATCTTCGAAAGTGCTACCTTTTACATGTCGCTTGTCAGTTTGACAAGAACTATCAACTTCTAAGACAAAAAATTCACGGCAAAGTGACAAAGTAAGCTATGACTCCCGTGTAAAAATTTAAGATTTCACCTGAATTCATAATGGCTAAAAATGTATTGTGCAAACATGTTTCTGAGTTGAGAGTTCTTAGTTTGATTATTTTTCGTTTTCCTTTAAATTCCAGTGGATTATCTAGTGCTCCATCTGGCCGATCTGATCAGGATGGCCTTCATGGCGGCCACCAGTGAATCGGATCCCCTCCGCCTCAGCGGACTCCGCTCCCTCTGCATCATCATCACCCGCTACTGCCGGGTGCCGGAGCCAGAGTTCCCGGGACACTTGCTGCTGGAACAGTTCCAAGCCCAGGTAGAGGCAAACAATATTATTATTTTTTTATCCGGGAAAGTTTCATAAATTTAACGTCAAATTAATAAAACATAAAGTTAAAGTTCTTATAACTTAAAGTTCATGAAGCAAGTGTGGAAATTTAATGAACGAATATACGAACGATACCGAGTAACACCGATTTTAGATAATCCTAAAATAACCTAAAAATTAATAACTATGGTGCGGGGCATACGTCATTCCTATGTCTACCTACGTTAATTGTCGTGAAAACAAGCTTATATGCCCAAGCGGTTAAACAATATAAAAATACCTCAAAACTTACATTAACAAAATAATTAAGGCTGGGGAAGTCGAGATTTAACACAAACTTCTCCTTTCAAAATATAAACATGGCTGCCGCCTGAACAAATAGTAAAAATCCAATGAAAAAAATAGCAGACAAAGCCAATAATGCCAGCAATTTGAAAACGCAAACTGCCAATTTTTATTATCTCTAAAATAGTGTTAAAAAAATTCTGAAAACTGTATATTTGAAAATATATGTACGGTACAGATTAAGTTATTTTATTAAACCCCTTCTGCCCAGCCTCACAAATAACAAATGGAAATACTTATTACCAGGAGAAAGGAAAAAGGGGAATGAAAGTGTAGATTGATATTGTTATTTATTGTTACCAGGTTGGTGCTGCTCTAAGACCGGCTTTCTCTCCAGACACACCATCCCACGTGACCTCTGCCGCCTGCGAAGTCTGCTCCACTTGGATTGGTTGTGGAGTCGCCCGAGACCTGAATGATCTGCGAAGGTATATCATCAGTGTTATAACTCTTCCATATTTATAAACTACATTGTAACAATATTGCTTTGGTAGTATTTTTTGTTGTTACTTATCAATACCATTAACACGGAAAGTCAACAAGTCCAGGGGCCCTAACGTGAAAGCCAACATCAATATTATAAAATGCTTTAATCAATAATAATGATGATTAGTCGACATGAGCAAGCATGACGAGTTCTTTTGACAGTTAAGATGAAAACATTATCAATAGTATACCTACCGGGCCCATTCGCTACCTAGAGAGCTTACTCATATGCTTAGATGTATTTTCTATGTCCATTGTCAAAATACATTGCAAACTTGCGCAGGCTGCTTTTTGCTCAACGCGGACAGATTTGAACTTGGTAAAATGCAGTTTCGATAGTTATTTATTATTTATGATAACACTGAGTAATGGCTAATGACTATTGGTAACAAATCAACAATGTCTAAAATCAACAGGCCATGAAATGCCTGGGGTACATTCTGAGGACGATAAAAGAATTTAAAACAATTAATTCCTTTAAATTGCTTTACACCGGATTGGTGAGAAGTAATTTGGAGTACAACTCAATAATCTGGGCTCCATTTTATAAGACTCATCAGCAAAAAATCGAAAGAGTACAACATAAGTTTCTTAGGTTCATTAATTACAAACTTGGAATACCAATTGAAGAACTTAATTATACATGTCTAATGGAATTACTAAACCTAAGTGATTTAACTACAAGACGCACAGTGAGTGACTTAGTTTGCCTTTTCAATATATCAAATGGCAGCCTGGACGCCCTCGATTTAACGAGCTTAATTAATTTACGTATACCTACCCGCAATACTCGTTTAAACGCTCTATATTTTGTTACCAAATCTGCCAATAATTACTTCATAAACTCTCCAATTCAAAGGCTTCATACACTTGGAAACACATATAGTTCAATTGATGTCTATCGTTTTCAATCGGTTTCCAAATTTAAAACCAGTATATTAGAACTTTTATAATAAAACAATAAACATTTAGCTATTGCACCTCTGATCAGAATATTTCCTCATGTTTGACACAATAATAAATGTAGACTTCTTGCAATTACTACAACTGCATTATTTTTTCACATGTAATTACTGTAACCATTTAGTAAAAATGTTATTTTATTTTTAATTATTTATCAATTTACAAACTGGCTGGCTTTTGGAGCCCGCTAGTTAGTGAATAGATTAGTGAATGAATAAATTAATATATACACTAGCTTTTATGTGTCGCATAGATATTATGTTAATACTACTACTACCTAATATGTACACATAAACTTCATTTTTATAAGCAATTTTTGGTTTTTATACCTTAGAAGTATGCATATTCTTATTTTCTTACGACAGGTTTACACCTACAAACTATCATGTTTTCATTTGCTTTTTACTTGCTTTTATGTGTCAAATGGTTAAGGTTAAATTATTGCTTTTACTATTCTATACTTATAACCTTTGTGTATAATATTTTTTTATAAACTATGTAAAATGGCAGAGCGAACGCCCTGGATTTAACGGGCCACGATAACTGGTCAAACGATCTAGGTATATTATGTTAACAATACCGCCAACAATTATTTCGTAAACTCTCTAATTCAAAGGCCTCATATTATACACTATACTATTATGTCGTATTATACCATGTTACTGCTCTCACTGTCTACTATGTACATATAAACTTTACATTTCTTTATAGCTAAATTACGTTTGTTAACCTTAGGAGTAGGCACATTCTTATTTTTGTACAACAGGTTTATACCTACAAATAATCATCTTATGCATTACTAGTTACTTGCTGTTATAATATGTTAAATAGATAGATTATACTATGTATTACTACTGTAACTGTGAACTTACAATTTTATGAATATTTTTTATAACTATGTATGTAAAAGCCTAATAGGCGTATAAATAAATAAATAAATAAATAAATAAAATAATTTATAAAATCACTTCTGTAAAAGTATTTTGCACAATTTTGCCGTCTAATAGATGGTATTATGGAATTCTCAGATGATCCTAGGTATCAAAAGAACTATTAATTTTTTCACGGACTTGTATTAAAATTATGTGTTTGGATTTAATATTTCCAGGGTTCACCAGCTCTTGGTTTCCAGTCTCCACAAGTTGAATACGAAGTTGAACAACACCGCCCAGCTTTACAATGAGAGTCTCGCCACCCTGGAGAAACTTGCTATCCTCAAGGCTTGGGCAGAGGTTAGTTACTTCTTCGTTTTTCAAATCTTCGTATCACATGATAGAAATTACTTTCTCTTTGGAAAATATTTTCATTGACCAGGAAATTCCAGACAGTTTTTCTGATTCAAACAAAACAATTTATTTTTTCATCATCATACATTACAGAGTTGGATTTGGCGTCCTCGACAAATGTTCTCTACTGGCTACGGTCCATCTCCACTTGCCTCCGAACTTCCCTTCCTGCCCCAATCCTCCTCCACGCATCTGTCTATCCACCTCCTCTTTGGTCTGCCTCTGTGTCGCTTCTACTGGGTCATAACTTTCGGTATCTTATCATCTGGCATTCTTTCTACATAACCAGTCCATCGCAGACTTTGGAATCTATGGAAGCTTATAATGGTCTCATGATCTACAGGTTGTAATTTATATTTTATGAATGTTATAACCTGAAAATATTAATAGATCTCGTATCTCTGTTTCCAGGTCTACATAGTAGCCATGATCAGCAACGGCAGCGCCCCCGGCAGTGCAATAAAGCAGCTGGAAGACGTCTCGACCTCCGGCACCAACGGCAACCAGATGGAGTTCACGCGGAGCTTCAGTGGTTCCCTGAGCGGCGATTCTCCTACCAACCAGGAGGAGGAGGAGCCCACCGCCCTCAAGGCCCTGCAGAATGATGACTTTGGGAACTTTGAGTTCAAGGGGGAGAGCCTCCTGAGGCTGGTGGAGCCAGAGTTGGAGAATCTGGCTCAAAATTGGTACGCCGCTCTGAGGGATCACGCCTTACTTAGTCTTCCACCAGGTATATAATTCACATATTTTTTTGAAGTGTTTTTCTTCAAATCTGATTACTGCACAAGAATCTCATCCTTGTTTTCGCCTGCGCGAAATGTGTTAAGATGTTATTACCTGATACGGCCAAAGCCATTTCAAGCAATTTTCTTTAGTCCATTATCCTGTGACATTTAATCAAAATAAACCACTTGAACTGACTCTTGCCATCGTTAAAATAATGTTTACAATGCAACTTTTATAATTGCAAAATGGACAGAGCAAATCTTATTCAGTCAGCTATTCTGGAGTCTTAGAAGATTGCCACTTCATCTATTGTACAATCTACCCATACAATGTAGTTCAGTGTATGTAAACTTACAGGGTTGGGCAAAATACATACTTTGCTGTAATTAAAATACATATTACAAAATACTTTAAAGTTGTGTATTTAAAATACGAAATACATAATACGTTCAAGTTGTGTACTTGATATACAAAATACAGTATTTTAACCATTTTTATTTAAAATACAAAATACTTTCAGAACCTTTGAGTGCAATAAATTGTTGTAGGTACCCTTATCTAAGAGTGCATTTCTATAAAAGCAAAACTAAGCAGAGCGAAGCAGAGACATGCAAAAATTGACTAATCATATTGCTCAAAAGACACTTCTCATCTCCGTAAAGTTTGTGGTATAGGACGCAGGTGTTAGGTAATGTAAATAGAAACTAATCCTGCCCAGCCTAATTATCAGTAAAATAAGAATTTCCTTTTATGAACACTAGATTTTTAAATGCATCATCAGACAAACGGTTTCTTGTTGGGGAATGAATAAAACCTGCTAAAGAAAATGATCTTTCTACAGTTCAAATTTGTGTTAAATTGTATGAACACTTTTTTTTATATTTGAATAGCTTTCAAGAATTCTAAGCTCTTTACTTTTATTGTTAAGAAAGCTGACTAACTCTAACTCCATTGTTGATGTCTTAATACATAAGATTGCTAAATGTATTTGTGTGAAAATGTATTTTGAAGCCATGAGTATTTAAATTACAAAATACTTCAGCATCAGGTATTTGAAATACCAAATACTAATTACAAGTAATTCAAATATTGTCCAACCCTGTAAACATAACACACTTTGATCGGGAAGGGTATTTCTACCTTTTTCGCTGGTCCTACTTGAATGCCTGGAAAGGCGTTGCTGTCAAATACTTATATACGATTATTGTACACCATTGTCTTTGTAAGGATCCCAACTATTCTTATATGTAAAACATAAATATATAAGTAATTTAATATATATGTGATAAAAGATAAGGAAATCTTCTAATCCCCATGTCTTTTGGTGGAAGAATATTTTATCAAAAGGAAGCTTACTATTTGGCACTGGAGTTGCGCCAATTATTATTTTTTTTTGTAATAATTTGTACCAAAGCAAAAAAGATTTTTTTTGTAATGTAGCAAAATATGTACATTTTTTACACATTAAACATCACTAAATGGCCCAAAATTGACTTTGACTTCTGTGTATGGAGTCCAATTACAAAGTAGGTTATAATTTTGGACAACACTTTTATATTTGGGGTATGGTGAGCACAATATAAAAAATCGTTCAAATGTACTTAATATTTTCAAAGATATATCGGTTTAATAACTCAGGTACGGGACATACGTCATTCCTATGTCTACCTACGTTAAATTATCGTGAAAACAAGCTTATGTGTCCAAGCGGTTAAAACAAATTCCATTTTCTCGAACCGGTACATTGTTTTCGCCCGATCGAAGTGTGATAATACATCCGCTAACCTGCATGCAACACTATAAAAGTAAACAGTAAGAGATTTGCAGGTTCTTATAGACAGTGTGATACTAACACTAATATTGCCTTTTCTGTATCTTCCTTGACAGAGTATGGCTCCCAATTGCCGCATGATGGTGGCGCCTTCTACACCGCAGATACTGTGGAGGGAGCTCGGGGCCACTACCATGATGTGTGGCCGGCCTTGCTCCATGCCACCGCCCTGCATTTCAACAAGCATACCAGGGAGATCGGTAAACACCGCGCATATTAAATATGTTTAGGGTGAAATCCCGTTACTTCATGTAAACGCAAGAAATTATTAAGAAAACGAAACTTCATACCTCTTGGGAGTATTGGACAAACCCAATCAGTCAGTGTCAGACACGGAGCGACGAGAGACACGGAGAGACACCACGACGGAGCGACCTGAGAACATAACATAATGGAGAACATAACACGGAGCGACGAGAGACACGGAGAGACACCATGACGGAGCGACCTGAGAACATAACATAATGTATTATCGTGTAGATTTCTAATTAACGGGGTACTACTATATTGCCTCTTTTTTAACCGTACTTGTATTAAAAGCCACCAAGTTACCATTTATTACCCATATTATGATACACCTCTCTTCAATCTTTCGATGGTTGATTATAACTGATTTTATTTTGAGAAATTTTAATTTGCATAATTAAATACTGACATTATACAATTATTCTTTTCAGTTTTAATTGAACAACCAACAAAAGCAGAACCTGACAACAGTATCAAGCCAAAGACTGATAATAATAATCCCGATTCTTTAGATGCCGATGATGAAAAATTCCATCTTCTCTTTGGTAAGCTACCGTTATGTCTACAAACAATAGTAACATATTTCACAACTCTTTTTAAGAAAACATAACTTTCATGTTATGTATTATGCTTCTCAGCTGATCTAAATTTGATAGAAAGCTGAAATGAATCTACAATCAGCGTTTAACAGGGACCTTTATAATGTTTTTAAAAAAAAATGGTGCTGATTGGGAATTTGGCGACAATGTTATATTTGAATTTTTGTAAAAAACCCCAGTTTTTGGATGTCATGTTCCAGCTTGATAAATAAATCATTGATTGTTATTGCTTGTGAAAATAAATGTACACTACGATATACTATATGTATGTACATATTGTTCATAACACAAACTATATCAGGTGATAATTATTTTTAAATATAATAATACTAATTTTAATAAAAATTTAGGCATATTAGATTTGTCAAAGAATTTGTATATAAAAATGCAAAAATCAGTCATTTTACGAAAGATTTTTTAAATATTTATATTGTAGGATTTATCGGTCAAATTAAGAATTCCACCGAGCCGAACCCTCTGATATGAAAATATCTGGAGTCGATGAATTATTTTCCCATTTAATAGTCTGGTAGGTTAACATGTTGTTCTTGTATTGTTTTGTATTAATTATACTTATATTTGTTTGTTTGTTTATTTATTGAATCTATATCATAAGGTTTACATTTTTTTTTGGCCTTGCCTGTCTTACTAGGAACTCCTGTGTCGAGACAGACTAGTTTACAAATATTTTTTAATTATACTTAATATAAAGTACACTTGCATAGCGTGGATTTACTAGATGATCATTTTTATGGAAAAGTGTGTGAAAGGGTTTAGTTTTTCCTATGGGGAAAACTAAACCCGGACCTAAAAGTCTGCTGCGTAAAACATTCATGTGTCAATAGATTTTTACTTATTTATATGTCTTTTTTTATTCATTTTTATAACATTGATTCTATTGACATGTGACGGCCTCTGTGATCGAGGGGTAAGTCTCTCGACTGGCAATCTGTAGGTTGCGAGATCAAATCCCGGGATGCGTAAGTAAATTTATTTGATGAACCTCTAGAAGAGTATGATCTAATCGTACACCTCTAAAAAAAAATATTCAAAGGAGTCAGCGCCGGTTCTACGAAATCTGGCGCCCTGTGCAGGAAGTACCGATGGCGCCCCCCCCCCCCCCCCCCCCCCCCAAACATTTTTTTTTAATTCAGATAAAAAATTTATATACATATAAAAAAAAAATAATAATTTTATGCAATACGTTTAAAATAAATTAATATCCCGCCAACAAGAATCAAGAGTAACTTTTCCAAGTGACCTGGCGGTAGCTATCTATGACACTGGACAAAATAAGAACATCATAACAAAATATAATATAAAACAGGAGGCAGTTTAAGTTCAGAAATAATAATATTCTGATCAGTTTGTTTAATTGGATTTCTTTTTATCTTTAAATGCATGAATATAAATCGAATTATAACCTAAAATTCTTACCTTGACTTGACAGAGCTGTATGGTACCAAATCGCGCGCGAGCATAAATAAACCAATAACCATAAATGAACCTCAAAATCTCAAAGGACTGAAATCAACTATTCTTTCATTCTATCTCTCTACCGACACTCACAATCATATGAATAAAATTAAGATGGATGCCATATAGAGATTTATACCTTGACTGTAATTGTGATCTTGGAGGGCACCACAATTTGTGCAGTAGTATACTTGGGGTACATGTGGAACACGAATACGGTCTGAAAAAGAAAATAGATTAAAATCTGAGGTTTACAGTTACATTAGTAAGATACTGAACAAACAAAGAGAGATTCGCACCCGTATTTTGGTTAACACCACGGGTCCCATGTGCACCATGTAAATCTCGATATTGTCCGATATCTGGAAGATTAAGGGTAGGCAAAGTATCTAAACGACATCCTTGCAGCCTTCGACACTACAACGATATTTTGGAGACATTTTAGCCATTTTAACAAATTTATTTTCACGCATATTTACGTCGGCGAAGAACAACCTGAACAACGCACAACTGATTTGACGTTTTGGGCATTTATTACCATAGATGCCTGATGCCATAGACGCCAGATGCCAAAGATTGGTCATTTCGATGATATTACGATGACGTCACGAACCAATGAGTTAGGACCAACATTTTGGTCGGAGTCGGCCCCCCCTGCCAATAACGCGGCGAAAGCGACGAACTATCATCAAACAGCAACTTGTAATCAACTAAGGGAAACCCTACAGGCAGCGATTAATGAACCAATCACAATGTTTGTTGAATTTCGAACGATACAATGGTCGTAAGAGACAATAAGGAAAAATAGGTCTTACGTTCGTATGAAATGTATTGTATTTGGAAAAAAATTCCTTGACGTAACGTAAATTTGGATTCCGTTATTTTTTCACCATTGGTGCGCGCGCATTAGGTTCACGCATCTGTAAGATGAGTGTTACTAGCGCATACTAATAATTCTGTATTACGAGTAATTTTTAAACGATTCGGGGAATATTTTAATTAAATTTTAAAACAATATTTATTTTATCACGGCGCCCCTTCGGAGTTGGCGCCAGGTTTTTTGCACGTTTTTGAACGTATGGCAGATCCGGAGTATGGACTTACACCGTATGGCGGTGCTTTGGTGACCAGATCTGAATAGCCAGGTTCTTTCCCACGTCTATCTCCCATCTCCTTCCCCTCGCCAGTACCTTAATAAATGAATATAGATGTGAGTTTTTGCATTTGTGAAATGTGTTATACAATGTGTAAATGTTTTGATTCAGGTATCTGCATGGAAGCTTTGTGCACATCCCGGGACACTTCTCATCAGAATGCAGTGACGTGTCTTCTCTCGTTAACCACCCTACTGGATACAGCCAACAATAGGGCTAGGCTATTGAAAGACAGGTGAGTCATTCATCATTTTTACCTAGTTCATGGGCCTCCAAGTTTGTCATAGTATATTTTGATTTTTTTCTCGACACATTTTTTCTGCTGCTGCAATTATGCAATCCTTAATTATTACTGAGCCACACGAAACTAGCACGAGTTGCTGCTTCTTGTTCAGTATTTACTTTCAAGCTGTTGAAATTTCAACCTGCCTTTCTAAAATTCATATTTTTATGACCGTAGGCTTCCTGTAAATTTGGAATAAACCTGAGAATGTTTAGTCTCATAATGACGTTTTGTACTGTATTCTTTGAGAACTAGTACTGTTTCATTACAAATTATACACTTTGCCTTATTACTTGACTCATGAAATTGATACCCTCATTAGCTAGGTCTTCGCCCTTGGGACTTGGTGGAGGAGTTAGTGTGTCCATGAGTTTGGTCCATGAGTTCTTCTTAGCTACTTACAAGCGATGCTACCGCTACCTGCCATACTATTTTGCTAGTGTAGTGCCTAGCGGCGTTTTTCAAACACTATTAATAGTATGGAAAATACAGACGAGCGGCGATCGCGTCGCTTGAACGTAGCTCCATGGAAGAACGGCGTTAGGCTTAAATGTTTAGAGACCCTTGTCTTTCATTACTATGGCATTTCATTTAGGACAAAATTTTTGGTGGATTTAATGAGCTTATGTACGAATCTGACAGGTTGACTCGATGAGAAAAATGACATAACTCAATTTTTTTATTAAAGCTAAAAGCTGGTGCTTCTTTTATAAGTACAGTTTTTATTTTGATCAAACATGTAATAAATTACATTGTTTTTTTATTTTGAAAAAGAAAGACAAACATTCCCGGGTTACGAATAACCCAACAACATTTGAAAATCTTCTACTACCACCACACTAAGCGGAAAATGTTGCTTGTGTTGTGACGGAGGACTTAGCCAGCCGAAGAATCGAACACGGAACGCCTGGGTGGGACCCAAACGCAATGCCCACTCAACCACTGACCGGTCACTTACTTTGTAAATTTTGCAGATTCACAAGAAAACTTTTGCCGTGCAATTATTAGTGTTAAAAAATAACAAGTGTGATATGTAATTAAATTAGTGGTTTACCATACCAGTTGTTTAACCAGTATCTGAATAATTGTAAAAATTTTGATGAGTGCTTTAAAATTTATTCTTTGCATTGATGTTGTTGCAGATCGCTTGCGATTGAGTTGTGCCACGTATTACACCGCATTGGTCTGACCCAAGAAGGTGCCCAGCCACTGCTTCTGGCTGCAGAGGTGCTTCAGTTAACCATCACAGCTGCCAAGGAAGATCTGGATCGTAGGATGAAGGACAAAATCAAAGGTAGTCCTCATCTCATCTTCTTCCCCTTGTCCTATTACAGGGTATGTAACTGGAGGTAAAAATTATGTATGATCCGAAAGGCAGGTCACTAGGACATAAATAAAATTGCTAAGCAACCATGGCTCCTAATATTCCTTTTGACCTTTCCAGTAACGCTCAGATATAAATTACTACTTCGGACTACTTGGACATCGCCCGTCTTCGCCCAGCAGTCAATCATTTATAATTCAAAAGGGTAAAGCGCCCTTGAGGTGATTTCTCACAAAAACGGCGCTCTACAAATTATCCAATTATTATTATTATTAAAAGAGGCGTGTCTTACCCCTCTTTCGGTACGGGAATATTAACACATAGCTAGTGCAATATTCAAATATTTTTTTATTAATTCTAAATAGTAATGTGCAAAGTGTTATGGGCTAAATAAACCTCCATTTAGCCCATGGTTGTTGGTGACTGGTTAAGAGATGTACATTATCCTTTGCTATCGTCACAGTTAGCAGTCATTGCCTTCCAGAACAATGAGCAATTAAATATTGCTGACTGGGGCATCAGCAAGGGTCATCACAACGAGCATTTAACCTCTCCATCATTTTAATTGTATCTTTTAAACATTCCAGATCTTTCTTCCGACGAAGCAGACTGCAACAACCCGCCCGCGTCTGTGCTGGAGACGGTCCAGCTGCTGGGCGAGGGGGGCCCCACGGGTGATCTGCCCCCGGGCAAGTCCCTCCTGTTCTCCTGCCTCGAGGTGTGCCTGTGCCTGCTGGTGAGGCAGCTGCCCTGCTTGAGCCCCGGCAAGCCCCAGGCCGGGGGCCGCCCGGGCAAGGTGAAGGGCATTGGACAGCACGGGCCGAGACTGCTTGTTAAGGTGCTGGGCTGCATGGCGCATCTGACAGGATTGGGGAGCCCCCAAGGTAGCATTGTAAACTATTTCTTATAGCGCAATTGATTCAATGTACTAATTTCTTGACCCCTGTGAAATTGTCTCAAAATTTTCTGAATAAAACTGTAGATTTTTATAATTTAGAAATTCACCAAATACTTAGCAAACATGTGCGAAGCGAAATTCCGCTATACATAAGGAGTGTTATATAATTAATTACAGCCTTGAGCACTCGTAAATTTCTAAGTTGGTTTTGGAAATTTCGCACCCTCTTTCAAACAATTATGCATCTGAATTTTAAGGAGACATATAAACTGCTTATAGTGTTAGAGAGCCATTGAATGCACCTATATTTGACCAGCTATTCCATATTTTTAGGATTCATAAAAAAAATGTTGAAATTGAGAAATATTAAATATTATGACTTCTGTATGTTGTCTATGACATAGTTGATAAACACAGATATAAATTTAAATTCGAACATGCGTTTTTTAATACGTAAACATATGATCGATGATTTGTAAGAAAAAAAATATTTCAATTATGTATGTATTTCCGTTCTCATAATGTCAATAACAAATAATTCAAAAGATATGCGGGACATCTCTTGTTAAAGTGCGAAACTACTAGGTTAGCTTTTAATTCAAGATTCCAAGGAACTTTTGAAATAATTCCAATAAATATTTTTTTAAATCTCTTCAAATTTTCCACATTTTTGCGGGTGTTTGCAAAAAAAATGCTTCAGTGGATAAATGAACACAAATTTATTAATTATAATTTTTTAAATTGATAAACTGATGTTTAAGACAAGATTTTTTTAATGCATAGCACAAAGGGTAACAATTATTATAAGCAATAATTATTAGCCTGAAACACTCATCCATATTGAAATAAACCTTCGAGAAAAGATACATGCCGCCGACGGGACTCGAACCCGTGCCCTTCTGATTACCGTCAGGTTCTCTAATCCACTGAGCTACGGCGGATTATCTCTTACCCACCAAATGATTCAATATAATATACTAGTGTTTCATTCAACAATTACTGCTTAATAAAATTATTTAACGCAGTTAAATAATTTCAGGGGCCGTGGCGATCCTTCCCACTATTCTTTACCTCACCACGGGGGTGATCAAGGAGACAGGGCAGCAGGACTGCGTGCAGGGAGCCCCCATCAGCGCCTGCATGGATCTCCTCACCTGCATGGGCCGGGACAGCCACGCGCAGTACCCCGATACTAAGGAACAGTGGGGCTCGCTCATGCAGAGCGTGCTCGCCAAAATTATTGACCTCTCCAAGAATGGTAATTCTTTATTTTTTTAACGCCTCATTACTCTTGACTAGATATACTACTGTTATAAGCAAAACGAATTTACAAAAGTCACTTTCTGATATATGAGACTTTTCACCTGTTGCAATCACGCAAAGACACGCACAAAAAAATGCCTTGAGCGCTGGAGGTTTCCATACGTTGCGTTTTGGAGTTGCCCGCGCTCGTTCAAAAAATCATACCTCTAAATATTTATTTGGACACAGATAAACTGCTTACTGTCGTTTAAAATCCAATGAATTTACCTGTATTTCATAATTGATCTTAAGTTTATAGGTGTTATTAAAAAATCATTGAATCCATAAAACGCATGAAACTTGTATACAGTGAAACCTTCGTGAGAAGTTTTCCTGCTTAAGAAGTTTGGTTTTTTCGGTCCCTTGGATACCAAACGGCCCAATTTATCCCACTTATAACGTTTTCCCGCCTAAGAAGTTTTTTTTTCTGGTCCCTTGGAAAACTTCTTAAGAGGATTTGTATTTGTTAACAGAAATCATATAACTTTACACATTATAATTTTTACTTACAAAATTTTACAATACATATTCATTAATAAAGCTAAACACTATTCGAGAGTAATAAAAATTACATCTGTTGTGTTGTGTATTACAGTCTTGTTTGCTTCTAATGAATCATTAACTGAATTAATATTAAAAACTGCACACATAACGATGTACACCTAGGATTATGATAATAAAACCCACACCGCTCCGGCAACAGCAATTTTCTATTCGCTGAGTTGCAAACAAAACCACACTTTTGCTCCTTGTTTTTAATTCCAGGACTTTAAAATAACTTTGAATAACTAGAGAATTCAACAATGAACACATTGATACATAACAGAATTTGCCTTAATTAGTGCACTTTAAAAATGGAACACATTCAAATATTGAGGAAAAGTACCTACCCCAATTAATATCATAAAAAACATTGGGTACCTACGTTTATTTGTGATTTTTCAAACCTAGCAATAATGGGATTTTTGTAGGTTAGGTTCAAGAAAGGACTTCCTTTTAAACCTAAGTATTATTATTATAATTCGTAATAAATTTCGTACACACTGTGTTATCATTTCAGATGAGGAAGATGTGAAACTGGATGTGACGGTGACAATGATGGCCATGAGTGCGATCCTACCTTTTGCCCCTCCGACACAAATGCTGCATTTCCCTTGCATCAATCACTTTAGAGCCTGCTTGCAGAGCAGTGATCCTAAGGTAAAAAAATCTTCTTCTACTTCTGGTGCCCTCTTCTATGGCCTGTTAACTTTCGCCCGGGCTATCTTCACCCTATAGACGCAAAACTCAGTATAACTCATAGATAATAAAAACTTCAGGCTGATTCGTTTCAATTTGGGAGGCATGTATGGGTACCGCTGCCCCGGGAACCATTTATTGGATAACCAACCAAGTGCTTCACTATGTTTGGTGACTTAGCAGGAGTGTCTGAGTTCATGGGGTGAATTTTGTCTCGGTCTTCCGCTCATGCCTTGTAATCGTTAATTATTTTAACAAACGTGACGTCTTGTACGAAAGAGTGTGTTTGATTGTCCACTGTCTCTTATTCATTACCATATTTGATCGTATACATTATTTTAATCCAGTCTTACAGCTGTCCTAATTTATGAAAACTATTTAATATAAGATCATTCAAAGGGTCCTCCACACAGCGTCCCCAAAAATGACAGGCCCTGGGGAAATTATTTCTCTCAACACCTCCTGTGTGGAGATATTATTTTGAACTGTTTGTATTATGTGCCCAGGTGGTCCTCCGCTGCTCCCAGCTGCTCCGCCGCCTGTGGTCACTGGGGCCGGGCTGGGCTCGGTCGCTGGCGCCCCCGCTACTGCGCGCCCTACGCTCCGCCCCCCGAGCACCCCCCGGCTCGCCCCCGCCCTCCGCCCAGCACACAACGGCCACGCAGGCCATGCTGGCGGCCGCCGAGGCACTCCTTCCCATCACGCCCGATAACAGCAGTGAGTTTAATGGGAGATGACCGTGACGATCTTTGGCTTAACCTCTTAAATATGGGATCACATTTGGTCACATAGAAAAGTGAAAATTAATTTCAAAGCATTCCGATAAGCTACATTAGCGAAATTAAAAGCAAAGTCTGGAATGATATTGGCGCAAGCGATTCTGCCCTTGTCCTTTTACACTTTCTTTATACATAATGGTTAAAATATCATTTTTTAAAAATTATTAAATTATCCCAGACGCCAACGTCCTAGCCACAGACGACAGGTTAAGGCTATTAGTGGAAGATACTCCCAGTATTGCCCTGGTGAAAGACCACCATTCAGAATCGAAGCATTGATGGTCCTAGCACTACGAATTCAGAGGTTGCGGGTTTAAATCCCGGCAAGCGCAAATAAAATTATTAGTTATTTCATAATAAATCAATTTGTTAAAATCAATAAAATAATAATGTACATAGTGTAACAAGACATCCCGACAGACTGTTAGCAGCAATTACTATAACAAGATATCATTTTGATGTCTGGTGACTTTTGTTTTCAATTGTAACGTAATGAGTACAACCTCAAATTGTAATACATATTTAATTACTGAAGACAATACTTATTAGCAACTCTCAATTGAAAATTTGAAATAGAAAAATCAGAAAAAGATATGGTTTCAAACACCTATACCACTGAGCTAATGAGACCCCATTCCTTTCGGTCATATTTTACTGTATCATACTCATTTTCTTTGGCTGCTATGAAGATAATGTCGGAGGTTCTTAGTCGAAGTATGATATAGTTAAATATGACGGAAGGGAATATGGTCCCAAATAGCTCAGTGGTAGAGCAGCGACCCGGCAAGGCTAAGATGCTGGGATTAAATTCATTGATGCCACCATATCTTTTTCTTATTTTTCTGTTTCAAATTTTAAATTGAGAGTAGCTATTATTGTCTTCAGTGATTAAAAAGGTATATATTTCTGTCACATGTCGCCACTGAGTCTAGGTACATTTTTTCTTCTAAGTTTGTTTTGTTTTTATAGCAAAAATGGGTTATTTTAAAAATAAAGTAAAATACTTAATGTTAAAATGCTTAGTTATGTGTCTGTTTTATACTTTTTAAAATTGAATTGTGTTTACTTGTCTTTCTTTTAATATGTGTGTGCCTACTTTCAAATCCCTTTTAACGAACAAGTGGAATTCATTATGTTTTTATTTTATTTTTATAATTGTATTAGATTTATTGTGGGGTATAAAAGCCAAAAAGCCACTCTCCAAAAATGATGAAATTGAGTTACAAATGCCAATCTATGCGCAATGTCCATAGCTACAAGATGGTTTTTGAGATCCCTAGAAAAAGCAACTGCAAATCATGGAAAAATCGAAATAAAAATAGGGTTTATAGGAATTCAAAATAAATTCAACATGATTAATAACTCAGGTACGGGACATACGTCATTCCTATGTCTGCCCACGTTAAATTATCGTGAAAACAAGCTTATGTGTCCAAGCGGTTAATGAACACATAATTATAACATTTTTTGTTATAATAATTCACTTTTTATTATACTTTTTAAGTTATTACTCATAAAAAATCACACAAAAAATGCTTAGTATTTATTTTTTGATCGGTTTTTTGTTTTTTTGTTCAGTGGCGTTTCTTTTGGAGGTGGCGTTTTTGCTTTTGAACCCCTCAATTAACAAAAAATTAGTGTAATAATAAACATAATAGTCATAATTTGTGTGTCTTCTAAAGGGTTAAAAACTTAATTTATCACCCTTACAATTTTTTAAATGTGATTTATTCACTTCTGCATTTTTGCAGTAATTTTTTTTTCCTTTTAGTTCATTCAGCGAATAGAATATTAATTTGTATGTAGTACATATTTATTTGACATTTTCTTTTCATTCCGCAACCATAGGAGATTCCATGAGAGGCAAGTAAAAATCATAACAATATAGTTCCACATTAGCAACAACACTTTGGCTTTTTTCTCCATTTAATTTATTTGAAAATTAATGTATACAAACAACCAACAAATCTAGCATAGTATCAACTACTAATGTAGCTCTAGTGAGACAAAATGTATATGTACTTTTAAATTTGTTTTCATATTTTCCTGTTGATAAATATTTCACATAATGTTATTGGAATATGTACGGTGGGCATAGCAAGCAACAACACTTGGCAAGCAATCATGTCGACGCTTGGGTCTGCATTTCTGTAACTCATCTTACATTCAAATCAAACATTTCACATACTCGCTATCACGGGTGGAAGATGCTTCCGTGCGCTAATCGCTCCTAATAATTTAAATAAATCAAATTTTTTTATAACATTTTTTGTGTTTATTTTACAGGAGTCCAGATGCTGTGCCTCATTGTGCCGATCCTCATCTCCTACCTCAAGGAGACGGAAGACTTGATAACTTGCTCCCAGCACTGTCGGACCTTGCACGACTACAGTCTGCAGTGGCTGATGAAGGTCGGACCCAAGTATCAACAGGTGTGTGTCCACAATTCATTATTATAATGTTGTATCCAATTTAATGTAAGTACTTTATAAATAGATTTTTTCCCTTCAAATTTGTTATTGTCATCCATAACTCCTTGGAGAGACTAAAAGAGTGTTAGATGTTAATAATTTTTAATTAATGAATTAACATTGATTCCTTACCCCTGCAACCGGTAAGAAATTTCAGAATTTTGGTGGGCCACACTGTTAATTATGATTCCATAGGGCAGGGTGAATTGCTACTTGGAACACTTGCGCGTGAAGGTATTCTAGGTAAGTAACTCCCACACTTTCAATTGATATGGGTGCTGTTCCCAAAAACAGATTTATTAATTATTACTTTTTAATTGATAAACTAATCTAAGACAAGATTTTTTATGCATAGCACAAAGGGTAATAATTAAGAAAGATTTATTTCAAAGACAAACTCACAATTGTATGAAGCCGGTTGCAAAGGGTCAATCAATGGTATTTCAATTTCATAAAACTGGACATCTCAGATGTGACCACTTAGGAAGGTTTATTTCAAAATAATTTTAAAAATTCATCAAATTTTTTCAGTTAATTTTCTCGTTCTGTGAAAGTTCTTTTCAAGTTCTGTGATTATTTCAGTTTTATGAATCAATTTACTTGTAATGATAAGAACAGAACTTGAATAGAACTTACACACAACTTGAAATTAACTTTAAAATTTTGATGAATTTTTTTAAACCACCCCACCTTGAAAGGGCTGTTAAAAACCGACCAGCAAAGAGACTTTTGATAAGCCCAAGACAGAGAATGATCTTCAATCTAAATTTTAGTTACTAGACAATGTGAAGGCGCACACTGCATTATTGTGCATAAAAAACTGAACAGAGAGAGAGAGAGAGAGTTAAAGACATAATTTTTTTTATTTACCGCAGTAGAGTCCAACTGCTCCCCACTTACCAGAACCAGTGGCTCTATGCCATTCTCAATTGGGGTATGTTGTTCCCACCTTTCTCTTCCCCTCTTCTTCGAAGAAAGGGAAAGAAAGGTGGGAAAGTACCTAGCTATTCAGGCCAGGTCACCAAACACAGCTAAAGTCATAATCAAGCCACATTTCAATTCTGAATGGTGGCTTCCACCAGGGCAACAGTGAGAGTACCTACAACTGATATCGTCCATGCAACTGTAATTAATATGTTGTAAGCCACCACATATGCAAAAAGGCTTTTTTATTATTTTAAGCCACCACATTTGTATACAAAAATGCTTTTTTTATTATTTTTCCAGTGTATTTATTGGTTCTTACACATCGTCTAGCAAAATATAATAGTTATGGAAAATAGCCTAGAAAATCCTTTGATCTCTGTTTTTACGATTAACGTACATGTCTTATCCCACTTGGGTTAAAATTGCTTAGTTGCAATAAGTCATAAGCGACTTTATATACGATACGATATATTACATCAACGCATTCTTAAGATTTTACCATATAATATAATTTCTAAGGTTATATGTCGGAGGCTACAATATATGTGTTTATTATTTGTGAAGTTGTGCTGTTTTTTCGCTCTCCTGTAAAATTTGTATTTTGCGGCTACGACATATTACGGTTACATGAACGATATGATGTTTCCTAGAGGTGGAGTCGGCCAGCACCAAAGATGAGGTTTTATTTAATTTGTAAATATATTAAATAATCTGTTTAACCTCTGCAGGAATTTAAGACGCTGATGTCCCAGTCAAGTGAGCTTCGCGCCAAGCTGGAGAATGCCATCAAGGCCAATCAGATCGCCACCAACATCCTGGCCAACAAGAAGCTGCGAGGTGACGGCCAACAGAACAAACCCCTCAAGCCAATCATCCAGCTGAAAACTGACTTTAGCAATTTCAGTTAAATCTAATGTCTCCTGTCTTTATCGTGTCAAACAATCCTAAATCTTACGTCTTTACCATTCAATACAAACCTTTTGCGTTGTCACAATTCAATTTGGGAGGCGGGTAAGGCTACCGCCGCCCCGGGAAACAACATTTATTGGATAACCACACCTCTGCCATAGGTCACCCATGGGGTGAGGTTTGTCTAGACCTTGGCAGTGGATGCGACTGTTTACTTACTGCGTGGCAGGCCCGATCGGGAGAGACTGGTTGAGGAAGACTCTTTGGCCACTTCAACAGGACCCTCTCGGCCCATTGCCTTGCACCGTAGTGAGGGGGATGGATTCATACGTTCGTCGCTCCTGGACCCACTGACCCCCAGATTCCTACCCACCCCTCATACCATGTATACATATTTCCAATCCTGCATCTTCACAAGCTAATTTTCTGACAAATTTAATCCTATATTTAACAATTTCGACATTGTGGGCCATTCGTTACAAAGGTGTAATGCTATGCGTGTAATACTTAAGGACACACTGTCCAATCCTAAGCTCCTCTCCCAATGCCAATCTGCTTTGTCCAGAAAGATGGCGGTGTCAAAGCCTTCCAACCACTTCCAACGAGTTGATTCGACATTTAAGGTTATTGTTTTGACGTTAGATGTTTATTTGACAATTATTGCTCATTTTGTTGTTAAATTGGGAGATGAACAAGTAATAGATTTAGTGAGACGTTATGCAGATTTATAACGTAGGACGTTTTATAAAGTGTGCACCTCAGCCTGAGGATGTAGTAGTGCACACGTTAGGTGTGTGAGCTATATATAGCCGGATGGTAATTGGAGGGGGACACGATATGAGAAGAGTGTAAGAGATGGGTGTAGGGGATGATTTGTTATTATGGTGTTGAAAAGCCCGGATAAAATGAGTGAGGAAAGATAGACGCCGGTAGCTCATTCCACGTGCATGCCGTATTGGAAGAAGTCAGAGATATGACCCGTTATCATGCTGCCCACATCAACTGTGAATGTATGTACTCTGTCTAATAACTATTATTAGATGGGATAAAATTTAAAAATGTGAATTATGTTTTGTTAGACAATTCCTGATAATCCAAAACCCCATATTTATAATTAACCAGTCGAACAATGGCTACTCATATTTAGGTCTCGTCACTGCCTAAATTTCGGTTTTTTAAGGTTTTTTTTAAATATTTTTTTCAAACCTACTATAAACGAATGTGGGATAAATGATGAAAAATGGGCGGATTCATTGGCTTTAAACTACTGTAAGCAATTTATATGTTTCTGTATTAAAATTCAAAGGTAAATTAAAAAGTATGATTTTTTTTAGGACATGAAATAAACATCCGGAAACCTCCATCGCTCAAAGCATTTTTTTTTTTAAATGCACCATTGCATGTTTGGTTAACATTGATATTGTTTCCTTAGATATTTGACAAGGCCCCTATGATAGGGCAATAACTGCAAAATGCTTCTGAAATATTATAAGCTAACTTTCAACTCCGATTCATGACAATTTCATCTCCTTTCAAATGTAAATTTTAATACGCTGTCAACACAGGTATTGGAGGTTAACACGCTATAAGGTTTAACCTCTCATTTGTCGTAAGCCCACCGGCGTGCGGGTGACAGATGAGAGGTTAAATAATAAAATGCTATTTTAACCCTTATATATAAAGAAACTGTTCAAGGACAAGGTCAGAATTGCTTGCGCCAATATCATTCCAGATGTTGCTTTTTTTTTCAAAACTCTAGCCTCTCGGAATGCTCTGATATTCATTTTCTATGGAATATGGCCATATGTGGGCAAATGTCATAACATTTTTATTGAATCCAATAAAAGTTGGAAACTTTTAAATTATTCTCAAGTTAATATTGTTCAGTGTCATTGAGAACTACTGAATTTCTTAATTTATTATTTTAATTGTCCATTCCTTCAAAATGTGAAGACCAACTGCCTGATGGAGTTTAATTTTGATGTTTTTTTCTTGTGATTGTAAAACTTGAAGCATTATACCATGTATTTCCCAACATTTGACTGGACTTTGTATAATCAAATAAATAAAATCGTAAATCTGAAAATTTTAACATTTCTGTTGAATATATTTAGTTTTAACATACTCGTAATATTGATCGAATGTACTGATATTAGAGAAACTTAAATAAAATATAACTACATAGTTATTGAAATGTTTGTTATTAATATGACATAATCCTACTTATTTAGGAATTAATTTAGTTGTAGACTTAGATTGACCAAACGATTTAGAATTTCTTTTTTAACACTTTCCCAATTTGATGAATAAATTGAAAACTTTACAGAATCGAAAAAAGTTATTTAAAATGACTTATCATTTTTATCTTGTGTCCGAAGGCAGTAAGTATGGATGTAAGAATAGAAAAAATATATAAATGATTAGTTAATATGCATGACTGTTTATACCTACATATTTATTAATCCCTAAATAAATATATTTATTTCTCTTTGAGAAAAATTTGTAGTTCAGTAATATAATATTGTAGCGTTTATGTGGTAGAAAAATAAACATGTGCCACTATTAAGAAAATCTTTAACATAATTCTTAAACCCTCATCAGGTTTTATGTATGGTATGTACCTAATATTTTTAAAACTTTGATAAGAAAATTTCACCTACTTGCAGGAGGGCTGTTGACTTTTTGTACTAGAGGGCTAAGATTGAATAAAAACGGCATTCTTTTGAATGTTTGGGACTGTCCTAGCCAATTTTTTTTAAATGAATTTTAAACGCCGATTGAATTAATACGAATATTCTGACAGCAAAATTAATTTTCTTAAAAATCTTGCGAAAAAATTTATAGTGCTAGACCTTTTAGGCACTTTTTTTGGGCTTCGCTGAATTTAGAAAGGGTCCCTGTTAATAGAGTTTTAGCCCTTTATAAGTCTTTACAATAGCAGTAAAAATGTATGCAAAAATTTACTGATTATATGCAAAATATCAACAAATTTGTCTATCTGGACAATTCCAATGTGCAATTGCTTTAATTTGCTGAATTTGAATGTGCAAAATCTTGTCAAATGTATTCCACTCATTGTACAATTATTTGTCCAATTGCTGTGGAATGTAGAGCAAGTGTATATGGCAGACATTAGAGTAATACTATAATCAGACAGATGGCAGCACTTCTATTAGTTGCTAGCATGTGGAGCGTGTGTACCTTAGCAGGGCCTCACACGGCGGCTATGAGCATATACGGCAGACGTTAGGGTAATAATACTATCAGATACTTGTAATTTTGCCTCCTTATTGTGCGGAAAAGTCACCACCCATCACTGACGGTTGAGTTGGTTGAACTCGCATCAAATTTGACGTTGGTCACAAATCGGTAGTCTGCGCTATTTGAATTATTTTAGACTTATCAACATTTTGTCAACTTTTGAGTTGGGTTGTTTGATCAGTGACTGATGAATCTGTCATCATAACAGTCATAAACATTTAACTAAAAACTGACAGGTCAAGTATCGGCTGTTAACCATTCAATTGTTAAAAAAAAAATTATGGCGCTGATTGCCGGTCTGACAACTTCAAATGTAAGGAAGACGATGAATCAACAACTTGACAAAAATCTTTATTTCTCAACTATTTTAAAAATGAAAGAATATTTTAGAAGATTTATGACATGTGATGTCTGAAGTTTAAAAATAAACTATTTATTGCACAATAATATCATTGCGTTTTGACTTTTTGATTCCTTTGCAACATGTTTAATACTGGTTTTATTTTAGTTTAATTCTTATTTTAACTTAATTCCTAAACTTTCCATTTATTAAAATATAAATACATATATATTTAACATATTAATTTTTTGAAAATGTTTTGCAATAAAAATAACTTTATATTAATATTTTATTTTTAGCTTACTGCTTATGCTTTACATATTTGAATTAAAAATATTATTTTTTCATACTGAAATTTGATTTTTTATTGGTGTCTTGAATTTTTAACTTATCACTTTAAATTTAGCGCCTTTCAATCTGTATTAATAATTAAGTAATTGTAGTTAACCTGACAAAGAATGTTTAGTATTATAATATTTGAATGATTTTAACAGGGTGTCTCTTGAAAGAATGAATAATTAATAAAAATAGGGTGTTGTAAAATCTCTTCATATATTATAAAAGTGAAAGTATATTATTATTCTCATTGACATAAAGTAATATTGTGTATACCTTACTTATAAAGAAATACTGTTAAAAAAAGGTGATTCTCAAAATTTTTACTTTATTCATAGAATCATTCATGTCTATTTTTTGTATTTTTAATTTTAAATGTGTTTTAATTTATTTAAATATTTGTCCTCAATTTTAATTTGATTGTCATTGATTTATACAGATTATTTATATTTTATAGAAAAGTGTAAAATGTATACTGTAGAAATCGATTATTGAAAAAATAAATTATATTAAAACAATTGTAAATCGTTTTACTATAAGTTTGTTTTTATTATTTTCAGGGTATCAAAAGAATATGACTAAAAAAAAGATAATATTTTACAGCTAATATTTAATAGTGAAAAAAAAAAAGTCGGGGACACCCCAGGAAGACGGGGGCACACTATAAATTGAATCAAATTCTTGAGTTGGGTCATTTCATGAGTCAAATAAGTCTTCGAAGGAAGGGAATAGTTATTGAGGCCTATAAATATATAATATTCATATTTATTTATTCAAAAAAATAATTTGTATTACACAAGAAAAGACATGCTATGACATTTCATATCGAGATGTGCAGCTTCTAATTTTATAATATTCATCGAGAGCTTAAAGTCAAACAATCTTATCTACAAAAAAACACACTAACATAAAAACATATAACAAGCCTAATAAAGTTATTTACAATAAAAACCAACTAATAATTCGAGGGCTAACTCTTGACATAAATGAACCAATACCTCTTTTTCTAAATTTTCGCCGTGCGCCATCTATGTAATTCTATTTTTGTCACAACATACTTGTTTTTTGCGAAATGATGTTTTTATAAATTGTACAGTCTTACCAGATAATGTGTTTTTGTATATTTATGAAAATAGTTTATAATATACCATATTATGTAGTTATATGGATTCACTGGCTTTTAAGAGGTTAAAGTCAAATAACATTATCTACAAAAAACATACCAATAATAATCATTGGTAGGTATGTTTTTTTTTCAAAAAATCAGAAGACAAAGAAAAGTGGGTTGAAGCGTCAGTTGGGTTTGTATTTTCTGAAGGGTATCAATGAATGTGAATGAAGCAAGGAGTGTGTTCCATTCTCTCTGCCTACACTACGTCGCTCTAGTTCGTTTTTGACCAACAGACCATTTTTCGTGAAATTGAGTTAAGTGTGCAGTCGTTCTCAAAAAGCCTTTATTTATACGATACTCTTTCAAAAAAAAATTATAACAAATTATTTAAGGGGTTTTCAAAACACGCTTTGTCTTACATCCTCCAAAATTTATGTGCTTTTATCGTAAAAAAAGCGCCATTTCTCCCGATTTACGTTATGGTCTGTTGGATAAAGACGAACTGAAGTGACGCCTTGTGGGTAACAGCGTAAAGGTCAGTTGAGTTATATTTTCCTCTTGAATCTATTTTACCCATCGGCACACCCGCTGCCAAGATTGGGCAGCTGTATTTCTTTCGTATCGGCATATCAAGACCTCATTGCAGCAGCTAAAACTCCTCCCTAGATTATAATAAAACAAATATATTTTTATCAAAGCTATTTACGTTAAAGTAGAAAGTGTTTCGTTTCAGATTAAAAACAGCGCAGTAAGAATCCTTCTGAAGATATCAAAAATAAAAATCTCTATGCCGACAGGTTAAAACTTTTTCCTGTGTCTAAAAGTTTGAAGCTGTGAAGGAATCTTCTTTATCTATAATATAAAAATTAATGTTTGTTTGTTTGTTCATACCTTATGCGCAGCCGTTCATCCATTGCGATGAAACTTTGGGAATATGATGTGCGCATACCCGGGATGGTTATAGGATAGTGAGCTCTGGCGTTATGAAATTATTTCCTATAATGTTCATATGGTTGCAATTAAAATTCATCGGATGGCTATTAAATTTTTTCAAATTGTTGTGAACATGCCCGTAAATACTTCTATATCTATACTGGTGAGCTCGGGCATTATGAAATTTGCATTAAAAAATTAAATGGGTCACGCGAGTTGTTGGAAAAATGGGTGTATTTTATGGAGTTGGGCAGCAGGGAAAAAAGGCTGGGGAGGTATACGGGAGGGTTGGTTGGGGAATTAAGGAGGGGGGCTTCGCGGGAGGGGGGACGAGGGAGAGTGGAAGGCGAAGAAGGTGGAAGCAGAATGCGTGAGGGGGGGGTTCACAAGAAAGGGAAGAGCAGGAGACAGGAGGGGGAACGCGGGAGTGGAAGGAGACGCGGGAGGGGAAGAGGAAGAGGAGTCGGTAGGGGAACAGGGACAAATGGGAAATTACACGAAGGGAGAAACAATTCATTCCGGGTATCAGCTAGTTTTCCATATTTTGTAGGATTATTCTTTCTGCGAAATTACCATATTTTTTTCCACATACTTAACATTAGTATTTTTGAACTTGATATGATCTGCCAGTTGAATTTGTAAGGAATGGAGAGCTGTGTTTTCTTCCCCCAAAAACGACTCCCAATATTTCTTTTACACCACCAATTTCCATCGCCTTAATAATTTGTGCTGTCATTATGACAAAAAAAGTAATTTTTGTCGCTTGCCTCTAAATTATGGTAAACAAGATGATACTTAGGTACACATTATGATAAATAAACACCTCTTTTAAATACTTCATAATAGTTTATTTTTATTTATATATCTTTACATACATACTTAATATAATATTTTAATCTATTATGCATTTCTGCACACAATGAATAATGTGATCTTAAATATGTCATCAATATATCTGATGATAGTATATAATATGCAATAATAATAATTCTTTTATACAAATATTTTTTTCTTTACATCAATGACTGACTATTTTGTTTTTCATAAAACTTTAAACATTTTTTTACCCAATTACATAAACAACATTTTACATTTACCCCATTTTACAGATAATATAATATTATATTATATATTTCTATATTTTCAAGTGATAAAAGAAGAAAACATATTCCTTACTTTGGTGCATTCAAGTTAGAATAATTTTTATTGTATATTTGGTTAAAAAAAATGATTTCAATTTACAACTCTTGCATACCTACACTTATATGGTTAAAGTGAAGTCTCTGTAGAAAAAATAATATATTTTAGGAGGTAAGAGGTTACATTTTATAAGCTTTATTTTTTCTGATAGAGAATTGTCATAACATACAAGGTGTTCACTGGTATAGAGCAATCACTTCAGGAGTTGATTCTTCGTGATGGTGAATGCAAGTAAAACAAAATTATTGTCTCTTTTGTATAAAAGTCATTTGTGAAGATCCCCGGTTAGCAGTGCTTACAATCTTGTTTATGTATTTCATCGGCTCTAACCATAGAATAAAGAATAACACAAGAAGTGCATTGTGGGCATTGTTTCATGATCTAATTATTATTATTACAGGCCCAAATTCAGCCTATCCTGCAAAACCGTGATTACAAAATTCAAATAGGATGGTAATATACAATTTCAGGCAAGTGTAAGCGAGAGAGACCGCATGCTAAATGGTCTAGAACCAAAAGGTACTATGTCATTTGTTTCCATTCAAATTTGTACGGAAGGCACTTCTAATGTTGTATTCTTTTTCTATGGCCCCTACGAGATAAACTTAAATGCTGCTCCAGTTTGTGAATTAAAAAAAAATTGTTCCTGCCAAATGTTTAAAAAGATTGGATTCTTCAATACTGAAAATATTTAAAATATCTTCAATATTTCATAACTGAAAAAAAAATCTTTCTTCTTGTCCAATTGCAATGAAAGCAAATGAATGTGAACCTCCAAATGAGTATGGCCCGAAGCCAGTGAGAATATCTGGGAGGCCGGAGGAAATAAGACGGAAAGGTGAAGAGGGATATCTATGTAGCCAAATTCAGTAGTTAAACTTAACTTGAATTATTTCATACATTGTTTCACTGATACAGAATGAATTATTGCAATCATGTTGAGTATCAGATAGAATTGTTTTTCTGATTTATTTACTATACCCTCGATGATAAATAAGCAAAACATATAAAGAATGACACAATACTTCACTATTTTCACCTAAAAATTAGTGAAAACTGTGAAATTTGTAAAAAAAACATTGTATATCTTATGGTATCGTCTAGAATCATCTCCACAAGTTTTTGCACTGGATACCTTATTTTCTGATGAAGATTACTTTGACTAGGAAGAAGCGTTGGTCCTTCAGTTATAAGTTATAATAATATATAGATTAACAATACAAGGGGTAGCAGATAGTGGTAGCTTTGTATGAATATGCTTTACATAATTTATATTACTCATCCCATTTTCGTTTCCTTAAGGCGGGTCCCATGTAATTTTTAAGTTCCTAGAAAAATACAAAAGTTTTAATATTTCTTCACAAATTGTACAACAGCTACAAATTAAAGCTAAGGAGACTAAGTCTTCCCATACAAAATGGCGCTTCTCATTTTTTCTGTAAGTAATATTTATGAACTTTTATTGCACAATATTACCACATGTACCTATATATTATTATACCTTCCACACAGAACCCCTTAAGATGACATAGATCATGTGGAGAACCCTCCATACAGAACCCCTTGAGATGACATACATCATGAGAAGAACTTTTCACACAGAACCGCTTAAGATGTCATAGATCATGAGGAAAACCCTCCACACATAACCCTTTAAGATGACATATGTACTTAAGATCACGAGGAAAACCCTCCACACATAACCCCTTAAGATAACATACTTAGATCATGAGGAAAACCCTCCACACACAACCCCTTAAGATAACATACTTAGATCGTGAGGAAAATCCTCCACACAGAACCCCTTAAGATAACACATAGGTACTAAGATCATGAGGAAAACCCTCCACACAGAACCCCTTAAGATAACAAATAACTACTAAGATCACGAAGAAAACCCTCTATACAGAATCCCTTAAGATGTCATAGATCACAAGGAAAACCCTCCACACAGAACCCCTTAAGATGACATACTTAGATCTTGAGGAAAACCCTCCACACAGAATCCCGATAACATACTGAGATCATCCTCCACACAGAACCCCTTAAGATAACACATAGGTACTAAGATCATAAGGAAAACCCTCTATACAGAACCCCTTTAGATGACATACTTATATCATGAGGACAACCCTTGGGACTCCTGTGTGGAGTTTATATAAAAAATAATTTTATAAACGCATCATGGGTATTTTACTGCTGTAGTTTTCGGTTCATAAATTATGAAATGGTACGAAGAATATGAAGAAAGCATTCATTTGAAAAGACTGTCCCCTAAATTCAATGAGAAATATGTAATGTATTCTGCCTATATATGTACATTATCATTGTTCAGCACCCAACACCGTAATTGTGCTATTCTTAGACAAATTTGGCTGCCATTTAATTCTAAATCTGTTACCTCATTCATAGATTTAAGAAATGGTTGTAAAAAAATATTAAGAATTTCTAAAACACAATTTCAATATTCTCTCAATAACAAAAAAAATCTTAGTATTGGATGCCGAAAAAAATTATGAAACTTCTTAAGCATGATTTAAAATAGCATTTATTGAACACTCTAATTGGTTTTACTGCTTGTGTTTTGTTTTTTAATTACTTTTGCGCACATTCCAGACAGAAAATTTCTAAATTAATTTCCAGCATGATTTAGTGAAGTGTAAAAATTAAGTTCTTAAGAATGTGCACAAAATTGCATTTAAAGAAGAGAAGAAAATGCAATTGCAAAATATTTATTTCCAAGCCCAGCATTTAATAAGAGTAGTAAAATTCTAACAACACATTAAAATTATTGACAGCCAAAAAACATTCCAGGAAGCAATAATAAAATTCATGATGACCGTGATGGAATTTTTTAAGAAGTTTATTTCAATGATAAATTTTAATAAAGTTGTATAAATTTCCATAGTTTTCTGATTGTAGAATAAGGTCCAACCAACAAGAAAATTGAAGACATTTATTCAACTAAAATTTGAAGAGTAGAAATACTTCTGCGCTCACCACATACATTCAAATTGGAACAATATTTTGCTTATATAGTAGTCCCAGAGAGAGAGGATGCATTTACGCCATTGACAAAAAATCTTCCTTTTTAAACATCTTGTATAAAAAATTAAAAAATACACAAAAAATACTAGGACGATAGCTTCATGTACAACATATCTCTGGGACTGCTATAACAAACCAAATAAATTAAATCATGTTAAAAGAGGAACCTCAAAGAAAATACAATATGAACACATTCTTTGCTTTTCTGAAACTTTTATCGAATTAAACTTACTAACTATTATGGAGGCTATTAATTTTTTTTATTACTGGCACAATATCCTCCAAAAATATCAATTTCAGTCTCATTTTAATTAAATATTATTGTAATTCTTCAATCAATTTTTTAAAGCATTTGTGTAGGAACTGTGCAACTGAATTAATGACATTTTAAAAATTATTCTAGATATACATGAAAAGATGAATCAATTGCACTTTTAAATATTATTAATTATTAAAAGAATAAAGCATTTTTACTAGTCTACTTGTTTTATATTTTATTTTACATATATTAATAGTCATACATATTTTCTAGAGGTTGTGATTATCATTTTTCAGACCTAAAGGTTTCTTGAGAAAGTTAATTCTCAAAATATATGTGTAAGTATTTGCTTATTAAGCTAATCTCACACAAGCGCTATACTCTCATAATAGATGTGGGCTTGGCCAGTTTCACTATACAGCTCTGGGTACCTAGAGACAAAAAAATTGTATATGTATAATATATTGAAATATCAAAGTGAAGACATGACACCATATAAAGATAGTTGAAAATTGAGAAACCAAATAATAAAACTACATAGTTTGATTATTTGTAATAAGATAAAAGAAATTGTAAATACTATATTCGTTCTTTGTTTTAAGGAGAAATAGGACAAGCCCACATATTATATGATGAGAGTATAGAGCTCATGTGAGACCAGCGTGATTCAAGATGAAAATCATTACCTCTATTTGCATATTTAAAAAAATTAATTATTTATATTTCACAGTAAAGCAACGACTTGGGTACAAGAAATTAACAAAATGAAAACATGCATTGAAAGTACAGTAGAGAAATCATGCAGAAAAGGGATAATAAATATAAATAGATTTGTAGTCATCAATACATACCGAATAATACATACATTTTATAGTGTTTGTTTAAAATAAGTTTTTTACATCGCAAAAAAAATTCTCCTGTTCCTTATCTAAATGTTTGAGTTGGCAATCAAAGACATAATATTATAGGTAGAAAAGTGTAAGTATAGAAAGGTATGATAAGTCTGTAGCTTTGTTTTGATTCACTCTGCAGCCGGGAAATAATAAAATGTGCCCACTGAACCTTTAGCAGGGTAAATAACGTTTTGAAAAGGATTTCTTATACTCTGATACATATATTATGTAGATAGGTGTATCCTATGTAATAGCGAGATGAATAATTATTTTGATGTTGTTTCAGTATTGTAGCTTTGCAGAAACTTTAGTATTTATCTACCTACTATTAATTTGTATTTGACTGTCCTTTATAAAACCACTTTATTAAGAAGTATTTTATTCTGTCAGTTGGTTTGTTAAAAGTTATGTTGCAAAATAACTTTTACAGGTGATAACTTTTCTGTGGATTTTAGAAAAGTTTGTCAGCATTGTGGCTTTCCGAAAACTTCTGAATGTGATCTTAGAGCTTCTATGATATTGTCTTTAGTAAAATCATTAATAATTTTCTTTTAGAAGGCTTTATCGCTGTCCCTATTAAAATGTCCATTCTTGCTGGTAAATGTTTGGTGTCATAGGTATCACTGTTTGAAGAATAGTGTTTATTGTTACTTCCTAACCTAATCCTGGAAAGTTGAAAACTAAACCCTAGATACCCAACCGCTGAAACGAGAAGGATTCATGGGAACTTACATGGAGAATTTTCGGGAATAGATTGGGATAGAAAATAGAGATACATAGATCAGGCAAGAAGTACAGAAGTATGTTTGATATAACCACTGAGAGAATTGCCACAACATACATAGATAATCACACAGAACAGAGTACAAGTTTAGTGGTTATCGCACCCACTTTACGTTCTGACTCACCAAGTATGTAGTTTTTATTAGATTAATAACGTACGCAGTTACATGAAGTTAGCTGTAATATTAAAATGTGGCAATTAGTATTATATTTCAGGAGTGTGTGGGTACAGACCATGTGTAATAATAAAACAAACTATTGTTCAGGGAATACCTCTCTTCTCCTTCTGTGCTACTTACCGATTATCAGGGCCAGAATGATTATAGCAATTACACCGGCGATTATCATCATCTGAAACATTCATTTTGCAAAGTCACTCAATTGTTATTTCAGAGGTAGACGATATTAAACAGAAAATCTGTGACGGAGTATTGAAATTTAAAAATATCTTTCTGTCTAGAATTTCTAAATCAACGCAGCTATTTTACAGCTCATTCTGTAATTTCCATCATGAGATCTGCGGCTTTGAAATATCAAAATGAAGATAAAACAACTACGTAGTTTAATTTCTAATATGAGAGAAGGAATTAGAATTACTGCATTCTTTCATTATTTGAAACACCTATATTATCAGTAACTGTAACGTCTTTGTCATGACATGTGATAATTAAGAGTGACCGGACAACCATATAAACTCTTTATATACCCATAGATGTCTCGCTTTCATGTTGTTTCTCTTATTCAGTACTTCAGTCGCACATGCATTACAGTAACGCCGTTCTTCCACGTAGCTACTTACAAGCGACGCTACCGCTACCTTTCATACTAATAGTATGGAAAACACGGACGAGCAGCGATCGCGTCTTTCCTGAACCCAGAGGTCAGCAGACTTTCAATTGAAAAGAGCCAAAGTTGTCAAGGAAAAAGGATAACAAATATATTAGAGAAATCCTGTGTTAAAAACAAAGATTTCAAAACAAAAATAACCGGTTCCTTCGACAAATAACTACTTTTAATATATCATTTTATGTGAATGAGTTCTGTATAAACAAAATATATGGAAAGAATATCTGTAAAACTCTTGGTAACACCCATGCTGTTCGAGTCAAAGGTGAAATTGGAACTGATGTCTGAAGAGGCAAACACCTTATAAAAGCCGACCCCTGCTCTAACCCAACATTTTAAAACAATTTTTTTTTTACCTTTAAGTTCTGCAGCCAAAACTTGCTTTTTAGTTTTCCAGCTTGTTGTTCAAACTGAGAAGCTCCCTGCTGTAGTGCATCTGAAAAATTTTCACAGGTATTTAAGTTTTTGATATTATAATATGTTTTTTGGACAGCAAAGTGCCTTGTAATGAGGGAAATAACATTAGATAATAGAATCAAAGGGAGATGTTCCAGGGAAGTGTGTTCACAGTCGCCGAGTTACGATCTAACTGCACAGACTATCAACGCGGCGGAGCCAATGAAAGTTATGCATTTGGTGTGTAGGTAAAAATAACATCAGAGTGCCGCTGTGCATACTGCATAGATTTCATTTGCACAATATGGGAGAGTGATGTTGATGATACTTTTGTGTGAGCAGTTTCACGGCAGAAGTTCAATCCTCTGCAAATTCAAGTACTCCAATACATGAAGCTACAAATACAGTAGGAAGAATAAGAATATTGTCAGGTTATTTATACCCCAGGAAAAATTGTTTTATATAAAAATTTCTTTATTCAGGTGTATCAGTATGTACCCAAAGGGTATCCAGCGATTCCAGGGCATATTTGGAGTAACGAAATAAATGATAAAAATGACTAAAAATGTAGATTTTAATTAACAAAAAAATATACACAGGATGTCAAAAGTCATACTTGACTTTCAAAATCATTTAGAGTAAAAATGTTCATGAAATTTTGTTCTCTGGTGACTTTTTGGGATGTTTTTTTTTCAAACTTATTTTTTTAAAACCAAAGTCACTCAGCCGTGTGAACACCCAAACCCTCAACCCGGCCATAACTGTCCAATACCTACTGATTTTTTAAAATATTTTAAGTTGGAAAATTGAATATCACCGGGGATCAAAATTTCATTTACATTTTTTGCTCCAAATAATGTCGGGAATCACTGTTTAAAGTAATTCAAGTAGATTCCTCAACACCCTGTTTATATCACAAGTAGCCACTGATCACCCTGCTACACATAACGAATTACATGATACGCGCTTTATCTTGCTTGTATTGTGCTGCTGAAAGAGATTGAGTGAGTATCACGTGATCCGCTTAGCTATATTCAACTACTCAGTGGTGACATGTGATGAAAATAATTTAAAAAAAATTATATCTTAAGTAAATAAAAAGACATCTACATTTTTAACTCCAAATATGCTCAGGAATCGCTGGCTAAAATCCTTCAGTTGTGTGCAGATTCACCCTGTCGTCTTTGATACTGCAATAGATAATAATGTAAAAATAAAGAAAATTGGATTGTATAAAATAAGTATCCAAATTTCTGATCATTAACGTTGTATGTCTAAGAACAGTATACCTGATGTAAAAGTTGATTTATTGTGCTATTTACTATTTACAGTTATTATTTTATTTATGATATTGACAACAAAATTAAAATGACATGGCTCAAACAGCAGAAATGGTGAAAAAATTATCTTTTAGTTTTCTTTTGTTTTGTTCTGAAATTTGAATTCCTGAAGACGGGTATATTATTGCCAGTAGGTAGATATTTGTCCGTAGGTAGGTAATTGTCAGTAGGTAGCTACATACCTATAGATTAAATGGCAATTTGTGAATTCTCAAAATGGTCTCACCATGTATTAGATAATCAAATTCGTCACTTATTTGGTGACATACAGTATTGTAGTATGAACGACGAAATGTATATTTCAATTTTTTATTATAATGATTTATTTATTACCTGCTCTGTCGTCCAGTTCTGATAGTTTCTGATCTCTCTCCAACACCTTCTCAACGTTGGTCTTCATTATGTCAACAACCTGGAAATTAAATGCAATGTGTTATAATACTATTTCATAATATACATTTTTTTAAATCACACCAGGCCCAGCGAGATGCCAAGGAAGATGTGGACAAACTGATAAGAAAGAAGGATAGGTAATAAGTTCTCTAATTACATCATAAGAAGCGACAAATAGAAGATTTTGGTACCATGATTTATTTTTGGGTTATTTCTAGAAGTTAGATTGAGTTATTATTTAGACGTTGACTAAAGAAGGTAGCATAATACCCCAAAAACAAAACATGATAATACTTTTGTCCGTGAAAATCTCAAATCATATCATTTTTTTATTTATTTTTATATTTTCAATATCCATTATAATTTTTCTACTATATTCATTCATACTTTTAACGTGTATAAATACTTAATTCATATGTTAACACTGGTTCACGGCGAGTTCATCGAAAACAAGTTCATCGAAAACGAGTTCAACCTAACCTAACCTCTCGTTGTCGATGAATTTGCTTTCCATGAATTGATTTTCGATGAACTCATCAGTTACCTTTAACACTAGACCTCACATATTAACTATATTGCATTGGTCACCATGAAACATACAGTCGTCTAGTATGATGATCTAATGTATCATATGTCTTAATGTATTATCATGTATTCTATAAATAAATAAATATCAGAAATTTTAAATTAATCTTCCACCCTTAAATTAATGGTATTTTTTTTTTGGTTTTGTGTAATTTATGATAACTGGATAAAACAGAACAGTGATTAAATAGAAATTGATTAAAATATAATAGGTTAGGTGAAGTTAGATTGGGAAGTTTGTTCATTACATCCACTTTTCTTAATAACTCAGGTGCGGGGCATATGTCATTCCTATGTCTACCTACGTTAAATTGTCATGAAAACAAGCTTATGTGCCCAAGCGGTTAAATGCTCTGTTTTGTTATTGTTCTGTTTTATCTATGTTCTGTTTTAATATGGATCTGTTTTGTTATTGCTCTGTTTGGTCTCTGTTCTGTTAAGACGTTGATCTGTTTTGTCGCTGTTCTGTTTTGTCATTGTTTACTTCGTCACAGTTCTGTTTTGTCACGTTCTATTTTACCATGGTGTAAAATTTACCTCGTCCACCTGCGCCTGCGTCTGCTGCAGCCTCCGCTGCGCTGCCATCTGCTGTGGGGTGCGCGGCCCCCCCACCACCCCGTCCCCTCCCTCGGGCCCCCCCGCCCCCGCCCCGCCGGCAGACAGACCGCCCTCCGTGGCCCTACAACAACAACACACAACATTACTCAATAATTTATGATCATTCATTTGTCATTATTTTATATGTCTGCATATAAAGTATCGTAATCTAAGCAACGTTATCCAGGGTTACACTACTTACTTACCTACTTATATCAAGAATTACTGCACTACGATATTATTCACAAGAAATTATTATTTGTATAAATATTTCACAATAGTTCTGCAGTTAGGTACTAGACCAGCGGTTGTCAACCTTTTTGATCCTGCGTACCCCTTGACTCTTACTACAAATTTGTTGTACCCCCTACTTTCTATCTATCTTGTGTACACGTGTAATGTAATTTTTGTAATTTGTTTTTTAATACTCTCATTAGTACATGAATTTAACAGTTAAGTTACACAATTAAGTGTAATATGACTTCGGGTATTTTTAAATAGTGATCTACAAATTTTGTTGCACGTCTTTTAATTTCGACGAAAAAAATCATGTTCTCCATACACAACTCCAAACTCACAAAGTGTTTTGAGAGGATGATTTTTTTTAACCTAAATAAAAATAAGGAAAAAAAGTTTCTCGTGTATCAGTAGTTGAAATAAAAGCCCGATTTCCTGTTACACCCTTTATAATCAATCATACAATGTTAACATACAGTCATTGTGGCTTGCTTTGCAGAGCAAAGGCGGGTAGAGGAGCCTCAAATTTGGTCAGCATTCAGGCGATTGCGATATTTATTTTTTATAAATGCATAAGAAGAAAATGCATTTTCACACAAATACGTGCGTGTGAACTGTATTAATATTTTTAGAGAGTAAACGGAAAAAATTTGAAAACGTTGAGCCGAGTTTTAAAACCTACATTCGTGCCATGATGTTGCGTACCCCCAATTGTTGCTTCGCGTACCCCTAGGGGTACGCGTACCATAGGTTGAAAACCACTGTACTAGACCCTTCCAGGTAGAGAGACTAAGCTTTATGAAAGTTGAAAGAGCCGTTTATACTGTTATTGCAGTAAATCTTCATTTTACATATTAAAAAAAATCTGAAATTTATTAGTATGCTGTATACTGTGATAAGAGCCAATAATATGTTGATGTTATTGGTCTTCTTGAGGCACAGAATATTCAGGACAATTTTTTTTTTAAAGTTATCAATTGCATATCTGGCAGATATTTAAAGTGCAATGAAGTTTACTTATCATTCATTACAAGGAAAAATATTATAATAGTACAATTTTTAATACCAGATATAAAGTTGCATCTTTTGATAAAAAAAAATTTTGGATTTCATCAGATCAATCTAATAATTTTGATTGTTTTCCTGCTTTACATGAATATCTAAATGATTTAAATTTTAAAGTACCTAGATGAAAAGCTTTCCAAATAATTTTTAGAACACCTACATCTTGAAAAAACTCTTTTGCAATATGTTACGAAAACTAGTAAGGACGTTTCGTGGGTCCGGAATCCATTTTTATTTTTAATTTATGAAAAAAATGAATAAAAAACGTCAAAAAGTTATACTTAAATATATCATTCATTTTCAGTCGGTTTTTATCTTGTTCTATTCAGTTTAATTTCGGCGCTTTTAGTGTATTTCAGAAGTTATTCCTTTATCCGTATACGGATATCCGTGTACATATTTATACATATATGGGATCTGAATAGTGATACGAAAAGACACGTCATTACGAGCTAAGAAGTGCCAAGAAGAGACAAGAAGGATCGGTAAGCAGTTAGAAGATTCAAGAAGAGCCTAGAGGAGACAAGACGATCCAAGAAGGGGCGAGAAGATACAAACAGAGCCCGGAAGAGATGATAAGAATCAAGAAAAATCCAAGAAGAACCAAGAATAGAGATGGGTGTATCCAAGATGTGGCAAGAAGAGACAAGTAGAGGCAAGAAGAGACGAGACGATCCAAGATGCATGAAGAGCCAATAAGAGACAATAAGCAGAGCCCAGTGAGATGAGAAGAGGCAAGAAGAGACAAGAATAAGTAAAAAGGGCCAGGGAGAGACGAAAAGATCCCAGAAGAGACAAGAAGAAGCAATAGTAGAAAAAAAGATACAAGAAAACTACGAATATCCAAGAAGAGCCGAGAAGAGGCAAGAAGAAGGAAGACATAAAGAAAGAAAATACAAAATCATAACGCTCAATCCATTCCTTCATTCCTGCCCATCCTAAATTCCAATATTGGCTTATTAGGTTGCCATGTATACCGGTCGATTAAACTCCAACCTCCTTCCTATCCTCAGAGCACTTGTTCCTAGTCCTAACAAATCAGTGCCCCCTGGTGTACCGGTCTCACCGGGACAGGATTGCTCCTGGCTGGGGTGGTACAATCGTATCGTATCGTATCGTATGCAAGATTTTTTTTGATCACGATCAATGTTTTTTTTTCGTAATATATTTTTATTTTAATTACTTTATGTACGAATAATATTTTTTTTTATTAAAGAGTTTTTACTTTTAAAAAGTTTTCCCGTCATCAAGTTTAATTTGTAGTACCTACTTATTATAATTTAAATACCCTTTTTTATTTCTAAATAAAATATTTTCAGTTCGATGAGATAAGAGAAAAAATATTTCCCCAAAAATCAAGTTTTTGCAGTAGCTTGTGTAGGTAACTAATTAAAGTTACGTATATAATGTATATAATTTTTTTTTTTATGTATTAATGTTACTTGGCAAGGAGACATTGTGAACCCGTGGTGAAGATCAAGAACTACATTAATGATTTCGAGATTTACCCAAGCATTCCACTCAAAAAACCACGTCATGTTCGACATGTTTTTTTGAAAAACCCATGGAGGTAGAAATGACCCAAAAAACCATGAAAACGTAGTAAAAAACGTGCGCATGGCAACACTGGTAGGTACTTACTTTTAATTTAACACTTCTTGCTGAACTTACTAAGGTTATTTATTACTTTCTATTTTATAAATTTCATCAAGCATAGTCACATTACCGACCGATACAGTATACAAACTAGACAATGACGTTCAGTATACAAACTAGACAATGACGTTCAGTATACAAACTAGACAATGTTTAAAAAAAAAATCAAAACGTACAGACATAGAATAGTTTTTTCTTATGTAGTAAAAAAAAATGAAAATCAGTCCACTTTTGGAGGAGAAAAGTGGGGAATACAAAACCTCGATTTTAGTTAGGTATTAGTAGCCCGAGGTGCATTGTCCCTTTCGCTCAATATCCGGTGGAGTAAGAGCAACAGTGACAGCATCTAGTAAAATCTATTTTTGAAATTTCTCCACCGCCGGGTTTTATCTTAAGGCTGGTCTCTTGCGACCAATTTTACCACCAGTAAATCAAACATTACCATAAACATGGGGCAGGGCCACAACGTTTGTTGTTTTCTATGGACCACGGAAAGCCAAAATATTGTGGCCACTATCCACAAAATATGTACGAGGAAAGTATCAGAAATGTGAATAATAATTTAAATTTCAACTTTAAAAATATATTGAAAATGTAAACTGAATACTCTAACATGAAATACTTAAAGAAATAACGATAAAATACTAATACATCGCCCATGCACACATGCCTAGCTTTATTATGGTGGTACAACCTTATACTATAAGAAAATTATTATTATATATCTACACTGTAACATATTTTCTGTACATTTATTTTTTCGAATAAACTTATAAAAAATGGTATACACTATTATACAGTACCTATACTCCCAGCTTCTGGGAGGCCTTTGTATAATAAAATAATCGTCGCGGAAAATTCTTCGTAAGAAAAGTGGCGCCAGAATAATGACGGCTCATCTCAGCCAATGGCCTTTATCCCGTATTATCGCGTACCTACACACTCGGATACTCGTAGATATTTTTTGTCAACAGAACCAGGGACGGCCTATTGACGCCCGCAAATGTGTAATAAGGCAACAAAATGGTGTAATAATTTTTTTGTTCTAAATGATTGGTGAAGAATTCCCGTTGGTGTAATAGCGTATTGTAATAGTAAATTCAATACAATATCTTTAAATTCCACAGATATCATTTACACTTGTGATATCTATGGTAAATTGTAATTCACCCCTGTAACCGTGAAGCTAATAGGCCGCGGACGGGGAGAAAAAATTTATTGAAGCCGCGTGGTTACAAAACCTGCTTGATTTTTTAATGGCATATTCCATTACCTGTCTCACTAAGTACAACAAAACATAAGCCCTTATAATTACATTAACAATACAAAAATGATTTAAAAAAATAGTTCATTACATACCGCTTTGCACATAAATCATTTCAAAAGTTTGTCATACAAGATGGCAGCCAATTTTCCCTCACTCTAATTAAATTAATGTAACGGAGAGAGCGCGCTTTGCTTAATTTATATGAACTATTAACAATAAAAAGATGATGGGGCCAACAGACCTAGCTATAAAAGCGCTAGCGTTATTTGGTTTGGCGTATTTTGGCATATCGGTTGCCGTACATTCCCAATGGGAATGTATGACGGGCGATATGCTGAAGTAGGCCAAGCCAAATAACGGAGATTTTATGGCTAGGTCTGTTGGCCCCATAATGCCGCCATTTATATGAAGTGTATTGATGGTATCACTGGGCTCGCTGGCGCTATCACTAATATATTTATACTTATGACTTACTTTAACCAGTGATTCCTGACATTATTTGGAGTAAAAAACGTAAATAAAATGTTTGTCTCTGGTGACATTATTGATGTTTTTTTTCTTCTACAAAAACAGTTGGGGGCGGGATAAGTGGCGGAGCGGTTTCTCAGCTGAGCGACCAGTAACGTCATGCGGAAGACTTTTTTTAAATTTTGATTTTGAAGAAATTAAAACAAAAAAAAATGTCCTCAAAAAAGTCACCGGAGACAAAAATTTCATTTACATTTTTTACTCCAAATAATGTCAGGAATCAATGGTTACAGTAAGTCAAGTACGTACTTTAACACCCTGTAACAATGTTAATTATGTGAGTTTTATGATTTATATATAAAGTACATTTTAGTATTTTTTTACGCTGAGCTATAAATCAAAATATTATATTTCTTTTATAATAGGTATTAATTTTTGTGTTTGATAAAAAAAATTACGGGTATCCTCATAATAATTTGAGGTAGAAGTGTTTACTAATGTTAGAAGCGTTGATAATAGAAACGATGAGATGGGCCATTAACATACAGTACGAACCGCGAACACAAAAGTGTCGCCAACATGGTTCACCGATACTGCTGAAAATCGCATACTACGCACAGCGGCGTGGTCTTTGTTTCTACCTCTAAACACCAACGGCCTTACTAAAAAAAAACACTCCGCAAATGTATAACTTAAATTAGATCCGCTGCTTTGACGTCCGTGCAGTTTGGTCGTAGCTCGGCTATACACAGTCGGCACGCTTCTATGCCATATTTCCCCTTGTTGCTATTATGTATTAAATATTAAAGTTCTCGGTTTATCAACATACATTATTTGTATAAAAAAAATAGTGCTGTCGTACTCGTATTAGGCATATTTACTGGCGATAATCCTAGTACATATATTTAAAACAAAAAAACAACTATACAAAATTTTAACTGTAATGTATAGCAGGCAATTTCAGAAAAATGCGTGTGTGTGGCTTTAGTGCAGTTAGAGTGCATTGACATCGACAAAGAGTCTATCTCCCGAGTTTCAGCTCGATCGGATATCGGGAAGTGGGTTAATTTACACTTTCAAGATTTGCATTTATTCATACAAGAAAACTAAATCGAAATTATAATAGACAGATTTAATTGAAAATGAGAACAAAACCGACTAATCAATAAAATAAATGAACTAGATCGACGGCCCCGAAGAACAATGACGGATGTGCGATTTTCTATTTTTGCAGTAGAGCTGTATAATGTTTGGTTACTGCATTTTTACTTTTTTTTGAGATGAAGAAATATAACTTATAAGAAAAAGTATATATTTCATTTCATTTCATCCAATTCTTAAATTTCAGACTTTTAAGTCAACGAAAAGAAATTAAAATAAGTAAAGAATTTTTTTTGCAGAAATTGTGCTTCGGAACCGTCGAGATATATAATAACTCTTGCTCATCGTAAATAAAAGAACACTCGGAAAATTTACTCTGCGAAATAGAATTTTCCGTCCTTAAATTATTTATAGAATTTCGAATCTCTAAATCTCGTAAGCCTCTTTAAGGAAGATATTTCATTTTGAATTGTCCCGTTAATAAATTTCCCAAAGGGATTGTGAATGACTTTGTATAGCAGGGTAAAAAAGAAGATTTGTTCATTATAATATTTCAATTGATGAAGCAACGTCGAAACGTTATAAATTAATAACAATCGAGTAAATTGATAATTTATTACTTAGGATCTGTAAATAAAATAAATATGTAATTCTCGTTATTAAGGGGATACCCGGCGGTGATTTTTCCATACAAACGTATTCCCTATTAATCTTTCTGGATTTTCACCCTAGATAAAATATTGTTTTTACATAAAATAGATATCATTTACTAGCGTGTCGGTACCCTTGGTTTTTTTGATAAGTTACTTTTTATAGAAGTTATGACCTTCCAAAATTCAATAAAATTGACTGGTTTAAACGCCGTCAAAAGACGTTCAGTATACAAACTAGACAATGTTTTTTTAAAAAAAGCAAAACGTACAGACATAGAATTTTTTTTAATGTAGTTGGTAAAAAAATTAAAAATCAGTCCACTTTTGGAGGAGAAAAGTGGGGAATACAAAACTTCGATTTTAGTTAGGTATTAGTAGCTCGAGGTGCATTGTCCCTTTCTATCAATATCCGGTGGAGTAAGAGCAACAGTGACAGCAACAATTTAGTAAAATCTATTTTTCAAATTTCTCCACCACCGGGTATCATCTTAAGTACCAACATTCCCCCTCTGGAGCTTTAGCACCGTGAAATCGATAACTATACATGCAATATCGGATCGATAGGCGTAGCTTCCGATTAATTTATATCGATGCCCCGAGCACGCTTTAACCGTTGACAGCCGAACCGATATTGACAGAAATAAACAAGAAATTAATGTACCCTGGCAAACCCTGAAGGTATTTTCTATGAATTGACAATACAAAATGTCAAACGCCAAGCAATTACGTAAAAACATTAATACATTGGCAACGTTAAATTGAAATACTAACCTAAATATGTATTCGGAGTCCGTATTTACTATTGGACACTAAACGGGAGTTAGTTAAAAGGATCTTTAGTCATATTTCAACTTTCAACTACTTTTATTGACAGTTAAACGAAGCTTCTCTGGTATTATGGAGGCCGGACTAAGATTTATCAATCGTTGGTCGGAACATCTCTGATCAATTATTGACCGTGCTCCTAAATACTGTTAACTGAACATAGATGACGGATTTAGTCATCTTTTTAGGGTTTTATCGATCGTCCACGTTACACTCCTGAACTCCTAGAGCCGCCTCTGCGTGAATACATGGCACATGTCGGAAATACTGTCCTTTGTCAAATAACTCGTAAATAAATTACACCAGAAACTTCATAATAAAACGGTTATTTTACACAATGGAACGGAAAATGATCCTATAATTAACCCTTCACAAACACAGGAGTGATGTGAAAGTAGAGAAATGGAATGAATGTGGGAAACTATATATTGTAATGAAACTTTTTTTACATTAGCTCCACAGGGGAGGCCCTGAGGAAAATAATCTCCCTCTGGGCCTTTGTTATCTTTGAGAATGCTGTGGGGAGGGTTTTTTCGGGAGAGAAAGTTCTTGGAAGGAAAAAGGTACGAGTTGTGGGTCCAGGAGTGGCGGTTGTATATATGAATCCATATATACAACCATAATACTACGGTGCAAGGCAATGGGTTGAGAGAGCCCGGTTGGAGAGGTCAAAAGGTCTCTCTCGACCAGTCTCTCCCGATCCCGATTCGGCCAGCCACGCAGAAGGTGGGCAAACGCACCCGTCGCCAAGACCTAGACAATAGACATACCATGAACCCGGGCACCCTAGTTACCAAATGTAGCAAATCACTCGGAGTGACCTATGGCAGGGGTAACGGTTATCCAATAAACGGTCACCCATACCCGCCTCCCAATTTGAAAAATCCTTCCTCAAACAAGTTCACCAAAAACATATTATTTTCTAAAGTTTTATTTATTTTTAAATATATATTTTTTAAATTAATGGTTAAAAAAATAATACGTCTCTCGATTCGTACTGTTGCAAATTGATTGCTAAAATAAGGTTAGGTTTATATTTATTTATTTATATAGGTCCATACAGCCTCCCTATGCGCTCAATGAAGTTATTACGGCAGATAGAGTGGGGTGGGGGGAGAGGTATTGCGAGATGAAAGAGGCTTTGACGCTAGGCTTCGCTTTGCAATCTCGGGATCCACCCTTATAATTTATGCTGCACTATCGTTCTACGGTCGAATTTTTCACTTATTGATTTCCTTATGTAGATGGCGACGAGGTTAAAATTCCCGGAACAGCGGTGGCCTATTTTGATATATGTATACCTACCTATGCAAAAAAAAAATCGGGAAAATGCATCTTTGATCATGTGAAGTTCGGGCACAAACATAAAAATGTTTGATACGTTTTTCGATTTTCACGGCCAAAAGCATTTTCGTTGTTTGTTTTTGTAGTGTTATGCCGTGTTGTGCTACCTCCTTCTTTAGCCGACGTTTCGGACAGCGATGCAGTGTCCATCAATTACTTAATTGAAACCGGCCATTATTTTGAAAAAATTACTTAATTGAAACCGGCCATTATTTTGGATTTGTTCCTGAGATCCTGGGAAGACCTAAAACTTATAGATCACGCCTGATTACGGAGGCAATTGAAATCTACAAAAATCCAATTAATATTAATAGAGACGACGGAGCTAAGCTCAACAGCTCTTGGTATCCGGTAATTGACGGCTACACCAAAGCTAACCGCAAAAAAGCATGTCTAAGTATACTTTAATAACATATAATAATACAATACAAAAGTATAAAACCATTTTGTTTATACCTTGATATTGGCCACATTCGCTTCAGATTGGTTTTTTCTAATTCTAGAATTCGCCACAAGATGACGCTACTTTCGTTGGACATTTAGTTACATTTCTCCGTGGACGGACCCCAGGCTAACGTAAATACTGCACTTTCACGAAATTTCCCTTTCAAAGTAGTTCACTTTCTTCTGAAATGAAGCTACCGACACGGTATCGCTTCCAAGTAAATAAGCACACACTTAACAATCTCAGGCGCGAACTTTGGACGAAGAAAGTTACGTCACTCACGACAAAGGACAACAGCCTATGGAAAATGGCGAAAGCCCTGAGACATCAAGACCACACGATTCCCCCGCTTGAGAAGTTGGACGGCTCTGGACTCGCGCTGTCACTTGAAGAGAAGGCAAACGCGCTCGCCGACGGATTTGAGAGAGCCTATACAGCCACGGATGGCCTGAGTGATCCGGAAACGGATCGACTAGTAGAAGACTCTCTTCGAGATCTGGACCAAGCGGAGCAGACGAACGTCGCCGACATTCATTTCAGCACGCCGAGTGAAGTTGCCGTCATCATCAAGCGATTGAAGACCAATAAGGCGCCGGGAAGCGATCAAATACACAACATTTTACTCAAACATCTTCCTCAAAAAGCCATCATTTACATTACAAAACTGTTCAATGCCTGCCTCATGACCGGACATTTCCCGCAGATCTGGAAAATGGCCACCGTGCTGCCCTTCTCCAAGCCCAACAAGGACAAGAAGCAGCCGACGAACTATCGGCCCATCAATCTACTCTCCACTCTGAGCAAGGTATTTGAACAGATTATACTCAACAGGCTGCTTCCACACCACGAAGAAAACCACACTTTGCCGGACGAGCAGTTCGGATTCCGGAAGAGGCATTCCACCACCCACCAACTTACCAGAGTAGCGGAATTCATCGCAAGAAAATTCAACGAACATCGCTACACTGCCGCTGCGCTCCTCGACTTGGAAAAGGCATTCGACACTGTTTGGATCAGAGGGCTCCTGCACAAGCTTCACAAGACGAAGACGCCCATCTACATCATCAGAGTGATCCAAGAATACCTGAAGAACAGATCTTTCCGAGTCTTCATCAAGGATGCGCTGTCGACAATACGTGAGATTCCAAAAGGCGTGCCACAAGGAAGTTTGCTGGGACCCCATCTCTTCAACATCTTCACGCACGACATCCCCCAGGACGAGAGATGCAAGACATCCATATACGCAGATGACGTCAAACTCTACGTTTCCTCGCTTCACCCGGATATGGCGGCCATATACCTACAGAGGGCGCTCGACGCTCTCGTAGAATACTACAAAAACTGGCGCCTCAAACTGAACGAGGCCAAAACCGAGGTCATAATGTACACGAGGAAACGCAAGAAGACAAAACCAGACGTCAACATCGAAATGGGAGGACACGCCTTAGAATGGAAGGATGAAGTTGTCTACCTGGGCCTGACCATGGACTCACGCCTCAACTGGAAATCTCACATATTCAAGGCACACAACAAAGCCAGAAAGGCAGTCGGCGCGATGAGACCAATATTCAATCGAAGAAGCCCGCTACTTCCCAGAACCAAACTCCTCGTCTACTACTCGCTTATCCGACCGGTACTGACATATGCGATCCCCGTGTGGGGTAGCATCTCACATTCTGACCATACGAGACTACAGACTTTACAAAATCTCTGCATTAAAATCACTTACAATACGAGGTGGAGAACCAACTTGAAAAAACTTCATGACAGAGAAGACATTCCGACCTTATTTGAATACACTCACAGACTCACAGACCGATTTTACAAATCTCTCAGACATAGTAAAAATAAACTCATTCAAGAAATCGGTCAATACAATTCCCCTGCTGACTTTACTTTCAGATATACCCACCGACTACCTAAACACATACTGATGGACCTCGATCACATCTGGCATGTGCCGGATTCAGAACCAGACGATTAAGCGAACAGTAGGTATTTCCTAAATCTCCAGATTCCTTCCCCATAACGTATGTTTATATATCTATTTATATATTTATATAATATTTCGTATCTGTATTTATATATGTATGTTTATTCTAAACTCCCATAAAGTATATATTAACATAAAAACAGACACACACCCCACACAACACAAAACGCAGGACATCTGATGTCACTGAAGGCCGAATCTGTTTCATGTTGACAATCGGCCGCCTCCCTTGAATAAGGTTTTTTCGTGGATTTCCTTATTTCCAAAGGCAAATGCGAGGGAATTCCTAAATAAGAGGACACGACCCATCTCCTTCCCTCTCCCAACACAACACAAACAGACACGTATGTATATATGCTGCCGCGGCTGGCTATGCTGATGATGATTGTACCCGCTTGGGCGGACATGCAATTTTAATAGGGTTTTTAGATAACAATTTTTCCCTATCGATAAAACACAGGACCTTTAAGTCTATAATAGCAAGGTAACTTTTTAATAATACCCACATGAGGTAAAAATTGCGAGGCGCATATGACGCCGTTCTATTTGTATAAAGAACATTAACTTTAAATTCAGTAAATTTAAATGATTCGCACTTCATGCAAAATAAGAATCTAGTAAATCAAAAAAAAAAAAAAAAATCTACAAATTCACATCGACGGATTTGCCGGATCTGCCCTGATGATGGACACTGCAACGCTGTCCGAAACGTCGGCTAAAGAAGGAGGTAGCACAACACGGCATAACAGCCTAAAAACAAACAACGAAAATAAAAATGTTTGTCCGTTATATTATAATTTTTGCAATAAAACTATATCCGAATTACGTTAATTTTATTTTTTCTAGGTTTGTAAAAAAACAATTGAGACGATCACATTGACGATTTGCGCAATTTTTTTTTACATCTCTTTTTAAAATTTAAAATAATCCATAATTTGCGAGTTCATAGATAAATTAATTATTTTAGGAAAAAACCCTTTTTGCAAGGTATACTGAAAATATAAAATTTTGTTTGTTTGAGCCCGTAATTGGTCCGTATTAAAACACAATCGTTTCAAGAGAGGCTTGAAAATACAAAATTAGATTGAATCACCGAAATTGTCTGTACTCATGCCATCGATTATTCATTGTTACTTATTTTCGGTTCTATCTTGTGATAATCCATTATTATTATATTTCTTATTTTTATAAAATCCTTTCTTATAATATTTGATACCTTAGGCGAACCCTACACGTTCAATATTTATTGTGATCCGTCAATATTGTGATCGTGATATTTATTGAACGTATTGGTTAGCTTAGCGGTTGTCAACCTTTTTGAGCCTACGTACCCCTGGACTATTACTACAAATTGGTTTTACCCCTTACCATCTATCTATCTTATTTACACGTTTAATGAAAGACATGTTACATTTCATAATTTTTTAAAACTGTCGTTATTACATGAATTTAACAATCAGGTCACACAAATAATGCAATTTGTTTCGAAATCGAACAAATCTTTTTCCATGTCTTTTTATTTCGACAAAAAAACATGCTCTCCATGCACAACTCCAAACTCACAAAGTGCATTGCAAAGTGTACTTCAAAATATTTTTTAGATTTTTTTTTCTCATGTAAACTGTAAATGTAGACTGGCTAAACTGAGCTGACTGAACTAAACCACCGAGCGTAAACCGCCGAAATTTGAAAACGTTGAACAGGGTTTTAAAACTTACATTCGTGCCACGATATTGCGTACCCCAAGTTTTGCTTCACGTACCTCAAGGGGTACGCGTACCACAGGTTGAAAACCGATGGGCTAGCGCATTGACGGATCACAATATGGATCACAGATGTCTAGATTCCTAAATTCCGTTTCTTGAACCTACGGAACGTGATAAATTTTGAGGCGTAGGCTAAACGTTCAATATTTATCATGATTTATATTGATTGATCGTGATCCATCAATATGGATCGGGATAAATATTACACGTGTAGCTTTCGCCTTATATTTTTATATTCATCATATCTTTATTTTTTGTTTAATTGGTTGCAACACACACGTAATTATTTCCCTATACCTGCATTCTAGCTTTTATACATTACACTTTGTTTAAATGTCAAATCTTATTAAGTAAATTGTATTGATTTTTTTGGAACAACTACATTATTTATCATGTTATACCTCAATACTGTAAATAATTGTAAAATTTTAATGTAAAAGTCAACTAGAGGTTAATAAATAATAAGTTTAAAAAAACATCACTAAAAAAAGTTTTTTGTTTCATAAAATAATCTGTGAACGAACAGATTATAAACTATTTTTAAATTTACCGTAACGGACCGTGCAAAGATCCCAACCTTAGTAAATAAACTAGAATTTTACAAACTAATCAATTCATTACACCTAACTTTAAAACGACACAAACGCAAAACCATTATATTTACCAAGCCATAAAAACCACAATGTTCTCCCTTCTGAATTGCACTGTATGTTATCAACCAATCGGAACAAATAAATAAAATAAAACTATTTTTCAAACTAAACTTTCTCTAAAAAAATCAATATTTTGTACAAAACAGACTATAACATAAAACCTATAGAAGAATCGTAGCTCCCTCATCAGGCGTAAGAGCTCATCTTTTTTGATAAGATATTCATGACCAATTATGACCTTAAATATAATTGTAAAATATATATTTAATTTTATTTTTACTTAATAGGTAAAACCTTAAATTATAACATTTTAATTAATGAAGACAATATTAGCTAAAATCAATCTAAATCTGAAACAGAAAAAGATCGGGTCACATCTGGGACTCGAACTCAGGACCTTCGGCTTTCCGGGCAGATGCTATAACCACTGATCTAATGTATTCCTATCCGATTCGGTCATATTTAACTGTATCATACATACTTCGACTGAGAACTACCAACATTACCTTCATATTCTTAAAGCATTTTTTTATTGGCTGCTATATTTATGTATGAATCTTGCATCTGCCCGGAAAGCCGAAGGTCCTGGTTTGAGTCTCAGATGTGACCTGATCTTTTTCTGTTTCAGATTTAGATTGAGTTTTGCTAATATTGACGTCATTAATTAAAATGTAAAATATATGTATAAATGTAACCCATATTCTTCACATGAATAAACCATATAAATTATGTCTTTTTCGTTGTTTGTTTTTGGGGTGTTATGCCGTGTTGTGCTACCTCCTTCTTTAGCCGACGTTTCGGACAGCGTTGCAGTGTCCATCATCAGGGCAGATCCGGCAGATCCGTCATAACACGGCATAACACCCCAAAAACAAACAACGAAAATGCTTTTGGTCGTGAAAATCTAAAAACGTATCCAATATAAATTATGTGTTTAATTAAAATTGTCAAAGGTTTTGCTTACTTTGGTATTGATTTTTGTTTCTTGTAATGATTCATCATCTTGAATTAGGGTATAAATTGCCACAGTTATAAAATATAATAAGAAAGACAAATAACTGTCGTATTCACTGTCGGTATAACGTCTATCGCACACAAAGACTTATTAATTGTGGTGTCCTAGGCCCTAATCCAGTTGTTTGTGGTTTTAAAATACCAAGAAGAAATTAAATTTGCAATAGACCTTCTTACAAATAGATTTTGATAAGTTGATTATTACAACCGCAGATTTCCGGCCCTTATCAGTCAAAGGTAAAAAAGGTGGGCCGGTACCTACATACCTTATTCGATCACCGTGGACATGAATCATAATTATTAGGTCATTACATATGAAATTGGTGTTTTGCCGTACTGGCAACTTTGATCTCAAATATCTTCTCTTTGGTTAGAAATTCCAAATTCAAATTTATACAGCTATTTACTCATGTATTTGTGTTTCGAAAATTATAATTAATTTATATTTTTATTTTTAACTTTTTAACTTAAAGAGTTAAACCTCAAATTATAATATTTTAATTAATGAAGATAATATTAGCGAAAGTCAATCGAAAATCTGAAACAGAAAAATCAGAAAAAGATACGGATACATCTGGGACACGAATCCGTATCTTTTTCTGATTTTTCTGTTTCAGATTTTCGATTGACTTTCGCTAATATTATCTTCATTAATTAAAATATTATAATTAATTTGTTTTTTCCTTGATTGTTTTTTTCTTTGCGTCACCAAACGCTCACAAGTAACTTTTTTGGAGTCAATTTTCGCTTGGGGCATGGTTTTGCTGGTTCGGCAGGGTTCAGCCATTGCGATGAGCGCTTCCGATTATCGTACAGGATCCACTTTTCATCACAGGTAAATGATTCGATTTAAAATCCCTTAATTATTGTGCCGGTTGAGTAATGCAACGCAGCAGTCAACGCGCGTTTGTTGATTTGCTTCACCCAATTCGCGAGGTACCCACCTTTCAAGCTTTTTCACCTTCCCAATTTGCTTCAAGTGGATTAAAACAGTTTTATCACTAACACCGCAGCCTGCAGCTAACTCGGACGTGGTTTGCGATGGATCCGCTTCCACAATAGCCTTCAATTCTTCATTATCAACTTTGGTCTCCAGCCGTCCACGGGGCTTGTTCTGAAGGTCGAAATTTCCAGAACTAAACGTTGGAACCAAAAACGCACTGTGTTTTCTTTTGCGGCACCGTCGCCATACACATCATTAATCCTTCGAGCCGTTTCTGCAGCACTGGTGCCACGGTGGAACTCGTACTCGTAAATATCGCGATATTTCAAGTTTTCCATCTTGTAAACTAAGTGACGCAAAGAAAAAAAAAACAATTAAGGAAAAAAAATTAATTATAATTTTCGAAACACAAGTACATGAGTAAATAGCTGTAAAAATTTGAATTTGGAATTCCTAACCAAAGAGAAGATATTTGAGATCAAAGTTGCCAGTACGGCAAAACACCAATTTCATATGTAATGACCTAATATTTTATGTATAAAATAAGAATAAATTTAATAATGAGCTAGTGGCTGAGTCGACAATGGCGCCTGGTTCCCACCCAGTCGGCGTCGTGGGTTCAATAGATAGCTGTCCTCCATAATTGTACAAACATCTTCCGCTAATAAATATGGTAGTAGGAATTTTAAAAAGTGTATACATGGTGTTAACCAGTGATTCCTGACATTATTTGGAGTAAAAAATGTAAATGAAATTTTGGAATTCGGTAACATTTTTAAAGTTTTTTTTTTTTCCACAAAAACTTAAAAATCAGTAGGTATTGGGAAGTTGGGGGCGGGGCGAGGGATTGGTTGATTACTTGGCTTAAAGACCAGAGACGACATGTGGAAGAATTTTTTTTCTTTGATTTTGAAGAAAAAGTTTTTGAAAAAGTCTCCGGAGACCAAAATTTCATTTAAATTTTTTACTTCAAATAATGTCAGGAATCACTGGTTAAAGTAAGTCAAGTACGATGCTTAACACCCTGTATCTTGTTAGGTTTTCCGTGAACCCAGATTGATTATCTTTTATTATAAAAAGTATTTTGGTTGTAATTTCACATTATAACTTTAATAAATCATTAAGGCCGCGCTAACCCGCTCAAAAAGAAGAAGATGGAGAGATACGACAATACGAACGTGGGAGCAAGCGCGCTAACAATAAAACCATGAATTTCATGCGAAAATTGTGAAAATGTTTGATAAAAGTTAACTCGTTTGAAAATGAGCAAAAATCTCGTGGGGGCTGTGTCAAGTACATTTAAGGAAACATTGTGAATTTTTCATTCATATAACTTGTAAAATAACAGAAACAAACGTGTAAATAATAATTTGCGATTTATTTCTATCGAGGGAATTTCAAATAATTACCGTTTTGGCTTGAGGAATGTATAGATGATCTTAAAGAATAACATATATTTTTTTAGGAAAACATCTAAGAAAACGGTTGAAATTGGGAGAACGGCGGCCCTATTTAAGGGCCGCCGTTGTTCGCAATCCTACTAGTCAACTGTTGAGCCGAAATTTTGACTCAACACTCCTCAAATACAGAAATACGCTCTTCCCAATGCAACCATTCGACCAACTGTCTAATCAAGCGTTGCTAAACAAATCACTTAGCTGATCGGAGACTCGGATTGATCGATCGAAAAGTCGATCGAACAACTGCCGTTAGATTTACATAGTACATTTGCTGAACGTTCAAGAGTGGTATAAACTCTAAGAAGGTAATGCCCTGGTGAAAGACCACGGTTTGAAATGGAAACGTTGCAAAAGTTGAAATGATTTTAGCTCTGTGTGGTGATCAGATGTAAATATCCAAGTACTTTCCCACCTACTACCCAATCTCCTTTTCTTCCCCGCTGTCTTTTGCGTCACAGGGGATGAGACGATGTACACGGAGAAAAAATTTATTTGAAAAAACGATAATTTTAATAGTAAAAACGGGACTGAAGTTCTTACGAACTAATTAACAGGGTTTCAATGTTTATTGGCGGAAACATGTAAGAATAATTTGTTGGTATATGTAATTTCGTACGTATACCAACAAATTATTCTTACATTTTCCCGCCAATAAACACTGAAACGCTGTTAATTTGTTCGTAAGAACTTCAGTCCCGTTTTTAATATTAAAACGATCGTTTTTTCGAATAACATTTTTCTCCGTGTATGAATGCGAATGTGTAGCTGTCCATCCTCCCTGTCCACCCTTGTGGAGAAACGGCTTGATGGTTAGGTAGATAGATTAAAGTTCAAAGAAAGCGCGGGATTTGATAGGTAAAGTAGTACGAATTAATAAACTTTCTTTAAAATTATACGCAGCCTATCTTACGTATTTATTAAAGAGCTTTTTCAATTGCCACTTATAATATTGTAATAAATATCCGTAATACCCTAGGATTAAATTAGCTAAGGGCCGCCTGCGCAAGAAATCTCGTCTATTTCTATTTAGTTTATTTCTCTGGAGAGTTCCTCACCAGTCGGTACGGGGAACGATGGCATATCATATTCCCTCCGTATTTCCTGATCAGTTTCTTGTTAAAGCTTATATTGCATCATTATTATTCTAATAATACATTATAAATTGATTTACAACGCTATTTATGTTCATACTGGGTAAATACATACCTACACAAATAAAATATATTATGTGACTACCGCACAAGAGTCGCCTACTAACCAGAGCGAGTAGAACTGTGGTATCCCCAATATTGATGACCAGATCTGAATAGCCGGATGCTTCCCGATTTCCTTCAACCTATATCATCATAACATACCCCCCCATAAGGAAATATAGTTTTTTTTTTGTAATTCCACCGTCTAAATTTAATAATACGTAGAGCTTTTTTTTACAAGTGATGTCGATTACAAAATTTAAATAATTAATTTTAGGAACATAAACAGTCTTAATAGAATAACATACATAAAAGGATGACAAAAAAAAACAGACCAATTATTAATGTTCACAGATAGGTTTAAGATATAATTTCAGATGTTTTCATTTACTGCATCGTATTCTGGCAGGCTATGCATAAAACTTATAATATATTCAGAATCAGCGTTTATTAATCTAAATTCTAAATAATAATGGTACCTACTTTACACTATGTATTTAATTTACACTAAATATTTTACACCATCGAAGCCAAAGTTAAGTTAGCCTCTCAAAACTGGGCGCACTGTACAGGGCCCGGAGGTAGGTACTTCAATAGTATACAATTGCTAACCCTGTACAAATCGCAAGTGCGCCCCACGGTTATATTTGGTAACCATCTTTGGTCTGTAGCCCCAAAATATCTGAAAAGCCCTCGACTCTGTGCAGAAACGGGCGCTCCGTTTGATAAATTATCCTATCTAAGCAAACGGAATGCAATCTTTAGAGCACAGGCGTCAGGTGGAAATGCTGTCCTTGTTCTACCGGTATTTGAATGGAAGATGCTCGTAGTGTCATTTATTCCTTCTACACCGTCGGAAAATGGTTGACATTTGTCACATGAGAACGGGTTGTTTTTATGACTCGTTCTTGAGTTCCACAGCTCGGCTGTAGAACGATTTGCCGGCCTCTTCGAGTCTCTTCACTCCAACCTTTCCACAAAAGACCCTCTACACAGCATCCCCAAATATGACACAGGCCCTGAGGGATTTTTTTTGTGTGGGGTTAATGTAAAAAAAAATAATTGTATAATTTTATATACATAAAATTTATGTTCAGATTAAATAGTTACGAGGACTCATACCTCTCCAAATAGATTTTGTATGTTTTTGTGAGAACTAGAAGAATTAGTTGGAAGAATTAGCCATAGATGTCATTAGGGGCAAATTCCCCTCCAGAGCAAAGGGTAAATAAATAAATAGCCTGTTTTTTAGGTTTTATCTCTCTCTCAGCAACAGCTTTTCGACAAGTAAACAAATAAACTCCTTGGTCTGTCTTGGGTAGTTTGGGCTTACTGATATTCACAATGTAATTGGGAATAGAGCATATAAATACACGAGTCCTTTTAAGTTTCCTGAAGATGCATTATTATTTTACAAGTTCCTTCATCCAAACATTTACAATAATAATAATGAATAAAAGTTTTTTAAGCAATAATATTTTCCACATAGACGATTATGACATAGTCCCACTGGCTCCAGGCAGTGTCTCTTGTAGGGTTAATTGGATTAATGCGCCGATCCCAGAAATTTTGGACGGGAAAAGCTTTGCAATTTTGATGAGTTCACCGTTCTAGAGATTTGACTACTTCAAAATAAACAAACATATGTTTTTTCTTTATAATATAGACATGCTTTCAATCAATCAAATTAAATTGAAATACGTCTTCATGGGAACTAATATCCCAGGTAAGAATGAAAGAGAAAATGTCAATTCTATTCCCTTTGAAATCCCAATGAAATTGTGGAAATTCCCAGAGGAAAACATATTGAATACGTTTACGGAGTAAATAATAAAATTCCCCGCTCAGAGACGACCGGATAATGCTGCTCACAAAACCGGTAGACATTTTCTTCGTGTACAGGGGGAACCAAACTGGTAGACATTACTTACTTTTTGTATAAGGGGAGCTAGGCTACACGTGTCTGCCACGTTTTTTTGGAAATGCGAAGTTAAGAAACTAATTATACCTACAACTAAAGGTCACACGAATTACCTTATAAGTACATTTATACACTGGTCTTTTTAGAGAAAGGAAGGAGATGGTAGTAGGGAAGGAGGTGGTAGTAGAAGATTTTCAAATGTTGTTGGGTTATTCATAAACCGGGAATGTTTGTCTTTCTTTAAAAAAAAATAAAAAAAGAGGAAGTTCTAGGAAGGAAAAGGTACGAGGGATAGGTAGGAATTTTGAAAAGTGTCCAGGAGTGACGGACCTATATGAACCCATCCCTCCCACTGCGGTGCCAGGCGATGGGTCGATAGAGTCCGACTGGAGAGGTTTTGGTGGTCTCCCTCAACCAGTCTCTCCCTTTTCGGCCGGCCACGCAGTAGGTGGGAGCATTCGCCACCAACACCTTGACAAACCTCACCCCATGAACCCGGGTACCCCTGCTTAGTCAGCAAACGTAGTTAACCACTGACCTATGGCAGGGGTGTTGATTATCCAGTAATTGGTTCCCGGGGCGGCGATATTATCAAATTTAATTGTGGGAGGCGGGTACAGGTAAAAAATTCACGAATTAATAAATTCATAATAGTTCCATTAAAAACAGAAACAAAAATAACAAACAACAAACAACAAACATAACCTAACCTAACCTAGCCTAACCTAACCTAACCTAAACTAACCTAACCTAACCTAACCTAACCTAAACTAATATATAAGCCCTAAGGCTTAAGTTTAGACTTACGGATTTCAAAACTACGTTTATGTATTTGACCAGAGACTAGGCTTTGGACTTCCATTCCGAAGGTCGCGGGTTCGAACCCGGCGTGCACAAATGGGAGTTCCTGGTGATCTGATTCACCCTATATAATAAAACGAATAAAAACTATAATAGACGAAAAAAATCAATTAAAAAAGTTGTAGTAGTTAATAGTTAATAAACTAGTACTAATTAATTCAGTTACCGGAATTTCGAAAAAAGTGCATTTTTATGGTTATTTTTTCAATTTAAAAACACGAAATGTAATTTTTCACCGAAACTTGAAACCGTTCCTAACATAGCGGTCGGTGTATCTGGATATCCATAAAAATAGGTATACTATATACATATTATTTTAATGAATACGTTGTGAAATACCACAGATTAATCAATAAAATTTACTTGCGCACATCGTGTTTTAAAACCGCTAGCTCTGGATTGCTAGTCGAGAGCCTTACCTTTCGACCACGGAGGCCGTCAATAAAATAATGAATAATAAAAAGGGGCCTATTTATTGCGTGGAAGTTCCTGGTGATCTGATTCACCCTGTGTAATAAAACGGTGGCTGTTTATTATGTGAGAGTTCGGGGAGCGAAGAAAGGGTAAAGGTTTTACAAAGTGATTGGATACAACTCAAAGGAAATAGATTTTTCCTTTACCCTGCTTCATGCAGCATTGTCATGTATTCTAACATTTTCCAACTACGACCCACATAGTTACTGATATAGCGACACGTGCACTTGATAGACAACATAGGAGATTATAGAATGTAAAGAAGCCAAATTTAAACGAGAAAATATCAACATAGTGACACGTTAGACGTTTTGTTTTCTGGTGATCGAGTAATAAAAAATGCTTGGTAGGGAAAAAACAAAATCTATCATTCATTCTGAAACCCTAAAAGTTGAACAAACATGTTCACGATCAGTTTTTCAAACAATAAAATAAGTCAAATTCGATCTCGAAAAAGTCTAAACATGATTTCCACATGGCAGAATCATTGGGATGAATCGAGTGAAACAAAAGGCAATATTTCTTTCTTGACACAGTCCACAATTCCTTCAAAACCGTGGTTTTCCATTTATTTGCCACATGTGGATAGGGAATTGTTGCCACGATGTTCACCTGACAAAAATACATGTTAAGAATTCTGCCGTGTGTGAATGTCGTCTTGATGAAGAGGACCTCAATAACTTTTTGTCTGTTGCCCTATAAACAATTAATATAAAAATTTCATCCCTGAACTTAGTATAATTATATGCCCCTCTACAACGATGCATGCCTGTTGTCTTCTGAAGACAAACGTGTATATAAAATCATATCTAGTTTCCTTAAAGTGAATGTCAAAAGAAATCATATTTTACGCTTTCGTAGATGGCGTATAGATATTTTACTTATAAACGCTTTTTACAAGTTATGCATTGAAATATTAAGAAAAAAAATATTGTTCGCGGAAGTACAAAAGCAATATAAATATTAATAAATAGTTTTGTCGATTAAAAAAACTCTAATCTTTCAAGAAAGGCTAACAAATACAATATTGGATTGAATCACCGATCTATCGCCTTCTACGAAAGCGTAGAATATGAATTATTTTGTCATTCACCTTAATGTTAACGGGATCAATTTGTAATCGTAATTGTGTATACTCTATTTTGGGGTTAACACTTCTTTGCAGTGAAATGTCATTAAAAAACATTAAATGCGTATTTATAAAAAAAACTGTAGGCATGTGTATTGGAAAGGTTCTAAATTGTCATAGTCTGAAAGATATTTTTTTAGAAAAGGTTTTAAAACGACGGAAGAGCAAACATCGGGACACTTCCATGAATTCCATTTATTTTTTATTTTTTGGTATTTCACCTGAGTCATGTGTCACCTGACCTTTCACCAAACAGAAGGAGAGAAGGTTGTTTACTTACCATAAAAGCTATCAAGAGTGAATTGAAATGACTAGATTCTTTATGGGTAAGTTGCTTTTACAAAGGAAACTACGTGACAATAAAAATGAACTTCACAACTCTGCGTGGGCTGGATATAATATCGGTGAAAGGCCATGCGTGGGCAGCCATCCAACTGTCCATGTCTTTACAGCAAATAAGAGGTTTAAAACGAATAGAAGTTTCCATGAAGAATTATACCTAGAAACGTTGTAGTGTTACATTATAAGCCTTATATCATCCCTTGCCGGTGAGACAATAGGATTCCCAATTGAGGTATGTTGTAAGGCTGAGGGTGAGAGGAAGGAGACGGGGAAGAGGAATGTGGAGAAGAGCCTGACTATTCAGATCTGGTCAACAAATCCGTCTAAAGTCATTTCAAGCAACGTTTCAATTAGGAATAGTGGTCTTACACCAGGGCGATACTGAGAATATCTTGACTATGGAAAGTCTCGTATATTATTTTTAATGATTAATTATGAAAAAACACAAATAAATCAAATAAAATTAATTTGTGCACGCCGGGATTTGTACCTGCGGCCTTCAGATTGCTGGTCGAGAAACTTACCCCTCGACCACGGAGGCCGTCGCACGAACTTGAATAATGTTATGAATTACACAGAAATATTAAAATATAAAATATAAATTTTAAAAAATTATTTTTTTTTACATTTGAAAGGAAGAGAAAAGTTGAGCGCCGATTCTAGATTGGTATCAGTTTTTGTACAAATTGTGATCAGCAAAAGCACAACTGTCGTGTTGTTATGTTAGTCAGCTTATCACAATTTGATAAAAAGCTCAAACGGACCTAGAATCAGCGATATTGTGAGGGCGACTATCAGTTAATTTTTTCCGCCGGTTGTTTTGTTTCCAAGCGGTCGCAACTGACTTTCTCAGAACATCCATTTCATGATTATTTCATTATTTGCCAACCCCGCCAGTTCGCCCACGACATAATATCACATCATAAATTGAAAAGGTCACGGTACGTTATCGTTGTTAGAAGTTTCTAATTAGTTTGTGAATTAATAAATGAAGAGATGATAGTACCACCCACTTAGGTACAAACATCTTTCATCCTGAGATTTCTCTTAAAGGTTAACCAAATATTTCGTGAGAATTTAATTTAAATTGTAGCACTTCTGTGAAAATAAATATGTTTGATACTTTTGATTTTGGCGCAAGCTCGAAGCTTTTATTAATTTTTTAACAAAATTCTAACTTAATATTTAATTATTCATCTATTTAGAATTTACGGCACTAGAACCATTTACATACATATGTTTTTTTTACACAGACAAGGTGTATTAAATTTTGATGGTTGAAAAATTATAGGATTACTAGCTGAACCGGCAAACGTTGTTCTGCCATATAAACTATTTCTAATGAATATATATTTTTTTAAAATAAAAAATAACAAATTTATTTTAAGTGTGTGGGGTACCACTTGAATCTGTCCAAAGAAAATTTACACGGATCTTGTCTTATCGATCAGGTGTGTACCATTTTCTAGATGGATACGAACAAAGACTAACATATTTCAAATTAGAGAGTCTAGTTAAAAGACGTAACATAAATGACCTCTTAATGCTTTATAAAATTGTAAATTATCGGGTAGATAGTAACTTAATCAATCAAATCAAGTTATACGCCAGGCCCAAATCTACCAGAAACCTTAACATATTTTGGACCGAAATTTTTACCAATAATACTGGATATTTTAATCCTATTTCTAGAATGTCTAGATCATACAATGATCTTGCTAAATCACACATTATCATAGATATTTTTGTAAATAATATAACTTGTTTCAAGAAGTATCTCCACAATTTGTGCACCTAAAAAAAAATTTTGTTTGTTGTTTTATTATTTTACAACTGTTTGTTGTTTTATAATTTTTTTCATAAACATTTTCTTTTTGTTAGATTTTTTATTATTATAATTAAGTTTTTTAGAGTTTGTTGTTTAAAAGATTGTTTGTTGTTTTGTTATTTTTTCTAAACATTTTCTTTTTGTTCGATTTTTTATTATTATAATTAAGTTTTTTAGAGTTAAGTTTAAAAATACTGGCATTGTTTTTCTTTGTGTTTGCTCATGAGTATATTAAAATATGATTACTGCAGACACATTAGTCTAGGGATATTTATATTTGTATTTAATTTTGTTTTATATTACCAACATGAATGTTCTATAAATATCCTGTTTGTGTCTCAAATAAATAAATAAAAAATAAATACCGCCGAATACTTTGTCGTTGTTTTTGGATTTGTTCGTCTGTTCTTTCTGCTCCACAATTTCGCTTTTTTTTGCTTTATTCTTACGACAGCCCAAATGGGCCCCCTTGCGTCTTGCTGGCATTATTCTCTTTAATGCCCGCACACAAATAGATAAATTAATAATAGATCGTACATAATTTTCCACGCAGTGCGTTGGGATACATAATAAATTACGAATGAAAAGTCAAAATGACGCGACGCTTGTCATTCAACAACATAAATAATTTCTATCTATTTAAAACCAACGACGGTTAAAATTATTCATACGTAAATACTAAAATCGTGATTACAAAATTTGATGGTCGCGATTAAAAAATGCGAGGTTAATGGGGGTAGGAGGGTAAAAATTTGGGGTTATACGTATTTTTTTAGTCCAAATAAAAAAAAAAAAATTTAAAAAATTTAATCAAATAAATAGAAAAAATTCTAGATAAGGGACACCCTTAACCACCTAGCGGTATGACATATACTTTACAACCTATTCTCATACCTACCAAATATGCATTAAAAATTTCTTAAAAATCGATCAAGCCGTTTCGGAGGAGTGCGACCACAAACACTGTGACACGAGATTTTTATATATTAGATATAAAAACAAAACAAAGAAAATAATATAGATTAGTAACAAGATTATGAAAGACAGTGGAGAAAGAAGCTTAAACAAAAACTTGTTATGCAGTGACCTCATTCAAATATGTGAGGTTATTTTTATTTCAGCTTTATACATCACAAGAGACATAAAAATAACAGCGATTTTAGCATAAAGGTTCCCAATGGTGTGTAATCTATTTATAACTTAATTATATCCTAAGATGGTGGAATAATTGTCACAATAATACATACTAGCAGTTAAAAACCCGCTCCGCGGGTTTTTGCTGCTAGGCCCTGCGGGCGGCTTTTATTCGGGCTTCGCCCAATTTCGCCAAGTGTTGGTGACCATCCATAAGGCTCCGCCCTTATGCAAAAATAACAACTGTGAATATAAAACTACAAAACGCTTACATTTAATATGTGGATATATAACAGTAGACATTCTGTATTATAAGACCGCGGACAGTGAGTAGAATTTCGGAAAAGAATCAACTCAGCATACCTAAATCTCGTTCATCCACGTCAATGACAAAAAAAGAAAATTGATAAAAATAAAAATATTTATTCATCAATAGATTTATTACAACATTACACATTTTGTTCTTAATCATTGATTCTATTAGCGTAAAGGTTCACTGTTCAGCTACAATTCAGGATTTCTCCTGGAATGCAGTTGGTTTTCAGTAGTGCCTCCAGTATAAAACAGAAAATAAAATAAAATAAATTAATCAAAATAAAATAAATACAATTAAATTAAATTACATAAAAATAATTAAATCAAATCTCTAATTCAATACACACAATACAATATATAAAAAAACCATAAATTAATAATGTAAATCGGAATTCAAATTAAAGGCAATAATCTTAATATTAAAACTCAAAAAAATAATAAAATCAATTCGAATAAAATATTCTCAATTAAAACTCAAAATAAAATCGTCAAGTATAAAATATAGTAAAAATAAATAATGTGGTAATCAAATCAAATGAAAAACAAAAACACGAATAATAAATGGTATCTTCTTAGTAATGAATGAAAGAGACAAATGTTTCTTCCCAATACCGTTTATTGGATAATCAACACCCTTGCCATAGGTAACTCTAAGTGGTTCGCTATGTTTAGTGACTTAGCAGGGGTGCCCAGGTTCATAGGGTAAGGTTTGTCTATATTTTGGCGGCACATACGTTTGCCCTCTATTGCGTGGCGATTCGGATTGGTAGAGACTGGTTGATGGAGACATTTTACCTCTTCAACAGGACTCTCTCGACCCATCGCCTTGTAGCGCAGTGGGAGAGATGCATTCATACGTCCGTCACTCCTGGACACATCGACCCCCAGATTCCTACTCATCCTTCATATTTTTTCCTTCCCAGAACTTCCTCTCCTTATTTTCTCTAAAAAGAACATCCACACAGCATCCCCAACGATAACATAGGCCCCGAGGGGAAATTGTTTTCCTCAGGGTCTCCTGTGTGGAGCTAATGTTAAAAAAATACCTCTGAAATGATTTCTTTTTATCGAAATAAATTTGTAAAATTTATATAAACGTTCTCGGAAATTAAAATATATATATATATATAATAATAATAACATAATAATTTTACATGAAATCTAGCTAAACTTACTCTTACCAAAATATTATCAAAGTAAATGCATTTTTTTAAATATATAAAAAATCTACATAGAACTTCCTCTCCTTATTTTCTCTAAAAAGAACATCCACACAGCATCCCCAACGATAACATAGGCCCCGAGGGAAAATTGTTTTCCTCAGGGTCTCCTGTGTGGAGCTAATGTTAAAAAAAATACCTCTGAAATGATTTCTTTTTATCGAAATAAATTTGTAAAATTTATATAAACGTTCACGGAAATTAATATATATATATATATATATATATATATATATATATATATATATATATATATATATATATATATAATAATAATAACATAATAATTTTACATGAAATCCAGCTAAACTTACTCTTACCAAAATATTATCAAAGTAAATGCATTTTTTTAAATATATAAATAATCTACATTTGGTTGAAATAATATTATGATTTTACCAAAAAACAATAAAAGCAAATCTATTCTCCTACAATGTATTCAACTTTTATAATAAATCGAAGTAACCGTGACAGGAATATAGACCACATAAATATGATCGACCATCTCAAGACAATCCGCTGACAGCGACTGCACCGTGTTGTGTCTTTGTCGTTTGTGATCAATTGAAATTTTTTCAACGACTGCAGCACCCACACGCGGCGTTACCCGAAACCAAGCATGCTAGCGAGTGGCCACAAATCACAAAAGCAGCTTAGTCCCAAACACTCACGCACAGCGATGGAAGAGAGGGTTCAGATATGCCGCGGCGTCAGAAATGTAATTAGAGTGGGGTTCTTAAATTCAACCGAATAGGCGTTATGATAAACCACAGCAGTAGTTTGTCCCAAACTTTTGCGTACAGAGATGGAATAGAGGGTTTTGGTAACCCGCGACGTCAGAGATGTCATCGAAGTGGGATTTTCAAATTTTGCCTACGGGCTTTAGGACAATAATACTATTAGATTAGGGAACCTAGATATAATGGTAGGTATATGAAATTGATTCAATATTATTATTATATCAGGGCTATCCAACTGATAACAATTTACAATTTTATATAAAAACTAGCTGGTATCCGGCATGCCATTTATTAAAGAAATTATTTCTCCCTGCGCGTCCTTTCCCATTCGTCCATTCCCATTTACACACTCGCATTTTAGCTGACGAAACTCTTATGGCCAACCAATTTAATTATTGGGTAATGGATGTGTTGGGTATTATCCAAATAAGTTAAAGGTTCGAATGATTACTAGCTTTTTTAAAAATTTAGTCCTTACTGGGCCAGACTCTAAGAAGTCCTGTTGCTCATCAGTTAGGATAAAGCAATGTATATCTATAATCCGTCTCTAAAATATCTAATAATTATCTACGTATTATTTTTTTTGTAAGCTGTATCTGGGGTATGTCGTGAGGCTGGAGATAGTGGAGGCAAGGGAGATGGGGAGGACGACGGTGCGGATGTATCTGGCAATTCAGTGCTGCTAACCAATGTCATTTCAAGCAACTTTTCGAATCTGAATTGTAAACTTTATGCTTCATGCTAAAAAATCTTCATATTTTTGTAAGAAAAACTCTCTTTTCAACTTTTGAAGGTTATTCCCATCAATGTAATTTATCATTGAAGAAGAAGATAACAATAATAATCTAATTTTTTTAAATATGAAAATGGACAAAACACTAATAATAGATACAGATAATAGATACATTTAGACTTTTATAAAAAGTCAATAGGTGTTCCATAAAAATAAATTCGGATATATTTATCCGAGACACTATCTAGGTAACAAATACATTATTTGAATACTTGTTTCCAATAATAAAGGTAGCTGCCAATAATATGGAAAAAAACATTAGTCGAAGATAATATTGTTAATTCTGAAATTTGAAATATGAAGTTGACAATTACGACAGTCTCATAATGTCATAATAGATCGCAGTAGCCCAATTGGTAGAGGTGTATGTCCCGGTAAGACGTAAGGTTCTGGGTTCGAGTCCCAGTTGCGACCGTTATCTTTTATTATTTTTCTGTGTCTTGTTCATTTTTATATTTAAAAAAAATAGATTATTATTGTTATCTTCTTCTTCAATGATAAAAAATCTTCCACTACCACGAGAATTTATCGGCAAACTTGTATTTTTATCGTAAATTACATTCCAGCTCAGGCACGGGGGCTCCATCATCGAAGCCAGAGCCAAGTTAGCTTCTCAGAAGCTGTGTGTACTGTGTACTGTTCAGGACCCGCAGATACTTTAATAGTACATATCTGCTTACACAATACAAATCGCAAGTGCGCCCCACTGTTGAAATTGGTAACCACCCCTGGTCTGGAGCCCCACATACCTGAAAAAACCTTTGACTCTGGGCAGAAAAGGACGGTCCATTTGATAGATTTCCCTATCTTAGATTGTAATCTTAGTCAGGTAGGTATGCTATGCTCGTTCTACCGGTATCATAATGGAAAATGCTCCGAGGAACTACCGTACTTGATCCCTTTGACACCGGTGAATAATTAGGAAACAGCACGCCCGTTCTTGAGTTCAACAGCTCTGCTGGGTAATGATCTGAACATGGCTATCTTCAAGACCCATGTTCACTCTTTCCTCTCCTCAAAAAGACCCTCCACACAGCATATCCAAAGACGGCATAGGCCCTAAGGGAAATAATTTTCTTCGCTGCCTTCTGTGCGGAATTAATGTAAAATAAAAATCTCTTTAGCAAAGCGTATTAAAACAAATACAACATTAAGTAAAATAGACGGATGTGAAAAATAGTAATAATTTAAAAAAATAACCTCTCTCTCTTCCTAGTACCAAAACATATTAAATTCCGTACGATTTATGAAGTATTATTTTATTATAATGGGAATGAAGCGATTATGTTACAAAACCACTCATTGGATTTGGGGATTTCTCAGAATTATTTTAGAATATTCATTTTCGAAATCATCCCGAAGCAATTCGGTGAATGAAAATCTCCGAGAATACTGAAAGAAAAATTTATTGCAAAAGGTTAAAGAGCAACTGGATAATAATATTGTGCCTGTATATTATTTATACAGAGCTTTCAGGTTGTGCATAATGGATTCATTCACCGTATCTGTTAGCTTTTACAATGGCTGTGACGGGCGAAACATAAATTCTGCTTTGTAAGATCTCATTCAGCAAAAGTAAGCATTTAAAAAGAAGACGATGGTTTTAAAGGGAGATATATAAACACGAATGTTAGAGGGAGCGTGCTAATGTTAAAAAAACGATTATAAATAAGCGAAAATTGTGAAAATATTTAATAAAACACGGCTCGTTTAAAATGATAATGTCTAAAGTAAATATTAAAAATGATTTTTTAATTAAATATGATTTTTTCATACCTATAACTATAGCGTGTTAATTAACAGAACTAAATGTGTTTTTAATAATTTTCGGAGCATCATTCTTTGCGATTTTTTCTCTCTGAGTGAATTTCACAAAATTTTCGTTTCGAGTTGGCAAATGTACAAATATTGAGCCCTTTATTATTGACGTGTTAACTCGCGGAAACGGAATGGCTACGTTTTCTTCTACACATTTCTTTAATTCGAGTGAGGGAGATGCAAAAATTTCATTTTCTAAGGTGAAAGATACTCTCAGTATTGCCCTGGTATAAGACCGCCTTAGAGAATTGAAACGTTGCTTGATATGAATTTAGCCGTGTTTGTTGACGAGATCTGAATAGCCAGGTACTTCCCAACCTTCCTCTTCCCTATATCCTGTCCCTCCCCACTTACCTTCAGCCACACAACATACCCATTTGAAGATGCCTTAGTCTCATTGGGCTCTTGTGAGTTATTCACATAAAAGATTTTTTTAAATAATAATCGTACGCTTTTCAGAGCTCTCGGAAAAATTTTAAAAACCTGAAATAAACTCGACATTTGAAATTGTAAGTAAATATTCAAATGGGTTTAAAATTAATGAAATAATCGTTATTGACTGTAATCGCGTAACATGATATGACATTTGGCCAAGTTTCACAGAGTTTGAACAATTCTTCAAATTTCCAAGTTGGGAAAGATAAACTTATCGTAATTTTTTAACACAAATTTCATGATACCAGAGCTCACTATTATATTTATTATATAGAAACATTCTCGGGTGTGCATATAACGACTCACCAAAGTTTCATTACAATCGGTTGAATGGTGTAGGAAATAATTTCATAACGCTGGAGCTCACTTGTACTATATATAGAAACCTTCACGGTTCTGTTAAGTTCTAAAAACTTGTAGATACTTTCAAAAACATTATTTAAATAAAATAAGTGGGGAGAGTTTGGTTCTACCCAGGACATGGATGCTTGCGGCCGGAGCCTTATCGAGGTGATTGGTCCCCGATTAGAATAGGACAAGGAGAAGAAGTTGAGACGAGAAAAGTAATGGATTTCGATGTTGTTATAACATAACATGACATTTCTACAACGGCATCGTAGTTGCGGAGAAAAACCCTTCACTTTGACCTGGATACATTAATTTTCCAACTCATCGCACAAAGGTGTCATAAACCATCGCTTTACATTATACCGTATTTCCACTAGTGTAGAAATTCCCTCACAAAGCATGCATGACGGCCGGCGTGGTCCAGGGGCAAGGCTTTGGACTGCCATTCCAAAGGTTGCGGGTTCGAACCCGTCGTGCGCAAGTAAATTTTATTTGATTAATTTGTGTTATTTCACAATTAATTAATAAAAATAATATATACTATATTTGCGGCACGTTCCATAGTGGACGATACTCTCAGTATCAGATCATTGGATGTAAGACCATTATTCAGAATTGAAATGGCTTTAGGCGTATTAGTGACACCTTCTTCTTCCCCATCTCCATCCCTTACCCGCTTAACTTCGGTCTCCCAACATAACCCAATTGAGGATGCCATAGTCTCACTGGCTCCAGACGGGAGCAGTTGGGAATCTTGTGAGGTGTTCACTATAAAAAAAATAAAAAAAATGAAGCGTTTCCACTGCATTAAATTTAATTTATTCCTCACTAGTAGTTACTATCTGCTTTCAACACTATTTTTACAAATCGTTTTTCTTGTTGAATATTTGAGGAATCTAAAACTATAGTGAGTAGGTAGGTACCTATTGTTATTAAATTATTCAAGGCAGTAGGTCTATCTATGGACGATCGATAAAACCCTATATTAATAAGATATTGACTTAATCCGTCATATATGGTCAGCAATCAATATTTGCGATCACGGTCAACAATTATTGGTAAGAGATATTCCGACCGACACCGACGATTGATAAATTTTAGCCCGGCCTCCATGGGATCACATAAAAGTCCGCTAAATGTCAATATACGTATTTATTTGGATAATGTAGTTCTTTATGCAAAAATACTGACTTTTTAACTGTTCAACTAACGAAGCACTTAGCGATCCGCTCACTGAGGCAACTGAAAACTCTCAACTGTCTTTGTATGACAATGTGATGGCCCGCACACTACACGATCACTCAAAAACCCGTTGTCAATGGTAACGCAAGCGGTGACTCGCGACTGATTGCCGTGGCCGGCCGTTGCTAGTTGCCAGCTGTCAGCTGATTGTTCTTCGTATATGGTTAAACAAGCTTTTTGACCAATCAAGACATAGAAACCAGCTGGTTTTAGTTTGGTTTCTGTTGCCTCAGCGGAGCACCTTAGGCGAGGCAAGTGTGCGGGCCATCACACAAAACCCCGTTGTCAGTGGTAACGCAAGCGGTAACTCGCGACTTGCACTGCTGAGTGCCGTGGCCGGCCGTTGTTAGTTGCCAGCTGTCAGCTGATTGTTCTTCGTCTATGGTTAAACAAGCTTTTTGACTAATCAAGACATAGAAACCAGCTGGTTTTAGTTTGTTTTCAGTTGCCTCGTCAGCGGAGCGCCTTATGCCGTTCTTCCATGGAGCTACGTTCAAGCGACGCGATCGCCGCTCGTCTGTATTTTCAATACTATTATTAGTCTTTGAAATCGCCGCTAGATGCTGCACTAGCAAAATTGTATGACAGGTAGCGGTAGCGTCGCTTGTAAATAGCTACGTGAACGATGGGCGTTAGTGCCTCCGCCCACTCAGGCAACTGAAAACTCTCAACTGCCAACTGTCTTTGTATGACAATGTGATGGCCCGCACACTACACAATCACACAAAACCCCGTTGTCAATGGTAACGCAAGCGGTGACTTGCGACCATCTTGCGACTGTCACTGCTCATTGCCCTTGGTGGCCGTTGCTAGTTGCTAGCTGTCAGCTGTCTCGTAGTTCGTCTATGGTTAAACAAGCTTTTTGACCAATCAAGAGAGAGAAAAAGCCGGTTTTAGTTGGTTTTCAGTTGCCTCAGTGGGCGGAGCGCCTTAGAGTTTAAAGAATAGTATACGCGATCCATAGACTAAATATAAATATAAAATAATTCAAATAAATTTATACCGTTCGATCTTTGAGAAACTAAAGAAACTCCAGACTGCAAAATCGTGTGATGATGATCCAAAAAAAGTGATCATTTCACGGTATAAAAACTTATCAGCTTTTAGTGGGCTTTTTTCCTGCTTTAGAGATTTTCAAAATCTAGGCATTATATGTTAGGTCAAATAAATATAAATGACCTTATTTTAGAATAATATTGTACAAATTTATGTCGTTGAGTGTTGGTTATGTTGAGTTTTATCGACCGAAGCAATAAACTTTACAAAGAGAAATATTGAAAAAAAAAACAATCAATCTTTATTATCTATTTTTACTAATAGCCAAGCGATAGCTAAGGCTTACGTTTACGTCGGATCAATAAACAGTTGCTGTCAAGCTAAAAAAGTTACTGAAATAATTTATTTAAATGAAACAAATTACTTTTGTGTAAACACATATAATCAATGTTAAAATATCTACAAGTTTAAAAACCGATGATTTCTTCGTCAGGATAATAACATGAATAAAAATAACGTGTTTGTTTCTTTTGTTATTTTTATTAATGTTATTATCCTGACGAAGAAACCATCGGTTTTGAAACATGTAGATATTATAACATTGATTTTAGTGGTATAGTAAAAGTAATTTGTTTCATTTAAATAAAATGATGCCACAAAGTGAGTTTGCAAAGATCGAAGAAATAATTTATGTTAAAAAATCACTTAAAATTATAGGTAACAAACTTAACCTATAGAAGCATTCACATAACGTTTCTGTAAATTGCTTATTTCCATATCTTATTTAACTGTATAATCAATGCCATTAAAAAGATATCACGGCGACGTCATTAAAAAGCTCTCGCTCCGACTTAAGCACAAATGTAGGACAAATTCCAAAGCGTCGCGCGTCGGCGTCGTATTTCACATTTTCTCGTCTAATTAAATCAGCCGCCACTTCGCTGAAAGGAAAATGTCCGCTCCAACTTCACCCGAAAGTTTGAAGCAAATAAAGGATTCAAAAGAACCCGGGAATTTTCTCCAGAATTCCAGAGAATTTCCCATTCATGTTAAACAACAAACAAGACTTACAAATTTTACTTCAACACATTATTAGCTTTAGGCTTGCCTTTAGACTAAATTTTATCAACTTCACCAAGTTTTCTTTGCTGACATTTAACATGTTTTATAAAATATGACGGCAGTAAAAATTTTATGACCTAGTATAAGAATTATGTTTTTTTAAATTTTGTCTACTGCAAAATTGTGATTTGTGATACTGATATCAAATTGGTAGGTTTGGAAAGGAAAAAAAACTGCCCATATATATTAGATTTTACAGCAATTTATTCCGATCTCGAAACAGTTATAATAAACTCGACTACCATAATACGGGCATTTGCCTAGCTTGGTAGTAGAAAAGCCATTTAAAACAAACAAAATAAAGAAAGAAAATTAAAAAAAAAAAACAACCATTTTCTGAGGAAGTGTTTTTTAAAGAGTGCCAGGCGTCAAAAGACCTCATGTAATATTATGTAAAGCCTAGCAGGACGTAAAAAAATAAAGTTTAAAAATATATATACAGGGGGTAAAGTGCATTAACTTCGGGGAGTGATTCTACGTGATCGTAGAAGTAAAAAAGATTAACAAATTTTTCCGAAATTACAACTTTTTTCCCCGTACAAACTTACCCGATAAATTTGTTGTTAACCCGCCGGGCGTGACAGTGGCGACGTTGGATCGTTGTGATTAGCCCGTATTGTAACATTGGAAAGTAATAGTGCTGGCCGCAGTCGCCGGACTAATTTTTATCTTTCGTACACCTTTAAGTTGTAATTTCGAAAAAAAGTTACATATCTTTTTTACTTAAACTAATCATATAGTTATAACCTCCCGAAGTTAATGCACTTTACCCCCGGACATCCTGTATAATATAAAATAAAGGGACAAATTTATCCAGTGAATCCTCACACTATTTGGAGTAAAATATGTATACGAAATCTTGGTTTTCGGTGACTTTTGTTGTTTTTTAAAAAACTTTTTCCGGGGACCGAATTTTTTCAACAAAAATCATTAAAAAATCAATAGGTATTGAACAGTTAGGGGCGGTTTAGGGGTTAGTCGGTTACTCACGGGCTAAGTAAGAAATTAATAAAAGAAACATAAAAGCACAGGAGAAAAAAATTTCATTTAGATTTTGTACCCCAAATAATGTCAGGGATACTGGTTAAAGTAGGTAATTCAATACGTCCGTTAACATACTGTATAGTATATGTAATAATAATTTTGTTTTTAAGCTAAATAATGAAAACATAAAAAAACATGAAAAGAGCCTAGTCAATTTTTATTTTTCCGATAATTTTACATCAAGAATATGGAGTCTAAATTTAAACGAAATTGATAAAGAATGAAATTAAAGAATTTTTCCCATGGTGATTCGGCACGTGTTTTAATATGACTTTTCTGTACACGTATATTTGCAATCACAACACATGAATCGGTTTTTTCCGCTGTGAATACGGAAGTGCGTTTTTAGTTCCGAATTTCGTGAACTTGAATAGCTGCAATGGGAACACGATAATGGATTCTTCTGATAATGGAAAAAAAACGATAAACTAATTTTTGCAATGCCTGTCTCACTGGAAGGTTTTCGTATGGAGACAGTCAGATAATGTCTCGGTTTGAGAAATAAAAATTGTAAGGTAAATTATTGTAAATTTCTTCTTACGTTTTTTTGTTAACTTACTTTTTCACGTGTATCAGAATCCGCACCTACCCGAAGGACTTTAAGCAGCGATTCCTGTGCATATTTTGAGTAAAAACTGTAGACGATATTTTCTCGAAAGTGACGATTTTTTAAAATTAAAAATAAAGACATGTCACCATTAATCATACGGCCGCACGATGGGCCAACAATCTGTATCGTCTATATGCGGCACTGGAAGAACGAGCCGGAGCGCGTATCCCGCGTATACCCACTTGGCTGTAATTAGTAACGTCGTGTGATGTAATTTTTTTTTTGTTATTGGATAAAATAACATCGGACAACAAAATAACATATACATTTTTATAGTATGCTCAAGAATCGCAGGTTAAAATCCATCGGATATACAGCCTGTCTAGATAATATTTTACCCGCGACTTAGCTCGGTATTGTGGAGAAATTACTGTAGATAAAATTTTCTCGCGGGAATAAAATGCTTCCCGAACTAAAAAGTAACCTATGTTATCAGGGGTGCTGCTAGCATGGTCGATCGATAAGGATCGGTAGGATAATTTTCGGGAACTTCTCATCGTTCCCTAGGACAACTGCAGATCGCTAAAGCACAAACAACAGTTGATATCGAATATATTAAGGACACTTAGTCATTGTGAACTGTCACCTATTCGTTTGCGTGAACCGTCACCTATTAGTTATGGGGAACGAATAGAAGTTACCGACAATTATCGTACCGATCCTTATCGATCGACCATGCTAGCACCTCAGAGGCCCTAGCACGCTTGCTCTATATCGATCGGTAGGATAACTATCGGTAACTTCTCATCGTTCCCTAGCATGACTACAGATCCCCATCGAATAAGTTACAGTTCACAATGACTAAGTGTCCTTAACATGTTCGACATCAACTGTTGTTTGTACGTTAGCGATGTGCAGTTGTCCTAGAGAACGATGAGAAGTTACCGATAGTTATCCTACCGATCGATATAGAGCGAGTGTGCTAGGGCCTCTGATCGGCCTGTGGCCTGTCTTCGATCTGTCACTTCCCAGGCCTCGAACTATCCGTACGGAAAAAAATCACGTCGATCTGTCACTCCGTTGCGACGTGAAAGAAGGACAAACAAACAAACATACTTTCGCGTTTATAATTAGTTAGGAAGTAAAAATACATATTCATTTTATTTTAATTTAATGATTAAAACCTGAAAACGTAATACTTAATAATTGAAGACAATATTAGCGACTTAGAATCGAAAATTTGAAAAAGAAAAAGATAATGTCGAATCTAGGGCACACAGGGCCTTTTTTGTTTTTACATTAGCTCCACACAGGAGGATTAAGGAAAATAATTTCCCTCAGGGTCTCTGTCATCTTTAGAGATGCTGTGTGGAGGTTATTTTTGAGGAAAGGAAGGGGAGCAAGTTCTGGGAAGAAAAAGGTATGAGGGGTGGGTAGAAATCTGGGGTTCAGTGCAGCGCCGGATCTGCCATACGTTCAAAAACGTGCAAAAAACCTGGCGCCAACTTCGAAGGGGCGCCGTGATAAAATAAATATTGTTTTAAAATTTAATTAAAATATTCCCCGAATCGTTTGAAAATTACTCGTAATACGGAATTATTAGTATGCGCTGGCAACACTCACTTTCCATATGCGTGAACCTAATGCGCGCGCATCGATGGTTAAAATTTAACGAAATACGGATTTGACTTACGTCAAGGAATTTTTTTCCAAATACGATATATTTCATACGAACGTAAGACCTATTTTTCCTTCTTGTCTCTTACGACCATTGTATCCTTCGAAATTCAACAAACATTGTGATTGGTTCATTGATCGCTGCTCGCGAAGGAAACCCTTCGTTACAATTTATGCCTTCGTTGTTCGTTGGCGTTCGCTGCGTTATTTTATGTTCGCGCGCGATTTGGCACCATACAGCTGGTATTTTAGGTTATAATTCGATTTATATTCAGATAAAAAGGAATCCAATTAAACAAACTGATCGGAATATTATTATTTCTGAACTTAAACTGCCTCCTGTTTTATATAATATTTTGTTATGATTTTCTTATTTTGTCCAGTGTCATAGATATTGCCTGGTAACTTGGAAAAGTTACACTTGATTCTTGTTGGCGGGATATTAATTTATTTTGAACATATTGGATTAAAATATTTTTTTTTTATAGATATGTATATCTATATATGTATATAAATTTTTTATCTAATTTTAAAAAAAAAATGGGGGGGGGGGGCGCCATCGGTACTTCCTGCACAGGGCGCCAGATTTCGTAGAACCGGCGCTGGTTCAGTGTCTCCGGGTCATCCGCCGCCAAGACCTAAACAAACCTCTCCCCATGATCCCTGGAACCCCTGCTGAGTCACCAAACGTTGCGAATAACTTGGCAGTGGTGTTGGTTAACCTATGGCAGAGGTGTTGGTTATCCCATAAATGTTACCGGGGCGGCGTACCCATTCCCGCCTTGCCTTGCCGAGACGCTGCTCTCACAGCAGTTTGTTTCAAATTTTCGATTTGATATTGCCAGAAGTGCTTAAAAATACAACAATATTTTACTTTTGGTGTGTCTGCGGAATTCTGGGAAGAACTTAAGTGGGCCTTGGAAAGGTTGCAGAGCACTGGTAATCTATTATTCTTGCGCCTAAACCATGGGCCATGGAAAAATCATCGTTGCGCAATTTCCGAACAGGATGTTGGTAAGATTGTATCAAAAAGGCGCTCTGTGCGAAACAGTGCATACATTTTGTCGTAACACTTTCGGTTATTATTTTAGAAAAGAGATTAAGCCTTCAAGATGCCATACACTTATTATTTGAATAATTATATTTATATATAAAAAAAAACGTTGCTTTAAAAATCCTATTTATTTGATAAATGAATGTTACATCGTTTTTTTAGCTCATGGTTTTCTTACCATTCTGAACAATAATCATTAGAAGTTTTCATTGAAAACAACTACTAGATATGTTCATTAAATTAAAAATAGCAATGATTTTTTTTTTCTGAATATTTTTGTACAAAATCATCAATTTTCAAATGTCTCTTAAAATACGCCGAAGCGGGTCGGCTCAAAAAAATTTTAACCCTGTTATCGAAAAAAATGTAAAAAGTTTACAAATAAATAAAATCGAAATTCTCAGATGGAAAAGAGATATTTTGGGTTCTCCATTTTATGTAGATTCAGCAGTTTCCCGCTTGCACCATGAGCATCCGAATTTTATATAGACATTTCTGACATTAATAATAACTAGCAGGTAAAAACATAGTATGAAAACTTCAATAGTTCTATTAAAATAATATAGATGGCATCACTTCCGTTTGTATCTGATACGTGGACCAAGTGTGTACGACAGACGTTAGCGTATTAATAATATGGATTTTTATTGTTGCTTCTCTTGCGCTCATTTTTTGTCACAATGTCACAGCTGGTGTATCTAAAATATATGTAGGTGCTGTCAGAAGGAAACTATTCCACAAAAATATCGTCTGTCAGCAATAAATTGTTACGATCTGGGTTCTCACCAGTTGATAAAGTGAATAGTAATTTTTTTTACATTGGCTCCACATAGGAGGCCCTTGAAAATAATTGCCCTCAGGGCCATCTTTGGGGATACCGTATGGAGGGTATTTTTAAGGAAGGAGAAAAAAGTTGTGGGAAGGAAAAAGGTATGATGGGTGTGTTGAAATCTGGGAGTCATTGTGTCCAGGAGTGACGGACGTATGAATCTATTCCTACCACTGCGGTGTAAGGCAAAATTCCGAGAGAGTCCTGCGTAACCTATGGCAGATGTGTTGGTATTCGAATAAATGGTTCCTGGAGCAGCGATACCCATAACCGCCCCTCAAATGATAACAATGGTGGGTAGGTAAACTACCCCTACCCGAAAACCGTTATTATTTCAGGTAGGTAAACTACCCCTTGGGTACAACAATATAACGGAATACACATTATACAACCCTCAGAGCGCCCCCAAAAATAATTTCACAAATAGGGGAGAAGATTTTTGTCAACGGTGTAATGCCCTTAATAATTGGAAGGCCCGCCCCGGGAATCATTTATGGGATAACGAACACTTACAGGTCACCCCAAGTGGTTCACAGCGTTTGGTGACTTAGCAGGGGTGTGAGGTTTGTCAAGGTCTTGGCGGCGGACACGTTTGATCACCTACTGCGTGGCGGGTCGAATCGGGAGAGACTGCTTAAAGAAGACCTTACCTAAACCTCTCATCCTTCTCGACCCATTGCCTTGCATCGCAGTGGGAGGGTTGAATTCAAACATCCTAAAATGTTCCATTCAAAAGTCCGTCACTCCTGGATACATTGACCTCCCGATTTCTTCCCACCCTTATACCTTTTCCTTACCAGAACTTCCTCTCCTTCCTTTCCCTAAAAAGACCCTCACACAGCAGCTCCAATGTAAGTGAAAATATTGGTCCATTTTTTGAACTTTGAAAATTGAACAGTTTATATTGAATTAATATTACACAGGTTCATTATACCAAATTAAACCATATTCATTTTAAAGTAAATAGTTACATCGGAAGAGATTGATTTTGTTTATGAACTCAAATGCATATTTATTTCGAGAAATGTGTGAAATATTTAATATAAGTAACTTCATAATTCGATATCCGTTCGTAAACAATATTATTATAACTACAATACGCCAGAATATAAACTTGCATAATAAAAATGCAGTTAAAAAACAATCAATGCTTTTAAATGTCTAGTTTGGTCAAGCTGTTCAAATGCAATTTCAGTAACCAGTAAAATTGAATTTGAAAATATGCTCAGTCACAAATTGCTTAGTTCAAATAATCAAACATAACATTGTAAAGTATTAAAAAACAAAGATATTTCCAGAGACGCCAATCATATATTATGTAGTTGATTTGAAATCAATACTTTTTATTAATTATGTCTTAACCTAGTCACGAAAATGTCAATCCATGATCAATACAAATTAAAATAAGCAATCTCACCATAAAATCTCAATATTTTCGTAATAAATTAACTTTAATCTCCAATATTATTAGTATTTTGAAATTTTAACAAGTCGCAGCAAGTCAGTTAGTATTTGTATAATAGTGTTCGCCTAATCTTTTGTCACCGCAAAGACGTGCAGAGTTCGAAATGCAAATATGGATTACTTACATTGTTCAGAGCTGGTGAATCTGGTGGTATTCCAAAAGCAGTGACTGGTAGCCGAAACACAAAATGTTATTGTTTTTCACAAATCTCCTTACACAGTGGTACACGGTATGAGGCGACTGATACTCAGAGCATTTTATTAATGAAAACCATGGGAACCGAGGAAAACCGCCGCCAGAGGTCTGCCTAGTGATTTGTCAATACTATTCCACAACGTACAATATAGAGAGGGGGCACTGTGATCGAAACTTTACGTTTTGATCGGGATTAATTACATGTTATTAAAATGAAAGCCGATAACAAGATTAGCACGTATGACATTACGCGGGATGTCGAGCTACGCACGTCGAAATCAAGCGGTTTGCCTCCGTCAACTCAAAAAGAAAATGGGGTGCCTGCTCTAGTTAGAATGTTCTCTCTACGAGGGCGGCTATAGGCTATACTGTACGTTAACTACCTCTGTGTTGTATTACTGTATTGGATATAGGTCTGTATGTGTATTACACGAGTCGTGCAACACAAGTACGGGAGTGTGAACTGCGCGTGCGCCTTGCCACTTGTCACAAGTAGGGTAAGCGGCAAAAATCAATTCGTGGCTGTGATGGGTTTCATGACGTATCTGTACTTGGATTAGTATATTAATTAGACCCGCGTGGCTTGGATACAATGCCATCTAAAGGAATATGTTTGCACAGCCTTCGCTCGCAATAATAAAATACACGAAACAACAGAGATAGTACCTTATTATTCTTATTCATGTCGCCATTAGAATAGGTAAAGAATCACGGTTTTTAGATCCGTTTCAGTTTCAGCCCACATTATATTTGCTTTGTTTAATTTTATTTCTGTGAAACAACATTCTAATAGATGTTGGGTCGCTATTTTCTTGTTAGGCGAGTGGGCGGAAATTTGAACCAACTACCTAATCACACCTCTATATACCCGGCGCTGCGCGGGCGTATTTTCCACAAATGTTGTGAACTTTGGCATTTCAAAATTGAGTGATTCCTACCTAAGTACCTACCTATATTATGTATTACAATATAATATAACACATATTTTGTAGGTATTATGGTTATATCTCGGTTTAGAAAATGGAGAGACATATATCGTCGTTGCATCTTTAATATGAACAATGTGACGATTTTTACGAAAATGAGTTAAATATACAATTATTTTTCTTCTTGTTTTCTCCATCTTCTACAATATAAGCCATGTAAAAATTATAACTATTTAAGGCGATAGAAAATAAACTATGTTAGGACAATCAAAATAGTACATAATTAAAACAAAATAAAAAGTCATATCCTCTGCATACCACTAAACAATTCAATTGCCTTGATATGTACATAAATATTAACATCATTTTGTGATGCCTAGCTGTCAAATTTGAATAAATTTAAAATAAATATTTTTACATATTATTGTATTTAAAATTATGACGAAAACTGTATATAGAATGTAAAGGAATAAGAGTACCTACCTAGAAATGTCTAGGATTCCTTTATATGTATTTACCTATCTACCTAGTATTTAAGTACCTACCTAGAAATGTCTAGGATTCCTTTATATTTGAATTATGAATTTTATTTTATTCTATTGTTTTTTCAAAAGTCATTGTTTAGGTTGCACATTATATTATGTGGCTGACATTTTTAAATATTATAAAAACGATTTAATTTTTGACAAATAAACTTTAATTGTCGTTTCTTTATACTCCAGAGTAACACATTGTTTTATTTGCCATTAAAAACTTAAAAACAACAAACATTCTTATAAAACGACATTTTTAGTGAAGAGAAATGGAAAAGTTACAATTCACATTTACAGTATTAGCAGCATCGGATGAAAAAACCAATGTGATCTGCATAACATCAATCGAGACACCCGATAGACATGTATTTGATATTCCTGATGATTTGAAGAATTGCAAGCAAACACACCGCCATAAAAATATAAAAATGTGAAGAAAACTTTGCATAGAATATGAAGCATGTGAGAAAAATGCGTTAAAATTCAATTTTCTGGCATAAAAAATTAATAGGTATTTGCCATAAACATATTCTTATAATGAACGATATATATTTTTCCTGCTTTTTCCATAAATATAATTGTTATTTTCCGTTTCGTTATATTTTTAAACAGTTTTTATCGATTTTCTCAGGATGTACTCAGTATCACATGCTTCATATTCTATATGCAACGTCACATCGTCGTAGAAATGATTTTGCTAACCTAAAAATAGCATATATAAAGGCTATACAAAAATAATGATTACAGTTCAACGTTCGAGGGTGCGTTTGGTGTTTCAGAAAACATAATGTAGATTAAACATAATATTTTTAATAATTTAAAATAATATCTATTAATTTTGAGGGGGTATTTCACCATCCTCTCAATAAGCTGTTAAAAGAACTATCCATAGGATAACGTATATTTTAAATTTATTTTTAAAGTTCGAGTTTACCATTCGTTACCTGAATAGGTGGCTATATAAAAAAATGTCATATTGGATCTCAATGGGTTACGCCGCCCAGGGAACCATTTATCGGATAACCAACACCTCTGCTAAAGGTCACCCAAGTGGTTCGCTATGTTTGGTGAATTAGCAAAGGTGCCCGGATTCATGGGGCGAGATTTGTCCTCCTACCTACCCCTGATGTCTTTTTCATTCCCAGAACTTCCTCTTCTTCCCTTATTTAAAAAGAATCTCTACATAGCATCTGCAAAGATGACATAGAACCGGTGAAAATTATTTTCCCAAAAAAAAAATTTGGTCGCAATCTGTCTACCGGCCAAGGAAACTGATGGAATTCGATCATCTTTAATTTTTTCTGATCGTTTTCTATGTACTTAGCTCAATTTGGCAGAAGATGTAATAGAATAGTTACCTATGCAGGATCGACCTGAACTTGATACGATCAGAAACATTTTCGCGCAGGTAACTATATAATAACCGTAAGCGAAAGAGAAAGGCGCGTAAAAGCAAACGTGCAACAGAGAAAGGCTTCGGAGGGGAGGCATGCCCCCTTTTTTACCTTAAATTCGCTTATTGCGACGATTTCTGTATCAACGTAAGGTCGGTATTAAAGTTTGGCATCTACTATATATCTCTGCATATGTAATTATTCTATTACGGCCTCTGCCAAATTGAGCTAAGTACATAGAAAATAATCAGAAAAAATGAAAGATCATCGAATTCCGTCATTTTCCTTGACCGTATGGTATGTACGAGTATTATATTTTAAAATACTTACATTTCAGAATTTTGTCCTACCTATATAAGTGGTCTACACACTATACTGCGAACAGCCCGACATTTAGCAGCTTTTAGCAGCTGGCTAAAAATCGCAGGTTGGAGGTTGCCTCCAGACGATGCTTTTTGCAGTAAGTTGGTTTCTTTTGCTCTGTGAACACGTATTCACAGCGCTCCCGAACTCGGTCACTTTCGAAATGAATTTGCGAAATGCTTAAGCCGGGTCTCTTGCTTCAACATTGTCGCCTCCTGCGACTTTTTTTAAATAAGTTTTTATTTCAGTGAAAATAAAACTAATTGTTAATCGAAATCGACAATGGTTAATCGTTAATCGACCACACATACCTAATTAATTATGGGAATAAATTCATAACAGCAAAAATAATTAAACAATATTCATTCTTTAATCCATTGAGAAAAATATTTGCCACCGCTAATTTTCCTTTTAGACCTACTCGACTCCAAACACCTTTTTATTGTAATAACTCTGGGACCACCGCAGAACAAAATGCAACAATAAATCGCTTACACACTTTTGGCAATAAATATGCTAATATCGATCACGCCGGTAATCTGGCATCATACAAAAGATGCATTAAACAAAATTTGTCTTCTAGTACCATGTAAACATAATGATCATGTAAACATAATATGCTTACCAGTACTTGCAAAACATTAATTCATTAGAAATCATAGGTACTTGTAAAATTCATCATATCGGTTAATATTTATAATCCATAATATCGACCTCTTAACTATTCTATTTTATTTTTATTTTTCATTGCTCCTATGAGGACTTTTTACTTTATATTTTATATTTAAATCATTGTACCTTTTAAAGATATCTTATATTTCTACTTTTTTTATTATTATTATTTTATTCTCACTTTTAACTTTTTTTATTTTTGCTTAATAATTTAAAGCTTGTACTTTATACTTATACTTATACGTTATACCATATTTTTCACTTTACATTTATATTTTACCCTTAACCTACTACTTATAATCTTACTACTTACTTTTTACATTTTTTTTCCTTATATTTAACTTACAAATATACTGTTAGTCATTCTTCATGTTGTTGTACTATTTATATTGTATGTCAATTATGTTAATGGCACATGTTGTGCAGTATATGTGTAAATAAATAAATATAAAAAAACCATGTACTCCAAAGAGCGTAAGCGACATTTCTAAGGGAAAATATCTGTCAGGGTGATAGGCAAAACAGCGTAACCGCCACTATCTCCACAACTGAAGGCATTCAGATAATTGCATTATCAGTTCTATACAGGCAGTAACCAAATATCAATAATCGTAATTAACCAAAATCATTTTTTGAATCAACTAAGAAAGTTATTTAAAAAAAAACCTTCTCCTGAACACTTTGCTGTTTGTCGCTTACGCTGTTCTGCCGATTATGGGTCGATATAATATGTGGGTTCGGTTAGGTATAATACGCACTAAAATTAATATTAAAAGAGATTCCATTTTGACCAATTACACTATCGTCAGAATTTCTGCTAAAAGAAGTCAATTTCAGAAGACAAAATACTTGATACTGCTACCATGGAACATTTCAGGTTTAAAAAAATAATGTCAGATAAGGTACATACTATTACGGAAAGAACATACGAGTTCGATAATATAACATAACAGAGCATCTAATTATAATCAAATTAAAATATGAATAACAGTATATACGTCGTTAAAATATTTCAACGATAAACACGAATAGTTTTTGTAAAGTTTGTTTATAAATTATAAATTACAAACCTTTATCACGCTTTGTTATTACTTTATTAACCTTTGTTGAAGCAAAAGACCCGGCTTAATGTGCTACAGAAGTTCTGCAGATTGGTGGTTGCCACTAGACCATGCTATTTGCAGTAAGATCAGTGGCGGGTCGAGCACATTTTCGATGGCGGGGACCGTCATTTTTATGTGTAGATACTGACGTCTCACTGCCAGAAAGTAACGATACGAGACTCAATACAAATATAGGTATACCCAAATAGTAATAATATAATTTCTTACAGAAAATTTTATGAGGTACGAAGATAAGTCACGCACCTAACCAGAACCATCAAATAGGGTGCGTAAATAAATATTAAGTTTAAATAAAAATAAACACTTGTTCACAACCAAAAACTCGTGGTTTAAACAAAACAAGTGTTTTATTTATATATGTCAAACCACAAAGTGATTGCTTTCTACAATTATGTAAATATGAAGTTTAATAAAAATAGCACAAGACAAATTGTACTTCGGTTTGAGGTGTTTTAACCACGAGAACGGCGCTATAGAAATAATCCGATCAATCGATATCAATATTATTATTTTACTAAAACGTCATATGCAATAAATTATTATTATGCTACAAGGAAGGAAGGAGAGAAATTAAAAATTACTTAACCGAAGTAATTTTTTAGATTATATTTCTGCAATTACTTTTATGTTCAGAACGCATTCATTATTTTTGTGAACACAAAGAATTGTCAATTTTTTTCTTGTTAGGTTTCAGGAATAGTGTAGAGTATATGTAATAGTAGTTTATTTATTTCATTTCTACGGTATAAATATACCATTAACATTAAACGTTTATAAGTAGGGACTGTCCCCATGGTCCCCTTGTGAAGAAACGCCACTGAGTAAGTTGATTTCTCGGGCGCTGTGATCACGTGTACGGACCATGTCGTTCTGGCTGCAAACAGCCAGAATCCGTCTGCGGCAGCACCAATTCGGACGCCGCAGTAGTAAAATAATAATACTCTGCGCGCAAATGCGGCAGAAAGTGGAAACAATCGCTCCGGCAGTAAAGAAATAATAATACGGCAGACGAATAATAACAATTCGGCAGCCGGTTTTGCCTACTAACGATGCGATTTCTAGCCATCTGCAAAAAGCCGGCTGTTCGCAGTACCATGTGTAGTGGCCATTAGTGCTAATAAAAATAATTGGCGGTTTTCGTTTTCCAAACTGGCATTACTGTCTTTGCTGGTTATTTTTTATACCTTTTGATTTTAAAAAATATTATTCAATTTGATTGGGTATGTTCAACTTCATATTGACCTCAAATCCAAAAATTCAAATTTTCTACCGTTTCATAAGATATTATGTCCCTTGCACACTTTACATTTCTAAGTTCTAAAAAAATATATGTTATTTTTTAATATAATGTCTGGATACTGTCGAGCTGAAGCACTAATCACATAAAATTCTCTTGATAAAAAAAATCGCTAAGTGTTCTCCTAAAATTAAAAAAAAACACTTACGGTTCCGTTACTTCACGCATCATAGGTTTGAAAACACAGTGTTTCTTTATATGCTTTTTAAGGTATTGCCGAGAGATTTTTGCTCTATTTTAAACGAGACGTGTTTTATTAAACACTAGCTTCTGCCCGCGATTTCGTCTGCGTAGGATTAGTACTTGGAGAATCTATTTTCTCTTCCTAGGTCCCATCTACGTTTATACCAAAATTCTTAACCTATTTATTTTAAATATCTATAATTCTTGATTCGATTCAAAGTATTAGGCGAGTACTTCAAATACACTCACTAATTTAAATATTTTCTGAAATAGAATTTTGATTTAACAATCATTGTTTTGCAAAATGTCATTCTCAAATTTTGACATTTTCTATTAAACAATAATTATTATTTTCAATACATTGAAAATTAATAGCTAGCTTATATGTTATTCTGATGTATGATCTATATTATTGTAAAGTTTCTTCAAAATCCATTCGGTAAATTTTGCGTGAAAGAGTAACAAACACACATTCATCCATACAAACTATCGCATATTTATAATATTAGTAAGATTTTTCACAATTTTCGCTTGGAAATTATCGTTTTTAATATTAGCGCGCTCCCTCTAACATTTGTATTGTCGTATCTCTCTTTCTTCTTCTTTTTGGGATGTATGATTACTACCGATCCTATGATTTGTCATTTTAAGTGAAACACGTTTCTTGCATCCGAAACTGCATACGAATTCTTCAGATGAACTTGAAAGTGGTAAATAAAAAAAACCTAAATGGACTTTGGTGGAATAGGGTGATAGTAGATATATGTAAGATAAAACAAGGTAAAGAAGGAAGACGGGATGACCAACCAGTAATCTAATCACTTACCATGCTGTACCATCTTTGCGAAGGTGCACAAAACAATAACAAAATGTAGTTCTGCCGCGATACCTCCAGGTAATTATTACAAAACTAACAGATGATTTCTCAAATCCGAGACAATATTAATTTTTAATGTGAATACCGCACAAGAGTCCCAACTGCTCCCGTCTGGAACTTGTGAGACTGCGGCATCCTTAATTAAGTTATGTAGTTAGGCTGAAGGCAGTGGGGGGGGGAAGGAGACGGAAAGAGGCAGGTTAGGAAATAAGTATGTATATATGACAAAATATATAGATAGGTCACCAAACATGGCTAAAGCCATTTCAATCAATTCTACAAATAGCTCAAAACCATATTATCAAAGTTATGTTTTTTTATTTATTATTATTTATTAAATTATAAGTTTACAGGGTATAACAATGTTGACAACAATAAATTACAAAATAAGTTTTCACAGATTTTTTTGATTTTTGATTTTTCTCTCCTATAGAAGCGGACGCTTGTGTTTAGAAGAGGAGCGAGTGTCAGAATGAAAAAAATTTGTACCTATAATTGAATATGATGTTTAAAATTATTAAATAGGAATTTTGAACTTAAAAATAAGTGGATAAATAGACAGTTAGATATGTTAATTATGATGATAAATTCATCATTCTTTTGTTTTTACATTGAATTGCTCTTTAATCGCTTTTATTAGACATTTATCGTCTTCAATTTTTCTTATCTTTTCCGGTAAACTGTTGAAGTATTTTTTTCCTAGGTATATGTAATGCTGTTGTGCAAATGTGGTGTTACATTTTTGTGATGGAAATATATGTTTTTGACGAGTGCGGCTTTCAGTTAAAAAGTTGTGATTTTGTTTTTCTTTTATTAATTGAATTAATATATTTTTTCGCACTAGATTATTGAATTTTAATACTTTAAAATCTTCAAAAATAAGGTGTGTTGGATAATCTCTTGGTTTTTTCAATATTATTTTTATAATTAGACGTTGGACAATTTCAACAGGGAGTAAATTTGTTTTGTATGCAGCTCCCCAGCTGACTACAGCGTATTGGAGATTTGATTGTACTATAGCATTATAGACTGTTGCTAAATTTTCCAATGAGAGAAAGTTTAGGATTTTCAAAAATATATTAAAAAAAAAATATTATTTTGTTAACAGTAAGGTTGATTTGATCTTTCCAGTATAGGTTTAATAATATGTTAATATAATTTAATATGTATAATAGAAATATAACTTTTTCGACAAATGCATTATGCAAAGAATCTAAACTATTCAGTCTCCGGAAACTATTTATACTGCAAACTATGAAATATATCTTTAAAAACTAAAACAAAATCTAAAAAAATGAAAAAAGAATCAACATTAGAAATAATAATGTGTTTTATAATGAAATAGATGTAAATTTATTAAATTTATGAATGAATTAAAAATGATGAATGCAAATGCAAAAAAAAAAAAAACAAATAAATCCAAATGCAAAAACACAGCAGTTTTATTGGACCTCGTACTTTCAATCTTTTACCGAAAAAAATTCAAGTGATAACTAAATTACCTCAATACCTAAAAGATTTAAAATTATGGCTAAACAATACAGATGTCAAAATATTATTTATTTAATTTTTACTTTGTTCTCATTTTCTTCTTTTATCTTTTTTGTACAAACTTTTAGACAAATTTTAATTATAAGCTCGCTGTTTTTCTTTATACATATTATATATTAAATGTAAAAATTGGGCCTTACCCCTCGACCATGGAGGTCGTAAACACCAACAACACGAACAAATTGCTTCCATGATAGTCTGATTTCTTCTCGGTCCAAACCAAACAATACTCTTACTTGCAAAATTTTCTTACAATGTTAAATTTCATTATAGTTTCCAGCTAGTGATTTTGGTTAGGGAAAAGTAGGTATTGGATAAAAAAATAGGACCAACCATATTCTCATTTCAAGACCAAATACTAGGGAAGCATCCGATACTGATACCGATATATCGGCGATTTCGTGGGTTTTCCGATATATCGGAATCGGCGATATTAATTTGCCGATACACAGATCTATTTTGAATTTCGTACTGTAGATAATCCATGATCCAAATAATTGCAGTATAGATCATCCAATCCAAAATACTGAATTCACAAACTATTTCAGAATCGACGACGACACAACCAAGTACAAGTTTGAGCTATCTACGAGACGCGGGATATGGAGATTGGAGGGATTTTTAGAGGCTATTTTATTGAAGATGACCACTGATTATCTCAAAGAAGAACTCGAGAGATATCTGAGATCACCCAATATATAAAATCCTCTTATTTTCTGGCACAGTGATGTTCTATATCCAAATTTGAAGAAAAATGGCACAAAAATATTCCAGTTTCCAAATGAGTTCTGTCGCATCTGAAAGGCTTTCTCAACGGCAGGTCTAGTCCAAACAGACTTACGAAATCGGCTTTCCGATACCGAACCGAATAATTTAAGGATGTTGTGTATCCTGAATAAAAATCTTATAAATTTAAAAAAAATTAAATTTCGTTTAAAGTAAACATTTTAAATAAATATTAAACAATTATTTCGTCTGTTTCTAATCTAACCCACAAATTTTTATACCTTTTGAAATCTTCACTGTCCGCATCGGTATTTGTTTTTAGATTATAAATATCGGTATCGGTATCGTATCGATCTCTACAAAATACCGCCGTGAACTCTAATCTTCTTTCAAACAAACTTAAAAATAACTTCTAAATTATTAAAACAAACAGCCCAAAGTTTTTCAAATAATTCTACAAAATGTTATCAATTACCAAATATCAAATATGTTTTAGAAATTACTGAATTATATATATATAAAAGGGTTAAAAACAATATTTTTCTTTATATATATATAAAAGGGTTAAAAACAATATTTTTCTTTATATATATATATATATAAAAGGGTTAAAAACAATATTTTTCTTTTAAAAGATATTTCTGATATAGGCTGCCATTCTTGCATCGAAAAGTTTAATCTATTTCTAAATGGACCAATGTGCTAACTGAAATAGTCCAGCGTGAACATGGCGATTCCGTTAGATTATGATTATCTACCGTGTAATAAAGTGGGTATATAAGGGGAGGGGCGGATTTACACTTGTGACACATACAGCTATAAAAGTGCTAGCGTTATTTGATTTGGCGTATTTCGGCGTATTGCTCGCCGTACATTCCCAATGGGATTGTATGGCGAGCGATGCGCCGAAATGTGCCAAACCAAATAACGGTAGCGCTTTTATATCCGTGTCTGTCGGCCCCATTAGAACTTAAACTTTATCTTTTTGATTTTGTTATTTAAAGTGTGGAATATTTTCATCTTGGGAAATAATGGATGGTGGAAAATTTTATTTTTCTGAAAAAAATTATTCCCTGAAAATTGGTAGGTAAACAGGTTGGGAAATTTATTTATGAACGTTTTGTATTTTGGATATTATGTGAAGTTTGGTAATTTTCAATGTTTGGTAACTTTTATTTTTCTGAACAAAAATCTTCGGGGGAAAATTTTAGCCAGGAAAATTGGGAGGAAAATAAGTCGGGAAATTTTTGTAAGAACTTTTAGACTTTTATCTTTTTGATTTTGTTATTTGAAATTTGGAAACTTTTCAGTTTTAATTTTTCAAAAAACATTGTTTTTTGGAAAATGGTTGGTCGGGAATATTATGTCCTTGTTTGAACTATTTTTTAAAATAATTCTTTCGTGAAATTGGAAAAATCGGAATATATTATCAGCTAGAAAAATTGGTAGGGTAATAGTAATGGATCGGGAAAATTTTGTAAAATTATTTTTGATAATGTTATTTGTTGTTTGAAATTTTTCATGTAGGGAAATTTTGATCCTGGAAATTCTTATTTTTCCGGAAAAGTTCTTTTAGGAAAATCGAAAAATATGTTGAGAATTTTTTTAATACCTACATATTAAGTTTAGAAATTTCATATGTATTTCTGAAAAATAATTCTTACAGGAAAATTGTAAAATCGGAATTTTTTTAGCTATTTAGATATTTTCTCACTTCCAGAACTCTTATAACATTCAAATCATGCTTGGACACCATTTCCGTCGAACAAGTAGTAGATGCGAATGCAACTTGCATAGCATGCTACCAGCACTGTCAGTAGCGTAAAACTGATGATAAACCCGTAGTTGACACGTCGCATTATGTACGAATACCAGCAAAATAGTATGGCAGATACACATGAGCGACGCATATGTTACGCGCACAAAGCTCGAGTCGCTTGTGAGAATCGTGACTTGGGAGGCGGGTATGGGTACCGCCGCCCTGGAAACCATTTATTGGACAACCAACACCTCTGCCACAGGTCACCCCAAATGGTTTGCTACCTTTGATGGTGCCCGGGTTCATGGGGTTAGGTTTGTCCAGGACTTGACGGCGGATGCGTCTGCCCACCAACTGCGTGGCAGGCCGGATCGGGAGAGACTGGTTGAGGGAGACCTTTTGATCTCTCCAGCCGGACCCTCTCGACCCATCAGCTTGCACCGCAGTGGGAGGGATGGCTTCATACGTCCAATCAAAAAATATATAAATTGATGATGTGTACTGGGTGGGTGTGCGGGTACTGTAAATGATTTTTAAATAATATTATACTGTTTAGCGAGCACATCACCAGTGAAACCTGTGTTACAGTAACACATATATTTGTTGTTTTAATAAAGTTACACAGTTATTACTGAAAAATAGTGTTTAGGGGAAACCTTGTAAAAGAAGTTAGATGATAATGGAAAAAATGTAAAATTTTTAAATAATTAATTTTATTTCGTTTCGGTTATGTTTAGTTATGTGTCATAATGTTTTGAGTAAAGAAATGCCCTATTTTTTTTAATAATTGTAGATGTATTTGTAGTTGTTTCGGAGTGGTGACAATGCAGTTATATAGTTTGATTGCGTAGTACTTAAATTTTCTTTGCCCGTGTGATATATTTTTTATTTGTGGAGGACCTGGTTTTAATTGCTGTTTGAGATTGCATTGAATGTGGTTTATATTGGAGGAGGTATAGCAGTACAGACTTGGCATAGTTGTCTTATTGTCATGACGTCAAGTGTTTCATAAAATTTATTCAAGTTTTTGTAGATAGTTTTTGGAGGATGAGTTTATTTGTTGCCTTTCCTATGTTTTCTATTGGGTCCAGTGTTAGGTTTGTTGTACTTCACCAAGCCAAAAATGGACGCACTAAAGTTAAATTTATTTTTTCGCTTAATGTCTCATCTAAATATAATATATCAATGGTCACAATTCATCACTCAGTAGGTGTAAGATGGGAACACTCTGTAGTACTTATTATTATTCAATAACATAAATATTTTCATGATATATCTGAGTCAAAGGAACTATTGTTTGTTCAGCTGCTTCATTCCAAAGCGGAATTTGTTTATCAATCTCAACTATAAACAGAAGATCTTTGTGCATGACACAACTTTTTGTGTCTGTCAAAGTAACGATTTTGAAATTGCAACGAATTTCCATCATGAACCATGGAGCTTTGAAATAATGTCCAAATTAACTGTTAAAAAAATACCTTACACCATATTGCTTAACCTTAAATGTAAGCATATCCACAAGGATACATTAAAAAAAACATTTCTCTACTAGCTATTCTGGGAAAACTACATATTATGGTAGATTATATATAATTTTTTTAATATGTAAACACGCTATCTGGTAAGACGGTAAAATTTATAAAAACATCACTTTACAAGAAACAAGTAAGTTATGAACAATATAAAATCTGATGGCGCAGGGCTAAAATTTTGCATCAGCACACCGAGAGTTAAATCATATATTTTAATTTGTAAATCTGAAAGGACTCGAAATTTTGTGACCATTTGGATTAATTTATCGATTCAATCTCTTTGTCGATTCTTGTCATTGAAACGTTAAATTGCATTTTTATGTTACAAGTCGAAAGACTTCTTCGGTTTTATATCTTTTTAACGACTTCTAGGTTAAACAATAATATTAATTTTCTATTTTATTATGAAATATGTAGTATAAAAAATACATATTAAAAATAAAACTTAACCAACTAACCTAACCAATCACAAAAACTGAGAATGTTCATTATAAAAAAAACATAAGAGGGTATCCCCATTTGAAATTTACAACAAAAAATTGTATGTAAGCACAAACATAACAATAAAAAATAATTCTTTAAAAGAGAGGATGTTATTCTTATGAAAGAAATTAAATTCATTCTTATGAAATAAATTTCAATATCAATTTATTTATTTTTGCAAAGAAGTTCATACAAACTCCAACAATAGTAAAGTTCTTTTTTGCTCTCTACATTATTTGCCTTTTTGAAAATACGTTTTCGTGTTTCTCACCGTGCCCTCTAGGGGCTTATCAAACAAAAGCTATCATAGAACAAACATTACAAACAATATTAGAAACAGTAAAAAATAAAACAAGGATTGTCAATATAAAGCATTAATTTATTGAGCACCATAAGTTGTATAATACAAGCACACCGATATGATATGATATATTTACAAGGCATTATGTCCCCTACTCCAAGGAGTTCGTTCTTCAAATTTCTCTAATACTGTTTAACCCCTAGGGGCCGGAGCCCTGCATTTGTAGTGTTAAAGAATCGTACCCAAAACACGGTACGAAGCTCTGCAACTGCAGTGTTGACCTTATTTATTTACTTTGCCTTCAGATAGTACCTCTACTGGGTTAGTGAAGACAAAAATAAAAATTTCACTTATCAAGTATGGTATTGTCTAGGTGTAGGTTTTTACAAAAATAAGTTTTTATCGAATGAAGTTTCTTGTCGGCCCCTATGGATTAAAAATTAGCCATGAAATAGAAAATCTTACTGAGCATGAGACCATTGTAAGATTCTGTAAGTCCCAAAGACTGCGAATTCCAGGTAACAGGAAGCAAACAATTATGACTGTGGGTAAGGCAAACCGAGAAGAGCTGGATAGACTACGCGGAAGAGGATTAGAGCACGATGAGAAGGATAAAGGACTGTAGACGAATGGCGAGGGACCGCAGCCAGTGGAGAGCATTTATAAAGGAGGTGTGGATGGGATGAAGCAAGATGATGATAATTATGATGATGCCTACTCCTTGTCAATGTCGAGGAGTTCATTCTTAGCCGTGCAGTGGAAAATGAGCTGTTTAATGGCCACCATCCAAGAGCCGACACTGCTGATGTGATCCACCATTAGGGCTCGATGAACCTCATCCGCTGTTTTGGTATCGGCATTTTGTAGTGCTGAAAAACAAAAAACAAAAAATAAGCAAAGAAACTTACAAAAATACCAATATATAAAAATAAAAATACAATCAATAAAGTTTACAGTTGAGAAGCAGAAACTAAACAAATATCACTATTTAAAGTTACATACTTATAATATACCAATAAATATAAAGAGATTACACTGAACCAATAGTTAAATCCAAGTTGTAGTCTAGCAGCACCCATTTTGTTATCATTTTGACAAAATATCTCAAAAACAGTATGTTGAGATAATCATCTTTAAATGGTAAATACATACATTAGAAATATGTTAATAAACATTTAAAAAATTTTACACAACTGATAAACAGCTGTTAATGTAGGGTAAATGGTTGTTTATCAGTTGCGTACAATTTATAACACGTTTATTAGTAAGAGGGTAACTCACTAAAATATTCATCAAACTTGTAGAAGGTACAGACAAAAAAAAATCAAATGACCGTCAATAATTTATGATCCCTGTATTTTTTATTAATACTATTATTTTGATAAAAATTAATAGTTTACATTTATTACTAACATAAATCATTTTATGAATAGTACACATGGACAAAAGGGCATAAGAAAATGTTTTGTATTAGTGCTGTAAATGAGGAAAAGCATAGCCCACGCATAAAATGCATGACACGTGCATCATGTCATGGTGAGGAACTACCGCACCACTTGGAAAATTATCAATGCACATATTAACAATTTTTTCCCAATTTTTCAACAAAACATTTATTTTATTGCATTCGATAAATACTTAGATAATTTTAGCCAATACATAAACTAATTGCCGAAGAACACCAAAAACATTAATGAACTTTTTCTGTGTTTAGTTTACAGTGAAACCCTTAAAAACTTCTTAGGCGGGAAAACCTTATAAGTGGGATAAATTGGGCCATTTGGTCTTCAAGGGACCGAAAAAACCAAACTTCTTAAGCAGGAAAACATATTAAGCGAGAACTTCTTAAGAGGGTTTCACTGTATTTACAGAGATATTGAAATAATTAAAGACATGTCAAATCAGTTGACAGCACTGGCAAGGAAGTCATCTGCAATAAAATAAAAAAGAGTTGTGGATAGATTACTCTACATAGGACATATCAATTTATATTTGTTACCTTTGGATAGTTTCAGCATAGCCATTTGTATGCTGTTGTCAAGTTTCCCTTCTGTCCACATTGTCTTCATGACACTGATACGTCTCTTAATATCTACAATTTTATTTCCTAGTTCAGCATTCTCCTCCAGTATACTGTGAAGTACGTCAACTACTTCATTTACATCACAGCCCCCTTCTTGACTATTTTTTGTGTCATCCATTGGCTGACTATCTAAGGTATTTGTGCACGAACTGGAATTATTTGTGTTTGAAGTCGTTAAAGGGTTAAAGGGAATCAAGGGGTCCACAGGAAGCGGGGGAATCATTGGAATTGTGGGGTTTAAAGAAACAGTGGGATCTTCCGGCATAAACTGATTAATAAAGCCTGGTGTACTGGTGTTGCCAGGTATTAAAGGGGGTACTTGACTGTTTAAATGGTTAGGGGTGTTTGTGTTTGAATTTGTGCCTTGCAGTGGAAAAGCCACTCTTTTGTTTAGAGCTAGCCTGGGCTTAGTTCCCGGAGCAGGTTGTGCGTTGTAAGAGAATGTTGGAGGGTCATTCCATCCGGGATCATATTTTGCTGGAATACAAAAAATTCATTACAATGAATAAGTATGTAACCCGTAAGTACTGTCCCACGAATTCAATTACATATAAAATAACAGTTTTTAAAGCAATATGCAAAAGTTTGTGTGGTTTTGTCAACTAAACAAGAGAGTAAACCGCTTTTTCATGTTTACAAAGAATAATTGAAGTTGCCAGTAGATTGCTGCGTTTGCATTTAAACACCTCAATTCGTAAACTAACATTGATGTGTCATCATTCGTGACAAGTTAAAACCAATAAAACTGCAATGTGGTATGATATAATACAATGGTGAAAGTACCTCCACTTTTCTTGGGCTCGCATTGATTCGGTAAATCCATTTTACAGTTTATTTGCAACAAATTGTTTGTTTTTAATTTGTTTTAACTACTGTTGACAGACTTGAAATGCAGCCAACACAAACTAGGTGAGTTGCCAACCATCTGCCAGCTTGCTAATCACAGAACAATAATGTGCAATTTTGTACAATATTTTGACAGGTCATTTAGAAACTGGACAGTAGACGTCAAAAATGTGTAGGTTCTAAACACCATAGACAATTTCACTTCATGCATAAATCAATGTATAATCTATTTTTTTGTCGTATTTTAAAAATGGTATCACTAAGGCTGGAATCAGACGGTTCACTAATCGTTCATTTCTGTATTTCATTCCACCTATTTCACTCATTCCATATATTTCACTCGGAATGACACGTCTGAACAAGAAATGAAACAAAAGTGAAACGAAGATGGGAACATTCGCTCGAGTAACCATAGAGTAAACCTTCACTCGAGTGAACTGTTTGTTTCCAGCCTAATCACTAGATTTACCTTGCCTGCTCAAGATTCACAGAAAATGTATGTTAAATACATTTTCTACGAACTTTGGGGCTCCTAGCCACTTGACGGACGTAAATCTCTCTCTCAGCGGGCATAAAAGTATTTGATATACCGGCCCATGAGCAAATAATATAATAATAACTAGGCAAGGAAAAATAAAACAATAAAACATATTTTCCTATATGCGCTAATGCCGCTCGACGGACGTAAATCTCTTTCTCAACTAGCATAAGATCAACTGTTAAACCGGCCCATAAGCAAATAATATAATAATAATTAGGCAAGGAAAAAGAAAAAATATTTGTTTTTTCTTAATACGCACTAATGCCTAAAGTATGCGATAAATATAAAAATGCATGTTATTGACGAAGTGGTTAGTTACTTAGACTGGAATCAGACGGTTCACTAATCGTTCATTTCTGTATTTCATTCGGCCTATTTTACTCAGAATGACACGTCTGAACATGAAATGAAACAAAAGTGAAACGAAGGTGGGAACATTTGCTCGAGTAACCATAGAGTAAACCTTCACTTAAGTGAACCGTCTGATTCCAGCCTTAGCGATAATGTTGTGGTGAGATGGTCAGAAAAGTTATGGTTACTGGTTTCGGGAAAGCGGTGAGTGTTGGTGAGAGTCGTAGATACTGTCAGAATCGCTCTTGTGAAAGACCACAATTTAGAATCTAAACATATAGCTTGTAATGTTTTTTGCCTTGTTTGGTCTGGTGGCCGGTTTAATATCTGTTCGTAATATGGGATCTCAACATCTGAGTTCTCATAATAAATTTACTCATAAATGATACTTCCTCACATGATAATTCATCAGCATCATAACTTATATCGGTAACGATTTGGAACAAACTACCTTAGATTACACTTTTTATTATGTAATTTCATGTAATAAATGCACTTACGTCTATAGCAAAGTATGTATTAATATTCTTAAAATTAAAATTCTCGGTTTTAATCGTTTTTGATCATAATCGTTCTTATTTATTACCATGATGAATTATGACAATCTCTACGGCCGTATTCTTAGACCAACATTACCCTGAGCAGACCGGTCACCCTGGTGGCCAGATGTGAATAGCCAGGTACTTCCCCCTCTTCGCTGTCTCCTTACCCTCCCAACTCTCCCTTCATCATTTCAGCCCCACAACCACTCACAACATCAAACATATTGATGCCGCAGGTATCTGATATCTCCGTTGGCTCCGGGCTGTTTAAGAAAAATATAAAAAAATTTCAATTTTTCCAGAATGACAGATAAAAAACATAATACCCATATCCAATAATGGCAATAATACCTAACATGGCAATACCATGGTTTCTTTTCAGTTTCTCAGGCTCTCATTGTCAATCTTTTTATGAATTAGATTTTAATCTATCAAATATGTATGTAAAAAAACATAAAAGTATTATTATGGCATGTATAATGCACTTATTAAATATTTAATTTTACAACGCACCCTACATGTAGTTTTGTTTGTGTGTGTCAATAATAATATCCTCAAAAAAATGATAACCCTTCAAAAATAACTGACAGGTCGCTTGCGTTAGAAAAAAAAATGTAAACACACATGCTGTCGGAAAAGTTATTTTTATATTAGTCTGGGCAGATTCGTGCTTTTGCCAATAATCCATTCGCCTAGGTTGGGTGCTTTTTTGAGTTACCGTTTTGTCTTATCCCGAACAGAATGCGTCGCAGTCGCAATTGTATTTTGTATAGAGATTATATCTAATTGTGCCAAGTGCTGTGAATTCGTAACGAGATAGCAGAAGTGTTCTGTACATGTACAACAACAATAATTGATTTTTCTAGTAAGATTATGTATTATAATAATAGTGAGAAGCCTTCGATTATTTGTGCCATTAGTGAGTTTTATAAACAGACAATGAAAGTGACAATGCAATAAGTGAGTTATTAAATAGGTTTGATTTTCCAATTACAAAATGCCTGGAAAAGTTAAAGTAAAAGTGTTGGCGGGCCGCAATTTGCCTGTAATGGACAAGGGGAGTGATACAACAGATGCCTATGTAGAAATTAAACTTGGAAATGTCACACACAAAACTGACATCTGCAGAAAATCATTGAATCCGCAGTGGAATTCTTCAGAATGGTACAGATTTGAGGTTAGTGCTGTTTATTTTGATAATTTTCAATGGACAACCAATGTCAACAAGCGGTGACATTGTGCAGAATCTAATTATAAAACAACACGGGATAAATGACTGGTATAATTAATGAAGCATTGTATTCTGTTGATCTTGTATTGGATATCCAATTTATTTTTAATTAATCTAGTCTCTTTTAATTAATAGTTTTAAGCAAATACCGACTTAATGTTTGCATGAAAGTAAAACTCCTAATAATAATAACATAACATTTGTATAGCGCGCTTTTGTGTTGTTTATATCTATCTGTCTTTTTAAAAAATGAATGTGAGTACCGCACAAGAGTCCCGGCTACTCCAAACTGTCCGCAGCTATTGGGAACAGCTGAACAGATTACCCAATTGGAGAATGTTGCGAGGTTGAACTTAGTGGGGAGAGAAAGAGGATGTAACTTGCTATTCAATTCATTTCAACTCATTGCTGGCCTCTACGGTCGAGGGGTAAGGCTCTCGACTAGCGATCTGGAGGTCGCGGGATCAAATTCCACCGTTTGCAGCAAAATTTTATTTGATTGATTGGTGTTATTTCACAATTTATTAATTAAAAATAATATAGGGTATTTTTGCGGCACATTCCAGAGTGCAAAATACCCGCAGTATCGCCCTAGTTTAGTACCACCATTCAGAATTGAAATGTTGCTTGAAATGGCTTTATCCATGTTTGGTGGCTAGATCTGAATGGCCAAGTACTTCCCCACCTTCATCTTCTCCACCTCCTTCCCCTGCCCACTACCTTCAGCCTATCAACATATCTTAATTGGGGATGCCATGGCTGCAGGCTCTTGGGAGCAATTGGAACTCTTGTGCGGTATTCTCTTTAAAAAAAAAGTTTCGTTTCTGCATGGTGGTTGTTCACCAGGATGATATGTATCTACCACTTTGAAATGTGTCAGGATTATGCTGTATACTATTTTATCTAAATCATAAACATGTGAAATAATGCATAAATTAAATTTACTTAATTTGAGCAATCAGGCCGCATAACCCGCTACCTCTGGATTCATAGCCGAGGATCTTAACCTCTCGGCCACAAAAGTCGTAGTCTATTATTACTACTATTCTTGTCTTCCTATTTTTTAGGTTGATGATGCAGAGCTCCAGGATGAGCCCCTCCAGCTTCGGCTCATGGACCATGACACCTACTCGGCTAACGATGCAATTGGAAAGGTCTACATCTCCCTTAATCCTTTGCTGCTACCAGAGGCACAACAGCACCCACCTAATGCCGTGCCGCCAATCACCCATTCAGGGAAAGGTGAACACCGTTATTTGTTTTCTTAATTATTTAATAGAAAGCCACACATTCCCGAGTTACGATAACCTAACAAAAATTTGAAAATCTCCTATCACTAGTAAGCGTAAAATATTGTTTGTGTCATAATGCGTGACTAAGCCAGCTGAGGATTTGAACTCAAGATGCCTGGGTGAGACCCAGTCACGATGTCAGCACAGAAGGGGTATAAATTATAACCCAAAGATCAACCAAAAAAATCTATTTCTCTGTGAATTCCATGTTTTTTTGTTTCAACTTTTTAACTATTTCCAATTATTTTTTGGTTTAAGCCGCTTCTCCGCCGACTGTCTCACATTTGATTTGATATTTAAAAATAAAATATTACAAATTTAAACACAATGGATGTTATTCATACAGTACAGAGAGTTAAGAAAATGTGAGGGAAAAAATTATTGTAAAACATTTTTATTTTTTTTACACTAGCTCCACATAGGAGGCCCTGACAAAAGTAATTTCCCTCAGGGCCTGTGTCATCTTTGGGGATGCTGTGTGGAGGGTGTTTTTAAGGAAAGGAAGGAGAGGAAGTTCTGGGAAGGAAACATGTATAAGGGTTGGGTAGGAATCTGGGGTTTAGTGTATCCAGATCATCCGCCATCAAGACCTAGACAAACCTCACCCCATAAACCCGGGCACCCCTGGTAAGTCACCAAACGTAGCGAACCACTTGGGGAGACCTATGGCAGGTGTTGGTTATCCAATAAATGGTTCTCGGGGAGGCGGCGGTACCCACTCCCACCTCCCAAATTTTATTGTTATCATTACATATTTGTCCATTCAATAAAGTTATTTTTTACACAAAAATAACGCTGTTGATTGCTTGGAGTTTTGATAAATCCATATAACTGTCAAGAATTAAAATGCTTTTTCTTGTTAGAAATTATTCAATTGTTGAAAAGGAAAAAGTGTATCTCAGACGAAGTCATTAGTAATTACTAGTAAATAATAATATTTAATATATTTCAGGTGCGGTCATGTCAGGGTGGATCCCTGTCTTCGATACGATGCACGGAATAAGAGGGGAGGTGAATGTGATAGTCAAGGTGGAACTCTTTAATGACTTCAATAAGTTCAGGCAGTCATCTTGCGGAGTCCAGTTCTTCCATTGTAAGCATTTTTGTATAACTTATAAGAGGGTATTACCAGAGAATACGGGAAATTAGTCCCTTTTAAATCAAATTCTAGACGTATTGACTCTTTTTTACAAAAAAACATAAATTGATTTTGAAAGATTGTTATTTTATCTGGTACACGCAGTTTTAAAATTTTGAAAAACTAAGTTTATTTTTAATATACTAAGGTTACACCGTTGGTCATTGGCAGATTTGTTCACTTTTCAAACGATAGATTCTATTAAACACCACAAATTTTAAATCACATAATCATACAACAAAATAAATCAATACATAATCTAGTCAACACAGTTTTGAGAATTTAAATTTTAGTTAAATAAAAATAATTAAAAAAATAATTCCGAGAAAGTGTTTTGTGATAAAATTACCTCAGTTTTTCTATTTATTTAAGGTCTTACTTACAAACTAAAATATTAACATTTTTTTTTACACACATATTTTGTTTAGACATTATTGAAAAATCAGAAATACTTATGATCAAAAGATGCTTACAAGAAGTATACGATATTTAATAATTTATCATCATGCGTTTTGAGCATTTTTATTGCTTACTTGAATGTAGGTATATATTAAAGCAAGTTTTGAATGAAATAAATCGATATTAAATTTTTAATTTTAAAATTAAAAAAAAAAGTGGAATAAGCAAATCTTTCTCTTTGGAACCTCCCTGTACAATTGCAAGCATTTTTTAAGTTTTATTCTCAGCCGCTGGTCAATCGCTCTTAACACTGTAATTCTTAATGTTTTTTCAAAATAAGGAAGGCCCTTTGATACGATTCACATTTTCTTTGCTGTAATTTTACTTTTGTACAGATAGTAATATTTTAACCACTCGAGCAATGAAGTTTTCAGTTCGGTTTTCGATTCAGCCATTTGATTTCATTAATTTCGTACCTCCAAATTAATACCATTTGATTTTATTAATTTCATACCTCCAAATTAATACCATTTGGTTTTATCAATTTTGTACCTCCAAATTAATACCATTTGATTTAATTAATTTCGTACCTCCAAATTAATACCTGAACATATGAGCTGCTTACTGCAGTTTAAAGTTGATGAATACATTTAGATTTCACAGTTTAGCCTATATCTTTAAGTTTTATAGAAAATTTTAGTACCATTTTCGCATAAAAACAACAAAGGTCTTTATGTTTGCATTCTAAAATTTAATATTTACAAATTTTAATATGTATTTGTAATAATATAATTTGAAAGCGTATTTCATTATCTTTCAAAAACAGTTTTTAGTATTCGGCTACATTGCAAAGCGGATATAACACAAAATTTTTATCAATCTGACAGGTTCATTAAGACCTAAAACCTACACAAAGGCGATAGACTCGAGTGGTTAATTACAGCATGCTTGTTAGTGTAAAACACCACCTGCCACATAACAAAAAAAAATATTGAAAGTAAAAAATTTTTAGGGCCATACAATTAACAGAGAATTTTCGTTGTTTGTTTTTGGGGTGTTATGCCGTGTTGTGCTACCTCCTTCTTTAGCCGACATTTCGGACAGCGTTGCAGTGTCCATCATCAGGGCAGATCTAGCAGATCCGACGGCTAAAGAAGGAGGTAGCACAACACGGCATAACACCCCAAAAACAAACAACGAAAATGCTTTTGGCCGTGAAAATCTAAAAACGTATCCAATTAACAGAGAAGTTCATTGTGATTATTTTGTTTAAGCTCCCATCATTCCTCACGGTTACCAGGCCCAGGTCATACATGGGTTTGTTGAGGAACTGGTTATAAATGATGACCCGGAGTACCAGTGGATTGATAAGATACGAACCCCGCGGGCCTCCAATGAAGCCAGACAAGTGGCCTTTCTCAAACTTAGTGGACAGGTGATTATACTATTTATACTCTTGCATAACATTTCTGAAGGCGGTAAGAGGTCCACCTCGTCTACAATTTTGCGTTAATAACTCAGGAATGACGTATGCCCCGTACCTGAGTTATTAAGTGAAAAGGTGTCTTCCTCGATCTGTCAAAAGTGTTTGACACAATAGTTCATACCAATCTTTTCGAAAAACTGATGAGCATTGGAACTGTGGGTAAAATACTAAATCTTATCAAGAGGTACACGTAAAATAGATCACAGACAGTTAAAGTTAAAGATCACAGACAGTTCGCATTAAAAATGAAAATAAAAATTACAGTAAATTAATTTGTTCTATGTAAGTCAAAACATTCCTGTGATAATGGTACTATTCTCGTCCGCCGAATGCAGCGCTGTTGTTTACCGTCGAAGTTTTCCATCTCTCCTTTTCTATGGCTGTACGCTTGGCATATTATTCCTTTATTGATGAGAGTTTTTTCAAGACATTTTAAATAGTGCGTGGTTGGCATACCTCGGTTAATTATTTTTTTGTGAATCATTAATTTTTAGTATTTCTCTAATATTTGCACATCGGACATTTTTATATTAGCGAGTGCGTAGTTTGCACTCGTTTATACTGTATTTTGACAAAGAAATTTTCATTATTTTTTAAACTGTCTATAAGTAGTTCGATTTGTAATTAAAAACTTTGGTTAGTTAAAAAATTATTATAATTCAAAATTTTATCAATAAAAAAATAATACATTGTATAGTTTACGATACATTTTATAGTTTTATTCAGTATACTCATACCTAGTTTTAACCAATTTCTAAAAACAGGGCTCTTGTTAAGAAATTTGGATCCCAAAAGAAATCTAAATCTTTGTACTTATTTGGCTCTTTTGACTAATAAGTTTTCCAAACACTAACCTACGGTATTACATAGTATGTATTATTAACTATAATCCCTTTCCTTTTCAGGTCCAGCGCAAAATAGGCCTCAAGGCCCTGGAGCTGGGGGCCAACGCAGTGGTGGGATTCCGGCGCTGCCTCGACCTGGAGGGCGATGTGGGCGTGGTGGCGCGCGGCATCGGCACGGCCGTCACACTGGTGCGTACGCACGAGCCCCTGCCGTCCACACACCCCACGCACGGCAACCAGGCTGTGTCACCCGATGCACTTGCGCAGTGAGTGGATTGGACACTTATTTATTACTATATTTATACAGGGGTGGAACCCTCACTCCGTAGTAAAATGTCTTATTAAACTCAATTAAATTATCGTGAATAGTTTTTGGGTAATTTTGCTGTGTTGTGCTTCCTTCTTTCTTAGCCTGGATAATGTTACAGTGTCCATCATCAGGGTCGATGTGATGGATACTATAACTCTGTCTGAAAGATTGGCTAAAGAAGGACATGGAATAATTACTCAAAAACTAATAATGCTTTTGGCTGTGAATATCTCAAATCGTATCAATACAATTTAGATTATTATCGCCTACTTCATACTGAATATGAGCCAAAAATTTTAAAATTTGTTTTTTGTCGCTTTCAGTTGAACAGCACAAGTGACATTCATTGGTGCTTTCAAAATTTGAAATTGACCTATAGACTGCTTGTACTCAGTTAAAATCAATGCCGTGAATGAACCATCCCCATACATAAGCAAGCAAGAGCGCGTATTTCTTTAGATAGTGTTTTATCCGTCCTGAACATTTTTTCAGATGGTTCTTCCGCGGTATTGGACTTACACTGACAATATTATAGCGTTTGGAGTTAATATAATTTTTTTTTAAGATAACTCCTCGGTTAGGAGTAAATAAAATAAAATAGCATTCTCCTGTGTTTACAGAGTTCATATTAAATTTGTGGTGACAATATTTAATTTCTGTGCCATATTAAGAATTTTGTTTTTCCAAAATAATTTTTTCTGATAAATCTATTTTGGAGCAGACTGCTAAAAGATTAGCCCTTCACAATTTGCATTCATAGCATTATTAGTTTGATATTAAAATTGTTGTTTCAAAAATTATCCAATTATTTGACCGTTAATGCTGCCCCAGGACATTTCTTTTCCTGTTACAAATTCTGAATAATCATTTACCCCTTGAATTATTTAAAGAAATTATGTCAGCCACTATTCTTTTTTAATTCGTTATTTGTTTTCTCATTTCTTGCATGATCTGCTGTGTGAATCAAAAATATTCAATCATCATATATTATTTTTGTGATTATTTCCCTCTTGTGTTCTGATTTCTCCCGCCATGCCTGATCTTAGACAGTTGAAAAAATACATTGATTTCTTGAACACTGACAATCAAGACGCTGATCACAATTCGGTCTCCAATCTGAGCAACGAGCAGGTGGCCACTATCCTGAATGTCCTATCACCAAATGTAAATGATTTCGGTTTAAGAGATAATTTGGGATTATTGAAGCACAGCTCAAGTCTGAGCTCCGACTTGTTTGCTTCAAGATCAACTGAGCAATGGCAGCATAACAAGTTCCTATCTGAACAGTCTGCCTCTCAGGGAACGTCTTCCCAGAGCTTACGGGAGGATGTCTTGAGTTCCAGCCCTTTGAAACTATTACTGGAACAAGAGGACTCTAGGCAAGGTGGCATCTACAAGAATGCTTTAACTAGAAGTTTGAAACACATCAAACATTCCCAGGGAATTATATCAAGGAAGATGTCGGGATTAAATAAATCTAAAAAGCCCCAGGAGGATGATGAGAATGCGGATAAGGTATCCATGAAGTCCTATACATCGGAAAAGTCTCTCAGATTCCAATTCTCAGATTTCAAAAGTGAGTTGAAGAAGAAGACGCGATTCAAAAAGTCCCCCATTATTAAAAGATCCATCAGCAGCAGTGACGGTGGCGGCGAGATGGCGGCTCTCCTGGTTCGCTCCGTAATGCAAACCCACTCCAGCTTGGATTGCATTAAAGAGAGCCAAGAAAAGGATTCTCCCATTTCTACATTAAGGAGGTCTGCCAAGACATCTGTTTCAGAAAACCCCCCTGAACATTCTGTTCCTAATCTTGCCATCGTCATAGAGGTTGTTCCAGTACAAAGCACTGTTGCGCAGCCAGAACCAACAGATAATTTCCCTAAGTTAAAAGCTTTCTCTCTGGACAAAATGAATGCCAGTTCTGACACATCTATCGATAAGGCGGGAAAACTCCTCAGTGTCCGTAAAAATAAAAGGGGTGATCCACATTCGTGTCCGAGTACTCCCAAAGGCATGGGGACCAGCGATTCCTTTTTAAAATTACCCAGTGAAGACAATTTGTATGGCTCGGGTAGCTCGGATGATTATTCCACCAGTGATGAAGAAGAAAATTCTGAAGAGTTGTCTGATCATATTAGAGGAAGTAGCAATTTTGACACTGTTAGCCTTATTGTCAAGTCTGTGCTTGAGAATAAAAATTCTGAGCATATGAATGAAAACATTGAAGGTACGCTATCCTCAGAAGTGATGGAAAGCGTTTCCACTCCTAACTTATTTAGAAAACAGGCGAGGCAGCCGGCTCAAGATTATTACGAGAATATGGAAGGCAATCCGGAGGCCATGGAGAGTGTTTCCAGCACAAACATCTTCAAGCTGCAGAAAGCTAAGGGAGAGTTGAGCCAAGATTACTATGGTTCTATCAGTGACTCAAACATTTCATCTTCATTAGAGAACTTTAGACTTACCCACTTGGAAGGTGAGGATATCAAACTGAATGAATATGATGATGATTTTTCAATTTCCCAATCGGAGGACGAATCCACTGAAAAGGATGATGTTGATAAAATCTTATCATCTCAAAAAGTTGAAGAGGATAATATTTTACATCCACTGCATATGGGATTTGGTAATTCAAGTATTTTCCAGGATTCTTTGAGTGCCGGTGTTATTGATCAAAAATCCCCTTTGCAAGAACACACTATGAACCATCCCGTTACTTGTGATGTCCATCCCAAATCACACAATTTATTCGACTCGGCCTTTAAGAATGTTTTGATAGAAAGACTTCACCTGAAAGGATTCCATCACTCTCAAAGCGCTTCGCCCAAGTCTCCTGCCATCTCTCCTCCTGGAACCGATTGTCCCAAAAAATCTAGATTTCATTTCCCTAACAACCCGTTTCGAAGGCACACTTCGGAATGTGGTACCACTCCCGGAAGTATCTTCAGTAATAAATCTGGCCTCATCTCGCCAAAGACAAAGAAGAAGAAATTGAGAACTTTTTCAGCCGGCGATAAGGATTTAAAGCCAGGACTAATTACAACAGCAATCCAAACTATGCTCATGGAGAAACTAAATGTAATGGGAGAAATCATCAACCATGAACCTATTGTGGGAGACGACAAACATCTGAGGAAACAGTCCAACTGCTCTCTTGATATCACTAAGTTTCTTTCTGATGACAGCAATTTCCCAACATCCCATGATAAAACTGCAGTAAATACTTTTAGATTCAATGAAACGCTGGTTGACTTCTCCCCTACCCTTTCTACCACACGACAGCATAAAAGCTTAACAGACCTATCAGGCTTTGAATATGGTTTTATAGACACTTCACAAAAGATGAAAGACAGAGATGTTCTTTCTCTTCCCAGAGAAACAGTCCTGGGTTCTCTCTTCATGTCCATTAATGATTTAAAACATGAAGAAGACAGAAGGCACTATTTGTCTGTGAGCTCAGATTTTTCTTCGCAATCAAGTGTAGAGCGAAGTGTGGATAAAAGTTCTCATTTGGAAGATGAAGTACATTTTGATAACAGGGATTCCCATCCAGATAAATCAACATTGGAAGATTTTGAGCGTCACCATTCCGAGTATAAAACTGAATACAATATAGATAAAGAGAATGCTTCTTATAATCTCCACAATAACCTTCAAGATACTCATCAGGAAAAGGAAGCACACTACACCCCTGCTGATCGTCTCACTGATATATCTCCCGAGAGTGACAGGCAATCTAATTCAGAGGATGACGAATCTAAAGTTGGTGGAAGTAATTTGAAAGTTAATTTCAATCTAAGCCAAGAAGAAGGTCACAGAGACCCCAAATCAGCAATCAGAAAGAAATCAGACCCAAATGAATTGGCCAAATTCAAAACTCCCTCAACTAGAGGTTAGCTTTTAGTTTCCCCACCACTGACTGTGATTTACAGTAACATAGAATGTCTTATTTATATCCACGTCATGAACAATACCACATAATAGCTTTGCCAGTGTTTTGTGATGCATTTTGATAAATAAAAAAATATTTTTAGAATGTCTTTAATACGTCAGTGTATAGTGTGCCATCCTTTTTCTACTAATATAGACACATGGGTTCAGAATTGCAACTCAACTTTCACATATCACAATAACTTATGAAACATTTCAATATATGTATCACTATAATCAGCACTATACCTGCAAAACCGAGTTCCCTATCATATTGCATCATGGAACCTTAAAGCTTGACTGACGCATTGTCATGTGTGGTTGGTTCTAACACGCATGTGTGTGTGTGTTGTGCTTGTGTTAGGGTGGGGGGCGCCGGGGGCGAGTGCAGTAGCCCCAAGCATACGAGGGCCGAGTCCCATGGCAGCCGGCCACCCACCACCAACCTCAACATCAACGTGTCCCATCGGAGGTCGTCCGACTCCGATCTCAGCATCACGCCTAAAGGTTAATATCTACCTTCAATTTTTTCATTAATTTCACCCAACTTAAGTTAGTTTGGGATGTTTCACAAAAATTCAAATGTAACACTATCATCAAATAGCTAATCAGCTCCATTTTTTTTTTGCATTTTACAGATCAATGTTAAATGCTGATTCTAGATCCATTTTAGTTTCCATCAAATTGTGATCATCTGACAAACATAACAATATGAAAGTTGTGCTTTCGGGCTGATCATAATTTGTTGAAATGGATCTAGTATCGACATTTAACCTTTTGAAAGCCAGCATAGGAAAAATATATTTTTTCATTACGACGTAAGAAATTTGACATTTCTTGCGAATCCAATATTTATAACATTTCTTTTGTGATATATTACAAAAATTACATCAAAATAATGCAGATAAAACGAACTTCCTAATAATCACTCAAATCTTTGCTTTTCACAATGGATTTATATAAAAAAACAATGAAAACATATAGACTTCGAATACGACTCCGTTCATATTATCAAACGGCAGCCATTTTGTCCGCCATCTTTGATGCCCGGCGCGTCATTGTGAATTATTCGGAGTGGCTAGACGCTATCCAGTATTTCGTTACAACAAGAACGAGAATGGCTCAAGCGATTCTGACCTTGTTCTTCATACAATTTCTTTATACATAATGGACAAAATCGCTTCAAAAATCCGGATCCGCCGGGAGGACTGCGGCCTGCGACGGGTTAACGAGGACCTTTTAAACAAAATGGCGCTGATGGCCATTTGATGTTACATTTGTTTTTCTGTGAAACACTCCAACTTAGTTCTGCACCTGAGAGTTCCATTGTAACCTCTCTTTCTGTTACATGCATCGTTTATGAAAAAGATGACGAGGTTACAACGGATCTATCAGCGGTATGCCTTTATAATATATATTATGAGTAAATCAAAATGGCGTATTGCCTACATCAGAACATTTAGTGAATTTACATACATGTATTCAAAGTAAATTTATATATTTTTATTGGTTGATAATTTTTTTCTTTATCACTCCTAGCTCACATATTTTTTAAATGGCTTTCATCAATATGCACATCCTTTATAATTATTACAGTGACTTAGATCTAAATAGAAGTACAGTGATACAATATGTATTGCAAAGCTCTCTCTGCAATTTTTGTAGATTGCTTTATGTTACCAGTTTTTTTTAAAGATTATTTGTCATGGCTTCTTTATAGGGTAATTTATTTACTGTATTTTTTATACCCATGATTATTTTGAGCAATGGAATTAGGTTCTCCAATATAGTATTCATTGCAAAGTTCACTCTGCCATTTTTGTCAATTGTTACACGTTTTTTATTTTATTTTTTCAAAGCTACATTTTAGGGCAAATTTTTTTCACTTTATAATTCTTTATATTATGTTGAGCAATTGAATTAAATACTGGATGTATTGAGTCATTGTTCTTTAATCATTATGATTTGTTACTTTTATTGACATTAATGCTATGTTGTTTGACTTTTGGGGCACTAAATGGTTACAGCGGCCATTGTATCCAATCTTCTTCTAGCGGCGGCTAAGTAAATTTTTTTTTAATGTTTTAATTGAAATGTCAGACATTTGGCCTTACCCACCCTTTTTTCACCTCAAACTTATTAACTTACGAAAAGCCTTCTTGTCAATAGACACGCGGTGAAAGTATAGCTTTCTAATGATTAATTACGTAAAGTAATTATATTACACAGGTACCGAAATGCATTCATTTTCAATCCGAAAAACAAAAACAAATTTATTGAGGTCTCGAACTCTATTGACAGTTTGCCAAACCTCTTGCTCAGTTATTCAAGTGAGACTAATGCATAAGTTACGCTAGGCCGAATTGGCTTGCGTAAAATGGTAGCTCAACGATCGCTCAGTTTGATTGGGAACAGCGGCCGTTAATACCCTAAAAGTCAAACAACATAATACTATTGGCCGTGAGAATCTTAAATCATATCTGATATTAATGCTGTTCATTTTTGTTGTCCCGCATTAGGAATGTGCAGTAAACGTGAGTACTGATGTTTGTAGGGATCCGGTGTTTAGGCACGGCCCCGCAATATCTATATGTGTCTTCCCTTCCGTTCTCTCCTTCTGTAAACTTGCTCATTACCACTGTTTGGTAGGTAACTTCGGCGGCTGTATGTGTTAATAGCTGAACTATTCCTTATTGTTGAACTGTCCACCTTTTGTTTATTGTCAATACACGGCAAATAGAATATTGTTACATTATTATTTACATCATAACACCTACATACCTACTTTCTACAGATCATTATACCAGTCAGGCTTCATAATGTCGATGTCGTTCTTAGCCAAAGATGTAATAACAAGAGAAGGCAAGCTTGCGAAAGCTGAACATCAAAAACTCTTATCTATTCCAAAATTTAACCCTCATATCTTTGGTTTTCTTCTTCTATGCATTTACATACTCATTTTGATAAGGAAGTTTTTATTAATAACAAATAATAACACACTAATAAAGATTACTGTGTGTCTGGCGGCAGCATGGCGAACACCGGGTGGACATTGGGCTGACGGCATGGATTTGATTTTTATGCAAATCTACAGTTTTATTCCGAGATTGATGAGATTTTGCTTACTTGATCTTTAAAAGAAGAGGACTGTCACTGTCTACATCTGATTTCGAAAAAAATTATGTAAAGCCCCAACAACGCCAGGGACTTCAGCTAGTATTATAAAAAATTAATTATCTTATAAATGTGTTTTTCAAATTCGTCTGTCTCTACGACAGATTTTAATGCAAAATTGAAAATAACTAAATGCTTGTGTAAATATAACTAATAATTGGGATGATCTTACTAGAAAACGGCAATTTGGTAGCAAAATAAAAACATATTAAAAATGGAGAACAAACTTCCTAACATAAAATCAGTACTAGTTTTATTTAGTTTTGTTTTGAATGAAATACATTAAATTTTTAAACAACTAACAAACATTCATGCAGAGGAAATTATTTATGTTAAAATATTGTAGTGTATTTATTTATTTATTTAGGAAAATCAACAGATTATTTACATCTATTACAAAAAACTTAATAATAAAAATAAAATCCAATTACAGATTTTCACATAACTTAACATTGTAATAATAATAATAAAAGTTAAAAAAAAAAAACTAAGGGTCCTGTACCCGTGGGCTGACATATTTATAAAAAATACAATATTGTAAATATTAGATAAAATATAATAGAAGATGTAAGGAACACAAATAAATAACAATTTAAATGTAACTAATCTACTAATAACCAGCTAAATTTCAAAACATAATGTATTATAAACTTATCTTCATTACACAATAGCAATAATAACAATACATAAATAATAATAAATGTACAAAATATATATTATACCTACAACTAAAGTGAACAAAATGTGTATAGATTGGATGACAAGTAACTGGAAAGGATTCACAGCAACAACATGATAACTTGCAAAACGAATTTTTAAAATTATTTAATGTTAGCTACGACAAATTTTTTAAAGTTTCTTAAATTACACGAGAATATGTCCATATCGTTAAATTTCTTATTAAATATATTACAGGCTCTGAATATAAAAGCATTTTGTCGGAGATTGGTAGAACATTTATGAAGATGGAAAAGTGATTTTTCTCGAGTTCTAATGCTCGGGACTCTAAAATTAATTTCAGACAGAAGAGGAGAACAATCAATAAAACCATTGATAATTTTATGGAGATATATTATATCTGCGGAGTCTCTTCTAGTTTTTAATGGCTTAAGTCCATAAAAGTCCATCGAGCTGTTTACGTCAAGGTAAACAACATTTAACTTGAAATTTAAATGATGAACAAATTTTCTTTGGATGGCTTCAATGCGTTTTATATAAATATTATATTGGGGATTCCATATGGGAGAAGCGAATTCAAGATGACTGCGAACATAAGAAAAATACAATATTTTAAGAGTTTGGATATTATTGAATTCTTTTCCAATACGGAATAAGAATCCTAGCATTCTAAGGGCTTTCTTAACAATCATATCAATATGCGCCTCAAATGTAAGTTTACTGTCAAGTAGAACACCTAGATCACGAATTTGTGTAACCTTTTTGAGTAATTGGCCGGCTATATGGTAATTATGGTCAAATTTAATTTTATTTCTAGTAAAGGTAATTACATAACATTTAGAAGTGTTCATGATCAGATGATTGATGATGCAATAGTCATTAAGCCTGTACAGATCTTCTTGTAGTTTATAGCAGTCAATAATAGAACTAATTGGAAGGAATAGGAATGTATAGGAATATGTATCTAATTTCAATGTCCTTAAACAGATGTCGTTAGTATAGGTAGTTATATGTAGTTTTGAGGTGTCTCAACAGATGTCAGTAAAGTTATACTATACAAGAGAGTCAATTGTTGTCCATTCATGTCTAATATCCAAACGGTTACGGATACAGCCGATATTGTCCAATCGATAGCTGTGCACTTTCAGTGCCCAGTTCTCTCGCATCAGAAATACACTGAGCTTCCATTAGAACTGACCTTTGGTCCAGTCAAAAATTCATTGTAAACAAGACGATAAATAAACCCGACTCACATCCTGACGAACCGAGTATCGTTGAAACTCCCGATCATTTGAGAAGTATTTTTCATCAGAGAAAACCACAGAGCACCACTTTATATGTGTATATATTTTTCTATTCTGTCGTTCAGTACCCGAACCTGAATTTAATTTTTATAGCGCAATATAATTATATTATTGTTGCTTTTTATAATTCTCAGCATTTGAAGTCTGTGTGTTGTGACCTTAATGATTTTTTTCTCACTGAACGTTACGGTTTGTAGAAAATTTTTATAGGTTAAAAAAAGGTGCAGTTTCATTGTACATAATTTCAACAAAATTGAAATCATTTAATATTATATAGTTCTGTGTAATTTAAAATATTTTTTACAATTATTGAAGGAAAAATTATTATTGTATTAATTTATTATTAAAATTATTATATTTGTAAATAATCACATCTTCTATTATTGAATCAATAATAATTAGACATATTAAAAATCCCACACCAGGTTATTGTCACAACCAGGAGGACACTTTAACTCCAGGTCTTTTTGCTATCCAGGCGACTGTCCCGAACTGAGCTATCAAAGCAACCCTTAGACTCGCAGTGAATAAATAATACCTATTTTATATCATTGAAGATTAAATTAAATTATAAAATCCTATTCTAAATATTTAGTTATTAATATTACATATAAGTAAATTAAAAATAAATTGCCCCAAACTTCCCATAATGTAATTGCACAACATTATGTACATATAAACACACCTTGGGTAACATCTACCCAATAAAATCCATCAGTCGACAATTACATTTAACAGGTAAATTTTTTTTTAAATAAATAAAATATTTTTTGTTTATCGAACCCGTTTGCTCCCTGGAAAAGCTTGCTCAACTTGCACAGGCTGCTTTTAAATGAACAGAGAAGATTTTAATTGAATTTCCGATTGATTAGAACTCCAGTTTCCATAGTTATTTATGAATGACTAAAACAGTCAACAAATACCTAAAGTAATTAAAGAAATCAGTTTTGTAAACGGATTATCTTTGATTTTGACATTTGGCGCATTGACAATGGTGCGTGGAGCGAGTGGTGCACTGAACACTTGATATTTGTCTCTGGGCAAATCATAGTGAGCAGAATAGAGGGTTGCATTTTAAGCTGTTAAGTTAATTAATTAGCGATCGGTAGGCACCATACGATCTGCGCAAACATACATATATTTGTAGCCCTTTCCAGTTAAATACATTTTTACATCCGCCTTGCTGCTTGTTTGCGGTGAAGATTTTTTTTTAAAGCAATGGGTATTTGTGTGACGGAAGACAGAGTAATGTCATCAGTATTGAATAGATATTATTAAGTATTTAAAAATTTGTAATGGAATGTTTTTTTACATGCATATCGATTACTGATTAGTTTTTCTAGGATTACCTAAATTTTAGAGCATGTGACGTAAAAAACAACTTAGATATCACACAAAATTCTCGTTTGCGGGACGTGTTTTATCCCCCTCCGGTGCTGGAAGGTTAAGCAAAAACCGAGCACGCTAGGGATATATATATATATAAATACACGTGCCTACTTTATCCTTTGGATTGTGATTAGTTATGCGTATTAGCTAGGCCCCATGAATTTTTAAGTTAATTAACAAGCCCTGATTATTTGTGGGGGGTACATCAAACACATCTATTATGTAATTAATTGATGTATAAAATTTATTTGTAATTTATGTATCTTGTTTGAACTAATAAAAAAATAAAAATTACTGGCTCAAATGATATTCTGCACACATTACACTCACCTACATTATTAAAACTACTAACATTAGACAATTAGTGCAGTTTTGATGGGCTTTTTGATGTTACTATTGAATCTTGACTGTTGTAAAAAGTTGTATCATTAGTAATGGGTATTTGTTTCTGGTTTCAAAAAGGCAACAATTGTTTGCATCTCAATGTTAGATTTTGCGTACCTACCTGTATATAAATATATATTTTTTATAACATTTTTAATTATTCTTGCCATGTGTGTTTTTTTATTTGATTGTATTTCTAAAATTTGTTTTATGTTCTAACCACTATGATTTATTTTTTCATTTTGTGTTTCTCCTTTTCTACTAATATGGCTAATGGTTTTGGTGTAGTATTTGGTTTATTAAATTAAGTGTGTTAAAAAAAACCTTTTTTTTACTGTAATAATTATTGTATAAATGGAGAAAAACAAGAGGACTCTTTTCTGTGGCAGGTTGTATTCATTTCACAAATTTATAAAATATTTTCAAATTCATTTTCATGCTTACTATATTATTATTATCTTTCTTCCTATACATTTTTAAAAAATCTCATGCTTATATGGTTCATGGTAAATTATCAAATTTTATATAAAGTCAATGTAAAAAATCATGCAATTAATGTTGGAAGTGGTAAATTATACATTAAGATATCTTTTCATAAATCATTATCCAAAGCAGATTGATTTTCGGTGAAAATTCAAATTTAAATATAACCTGTTTTTTCTTTTTTTTTTATCATTTAGGTAATTCCTTGACTGCGGGAGTGTGCGGAGGAGCGGTTTTGAGGCCTTCCATGAACCAGGAGAGTATAGATATGTTGGAGTACCCTTTCCTGTCCATGACCAAGTTTCCAACCGGTTTTATACTGCATATTGGTATGTTAAACACTAATTTATATATACATATATACACTCGCGAGCAAAAGTATCGAATCACTTTGCATTTTTTCATCTGCATCCAATATCTTCGTAATTTCCCACCCGAATCTAAAAATTATTATACCAAATAAAAGCTAATAATATAGCGCATCGGAAAATGTAATAATTTAATAATATTCAAGGTCCAAATGCTGAAAAAAAACGAATAACGGAAGTAGCCTGAAAATGCTCTAAAAATAAACAAAACAAACTTGGAATAAAACGCTTATTTAACATACAATACGATTTATTATAATTAAATTAGTATCGGGTATTGCCACCCCTAGCCCTGCTGACACAGTTTAAGCGAGTTTTCATCGACCTGATTAGTTTTCTAACGTAGTCTTGAGGAATAGCGTCCCACTCCTCCAGCAAAGCTATCTTCAACTCGTCAACAGTGGCCGGGGCAGGATCCCGAGCCCGAACCTTTCTCTTCAGGTAGTCCCGCATGTGTTCAATGGGGTTGAGGTCCGGACTCATCGCTGGCCAGGCCATGGTCTCGATGCCCACTTCGCGGAGGTAGGCAGCGGTGACCCTTGCGGTATGACAAGGGGCATTATCCTGCATTAGCACGAACCCCTCATCAAAAATAACAGCATAAGGGACGACATGCTCTTCCAGAATCTCCGTTATGTACCTGGCAGCAGTCAATCCACCGCCACGACCACCACCAGGCACGAAAACCAGCTCAGTCCGCGCGTCATACGAGATGCCGCCCCAAAACATAACAGAGCCACCTCCGTAGGCGACTCTTTCAGAGAAGCAGCACTGAGCATATTGTTCTTCTTGTCTCCTGTAGACTCTTCCCCTTCGGTCACAGCCATTCAGGTGTCCATTGCGCAAGGGTCCAATTCTTGTGAATTTCTGCAAACGCTCTTCGGGCTGTACGGTGCCGCACCAGCAACCTGGGCTCCGTCGTAGGCCTCCTGGGTGTCAAATTTGCTGCCTTGGGCCTTCTTCTCACTGTCCACTCGCTGGCAGCCACTCCTCGCACCTCACGCAGACGCTGCTGGATGGTAACCCCTGCCTGGTGATGATCTCGGAGATATGTTGAGACAATGAAGCGGTCATCCCTCTCTGATGTGGACCTTCTGCGGCCGCTTCTTGGTCTTGAAGTAAAAGCTCCATTTTGTTGGAACCTCTGGTAAAGTTTACAAACTGTAGATTGGCTCAGATTCACCTCGGCAGCCACTGAACGTTGACTACGCCCTTCTTGCAGGAGCTGGATGACTACGGCGACTTGAGCTTCAGTGGCTTCCATTTTTTCCAGGTGTTCTTCACAGGATAATATGCGGAGATGTGTACCGGTCGACTTCTGATAAGTGACTGATAAGAAACCCCCCTCTACCCCCGTTATATAGGGGTCAAGGGTAGTGCAACTCATGCACGTTGTAACGCGTAAAGGCTCACAAACCGGGAAATTCCCCATAATCGGAAAAATCCTGGGCCAATTTTTATGTTTCATAGCTTTTTATAAAGCTAATATTCCAAGAAACATAATTACATTTATTAAGTAATTTAGAAAAATCCGATTTACAAAGATATTGTGTGCACATGAAAAAATGCAAAGTGATTCGATACTTTTGCTCGCGAGTGTATATATTTTTTTAAACTTAACCCATTCCACCACTAATATGACTTAATTTTTAATTAAAAACACTATTTAATTATTACAACTATTATTTCAAAGAAACCTTAACACTAAACTTCACATAAAATTAAAATGGTACAACATAGAACTATATTTTTTTTCTTGTTATTTGGATATTTGTTTAATCTTCATCTTCATCATCCTCCAAAAGATGATTATAGTTCTATGTGGCCAATGAATTCCCCTATCTTTTGTCTATTATCACATATTTGTAGGATTTATAAAAAAATATATAATTATATCTTTAACCTTAAAACATTTTAAAAAATCTAGAGAATATTTATTTTGATATATTTTGAATGTACCTACAATATATTATATAGTGGTTTTAATAAATATTTTATTTTTTTAAATTTGTTACATTTTAACAAATAAAAACAAATCGTGGTTTTGGAAATAGTGCCATAATGTGGCAAAAAGCGCTCGAGTGGATAAAGAAATTGTATGAAGAACAAGGTCAGAATCGCTTCGGCCATTCTCGTTCTTGATGTAACGAAATACTGGATAGCGTCTAGCCACTCCGAATAATTCAAGTTAATTCACACGCATCAAAGATGGCCGACAAAATGGCTGCCGCTTGATAATATGAACAGAGTCATATTTGAAGTCTATATTTTTTCATTGTTTTTGATATAAATCCACTGTGGAAAGCATAGATTTGAGTGATTATTAGGAAGTTAGTTTTATCTACATTATTTTCATGTAATTTTTGTAATATATCACAAAAGAAATGTTATGTAAATTGAGTTCGTAAGAAAGGTGAGAAATGTCAAATTTTTTACGTCGTATTGAAAAAATATTTTTTTCCTATGCTGGCTTTCAAAAGGTTAAAAAAAAAAAATTTTTAATTCACCTTTCACTTCTCCATCATTTTAAATGATGGCCTAGAACACCCTTGAAGGGTAAAAGCCAGAAATAATTGAAAAAAAAAAACTATAATATAAGATCACTCAACTAACATACATCTCCCAAAAATATGTGGGGATTAACCCTTTGTTCACTTACAAATCAGGTGGAGCAGTAGCAGCCCGCTCAGTGAAGCTACTGGAGCGGGTCCCGAACCCTGAGGAGCCGGCTCCGCGGGACACCTGGTGGAGCGAGCTGAGAACTGAAGTGAGGTCGCACATGCGGGCATTGAGGTGTAATGCCGTACTGGCTTACCAGGAAACTACCGCCATATGGTAATACTTGCATCATTTTATATTCATTTCCCTTCCAGTATCGGTTCTTTACAGGGGGATAGTGGGAACAGATCCCTCCAGATAATCCCAAATCCTGCTAAAGAAAAAAAAAACAGTCCATGCTTTGTCTACACCAAAAGGAATGAATTCTATAAACAGTCTCATAATAGGACACTATGGTTGAATTGGATAAAGCATATGTCTCGGTTAGGCGTGAGGTACTGGATTTGAGTTCTAGTTACGACCATTATCTTTTATTATTTTTCTGTGTCTTGTTCATTTTCATATTTTAAAATTAGATTATTATTGTCATCTTCTTATTCAATGATATATTACATACATTGATGGGAATAACCTTCAAAAGTTAAAAGAGAGTTTTTCTTATAAAAATTTGAATTCTATAAACATTTTTTTTTGCATTTGCTCCACACAGGAGGCTTTGAGGAAAATAATTCCCCTCAGGGTCTATGTCATCTTTGGGGATGCTGTGTGGAGGGTTTTTTTGAGGAAAGGAAGGAAAGGAAGTTCTGGGAAGGAAAAAGGTGTGAGGGGTGGGTAGGAATCTGGGGATCGGTGTCTCTAGGAATGACAAACATATGAATCCATCCCTACCACTGCGGTGTAAGGCGATGTTCCAGGAGAATCCGGCTGGAGAGATCAAAAGGTTTCCCTCAACCAGTCTCTCCCTATCGGGCCTGCCACGCAGCTGGCGGGCCGATGCATACACTGTCAAGACCCGGACAAACCTTATCCCCCATGAACTCGGGTACCCCTGCTTTCCCGGGGCGGCGGTACCCGTACCCGCCTCCCAAACATAAAAGCAATTGCAGATCATTTGCAGAAATATTATATAAAAATTTATTCCCGATCATTTTCAAGCAACAGGTGTCCGCTCCTCGCCTCGTCTTGAAGCGAACTAAGTAGAACTAGCAACTAGCGACCTGCCGCGTAAATCGTCAGTCCTTTGATGCATTTCTCAGTACCCAGTAACCGAGATGTCCCTTCAGGCATTTGGGTAAAATTCAATATGTCTCTGTTGACCCATGATCTCCGCTGGGCCCTTAAGATGATACCCGGGTGGTGGAGAATTTTGAAAAATAGATTTTACTAAATTGTTGCTGTCACTGTTGCTCTTACTCTACCGGATATTGAGCGAAAGGGACAATGCACCTCGGGCTACTAATACCTAAATAAAATCTAGGTTTTGTATTCCGCACTTTTCTCCTCCAAAAGTGGACTAATTTTCAATTTTTTTTTTACCAACTACATAAGAAAAAACTATTTTATGTCTGTACGTTTTGATTTTTTTTAAAAAACATTGTCTAGTTTGTATACTGAGTGTCTTTTGACGGCGTTTAAACCAGTCAATTTTATTGATTTTTGGAAAGTCATAACTTCTATAAAAAGTAGTAAACAAAAAGTACCGACACGCTAGTAGTTGATATCTATTTTATGTAAAAAAAATATTTTCTCTAGGATTAAAATCCAGAGAGATAAATAGGGAATACATTTGTATGGAAAAATCACCGCCGGGTATTCCCTTAAGCCAAATTTTCACACTCACAAAAGTGTTTATTTTCCCTACCGCAAATCAGTTATTTATTATTAACTTTCAGTGATGATGTGTGCGTGCTCTCTGCAACTGGTACAGCAGCTGTGATAGATCTCCATCCAAGTTCACTTGTTCCACACCCAACTAATCCTGGTAACTATGCAATATCCTTTTTTAAATTATTTTTTATCGTACTTTCACCTGTGTAAATAAAGTAATGAGGCTAGAAACTTAGCATTCGATTTGGCAACACGGTGGCTTCCCATTGGGGGTAAGGCACCATCTGATGGGCTTTCAGTGCAAGTTTTAACATGCTAGAGTCACTCGGTGGTCCCCAGCGATTTGTTTCTAGTGTGTTCTGTAAATGAGTGACAACAATTTCGAGCAACGGTGCGCTATCAAGTTTTGTTTCAGCCTTTGGCACAGCGGAATAGAAACTTTTGCAAAACTTCAACATGCGAAATGGTGTTTTGTCAAGGGTCCAGGTTTTCAGAAGGTTTAACCGCTTGGGCACATAAGCTTGTTTTCACGACAATTTAACGTAGGTAGACATAGGAATGACGTATGCCCCGGACCTGAGTTATTAAGGTATCTCAGAAGGCCGAGACTCGATTGAAGATGAACCTCCTAGCCAAAGACCTTCAGCTGCAAGAATTGATGAAAAATTCGAAGGAATCTGGAATCTTTTGTGTTCTGATCAAACGTTACGCTACCTGTCTCATGACTTTATTTACACAGGTGTACATATCGTCGCTTCAGTTCGTTTTTATCCAACAGACCAAAACGTAAATCAGGAGAAATGGCGCTTTAAAGTTTTTTTAACGATAAAAGCACATAAATTTTGGAGGATTTAAGACAAAGTACGTTTTGAAAACCCCTTAAGCGTATATTATACCCTTGGAACAATTCATTTCCTGTCAAAATATCTTCATTTTTACATCGCTAGGTGGCGGTGATAGTCCCTTCTCGGACTTAAAATGTTCAACATTTAACATGCGTATATTGCCAACGTCCGTTGGACGGACAGGGCACGAGAAGAAGAATGGTTTGGAATTTTGTGGTTCACATTTAAAGTCAATTTTATGGTGTTTTTTTATTTAACTTCTAAATATTCAGCCTTTTAAACTATATTTTATAGAACTCATCATTATGATTACTACAGTAGAACCCCGTTAATTCGAAATCCATGGGACACCAAAAATCTAATTTCGAATTAACAAATTCCCACGTAAATCGAAATTTTATGAAAAAATAAATTATAAACAGTCGCCGAAAATCGAGTTCTTCGTTCGAAAATTTAAATTCGGGTAGGTTCTTCGGAGTAAATTCGTAATAATACGACTTATTCCTGTGAAAATCGAATTTTCGCAGCCGTTTACCGCCACGGTCGGTCTTATATTCGAAAAAATATATACCAATATATAATTTTTCCGTGCAAATAAAATTTTCGCTGCCAATTTCCAGCCCTTTAAATTCAGATATTCTAAATAAATTCGTAAAAATACGATATATTTCCGCATAAATGGAAATTTCGCGGCCGACATCCTTCGCAGCCCGCCTTTTAAATTGATATATAAAAAGTATATTCGTGTTATATTTCAAAGCCTAAATCGAAATTTGGCAACCGATTTCCGTCTCTCTCTTCTAATTCAAAAATTCTAAGTAAACTCGTAAAAATACCATATAATTATCGCGAAAAAATATTTTGGTGCTCGAATCCCGTAGTATCCGGCCATTAATTCAGATACCTACTCGTAGTAATTCATAAAAATACGATATATTTCCGTGTAAATAAAATTTTCGCTGCCGATTACGGCCGCGGCTGGCCCTTTAAACTCAGAAATTTGAAGTAAGTTCGTGAAAATACGATATGTTTTCGCATAAATTCGAAATTTCGCAGTCGATATCCGTCACAACTAGCTCTTCATATTCAGAATTCAAAGTAAATTCGTAAAATTTCGCATATTTTCCTCGTAAATCAAATTCTTACGACCGATTGCCGTCGCGGCCGGTCCTTGACATTTAGGTAAATTCGTAAATATACCACATTCCACTGGAAACCGATTCCGATTTACAAAATAATAGTACGAATTAGGACGATTTCCAACCGCTTAAATCCACATTTAAGCTCGTTTTACCGCCATGGCTGTCTGTCAGATTCCGATTTACGAAAAATATCTGATGATTATCATAATTTTTTTCGTGTAATTCGAAAATCGATGTTTTTCTCGAATTACACAAACAAAAAGTGTGCGGACAAAAATTAATTTCCAATTAAGAATTAAAGAATTTCGAATAAAAAACATTTTGTATGAAATATTTTTTTGAAAATGTCGAATTATCTACGCATTTTTCGAATTATCGGGGTTCAAATAAACGGGGTACTACTGTATACATAATTGTTAATTTCCTTAAAAAGATTTTGGTCTGTTTCTCAAACACCGTGTACATTCAACTTCATTGACTTCATTAGAAATTTTAAAGATAAAAAATAAGTAAGTATTTATTTCCAAACACTGTGTACACTGCCCAACAAGACATAACATAAAAAACGTTCACTCACACAAGGTCAGAGCTCGTAAAGACAATGAATTCTTACATATACAGTAAAACTCGCTTAAGAAGTTCCCATTTAAGAAGTTTTCACGCTTAAGAAGTTTTGATTTTCGGTCCCTTGAAAATTCCATACAAAAAACTGCAAAAAACACGAATTTTTCCCACTTAAGAAGTTTTAGAGCTAAAACTGCTTCCCGCTTAAGAGGTTTTAGAAATCCGGCGGTAAAATCAACACAAACGAAATATTGTGCCGCAAAATATCTAAAATGAACCTTTTTCCAAGTCATAAATTGAAAGATGTTTGCTTCACAGATTTCGCGCGATCCTAGTACCCATAACTAGTACCTGAGACCATAAAACCCTTTGTCGGCCGCCGAGCTGTGAGCCGTAACCTGCCGTAACCCATAAATAAACCAATACCCAGTCCCCTAATCCCCTAACTAGGTACAATAGCAATGCGACCTGTGGAACAAATAAGCAATGCGGAATTATGTAGGTAACGAATATGCAAGCATCTAGGTTGAGTTTAATATAACCTTTCATGTTTTTTCGGCCTCAATGACAACTGGGCTAGATCTACATTTGCATACACTTGACGCCTCCTTCAATAATCTTCCTTTTGGTACTGAACACAGAGATGTTTCGTAATATTATTGTATAAAAATTTTATTCCATCGAATTTGAACACAAAAAACTTTTGATAATCTATTGGATCGCGGTTAATACGGAATATTTCACCTTCAAATAAATATATTTACCTTTATTATTACATAACATGATTAAATATGCCAGGGGAGATGGTAAAATATCCATTATAATTACGTTTTTTCAATCTTAAAAAATTGCCATGCATCATGTTTCATCTGACATTTGTCATAAATTAGGTTTGAAGGTTCGGAAATACATATGCATAAATTTAAAGAACCGGCCGCGACCGAAATCGACTGCGAAATTTCGATTTCTGCAGAAATATACCGTATTTTTACCAATTAACTTCAAATACCTAAATGTCGAGAACCGGCCGCGACCGAAATCGACTGCGAAATTTCGATTTCTGCAGAAATATACCGTATTTTTACCAATTTACTTCAAATACCTAAATGTCAAAAACCGGCCGCGACAGAAATCGACCGCGAAATTTCGATTTCCGCAGAAATATATCGTATTTTTACCAATTTACTTCAAATACCTAAATGTCAAGAACCGGCCGCGACAGAAATCGACTGCGAAATTTCGATTTCTGCAGAAATATACCGTATTTTTACCAATTTACTTCAAATACCTAAATGTCGAGAACCGGCCGCGACCGAAATCGACTGCGAAATTTCGATTTCTGCAGAAATATACCGTATTTTTACCAATTTACTTCAAATACCTAAATGTCAAAAACCGGCCGCGACAGAAATCGACCGCGAAATTTCGATTTCCGCAGAAATATATCGTATTTTTACCAATTTACTTCAAATACCTAAATGTCATGAACCGGCCGCGACAGAAATCGACTGAAAAATTTCGATTTCTGTAGAAATATATCGTATTTTTACCAATTTACTTCAAATACCTAGATGTCGAGAACCGGCCGCGACGGAAATCGACTGCGAAATTTCGATTTCCGCAGAAATATATCGTATTTTTACTAATTTACTTCAAATACCTAAATGTCAAGAACCGGCCGCGACAGAAATCGACCTCGAAATTTCGATTTCCGCAGAAATATATCGTATTTTTACCAATTTACTTCAAATACCTAGATGTCGAGAAACGGCCGCGACCGAAATCGACCGCGAAATTTCGATTTCCGCAGAAATATATCGTATTTTTACCAATTTACTTCAAATGCCTAGATGTCGAGAAACGGCCGCGACCGAAATCGACCGCGAAATTTCGATTTCCGCAGAAATATACCTTCAAATACCTAATTTTCGGCCGAAGAACTCGATTTTTGGCAAATTTTTATGATTTTTTTTTTCATAAATTTTTGATTTACACGAGAATTAGTTAATTCGAAATTTGATGTCCCATGAATTTCGAATTTTTTTTGACCGCTTGGAGCATATAAGCTTGTTTTCACGACAGTAGGCAGACATAGGAATGACGTATGCCTCGGACTCGAGTTATTAAATGGCTAAAATTGAATCCCACTTAAGAAGTTTTCCCACTTAAGAAGTTTTTTTTCCCCGGTCCCTTGGAAAACTTCTTAAGAGAGTTTCACTGTACTTGTAACTGAAAACAACACGAAGATAGTAACAAACAATTCGGAATACACTGAACTAGAACACCCTTTCAAACATAATATTTCTTGCATTTGAAAGAAATGTGACAGTTTATGTTAAAAATTACGTAAAAAAAGGGAATTTGTGAGTTCTGACTGTTTTTCTGGCTTCTTAAATTATTGCAATGTTTCAAGTAAGTTCCTTTAGATCTTTTACACCCAGTAATAAAACATTTTGATGGCATATTGTAAATACGTATGTATAACACGGAACGTACAGTTTCACCTCTGTTCAACGGGGGCTTCTCTCCCGGAATGCGTCGGAATGGCAAGAAAGCTGTTGAAGTGTTGTAAAATATGGTGAAATTGAAGTATTTATTTAATTGTTAATATTCACAGATATCATAACGACAATATGAACCCGTACCTTGACAGATATGTGTATTACATACATAATTTAAATTAAAGACATTGTGTAAAATCATTAATTATACCATAGTCATAAATCGAAGTTTGAAAAGTGGGTTGTATGGTGTATCAATGTTTTTATTTTTTATGGTCGAATGCTTACATCATTTACAAAAAAAAATCCGCTGTTTGAAAAATAATAGTCCATTATTTGGTAAGAAAAAATATGAAGTCTGATAATGTCATACGAAAGGTAGTAATTCAGCTGTTTTAGAGGGTCGTTTTGCTGCAAATCACCTTTTTGCCCTATAACCTACTCTTAAATAATCTTTTATAATTTTTTTTGAACGATTATCGTATAAATAAAGGCTTTTTGAGAACAACTGCATACTTAATTCAAGTTCACGAAAAATGGTCTGTTAGACAAATACGAACTAGAGCGACGATATGTATATATTAATTAGGATGTATCCATATTTCACTAAAATGTTGATAAAAGATTCATTAATGCTTGAGTGCTGTAGTTCTTCTTTCACTACTGATGGTAAAAAGGAGGAGTACATAAACTTAATTTAACACCTAAATTTACTCCAAACCAAATCATCCATAAACTCGAGCAACATCGGGTACACGTCAGCTAGCCGTTTATAATGATGCATCATTATTTGTTTTCGAGCTGTAAACATTGCGTTTTATAAAATCGAATTCGAAAAGTATCGTTTACTTATTGATTTTGTTGTGTTGTTTTCAGTTCCTCCGAGTTCAAGCAAGCCGCCTGGACCCATGAATGGAAAGTTGGAAGAAAACTTGCCCGGAGAAGTTACACAAATGTCTTTGCTTGACAGAACTGAAATCGACAAGACTGAGCCACCTAAACCAAATAATATAGATAATAATGTAAGCCATTGACTCTTCATCTCATCTCATTTCCTTCCCATTGTCCTATTGGGGTCGGGGATCTATCACCTCGACAAGACACCTCCAGATCTCCTTGTCCTGTGCTACTTCAGTGGCCTCTGTCCATAGTAGATCCATGAGACTCCAGATTTTCTTTTCTGAAATTTTCCTGGGGCAGCCCGCTAGACGTCTTCCCCCTGAAATTGCACATCTTCTAGCATTCTTAACCTTTTGAAGGCCAGCATAGGAAAAATATATTTTTTCATTAGGACATAAGAAATTTGACATTTCATATGAATTCAATATTTATAACATTTCTTTTGTGATGTATTACAAAAAATTAAATGAAAATAATGTAGATAAAACGACCTTTCTGATAATACCTGAAATCTATTCATTCCACAATGAAGTTATATCAAAAATAATGAAAGAATATATAGTTTCTAAACCAACTACGTCCATATATTGACACGGCGGCCATTTTGTCGGCCATCTTTCTTGCCCGCCGCGTCAATGACAAGTTATTAAAATTATTCCGAGAGGCTATACGCCATGCAGTATTTCGTTACGTCGAGAACGAGAATTGCCCAAGCGGTTCTGACCTTGTTCTTGATACGATTTCTTTATACATGAGGGACAAAATCGTTTCCAAAAACCGGTGATCATCGGTGATCATACAGCCAACCAGAGGTTAATACATTACCAAGCCAAAAAGTCACCCCAAATACTACATTTCTATGAAGAGTAGTAAGGATTCCATATTAAATCCAACTCGGATAGTCAATACCATTTTGTAACTCCTGCAACTCTCATTTCGGCAGCTTTAACCTTTGTCACTGAATAGATAATACACACTAGAAATGCCTTCCGTGGTTTTTGGATTTGCACGGAAACGATAATGGAACTAACATAACAAACAGAATTAAATCTATCAAGGAATAAGAATGTTAGAAATAAGTGAGTTGGTAAAAAGTTAAACTTGGTGAAGCCGGGTAGTAATGATGTATTGTATTTTCAGGCTAGAAGGAGAGGGGGAGGCGGGGAGAGATGTGGACCGTGCCATGTGCCATACAATAGCAATTCCATGCCGTATAGAGTCAGTGTCACCAAATGTGCCTTGTGCAAGTAAGCATTTTCTGATAACATTATCATTTTTACAATAATTTTTTGTTTAGTACGTTATTTCTGCCTTGAAAACTAAAACTGTCCATTGAGAAAGTGTAAAAAATGTGATGGCTAAAATGATTTAAAATGGCAGCCAAGATGCTTCAAAGGAAAATAGATGGTAACTTCAAAAAGGTCAAGTCAAGTCACTCAAAAAGTCAAGTGAATATTTTCCACATCATCATCATTAAACGGCATTCAGAGATTAGTTGTACTTCCTGAAAAAAGACAAATCTTACCTCATAATATTACGACTTCTTTGAAAATTCAAATATTAAAATTTTTGGAACACCATTCAATGAAAATAAATTTCGACATACATATGTATATAAAATGTTTTCTAAGCAATCTGAGAGGATATTCATGAAATAAAAAGTCGAATCTTCAGTCTTATTAACGCATGCGATTCTGATTTGGTCCTCTATGCAGTTTTCAAAGCATAAAGGCTAAAAGAGCATCATAAAAAAATCTTGCACGGGTGATATTACACGGTTACCGGTGACCTTATCTATCAGCAGTTTCAGTCGTAATAAAAAAAATTCACCGGTGAGCGATCGATATTGGAATTGTTAAACCATTAATCTGTGATTCCAGAAAGGGCAGAGTCCCCAGTGTGATTCTGTGCTCGCTGGAGCCTCCCGAGGGCCTGACCGTGGTGGGGCGCGGCTGCCTGGTGCAGGCGGCCATCACCAGGGCGCGCACCCCGGCCCGGGGCGAACCCGCCGCCCGGGACATATCCGACCAGCTGCCATTCCTGGAGTACGAACTCCACAGACTGCTGCTGGCCAAGCTGAGAGTGAGGGGGATGAACGCCATATTTGGCTTGAGGGTGAGTCTGATTGCTGATGACTGTGTAAGCCAAGCATACGTTGTGTGATCTCTTGTACAGTCGAGGGCATCCATCACTTTCCCCAACCGTTTTAAGAAGAGATGGGAACAGACTAGCTATGAGTCATTCACGAACGTGCTGCACAATTGAACTAGCTCTTTTTGATGAGCCGTATTTGTACGACTCCCAGTAAACCATACCATGACTCAATTGACCGTGGTTTTTTTTATCCCAATAAAAAGGGATGTCATTGTTTGTAATTTAATATTATTTATTTCATGTTTATTTTTCAAAACTATTTATGTCTTGTTTTGGAAAGATACCCAATTATAATAATCAGTAGATAAAACCCTGCTTCTGTGGGTTTTTTTGGCTGCTACTACCCTGTAGGCAACTTTTTAATGGGCTTCATCCAATTTTGTAAAGTTCCCTAATCGAGTTTGGCCCCTTTATATGTACAAAAGCAATTATTAGAATGTATGCAAAATTAACTTTCACATAAGTATCTAATCATTTTTCTTTCCGTCTAAAAACCATTTGTAAATGCTTACGTAATATATATATGTTGTATAACTTCGTTCTGTAGAAAATCACTCAACGAATGAAAACTGATTTCTACTATGTAATATTATTTTTCAGACAAGCATAGCTGTCGGAGCCAATCTGGTAGCGGCTGTGGGCGTGGGTACGGGGGTGCTCCTGGCCGCGCTAGGCAGCGGGGTCGGGGGCCCCAAGGTGCGCGCTGGTCCCGGGGATCCCCAGATCCTGCAGGCCCTGCAGCAAAGTCTGGATGAGGCTCTGCAGACCAATAGGAATGTCTATCAACTGCACACTGTAAGTTTGTTAAAGTTTGTCAAAAATTTTTATAATATGTATAAACAACAGTTAAATTCCTGTTGTGTTTCAATATTATTGATATCCTTTCTGCCCGCAATCTTTTGGTATCCGAATAGGTGCTATCATACTGTAGGAACTGCGAAATTATATTCCTTGGATCACGTCGGGGTCACCACTTTGAGGGAATTGTTCTATTGATATTATCAGGAATAATAACACTTGGTGATTCTACAAGTTATTTATTTAAATAGTATTATGTTAAAATAGTACAAAGTTTTCGCGACACATTTAATAGAAGGGAAATACAATTTAGCTTGTCACGCGAAGATTACCGAAACCAGAATGCTAGATTTACTTCCGCGCACCTCGGTCGCTGCAGACAGTGTCGCCAGTGTAGGAAATTATCCCGAATATTATTATAAGGAATATAATTTCGCAGTTCCTACAATACTATATCTATTTTTAAAAAACATTTCAGAAAATTGTGTACTTACCATTATTTAATTATGTACTGCTGTGAACCCGATGTTGCTGGAGGTTGTGGATGGCTTGGTGTAAAGTTCGGCGAACCAAGCGTAAATGTAGTCCCCCTTTTTACCGACAGGGTGAAGGGTTCTCCTTTTTACTGCCGGTGGTGAGAGCAGCACTACTGCAATCTAGCAGTAGAACGGTGAACTAAGCTTACTGAAGTTTTCATTTTTACCGAAATTTTGGTGATACATACATACATTTTACCAGTCGGCGGGCTGAGTTGACATTGACAAATACGTCAGGTTCCCACCCAGGCATTGTGGGTTCTTGTTTGGCTTTCTTTTTAAAAAAAATATGTAAGTAGTATTAGATAAACCCACATAAATAACAGTTTATATTTATTGCAGGAAGATAGTGGTAAAGCACCCGTGGCTTCAGACACAGATGAGTCTGATGAAGATTTGCCCGACATGGAACTGAGTGCAGGAAATAAAGATACCTGTGTTCTTGAAGTAAGTTTATTAAATTAACGCATTCATTTTTATTCCACTTATATTCTTGTTTCAAGTGTTCCGTGAAATTATTGAAGTGGAAACTACGATTGAAGAAACTATAATATAAGTTAATTTCTTCCTCTCCTTAACCTGTCATTGGCCGTACGTACTCCAATGTACCATCGATTTTGGAAGCGATTTTGTCCCTTATGTATAAATAATTATGTATAATAATTCCCTTATGTACAGATTTTCCCAACCAGGCGTTCCGTGTTCGATCCCTCGGCTGGCTAAGTCCTCCATCACAACACAAGCAATATCTTCCGCTTAGTGTGGTGGTAGTAGGAGATTTTCAAATGTTGTTGGGTTATTCGTAACCCGGGAATGTTTGTCTTTCTTTTAAAAAAAAAAAAAAATTGTATCGAGAACAAGGTCAGAATTGCTTGGGCCATTCTCGTTCTTGAAGTAACGAAATACTGCATAGCTTCTAGCCTCTCGGAATAATTTTAATTAATTGTCTATGATGCGGCGGACATGAAAGATGGCAGACAAAATGGCCGCTGCGTCAAAATATGGACGGAGTTGGTTTAGAAACTCTATATTCTTTCATTGTTTTATATATAAATTCATTGTTTCAAATACAAAGTTGGTTTAGAAACTCTATATTCTTTCATTGTTTTATATATAAATTCATTGTTTCAAATACAAATTAAAAAACAAGTGCTTTATAATACATACTTAAATTTATTTGCATTATAAAAATATATGAATACAGTTTAACAAACTAAAAGTCATATTATCGGTGTGTATACCTCATGCCCTCATAGATAATACAAATAATAGACATTTGAGTTGGTCCTGAGAAAAACAATTTAGTTTATTAAAAAATATATCATCATCATCATCTTCTTCCCCTTGTCTTATTCTGGTCGGGGACCCATTGCATCGACAAGTCTCCTCCATACGTCCCTGTCTTGCGCTGATTGTTCGGCCTCCGTCCACGGCAGACCCATTTTCTCCTCACACAGTTTCTGGAGTTGCCTCGCCCAACTGTGTCTGGGGCGGCCCACTGGACGTCTACCCTAAAATATAAAATATAAAAAAATTATATCTTTTTAACTGCTTTTTAAATTCTGCTGAAAATTCTGAGTGATATTTTGGCGGGAAAATGTCCAGTGGGCGGATCCCGAAATAGTTGGGAGAAACAACTCTAAAGGCTGTGCGAGGAAAGGCTGCTGAAGTAGTCCAGGATAGGGATATCTGAAGGTGTGTTGTGATCATATAGAACAAGGGTAAGAAGAATTTATTTGTTTAATCTATTTTGTCTGCGCAGGTGGACGACGCCGAAGACCTTGAGGTACTCCGAGCGCTGACGGAGGCGCGCCCCCCTGCCGGCCTGCACGTGGTGAACACTCAGAGCGTGCCCGGCCTGCTGGGCTGCGAGGGTCTGGTCTCCGTCAGGAACCTGCAGATGTTCACACAGCTGTGGAGGGCGCGCCTCGCCTCGCCTCCCGGACCGCTGCACCACCACTTCCACAGGTTCATATTATTCTGATTTTCCACATTCTTAACTTCTTACCACTTCCACTTCTTTCAACCTCCAATACATGGCAGCTGCATCATCACTTCCATAGGTTCATGTTGTAACCTGACCTTCCTCTGCCCTATCTCCTTAAGGGGGGAGTCTGGCCCAGCCGAGTTTTCAAAGATAAAATTAATTGTCTTCACAAAATTTTTGTTACATCGACCCCTTGGAATAACAAGGTTCCATCTGTTGCTTTAACGTCATGCGATAATGAACTCTAACGTAGCTTACCATAGATCCCATAACCGCGTGACGTTTCCACAACAGATGGAATCTTGTTATTCCAAAGGGTTGACATGTAAACATACGTTTGAACAAGAAAAAAAAACTATTGAAAAATTGATTTGAACGGACATAGATATAACGGCCGCAGGCGGAGGGTCTGACCAAATCAGTTAGAACCTTAGAGTCCTTGGAAATAATCTGAAACATGAAATTTAAAAAAAAAATCATTATAGTGGGAGTACTACTATGATGTGCATGAACCACAGTTTGAAAAAAAGATTTGTTGATTGCAAAAATGCTGGACCTAAAATGAAAAAAATCTTAATTTTGCAATAACTTTGACCTATAATAATCATTTTTCATAAGTCGAGGTTCATCCGCATATAAATTTAATTTTCTTTAATTTAAATTTTGAGTGAATCGGATAAAAAAATCGATGAGCTATGATTCCAACCACCTTGAAAAATGTGGTTTTGAGAAAAATTTATTTAATGTTTTCGCTTGTAACCGGGCCGCTCCGTTCTCCATTCTAACTGCTTTGCGCGGACCGCTCATTTGATGCTATAACTTTGGGAATATACTCTCCACATGTATAAGAAGATTTTTAGGCAAAAAAAGTCAAATTTTTTTTGGATCGGGTGGGCCAGATTCCCCCACTTCCCTCAACCAATATGTGACCACTGCATCACAACTCCGTTGTAATTGAGATCCCTGTAGCCCGCGAACAAATTGAAAATTGATAATTTGGCCCTCCGTCTAAAGAAGTCGACTATCACCAAATTAAATATTTGATTTCATTTTCCTTTTTTTGTCTTGTTTTCCAGATTACTTCAAAATGTGTATTTCAAGTTAAGAAGGATGGTTCCTTGTGCTATTTGTGATCTCCGCTTCCGCCTTGACCTTCCTGAGGCTGTAAGTTATAAATTAATATTATTTTCAGTAACAATATATGTAAAATTAATTCATTTATGATGTTTGACATGACATAAACACATAACAATTACTGACAATAGACTAGCGCCACTAGTGGAAAACCTTCCCGGACTTGTCTGTCAAAAACAATGGCATTCGAAACTTTCAACTTGTAGATGCCGCATCTCTTCGCCTTTCTTGCTTACCCATTTATCGTTTATCCAATGTCTTATTTGTTAAATCTATATCGACGGTCCCGAAGAACAATGTCGGATGTGCGATTTTGTAGTTTTGTAGTAGAGCTTTTTAAAATATCGTTTCTTCATTTTTACTGTTTTTGATATAAAGAAATATAGTGTTGTTTTGATCTTTGGAATTTCATCTCATTGCATTAAAAAATCCGAAAATACAGACTTTTAAATCAACAAAATAAGCTGATAAACAAGCCAACAGAACGATTTTCAATTTTTGTCAGATCCGACATTGTTCTTCGGAGCCGTCGATATGTACATTTACCTATAACAGACATTCTTCTGAATGTCTGTTAAAGCGCAAAATCTATTTACGGATATGCTCGGCGGATCTGTCCATTGGATATGTGAATTTTGCGCTTAACGCCGTTCTTCCACGTAGCTATTCACAAGCGACGCTACCGCTACCTGTCAAACACATTTGCTAGTGTAGCACCTAGCGGCGTTTTCAAACACTAATAATAGTATGGAAAACACAGACGAGCGGCGATCGCGTCGCTTGAAGGTAGCTCCATGGAAGAACGGCGTAAGTCTCATATTATAAATCTCTAATGGGACCGACAGACGCGCAGCTCACATCAAAAAGATACTTATAACACAATAGCGCTCGCCATATAATCCCATACATACCCGCTAGACGTAAAAATATCATGTGTTATAAGTGCAGTTTGAATCGTCGCTAATCAGCGTTATTTATCGAATTCTCTACCGTCGCGATATAAGAAAAGTTATGCGACCCCCCTTTGCCGTAAACAGGACAGGGGGTCATTTTGAATACACGGAGCATGCACGGAGCCGTCAAGTTGACATTTCCAGTACAAAAGAAATGATATTCTCTCGACCGCTTTTATAATGAATCTTTTATATCGAAATCTTTTATAACGTAGCGTGTCAGTAGAAAAGATACTTTATAACACTTTTTATGTGAGCTTCGAGTCTGTACCGTGCTTAAAATTCTGTATTCTGTATTTTTTTACATATCCATTTGCTTTATTTAATTTTTAGGATGAAATCCAGCTTGTAGTGACGGGAATGGCAGTGGGTCTGGGGGAACCTCCATTGGACAGTAAAAAGATCACAGACACGCCGCCTATTTTAGAAGTCTCCGCTGCGGAATCGGATGATAAGGATAAGGAAGCAGGTGCTGGAGGCTTGAAGAAGTCTGACTCCAACGAGATGATATTCACCCTTGAAGAGGAGCATATTACAGATATCAATGGACCCCACAAAAGCAATCCACCGCCATCATCTGCGCAAACATTGCCTTCCTCTGTAAACGTAAGTAATTTCTGTAAGAATAGTATTTCTTATGTAGAAGGTTGAGAATTTTAAGAGAATGTTTGAATAAAACACAACAACAAAAACTACTCTTGTGTTTTTAACTTGTGATTAGCTAATTTTTCATATTCTCCCGGCTCACACTTTTTAATATTATTTCTACTCCTGATTAGAGTTAAAAGTTAAATGAGGTTACATTACTATCTGTACTCTTATGGCCACTGTTCCTAATCCTACTAATCAATCACTAAGCCAAAATTTTGGAGTTACCCTACAAAATGCTTGGCTGATCGCTGCCTTAGATTAATCGATTTAAAAGTTAGGAACAGCGGCCGTTAGACCTTAAGTGAAAAATAATGATAAACCAAGGAAGTATAATATGTAATGTGTTGTATTCCTGTCAGGGCTCCAACTTCCTAGTGAGTGGCGCCAGTGCGTGGCAGTCGGGTGTAGATATGACTCCGCTGGCGGGGGTGCCGGGGGCGAGGGTGCTGCGCTACCTGGGCAACCTAGACTACATCTTTGTGCGGGAGAGCACCAGCGTCCGGGAACATGGGGGCCTCAGCGGGTTCCTCCATGGATTCATCACTGAGGTTATTACCTAATGCTACATTTTATCACATTCATATTTATTTACACTGAGGCTAAATTTTATGACATTGGTACGTAATTACACTGATGCTGTATTTTATGACACACATAATTATACTGATGTTACATTTTATCACATTCATATTTATTTACACTGATGCAAAATTTTTCGACATTGGTACATATGTAATTACACTGTTGCTGTATTTTATGACATTGGTACATAATTACACGGATGCTAAATTTTATGACATTGGTACATAATTAAGCTTATGCTGCATTTTATGACACATAATTACACTGGTGTTACATTTTATCACATTCATATTTATTTACACTGATGCTAAATTTTTTGACATTGATTAGGTAATTACACTGATGCTGTATTTTATGACACACATAATTATACTGATGTTACATTTTATCACATTCATATTTATTTACACTGATGCAAAATTTTTTGACATTGGTACATAATTACACTGTTGCTGTATTTTGACATTGGTACATAATTACACTGATGCTAAATTTTATGACATTGGTACATAATTACGCTTATGCTGCATTTTATGACACACATAATTACACTGGTGTTACATTTTATCACATTCATATTTATTTACACTGATGCTAAATTTTTTGACATTGGTACATAATTACACTGTTGCCGTATTTTATGACATTGGTACATAATTACGCTTATGCTGTTTTTTATGACACACATAATTACACTGATGTTACATTTTATCACATTCATATTTATTACACTGATGCTTAGTTTTATGATATCGGTACACATTTACACTGTTGCTACATTTTACGACACACACAATTACACTGGTGTTACATATTACGACATACATAATTACAGCGTTTACTACATTTTATCAATTAATTTATTTTGTCTACTATCGAAGACTACATGGTAAAACTACCTTTCAGAATTGAAATGTTACTTAAAATGACTTTGGTCATGTTTGGTGATGTTTGGTGACAAGATCTGAATAGCCAAGTACTTTACTACCACCTTTCTCTTCCCTATCTCCTTCTTCTCCCCGCAACCTTCAGCCACACAACATACCCCAATTGGGGAGCAGTTGTGACTCTTGTGCGGTATTCACATTAAAATGTATATTATTTTCAGGTGATGGCTGTGATAAGAGCTCACGTGACAGCTCTCGGTGGTAATGCCATTGTTGCCTTTTACATGACGGAACTAATCCTGAGTGACAATCCACATAAAAATCAGGTTAGTCTTTTGAAATTTTAATTAAGTCAATTGAAATCCAATCGGAGTGGTAGATACTTTCAATATAATTTTTTTATATATTTAGCCACTTAACTATTTTTCGTCTTTTAAAGACTATGTAAATTCCTAATTACTTCCCCCACTCCTAACCCTTCCATTTCTCCATCAATTCTTCTACCGATTTGAGTTTCCCACCGCTTTAACCCTTATCCCAATGTTAATCTATATTTAACTTTAGTTTATTATACATCTCATCCTGCTGAAGAGAACATTATCCTCGAAACAAATTTATTTTGTATTTAATAATGTTGTGTAAACAAAGTAATTTCACTTTGCTTCATTAAATTATGTTTACTTAAAATAATTTTCATAGTGTACTTATCATATTATAAATTTTTTTTCCAGGCTCAATGTCTTGTGAGTGTTGGTGGAGATGTGGTCTTTGTATCTTACTTCCCGGCTGATTGAAGAACCACAACACTTGGAGAGTCCTCCGCCTCATCCTCTAGGAAACCACTACTGCTTCCACTCCTGATGGTGTCCTGCTGAAAATATTTTTATTTCAAATATGTATTCTTGCCAAAAGCACAATCATTTCAGGCTTTCAACGCTCTCTCCAAATATACACAAGTCGCTTATTTCATGACAATTTTCCACAAAAGCAATTTATTCATGGCAATTCAATGCGTCTTCCATACACTTAAAATGCAACCTGCACATTTTACTGTCTCTCTAGATTATTGATATATTGTGATGTGTACAAAGTAACAGACATACATAATAGGAACAATGAGAGATAGGACATGGAAGCATGCCACAACCAAACTGCACGGACTATCGAATTAATAATAATAATAATTGGATAATTTGTAGAGCGCCGTTTTTGTGAGAAATTACTTCAAGTATCATTTTAATAAATGATATGGATTCGGTTTGTTAATTGAAACGAATGTGCAGCGCCGCACATAGATGCAATCTGACACCTTGTGCGCGCGGTTTCACACAACAATGTTTCATGACCCATCTCCCTTGTTTCTATTATCTACGAAATTACCCGTTATTGGATTTTTAGCCCAAGCTCCGGCTATGAGCCATAAAGTTACACTTATGTTAATAAAATGCAACTTTTTTTGCTATTATCTCTAATCTACCTGTCTCATTGTTATTTTTTTAATATCGACATTTTCAGTGAGTTTGTCTCCTACAATAAAATTTGATATATTTTACAAATGCATCACATTAGTTAGAGCACACTGAAGATGTTATTTTTTTAATTTTTCTAAAAATCTTTTGAATATCTATTTAAATATACATAATATATATTAATAAAAATGATAAGAAAATAGGAGACAACCTCATTGGTAAGTCATTTTTCCACCCTCTTATTATAATGAAAAACCTTCTACTCAGATGAAATTTATATAATTAAGTCCCTATTTACTATTTTGCAATTATTTAAAGTTCATTTTGATCCATTGAAAAGGATGGTAAACAATTTCTATTTTACGTATTATCACTGAATAGTCAAGAAGTTGTGATTATCTATGCCCCACGAAAACCGTATTTATGTTAGATCACTCTATCTCCTTGCGATGTCGCTAGTATCTCTTTTTTGATAGGACCGCTTGTTCATCATTCATCATTTCTTTTCTCTGAAAAATTTGCCTTTTTTGGCTCAAAACACTTTTCTACGGAATGTGCAATATGTCTTTTTCCCATCTGTTTATTTTCCATACTGGTTTCCAGAAATGGTTTGTTTATTTTCAGGTCCCATTTGTTTATTTTCCATACTGGTTTCCAGAGACGGTTTGTTTATTTTCCGGTCCCATTTGTTTATTTTCCATACTGGTTTGCAGAGACGGTTTGTTTATCTTCCGGTCCCGTTTGTTTATTTTCCATACTGGTTTCCAGAGACGGTTGTTTATTTTCCGGTCTCATTTATTTATTTTCCTTTCTGGTTACTAGTGGCGTGCATTGTTCTGTGTCCAACGCTGGTGAATATTCGAAAATCGCTATTTTATTATCATTTTCTGCTGATTGTTGCGGCCAACTAAATAAATGAGCATACAAAATCCTCACCAAATTCATGGAAAAATACGTTTCGGTCTTGAATTTGTCATATTTTATTTTCTTGTCATTTGTTTTTCTTTGGGTAAGCTTCATGAACTGCAAACCACTGATTTTTACACTGTTATGTTGTTTTAAGAATCTAGGTGGTTTAGATTAAGGATAATATCAATATGAGGTATAAAACTATGGAATAATCAATAAATTTCTCTCTATTTTATTTATTCTATGTAACCACATCCATGGCTGCAAAATATTTATTTCGTGACAATCTATAGGTATATCTTTAAATTTATGTACATTTTAAATTTAATCAAGATTGGTTGATATGATTTTTCTGTGATGGTAAACATCTTTGATGAATACTAATCGATAGAAAAGGTAGCCCAAAATGACTAATGAAATTAAGTAGACAACGAAAACATGTAATTTTTTTTAGACTATTGTTTTTCTTAAAATTTCATCAATCAACCCAAATTCTTGTTAATTCTCATTTTGTTTTTGTTGTGTGAAATGAATTGATTGAAACCTTATTACATACTATTTTATTCATTGATTGATGCTTTTATGATATCTATGAACATTTTTTGCATTTTTTTAATGTTAAATATTTCAGTTACTAGAATTGCTTGCTTTTTACAAATTAAAAATTTATTAAATATTTTTTTAATTAAATTGGTTGTGAACTTCAATAATTTAGAATCAAAAATTTCACTGAATTATGACAGTGGTTGAATATTTTAATGTGCTGGATTTGCCAAAACTAGTCGAATTTTCTGCGGACAATTTACAAGGAAGAAGGTGTTAGACTATTATTATTGTGTATTTATAAAATATTAGTTTTGAATCGGGGGCTTATTATCACAGGGGGCTATCTCTCCTACCTGCAAGATAGGTCTGCGTAATTCTAAATTCTGAAATGTATATAAGTATGCGTATGGGTCACCCAGTTATATTGTAAAAAATGATGTGTTCAACATAAGCAATTTGTTTTTAGGGTGGGTCATTCCATGTTTTTCTTACAACCACAGTATTTCCCCCATCATCCAAATAACTTTGTTGTTTTGTTGTGTGATGTGTTGGTTGGTTAGATTCTTTTTTGAGTTAAGTATTTGTGAAATGAATAAATTTATCTAAGTTGATGTTGTTTGTTTTTTTTTTTTAATTTTTTAGAGTTAAGGCAAAAGTGAATTATATAATCATTTAGAAAATTTTAATTTTGAAATGCTTGTTTTGTAAATACATGGAATGTCCCTGGTGCTCTTCAAAATACGTTTTTAAAACTAAATAATTTTATATTGTATTTGAAATGATGGTTTGTACGTTATTTATGCCTAATTTCGACTAAGTTAAGAGTTTTATCGGGTCTTATGTGTGGTTTAATTGATATATTTCCGATATAATTGTTTGGTTTTGTTATTTGTCTATTGTCACCGTGGAGTTAAAAATTACTAACAAATTGACTGTTTTGAGATAATGGGCGTTTTGTGGATGCAATTTTAAATGTTTATTGGTGATAATAAATTAATTTTTTTTTCAATAATATTGGTTTTTTTCAATGCTTTTCAAGTCTTAAAATGTAATAATTGCAGAATCAGATGCGGTGTTCAAAATTAAATTAAGTATTTCATATTTTGAAATAAAGTATTTTGAAACTAACTCATTTTATTAAAAAAAAAAAAAAAATTACCAAAAAATTTTGTCAGTACGCTCCACGGCGACGATAAATATTATGAATTTCTAACTATGTATTGCCAAAAAAATCATTTATTAAATGTAACTATATATTATAATGTATTGTGTATGAACTTTTTCTTTCAACGGTTACAAATAAATATCTAGTCAACTATTTTTATTATTGTCATTCAGAAAAATGTTATCAATTTTAAATAAAATGATTTGTTTTGTGGGATCAATCCAGGACTAAATAATAATCTAATAACTAATTGATTCACTAATTAACTCCTACATAGATGTATATACTGAAAAATAAATAATAAGTTGAGCTCTTATGAGCACCCATACGAAAGGTATACCTACTTCACTACATATAAACTTAATAAATAAATAATTTTTAATTTTCAACCATGAGAGATTTGTTTTTATCACAGAACATAAGAACATTTCGTCACATGTGTTTTGTATAGCCATAAATGACAATATGTACTTTGTTTGCAATATGTTTAAGAAATATGTATTTCAAATGATATAAAAGAATTCTATGAATGTGTTTAGTTTTTAGTTTGAATGTTTGTACAATTGCAATATGATTATGTATTTATTTTATTTTTTGGAAAAAAATCATAGTTATTACATTTCTATCCTAAGATTCTGTCTTTCTACAAGGTGGCACAATAGTCATCACCTAAGAGTATGGATATTAGAGAGACGGCATGTGAAGTGTGCCCGCGCGCTCCAAGTGTGCCTTTTCGAGAATTCTACCCACATGGCTGACATTGGCTGTCACCATGTAAAATGGCTGCTGTCGGAACGTATTAAACGTCCAAAAACCAGCAGCCAATGTAAGCCGTTTGGGTAAAATTCTCGAAAAGGCACACTTGGAGCGCGCGGGCACACTTCACATGCCGTCTCTCTAATATCCATACTCTTAGGTCATCACCCTATCGGAAGATGCCATAATTTTTGCAAATGGCGGCAAATGTCAGTTCTGCTTTGGCATTTGTGAAGTAAACAGATACAAAATACACGTCAATAAGACATGAATCGCTGTACCTGTCAATAACGCGGAAAAAATGTTTTTTTGATTGACACTGGCAAGTGCAAATCACCAAAATTCTCATTTGGTGAGTTGCACTAGTCGGCAAGATCGCCCGATTTAACCGTTCCAGACTTATTTTTGTGAGGTTTCTTGAAATCACGAGTCTATGTCAACATGCCTCAGACTCTTGAAGCCCTCAAAGAGAATATCCATCAAGAATGCGAGAACCTATCCCTGGAAGGGTGATGGAAAATGCCATAAATCGGGCCCATATGGTCACAATTCTGGCGGCAGACACTTGGCCGATATAATTTTCTCGACTTAATGGAAAAAAAATTAAGACATCAAATAAACACAATACAAAAGCAGAACCAAAATTTTTCATTCATAAAAAAAAATTACAGCCAAAGAACATCGGATGACAACTTTTGCGCCACCCTGTACATTCGCTAACTAGCCTAGCTCTCATAATAGATTTTCCAAAATATAATATATGGTTTGTTATTACAAAAGATAGAGAGATTTTCATTAATATCATTATCGAATTTTGTCAATATTTCCTGCTCAGAAAATTATAAAAAAATATATATATGCTCTTAAATGAAAGTATTGTTGAATAAATTGGAAAACAGTGTGATCAAATTGAATACAGGACATCTAGCAAAATATACAATGTTTGGAAAAATATCTATTTGTGTTTACTTATTTATTTATGTGTATATATATTTTTAAGACCTTATAATTGGCCTTTTAAACATGCTACAAATTTAAAAAAATGGTGCACGATAAAGGGTGTGTTACCTAAAGTCTTGAAAACGCACTGTCGACGAAGAAACATTACCGCCTAAGTGACATGCAGTCTAAAAATAACTTTTATATGATAGAGTAAAAATAAAATAAAAAAGGGAGAAAATATAAATAATAAAGCAGATGTATAATTAAGATTCAGGTGTAGGTTCCTGCGTTGGGAGTACGGATATGTCTACATTGTTTGCCAAGAGAAAATTTCTTGTCGCCATGAAACAAACAAAATGATTTATAATCGGGACCGAAATTATACAATAAAATCCCCCCATACTTAAAATTAAAAATTGCAAAATGTCCTAAATTGGTTCAATAATAACTAAATGGTTGATTGGCTTGGGTAGGGAGGAGTCTGAAAAACTATTATATAATATCACTTAAAACTATACATGGTTACCTATGAATGGCACATTTATTAAAAACTTATAGTATATAGGTATTAATTTAAAAAATAATAATAATTTAGATTGCATTTGGCACTTTACAAACATTTGGTACCTTAGAACAGGCAATCTGCCTAGCTAGGAACTAATATCGACCTAAAACAATGTAATTCACTTTAACACTTGTATTCATTTTAACCGCTAGGGCACATAAGCTTGTTTTCACGACAATTTAACGTAGGTAGACACTGGAATGACGTATGCCCCGGATCTGAGTTATTAAATATATTCTCTTATTATGTAATATTATTTCTGTTATTTTGGCTTTAAATGTATCAAATGTAAATAAAAAATTTAATGTTGACTAGCTGAATATACCTTGCGTGGCCCAGGATTTATTATGCTTCAAGGAAATTAAGGAAAATTTCGTCAAGAAGTATCAAAACTCTGCTTTGATGGGTGGGAAAAGTGGATATAGGTGGTTTTTACAGGAATCTGACCACAACTATTCTTTATATAAATTAATAGATGTAATATAAAGGGGCGTGCAGTCCACACAGTCACAAAAGCACTGCCTATCCTACCTTACTCACATAAAAATATGAATACATACATAATATTAAAAATCATAAAATTATTGCAAAAAATCACTTGCAATAATTTTATGAATTTTGCCAACTGCTTAACCACTCAAACGCTTTTTGCCACAATATGCCACTATGTATTTCCAAAACCTCAGATTGATTTGCTGCCAAAATATGGTAAATATTCTTTAAAAAGTTTTAAAATTAATGATTTTAAAATATTTTTATCATAAATCCTACGAATACGTTATAATAGGTCAAAGATAAGTGAATTCATTGGCTATACAGAACTATAATCAGTTTATATGTCTCCATATTCAAATTCGGAGGTATGATTTTTTTCATGTGGGCGGAAAAATTTCCTTTTTTTTACATTAGGTCCACACAGGAGGCCCTGAGGAAAATAATTTCCCTCAGGGCCTATATCATCTTTGGGGATGCTGTGTGGAGGGCATTTTTAAGGAGAGGAAGTTCAGGGAAGGAAAAAGGTATGAGGGTTGGGTAGGAATCTGGGGTTCAGTGTGTCTAGATCATCCGCCGCCAAGACCTAGATAAACCTTACCCCATGAACCCGGGCACCCCTGCTAAGTCACCAAACGTAGCGAACCACTTGGGGTGACCTATGGCAGAGGTGTAGGTTATCCAATAAATGGTTCCCGGGGCGGCGGTACCCACTCCCGCCTCCCAAATTGACATTAGCAATCCGAGAAAAAAGTTTTAAATTGCTCTGTCGCTCCAGTGGTTAAGTGATTTTTAGCCAGTATAGGTTGACATTGTGTTGACTTTTGTTATTTTTCAACTTCAACCTCCATCCAACTTCACATTAATCATTCGACTCTAGTTTTACATACCAAAATCACGACAAGAGCGGTCGATTAAGGCGCTCCGCCCACTGAGGCAACTGAAAACCAACTAAAACCGTCTGTTTCTCTGTCTTGATTGGTCAAAAAGCTTGGTTAACCATAGAAGAAGAACAATCAGCTGACAGTTGGCAACTATCAATGGCCGCCCAGGGCAACCAGTAGAGCATGTCGCAAGTCACCGCTTGCGTTACCATTGACAACGGGTTTTTGTGTGATAGTGTATGTGCGGGCCATCACATTGTCATACAAAGACAGTTGGCAGTTGAGAGTTTTCAGTTGCCTGAGTGGGCGGAGGCGCTATCCCATATATGCCGCAACTTGAATCCGAGTCGTAAAAATCTGCTCCGTTGTGCGCCACTTGAATTTGGGTGTATGTAAGATGTAAGTGCTGATGGATTTTCTTTTCATCCTGCAGAGGGCGGAAATTCACAGAAAGAAAACTGGAAAAAGTGTTTGTCAACTTTCCAACAGATGTCAGTAATTAAAATCCTTGCATAATTTTACCTGTCTTTTCTGAGAAAATCTAATAAAGATTTTTGAAAGATTATGATTTCGACGTTTTTAACATCGGCTCCTGGCTTGAGTTTTAAAATGTCGAAAATCCGAAAATCTTATTTCAATAGTCCTAAAAGGCATTCATAAAAACCTTCCTTCTCATACTTCTTGTATGAAAAAGAAAAAGACAGGAGATTTAATACGAATTAATGTAATAATTTAATGAATGTAATATTGAATGTCTTTAATCATATTCCTATAGACATAGAACATATTTTCTTTCAAATTGTGTAACTATTATGTTATTGCCAGTTATAAAAAACGAGCAAAAAAAAATGTAATGCCTTTATTTATCAAATCGTCTGGACAAGTTACTCAGCCTACTATACGACATACATACGACAGCCTACTCTGTCATATTCATACGACAGAGTAGGCTGTCGTATGAATAATATAAGCCTAAGGCAGTTTTTCACCATACTCTTCATAGCTTATCCGTAGAATAAAGTTTATTTTCGATTTACGGTTTATTTATTTATTAAGTCGGAGTTTATTATTCGGTACTCGAACCTATGAATAGTGGCTATATATTGGATAAGTTGGCTGAGTTTTCTAACTATTGCGAGTATTTTATTTTTAATAATATTCGTTATAGTATGGATAAGCTATTAGGAGGATGGTGAGAAACCCCATTACATAATAAGCTATGGGGGCAATATGATTCACATTCGAACAAGGGGTTGACAATATTATTAAAAATCTGTGAAGAATATGCAGATGACAACAACATGGTATACTACCCCAAGAAACAAAACAACACTACGGAAAAAAAACCCGAAAAGATGCTCACCGTACTGCTTAACGAGGTATGGATATCTATACATTAAAATACTTGGGGAACATTATTACTGGAAACCTCTCCGGGCTAGTGATATTGAAAAACAAAGGAGAAGTATCCTTAATATAAAAAAAACATTGTTCATTGAATTTTGTAGGTACTAGCCCATATACGTATGAAACTTGGTGTTGCTACCAAAACAACTCGATACTCCGGAATCAATATAATAACTTGTGCAGAATTATGTTTGGATACAGCAGCGCATCGACCATGTTTTCGGAACTAGGATTGAATGGATTATCATTGTGACCGCAGCCTTCCAGCACCAAGCGCCACTCCTGCGTCAGCGCCGAGTCCCGTCTGGCCCTACATAATTGATGGCTTCTTATTGTTTATTTACTTATCTTTTACTTTTTTTCTATTCTAAGTATTTCTTTCTTTTCTTAAAATTTACTGTATTGACATAATACCCTATAAATATGCATAACTATATGGGACTTGCAAGATTGCACTATCCCCCCCACATCCTGCAACATAACATTATTTTCATCTTCTTTATATATAAAAATGAATATTTCTTTCATATTCATAATAAGCATTAACTTTGTGGCTCGCCATAATTTTCAATAAAAATATATAAATATGTCTTAGACCACTTTAAATTTGAATTAAACTCTACCGGTTTTGGAAGAACCGTTCCTTCGTCAGGAGAATATTAATTAATATAATTTTACATAGGTAAGACAATTGGAAATGTAAATATTAGAATCACGGAACATTTAAGATGTTAAAAAACCAATAATTTTTCGAATTTTGCAAATCGTCTTAATTCCACCAATCATACTTTTGAAAAGGACACAGGTGTTAAAATTCTTCACCGTAATAATAAAAGCAAAAAATTAGATAATTTGGAAGCAATTGAAATTAAAAAATCCCTAAATAATAACACTAAAAAAATGAATAACAAAAAAAATGAAACCGGTAGAGTTTAATTAAAATTTAAAGTTGTCTAAAACAAATTTATATATTTTTATTGTGAATGTTTCTTTGTTTGTCCCTTTTGCGTTTCTAAACCATTCATCCGACGGCAATGAAACTGTGGGGATTTGATGTGTGCATGCCCGTAATGGTTTCTATGTAAGTGAGCTCTGGCGTTATGATACTATTTCCTATACTATTCATCCAATTGCGATGAAACTTTGGTGAGTTGTTTTGCGCACACCCGCGAATGTTTCTGTATATACTAATATTATTTTTATAATTTTTTTAGAAATAAACAGTTTAAAATAATCACTAATTTAAAAAATAAATAAAGAAGAAACTTTCTACTACAACACATTAATACTTGTCACACATAAACATAACCACGTTAACACCTCAGCACAGGTTCTCCTAGTGAGGTGTTCACGAAACATACAACATTACCCAACCACAGTTTCACATTCACTAACCTACCTTACATAGAACACAACAAAAAGTTCATAAATTGTGTTATTAGCTATTATGTATAAATATTAATAACTTTATGTGAACACTGTAATATTATATAGAAATAAAAAAAAAATACTAGTGAGCTCTGGCATTATGCCCAAAATTTGTACCCAAAAATCGCAATAGGTGGCGCGTGATTTGTTTGAAAAGAGGGTGTATTTCATATAGTTTAGAAACAGTTTGAACTCGCCATTATTAATAAAACATACACAATGGTAATAAAATTCGCACGAATGATAGTATTTAACATTAATTACATTCTTATTAGTTAATAATGTTACCGTAAAACAATATGATATTATCTTTATTAAGTTTTCATAAGTTCCGTTCCGGGATAACTTATTTATAGATTTGTAACACTTAGCTGCCAACTGCCAACTGTCTTTGTGTGACAATGTGATGGCTCGCACACTTCACAATCACACAAAAACCCGTTGTCAACGGTAACGCAAGCGGTGACTCGCGGCTTGCACTGCTGATTGCCGTGGCCGGCCGTTGCTAGTTGCCAGCTGTCAGCTGATTGATCTTCGTCTATGGTTAAACAAGCTTTTTGACCAATCAAGACATAGAAACCAGGTGGTTTTGGTTTGGTTTCAATTGCCTTGTCAGCGGAGCGCCTTAGAAATCAAATGTCATTGTAATGAAATGGTAAGGAAACCAAGCAATTTTGAATATTGGAATTATTACAACACTTGAAAAAATATATCTTTTGTTCTATATTTGTGAAATTTTTATTTAAAGATTTTTTGTTCATTATTTGTAAAATGTAACTAATTAATTTTTATTTCGATACATCTTTAAGTTTCTATACATTCATAATTATTTCTTCGTACACACATTTTCGACTCAACAAAGAGTGCACATATTTTTTGTTTTTAAATTGCACTCTCTCACTTTTTTCGAATCCACACAATATTCGCATCCGCATCCGCAAATGCGGATTATTCGCATTAATTCATCAATTCATTGATTGATGCGAAGCTTTTACGGATGCGGATTCATATCTGCAATAAATAACGACATGTAATGTAACGCGGTTTGCTAGTTGCTATCTTCGTTGAACAAAGATTGCAACTAGCACGAAGTTTGTTCGCTAACTGACCAATAGGAAGGCACACATTGATGACAAGATCCTACAGGTTTTGTTTGTTTTGTTTTAGTTATCGATGTGATTCCCATTGTGAATCGATTGCAGTGTTTGTTGTTCCCTGTGTTTATCCATTTTTTTTCCGTGGCTGATGAATATTTCGATGTAAATATTAAGTGAAAAGGTAAATAAAAATACCGCCGATAATAAAAACCAGTATCTGGACCTATCATCAACCCTTGGTGGGTCTTGGCCTCCTCGAGAGTCTTTCTCCACTCATCTCTGTTTTGTACTAGTTCTCTCCAGATTGGTAGCTCCAAATATCTGGACTTGTACTATTTAATAAATATAATTCACCGATTTTAAAATTTAAATGATAAATATTTTTTTCATTATAAAGCTATAGACTTAAAAAAGCTATTTTCATTTATTTATGAACTTAAAATTAAAATATCCGGATGTGAACCTCTAATAATCTGCATCCGCGGATGTCAAAATTTTAACATCCGCGACAACCCTGATCTCGATGTAGGTTCTTACTTACTAATACTACCTTTTAAATATAAATAATATATTCTTCTGAAAAGGTCCGTTGATACTAGCTCTACCTTGGAATACTTTAGCAAATAATTCGTTCAGACTTTAGACTGTATGAACCTTATAGGCAGATCCGCATCAGGAGTAGGATTGAAGTAGATGGGCTTCTGGCCCCGGGCGCAAATTCCAGAGGGTGTAAAATCTGACGAAAAAAAAAATTCAAGCATTCTAAAATAGGTAGGTACATTAAACAGCTGAAAATAAAATATATAAATTTAATTTAATAATGTTTATTGTTGTTCTGCAAGTGGTTTAGTTTTTATTATTGTGACAGTTGTTTCGGCTTTCAAGGCCATTTTCAAACTATTCGTTTCAAACTATCAGTTTGAAAATGACCTTGTAAGCCGAAACAGCCGTCACAATAATAAAAACTAAACCACTTGCAGAACTTAATAATAAACATTATTAAATTTAATTTATATTAAAATTATTAAAAAAATTGGTGAATCAAGTCTTTTTTTTTCAATCAAACAATAAATTACAATTTTGGCGCCCCTCAAAACCGCCGCCCGGGGCAGGCGCCTCGCTTGCCTCCCCCTAGATTCGGGCCTGAGAAGAGATGAGCTATCGAATGGAGGGGAAGCAATTTTAGATAAGGTTTGAAATAAGATAACCCTTAATAATTTGACCCAAATGACGGCGTTTCGCGCCGTTTGCGGTTGCTTCGTTCTTTTCCCATAATTCGTGGTTCAGCTCTCAGATTCGTCTCTCGTGTGTTATCACTTCGGACAGTCATGTTTATTTATTATTCTTGCGAAAATTTCACTGAGAAACAAGATGCTGTCTTGCTTCCGCCGGCTTATTGTGTTATTAGTTATTAACGTGATGAACGGGTGAGTTTTACCTACGGAGAGTTTTTAACTTTTGATAACTAAATAAAACGAAAAATCACACAGAAAATTATGTTTATCATTAATATATAAAACAAAGTCGGGTTAATTACACCATTTATAACTCAAAAACGGCTGAACCGATTTTTATGTTCCTTGATTTGTTGGATTTGTCTCCGTCCCTATTAACTGAATAACTATTAAAACATCGGAAAAAATCACGGGAAAAATAATTATGAAGAAAATGAATTTTTTCATATATTTTGTATGGAACGGCTTTTCAAATAATGTGCGTTGGTCGACATAATTTGAATCAATTCGAACTGTCAATAGCGTAGTGTGCCGAACATTTCGTGCTTAGTCAACAGCTCAATTTCATTTTTTGTACTTAGAGTAGGTACCTATTAATTTTACGGTACGAAGTTTGCCGGGTCAGCTAGTTTTAAATAAAGTAGACAAACATGATTTGTTTCTACCGTCGCGAGCGCCGCTAGCATTTCTCGAAACTGACACCGAGATTTTGAAAAACTCTTTGACGCAAAGCGCGCGGAGCACGGATGATCTCTTGGCGAACATCCGACCTTAGTTGGAATAGGGTGGATGGTTTATTCAATTATCCCCAACCTACGTGATAATACCAATAAAAAAATCAGGGGTTGTCAAGTCTGAGCTGCGGGGGAACATGTCCTTCACCAGAGGCACATGTCCTTCACTAACAACGTGAAATCATCAACAGGATGACAGCCTCCTCTATGTCCACATGAAAATGAAATGTTTCCTGGAAATCCTCTACCTTCTCGATCAAATACTATATTAAACACTGGGACACTCATTTAATTTGTATAATCAGAAATGAATACGAAAAAGGCGCCAAAAATTGCAAAGGAATCTTTATGCTTGTAAAACTATACAATTAGTTATAGTTATACAATGTTAGCGCCTCCGCCCACTGAGCGCCTCGGCCCACTGAGGCAACTGAAAACTCTCAACTGCCAACTGTCTTTGTATGACAATGTGATGGCCCGCACACTACACAATCACTCAAAAACCCGTTGTCAATGGTAACGTAAGCAGTGACTGGCGATTTGCACTGCTGATTGCCGTGGTCGGCCGTTGCTAGTTGCCAGCTGTCAGCTGATTGTTCTTCGTCTATGGTTAAACAAGCTTTTTGACCAATCAAGACAGAGAAATCAGCCGGTTTTAGTTGGTTTTCAGTTGCCTCGTCAGCGGAGCGCCTGAGGCAACTGAAAACTCTCAACTGCCAACTGTCTTTGTATGAGAATGTGATGGCCCGCACACTTCACAATCACACAAAACCCCGTTGTCAATGGTAACGCAAGCGGTGACTCGCGACTTGCACTGCTGGTTGCGGTGGTCAGCCATTGCTAGTTGACAGCTGTCAGCTGATTGTTCTTCGTCTATGGTTAAACAAGCTTTTTGACCAATCAAGACATAGAAACCAGCCAGTTTTAGTTTGTTTTTAGTTGCCTCGTCAGCGGAGCGCCTTAATATTGAAATTTAAGTGTCATTTTCAAAATTAGATCTGATTGTGTGCAGAATAAATAAGCGATAAAGTACCACCACATATTTTAACTGAAAAATCTTTTTATTATTTTTTTTTCATAATAAAGAAAGACAAATATTCCCGAGTTACGAAAAGCCTGACAATATTTGAAATTTGTGTGAATTGTGTGTAATGTTGATTTAGATGTACTTTGTTAATAAAAATAACACGTAAAAGTCCAGCAGGGCGTGAAATACAAATAAATAAATAAATAAAAAAAACTCCTACTATCACCACAGTAAGCGGAAAATGATGTTTGTGTCGTGATGGAGGACTTAGCCAGCCGAGGAATTGAACACGGGACGCCTGGGTGGGACCCAAACGCGATGTGAACTCGGCCACCGACAGGTGGTTTTTTAAAATTTGTCAAGAATTCACACAATCCTATGATTTTTCACGGGTCTGCGGATATTACTAAATATTTATAATTTAATTTAAATATTTATATTAAAACAATTAAATTAAAGGGAAGGTACGAGGCTCTGTAGGGAACAGAGCGTCGTACCTTCATGGCACAGCGCGCGTGTAAACTGTGCGCGCGTGTAATTTCGTAAATGTAACTTTAAGTTACATTTACTGAATTCAATATATTATTTGTGTGAAAGCACTATGAAACAATACACCGGACTCGCGACCTTCGGATTCGTAGAGGAGAATCTCAACCTCTCGGCCAAGGATTTGGTCCTTACACGAACATTTTACATATTGGCCCCTACTTAAAATTTTACACAACTGATTAACAACCGTTTATCCTCATAAATGTTTGTTTATATGTAGATTGTGAAAAATTTAAAACACGTTTATTAATAAGAGTGTTTATGTCTATTAATTTACATAAGTACTCTGACAAAGTATTTATATCATATTTAACAACAATTTATAACTAATGGTGGACTTTTAACTAGCTAGTTACAAGTACAAACCTATCAATCAACAATGGGTACTTATATTACATGTAATGGTTGATTAATTAATATAATCTCTTAATCTGTATTCTTAAAGAGAATATACAGGGTGTTAAGGGACGTACTTGACTTATTTAACCAGTGATTCCTGACTTTATTTGGAGAAAAAAATATAAAATGAATTTTGGTCTCCGGTGACATTTTTACTGACTTTTTTTCCTTAAAAATCAAACAAAAAAAATCTTCCGCATGTCGTCACTGATCACACAGCCGAGTAACTGACCAACCTCTCACCCCGCCCCTATCTGTCCATCACTTACTGTTTTTTTTATTTTTTGTAGAAAAAAAAATCAATAATGTCATCAATATTTTATTTACGTTTTTTACTCCAAATAATGCCAGGAATCACTGGTTAGTAAGTCAAGTAACCCTGTAGAAGAATATAATATTAGATTATGTTTTAGGAAATATTATTTGTTCAATGTTCAATTCTGTAGTAATTTAACTTATTTGGTGTACGTAAACTTTTACACTTCACTTCACTTTACTTCAATTTTCATGTTTTTTTTTGTTTATTGCCTTGGTGGATAACTGAAATCTCAGCAAAGCACATCGATAAAACTTTTTCACATCGTCAACGAAAAATGACAATTTCGTTGTCTAATCTGCTTGATTTTTCGCGGTCAGTCAGTCAGTAGATAAAATGTCTAACAACAATTTTTTTAAATATCGTTATATTAAGCAGCCGTAAAAGAAACGTCGACAGCTAAGTTTATCTTATTGATTATGTTTAGTTAACGATGTGATTGTCCCTGCGGCACTAAAATATGTCGATATCGATCCATCGATATAGGCACATAAAAAATAATTATTTAGGGCAAGGGGGCGGCTATAGCATTCATATGGTGACGGTTCGATCCCAGGGGGCAAAGGAGAAGGGGTGGGGGGTGGAAAATAAAAAAAAAAACTTTTTTGGGAACCCTACTTACCAAAACTCATCATTTACATCACATTGATGAAGATATGGTGCAAATGATATTGTTGTGTTTTCCAGGAATGTTATCCACGAGCTACCAGTAGGTATTATCCTCTTTTTTTCTACACAATACTGAGGACGAATAATAATTTACAAGGAAGTTGTAGTCGCAGATACATTTACAAATATAATACCTTTATTTACAAATATAATACCTTTATTTATTTATTTATTTATTAAAGAATTTTATACATAGTGTACATATTGTGTTATTTCGCCCGCCATGCTTTAATCAATGATTTTAAAATGAACTTTTTTTTATATAGTTAATACCTAACAAGAGTCCCAACTGCTCCCGTCTGGAGCCAGTGAGACTATGGCATCCCAAATTGGGGTATGTTACGAGGCTGAAGGTAAGTGGGGAAGGGAAGGAGACGAGGAAGAGGAAGGCGGGGAAGTGCCTGGCTATTTAGATCTAGTCACTAAACACGGCTAAAGCAATTCTGAATGGTGGTCTTACATCAGGGCGATACCAAGAGTATCTTCCACTCTGGAACGTGCCGCAAATATACTATATATTCTTTTAAATAATTAATTGTGAAATAACACAAATCAATTAAATAAAATTTATTTGCGCACGCCGGGCTTGAACCCGCGACCTTCGGAATGAAAGTCCAACGCCCTACCGCTGGACTACGCCAGCCGTCAACTTTCCAGGATGTCACAACTATGTGGGAGTTGAAAAACATTGGATATTTATAAAGGACTGACTTACCCCTTTTATAATGGTACGATATTATGGGGAATCGATATTATGATCTTGAGAAACACAGTTGGCGGTAATAAAGCGCACGCACTAAGGCATCAACTAAATATTCACTCTATCGGTTTCTTATTTTGACTGATAAGTAACAGATTTATTTCCAATTGTTCATGGAGGTACACATTTTATTTTATTTTATTACATTGTCAGATAGGAAAGAGCAATCAAGTAGAAATTGAGCGAGGTTGGTGTTGTGTTATTTATGAACTTAATTATAGATTTTATTATGGTTTTTCCTCCACCACCATAACAAACAAAAAATAAGAGTTTATAAAAACTCTGTTTCGGTTTAAAACCTCCTCTTCCCCGATCATTTCTTGAATAGTAAACAAGTGCCTTTTTATACTCTTAGTGTGTTGGATGGGTGATTATCACTATAAAAATAACGTCAGCATGTAAATTTAGAGCATAGCAATTAAACGATGGATTCAACTGTTCGAAAAGTGCTTCATTTATAAAAACAAACATCCAGAAAGGTACATAGAAAGGGGAAATGTCATCAGAAGTTTTTGCGAAACATCACTACGATGATTCTATTACTTTGCATAACATAGCACGTTCTTTGATGCATTCTTCTCGTCGAGAACAATTAACTATTACACAAAATTATTACTCACGCTGTGTTACAGCATCATGCTTTATTATCACTTGTTTACGAGTCCATAAGTAAGTACCTACCTTTCTAGTACTAATACCACGCCTGCGCATTTTCCCACTTTTCCAGTGTGAACAGCCCAACAATGCGAAACCTACCCAAAAGTAAATTGTTGAGAGTTTTGGCGGCAGTTGCCACTTGGCAGTTAGTATTCCTCGCGCGCTCGCGCCGCAAGCACGTTTCCGCGCTCCCTAGTAGCATTTTCCGAAACTTTCCGATTTTCGTAATTTCAATTTTAAAACTGTTTATATTTCACCACAGATTCACAGTTTGCTACAAAACACTACATATTAAAGATCCTGATTACTTTGAAATATAAATAATTACATTTTGATTTTCATGAAAATAGAAGCAAATAAGTTATTCAACAACTTCTAGTCAATCAATCAATCTATGTTATCATACGTTATGTTATGAGGAACAAACAATAATTTTATTATAAATATTTACTAAACAATTTGTAGATTGCATCTGAAAACACAATCGTTGTCTAATTGATGTAGTCAATAACCATGTTAATAAATAATTAATGTTATTTAATTCATTTTAACCTAGAAGCAAACATTATTATACTTATATAAAATATTTATTAGTTCGTTTCATTGACTGAAAAATAACTGATTGTAAGTTATATCTTTATAGTTTACCACAAAGTTAAAAGTATGTGACGTAAAATAGTTTTTAACCGATAACACATTTATCGAAAACAGTGACAATTATCCGGCTCTGTTCTGACAAGTTTACAAGTTTTTACCTCAAACTATACTAGGCATTTACCATTCGGTTCTGTTCTACAACTTATTGTTTACCACTGACTATACTAATTACTAGAAGTGCCCTGAAGAAATAAAGATGAGATATAAACGAAGCCTGGTTTTTGGATCATCCCTGATGATGGCCATCTTTATCATCGCTGTTATCGTGTTTTACTTCAGCATGGGTAAGTGACCATTATGATTATTTGTAAAACGCCATCTTCCTACATTTAGGGGGTTTCTCACCATCCTCCCAATAGCTTATCTACACTAATAACGAATATTTTCCATTTACGATTTACGGTTTATTTATTTATTAAGTTGGAGTTTAGAATTCGGTACTTGATCCTATGAATAGTGGCTATATATTGTATAAGTTGGCCGAGTTTTCTAACCACTGCGAGTATTTCATTTTTATTTTTAATAATATTCGTTATTAGGGTAGATAAGCTATTGGGAGGATGGTGAGAAACCTCCTTAATGATACATATAATACTTGGTAATACACTCGTAACATGTTATTTTATAAAAACGCATATTTTGTAAGTTTTTGGTTTCTTTTTATCAGAATTCATCTAAGATGAATTAATTTCTTTCAAAATAATTTATCTAGATACTATATACCTGTTTAGATATGGTTAACAATATGATGTACCTATTTGGTGTTATTGATTTTTTACCTCTACGTAGGTAAATAAAAGAAAAATATAGACAAATATGAAAATAATTTAGTCAAACATTAAAAGTAAATACGGTTTTATTTTACCTATTTTATTTAAATTTTTGTGTGAATTATCGCACAAGAGACCGAACTTCTCCCAAGCATCTGGAGCCAGTAAGATTATGGCATCCCCAATTGGGATATGTTGTGATGTTAAAGGGGGTAGGAATAGGAAGGACACGGCGAAAAAATGATTATTATGTCTTACATGATTGTTTCTATTGTATAACAACTAAACGAAACACATATAGAATGTTCATCTTGTTCCGGTGAAGATACTCTCAGTATCGCCATTGTAGGGGATCCCTTCCCAGAAACGAAATTTGCTAAATTGTTATTTTTTCTGATAATAATTTTTTTTGCAAATTTATTGTTTTTTTATAAAATTAAATATAATAATATGAAGTATAATGAATTAATTATGTATTTATTGTATAACACCAGAAAAATAAATAACAAAAAAGCTTATTCATAATTTGCAGTAGATGGACAAATTCGCCAAAGTTTTAATAATTTTTTATGCTTTCCATTTCGTTACTTTTACGTTTTATTTTTAAGATTCAACCAATACCAGATTACGAAAAGCCTTTAGAAGGATTTTTTTTCGGTGCAGAAATTCTCGGACTAAGTAGGTACCATTAAATCATGTAGTTCCCATTGCCCAGAATACCAATGAAGGTTTATATTGTGGATTCTTCAGTGGAAATTTTCAATTTATTACTTAATAAATGCAAAAGATGCTAAAAAAACTGTACACAAGTGATATAATTTAATATTATTTAATAAATCCATCCATAGCAATCATTTTTATTTTATATTACATTTTGGTTGGTATTTGCAATAAAATCGTCAATTGTTATTTCTATACCTGTCATAATATAATATTAAAAAACAATAAAAAAATACTACATAAAAAAACGTTTTTATTCCTGAATTACCGGTTCGCTAATTTTTTCTCCTATTTCCACCGGTCCGCAGGCTTAAAAAGGTTGGAAAACGCTGTATATAATACGTAACTTTCAAAAAAAGTCAATCGAAATCGTTGAAGATGACAAATGCGCAATGTACAAACTTTGGTAAAATTGCCCAGACACTCTCCCAGTGAAAAACTGTCATTCAGTATCAAATCATTGCTTAAAATAGCTTTAGCCGTGTTTGGTGTTCAGATCTTAATAGTCAGGTACTTCCCCACCTTCCTCTTATCCCCCTCCTTCCCCTCCCTAGATTCCTTCCCCTCAATATATATCCCAATTGGAGATGATATAGTGCCACTGGCTCCGGACAGTTTATAAAAATTGGGACTGTTGTGCGGTACCTAATCACATGACGACACAACAAAACTATAGTTTAACACATCTACAAAAAAGGAAATATAATCACTAATTATAATGTTTAAACAGTAATCTTGATTTTAGAATTAACCTTGCATTTGTTTGTAATTTTTTGAATTAACCTTGTCAGAACCAGACGTGGAATCGTCAACACTATTCCATTACATTACATATATAATATTACTATTTTCGGTTGTGGGTCGATCTGTAATTCGGATTTGATTTGAATTAAATTACAATTTTAAAAATTGGAACTGATTGTGTTAAGTATTCAGGCAAACGATAAAATATTTAACCCATAATATATCTTTTTTGAAGTAAATACTTCTTTAGGCACGCTTTACTTGAGGGGTAAACTGGCGAATGCGTTACGGAAATTACAGCATTATGAGAGGCGTAATATCGGGCGTTACGAACGTTACGGAGGCGAACGATGGTAAATTTAAATTAATTTTAAGGTTCATTCCTCACAATCTAATCGTAACAACAGTGCTCAAATCCATAGTAATGACGTTTGGAATGGGTGTTGGCATTTATGCTGACAATAGTTTTGTCGTTGTTTCTCACATTCTAAACGTTAAAATTAACTAACTAAAAATTAGCAATTTTTCGATTGGAATTTTTTTAATTTCCTGCTGCAAATGTGAATAAACGTCGTTGTCTAACTATAATCCGCATCAAAAAAGTTTTTATTTTAAACTTTGTAAGAACTAAATCAACAATCCCATGCGTAATTCCCATAATAAAATTAATCAAATTTTCGTAGCATTGAAGCGACTGATTTGTCATGATGATTGGTAACAATCCAAACGAATCTTCAATATAGATTCTTATACACTGATGATTGGAATGGTTTTATTCGATGCCAGATTATTTTAATTCTATATTTGAAATGTGTATTTATTTTGATTAAATTTTTAGAATTAATATCGTCAACATACATAATTATTATGCGAGTATTATATGTAACCATTTATTAGCATAATTTACCGAAGGTTTCGATCCATAATTTATACCAACAATCTAATCTTATTCTAACACCATTTTGTCTGTTGCTGTCTGTGTTCAATTTGTAGCAAACACCTCGCAAACTATTGCATATTTACTGGCAGGGTCAACGACATACCAACAACCCCCCACCCCCACCCCCACCAACACACACCCCCCCACCCACGTGTAATTCTGCCGGAACCGCTGTATTCAAATAAGCCACCACGACAGCCTCAGCTTTATACCAAATAGCTTCAGTCTGCAGCCGCGATGTCATCACAAACTTTTAATGAATTTAACGATTTTCAGTTTTGTCCGTAATCTGTTTTCCCGTCAAATGTCATCTCAGAGAGATACATTTATAAAACTTATTTCCACTTTAATTTATTTGACCGTAACCGGTTTCAGCTTGTTAAAACGACCTGCAGACTGATACAATATATTCTTAATCTACACGGAGAAAAATGTTATTCGATCATTTTAATAGTAAAAACGGTTAAAAACGAGATTGAAGTTCTAACGAACAAATTAACATGGTTTCAATGTTTATTGGCGGGAACATGTAAGAATAATTTGTTGGTATACGTAATTTCGTACGTATACTAACAAATTATTCTTACATTTTCTCGCCAATCAACATTGAAACACTGTTTATTTGTTCGTAAGAACTTCAGTCCCGTTTTTAAGCGTTTTTAATATTAAAAAGATCGTTGTTTCGAATAACATTTTTCTCCGTGTACGGGTTTATATACATAACCTGAGAGGGTGGTCTACAAGGATCTTATTCAATTTAAATGGATTTTCTTACATGTGTTGCTAAGTCGTCTTTGACTGTACAACAAATATAAAAAAACTCATATAATTAAAAATTATCCTTGCATTTCACCCCTTTCCCACCTCCCTCGTATGTTACGTATGTAAACCGTAGATTTAGAATATTTTTTAGCAGTGTGGAGATTGCTGTAAAAAACTGAAACCGGTTAAGGTCAAATAAATTTAAGTGAAAATTAGTTTTATATTTGTTTTATTATATTATTATAATGAAATTCCACCACGAATTAGCCCATTGGCCTCAAAACCCGCGGTCCCTGCGGGTGTACAACGCAATGTCGTAAACTCCAACCACGCCGGGACGGCGCGGCGGGTCTAAAGTGTGTCGGCTTAACCTTTCCCTTACTGTGCTGAAAAAATCCGCGCGTTCCGGTGCTGTGTAATCACTACACAAGTAGAAATGGTCGATTTAAAAGCACAAAAAAATGAATATTCATAGCAAATCGCTATATTTCATTATAGTTGAAGTCAAAAATGATAATAATTGATGTTAAATTGCTGAAAACATGAAAAAAACATCGGTAGCTCAAAGAAACGATGCTCATACAACATGCGAAGAGACCACTCTGAATGAATGCCGGGCGGCGACTGGCGGCGTCGTCCGCGGTCCGTGGGAGAAGCCGAAGGAACAAACACGATTGACGACTAACCAGTAACCACACGGTTCTCTTTCTCACGCTCACTTATATCGAAGTGGGTGAGAGTGAGACGTGCATAGTGTCGCATTAGCCGCACGCTTCACGCATTTGCACATCTCACCCGCAGTACTGATCATACGCCAGACGTTTGATTGTATTGGTGAATTTGTTTTCGATTCTCACAAAATACCTCTTATGTGCCCGAAAGGTACTGATTATTATTATTTTAATATTTTTATTTAATGTGTAACTGTATGACGGAGGATTACCTAAAATATGAACCCAGAATTTTCCATATTTACGGAGATATTAAAGGTGCAAGAAGCAATGTGTAGTAGATACACATCGCAGGCAAGGGAGGGTTAAAAACGACAAATTGACATTTATGCGTAACATCTGTTTTTTATATTTTAAATGCCAAAAGGTCTATAGATATTCAAGTATTAATTTCGTAGTCTTGGCAATAATACGTTAGTAAAATTTATTTACCTGATAATGAATGTTTGTTAGCGAACTGTTTCATTGTGAGTTCGTCAAAATGGCGAGTGATTCTGCACTCAATAAGCTTGCCCAGAAAACGCGTTGTAAGCGGCTCACATTAACTCTGAATCTGACGATTATAACTTCAGTGACCTTGTGGTTTCATCAGATTCGGAGACTGAGGATGAGGAATCCTCCGAGAAGATGGTAGAAGTTTTGGATATTTCGACGAGTGAAGCTGATCCGACGTCTTCTGTGCCCCCAGCTAAATGCCGTAAAACTACCAATCCTGAAGAATGGGAATGGAATTGATCTCCAAACATCACTTGGATTCCATTTAACGGAAGTCCAGGAATAAGGAGAAGCACCTTGAATGAATTGGAAGAGGACAAGCCAGCCAATTCTTCACTGCGGCATTTTGGACCGTGCTGGGAATGCAATTCCTGGTGGACCTCCATATCCCTGATTGCTTCGAGGACTATCATACATTTTTTTAAGTTATTATATATATAAAAAAACGTTAAAAAAAAATTATGCCAATGCATTTTTTTAAAACTTAATTTTTTTTTTTTTTTTTAATTCTCTTTTTTAAAAAATAATTTTTATATTCACGTTTAATCATGTTATAGTATTTTTTTAACACAAATAATTTTTTTTAATATATCTTGATTCAATACACAAATAAATGTAAAAAAGTATAACGTTTAAACATGTAGTTAAAAAGTTATATTAGATTTACTACACCACTAAAGATGTAACACTTTTGGTACAAAATTAATTCAGATGTGAAGGACAATTTTTTTAGTTTAACAATTCGGAGGCCAATGGGTTAACAGTTTAAAAAATAGAAATATTAAGATGATAGACTTCGCTTTTCGGCCCATACAAAAAGGACGCCCGGGAAAAAACACTTTTCTACATCGAAAATTGCACAAAATGAAAATATATATTTTTTTACTGCCTTCTAGAGGGTGAAAACTATGTCGGTATGTTTTCGAATTTTCGATGCGTTTCGTGTTAACGTAAACATTCACTGTCAAACATGTACGATTTATCAAAAAATATTATTTAAGGAAAAAGTGCTGCTAACTCAACTCTCATAAAGAATTATAAAATTATAAAAAGCTACCGACGTAGCTTCTTCTTTCTAAAAAATATATATTTTTTTAAATTTCAATTTCGTGAAAGTTTCGGTGTAGAAAAGTGTATTCTCCATAAACCCCTTTTCGAGCGATTTCTGTAGGTAAATTTGAGCGTTGTCTCATTCGCACATTTCGCATTCGCATGTATTGTAAGTGTGCGTGAGCTTATTGTGAGCGGGACAGAATGACAGACGCGGGTGTTCCGCGTGTGGTTCAAAGTCTAGCCTCTTAAGAGACACATTGTTTGGTACAGAGTCGAAATGAGAAGACAAATAATATGAGAATCATAGATGATAGTAACAATGGAGATGAACCATTACTGGTATAAAACCTCTAATACATGACTCACCGAGGCCGAGGGACTCGACCGCCTGGGTCTTCACCGCCACGTAAACTCTTGTCCTCCATCAATATGGGATTAATTTGTTATAAACTCCATCCATACGAAATCAATTTGGAAGGCGGGTATCGGTCCCGCGGAACCATTTATTGGATAACCAACAGCCCTACGTTCGCTACGTTTGGTAAATTAGCAGTCCGGGTTCATGGGCTTAGGTTTTTCTATATCTTGGCGGCGGATGTTTTTGCCCACCTACTGGGCGGCGGGCCAAATTAGTTAATCTACTATGAAAATATAATGAAATATGAGATAAAAAATTAAAGCATTGCAAAAAGGGGGTTTTATAAGATAATTTTTTAAATTTATATTCGACAAATTTGTGTTCCCAGTTAAATCATTCATTTTAAGTAAAATTTAAAACCATCAAAATGCGGCGGCATGTATCTTTTCTCGTGAGGTTTTTTCAATATGGATGAGTGTTTCAGGCTAATAATTATTGCTTATAATAATTGTCATTATGCATAAAAAATCTCGTCTTAAACATTAGTTTATCAATATAAAAACAATAATTGCCTTTTTTAATAATTTTAGGTTTTTTGTTTATATTTCATTATTTTTAAATGGAAGTTAGATAAATATATATTTTTTAAATATATTTGATTGACTCACAATAATTGCCAAAGTTAGCTCAATCATAAAAAATGGTTTTCTTTAATATCTATAGTAGATATTTTCCATATCTTTTGATCAAAAAATAATTTTTCAAATCAGTTAAATATTTTGATCAAATCCAAAACTAAGTTTTGTACGAAAAGTTGCTCCCACAGCCGTTGTGCCCATACAATGTGGTCCACCGAATTTAGGTAGGTATTGTGGTCAACGAATGCCCACTCCACTCATTGCCCACAGGGATTGATGAGGTCTACAGAGCGACTCCTGAGACTCTAGATTGGCTCGCAGCCCTAGATGTCCCCCCTGACCACTCCTCTGACCATAATAATAAAGAAGAACTATGAATCGTTGACGCATACTGCTTCAAATTGCATTGCTTTGATATTCTGAGCAGTCTGATCGTAGCTAGGCGACAGTCGGCACGTTTCTTTGCCACATCTTCCCCTGTTTCTACTGTATATGGTTAGAATGAACAAATTGTATGAAAAGTTACAGTTAAGTCTCTGAATAATAAATTATAATGTGGCCGAAGAAAGGTTCTTTATTTATATCTTTTTCTTTTCATTCAATTTCTATTAGTGATCGGTGGCAAAGTAGAGCGGAAGATACAAGGATTGCCTTTACACGCCTATTCACAACATATCTTAGTTGGGGATGCCATAGTGCCACTTGCTCCAGACAGCAGCTGGTAATCTTGTGTGGCATAAAAAATAAATGTTGATAAGACTAATCTTATTTAAAAAGTAGCCTTTAGCCATGAAACTTTTTTTCTCGATTTTCAAATGTAAGAATTTAGCTTAAGAGGGTATTACCAGAGAATACCGGTAATTAGTAATTAGTCCTTTTTAAATAAAATTCTAGACGTATTGACTCATTTTTACAAAAAAACATAAATTGGTTTTGAAGTAATGTTATTTATCTGGTACTCGCAGTTTTAAAATTTTGAAAAAGTTTATTTGTAATATATTTATCATCGTGCGTTTTGAGCATTTTTTATCGCTTACTTGAATGTGGGTATAAATTAAAGCAAGTTTTGAATGAAATAAATCGATCTTTCTCATTGGAACCTCCCTGTACAGTTGCAAGCATTTTTAAACTTTTATTCTCAGCCGCTGGTCAATCGCTCGGTGAATGTCAAAAGAATTCATAATCTACGCTTTCGTAGATGGCGCGCATATAGTATTTTTATTTATAAACGTTTTTTATAAGTTAAACTTTGAAATATTAAGAACAAATTATTGTTCGCGGAAGTACACAAGCAAAATGAATATTAATAAATCGTTTTGTCAATTGAAAAACTCAAATCTTTCAAGTAAGGCTAACAAATATATTATTGGATTGAATCACCGATGAAATATTGTAAGTATTTGTTAGCCTTTCTTGAAAGATTTGAGTTTTTTAATTGACAAAACTATTTATCAATATTCATATTGCTTGTGTACTTCCGCAAACAATATATATTTTTTTTATATTTCAAAGCATAACTTGTAAAAACCGTTTATAAGTAAAAAATACTATACGCGCGCCATCTACGAAAGCGTAGAATATGAATTCTTATGACATTAACCTTAACCTATTCTTCTTCTTCTTCGATGGCGCTACAGCCCATATCGAGCTTTGGCCTCCCGCAACATTCGCCTCCAACTCCTCCTGTCCTCAGCGGCTGACTTCCAGTTTGTTATCTGGAGAAGCCGTTCTGCATCCCCTCTTACTTCGTCTTCCCACTTTTCTCTTTCCACCTGGGTGTCCAGCCATAATTCTTTTTGGGACGCGTGTGTCCGGCATTCTCTGTACATGTCCAGCCCATCTCAACCTGAGGAGTCTCATATGGGCTGAAATATTGGGGGCCTGATATATATCATACAGTTCTTTGTTGTGCCGGATGCGCCACTGTTCCCCCTCTTTCACGGGTCCACATATTCTTCTTAACACTTTTCTTTCAAAAGTATCCAGCATTTCAGCCATCTTTGCCGTCAATGTCAGCGCCTCACATCCATATTCCAATACAGTGCCAATGCCAATACATATGCCAATAACCTTAACCTATTAGCGTTATTATTTATAATTTAACCCAATATTGTAGAACATAATTAAAGTGTATGAGGATCTCATTTTCTACTGTGACTCATTTACATGAATATTATTATTTTTAATTTGACTGCTTCAGTACCTACCTACCTGCTTATGAGCACGTCTGGTGTCCATATATGCTTACACGTGAACGAAAAAATATATACTGAGGTATCAATGGTGTTTATAATTTAAAGTGCAAGTTATGACGCATTCGTTAAAACTAGCTTAGCAATATTATTATAATTAATAAATAGTAGTTATGTGAACAGTAGACTTCGCGTCCAAAAAAATATGCCTCTAATTTTCTTTCATTTGATAAATCAACACCTATACTTCCACTGAAATCATAAGATCGGTAAGTAGGTCTGCTTCAATGTATACTTTTTTTAATTATAAACCCATTCATTAAGGTAATATATATATATATATGAATTTTAACGAACATCAATATAACGGATATTCTGAAATAGCAGCAGGCTTCGCAAAATATTTTGAATCAGTATTTAGCGACAGTATTCCCAAACTTGATATTTCCTCTATAGCTTCTTCGTCACACAATGCTTTACCTATACAAATTCACGAAATTAGCGATGTCGATATTGTTGCCGCTTTTCACAAGCTAAAACCTAAATACTCTGTCGGCCCAGATTTTATACCACCCATCACACTAAAAAAATATTCAAACTATTTTATTCAACCTCTAAAGCACATTTTTAACCTTTCAATTCGTAATAATATCTTTCCTGAAAAATGGAAAGTAACGAAAGTCACGCCTATACACAAAAAAGGCAAAAAGTCGGCAATCGATAATTATAGACCTGTAGCTGTCTTATCAGCACCCGCAAAACTCTTGGAAACCATAATTTATTCACAAATATATAATCAAACAAAACATTCACTCAACGAGAATCAGCACGGATTTCGCCCTACTCTATCACCCTCAACAAACCTAATGAATCTTACTACATATATCAATAAATCTTTTGAAAATTTTGTACATGTCGATGTGATTTATACAGACTTCGAGAAAGCATTTGACAAAGTCGACCATGATATTTTATTAAAAAAATTGAGTGACATCGGATTCTCTCAGAATTTTCTCGCTTTCGTAGCTAGCTACTTACTCAATCGTCGTCAGTATGTCAGTTACGGACACCAATTTTCTCACGAATACAAAACCAACTCCGGGATCCCCCAGGGATCAAATTTAGGACCCCTCCTCTTTATTTTATTCATTAATGATATAGGCAAGACCATTAACCGCTCAAAATATCTCCTCTTCGCTGATGATATCAAACTTTTCAGAGCTATTAAAAGTTACATAGATTCCATTATTCTACAGAATGATCTTGATTCTCTTGTCAAATGGTCGGAACTGAACAAATTACCCTTCAGCATCCAGAAGTGCAATGTCGTTACATTTACAAGATCCAAAAATACATTTCTATTCCCCTACCAGATTAATAAAAATATATTAACACGGAAAAATGAGATTAGAGACCTTGGCGTGATTTTTTAAGCAAATCTCTCTTTCAAATCCCACATATTTGACATTGTCTCCCGCGCCAACAAAATGCTTGGATTTGTTCTTCGTAATGCGAGATCATTTACTAATGGAATTGCAATACGTCGAACATATGAAGCACTTGGTCGTAGCATCCTGGAATATAGTTCCATTATTTGGGCCCCTTCTGAACAAAACCATATCCTAGAAATAGAAAAAGTACAAAAAAGATTTTTGCGTTACCTGTATATGAGGGAATATACGTACTATCCATTCCTTTATCCATCCTTGTTCTTAACAGGGATGCTCGATTTCAACACCTTAGAAGCCCGCAGAAAAATATTTTTAGGTAAACACTTTTTTAAGCTAATCTCTGGTATCATACTCAATCCGCCTATATTAAAAGAGGTTAATTTTTACGTCCCTAACAAGTATACTCGTGGTAAATCACATGCACTTTTTTATGCTCCGAAAGTGAGGACTTCTGCCTATCAGAACGCGCCAATAAACAGAGCGACTCAACTGCTTAACGATTCTGCATTGACCATCGACATTTTCAATGTCACTTACAGACAGTTCAGCAACTATCTTTTAGCAAATGTCACTAAGTAGTAAAACTGCCCTTGTGTACTTTGTAATTTATAATCTTCTCTATGATATATTGGTGTATAACTGTTTTATAGAGAACATGAAAAAATAAATAAATAAATATATATATATATATATTTTTTTTTTTTTAAATTTCAAATAAGGCATTATAAAGCATGTCCAAAGAAACGTCATTTTCTCCATGACAATTTATTTTTCATCTTTCTTCAGGCAGATAGGTTCCATAATATTTTTAAAAAATTAAGAAAGTCCAAATAATTACGACGATTTTTCATATGCAAAAATAATTTTTAATGAACCATTAAAATGGTTATCATATCATACAATTTCATTATACCGAGGGGCGGGGGAGGGGGGGGTGGTCAATAAAAATCTCACGTCAAATTTAAGAGAGTATATATTAGAGATAATAATTTATAGAGATAATAATTTATAGAGATAATATATTTATATTTATAGAGATAATAATTTTTTTAAATTGTTTCTTTTCTTTTGAAGTACCTACCTAAAAAATATTAATTTTTTTCACTTCTTGTGAAGTGTCCTATTTTGCCCGCTGAAAAAATGGCTATTAAGAAAAACATTTATTTCGAGAGTATGAAAAAATGTCACTTGAGAGGTGGGTCCAACAAAATCTCACTTATTCTCACTAAAGAGGGGGGGGGGGGACCTAAAAAAAACAGCTCATGTAATTAATGTATTTTTTCCTATAAATGAATTTACAGACAGACGACTTTGCTTATATGCTCAGTCAATAATGAAAAACTTTCAACAGGACAAAAATAACTCAATAAATCATTAACCTCTTGAATGTCGGGATGACAGTTAGAGGTTAAGGCCGTATTTCATAGAAAATTAATATCAGCGCATTCCGAGGAGCTACAGTGCTCAAATAAAAAGCAAAATCTGGGATGATATTGGCGCAAGCGGTTCTGACATTGTCCTTGTACAGTTTCTGTATAAATAAGGGTTAAAATAGCATTTCATTTTTTAACCTCTCAGTTGTCACCCGCCCGCAGGCGGGCATACTACAGATGACTCGTTAATGGATATTTATCCTTCAGTCTGCTTAAATGTAGTAATTACAATTAGTAGTCAATATAAGTGCTTTCATTAATAGCGACAGAAATTTCGAAAAAGACCTATACTAAAAATTAAAATTAAAAAATCGGCAGTAAAATGTGTACTTTTTTGGTGTGTTTGCATTTAAATCTTAGATCTTTGATTGAAACACAGAATTCAAAGAAGTATTTGGTCGCTGGTTAATAATAATAATAATAATAATAAATATGCAAATAGTTGACTGGTTTGGTTTGTGTACATAAGATGTTAAAATATGTATACAGTAGAAGCCACTGCATGTGCATTTGGCAATAATTTACAGTGGAATTTATTAGACGATGGCAAACAATATATGTATTTCGTTTATTACATTTCAGAATTCTGCTTTTTCAAATCAGTTGTGATTTTTTGTCAAATGAACTATATTTGTCTCTTTAATTGTGACTTTCAATGTTAAAGTTGATAACATTCATTCATATATCTAACAATCACTCTAAACAAACAGATTTCGATCTTTAGGAAATAGGAATGTTAATTAATCATACCTATTAATCATAAAAACATATAGGAATGCAGTCCCGAGGCCCTATAGCACACCCGATCGATAACGATCGATAGGATAACTATCGGCAACTTCTCATCGTTTCCTAGCATGATTACAGATCCTTAGCGAATACGTTACAGTTCACTATGACTAAGTGTCCTTAACATATTCGACGTCAACTGTTGTTTTTACTTTAGCGATGTGCAGTTGTCCTAGGGAACGATGAGAAGTTACCGTTAGTTATCATATCGATTGTTATCGATCGAGTGTGCTAGGGCCTCTGGTTCTACGGGTATTTCAATGAATTAACGTCAATGATCCCTTCGGCAGTTGGGAAACAGGATAAACGCGCCGCGCCCTACATTTATACACGGTTGACAATTTTGTCGTATGAGTACGGTTCGCTTCTAAGACTTTTCCTTGTGTTCAATACTCTGCTAAAAAAAGATTTGCGTATCTCCGATTTCCATCTGCTACGAGATGGGTTTACTCTTCCTTTCCTCAAAAAGACCCTCCTCACATCATCTCCAAAGATGACGTACGCCCTGTGAGAAAAAAAATCTTTCAATGCCTCATATGAATGTTTATTTAAATAAACAAGGAAAATGTTCGTCTTTCACTAATTTTTCTTTAAGAAAACATACTCGTATCGCGTGAAATGTTGCTGGTTCGAGGTTTAAGAAACTGGAATTTCGAATAATTACCATCTCGATTAGTTTGGAGGATATATTGGATTTTTTGGATACTTTGAGATGATTTTGTGTGGATACAAATTAGTATAGAAGCGCATGTTCATCCGAACACGTTACTCACTTGGATGAATTGCTTGCATACAACATAATTCAAACATCCAATACGACTTCAAAATAAAAAAATTAAAAAAAGTAAAATTAAAAATCTCGTTTGTGGCAGTGTTTACAAATCTTTCAGATCTTAATAGTCATTTCTTTTCCAACTTTTTTTTCCTAATCTCCTTTCCTTCCTGATTCCCTTCAGCCTCACAACATACATGGTGGCAGACGGTTGGGAGCAATTGGGACTCTTGTGCCAAATATAAGTTAAAAAATAAGTCGAAAAAAAATAAATACAAAAAATTTAAAAGTTTTTTTTTTATCTGCAATAAAATCGTTGAAAAAATGCCCGGTTTATCAGAATTTTCCTCTTCTCGGAATACGACAAATATCATTAGTTTATCTCTGGGTAGAAAATGTTGAGGCGGACAAAAAGTTTCAGAGAAAATTCAAAAACAAATTGAAGAGACGCTTGTTCCTCTTGGCTTTGATCTCCGCAGATTCCGAGGTGAAAGCCCTCTGACTCAATAATTATTATTTCGGCAATTGAATTTGCAGAATTTTCCCAGAACTTGTTAAGAGTGGACCATTTTTTTAAAACTGGATACGCATTAGAAAAAATCCCATATAAAAAAATACGAGTGTGCTTTAGACCACATTTTTACTGAGTTCGCACACTCCAAACGAAAATTTGATTAATTTTATTATGGGAATTACGCTTAGAATGGGATTGTTGATTTAATTCTTACAAAGTTTAAAATAAATGCCAGCACCCATTCCAATGTCATTACTATGTATTTGATCACTGTTGTTACGATTAGATGATGAGGAATGAACCTCAAAATTAATTAAAATTTATTATCGTCCTCAGTAACGTTCGTATTGCCCGATATTTCACTTTTCGTAACGCTGTAATTTCCGTAACGCATTCGCCAGATTACCTTTCAAGTCAAGCGTGCGTAAAGAAGTATTTACTTAATAATTGTTTACGGTAAAAGCTTGTACCTTTGCAAAACTTGAGTTTTTTGTTGACATCATAGATAAAAGAAACAATGGGAGATATGGCATGGAAAGGTGCCGACTGCACGGACTATCAAAGCGGCAGTACCAATGCAGGTAGCAACAAAGGACGATGCTGTGCGTAGATATTATTTCAGGGGTTACATGACAACTCAACAAAGTGGCATTTCAACACTCCTTTAAAAAGTTATTAAAAGCGATGACAAAAAATAGCCCATGAACTAACCTAAGGCAACCTATTAAACCGAGTTTTTTTTCATCACTTTTAACGACTTTTCAAAGGAGTGATGAAGTTGCACATTGTTGAGTTATCCACGACGGTTACCATTTTACGGTGGTATGTTGACCGATGTTAGCGACACTTTTGTGCGTGTGTTTCAAACTATATAATAATGGTTCTTGGCCCGTCTCCCTTGTTTCTGTTATCTATGGTTTGTTCCGTAATACGAAAAAAATGTTGAATTTCGGGCGAAAAATAAAACTAATAAATAATGTAAATAACAACGACCTTTCTTGGAATTCCAAAAATAAAGCCTTTTAACCAACTAAATGCGTTAAGGATACAGTATTATGTTAACAGCTCAATTTCCGAGTCTTAAAAATATGTGAATCACGTTTTCGTGCCAAGTTTTAGGGATTTTTATAAGATGATGGATAAATAGTTTAACATGTCTTTGCAAAAATCTGTCATTTTTCGCAATTTACTTCCTAGTATTACAACACAATTTATTTTTAACGAAGTTTTTTTTAATTTTTTATTTATTTAATATCCACGGTATAAATATACCATAAACAATGATTACATGTCACAGTTAAAATCATAAGAAGATAGTAGAAATAATACAAATTAAAAAAAACCATTAATTGTGGCATTTGATTATGAAATGACATCAGAGAGTAAATACGTAAGTAAGTAAGAGATACAAGTACAATGAGATAGAATTACATAAATAAAATTAATATTGATTGAAAAGATTTGATATTATCGCCCTCTTGTAGGTACCTACCTTCCGTGCAGTAAAATAGGTTTTGTTCTATTTTATTTTATTAGCAACAAGTAAGAAATAGAAAAAAACAAATAGAAAACAAAAAAAAGTTGATTGCTATTAAATCAATTATATTCTGTTAATTTTTTAAGATTGTTTTTTTTAAAGATATCATTACAAAAGAATACACCGTAGCATATAACGAATCTAATGTATACTCGAGCTCAACACTATTGAAGTATCCAAGGTTCAATAGTGTTGAGCTCGAGTATACATTAAAAATTCATCCGGCCGTGTTAAGGATTCTAAAATATACACGACCGCAACACTTTTTTGGGGTATAGATTCAATTAGAGACTCCATACTGCTATGCTTTAAAGTATACCCGTTAATTGTCTCTCGACTTTTAATTACGCTAACGAGTGGAGAGACATAGGGACGTTTAGTTTTATAATATCTATCCTAATCTAACCTACACTTCCATCCCTCCCCTCCCTTACCTAACCTAACCTATCCTTCCATTTACATAATTATGTATATTTACATACATTGGTTAGTGTTTTAAGTGAGAAATTTTTTAAGGTTCGTTAAAAATAAATTGGGATTTTGACACTCAGGGAGTTGGTATTTCGGATTTGGTCCGAACACCATCTGTCTAGTTAGAAACCGCTCACAATTTTTCCAGGGTGAAGTAGCCACATCGTAGTTTGCTACTATGAAAATTTCAGTTTTATGATAAATCACAATATTATAGGTGCGTCTTAATTTTTAAACACAGGCATGTCATCGCTGGGGTTTCAAACGTGTAACCTCATTATTTAGGTTTCAATTCTCCGCCACAACTTTGTCAGGGTCGTCTACAACATAGCCCAGACCTCTGTGTCCTCTGCGACACCTAGACATAATAAAAGTAAACATATTTTATTATCTTAAAAGGTTTCTAGAAATCCTCCGGGTATTTTTAACCACAAAACAAGGGCAAATTTAGCCATTCGGGATTCTAATCACGTGATAAAATGAACCTCCTAAGTAAAATAGAAAAAAGGACCTACAAATGGATATCACTTTTGAAAATAAAGACCGTAGAAGATACTTATACATTTATTACAAACCGTAAAAAATAAGTGTTACAAATAAAACTTAATTTTGATAATATTTGTTTATTGAAACTTTAAAGTCAAGTATCAGGAATAATGCTTACGATTACTACCTACATTAAGAGCGATTGACCAGCGGCTGAGAATAAAAGTTTAAAAATGCTTGCAACTGTACAGTGAGGTTCCAATGAGAAGGTCGATTATTTCCAGTATCAAATTTTTTAAATTAAAAAAATTATATCGATTAATTTAATTCAAAACTTGCTTTAATATATACCTACCTACATCCAAGTAAGCAATAAAAATGCTCAAAACGCACGATGATAAGTTATTAAATATCGTGTACTTCTTGTAAGTATTTTTTGATCATAAGTAGGATGATTTTTCACTAAACAAAAATAAAATAAGTGTGTAAAAAAATCTGAAATATTTTAGTAGAGTTACAGTTACAGTTAGTATACCTTAAAAAAATAGAAAAACTGAGGTATTTTCGTCACAAAACACGTTCTCGGATTTATTTTTTAATGATTTTAATTAGATTTTTGATAGCCGCTCGGGCACATAAGCTTTTTTTCACGACTATTTAACGTAGGTAGGCATAGGAATGACGTATGCCCCGGACCTGAAACTAAAATAAAAATGCTGAAAACTGTGTTGACTAGATTATGTATTGATTTATTTTGTTGTATGATTATATGATTTGAAATTTGTGTTGTTTAATAGAATCTATCGTTTGAAAATTGAACAAATCTGCCAAAGAAGACTGGTATTTATGGTTTTATTAAAAACGATGAAATTATCAAAATTGGACCACTTTTACCAAAATGCGTACCAATTCACCAAAATATACCTACTGATATTATTGAGTATAATTCTTGCATCTCTTGCAAACCCATGTTTTGTTTTCAAGTAGATACGAGTAGGTAGTAATTAAAAGTTAATATCAAACTCTGCGGATCTCCGATATCTAATAACTAATAAAATAATAAAAAAAAACTTTTAAGAATTCGCTTACCGTTCATGTCATTTAACGTTTGGTCCCAAGAGTATGTGGGGGAACAAGTTTCGCCTCTGCCGGTAAAACTTTCAATGAAACATTGACATCCAATAAACATCAACTTGAAGGCTTTGTACGATTCGAACACAGGACCTACATAAATCGTATCGATTTTTTACAATTCACACACAAATCGAGAAATTCAATCCATCCATGAAAAAAAGATTATAAAAACAATTTCGCTGAACAAAAGACGCAAAAGTTTTGTGTTAGATTTTTGGAAACTTTTGATTGCGATAGAGGAACATGGAACACGATTTTCCTTTGTTTTCTGTTTAGTATTATATTTTCTTTAGCCTGTCACATCTATTTCAAACTTGAATCTTTTTAGCATTCACAGCAGATAGGCGAAAATCTCAGTTGGTTGGACGATATTGCCATTTAGGCAGCCAACACACTTTTGCTTTATTTTACTGTTTCCTAAATTGTGAACATAAATACTTCAGATACTATGTCATATTTTTATAGCAGAATAAATGATTGAGTAAAAACTGTAATATTTAATCGTTGAAAAATGAGAAAAAGATTCGGTTGCAACTAGGAGCCCAGGACCTCAGGGGCTTTGCTATAACCACAGAGATCTGACCCTATCCCATTCGGTCTAAAAATTATTTCGGTCGGCGAATGCTGCCAAATGACGTAATGATAATTTTCCAATCGCTTATTATATTATATATGGAAGTTATTTTACGTAACCAGTTCAACAACGAATGACAACAGAACCAGAAAATTTCCCCTAATAAGTTGGTCGAATCCAGTATTTACCTACTTGGAAGAATACATATTATTAATTCATTGATTATATAATGTTTAAGACAAGATATTATGCATAGCACAAAGGGTAAAAATTATTATAAGCAATAATTATCAGCCTAAAAGGTGAAAAAAATGTAATAAGCATTAGTTGTTGAATTAAACACTAGTATATATTGAATCATTTGGCGGGTAAAAGGTAGCCCGCCGTAGCTCAGTGGATTAAGAGGACCTGACCGGACATCAGAAGGGCGCGGGTTCGACGTCGGCGGCATGCATCTTTTCTCGGAAGATTGTTTCAATGTGGATGAGTTTTTCAGGCTGATAATTATTTTTTATAATAATTATTATAATTCATTTCCAAGTACACCTGACTCTGTAATTCGCAAGCAGTTTCGGATGCAAAATTTCTTATGTTTTTAAACGAATCTAGTAGTAACCCCTTCCTTTTTGATGGCTGAACAATACCATCCCTAAATTTGATAGAAATCAACATCTCCAACAAGTTCACGTTTTGGAACAGGGTGGTTGGTGTATGAATATTTACGAGTATTTAATCACGGGCTGCTCTTTGCGATAAGAATGATGATCGGACGAATTAAGCCAGTGTTATGAACGTAATTATATAGTATAATGAATCCGATACCAACCGCAGGATTAAGCATCTGGGCCAACGATCAGCCCCTTTGGCGATCGTAAAGTAGATTAGATAGGGATGCTATTATATGGTTTATGGCGTCATTTTAATTTTAAACGACAAATGAGAGGGATTTTGAAAGCTTTGCCGAGAAGCAAGAAAATTTTGATAAATTGATTGATATTATTTAAGTTTGTTATTTTGTATCGTATAAAGCAGGGGTGTTAAGGATATTCGCATCCGCATCCACAAATGCGGAAAATTCGCATTAATTCAGACAACTTCATCCGCATCCGCATTAATTAATGCGGAGTTTTTACGGATGCGGATTCATATCTGAAACAAGTAACTTCATGTAAAGAAAGTGGTCGGGGCCAGAGTGGTGTGTGCTTCGCGCTTGTTTGCTATCTTCGTTGAACGAAGATAGCAACTAGCACGAAGTTTGTTATTATTGGGTACCATTTCAGACGTCTGAACACAACCCACTGATATTTCCGCTATAAGAAACCACACAGTAATTACCAAAATAATCAAAATGATAATATATTATAATACAAGCTTCTGCCCGCGACTTCGTCTGAATGGGATTAGTACTTCGAGTAATCTATTTTCTTTTCCTAGGTCCCATCTACGTTTATACCAAAATTCTTAACCTATTTATTTAAAATATCTTGATGCGATAAAGTATTAGGCGAGTACTTAAAATAAATTCACTAATTTATATATTTTTAATAATAGAATTTTGGTTTAACAATCATTGTTTTGCAAAACGTCATTCTCAAATTTTAGCGTTTTCTATTAAACTATAATTATTATTTTCAATATATTGAAAATAAATAGCTAGCTTTATAAATTATAGCCTATATGTTATTCTGATGTACGGGCTATATTATTGTAAAGTTTCATTAAAATCCATTTATTAAAGTTCGATTTAAAGAGTAACAAACATACATATATCCATACAAATTTTCGCGTTTATAATATTAGTAAGATTGGAAATCATAAAAATAAAAAACTTTTTTAATAATAATAATAATAATTGGATAATTTGTAGAGCGCCGTTTTTGTGAGAAATCACCTCAAGGTCGAATTAAGACCAAATGTTCTGGTCACGTCAAAGTAGCAATAACTTCTGAAAAAAAATTTCAAATAACTCTACTAATATGTTCTACAACTGCCAGTTTTAGTTCAGGTCTGAAAGGGTTAAAAAGACCCTCCACACATCATCAGACGTAAGAAAGGAGCACAGGACCTCTAAATGTCCCAATTCTATCCTGCCGTGAAATGTCCTGACGTTTGACATCTCGGATATTTCCGTTTGGAATCTCTGCAGTGATCAATTTGGCAGTAGATATGTTTGAAATACTTCCCAGTTTGGTCTGCCTACCCTTTATCAATCACAGTTATATTTTCTGCGCGAATGCGATCGGGAACCCGTTTGAAGAATAAAAAGGGATTTTCTAACTAAAGCGTTATTGATGATTCGTTGCTTGAATTGAACCCAGAAATGTGTCCACAACTTTCCTATACGCGATTGATGTAATCAATTACGTTTTTTTATCAGTTAAAGTTGAAGTGTTTCTATTACGACCACATTTATAAAATATCTACTGTCGCAGAACAGGTGTTTTTAACCACAGAGATTTTTTTTAAACATTGTTTTTTAAATTGTGTTTTATTACCCCTAGTGCTAACAACCACAGAGGTTTTTAGATTGATTGTCCAGAGCTTCATTTATTTGACGAAGCTCTGGACGATCGAGCTGTCAGGCGAGCATGACACTTTGAAATGAAGAAATTTGTTCTTTAATTAAATTCGCTCTATTTTCATCTAGATGGATTGATTTTGTGGCATATTTAGCAAGTAAAAGACGTATGACGAGAAAGTATCCCACCGTCACCCTCCATTAACTCCCTATTACAGCACTTAACCTCGCACAAAGCCTTCGCAATATTCTTCTCGTGTCTTTGCCAAACTTTGCAAAATGAATTTCCTCTCGGGAAAATTATTATTTTTAACAATTATTATTATTTTGTAAGTTCCAGCAGACAAAATGTCTGAAGGCAACTTCAAAACAATCTATCATTCGCATTATTATGGAAGTTTTATTTGATTTTCATATTTTTAAAGGACGGAATTTCGTGAATGATTTTCGGAATGATTTTCATATTTTTAAAGGATGTTTCAAGAATTCGTAATATTATAAATTGTAATTTAAAATTTAAAAAAAAAATCCAGACAAGTTTCTTTGTTAATAATTGAAGGAGAACTTTTGGTTGCTGCTTAAACAAATTGTTGGTTTTTATTTTTAAAAATTACAAATTAAAAAAAAAAAAACAAAAAAAAGACAAATATTCTTGCATTACGAATAATCTAACAATATTTGAATTCCTCTAGCTGCTATCATTGAAAACGGATGATATTTGTTTGTGCAATGATGGAGGACTAAAGGAGGACCTAGGAGAGGAATTAAATCCACTTAGCTGGCATCCGGACGCATTTTACTGGCATGATGGACGACTTAGCTAAAGTTTGTAGCTTTTGCTTGGTTAACACTGTTCATTTTTTCATTTCTTTTCATTATCATTTATTGATATTAAATCTTAATTTCTATTAAATTCTAATAAATCTTTTATTATAAAAAAAACTTTTTAAAATTTTTAAGACCTGTATTTTATTTTTATTTTTTGTTGTCTAAACATTTAAAACTTTTATTATAAGCAATAATTATTAGCCTAATTGAAATCTCATCCACATTGAAAAAATCTACCGAGAAAAGATACATGCCGCCGACGGGACTCGAACCCGTGTCTTTCTGATGTCCAGTCAACCGCTCTATCCACTGAGCTACGTCGGCTTATCTCTTACCCGCCAAATAATTCAATATATGCTAGTGTTTCATTCAAAAATTTCCTTATTTCATTTTTTTCACCTGCAAACTACCAACTGTATTTTATATGAGAAAGGTATTGTAAGTGCTTAATCTCCCACTAGGTGGCGTCAATAAATATTATGTCTACATTTTTTTGGTGAAATACTTTTAACTCGTCAAATATTATTTATTATTTTTTTATTGATAAACTAATGTTTAAGACAATTTTTTTTTATGCATAGCATAAAGGGTAACAATTATTATAAGCAATAATTATTGGCCTGAAACACTCATCCACATTTAAAAAAACTCCCGAGAAAAGATACATGCCGCCGACGGGACTCTTGTTACCCTTTGTGCTTTGCATAAAAATCTAGTCTTAAACATTAGTTTATCAATTAAAAAATAATAATTTAAAACTCTGCTGTCTCTATATCGTGCGGTAAATCACGTAAATTACATCACGTAAAAGTCTACTAGGGCGTTATTATTTAATAAATAAATAAATAGGCATCGTTCCAAACTTTCATCGATCTTCGGGGATTTAGGGAAGAAACCACAGACATATGAATATTCATAGACCAGAGAATCAGGGAGAGGGGTAAAAATCAACTGTAGCGGTGCGCAGAGGGATGAGTTGACTGTAACGATATGTGATTCGTTAGTACTTCAATATGACAGTATATAGGCATCACGCATTATAATATCACCATTTAGCTCTTAAAAGTAAAATCTGCTTTTGAATGAATAGACCTTTTTACATGGGAGCGCGAATTGTTCGCCCGGTTTGAACGAACTTGTGTAATCCATATAAAGTGAAGAAAGGTTCGCTTATTTTGAGAGTCGAATATTTTGTTACCGTGTTTAGTTAAGACACTTTTACAAATGTTTCATAATTTACTTATCCCAGTAAACAGCAACGTGCACACGACGGGACCGGGAATTTCGGTTGCTTACGCTTCGTGTCTCTCGGTGTGATAAAACCTAAGAGTATGGATATTAGAGAGATGGCATGTGAAGTGTGCCCGCGCGCTCCAAGTGTGCCTTTTCGAGAATTTTACCCAAACGGCTTATATTGGCTGCTGGTTTTTGGCCGTTTACGTTACGACATTTTTACGACAGCAGCCATTTTACATGGTGACAGCCAATGTCAGCCGTGTGGGTAGAATTCTCGAAAAGGCACACTTGGAGCGCTCGGGCACACTTCACATGCCGTCTCTCTAATATCCATACTCTTAGGATAAAACTGATCATATTATATGATGTGAATAAGCTTAAAATAAAGACAAATAATGTCTACATATGGAAGGTAATACAACAATTGGGTTTATACTCTTTTTCACTTCTATTTTTACATGTTTTAATAGCACAAGTTACCATTTTTGCCGTGTTATTTCGTAAAATGTACCGATAGAGCTCGACGCTAGTCCGCACAAGAATGATGACGTCACATTTTCTAGATTCACGCGAACCTATACGCCAGCCCGGCCGGTTCCATGGAACCCAGAATTAAGGAGGGGGAAATAATACGCTTTTATCACTTAGGGCAGGTCTATACATAATATGTCTATGGAAGAAACGCATTTCTCGTGAGAATTCATAAACCAATCGAGTTTTTCCGAACGTAAAACTTTAACGGTGGTATTTTATGTCGTCACAATACCGACTTCCAGTTTTATCCCAACAATGGACGTTTAAAGCCTTTTTTGGCCTTTGAACACGGAAATTAATTTACGTTTTTCAGCTCATCTTTTGCAGAAATATTTAGAACGATTTTTCAATTCAATCATCGAGTGTTGAAAATTTATTGGAATTCTTAATTGAATATTAAATCGAATTTTCATCATAACGTTATATGAATATTTAATGGATTCCCAAGTTCCAGCATTTAAACTTTCTTTAGTAACTATTATAATATCGAAAGTTTTAGATAAGTTGAGATATTAAATTTTATCGCAGATTTAAGTAATTAATTAAATAGTTTATTGGTTTTAGAAGGGGAGAAACCATTTGTTATCATCAAGTTTTTTTTTTTTAAATATAATACATTTTTTAGCGACCAAATATCCTGAAAACCATATCTTATTACTGTCATTAGTAATGAATACTCTAAAACAATATAATATTTCGTTCTAAGATAATCGAAACATTATTTTTTACAGGGATAAAATCTGAGAGTCGATTGATAAGGAAGTTAGAAGGGAAGCAATAATAAAATTTGAGACCCTAGAACTATTGTAAGCATGGACAGCATATCGCATTAAGAGGGTATTACCAGAGAATACCGAAAATTCGTCCTTTTTAAATCAAATTCTATACGTATTGACTCTTTTTTACCAAAAAACATAAATTGATTTTGAAAGATTGTTATTTTATCGATTGATTGATGATTGTTTTAAAATTTTGAAAACTTAGTTTATTTTTAATATTCTAAGGTTATACCGTGGTCGTTGGCAGATTTGTTCAATTTTCAAACGATAGATTCTATCATACAATAAAATAAATCAATACATAATCTAGTAAACACAGTGGTAAGATTTTAAATTTAGTTCAATTAAAATCATTAAAAAATAAATCTTAGAACGTGTTTTGTGACAAAAATACCTCAGTTTTTCTATTTATTTAAGGTCTAACAAACTAAAATATTTAAAAAAAATTTTACACACTTATTTTGTTTAGACATTATTGAAAAATCTATTTATGATCAAAAAATACTTACAAGAAGTACACGATATTTAATAGTTTTGAGCATTTTTATTGCTTACTTGAATGTAGGTATATATTAAAGCAAGTTTTGAATGAAATAAAACGATATTTTAGTTCAAAAATTTAATAGGGGAATAATCGATCTTTCTCATTGGAACCTCCCTGTACAGTTGCAAGCATTTTAAGACATTTATTCTCAGCCACTGGTCAATCGCTCTTAAAGCTGCTCGTAACATAGAAACAGTTAAACACATGATTAGTAGGAGAAATAATATCGCTTGACATTTACGACTTGCCCCTACTTAAAACAATCGCACACATTTTCAATTTTCAATTCGTTTAATAGTCACCTTGGCACTGGAAAATTGATGCCACGCCCACGGCGGGATTTAAATTGCATTCTTAGACTCCAACTGCATTTGTATTCGATGTTTTATTGCACCTTCACCACTGGCACGTGGACATTACATTATTTTATTAGGTAGACTTGCCTCAGGATTCCAATGATAGCCTAACGCACTAATATATCAATTTTGGAAGAGTCTGCTTTTAAACTCTAGCATATCCTTAGATACTTTGGGTCAATTGCTCGCCAAACTGAGAACTCGAACCTGAAGAAACTCTTGGAGAAAGAAAGGAACTGCAGAAGAAAATCAATGCTGTGTTGTTGGAGTAATCAAATAACAGAGGGGTCCGGAACGTCAATATCTGCGGCTCTCCAAGCACCTCTGGACTTCGGTGAGTGGACTGGTTCAACAAGGAAATTGGACTGGGAGTTGCGATCCCCAGTGATGAAGTCACGACTAAAGATTGAGGATTCCCTCTGTCATGCAAACAGAACGTAAGGCAAAAGCGTCATGCGCGAGTGGACGGAAGAAGTAGGATCCCCAGGAAAAGCACCAACGAATCAAACACTTGAGACGGCTCGACAAAGAGTTGATATAACAAAAGAGCATGCAAGAATGCGTGTCGAAACATAATTTTGTGAAGAAACGGTAATTTTTATATTCATCTTAATATCTGTTTCTAGTGTTCTACTGTTTCGCCAATGACGAGAACCTAAACAAACTATATATTATGACATATTACACTGATAACCTGATACCAAAAAAGTTATAACTTATAACTATAACATTATACTAGAAATTATTCAAAACACAGCTATGCGATGTATTTATACCAGGAAAAGGCAAATGTGTAAAAAAAATCAAATGACAGAAGAGCTAAATTGGATTCCAATTATTGTTTAGGTATTGTTTCTTTACATGATGAGTAATAATGCTTACAATTCAATTTTAAACCTCAAAAGGACAAGTTTTTGCTGAGGTTAAAAATTAAAAGTAATACGAATAACATAAAATAATACAAGTATTGAAAGAACAATATTGTGACATTAATGTTTTTTACAGATAATGGGTACCTAGTAAGCTGAAGGAAGCTAACACATTATAATGTAAACGTGGTTTGGTTTATTTATGATGTAAACATAAAAAGAGACCTCTAAAGTGTTAATTTTTGTACATCAAATTATGAATAACAAAATGCCCAAACAGTTTATTGATGAAAATATAAAAAAAATGATATGCATAGGTAATTATGAAATGAGAAATGTTACTAAAATTGGATTACCGCACGGAGAAAAATGTTATTCGAAAAACCGATCATTTTAATAGTAAAAACGGGACTGAAGTTCTTACGAACAAATTAACAGTGTTTCAATGTTTATTGGCGGGAAAATGTAAGAATAATTTGTTGGTATACGTACGATTCGTACGGTTTCTGTTAATTTGTTCGTAAGAACTTCAGTCCCGTTTTTAACCGTTTTTACTATAAAAATGATCGTTTTTTCGAATAAAATTTTTCTCCGTGTAGGATTATACACGTAGTTAGTTAGTTAATATACGTAGTATGTAGTTTTGAGGTGTCACAACGTTCTCCAGTTAAATAATTCCTTAGATTAGTGTCGTCTTTCGTCATTCGTTTCTAATGCACGGACGATTACGTAGTGTCTGGTTCTCTAGCTTTAGAATGACTTAAAGCATATATTAGGACGGACGTCTGGTCCAGTTAAATGTTCATTGTACACCTTACGATAATGTAAATAAAGCAACTAGTAATCTCCGTGCGTATATGAGAAAAATGTACAGAACCTCGGAGTATACGGAGGACTAAAAATGTGTAATGATATCCCTGAAAGAATGAACGAAGAATAGTTAGTTGCATATATAAAAATGTTATTCTTACATAATTTAAAAGTATAACATTATAAAAAATGACAATATAATCTAGTACTTACCTACGTATGAGTTTATATACGTAAAATTTTATATAAATCAACTGAATAAATAAATGTATTAATAATAAAAACAGTTTATTATAAATAAAACTTTAGTTTCCATTCGTTAATAATATTATATGGTAACTTGATGAATAAGTACCTACCTGAAAATTTTCTTGAAGCCTTGTTATTGCCTTGTGAAAAATGGTTTTACATACATTACTCCCGCAGGCAAACACATATGTAAAACCTCTAACGATAAATAATGGTTTCCTTTACAGGCTTTATACGTCTAAAGATACAAGCGATAAATCGTTCTTCTTCTGTCGACTTTAAAATATATATATTTATCTTGATATTTTTTTCCAATGACCACAAGATGTCGTGGACAGACATCAAATCTCAAAAGCTAGCTTGGGTCAGAATTAAGGACGATTGAGTTAGGATTTAGATGTTTTGAGTTCGGATCACGTCACTTCATTTCGTTTATTTTCCCTTTGTTGTATAGCCTTGACCCTATGCTCCAGGCTAGTACCGAGCAATAAGAAACCCCTTTGCGATTTCATACTGAATATACACATGTGATAGTAGTATTATCAGTTGGTATAAACTAGTAAAATTACACGTCTAGTTGTGTTTCCACGAATAAGAATAAAGTTTCATGGATTTAGATAAAAAAAGGTTCTGTAATAACTACTCAAATCACCAGCACTATTTTATGATATTGCAGCATGAAATTTGTTTTAAAAAAGCTCTTCGTGAATTAGTTAAAAAAAGTTTAAATTATTGAAAAAAACATACAATTTGTGTTTCGAGTTTGGCAGGAAGGGTGAGTTCATTTATTTAAGTAAAAACATTTTATATATTGAAGATTCGTTTAAGAGCGATTGACCAGCGGCTGAGAATAAAAGTTTAAAAATGCTTGCAACTGTACAGGGAGGTTCCAATGAGAAAGATCGATTATTCCCCGTATCAAATTTTTTAAATTAAAAATTTTACATCGATTTATTTTATTCAAAACTTGCTTTAATAATATAAACCTACTTTCAAGTAGGCAATAAAAATGCTCAAAACGCACGATGATAAATTATTAAATATCGCGTAATTTTTGATCATAAGTATTTGTGATTTTATAAATAATAATTTTATACATAATAAATTCTAAACAAAAGGAGTGTCTAAAAAAAATTCAAATATTTTAGTTTTTAAGACCTTAAATAAATAGAAAAACTGAAGTATTTTTGTCACAAAACATGTTCTCGGATTTATTTTTTAATAATTTTAATTTAACTAAAATTAAAAGTCTGAAAACTGTATTGAATACATTATGTATTGATTTATTTTGTTGTATGATTATTTATGATTTGAAATTTGTGTTGTTTAATAGAATCTATCGTTTGAAAATTGAACAAATTTGCCAACGACCAAAGGTATAAACTAAGTAGATATTTAAAAAATACACTTAGTTTTTTTAAATTTTAAAACTCCTTGTACCAGATAAAATAACAATCATTCAAAATCAATTTAGGTTTTTTTGTAAAAAAGAGTCAATATGTCTAGAATTTGATTTAAAAGGGACTAATTTTCGGTATTCTCTGGTAATACCCTCTTAATTCCAAGCCACAGGTACGTATTGGCTTTTGGCTGCAACTGAAGTTTTTTATTCAAGCGGAATCCATAACTAGCAATTGTATATTATAATGTATTGAAATTAAATAGAAAATTTTTTGAAAATATAAAACCATGAAAAACCGAGTGTATAAAGTGATAATGTCTCTTTTCCACCCAACCAACAAAGCTTCAATTAACTATCATTTTTTTAATATTGTTCTATACATGTGTTCAATTATTATTTTATTAAAATTGTAATTGATGAATAATTGTGAATTGCTTTATAATGTGTTCAATAATTATGGTAAAGAATCTATTTATATAAAGAATGGTTTTTGTCGCGGGAATGGCGGGAGTGAATTTAATTTATAAAAAAATCTTTACTTTAATTCCGAGAATGATGAAATTTTCCACACTTGAACTCCAAGCCTACACTTCTGTCTACATTCCGTGTACATCTCGAAAGCACACGGGACAGCCAATATTTTAATTCTTATTATATAAAAAATATATATTTTAAAACTGAAAATTTATTATAAGTACAGCACAATTTCGCCATATCGCCTTATCAGCATTTAGGTAGGTAACTCTTCAATAATCGTTTTTAAGGCATTTAACCACCCTAGGCCTAGGAACGTACGTGATACGTCCATGTTGATTATACCATTCTGCGCTATCCCGTATCACGTACGCGATCACGTATGGCTTATTTTTATTTTTTTTTTCATTTTTTATTATTATTTTTATTTTTTTAATGTTTTAAAAACTTTTATATTGCATATATTTTGACAAAATGTTATCAGGTATGTGGATTTTGCGGATATAACCCGAAGGTAGGGCGGTTAACAGTGTTTCTTGTGCCAAATTTCCTGCGTACCTTATCATAAATTTCTGATATTTAACTTAAACTCAGTAAATATGTGATTTATTAAATAACCAAGACGATAGTCGCCTAAAATAAGCAATTCCTTCAATAAGCGCTTCCTTCCATCCTGACCTGATGAAGATTTTCAAAAGTGGAGAAGCTTTCACACGTGATTTATTGGTTTTCAGCCTTTGTTGAAAAAGCGCCGGAGCGGACTATGCAACGTATAGCGGTTGGGAAGGCTTTAGGGGAGACTGGGGGTCCCGTCTTACCCCATCCCAATGTCTTCACCGCAGACAGCTAATGCTTGGAACTTGATCGTGAATAAGCAAGACACATTTATATACAATATCATGACAATGAGATCTCCAATTTGTTGATTTTTGATGGTTTTGCATGGACGTAAATAATTATTTACATTTTAAATGTTTTTTTTTTAATAATGTTGCACACTTTCCACAGGTAATACACCAATTAATTTATCTGTCTGTCTATGACTTTCTACATTTTTTTCGTTTTTTTTCTCCATATATAAAGAAGAGTGTCTACAACGAGCATGTGGAGGAACGTGGATTTGTTTTTTGTACAAATCTACAGTTGTATTCTAAGATTCATGAAATTTTGCACACTTGGTGTTCAAAATTAGAGGAAAATCACTATTTGACGGCCGGCGTAGTCCAGGGACAAGGCTTTGGACTCACATTCCGAAGGTCGCGGGTTCGAACCCGGCATGTGTAAATAAATTTTATTTGATTAGTTTATGTTATTTCACAATGAATTAATTAAAAATAATATCTACTATATTTGCGGCACGTTCCAGAGTGGAAGATACTCTCAGTATCGCCCTGGTGTAAGACCACCATTCAGAATTGAAACGTTGCTTGAAATGGCTTTAGCCGTGTTTAGTGACTATATCTAAATAGACAGGTACATCTCCACCTGCCTCTTCCCCATCTCCTTCCCTTCCCCGCTTACCTTTAGCCTCACAACATACCCCAATTGGGGATGCCATAGTCTCACTGGCTCCAGACTGGAACAGTTGTGAGAAACTATATAATTTACTTAAATTTATTTCTGATAAAACCCGGGCACTGCCGGGGACTATAGCAAGTACAATTTTAAGATAAGAGCTTTCAAATGGTATAGGTTTGTGGATTTGTGAGTTTGTTCTTTAAACAAATCTACTGTTTTATTGCGAGATTCGTTAAAATTTTGCATGATTGACCTTCAAAAAGGAGGAACATACTGTATACGTGAGTGATGCGTGTTTTGTGTAGTTTTTTAAACGAAGGACCTTGAAATGTGTATGTTTTATGTGTTTGAACCACTGCACAAGTAGAAGGTAAGCACATAAGGAAAAGGAGAGAATTACTCACTGCGGGACTTGTACTTTCTTCATTTGGCCGGTTTTAACTTCGCACTGTGTTATTATTTCTTCTTAGAGCGGTGAGTAGCGAAAGATGCGGAAAAGGAATGCGGATGTTTATAGTTTGATGGTCGATTATTGACTGATGTGGGTAACAGGAAAAAGTGACAGGTTTATATGGAAGGTAGGAAGGAAATGTGACAATACTAGCTACAAGTACAGAAGTTCATGTATGTGTATAGGTTTTTTGTATAGATGTATGTATGTAAGTGTAGCTGTGTAAATGCCCAACAAGTGAGTTTTAGAAAAAAATTAACATCCCACCCCAAATGTTGATACTTCTTGACAAATTTTTTCATAGTTGACGTTTAAATTAGAGGAAAATTACTTTCCGATATCTGATTTCGAATTTCCCTGTTTCAAGCCCAGGCAACCCCGAAGACTTCAGATAGTACATATATATTTTGAAAATAAGTAAAGTGAACCTTGTTTGTGTACATAACTCGGCACCACGGTGTCATTTATAGGATGAGTATTGTGTTCGTACAAAATTTTGATACTTATTGACGAGTTTTTGCATAGTTGATGTTAAAATTAGAGGAAAATGACTCCGCTGTCTGATTACGAATTTCCCTGTTTCAAGCCCAGGCAACCCCAAAGACTTCAGCTAGACCGATATATTTTTAAAATAAGTAAAGTGAAGCTTTTTTGTGTACGTAACTCGGCACCACGGTGTCATTGATAGGATGAGTATTGTGTTCGTAAAAAAGGTATTATTATAACGTGGGAAGCACAAAGAAATAGTATTCCATTTAATGTTTTGTAGAGATTTCCCAAAGGTTGCTTTTCGCAACACGTAGGTATATTTATTTGCAATGCAATTATATAGAGGCTCTTTTCATTAGTGATTTCCCAGAGGACCAAAGAGTGTCATTGAAATATTCGAAATAACAAAAAAAGGTCCTTTCGTTACCTAGTTAATTTAAGCATTTAGCAGGACTGGCTCTTGCATTTTGCAAGTTAACAAACGACCGATTTAAGTTTTTATCACAAATTCGTCGAATATAAATTAAAATCTCTACCCAAAAAAATGTTTTTTTTTGTCGTTTATTTTTTTTTTCATTATATTTAGGTGGGGTTAGATTTTTTATAAAATTATATTATCTCACAAAAATGCGAAGATCTTGAAATAATTTTTTTTTATTTACCTATATATTTTTTTAATAATAAAAAAATAATAATACGTATCCGTACTAGATATTTACAATACATTTTGATTCATCATCATCATCACAATTGGCGATACAACCCTTGGTGGGTCTTGGCCTCCTCGAGAGTCTTCCTCCACTCATCTCTGTTTTGTACTAGTTCTCTCGAGTTTTGAATCTCCAAGGTACGTAGGTCTTTGGGGACGTTGTCGTTCCATCTTGATTTTGGTCTTCCCAGGCTCCTTCGCCCTACAGGTCTAGATTTTAGCAAGGACTTTGGTGCTTGATGCTCTGTCATTCTTTCCACATGACCCAGCCACCGAAGCCTTCCCAACTTTATAAATTGTGTCACATTTGGTTCCTTAAACAGAGTGTAGAGCTTATCGTTGTAACGTTTACGCCAAAATCCATTTTCTAGAATCGGTCCAAAGACACGCTTTAAAAATTTTCTTTCAAAAATGTCCAGTGCTCGCTCATTCCTCTTAGTAAGTATACTTACATTTTGATTAAAAATATATTAGTCATCTTTTTCGTTATTTATTTTTGGGGTGTTATGCCGTGTTGCGTTACCTCCTTCTTTAGCCAACGTTTCGGACAACGCTACATTGTCCATTATCAGGGCAGATGTCTCAGAAAACTTTGGCCAAAGGAGGTAGCGTAACACGGCACAACATCCCAAAAATCAATAACGAAAGTTTATTTGGCCGTGAAAATCTAAAATCATATTATTAAGTTTAGTTAGTATCCTCAGACGCGGGTTCGATTGCCGTGCAGCGCAAAATATTTTATAAGTGAATTATTTATCTAATAATTTATAATTGTGATGCTTTTAATGGACCTAGATCATGCTTGCAGCTGAGAGTGAAAGTAGCTTTGAGAAATCTATATCTAGCTGAAGAAATCTATTTATAATGGTATCACAGAGAAAACTTTTTAACTTATCGGTAACTTAATTGAAACAAATGGTAACCGAATGGAAAGTTATCAGTGACTCGAGTGCTTTTTTTTAACTTGTCGATAACTTCACGGAAACTTAATGATAACTACTTTTACTTACTTACTTCACTTTACTTACCTTACTTACTACCCACAAATATATTTACTTATGCTGAAAATTAACACTCAACAATCAACCCACGCGTAAAACATACACAAATATACAATTAAACTGATATGTTAAAATTCACAACACATGGAAGACATCATACAACATCTTGTAATATTAACATGTACAGAAAATAAAAATAAAAATATTAAATGTTAAAAGATTTTTTAAATATTTATATTGAGGGATCGGTAGGATTTATCGGTCCAGTTAGGAGTTCTACCAAGCCAAACCCTCTGATATGAAAATATCTGGAGTCGGTGAATTACATTCCCAAAAATAAATTACAACTTCCAAAACCAGAATTCTTCCTGAGGAAAATGATGTAAAAAATTAATGTATCTTGATTTTGTGAAACAAATAGCCCCGTATTTAGCGTATCACTTGTGAAGGATATACCTCATGGTGTTTATTTTCTGCTAGCTTGCAATGTCTATTCCAGCGACAAATACCGTAAACATAGACAGACTAAGTTTTGGCTGTTTTGTGTGGACTGGCATCTATAATTTAAAAAAATGTTTTTTACTTTATTTTTTTTTTTTATTCACCAGATTTACAGGAACGGGTTTAGTTTTTCCCATAGGAAAAACTAAACCCTTTCATACACTTTTCCATCATCTAGTAAATCCACGTTATGCAAGTGTATTATATAAGTATAATTAATACAAAACAATACAAGAACAACACGTTAATCTACCAAACTATTAAATGGGAATATAATTCACCGTCTCCAGATATTTTCATATCAGAGGGTTCGGCTCTGTGGAATTCCTAATTTGACCGATAAATCCTACTGATCCCTCAATATAAATATTTAAAAAATCTTTCGTAATTCTACATGTATTTAAAATGACTGATTTTTGCATTTTTATATACAAATTCTTTGACAAATCTAATATGCCTAAATTTTTAATAAGAGAGCTAGGTATAATGCCAGTAGCCGAAATAACAAAAGGTAATATTTTTATAGTCTGAGAATGCCAAATTCTTTTAATTTCATTTCCTAAATCTGTATACTTTCTTATTTTTTCAGAAACAGATTTTTGAATATTACAGGAATTTGGAATAGCTACATCAATAATATAAGTTATTTTTTTAATTTTGTCATGTAAAACTATATCAGGTCTATTATGACCAATTGTCTGTTAGTATAGTTTTATCATAGTAAATTTTAAAGAAATTATTTTCTAAAAATGAATTTGGTTCGTATTCATAATATGGTACTATATTATGACAGTCAATCAAGTTATGTTTAATTACCAAACTTTGGTGAATTATTTTTAAAACCTGATTGTGCCTAAATGTATACTCAGACGGCGCTAATATAGAACATCCTGATATAATGTGTTCTATAGTTTCCGGAAAAGCCATACATTTTCTACATAAATCATCAATTTGATTTGGATCTTTGATTATATGCTTCCTATAATTTTTGGTATTAATTACTCTATCTTGAATAGCAAGCATAAAACCTTCTATTTCTGCGCTCAACTCTCCAATACTCAACCATTTGTTTGACGAAAGTTTGTCAACATACTTTGGTTGAGATAATTGAAATGTTTTGCGTGAATAATTTTATTTGACCAGGAATCTAATAATTCCTGGTTGGTATTTATAAAAATGTTGGCATTCTCGTCGTATAAATTTAAAGGTGAAATATTTCTGTCTGCCTTGCAAATTATTTTATGCAGCTCTGAGCTATTAGCTTTTCTATGAAAAAAATTTCTTAACATTTCTACCTGATTTTGTTTTAAAGAAGTTATTTTGACTATACCTCTACCTCCTAAATTTCTAGGTAAATTAATTCGTTCTATAGCTGAATTTGGATGATGACAATTAAACTTTGTTAACGTAGTTCTAATTAATCGTTCTAAGCTATCTAAATCTGTATTAGACCATTTAATTATACCAAATGAGTACGTTAATAGAGGTATTGCCCAACTATTTATTGCCTTTACTAAATTTTTAGCAGATAGATTGCATTTTAAAATTTTTCTTATCCTAGTTTGAAATTTAATCCTAATATCTAATATCATTTTTAATACTAGTATGATCTAATCTATTCGATTGCGGGTATCCTAAGTATTTATAAACCTCATCCCCTTTCATACTTTTAATTTTGAAATTTCTAAATATACCCTCATCTCCATCTATAATTTTGCCTTTATCTATATGGATCGTTCTACATTTATCTAGACCAAAAGTCAATTTAATATCATCTGAAAAAATTTTAACTACCTTAATCATTTTCTCTAAATTTGATTCAGAATTTGAAAATAATTTTATATCATCCATATATAATAGATGCGAAATTGTACTACTCTCTCCTGTATTTCCCTTAATTTTTATTCCAAACTTGCTTTTTATTAACATTTTGGATAGAGGATTTAATGCTAAGCAAAACCAAAGAGGACTCAACGAGTCTCCTTGAAAAATTCCTCTTTTTATTGAAATGCCCGGTACTACTATTTTCTTACCCTTTAAATTGATAAATAAATCTGTATTCCAAAATGACATAATATTTTCTAAAAAGCTAATAATCATTGGATTAATTTTATATATATTTAATACTTTGATAAGCCACGAGTGCGGGACACTATCAAAAGCCTTTTGGTAATCTATATAGCAAGTATGTAAATTACGTTTTTTATTTTGAATCTGTTTTAGAATTACAGAATCAATAACTAATTGTTCTTTACATCCCATATGTTTTCTGCGACAACCTTTTTGTTGTTCAGATAAAATATTTTTTTCATCTAAATGATTATATATTAAATCTGTCAAGCAAGAGGTTAAAATTTTATATATTGTCGGTAAACATGTAATGGGTCTATACTGAGAGGGATTATTAATATTTTCGCTTTTAGGCAACATATAAGTAATGCCCTTAGTTAGAAAATTTGGAAAATTTTGAGTTTGTCTAACAAATTTTGAAAGATGTTTTGCCAAAAGAGGATGTAACGTAGTCAGACGTTTGTACCAAAAATTATGTATCCAATCGCAACCCGTGGCTTTCCAATTATGAGTATTTTTAATAATTTTGGCTAATAATTCAACCGATATATCAGAAAAACTCATTTGTTCAATGTCTGAACAATTGAGTTCTTCATTTTCTATCCAGGGACCTGACTCATTGTGTTTTATATCTTTACTCCAAATTTTAGTCCAAAAATCGTGCATATCTGTTTTAGATGGCAACGGAATATTATTATTAGAAATGATATTTTTTTTATCGTCAAGTTTGGAATAAAATATTTTCTCATTTTTCTGGAATAATCTGTTATTATTTTTTTTATTATACGTATAATTATATCTTTTTAATCTACTAGCTTTTACACCTAATTTTTGTTTTAATAAATCCAATAAATCATTGATTATATTTTTATTATTATTACTATCAATGTTTTATATAACCAAACTATCAATGTTTTATATAACCAAACTATCAATGTTTTATATAACCAAACTATCAATGTTTTATATAACCATTCTATAACCAAATTGTCTCCCAATTTCGTCTACATGTCTCAAAATATGCCTACTTCTATTTCCATTTTTATATTCTATTATTCTAGCTATGCTACTTCTTAAAAATACTACATCATTTTCTAATCTAATCTGCCATTCTGGTTTACTATAACTATATGATCTATCATCAGAGGACTTTAATTCAATTCCTAACTTATTACATATAGTGATAGCGCTGGCATATACTATTGTATGAAGATCTAAAAAACTAATGTCCTCAAATATAATTTTTGGTAAAATTATATTATTTAAATAAAAAATTAATTTAGATAATTTTTTTGACGTATGTAATTTTGGTAATTTTGGTCTATGTGTGGGCTCTACATCTATAAATCTAATTATATTATTATGAAGTAAGTTAGCTAATTCTACTACATTATCATCTACTAAGTTTAAATTTGCAATATTGATTTCCCTAAGATTATAAATAACATCTTCGTTATTTGAATCTACTGTAATATTATTGGTCATGTCTACTATATTATTATCTAAACTATCTACATTCAATTCATCTAATATAACATTATTACTTGTATTAATTTGTTCTAAATTATTCCCCTGTTACTATCTGCTACTTCATTTTTTATCTGATCTAATGTAACTACAGGAATTAAATTATTTTTGAATACTGCCCGTTTTTGATCTGCTAATCTTTGTTCATTTACTATGGCTAACGGATATTTTTCTGAGAAAAGTAAATGTAATTTTTTTCTATACAACAGCATATCTGTTTCTACCTTGGTTACATAAAAATATGAACGGACGATGAACATATTGACATCGTTCGTCCATTTCATACGCTGCCTAGGAATACCTGCTTTTGTTTTTTGGGGTCTAAGATTATCATTGTTCATCTGTATAGATGACATAATACTCCCCTGTTCATCTCTGTTGGTTGCATATGACATGTGTCAAAACAAAACAACTAGGAAATGACAATATTTTTTTGCTTAGTAACTACTACATTCCAGTAACCAAGTTACTGTCAAATAATTTTCAATCTGTCAAAATTAAAATAAACATTTCAATAAACTATTTTTCAACATTACTAATCTATAATAGATTATATTTTTAAATAATGTTATCAAAATAAAATAATTAAATATACTCATAAAATATATTACAAATTAATCTCAAATATTGTCGTTTACCTTGGTTACTGGGGCCTGATAAAATGAAAATTTTAAAATCCGTTTATTTAACTAAATATCCTATGGTTCACTGGCAGTCTATTTATTAGGTTACTAATATACTTATTTTCAAATATTTATATGTTTTGGGATCAAAGCTAATTCTTTTCTATCTGATATAATTAAAAAAATCAGAGAGCAAAAATGCAAAACTAATGTCGTGGCTAGCGTTGCTAAGCAACGATTTATATTTATTCATTAAACTCTAAATTTTAATTATACAATTGTTTATGTGGTAGGTTTTTTTTACAACTGATAAAAAAACCCTTTGGGGCCTAAAAAAAATAAATAAATAAAAAAAAACTAAATTAGTGTGAAATTAGTGTTTTTTGTACCAAAAATTTCCGAATAATTATTTAAGATGTTATCAAGCATAAAATATGAAACAAAGTACTGAAAGGGTTAAAATAAATTTTATGAAATAGTAAACATCGTTATGTAATTTTATCACGATACATTGTGAGAAATTGACGTCCCCTTAACCCTTAACTAAAATCTAAAGTACATTTGGTTTGAACTACCGAAATTCTCATTTTGTCATTCCACTTTAAAAAGTACGAATAAAGTCATGAGCACCCTTTTCCACTTTTTACGACGGTTGAATGATGATCGGCATTACCTACTAAAGCTGGAGAGGAAATGAACCACTCCACACACCTCCGCCTTCTCCCCTCCCTTACCACTAAACCACTTTTCAGTAATCCGTGGTGTTCTTTGGTCGATAGATCTCTCACAACTCTTTGCCTCTCCTTGTATGTATGGAATGGCTCCATGTCTAATCGGACTATGAGATCTCAGCGTCTGAATTTCCATAGTAAATTTATTCAGACACGATACTTCCTCACGTGAAAATTCACATTAACCTAACCCTAATACCTAACCTAACCTAAGGTAAAAAACCCCAATTATCAGTTTTCGACGCTTCGAGACATGATGAATTATCATGTGAGGAATTAACATCCGATGAAAATTTTGTACTCAATATTCATACACTTAATCCACTGAATATTCTGGTCACCGTATGGAGATATACATTAACGCAATTAGTTTTATTATGTATGTGTTTTAAAGAAAATTGCATAAGTGTGATATTATAGTTTTTTCCTTTACATTAAACCCACACAGGAAGCCGTCAGGAACATAATTTCTTTCATGACATCTTGAGGATGCTGAAATATAGGAGAGGATATTCTGGGAAGGAAAAAAGTATGAGGGTGTGTACGAATCTATGGGTCAGTGTGTTCATGTGTGACGGACCCATGAAAAACCATCCATCCAAGACGATGGATCGAGAGAGATAGCTGAAGAGGTCAAAGGCACATCCGCCGACAAGATCTGAACACATATCACCCTGTGAACTCGGGCACTCTTGCTAAGTCGCCAAAAGTTGAGAACTACTTGGGGTGACCTATTGCAGAGGTGTTGGTTGTGTTGTGGATTATGTAATTAGTATTTTTTTATCTCGAATAAAACATGTTTCGGTCTTCCTTATTAGGAAGCTAATGTATTGTTCATTATTAAAGTATTGTGCTTTTGCGGAATCTAAAAATGCTTTACTAACATTCGTAATTTTCCTATCGTTTTAAGACGGCCTCCATGGTTGAGGGGCGATCTAGCAATCCGGATCAAATTCTGGTGTGCGCAAATATATTTTGTTTTCTCTTGTAAATTGTATTATTAATTTCATTAATTAAAAATAATATTTAGCATATTTGCGGAACGTCCCAGAGTGTAAGATACTCCCAGTATCGCCCCGATGTAAACCACCATTCTGAATTGAAACGTTGCTTGAAATAGCTTTAGCAGTGTTTGGTATCCTTACCCTCCCACTACCTCCGTCCTCACAACATACTCCAAGAAGGGGGCAGTTGGGACTCTTATGAGGAATTCACATAGATTTTTTTTAAATACTCTCTGTGGCTCCAGGCTATTGTTACTCTTGTGCGGGATTCACTTGAAAAAGTTAAGACGATAGACCTCGCTTTTCGGCCCATACAAAATGGATACCCAGGAAAAAACACTTTTCGACATCGAAAATTGCACGAAGTGAATATATTTTTTTTAAATTGCCTTCTAGAAGGTGAACGCTATGTCGTTATGTTTTTAAATTTTCGATGCATTTCGTATTAACGCAAACATTCACTATCAAACATGTATAATTTATCGGAAAATATGACTTAAGGAAAAAGTGCTGCTATTACAAAATTATAAAAACCTATAGACATAGCTTCTTCTTTCGAGAAAATACTTTTGTTTTTAAATTACAATTTCGTGAAAGTTTAGGTGGAGAAAAATGTTTTCTCCCGAAACCCTTTTTCGAGCGATTTCTGTAGATAAATATGAGCGCTGTCCCATTCGTACATTTCGCATTCGCATGGATCGTAAGTGTGTGTGAACTTATTATGAGCGGGACAGAATGACAGACGCGTGTGTTCTACGTGTGGTGCAAATTCTAGCCTTTTAAATAGAGTTCTGGCATCAGGAAAATTACACAGATTTTCTTTCTGTAATTTGCAGGTATTTTTTCCAACTATTTCCGGATCGCTAAATAATTAATATCTTTAGTAACGATTTTTAAGATCCCATTTATATATTATTTAAACTTATTATTTCATATTTTTCAACTGAATTTGAAACAGAAGTTGATAAGGGAGGTTGAAACATGAAATTTACCGATAGACAAAATAAACGGCCTGTTTTATTTCACAAAAATTCAGGAAATATGATATTAATATGCACAAGAATCAACATCACTTGTGAAGCCGGGTATAATCACTAGTTTCTCGATTCTTCAGAAATAAGGTGGGCCTATCATTTTCCGGCACTCCCAAAATCATGTTATAATGGAATAATGAATTCGAACAATATCGCTTTATGAACGGAAATTAAATAGCTTTCCAAATACATAAATGCTATAAGATTTAATACAATAGATAAACCGGAAACTTACGTTGCCTCATTAACAGTGTGTTTTTTACTATAAAAGTAAAAATACATCATCATCATCACAATTGGCTCTACAACCCGTGGTGGGTCTTGGCCTCCTCAAGAGTCTTCCTCCACTCATCTCTGTTTTGTACTAGTTCTCTCCAGTTTGGAAGCTCCAAGGTACATAGGTCTTTGAGGACGTTGTCGCTCCATTTTAATTTTGGCCTTCCCAGTCTCCTTGGCCCTACAGGTCTAGTTTTAGCAGGGGCTTTGGTGCTTGATGCTCGGTCATTCTCTCCACATGACCCAGCCACCGAAGTCTTCCCAACTTTGTAAATTTTGTCACGTTTGGTTCCTTAAACAGAGTATAGAGCTCATCGTTGTAACGTCTACGCCAAAATCCATTTTCTAGAACCGATCCGAAGATACGCCTCAAAATATATTTTATATATAAAAATCTTGCGTCAGAATGTTCGTCCAAGGTAAAGTCCGAAACTACTTAACCGATTTTGATAAAATTTGGCTTACTGTGTGTAATTTGGTCCAACTTAACAGATAGGATAGTCTGTATCTTGATTATTTACCTTAATATTAGCGAATTAAATGTTTTTAATGCGACAATTATTTGTAAGTTCCATAAGTTTCTAACAGGTGGCGCTGTGAGTTAATTTATTGACACTACACTTGGTTATCTAGGTTAGGTAACCATCCAGTAGGTGGCGTTGTGTGCAACGCGTGGCCGGGACAGCAGGCCGGGACAGTAAAGTAAAAATACACTTAATTTAAAACCTAAAACTAAAAATGTCGTTAAGATTGAAATTCCAGTAACTGAATTGATTAGTACTAGTAAATATCTAACTGCTACAACTTTTTAAATTAATTTTTACGTCCGTATTAAGCGTGTCCCGGTTTTGTAAATATTTCCCTTATATTTCACACAAGCAAGGACCGGGTTACGTCACGGACTCTGCTGTGCTCTTGCCGCCGTTTTGGCGGGCTTTAATAAAATTCAAACTTGTAGAATTAATTTCATTATGAAAACGAACTTTAAAAAAAAAAAAAAAATATTGGTATTTAAGTTTGAATGTTATCTACATGAACATATTTTTTATAAGTCAAAATATTTTTCACTCAACTTCCCTATTGACCTTCTGTATTTTTAAATGTCGTATTTCATTTAGATCCGGAAATAATTCATTGTGTACAAGTTCCCAACATCTCCATTTCCATTTAATCTGTTCCTTGTTTGTTATCCCTTGTTAATTGTTTTAATATGTTTCCACAAGTTTCCGTAAGATAGTGTTTTTGTTCCACGTGACTTCTCGGTTAAGTCATTTATATGCAAATTCGAGACAATAACGTAGGTACTAAATGTAATTAGAATCCGAACACCTACTGAACTTTTCTTAAATGTATGACAATTTAATTTACTTACTTTACATTGACTAGGTACACAGATTTTGTCTTCTTGACGACCCCAATCCTTTTATTTTTACATACTCGCCCGGCCTTTTCAGTTTATACAGCATGTTTGTTCATTAAAAATGTCTTCAGGTGATTTTTCACAAAAACGGCGCTGTACAAGTCATCCAATTATTATTATTATTATTATTATTCACATGTTTGTACCTCCTCCTTCCGATAGGACTTCCGGATTGGCTTTTGTTTTCGATGTCAAATTAACTGTTATGCTCGCGAATATCCAATAATCACTAATATAGTTTTATTGTGTTAAAGTTTACTTTTACTATAGGGCGCCAGCACTTGTGTTTGTCGTTGGTCTGCTATTTGTTAAAGGTCTGATATTTGTTTTATTTTTTTTCCTTATTACGTTTTATATTATGTTTCTTAAAATGTGTATTTTATTTTAGTTACTACATAATATTATTGTTACATTTTAATTTTTCTTATCCACTGGAGTGTTTTTGGCCACATTTTGGCTAATTTGCAAACGCCTCCGAGAGCCCGCTGGTCAAAAAGTGGCCAATTTGAATGCGAATTTGAAGTTCCCGCGTAATTTGCGATCTTCAGATAATCACAAGACTTACTTAGCACTTTCACAGTTTAACAAGAGATGGCTCGCATATCTTTTAATTATTTGTTGATGACACAGAGTGGAAGATACTGTCAGTATCACCCTGGTGTAAGACCACCATTCAGAATTGAAACGTTGCTTAATAATGGCTTTAGCCGTGTATAGTGACTAGATCTGAATAGCCAGGTACATTTCTACCTTCCTCTTCCTCCTTCCCTTTCCCACTTTCCTTCAGCTTCACAACATACCCCAATTGGGGATGCCATAGTTTCACTGGCTCCAGACGGGAGCAGTTGGGACTCTTGTGAGGTATTCTCTATAAAAAAAAAAAATTCCGCGAACCGATTATATTGAAATTTTTTTTCTTAAAAAATCATTGATTATGTGTTTGTGTGAAATTAAATTTATATCTGTGATTATCAAATAGGTAATACCTAAGAGTATGGATATTAGAGAGACGGCATGTGAAGTGTGCCCGCGCGCTCTAAGTGTGCCTTTTCAAGAATTTTACCCAAACGGCTTACATCGGCTGCTGGTTTTTGGCCGTTTAATACGTTCCGACATTTTTACGACAGCAGCCTTTTTACATGGTGACAGCCAATGTCAGCGGTGTGGGTAGAATTCTCGAAAAGGCACACTTGGAGCGCGCGGGCACACTTCACATGCCGTCTCTCTAATATCCATACTCTTAGGGTAATACATAATAATAATATGATAATACGGAATTATATAACCATAAAGTCATAATATTTAATATTCATCAAATAGGTACCACGTACGACAATTTGAAATAATACGCTAAATTCATTTACCTTTATAAATGTTTTAATAATTTATGCATGAATCCTAAAAATATGATGGTGGACCCATTGGCTCTTTAACACTATATATTATATGTATCGTATTAAAATTCGAAGGTATGACTTTTTGAATAAGGGCGGGAAATTTCCAAACTGAATGTTTAAAAAATTGATTATATTTCAGAACACTCCAGTGGATAACCACTACTTCTTCTGCATGGCTACCATGATACGAGCATTAGCCTATTATGGTAGTCGAGTCGAGAGTATACAAATAAATTGTAACGCGAAAAAATTGTTAAACATAAACCTACGTTATTGCTGTTGTAGAGTCATTATTCATGAGTACTTGCTTTTTATCTTTTGGATGCTGACCATAAGACTGGTTTCTACTTTACGGGTTAGCAATTAAAAATACACTTTCTTACAAGCAAGTACGACAAATGAATTTACTGTAAATTGTATTCGGGCAGTCCAATAAAAAATGTCCAATGTTTCCAGAGAATTAAATTCATAAATTGTGTGTTTTTATAATACTCACTAGAAACCTTACACATTTTCCCAATCCGTATAGACTTTATAAAGTTAAAATTGCAATATTGCTTTTATTACATTTTTATAAGGTGGCATTTAGCGCCTTTTATGTGTCGACTCTTCTAAACAGTGACATACTGAAATAACGCAAGATTTTTTTTTTGTCTAAGGGGGTTTCTCGACTCCAGATACTAATATTTACAGCCTGTATGTCGGACGAATATCTACAGCTCATATGTTGGACAAATATCTATGAACTTCGGAATGAAGACTAATATCTACAGAGCTAAGGTCGGATAAATATATATGATGGTCCCAGTGGTGACGAATATCTATGGAGCGTAGGTGGGACTAATATCTACAGAAGGCAGCTGAGCAAGAGGTTGTACGGAAAAGCATAAATTACTTTAATTACATAAAGGTTTAAACGTTTAAAGTACGTACATGAAGTTTTTGCATAATATTACGTATTTTGCTATAATGTTGAAATTGGCATAGCGCCTGCTCGTGTCAAGGCAAGAAAAACATCCCAGTTTTCAAGTAGTTTAGCGGCTACGCTAGGTTTGTGTAACATGGTTAGTGATAGAAAAGAAAGTTCTTTAAACTGCATATGCAATATTACGTTATGCCAATATGCTATACATAATTGCAAAATCCAACTTCTGCCAGCACTGTAGATATTCGTCTACATCAGCTGTTCCGTAGATATTAGTCAGCAGTTTGAGCTGTAGATATTCGTCCTCACTTTGATTCCCATAGATATTGTTCCAACATACCTTGTATAGATATGTCAGAACATGGATTCTCATAGATATTAGTCCGATTTATTCAGTTTTTGAAATTCCTGTAGATATTAGTAGACGCCTCCGGTTTCTCACCATCCAGCTTGTCTACACTAATAACGAATATTTTCGATTTGCGGTTTATTTATTTATTAAGTTGGAGTTTATAATTCGGTACTCGAACCTATGAAGAGTGGCTATATATTGGATAAGTTGGCCGAGTTTTCCAACCACTGCGAGTATTTTATTTTTATTTTTAATAATATTCGTTATTAGGGTAGATAAGCTATTGGGGGGATGGTGAGAAACCCCCTAAGTTTAAATTTTAAAGTTTTTTTTTTGTATCACACAAATACAACTCTTACGTTGTAGTAAGCATTAAAACGTTCGAACTCTTGTTTTCACTCTACTGCATTTTGTATTTGATCATTTTAAAATTTTCTTTATTTGTTTTTCTTGCTCTCGGAAAACACAATGGACTCGTAAATTTGTTCCATTTTACTGAAACTGTATTCTCGTATTGTATTTTAATTCCTTCAAGTTACCACAAGAACCTCATTTAAAAACCAATTAAAATAATAATAATGAAACGTCGTAAGAATTTGTCGTAAATTTCCACTGTGTACGAACACGTAGTTTTTATACCAAATTTACATTTTTAAATGTTTATGGAAACAATCTACTTATATTAGTATAATTTACTTTAGAAAACAAATTTACTTTAGTAAACAAACCAGGATTTAACAAACAAAATTTCATTGAAGTGTTTAATTCAACTTTATGTGGAATGAACTCACACGCAATTGATATAATGTATTGCCCTCACAATTTAGTCGTGCAGAAAATTCAATAGATGTCGCACATTAAAATAAAAATTGATATATTTATCCAAGCCTTCTAGATTGCATTTAGTTCGGGAAGAATCTTGCATTCATACATAAATATAGCAACCAATTAAAATGTGCTTTAAGAAATAGTTTTTAATTGAATGTGATATAGTCAAATATGACTATATAGAGATTGCAACACTGAGGGAATACAAGAAGGCTCTGCAAAAAAGCGCAATACCTCTGCACGATGATGTCGTCTCTCACCCGGTATGCCGCTTGAAGTCCCGAAAACCCTTCTGGACGGAAGGAGAAAGACTCCTCCGATCACCTCTCACCCCAGAAGATAGGTGGAAACTTGAGTGGCAATCGGCCAACGCGAAAAATGCCCATCTTGTACAAGACCCCACTGAGAGACACCCTGGGTTCCCATTGCCCCGCAAACTCTGTCCGTGTTCTCCCAAAGCCGTTGTGCCGATGTGTTGCATCGATGGGGCCTTAAAGAGTCAGCGATGTGCGAATGCGGTGCGGTGCAGACCACCGAACACGAGGTCAACGAATGCCCGCTCCATTCATTCCCCGGCGGGATTGATGAGGCCCACCACGAAAGAAGAAGATATAACAGTGCTGGGTTAAATTCCTATATGCGACCGTATCTCTTTATTTTATTTTTATATTTAAAATTTTCGTTTGAGAGTCACTAATATTGTCTTCAACGATGAAATTCAAATACAAATATGGTATATACGAATGTTATAATATAAATGTGACTTCTTTACTTACTTTTGTTAAAACTGTAAATAGTCTATTTTTTAATACATTGTAATATATTAATCTTGTTACTCTTTAACGTAGATAGAAATAATCTATGTTATTGTCGTTCTCGCAATGAGTTAACGACAACCCATTGGTAGTATAATAATATGTAACGAATTGTTCGTTTAAGGGGGTTTCTCACCATCCTCCCAATAGCTTATCTACAGTAATAACGAATAATTTCGATTTGCGATTTACGGTTTATTTATTTATTATGTTGGAGTTTATAATTCGATACTCGAACCTAAGAATAGTGGCTATATATTGGATAAGTTGGCCGAGTTTTCTAACCACTGCGAGTATTTTATTTGTATTTTTAATAATATTCGTTATTAGTTAATAGGGTAGATAGGCGCGAATGTGAACGGTACAAGAAGCCGAGGACGCCCAAGGAAGACGTGGCACGACCAAGTAAATCAGATACTTGAGTCGGGCCATGTCAAGAGTCAGAATAATAGAAGAGTATGTATGAGAAGATGTATGAATGTGAAATGAGGCAAGGAGTGTGTGCCAAGACCGAGTTGTTTGGCGGTCCGTCCTCTCTGCCTACCCCTGCGGGGAAACGGCGTGATGGTTAGTTAGTTAGTTAGTTAGTTAGGGTAGATAATCTATTGGGAGGACAGTGAGAAACCCTCTAAGAGTGATTGACCAGCGACTGAGAATAAAAGTTTTAAAATGCTTGCAACTGTACAAGGAGGGTCCATTGAGAAAGATCGATTATTCCCCGTATCAAATTATTTAAATAAAAAATTTAATATCGATTTATTTCATTCAAAATTTGCTTTAATATATACCTACATTCAAGTAAGCAATAAAAATGCTCGAAACGCACGATGATATCGCATATTCTTGTAAGTATTTTTTGATCATAAGTATTTATGATTTTTCAATAATGTCTGAACAAAATAAGTGTGTAAAAAAATTGAAATATTTTAGTTTGTAAGACCTTAAATAAATAGAAAAACTGAGGTATTTTTGTCACAAAACACATTCTCGGATTTATTTTTTAATGATTTTAATTTAACTAAAATTTAAAAAATTACAACTGTGTTGACTAGATTATGTATTGATTTATTTTGTTATACGATTATATTATTTGAAATTTGTGTTGTTCAATAGAATCTATCGTTTGAAAATTAAACAAATCTGCCAACGACCAACGGTATAACTTTAGTATCTTAAAAGTACACTTAGTTTTTCAAAGTTTTAAAACTGCGTGTACCAGATAAAATAACAATCGTTTTTTTGTTAAAAAGAGTCTAGAACTTGATTTAAAAATGACTAATTTCCGGTGTTGTCTGGTAATACCTCTCGACGCAGAAAGTAAAAACTTCAAGTAAAGCATTATAAATATTTTATCGTGATTGTATTTGTAATATCTGGCAATCAAACAACTCGAATCCAATCTAAATCTCAAGTAGGTTACTTGTGTGTTGTTTTACTTCAATTAGTTTTAACTTCTGATTTAATTGCATAAATTACCGATGGGTAATCAAAGTAATAAGGTTGCTAACATACAGCAAAACGTCTCTGTTAATACTAATGTATATGTGAACCTTAAAGGTTATGTATGAATGTGTTAATAGGGAATAGAACCTTAGATAAATGAGATCTCTCGGGAGCTGTCAACATCATTTTCTAACATATTCTCATTACTTATTTAATGTTTCATCAGTGGTGTGCGGTACAGAGTAATGTGAGAAAATATGACAGAAATTTAACATTTTATTGAGGCGCAAAATCACAGCTAATAATAATGCAGTACAATAATTTTTATTGTCCATTTCATATGTTTATGTTCAGCTAAAGTAATAAATCCGGATATTATATATATATACAAGCTTCTGCCCGTGATTTCGTCTGCGCAGGATTAGTACTTCGAGTAGCCTATTTGCTTTTCCTATGTCTTGTCTATGTTTATACCAAAATTCTTAACATATTTATTTAAAATAACTATAATTCTTGATTTGATTGAAAGTATTAGGCCAGTACTTCAAATAAATTCACTAATTTAAATATTTTCTAAAATAGAATCTTGATTTAACAATCATTGTTTTTCAAAATATCATTATCAAATTTTGACATTTTCTATTAAACAATCATTATTATTTGTAATACATGGAAAATAGCTATAGCTTATATGTCATTCTGATGTATGAGCTATATTATTGAAAGTTCTATTCAAATCCATTCAGTAGTTTTTGTGTGAAAGAGTAACAAACACACATATCCATACAGACTTTCGCATTTATAATATTAGTAAGATACTATTCAGCCATTATTTATAATGTTACCCAATTTAGATAAACAATCTAGACTAATAATTGACACAGAATTAATCACATTAACTATCGATTTTATATAATATCTTATATAAAGTAATAAAACAAGTAGGTATAGGTAAAGATTATAAAATTATATTTCAATTTGCCTTTAATTTGTAAAGTAAATTTAAACCTCACTAGCCATAAAACAAAATAAAAACACAAAGATCAATACAAGTATTTGGTATTAATCTTTAAAGACTACAATAAAATAAAATTTAATAATACAATAAAATAAATAAATACTACTTTAAAATCAACTTACATGAATCAACCACAATAATAATATTCAAAAATAACTGAGCCATAATTTATATGCGAATTTTTTTTTTATAAAAAAAATAATTTTAAAAAAATCGCGGGATTTAAATTTCAGTAATTATTTTTTTATAAATAATACATTCACTTTTGTATCAGAAACCATGTTACACAAACCTAGCGTAGCCACTAAACTACTTGAAAACTGGGATGATTTTCTTACCTCGACGCGAGCAGGCGCTATAAAGGGGCACTTTCTTTTGTATCACAAACTATGTTAAACAAATCTAGCGTAGTCGCTAAACTACTTGAAAACCGGGATGTTTTTCATGTCTTGACTCTAGCAGGCGGTATAAGAATATTGTATTCGAAAATAGTTGTTATAATATTAGACACCAGCAGTGAGGCTCTGCTGGTGTCTAATATTGTAACTGCTAGGCCCTGCGGGCGGCTTTTTGTTCTGCTTCGGCCGGTTTAATTGTTGGTGACTATTTATAAGGCATCACCCTTTTGAGAAACTAACTACTATTAACATTGAACTACAGAATACTTATATTTAATAGGTAGATATATAATAGTAGACATTCTTACATTAAGACCGTGAATAATGAGAGGAACACTCTCCCCCCCGACATAAATCTTCTTATTATTGAATAAAAGCGAAAAAAATTTCTTCTTCTTCATACTCTTTTCCTTAAATATAGTATTATATATGGCGCCACTTCCGTTTGCAAATCGCATGTGAGCGAGTAATAAGTGTGCATATTACGGCAGCAGCTCCGTGGAAAAGGGCACGTTCACGGACGGCTCAGAACGGTTTCCATACAGTGTGGCGTTGGAGATTTACTCGGAGTAGGGTTCCTTAATTTGAACCGTACGGGCATTACCGTATTACCTGATTAATATACTTTAATGATGATATCAAATTTAATTCCAAGGGAAAAATAATAATATGAAAACTTCAAAAGTATTTTACCTGATGGCGCCACTTCCGTTTGAAAATCGCATGTGAGCGAGTGATAAGTGTGTATATTACGGCAGCACCTCCGTGGAAAAATGCACGTTCACGGACGGCTCAGAACGGTTTCCATACAGTGTGGCGATGGAGATTTACTCGGAGTAGGGTTCCTTAATTTGAACCGTACGGGCATTACCGTATTAATATACTTCGATATAAAGCTTTCCTACCTATGTCATTAATATAATATGCAACCGCAAGCCTCTGCGTTTTATACTCTCTCCCATTGTGACTAATAAATTATCTTTGAAACAATACAACCCATGTACAATAAGAACTGTTTTACGAATGTTTAGCTTCTTCCTTCGGATAAGACGATGATTTTATCACTCTAATCTAAAAGCTCTTTGTACGAAGTTAAGCCAGATTAAAGGTAAGGTGAAATTGCTGATGACATGATAATAAATGGCTGTTCATCAAAATTCACTCAACATTAATCAAATTGTCTCATAATTAAGTTTAAAGGTTATACTTCAACGTCCTACGTTAATATTATTAAACTAGCATATATCTTCAGATCACTACGAAATATACTAAATAAAAAGATATTAAAAACAGTATACTCTTCTCTATGTCAATCAATTATTTCTTACGGTCTGGGGAGGGTGTTCTAAAACTATATTAGATCCATTAGTAAAGGCTCAAAAATTGATAATACGGACTATCTACAAAGTACATTACATTCATCCCACAAAGGACTTATTTAAAGACTTTAAAATACTTAATATACAATCCCTATATGTAAAATTCATTTCTTGCTATTTTAAATTTAAATTTATTAAAAAATATGTTTTTGAATCAAAATATAATACAAGATATTCCAACCAATGCAACTATATAATTCCAGTAACAAAAACCTCAATGGCCCAGTCACAGTTTAACTTTCTTGCTCCAAAAATCTTCAATAACTTAACAATTGAAATAAAGACAATAACCAAATATCACACTTTCAGGAAGACGCTTGGAGACTTTTTGATGAGTGAATGTGATAGAATTAGAATCCTGTTTATATAATCTAATGCTAATGTACTTTTTTTCTCCTTTCTATTTTCGACTTTTTATTATAATTTTTCCAATATTTAACATGATTTATACTAATTCCATGTTTACACTAGACTTCATATTTCATACAATGTAACTATACTATATTGGTCACCATGATGCAGGCAGCCGCCTAGTATGGTGATTTAATATATCAACTTTATGTAAATGTCACAATTATGTAACATGTATTATATAAATAAATATATAAATAAATAAATATTATTACCTACACATAACATATATAAATAGTTTTTTTTTTAATTTTCAAGACTTTGGTAGCCCTCTTCTCGATATACCGTGTTGCTGTCTGTATTAAGTAGTAAAATATTATGTTTTCTACTACTAAATACTAAATAATAATAAAAATGTCACCCTCCTTTGCGACAAAAAAAACTTATCATTCTGTTCACAGATTTCGAAATGCGAGATAGATATATTTATTATATTTTATGATATTTGAAAAAATTCAAAGAAATTTACCTTAGCATGCAAATTGGGATAGATTTTTTTTTATACACTTTACAAATAAAAGACAAAAAGTCCCGATAAACTACTTTTTAGTAGTTTGTCTAACGGGTTCTTTACATTAAAGATCTTATTATAGTGATTTAATAGTTACATTTTTACAATTGTAGATATAAAATTAAATTAAACTTTTTACAGAAATATAGATAAAAGTAAAATGATGAAAACATAAATAACAATTTTAAAGTATTTAGAATAATATGTGATTGTAAGCTAATACAAATTAATTCTCTCCGTAAGCCAAGTCTTCATTAAATTCACCGATTGTTTGTTTTGGGTACAGTTTTTAATTTCAGCAGGTAACATATTTAAACAACTGGGAATCATGTAATTTAACGTTCTTTGTCCATATTTATTTGTATGCTTAGGTACAACTAGTCCTTCATTAAAGTTAAAACGAGTATTATTGTTGTGTTCCAGCCTGTTTATATATAAAGGGTTATTTATGTGCTGAAATATAATTTTGTACCACAGAATTGCTCTCACTGAAAGAATTTTGAGACTCTGATAAAAGTAGGGAATATTATGCCTTTCTTTGTATAATTTTTTTTCAGCTGATAATTTAACCAATGATATCAAAATAGGAACTAAACAACTTGACCTTTCAAGAAACAGTTCTAATTCTATATAGTCGACTTATTTGGCCTTTTTATTAAACATATAAATGAAAAAGCCATTTATATAATGTATAACTGGTTCTGGCTTTGAAATCGTACAAGAGCGTACAAGTAGCGTACAAGAGTCCCAACAGCTCCCAACTGTCCAAACCCCGTGCGAATTATGGCATATGGCATCCCAATGGGAAGTGTTGAGGCTAATGATTATGGGGAGGGGAAGCATATGAGGAAGAGGAAGGTTAATAAATACTTGCCTATTCAGATCTGATTACCAAATACGGTTGAAGACATTTTAAACAAAGTTTCTATTTAAATGAAACAAATTATTATTTATATACCTAAACCACTGTAATCAATGTTATAATATAAATACCACAAAGAGAGTTTAAAAACATTGAAGAAAAAAAAAGTACTTATTATTAATCTTCACTTTATCTATTTATTTTAATTTTTTTTATTTAAAATTCTTTTTTAAATATTTCAACATTAAGTCCCGTTAAACTGATTTATATCAGTTTGTCAACGGTTTCCTTTAACAATTACTTTTTAGAAAATTTAAACAGGTACATCAAATATGTAATAACATTATATATACATACATCCATATATTTTTACATATATAAAATAAACAGCAGAGGAAAAACGAAGGAAAGAAAAAGATAAAAGATTGTAACAATGAAAAAAACATTAAAAACGAAAATTAGAAAAACGGAGGTTAGTACAAAAAAATTCTTTCACATAATCATTTTTTTAGCTTACATTTCCTTCTGAAAGTCAATTCACAGCTTATTATTGAATTTGGTAACATGTTGTAAATTATTGGTACGAGGTATTCTAGAGTTCTTTGACCGTATTTATTTAGGAAAAGTATTGTTGTTCTGCGAAAGTCTAAACACCTAAAAATGTACGTCGACCACACTTGCATAATCGCGATATCGCAAAAAATAAATAAAATTGTAATTTTGATAAGTTTATCACAAATTTGAGTTATTTTCGTCCGGAACACTTTTAATAAGATCCATAAAAGAACAACATGCCAACAGAAATTTCAGCAAATTATTTCCAGTCGTATTTTTCTTGTCCAAAGCCTTACCTTATTCCCCTGGTAACGAAATTCACTTTCTTGTCACTCAAGTCGTTACCATAACAAAGCTGAGCTTGCCACATAAAAGTTCGCTTTTTTCTGTTTGATTTTATAAAATATCTTTAAATTATGCAAACGATCTACGAGTACCTTTGTACTTGTGATTCCACCAAAAGAAGATTTATTCATACAAATTTCGATTGCCGGCGAAAAGCGATATATTTTTTACTGTAAATAATTGTTGATTGTACAGTTTTTTCCGAGGCTTTGGGATCATTTTATTTACTTGTTTAATCAAGGTTCTCTCGTATAAAACAGATCTGAAATTCTAATTCCTGGATTCTGTAACCCGTGTAACACATTCATTGAAATAGATTTAAACAGACTGGCTTTTCTTGAAGAAAAATTCAAAACTTTGATATGGTTCATTGTTGGGGCAATAGGAAAAAATTATTTTGATTTTAATTCCTCAAAATTAACAAAAAATAAATCACCTAATCATAAATTATCAAATCATAGTAGGTACTATAGAATAGTACTATAATTAGATAAAACATTAAATAAAATATATTTTTTAAATTGATGTTTTTTTAACTATATTTCCTTGAGGGATTTTACACAAAAACGGCGCTATTTAAATCATCCAACAATAGGTTAGTAATCACCGATGAAATACTATAAAAGCGAATAAAGTGTGAGTTGTTTCTAGAAATTATCAGGATCGTATTGTAATGCAAAAATATTAAGATTTACAAGTAGACGTGTTTCGTCGTCACAATAAAATATCAGTAATTTAATAAAAATGTACCAATAAATCCTGATAATTCGCTTTCTAACGATTTCATTAGGCCACATCTTCCTGTTAATTCATTCCTAGAGCCTGGAATCCTGTTTTTAATCGGAATTACGAATAATTGACCGGTCAGTGGCTGAGGCATCGTGTTTGGGTCCCACCGTGGCGCCGCGTATACAATTCCTCGACTGTCTTAGTCCTCCATCACAACACAAGAAACATTTTCCGATTTCTGTGTTGGTAGTATCAGGTTTTTTTTAATATTGTAAGGTTGTTCGTAAGCCGGAAATGTCCCCTTCTTTTTTAATTAATAAAAAAAACTTAATAAATTAGCAATACATTTTTCTCCTTGTAGGCTGCATTACCTTAACACCCACTTTCCCAGTCGTAGACTAGCTACCGTGGAACTCAATAATAATAAATAATAAATAAAATAAAAAGCCTTTTATTTCTTGCAATAGGTATGTTGCCGAGTTATAAAAAAGTAATAAAAGTATAATTAATGTTATTTACAATATTTTTGAAAATCTTATATAGGTATCTTAAATTATTCATATGCAAGAACCCCTCTCTCAGGCGAGGGTGAAGGCCTCCTCTAAAGAATTCCATGAAACATTCGTGGAACTCAATAATTAAGGACAAATAGTTATTATAGTGGTCAGCTCGTCTAATTGAATTAACACCCTTATTTTTTTTTACCTAGGATTTATTCAATCTAAGGTAGTCCACGGACATAGGTGATTGCTTTGAGCTCCACAAAGGCATTAGAGATGACCACGTACAAACCAATCAAATTAGTCCTTTATAAAGTTATGAATTTTAATGTTGTATTAAAAAATTAATGACGTTTTTTTTTGCTAACAAAACTGATTGTACATTTAAAACTTATGCCATGAGCACGAGCTAAGATAGTAATAATTGTGATATTTTTTTACAATATCAGTATTTAGTAGATATAATATAACCCTAGAAGTAGTTAAGTATACGATATGTAGGAATAAATGTAGGTACGTTCAAATCCAATAATTATCTTCAAAGCGATGCTAAAAGTGTACAGTTAAAATCAATGCAAATTAGGATAGTGTAACGTTTTCTTTAGTTACGTTCAATCACACTGTTGGGGATTTCTCGATAAATCGTTGGTTCGTTTTTACAAACTGTTTATTTACACAATATAATAATAATATACCTGAGCTTATGCGACTAGCTTCAATTGACTGGTAGGTAAATCTAAGCGCGTAGAGTTCTACACAATCGACTATAAGCATTCCTAGGAACAAATCTCCCCCCCCGCCATCTGACAGCAACTAGTGGAAGCTTTATGACTCCTGCCATCTATTGCTAACCCACTGAACATACTTGTCAATACACTACAAATAATTGTATTTTAAAATGTTTTATTTAATTATTTTTTGGGCATGTTTTGGAGAATTATAACCGCCCAACCACTCGACAATTTATTTATTAGGTTTTGTCGACTTCTGTCTTGTGGATCCACTTATACTAATCTAAACTAACATGATGTCTAACTTGTAACATAAGCTATTATTCTTAGAAGAAATTCTGCTGGAATAAACATAGTTTATTAGTATCTACCTATGCAATATTATAGTTGTTAATTCGAAAAAATTCCGGCGCCGCTATCTTTGGCTATTAAGAACAACTTTATTAACAAAAGAGACAGTTTTTATTTATTATTCACAAGAGTCCCAACTGCTCCTGTCTGGAGCCAGTGAAACTATGGCATCCCCAATTGGGATATGTTGTGAGGCTGAAGGTAGTAGGAAGGGGAAGGAGATGGAGAAGAGGAAGGTGGGGAAGTACCTGGCTATTCAGATCTGGTCAACAAACACGGCTAAAGCCATATCAAGCAACGTTTCAATTCTGAATGGTGGTCATTCACCAGGTCGACACAGAGAGTATCTTCCACTCTGGAACGTGCCGCAAGTACACTATATATTGTTTTTAATGAATTAATTATAAAATAACACAAATACGCCTGGTTCGAACCCGCGACCTTCGGATTGGGAGTCAAGAGCCGTACCTCTCGACCACGCCGGCCGTCATTTCTAACCAAAACGGTTTTTTTAATATTTTTCTCTAATATCTAAGAAATGGCAAATTCAGCAAAATCAATATATTTACCTGCGTTATTTGTAATAGAATTCTGTTTCCCTATCAAAATTATCGTCTAGGTATTATTTCCGGTAATTATAGCATTTAAAAAAAAAATACCAATAATTTTTATGATTTTATTTAAGGTGGTTTTATTTATTTATTCATTTCTATGCTCTTACATACAGTTTATAAATACGATAGGTGGAAGAAAAACAAAAATATATTCTTAATATAAAACATAGTAGGTAGGTAGTAGAGTGAAGTATGTTCGGCAACTGCATGTCAATGGTTAAAACAAATATAGTTATGTTTTGTGAACATCTCACTAGGAAAACCTGTGCTGAGGTGTTCACATGTATTATTATGCCGTCATAAGGGATAGCACAGTATCCCCCCCTCGGTGTAGGTAGCTGTGTTGGGATGGTATAATGATGTTTTAGGTAGGAACTTTGAAAGATAAAGCAAATATATATTTAAAAAAATGTAAACAATAATTTTATTGTTAACTAGCTGACCCGGCAAACTTCGTACCGCCTCAGAATCAATAAATATTGTGTTTAATTTATTAGCTGAAATAAATTAAGTTTTTATTAAGTTAAAATAAATAGATACCTACTATAAGTTCAAAAAATGAAATTGAGCTGTTCACTAAGCACGAAATGTTCGGCACACTACACCATTGACAGTTCGAATTGATTCAAATTATGTCGACCAACGCACATTATTTGAAAAGCCGTTCCATACAAAATATATGAAAAAATTAATTTTCTTCATAATTATTTTTCGCGTGATTTTTTCTGATGTTTTAATAGTTATTATGTTAATCGGGACGGAGACAAATCCAACAAATCTAAAATCATAAAAATCGGTTCAGCCGTTCTTGAGTTAAAAATGGTGTAACTAACCCGACTTTGTTTTATAAATTAAGATACAACTAAAATGTATGGGAGTACTATAATATACAATTTTTTTTCTAATATGTAGATATTGTAGATATTTGTCTTTTGTCCAATTTCACACTTTTTGACTAGTTTTTAAATAAATATAAGCTTTTAACAAGTTAATTGAGTATTCATCTTGTTCATCAGGTCTAACAGTTTGCGTTTAAAGCAACATAATTTACTAAGAATAAGCTAACAGAATTTGCGTTTAAAGATTATCATAACATATTACGTATATGCTACGAAAAAACTTTTTGTAGATATTTCTCTCTGAAAGCGCTCCATTTATAAAAGTTGGAAATAACGCCATCGATGACTCAATGGGGGCTTTTCTAGTTGTTATTTAACCCTTAAAAAAATTGGCGTATTTTGTCAGAGGCTAAAAATATTCCCGCTTTGCAATAAAATCCAAATAAATGGAACATTTGTTAACGTATTCCAAAACTAAAAACTGTTTTCGTAAGGTGATGAAATAGGCTTTCAAATTTCTATATTAAAAATTACTATGTATTTTTTTAAATAATTTTTTTTTTTGCGAAAACTTTAAAAAGTGTTAAAAATGGCTCACTATATCTTTTTTTCTAACTAAAATTACTGATAATGAAAAAAAAATAAAACACATACTTATTTCATTAGATAAATGAATTATAAACCTTACTGTCACCTCACTTTTTTTTGTTTCATGTAAAAAAAATTCTTAAAAAATTTACAAAGTTCCATAATTTTTTTTTCAAATTGCCATCGGAAACTTTGGTTTCAGAAAGGGGTAAATTTTAATTTTTTGTGGTTTTCTTTTAGATTTGAATATATAGTTTGTTGTATTTTCTTTCCAACACCGTTTAGATCAATCACATTTCTGACTATGATAGTAAGGAAGAAACAACGATTTCTGTGAGACCTATGTGAGCTGGGACAAATATGGTCTTCCGTGGTTAAACGGGTTTTAAAATGGCTAGTTTTATTTTGAAACAGTAAGTACTACGACGTAGTGGCAAGGTTGAGTTTAGCGGTTTAGATAAACAACTAGAACCCATTGTTATGTTCTACTTTTAAACATAAGTGTTTTAAAAACATTGCATATCGTTAAACGGTTATTTTAGCACTGATAAGGAAATTTACTAATCATTCAAAACTCTGACAAGGACAACAATCATATCGCAAACATTAATACTTCAAGTAATTCTCAAAGTTAAGATATCAAATATTGTTTTACAATTATTATAAGCAATAATTTATTAGCTTGAAACACTCATCGACATTGAAAAATCTCCCGAGAAAAGATACATGCCGCCGACGGGACTCGGATCCGTGTCCTTCTGATTTCCGATCAACTGCTCTATCCACTGGGCTACGTCGGCTTATCTGCTACCTGCCAAATAAGTCAATATATACTAGTGTTTCAATTCAACAATTACGGCTTATTACCTTTTTTTTTACCTGCAAACAACCAATTTTATTTATTTTATATGAGAAAGACATTGAAAGTGCTAAATCAATGTGGATGAGTGTTTCAGGCTAATAATTATTGCTTATAATAATTGTTACCCTTTGTGCTGTACATAAAAATCTTGTCTTAAACATTCGTTTATCAATTAAAAAAATTATATATAATATTGTTTTTATCACGCATTAGTAAAATACACTTTTGTGGTAGATTATTTTAGTATCGCTCTGCTGAAGACCACCATTAAGACAGCCATAAGAACAGAAACATTGATTGATATAGTTTACCCATGTTTGGTGTCCAGATCTGAATAGTCAGGTACTTCCCCACCTTCTACTACCCCTTCACCATCTCCTTCCCGCTCCCACCACTTTCAGCCTCACAACATACCTACCATGTGAATTGAATTACAGTCATATTTAGTACCTACTCCCACTTGAAACGAAGTGACACAAAACTGCGCTATACAATTTTATCTCCGGAAATATTGCTGTCTTTTCAAGGAAGAATAATTGGCATCACGGCGTTCAAAATAGATGAATAAATTATATCCACAACGGAGGTCCTTTGGGGATGCTGTGTGGAGGTATTTTTAAGGAAAGAAAGGAGATGAAATTGTGGGAATGAAAAGTTTGAGGGTAGGATCTGGGGATCAGGGGAGCTGGAGATCAGGGGGGATCTGGGCCCTCAGCACACTCGATCGATGACAAAATGTAACAAAATATTGAATGTCTTAGAAATAATGTAGCTTGAACCATAAACATATTACTTGGAAATACGATTCAAAGCCTCCCCAAAGGTTTTTGAATAAATATTACCTCACGACAGTTGTGACATCTTTTTTGTAACGCCCGTCAACCCAACAATAGCAGTTTGAAATGAGACGTTGAATATTTTTCATCCCAAAATAACCTTACCCATAAATAACTTAAAATATTACACCATTGAAGAAGAAGATAACAATAATAATCTAATTTTTTTAAATATGAAAATGAACAAGACACAGAAAAATAATAAAAGATAATGGTCGCAACTGGGACTCCAACCCAGAACCTTACGTCTTACCAGGACATACACCTCTACCAATTGGGCAACTGCGATTTATTATGTGACTGTCGTAATTATCAACTTCATATTTCAAATTTCAGAATTAACAATATTATCTTCGACTAATGTTTTTTTCCATATTATTGGCAGCTACCTTTATTATTGGAAACAAGTATTCAAAGAATGTATTTGTTACCTAGATATTGTCTCGGACAAATATATCCGATTTTATTTTTATGGAACACCTATTGACTTTTTATAAAAGTCTAAATGAATATTTTTTTAAAATTTTTTTTTAAGAAAATTTCTCCTTTTAGCTTTTGAAGGTTATTCCCATCAATGTAATATATCATTGAAGAAGAGGATAACAATAATAATCTAATTTTTTTAAATATGAAAATGAACAAGACACAGAAAATAATAAAAGATAATGGTCGCAACTGGGACTCGAACCCAGAACCTTACGTCTTTCCGGGACATACACCTCTACCAATTGGGCCACTGCGATCTATTATGAGACTGTCGTAATTATCAACTTCATATTTCTAATTTCAGAATTAACAATATTATCTTCGACTAATGTTTTTTTTCCATATTATTGGCAGCTACCTTTATTATTGGAAACAAGTATTCAAAGAATGTATTTGTTACCTAGATAGTGTCTCGGATAAATATATCCGATTTTATTTTTATGGAACACCTATTGACTTTTTATAAAAGTATTCTTTTATAAAAGCGTTTATAAAAAGTCAATAGGTGTTCCATAAAAAAAAGCAATTGACGTGAGTGACTGGAACTAAATTCATATCATTAGATCAGTTAAGTTTTGATGACTGCTGTTTTTATACGACCAGTTCAGCTGTCATAATATTAGCTACTAGTCTTAGATATGGTATTAAAGTTGCGCTTTATCCTCAGTAAGTACTTGAAAACTTGCTAAAATTTAAGCGTGATAATTCGGCCACGTCACACGTGACAGGTCTGTCAAATTTTACATTTACGTAAATAATTGCATACTTTGGTTTTACCAATATTTACACAAATGGCCTACTTTTATCAGTGTGCACTTCGATATAACCGGTAAGTTTGGATTCTAAAGCATACAATGGTTAGTTTTATAAGTTTTTTTGTTTAATTGCATGAATAATAAATTCACTGATTCCAGCAAAACAAAAAATATATACAATTTGGTTCCTCCCACATGGCACCATGTTAATTGTGCTGGTTCTCTCTCTCTCTGGTTTCAATCCTGGGATTGGTTTGCAGCAATTTCCTCTATTTTTCTCTTCCATTCTTCCCTGTCTTGTGCTGCTCTTTTAAAGTCTGCATATGATGAGCAGCTTATGTCCACCAGCAGGTCCTCCAGGTACTCTTGGCGTGGGCGTCACCTAGAGTTTGTCCCCTCGGTCATTCCCTACATTATGGCAATCAAGAGGCCTTCTTGTCGTATTATATGGCCGATCCATCTAGCACGCCTTTCTGACAAGGTCCTAAGCAGGTGCCTTCCTACTTCGATTCTTTGGAGAACATCCTCATTTGTAATGTGGTCTCTCCAGGTAATTCCTAATAGTCTTCTACAGGACCACATCTCAAAAGCCTCTAGTCTCCGTTTATCTCTTTCGGATAGGCATCGTGCTGGTTACGGGGGACATTATAAAAAATCAACTCTGAAATTAAACCCGCGTGGAAATGACCGGTAAGTTTGTCTTTGACATTTTGAAACATCGTGATCATATATCGTGATGACAGTTTTGGTTTGCAAAGAAACACATTCATTTATTAATACCGTAGACAAAACGTGTAATATTGGTGGGTGATACTTACAAAGTGTAACAACCCGATAAATGACATATTGCTGTCCAATGTTTTTTTTCAATTAAAAATATTTTTATTATTTTCCATCACACGTCGCAACTGAGTAGTCGGGTATGTTCCGATAAGCACTCCGTCTCGGCAGCACTGTGACACACGAAACAGCGCGCGAATTGCGTGATTCCGTCGAGACCCGTAGGAGTGGGATCAGTGGTGACGTGAAAGAAAAATACTTCTTTTTTGTGTTTAATCAAAAAAAATATCATCCGACAGCAAAATTACATCTTTTTTTACTCTAAAATTTTTAAATAATCTCTGGTTAAAATTCTTCGGGGCCGTGCTGTTACACCTGCATATCGATGCTCATATGAATATGACCTATATACGGATTTTGTGCTGAGCTCGTCATGACAACCAAGCTAGGATAAATAGCAACTGATATACCAGGCCCTACAATAGTATCAATATGTATAATAGCTGTCTGTGTATCTTTCATTGTACTAGTTAATGTATCCATGATATCGCTCGATTTCTCTGTAGCTTCCACGTGCTTCACGGTTGTTAGCAAAAGCCACTCCTTGCCTTATGCGTTTCTTTGACCTCTGACTTCCACGTGGACATGCGGTAAAGGATGTTTTTATGGCAAGCGTCCACCGCTCATCCGCATCAAACGGATTTTAGAATTCTTTGCTTAGTTAGTCATACAATGGGAAACCACGAGCCATTATCTGTTTGTGGGTAATATATAACCAAAATACTAAAATACTTACATTAACAAGTACCTATGTAAATATAAAATGTATTTTTTACAGGTACAGTATAAAAATAAAGGTATACATTAAATATGTAAATAGTATAGTGATAAAGTGACACTTAGAAGTTTCAAGATTTTTTTTTTAAACAAGAAAGTATACCGTCAAATGGGGATACTTTACCTTATTTCCAATATTTTTTTAGGTAATTTCTTAAATTCGTCGGATTTTTGTAAGAAAACGTATTTCCAATTTAGATTTATATCAATAGGTACGCGTAAATATTTAAAACTTTCATCTTAAGCGAGTTCATTGCACAGTGAAGATGTTTCTTGATTGCAACTTGTATTGGGGATTCTTATTTTATATTATCATGAGGTTTGTTTTTAATGTTATAAAAAATAAAAATGAGGTTTTGCTGTGGTTTAAAACGAGTTTTTGTTTCATTTTACTCATTTTAAAAGTTGAAACAAAAGCATTACATCTGTTGCCTTAGAAAATGTTTCGATGCGAGAATTTCCGTTGTTTCCGAATTTTACTATTGTCGTGTCATCGGCGTTCATAAAATTACACAAATAATTTATATTATATTAAAAATTAAAATTGGGCCAAATATAGTTCCCTGCGGAATCCCATTTTTTATCTGTGCTTGTAAATATAATTATAAATACTCTCAAATTTCTTTAAGATAGTGAGTATTTTAGTAGATATGTCTTTTTTTAAACCTGTTTTGTTATTTTTTTAATGAGTAAGTAATGATTTATGATTTACGGTATCGAAAGGTAATTTTAAATCTAAGATAAGGTACTACAAAACATTTCTTTTTTTCGATATATGTGTGTATATTTTTTGTTAATTCATAAATTGCATCTTCAATGCTCAGGTCTTTGTGAAAAAGTTTTCATCCGTCATTATGGCGCGAAGGAGTCTGAGAATGAGGACAAATACATTCACATCAGAACACATCGTGGAAGAATATTCACTCACCAGTTTCCCGAAGGAACATCATAACTGAACAAAGTGTATTGCCGATGCTGACGAGGTTTTGAGGCTTTGTCTTATGAAGAAGGCGACTCTTTCCGTTGTTAAAAATCATCACTTTTTCAGGTCATAATATCTCCTAGAATTTACCTTTTTTTATTTTCAATGTTTATGAAAGGTTTTTGTAACGTTGACTGATCTACGTGTCACAGTATTATGTTACACTTATTTATTTTTGATAAAATATTGAACTATAACATTATAACGTCGGTATAATATCCTAATATGTTTGTGAGGTAAAGTCAACAGCGGTCTCCACGTCACGAAGGTTTAGCAAATTTGCGATTATATTGACACTGGAAGGCAGGAAAATAACAAAACTATATTCTGTATACTTTATCTCCTTTTTATTTGTAACAGTTTTAAGAACACATTATTGATAGGAACACCAAATTTGCAAAACTCCCGAGAAAGACTTTTTAAATAACGAATTTTAATGACTTTTTAGATCTTCAAACTTCGCAACTTTTTTAGGTACTTGGGTCAAGGTTTATAATCAGCGGTGTCATCTAATTTATATAAAAAAGATTTCTAATAAAATTTTTTTTTTTTTTTAAATTTCTTTATTTATTTATTTATTTAAACGTATTTAGAGTTACAATATTAACAACTTAATATAAATATAACATTTGAATCACTTTCCTAATAAAGCAGTTACTTGTGTTTAGGAGAGGACAACTATATATTTTTACATCTATTTAAATTACAAATATTATTGTAAAAACTATTAGAAATTTTATAAGAAAATTCATCGAAAGTAATAAAAACATATGTGAGTTATATATTTTAATTAACGATTTAACCCCTGAAACGATGAGGTACAAATTTGGACCGCTTTTATTTTTCTGCGATTGATATCGGTCCAAAATTGGACCATATTTAATGAACCTATAAATATGGGATATACCGTAAAATCTAGGTGAATTTATTAGCTTTAAACCGCAGTAAACAGTTTATATGTTCACATATTAATATTTTGAGGAATGATATTAATTAAATCGAATGGCCAAATCAAAGACTGAACACATATCGCTCGTGTGGATAATGGTAGGTGTGAAATGAATTATCGTTTCATCTACAGGTTTCCAAAAATTTCTAAAGAAAACGGATTTCTGGAAACCGCTAGATGACAGCAATGCGTTTAATCAAGTTTGCATATCACGATCATCATAAAAGACTGGGTTATTTGCAAAGAAAAATAGTGAAACTTTTTATTTATCAGGTTCTTTTTCAAAATCAATAGGTAACTAATTCCTCTGATAATTGCCATCACTGCATTATACTGTTAGCTCAAAATTAGACATAAAGTTGGGCTTCATTTGATCGACAATATAGTTAGTAAAACTGCTTTATTTTACATTTTGACTGCCTACCTTCAAACTATAAAGTCATTATCTCTTTTACAACTAGCTTTCGCGTGTATTATAGAGCTCATATAAATTCGGGGATGTATCACACGCATAATAGGGTATGGAAGGTACCTTCCGACCATATAATCTCATGTCATAAAAGAAACAATGGGAGATATAGCATGGAAGCTTGCTAACGCTAACGGTTGAGGAGCTTGCACATACGATCAAAGTGGCTAACCAATGAAAATTGTGCGTTTGGTGTGATGATAAACAAAAAGGCGAGGCATCGCTGCCCGTAGATGCGATTCGAATGGTGACTCATCAATTGATTCTCCGACAGATGCCCCCCTAGAACTTATAATGATTATAATTTTTTATCAATTTAAAACTTAAAATCGACATAATTTTTTTTTAATAGGACACGTATAAAGTTAATATCCTTGATGTTATACATATATGATGTACATCGTCTATTAGGTCTAAGTAGGTATACCACATTTTCCCTAAATCCCTTGACAATTAAATTTGTAAAAATGTAAGAAAGTATACCACATTTTCCCTGTTTCAACAGAGCCTAACTCTAAGTACTTACAGAACCGTTTCAGAGAAAAATGTTATTCTAAAATACGATAATTTTATTCGTTAAAACGGTTAAAAACGGGACTGAAGTTCTTACGTACAAATTAACAGGGTACGTTTTTAGATTTTCACGGCCAAAAGCATTTTCGTTGTGTGACATCGTCGGATCTGCCGGATCTGCCCTGATGATGGACACTGCAACGCTGTCCGAAACGTCGGCTAAAGAAGGAGGTAGCGCAACACGGCATAACACCCCAAAAACAAACAACGAAAAAAAAAAAAATTAACAGGGTTTCAATTTTTATTGGCGGGAACATGTAAGAATAATTTGTTGGTATACGTAATTTCGTAAGCATACCAACAAATTATTCTTACATTTTCCCGCCAATAAACATTGGGACACTGTTAATTTATTCGTAAGAACTTCAGTCCCGTTTCTAACCGTTTTTACGAATAAAATTATAGTATTTTAGAATAACATTTTTCTCCGTGTAACAATAAACTCAATACCAAACTACTATAATCCAAATAACACTACGAAGTACCTACTTGATGTTATTTTTAAAGATATTTCTATATTACTTTAGAGTACCTTATTGTGCTTAATATAATACTGGTTCCCTCCTGTATACCACTGTAAACTTTAAAACCCATGTTCACCTTATTGTAAAAGCCTTAATGGCGTTTAAATAAATAAATCGACCACATATTGTATTTAAGTATTTCAGAGGGCCAACTATCGGCGGATCAACTGTCAGTTAATCGATTGGCATAGTACACGGAGAAAAATGTTATTCGAAAATACGATCATTTTATTCGTAAAACGGTTAAAAACGGGACTGAAGTTCTTACTTACTTACGAACAAATTAACAGGGTTTCAATGTTTATTAACGTTAAAATGTAAGAATAATTTGTTGGTGTACGTAAATTTCGTACGTATACCAACAAATTATTCTTACATTTCGATAAACATTGAAACCCTGTTAATTTGTTCGTAAGAACTTCAGTCCCGTTTTTAACCGTTTTACGAATAAAATGATCGTATTTTTGAATAACATTTTTCTCCGTGTAGTCAGTGTGGAGTCAGTGTGTGTAAGGCGACAGGTCGACGACAGGAGCTGGAATGGTCAATGGGATTACTAAAAAGTTACGATTAATAAAAAGAACTTTTCCGATTCGACCCGCCACGCAGCTGGTGAGCTGGTGCATCCGCCGCTTAGACCTGTATACACCTCATCCAATGAACCCCTGCTGAGTATACTGTATACACCTCATCCAATGCACCCCTGCTGAGTCGCCAAACGTAGCGAACCACTTGGGGTGACTATGGCAGAGGTTTTCCAATAAATGTATCCCGGGGCGGCGGTACACATAACCGCCTACCAAATTGATTAATATTTTAAGCATATTTGTAAAACACCTACCAACGAAACGTTTTTTAAAATTTTAAATATGGAAAGTGATCATATTTAGGCATTTATTTTTATTTTTTATTATTTCATAAATTTTCATAAGTTTTACAGTTTTGACATTATTTTAACTACTACACTAGGCTAGTGCCCGTGTTGTGGTAGTCAGATTGATTTTAAATTGACTAAAATGTTTGAATGTGTAGGTACACCTACTGCAAAAGAGATCTAACTACTCCGCGTCGCTTCATTATGCAGTATTACGTAATTTTTTTAATGCTATTTATAAATACGTCTTACACTCCTGATGAATACACTGACCTTCATATTTCTTCATAACTTTTTCCTTCCTAGATCTTCCTCTCTCTCCTTTCCTAGAAAGACCCTCCACGGAGCATCCCCAATGATGTCATAAGCCTTGAGAGGAATTATTTTCCTCAGGGCCTCCTGTGTGCAGTTAATTTAAAATCATAATTTAATTGATTTTTTTAAAACTTAATTTCATATTGAAAATTTAAAGGAATTCACTGATAATCCAATTAATTACTTTATGTTATTTTTTTTCTTACTTTTTCTTCGTCAGCATTTGGACTTGCATTTCACCAATTAGAAAACATTTTTTTTTATCATAAATAGTAGAAACAAATCGAGATAGCTCCACAGCTCACGGTGAAAATAACAGAATAATAGTAGAACTCTTAAGCTGAATAACCAACAATAAAAAAATCTGATTCCAACTTTATGGAAGAAGGGAGCTATCTGAAGTCTGACGACAAAAATATCATAAAAAAATATCCTGGAAAATCAGGGAAAATATTCAAGTTATATAAAAGGCACGTACACGCCTTTTTTTGTATAAATAACAAATATACAAAGTGTCGAAATGCTGAAAATACAATAACTCCTGCAGCGTCAAACGCATTGCTTCTTCTGCTAAATTCTGAATTTCGTATTCGTATTAAATTTAATTCAATGCAATGGCTGCATTCGAGACAGCAAAAATAGGAATACAGAACTGCTAGCGAATATCCTGCAAGTTAAATTATTATAACGGAGACTCGACGTGATGCAGAGTCATATAGATAAATAGACGACAGTGTCACTAACACCAGACGGGGAGACGCCGAGAGCCAATGGACGACAAACACCAGACAAATAATAATAATGAAATCAACTAGGCTCAAGGTGGATTAATTCATTATGAAGACAGTACAAAGACTGCACATAATAGAAACAAGGGAGATGGTCTGTGAACCATTAATAATATGAAACTACGAGCACAAAAGTGATACCCGCAGCGATCTTCCATTCTACACGGAGAAAAATGTTATTCTAAAATACGATAATTTGATTCGTAAAACGGTTAAAAACGGGACTGAAGTTCTTACGAAAAAATTAACAGGGTTTCAATGTTTAAAGGCGGGAAAATGTAAGAATAATTTTATTGGAATACGTACGAAATTTGTTCTAATAGTTAATAATAATATTTTATTCTTACATTTTCCCGCCAATAAACATTGAAACCATGTTAATTTGTTCGTTAGAACTTCAGTCCCGTTTTTAACCGTTACGAATAAAATGATCTATTTTAGAATAACATTTTTCTCTGTGTACCCATCCCTCAATCCTATTTATTAGCTTTATTACTACCCTAGATTACTATCCTCCCAGAAATCCCTCTCCTTTCTTTCCTTAAAAAGGCCGTCCGCACGTCGCCCCCTGTAGCATTCTGTTATTTACAACAGACACTTACAGATTCTCCAATACTTTGAATGGAGATTACTTTGAGGAAAAATAGATACTTTGTTATTATCTGCGTTTATTATACACTTCGCGGTTTACAATGTAGATCTCGTTGATCGACCTAACTATAAGCTGGCTAATGGAATCTAATCGAGTGTTCCAGTGAACGCTCTCCCAGAGCTGTTTGACCCTCTCTTCGTTCTCACAGGTACTGACCTACCTGCCATCTGGCGGAATCTAAGGACAGCTCTTAGCACTGCCATCTATGTCTACAAACAGGAAGCTTTTAGATACACTACACCCCCTAAGAAGACATAGGCCCTGAGGGAAATTCCTCAGAGCCTCCTGTGTGAAGTTAATGTAAAAAATAATAATATCCTCTCCTAAAATAGGAGAAGCCATAATGATTAAACTGTAGTTAACGTTTCCTGCCAGTTATTACACGTCCCCTTTCTTCCCTCCGTTGGGAAAATTTGGAAAGTTTTCTTCAAGGTCGTTTGGAACAGAATCATAAAGGAAGTTAGCATTAATAATACTATGGTCTTGATATCAAAAAGTTATAACGCCCCGAAGGAAATGTATTGCGTAGGCAGCAGACGGGCAGTAGGTACATACCCACCATGTTAGTACTAATATAAACGAGTATAACACATAGCAAAACTACGAAAGTAGTCAAATTAATCACAGAGTGGAAGCGTGCACGGAGAAAAATGTTATTCTAAAATACGATCATTATATTCGCAAAAGCGGGTAAAAACGGGACTGAAGTTTTTACGAACAAATTAACAGTGTTGAGCTTGAGTTGTGCTGGCGGGAAAATGTAAGAATAATTTGTTGGTGTATTTACGAAATTACGTATACCAACAAATTATTCTTACATGTTCCCGCCAATAAACATAGAAACCCTGTCAATTTGTTCGTAAGAACTTCAGTTCCCTTTTTAACCGTTTTTACGAATAAAATTATCGTATTTTAGAATAACATTTTTCTCCGTGTGGAAGATACGAGTACCCTCAGTTTTGCCCCGCTGAAAAACAACTACTAAGAATCGAAACGTGGGTGGCTTGAAATAACTTATGCCGGTTTGGTAATCAATTTTTTTTACTTGAGCTCCACACAGCAGGCCCTGAGAAATCTCTTAGGGCCTATGTCTATATCTTTGGGGATGCTGTGTGGGGGGTCTTTTTAGTAAAAGGAAGGAGAAGAACTTCTGGGATGAAAAAAAGTATGAGGGTTGGGTAGGAATCTGGGGGTCAATGTGTCCAGGAATGACGGACATATGAATCGATCTCTATCACTGGGGTGCAGGGCGATGGGCTGATAGAGTCTGGCTGGAGAGGTCTATGTTAGGTCTCCCTCAACCAGTCTCACCCGTACATATACATAACCATACCTTACCCGTACCCGTACGGCTTACCCGTATTATAATTAACCGCGTACTTCCCATATAGTCCCACTGGCTTCGGATAGTCAACAAAACTCGTATACGGTTTTCACAACTTCATGATGTTCAAATAGCAAACCCTGTTGAAACATAATAATAAAAAAAAATCGTTTATTCATCAATATATACATATATATATATATATATATATATTTTTTTTTTTAAGTAAATACTTTTTTACGCACGCTTGACTTTAGGGCTAAACTGGAGAATGTGTAACGAAAAGTGAAATGCGTTGCGAGGCTAATGGGCTCACTGTAGAAGCAAGAGAGAGAGCAGTGCGTGCGCACATTTTCTTTCTCTCTTCCTCTCATAGCCAGTGCATGAAATATTTCAGTCAGTATTTTGAAATACCCGTGACGCGCCAAACGCGGGGGGGAGCGGACGTCGATGCGCCCGGCTTGATCGGGCGAGGCAAATGATAATAAATTTGAATACATATTTGTAGAAAATTAATATATGTATTTTGATGGGTGTAAATTTAAAATACAAATTACCCATTTACACCGGAAAACTTTTCGTTTATATATTAAAATTACCACCCAAGGAAAAGATTTTTTAACATTTTAAATTTTTTTATTTAATTTTCATCATATTAAAACCAAGGATTGGGCAGATTTTTTTTTAAAAATTATAAATAACTCGCAAAAAAATTCCAAAGTTTCTTTCAAAATGAAACAAAACTGATTTCTTAATTACCTATACGTCATCATGTAATAGCAAAAAAAAGTAGCTCCTCTCTAAGATTGACATTGGATCTACCTTTTAGAAAAATAATTTTTCAGTTTGGTTGGTTATTTTGGCCTTAAATCCAAAACTACGTTTTGTATGAAAGCTGCCGCGCAGCCGTTCCCCACAATAATGGGGAATGGAATTGTTCAATTTTATAGTAGTTATAAAATTAAATCGTAGAGAACGTTTATACAAAGTTTTCACAAATTCATATCCTTCATATTTTTCACTATTTTCTCTTTTCAACGTTGTTTTTGTTTCATTAATTTGGTAGTTGTTTCCAAGCGCTAATTTTAATTAAGAATACACTTGGCACGTTCTCATTAATATCTTATTTCGTTTTTAGGTGTTTTCTTCCCTAGTGGGTAGTTACAGTTTCTCTTTCAAGTAACTAAATAACAAAAAGGGAGTACATTTTACCTGGTGACCGTACAACTTAACAACATGCAATTTCAACACCTCCTTTGAAATGTCAAAAGTGATTAAAAAAATAAAACGCGTGTTAAATAGATTACGATAGGTTAGGTTATGACCTATTTTTCTCTTTTTTGTATAACTTTTAATGACTTTTCGAAGGGTTGTTCAAATGCCACTTTGTTGAGTTTTCGTGGAATCATTTGACCTACATGAGGGGTATTCGGGAAGGCAGTAAAAGACATCGTAGAACTACGCAATATACCACTTACAATTTACCAATATATCGCAATACGCCACGCAAGGCGATCCATCACGTCGTGTGACATTTGTAACAATAACACTCCATGTAGGTGGTGACAAGATTTAAATTCCGGTTTAACATCAGCCGCCTGTTTAGATTTATCAAAAAAAAAAACATCGCCAAAAAGTGTGTTTTATTTTATTTTATTTTTTACTAGCTGACCCGGCAAACTTCGTTCCGCCTCAGAATCAATAAATGTTGTGTTTAATTTATTAGCTGAAATAATTAATTACAATCATTAATTACATAAAGAATATTGAGATGAATGTTGTGCTCACCTATAATTAGAAACATCATTACAACCATGTATAATATGTAAATTACTGTAAAAATTATGTGATGTATTATGTTGGCGAGCCAATAAATAAATAAATAAATAAAATTAAGTATTTATTAAGTTAAAATAAATAGGTAACTACTCAAGTTAAAAAAATTAAATTAAGCTGTTGACTAAGCACGAAATGTTCGGCACACTACACCATTGACAGTTCGAATTGATTCAAATTATGTCGACCAACGCACATTATTTTAAAATCCGTTCCATACAAAATATATGAAAAAAATAATTTTCTTCATAATTATTTTTCCCGTGATTTTTTCCGATGTTTTAATAGTTATTCTGTTAATCGGGACGGGGACAAATCCAACAAATCAAAGATCATAAAAATCGGTTCAGCCGTTCTTGAGTTAAAAATGATGTAACTAACCCGACTTTGTTTTATATATTAAGAAGATTTAAGTTCAGGGACAAGTATTTTGTTTTTACGATAATTTTCTAAAGGTCTTATCGATAAAACCATAAGCTAAAATGGGTTCGTAAGGAGGAGATTTTGAACATTAAAGCATTATGTTTTAAATTTTAATAAAATATCACCCGGACACCAGATTAACATATACATTTTTCACTCCAAATGTGCTTAGGAATCGCTGGTTAACATCGTTCGGGTACGTGTATATATATAATATTTCAATAAATTAACTGTTTTTCATACTGCCTGCTTTGATTAAAAACTCTGTGCATGCCACTGGGTATATGGGTATACGGTATATGCTAAAAGCCTTACAATTAAGAGATTAATGCAGATTGACGTGTTGTTTACTTGAGTATATTATTGAATAGATTAATTACCGCGGCGGACCCCACTAGGAGAGGGGCCGTGATAATGACCTCTGACCTCCGACTCTAAACAATGGTGATTGTATAGTTAATATTGTATAGGGTTTTTCGCACCTTTTGAAAATTCTATATTAACTAATTTTTTTAGTAAAACTTCTTTAGGCGCATTACGACGAGTAATTCAGATCTTTTTTGGACGGAAGTAACATTTTAAATCGAAAATGACGTACGAATTATATTTCATCAAATTAACGTCGTAGGTATGGCAACAATGAGTATGTCAGCAAATTTCAAAACGTCAAATCAAACTCAAACGTCAGACGTCATCCGTTTATTTTTGTTTACTAATTAATGTATAAGGTAAGTTCAACAGATTTTTGTTATGTTTTGTTGATTATTATACGATTTAACTAAAGATTTTAGTTGAACTTATTGATTTGTCTTTTTTTTTCGATGAATAAGGGATTTTTATTTTTTCATTTTAATTTTTTTTATTAGTTTGATTAGCAAAGTTTGTACATTATGTAGGTATAAAGTGTATTATAATTTTTTTGTCTTTTTTCACAGTCCTCCTCACTAGGGTTTCCTGTTCTGAGGCGGCCTGTAGTTTTTTTAAACTTTTGTATTTAGTTTTGAATTGTCTTTGGTGTCCGATTTTCAGTAAAGACAAGTGCGAAATCCTGATGAATATTGTTCACCAGTATATAAGCACGCGCAATTCAATTGCAGATAAAAACCGGCTTCCGCGGGTTTTTGCTGTTGGGTAGGCTTCGCCCAATTTAATAAAGTTCCCTGATATAAGCATTTTGCCTCTTTGTATGTACAACAACAATTATTAGAAGGCGAGCAAAAAATCACGTCACACAGGTACTTATTCATTTTTCTATCCAAATTAAAATCATTTGTAAATGCCTACGTAATATGTTTGTCGTATAACTTCGTTTAATTGAAATTTGCTGGTCGAATAAAAACTATTAAACTATTAAACTTTGGTACTAAGTATTAAACTCCCAAAGAACTAAGAAATTAAAGGACGCCGCCGAAATTGTGAATTTTAACATAGAAATCGGGTTTCTTCCTCCTAACCTCCCCTACAGCAATTTTTAACCTTTTTTATTGTAGAGTAGAGCTCTTAAAGTGACAAAATTATAGTATATCATTTTAGATACATTTTGTTGTTCATAGGAACAACTGAATTTGCCGAATTTTTTAAAAGCCTGAAGGAACCGATTCAATAATTGAAAAAAAGGAAATTAGATTAAATTAAAATTAAATTAAATAAAATTAGAAATTGATCTAGTGACAGCCAAATTACCGGGACAAAAAAAAACGCGATAGGAATATCGTGTTACATGAAGTTGGGTAAGGAAGATTTTTTTTCTTTTCAATTTGAAATTTGTTTATGGATAACTTTACTATTGGTAAAGCGTTTATCTTTTTGATTCTGTTATTTAAAGTTTGGAATCTTTTCATGTCGGGTTATTTTTAAATCTTTCGGGAAAAGTGGTAGTTGAAAAAATTTTGCTCGGAAAATTGATTGGAAAATGGGTCGGTAATTTTTTATAAAAACATGGTCATTTATCATTCTGATTTTTTTTAAATTTGAAGTTCGGAAATTTTCATGTTTTCAAACTAGAATTTTTTTTCCGAATAATAAATATTCTTCTAGGAAAATCGAAAAATTAGTCACTTTTATTATGGAAATTTAGTTCCGCTGACGAGGCAACTGAAATCAAACTAAAAACCGACTGGTTTTTATGTCTTGATTGGTCAAAAAGCTTGGTTAACCATAGACGAAGAACAATTAAGTAAGTGAAAATGTTATTTTCTTTTTTTCTGGAATAAAAAAAAACTTAAAAAAAAAAATCAGTTGACAGCTGGCAACTAGCAACGGCCGGCCACGGCAATCAGCAGTGCGAGTCGCGAGTCACCGCTTGCGTTACCATTGACAACGGGTTTTTGAGTGATTGTGAAGTGTGCGGGCCATCACAATGTCATACAAAGACAGTTGACAGTTTTCAGTTGCCTCAGTGAGCGGTGTTTCTGAAAAAAAAATCTCCCGGAAAAATTGGAAGATTCGAAAATCCAAATATTTTTTCGGAAAAATTGGTCGGAAACGGGTCGAAACATTGTATTAAAGTGTTTGAAATTGAGAAAGTTTTGATTGATTACTTATTGTCATTTTCTTATCGGAGTTTCTGTTTGAAAACTTCAACGGTTTTTTTTTTTAAATAACAGAGGGCGTCACTTCCGTTAAAAACAATCCAAACTGAGACTGACTTAATTTAATTATAATCATAATTCATAATAATCACATTTGAATAGTAGTTGGGTTTTCGATTGTCTCAAGCATAGATATAGTTTAAATCAAAATTTATAGAATTTATTAAATCCGGTCAACCGTCAATAGTAGTTCTGATTAAAACATAGTTTCGTAGTATTATTATTATCTTAGATTAGCCTATTTACTCTCTAGTTGATATATAAATAATAGTTTTTTTTTTGTTTTTACATTAACTCCAAACAGGAGGTTCTGAGGAAAATAATTTCCCTAATGGCCTTCTTACAGCCGATCTGTTGAAACGGCCCGTTCTCGTGTGACAAAGTCAACCTTGTACAATTTACAAATATTGGGTGAGCGTTTGGCGTATTTCCCAACTATCCACCGGTCACGAAGATATCATTGACGCTCAGATGACGAAGATATCAATGCACTTCTCAGAGCATCTACCATTCAAATACCGGTAGAACAAGGACAGCATTCCCGCCTGTGCTCCAAATAGCGCAATCCGTTTGCCAAAATAGGGGAATCTATCAAACGGACCTGCCGTTTTTGAACATAGTCAAGGATTTTATTCAAGTATTTTGGGGCTCCAGGGCTCCAGACCAGAGATGGTTGCCAAATTCAACAGTGGGGCGCACTTGCGATTTTTGCAGGGTCAGCAGATGTGAACTATTAACGTAACAATACGCCCAGCTTCTGAGAGGCTAATTTGATTCTGGCTTTGATGGAGCCCCTGTGCCTGAGCTGGTCACATAGAGTTACACATTACAAGCATATCAATAGAAGACATGTTGGGAAGACAGCTTCCATTGAAAGAGACTAAATTAGCAGAAAAAGATTAAGAAAGATAACACAAGTTTAATTGATTTTTACATTTATTTTATTTATTTATTTTATATTACAGAAACAAACAATACATTGGTTACAGTGATGAGACAGTTTACAGATGTTAAATGATATTTCATGGTGGGTACCTATGATATGTTTCTTTGAATGTCTTATTTACAATTACCGGGTAATGTGTATCTGAAGTGTATATGTGTGTGAGTGTATGTGTGAGTATGTTTTTAGGTGTGAGAAGTGTATTCGCATTGAATAGTTTATATCATTGATATATGTATATCATTGACATGATGCTCTTTTTAAATTTGGGCAGTGAATCGGAGAAAATGTCAATGTTAGAATTTAGGCAAATATTATTGAATGTATGAAGAGCACGATTAATTGGCGAATTAGTTGCTGCATTTGTTTTGTAATTAAGCGTGTGGAACAGTGCATGTATGTCGTATACGTCTTAAAGGTATTCTGAAATGAATTAAGGATAGTACAGTCGATACGGTACAGTCGATATTATTATTTAAAATTCTGTGTATAAATGTTAAATCAGCTAGTGCCCGCCTTTATTGCAAAGTTTGAAATGTAAATTCAAAGTTATTGTTGAATTTGAAGGTAATATATTTATAAATCTGTTTTGAATGACTTCGATGCTATCAATGTATACTTTATACTGCGGATTCCATATTGGCGACGCACATTCCAGTGTACTTCTGACTAATGCAAAGTATAGCATTACTATCGTACGTGGATTACCAAAAACTTTACTTATACGAAGAACAAAGCCAAGCATTTTGTAACATGTTATATTGTGGAGTGAATATTGTAAACCGTTTGTTTTATAGACAACGCTAGCACTTTTTTGCTTGGATAATGACAGACGGACATTTAAAAGAAATTACTGGTCCGATGAAAATTAATCAGGCATGCATGGTACACACATCTCAACTCGGGAACTCTATTTTTTATGCTACGAAACAATCCGCAAGAAAAAATTGCGTTATTGTAATCATAATAAAATATTTTCTATCGAATAATTTTCTTGCCTATTCAAGCGATATGCGAAAATAAGCCGAAAAGGTAAAAGTATTGAAATTGACAATTTTGTCTATTGTCTCGACTACTCTAGAGATACACCGAAAGAATTGGGTTGTGTGCGTGTCTGTGTGTGAGAAGTGAGCATATTTTTCCGTACTTCTGATGAAATTAACCAAACATTTTTTTAATGTAAATACCGCACAAGAGTCCCAACTGCCCCAACCGCTTTGAGCCAGTGAGATTATGGCATTCCCAAATCAATTGGGGCATATTGTGAGGCTGGAGGTAGTGGGGAGGAGAAGGAGATGCAGTAGATGAATGTAGGAAGTACCTGACTATTCAGATCTGATCACCAAACATGGTTTGAGTAAATTAAAAAAAAAAATATTCATAAAACATTTTTGTACTTATACATTTTTTTACATGCTTTACATTCTCCACACTAGACACATGCCCGTATTTGGTATTTCAAGCAACGTTTAAATTCTAAATGGTTGTGTTACACCAGGACGATACTGAGAGTATCATCCACACATACACATGATTAAATTCTGAAATACCAAAAAATCAAGCAAGCCAAAATTCGAACTCGCGACTTCCGGATTGCTAATCGACTGCCTCACCCCTCGACTACGGATCATTTTTATTTTTGTCACAAAACACGTTCTCGGATTTATTTTTTAATGATTTTAATTTAACTAAAATTTAAATTTTTTAAATTGTGTTGACTAGATTATGTATTGATTTATTTTGTTGTTTATTATATTTGATTTGAAATTTTGTGTTGTTTAATAGAATCTATCGTTTTAAAATTGAACAAATCTGCCAACGACCAACGGTACAACCTTAGTATATTAAAAATTCACTTAGGTTTTCAAAATTTTAAAACTGCTTGTACCAGATAAAATAACAATCTTTCAAAATCAATTTATGTTTTTTTTTGGAAAAAAGAGTCAATACGTCTAGAATTTGATTTAAAAAGGACTAATTTCCGGTATTCTCTGGAATACCCTCTTAAGGGACTAACGTCTATTACGTAATTTGGCAACAATTTGGGAGGTGAGTATGGGTACCGCCGCCCCGGGAACCACCAATTGGATAACCGACACCTCTGCCATAGTTCACCCAAGTGGTTCCCTGCATTCGGTGACTGGCAGGGATACCCAGGTTCATGGGTTGAGGTTTGTACGGGTCTTGGCGGAGGATGCGTCTGCCCAGATCGAAAGAGGCTGGTTGAGGAAGGCCTTTTGACCTCTTGATATATCTCTATATTTAAAAAAAAATCGTTTTCTTTCGAATGTTATAGCTTACACTTCTAGGTATTATCGGCTCAGTTGTCACAAGGGACTACGGTTCTATTTATTTCGTGACATGTATTAAGTTTATCGCCGACATAAAATAGTTGAGAACTTGTAAAGGATGGCCTTGGAAAGAAGGCAGTTTATGTCGTAAAGGGATTAAACGATACAAGCAAAAACATTGAGATGTACTTTCCATTACCTCGCTTCAAAGCTCCCGTATACTAAAAGAATCATAATATTACGACAAAAACTCCTGTCTAATATTAAAGAATTATGTGTTTCTCTGTCTAGGGCAGGGCTGACTAAAAAAAATAAATCATTTGGACTTAAATTATTTATTTATAAGGTTAATAATTATAATAATTGGATAATTTGTAGAGCGCCGTTTATTTGAGAAATCACCTCAAGAGCGCTGTACATTTTATTATGACTTCTTAGGCTCTAACCTAGAACTATTATTTAGAAATAGATACAGAAAACATACTTATAATATTTTAATTAATGAAGATAATATTAGCGAAAGTCAATCGAAAATCCGAAACAGAAAAATCAGAAAAAGATACGGATACATCCTAGGACTCGAACCCGGGACCTCTGGCAATCCGGGCCAACGCGCTATACACTGCGCCAACGTATCCCTATCCGATTCGGTCATTTTTAACGGTATCATACTTCGACGGAGAACAACCAACCATTTTTCTTAACACATATTTTTATTGGCTGCTATCTTTATGTATGATTGCAAGATTCAACTCGAACTAAATGCCCTCTAGATAGTGTCAGGATAAATTTTATCACTTTTTATTAATATGCGACATCTATTGACTTTATCTGCAAATCTAGGATGAGATATATTTAATTTTTAACTTAAGGAGTAAAACCTCAGATAATAATAATTTAATGAATGAAGATAATATTAGCGAAAGTCAATCGTGCAGTGTAGTGGGGATTTGGAGTGGGAAAACCAGACTACACGTCAGGGTTGTCGGACCGCAGCACCTTGAAGACCTTATTTTACGGACAATGATGTAAAAAAAACAAAAAATTGAAATAGAAAAATCATAAAAAGATACGATAGCATCTAGGAATTGAACTAGGATCTTAGCCGTGTCGGAGTTTTGCTCTAACCACCGTACCATTCGGTCACATTTAACTGAATCATACTTTTATTGGCGTGAACATGCAAGAATAATTTGTTGGTATACGTACGAAATTACGTATACCAACAATTTATTCTTACATTTTCCCGCCAATAAACATTGAAACCCTGTTAATTTGTTCGTAAGAACTTCAGTCCCATTTTTACGAATAAAATTATCGTATTTTAGAATAACATTTTTCTCCGTGTGCACTCTCCGCGACGCTTAGTCTCGTCATGACAGCCGTTCGCGATAGAGCTTCCAATTGACGCACCCGCCAAGTATGTCTCCTATATGTGTCTAATCCTCATTAAAAAAGACGCAAACTGGCTAACGTTCAGGAGAAGAAAAGTGATTTGCGAATATTGTCACTATAAACATGTGTATTCGGATGGTAATATGTTCATTGGATATATTATGACAATGGTTGATGTTCTAGCTACGGTAAGGTAAAAAAAATCGATGCATTCTGTTTCGGGTTTGTTCGTTTTAAACTTTAATTTGCCAATATCGCCTTTACGGATATGTTACAAAAGGTTCATCACACCCTTTAATGTTTGAACTTCTTACCTTAGTCCACTTGCCTTAAATTAGAATTAGTAAACCTAGTTTGACTGGAATGAAGAATTTTGAAGATTCAGTTATGATTAATTAATTTGATTTCTACGCAGACTTGTCTAGGCTCCTACTGCTATTAAACAATTTCTGAAATTGGAGGAGATTGTAGCAACCTATGTAACCTTCAGACAAATTACATTATCGTTTATTTTACAGTAGAATTCGTTTTAAAAACCTTACAAATCAACGTTAACAATATGAACAAAAGTTTTTCTAATAAGCACTTGGTGCTGTAAAAGCACACTCTTTGGGAAAACACGTGATTTAGTAGGTAGGGGTCTAAATTAAAAGGCTGTTTCAAACTTATGTTAGGAACTAGGCAGGCTATGTAACTCTTAAACAGCATGTACGTAGAAATAATAATCGCCTGCGGATTTTCAATTGTAAAAAAATATGTAATTAAAAGATTAACTCGTCATACCATATTATAAAATACATATACGATATTATGTAATACAAGCTTCTTTCCGCGACTTCGTCTGCACAGGATTAGTACTTCTATTAGCCTATTTTTTTTCCTAGGTCCCATCTATGTTTATACCAAAATTCTTAACCTATTTATTTAAAATATCTATAATTCTTGGTTAGAAGTATTAGGCGAGTACTTCAAGTAAATTAATTAATTTAAATATTTTCTAAAATAGAATTTTGATTTAACAATCACTGTTATGCAAAATGTCATCCTCAAATTTTGACATTTTCTAATAAACAATAATTATTATTTATAATATAATATTGAAAACAGCTAGCTTTATAAATTATAGCCTATATGTTATTCTGATGTATGAGCTATATTATTGTAAAGTTTCATTAAAATCCATTCAGTAGTTTTTGCGTGAAAGAGTAACAAACACACATACATCCATACAAACTTTCGTAAGATTATGGATGATAGTGTAATAAATAAATAAATTATATCGATCACGGAAATTTCAAATGCTAAAAGCACAATAAATGAGTTAAGTATGTCAATTTTCTGCTAAAAGATCTGCTTCGTCAAAATATTTCTAGGAAAATAAGTGTATTTTAGAAGGATTTTTTTTTAAATAAAAAAAAAAATTTATTCAGTTATAATTTTTTTTTCCAAAAAACGTTAGTTTTTAGGAAAGGTATTCTGAAACATGCATGCTATTTTATAATAAAAAATCGTTATTATAGGTCTACCAAAATGGAGACGTGATTTTTTGAAAAAATTAAGAACTTTCTTTTCGCTCTCCCGAATAATTTACGTTTTATCCTTCACAGCAGTGGTTTTCAACCTGTGGTACGCGTACCCCTTGAAAAATTGGGGGTACGCAATATCTTTGCACGAATGTAATTTTTAAAACTCAGTTGAACGTTTCAGCAGATGTAGCTTTAAACATATTAATATTAATTAAAATCACTGGTTAAAAATGCCCAAAGTCCTGTTATACTCTGTTGTTATTATTAACTGTATTTGTGTGACTTGATGGTTAAATTCACGTGATAATGAGAGTATTCATTACAAATGAAACATGTCTTTCATTACACGTACCTATACATAAGATAGATAGAGGTACGGGGTACAATAAATTTGTTGTAAGAGTCAAGGGGTACGCAAGCTCAAAAAGGTTGACAATCGCTGCTTTACAGCATTTTAAATTCCGTTATCGATATACTGTCAATTTTTTTGTAAAATCAACATCACCTCAAGAGGGTTGTATATAGCCAGAATATCATTTAAACGATTTAAACTATCTTAAAACTGATATGAGGAATACAATCAACAAATAATTTTCAAATTGTATCTGTCTCTTTTCATTAATGCGATTTAATAGAAATATAACAATATCTTAAGTGGTACCTAATCTTTTACAGGAAATAACATAAATCAGCGCTTTGTTAAAGTTCATTTAATTCCTCGCAATGCCCGTTGTTTCATAAAACACTTTCAAATTAAAATCGAGGCATGTTTAGAATAACAATTATGAAACAAAATAATCTGTTTACGAGCTTTTCCATACTTTCCGAGCTTAGTGAATAAGGACCGAGGTGCCATTCCTGCCTACCCTGTGGATATATTGCAAAGCTTTTGTTTACAGACAGAGTAACTAAGTAATTAATTCCACCAAGGAGCACGTACTCCATGATGAGACTGGTTGTCTGAACCGCCAAGCTTCTAGTGTTATTCATTTAAGGAATGCCTGTGTCATAGTATCGTGCGTTCCAAAGATCTAAATTAACTGAATCATATGTACTATATATTTGTAAGGTGGTCGAAAGTTTGATGCGTGAATTGCTTCAGCAATCGAGCGCGTAAGGTTCAATACCGACAGAGGGTAGGTAACGATTTACTCCTTGTGCTGAGAATGTTGTTCTTATCCACTTGGACCACTTTAATTTTTCTAGGATTGATTTCGGTCCAAAAATGGACCACATTTTCTTACCATTGGTAAAACATTTTTTGATTTTTTTTCAAAAGTTTCCGCGTCCTGCAAAAAGTGTTGTTCGAGAACTGAAAATCTACTTCAATTAATGATCAAAAGATGTCACTGTTCTTCCCTTCACTTTTGATGTAGTACTCTTTTCAATTCAAACAAATATTTTTTCTGTCAAAATCCTGTTCTTTTAAAATGTCGAATTTACGTGTTTTTTGTGGCTTTTTCTCTAATATTTGTATACCAGTGTATTAATTATTGAATTATCAATGTTTTTAACGTGTTTATCTATATTACTATATTTATATAAACATCTATATTTCAAAATAATTAAAAATGAAGTGAAATATCTTTAAAACGGTGGATTTTCGTTTATTATGACTCAATTGATTGCTCGTAATGGCGATCTTTGCAAATGGATATTTTTCAATAAATAAAGCATTAATCGAGTTAATTCTTATTGTAAAATAAAGATAATGAATGTATCTATTTGGGGTATTTTGGTAAGTGCATTGAAAATCATATTTTATTACAATCATATTTGTGCTTTTACAAACAAAATTTCTTACGAAAATGTCTTCTTAGGAACCATTTCAACTCTTAAGAACTTATCAAAATTCAGTTTTATTATAGATATTTCTATATGGGATTATTAATTAGACTATTTACAAGAAACTCTATAGAAAATATTTAATTTAGACACAAAATTAAAGTGTGCACGGCATATTTTAAGTAGAAAACCCAGAAACTATATCCTTTTTGAATGTTTATGATTTTTTTGAAATTTTTTTATAAATCCTACAAATTTATGATGATTATTTAAAAAAAAACACTGAATTCGTTGGCTTTATAGCACTATAATTAGTTTATATGTTCACGTGCACAAATGTGGAATAATGATTTTTTTAATGTGGGCGGAAAAGTTTCAAAATTAATTTTCAAACGTTTCGAGCGATCTATTAAAAGGAGTTTCCTGCATTTACCCTTATTTTAATACCCTTATCAGTCCTTCCATATTATGTCATAAACATCCCTCTCAAATACACAAACTCATCCACAAGCTCCAATAATTATTCGCCATTTACAATAATTATATTGCGCACTGTTTTCGTACCTTCTCTATTTCAAAAGCCAAGGTATAAGTGATTGAATTTCCACTACCATGGAACTCTATTTCCAATCATCTCTCTGTTTGCCGTTTTTCATTCAACGAGATTTACTCAAGAAACCATCACCCTCTTACTCTATTTTGTGATCACAGGCCACTATTATTGTACTGATAGATTCGTGTTTGCGAACAGAGCGAATATCACAGTATATCACACCCTTTTATTCTGACTTCAATGGTATTATCCGATTTCCCCGAAGTAAATTCATCTAAACCACAACTCATTTAAGAGAGTTTTAACAGAGAATACCGGAAATTAGTAATTTTTAAATCAAATTCTATACATATTAACTCTTTTTTTACAAAAAAACATAAATTGATTTTTAAAGATTGTTATTTTATCTGGTAAACACATTTTTAAAATTTTGAAAAAATAAGTATATTTTTAATATACTAAGGTTTTATTGTTGGTCGTTGGCTGATTTGTTCAATTTTCCAACGATAGATTCTATTAAACAACAAAAATTTCAAATCATATAATCATACAACAAAATAAATCAATATTTAATCTAGTAAACACAATTTTTAAGAATTTTAATTTAAGTTAAATTAAAATCATTAAAAAATAATTCCGAGAACTGTTTTGTGACGAAAATAACCCAGTTTTTTCATTTATTTAAGGGCTTATTAACTAAAATATTTCAGATTATTTTTAAAAACTTATTTTGTTTAGACATCATAGAAAAAATATAAATTATTTTGTTCAAAAATTAATTTTAAGAAGTACATAATTTTCATTCATTTACCATCTCCACTATGACCATTTTTATGGCAGTTCGCGACACATAAATTCTCGCATTTCATTAGCCGCTGGGACGCGGCCGTGAGGTCCTGTTCGCGGCGCTCTCATTGAGAACATTTTGTAATAAATGGAAAACTTATACCGTTTGGCTTCGTCGTTGTAAAAACATCCGCTCGCAGCGCTGGAAACAAAGTCGGAATAATGGATTGCTGGATATTACCTCTTAACATTTCATCCTTTATAGGTTTATTTAAAAAAAATAATCACTTTTTTGACGTAAAACGGAAATGACGTTCGTATATCGGTTTCATTATTGCCACATGTGATTATTTTTATTTTTATAAGGTTGTGTCTTCGCTATAATATTTTTATTATTTTCCCAAACTTGGATAAAAAATCAAAAGCGAAATATTCATAATTTTTATTGTATTTCTCAGTATAAGCGACCAGACTCAAGAGCCGGTATTATAGCCGTGTATCATTATTACCCTGTGCTACACCACCGGCTATTGAGTTTGGTCGCTTGTATTGAGAAATTCAATACAAATTTGATTTTTCATCCAAGTTCCAGAAAATAATAAAAATATTCTAGCGAAGGCGAGAACCCTTATAACATAAAATGGCGGTAATTGTACCATTATAGTAAAACCAATTTCCTCAGGATCTCCTGATATAGCTCCCTATGGTAAAAAAGGGGAGAAACGTTTAAAATTGTTTCAAAAATTTATAATTGGATTTCCACCACAAATTATAGTCGATATCAAAAATAGAGAAATGTATTGTCTTTTCGACGGCCAAGGTAAACATTTAGGCACTTTCGCGCCGCAGGTATCGGGTGTGTGATGGATGCCTCAAATTTGGCGGATTTACGATTTGACCTAAAAAAACACCACTGCGAAAGCCTTACAAAGCGCGGTAACACGATACAGTTGTTTTTATCAAACCATCCATAGAAAATAGAAACAAGGGTGATAGCCCATAAACCATTATTGCTATGAAACTACACACGCACAACTGTGTCGCCAACAATATAATAATATATAATATATTTATGTATAAAAATCTTGCGTCACAATGTTCGTCCAAGGTAAACTCCGAAATTACCTTACCGATTTTGATAAAATTTGTCAAACTGTGTGTAATTAATTACAACTTAAAAGATAGGATAGTTTTTATCTCGATTATTCACCTTAAATGTTTGTTATAGGACATTGCTTTGTAATTATTTGTAAGTTCCATAAGTCTCTAAAATATGGTGGTGTGAGTTAATTTATTGACATTGGTTATCTAGGTTAGGTAACCATCCAGTAGATGGTGTTGTATTTCGTTAGTCACAGCAACGCGTGGCGGGGTCAGCTTATGTAATTATATATATTTGTGCAGCGCCCTTGAGGTAATTTTTCACGAAAACGGCGCTGTATAAATTAGCCAATTATTATTATTATCCATACATGAGGCAAATTCAGAAAGTGTACTAGATTATTATATTTTTTTAGAAAAGGTGTATTTAAAAAGAAAATTGCAGGATATTGTTAATACATTGGTTGACTACTTTTCCACATAATCGTAATCCCGTTCAATGCATGTGGTGAGCCGTGGCACAATTTCCTATTAACACCTACATACAAAAAACCTAGGCAAAATTTTTGGTAGGGACTCAGAAATGAAGTTTATTTTTTATATAACTTGGAGCCTACTGGCTTAGCATCTACCTACTTTAAATATAATAAAATAATTGATTTATTGTATGCATATAACTCGTGGGATTGTACCACCCTCGCTGAGATCTGAAACCTGCAAGAAAAACCAAAACAAAAAAAACACTTTATGATACGTTTTTAGTTTTCACGGCCAAAAGCATTTTCGGTGTTTGTTTTTGGGGTATTATGCCGTGTTGCGCTACCTCCTTCTTTAGCCGACGTTTCGGACAGCGTTGCAGTGTCCATAACCAGGGCATCACTTTATGTTTTTCACAAACTGAGTATTGTATATACTCTTTTTGTACAAATGGTCAAAACTGTTTTGTACAAATTTTAATTATAAGCTTACTGTTTTTGCTTTATATGCCCACTGTTTGTATCTTTTTAGGTATAAAAATACAATTTCTATAATTATATTACCCATGTCTTTGAGTTTCCATTACTCATATTATTTATCTGTATATATACATCAAATGTAAAAATTGAGAAAAAATAATAATATTTTATTTTTCGTTACATACCTACCTAGTTTTTTCATTTTTATAGAGACATTTCTCTGTCTGAAAAAATATATTTTTCTATTACACATTAAGCAGGAAAATAAATACAATGATTTTTATATATCTGAATTATAATTTCGTAAGTAGAGAATAAGCATAAAAAATACCGTTAGGGGTATTTCTCTTAGTGAAAACAATCCTCTATTGTGCGAATCTAAAATGAAACACTAAAATATAAAATTATTCATATAATTAAGAGAAGAAGTTTTGCTTGCTGGTTTGCTTTTCAAATGTTCTATTTAGATGAACAGGCGTTACAAATATTTAGGCAACATTTAACTCTGTCTTAGAAACCATTACCCCCGGAACAAGCTTTATAAAATTCTTTATTAAGACTTCTAGTTAATCTTAGGTTAAACTTAATCTTTCGCCGCGAAAGATTTATTCTACCGTAAGATTGTCGGAGCCGAGCTTAGTAAATTTTCGTTGATTAATTAAAGTTTTAACGTAATTCATTACTTGAGTACAGGAAACCGTACAAGCAAATTTTGTATTAACCTCTCGGGGAGTGAGCTTTTTCGAACTAAACAGTGTCTCGTGAGCGAGCAACTTCGGTAAATAAGTCAACTGCTCCAAATGTTAAAAATCCTAAAAAGTATCCTTGCAAAACCGATGGCAATACACTTCATATTTCATGAATAAATCGCACGGCCTTGATATTACGGCCATACTCCTTGGAAGCTTTTAATTCTGGCCGTATTTTGTATTCGGGCAAGCGTTAGGCACACGGCCGTAATAGTACGGCCGTGCTCCTTAGAGACTTTTTTATTCTGACCGTACTTGTATGGCCATGCTCCCGAGAGGTTAACATCTAATGAATTATATATAAAACAAAAACAAAAATATGTGAATTTTCGTTTCCAACTGTCTGGATAAGGTCTATAGCAAGGCGGCTCAAGCTTTTTAACATTCGGGCAAAATAGATTATTTAAAAATCACAGGCGGGCCACAGATCACTGACGATTCCTGTTTGTATTACCTTAACAACTTAAAATAATCGAGATATTGTGCAACAAAAGAACTAAAATATTCATATATAAAATAATAAAAAAAATAGCGTCCTCTGCCAAATTAAGAAACAAGAGAAATAAAACAAGAAAAATCTAAATAATTGGAGAATTAATGTGATTTCTGAAATTGTTTTCCTATGTTAGGCAGTTATTAGATCAGATGTTAACAGTAACAAGAAATCATAAATATGTTACTCAATTAGAGATGTGGGGTATTTACATTTTATATAATTAAGATTTTAGAAACAATTATGTTGATCCGAAACTACTTAAAAATTGAAATGCAAGGTCAGTTTTTGCAGGAAAGTCTTCTTTTGGCACCAAAAAAATCTACAGAATTTTTTTCCAGAAATCTACAAATTCTTCGGAGGTTGTTTGTGACTTTGAAGATATTTTTCTGCAAAAGGGAAGAAATTGGGAAAAGCCTAACATGCTATTCAGATCTGGTTACCAAACTCAGATTTTGGACTGTGGTATTTCACCGGGCGATATTACAAGTATCTGCAACGTTTATGGTTATATCTAAAATACAATAATATTGATGAAAGCAATGCAAATATCGACAGTGCCGGATCCACGAATCTGCCGGATCTGGCGCCCTGTACAGTAAGTACCGATGGTGCTCCAACCTACATTTTTTATTTTATTTATTCAGATAAAAAACGCTTACCCCTTTCGTACATTAAAATAATGTTTTATTGAATTAAAAGAAGCCTAAGAAGTCATAATAAGATGTACAGTGCCCTTGAGGTGATTTCTCACAAAAACGGCGCTCTACACAATATCCAATTATTATTATTATTTTTAAAATTTCTGAAAATTTTTAAATACTGTAGGTACATGACCAAAAATGCGCGTAAATATAGAATTTTGTAAGGCATTAAGTGCAAAGGGTAATCTAGATGTACAAGTGTTTAAAAAATAACAAAATTTGAAATTCGAAAAATTTTATTATAATAATTTTTCACATTTTTTCAAATTAAAGTTAAATACACCCCGAAGGTGAGTTACGAGCAAGCTCGTTACTTTCGGGTGTGCTAGATTGCTCATATTAAAAAAATGACGTTACTGATGTTGTGGCCGAAAACGATTTTTTGTTTTTTTTCGAAAATCGTTTTTTGTATGAAGATTTTCAGGAAATTTCAGTTTTACCGTGTGTACGGATTTCCTGAAAATCATTATACAAAAATCGAAATAAAAAAAAACTAAACTATTTTTTTTCGGCTACAACACCATTAATGCCATTTTTTTAATATTGGCACTCTAGCACACCAAAAATCACGAGCTGCCACTGGTGACAAGTACTTTAATGATGTGTTAGAGTTTTTTCCATCTAGTTTGTATGAAATGAAATACTGTGCGGCGCCCTTTCGAAATTGGCGCCAGTTTTTTTGCACATTTTTTGCGTATTGCAGATCCGGCGCTGACCATGGAACAAGGTAAACACAAAGCAGTGTCATACGTCACGGAATTCGTGCTTAGACATAAATCGACGGAAATTTAACATATTGATTACATCAGAAATATTTAAAAAATATTTGCAGCTCTTAAATTGTGTTTTGTGTTTTGTTGTGGTGTATCCATATATCACATAAAATGAAAACAAATTTATTCCGTTTTTCATGTTTATAAATGTAAAAATGTATTTAAAAGCGTTCTTTAAATTCATGGGCACAGTTTCCAATTTAAAAAATACAATAATACGTTTCATTGTATCAACAAGTTTAATCGTTTTTACACCCAGACCATGATGAAAGGTCTTCCTAAAGGACTACAAATTTAAATTGTTTTATTCATGAACCCTTAGGACCTTACTTTTATTTAAAGAAATAGACAGACTTTCAGAATTTTATTTATCTATTAACGCCCTTTTAGGGGTTTTTAAATATGGATAGTAAAAATTATTCAGTGTTTATTATACATTACTGAACTGCCTCTGTATTCTGGGAAAACAATAATACATATGGTAAGTAGTTAATCCCATTTCTGCACTGAAAAAATCCTGACTTTTAGAGGAATCTAAACGCTAATCAATGCAAGAAATTCTTGACCATCAACTTCATTATTAAAAATTTTATATAGATTTTCTTTTACGATTAATTGAATTTGACAATAATTAATAACATAACTAAAATTAACACGAGGAACTGTTTAGAATTAATAAAATGTTCATTTTTTTAAATACAGAGCTGAATTTTTTCATGTGAAACACTCCCTGGGAGACTTAATATTATTTTAATTAAGGTAGCAATCACTTATAAAAAGAAATAAAAAACATCTAAATTTTTCTCATATTTCTTTCTACAAGCTTCGAATATGTTTTTCCACTTTAACCACCAGTTTAACTTACCTAACCTTACTTTCAGTTTTCCTTTCGCTTTGTGTAAATATTTATTTTGAATACATAGTTTTAATTTGTGTATACCACTATATAATCATAATTATCGACACGTTTCGAAACCGATGGTTTCTTCGTGAATTTGATGTTTCTTTTTGCGAAGTTTTAAGAAATAACATAGTTTTAATACAATATTTTGAAAACAGCTTTATTTACTTTAACACGTGGAGGAAAAGAAATACCGGGAACAATAGGGTATTTCCACGTTTTTTTATTGCTTAAAAAAATTAAACATTTATTATAGCATTTTCGTTGTTTGTTTTTGGGGTGTTATGCCGTGTTGTGCTACCTCCTTCTTTAGCCGACGTTTCGGACAGCGTTGCAGTGTCCATCATCAGGGCAGATCCGGCAGATCCGCTGCCGTCTGAAATGACGGCTAAAGAAGGAGGTAGCACAACACGGCATAACACCCCAAAAACAAACAACGAAAATGCTTTTGGCCGTGAAAATCTAAAAACGTAACCATTTATTATAGCATTTTTATTTTATTTTTATGTTGACAAATAAAGTTTCTACAGCGAGTTTATGTTGCCCATTTTTGTAATCCAGCCAAAACGGCATTTTCGACGTGTATGTAATAAGAGTCGCTCGTTCTTGAAAAATTTCCGACAGTTCTACTTTGTTTGTTTGATAACGTGCGTACGAAGCGTCGTTGGCAATCACGGGCCGTTTTAGTTTTGTAGATTTTTAAAATGAATAAATTTGAATGAAAACGTAAAAAACAAACATTTTAAGTACGATGATTAAAATCAGAAAAATGACCTTTAAATATTCCACGCATTTTCAACAGAATCCCTCGTTTGTGAAAATACCCTTTTTTGTTGGAATTTAATTTAATCGTTTAGTGAATATTAATTTATTTAACAGTTAAAGAAAAAAATTAACCATGACGAAAAACCATTATTGTGTACAGGAACTGGCAGCCCATTTGATAGATTCGGCTATCGGATTACAATCTTTAGAGCTCAGGCGTCAGGTGGGAATGCTGGTCTTATTCTATGTCAGTATTTCAATGGAATATGCACTGAGGAACTATTGATCCATTCGGCACCGGTGCGTAGACGTGAAACACGCCAAACGAGCACGCTAAACATTTGTACCCGGTTGACATCTGTCGTATGAGAGAACGGGTCGTTTTTTGGAATGATTTGTCAAACCTATGTGTTTCCTCCATCCTACAACATGGGTCTTATAAAAACCTTATTAATTACAATTAAATCGTTTATTAAGTATTACGCAGCGAAATCAATATCCATCACGCCTCCTATCCTCCAAAAGATCCTCAACATAGCATCCCCAAAGGTGACATTGGCTCTGAGAGAAATATTTTTCCTTGGGGCTTCTCTAGTGGACTTAAGGTAATTTTTTAAACGCGTCAGATTGGGTTGAGCATATTATATTCGTATATCGGGTATTGTAGGAAGTCCTTTTGATTCGGATGATTTATTTTATGTTTGTATAAACCAGGATAAACGAGTGGCTCGAAAACTACGTTTTATTTTGAAAACTGTTTTGTAAAAACCGAGATGGAAATAAAGTGTTTTCCCTTGTTTAGCTTTATATAAAAGGCACTACTTGAAAGCTCGCCAACAAGACTGGGAAAATAAGAAATATATTCACGTAACAAAGGTAGTCGACCTCACTCACAATTTTTGAGGTTGTGAAGTGGATGGTGGGAAACGTCCTGTTGGGGATCTTGGCGCGGGATGAACACGGATAATTTTGCCAATAATATTATCATCCAGTCTTTTACGGAGTTTTCTCCCTCTGGCTATTTAGAAGTGGTAAGACTGGCACTTCAGCGTGGTTCTTAAGATCAGAAAACTAAAACTAAGAAACACACCTTCCCGGCAGGTCAAGCAGAGAGGGTACACCTAAACACAACTCTATCTTAGCACACACTATTTTGTTTCATTCTCATTTATACGTCGATTGTCCATTTGAATACTCAGACATTTCCAAATAGGTATTAAGTTTTAGATAATCATCATCTTAAATCAAATATTATTTACACGTGTCTGTGTTTTATATATTAAATAGTCTATAAATTAAAACCGGGATGAATAAACCATCCGGTACATTAGTATGACATTTTGAAATATCCCACTAGTGACCAAGAAAACATAACATTTTATTCAATCCACCATAAGTTTTTCTGCATTATAATTGATTTGGTGGTATTTATGAGTAATCTGAGTATTGTACCAGAAAAAGGGTACACTTTTACATATTATGTATAACTGCATACTCAACTCAAATTTCGATTTTTGGGAGATGTCTGACTCATCAACTCGACGATCAACATCTTCCCATACCCTCTCTTATACTATTGTGACTCCCGATTTCTTATAGCCCGACTCAAGAATTTGATTAACTTGGTCGTGCCAAATCGTTCTCGTACGTCACCGCCTTCTTCTACCATTCATTTCCACGTAATATGCTCTCCTTTTTCGTTCATTCGTTCTAGATGTCTAACCCATATAAGCGCCAATTTCTTAATATAATCTATTACCCTTACAAGTGTTCCAAGAATTTTCCAGATCTCCTCATCTTTAACACGGTCATAATACTTCGCTTCATTTACCCATTAGCTGTATTATGTTATGACTACGAGTCTGTACTTTTCACATCTCTCCTTAAGCCATACTTTTTACCATTGAATCATGTATAATTTAACTAAGTTAGGCTGCTTCCATTATCTAGGTATCATAGTTAAAGGAATTTATGTTAGCAAAATTCCTCAGCAAGTATTCAATGTGTCTCTGTCGTGTACAATCAACATTAGGTTCTATAAACTGAATTAAAAAATGTTCTGATTTCCAAACGTTTTTAGTTTCGGAATTATAGCAAATCGAATTTTAATATAAAAATTGGCATTTATTAATTAAATGTTAAATTAGACCAAGTAGATATCTTAGGACGGATTGTTTTACAGAATTAAACAATTAATTAACGTGAAAATTAACTTCTTCAAATTCTTTGAAACAACCCATCCTAAATCGGTAAATTCACAACACACTACAAATCTTCAATATTTTCATATTTAAAACTGAAAAACGTTTTACATTGCTCCTGCGAAAAATATTATTGAGATTTTTATAAAATCATCAAACATCCTCTGGCATTCTGTGTTTCTCTGACTCGCACATTGACCTTTCGATGCCATAATATTTGTGCTAAAACATTTTTAATTCTGCGCGTACAAATTAAAAATATATCACCGAAAAGCTTACAATATATTTTTCTCATTAATAAAAACGATGAAACTCGAATCACTTTCAAATTCTTTGGTTTGATAACTTTTATGCAATATTATTAAAAAAGAAGTGAAAAAAAATCACAATTCTCTGCTGATTTCCCGTGGATACTTTCAATGTTTTGAACTAACCCTTTGTTTTGAACTAACCCTTTGTTTTGAACTAACCCTTTGTTTTGAACTAACATACAAACACGTAAAATAAGGGAATATCGAATACTTCGGTATCTTTATTAGAACCCTTTTCAATTATTAAAACATCGATTATATTTTATACTGAATCCCACGTGGATATATATTTTTTTACAATAACTCCACACAGGAGGCCCGGCGGAAAATAATTTCCCCCTATAAAAATGCTGTGTGGAGGGTTTTTTTGAGGAGAGAAAGGAGTGAATATGGGTCTTGAAGAGACCATGTTGTAGAAGGGAGGAACAACAAAGGCCGGCAAATCGTTTTACAGCCGTGCTGTTGAACTCAAGAACGAGTCGTAGAAACGACCCGTTCTCATATGACAAATGTCAACTGGTTTCAACGGGTCAACGCAAAAATAAATAAACACGGTTTCCAGATTGAACAATTAATTAACGTGCACTGGTGCCGAGGGGAAAATAATTTTCCTCAGGGCCTATGTCATCTATGAAGATACTGCTGGAGGGTCTTTTTGAGGAGAGGAAGAAGTGAACATGGGTCTTGAAGAGAGGCAAATCGTTCCACTGCTGTTGAATTCTAGAACGAGTCGTAGAAACATATAAAAAAGAGAATAACAATTGATTGTGGCATTTGATTGTGAAATGACATATGAGATATGAGCAAGAGATACAATTACAAACAAATTTTATAGTTTATTTTTTAAATTTTAAATATATATATTTTTTAAATTTTATGTTGTAGAAGGGAGGTAACACCGAGGCCGGCAAATCTTTCCACTGCTGTTAAACTCGAGAAAGAGTCATAGAAACGACCCGTTCTCATGTGACAAATGTCAATTGTGTACATATGTTGGGCGCGCGTTTGACGTGTTTCCGGACTATGCTCTGGTGCCGAGGGGAAAATAATTTTCCTCAGGGCCTGTGTCATCTATGAAGATGCTGCAGGAGGGTCTTTTTTAGGAGAGGAAGGAGTGAACACGGGTCTTGAAGAGACCCATGTTGTAGAAGGGAGAAAACACAGAGGCCGGCAAATCGTTCCACAGCCATGCTTTTGAACTCAAGAACGAGTCGTGGAAACGACCCGTTGTCATGTTAGAAATGTTGGGCGCGCGTTTGACGTGTTTCCCGACTATGCACCGGTGCCGAGGGGATCAATGATGCTAGTTCCTCGGAGCATCTTCCATTGAAATACGGGTAGAACAAGGACAGAATTCCCACCCGACGCCTCTGCTCTAAAGATTGCAATCCGTTTGTTAAGGTGGAAGAATCTATCGAACGGACCTCCCGTTATTGATCCCCAGATATTGTGGAGCTCCAGACCAGAGGTGGATGCCAAATTAAATCGTAGGGCGCACTTGCGATTTGTACATGGTTAGCAGTTGTATACTATTAATGTATCTGCGGGCCCTTTACAGTACTCCCAGTCTTTGAGAGGGTAGCTTTGTTTTTATCTGAATACACCCTGGATTAGTTCACACACAGGAATACAATGTGACCTTTGTAAATATTTTTCTCTTAATTTAAAGTCGTTTTTCTGAAAACATGACATTTTGCTAACCCGAAGGTCTCGTCGGGAACAATAGAACAGAGTAGTTACCGAAAAACGGGACGTGTAATCAGGTTATGTACATAATTATGGACCTAAACCGTCTTAATATTTATTTTTCACATCACAACCTTAAAATTAATGTAAAAAAGTGTCTCGTCGTAAATGTCACACGATATTAAAATATCATTACCGATGAATATGGTCTAAAATGCTCAATATTAATTAACAAAACAGATGTCAAAAAATTGGGAGTGACATTGGACTCTAAGCTTATATTCGATTAACTATATAGAATCGATAACATCACAAGCCTCAAAAATGTTAGGTTTACTCCTTAGAACAACATTTAAAAAAATCAATTTCTTTAAAACAATGAAAATCCTATATTTTGCTTATGTTCTCAGCATACTAGAATACGCGTCACGAGTATGGAACCTGCAATACAAATCATAGTATGTGCACAATCTGGAACGTTTTCAAAAACGTTGGCTTCAATATTTAGATTTCCATAGCTATCGTTCGAAGAAGAAGAAGCTCGGCTGATGTACTTATTCTACAGAAAATATCCAGGTCCGTCGTAGATTTTCCAGAACTCCTTCAACGAATCCAGCTACGAGTTCCTAACAATCGAACTAGACCAGAGAAATCTTTTAGCCTCCCTCGATGCAACACCAAATTTTTTTTTTTTTTTTCCAATTCTAAGGAAGATTCCTTCATTTATCATGCATCACACACTTTCAATACATACTACACACAATTTGACTCCTTAAAGTCACACAGTCCACCATTCGATACTTTATAACAATAACAATTTGTTATGTTATCTTTAATTATCATCATCTTTCAATTTACCTGTATATTATAATACCCATGTGGAAACCTGTAAATGGTACAAATAATATGACTAAGTTATTATTATGCTTTTTTTAATGTAAACTATTAGTCTCCCAAATAAATAATATAAAAATTATTTCCCTATGTTAAGGTCACATTATACCATGTTTTTATAAACAAAATAAGTCAAGTTATTTTGCGGTGAAATGTATGTAAATATATAACATTATATTATTTGTGCGTACAAAACCTTAAGGTGAGCTCATAACTTCACTGGAAGAAGGTCTGGAGTAGATTAGGTTTGTAACCCTTGGTCAGTTTGCTGTCACCTACAAATGAGTTTTTCCTAAAATTAAGGCAGTACTTTTGATGGGGGTAAGGAATTATTCGGCTGATTTTAACTTCGTACTTACGTACAGATTCTTCAGCCCAACCAGATATTCCATCTTTAATTTATATTATGTCTTGGTCCTATTATGTAAAAAACATATCTACAAAAGAGAAAAATCATCGAATACGGGAAAAAATTGGAAATAAAACCTTATTAATTATAATTAAATCGTTTATTAAGTATTACTTTGGAAACATGGTGGTTTAAAATTTGATGTCCTTGAAATATTCTTTAAAACCAAAAGTAAAATAATCGTTAATAGATATACAAGAATTCCCATATCAGGAACAAGAAAAAAATACTATTAACTACATTCATAAAATAAAATCAACATGAATTTAACTTCAAAGCAGTATGAAAACATAAAATTTAGATTGCAATATTGTCGATCGGTGCATTCATAATTTTTTGAAGAGAAAAATATTGAGAAAGAAAAAAGTGAAACTTATATAAATATCAAATCGGTGAGGCACAAAAACGTAATGGATGTTTAAAAACTGACCAGTTTTGGTCGGTTTTTAATCCGTACATTTACCTACGGAGATATTCCTCCGAAGGTAATTATATACATGATGAAAAAAGCATGTGCCCGAAGGATTTACTTTTTACATTTTTTATTTCGAGTACAAAAAGTAGGTGTCATTTTGTTCACTTCACTACTGATCCTCCTCAACGTCGCGTCGGTATCGGTGCTTGGTGTATTATCGTACTGCTGGAACTAGGCTTGTTGAAAAAGTATCGATATATCGATATATCGATATTTTTAATGAAATATATCGATATTTTTAGCCGATATATTTTGAACCGATATATTGATATATCGATACAAAATATCCAATATCGAAAATTGTATCAAAAGCGAAATTTTTTCAATTTCGGGGGGGGGAGGCGTCTGATTAAAATAATGTACATTGTGTAAATATACACTTTCATTTTTACACATTGTGTATATATACACTTTTATTTTAAAAACGTACAATCTAAACATTTGACCGATATATCGATAGATCGATATTTTTTCCTCTATATATCGACGTCGATATTTATATTTTAATAAATATCGATACATCGATATATCGATACTTTTTTCCACTTTCGACATCCTTAGCTGGAACCAGACAAAATGCTTATCACGTGACCCGCTTGGCTACTCTTGGTGATGGATTTTTTTTATTATTATTATTATTCTAGAAAAATATCCCCGACAGGAAAATGACATGTACATTTTAGGTATATTTTAAATATGTTTAGGAATCGGTGGTCCACCGAAATAAAATCCTCCGAAAATAAATAAGTACCTTAATAAATAAATTTACTCATAAACAAAATTAACTTAATTTAAACACAGTGTACTTCTGTACCACTAAAGCTTTAAATCCTTCCTAAAAAAAAATTTCATTTCAGAATGAGATCATGGTTTTTTAATGTGGTGTCAAATTTAATGATGATTAAATTATCTCTAGGCGTGAATAATCACAGTCATTTTTTAAAGTTGGTAATACTTCGCTGTCATCTGATTTTAAATTTCTATTAAAAGCACTATTCCTACTTACCGGAAAATTAATTTTGCGAATGTATAGTAGATAAAAAAATACGAGGGTTCTTTACACCACACGACTGAAGTAAATACTTATTTAGTAATCTAATCTAATTTTCTTTCTGGCATCGAATAAAACCATTACAATCATTAGTGTATAGGAATCTATATTGAAGATTCGTTTGGATTGTTACCAATCATCGTGACAAATCAGTCGTTTCAATGCACTGAGTTCGCACACTCTAAACGAAAATTTGATTAATTTTATTATGGGAATTACGCTTAGAGTGTGATTGTTGATTTAATTCTTACAAAGTTTAAAATAAATGCCAGTACCCATTCCAAACGTCATTACTATGGATTTGAGCACTGTTGTTGCGATTAGATTGTGAGGAATGAAACTTAAAATTAATTTAAATTTATTATCGTTCGCTTCCGTAACGTTCGTAACGCCCGATATTATACCTCTCGTAACGCTGTAATTTCCGTAACGCATTCGCCAGTTTACCCCTCAAGTCAAGCGTGCCTAAATAAGTATTTACTTCAAAAAAGTTTTTTGAAAGCGAGATCTCGAGAAAGATTATTTTATTATTTTTGGAATAGCAACATGTTTAGAAAAAAATCAAAGAATGGTTTATTTTAAGCATGCTTTCAACGCTTTTTTGCACCTCTTTCCAAAGTAGAAGATACTCTCAGTATTGCCTTAAAAACTTAACCTGACCTTACAAAAACACACTACTCCGTACAGTTCTTTGACATAGATTATAGATACAAAGAGAGATTTGGCATGGAATGGTGCAGCACCTACGTCATTTTCGAAGATGATGCGTGAAGGGTCTTTTTAGAGAAATGAAACTAAGTTCAGGGAAGAAAAACGGTGTGCAGGATGGATAGGAATCCAGGGGCAATGTGTTCGGAAGTGACGAACGTACAAATCCATACCTCCCACTACGGTTCAAAGCGATGTGTCGAGAGAGCCCGATTGGAGAGGTCTAGGATAGGTCTCCCTCAAACAGTCTCTCCCGATCCGGCCCGCCATGCAGTAAGTGTCCAAATGAATTCGCCACCAAGACTTAGACCAACTTCACATCATGAACCTGGGCACTCCTGCTAAATCACCAAACGTATCGAACAACTGGGGGGATCTATGGCAGGGATGTTGGTTACACAACAAAGGGTTCCCGGATTGTCGAAGAGGCGGAGCCTATAAAAGTTATGCGTTTAGAATTTTTCAAATAAAGGAGGGGCTACGTTTAACCTTCTAATAATAGTTGTCCAATATCCAACGCCATTGTTTCCATCATCAAATGTTAAAAACAAAATTATACAAGTTGTTAAGGGATGTACCCACTTGACTCACTTTACCAGCGTTCCTGACATTATTTGGATTAAAAGGGGTTCATGACATTTTGGGTGACTGGATAATCAACACAGTGGCAAATCAACACACTTTGAAAAGTGATGAAAGAGTTAGGTTAGGTTAGGTTAGGTTATGGGCTATTTTTTCCATCACTTTTTATGCCTTTATATCAGTTTCACAGTGGAACACGGAACCGAAATGTTGGTCTCCGGTGACATTTTTTCAACAAAAAACATTAAAAATCCATAGGTTTTGGACTTTGAAAGTTAGAGTCGGGGTGGAGAGTGAGCGGTTACTCGGGGGAGTGATCAGTAACGAAATGTGGAAGAATTTTTATCTTCGTTTTAAAAAGAAAAAAAAAAAACATCAAAATGTCACCGGAGACAAAAAATTCGTCCACATTTTTACTCCAAATAATGTCGGGAATCGCCGGTTAAAGAATGTCAATCACCTATATAACGCCACACAGAGAAAAATGTTATTCTAAAATAAGATAATTTTATTCGTAAAAACGGCTGAAAACGGAACTGAAGTTCTTACGAACAAATTAACAGTGTTTCATTGGCGGGAAAATATAAAAATAATTTGTTGGTATACGCACGAAATTATGTATACCAACAAATTATTCTTACATGTTACCGCCAATAAACATTGAAACCCTGTTAATTTGTTCGTAAGAACTTCAGTCCTGTTTTTAATCGTTTTTACGAATAAAATTATCGTATTTTAGAATAACATTTTTCTCCGTGCACAGCAGTTAGTAATCCCAGGGAAAATACAATGGAGTATTTTCATAAACCATGAAAACCGTTAAAAATGTGAGGATGATTCAATGTTTACTTTTATGATTCGGATTATTGTGCTAAAAATGTGTAATTTAAAAATTATTGATTTGAAAAACTGCACACTTCGAAATGGTTTAATCTGGCTGCAACATCATTATGACAGAGGAACCGCCACTCGCTGCTAAGACGGCAGGCACCAATGTTGCCCGGCGTGACGTCATCGCCGCCGAATTACGAGGCTAGACTTTGCACCACACGCGGAACGTTTCGATATTTCATTGTCTGTCATTCTGTCCCGCTCACACACACTTATGATACATGTGAATGCGAAATGTGCGAATGGGACAACTGCCGTAATCTCTCATAATTACCTACAGAAATTGCTCGAAAAAGGGTTTCGGGAGAAAACATTTTTCTACACCCAAACTTTCACAAAATTGTAATTTTAAAAAAAAAACATCTTTTCGAAAGAAATGTACGTTTTTATAATTTTGGAATTCTATATGAGAATTGAGTTTGCAGCACTTTTTCCTCAAATAATATTTTCCGGTAAACTGTGCATGTTTGACAGTGAATTTTTACGTTAATACCAAACATACCGAAAATTTAAAAACATACCAACATAGCTTTCACCTTCTAAAAGGTAATATAAAAAAAAAATATATATATATATTCATTTCGTGCAATTTTCGATGTAGAAAAATTTTTTTCCCGGGCGTCCTTTTTGTATGGGCCGAAAAGCGAAGTCTATCGTCTTAACGAAAAAAAACAAATATATCTTTTTTGCAAATCGAAAATGGCACATTTTAAATTAAAATAGAAAAATTATTCGTCAACATTAAAATAAAACAAGAATACCTCCAGCATTGTAATTTTTTTCAATCAGGGAATATACCCTATTCTGTCCCTAAGAGCATGGACGAGTATGTCGATTACTTTTCGGTGTAATTTTGGTGAGACTTTGATTAAATTATTTTGGGAAAACAAATAAAGACGAATTCCGGGCAATAAAGCGGTTGATGACAAGTTTTAGGAGGTACTTGAGGGTGATTGATGTAGGCGGAGTGAATTTGTGAGAAAGACTAACTTAATGATGTTTGGAACCAGTGTGGTGCAAGTGAATTATAATATTCGGAAGAAAGCGTAAAAATTAATTACTACATAATTTTGTAATTTCAAGAAGATATATAAGATGTAAAAATAAAAATATTTTTTTAGGCCTTCAAGGTTTTGGATAGACGGTTCTCAGCGTCTTTTATGGTTCAACTGGTGACTAAACAACTCAGAAACATGGAACTTCAACGACTCCTTTGAAAAGTCATTAAAAGTGACATTTTTTTTTAATTTGTTTAAATAGGTTATGGGATATTTTTCATAACTTTTAGTGGCCTTTCAAAGGGGTGCTGAAATTTCACTTTATCATGGAACCGGTTCCACTTCAAGGTTTTAGTGGGGTATTTTCAGAAAATTCTATGATAATGTTTCTTATACTAGCCAATTCTTTTCTGAGAATTCCTAAACTCAAAATTTGTTGGACTGAATGTGGTTATTAATCTGTTTGATACTACATGGGTAGGATTTTGTTGTATAAATATTAACTGTGCAACTAAAAATTCAAAACTTCTTTCTAGAAGGTAAATAACACTAAGATAAATTATTTAGCTTGTCTATTTGCTCTGCTCTGGTATTATGGTTAAGTGATGTGTTTGCCTTTTTGTCTTTTTTGAGTTCATAAACCAGAATATATTTGGCACAGTGGTTTTTTGTTTACTCGAAACGTATGTTATTCGCGTCCATAAGAGACCTTTCCATTTCAGCACTGCAGTTTTATTTGACAATTGACCCTGAAGAATTATTTGAAAATTTTAGGTGTTTTAATTTATTTACTAATTTAAGGGAAAAATAACACAAACAATTGCTTAATTTAAAAAAATATTAATTTTAAGTCCAACATGCATAAGTCTAAAGATAACTTAAAAAACGTTAATGGATACCAATCCAACAAAACAGCCAAAACGATATCTGTCATTTATATTTACAGTTTTTGTCGCAGGAATAAAGATTGCAAACTAACAGAAAAAAATAACTCATTAATATACTCAAAATACAGATTATGTGTTTCACAAAATCAAGAGATATTAATTTTTTCTTCATCTTGTCTCATCGAACTCTGGTATTGAAAGGAATGAAGTCATTTAGTCGTTTTATGTGATTTGATGCTGCCGAGCTCCATCTTACTCGTATACTATTCCATATTCCAAATGAGAGAGGCATAAAGCATAATATACCATCTTTAGATCAGCTTGCTTTGGGCCCACGGACACCCTCACAAATCACTTTTATTGAGTTATCCTTTCTCAACAAAGGTCAATCCGACTTTGAAATAAACGAGTGTTCTTTAGACCACACGACTGAAGTAAAACATCTAGAGAGAAAGAAAATGTGTACGCACTGCTCTCTCTTGCTCCTACAGTATGATACAGCCCGTTCGCCTAGCCCGACTACACTTTTCGTAACGCTCTGGTCACGCATTCGCCAGCTTACCCCAAAAAAATAATATACGAAAGCAACAACCGAAGGTGTACCTGCTTAGATACTGGCTTTTCTAATTTATTCTATTCATGTAAATATGTCATTCCTCTCATTCTTACATCATTTTACAGTTATGTTGGCATTACCACACAAAAGCGACATTTCGTCAAACACTTTAAATAGAAACAAGTTCACGCCATCGAACACACCGATTCTATTTTGATAACTTTAGAAGGCGTGAACTTCCGAAATTTCAGTTAAACCGCGATAATTTAAACCCCTTATAATTAACAACACGGACATTGTACTAAATCCATAGAAATTATTTCAGATTACAAATGATTGCAGCTTGCTGATGAATGTAATGCGAGAAAACAAGTTACAATAAAAGCCACCTTTCTACAGGGCACAATGGAAAACAGGGTTAAATATTTGAACCTGTTTTGATCGAGATTTGAAAGGTGGCATACTCCTTTGAACTTCTTAGAATTCAACTGTGGTTCAAATAAGATGCCAAAATCTACCCCGCACAAACAAAACGTAGCCTTTTTTCAGCAGGTCATGAAAGTCAAAGCTGGAAAATAAATTCAATAATAACATTTTTATTGAATTTATTTTCCAGCATTGTTTTGTATTATATACAATTTTCAACAGGCATATTTATTATTCTGGCGTTGAATAAGTGTTTGAAGTTTTGCTATTTTTAGCTTTCGTATGAGTGAAATACCCTTTTCTTATTTATTTTGTTCAAAATTTATTATTTTGGGTAAACGCACGCAAAATATACATATTCAAAGGCTGTTATTATAATAATATCAACATTTTTGGCTATATTGATTTATTTTTATTATTTGGTACTTTCCTCACCCCATGTAACTGCGCACCCCTGCTAAGTCTCCAAACATTGCGTACTTGGGGTGACCTATTATGCCGTTCTTCCACGTAGCTACTTACAAGCGACGCTACCGCTACCTGTCATACTATTTTGCTAGTGTAGCGCCTAGCTGCGTTTTAATAGTATGGAAAATACAGTCGAGTGACGATCGCGTCGCTTGAACGTAGCTCCATGGAAGCACGGCATTACAGAGGTCCTCGGCCACCAAAACCGCCTTCCAAATTAAGAGTATTCCAAACAAACTTTTTTTATGTTATAAATATTAACTTTAACTGAATATTTCAATTCAAAATATTAACTATGTCCTTTTGATGAAACAAGTCAACTTAATTACGCTGTCATATAGGCGGATCATCGTTGTCCTTGTACTTGAATAAAATTATTAATAATTGCATTGACAACCCTGAAATTCTCGCCAAAATAAAATTTTACGTTCCGACTAGAAATACGAGGCAAAGTGCTACCTTTTCTGTGACAATTTCGAAACAAAATATGAGGCTCATATACCTATAAATAGACTAAATCATTTAAGCAATAAATTTGGGAATATTGTTGACATAAAGATTCCGTATTAGTTACAAAACAAAGTCTTTATAATTACTTTAGTAAAACGTATGATTTTACGACTCCGTAGTGAATACTCATATTTCGCTTTTCATACCCTTAGATTTAATCTTTTCATACCCTAAATCATTATATATTGTATACTATGTATTTGCTAACACAACTGTATTACTTAAATCATCTATCTTTGTAAAAACCCACTAGGGCGTAAATAAATAAATACCTTAGTTATGAATGCATATGTTACCGGAAATGTATGAAATCTAGGAATTGTATACCAATTCCGAAGCTATTTAGGAAATGTATAAAATATTGCTTTAAAAATTATTTAATACATACCTACATATCCTAGGAAATGTATACATTTCTTAGGAATTGTATATAATTCCAATATCGTATTAAGAAATGTATAAAAATAATGCTTTCTGTAATAAAACACTTAGTTTCATTTGTTATATTCTTATAAAGTTGAACTTTCATTTGGTGAGTAATCAGTCTGTTATTTAAGTAATCAGCATGGTTTGTGATACAAAAAAGTGCCCCCTTTATAGCGCCTGCTCGCGTCAAGGCAAGAAAAACATCCCAGTTTTCAAGTAGTTTAGCGGCTAGGCCAGGTTTGTGTAACATGATTTGTGATTCAAAAGAAAGTGCCCCTTTATAGTTATATTATTATTAAATGTTTTACATTTCCGATTGCTATTTAGGAAATCTATAGATTTCCGGGCGATTTTAGGAACTTTTTTTTTTTTTACTACACACGTTTAATAGGAATTGAATACAATGACGGCTTACACACATTTCCGTTAACATATATATAAAAAAAAAATTGTTCTGGAATCATTTGTTCTGGAAACCCAACTCTGAATTAAAGTGCTACTGACAATACTACCAGTCAATTTAAAGATTAAACAGCGGGTTTTTCCTCTTACATCGTCCTCGGAAAGTTGGGACTCCTTCGCGATTATCAAGATAAGAAAATACACATTGAAGAAAAATCTTTTCACATAAATCTCTCTCTCGTGCGATATATCCGCAATTATTGCGACGTGCCAGTAGAATTCCACAGAATGAATAGCAAGTGGCCTGACAGGGAAATTCCACGAGTTGCCGCATTCAGCCCCAGAGGTAATGTCTGTTAAGTGTCCGATGACACCGTGTGGACTGTAAAACTAAATTATGTGGCGAAATTACGAGTGTATAAGATTGTGTTTTTAAATCGACAAGGGAGGAAGGAAAACGATAGGAATGGCCCTTACCTTGATGATGAGGTGACAGCTCCCAGTTCTTCTTTACGATCACTTTCCAATGATGATGACCCGATGGTCTTCACGACAATTATAATATATTTATATTATTGTTATTTTCGAGATGTGCGAAATGCTTGTACCAGCTTGGTCGAATTTTCAAGAACAACTGAATGTTTTTATTCAAAACAAGGAAGTCCAAAAGTGTTCTTTTTTCAAGTGTTTTAAATCATCTTCTTTGCTTCTTGGGTAAGGGCCTTATGTGAAAGGAAGGGAATCACAAGGAAGGAATATTTGGTAAGGAACATGGGTATAATGGATTAATGTCCTAAAGTTATTTCAACACTAAACATTCCGCCGGCCTTGAGAAAATGTGATAATTTTCTCAATAATTGTGCATCAACGACACGAAAGAAAAAGAAAGCAAAAAAGAAAACGACAACAAACCAAATTAAATGGACAAAACAAAGAATTAATAACGAAATTAAAATTATAAACTAAGCAAAACAGATATTTAATCGATAGGTAGTCGATACAGTTTTACCACGGGACGTTTAAAAACACCCTGGGGAGTACATACCGAAACGACACGGATAATTCCATCAGCGCCGGGAAATAGTTCAACGACTCGTCCGACAGGCCATCGCATGGGGGCTGATTGCGAATCATCAATCATAACTAGGTCGTCAACTTTCAAATTAGGGTTTGTCGTAGCCCACTTGTTTCGTTGTTGAAGAGTGTGTAGATATTCTTTCCGCCAACGATTCCAAAAATGTTGAGACATTTGTTTCAATAGTTGCCAACGCGATAAAAGATTCATTGGTACATCCACAAAATCTTCTTCAAGAACAGAAACGAGAGGAGCCCCAATCAAAAAATGGGCAGGAGTTAACGGGTCCATTTCAGATGGATCCGGCGATAGCGCTCCAATGGGTCGCGAATTTAAAATTGCTTCGACGCGAGTCAGAACTGTGGTTAGTTCTTCAAAGGTGAGGATTTGATCTCCCACAACCCTTTTCAAATGGTGTTTGGTTGACTTAATTCCAGCCTCCGACAATCCGTTGAAATGAGGTGCGGAGGGAGGATTAAAGTGCCAGGTAATTGAACGAGCGACAGTTGCCTCCACAAGTTTGTCGTTGTTTTCGGGTGCATTTATGAATTTAGGGTTATTTTTAAAACAAACAATGCATTTGCTCAGACGATGTCGAATAATAGGATGGCGAGCATTTTCCGAAATTTGTGCATAACGAATACGTCCACTGACTCTCAATATTCCATTTTCGTCGATAAATGGAGCGAGTTTTTGAAGTTGTGTCGAACAGACATGATGCGACTGTATACTGTCTATATCTTGTTGAAAATAAATAGTTTGAACAAGCTTAATGCAACATGTCAAAGATAAATTATTTTCTTTTAAAGAGAGTGGGGAAAATACGTTGAAAGTGCCAATTGATTTCGAACGTAATTTATTAATAAATCGACGACACCAAGATATAACACGTAATAATTTCGATAATGAAGAAAATTTCAGTAGAAACTCTTGGTCACAAGTTGACACATTCGTTACGAATGAGATCAAGTTTTTCGATTTGTATTCTGGTAGTTGTTCTGCGGGAATAGTTTGAGGTTTAACTAGTAACCATTCTTCCAAAGGTGATGATAGAATGTTAGGTCCGTACCACCATAACGATGCGTCAGCGATTTCATTTGGAAAAACTCCTCGTGATCCCAAGTCCGCGGGATTATCTTGCGAGGAAATATGATACCGCTGTTCATACGGTATAAGTTCAATTATAGCTTTAACACGATTTGCTATAAAAGTTTGCAAAAGAAACGAAGGTGTCTTCAACCATGTCAATACAATGGTCGAATCCATGAAAGCGATGATTCTTTCTATTTGAAGTCTATCTTTGTATACTTCTTTACAATAAGTCAACAAATTTGCCAATAAAACTGCTCCAAGCAACTCCAATCGTGGGATAGATGTCACTTTGATGGGTGCAACCCTTGACTTAGCCAACAAAATATGGCTCGATATTTCTTTGTTGTTAGTTACAACTAAATATACAATTCCACAATATCCTCTTTCAGAGGCATCTGAAAATCCAACAAGTATACAACGACTTTGTAGACATGTTGTAACATAGCGATCAATTCTTAGATTGGCGAGGGATGGAAGTTCTGTTATGTAAAATGTTAAAGGATGACTAGGCGATTCTCGCCACAAAATACGTTGGAAACGGCGAGAGTTCTTATCCATGAGTATTTGTCGATACATTTGACGTATGTCAGCGGTAAAAACGATTTTGTGTATTCGAAAATTACACATCAATTCGACGATGTCCTTTTGTAATTTGGGACCGACCAAAAGTATGTCGTTCAATGACATACCCGATGACGTTTTAGCACTTGCATCAAAAAAAACCCTTAAGCGAGTGGTAGAACTCGTCTCCTTTATTATTCCATGATGAGGTATGAAGTAATTACCAACAATTGGCGATTGAGATGGTATTTCCATCATGTGTCCTAACGATAAGTATTCTCTCATGAACGAAATATATTGGGATTTAAAATCAGGATTTCGATCCAGTCTCCTTTCTAAATGCGTGAGACGTGACAATGCTGTGTCATATGATTTTCCCAACTTCTCCGGGGTTTCCTTAAATGGTAATGATACAACATATCTCCCACCTTTGTTACGGTAGGTATTTTCAACATATAATTGTTCACAGCGAAGTTCATCAGGCGATTGAATTTTCTTCAAAAGAGGAACGTTTTCGATTTCCCAGAAACATTTAAGTTTTTCTTCTATTGATTCCTCTATTGAAGTGAAAAATGAGTTAATAGAATGATTTGATGGTTTGACATTTCCCATCAAAACCCAACCTAATTTGGTTTCAATGGCTACAGGTTCATTTTGATTGCCAATTAATTTACCTGAGCACAATAGCGACGCAAAGATATCACTTCCGAATAGGATATCAATTTCTGAAGGTATGTAGAATGTAGGGTCTCCCAATTGGAGTCCTGCGATGTGTGACCACTCATGCTCGACGATACGAGATGACGGCATATTTGAACAAATGTTATTCAAAATAAGGAAATCTGTCGTAATACCAGATTCCTTCGAGGCGACGGGACGAAATTGTGTTTTTATTAATCCGTTGGAATTAATTGTAGGAATGTTGCCAATACCTAGCACTGCAAGTGACTGCTTCTTTTGACGAGGCAAACCTAAGCGTTTGACGCAATTCTCCGAAATGAAATTAGCCTGGCTGGCGCTATCGAGCAAAACTCTAGCCTTTTTGAAAACGCCATTTTTGTCCAATATTTCAACATAGGCTGTAGATAACAACACCGATGTGTTAGTTTTATTGTACACCGTTGTCAAAGCAATTGGTTCCGACGAATTTTCTTGAGGTTCTGGATTTTCCAACATTTTCTTTGGAAAATGCAACAGGGTATGATGTCTTGCTTGACAATGCTTGCAAGAAAAGCGAGATTGACAATTTTTCGCATTATGTCTCCCTTGGACCAAACAATTAAGGCATAGATTATGTTCTTTTACGAATGAGTATCTATCCTTTGCAGAAAGGTTTAAAAATTTGTCACATTTATGAAGAGCATGTGGCGATTTGCAAGCAAGACACTTGATTTCAATATTCGATACAAAAGAATTAACATTACTATTATTGCTCGAACGACTTTTAAAATTATAGGCTTTTGATGGAACTTTATTAACATTTTCCTTTTGTGTCATATGTTCCGGAATAATACCTGACGCCATTTCCTTAGCTAAGCATTGTCCCTCCAAAAACTGCAATAGTAGATCGAATGAAGGAATTTTTTCCGACTTATGTTGTAACTCAAAATCAATACGCAATTCTTTTGGTAATTTGCGTAGAACAATATGTAATAATATGAAACTCCATTCACGTACCGGAAAATTTAAAACTTCCAAAGCGGCAATGTTTTCTTTCAGCATTGAAATAAATTGCCTCAAATTGTCATGAGCCTTTACGGGCTGGGACGACAAAATTACCTCCACGTGTATATCAGCCATTAGGCGTACATTATCATACCTCGTCTTTAGAATATGATAAGCAATAAAGTAATTTCCTTCCGAAATCGGCAAATGTTTCACGCATATTAATGCCTCACCAGTGAGACTAGTTAATAAATATTGCATTTTTTGAACGGAATTTAATGAATTATTTGAATGAATTAACGAGTCAAAAGTGTTAATAAAATTCATCCATTCTGTTGAAATTCCAGAAAAGACTATCAAATTCAACTTAGGTAACGAAACATTAGTCAAATTATAGTTCATTGTTTTATTGTCGATTGCAACTGTCGACTTTTCAGGAAACAGTTGGTTAAAATATGATTGTATTTCGTAATACATATTTTGTATCTCCGAATATTTCGATTGTAATACCGTTACATCAGCCTCATCCTTTTTTGTAGCTTCTAGAGATATATGAGCCTGAATAAAGTTTTCTCGTACAATTACGAGATCTGTGTAACGTATTTTGAAAGCATCTTTGTCAGATAAATTCATTGTTTGAATTGCTTTCAAAGCAGACGCACGAATACTCTCCATATCCAGCACTGACAATTTATATTTAATTGAATTGGATGCCATTTTTGAATATTTAAAACCAAAAAATATTCAAACCAAACAAAAAAACAATAACAACCGCGTAAAAAACTGTCACTCTTTACAGCTTACCTTGACAACGAAATCATAAACGAAATGTAAACATAAACTCTACTGCGTCTCTATGGAAGCAGAGCTCTACTTTACCATTAACAGGGCTCTACCTTACCGATGCGACGCGTAACCGCTCTCAGACTGATGCAGACTGATGCCTACCTAACCTATAGAATGCTACCGAAATTGCAAAGAATATCATGTCAATATGATTAATTAATTATTAATCTTTATGCGTAATAATGAATTATTGTTGAAATAGCTTTACGACAGGAATGGAATTGAAAGGATGCGAGTTTAAAAACACAATCATTTGAATTGAAACGATATTCAATTTGGCGAAGTTTTTGCTAAAAAACAACAATATGTAATTTAGCGGGAATGTGATTTATATCCGGCTCGAAGGACCAAAATGTTAAGTGTCCGATGACACCGTGTGGACTGTAAAACTAAATTATGTGGCGAAATTACGAGTGTATAAGATTGTGTTTTTAAATCGACAAGGGAGGAAGGAAAACGATAGGAATGGCCCTTACCTTGATGATGAGGTGACAGCTCCCAGTTCTTCTTTACGATCACTTTCCAATGATGATGACCCGATGGTCTTCACGACAATTATAATATATTTATATTATTGTTATTTTCGAGATGTGCGAAATGCTTGTACCAGCTTGGTCGAATTTTCAAGAACAACTGAATGTTTTTATTCAAAACAAGGAAGTCCAAAAGTGTTCTTTTTTCAAGTGTTTTAAATCATCTTCTTTGCTTCTTGGGTAAGGGCCTTATGTGAAAGGAAGGGAATCACAAGGAAGGAATATTTGGTAAGGAACATGGGTATAATGGATTAATGTCCTAAAGTTATTTCAACACTAAACAATGTCTACCATTCCACAGTTTCCACATTTCTCTCCTTGCCATTTGCATCCATATATTGCGGGTAAACCTGATATGATAAACTATTTCCTCCAGTTATATCTAAATATACGTGATGGTGAAATATATTAAATAACATTAGAAGATTAGTGTAGTACTTATATCGACTTCAGATTCTTTTAATAGATGTCGATAGGTTAGAACTTCTACCATATCCCAACAGATGGCAGCTGAATTAGTGGAAAAGCAATATCTATCGCCATTCGTGTCTTAGGTACGAACAGTTACAATGATGGCCGATGGCTTCAATAATTTATGTAGCCTAGTTAGGACGTCTGTCCAGTATAATATAAGATTGTAAATATTCACAATATCCAATAAACAAACTAATAACGAAACGAAATTATTGGAAGAAACCTAATACTTATTTAGGTAGGTATCTAATATTGGAAGACAAGAGACACTACATCTGGCACAGCCGGTAGGATAACTACAATACGTTATGGAACGATAGCAGAGATCAACATCTAGATATGGCAAAAGTTGTTATTTTGAAACCAATATACACAGTACATAAATCAAATGATTGGTTATAATTCATAAAATCTTATAAGACATATTTCTGTGAAATATCTGTTAAGTGATTCTTCATATGTTGTGTCTGTATGTTGCTTCTGTGAAATGTTTTGTAATTTTTTTCTTATATATTGTGTCTGCATATTGGGTTGGATAGGGTTTAACTTTTCAAAAGTAACAATTGGCGATCCCTTAATGAGTTTTGATAACTCCTGGGAATGCAACTTCGTTGTATGTTTTATTTAATAAAAAAAACATGGCATCTTGTCGTATTTGCAGAAACGAAAAAGTTATTTATGAGCTCCATATCTCACGAGGTTAATGATGTACCAATCTGAAAATAGTTGCATCTGCCTCAAACATTCACATGAAGCAGCTTGTTAAAACACAAAAAGCAATAATAAAAATAATCCTTAAAGTACCCATAAGAACTCCATCAAAAGAAGTTTTTAAAAAATTTAATGTGTTCAGCATTATAAAACTGTACTCAAAAAATGCACTACTCAAATTTAAAGAAAAATATGCATACCTTGCTGACCAACACACCTATACTACAAGGACAAAATCTTCAAAACTATTAAACATTCCAAAATTAAAAACAGCTTTCGGCCAGAAAAACCATTATTTCCATGCTACAAAATTATATAATGCCCTTCCGATTAAAATTAAAAATACCATGGATATACAAAAGTTTAATGAGGACATCAAATTATGGCTAACTAAACATGAAGATGAGGAACTAATTAAAATTATTAAATAACCCAAATGCAACCTACAGATAATGAACATAAACACTTTTTAAAACAACGCAAAATAATAAACATGAACATTTTTTGCTTTATTTATTTATATTTCGTGAAAACCAACAAAAACAAACAACATTGATGAGGAAATCATGATCAACACCATACGACAACCTGCAGTCCACCTCGGAACAGGAATACCTAGTGATGAGGACTGAGGATAAAATATTTCACTTTGTATTCTTAATTTGTTTGATATTGTATTTTAATTTTAATTTGTATTGTCATTAAATAAAAAATAAAAAAATAAAAAAAATAAAAAAAAATCAAAAAATCTAAGACAAAAAACAGTGCACAAATCATGACGCCGGGATCTACGCAATCAAGAATTTGGGATGCTTTAAAAAACGGATCCTTACTTATGTGAATAATTCAATAATTATTACTATTTTAACCTGGTCTTCGTTAAACCTTTAAAAATCATTATTAAATTAACGTAGCGAACAAAGCCGTTCCAGTGATATCATGTGAGGTAAATGACCAAGATGGCGGTGTAATAAACGTTATTTCGTAATGTTAGTAGCTTTGAAGTTTGATATGGTGAGTAAATGTCAGGGTTTACATAGAACTATTAAACTTAGCTGCGTAAACGTAAACTGTTGCAGTTACAGCAAAATTTCGGCAGTTTTGACTTAGGCAGGTACTAACTCTGTGAATTTACGCACTCTGTTAAGAATTACAATAAGGTATGTTGCTTTTTTCTAATAGTAGACGACAGATGTATCGCAAACACTTGAAGAATTAACTATCTATGACAGCCTTCATGTCATAGCAGCAAGAGCTTTGTGGTTCAGGGGTGCAAATAAAAACCTGAAAACTGAAAACCTTTCTGAAATAATCCTGAAAGGAGTTCTTAGATGAAACCCGGTGGTGGAGAAATTTGAAAAATACATTTTACTAAATTGTTGCTGTCACTGTTGCTCTTACTCCACCGGATATTGATCGAAAGGAACAATGCACCTCGGGCTACTAATACCTAACTAAAATCGAGGTTAGATACGTTTTAGATTTTCACGGCCGAAAGCATTTGCGTTGTTTGTTTTTGGGGTGTTATGCCGTGTTGTGCTACCTCCTTCTTTAGCCGACGTTTCGGACAGCGTTGCAGTGTCCATCATCAGGGCAGATCCGGCAGATCCGTCGATGTGACGATCGACGGATCTGCCGGATCTGCCCTGATGATGGACACTGCAACGCTGTCCGAAACGTCGGCTAAAGAAGGTGGTAGCACAACACGGCATAACACCCCAAAAACAAAAAAAAACAAAAAAAAAAAAAAAATCGAGGTTTTGTAATCCCCACATTTCTCCTCTAAAAGTTCACTGATTTTCAATTTATTTTACCAACTACATAAAAAAAACTATTCTATGTCTGTACGTTTTGCCGTTTTTAAAAAAACATTTACTAGTTTGTATACTGAACGTCTTTCGATGGCGTTTAAACCAGTCAATTTTATTGATTTTTGGAAGGTCATAACTTCTATAAAAAGTAACTTATCAAAAAAAACAAAAAGTACCGACACGCTAGTAGTTGATATCTATTTTACGTAAAAAAATAATTTCTCTAGGGTTAAAATACAGAAAGATAAATAGGGAATACGTTTGTATGGAAAAATCCCTTAATCAATAATTCTAATTTGAAGACCACTTTCTAAGAATAATTCCGAACGGGCATACATTCGACTTTAGTAAATGGATACACTTGCTTTGTAATGATTATTCCTGGATAAGATTTTAGTTTACAGTCTTTACCATGCCTGTAAACTTGTTGGTTATTTATCAATGAAAACACTTGAGTATATACAAGTCAAATATATTTACAGGAAAACGTATTTAAACAATTAATTAAAAGCGTAACAATTGGAAAATGGGCAACTGCCTTGAACGTTGAAACTAGAATAATTCGCTAGTCACGGTTTGATCTGCGCGGCAGCTGTCGCTGATGCCAGTGGAGTAAATTTAAGAATGTTAATAATTTATGGCTGTTCGGCTACTAGCCGTAATAGTAAGTAATGTTTTACTCAAAATAACTTATCCAATTGGTGGAGGGGGGATAGGAAAGTACCTGATTATTCATATCTGGTCATCATGGCTATTGCCATCTCAATAACGTTTCGATTCTGAATGGTGGTCTTTCAACAGGGTCATACTAAGCGTCTCTTTCTTAATCACATCTTCACAATCTATTTGGTGATAATTCGAAGGTCGCGGGTTCGAACCCGGCGTGCGCAGATAAATTTTATTTAATTGATTTGTGTTATTTCACAATTAATTATTTTTAAAAAATAATAATATATAGTACATTTGTGGCACGTTCCAGAGTGGAAGATACTCTTAATATCGCCCTGGTGAAACGTTGCTGGAAATGGCTTTAGTCGTGTTTAGTAACTAGATCTGAATAGCCAGGTACTTCCCCACCTTCCTCTTCCTCGTCTCCTTCCCTTTCCCACTTACCTTCAGCCTCATAACATACCCCAATTGGGGATGCCATAGTCTCACTGGCTCCAGACGGGAGCAGTTAAGACTCTTGTGAGGTATTCAATATAAAAATAAATTAAATAGGAAAACAGAGTATGCAAGGAAAAGGGATAACCAATCACTTACCATTGTATCTCTGCGAAGGAACACACGCCACAACCACGATATAGTTAAATAGTTCCACCGCGATACTTCGAAAGGAAAGAGCGCAAAACGATATTATGTGCTTCCAAGATGGTCAAATTACTTGCTAAATTATAAATTAGTATATTATTACTTAAAAACCAGATTGTGTAAACGAAAAACAACTTGCTTCCAAGGTAGTCTTCTTCTGTTTTTAAACCATGTGCACTCGAATTTTCACTATTTTTCTTGCCATTGGTCCAAATATTAAATATTTTTCCAACATGGTTATGGTCTGGGAGAGGTAGGAACTGGATAAATGACATCCCTGTACTAACTAAGCATATTCTCGTTTTAAAATTAAATACCGTCTTCTTTCCTACTTCCTCTGCCAGTTCCATGCCTCACTGCTATACATCAAGATTGGTTCTTTCTGAATCATTCTTCCGAACCGAAATATGAAGGTTACAAATCATCAAAAACACGCTTTCTACTATTTATACATCTAATAAATATTCCCAATCGTATCTAGAATCTAGACCATTCATCAAAAACCCCAATCGATCTTAGCGTACTATTTTATCGTTGTCATTTTGGTATCCGAAAACTCGAAAGATTCATTGGAGGTTGTTTATGGGAAGTCATTTCTTAGAACATTATTGTATAAAATTTAAAAAACACATTTTCAATAGAACGCAGAAGAATAACATATTAAAAAGGGGTTGGGGATTTTTCTCCTCCTCAACTATGTTTATTCAAATTTTACTTGTTTTATTGAAATTAGTTCAATGATAACCTACACGGAGAAAAATGTTATCCGAAAAACGACCATTTTAATAGAAAAAATGGTTAAAACGGGACTGAAGTTCTTACGAACAAATTAATTAACAGTGTTTCAATGTTTATTGGCGGGAAAATGTAAGAATAATTTGTTGGTATACGTTATTTCGTACATATACCAACAAATTATTCTTACATTTTCCCGCCAATAAAAATTGAAACACTGTTAATTTGTTCGTAAGAACTTCAGTCCCGTTTTTAACAGTTTTTACGAATAAAATGATCGTATTTTAGAATAACATTTTTCTCAGTGTGGAGAGATACGACAATATGAATGTTGGAAAGAACGCGCTAATATTAAAAACTATCAAATTTATGCGAAAATTGGGAATTTTTTAAATAAAATACACTCGTTTACAATAGAGCACAAATATCTCTCCAAGACTAAGTAACATTTAAAGAAACACTGTGAATTTTTTCATACATATAACTGGTAAAATAACAGAAATAAACGTGTAAATAATAATTTTCGGAGCATACTTTGGAATTTTTTTTATCTATGAGGTAATTTTATGTAATTAACTTTTCGGCTCTACAAACCTTCAGATTTATCTTAAAGCGCTGGAGGGACATATGTTATAAATCGGTAGAAAATTGGAATTCCGGCCCTTAAATGTTTTTATTACATTAATTCCATAGAGGACCCGAACAAAATATTTTTCATCAGGGTCAATGTGATCTTTGGGATGCAGAAAGAAAGGAGTGAATCTGGGTGTTGAAGAGACGGTCTCTGTGGTCGGGGGTAAGGCTCTCGGCCAGCAATCCGAAGGTCGCGGGTTCATGACCGGTCAGTGGTTCAGTGGGCATCGCGTTTGGGTCCCACCCAGGCGTTCCGTGTTCGATTCCTCGGCTGGCTAAGTCCTCCACCACAACACAAGCAATATCTTCCGCTTAGTGTGGTGGTAGTAGGAGATTTTCAAATGATGTTGGGTTATTCGTAACCCGGGAATGTTTGTCTTTCTTTAAAAAAAAAAAAAATATCCCGGCGTGCGAAAATGAATTGTATTTAATCAATTTGCGCTTATTTTACATTCAATTAAAATAAAACATAGTATATTTGCGGCACGTTCAGATACTGAGTAAGTAATATCCTGGTGTAAGATCACCATTGCTTTAAATGGTTTTAGCCGTGTTTGGTGACCGACTCTTAATAGCCAGATACTTCTTACCTTCATCTCTTTCTCATTCCCCTCCCCACCACCTTCAGCCTCACAACAGAACCTCACATTTAACTTTTAACTGCCATAGTCTCACTGGCTCCTACGGTAGCAATTTGGATTCTCAGAATTATTTAACTGCCATAGTCTCACTGGCTCCTACGGTAGCAGTTGGGATTGTTGTGTCGTATACAAATGCAACTACTAATTTTCTCAAAATTTGTCTTGACAGAATCGCCATTCCTTTCCATTGTAAGAATATGTACTAAAACACAATTTGGCTGTACTGAAACGGGAATCCTTCCCAGTTGGACAGACAAAGGATCATCTTGTATTGTATTGTTTGTAATATATAAATAAATAAAATAAATAAATTCACATAAAAAAGACCAACGTTGTAGTAGGGGGGAAATACAGAGCTCGGCAAACCATTCCGAGCTATTGAAATCAATGATGAGTCGTAGAAACGATCCGTTCGCGTGTGACAAATGTCAAGGGCGTACAAATGTTGGTAGCGCGTTTGGTGTGTAACTGTGTATCCCGACAATGCACTGGCGGCTTTAGGATCAATTCCTCGGAGCATCTTCCTTTGAAATACCTGTTGAAGAATGACAGCATTTCCACCTGACGCCTGTACTCTAAAGATTGGAATCCGTTTGTTAAGATAGAAAATTTATCAAACGGACCTTTTCTGCACAAGGGGACAAGGACAAGGGTTTTGGGACAAGGATTCTTTCAGGTATTTTGGGGCTTCAGACCATAGGTGACTGTAACTTAATTGTGTTGCATTATCTTTGATATTTCTCATTTAATCGAAGCACCGGTCTGTCTCTTGTTTGTATTTAATCGAAGAAAAACTTGTTCTCATTTAATCGACCAACTATCTTCATTTTCCTACATCACAGAAGAAACAACGAAACAATCGTCCTTACTGTTTTAAATTAATAAAGATTCTTTTTGCTACTTATTTACTTCCACGACTCCTACGATATGGAGGCCGTTCACTAAACTTTTCCCCAAGGATTTTCAGCCAGTTCATTTACACTTTACACTTTATTCTTCACTTTTTGCATTTCCTCCCTTCAATTTTACCTTAAATGAACAGGTGTAGTACGTTCCTGATTAAATTTCAATTTCAATCCAGTTTTCTGAGCTTTATAGTAACAAACCTAATCTTACGTAACTTAATTTAAGAATATACGAGATCTATTCGTGCAAATGATTAATATCGAGCCAATTTTCCAAATGCCTTATTTCTTTATTTACTGAAAAAAGGTTTTAGTAGTTTTTAATTATATTTCCCACCTTTCTCTACACCAGTGATAATCTAAATTTTATGTCTAATGTCATAATTCCGATTTTCAAAGTCATGTACTACCAAAGTCATGTACTACCAAAAAAGGGGCTCAAAGTTTGGTAGGGTCACGGAGACGCATTTTTTTGCTGGGAAAAATGTGTCATCCAAATACCGTGTAACGCCACAGTTGCATTCCATCAGCAACACTACCAATAGTCCTACTCCTAGCGTCCACGAGTGGTCTCTTAAGCCCCGCGAGCCCTGGGCAATGTGGCCACTGGCAATACCATCAGCCATAGCAGATAGGAGAGGATGAATGGCGAATCTTCGGCGCCACAAAACCGAAACCCCCCAGCTAAGGGATGGAAACCCCTACAGAAAACCCTGGCCCTCCTGGTAGGGGGTTGGGCGAGAGGCTAATAACCACTCCCTGTAAAAGCAACGCTATTACGAAACCTAATACAGAGCCTCGGACAACTACTGGACTTAGGAAAGGACCCGGCAAACGAAATAAGGACTTGAAAATTGCTACCTGGAACGCAAGGACACTGTATAGAAGTGGAGCCCTAGAAGAGATCACTAGGGAGATGAAGAAATATAAGATTGACATAATGGCAGTGCAAGAAACAAGATGGATAGGATCTGAGCCATTTGACACAAGAACACACACGATACTGCATAGTGGAAATGAAAATCGATTTAGTAATAGGACAAATCATGTTTTTAAAGTTCCACTGTGCAAAACAAAGCTTGCGCAAAGACATGCTTATTTTATTGCACCGAAAATTTATAATGCATTCTATAAGACTACAGAAATCAAATGTGAAAATATATCATCCTTCAGCAAACATAAAAATGTAATAAAGTCTTGGATAAATAGTGTTGATATTAATATTTACCTGCTGTGACACCTGATCTTAATCTCTATTAACTTTTAACAAATTTGTAATCTTTTATTCTCGTATTTTGATTTTTAATTCCGTAAATACTGATTTTACTATATTATTGTTTATTTTTTGCAATTTCTACAAAGATAATATACATATATAGAGTAAATTTAACTTAACTGCTTTAAAAAAAACACAAGTATACCCACGAACTGGCGATGCCTATGTGGGATTTTTTTGTTATCGTACATTTATGCATACTATTATAAATTATGTTTATATTAAATATATGTATGTGTGTTTGTGTGTGTATGTTGGTATATAGCGTCTAATGCCCCATGTATAGATATTTATATATATAAATACATATATATACATATACATGCATACATATGTACATATATTTTTCTTTTTTTTTATATTTTTCTGTTTTTTAAGTCTATTTAGTTTATTTTATTTTTTTAAATCTTTTGTCTATACAACTACATTGCTCTCGCTTTTTACTGTTTATAAAAATAAAATAAAACTTTTATTGTAACATGTATGTGACAAAAAAATTATTAATAAAAAAAAAAAAAAAAAAAAAAAAAAAACATCATAAATTCGGAGTGGCCTTCATTGTGGACCGGAAAATGGAAAAATGCATATTAGACTTTAAACCCATTAATGAAAGAATGTGCACCTTACGCATAAAAACGAAATTTTTCAATGTATCGCTTATCAATGTACATGCTGAAACGGAAGATAAAGATGACATAATGAAAGATACATACTATCAGAAACTCGAACAGGTCTACGACACATTACCATCTAACGACATTAAGATGGTAATTGGGGACTTTAATGCCAAGATAGGACAAGATCCTCTGCTCCAACACATTACAGGAATGAACAGTCTACACAAGTATGCTAATAATAATGGAACCCGTGTGATTGATTTCGCAGAATCAAGAAACCTAACTGTGGCCTCGACTCAATTTCCCAGAAAAGACATACACAAACGGACTTGGACATCGCCAGATGGTAGACACCATAACCAAATTGATCATGTCCTGATAGAAAGAAGGGGGGCAACGAGCATCACTAACGTAAGGACGTACAGGGGAGCCAACTGTGATTCTGATCACTACATGGTGGTGGCCACCTATAGGAGCCGAATCGCCAACAACAGGACACGGAAACCACCAACTATTCCGAAAATCAATACGGAAGCTCTAAAAACCGCAGAAGGCAAAGAGCAGTATCACAACGCCCTTGTAAATAGCCTACCAGGTCAGATCACTGAGCAGAACTCCTATGAATCACTCGAAAAAGACTGGCATGATATAAAAGATGCAATTGTAAGAGCAGTGGAATCAAGTGTTGGAAACATGCCCAGACAGCTCAGAAACCCTTGGTTTGATGAAGAGTGTGAAAGAAAGATAGCTGAAAAGAATACACTCAGAAAGAAGTACTTGGAAAGGTCAACAAGGAACAAAAGACAGGAGTACGAACAAGCGAGAAGGGAATCTAATAAGCTGATAAGGGGAAAGAAAAGAAAATTCCTTAATGATATACTGCTAAAAATGGAACAGGATTTTGCTGATAATAATACTAGAGAAGCATATAGGGGAGTAAACTTCTTCAAGAAAGGATTCAAACCGAATACAACACTATGCAAAGACATTGATGGCTCAATTATTTCCGATAAGGAACGGATTAAAACAGTGTGGAAAAACTACTTCTGTAAACTTCTCAACCCTAATAGCGACCTGAGAAGCCACCCTACCAACATCCCCACGGAATCAAATAATGAAGAACAAGCGAATCCACCAACAATGCCAGAAATAAATGCTGCACTAAAGAGACTTAAAAACAACAAATCGCCTGGGAAAGACAACCTGCCTGCAGAGCTGTTCAAATATGGAAATGATCACCTGAGAAATCTGCTACTTAATCTTATTACCAAAATATGGACACTGGAAAAAATCCCAGAGGAATGGCAAATAAGTATAATATGCCCAATTCACAAAAAAGGTGACAAATTAAAATGCGAAAATCATAGAGGCATATCACTTCTGTGCACAGCATATAAAATATACACCATAATACTGAAACAAAGAATTGAGACGTACGCAGAAAACCTACTAGGAGAGTATCAGGCAGGCTTCCGCACTGGTAGATCCACAACAGACCAACTGTTCACCGTCAGACAGATCTTGGCAAAGTGCTGGGAGTTTGATATAGATATACACCAACTATTCATAGATTTCAAGCAAGCATATGATAGCATAGATCGTGAGTGTCTATATGACATACTACTACAATTCCAGATTCCGCCTAAACTGGTTAGGCTCATCAAAGCCACAATGTCAGACTCAAGATGTCAGATCAAAATCGATGGAGAATTGTCGGAAGAATTCACAGTATCGCAGGGATTAAAACAGGGAGACGGCCTGGCTCCCACTCTCTTTAACATTGTGCTCGAACATGTAATAAGAAAAACGCTAATAGACACTGGTTCCAATATTTATTTCAAGAGTAGTCAAGTTGTCGGATATGCGGATGATATTAACATTGTCGGAAGATCAATTTCAGCTATTAAGGAGGTCTTCGACCCTTTAGAAATAGCGGCGCGGGAAGTAGGACTGCGGATTAATGTTGACAAAACGAAAATGATGATACAGAGCAGAAACCCTTCACATAGAAGAAGAGGTAGTGCACAATTTAAAGACAACTACTCATACGAAGTGGTCGATCAATTCACCTACCTGGGCTCCAGTCTGACGGAGAACAATGAGGATCCAGCAGAAATCAGAAGGAGAATCACAGCAGCCAACAAAACATACTTCTCTTTGCTGCCAGTGTTTAAGTCACGTAGCGTCCACAGGAAAACGAAAGTAACCATATATAAGACCATTGTCAGAACTGTATTGGCATATGGATGTGAGGCGCTGACACTGACGGCAAAGATGGCTGAAATGCTGGATACTTTTGAAAGAAAAGTGTTAAGAAGAATATGTGGACCCGTGAAAGAGGGGGAACAGTGGCGTATCCGGCACAACAAAGAACTGTATGATATTTATCAGGCCCCCAATATCTCAGCCCATATGAGACTCCTCAGGTTGAGATGGGCTGGACATGTACAGAGAATGCCGGACACACGCGTCCCTAAAAGAATTATGGCTGGACACCCAGGTGGAAAGAGAAAAGTGGGAAGACCCAGACTGAGGTGGGAAGACGAAGTAAGAGGGGATGCAGCACAGCTTCTCCAGATAACTAACTGGAAGTCAGCCGCTGAGGACAGGAGGAGTTGGAGGCGAATGTTGCGGGAGGCCAAAGCTCGATATGGGCTGTAGCGCCATCGAAGAAGAAGAAGTACTACCAAAAAAGTCGTATTCACATACTGTGTTAATTTATAGGATAATCCTAAAATGACTTATTTTTATTATGATGGCTTATTTAGCATTAAAATTTAATAAATTTTAATAATATTCTTGATTGAATATCAGGGAGAAAAACAACATTTCTCAGAATATAGGAAGCTATCCTGAGGACCCTACATTGGATAGATATATAAATATTTTGTAAAAACATAATTTTGCAAAAAATAAGTAATTACGAAAATAGTGTCTGAAATCTAATGTAAAGGTTAAATTTTTTATTAACCTTTATACTAGATTAAAATTATAAAATTAGAGTCTCTTTCTATGCCTTTCTAATAATATTCTCATAATTGTTGGCCAAAGAGCATAGAAATGGGGAAGTCTAGAAACGCAAAACGTAAATCAAATTAAAGATCTTAATAAAATTACTTGCTTCATCAAACAGACTAATTGCTTCTTGCCTACTAGGTACATAATATACAAGTTTACTGTTTCACGAGAGATAACGCAAATTCGAGAATTTGGAACAGTGTTTTTGCAAAATAGTATTAATGTTCCTACACTGATTCCGAAAATTGTGCAGAGTAAGGTTGTCTCCTAATACTTTTATTTTTTATGAAAATGTTTTATATTTAAAGAGCTAATAACAATAGGTAGGTACATTATTTTTCGATATCTCCAAAAATGACGAAGTTATAAGCATTCAAAGTGAATATTAATACAACACAATGAATTCAAAATGAAGTTACACGCAGTACAAAATTAGTCATAATTCAAACCCATAGGCTGTCCCATAAGGTTGCATGCTTTTCAGTCAGCCGCAAATATCAACAACGTTCAAATACAAACATTAAAAAAGTTCTGTTATATGAAAATTCTTTGTTAGAGACAAGTTTATTGCCAAATGAAAATGATTACATATATATTAATAAATTTCACAAGAGGAAATGACATAATATAATACCGTCACGTCCTCTGTAGTTCAGAGATCTATAAAGGAAGCTTTCTGTGGTGGAAATGTTCCTTGGAATTACCAACATTTTGTTGATCAAAATAATGATAGTATATTGAGGAATTTGTCGTGTTAATTGTCAAGTTTCGAGTGCTCGGTTTTGTGGCGAAATTTCAGAATATTCACAATTATTAACTGCCTAATGTACTAACAGTGGATGTTGTGTAAACTAAAACCATCCAAAGATAAATAATTGAGCAAAGTTATCTAGTTGCGAACATAAGACACTGCTTTATCTTCCGTATAGTGAAAATAATTTGCTTCCCTTACGCTAAATCCGACAATCTATTTGCAAATATCATGAACCAGGGTTTTGCTAAAGTTGGAATATATAACAAAATTTTACCATTCAAATACATTTGATATAATTGATCGTAGTAAATCACTGGAAATTTTTGAAAACCTTTTTTGGAAACCTGCGCAAATTATTTGATGATTACTAAAATATAAAAAGATGAACGTAAAAATTTCAGACCGTTATAGCAACAAAAAAACATTTTTGTAGGCGCACCACAAGGATCGATGTTAGGCCCTACATTGTATATTACAAATGTTACTGCAATTGATTTACTTTAATTTTAAACATTATATTTATGCCGTCTACACTGGGTTAGTTATTTCAGATGAAGATTGTAGAATTAATAAATAATGCCTAAAAACGAAACCTTTGCAAAAACAGATCTCCTCATGCCAACATCACCATAAATCCTAAAATTATTACTGACCGTTTTAATTGTAATTCTGCAACACAGCCATTTAACTTGAACTCGTTCCAATATATATTTATCTGGGCTTAACAATTGATCATAATTTTAAATGTGCTCATATACAAAAATTTTGCACGCGGCTTAAAACTATAGCAGAATTTATAAATTACAATTTTGTGTTCAGATATCAATTCTAAACTTTAAACTTTAATATCTACGAATGATGTTTTTTGCGATTTAGGACAGAGGTATATCAGAACCCAAAAGTAACGAGACTCGGGCGGTAGAGGGGAGGAGTAGAGGGTAAAGGGTTTTTTTTATGGTCGCCGGTTGTACGGAAACTATTTCTTAGTCAGTGTGCAAGGCCGCTTTGTTCGTTGTGAGACCAAGCATTCATCCAAAGTTTAATTTTAAGTTAATCAAGATTTTTTCTTTCGGTGAAAACGCGGTTTTCGGGTTTTAAACGTGGGGAAATGTCGGTTGAAGACTAACCTCGTTCTGGGCGCCTCTCGACCTTAAGCAGATATAAAAAATTGATAAAATCAACACTCTTGTCCATGAAGATCTTCGCCGAACAATTGGCTGTCAGTTATGACTGGAATAACATGAAGTTTAATTCAGCAGATTTTATCACAGGATTTGCACATGATAAGAGTTAAAGCCATACTTATGCATTGTCTCCTCTCCGAGAATCAAAGAAAGCGTCACCTTCAAGCCTGCTACGTAAGGACCCAGAATTTTTCCAAAGTCATGGCGTGATGGGTATGATCCCGAAACAAAGCAAGAGTCACGCCAATGGAAGAATGCTCTCACTCGTCTCCCGAAGCAGTGAACTCGGTGAAGCAGTATTTGGGCAAGAATGGAATGACCTTGATTGTTCACCCACCCTATTCACCCGACCTGTCTTCCCGTGACTTCTTTCGTTTCCCTAGGATAAAAAGGGACTTGAAAGGGAAACGTTTGCATACTGTAGAAGAGGTGAAACAAAAATCGCCGGAGGCCATAAAAGACATTCCAATCAGTGAGTTTTAAAGTTGTTTTGAACAGTGGAAAAAAAGGTTGGACAAGTACCCACAAACACTCTAATGGTGAATACGTTGAGGGCAACCAAATTTTGGTGTAAAAATATTTAAAAAATAAAAATGTTATGAGGAAAGTTTCGTTTCTTTTGGCTCCCCCCTCATTTATAGGTGATACCTAAATTGAGTTAAAGTACCTATATATTGTAATTTTTCGCTATATTTAATCACGTAGTTTTAATTACTATTCACACATCATATTATTTTTTTATTTTTTTTACATTAGCTCCACACAGGAGGCCCTGAGTAAAATAATTTCCCTCAGGGCCTATGTCATCTTTGGGGATGCTTTGTGAAGGGTGTTTTTAAGGAAAGCAAGGAGAGGAAGTTCTGGGAAGGAAGAGGGTGTAAGGGTTGGGTAGGAATCTGGGGTTCAGTGTATCCAGATCATCCGCTGCCAAGATCTAGACAAACCTCACCCCATAAACCCGGGCACCCCTGCTAAGTCACCAAACGTAGCGAACCACTTGGGGTGACCTATGGCAGAGGTGTTGGTTATCCATTAAAATGCTTCCCGGGGCGGCGGTACCCTTTCCCGCCTCCCAAATTAATATTGCATATAGTATCAATGTTTGATATAGATCCAGAGAATAATAATTATTTTAGTATTATTACAAGAAAACGGGCATCATAAAATATCGTAATGGAGATTACATGAGCAGATGACATCATGTGAACTGTGACATTTGTAAAACACTGTCGATTAGGTCAGTGGTTGATGCGTATTTGTACAGGGTTTCCGGGTACAGTTCAGTAACTTTGGAAGTTTTTTTGCTAAATTCCAACATTTGAAAGTAGTTTTCAGGCCAAAAAAGTAGAATAACTTGTATGGAAAATAAATATCCTTCAGTGTTATAGAATAAAGGAGAGAACTATACGTGCCTTTCGTACGAATTTGATTGGAAACCAATGTTCCATTTAGCACGCCCTCTGTCTCACTTACACTCGCCTGACATCGTATATCACCATTCCATTTGAATTTTGTAAACATTTTTTTAAAATATGAATACCGCACAAGAGTCCCAACTGCTCCCGTCTGGAGCCAGTGAGACTATGGCATCACCATTTGGGGTGTGTTATGATGCTGAAGTTAGTGGTAAGAGGAAGGAGATGGGGAAGAGGAAGATGGGAGAGTACCTGGCTATTCAGAAATTTATTGACTGATTGGCGAATTATTTGAATAAACGTCCTCAAGGCATTTGTTGTGTTCTTTATTTTATGGTAATAACATTTTGTTAAGAAAAAAAAATTGTGGAATTTCTATAAAAGTTATTTATGATTTTTAACTTCCACCATATTAAATGTAGAATTGCATAAGTAATGAGAGTTATTGCCCTTTACCCCGAACATCCTGTATAATATGGTGTGGCGAAAGTAGTGTATTCATAGACAGATATTTATTTACATAATAAAATATTAGTAACCACTGAAAATTGCGGATCACTGAACATTCCAACGACATTATTTGAAAAACCCTCATTACTATCATTATACGTGGTAGATGTTGAATATGCAATGGTGAAGGACTTAGCCAGCAAATAAATTGAACCCACAACTCCTGGGTTTCAACCCGCCGCATTTGTCAACTCAGCCACTGACTGGTCAAAGAAATATGGAAAGGGACATTGTACTTAGTTGGCCACAACAATCAGAAGAAGATCATAATAAAATGGTCATTTTCTAATATTCAAAGCAAGATAAATGAATAATTCATTTCTGAACTTGAAAAACTTCACGGCTTATTTTTGGTTTCTTTTTTTATTTGAGACTCAAATAGAACATTTATAGAACATACTTATATGTATTACAAACAATATTAGTATTCAGAAATAAATGTCCCTAGACTAATGCGTCTCCAGCATTCAAATTTGCATATTCACAAAAATAAACACATACATATAAAATTTGACAGTTCTGTAACGGGCGGGCCAATACAATCATACATAAACCGTTAATAATATTATAATATTTAAATTAATAAAGATAATATTAGCGAAAGTCAATCGAAAATCCGCAACAGAAAAATCAGAAAAAGATACGGATACATCTTGGACTCGAACCCAGGACCTCTGGTAATCCGGGCCAACGCGCTTTCCACTGCGCCAACTTATCCCTATCCGATTCGGTCATTTTTAACTGTATCATACTTCGACTGAGAACCACCAACATTTTTTTCATTTTTCTTAACGCATATTTTTATTGGCTGCTATCTTTATGTATATAGGGATACGTTGGCACAGTGGATAGCGCGTTGGCCCGGATTGCCAGAGGTCCTGGGTTTGAGTCCCAGATGTATCCGTATCTTTTTCTGATTTTTCTGTTTCGGATTTTCGATTGACGTTCGCTAATATTATCTTCATTAATTAAAATATTACAATTTGAGGTTTAACCCATTAAGTTAAAAAGTTAAAAATAAAATAATATTATAGCTCATAAGAAACATTGTCCTGTATTGGATATCTCCCACCACAACGCTGTTTACATATAATATGTAGGAAATATATGAAATTGAAAACAATATTAGTACCTTATCACTGAAGAAAGCTAAAATTAAATAATAAATCAAATTTACAAATAATATATATTTTAAAGAATATATAAAAAATAAATCATTTTTCGCCATACTTAGGTGTATTCAGACATGACAATCCGTTACAGTGATCGCGACATGGTGATGCAGCTAAATACAGATTGTCTGCAGCTACAGTAATTTTCTCATCAAGACTTGCAGGAATACAAGAGAAAAAAGGTCATCAGAAGCAAATGGTATCATTGTTGGTACTGGTTTTAACAATATTTAAAAAGAACAGTGATCTTCATGTAAATTAAATTTATTATTGTTATTCGTTAAGTTTTCTCATTTTCATTAAGTTTATTTCTTGGTATATTTTTTTGTAATGATATCTGTGTTACGAAGAAAAGTTTTTTTATTACGACTTTATTTTATTTTATTATTTGTAAACATGTGTGTGTTTCCATACATTATTACTTAAGCTATTCTACCAAATGTACCAATAAGTGGGAAGTTTTTTTTTCGTGTGTAATTGCTTGAGGTTGTGCCTTTTTCATAAAAAAATTAAATATTAATTTGAGTAAAAACAACCCAACCGAACCTAATAATAATTTTTTTATTCAAAAGGTAAAGCAAATATCTAGTACGCATATTATTTGAGAGTGATTAGTACGCATTAGTACTAGATTAGTACTAGTAGGCATATTAGATTAGTACTAGTACGCATATTCGTTTTAAAAAAATTGACATTTTTTAATATACATATTTGATAACATATAAAATAGAAAAGATAAAATTGTTTAAAAAAGCTTTTCGCGGGAAATTAAATTACAAACTACTGATTTACGACGGAAAACCAATTATTCGTACATAAATTGAAATTTCTGTCAAAAAAAACTTATATTTAAACGTTGTATTTTATATTTTATTATATTAACATGTTAAGCAGGGCAAGATTATGATTTTAACAATATTATAATCTTAATATATAAAACAAAGTCGGGTTAGTTACACCAGTCATAACTCAAGAACGGCTGAACCGATTTTAATAATCTTTGATTTGTTGGATTTGTCTCCGTCCCGATTAACAGAATAACTATTAAAACATCGGAAAAATTAATTATGAAGAAAATTATTTTTTTCATATATTTTGTATGGAACGGCTTTTCAAATAATACCTACGCGTTGGTCGACATAATTTGAATCAATTCGAACTGTCAATGGTGTAGTGTGCCGAACATTTCGTGTTTAGTCAACAGCTCAATTTCATTTTTTGAACTTAGAGTAGGTACCAATTTATTTTAACTTAATAAAAACTTAATTTATTTCAGCTAATAAATTAAACACAACATTTATTGATTCTGAGGCGGTACGAAATTTTCCGGGTCAGCTAGTTAACTCATAAAAAAATTACCAAGTTGCCTCTAAATCCTCGGATTTTTTTTAATGGCTTATATTTTATAATTTAAAACACAAATATATAATGCCTTACTAGGCATTTTCTATATCCTTCGATTTAAAAAAAACTATTTAGTTTGGTAGGGTAATTTGGCCACAAATTCAAATTTAGGTTTTATGAGAAAAAAGGCCATGCAGTCGTTACTCTTAGGACGAGTGTTTATCAATACGTACATAAATACAAACTATACATATTGATAAACAGTACATTCGAAAGTGTCGCTATCTGCAATACTAACTTGCTCATAATTTGCTGTTCTTATGTTGACCGTTGGTTATTTGCGGCGAAAAGTTTGTAAAACGCCTGAATGTTAAAATTAGTTTTACGTTTCCGGGAGTAAATTTTCTATCGCGTTTCATTCACTGCATCAAAGACACGTGTAGGTAATGTAATTGAAATTTAATCTTCGCACTTCATATTATGACGCCCTCTTCATCTAAAGTTATAATTCAATCATATGCGATATGTAACGAATCACATTCTCTAATTTACAACACCAATTGCGACGCAAATTATGCACTTGTCTGCCGCTAAAATTCCCTGAATATTTAGAAAATGCACAAAACAAACATCAATTCTCAGATTTATGAAAAGCAGGTCGAATGTCAGAAGGAAAAACAATGGCTTATAATATACCACTTGACCAAATAATTAAAAGTGGAAAAAATAGATTCCTGCAAAAAATATTGTAAGTTTCAAAATTGTCAAATTTTCAAAAGATGACAAGATTTTGCTAAATTCATGTTTATAAATTAATGTCTTTGGTGAGCTCTAAAAACCTTGCATTAAAAAAAATCGATAGCCATATCTATGCGACATAAAATAAATTTGGGAACAGTCGTTTTATGTTTCGTCCCAATTAAGCCCAATTAAATCAATGATTAAGCCCAATTTAAACGGCAATATGTTTATCTTTCTAATTGGCAAGACATTATAGTTATTTTTCTAATTGCCTTAAGAAAAAATCCTTTTTTTATTTTTGAAATGTTAAGTAACTTCAGAAACCATATTGACATTTTTGTCCATTGCTAAGGCACCTCTGGTTTGGAGCCCCAAAATACCTGAAAAACCCTCCACCAGACCTCGATGCAAAAACGGGCGGTCCGTTTGATAGATTTTCATATTTTAACAAACAGATTGCAATTCTTAGAGCACAGGCGTCGTCGGGTGGGAATGCTGTCCTTGTTTAACCGAAATTTCAATGGAAGTTGCTCCTAGGAATTAGCCCCATTAATCCCCTTGGCACCGGTGCATAGTCAAGAAATATGCCAAATAAACGTTAAACATATGAACACGATTGACGTTTGTCAGGAGAACGGGTTCTCATGTGACAAATAACTTGTTCTTGAGTTTAACAGCTCGGCTGTGGAACGTTTTGCCAGCGTCTGTGTTTCGTCCCTCCTACAACATGGGTCTTGAAGAGACTCCTTCCTCTCCTCACTCCTTCCTCTCCTCAAAAATACCCTCCATACAGCATCATAAAAAATAACATAGGTTCTGAGGAAAATTATTTTCCTCATAGCCTTTAGTGTGGAGTTAATGTAAAAAAATGTAGGTTAGTAAAATCCATTTTGTTTTGAAGAGTTTTAATTTTCAATGTTTTCATGTACTATCGTTACTATTTTAATTTTTCTGCTACCGGTTTTGACACATCCGTGCCATTCCCTAGCAAACTTAAAACTAAACTTAACATTTAAAACAAGTACAGAAATGAATTAGATGTTATTAGGTGAGGGTAGTGGGAGGGTAGTGGGAGGGGTAGTGGGAGGGGGAGTACCCCGAACGATAGTAGATTGAAAATTAAAACTCTTCAAAACAAAATGTCTAGAAATTGTTCCATAGTTAATGCTCAAAATAGTAAAATCCAATTAAAATCATTATCGTATATTTTATCCAACACACTTAACAACAACCGTCACTATATTCATGATGAATTTAGTGACTTTCGGAATATTGACGGTGAATTTAGAAAAATCCAATTAGAATGCACTGCTTAAAACCAGTCAAATTACAGGAGACCCATATTGTCCCAAAACATCATATGCCGTTATGATAACAGGAGACCCAAATTGTCCCAGAGCGACCGTGCATCATTAAAAGATAGATATGTAATGCGAACATTCGTGATTTAATTTATGTTAGAAAGAGAAAGAATCAATGTTTCTCATTGCCTTTCAAGTGTACGAGCTATTTTGCTCAGATATTGAGAAATCCGAACATAAGTGACGGTTTTATTTCGCGCCAATTTGTGACGTACCGCTGATTTTGACAGCACGGTTCCATGCAACAAAAAACCGTTTTTAATAAAAAATAACTCGAAATGTCTCGGAAAGCTAACTTTTATTTGTTAATTAATATATTGCCTATGTGTTTATGTCAAATTTAATTCATTTTGGTTACATAATAATGCAATAATCTCATATAGAAAACTACTAATCGTTAAAATCACTGTAAACTCTTTTTTAAATTGATCATTCCTAATTGAATTTCCTGTATTTGATGAATATTTTTATGCATGTCGTGGGAGAATATATTTCTATTCAATATTTATGAAAAACAATAGTGCTGTTATAACATATTTGTAAAGATTTCTTTGATTTTATCAAGTCGGACGTTTGAATTTATCGACCTGTCAAAAGTGTTAGTTTGAAATCGATAGAGATGGGATCATCAAAATTTAAATTGACATTAATTTGTGCAAAATTCGAATTATTATAAGTATTTATTTTTAGAGTTTATTTTATAGAAGTAAATTTGAATGTTATTTTTATGATGAATGTTATCAATTTTTTTGTATAATAAATGCGTAATAATATTTAATTTCAAAATATACATATCTTGAATTTTATGAAGAAAAAAAAACTATTTGTAAAGAGGTTTTTTGCTACCAAAATTCAGCGATACGATATTTTTTTTTTTTTTTTTAAAGAAAGACAAACATTCCCGGGTTACGAATAACCCAACAACATTTGAAAATCTCCTACTACCACCACACTAAGCGGAAGATGTTGCTTGTGTTGTGGTGGAGGACTTAGCCAGCCGAGGAATCGAACACGGAACGCCTGGGTGGGACCCAAACGCGATGCCCACTGAACCACTGACCGGTCAATATATATACCGGTGATATAAAACTCATTATTGTTATACTTATATAAGGAATATTTTAAGTACAACTCTTGGCGTTTGGCATGTTTCCGGACTATTTCCCATTTTTAAGTATAGTACAGTCATTTGGTTCGACAAAAGGAGGTTACCTAGAAAAGTTTCCGGGAGTTTTGAAAATTTGTAATTTTATAGATTTCGATGTGCTCTTTCCGAATTTCAACTTAGCCACCTATATTTGGCGCTCGCGCCACCATATTGGAAAAACGGCGCCTAAAAGCAGTTTTTTGACAATATCTCCTTTCTGACTAATTTTACGATAAAAAATATATAACACAAAATTAAACAGCAGAAAACTTTCTACAATATATGTATGAATATTTTTTTTTGTAAAATCAATAGTTTTGGCGTACGAGCGCCGCAAACTATTATTCATCTAAACCACCAGGTGTTTTTTCGTATATTTCTCCAAAATATTTTACTATTGTTGCAGATATAATAAAAACAGATATATGTATGTATATACACGATGCAATCGAAAACGAAGAGGATTGTGATAAGTCTGATAATCCCATCGCAGATGATGCGGATGAAATTTCGGTCTGTGACGTTTCGACGATACTAAAGACGAATTCGCAACGCCTGGTCCATCAGGAACGGCAAAGCAAAGAAGATTGCGCTAAATTTCGAAATTGTACATTAAATGTGGATTAGGTCTACACCACGATAAAAAAACGCGCCGCTTACTCTACCTCAAGGGGGTTAATGGAAATTAATTTTTTGGCCAAAACGCATATTGAAGTATACTCTGCGGCGCTCGTACGCTCAAAGTTTCGATGTTACAAAAAAAGTTGTTATTACATAAATTGTAGGAAATTTTCTCTAGTTTAATTTTGTTTTTATCGTAAAATGAGTCAGAAATGAGATATTGTCAAAAAACTGCTATTGGGCGCCATTTTTCCAATATGGCGCCTAATTGCAAAGATATGAGGTGGCAAAGTTCAAAATGTATAAAATTTTATTTACACTTTTTACTCCAAATAATGTCAAGAATCATTGGTTAAAGTAAGCTAAGAAGTATGTCCCTTAACACCTGCATATATACAGGAGGTTAAAGATCGTACTTGACTTACTTTACCCAGTAATTCCTGAAATTTTTTTGTAGTAAAAATCGTTAACTAAGTTTTGGTATCCGATGACTTTTTTTTTCTACAAAAACATAAAAAATCAGTAGATATTGGGAAGATAGGGGCGGGTTGACGGGTTGGCTGGTTACTTGGCTAAGTGACCAGTGACGACATGTGGAAGAAATTTTTTTATATTTGATTTTGAAGAAAAAAAAACATATCACCGGTCATAAAAAGTCACCGGAGACCAAAATTTCATTTGCATTTTTTACTCCAAATAATGTAAATAAAATTTTGAGATAAAAATTTGAACACAGAATTTTAATGGTTTTGCAGAATAAAAAATGTCACCGGAGACCAAAATTTCATAAACAATTTTTACTTCAAACAATGTCAGCAATCACTGGTGAAAGTAAGTCAAGTACGATCCTTAACACCCTGTTTATATATATACTTTTTTTCGACCGGTCAGTGGCTGAGTGGGCATTGCGTTTCGGTCCCACCCGGGCGTCGCGTGTTCGATTCCTCGGCTGGCTAAGTCCTCCATCACACCACAAGCAACATATTCCGCTTACTGTGGTGGTAGTAGGAGTTTTTCAAATATTGTCAGGTTATTCGTTATGGGAATTCGTCACGATATATAATATAAAGTACTTAATAAATAATTTTGCATTCTCTTTGTGGAAAATATTTTCTTTCATTGATTGATTGTTGTTTGTTGTTCATTAGCTTCATGTATAGTTTTCTATTTTTTTAAATGGGTCAAAAATAATAATCTTCATTTAAAAAAAAAAAAGTTTAATTATCTGTATCCATTGTTCCTTTGTTACAATTTATATGTAATATATATCTTTCTCGTTAATCTTTTGTGTTACTTTACATGTGTCTCCCTCTTTTTGTATATTTAAATATATGCTATGCTCGAACAATTTTTTTATTAATATTTTAAATTTATAGCCCAAAGAAGCTTCGGCTAAGCGAAACTGGTTTGTTATAAAAATAAAATTTCGTTGTTTTGAACAAAGTTATTGTTTTATTTCATTATTTAAAAAAGGTATGATCTACACTGAATAATGCATGGATTAAATTCCATTTTATTTTGTTTATCTTACGTACTTATTTTATATTTATTCAGGTTTAATTTGAAGAACTCCATTTAAAATCAGTTTATAAATTTTATTCAAAATATCTTCAACCAACCCCGCTTTCGCCGAAGCATCGATTCATGTTTCGAAACGCGACTTGCACATCTCTAACGGGCGGCCATCTTTGTTTACTTTTGAAGAGTTTTTGGCGGACAACGTACAAATAAAGTTCCGAAACTTAATACTGTATTAATGAATTTATAATAGTTACTCAGCTTTTTTTAACAAAATGACCTATTATGTTCCATAAACTATAGGATTTACGTATTTACCGTTGTGTTTATTGCAAAATTACGAGGTTATTTGAAGTTTAGTGAAGTGACGTTTTGAGGTTATTGTTTCCTGAGGTCTCAAAAAATGTAAAAAACTACATTAAATTGAGCTTTAAATTAACAAAAGTGATAATAATTCTTTTTTTATTTTTATTTTTAACTTTTTAACTTAAAGAGTTAAACCTCAAATTATAATATTTTAAATAATGAAGATAATATTAGCGAAAGTCAATCAAAAATCCGAAACAGAAAAATCAGAAAAAGATACGGATACATCTGGGACTCGATCCGTATCCCGATCCGTATCCGTATCTTTTTCTGATTTTTCTGTTTCGGATTTTTGATTGACTTTCGCTAATATTATCTTCATTATTTAAAATATTATAATTTGAGGTTTAACTCTTTAAGTTAAAAAGTTAAAAATAAAAATAAAAATATTTCATCCTAGACTTGCAGATAAAGTCAATAGATGTCGCATATTAATAAAAAGTGATAAAATTTATCCTGACACTATCTAGAGGGCATTTAGTTCGAGTTGAATCTTGCAATCACACATAAAGGTAGCAGCCAATAAAAATATGCGATAAGAAAAATGAAAATAATGTTGGTGGTTCTCAGTCGAAGTATGATACAGTTAAAAATGACCGAATCGGATAGGGATACGTTGGCGCAGTGGTTAGCGCGTCGGCCCGGATTGCCGGAGGACCTGGGTTCGAGTCCCAGATGTATCCGTATCTTTTTCTGATTTTTCTGTTTCGGATTTTTGATTGACTTTCGCTAATATTATCTTCATTATTTAAAATATTATGATAATAATTCATTAGATAAATGCCTTAGGCATACGTGGATAGTAAAGTTTTTCGGAAATTCATCGTAAATTGCGAAGAAAACTAATAAAAAATTTAAACAGTTTTTTTAGAAAGATTGATAGGCTCAAAACAAACGACAAAGTTTAACATTTATTTAAAAAATAAGTTTGTATGAATGTGATAAAATGTGAAGTGACAGTTTTGTTACAATATTATTAAAAAAAAAAGAATGTGTATTTAAAATTTAAAGTTTCAAATATTTTTGATACTTTTTAGGCGAATATCCTCAGGTGAGTATTTTTTGAACGAATTTGCATTTTCAAAGTAAAAATTTTAATATTTACAAACAAAAATGTTAATTTCTAACATACACATAGGAAAGTTTATTTTATCTAGATTTTAAAGCAGTTTTTGTTTTTGCGAAGAGATAAAAAATAATCAATATAAAGATACATTTAAAATCCATGGGAAGAATCGGGAATTTTGCACGCCAAACAAAATGTCGAAAAGTTTTTTGATTTAAAATTTTTATTTTTTGAAGGGTTAATATTTAAAATATCTGCCTTATTATATCTACACTAGCAGTTAAAAACCCGCTCCGCGGGTTTTTGCTGCTAGGCCCTGCGGGCGGCTTTTATTCGGGCTTCGCCCAATTTCGCCAAGTGTTGGTGACCATCTATAAGGCTCCGCCCTTATGCAAAAATAACAACTGTGAATATAAAACTACAAAACACTTACATTGTAGACATTCTGTGTTATAAGACCGCGGACATTGAGTAGAATTTCGGAAAAGAATCAACTCAGCATACCTAAATCTCGTTCATCCACGTCAATGACAAAAAAAAAATTGATAATAATAAAAATATTTATTCATCAATAGATTTATTACAACATTACACATTTTGTTGTTAATCATTGATTCTATTAGCGTAAAGGTCACTGTTCAGCTACAATTCAGGATTTCTCCTGGAATGCAGTTGGTTTTCAGCAGTGCCTCCAGTATAAAACAGAAAATAAAATAAAATAAATTAATCAAAATAAAATAAATACAATTTAATTAAATTACATAAAAATAATTAAATCAAATCTCTAATTCAATACACATAATACAATATATAAAAAACCATAAATTAATAATGTAAATCGGCATTCAAATTAAAGGCAATAATCTTAATATTAAAACTCAAAAAAATAATAAAATCAATTCGAATAAAATATTCTCAATTAAAACTCAAAATAAAATCGTCAAGTATAAAATATAGTCAAAATAAATAATGTAGTAATCAAATCAAATCAAAAACAAAAACACGAATAATAAATTGTATCTTCTTAGTAATGAATGAAAGAGACAAATGTTTCTTCCCAATACCGTTTATTGGATAATCAACACCCTTGCCATAGGTAACTCTAAGTGGTTCGCTACGTTTAGTGACTTAGCAGGGGTGCCCAGGTTCATAGGGTAAGGTTTGTCTATATTTTGGCGGCACATGCGTTTGCCCTCTACTGCGTGGCGGTTCGGATTGGTAGAGACTGGTTGATGGAGACATTTTACCTCTTCAACAGGACTCTCTCGACCCATCGCCTTGTAGCGCAGTGGGAGAGATGCATTCATACGTCCGTCACTCCTGGACACATCGACCCCCAGATTCCTACTCACCCTTCATATTTTTTCCTTCCCAGAACTTCCTCTCCTTATTTTCTCTAAAAAGAACATCCACACAGCATCCCCAACGATAACATAGGCCCCGAGGGGAAATTGTTTTCCTCAGGGTCTCCTGTGTGGAGCTAATTTAAAAAAAAATACCTCTGAAATGATTTCTTTTTATCGAAATAAATTTGTAAAATTTATATAAACGTTCACGGGAATTAAAATTTATATATATATATATATATATATATATATATATATATATATATATATATATAATAATAATAACATAATAATTTTACATGAAATCTAGCTAAACTTACTCTTACCAAAATATTATCAAAATAAATGCATTTTTTTAAATATATAAAAAATCTACATAGAACTTCCTCTCCTTATTTTCTTTAAAAAGAACATCCACACAGCATCCCCAACGATAACATAGGCCCCGAGGGGAAATTGTTTTCCTCAGGGTCTCCTGTGTGGAGCTAATTTAAAAAAAAATACCTCTGAAATGATTTCTTTTTATCGAAATAAATTTGTAAAATTTATATAAACGTTCACGGAAATTAAAATATATATATATAATAATAATAACATAATAATTTTACATGAAATCTAGCTAAACTTACTTTTACCAAAATATTATCAAAGTAAATGCATTTTTTTAAATATATAAAAAATCTACATTTGGTTGAAATAATATTATGATTTTACCAAAAAACTATAAAAGCAAATCTATTCTCCTACAATGTATTCAACTTTTATAATAAATCGAAGTAACCGTGACAGGAATATAGACCACATAAATATGATCGACCATCTCCGACAATCCGCTGACAGCGACTGCAGCATAAATGAACCAACACGACTGCAGCGCCCATACGCCATACGGCAGTTACGCCAAACCAAGCAAAAACGTGCGGCCACAAATCACAAAAGCAGCTTAGTCCCAAACTTTAACGCACAGCGATGGAAGAGAGGGTTCAGATAAGCCGCGGCGTCAGAAATGTAATTAGAGTGGGGTTCTTAAATTCAACCGAATAGGCGTTATGATAAATCACAGCAGCAGTTTGTCCCAAACTTTTACGTACAGAGATGGAATAGAGGGTTTTGGTAACCCGCGACGTCAGAGATGTCATCGAAGTGGGATTCTCAAATTTTGCCTACGGGCATTAGAACAATAATACTATCAGATAAGATACACTATCACGTGCGTCAACTTTGCGATTATTTACCATCAAACAGACTGATTCGATTCGATCTTCACATGTGGCTACTGACCATCATCGGAATAAATATTTGAAAACCATCGCCACAGAAGTTAATGAAAAACCCTAACCAAGAAGTTGAACCTTAAGTCGCTGAAAACCTTGTATCCAAAACCTTGTTCCCCTTATAGCACTGGATCTCCTAGTGAGGAGGACTAAGAAAATATTTCACATGTTTTTTTTATATATTTATTGTACGACGTACATATACCTGTATAATATATACCTGTGATCCATGTGAATTTTATCTCTTTATTGGTGTTTTCATTAGTGATTTAGAAATTCTTAATCTCCAATTTTTTCTTATTTTTTAATTGATAAACCAATGTTTAAGACAATATTTTATGCATAGCACAAAGGGTAACAATTATTATAAGCAATAATTATTAGCCTGAAACGCTCATCCATATTGAGAAAATTTTTCGAGAAAAGATACATGCCGCCGACGGGACTTAACTCGCGCCCTTCTGGTTGCCGGTCGGGAGCTCGATCCACTAAGCTACGGCGACTTATCTCTTACCCGCCAAATGATTCAATATATACTAGTGTTTCATTCAACAATTACCGCTTATTACATTTTTTCACCTGCAAACAACCAACTTTATTTTTATATGAGAAAGGCATTGTAAGTGCTACCCACTAGGTGGCGTCGAAACAAATCATGTCTACATTTTTTGTTGAAATACTTTAACTCGTCAAATATTGATTATTTTTTAATTGATAAACTAATGTTTAAGGCAAGATTTTATGCAAAGCGCAAAGGGTAACAATTATTATAAGCAATAATTATTAGTCCCGTCGCCGGCGTGTATCTTTTCTCGTGAGGGTTTTTCAATATGGATGAGTGTTTCAAGCTAATAATTATTGCTTATAATAATTGTTATCCTATCTTTCCATCTTGCATTGTAAAGTATTTTGCTTTGTTTCTTGTTGTGCATACTTATCTTAAATAATAAAAATTTAAAGGCACAGCTGGGCGTATAAAATCAAATAAATAAACATTAATATTTCAATAATTTGGAAAAAAACATTAGTCGAAGATAATATTGTTAATTCTGAAATTTGAAATATGAAGTTGACAAATACGACAGTCTCATAATAGGGTGCAATAGCAAAATTGCTTAATGCGTATGTCCCGGTTAGACGTGAAGTTCTGGGTTCGAGTCCCAGTTGCAGCCATTATATTTTATTATTTTTCTGTGTCTTGTTCATTTTCATATTTAAAAAAAATAGATTATTATTGTTATCTTCTTCTTCAATGATATATTACATTAATATTTCATTTATCTCTTTAAAATGTTAAAATTGTTTAAAAAAATGTTAAAAAAATTAAACTTCAAATTGCAAAGTTCCGCAATTTTGTTTGGCAGCATAAAAATCGTAAGTCCTTTACAAAATTATTGTAGTCAAAATTTAGACCTCGTTTTACTACATTTTACACAAAGGGAAAGGGAGAAAATTCATAAAATTCTCCCTCTCGTTATAGGGTGTAATAAACGTAGTACCTCCTTCAGTTTATAGTTCATTAGGATCTCTATTACCAAGGGTGGTAAATATCGAGTAAAAAACCCTACATAAAAACACCACTTTTTCGTCTCGAAAGTGTAATAAACGCACTCACGAGTTAACTACATTATTTATAAAAAAACTTTTAAAGTTTTTTACCTGAATGAAGGATATAAGTGTAGAAATAATAAATAAAATATGTACAAGGTAACTACAGTACCCTACCACTAGTTAATGTGTCGGTTATGTTATGTTATAATATTTGGTCTTATATGTAAACCGAGTAACTACCAAAAAACACAACTTAATTTACATTTTTTCTTATTAATTTTTATAACCTCACACTATTTCGGTCCCACTGGACTAAATTTTTTTTTTTTAAATTCCAAAATAAGATTATTTACTCAACTTAATACTTTGATGCCCATGAAAATAAGATTTTCTTCGAACATGTATAGTTAGGAATTAATAGCTACCAGGGGGTCGAGGACAGAGAAATCGATAAATTTACAATAATGGATAGATGGGCGCAACTTCAAACGATTTTAAATCGATAATCAATTTAAAATCGTCAGAAGTTGTGATATTTTTTTATTTATTTATGTACCGTATACCGAACACGGTTTCACTGTTGACAACCAACCGATATTGACAAGAGATAAATAAGACATAAAAATATGGCAACACTGGATGTGTTTTCTATGATTTCATATTCCGAAACGTCAAACAATTATTTTAAAATATTATAACTCAGGTGCGGGGCATACGTCATTCCTATGTCTACCTACGTTAAATTGTCGTGAAAACAAGCTTATGTGCCCAAGCGGTTAATAAATTTTCAATCTTGAATTGAAATACAAATCTGAATATACATTGACAGTCTGCATTTACTTTTTGACACTAACTGGGAATGAATTGGTTAATGAGGTCTTTAGTTATATTTCAACCACTTAAGTTTCTAGATGATCGAACGGATTAAATCGATCACGTCATTATTTAAGTCTATGGATTACGATTAACATTTCTTTTAATTCTAAGAGCTTCGTTAGTTCAACCGTTATTTAGAAAAGCCAGTAATTTTGAATAAAAAGACAGTTAACAGAATTTTATCAATCGTCCGTCCGAATGTCTGTTGTCAATCACTGACCGTGCTAGCAAATGCTGATTAAATAATTATCACAGATCACGGATTTAGTCAATATCGTATTGATATAGGGTTTTATCGATCGTCCTTGAAAGACCTTCAGGTGTGCTAGAATGGTCGATCGATTAGGATCGGTAGGATAATGGTCGATAACTTCTCATCGTTCCATAGGACAACTGCAGATCGCAAACAAATGGGTGACAGTTCACAATGACTAAGTGTCCTCAATATATTCGATATCAACTGTTGTTTGTCCGTTAAGCGCCAATCAGACGTTTCACTAATCGCTCATTTCCGCACTTCATTCGGCCTAGTTTACTCGGAATGACACGTCGGAACATGAAATGAATCGAAAGTGCCGAACACTGCCGAATGAAATCTTCAAGTGAACCGATCCAACAATGTTGGATATTTTCATTCGGCATCCTTCACATGCGCGCGCATGCGCGCGGAAGTGAGCAAAGTGAAACGTCTGAACACCGAGTGAACTCTCAATCAGTTTGTCTCGCGTCCTGTACGAGAAGGACCATGACAGGACGCTATCAAATCGCACGCAAAACGTCAAAATGGTATTCGTTCGGCTAATTTGTTTGCTTTTGGGAACACCTTTCATATAAATTTTTGGGTCTCCCTTATTATACATGTATATTATATGTTTTTTAATAAATGTAAGATTATTAATTTGTAGGAAAATGTTCGTAATAAAAAAAGTAATATCAAATTGTGTTATTATGTCATAAAAAATAAAAAGGTATATAAGACGAAACTATACTGTTTTCTTTATTTATTTTTATTTAATTGTGTCAACAAAATTGCGTAAAAATCGATGCATATGACATGTTTTTCCTTAAAATTCGGGGCCGGACCGCGCTGGAAAACAAACGAATTTCAGCGCGGTTGACCTCGCTCGGCGACGCTGTGGTCGTAATGGACGAGTGAACGCTTATTTCTATAGCGCCGTGTGAACATGGAATGAAGCAAAATGGACGATTAGGCCGAAAAAACATGGCGGAAACCTTCCCTCGAGTGAATCGTCTGATTCCAGCTTTAGCGATCTGTCGATCTGTCCTAGGGAACGATGAGAAGTTATTGACAATTATCCTACCGATCCTTATCGATCGACCATGCTAGCACCCCTGGCAAGCATAATGGCAACTGTACATAACAAATTAAGTATGTATTATGTTTGGCATATTATATTAAAAGCAATGCCGAAAAATGGAAACCTTCTAGTAAAAATTCATTCTTTATTTTAAAATGTCAAAATTTTTCAGTTTAAATGTAATCAATATTGGCTTTCATTATGTTATTTTTTATTTATATATTTTCTAGGTAGGAACTTATGATGAAAAATGTATTACTCTTATTTATATTACCTGTCCCCTTATTGATTTCCATGTAAAATGTTGGAAATTATTAATGGTTATGTCTCTTTTAAAGTTTCACCAATTACGACATTGTTTAAATTTGACTAAAGGATTAAGTGAATTATTCCAAAATGGTGAGGTTTTTGGGTTTTTTCTGGGGTTTCTTTTTCGAGCATAAGTATTTTTATGGTATCTAATATTTGAACTTGGCTTAAATATATCTAAGAGCGGCGTATAAAAAAAACAATTTTTTTATAAGAAAAACTCTCTTTTTTACTTTTGAAGGTTATTTCCATCAATGTAATAAATCATTGAAGAAGAAGATAACAATAATAACCCATTTTTTAAAATATGAAAATAAACAAGACAGAATATAATGGCTGCAACTGCAACCTATTTATTATTCAATAGGAATAACCTTCAAAAGTTAAAAAGAGAGTTTTTCTTATTTAAAAAAATAATATTCATATAGACTTTTACAAAAAGTCAATAAGGGTTCCATAAAAATAAAATCGGATATATTTATCTGAGACACTATCTAGGTAACAAATACATTCTTTGAATACTTGTTTCCAATAATAAAGGTAGCTGCCAATAATATGGAAAAAAACATTAGTCGAAGATAATATTGTTAATTCTGAAATTTGAAATATGAAGTTGACAAATACGACAGTCTCATAATAGGGTGCAATAGCAAAATTGCTTAATGCGTATGTCCCGGTTAGACGCGAGGTTCCGGGTTCGAGTCCCAGTTGCAGCCATTATATTTTATTATTTTTCTGTGTCTTGTGTATTTTCATATTTAAAAACATGGATTATTATTGTTATCTTCTTCTTCAATGATATAAAAAAATCGTTTGGGATTAGACGCCGACGGTCGGCAGTCGACTAAAGAAGCTAATCTAGCCGAGAGGCTCCACTTGACCGAAGCCACTTTATACCCTAATTATATAGACACGACTATTTATTTAGGCAGGTTCATCGTTCTTCTTATCCATCTTCTGTACGAACCTAGTACTCCTAACCAAGAAGTTTAAATTAACTTCATTTTGTTTCAAGTCTAAGTTTTGTGACACTTTACTGGGATCAACAAGTGAATCGGTTTGGAATAATGTGATACGAAAGTTGTTGGAACAGTCAGTACAACTTCTGAAAACAAAAAGTACTTGAGCTTCCGAATAATCAAAGCATTCTTTGTAACTCGATCTAATACAGACAAACAAAAAATATCACACCATTTTTAACAAACAAGAATACTTGCAAGTATTGGATTTTGTTTTCAACATTCAACCAACATTTTATTTATTTATTTTTTTATTTATTAATCTTAACTTAGCTCAAATCTTCGTGTGCGCTAATAGTTTTATAAACATTTATGTTGTTTAGCAAACATAATATTTTTTAAATATTAGCATATATAGTCACAAATAAATTAAAAACATTAATATTTGAGCTAGACATACTTTCTTAATTCATTTTTAAACTTATTAATATTTTCTATCTCAGCAATTTCATTAGGGATTTTGTTATAAAGTTGGACGGCCTGGTACATCAGAGATTTCTGGGTGCTTGATTATTTTCTTGTTGGCAATCAAATTTGCTTTAAATTACTTATCCCGTATCCGTGTATCTCATTATTGTAATTAATTTTTCTTTTCAGTTCCTAAGACATCGTCCCTATGTTAATTTTGTGTATAAAAATAAGTACATTCAAATACACAGTTTGCTTCACCGTCATGATATTCAGCTCCTTTAACATGTCTCTTATCCTTGTGTAACATAAGAACACACCTTGTGTGTGTTCTTATGTTGCGCTTAAGTTATTATTCGCATTGCTTTATTTCGCAGTATTTACAGTTTTTTCATTTTCTCTTTATTGCAGGGAAAAATAATTCTTGAACAGTAATTAAAGTGTGGTGATATAATTATATTGTATATTATCTGGTATGTTTCTTTATCTACTTTGTTTCTGATTCTACCAAGAAATTTTTTTGCACTTTTTTTAATTTTATAGTCTGCATTTTTTGAGAACTTCAATTTTGAGTCTATAATGACACCTAGATATTTAATTTCTTCCACTTTTTTTACGATTTCCCCATTTATAGAAACCTTTGGTTCCGCATGCGTATTTGTTCTGCATGTATTTTGTCTTATTTACGTTTAGTGTTTTTGTGTTTTTATTTATATCATTTATGTAGAGTATAAACAAATCGGACCCAATACCGATCCTTGCGGTACCCCCAGCATATTTTCAATCGAATTTGATACATTGTTTCTTATCTTTGTTGTTTGTTGTCTGTTGCTTAAATATTTTTTAAACCATTCCATTTCCATCACTTTTATTACATATTTTTTGAATTTTTTAATACCCTTTTTCTATCTATTGTTTCAAAAGCTCTCTGAAAATCTAAAAACACGCAACAATATACAAGTTTTTATCTATATCTTCCTATATAATCTTCTAATTAATTGAAAATTGAAAAAAAAAACAATTCCTAGAATTTGATAAATTTATATTTCAACCTTCTATATTGTATATTACTAACTGCATAGTTCAAAGAAGTTCATTATTTTAACATTGCGAGATTTGAGTATAATCAATTAGATTTCTTTGTCTGCCAAAATTCAATATATTTATTTATTTATTCAATTTCGGGAAACTGAATTTTATATTTTTTCAGTTTGTACGTTTATAGTATACTCGTAATAACCAAAATATTACTTTAACTCTAATAGGCCAACATAGGTATCAACGATAAAATTAATTAAATTTATAATAAATTATATAAAACAAAAAATTGCTCATCAAATTAAGTAAGAAAAATATTTTATAATACATACACACATACACCTATAGTCACGGATGTTATTGATTGGTTTCCATAAGAGAACAGGATTTACGTAAAACAAATTCAATTCATAACAGAATTATACAAACGATAGAAAAATAAAATTTTGACTTGGCCACTTTTTGTTGAACGCCCACGATAGCGTTTCACTTGTACCTATTTCGAATCCATTTTTTAATTAATAAAATTTATGGAACATAGACATTTTTCGTATTTGATAAATGGAATATGTGAGTGTTATCTGGAACCCACATTATTAAAAATATTCTAAAAATCATAAGACTGTTATCATTTAAAATTAGATTTAATGCCTTACTCCAATCTTATGAGGAACGACTACAACACTTTTCTTTCTCTGTACACTTACTTATGTTTTATATTTCATGTCTTATTTCTCTTTGGTTATTATTATTATTTCTGATTTTTTTCACCATTAGCATCTCCGCCTAGTAACAACTAAACCTTGATTACGCATGCCGTGAACATATTAATGTAATAATTGTTAACATTCTGTTAATTTTTCAAGCAATAAATAATGATGAACTTACAATATCTGGCATGTAGATCGTATATAAGTAAGTAAGAATTTGTTAAATTTTACAGAAATCTCTCTATAATACTGCTTTGCATATTTTGCACGCTTCTTTGAAAACGATTTAACAAAACCACTTCAAAACTTAACCTTTCTCGTAAATATAAAGTTATAAAAGTGATATTACCTACACCATTTCAAATTAAATCTCTTTTGATAACAACTACTATCATCGGAGCTGTTTCTCCAGAATTTTTTAAAATAAGAAATAGCCCAACTTTTAACACAAATGACGCAGGGATTTAGAAAAAGACTCTCCACGCTCCAAATATTTCCTGTTAAAGGAGACAGAAACAACAAAACAATATTAAAGAATTCTATTTCTTCGCCTTCAAGCACTACTTCTTCTTCAAAAAATACATTTAAATGTTAATCTGACACCACTAGTGAGGTAATTTATAAGGTCTCGTGATTTTGCGACTAATTTCACACTCCAGGGGAATTATTTTCCCAAGAGAGTAATTACTGAATCGTCACAAAACAACAGTAAGACACTTTATTCAGTGGCGTAGATACAATAGAGTATCAGCTTGTAGCAGTCCTTTGTGGGCAGCCGAAATGCAGTTGGCTTGCTGTCTTAGGGATGCCAATTGATGTTTCCAGCGCAAGGCAACATCAACCGCCGATTCTATAGCACGCGGGACAGCTGTTACAATTCTGCCACCCGGAAATCATTTATCCACTGGAGCGACAAGATTTTAAACTTTTTTTACTCGAATTGCTCAATGCTTTTATTGCTTTTTTGGTCATCATTTTGAAAATTTTCCGCCCACATAAAATAATCGCACCTCCGAATTTGAATATGGAGACATACAATCTGTTTATGGTTCTATGTAGTCGATTAATTCACCTATCTTTTGTAGAATATCACATATTCGTAGGATTTATAAAAAAAAACATAATCTTTAAAACTTTTTAAAGAATCTTGGGAATATTTGGCATATTTGGCAGCAAAGCATTCCGTGGTTTTGGAAAAAGTTGCACATTGTGGCAAAAAACGTTCAAGTAGTTATTGGATAACCAACACCTCTGCCATAGGTAACCCCTAGGGGTTCGTTACGTTTGGTAAATTAGCAGGGGTAAGGTTTGTCTAGGTCTTGACGGTGGATGACGTGGACACGTCGAACCCCAGATTTCTACCTACCCCTCATGCCTTTTTCCTTCCCAGAACTTCTTCGCCTTCTTTTCCTTTAAAATACCCTCCATACAGCACCCCCAAAGATTACATAGGCTCTAGTTTGGAGCTAATGTAAAAAAATCTCAAAACGCGCCTTGCCAACTTCGTTCACCCATTAATACTGCATACTACTAAAAATTGCCTCTTATTTCTACCTACACATCAAAAGCATAATATTCGAGAGTCCGTACAGTCTGGTCGTAACTCGGCAACAGTCGGTATATTTCCTTGCCATATTTATCTTCTATTATCTACGATTGAAATGCTTGGGTTAAGTGGAGAGCAGCTCAAGAATCAGAGCTCTATAGATGCACGAGTAAATCTGGCTTCCAAGAAATAAACTTTTTTTTTTATTAATTGTTTTTGTGTTTGATTCGTAGAACTCCATTTAACTTATTTTTAAATTTTAATTTTAATTCTTCAATAATGACTAGCTGCTAACCATAATCGAAACTCAAGTATTTCCTTTAGTCGAAAGCACTAGAGCTCCCATTTACTTAATAAGTCTGCTTGATTCAGTTCGTGTGATTAAAAAAACGCGCTGTTAACGGACCGATTGCCATCTCTAATGCAATGTAGGTAAGCCGAGTCAGATCAAGGAATATTTCAAACGAGCCTGCTCGAAGGAACGCCTGATGCCGGTGCACGCGCGTTAAACAGTCATCACAGTTGATGTCGACTTCATAAGAACGGGTCATTTCTCCGACCACCTTCAATAAATCCTCTCCTACAGCCGATTCCTTGACCCGCCTCGGTGACGATACAGTTCCCCTGTTATTTTTTTAACTTACCTAAGAGTTCTTTTGTAATCTTCTCATTTAGACCCTAACTAGAGCTCTATCAAAGTTTCGTTTTTAAGTTATAAATGTTTGCCCGGGTCTTTGAGATATAGCCCCCGAGGTGGCCGCCCAGTCTATCCAGACGGTGGTAACGCCCCTGACTTGTTATTCTGTTTTGAGAACTAAAATTAAAGTTTTCCAGGCTATTAAATATCTTAAAATTCATAGCTTTGTAAATTAAACATTCAAATGATAAGTATTTAAGTTTTTTCATGTCCAATTAACTTTACTTAGGACAGGTTGTTTCCCAGAATTTGAACAATTCATCAAATTTCACAGTTAAAAATCATGTTCTGTTATTAATTCATCATGGGCCGGTTGTTTGACAGCACTCGGATAATGACAGAATTTGAATAGGACTTTCACAGAACGTAAATATTATGTAGATGGGTGGCTCAAAATCTATAAAACTTCATGGCTAGTTGTATCACTGAAATTCAAACGGAACATTGCCATCAAATGGTTCCGATTCTAGTTGCGTTTCACTTTTCAAACCAATTGTAATAAGCCGATAATCTTAACAACATGAAAGTTGTCCGTTTCTGCTGATCACAAATTTTTCTAAAGCTGAAACGGACTTAGAATCGACATTTAACGGAGACCTTTTATCTGTTAAAGTTTAAATCTAAATGCCAAATGTGTCAAATATTCCGAAGATTCTTCAAAAAGTTTTAAAGTTTATGTTTTTTTTATTTATAAATCCTACGAATATGTGATTTATTTATTTATTTATTATTAATTTTCAACGCCCTGTTGGGCTTTTACATAATAAGTATGTAATACAGTGATATATATATAATACAATGTTTAAATAAGAAATATAAACTTATAGCAATGAACATTATAAAAATGGTAGGTAAGTAAAAAATATTATATTATAATAAAAGAGAAAAAGTAAAAATAAATTAAACTGAAACCAGTTTTTAAATTGCAGATGGCATAAAAATAATAATATATAGTGTAAGTTAATATTACAAATTTACAGTTGAGTAATACAAGAAAAAGTTTACATTACAGAAAAATAAAAGAGAGTAACAAGTTTTTACATTATAGATAAATAGAAATAATACAAAAATATGTGCAACAGCTCCTAGATTATAAGAATATGCTACATCAAAATATTATGGAATCTTTTAAATAACAGTAACTAATATTAAACACGTCTGATTTCACATTTTGACATGATTGATTTAATAATTTCATGTTTGTATTGTATCAGCGACATATTCCATACGTGATATTCGACAAAAGACCGGTGAATTCATTGACTAGGTATATAGAACTAAAAACAGATTGTATGTCTCCATATTCAAATTTGGAGGTGCGATTTTTTTATGTGGGCGGAAAATTTTCAAAATGATGACCAAAAAAGCAAAAAGCATTGAGCAATTCGGGAAAAAAAGTTTAAATTGATGTCGCTCCAGTGGATAAATAGTTTCCGGGGCGGCGGTACCCATTCCCGCTTCCCAAATTGTATCAACTGTCCCGCGTGCTATCGAGTCGGCGGTTGATGTTGACTTGCGCTGGCAAAAAATAAAAATAAAAAATTTAAATCCGCTGTCTATTATATGGCCCATCAAAGTAAAAATACAGATTTTCAAAAACACTAAAATAATAATTAAGACGAAATATTCCTGGATTACGAATAACCTGACAAAATTGAATTTCATAATTATAAGCCTAAAATGTTGCTTGTGCAATGATAGAACAGAAAATGATCTAGCAGAGTAAATGAACTCACCACGCTTGGGTAGGAATAAAATATTTGCCAACTCAGCCACTTACCGTTAATAATCTTACTAATATTATAAAACCGAAAGTTTGTATGGATGTATGTGTGTTTGTTACTCTTTCACGCAAAAACTACTAAATGGATTTTAATGAAACTTTACAATATAATTATATAGTATAGTATATATATGTTATTCTAACTATATAGTATATAGTTAGAATAACATATAGGCTTTATAAAGCTAGTTTTTTTTTAATATATTATAAATAATAATTATTGTTTAATAGAAAGTGTCAAAATTTGGGAATGACATTTTGTAAAACAATCAAATTTCATTTAAATCAAAATTCTATTTTAGAAAATTATTGAATTTAATTGAAGTTCTCGCCTGATACTTTGAATCGAATCAAGAATTATAGATATTTTAAATAAATAGGTTATAATTTTGGTATAAACGTAGATGCGACCTAGGAAAATAAAATAGGCTAATATAAGTACTAATCCTGCGCCGACGAAGTGGCGGGCAGAAGCTTGTATGGTCATAAAACATATTTTGACCTTCGGTAATTTGCACGCAGTTTGACCTTCATTGGTACTGACCACAGACTGTAATGTATTGTACTATGCTGTAATCAGCACACGACTGACCTATATCGATTGTCTTGACCTTTAGTCCTGACACTCTCTGACTCAACGTCAAATCGGATCATTTTCGATAATTCTATTTCTGATACTGACAAAACGTAGTGGAATTCCATTGTAACAAATATGGGAAAATCCATATAATTTATATAAAATCCTTGTGTACCACCTCCGTTCTCCGTCTCCCATATGTTATCTACTAGATAAATCGTAATTTCAGAAACAATTTTACCGGTCTGAAGATGGCCTTAACAGGCTGAAACCGGTTACGGTCACAAATAAAGTGATAAAAAGTTAAAAATTGTTTTAATAAATTCGTATCATTTAAGAGGGTATTACCGGAGAATATCGGAAATTAGTCATATTTAAATCAAATTCTAGACGTATTGACTCTTTTTTACAAAAAAACATTAATTGATTTTGAAAGATTGTTATTTTATACTGGTACACGTAGTTTTAAAATTAACAAAAACGAATCATTTGTCATCGTGGGTTGTGAGCATTTTTATTGCTTACTTGAATGTAGGTATAAATATTTTGAATGAAATAAATCGATATTAATTTTTTTTATTTTAAAAATTTGATACGGGGAATAATCGATCTTTCTCATTGGAACCTCCTTGAGCATTTTTAAACTTTTATTCTCAGCCGCTGGTCAACCTAAACGATTAAATTAAATTACAACTTTTGGAATTGTCTTGAATTGGTGTTTCGTTTCCTCCATGTGTTAAAGTAAATAAAGCTGTTTTCAAAATATTGTATTAAAACTATGTTATTTCTTCAAACTTCGCAAAAAGAAACCATCAAGATAAATAAAAGAAATATATTTAATATAGTAAGATTAAAAAAATATATATTAAAAAATAAATAAATAAAAAAAACATTAGTCGAAGATAGTATTGTTAATTCTGAAATTTGAAATACGAAGTTGACAAATACGACAGTCTCAAAATAGATCGCAATGGCTGAATTGGATAAAGCGTATGTCCCGGTTAGACTTGAGGTTCTGGGTTCGAGTCTCAGTTGCGACCATTATCTTTTATTATTTTTCTGTGTCTTGTTTATTTTCATATTTTAAAAATTAGATTATTAATATTATCTTCTTCTTTAATGAAAAAGTATTGTTTTTATTTGATCTATATACAAAATATTGCTTAACATAATATATTTCAAATCACTTGGAATTTTCTTATTCTGATATATATTTATAATAAATATAAAGTTTTATATATGTAGTGTAATAAATAAACTGGGAAAAGTATTGTTATACCAAAAAGCGGGAATTTCACTTGTTATTTTTAAGTATTACTTTTAGTAGAATCGTTATCGCGGAAATCTGGGATCGGTTACGCCTCCTCAACATGATATTAATACAGCGATGATCCCAGAGATAAGAACCACATGGAGGTAGCCAATAATACTGTCATTTCGTCACTTTGATCGATCATGGTTTTAATTGTGCCACTACATGATGGGCCACGCGTGGCCGATGGAATGGTTGACGCCCCCACACAACTGGCAACGTTCATTCGCTTTCCGATCCACAGCGGCGTTAGTTCTCAGTTCAACTTTTGACTTTATTCAGGATGGACGTTGATGCACGTTCCGCTGCGGCATTATTTATTTTCATGTTCCCTCTATCTGGAATGGCTAACGCATGCGCATTGCGCATCCGTACAACGGCAGCGATTTGCTCTCCAATACTCCGATGGCGTTAGTTCAACTTATGACGTTATTCCGGACGGACGTTTAAGCCAGGGACAAACACAGCGTTAAAAGCGCCCGCGTTATTTGGCTTGACCTATTTTACCACATCGCTCGCCATACATTTACAATGGTTATCTATGGCGAGGGATATGCTGAAATAGGCCAAGCCAAATAACGCTAGCGCTTTTCACGCTGTGTGTGTCACTGGCTTTAAGCGTCTATCCAGAATATTGTAAATAGTAGAATGTTGCAAATGTTCATATCAATATTGTGCCAATTGGTTGCTGTCTTTTTTTTGTAACGGTTCATTTGTTTTTTTCAATGGTTTTTGTATTTTGTGTAACGAATAACAATATTGGTTGTGCGTTTTGTAGCATTGCGAGCTGTTTAAAGTTTCGTTTCTGCTTTTTAGTATTTTTGAGATCAAGACATACAGTATAGTTTGATATTGATATTCCAAAATACAGGCTTTAATATTAAAAAAATCAATCAAATCAATTTTTTGCAGACCCGAAATTGTTTTTCGGGACCGTCGATAAGTTTTTAGGTTTTTGATATTAATATATATATATATATATATATATATATATATATAACCCAAAATGCGAACCTATATTTTTTTAATAGGTTTTAGGTTCTTTTTTTTTATCGACACCTTGCATATATACCCATATAAGTACCAAAAATCTACGCTATAAATAAATTAGTTTGATATCCTTACCAACTTATAAGGTATTTTTGAAGTGGATTTTAGGTTTGTCGGAGGGACCAACTGTCGAGAAGACCAACTGTCGAGGGAGGGGGGGCAACTATCCGAGGGACCAAATGTCGAGGGACTAAGTGTCGGAGGGTCCAACTGTCGGAGGGACCAACTGTCGAAAAGACAAACTGTCAGGGGAAGGGGCAACTATTGGAGGGACCAAATGTCGGAGGGCCAAATGTTGGAGGGATTAAATATCAGAGGGACAAACTGTCGGAAAGTCGAACTGTCGGGAAGGGGCAACTATCGGAGGGACTAAACTCGGAGGGGCCAAATGTTGGAGGGGCCAAATGTTGGAGGGGCCAAATATTGGAGGGTCTTAATGACGGTAGGACTAAAACTGTCGGAAAGACCAACTGTCGGGGGAGGGGGGGGGGGGGGGAGCAACTCTCGGGGGGACCAAATTTTGGTGGGCCAAATGTCGGAAGGGCCAAATGTTGGAAGGACTAAATGCCGGAGGGACCAACTGTTGGAGGAACTAAATCTCGGAGGGACAAACTGTCGGAAAGTCAAACTGTCGGGGGGGGGGGGGGAATTATTGGAGGGACTAAATTCGGAGGGGCCAAATGTCGGAGGGACTAAATTTCGGCGGGACCAACTGTCGGGAGCATCTATCGGGGATCAAATGTCAGGAGGTTAAGTGTCCGGTGATCAAGTGTTGGGGGATCAACTGTCGGGTCACCGGGAAGGAGATGGGAAAGGAGAGGGTTGGAAAGTGGCTTTGATTAATCAGTTAATTGAGTGATAACAAACAATAACATTGTATTTAATATGCTCTTAAATCCCATTTTATACTAGTTGCTGTTTGACCCGGGTTTTTGACCGGGAAGTACTCGGCTATTCAGATCTAGTCACTAAACACGGCTAAAGCCATTTGGAGCAACGTTTCAATTTTAAATTGTGGTCTTACACCAGGGCGATACTGGAAGTATCTTCCACTCTGGAACGTGCCGCAAAAAATATACTATATATTATTTTTATTTAATTAATTGTGATTAAAAAGCATATAATTTTTTTTTATAGAGAAACTTCACAAGAGTCCCAACTGCTCCCCTCTGGAACCAGTGAGACTATGGCATCCCCAATCGGAGTATGGAGTATGAAGGGAAGGAGATGGGAAAGTGGAAGGTGGGAAAGTACATGGCTATTCAGATCTAGTCACTAAACACGGCAAAAGTTATTATTAAGCAACGTTTCAATTCTGAATGGTGGTCTTACACCAGGGCGATACTGAGAGTATCTTACACTCTGGAACGTGCCGCAAATATAACATATATTATTTTTATTAATTAATTGTGAAATAACACAAATTTGTTTGCTCTCACTCAATAAACTGATTAATCAAAGCCACTTTCCAACCCTCTCCTTTCCATATGATCTCCCAACACTTGATCACCGGACACTTAACCTCCTGATACTTGATCCCCGATAGATGCTCCCGACAGTTGGTCCCTCGGACATTTAGTCCCTCCGACATTTGGTCCCTCCGATTTTAGTCCCTTCGATAGTTGCCTTCCCTGACGGACTTTCGGAGAGTTTGTCCCTCCAACATTTAGTCCCTCCGACAGTTGCCCCCCCACCAACAGTTGGTCTATCCAACAGTTGGTCCCTCCTACATTTAGTCCCTCTGACATTTAGTCCCTTCAACATTTAGCCTCTCCCACATTTGGCCCTCTAACATTTGGTCCCTCTGATAGTTGCCTCCCCCCGACAGTTCGTCCCTACGACATTTAGTCACTCCGGCATTTGGTCCCTCCGATACTTGTCCCCCCCGACAGTTCGGCTTTCCGACAGTTTGTGAACATTTAGTCCCTTCGACATTTGGCACCTCCGACTTTAGTCCCTCCAAATGTCGGAGGGTCAGATGTCGGAGGGACTAAATGTCAGAGGGACAATTATCAGAGAGAGTAAAGACGGAGGTGCCAAATGTCAGAGGGACCAACTGCCGGGGGGACTAAATGTCTTAGGGACCGACAGTTGGATAGACCAACTGTCAGGGGGGCAACTATCAGAGGGACCAAATGTCAGAGGACCATTTTTTTTTATAGTGAATACCTCACAAGAGTCCCAATTGCTCCCGTCTGGAGCCAGTGAGACTATGGCATCCATAATTGGGGTATGTTATGAGGCTGAAGGTAAGTGGGAAAGGGAAGGAGACGAGGAAGAGGAAGGTGGGGGAAGTACCTTGCTATTCAGATCTAGTCACTAAACACGGCTAAAGCCATTTCCAGCAACGTTTCAAACCTGAATGGTGGTCTTACACCAGGGCGATACTAAGAGTATCTCCCACTCTGTTGAGCTGTCGGGGGGGGGGGGGACACTATCGGAGGGACTAAAGTTGGAGGGGCCAAATGTCGAAGGGACCTAATGTCGGAGGTACAAACTGTCGGAAAGTCGAACTGTCGGAGGGTCCAACTGTCGGGGGGAGGCAACTATCAGAGGGACCAAATGTAGAAGGGCTAAATGTCAGAGGTGCCAAATGTTGAAGGGACTAAATGTAGGAGGGACTAAACGTAGGTGGAACCAACTGTTGGATAGACCAAATCTCGGTGGGGGGGGGCAACTATCGGAGGGGCCAAATGTCGGAAGGACTAAATGTTGGAGGGACAAACTGTCGGAAGTCCATCTGTCAGGGAAGGCAACAATCAATAAATTTTATTTGATTAATACATTTTATTTGATTAATTTGTGTTATTTCACAATTAATTAATAAAAATAATATATGTTATATTTGCGGCACATTCCAGAGTGGAAGATACTCTCAGTATCGCCCTGGTGTAAGACCACCATTCAGAATTGAAACGTTGCTTAATAATGGCTTTAGCCGTGTTTAGTGACTAGATCTGAATAGCCAGGTACTTTCCCACCTTCCTCTTCCCCATCTCCTTCCCTTCCCCACTTACCTTCAGCCTCACAACATACTCCAATTGGGGATGCCATAGTCTCACTGGCTTCAGAAGGGAGCAGTTGGGACTCTTGTGAGGTTTCTCTATAAAAAAAAAAAATTAAAAAATCGGAGGGACTAAAGTCGGAGGGACCAAATGTCGGAGGGACTAAATGTCGGAGGGACCAACTGTCGGGAACGTCTATGCTATTTAATATGCTTTTTAATCCCATTTTATGCTAGCTGCTGTTTCACCCGGGGTTTTGACAGTGACATTCCTGACTATCATTTTAAGGCTTTGGACTCCCAATCCGAAGGTCGTGGGTTCGAGCACGGCGTGCGCAAATAAATTTTATTTGTGTTATTTCACAATTAATTAAAAAAAAATTATATATATTATATTTTTGCGGCACGTTCCAGAGTGGAAGATACTATCAGTATCGCCCTGGTGAAAGACCACCATTCAGAATTGAAAAGTTGCTTGAAATGGCTTTATCCGTGTTTATTGACTAGATCTGAATAGCCAGGTACTTCCCCACCTTCCTCTTTCCCATCACCTTTCCTTCACACTCACTTTCAGCCTTACAACATACCCAAATTGGGATACCATAGTCTTACTGGCTCCAGACGAGATCAGTTGTGACTCTGGTGAGTCACTATGAAAATAAATAAAATATTTGTACCGATACGTAAACTTCTTTGAGAACTCCCACTTTTAAAATTGTCGTATATTTTTTATTAAAATATAATATTCTTAGATCTCGGTGTTGAAATTTTTTTTTAAATTTTTATAAACATTATTTTTCAATTTGGGAGGCGGGAATGGGTACCGCCGCCCCGGGAACCATTTATTGGATAACCAACACCTCTGCCATAGGTCACCCCCAAGTGGTTCGCTACGTTTGGTGACTTAGCAGGGGTGCCCGGGTTCATGGGGTTCATTGTCTAGGTCTTGGCGGCGGATGATCTAGACACATTGAACCCCAGATTCCTACCCAACCCTCATACCTTTTTCCTTCCCAGAACTTCCTCTCCTTCCTTTCCTTAAAAATACCCTCCACACAGCATCCCCAAAGGTGACATAGGCCCTGAGGGAAATTATTTTCCTCAGGGCCTCCTGTGTGAACCTAATGTAAAAAAAAAAAAATTATGTTTAGGCACCTACGGGAATCCCAAAAATATACGGTTATATTTATGTAGAGTAAGAATAATATTTTCTGGCATAAGTAGGTAGGTATCTAACAAATTCTATATAGACGATTAATATGATTTAGGTTTTATCGTATCTTTGTATCGCCAGTGTTAAGTATCATAATAATTTTGTTTATGAATTGTTTTAATGGTTATTAAATAAATTTCATTGATTTAATTCATATAATCGCCATTTGAACATTGGGTTAACAAGAAAAAACATCGGTAATCATTTGAACATCAAACTCAAACAAGCTAGAACGTCTACTCCCGTTCACAGTCAAACAGGCACTGAGTAGTGGGGGTAGTGGGCCACTGTCCGGAAAACAACTCACCGAGGCCATCCCAGGCCATTCCGTCGCCATCCCATCGCCATCAGTGGCCCATCGCGTGGCCCATTGAATGGCCCACTCGGCCACTCCGTCGGCCACTCCACCATCCCAGGCCACGCCCCTGCCATCCCACCGCCACTATGGGCAATCCCACGCCACTAACCCTACACACAGTGGCCCATCGAATGGCCCATCGAATGGGCCATCGGATGGGCCATCCGATGGGCCATTCGATGGGCCATCCGATGGGCCATCATGTAGTTTCAACATAACTGTGACCCGACAGTTGATTCCCTTACAGTTGGCCCCCCGAAATTATAATTATTGTTGCACACAATGTATTATTGCACATAATGTAATAGTTACCCATTTTAAACCTAAAACCGATCAAAAATACCTTTAAGAATAAGTTGATATGGATATTAAACGAATTTCTTTACCGTGTCGATTGTTTGTACTTATACGCTGGTATACAGTATATAACAGACCAGTAGTTTGTTCTATGATGCATTTGAATGAAATATGATTTATACTTTTGTTACAATAAAAATATATAAATTTGTTTTAGACCACTTTAAAGTGTCGTTTAAAGTGATCTAAAACAAATTTATATATTTTTATTTAAAATTATGGCGAGCCACAAAGTTAATGCTTATTACGAATATATACTAATATATATACCCTCTCTCTATACCCCTTCGCAGACTCTTAGTTATATAGGGTGTCCGGTGGTAAAGTGCTTTTACTTCGGGTGGTGATTCTATTCTATTATATTCTATGAATATATACTAATATAATAATATATATCCTCTCTCCATACCCCTTCGCAGACTCTTAGTTATATAGGGTGTCCGGTGGTAAAGTGTATTTATTTCGGGTGGTGATTCTATTCTATTCTATTCTATGAATATATACTAATATATATCCTCTCTCCATACCCCTTCGCAGACTCTTAGTTATATAGAGTGTCCGGTGGTAAAGTGTATTTATTTCGGGTGGTGATTCTATTCTATTCTATTCTATGAATATATAATAATATATATCCTCTCTCCATACCCCTTCGCGGACTCTTAGTTATATAGGGTGTCCAGTGGTAAAGTGCATTTACTTCGGGTGGTGATTCTATTCTATTCTATGAATATATACTAATATAATAATATATACCCTCTCTCCATACCCCTTCGCGGACTCTTAGTTACATAGGGTGTCCGGTGGTAAAGCGTATTTATTTCGGGTGGTGATTCTATTCTATTCTATTCTATGAATATATACTAATATAATAATATATTTCCTCTCTCCATACCCCTTCGCGGACTCTTAGTTATATAGGGTGCCCGGTGGTAAAGTGCATTTACTTCGGGTGGTGATTCTATTCTATTATATTCTATGAATATATAATAATATTTATCCTCTTTCCATACCCCTTCGCGGACTCTTAGTTATATAGGATGTCCGGTGGTAAAGTTCATTTACTTCGGGTAGTGATTCTACATTGTGGTAGGAGTAAAAAAGATGTTAAAAAAATTTCCGAAAATCCAACTTTTTTCCCATACAAAAAAAAGTAACTATTAAAAATCCTTGGTGTAACGTACAAACTTACCCGACCAATTTGCTGTGAGTCAGCCGGACGCGATAGTGGCGACGTTGGATGGTTGGAATTGGCCCGCATCGTAACAGCCCAAAATAATAGTGCTGGCCGCACACGCCGTACTAGTTTTATCTTTTTACCAAATAAGTACCCTTAAAAGTTGGAATGTCGAAAAAAGTTATTTAACTTTTTTTCTTATACTATCATGTAGAATCACCTACCGAAGTTAATGCACTTTAACCCCGTATAACCTTTTTGTTTAAAAAGGTGTTTTTCCTAAACCGATTGCGTATTGCACAAAAGCAACTCTTGGGGATCAACTCTCGTGGTACTGGTTCTAACATCACCTTACCTTGTTGTGCGATATAAAGTATGAAAGTTTGATAAGACGAAATTATTATTTCATAATCTTCTATGCACCAATTTCTGATTTTGAGATTGAATATTGTGTAAAGTATTTTAGTTTTACATTTTTTCAACAAAAATTCTAACAAGGACGTAGTACCTATTTTCCATTAAAAAATATACCTAAATGGACAGATAGAACCACATGTACCCAGCTGGGGCATAATATTTCATTGCATAAGGTTCTAATTACATTTTCCTAGTGCAGTTCCAATATAGGGTTAAGTACTATTTAAATATTTTTCTTTTATATACGTTAAATGGAAATACTTTACTCAAGCTGAAATCCAAAATCAGAAATTTGTAAATAGATTATGAGAAATCGTATTTGCCAACTTTGAAACCTTAGAACGTTGTAAGGCGAAGTTACATCCCGATCCATTCAAAATGACGAACTAAACTGGGTCTGGTAACAATGACATCAGATACCAACAAACTGGAAATTGCAAAAGGTTCAAAGTGGTGTTAGAACCTCGTAAAATAAATTTAAGCTTTTATATTAGAGCTTTGTCATACAAGTATCTACGGAAACGCAAGACTGATGGTTCTGAAAACTATTTTGGTTATAGAAATGAGAAAAAGAAATGGTTTTGGATTCAAAAATCATTTTTGAAAAAAAAACCGTTACAACTTTGTATATCCGAGGTGAAGATTTTCGTATGGCTAAAGCGAGGATATATCTAACCATTCTTCGTTTGTTTTTAACTTTTTTTGTTAACATCTTTCATTATTTTATGTACCTGTATTGTATCAAAAAATTTCAGGAAAAAAATGAGATATAGCGAGGAACAATCGTGGCGATTGTCGCTGATGTGCCAAACTGCACGCAGAAGCCAATGAAAGTTATGTTTTTGGTGTGTAGGTAGAAACAAATGCGAGACGCCACTGTGCGTAAAAGTTATTTCCAATAGTATGACTAAACGATATTTCATACTAATAATGGTTCTTGGCCCATCTCCCTTGCTAATACGATGTATTTTTTTTTCCAAATAAACCGGTCCATTAACTTTATAGAGTCCTTGGATATATTATATTTATATACCCTGTGCCCACAACTTTTTTCAATAACAACCGCCAGTCAGAATATTGCAAAATGTAGGTTGAAGAGGTTAAGCTAATAGTTTTTTGTTGTTTACTTTCTCCGGAATTTTCAATTTCTACGAAGAGTAGATTATTTATTGGAGAAAATTCTCTTGCGAACTTCTAAAAAGTTTCTAATACAAACTGGGAAACTGGACTTAATAAGTAATAAAATCGTTTTTAATTTTACACAACTGATAAACAAACATCCATTTGCGGTAAACGGTTGTTTAATACGACACAATACCCAAAATTTGAAGAAATAAGAAAATTTGAATTTTTTTCGCGACACCCTAGTCATATAATCTGTGGTAGCTATATTGCACATGTGTACGACTATGAAGAAGAAACCAGTATTGGTTTTTATAGTCAGTAATTGTATTAGCAACTCGTATTTAAAATGAACAAGTACATTTATTGGTTAGAAAATATAGGTGAAAATACAAAGAAAATGCAAATATAATTACAAAAATCTTCCACATACTATTGAAGAGTGTGTGTTTAGTGCGGCGGGTGTGCCTGCAGCTCACTGCACAATTTTTAGAATCGGGGAATAAGGTTTGATACCGCTACTCTCATTTCGTTTTCCACATATATTTTTCAGCGGTTGCTCTTTATAACAGCAACCGCTGAAAATCCAGCTTCGCTCAGATATGAAGTCGCAAAGGGAATGAGCACCCTTACGCCGTTCTTCCATGAAGCTACGCTCGAGCGACGCGATCGCTGCTCGTCCGTGTTTTCCATACTAATATTAGTGTTTGAAAACGCCGCTAGGCGCTACACTAACAAAATACTATGACAGGTAGCGGTAGCGTCGCTTGCAAATAGCTACGTGGAAGAACGGCGTTACAGCTTTTACACTTAGAATCGGTTACTCATTTTCGACTGATACCCAAAACTCCGTCAAATCCGAACTACCGTATTTTGTTTTTAGGCTGCAGTCGCTCGAGAAGTGAATTAGATTTTCTTCTTCTTGCGTAGTAAAATCTTCTGGAGCTTGAGCACGGAATGGATCTTGGATCCACACAAAATTCTCCACTTGGTCTTCTGCAAAGTGTTTTGCAAACCAGTCAGTTAACTGTTATATGATGATAAAAATATTTGTATATTCATGTCAACGTTGAGAGCAATAGACAAAACACAGTGGGTCGCTTATGGACGCCATTAAAGCGTACCAGTTTTGGACAACACTACTACACGTACAATGGAGTGGTGTGGTTTAATCAACTAGAGGCAGAGCTAAGATTAGAATCTGATAACAATACACTTAAAAATAAATTAAACAATAATATCATAAATAAATTAACTAATTAGAATCACATACTTGTTTACTTCCCTTTCAAACTTTTAAACTCTCGTAAAGGGCATTATATATTACCTATATATATATATTTTTTTTTTTTTTTTATTTAATCTGTTTTTCAATGCATTTACTTATCTTTTTTTAGTTCGTATATAAGTTAATCAATTTGAATGTCTATAGTGTTAATTATAAGTATAATTTCAGAAATCATTTAAATCATGAAGAAAATTCCCTCTCTAAACACGAGTTTTCTCAACTAAGGAGGTATTAATCTAGATCAAGAAACATCTTATACCTACATATATTTACCATTATAAATAAAATAAAATAATACACAAAAAATATTGTAAACAATGTGATATATGTATTTTGTTCATATTTCTTTAAATAAAAATAAATAAAATAAAAATAAAACTTTGATTTTTAGTAGAGACATCAAGGGCGTCTCGCGGCACCCTTGATGTCTCTCCGTGGCACCCCACGGTTCCGCGGCACCTACTTCGGGAACCTCTACCCTAAAATATAGTCAGAATCTTAACGACGCAAGTAAAGAAGGAGTATACACAAATATGCGACGCGCGACCCTGGTGTATTAGAGGGAACCACTGTCAAATTTGGTACAAATAATAAATATTAACAAATACTCCAACACAATGTGGGAATACCTGATGAAGGCGACGTAGGCTCCCTCAAACAGGAGGCGTACTTACGCGCGTCAAGGCGTTAAAACGTCCCGGACGTATAACGCTGCGTTGTGTTGTACTGAACACGTCGAAGCCGTTCAAACAGAAAGTACGCGACGTTACAGCGCGTTAATGCCTGTTTCAAGGAGCCTTTACGCTGACGCATTGACGCGCGGTAAGTACGCCTTCTGTTTGACGGAGCCTCGAGGACAGCGCGTACATACAGGGCGTATTGGGCGGCCCTACGGTCGAATTCGCCCCAGCAGGACTGGAAAATTGATCTTTCTGTGATTTTTTTAAAAAATTAATTCTGACTAACATATTACTAAATTTACAGATGTTTCTAAACGAATGCCTCTGAAAGTTATTAATTCATCGTTTAGAAAATTAAAATCTGTTTCATAGTTTAAAAACGTTGTATTTAATTTTCAAACCGTTTTACGTAAAATATTTTAATATAAGGTACCTACTGTTTTATTAGTCCGAAATATAAATAACTTATACGTGAAATGTATGCCTTAAGCAAAACTTCATTATTAGAGTATTGTGCCGCCTTAATAATTTTTTAGGTGAGAACGTCGCCTAAATAATTACTTATTTGCTATATTTCTTATGCTGGGGCCGCACCTGCGTGTATCGCCACGAAGCCTCGTGATATGACACGATACGCGCAAATGAGACCGGCCATTATCGGCTATCGTCACGAACATTTCGTCTCGTACATCTTTAGTCCTCTGTACATTAGGCAGTTCTGTGATTTAGATTTATTCATATGTGGCAATCTAATTCTATTTACACTTCTGGTATCGTAATTATGTACATCTCTATTAAAAACATATACATGTACATTAGGCAGTTCTGTGATTTAGATTTCTTCATATGTGGCAATCTTATTCTATTTACACTTCTAGTATCGTAATTATGTACATCTCTATTAAAAACATATACATGTACATTAGGCAGTTCTTTGATTTAGATTTCTTCATATGTGGCAATCTTATTCTATTTACACGTCTGGTATCGTAATTATGTACATCTCTTTTAAAAACATATACATGTACATTAGGCAGTTCTATGATTTAGATTTCTTCGTATGTGGCCATCTTATTCTATTTACACTTCTGGTATCGTAATTATGTACATTTCTATTAAAAACAATTTCAAACCTTAAAATATTTTGGCATTTGGTTGTTCATGACTTTATGGACAAAAATGAACACATTAAATAACAGCTCTTCTTTATTTTAATCCAATTTAACTGCTCTCTCATTTGATTAATTAACCCTTGCATATTTGCCTTTTCCCTGTACCTAAATTATAACTTTTAAAATAAATAACAACTATTATTTCAATAAAATATTTTAAAAAAAAACTTATGTTGGTAGTGCTAAATAATCTTTTGATTAAAAAAATAATTATTCAGTTATTTCATGTATTTTGGCCTCAAATCCAAATCTAAGTTTCGTATAAAAAAGGCAGCGCAGCCGTTCCCTTTAACGTGTATTTCCGCTTTGAGGCAGATATGGCTTTATAAAACACCACGTGGCATTTAATGGTTTTAACATTCATTCATTTGAAATAAATGTCCCCAATTCCCATTGTTTAAGACGCCATAACACTTTTCACCTGAGTACATTTAAAAATAATATCGCCTACTTTAGCCCTCTGACCCCGATGTGTCGACTATATAACAAGATAGAGTGTGCCGAAGTAGATATTTTCGTCGATAATTTGTACGGATTCAGAAAAAAGTTCTGGCGCTTTTAAAAAATATGTTTAACTAATTATATTGTGTCAATTGTCTCTCTTTGCATGCCTCTCGTGATTCTTATGTCTCTTGCCTCTCATTGTAATATGTGCTACTTGAGGAGCTTGTATAAAATTTGAAAATAATAAAATAAAATAAAAATATATTATTATTACTTATTTTTATTTTTTTTATAAGTGATTTTTCTGTTTTTCTATTGTATGAATCTGTATTTAATTGTATGTACCTGTATTTAATTGTATGTATCTGTATTTAATTGTAGATTTTTTGTAATTGTATGTCTCTATTTGTACAATAACTGAGTTTTTATAACTGGATGTTCTCACGTAAGTGCGAACATCTGTAAAAACCCAGTATAAATAAATAAATAAAAAAACAATTGGGGAGATGCTAAACGTCATTCATTAATATAAAAGATGCATTTAGGAATTGTCTAATAATGTTCATACCTACCTCCATTCTAGAGAGTGCAAAACATACGTCATCCCGGGAAGTCAGCGGGAGAGAAATAAAGAGCTAACCATATTATTAATGTCTTCTTCCCTCAGTTCAGCGCCGGATCTGCGGAGATAAAGATGTTTAAATAGGTGAAAAATTGTAAAGAGCGCTAGAAACAATTTTCCTGAATAGGGGCATCACGCTCTAGAGTCCAAGTTGGGCATGTAAATGACCAGTTTCCGAGGAAAATACCAAGTGCCATTCCAGAGGGTAGACGTCCAGTGGGCCGTCCCAGTCACAGTTGGGCGAGGCAACTCCAGAAACTGCGGGAGGAAAGGATGGATTTGCCATGGACGGAGGTTGAACAATCAGCGCAAGGCAGGGACGAATGGAGGAGCCTAGTCGATGCAGTGGGTCCCCGACCTGAATAGGGTGAACAAGGGGGAGAAGAAGAAGTGGCATTTTCACAAATGATTTTTATTTTTTTATTCCGTGGGTATTTTATAGTTTATTATTTATTTATTTAACGCCTTTTTAGGGGCTTTTACATATCGATAGTAAAATAGACATCATTTATTGAACATAACTGAACTGCTACATTTTGTATTTGTTTAGTGACAAATTGAAGATGTCCACTGAATTGGTATAATTATTTCCCTCCTTTAGAATTCTTGGCAAAGAGGAATACATATGGTAGTTAATCCCAGAATTGCATGTAATAAATGCACGGAGAAAAATGATATTCGAAAAAAACGATAATTTTAATAGTAAAAACGGTTAAAAACGGGACTGAAGTTCTTACGAACAAATTAACAGTGTTTCAATGTTTATTGGCGGGAAAGTGTAAGAATAATTTGTTGGTATACGTACGAAATTACGTATACCAACAAATTATTCTTAAGGCCGGTCTCTTGCGACCAATTTCACAATGTTTGTTGTTTTCCATGGGCCACGGAAATTAAAAGCATTGTGGCCCCGACTTAATTATCCACAAAGTGTGTAAACATTTTCGTCGGAGGAGACCCCGGCGTAACATGTTTCCGCTAATAAACATTGAAATCCTGTTAATTTGTTCGTAAGAACTTCAGTCCCGTTTTTAACCGTTTTTACTATTAAAATGATCGTTTTTTTCGAATAACAATTTTCTCCGTGTGCCGACTTCTAGTATTACGTAGTGGAATCCGAAAGCTAATTAATGCAAGCAATTCCGGACTATCAATTACATTATTTAATCAATATCTTAATATATAAAACAAAGTCGGGTTGGTTACACCATTTATAACTCAAGAACGGCTGGACCGATTTTCATGATCTTTGATTTGTTGGATTTGTCTCCGTCCCGGTTAACAGAATAACTATTAAAACATCGGAAAAAATCACGGGAAGAATAATTATGAAGAAAATAAAAATTTCATATATTTTGTATGGAACGGCTTTTCAAATAATTTGAGTTGGTCGACATAATTTGAATCAATTCGAACTGTCAATGGTGTAGTGTGCCGAACATTTCGTGCTTAGTTAACAGCTCAATTTAATTTTTTGTACTTGCAGTACCTATTTATTTTAACTAAATAAAAACTTAATTTATTTCAACTAATAAATTAAACACAACATTTATTGATTCTAAGGCGGTTCAAAGTTTGCCGGGTCAGCTAGTGTATTATAAAAGAAAGTCCAAAAAAAAAGTGCGGACCACAAAAACTCGGGAACAAGTCCCGGTACGATCAAGAGAATTATATGGTGTGGTAGATCTCTATCCCCTCTAGGGAATGAGGGGTACCGTTTTTTCGGCCGACGCATACACTGCCAAGACCAGGACAAGCCTCACCCCATAGTGATCCACTAAGAGTGAACTGTGGCAGAAGTGTGGTGTTTCCAATAAATGGTCCTGGGGCGGCGGAACTCATACAAATTGTTCAGCTACTCTATTATTACACCAGTCGTCACCATGACTGAAACGGTATAGGTTTTATAAAAACGCACCGGGACTGCCCCTGCAAACCTAAACTGGCACATTTTAAATCAAAACTGTTCGCCAAGTTTTATTTAGTTATTATATAATAATATGATCATTTGTCAGCATTTTATCTCAGATTTAGTTAGTCTAGTTTTTGCACTGTTAATTTGTGGTGGAAAAAAAAAAAAATTGTTAACAAAATAATAGGACCCTGTAAATCACCCCTTTAGACAATGTTCCCATGCCCTGTTGACTCAAACTACTCCATCTACTCATATACATGAAATAAAACAATTTCTGCACTTTGTTCCACTTATTTATTTTCACCAGGACCGGTTTCATCCTACTACAGACATTTTCAGACTGGTAGTTGAAATTCTTATGCTACGGAATTTATACAACCTTAGGCAGGGGTACACAACATTGTCTCTATATATTGAATGTTTCTATTTTCTTAAATTAAGGTATTATAAGTTATTTTGTTTATTTAAGGTAATTATAAATTTTATTATTAAAATTATAAATGATGTTACATAGTAAATGGATATTTTTTATTCACATAAATATATATGAATTTATATAATTGAAAAGGTTTGTGATTACTGATTTTATTTTTGTAATGTTGAGATATTCCCTCCTTGTTGCTTAGGGCTTAATTAACAAATATTGATAGCACTATGGTCATTATTGTTATTAGGGTTCTCCATATATTTGGGTTATTACATTTTTAATTACATACATAAATTACACCACTGCTCTCTGAAGTAAAATTATTCTAAGTGAATTATAATGAATATTTAATGGTGATTGAGCATTATATTCCTACTATTTATTCAGGTGAAAATAAATAAGCGTAACAAAGTGAAAAATTGTTTTATTTGTATATAATCAGATTTAGTTGTATTAAGTTACTAACGATTCGACCGTCCGTGGTCGAGTGGTAAGACACTTGACTTTCATTCGGAAGGTCGCGGGTTCGAACCCGGCGTGCGCAAATAAATTTTATTTGATAAAATTGTCTTATTTCACAATTAATTAATAAAAATAATATATGTTATATTAGCGGCACGTTCCAGAGTGGAAGATACTCTCAGTATCGCCCTGGTGTAACACCACCATTCAGAATTTAAACTTTGCTTAATAATGGCTTTATCCGTGTTTAGTGACTAGATCTGAATAGCCAGGTACTTTCCCACCTTCCTCTTCCCCATCTCCTTCCCTTCCCCACTTACCTTCAGCCTCACTACATACTCCAATTGGGGTTGCCATAGACTCACTGGCTCTAGAAGGGAGCAGTTGGGACTCTTGTGAGGTTTCTCTATAAAAATTTAAAAAAAAACGATTGTATTTATTGACGAAAAGTATACCAGCTAGCGAAACATTTGCTGAATCCGGTCCTGACTTGATCCAATCTTTCTAAACATGTTTTTCTTCTACTTTAGCAGAATGCTAAAAATAGAGATAGTGTATTTTTATCAGCTTGGGATCTGCCTCTTCTTGTGCTTAGTCCACATTAATTATTATCAGTTGTAACGGCAGCTTGGAAGTGATGATTATGCCGCCAGCCATTTCTTCGGGCTACCAAAGGAGTGTTTTGATAACCCATAAGATGATCTGATTTCTCAGACAGTCAGCAAAGATTGTTTTATCTTCTTTCCTGAACCAAATTTTGTCAATGACCATATCGACTGCGGCTAGGAGGAGAATACTATTGCTCGGGGAATCACTCAAGAGTGTTTTACCAAAGAATACCGAAAATTAGTAATTTTTAAATCAAATTTTAGACCTTTTGACTCTTTTTATTCCAAAAAAACATAAATTGATTTTTAAAGATTGTTATTTTATCTGGTACACCCAGTTTAAAATTTTTGAAAAACTAAGTGTATTTATAACATACTAAGGTTATACCGTTAGTCGTTTTCAGATTTGTTCCATATATTCCATTTCAGATTTGTTCCATAAATTCCATTAAACAACATAAATTTCCAATCATATAATCATACAACAAAGTAAGTCATTTTATAATCTAGTCAACACAGTTTACAAGATTTAAATTTTAGACAAATTAAAATCATTAAAAAATAAATCCTAGATCGTGTTTTGTGACAAAAATACCTCAGTTTTTCTATTTATTTAAGGTCTTACAAACAAAAATATTTCAGATTTTTTTTACACACTTATTTTGTTTAGACATTATTGAAAAATTATAAATTATTTTGATAAAAAATTAATTTTAAGAAGTTTATAATTTTCATTCATTTACTATCTCCCGTTTGATCATTTTTATAGCAGTTCGAGACATAAATTCTCCCGATTCATTAGCCGCCGAGATGCGGCCGTGTGAGGTTGTCTGTTCGCGATGCTCATTTTGACAACATTTCGCATTAAATTTAAAACTAATATCGTTTAGCTTCATGGTTGTAAAAACATCCGCGCGCAGCGCTGTTAACAAAATTGGAATAATGGACTGCTGGATATTACCTCTTAAATTTGTGACACGGAGTTTCAAAAATATCCCTTTGTTAACGAAAGAATCACTACTCAATGAATTGATCGTTATTTGTGATATTGGGATGGCAAAAATTTGTAATAATATATTTTTTTATTTATTTATTTTATATTACAGAAACAAACAGTACATTGGTTACAGTGATGAGACAGTTTACATATATTAAATGATATTTCATGGTGGGTACCTATGATATGTTTCTCTGAATGTCTTATTTGTAATTACCGGGTGATGTGCGTAGTGTATATGTGTGTGAGTGTATGTGTGAGTATGTTGGTAGGTGTGAGAAGTGTATGCGCATTGAATAGTTTATATCATTGACATAATGCTCATTTCACATAATTTTCAGCACAGAAATCTTGTATCATAAAAATTATATAGACCCATTGAAAGAAATAATTATTAAGTAACCTATCTACAACATTCAGTAGAATTTTTTTGGAAATATCACTTAATCAATAGAGCACCTGAAATCTGAAGAACGTGCCTTATTACAGCTGAACATGAACAGTCTTGAAAAACTCAACGTTCAAAGAGTCTCAACTTACAAAGTGGCCAAAGGAGGAGCTGAATATCATTGAAGAAGAAGATAAAACTTATAAATCTAAACGAAACATGAAACAAAATAAGACAAAAATATTTCACTTAAAATCCAAAGATTTCTAAATTTTGCACTAGCGAATCTGCGACCACAATGTTAACTGTGTATGGGACACTGATGTCCCCCATTCTAAAATTGGTGCTTGTTTAGGCTTTTTATTCCTTATCCACTGGAGCGACGGAGCAATTAAAATAATTTTTCTCGAATTGCTAAAGGAAATTTTTCTGCCCACATTAAAAAAATCATACCTCCGAATTTGAATATGGAGACATAAAAACTGATTATAGTTCTACATAGCCAATGAATTCCCCTATCTTTCGTCTATTATCACATATTTGTAGGATTTATAAAACATTTTAAAGCATTCAGAGAATATTATTTGTTTTGTTATATTTTGAATATTCAATATTATTATATAGTCATTTTAATAATCGATGAGCAATCCGAGGTTTTGGAAATAGTGCCATAATGTGGCAAAAAGCGCTCGAGTAGTACTATTTTCTATGTTTATTTTTATTTTATAGAAACAAACAGTACATTGGTTATAGTGTGATGAGAGAGTTTACAGATATTAAATAATATTTCATGGTGGGTACCTTTGATATGTTTCTTTGTAATCTTGAGTGGAATGTATAATTAGTAACTACCGGGTGATGTGCGTAGTTGTGTGAGTGTGTGGAGTATGTGTGTGTGTGAGAGGAGTGGTGATCATTGAACAGTTTATATCATTGATATGATGCTCCTTTTAAATTTGGGCAGTGAATCCGAGAAAATGTCAATATTAAAGTTTAGGCAAAGATATTTGAATGAATGAAGAGCACGGTTAATTTGCGAAGTAGTTGCTGCATTTGGTTTGTAATTTAGAGTTTGGAATAGTGTTGTGTGGCGTGTACGTCTTACAGGTATATTAAAGTTAATTAATTATACAAGTTCAGTACTTATTAGTTATTTAAAATTCTGTGTTCAAATGTTAAATCAGCTTGTTCCCGCCTTTGTTTCAAAGTTTGAAATGAATACAAAAGAACTATATGAAAGATAAGGTCAGAAAGGCTTGCGCTAATCACCACTTAAGAAAATACTTTGTATTTGATGTATGCAGCTTCCCTGAAGGCCTTAAAATAAATATCTATGATTATTGTGTGTCATCTTTTCTCAAGGTCACGAAAGCCCCACAGTCAACGTGTGTTCTGTTCTCCGTTCCCTCTCCTCCTCACTTAGGCCTAGAATATACCACGTACTTCATCGTGCACCAAGTCTTTAAATCAATGGTATAGCAATCAAATGAAAAGTAAATAATTTATAAACAATTAACTCTTGTTTGATTGTTCCAGATAACTGCCCCAGTGGGTCTTACTCCTGTGACGGCGGCAACACGTGCGTCCCGCAGAGACGCATGTGCGACTCGCACTACGACTGCGGCGACAGGATGGACGAGGACGTCAAGGAGTGTGGTGAGTCCTTTATATTTATTTGTAATAATGGCTTATATGATATATAGATACCCAGATTGATAGACCGGTCCATCAGAGAATGGGGACCAAATCAAGTTTGGCGGCAAGAGCTGGTGTGTTCGTCTCGCATTGTGAAAAATGTTGGAGACAGAAATCGGTCCCGCAAAGCGGAAGGAAAATGGATAAGACGGGATTGTCGACTTACCGCTTTTCTTCCTTCGCTTTTCAATATCCGCTGGTTCTCACTTCAAATTAAGAGCTCACTAGCACACGATTGAATTTTCTTTTAATTAGATTCCGACACGGTCGAATAACAGCTCCGTATTCAACACTGAGATGTTGACAGGAAGAGGTGCTAATTTTACTATTTAGTCCTCGAAAATATAATATGTGTACACTAGTAATTTTTACATTGTGCGAAAATTACTGGCTGCGTTAAAAAAAAAAACTAGAAATCCCAAATCGGGTAAAAACAAAGAGCTTGTTTCCAAAATCGAATATTTTGTTACCTATACTGTTAAATAAGACTCTTTTACAAACGTGTTATAATTTACTGAACTCACAAATTTTTGCGTCACTACGCAACCCGATTTGTAGTCAGTTCGGGAAAACTCTTATAAATTGACTTCCCTGCAAACCATTGCATTTTTAGCGAACCTTTTCTGCGCAGTGTCCGGTTATTTCAATGTGCGCTCTTCGGCGGTCAATTTACGACAGATGACGTAGTTTATTCGAAGCATTCTCCAACCCTCCTTGGGCCATAATATAGTCACATATTAGGTTTGCCTCTAGCTGATAATGACAATGATACCTTGATTTTATGTTAGGAAAGTTTATCAATATAAATGTCTTTGCTCGTACTCCTGGGTTGACGGCAACACGTGTGTCACGACTCGCGCTACGACTCTAGCGACAGGATGGACGAGGACGTTAAGTAGTGTGGTGAGACCTATATTTCTTCATAAAAGTAGCTTTCAATGGAATAGGAATTAAAATAAGAAAAATCCTTTATTACCTCTCCGTAAAAGTTTAAAGAGCGGTTTCACTAAACGGCGTGGCGCCCAGAAAGTCGTAAACATTTAGGACTTTAAACGACTTTAAACAACTTTAAAACTTAACTCACAGTTAAAGATTAACAGATCATCTGAAACGGTTGTTAATTCTGTCATTGCTGCTGCTATGGATGTGATGTATGAATTACAATTACCTACATAACTATTGAGTTTACAAGCAGTTTCTACTGCGAAATGTACACCGAATAATGCACAAAACGATATAATCTTTACATGAAGATATGACATTTTCATTGAGAAAATTGGAGGTCGTAAATGAAATTAATACTGGAAAATAGCAACCTAATTCATATTTTTTAACTACCTAACAGGGAGATTTGTTTCGATAAAAATATTTTCGTAAAAATGTAAGTTTTATTGCGTGTATGTACCTAGCGAAAGGGGGTTGAGATTTCTTAAGGGTTAGATATATGTTTTTTTGAATAATATAATATGTTTTTGAGACACGCGTGCTGCCTGAATACGTGGAATGATCACATATTATTTAAAAAAACGCGTAGGAATTGTAAACACGCAAAGAAATTCACGTAATATTATTTTGTACAAACAAAAGTATAGAGATAACTAAAATAAACAATGGCATATCCTTCAATTTACAAAAAAATATAACAATTTATAAATATGTACATTACAATAGGTTATAAAAATACTGATTTCTCGAAATTTCAAAACGTTTGTAAACGAATTTGTAAAAATGCTGATGAGATTTATTAGAGTGAAGTGTTAAAATTATTTTGTAAAATGCTGGTTCGATTTGAATGTTGATCTTTCACCAGATAGACACTGAGAGTGTTCAGTGTGCCCCACGGTTGAATTTGGCAACCACCTCTGGTCTGGAGCCCCAAAGTACCTGAAAAACACCCTCGACTCTCCGCAGTGGGCGGTCCGTTTGATAGATTCTCCCGTCTTAACAAACGGATTGCAATCTTTAGAGCACAGGCGTCGGGTAGGAATGCTATCCTTGTTCTACCGGTATTTCAATGGAAGATGCTCCGAGGAACTAGCCTCATTGATCCCCTCGGCACCGGTGCATAGTCGGGAAACACGCCAAACGCTCGCCCAACATATGTACACGGTTGACATTTGTCACATGAGAACTGGTCGTTTTTTCGACTCGTTCTTAAGTTCAACAGTTCGGCTGTGGAACGATTTGCCGGCCTCTGTATTTCCTCCTTCCTACAACATGGGTCTTGAAGAGACTGAAGAGATTGAAGTGATTTTTTTATGATCTCCGATAGACTTCAATATTGTGTAACAATGTAAGTTACATGTATTATCAGAAGAATGTATCCAAATTTGAAGATGAACTAAGTCAAGTGAGTGGGTTCGAGTAGTTTGAACAGTACTTGAAACACCGTAAGAATATAAAAGTTTTTCTCTCAGAAAAGGAAACGAATAAGCAGTATTCACGAAAGCATTATCCGTTTTACCTAAGGCGATGCAATATGAAAACTTCGTGACTGGCTTTTCAATAGAACCCTTCCCTATCGTTTAAGTTAAAAGTGTTTTTGGGTCTATCAACCCCCTAATATTATCTGTCGTGAAGAAAAAAATACTATATAAATAACATTGAATGTTTCTTTGTTTGTCTACCTAAAGCATTCACCCGATTGCGATGAAACTTTGGTGATTTGTCGTGTACATGCCCTTGACGGGTTCCATATATGATGCAAGTGAGCTCTGGCATTACGAAATTATTTCCTATACCATTCATCCGATTGTGGTGAAACTTTGGTGAGTTGTTAAGTGTACATCCGTGAATGTTTCTCTATATATAGTAGTGAGCTCTGGCATTATGAAGTTAGTATAAAAAAATTACAATATGTGGCGATATAGTATATTTCACATAGTTTGGCTGCAGGAAGGGGAGAAAGTAAGGGAAATTCAGGAGGAAAAAGGGGAACGAAAGAGGGTTTTCGCATGATGGGAAGAGAGGTAAGGCTGAAGGGTGAAGGGTAACGCAAGAAGAGGAGGGAAACGCTGGGGGTGTGGTAGCGGGAAAGGGGATCGTGGGAGGGGGGAAGGTGGACGGGTAAGGTAGAAGGGAAGGCGGGAGAGAGAGGGGACGTTGGAGGGGAACAGCGACGAGAAGGGGGACGCATGGGAAAGGATACACATGAGAGGGCTAATGGAGCAGTGGAGGGTGAGGGAAAGGCAAAAGCGGGGGATTACAAAAGAGACATAGTCGCGGTAGGGGATAGCAGGGGGTAAATTTGGAAAATCAATACTACTCACAACGACGGCTGCATGTTGCCTGCTCGCGGGTCGGAAAACCTGATTTATTCGCATACGCACTAGACGGAAAAACAAAAAAAATTGTATCCAAAAGGACTTCAACAACTACTGTAGCGACACAGAGAATTATAAAAAGTCGCCTTGAGTGCTCGCTGCTTTTGAAAATTAATTTTGAATATTTCCCGCCCACATTAAAAACATCATTACTCTAGGTTATATTATGTGTATGGAAAAATATAAACAAATTATAGTGTATGTAGCCAATGAATTCACCTTTATTTTACTAACTCTTCTATATATTTAAAATTGATAGTAAAAATGTTAAAAAATCTTATGAATGCGCGAAATTTGTGCTTTAGTGATCTAAAGATTTGAAAATGCCGCTAGTGGATATTTTTAATATCTATATATATATAATAATAATATCTATATGCACGCATGCATGAATACATATAAAACAAGAATATTTTCTCTTTTATACTTTTTATACTCTTTATCTTCTCTCTTTTGTATTTTATACTTTCTGTTATAGTTTTTTCAACTTCATTATATTTTTTTCTTCTACAACTTTTCCAATTTTCAAGCATGTTTATATACTTAATCCATATATGTTTACACTAGACTTCATAAAGTAACCAATTAAACTTTTATATAATTGGTCACCATAAAACAGGCAGCCGCCTAGTATGGTGATTTAATATGTCATTTATATGTAAATGTTTAATGTATATCATGTATTTTATAAATAAATAAAATAATGAATATTGTTCTACGTTTTTATATTCTCTATGACCTGTTTGATAATCACAGATGCAAATATATGCTAGAAAATCATTTTTTTACATGTGTTCAACAAATCAAAAGTTTGATTTGAAAATCATTTTGAAGTTCGTTTGTAGTACTGAGCCTTTCCAACTGCCAAAATTCATTCTAGAAGAATTCAAAGACAATCGATAAGGCCATAGACATAAAGCCTATTTTATCAACTATTTGATAGAATAAATTGCTGGCTATGATAATGTTTCAAATAATTACAATAAATGTTTTACGAATGGTATGAAAATCGGCCCATTTCTAGAAGAATTAAAGTAGTCCAAATTTGGACTGAAATCCAGTGGATAAACAGAATTAACACAAACACTTTTTTTGAGTGGCATCCCAACGCATGCCGGGTACATGTTAGTTAAAATAACTTTATTAATTAACAGCAATTTCGAAAAGCACGGCATAAGAAATCCTTTAAGTTGGTTTTCAGTACAGAGTCTTATGTTGTCAATGTGTTTTTTTTTCTATTTTACTACAATAAACAAGATTGATAGATTCACTCAGTATCGCCCTGGAGAAATACTACAATTCAGAAATGAAACGTTGCTTTCAATGTCTTCGGCTGTGTTTGGTAACCAGATCTGAATATCCAGGTAGGTATTTTCACATTACAATCCTCGTCTTTCCCATCTCCTTCTCTTCACTCTCACAACATACTCCATTTGAGAAAGCCGTAATTCCTGGCTCAGAGGAGAGGCAGAATGCGCCTCACGTAAAAAAACACGCTCGTAGAAAAAACAGAGTTTCCTTAGGATATTTAAGAGGAACTTTTAGATCGTAAATTTCAAAGTTTTTAGCAATGCAAGTTAAGAAGTCTGTGCGGCCTTTTTCATACAAAATTTAAATTTGCATTTGAGGCTGAATTACTCAACCAAACTGAATTATTCTAATTATAAGCAATAATTATTAGCCTGAGACACTCATCCATATTGAAAAAAAACCTCCCGAGAAAAGATACATGTCGCCGACGGGACTCGAACCCGCACTCCTTCGATTGCTGGTCGAGAGCTCTACTTAGCTTTCCTTTGTGCAAACTTGACCTAACCTAATTTGTAAAAAAAACATGAAAAATGTAATTATTTAATGGACTACATTTTATGATTTCAAATACAAATAAAAAGTAGCTCATATTCAAATCAAATGTTAATATAATTTTGGAAAAAAAAATAATAATTCATTATTTTTAATTGATAAACTAATGTTTAAGAAAAGATTTTTTTAAGCATAACACAAAGGGTAACAATTATTATAAGCAATCATTATTAGCCTGAAACACTCATCCATATTGAAAAAACCTCCCGAGAAAAGATACATGTCGCCGACGGGGCTCGAACCCGCACCGTCAGTTGGGGTGCGGGTTCGAGTCCCGTCGGCGACATGTATCTTTTCTCGGGAGGTTTTTTCAATATGGATGAGTGTTTCAGGCTAATAATGATTGCTTATAATAATTGTTACCCTTTGTGTTATGCTTAAAAAAATCTTTTCTTAAACATTAGTTTATCAATTAAAAATAATGAATTATTATTTTTTTTTCCAAAATTATATTAACATTTGATTTGAATATGAGCTACTTTTTATTTGTATTTGAAATCATAAAATGTAGTCCATTAAATAATTACATTTTTCATGTTTTTTTTACAAATTAGGTTAGGTCAAGTTTGCACAAAAAAAAAGCTAATCTATTACAGTCTGGATAGAAATCTGAAATAGTATAGTACAGTATTCCCCATTTTAGAAAATACTTAAATTTTCTACAGTAATATTTTATGTTACCTTTTCGTGCTGAATTTTTTAAGCACATTTTATTTGAATTGTATACCTTCTAAGCATGTATAAATTATATAAAGCTTTCATTGAAACGGTCAACGAATGAAGTGTCAATTTCAAACTAATAAGATTGATATAGGTAAGGTACAACTTTCATGTTCTGACAGTGTCGGAAAGTAAACCAACCCCTCGTGCTGTAAATAAGTCAAAGTAATCAGAGATGAAGAAATATATACTCCATATGCAAATAGAAACAGAAACGGAAATTTCATGATAAGGGAAAAAAACTTTGAACTTCACGGCATTAATATGTAATTCTGATTTCGCTTTTATTTATCGTATTTTTTCTTTGAATAACCAATTAACCTCCGCGTTTCCTCCTCTTACAACATGGGTCTCTTCGAGGGCCACGTTCACTCTTTCCTCTCCTCAAAAATACCCTCCACACAGCGTCTTCAAATGGTTACCAAGGCCCTCAGTGTAATTATTTTCCTCCTGAGTGGAGTTAATAATAATAGCTTTTTTTATTTATTGTTTTTGTGTTTAATTAGTAGATCTCCATTTAATTTTTTTTTAAATTAATTTAAATTGAATTTAATAATGTTGTTATTAAGTTCTGCAAGTGATTTACTTTTTTTATTATTGTGACAGCTGTTTCTGGAAGGCCATTTTCAAAAAAATAATAATAATAACCAACCATCACGTAGTTTAATCGTGGAAGTAATAATAATAATTATTATTAATTATTAATAATTTTATTATTTATTATTAATAAGTATTTATTTATTCTATGATTTCTATAGCGCCATTTCCATGAGAGATTCACCAGATTTACAGGAACGGGTTTAGTTTTTCCCATAGAAAAAACTAAACCCTTTCATACACTTTTCCATATAAATGATCATCTAGTAAATCCACGTTATGCAAGTGCATTATATAAGTATAATTAATACAAAACAATACAAGAACAACACGTTAATCTACCAAACTATTAAATGGGAATATAATTCACCGTCTCCAGATATTTTCATATCAGAGGGTTCGGCTCTGTGGAATTCCTAATTTGACCGATAAATCCTACTGATCCCTCAATATAAATATTTAAAAAATCTTTCGTAATTCTACATGTATTTAAAATGACTGATTTTTGCATTTTTATATACAAATTCTTTGACAAATCTAATATGCCTAAATTTTTAATAAGAGAGCTAGGTATAATGCCAGTAGCCGAAATAACAAAAGGTAATATTTTTATAGTCTGAGAATGCCAAATTCTTTTAATTTCATTTCCTAAATCTGTATACTTTCTTATTTTTTCAGAAACAGATTTTTGAATATTACAGGAATTTGGAATAGCTACATCAATAATATAAGTTATTTTTTTAATTTTGTCATGTAAAACTATATCAGGTCTATTATGACCAATTGGTCTGTCTGTTAGTATAGTTTTATCATAGTAAATTTTAAAGAAATTATTTTCTAAAAATGAATTTGGTTCGTATTCATAATATGGTACTATATTATGACAGTCAATCAAGTTATGTTTAATTACCAAACTTTGGTGAATTATTTTTAAAACCTGATTGTGCCTAAATGTATACTCAGACGGCGCTAATATAGAACATCCTGATATAATGTGTTCTATAGTTTCCGGAAAAGCCATACATTTTCTACATAAATCATCTATTTGATTTGGATCTTTGATTATATGCTTCCTATAATTTTTGGTATTAATTACTCTATCTTGAATAGCAAGCATAAAACCTTCTATTTCTGCGCTCAACTCTCCAATACTCAACCATTTGTTTGACGAAAGTTTGTCAACATACGTTTGGTTGAGATAATTGAAGTGTTTTGCGTGAATAATTTTATTTGACCAAGAATCTAATAATTCCTGGTTGGTATTTATAAAAATGTTGGCATTCTCGTCGTATAAATTTAAAGGTGAAATATTTCTGTCTGCCTTGCAAATTATTTTATGCAGCTCTGAGCTATTAGCTTTTCTATGAAAAAAATTTCTTAACATTTCTACCTGATTTTGTTTTAAAGAAGTTATTTTGACTATACCTCTACCTCCTAAATTTCTAGGTAAATTAATTCGTTCTGTAGCTGAATTTGGATGATGACAATTAAACTTTGTTAACGTAGTTCTAATTAATCGTTCTAAGCTATCTAAATCTGTATTAGACCATTTAATTATACCAAATGAGTACGTTAATAGAGGTATTGCCCAACTATTTATTGCCTTTACTAAATTTTTAGCAGATAGATTGCATTTTAAAATTTTTCTTATCCTAGTTTGAAATTTAATCCTAATATCATTTTTAATACTAGTATGATCTAATCTATTCGATTGCGGGTATCCTAAGTATTTATAAACCTCATCCCCTTTCATACTTTTAATTTTGAAATTTCTAAATATACCCTCATCTCCATCTATAATTTTGCCTTTCTCTATATGGATCGTTCTACATTTATCTAGACCAAAAGTCATTTTAATATCATCTGAAAAAATTTTAACTACCTTAATCATTTTCTCTAAATTTGATTCAGAATTTGAAAATAATTTTATATCATCCATATATAATAGATGCGAAATTGTACTACTCTCTCCTGTATTTCCCTTAATTTTTATTCCAAACTTGCTTTTTATTAACATTTTGGATAGAGGATTTAATGCTAAGCAAAACCAAAGAGGACTCAACGAGTCTCCTTGAAAAATTCCTCTTTTTATTGAAATGCCCGGTACTACTATTTTCTTACCCTTTAAATTGATAAATAAATCTGTATTCCAAAATGACATAATATTTTCTAAAAAGCTAATAATCATTGGATTAATTTTATATATAATAAATAATAATAATAATAATAATTAATTACTCTTTTTTTTTATTCACCAGATTTACAGGAACGGGTTTAGTTTTTCCCATAGGAAAAACTAAACCCTTTCATACACTTTTCCATATAAATGATCATCTAGTAAATCCACGTTATGCAAGTGTATTATATAAGTATAATTAATACAAAACAATACAAGAACAACACGTTAATCTACCAAACTATTAAATGGGAATATAATTCACCGTCTCCAGATATTTTCATATCAGAGGGTTCGGCTCTGTGGAATTCCTAATTTGACCGATAAATCCTACTGATCCCTCAATATAAATATTTAAAAAATCTTTCGTAATTCTACATGTATTTAAAATGACTGATTTTTCCATTTTTATATACAAATTCTTTGACAAATCTAATATGCCTAAATTTTTAATAAGAGAGCTAGGTATAATGCCAGTAGCCGAAATAACAAAAGGTAATATTTTTATAGTCTGAGAATGCCAAATTCTTTTAATTTCATTTCCTAAATCTGTATACTTTCTTATTTTTTCAGAAACAGATTTTTGAATATTACAGGAATTTGGAATAGCTACATCAATAATATAAGTTATTTTTTTAATTTTGTCATGTAAAACTATATCAGGTCTATTATGACCAATTGGTCTGTCTGTTAGTATAGTTTTATCATAGTAAATTTTAAAGAAATTATTTTCTAAAAATGAATTTGGTTCGAATTCATAATATGGTACTATATTATGACAGTCAATCAAGTTATGTTTAATTACCAAACTTTGGTGAATTATTTTTAAAACCTGATTGTGCCTAAATGTATACTCAGACGGCGCTAATATAGAACATCCTGATATAATGTGTTCTATAGTTTCCGGAAAAGCCATACATTTTCTACATAAATCATCTATTTGATTTGGATCTTTGATTATATGCTTCCTATAATTGTTGGTATTAATTACTCTATCTTGAATAGCAAGCATAAAACCTTCAAATATTTATTTATTAATAATAAATAATAAAATTATTAATAATTAATATTAATTATTAATTATTAATAATTTTATTATTTATTATTAATAAGTATTTATTTATTCTATGATTTCTATAGCGCCATTTCCATGAGAGAATCACCTAAAGGGCGCTTTACTAATTCGTTTATACACGTATATATACAGGGTGTTAAGGTACGTACTTGACTTACTTTAACCAGTGATTCCGGACATTATTTGGAGTAAAAAATGTAAATAAAATTTTGGTCTCCGGTGACATTTTTGATGTTTTTTTTTTTTTTCTACAAAAACATAAAAAGTAGTAGGTGTTGAATAGTTGGGGGCGGGGTGGTAATGGGGCGGTAACACGGCTGAGTGACCAATAAGGTCATGTGAAAGAATTTTTTTTTGTTTGATTTTAAAGAAAAAATAATTTGAAAAAAAAAAAATGGTCATAAAAAAAGTCACCGGAGACCAAAATTTCATTTACATTTTTTACTCCAAATAATGTCAGGAATCACTGGTTAAAGTAACTCAAGTACGTACCTTAACATCCTGTATAAATGGTATTTGTGTTGCCTTGTGTGTATGCTTGTATTTTGTGATTATCGATCCTAGATAGGACTCGGTTTACAGTCAATACCACGGCTCTAAACCAGGCTGCGTGTCGGATGTTTGTCACTATAATCAATAAAATACTTGGGTAAAACAAGTCAGGTTTATTTGCAGGAATACTAATTTTTACAGTTAATTAAATGCGTAATAACCGGAGGGAGCAGGCACTTGCCAGGAACGTTTGAGCTAGAATTAAAAAATAGCACCTAACCTAACTTAACCTTTAAGCTTTTTTTATTTCATCACTTTTAATGGAAGTATTGAAGTTGCATGATTCTGAGTTGTCCGGTCGCCTTTTGATGTTATGTTTTTGTGTTTAGGTTTTACTGAAGGCAGCACAGAGATGCTAATGCCGAGCGTCCGAGCAGTCTTCGAACGAGCTAAATTGAAAAACCAGACCTCCAAACTCAACTTTACGATCCAGATCCCGATTTGTAAGTAAAAATAATTAAAATTAATAAAAAATTAAATAAAAATAAGCTTTATTTAAATTAACTTAATTTTTCTTCCTTTTGAAATAATAAAGTTTAGTAAATGGTGCACTAGTTTGGTAATGATTAATCCATAATAGGATTTCAGTTTAAAGTCTTTACCATGGCTGTAAACTGAGCTGCGTGTGTTGTAATTATTTATCAATGAAAAGATTTGAGTATACAAGTCAAATATATTTACAGGAAAACGACTTTTACAATTAATTAAAAGCGTAGAGACCGGAGGGAAAATGAGCGACTGATCTTGCTTAGCGTTGGAACCCGAATAAGTTGCTAGTCATGGTTTGTCATGCGCAACGGATGTCAGTAAATACCATTAGAGAAAATTTATGAATGTTAATAATTTATGGCTGTTCAGCTACAAAGTAAAATTTTTGAATTGTCATTTTGTTTATTTATCTGTTTGTGTTATTATGTAATTAGCGCAAAACCGTGAAAAATCAAGGGATATTATAATTGTGGGATTTGTGAAGCTGAAATTATTTATTTTAAAATTATTTGATTATCCGTGAGAAATATTTAGGGTGCAGGCAAATTCTCTGTTTTGTTAATTATTGTATGTATCTGTGTTTTCTCCTTAACCCCTCGGGCTCATTTGTTGTTTGCTTTTGATAACAACACATATAGGTATCATAGAAAACGTTGCATCTCCTTTACTATCATAGTGGGAAACATGTTCTAAACAATGTTAGAAAGAAAAAACACTACGCTTTATATTTAAATCCGGAAATCAGAAGGACACGGGTTCAAGTCCCGCCGGCGTCATGTATCTTTTCTACGGAGATTTTTTTCAATGTGGTTGAGTGTTTCTGGCTAATAATTATTGCTTATAATAATAGATGCTTTTAATTTTAAAAGGTCTTTACATTAATTTGTCAAAACACGTTAAACTACATTACGCGATATTACATAGTTATTTATTACATTTAACTATTTACTATAGTGTAGTTACTATGAGCTTACTTTTCCCAACATTGTATCGTAGTGTAAAGTTGGCAATGCTTATATCAGTTGTGAAAACATCACGTACCTATCTAATATCCCCTGAGAGTTTGATACAAAGCAATTTAAATTATAAACATGCTTACCTGGCTATACACCTATAATATTGTACCAAAATAAAAATAAAATAAAAGTTCTCTTCGATTTTTAATGGATAATGTTAAAGTAATTATCAAAATAATAATATTGTTGTATCTTTGAAAATAAAAATATATTATTGGGTTTTTGTCATTCCCCGATTACAAAGAAGGATTAATAAATAAACTTCTGAGTTCATGAATGCTGTGAGAAACGAGGAATAGTTTTGTTAAATGTCTATTTTCATTTTCGTGGAAACATAACAAATATTTCTGTCCTTTTAGCAATATAAACACGATTTCATTTGCTTTCAATCCAAGATCAAGTTGCTAAATTTTGTTTGGATTGTAGCCCCATTGTATGAACAGTACCGATCATATGGAATTGCTGAAAATCTATTTTATTCAGTAAGGAAGAAAAACGTAATTTTTTTATCTAAGCTTTGAATCAGAAAATTCATGGGAAAGAAACAGATAAAACTTTCAAACTGAAAGCTCTGACATTGTGAAATTTCTCTGTGGAATTTCAATGTTCAACTTAATTCTATGTTATAGTATCACCCATACTACAGCAAATCGCATCTATTCACCGCCTTACTTTCTACATTATTATTTTTTTTTTAATATTTTAGTAACTTGTACATTTAAGTTTACAAATTGCTAATTATTTACATATAGCATTCTATATTAAATTTTCTCCAGTTTAATGAAGCTCCTACAATACATCTTTAATTTTCAATAGTGCGGTCTTTATTGTTTCTGGTAGCGTGTTACAACACTTAATTCCTTTGTACAGCAGACTATTCTGTGTGTTCGCTTTATCCTTTTTTATAGCCTGATTTCCTTGCACGTCCTTGTGTTATGTCAGTGAATGTCCTTGTTATATATAATTTTATTTGCGAAATATTTTGGTAATAGGTTGTTCACTATTTTATGAATAAACATCATCTGTTTCACGGTTAGCCAATTTAGTTATTTTAACTTTTTATTTATTTTTGATATCTATTTCGGCAAAGTATTTATTCTCATTGCTCTATTTTGGAGAATTTGAAACTTATGTTGTTCTCATTCGTTACATAGGAAGAGAATAGTTGAGAAGTAGTTAAAATGTGAAGCAATAATTGAGTTGTAGATAGTGATTGCAGTTTTTCTGAAAAGTTTTTGTCGATTTCTTTCCAAAAAAGATATCTTTTTCATGCACAACAAAGACCTTAATTTCGGTTGAAAAAATAAAATCTTGAATAATATGGGATTTAGTAGGTACCTGTGGCAAACGAATAACCCATCTAAGGTGACCATTTCCTGAAAATTCATAAAAGATATAATATTTCGTAAATTAACGATTTTTTATTAGAGACACGTTATAAAATTCTTGTCCGTCATGAGCTAGTCTATCAGACCTCCAAAGGATAGGGTTGAGTTTTGGAAAAGCCTGTAAACAATGTTTCTACTGTATCCACCAACTTTTTAATAAATAACACGGAATTTCGCGAGTTTTGCTTTCTTTCTTACAAACATAATATGTTTGTTATTTGGGCTTGCGGGAAGGCTAATGGTCGTTAAATTCAAATTTAATGTGACGATATTTATGGTTGATGAAAAAACTACCGACATTACGGTTCAGTTATTTTGTAGAAATTCACGTGTGACAAAGTTATTAGAAGTTCATCAGATGAGGACAACCGTAATGTTGTTAAGCTTGTCCACTTATTACAATTTTATAGAAACTGAAACGTAACTGGAATCAGCGTTTAACGGGGACCTTTCAAATGTCAAAAAACAAATTGGCGCTGAATATCCATTTGATGACAATGTTACAGTTTGATTTCTGCGAAACAACTGAGCCTAAGATAATAGTTAAACAATATACCAAATTTGTTTGTGATTGAGAACAGGCCATAATAACATACCTCAATAAATCAATGTTAGCATAATACCTAACTACTATTCTTCTGCATGGATTTTTTAATTAATTTATTATTAATTAACCAAGATAATATTACAGTGTATACAAATAAATTTCTTTTGGTATATACCATTTTACTAGGCTGATCCTGTTTCAAGGTGGTATTATGTGGTGTATGTGAATTCTTTATAATTTAATTAGGATAATTATTCATCTCATTATTACTGTTCTACACGGAGAAAAATGTTATTCTAAATTACGATCATTTTATTCGTAAAAACGGGACTGAAGTTCTCACGAACAAATTAACAGTGTTTCAATGTTTATTGGCGGGAAAATGTAAGAATAATTTGTTGGTATACGTACGAAATTACGTATACTAAAAAAATATTCTTACTTGTTCCCGCCAATAAACATTGAAATCCTGTTAATTTGTTTGTAAGTACTTCAGTCCCGTTTTTAACCGTTTTTACGAATAAAATGATCGTATTTTAGAATAACATTTTTCTCCGTGTATTGTTATGTATATGACATGTTTTGTAAATGCCCGTAAGGGCATATATTAGTACTCGTAAAAATAAATAAATCTAAAAAATATTTATATACAGGGTGTTAAGGTACGTACTTGAGTTACTTTAACCAGTGATTCCTGAGTAAAAAATGTAAATGAAATTTTTGTCTCCGGTGACATTTATGATGTTTTTTTTTTTTTTTTTTTTCTACAAAAACATAAATAATAGTAGGTCTTGGGTAGTTGGGGGCGGGGTAAGTGGTGGGGCGGTAGCTCGGCTGAGTGACCAATAAGGTCATGTGAATGATTTTTTTTTTGTTTGTTTTTGAAAACAAAAATATTTTGAAAAAAAAAATATTTTGAAAAAAAAAAAAATTGACATAAAAAAAGTCACCGGAGACCAAAATATCATTTACATTTTTTACTCTAAATAATGTCAGGAATCACTGGTTAAAGTAACTCAAGTACGTACCTTAACACCCTGTATATTTATTCTTAATCAAAACCCGTTGAGATATTCGAATTTGCAAAACCAAAAATATCGACTTTATCCTCCAAAAAAACCACCTCCCTAGTTTCCTCACAGTTTCCTTATACCACTAAGTAGGTACATACTCTTACTTTCTACGGGGATATTCCGTTAGTTACACTAATAATCCTTAAGAAGCCTTGCAAACAAGAGATTATAACATCAACTAATGCTCCTTATCCCACATTCACCAATACCAAACTACTTAACACAAGGGTACCGAGAATATCTTCGCACTTAACTTGTACATTATTAATACCATATCTTGTGGAATTACATGTTTCAACATGTAATATGTATTTATAATATTTGCGTAAAATTGGATTAATAAGGAGTTTATTATTTGTAAGTTCTAAGGTTTATTCATTGTTATCAAGTTTAATTTTTAGAAATCCATTTTAATTTAAAGTTTTTTTGTTTAATATTTTTTTAACGCACCAGACTTTTAGGTCCGGGTTTAGTTTTCCCCATAGGAAAAACTAAATCCTTTCACACACTTTTTCCATAAAAATGGTCATATAAGTATAATTAATACAAAAGCATACAAGAACAACATGTTAACCCACCAGACTATTAAATGGGAAAATAATTCACCGACTCCTGATATTTTCATATCAGAGGGTGCGGCTCGGTGGAAATCCTAATTTGACCGATAAATCCTACTGATCCCTCAATACAAATATTTTAAAAATCTTTCGTAATCCTACATGTATTTAAAATGACTGATTTTCGCATGTTTATATACAAATTCTTTGACAAATCCAATATGCCTAAATTTTTAATGAGAGAGCTAGGTATAATGCCAGTAGCCGAAATGTAATAACATTATTATTTAATTTATTTTAAATAAAAAGTTCATTTATAAACAAGTTCTGCTTTGTAATTATTAACGCGTGACACCCGTTTCGCCTTCCGAAGATGTTATCAAACTGTGGTGAGATCACTTACAGACAAAAAAAATCTATAATTACCTACTTCTTGGGCGTGTTTTTTTAATATTATCATTGTAATTTGACATATATTAAATTCATAACTTGTGTCGAAACGTTTTAAATAATACCAAATGCACAAATTGGTGGGATGATTTTTTCTTTTAGTTATTGTATGTGCTGTTTGAAGTAGGAAGTGTTTATAAGTACTGAGTCCCAGGTATTATTAATCAATTTTCTTTTATTTTTTTTAAAATCTTTATTAACTACTATGCATAAATAAAAAATAATTTACACTATATTATTAACATTTTTTTTCAATATTTGGGAAAAATAGTAAAAATATACTTATTACGTAAATAAGAATTTAATGCATCAACAAAAAAATTGTATATATTTTAGTTTTATACAGCTATACTTAGCTAGAGTTCGCTTTCTATTTTTATTTTAAATAAGGTTAATTCTTTGTTCTAAAGTATTTTGCATACTGATTTCGGTTCTGACCAGTCTGTACCTGCTTGTTTAAATGTCATATAATCTACAATATTATGTATCTCTGTGTATATAACTGTTCTTCATACAACCCTAGAATCTTTGACTAATCTGATCCAAACTTCGCTTCTTTTATCTAGCATTGTTACTATTTTATTTAGAGCCCTATGCTGAGGAGGTTTTAAATCCCTTTGCAAATACCACCCCTTTTTGGGATAAAAAGGTTACAGTGCTGAATGAAATCGGTTCCAAAATTTCCTCAGTTGCACTCTATAACAGAACCCTAAGGACACTAAAAGGACTCCCCCCCCCCCCCGACATGAACATAACCCTCCCCTTTCCTGAAAAATAGAATGGCAAAGGAAGTCTAAAGATAGCAAGTTGCAACTTACTTTCGTCTGAAAAGTGAATGCACAAAATTTCACATGATACTACAATATTTCTTTTAAAATACCGCTATAAGATATCTTTCAAAGCAATCTGTTGAAAACGAGTGTTGTATTTATATGTATCTCTTTTAAACGTTTACGTATCCCATGTTCAATGGCACGGTGGTGTGTTTGTTTCGTGTACTTAAGAAAACCCTGAAGATGGTCTCTGTCGGATTAAAAACCATCAAAAGTAATGAGAACTTCACTTTTGGCCGCAAGGTCGCCACTAGGCGGAATCGAAATTAAATTGCTCGGCGATCGCAGCATATAAAGTTATCAGGTAACACCAAAAATCCGACAATTTAACCTTTTTATTACTAACAACAACTAACTAAAAACCTATTTTATTCGCCATCAAAATAAGTACAATTTATTAAAAGGTACATCCAAACACTCGGCGTAGCAGTTAAAACAACACAAAAAAAAAACTTTTTTCAAAGTGGTTATTTACTCAACAAGATTCTTGATTCTCTGTATATTTGGTAATATAAAATCGTCTACGGAAATAAGACGTACTCCTGGATAGCTTCCGTGTCCGTAATATCCGTCATGTGTATAGCCATTTGCTTTGCATTGTGTTACGCAAAAGGGCTTTTCTGGCTACAAGCGTTCCAAAATACACCACCCTAATGATTGGACTTATTCTACTTACATTCAAATTTAAGCAAGCGCACAAAATTTACTTGAATTTTATATACAGTCACGATATAAGCTTTTAAGCTTGAAGCATAGACTGACCAATTAGACAAAAGTGAAGCTTTTAAGTAATTTTTTCTAGTAGTTTGTTCGTTGTTTGCGTGGATTTTTTTTAAGTGTCTTTATTTTATTGCTTTGTCTTTTGTATTGTGCTTTTGAAACCCAGTCCAGTTTAAAAATAAAGTTGAGCTTTTTAGCAGCTTTTCGTTTATTTCCACGTTGTTTGTGTGCATTTCTACAAAGTGTCTTTATTTAGTTGTTTTATATTGTGCTTTTGAAGCTCAGACTAAGTTTACAGAGTAAAACGATCTGGGGAAGTGAAAGGAAAAGCGGAAGGGATGGAAGTAAAACGAATAAGATGGAAGGGGTAGGGGGTAGGGATAGCTTATTCGTGTTCTCGTCTCATTTACTTTCGGGGGTCAAAGCCCCCACCGCCTCTACTCTTTTAGGGAGGATTTGAACCATATCAAGGCCATTTGTTTCTTGACTTCTCGAGATATCTAAGGTATATTTGCCGGACGAACAGTTTTTCCGGACTTTAAGTTTCAAGATGTCGACTGCCGTGGCAGAGCTGTATAGTCCTTGACTCTGGGCCGATGGTCTAGGAATAAACGAAGGACCATAAAATGTAGGGTGAATATTGGCTAAACCGTGATATAGGGTAATATCGTTTTTATTTTTAAATTTTCTTATACTTACATTTTCCACCAAGTGCTTTTATTATTTTCTAATACTTGGTGTTATGTGAGTCGCTCTCCTCATCGTCAGATTTCTATGGTGGTTGGAGCAGTGAGGTTGTGGTACAACTTCTGGAGCGCAAAATAACGTTATATTACCAATTGTCATTGAATGAAAATAACAAATACTTAAGGAAAATTATTTTCAGGACCTCTTTTCTCTCAGGTCTGTTTGAGGGGAGGAAAGAATGAACTGGGGTATTGAAGAGACCCACAATGTTTTCATTGTAGGAGGGAGAAAACACATTTAGTCCGGAAAATCGTTCCACCGCCGAGCAGTTGAACACAAAAACGACTAGAAGACAAATGTCAACCATGTTCAAATGATAGGCGCTAATTTGGGGCATCTTCCATTGAAACACCGTTAGAATAAGGGCGGACCCGACCTGACCCCTGTGCTATAAAGATTGCAGTTTGTTTGTTAACATAGGAAAAACTATCAAATAGACAGCCCGTTTCTGCACAGAGTCAAGGGTTTTCTTCATGTACTTTGGAGCTCCAGACCAGATGTGGCTGCCAAATCTGCTAAATCAGTGGGGCGCACTTGCGATTTGTAAGGGTCAGTAGTTGTGTACTATTAAAGTATCTACGGGCCCTGTATAGGTACAAGTACGAACAGCTTCTGAGAGGCTAACTTAAGAGCGATTGACCAGCGGCTGAGAATAAAAGTTTAAAAATGCTTGCAACTGTACAGGGAGGTTCCAATGAGAAAGATCGATTATTCCCCGTATCAAATTTTTTTTAATTAAAAATTTGATATCGATTTATTTCATTCAAAACTTGATTCAATATATACTTACATTCAAGTAAGCAATAAAAATGCTCAAAACGCGCGACGATAAATTATTAAATATCGTGTACTTCTTGTACGTATTTTTTGATCATAAGTAGGTATTCATGATTTTTCAATAATGTCACAATTTTTATCACAAAACACGTTCTCGGATTTATTTTTTAATGATTTTAATTTAACTAAATTTAAAATTATGAAAACTCTGTTTACTAGATTATGTATTGATTTATTTTGTTGTATGATTATATGATTAGAAATTTGTGTTGTTTAATAGAATCTTTCGTTTCAAAATTGAACAAATCTGCCAACGACCAACGGTACAAATCTTAGTATGTTAAAATAAACTTATTTTTTCAAAACTTTAAAACTGCTTGTACCGGTTTTTTTTTTGTAAAAAGACTCAATACGTCTAGAAATATAACTAGCACTTTTTCGATTGGAATTTTTTGAATTTCCTGCAGAATATATATATATTTTTTTTTTTTTTTAAAAAGAAAGACAAACATTCCCGGGTTACGAATAACCCAACAACATTTGAAAATCTCCTACTACCACCACACTAAGCGGAAGATGTTGCTTGTGTTGTGATGGAGGACTTAGCCAGCCGAGGAATCGAACACGGAACGCGTGGGTGGGACCCAAACGCGATGCCCACTGAACCACTGACCGGTGTGAATAAACGTCGCTTTCTAACTAGAATCCACATCAAAAAAGTTTTATTTTAAACTTTGTAAGGATTAACTCAACAATCCTATTCTAAACTTAATTTCCAATAATAATAAATTTAATCAAATTTTCGTTTAAAGTGTGCGAACGCAGTGCATCGAAACGACTGATTTGTCACATTCTATTGACATGATTGGTAACATTCTAAACGAATCTTCAATATAGATTCTTATACACTGATGATTGGAATGGTTTTATTCGATACCAGGAAGATAATTAGATTAGATGACTAAAGAAGTATTTACTTCAGTCGTGTGGTCTAAAGCAACTCGTATTTTTTTTAAATTTCTTTGATAATATATTTGTCGCTCAATGCAACAGAAAATGCTCCTCATAGAGTATTTTTAAATAAGACCATACAAAACTCCTAAAAAACATCGTTTGTATGGAAAAGTAGAAGAAACCGATGCCATTTTCAGTTGGTTCGCTCCATTCCTTGGATTCGAGGTTCGTTGAAAAATAATTTAATCGAACGGTTTAACGACAGCTATAGCCGAGCATCGCTTACTAAAGCTCTTGAGTTTAGAAAAGAAAAAAAATCGGGGTCTGCTTCAAAAATATATTAAAAAAATTATGCCTCATTAATAAATCAATTTTGAATTAGGGTTAATCCATCTCTCTCTTATAATTGAATTAGTTTACGAGGTTTTTTTTAAACTTAAACTACACTACATATTACTATTTACCTTTTAATTGAAGTTCAAAGCATACATACATTTTCTTTTAATCTTTTTGTTGTGGTTAAAAAGACATTTCTTAAAAAATTAATAAAACAGAATATTTATGATAAAAGTGTTTACTCTTTAGACGGAGAAAAGATATTAAAAAATAATAATAATTTGGAATTGTACCCATAAGTAAGACATTTGTCGTAAGTCATATGCTTTCAAGACCTGGAAAGCGAATTGTCGTTTTACAGAACAATACTTTATGAAAGAAGTTAATTAAGGTATAAATAAGAGGTGCTATTTGCTATCGGACTCTAGACTTTAGATCAGTGATGAGCAACTCGCGGCCCTTAAGCCCCTTTCGTGCGGCTCACTTGTCTAAATGAAATTTTTTTTAAATGCGGTAAGAAAAATCAAAAATGTTCCGTTTTGCACAAGAGCTTAGCGAAAAACTTTTGATCATGTACCTAATATTAGTATGAATATTTTCCCTAATATGTATGCTATATGTTTTTACTTTCATCTACATATATGGATGATTATACCTAATATTTTATACTTAATATAACATCTTATGAATCTCGACTACCATAATACGGGCATTTGCCTAGCTTGGTAGTCAAAAAGCCATGTAAAATAAACCTGTAACGAAGAAAATGAATAAAGAAAATTTAAAAAAAATTTCTTCAAAATTCTAACTACAAAATAATAACTATGTTCTTGCATAAATGCAAGAATATTAATAATAAGAATACCAAAAGTTGCCTTGCCAAAATTTAAATTTTTTATGTTTTTAATGTCGTTTAACCCCTTAGTCCTCAGACCTTTTATGTCATAAGGTTAAAATATTTCCGCTTTGCAATAAAATCCAAATAAATGGAATATTTCTGAATGTATCCGAAAACTAAAAACTATTTTTCAAAACTGATTAAATAAGCTTTAAAATCTTATAATACAAATAAATATAAAAATTTTAAAATATAAATTTATTAATACAAACATAAAAAAAAAATTCAAAAATACTGATAACGAAAAAAATAAAAACATCTCGTATATATTTAATTTTACAAAAGTAATATTAATGTTTTCGTCACTTTTATGTGGTTTCATGTGAAAATATTTAATAAAAAGTTTCCAAAGTTTTTTTTTTCAGATTGATTTGAAAACTTTGGTTTTATAAAGATGTACATTTTAATTATTTTGTGGTTAACTTTAAGAATTTAATATAAACCGTGTTTTGTTCTCTTTCAAACACCGTTTATATAATATTTTTCACTATTGTAGTAAGGGAGACACAATGACTTCTAAGAGGGGGTAAAAAAACTACATTTTATAAAATACAAATAGATTGGTCATTCGGCTAAAAAGGTTGATCAAGACTGTTCTAAGGTCTAGACCACCTAGACCACCCGCGTAGCGGTCATAGCCCTTCAGATGAATATGACATTAAATATTGCTGGAGCGTGACATTCGCCACGAGCAATTGATTTTGATGACAAAGCGGCTTGCCTGGTTCCTCATCTCGAGTGCTTAACCTCCGGATAATCTGTCGTCGTCAGTTGTAGGTGGCTGATGACAGAATGCACTTCCTCTGGTGACTAAAGACCATTGAGGGATTCACACCCAACTTGTGATCGAAGTTATCGCAGTGCTTTTCTCCGTATATGCATTGGAAATAGGTTATTACATTAACTCTACCTTAGGGTCTTTTGCCTTTGTGTGGTAAGTATTTTTATGGAAAGGATGGCCAGATAGGAGAGTTCTCGGAAGGAAAAGTTATGGGGGGTGGGTAGTAATCATATAGTAGTCAGTGTGACCAGGAGTGATGGACATATAACATAGCTACCCACTCGGCCAATCTTTGGTAGAGGTTGGTCATTCTTCTTTCTTGTACAAAGTAGGCTTCCGAAAATTTACACGTGCGGTCGATCCTGCAGAGGGAAATATATTATTTTCTGTTTCCATGACAACTCAATACTGTGGCAAATCAAAATACCTTTGAAAATTGTTGTTAAAAATATAAGTGATAAAAAAATAGCTCATAACCTAACCTAACGAAACCTGTTTGATCTAGTTTTTTTCTCAATCACTTTTTATGGCTTTATGTCACTTTTCATAGGAGTGTTGATTTTTCACTGGTTGAGTTGTCCGTCACATTTTTTCTTGTAAGACTTATATTACAGCAAAGAATTTCTACATCTTAATATATAAAACAAAGTCGGGTTAGTTACACCATTTATAACTCAAGAACGGCTGAACCGATTTTTATGATCTTTGATTTGTTGGATTTGTCCCCCTCCCGATTAACAGAATAACTATTATGAAGAAAATTAATTTTTTCATATATTTTGTATGGAACGGCTTTTCAAATAATGTGCGTTGGTCGACATAATTTGAATCAATTCGAACTGTCAACGGTGTAGTGTGCCGAACATTTCGTGCTTAGTCAACAGCTCAATTTCATTTTTTTAACTTAGAGTAGGTAGGTACCTATTTATTTTAAATAAAAACTTAATTTATTTCAGCTAATAAATTAAACACAACATTTATTGATTCTGAGGCGGTACGAAGTTTGCCGGGTCAGCTAGTAATGAAATAAAAATATGTTTCCTATAGTTACGATAATGGTATTAGATATTTTATTTGAGATTTTACGTTGTTTATTGTACCTTTTTTTTACTTTTTTGATAAGCTAATGTTTAAGACAAGATTTTTATGCATAGCGGCACAAAGGGAAACAATTATTATAACCAATAATTATTAGCGTGAAACACTCATTTTTAGGGTTAGAGCAGTTGACCGGAAATCAGAAGGGCACGGGTTCGAGTCCCGTCGGCGGCATGTATCTTTTCTCAAGAGATTTTTTCAATGTGGATGAGTGTTTCAGGCTAATAATTATTGCTTTATATATAATATATAATTTATATTTTAATTGTAATTGAATGTGGTTTAATGGTTATGCCTGTGAACCAAGGCGGTGTGCTGTGGTTTTGACAAATGAATGAAATTTAAGATAAAGCGAGAGTTTGTGAAAGAAATGGAGCGGAGAAACAGTGGGGCTAGATAAAAGTTTGATTTGTTACAAGCTATAGTAATGATTTGTGAAATTTGAGGAAAATGGGATAATGAACAAGAGATGTACAATATACAATATACGATAACCAGCAATTCCGGAGTGTATCGCTTATCTATTTGATTAGTCAAACATCTCCAAAGACTATGTTTTGAGATAATGAGGAAAGAAATATTTAAATGCTCGCCCTAAGGGGATACCCCCGGCGGTCATTTTTCCATACAAACGTATTCCCTATTTATCTCTCTGGATTTTAACCCTAGAGAAAATATTGTTTTTACATAAATAGATATCAACTACTAGCGTATCGGTAATTTTTGTTTTTTTTTTTTAATAAGTTACTTTTTATAGAAGAATACCTTCCAAAAACCACTAAAATTGACTGGTTTAAACGCCGCCAAAAGACGTTCAGTATACAAACTAGACAATGTTTTTAAAAAAAAAGCAAAACGTACAGACCATAGAATAGTTTTTTTTTAATGTAGTTTTAAAAAAAAAATTAAAATCAGTCCACTTTTATAGGAGAAAAGTGGGGAATACAAAACCTCGATTTTAGTGAGGTATTAGTAGCCCGAGGTGCATTGTCCCTTTCGCTCAATATCCGGTGGAGTAAGAGCAACAGTGACAGCAACAATCTAGTAAAATCAATTTTTCAAATTTCTCCACCACCCGGGTATCATCTTAAATCAAATATTATTTACACGTGTCTGTATTTTACATATATCAAATATACTATAAAAAGGCATAACAGTCCGGTACATTAATATGACATTTTGAAATATGCTACTAGTATCCCAGAAAAATTAAATATTTTGTTTAATTCACTACAAGTTTTTTTGCACTATAATTGAAATTGAAATTTTGTTGGTCTATAAGCGAGTCTGTTCGCAAATTGCGCCGTCATTTTTATGATCAATGTTTATTATGAGTTGGGTGGAAAATTCGTAACTGTTGTGAACACAGACACGAGGCGGATTCCTTTTTCAAATAGATCTAAATGATTCCGCCAGAGAGAATGGACACGCTGGCAGTTATCGTTTCCCTGGAACAGTGATTCAAAAGTGCTGGCTTTTGTGGTGAAGTATAGGAATTTTCAAAATCGATTTTTTTTTTAAATTTCGAATACTTTTAGTTGGAAAGTGTTGGAAACCCAATTACAATTGCCGGTGACCGGACAACTCAACACATTGGCTAATCAACACACCTTTGAAAAATGATAATAAAGTCTTTATTACAAGGATCTCCCTTTTTTTATTTCCCGAAGAGTCCCAACTGCTCCCGTCTGGAGCCAGTAAGACTGTGGCATCCCCAATTGGGGTATTTTGTGAGGCTGAAGGAAGTGGAGAGGGGAAGGAGATGGGGGAGAGGAAGGTGGGGAAGTACCTGGCTATTCAGATCTGGTCACTAAATACGGCTAAAGCCATTTCAAGCAACGTTTCAATTCTGAGTGGTGGTCTTACACCAGGGCGATTCTGAGAGTATCTTCCACTCTGGAACGTGTCGCAAATATACTACATATATATTATTTTAAGTGAACAAATTGTGCAATAATACAAATTAATCAAATAAAATTTTTTTGCGCACGCCGGGTTCGAACCCGCGACCTTCGGATTCGGAGTCGAGAGGCTGTCCCTCTACTACGGACGGTCGTCAAAACCGCCCTGGTGGTGAGGCCACCATTCAGAATTGAAACTTTGCTTGAAATGGTTTTAGCCGTGTTTGGTGACCGGACCTGAATAGCCGGTGGACTTTCTACCCTCTTCTGCTTCATCTCCTTCCCCTTCCCATTACCTACCGCCTCACAATATACCCCAATTGTGGATACCGTAGTCACACTGGCTACAAACGGGAGCAGTTGGAACGCATGAGAGGTATTCACATTAAAAAAAAACAAAGGCTCGGCTGTGAAATAATTTGTCGGTCTCTATTTCCTCCTTCCTATCTCTTCAAGACACAGATTCACTTCATTCGCTCCTCAAGAAGACTCTCAACACAGCATCCCTAAATGACGGATGCCACATGAAGCTTTCACCCCTTTGTAACTTAATTGAATGGTTTTAGCGTAATAATTTTCCACTGAACTTTCGTGTTTATGTTTTTAACGAATTAAAAAAATTACTACAATTTGGTGGATTTATCGAGTTGTTTTTGCTTTAAAAGTGAAAATGTCTATTTTCTCATTAATAGCCCGGCTATTAAATCAAATCGTTTTCATTTTTTCTTGGAGGCTTTTTTGTTCCCTAGGAACTTCTCGTGATGTAAAGTTGTGTCAAAAGCTTTCATTTTATCTCAATTAATTACTTCTTTAAATTATGTTACTTGAGTTATTTTTAGCAAGTTGATTAATACATAAATTTAGCTTAAGATGATAGACTTCGCTTTTCGGCCCATACAAAAAGGACGCTCGGGAAAAAACACTTTTCTACATCGAAAATTGCACAAAATGAAATTTTTTATACTGCCTTCTAGAGGGTGAAAACTATGTCGGTATGTTTTCGAAGTTTCGATGCGTTTCGTATTAACGTAAACATTCACAAAAAATATTATTTAAGTAAAAAGTGCTGCTAACTCAACTCTCATAAAGAATTATAAAATTATAAAAAGCTACCGACGTAGCTTCTTCTTTCTAAGAAATATATTTTTTTTTAAATTTCAATTTCGTGAAAGTTTCGGTGTAGAAAAGTGTATTCTCCATAAACCCCTTTTCGAGCGATTTCTGTAGGTAAATTTGAGCGTTGTCTCATTCGCACATTTCGCATTCGCATGTATTGTAAGTGTGCGTGAGCTTTTTGTGAGCGGGACAGAATGACAGACGCGGGTGTTCCGCGTGTGGTTCAAAGTCTAGCCTCTTAAGATGAAGCTATACGCCAAATTACTATTTAGATTTATCTTTACTACGAATCGGTTTATATTATGAATATGAAAAAATATTGAAGCTTTTCCTACCTTCTCTATTTATTGGAATCAAAATAAAAGTATTAATTACGTTACAAAAAATAAGCATAAAATATTAAATAGTTTGTTTTTTCATTAAAAAAATATTAAGTTATATGAGAAAAAAACTTTTAAAAAATACCCCTTTATGGCTAAGATTATTTTTGACTATTTCCATATGACCAACTTTTATTGATTCTTGTAAAATTATTCATTAAAAAAATAAAAACACCTTGGCGCTACTTTCCTCGTGCAGATAATACCAAACACACGCGGAATGCTAAAGGGTAAGAAGTCAAATATTTTTGGCGTTTATATTCCTCGTAAGTTTGACTTTCTGAAATAAAAATTGTCTGTCTTTACTTGTAATGCATTTTTCGAAACGACAGAATATATATCATTATGTTATAGGAAGAGATATTATAGAAATTTTATTAGGGAGATAGGCCCTGAACCATTAATATTAGGCTTATACAGATATGTTGTATTTGGAAATTTAAAACGTAAACATTCATAACAAGATAAATATTTTCACATCTACACGATACCATGTGTAAGCAACCGGAACGATGTAAGTTGCTATTTTATGAAATAACTAGCTGACACCCGGCATGCGTTGTTATGCTACTTAAATAAATAAATTGTTTCTCCCTTCGTGTCATTTTCCATTCGTCCCCGTTCCCCTTCCGCCTCCTCCTCCTCTTCCCCTCCCGCGTTACCTTTGCACCTTCCCCGCATCCCTCCCTCACCTCTCCCGCTCTCCATTTCTCGCGACCCCCCCCCTCACTTATGCATTCCACTTCCACCTTCTCCGTCTTTCCCTCTCCCTCGTCCTCCCTCCCGCGAAGCCCTTCCTTAATTCTCCATCCAACCTTCCCGAATACCTTCCCGCATGTCCTCCCGCATACCCTCCCCCAGCGTTTCTTCCCTGCCTCTTAACTCTATAAAACACACCCATTTTTCCAACAACTCCCCTGACCTATTTCAATTTTTAATGCAAAATTTCATAATGCCGGAGCTTACCAGTACATATTTATTTATTATTTAAACATATAGATATATTCACGGGCATGTTCATAACAATTCAAAAAAAAAATAATAGCAATCGGAATAAATTTTAATCGCAATCGTATGAACAATAGAGCAAATAATTTCATAACGCTAGAGCTCACTATCCTATAAACATCCCGGGAATGCGCACATCATATTCCCAAAATTTCATCGAAATAGAATGTACGGTATGGCCGCGCATAACATACGAACACACAAATAAATAATAAACAAACATCAGATTTTATGTATTAGATTATTTTGCTATACACCTCTTAATAACATCGTTATAAAGGCGAATAGTGTTATGCCAGTAATCCGAAAAGAATGTTATCTTTGAAATGGTAGCTAATGGTCTAATAAAATAACACTTATTTTGTAAAAGAACAGAGGCGACCATCATAACACTTTGGAAACATCAGAACTATTGAATATAACACCGCTGATAATGTGAGGCCCTTGAAAATTATTTGTAAGCATCTCTATTGAAATGTCAAATACTAAAATCAAACCATTATCAGGCTTTTGATTTTCCGGACGTTAGCAGTGCCTAAAATGCTTTTGAAAAACGTAAAAAATATACTTTTGGAATAACTCGATGAGTTAAACCTCAAATTGTAATATTTAATCATTGAAGATAATTATTAGCGACTCTCTAACGAAAATTTGAAAGGAAACCGAAAATATCTAAATTGCATTTAGTCCAGGAAGAATCTTGCCAATAAAAATATGCATTAAGAAAATTAAGATATTGTTGGTAGTTCTTAGTCGAAGTGTTAGGCGCTCCGCTGACGAGGCAACCGAAAACAAACTAAAACCAGCTGGTTTCTATGTATTGATTGGTCAAAAAGCTTGTTTAACCATAGACGAAGAACAATCAGCTGACAGCTGGCAACTAGCAACGGCCGGCCGAGGCAATCAGCAGTGCAAGTCGCGAGTCACTGCTTACGTTACCATTAACAACGGGTTTTTGAGTGATTGTGAAGTGTGCGGGCCATCACATTGTCATACAAAGACAGTTGACAGTTGAGAGTTTTCAGTTGCCTCAGTGGGCGGAGGCGCTAATACTTTTTTTCTCACGCATCTGCCCTGATAATGGACACTGTAACGTTGTCCGAAATGTTGGCTAAAGAAAGAGGTAGCGCAACACGGCATATCACCCCAAAAATAAATAAAAAAAATACTTTTGGTCGTGAAAATCTTAAATCATATCCGAAGAAAATCTTACTCATATTTTAATAATATTGTTAAATATGACCGAAGGGGGCGGTGTAGAATTATTTTAGAGGTTAGAGCATAGCCCCGGTAAGGCTTAAGTCTTGGGTTCAATTCAGAGACATTTGTATTATCGTGTATGCTCAACTTTACAAAGTAATAGTGTAAATAATTATTACATTCACTAGCCACGTTATTATTTCAAACGTACATCACTAACGATCAGCCTCACGACCACGAGCGGATAGCTAGTGGCATTACATTTCTACGTCGCGTCGGCCGGGTTCCGATTACACGGCATATCCCGCTCTCTTAAAATCTTATATTTCCGTAATTATATAAAATATTTAATGGTGTAGTGATTTGGTGGAATAAATTATTGTAAATTTCATATTATTTCATATACACACAAAATTAAACAACAAAAAGAATTGCCACGAGTAAAGTCTGCAGCAACCGAGAGATTATTGACGCGATCTCTCTCAGAAACTGGCTTCGGTATGCTTCGCAAAAAGAAAACCGTTGAAACACAAGCTCTAAACTTGACACCTGACACCGAGATGGTAAAGGGAAGGATGGGGAATAATAGGGGATGACGACTAGAAGGGAAGAGGGAGGGGTAGAACAAAGAATGCAGCCGTTGAGTCCCACACTCTCCCTTATGCTAAGGGATAAAACACTAAAGAATTATCTTAATATTAAGTTATTTAAATTATCTCGAGTTGTTTTTATTTAAAAAATAAGCGATGGGCAGAAATAATAGGAGTATCAACATAATCCTTTACATGTTAGTCTTTAAGTTTAGTTTTATAAAAAAATATCCGAAGAATATAAAAATGGTAATTTTCACGTAGTGAATTCACGAGTTAGAGATTGAAGCGTTTTACTTATTGTTAAAAGCCATAAGGTCGCATGTTACTATTTTTAAAAAGCCTTAAGGTCGCAAGTTATTATTGTTAAAGACCATAAGGTCGCAAGTTATTATTGTTAAAAAGCCATAAGGTTGCGAGTTATTATTGTTAAAAAGCCATAAAGTCGCGAGTTTTTTTTATTATTAAAAAGCTATAAGATCGCTAGTTATTATTGTTAAAAAGCCATAAGCCTGGTTGTGAGTGATGACAGCTTTGAATAAATAATGTTATTAGTAATTTTAATAATTATTTATATGTATTAGTTATTCGCTCTATATTATTGCTATGTTTAACGCAGCATCACGTTCATTAGTAAAAAGTACATATAGTTTTTATATTAGTGACCGACGAACCGGTGGATGCATTCTGTTAGCCATAGATTGATATGATAGTTTTTTTTTTGGTCTGTAAATAGAAGTATGATTGTAAAAATATATCATAAATTTGTACAGCGCCCTTGGGGTCATTTTTCACTAAAACGGTGCAATACAAATCATCCAAATATCGGTTGCGGAAATTTGGAATGCTGTAGAAGACAATAAATCCAAAAATGCGATAAACGCCAGAAATATTTGACTTCTTACCCATTTAACACTAAAGCTAAACTTTGGTTTTAAATTTGAAAGTAGCGCCAAAGTTGTTTTATAATTTTTTTATGAATAATTTTACAAGAATGAAAAAAAGTTAGTCAATGGAAATAGTCAAAAATAATCTTAGCCATAAAAGGGTATTTTTTAAAGTCATTTCTTATTTAACTTCCTATTTATGTAATGAACAAAACAAATTATTTAGTACTTTACGCGTATATTTTTTGTAACGTAATTAATAATTTTATTTTAATTCTAATAAATAGAGAAGCAGGAAAAGCTCCCATGTATCCATAGCATATTTTTTCATATTCAAAACGTAAACCGATTTGTAGTAAAGATAAATCCAAATACTAATTTGGCCTATAGCTTAATCTTAAATATGTCATTTTTCTCATTTTTTTTTCTGTGATCCTCAACATAAAGAGACAAGGATCTTGTGTTTGGTAAAAGAATTGATGCTCAATTATATGTAATCATGTAATTAACTAATATTTCAAATAATAACAATAAGATAAGTAAGAAAAACACATAAAGAAAGTTTTTAATATTAAAAAAATAATAATAGATATTAACTCTTACAGTAGTTTCGGGTAATTGTTCAATTTAAGTTGGAATTCATGATTATTTTTAGATTTAGCGAATAAGCGAATAAGCTAATTTTTAAATTAAAGGGATACCCGGCAGTGATTTTTCCATACAAACGTATTCCCTATATATCTCTCTGGATTTTAACCCTAGAGAAAATATTGTTTTTACATAAAATAGATATCAACTACTAGTGTGTCGGTACTTTTTGTTTTTTTTTTTGATAGGTTACATTTTATAGAAGTTATGACCTTCCAAAAATCAATCAAATTGACTGGTTTAAACGCCGTCAAAAGACGTTCAGTATACAAACTAGACAATGTTTTTTTAAAAAAGGCAAAACGTATAGACATAGAATAGTTTTTTCTTATATTGTTGGTAAAAAAAAAATTTAAATCAGTCCACTTTTGGAAGAGAAAAGTGGGGAATACAAAACCTCGATTTTAGTTAGGTATTAGTAGCCCGAGGTGCATTGTCCCTTTCGCTCAATATCCGCTGGAGTAAGAGCAACAGTGACAGCAAAAATTTTGTAAAATCTATTTTTCAAATTTCTCCACCACCCGGGTATCATCTTAAGCGTAAAAATAGAATGTTATTAGAAATTACAAAAAATGTTGTGTATTCTGAAGGGTCTATTCAACGATATTTTATAATAAAAAATATCATTATTATAGATCTACAAAATCGAGAGACATTATTTTTTTTTAAACTTTCTTTCAGCTCTCCTGAAAAATTAACATTTTGTCTTTACCGCGTTTCAATTTTCCGCGATCGAATTATTATTATTGTGTTGAGTACTTCATACAAGATACTACAAATATCCTATACAAAATGTTACCGCCACCTCACAAAATGTATTTGTCTCAACTCTATTTCTTTATATTATTGTAATTGTTTTGAGGTGGTCAAATATATTTTGAACATACTTTTTGTAGCATTTCCGTAGTCTCAGTAATAAAATATGTAGTTATTAAAATTTAAAATGCAAGAGAAAGTTTCACTGCACTTTACGTAAGGGATGATCATAAACATAATCCGGTTTAGGAAAAGATATGAAAATTTATTATTTGGGACTTTATCACTTTTGTCAATTTGATTCAGTCATTTCGTTCCAAATATAAACTTTCATGACATTTTACGATCATTCGTTAGAAAGGCCGTTTTATGTGATGAATTTTGAATTTGGAAGATTTTTACGACAGAATGTTAGATTAATTGTTATGTATTGGCATAATATTTTTTCGATAACTACCATAAATCCGTTTGACTGCAAATTGCAAATGTATCATATCTATGCATTTGTTCATTATTTCGTGGTACGATTCGAAACAACGCTACGACAGAAAATAAAATGAAATATGATAAAGGAACACCGTTCCAATTATATTCACTTTATTTGCACATAATCTTAATAACCGTCCGTGGTCGAGCGGTAAGACACTTGCCTCCCAATCGGAAGGTCGCGGGTTCGAACCCGGCTTGCGCAAATTAATTTTTTTTTTTATTAATTTGTGTTTTTTCACTATTAATTAATAAAAATAATATATACTATATTTGCAGCACGTTCCAGAGTGGAAGATACTCTCAGTATCGCCCTGGTGTAAGACCACCATTCAGAATTGAAACGTTACTTAATAATGGCTTTAGCCGTGTTTAGTGACTATATCTGAATAGCCAGGTACTTCCCCACCTTCATCTTTCCCATCTCGTTCCTTTCCCAACTTGCCTTCAGCCTCACAACATACCCCAATTGGGGATGCCATAGTCTCACTGGCTCCAGACGGGATCAGTTGGGACTCTTGTGAGGTATTCTCTATAAAAAAATAAAATAAATGAATCTTTCTTTTATTTTTAATGTTTTTTTTTCTACAAAAACATAAAAATTAGTATGCGTTGGACAGTTGGGAACGGGTTTCGAAGCTATGCGTTACTCGGCTGAGTGACCAGTGACGAGATACGGTAGATTTTTTTGTTGTTGTTTGATTTTGAGAAAAAAAAATGAAAAAAAAAAGTCATTGTAAAAGTCACCGGAGACCAAAATTTCGTTCACATTTTTTACTCCAAATAAGCTCAGGAATGGCTGGTTAAAATCCCTTAGGTACGTCCTGTTACACCCTGCATAATGGTAAGCTCTGGCGTTACGAAATTATTTTCTATATCATTCATCCGATTTTATGAAACAAAGATTTTTAAATATACAGAAGAGCTCCGGCGTTATGAAATTTTCATAAAAAATTTTTACTAGCGAGTTGTTTGAAAAATGTGTGTATTTCATATGGTAAGAAGGAGGGAGGAGGAAGGTAATCCGTGTGGGGGGGAAGAATGAAGGAGGGGATTTGTGGGAGGGGGGCGAGGATTAGTGGAAAGCAGAGAAGGTGGAAGGAGAATGCGTGAGGGAAATGTGGGGCAAAGAGGGGTTGGCAAGATGGGGGGATTCGGGGACGCAAGACGGGGAAGATGGCAGGGAAACTCGGGAGGAAAAGGAGACGCAGGAGGGGAACAGGGGCGGGATCCGGGACGCGTGGAAAAATACAATATTTATGTGGCATTGCAATACATGCCGGCTACTCGCTAGTATAATATAAAACAAATAATAAACACACAATAACTATATTTTCTGAGATTTTTCACTCTCTTTTGAATTCTGGAGTAACAATTTGTATTTTCTCAAGTAGTATTTATGCCAGATTTCTCGGTAAGAAATTTACCAATTATTGACAAGTATATATTCCTTCCAACTATTCGCACCGAAATAATAGTAAATAGTTAGAGAGCTGTTTAATTAATTCTAGACAGAGAAATAAACAAATGTTAGGATAGAGCATACTTCTTGCACGTTATTGCAATGACGATTAACAAGTAAATAACCCACAGAAACAATAATAACTAGTATTATTGAAGACGTCGACTTCGCCCACTGTGTCTACACTGTCTACTACTAACAGATTGAAGGTAGGTACAGTGGGCGCCTGTCTATTATAACACGAATGCTAAATTTAATACCATTAAAGCGATTGCGCATTTTGCATTTCTCGGATCTTTAAATTATTCACTTTCCGGGTAATAAAAATATTTACCTTACGATTTTTTCACCCTTGTTATAAATACGCTCACAATCATAATAGAGAATAGTAACAAAGCGTGCTGAGTGTCGCCGAAGTACGACCAAACTGCGCGGACTATCAAAACGTTGGAGCCAATAAAAGTTATGAATTCGATGGGTAGGTAAAAAGAAGAAGGCAAGGTGTGAAGATACGATTTAGGTAATATGGATGAAGGATATTGGCGACACGCATTGAACGCGCAGTTTCTTGCCAACAGTTCATGGCAAATCTCTCTTGTATTATGTGTGCTCCTAATTCTTTCTCAATAAATCTAGAAAGGGTTGTGATTAAGGTTCTGTCTGCGCTTTGAGGTGATTTTTCACCGAAACGACGATCTAAAAATTATATATGTGTATTAATATTCCTGCTGGGCAAACTCATGGTAAAGATACTTGTAAATTCAACAATAAATTCAACACAAATTATTCCATTTTCTCACCAATACCTAGAATTCATAGCCTGCGAATAAACACTGCGAACTTTTAGAAATATTTAGTGTTGACAATTTTTTCAAGAGTCAAAAGGCAAGTAATTTCGATTCTATCTGCTAATAATTAAGTTTTATTACTTCAAATTTATTAATACATCTTCTCTCAATCTAAGCTTTACGACTAAATTATAAATAAATTATATTTATATTTTTAATTTCTTTATTTGCTTTTTGCACACCGTTATTTACTAACTAGTTTTTATACATTACACTTTGTTTTATTTCAGATCTTATTATTGATTATACATGTATATATATGTTAAATTGTATTCTTTTTTTATTTACATGTATATATATATGTTAAATTGTATCCATTTTTAAAATGTTTTTTTATATATATTATGACATAACTATTACATTTATATATTTTTTAAATCTCTGCTATAATGTTCTATACCTTACGAGCAAACTACACTTCAATTATTCTGTTTTAATGGTTTATTAAACACACAATTAATATTGCACACCCACTTACTTTTTTTATGTTATATGTACTTTCTTCTACTTACTATTTCAGGTTTATATTGTATCATATATTATAAATTACTGTAATTCAATTTGTAATAATTTCATGTAAAGCCCACCAGGGCGTAAATTAAAAATAAATAATATGAAAAAATATTTTTAATCTTAACGTAAACGATTTCCCGGTGTGGGTTTGTTTTTTAATCAAATCTACATTTTTATTCAGAGATTATTAAAACTTTGCACGCTTAAGTTTCAAAACAGATGAAAGGTCACTGTCTACAGTGTCTACACGAGATTTTAAAAAAACCACCCCTTCCCTTTTTCCCAACTTTGTTTGACAAAAATTCCCAACACAACTTTGAAATTTTTTGACGAAATTCTGCGTAGAGCCCATTGAACGCTGGGGACCTCAGCTAGTTGCAATATATTTTCCATGAATCATAATAAAAATACACATATATCAGAATTTGTTAGGAGCTTTATTCTGCGAAATTACTGAGTAAATTAAGTACTTACCTACTGTGAAAATAAAAAAAAGAGTTGTGCCTTTATTATAACTGAGGATTTATAAGGACACGTCTTCTCTTCGGGTTTAGTTTCCTTTAAAACCTATACCACAGTAATAGGTAACAAGATCCTCCTTAAATGTTACTTAACTCAGATGTTGAGAGATTTTTGTTCTATTTTTAAATGGTCGTGTTTTATAAAATGTTTTCACAACAGTCGCTTTAGCTTATATATTTTTTTTTAATATTAAAGCGCTTCCTCTATCATTGGTATTAATAGCACCTAATGAAGTCCATTAAAAACATTTTTCCACTAAAAATACTCAGTTCCATATATTTTGCATTTTTTCAATCCATTGCCACATATGGAATACTAGCTTGGGGAAGTACTACGACCCAATTCAACAAATTCAAAAAACTATAATTTAACTCATTCTGAAAGTACCATTCTACACAGATTCAAGCAAAATTTTTAAAACGTTAGACTTCATGTCAATAAGACAACTCTATGCCAAATATACACTACTACACCTCCTCCAACACAAACTCCATATTCCAATTCAACCAAAAACCTCAATAAAAACCAGGTCCTCAACAAATAAAACACTGAACATACCGATAACACACACCACTCATGGACAAAGAGACTTTCAATATTATGCAACCAAACTTTTTTAATTATATGCCCATTACTCTGAAGCAACTAATAACTACAAATACGTCTACAAACATTCACAAAAAACTTATCTCAGCCTGGATCAGAAATCAAGATTTTCATTTCATTAAAAACATAATAACTCCAAACCAAACATTAACAAATATGTCTACAAACATTCACAAAAAACTTATCTCAGCCTGGATCAAAAATCAAGATTTTCAATTCATTCAAAACATAATAACTCCAAACCAAACATTAACAAATTATAAAAAAATGTCAAATAACTAAACACATTTTTCAAGAATATACCAACTATACATACACTTAAAAATATATATATGTATAAATATATATTTTTTTATAAATAATCAGTTTAAAATAACCACTAATTTAAAAAATAAATAAAGAAGAAACTTTCTACTACAACACATAAATACTTGTCACACTTAAACATAATTACATAAACACCTCAGCACAGGTTCTCCTAGTGAGGTGTTCACGAAGCATACAACATTACCCAACCACAGTTTCACATTCACAAACCTACCTTACACACAACATAATAAAAAGTTCATAAATTATATTATTATGTATAAATATATAAAATATAAATATATAATATATAAAAGATCAAAATCAAATTGATGATTTATGTAGAAAATGTATGGCTTTTCCGGAAACTATAGAACACATTATATCAGGATGTTCTATCACAATCAAGTTTTAAAAATAATTCACCAAAGTTTGGTAATTAAACATAACTTGATTGACTGTCATAATATAATACCATATTATGAATACGAACCAAATTCATTTCTAGAAAATAATTTCTTTAAATTTAAAATTTAAAAATAACTTATATTATTGATGTAGCTATTCCGAATTCCTGTAATATTCAAAAATCTGTTTCTGAAAAAATAAGAAAGTATACAAATTTATGAAATGAAATTAAAAGAATTTGGCATTCTCAGACTATAAAAATATTACCTTTTGTTATTTCGGCTACTGGCATTATACCTAGCTCTCTTATTAAAAATTTAGGCATATTAGATTTGTCAAAGAATTTGTATATAAAAATGCAAAAATCAGTCATTTTAAATACATGTAGAATTACGAAAGATTTTTTAAATATTTATATTGAGGGATCAGTAGGATTTATCGGTCAAATTAGGAATTCCACAGAGCCGAACCCTCTGATATGAAAATATCTGGAGACGGTGAATTATATTCCCATTTAATAGTTTGGTAGGTTAACGTGTTGTTCTTGTATTGTTTTGTATTAATTATACTTATATAATACACTTGCATAACGTGGATTTACTAGATGATCATTTATATGGAAAAGTGTATGAAAGGGTTTCTGAAAAAAAAAGTGTATGAAAGCGTTCCTGTAAATCTGGTGAATAAAAATAAAAACTATGTGAACACTGTAATCTTAATATATAAAACAAAGTCGGGTTAGTTACACCATTTATAACTCAAGAACGGCTGGACCAATTTTTATGATCTTTGATATGTTGGATTTGTCTCCGTCCCGATTAACAGAATAACTATTAAAACATCGGAAAAAATCACGGGAAAAATAATTATAAAGAAAATAAATATTTTCATATATTTTGTATGGAACGGCTTTTCAAGTAATGCGCGTTGATCGACGTAATTTGAATCAATTCGAACAGCTAATAAATTAAACACAACATTTATTGATTTTGAGGCGGTACGAAGTTTGCCGGGTCAGCTAGTATTATATAGTTGGGGAAGATTGGCACCATTCGTACACGGGGAACCTTCATACAGTGACTATTACAGCTTGTTAGAACATCGTATTTATTATGGCTATCTATGCGTGTGTGGGTAGGCCGCGGGCGACCGCTAGTTGTCCCCGAAGTTAGCGCCAGTGCGGCCGCTGCGACCAACATGGGAGGACGTAATGTGTTTTCGCATACACAAAGTAAATATCTTGTCGATTTCATTGGATGTTTAGTGCTTTAGTGAGGCGTCATATTCTAACGGATTATTGCTCAATGGTAAGTAACTACAATCAATATAATAATTATGTATCTATTTTGTGGATTTTGCTGCATGATTTTCTGCATGAGAAAAATCTGTTATTTTTGACCTTTGGGGCACGTTCGTACGCCTTCTCCAGGGGCACATTCGTACGCGCCTGAATGTACCCCTATTAACGAATTTCTTTTTATTTCAGAAAATTTGCAAAAATGGTCCGGAATTATAAGAAGAAAGAGACTGGGTGCACAATAATAAATGAAGAAAATATGTCTGCGGCAATAAAAAGATGTTTTGGAAAGAAAATTATCTTACAAAAAGGCAGCGGATAAACATAATATTAAGGCTTCAACTTTGGAGAGTCGGGTAAAGAAGATAAATGATAAATCTGATGATGATGGCACGTATCAGTCTAAATACACAAGTTACCAAGTATTTTCTACTGAAGAAGAGTCACAATTGAACGACTATATTGAAAGATCCAGGACCTATTACACCAGCAATGATTAGTAGGCCTTATCCTACAGCTGAGAAAAATATTAAAACGGTAAAGGTAAGGCAACCAGGAAAGTCCAGAATTTACACCGATACGCCGGAAAAAATAGGCTGGAAGATTTGGAAGCAATTAAAGAAACTAGAGAAACAGGAAAGAAAATCGAAAGCGAGAGAGGTGAAACGCACTTTAAAAATTGCCGGACATTCTAAGCCAAAAAAATCAAAGTAATTCGGAATATGAAAATTCTGAGGTTTGTTTACAGGAAAGTTCGACATCGATAGTAGATTATTCTGGTGATAATGAAGATGAAGATTTTGATGCTACCTCACGGTAGTCGGAAAAAAATTAACGACCTGTTTTGTTTTAGTCAAATTTGCAAAAAAGAAGTTGTCTATTACGCAGCAAAAGATATAAGCTATTATTCCAGAACAGTATTTAAGGTCTCGTATTTAAGAAAGGAACCAGGACTATCCTGGGCATTCATGTTTCCCAATATTGAAGACGAAGATAGCGTGGGCATTTCTGACGTCGCAATGATTCTTCATAACCCAAAATCTCCAGGAACCTCTACGGCCAGGATCTTTAACTTATACACATTTCCTATAGATATGTCACAATTGAATGTTCAATAATTAATTATAAAGATTTGGTTTATGTTTTATTTATGTCAATTTGCACCAGACAACTATTTTATTAATGTGCCCAATAACTAAAAGATTGATCTCTTCTTGTCTGATTATTAATTAGTGTAGGTAGTTTACACCGTGTTGTGTTTTTTCTCCTAATCGTTTTTTTTCTGAGTAATGTATATTTTTTGTTGACAAAAGGTTTTGTCGTTTAGTTTATTAAATCGTTGGTATGTTTAAGGCCAATAAATAGGATTTTTATAATTATTTTGCTGTTTTCTTAAGCTACCCCACACTGTCTGAATGTTCCCCTACCCATGTATGAATGTAACCCATTAGTGGGGTAGATTCGGACAATTGTCAGATTTTTCTAAAACTCAATCCATTAATTTATTTTAAAAGTTATTGACTTCGAACTTTTTGAATAAGTAGCGGAATGTTTCTGAATGTTATAATAATTGATTGAGCAATCTAACTTTTACCATCAATTTTTGAAAAATCAAAGTCTGAAAAGTGTACGAATGGTGCCAATCTTCCCCTAATAATAAAATTAAAAAATATATAGGTATATATCTCTCTTTCAATCCATCTTCAAAATTTTCTTCTATTTTTGAACGTTTATCACGGAGCCTTAAATGTGGTTGTTTTTTCAGGTACACAACCCGCCCCTGGGGAATGCCAGTGTCAGCCTGCTAGCAAGCTGTTCTGCACCGACATGGGCCTGACCAAGGTGCCACGAGCAGTGGGAGCCGTCAACATTCAGCTGGCCAACAATTCCATCAAACTCACTACTGACTCCTTCAAAGGTGCTGAGACTGCTCAACTCATGTAAGAAACCCTTCTTTCAGACTAACTAACTAAACTAACTAAACATCACGCCGTTTCCCCGCAGGGGTAGGCAGAGAGGACGGACCGCCAAACAACTCTGTCTTGGCATACACTCCTCGCCTCATTCACATTCATACATCTTATCATACATGCTCTTCTATTATTCTGACTCTTGACATGGCCCGACTCAAGTATCTGATTCATTTGATCGTGCCATGTTTTCCTCGGGCGTCCTCGACTTCTTTTACCATTCACATTAGCATCATATATTCTCTTGACACTCCTTTCTTCATTCATTCGCTCTACATGTCCAAACCATCTAAGCGTCCCTTTTTTAATCTTACTTACTGACGCTCACATCGGCCTTGCATTCTTTTCGGATATCCACATTCCTCACACGATCATACATGTTTTTACCACACATACGCCTCAGGGATCTCATTTCTACAGCATTCAGTCAACTTTCATCCTTTCTCTGCCAGTTCCATGCTTCACTGCCATACATCAGGGTAGGTACCAGCACTCCATTGTGAACTGCTAGCTTAGCTTCTTTGGACAGCTTTTTGTTGGCGCCAACTGCATTCAGTCCACCATTAATGGAGTTACCTGCATTTACCCTTCTTTCAATATCCCCATCAGCCTTCCCATCTCTCGTAAACATACTTCCCAAATACACAAACTCATCAACTTGCTCTAAGTATTCATCATTCACAACTATATTGCACACTGTTTTCGTACTCTCTCTCTTTCAAACACCATTACTTTAGACTTACTTACATTCATCATCAACTCATTCTTCATTCATACTTCGTTCATCCTAGATACAGTCTAGATATTTTTTATTGTAATATAAAGAATAGGGTTTCATTTATACATATCATCTTAACTCTTGGCACAACCCCTGGTGGGTCTTGGCCTCCTCAAGAGTCTTTCTCCACTTATCTCGGTTTTGTGCCAGCTCTCTCCAGTTTAGAACCTCCAAGGTAGATATGGCTTTGAGAACGTAGTCTTGGCCTTCGGATATGGCCAAGATTCGGATACGGATGTTCGGTCATTCTCTCCATTTACACAAATATATTTTACAAAACATTATACATATTTAAAGTCATCATTGGTTATGTACACCTAAAGCGGTGTCTCCTCCGACGAAAATGTTTACTAACTTTGTGGATAGTTAAGTCGGGGCCACAATGTTTTTACTTTCCGTGGCCCATGGAAAACAACAAACGTTGTGGCCCTGCCCCATGTTTGTGGTAATGTTTGAGGTATTGTTTGTGAAATTGGTCGCAAGAGACCGGCCTTTAAAAGAAAAGAGGAGCTCTTGTCCCTGATAAGGAAGCCACAATTCTTACTTAGGTTGTACGGGTATGTTATAATATGTTTTGGAATTTTTCTTTAAATTTAATTTTCTTTATTTGTTTTGATTGGTTGATAAAATACAGCGCAATTCAGAGGGGTATTGTAGTTTTTTTATGACTTGGTAAATATATGTAGGGGGAGTACGGATATTATCGGACGCATAGTGTTGTTCATTTGTATTTTGTTGTTATTGCTTCAATTTAAACGATTTATGAATTAATCATTAGTGGAAAGAATAGATCTACACGGTATACTAATTTTAAAAATCAATAACTATCACTGTTTCCTAAAATATAGATTTTAAATTTACGAAATTTTTGTTTATTATTGGAATTCGACGGGTGGTATCAGACAAATTAGCTCCTTGGTTTAACGCCGTACTTTCTGTTGTTTTATAATAAAACGGTTACCAATGACTAAATATAAAAGATTTAAAATATATCAAGACAACAACTTTATTTTAAAAAATACAAGCAAGAGAAATGAAAAACGTCAACAAAGTATTTGAAAGAATTATCTAATATCGGACATCAAATGTGGTATCGGACACGAAAGGGACAAAAAATATTAATGTTTTTTAATTTAAAAAAGTGATAAAGGCGTGTTCAAACTTTTCATAACACGTTATGATATACTGAAGTTTTCTTTTATGTGACGGAATCTCCACAAAAATACTGCTCTACCACGGCTTTACGTAACACTGTGCCCCCCCCCCCCCCCCCCCCCCTTTCCACAATACCGATATAAGCTAAGAAGGCGTGTACACAAATATGCGATTGAGACCCCGGTGTACTGGACGGACCTACTGTCGAATTTGCCCTAACAAATAATGTGATAATTTTAACGACGTACGTAAAGAAAGCGTGTACGCAAATATACGACACGCGACCCGGCGTAATAGACATTTCTATTACTATGGTCTATGGTCGAATTCGCCGTAGCAGGCAAGGGAATTTGATCTTTCCGCGGAGTTTATTTTAAGTAATTCCGATGAATAATGTATTACTAAAATCTCAGATGCTTCTAAATGAATCCCTTCGAAAGTTATTAATTCATCGTCTACAAAAATAAAATCTGGTGCTTACTGCTAAATTTATAATTTTAAAAAAACGGGTTATAAAATTTTCAAACCGTTTTATGTAAAATATTTTAATGGTAAAGTACTGTTTTTTATGAATCTTAAATATAAATAACTTACATCCGTAGGTAAAGGTTTGAAAAAAAAAAGTTATTATAGTTACGAATTAGTCGGAATTAATAAAAATGTGAGCCTTGAGCAAATTCCCATTATTAGAGTACTGTGCAGCCTTAACTTAGTATTCGTGCTTCCGAGCACTGACGACAAGTTACTAACATTATCGATAGAACCTTTATCGATCTATCGTGCAAGATGCCCTGAACCCGGTGACAACTGTCTTATGCTGCGTATAAACTGGAGAAAAACCGCTAGCCGAAGATGCCCTGAACCCGGTGACAGCTGTCTTATGCTGCGTATAAACTAGAGAAAAAACCGCTAGCCGAAGATGCCCTGAACCGGGCGGCAGCTGTCTTATGCTGCGTATAAACTGGAGAAAAAACTGCTAGCCGAAGATGCCCTGAACCCGGCGGCAGCTGTCTTATGCTGCGTATAAACTGGAAAAAAACCGCTAGCCTAAGATGCCCTGAACCCGGTGGCAGCTGTCTTATGCTGCGTTTAAACTGGAGAAAGAAAACCGCTAGCCGAAGATCCCCTGAACCCGGTGGCAGCTGTCTTATGCTGCGTATAAACCGAAGAAAAAAAACCGTTACTCAAAGATGGCCTGAACCCGGTGGCAGCTGTCTTATGCTGCGTTTAAACCGGAGAAAAAACCGCTAGCCGAAGATGCCCTCAACCTGGTGACAGCTGTCTTATGCTGCGTGTAAACTGGAGAAAAAACCGCTAGCCGAAGATGCCCTGAACCCGGTGACAGCTGTCTTATGCATCGTATAAACTGGAGAAAAAACCGCTAGCCGAAGATGCCCTGAACCCGGTGACAGCTGTCTTATGCATCGTATAAACTGGAGAAAAAAACCGCTAGCCGAAGATGCCCTGAACCCGGTAGCAGCTGTCTTATGCTGCGTATAAACCGGAGAAAAAAACCGCTAGCCGAAGATGCCCTGAACCCGGTGGCAGCTGTCTTATGCTGCGTATAAACCGGAGAAAAAAACCGCTAGCCGAAGATGCCCTGAACCCGGTGGCAGCTGTCTTATGCTGCGTATAAACTGGAGAAAAAACCGCTAGCCGAAGATGCCCTTAACCTGGTGACAGCTGTCTTATGCTGCGTATAAACTGGAGAAAAAAACCGCTAACCGAAGATGCCCTGAACCAGATGACAGCTGTCTTATGTTGCGTATAAACCGCTAGCCGAAGATGCCCTGAACCCGGCGGCAGCTGTCTTATGCTGCGTATAAACTGGAGAAAAAACCGCTAGCCGAAGATGCCCTGAACCGGTGGCAGCTGTCTTATGCTGCGTATAAACTGGAGAAAAAACCGCTAGCCGAAGATGCCCTGAACCGGGCGGCAGCTGTCTTATGCTGCGTATAAACTGGAAAAAAAACTGCTAGCCGAAGATGCCCTGAACCCGGTGGCAGCTGTCTTATGCTGCGTTTAAACTGGAGAAAGAAAACCGCTAGCCGAAGATCCCCTGAACCCGGTGGCAGCTGTCTTATGCTGCGTATAAACCGAAGAAAAAAAACCGTTAATCAAAGATGGCCTGAACCCGGTGGCAGCTGTCTTATGCTGCGTTCAAACTGGAGAAAAAACCGCTAGCCGAAGATGCCCTCAACCTGGTGACAGCTGTCTTATGCTGCGTATAAACTGGAGAAAAAAACCGCTAGCCGAAGATGCCCTGAACCAGATGACAACTGTCTTATGTTGCGTATAAACCGCTAGCCGAAGATGCCCTGAACCCGGCGGCAGCTGTCTTATGCTGCGTATAAACTGGAGAAAAAACCGCTAGCCGAAGATGCCCTCAACCTGGTGACAGCTGTCTTATGCTGCGTATAAACTGGAGAAAAAACCGCTAGCTGAAGCACGACTTATCAAGCGAAGAGCAGGCGAAATACCCTTTAGTTTTAATAGAATTTCATAAAACACCAACTATTCATTACTAAACGACAATTTCTTTGTAATCTCAAAGATTTCAGAATCCTGATTTGGCTGATTGATTAAGAGGTGCGGTCTGTTAAATAAAAATGCGGCCATGGAATTAACGAGAATTCAAGCTTTGTCAATGTCATTACTTATCAGTTTATCAGCTTAACAATGTTAAAGTTTTTCATTCGATAGCTTGGCCACGCTATTGTGGCCACGCTACCACCGTTGGTTTTCTTTTGAAATCTCTATTTATAGAATCATTTGAATTAAGTTCGTGTTTTACATAATTTTAGGTCATAAAACCCGACATTTACACACTAGCGTAAATTACTGAGTGGAGTGGAAAATGTAATTTAACCATTAAAGTTTTAGGAATTTCGAAACTATAAAGCTGTTTCACATAGTAAATAAACATCGATTGATTATTTTCATTATATGTATAGATCGAACGTGTAAAATGAAAAGCATACCACTCAGCACGGCTTATAATAATAATAATAATTGGATAATTTGTATAGCGCCGTTTTTGTGAGAAATCACCTCAAGGGCGCTGTAATATATTTATATATCATAAGTTTATTATATAATTATATCATAAGTTTAACCACTCAAGCGCTTTTTGCCACATTATGGCACTATTTCCAAAACCTCGGATTGCTTTGTTGCCAAAATGTGGCAAATTTTCAAAAAAAAAAAATTATTAAAACGACTTTATAATACATTCTACATTCAAAATATAACAAAATAAATATTCTCTAGTATCTTTAAAATGTTTTAAGGTTAAAGATTTAATTATATTTTTTTTATAAATCCTACAGATATGTGATAATAAACAAAAGATAGGGAAATTCATTGGCTACGTAGAACTATAATCAGTTTGTATGTCTCCATATTCAAATTCGGAGGTATGATTTTTTTAATGTGGGCAAAAAAATTGCCTTTAGCAATCTGAGAAAAAATATTTTAAGTGCTCTTATTGGTTAACATAGTAAAATAAAATAAAATGTTTCTTTTCATTTAAAAAAAAACACTTTTTACCAAATATTATAGAAGAAAGGGTATAGAAAGGGTCACGAAACCGTGCGCACATTCAAACCGTCGCGTCGCGTTGTGATAGTCTGTGCAGTATGGTCGTAGTCATTCTTTGGTCAATGTCGTAGGTCGATGATAATCAGAACGCTTCCAAATTATCTCCATTTATTTCTATTATCGATGCTCTGTCCAAAACTACAGCTATTTTGTTCGTTTTCGATATATTAGATGTTCTCAGTATCTTGACGACCGTCCGTGGTCGAGTGGTAAGACACTTGACTCCCATTCGGAAGGTCGCGGGTTCGAACCCGGCGTGCGCAAATAAATTTTATTTGATTAATTTTGTGTTATTTCACAATTAATTATGTATATATAATAATATATGTTATATGTTATATTGGTACCTTACAGCGGTGATAATTTATTATAAATAAACAATACATAACACAACATGTATGACGTACAAAGTAATACGCTAATTTCACTATACCGTAACCAAATTAGCATTAAATGAGGTATTATATATATATATATATGTATATTCATAGTATCTATTTATATTTCTACTTATATTTATAGTTATTGTCTTTATATTTTAGCAGGATTAGTTCAAGCCATTAGCGCGGTGTATATTGATATTGTCGTATGATTTGAAAACATGTTTTAAATCAGTGAAAATAATCATGATTGCACATAATTTATTACACATCGTAGTTACAACGCTTAGGAAAAAAAATCATATATATTATTGCATACATAAATTATATCTAATATTGTAAATTTTAATGTACTATGTATTATAAGCTCACACTTCTAAACCCGTAACCTAAAATAACTTCATATTTTTATGCTGTAAAATGTTTATAATTCCTACATCTTGTTATCACGTACCTGGTTTATACTTTTCAATACAGAGTTTTACAAGTTTATACAATTGGTTTCAGAGAAAAATAATTTTTTTTTTTGTTTTTTATGGTTTTCAGTTTTTTTGTTATGTAATTATGTACATTTCTTAAGGACTAATAATATGAACTAAAACCTGTCAATTTGTCTGTCCTAGAACGGGAAACTTTCCTAGTTGGACAGGCAAAGCTTTCTTATATGTAAAATGTACTTTTCTTGTATCCTTCTATAATAAATAAATAAATAAAATAAATTTTCGGCACGTTCCAGAGTGGAAGATACTCTCGGTATCACCCTGGTGTAAGACCACCATTCAGAATTGAAACGTTGCTTAACAATGGCTTTAGCCGTATTTAGTGACTAGATCTGAATAGCCAGGTACTTTCCCACCTTCCTCTTCCCCATCTCCTTCCCTTCCACACTTACCTTCAGCCTCACAACATACTCCAATAGGGGATGCCATAGTCTCACTGGCTCCAGAAGGGAGTGGTTGGGACTCTTGTGAGGTTTCTCTATAAATAAAAAAAAATTGGTTTGCCTCCTAAGCTTCGCGAGCAATAATTCATTATTTTTCAAATGAATCAAAGAAACCAAAAAGTCGAGCGAATGCTCACTTGGAATTTAAATAATATCTAAATGGACCTAAATCACATTTCTAATAACTCATTAACTTCTCTTGCTGAACCTCCAACGTATTAAAAATGGAAATTATTAATTTTAGGGAAAAGGAAAAACCGTCTTACAAATTCACAGAAAAAATAATTCGGAAAAATCTGAGCAAAAATATGCAAAAACGACAAATTCCACAAATTCTTTTCCCAATTTTCTGTCATCTGCGGTTAATATAGAGGCCTATATTCTACCCTTATGTTGGTAAAATATTTTGTGCGATATGGTATGAAATATAACAATGAAAGATACATATAAATTATCTGATACAATGTCTAGATTGGGTATAGGGTGGTATTGTTTAATCAGCTGGTGGTTCTCATCGAGTTTATGTTAGGTATGCTTATACCTTAAACCCAATGGCCTAATAAAATAGAAAAATTTTTGTCCTTTATTTGAGTTTTTGATTGAAAAATATTTGAGGATAATGTTATTAGTTTGAAATTGAAATATAAGATCGATAACTCGGTAGCTCAATTGGTAGTGTTGGTAACGGGAATACTAGAGGATCTATGTTCGAGTCCCAGTTGCGAGAGGTGGTAATATTATTTACAATGACTAAATGAGCCCTTGCCCCGAATAATGTTGTATCCAACAATATTCTTAATAATAATAATAATAATTGTAGAGCGTCGTTTTTGTGAGAAATAACCTCAAGGCGCTGTACATTTTAAAATGACTTCTTAGGCTCTACCTAGAACTATTATTTACAAATAGATACAGAGAACATACTTACCTGGCAGGTCACTTCCGATAAATACACTTTAATTAGAATGTTTATGCTTGGAGGAGATACGACTTTGCACGCGGAGGACACTATATTAAAACACTGGACATTGCATAACTTTACATTTGCTACACCATCATTTTTCAAATTACATTAAATGAAAAATACGAAACCGGTTATGTTTGATAACATTTTATATTTAAAATACAATAAGCATACAATTCTTAAGACTATTAAAGGAAAAGTCGTGAAAAAGGGCTATTAAATTAGAATTCATTACAAGAATTAGTGCTGAATTCGTGGAAAAATGTTGTATGGGAAAATTTCACGTACGACATTATTCCACAAAATGTTTTTTTTACAATTCTGACCCTCAAGAAAGCACCATTCTCTTCTAACATCAATTTAAATATGTCATTGATGCATTTGAGCTTAAAAAGCAAAAAAAACTATATGAATAAATTAAACTATTTACAATCGAGATTTTGTCTTGAGACAATACAACATTATTCCACAAAACTGTTTCAATTGCTAAAAACCAGCCTTAACAATATTTTTCAGGACGAATTCTACTTTTATGCATTCTTCAGTTGAAGTGTATCTAGTTGAAGCCATATTACGTTCGTTTTCTTCATTTATTCCGTGATTTAAACCAATCTCCGTGATTTCGAAAAACGGCCTTATACAAAGTTCTTCCACAAACCGACATTTAAAATGCTGCCACAAGCGTAAAAAATATTTCATTACCGTAATGCCTATCTTAGAAAATGCGTAATAATATGCCCAACATTATTCCATTAATAACTTAACATTGATAGTTTTGTTGGATACAAAATTATTCCGGGCAAAGGCTCAAATATTACAATGAAGTTCAAACTTCGGTAAGTTATTCCTGATAATTGTACAAATATTATTTAATAGTGACAAGTATGATTTTGAGCTGGATATTTGTATCAATTAATATAATAGTTGAATTTTTGAAATATATTTTCTTAAACGTTTCAAACGTGAGTTTATTTTAGTTTTGCCATCAGATAACATGTAATTCCTATTCAGAACCTAACTGGAGTTATAATGGAAACAATGGCTTCGTGTTTTATATGTAGTCTAGTCTGAGATGACGAAATTTGCATGTTGCTTGATCACTTAAAGAGCATTAACAGCATTCACCCATCATCCTCAACGATGACAAAGGCCTTAAAGCTCCATAGTAAGCGTTCAAAAAGAAGAAGAAGATGCTTTGGAAGGGAGATACGTAAATACAAATGTTAAACGATTATAATTTAAAGCGATTGACCAGCCGCTGAGAATAAAAGTTTAAAAATGCTTGCAACTGTACAGGGAGGTTCCAATGAGATAGATCGATTATTCCCCTATCAAATTTTTTAAATTAAAATTTTTATATCGATTTATTTCATTTAAAACTTGCTTTAATATATACCTACATTCAAGTAAGCAATAAAAATGCTTGTAAGTATTTTTGATCATAAGTATTTATTATTTCTCAATAATGTCGAAACAAAATAAGTGTGTAAAAAAAATTCAAATGTTTAAGTTTGTACGTTGTTTGACCTTAAATAAATAGAAAGACGGAGGTATTTTTGTCACAAAACACGTTCTCGGGTTAATTTTTTCATGATTTTAATTGAATAAAAATTTAAATTTTGAAAGCTGTGTTGACAAGATTATGTATTGATTTATTTTGTTGTATGATTATATTATTTGAAATTTGTGTTGTTTAATAGAATTTATCGTTTGAAAATTGAACAAATCTGCCCAACGGTATAACCTTAGTATATTAAAAATACACTTAGTTTTTCAAAATTTTAAAACTGCGTGTACCAGATAAAATAAGAATCTTTCAAAATCAATTAATGTTTTTTTGTAAAAAAGAGTCAATACGTCTGGAATTTGATTTAAAAGGGACCAACTTCCGGTATTCTCTGGTCCCTCTTAAGCTAAAATTGTGAAAATATTTCAATAAACACGATTCGTTTAAAATAGAGCAAAAATCTCTTGCTAAATGTCTAAAGTAGCATTTTAAGATGCTTTTGATTTTTTCATACCTACAAGATGATAAATAACAGAACAAAACGTGATTTAAAAAAAAATCGGAGCCTAATTTGCGATTTTTTTTTCTATCGAGGGAATTTCAGGGCAGATGTATATATATGTTCAAAAATAACACACATTTTTTAAGAACTAAAAAACATAAAGTGTCCAGGGAAAATATGTTATAAGTCGGAAGAAATTCGGCTTGCCGGGCGAAGAAAAATTATTTCCCGCGGGACGTTATGCGTGTAATGTAATAAAAATTCAAAAATAGATTCTTATATACTCATCATTTTGCGATTTTAAAAGCTCCCAACAACTTTTCCAAGCCAGTTTTCACTTATTAGAAAATAATATTGGCATGGCATATCTAATTATTATATATAATTACGAATACAACTTTTAATTTTTCTACTTTACCACTATCATGTAACTCGTTAACTTTTTGGCGAATAAGTAAGTTTTTGCAATCCTATTAAATTTAACAGTATTTAAATAAATTTAACAGTATTTAAATAAATTTAACAGTATTTAAATAAATTTAACAGTATTTAAATAAATTTAACAGTATTTAAATAAATTTAACAGTAATGTTTAGCGAATATTGGCGACACATTTTTTAAGCTATCACGGTCTCAAAATGGGATATTTTTTACTCCTAATGTGAAAATGGCATTTTACGTTTTAAGTGTCTAAGGCACAGAGTATAGAGGAAAGATTTGTTTTGGATAAGAAGATTATTTTCGGCAGTTAACGTATTTTATTATGGCTGTTTAAACTAACTTAAAGTTAAAATACGTTTATTTACAGAGGGAAAGAAAAACACAGAGGCTGCTAGCACTATAACCTTCCCAATATCTTTTATCTGTCAGGCGCTATCTTTAAGATTTAATGGCTCAATGTAAGACTAATACATTTTAGTGTGTAATGTACAATAAAAACACCATTAAATTGAATTGCTCCTATTGTACTACAAAACCCTTAACAAGTTTTCAGGAATGGTTCTTTCAGCTTTATTTTAAGTCCTAACATATAAAATTGGCGTTTTACTGTATCGGCAACTTTGATCTCAAATATCTTCTCTTTGGTTAGGAATTCCAAATTCAAATTTATACAGCTATTTACTAATGTATTTGTTTTTCGAAAATTATAATTCATTTGTTTTTTCCGAAATTGTTTTTTTTCTTTGCGTCACTTAGTTTACAAAATGGAAAACTTGAAATATCGCGTTATTTACGGGTACGAGTTCCACCGTGTCACCAGTGCTGCAGAAACGGCTCGAAGGATTAATGATGTGTATGGCGACGGTGCCGCAAAAGAAAACACAGTGCGTTTTTGGTTCCAACGTTTTCGTTCTGGAAATTTCGACCTGCAGAACAAGCCCCGTGGACGGCCGGAGACCAAAGTTGATAATGAAGAATTGAAGGCTATTGTGGAAGCGGATCCATCGCAAACCACGTCCGAGTTAGCTGCAGGCTGCGGTGTTAGTGATAAAACTGTTTGAATCCACTTGAAGCAAATTGGGAAGGTGAAAAAGCTTTAAAGGTGGGTACCTCACGAATTGAGTGAAGCAAATCTCATACTCAACCGGCACAATAATAAAGGGATTTTAAATCGAATCATTCATTACCTGTGATGAAAAGTGGATCCTGTACGATAATCGGAAGCGCTCATTGCAATGGCTGAATCCTGCCGAACCAGCCAAACCACGCCCCAAGCGAAAATTGAATCAAAAAAAGTTACTTGTGAGCGTTTGGTGGACTAGTGTCGTGTCGGTGGTGCTGGTGTCGTATCACTACAATTATAATTTCATTATAATTTTCGAAACACAAATACATGAGTAAATAGCTGTATAAATTTGAATTTGGGATTCCTTACCAAAGAGAAGATATTTGAGATCAAAGTTGCCAGTACGGCAAAACGCCAATTTCATATGTAAGGACTATTACCGAAGATTTTTAGGAATAACTGACGATAATTTGATAAGGTGATAACAAATAATGTTGAAAATGAGGTTTACTGATACTACTGTAAATCGCACCCACTTCAGCACGCCCGCCTTTGTTTCTACCTACTGTCAAATGCATAAATTTCATAAGACAATCGGCAAGCTGCCATATCTCCATTTCTATTTAAAGGAAGGAGAACTTTATCTTCTTAATCACTGAGGCTAATTTGTTAGGTTTTCGGAACAACTCATATAGGTCTTGTAGAAATGTTCTTTCTTCCTTACTTTCATGGTTAGAAATATGACCAAAACTGTGTTAAAGAAAAAACACCATGCTTAATATTCAAATCTAAAAGTTAATTGAAAAATCATTGATATGTAAACCTTCATGAAACCAACATTACCGACCGTAAAATGGAAAAAAAATTATGAAACCTTGTGAATTTTTTATCAATTATTTGTGCATGCAACGATAAAAAAGTTAGTTGACGATAAAGTTTATAATAATAATGTCTAATCAAATATGAGTTTGTTTTTATTTTTTTTTTTGTTAGAAAAAACGAAAAGTGAGCCGTTTTTAAAACTTTTAATGTTTGCATTAAAAAAATCTATTTAAAAAATTATATTTCTTCAACTCTCTCCCCCTCCCCACTCTTCCCTGTTGATATTCTAAGCATCTCCCCTCACCACCTCTCTCCCCCACTACTTCAATTTCTACCCACGCATAGCTTTTTATACTTGATTATTTAGTTTTTAGTACAATTAATGTCCTGAGGAAGAGAACATCGTTCTCGAAACATGTCGATTTGTTAAAATAAAGATCATCGTGGTAAAAACAAAGTGTTTTAATTTTTCATTAAAAAATTATATTTTTTCTTCAAACTTTGCAAAATCACTTTGTGGCGTCATTTTGAATTAAATTAAAACAAATAACTTTGTTTAAACCACTAATATAATCACAATTACCTACATGTTTCAAAACCGATGGTTTACTGATGTCATTACTACCGATGGTTTACCGATGCCATTACTACCCTGACGAAGAAACCATCGGTTTTGAAACATGTAGGTAATTGTGATTATATTAGTGGTTTAAACAAAGTTATTTGTTTTAATTTAATTTAAAAAATTATATGTTTATTTCGTGTAATATTTTCTCTAATTTTGCTCTGACGTCTAGATATTCCAGATTAATTCCTAATTCTAAATTCCAGTTTGCAGCAAAGATACCATTGGAAGATAAAGGGATATTTGAGATCCAAAGTCTGCGGAGAGAACAAGAGTTCTGAGCAAAAGTAAATCTGGAAAGTGATATCAGAGAGTTTCGTGATGCTAGTTTTATTCGTCTCGGATGTTTTTACAATGTCTCTAAAGTTTTGAGCTGCTAGGAGCGACAGGAGCATGTTTTTGTGGAAGATTGGAATCAGGAGATTAGGAACTTGAAGAGGTTGTGTTTTGGAAGGCTTTATCTTTGAGGGTAGGAATGCATTTACGTTATAAATGCATCAAGACTGTTTTATTTTGCGTTGCTTTACGTTACGATACCCCGTATGAGACTTCGAATTGCCCAGAGCCATATACGAATACATCCAATTTGACTGAAGTAAGTACGTAAGTATGTAAGTAAGTTTTAATCGTAGCGGTTGGGGTGTATTTAACGGCTTGGACACATAAGCTTGTTTTCACGATAATTTAACGTAGGTAGACATAGGAATGACGTGTGTCCCGTACCTGAGTTATTAATGTAACTAACAGTTCAGGTCTTGTCATTCTGAAACGTGATCTCGCAATACTCAATGGGGCTTGTTTAGTGTTATGATTTATGATATCTACATTTACAAAGAAATATTTTGTTTAAATACTACATGTCAAAAAAACTAATAAAAGTTTTTATTTTATTTTTTATTTATTTAATATTTAAAGGTTTTTTTTAACAATAAACACACATTTTTTACATTTTATACAGTGGTAAAATAGTAGATAAGAACAGCTTTTCCTCACCATAAAGAGACAAGGCTCTTGTGTTTGTTGAGGGAATTTTAGATCAATTATATAATATCATGTGTGAAAGAAAATAATGCCATATGGCAAAAAAACAAGGGATAATTAAGAAAATGCAAGATTTATCAAAAAAGGATTTGAAAGAAATAATAATAATAGTGAGATATGGACTCTTATAGTAGTTTTAGGTATTTTTTTAATTTTTGCTGAAATTCCTAAATATTTTCGATAACTTTCAGATATAATGGTAGTTTGTTATAATATGTTATACCTCGATAGAGATAAGTATTTTGTGTGTGCTTTGTACTAAATTTAGGGATTTTGATAGTATTCTGATATCTTGCTGATGTTATTTAACTGTACTTCTTTGTAAATTTGTAGTATTGAATATTTTTTTAAATATTTTGTCTATTGTAGGTACATTGAATATTGAAAAGAGAATTTCAGTAGAAAATTTGGATTGTTTTTTCAAACTTTAATTATCAATCTTTGAACAATTTTGAGTGGATTTAAAATATTATTATAAGTTCCTCCCCAACCAATTATACCATATTGCAATATAGATTGAACAATTGCATAGTACACTCTTTTTGAGTTTTCTAATATAAGAATATTATAGTTAAAAATATTTTCTTTTTGACATATTTATCAACTTGCCTGAGTATTTTTAGCTAACTTTTTACGAAGATTACGAATAACCTAAAATATTTATTAACCTCCTACTACCATGAAAAAACGTGTGCAATGATAAAAGACTTACCGGTCAACGAACAAAGCTTATTTCACCCTTTTACTGCGAGATCAAATTGATCTCAATATAAAAATTCTGATTCTATCTGATTAGTCATAAGAACTAATATTATTGTAAATTTCATTATTTACAAATGAAATAGATCTATCCATTGGTAGTAGAAGTCCGCCCAAGATTCATAATCTATTCACTACTTTCTCAGCATTCTCTATTCCCAAGTTGCCACGTGTTTCCACAAAAGTTGTTTATGTGATCGTAGTTTCAGCGGTTAGAGCCAAAAACTAATAGTAAGAACGTGGAATTGAAAAGTACATTGTATGCAGGCAGCGCTTGGGGATATCAGAAAATGAATGGTGGGATTTTATGACAAACTAAAGTAATCTAAAAAATAAACCACTTGTTTTACTACTTGGGAAGATTCTGAATCTAAAGATCTGATATGTAACCTAAAAACACGTCTCTTGAAGAAGTCCCAGGTCAATTTACTGAGTACTTAATAGAAAAAAATTTAACCAATTTAGGAACTCCCTGCCGTGCTGTGTGTAATTTATTTATTTTTCTCATTATGTTGTTTTCTTAATTTTTTTTTAAATATTATAACTCTATTTAAATAATTTTAATAATGAACAATTCTTATGTGTATTGTTCTTTATGACATTATCTATGCATATATTTTCAATTGGTTTTATTTGGCGTTTCTTTGAAATTATTTGAATGTGTTTGTTTTTTTATTTTCTTATTTCATTTTCCAACAATGAATATGTTAAAATGTGTATGCAACGTTATGCTGTCCCAAATATGAAAAAAATATATTTTAAAAAATAATGGTCGAAGAACAGTGGGCTCTGGCACCAAAAAATAACACTTATTTTTCTATCATAAATAATTCGTAAGTCGATGCAATTGTTTTCGGTAAATATTTACAAAACTGGAATACACTTAGAGTACGCACTAAAAAAAAAATTTGTTGTTAGATATTAACTAGTAGTAAATAATTCAGCAACCGGAATTTAAAAAAATAATGCATTTTAATTGTTCTTTTTTAACTTTAAAATCACGAAATGTCATTTTTCACCGACCGCCATGTTACGAATTACGACGGTAAATACAACTTTTAAAAGAAAAAATACTTTGTATTAGTTGGATAATAATAAGAAGTAGGTATTGCAATTTTCAGAAATGATAAATAATGCATATTAATTATTAATAATGCATATAATGCATTAATAATTAATAATGCATATAATGCATTATTTTGTTCGATTTAAGAAACACGAAAACTCATTCCGCGATCAATGATCTGTGGGACCGACGCACATTTCGCAAATAGGCACTGCCAACCCAAATACAAAAGCATTTGTGTTACCAGTAGCAAGAAACAAAATTAAAATAGTAATTTAATAGTAAATAGGTTTTAAAGCAAGTTTTTTCTATATGAGAATTTTTTGAGTGTTATATTGTTTTTCTTTTAAAAGTTCGTATCCGTCTTAATTCGTAACATGGCGGTCGGAGAAAAATTACATTTCGTGTTTTTAAAGTTAAAAAATAACAATTATAATGCACTATTTTTCAATTCCTGTTGTTGAATTACTTACTACTAACTATCATATATCTACTACAATTTTTTTTTTTTAATTTTTATATCCTGGTTTTGAAAATATTTACCTATTTTTCTTCTCGCTAATAATTTTTTACCACGAGCTACGTAGCTTTTAAAAAATTAGACCGATTTTCAAATCTTGTCAATCTAAACAAGCACAACGAACCTTGCGTTAACCGTACATGATAAAATAATAGGTTAGGTGAGTTTAGGTTAAGTTAGGTTAGGTGTTTTTATGTTGTGTTTTGTCATGGAACCGTGCCTCACACATTTTTTAAAATGTAAATATCTCAAATGAGTTCAAACTGCTTTCGTCTGGATCCAGTGAGACTATGGCATCCCCATTTGGGGTATGTTGGATAAGGAGATGGGAAAGAGAAAGGTAGGGAAGTTCCTGGATATTCAGATCTAATCATTAAACACTGAATCCATTTCACAACGTTTCATTCCCGAATGGTGATCTTACTCCAGGGCGATACTGAGAGTATCTTCTACTCTGGTACGTACCGCAAATATGCTATATATTATTTTAAATGAATAAATAACTTAACTCAAATTATCAAATAAAATTTATTTGCACACCCCGCGTGTGCAAATAAATTTTATTGACTTGAACCCTCGGTGTCGAGAGTTTTTTTTTTTCTACAAAAACATACAAAATAGGAGGTGTTAAGTAGTCGGGGGCGGGGAAAGTGGTGGGGCGGTAGCTCAGCTGAGTGACCAATAAGGTCATGTGAAATTTTTTTTTTTTTTTGATTTTGAGAAAAAAAATTTGAAAAAAAAAAAAATTATCATAAAAAAAGTCACCGGAGACCAAAATTTCCTTTACATTTTTTACTCCAAATAATGTCAGGAATCACTGGTTAAAGTAACTCATGTACGTACCTTAACACCCTGTATAAGTATCGCGTGATATTGTTCGTCGCAAAAAAACAATAATACTGTAACAGCCAAAAACCAAATTGTTCGCCAGAGCCAAAAAAACTTTTCAGTTTAAAAAAAAAAATCGTAACTTTTAAACCAGTGGTTACGGAAATGCCATTTTTAAAATGCTTAGCTGAAAAAATATGATCTATCAAATGGCAATATTTAAATCTTTTATAAGTGAAGAAGGACAATGTTTAGGCGCTTACAGCAGTTGACATTTTTTATGTACGCCAAAAATGTTGTAAACACCGCTGCTAAATGTATGAATACTGAAAATCCACTACATTTTCAGCTGCATAAATTGCTGTAAGCGCCAAAGTATATCAATATGAAAATTTTGAATAGCAGTAAATGTGTGTCTTTATTTTTTGGGCTAAATTCGTTTGATTTATAACATTTAAAAAAAATTATAATTAATTAGAAATGAAAACGATGTAAATGTAATTAACAATCTTTATTTGAAACTTTTAAAATGTTATCAGTACACATTATTGCACCACAGAAGACAAATGTGTACTTATTATATTGAGAACAAAACATGCATTTTTTTCTAATCTTTCGTTAATAACACAAACACATCTAACCTGACTAACAGAATGCTGTAGCAACACGTACAAATAACGATAACGCATGACCTGTAACAAATAAAATGTAGTAACCGCCGCGAACACTTTAAATGGAATCTTTGAAAATGTTGTAAAGACACAAAGTGTAATGTCTCCGTGTAAGTGATTTGGTCGTTTATTTTAAAATTGAATATTGTCTTTACCACCAAACGTAAAAAAACACAGGATTTTGAGGTGTGAACATCAGTTAAAAAACGTATTATTAACAAAACGGCTTGTTTTCCCAACGTCGTCGTACAGTTCTTATTTATCGTTGTAGAGTGACGGGACCCAGATAGATCGACGCGGAAAAAAGAACTCTGCAAAATGGTGTATAAAAAGTATGTTCATAGTTAGTGGCGGTTACAGCAGTATTGCTTTCCTGCGACGAATTATATTTATCTCATAAAACTTTCTATAGTAATAGAAATAATAGCATTAAGGAAATTTTCACGTGTTTTCTCACAAGAAAAACTTTTTGTGAGGCGATAACAAAAATAATCATAATGATTGGGAAAATAAACAAAGCCTAAATCTCTTACCGCCAGCTTTATGGATTTCTTTATCTTTCAGCTTTCTAAATCCTCTTGTTGACGATGTCAAAATAAATATAATATAATTAAGCGGATTTCTTCGGCTAAATGTAATCAAGTTAATGTATTACGTTAACTAAATCCGCACAATGTTGAGAAATTCTTATTATGAATTTAGTGAGGAAATTTGTTCAAATTTATGAGCTATATTTTGGCACCGATCCTAGTCCAAGCAAATTTAAAGTTAAATGGTGTACCTACCTGCGCATAAAGGAGCTGAATCCACTTTTCTTAATTAACTGTAGATGCATTAGTAAGCTATTAGAGTTTTTTTTTACTTTTTAAGTACGTAACAGTACTACGGTACGATTTGTTTTTTAACGTAGTGACATCGTGAATCATGCCAATACCATTTTACTTGTATATCGGACTCTTTCCCTATTTGTAAGTCTGTAAGATTGCAGTTTAGTCGTAGCTAGAATTATTATAAATGTAAGGCATATAGAATTAAGTTGCCTATAGAATTATTATAAATATAAGGCATATAGTGGAAGATACTCTCAGTATCGCCCTGGTGTAAGACAACCATTCAGAATTGAAACGTTGCTTAACAATGGCTTTAGCCGTGTTTAGTGACTAGATCTGAATAGCCAGGTACTTTCCCACCTTCCTCTTCCCCATCTCCTTCCCTTCCCCACTTACCTTCAGCCTCACAACATACTCCAATTGGGGATGCCATAGTCTCACTGGCTCCAGAAGGGAGCAGTTGGGACTCTTGTGAGGTTTCTCTATAAAAAAAAAAATATATAAAAAAAAAAAAAAAAAATTGAATTTCTACCTTGACAAATAAACCATCGGTTTCGAAACATGTAGGTAATTGTGATTATATGTGGTTGATACAAAGTTATTTGTTTAATTTAATTAAAAATTATTTTACCTACTTAATTAAAAACCAAACTTTGTATAAATCTCCTTTTCGCTCTTAGTTGTGGTCATTCTTGAAATTATTAACGTTTGTGTTTTGTGTGATGTGTGCAACAAATTATCCTAAATGTACTGCTTCTGATTGCTGCGATGACGGCCACTGCTAATTTGTTTGTGCCTGGGCTATTTCGAGATCAAGTTGGTCCATTCGGCGCGGCAACTGGAGCCCGAGACGTATGTGGAATATATTATTTATTTAATGACATTGTATCGAGAAATTAGTCGGAATTCACGTGGAGTCATTGGCTACACGGGTAAGCTCAAATCAAAGGCGGCGACTGCAGATTTTCCCTAGCAAATGTCGCCCATCGCCCAGCAAATGTCGCTAGCAAACTGAAAATTATTATACCACCGAAAATTACAGTCCGTTATGAAGGTTTTGGGAGGCGGTTATGGGTACCGCTGCCCCGAGAACCATTTATTGGACGACCAACACCTCTCCCACAGGTCACCCCAAGTGGTTCGCTACGTTTGGTGACTTAGCAGGGGTGCCCGGATTCATGGGGTTAGGTTTGTCCGAAACTTCGGGGCGGATGCGTCTGCCGACCACCTGCGTGGCAGGGCGGATCGGGAGGGACTGGTGTAGAGAGACCTTTCGATCTCTGCAGCCGGACCCTCTCAACCCATTGCCTTGCACCGCAGAGGGAGGGATGGCTTCACACATCCATCACCCCTGGACATATTTATCCCCAGATTTATACCCACTCCTCAAACCTTTTTCCTTCCCAGGACTTCCTCTCCTTCCTTTCCCTTAAAAAAACCCTCCACACAGCATCTTCAAAGATGATATAGGCCCTGAGGGAATTTTTCCCCCAGGGCCTCCTGTGTGGAGCTAATGTAAAAATAAATAAATAAAAATCATTTTCTAAGGCAACGCCGATTTTGGAACAAATTGTAGCATATTCATATACGAGATTAGGCTTGACTCCCGAATATGAAAGTAGTTTTATAAGAGACATTTACAAGAGATAAAAAAAAATAATTAACGCTTTTTTAAAATACAATAATAATGATAAATCTTTTATTATCCGCCTTTTTTGTTACAAGTAGAGATAATGATATCTTCGCTAGATCTCCCGTGCTCAGGATTTCATTTTTTTTTTTTTTATCTGATTCAGATTTGTAGATCCGGGTTTAGTTTTTCCCATGGGAAAAACTTAACTCTTTCATACACTTTTCCATATAAATGATAATCCAGTAAATCCACGTTATGCAAGTGTATTATATAAGTATAATTAATACAAAACAATACAAGAACAACACGTTAATTTACCAAACTATTAAATGGGAATATAAAAAAAAAACCATGTATCTAAATCTTGATTAAGTCTTTTTAAAGAGGACATTGCTGATGGTTTTGAAAAAAAATACTTAGTTTTTTTTTTTTAAATTTTGTTATCTAAAAAACAAATCAATCCATTTTAAATTCTGTTAAATTTTTACACCTTGTATGGTCAACGTTATTCAATGATGGCACAATTACAATGTTCGTTTAAGTGATGCAGGCTATGAATTTTCATTGCTTTTTCTATATACATTTTTATGCTTTTATTATTATTCTTTCTTGACGAAAAGTGGGTTTTTACCACGATATTTTGATATCTAATAAATGGCTTCGTTGATAATATGTACATATCAAAAATACAGAAAAAAAACGATTATAAATAATGGGTTTTAAAATTATAGGTGTTACTAAAAACATACCACAAGATTTAACGAAGAAGAGTACCTCAAAACTCTTCGAATATTAAATAAATATGGAAGCCGTAATCTTGAATACCTAATTAATACCAGTGATTTTCAATAAAATCGATAAAAGCTTAAAATTTTAAAAAAATGAGAAACCGTGCCCTAAAATGATAAAGCTGTGGTTAATTAACGAAAACGGCAGTGATTTTTCCATACAAACGTATTTCCTATTTATCTCTCTGGATTTTATTCCTAGAGAAAATATTGTTTTTACATAAAATAGATATCAACTTCGTGTCGCTACTTTTTGTTTTTTTTTTGATAAGTAACTTTTTATAGAAGTTATGATTACCAATAAGGTTTATTATGATATACATATAATATATATCTACGTATAATGTATGATATACATATATAAAAAAATTAAATATTATAATTTTCATTATCCTTACTACACATTTTAAAAATATATGTTGAATTGTTTTTCGCTGCTCCACCTTTTTTACACGAGCATTGCTCAAAAAAAAGGTGAATCACGATATTTAAAAAATGTATTAAAAATATATATACAATGTATAACAACTGTATTTGTAAAAACAAAAATTAAATAAAAAAAAAATTAAAAAAATTTATGGTTATAACCTTCCAAAAATCAATAAAATTGACTGGTTTAAACGCAGTCAAAAGACGTTCAGTATACAAACTAGTCAATGTTTTTTTAAAAAAGCAAAACGCACAGACATAGAATAGTTTTTTCTTATGTAGTTGGTAAAAACAAAAAAATGAAAATCAGTCCTCTTTTGGAGGAGAAAAGTGGGGAATACAAAACCTCGATTTTAGTTAGGTATTAGTAGTCCAAGGTGCATTGTCCATTTCGCTCAATATCCGGTGGAGTAAGAGCAACAGTGACAGCAAAAATTTAATAAAATCTATTTTTCAAATTTCTCCACCACCGGGTGTAGCTGCCTACATATCTTGTTATTGGGCAGGTATATTGAGATATTTTATAAATTTTACAGACGTAATTTAAATGATCTAATATTACTATATGATCTATTCTAATGTTTCCTTAAAATCATAGACGTATTTACAAATATTTCCTTGTGTATCATATTAAGAATGTTTGAAGCTTTGTGGGACTACCCTAAATTTGTACAAATGTTTTACGAGTGTCTACTAAATAAATAAATATATATTTTATTTTTTTTAAATTCGGTATTGCTATAGTAATGAGAAAAAACAATTTACCACATTCGTAGCTACCTACTGGAAAACACCCACTACTGGCAATTTTAATACAAAATACCTTTCTTCAGGAATTCAAATTTTATTCAAATATTGGAACATGAAACAAGAGAAGGCTTCCCAAGACTATTTTCATTTGTCCTTCCGAAACCGCATCTTAGTTGGTTTAAGCGCCTCCGCCCACTCAGGCAACTGAAAACTCTCAACTGCCAACTGTCTTTGTATGACAATGTGATGGCCCGCACACTACACAATCACACAAAACCCCGTTGTCAATGGTAACGCAAGCGGTGACTTACGACCATCTTGCGACTGTCACGGCTGATTACCCTGGGCGGCCGTTGCTAGGTTGCGAGCTGTCAGCTGATTGTTCTTCATCTATGGTTAAACAAGCTTTTTGACCAATCAAGACAGAGAAAACAGCCGGTTGTAGTTGGTTTTCAGTTGCCTCAGTGGGCGGAGCGCCTAATTGTCATATTAATTTATACTATGCCATTTAATAATAAATAATACTTTTTTCGCACCACATTCCTAAATTTGTTTTAAGCACTGTACGAATTGTGTTCTTATTTATATAATTTATTTTCGAAGTACCTAAGTAATATATTTATTTTGCTTACACTCTCGCGTGTACTTTTCGACATCTGGGCGTAAGGCCAAATGAATACTACTAAACATCTTCCTCTGATATTGTTAAATATCCTCTTAATAATATAACAAATAAAACTAATGTAATAATTATGTTTGTTTCAGCAATCTTCTTGGAAACTCCCTCACAGTCATCCCAGGCGGAACATTTCGAAATCTCTCAAAGCTGAAAAAACTGTAAGCATCTGTTTGTGTAGGTACTTTCAAAAAGGTAATTCAACGAAACTCTGAATGTATGCTCATAATGCTTAGAGTTCCGTATATTGTATTGCTAAAACCTCAGTCACACGAAGTGATTCCATCGCTGCTATTTTGACAAATATTCGCCGCGAGTAATTTTTAAATGTAGCGGCGATTCGATTGGAGCATTTTCAATTCTGTTTCGATTTTGGTGGTCACTTTAATCTAGTTACCGGTCACGTGACCTCTATCTTTATTGGTATTTGGTCTAATTTAAGTTAAAAATACCATTATTATAAAAATAATCTTGTTCTAATGTACTTAAAAGATTTGTTTTTCAACATATTGGATATTTCACGGGCGAAAAATAATAAAGTTTTTTATTTTTTTAAATAAATTAACTTACACCATCTATCTAAGAAATACAAACTAACTACAATCACACATAATGATACTACAAATCGCTCGGCACCGAAGAAGATAGTTTACATTAATACTCGCCCACCGGGCGATCCATTCCATCCATTATGGAAACCCAAGAAATTATTATAAAAATTAAAGAATTAATATACAAGATCACTTCAGTGAAGGACTCAAAAATTAAATTAACACTGGAACAGAACATTATATCACTGGAAGAAAAATTCAACATGAACTAATTACATTACAAAAGAAGATTATAGAATTACAAGAAACTAATATTAAAAACAATCATCACTACACACATAAACTAGAAGAATTCCATAATAGCAATAATAACAAAAGGACTTACGCAAATGTATTAGGAGAAAATAAAAGCTTCGTGAATACAGGAGCACACAACCCTGAATAAAAGCACGCCATCATTTTGTTAAAAATGCCCTAAAACTAAATGCAGTGATTCTGCAGGAATTACTTCTCTCGGAGAGCCGTTTTCTGTTTTTATTTTTATTATTTGAGTATAGATTCTGCATCACGTGACTTTTTTGCATCAGCTGCGCCGCACTGCAACGCTACTATCACATCGTCTGACAACTCAAATCGCAATGACCTTCTATACTATGTTGGATGTTTTTGGTTTATTTCATGAATTTTTTGACAAAATAGGACATTTCACTCGCTACTACTACCTTCGCAGTCTCTGTAGCTCTGTGGGTCTATGTAATATCGGATAAAACATGTGGTGATCACTCGCCGCGGCCATGTAGCAGCGATGAAATCGCTCCGTGTGACCGAGCCTTCACAGAGTTTAATACTATAAGAAACATCTGTATCCAGAAACTAAAAGTATTTGAAAATTCAATGTTTGCAAGCTGCAAACAAATTACGAAATACGAGACTGGAAATCGGTTTTCTAATTTCATTTAACTCCACACATGTTGCAATAATTCTGCCACCCTCTTTATATGGAATTGTGGTTTTTTTCTGTCTAGCTCGATATCAGAAAACCAGACACCGTTGTTATGGTGCGACTTATGTATTATTATTTTTAAACTGACTTGTATGGGAGTTTGATAGCGATGGCAATATAATCTTACTTTATGGACGTATTCGACTGTCATAAAAAATTTGCCGCCCTGCCGAGTCATGATATAGGAACTGCTGGGATCGATAACATTATGATCGGGATTGATTCATTATTTGTAAGAGTCTTCATTATACAGTTTCCATTTCACAAACCATGACTAAAAACATCAAATTGACGTCTTATATCGGTCCTTGTTGCAGAAAGTTCCCAACATAATGTTTACGGTTGACATTTGTCACATAAGATTTGTCACATTTCGAAGACCGTCCGTGGTCAAGTGGTAAGACACTTGACTCCCAATCGGAAGGTTGCGGGTTCGAACCCGGCGTGCGCAAATAAATTTTATTTGATTAATTTTGTCTTATTTCACAATTAATTAATAAAAATAGTATATACTATATTTGCGGCACGTTCCAGAGTGGAAGATACTCTCAGTATCGCCCTGGTGTAAGACCACCATTCAGAATTGAAACGTTGCTTAATAATGGCTCTGGCCGTGTTTAGTGACTAGATCTGAATAGCCAGGTACTTTTCCACCTTCCTCTTCCCCATCTTCCCACTTACCTTCAGCCGCACAACATACTCCAATTGGGGATGCCATAGTCTCACTGGCTCCAGAAGGGAGCAGTTGGGACTCTTGTGAGGTTTCTCTATAAAAAAAAATAAGAATGGGTTTTTACGATTCGTTCTTGAGTTCTCTGTGTTTCCTCCCTTCTACAACATGGGTATCTTTAAGACTCTGTTCACACCTTCCTATCAGAAAGACCCTCCACACAGCATCATCAAAGGTGACATAGGGAAACTATTCCCTGTTCACACCTTACTATCAGAAAGACCCTCCACACAGCATCATCAAAGGTGACATAGGGAAACTATTTTCCTCTGGGCGTTGAATAAATAAATAAATTTGGGAGGCGTATATGGGTACTTGGATAACCAAAACCCCTGCCATAGGTCACCTCGATGGTTCCTACGTTGGTGACTTAGCAGGGGTGCCCGGGTTCATGGGATGACGTTTGTTTAGGTCTTGACGGCGGATGCGTTTGCCCATCTACTGCGTGGCGTGCCGGATCGGGAGAGATAGGTTGAGGGGGAGCTTTTGAAATCTCCAGCCCGACTCTCTCGACCCATCGCCTTGCTCCGCAGTGAGGAAGATGGATTCATATGTCCAAGAGGGGCGCTTGGACACATTGACCCCCAGTTTCCTATCTAACCCTCATACTAATTTCGTTCTCAGAGCTACATATATTTCCTTTCCATAAAAAGACCATCCACACAGCATCTTCAAATATGATGTAGGCCCTGAGGATTTTTTAATTCCTCAGGGCCTCCTGTAGCCTGTAAGCTAATGAAAATAATAAAAAATATATATATTCTAATCTAACGCGGTAATATTTTTGAATCTACTCTTGTCTTCTATGTTTCTGAGGCCCTAGCACGCTTGCTTTATAACGATCGGTAGGATAACTATCGGTAACTTCTCATCGTTTCCTAGGACAACTGCACATCGCTAAAGTACAAACAGATGATGTCGAATATGTTAAGGACACTTAGTCATTGTGAACTGTCACTTATTCGTTGGCGATCTGTAGTCATGCTAGGGAACGATGAGAAGTTACCCATAGTTATCCTACCGATCGTTATAAAGCAAGCGTGCTGGGACCTCTGGGAATGAATTTATCGAAAACTTACGAATATGTTAGTAATTGTAACTTGTAAGTGAATTATTTACGAAGAATATTTACTTAACTTGATTTCGTGGGTTAATTATGTAACTAAATTGTCTTATCCATGCTATATAAATTATAATATTCCATAAGATTACTAAATTAAAAGTTGAATATATAGGTAACTTGAATGTATAGGAATAATATATATATATAAGTTGCTTAATATATACAAGCTGCGGTGTGCCACCGTAACCATGGATAATAGAAACAAAGGAGATGAACCATGAAACCGAACGCACAATGCGTTTCCATACACAACATACACATAATAATAATACAACACTTAGATATCCCCATAGATTGATACGGATTACAACAATCTCAATTCCTACATTCCGAACCCAGTAACTAGTCAATGAGCTTTAAGACTGATTGACCAGCGGCTGAGAATAAAAGTTTACAAATGCTTGCAACTGTACAGGGAGGATCCAATGAGAAAGATCGATTATTCCCTGTATCAAATTTTTGTGTAAAATTTTTTTGAAATATTTTAGTTTGTAAGACCTTAAATAAATTGAAAAACTGAGGTATTTTTGTCACTAAACACGTTCTCGGATTTATTTTAATTTAACTCAAATTTAAAAAATTAAAACTGTGTTGACTAGATTATGTATTGATTTATTTTTTTTGTATGATTATATGATTAGAAATTTGTGTTGTTTAATAGAATCTATCGTTTGAAAATTGAACAAATCTGCTAACGACAAACGGTATAACCCTATTAGCTTAAAAATACACTTAGTGTTTCAAAATTTTAAAATTGCGTATACCAGATAAAATAACAATCTTTCAAAATCAATTAATGTTTTTGTAAAAAAGAGTCAATACGACTAGAATTTGATTTAAAAGGGAGTAATTTCCGGTATTCTCTGGTAATACCCTCTTAAGATGATAGACTTCGCTTTTCGGCACATACAAAAAGGACGCCCGGGAAAAAACACTTTTCTACATCGAAAATTGCACAAAATGAATAAAAAAAAATTATACTGCCTTGGGTGAAAACTATGTCGGTATGTTTTCGAAGTTTCGATGCGTTTCGTATTAACGTAAACATTCACTGTCAAACATGTACGATTTATCAAAAAATATTATTTAAGGAAAAAGTGCTGAGAACTCAACTCTCATAAAGAATTATAAAATTATAAAAAGCTACCGACGTAGCTTCTTCTTTCTAAAAAATATATATTTAAAAAAATTTCAATTTCGTGAAAGTTTCGGTGTAGAAAAGTGTATTCTCCATGAACCCCTTTTCGAGCGATTTCTGTGGGTAAATTTGAGCGTTGTCTCATTCGCACATTTCGCATTCGCATGTATTGTAAGTGTGCGTGAGCTTATTGTGAGCGGGACAGAATGACAGACGCGGGTCTTCCGCGTGTGGTTCAAAGTCTAGCCTCTTAAGCAATGTGTATACGAGGTGTTAAAGGTATGTAATTGATTTACTTGAACTTGTGATTCCTGACATTATTGGGGGTAAAAAATGTGTATGAAATTTGGGTTTCCGGTGTCCTTTTTTAATTTTTTCAATTAGCTTTTCTTCAAAACCAAACAAAACAAATTTCTGCAGCATGTCGCCACTGATCAATCAGTCGCGTAATCGCCCAGCTTCTCACCCCTACCCTACCCGTCAAATACCGATTTTTTACGTTTGAAGTTAAAAAAATTACATAAAAAATAAAAGAAGTCACCGGAAACCAATATTTCATTAAATTTTTTACTCAAAAAAATGTCAGGAATCACTGGTTAAGATGAAACCCGGTGGTGGAGAAATTTGAAAAATACATTTTACTAAATTGTTGCTGTCACTGTTGCTCTTACTCCACCGGACATTGAGCGAAAAGGACAATGCACCTCGGGCTACTAATACCTAACTAAAATCGAGGTTTTGTATTCCCCACTTTTCTCCTCCAAAAGTGGACTGATTTTCAATTTTTTTTTACTGTCAGAAATTGAATCTAGGTCAGAACTTAACATAAGATTTTGAATAATAGTTTGGCATTATCAAAATAGATGGCAGGCTCCTCCAATCCCCTCCAGCGGAATTGAAATCAATATATTGTTTGAAAAACGTATTATTGCTCTCTTCTGCATCAAACCATCTAGAAAGAAACACATATCAGTTCCGTTGGGGGCAAATTAAAATTCTTTGGGTTGTATTATTTCGTGTCAATAAAACTTTATACTTGTACGATAAAAACAAATTGTATTATTAAAAAGTCTCCTTTCTATTCTTGAGTGAATCCTAAAACGTTACACCAACTACATAAAAAAAACTATTCTATGTCTGTATGTTTTGCTTTTTTTTTTAAATATTGTCTAGTTTGTATACTGAACGTCTTTTGACGGCGTTTAAACCAGTCAATTTTATTGATTTTTGGAAGGTCATAACTTCTATAAAAAGTAACTTACCAAAAAAAACAAAAAAGACCGACACGCTAGTAGTTGATATCTATTTTATGTAAAAACAATATTTTCTCTAGGATTAAAACCCAGAGAGATAAATAGGGAATACGTTTGTAAGGAAAAATCACCCCCGGATATTCCCTTAAGTAAGTCAAGTACGTCCAAATAATATTAATGTAAACATAAATTTAAATTAAACAAATAAAACTATTTGTGAACAACTTATTTTAGTGGTTTACACAAAATGGTTTTTGTTTCATTTAAATAAAATGATGCCACAAAGTGAGTTTACAAAGATTGAAGAAATAAATTTAATTGTCTCCGCCGCTGTGATAGTCCGTGCTCGACAACAACCCGACATGCTATCATGCCGTATATCTCATTATTTCTATTATCAATGATCACAACACATACTGCTAGCATTAAAAACCAAGATCTTTACTTTTATCTATTGTTAACGCTACCATCCTTTTGTACACAGATATCTCCAGGATAACCTTCTGGAAATAGTCGTAGAGGAACAACTGCGGGGCCTCTCATCCTTGGAGTGGCTCTTCCTTCAAAACAATCTCCTGCAGGACTTCCGACTTCCGCCGGATGTAGCCTCGCTGCACTGGCTGGGCCTAGGCTATAACCAGTTAAGAGTGATACATCCCTTTCCTGATTTGCCGAAGATTTACGAAATGTAAGTTCGATTTTTATAATAATTAGTTTCAGGACCGCCATAACCGCTGCTTGCAGTAGGCATTTCCTGCTCTTCAGACATCAAATCCAATTTGCCCTTCACTGAACCAGCCGATTTCAAAAACGTTGGAAAATAAGGCACAAAAATTAATAGTAATTATATTTTTTAAGAGGTAATTGTCGGGAGAACATCTGTTAGGTCACCAAAAGACTAGACTCGAATCCAGATCTCACGTCTTACCGGGACGGCGCTCTACGTTTTTTTTTTTTTTTAATTTTTTAAATTTTTTATTTATTTATTGGTAAGAGACAGACAGCTTATACATAAAATATAAAGATAAATATATACATTGTTAAATGAAGTCAAGCCAAAAAAGTCTCCTATGTTAAAGTTGAATGGAGATGTAGTTTTATTACATACAATTAGTTTTGGGTGAGAAGGAGAGGAAGAGGAATATAGGATGAGGATAGGAGATGCTCCGAATACATTCCACACTCTTGTATTAATTTTCGATCGTACGTGTTACTTCTAATCGATATTTGTGAAGTGTATTGTTAAATATGTCAGTCATTGCGGTTTATTATCAGACTGTTATTAAAGGTAGCTGCCAATAACACAGAAAAAAACATAAGTCAAAGAGAATATTATTAATTCTGAAATTTTAAATATGAAGTTGATAAATACGACAGTCTGATAATAGATAAAAAGACTACATATCCAAAGACTACATAGGCTTGGAAATAAATTTAGTTCAGTTGATATTTTCGTTTATTCCTTATCAAAATTTATTTCTGAAATTTCAAAAATTCTGTTTCCCACTTACTAAACAATGATGTAACATAATTTGTATATTATTGTTTATTTTTCTGTTATTTTTGTATTATGATTGTTGTAAAAGCTCTATGGGCGTGAATAAATAAATAAATAAATAAATAAATAGATCACAATGGCTGAATTGGTGAGCGCCCGCGCCGTCCCGGTAAGACGATCTGGATTCGAGTCCCAGTTGCGACCATTATGTTTTATTATTTTTCTGTGTCTTTTTCATTTTGATATTTTAATTTAGATTATTATTGTTGTCTTCTTCTTCGACTATATATTACATTTATAAGAATAACTTTATTTTCTAAAGAATAGATTTATTTTCTTTTAAATTGTTTTTTTCTTTTCTCTCGTCTTCTTTTATATCTTTTTCTTTTCTATTTCATATATCATATGTTATATTCACATATATAAAATATATGTATATATATATTATAACCTACATTATTCTTTATTTATCCACTCATCACGCTATAAATACCAATTTCAACATAATAATTATTGTGAAAGAGAATGATTGATATTTGTATGTGCAAAAGAAAATGCATTAAATTCTCAAAATATCCACTCAATTAAATAATTAAGCATTCTGTTTCCACACCTTTGTTGCATTTCATAAACCAATGATACAATATAATATTATCTTCGCTTAGTTTCGTGCATTTACCAGTTTGATTACTTAACTGAATTAATGAAGTGAATTGATTAACTGGTTAGGAATTATTCTCCCTAGTTTTCTGACCGGACGTTGAGTACACAAACGTAATCAATGCCGCACCTGAGAGCCAAAATGCCACAAATCCAAAAAAAACATTTTTTTAGGAAACCTGTTTTAAGATTTTTTTGCCTATTTTTTAAAGAACTTGTTTATTTTTTTATTGAATAGATGTAATATTTATACGATATACTAATTAGGGCTGGTTTTGTGATGTATTTGATTTTTCCATTTTTTATGTATTTTGGTATTTTAATGGATTCTCACGATTTTTGTGTAAATTGAAATAAGTGGTCCTAGTGAAGACAGGTACACGCTGATAATGACAAGAATTTTTCCTGTGTATTTTTTTTCAGATTTAAGCATGTATCTCTTAGAAGCATCGATGTTTTCTGCTCGATCGTATAGATGTCGATAATTAAATTATTTAAGAAAAACCTGTTTTGCAAGTCATACTGTAAAATATTGAGCCGAATTGTTTGTTTGCGCCTGTAAATACGAAATATTATTATGAATTAATAGTTTTGTCCGTAATATAAAAACACAATTCTTACAAGAAAGGCATGCAAATACAATATTGGATTGAATCACCCATACAATATTGTATTTCGTCGTTGCTTGCACAAAATATCCCATGTGGATTTTAGAACATTATTAGTAGATAATTAAAAATACTGATTATTATTTTTAATTGATAAACTAATGTTTAAGTCAAGATTTTTATGCATAGCACAAAAGGTAACAATTATTATAAGCAATAATTATCAGCCTGAAACACTCATCCACATTGAAAAATCTGGATGCCGCCGACGGGACTCGAACCCGTGTCCGGTCAGATGCTCTAAAAATGTAATAAGCGGTACTTGTTGAATGAAACACCTGTATATATTGAATTATTTGGCGGATAACAGGTAACCCGCCGTAGCTCAGTGGATCAGAGCACCTGACCGGACATCAGAAGGACACGGGTTCGAGTCCCGTCGGCGGCATGTATCTTTTCTTGGAAGATTTTTCAATGTGGATGAGTGTTTCAGGCTGATAATTATTGCTTATAATAATAAAAAAATACCGTTTAAATAATTAGGGACCAACGTTTATATTTTTGGTTTATTTGTATTACTTGTAGAGTTACATTTGAAATCGAAATGAAAATATAATGAGTAGAAGCGTACGATTTTTAGGTAATATAGACTATAAAGTAGTTTTAAAAAAAATGTGTCACGTTGGCTCCCAGGTACAGAATGTATTTCACACCCATATTGTGCGTTGGGGTCGATTGCATGGGGATAAAATGCAAATAAGGCCCGAGATAAATTCTACTTAAGGAATCTTACCACCGGCAACTGTGAAATGGACACTTAATATTAATTACTTCTCGAAGTTTAATTTAAACTGTGATACTTTACATTTAATTGTTTGTCGTTTTTTCAGTAATGGTTTTCTCCTGATATCCTTATTTTTCGGTCGCCTTTATAATAAAGATGTAATAAAAAATTTGTTCACTTTTAAAGCTGCTATTTGTTTATTTTTTAAACTTTTTATGAATATTTTTCAATAATGTGTACAAATTGTGTCGTATCTAGAAACAAGTATTATATATTAGCGCAGACCCGTGAAAAATCACGGGATATTATAACAATGGAATTTGTGAAGCTGAAAGCATTTATAATATGAATATTTGTCTCTGGATCATTTTCCCATCAGCCTTTCAAAAAAAAACATTGGAAATTTTAGAAACCATCAGAAATTTACCCTTCGTATAAACACCGTTTGTGAACTTAAAAAAGTATGTTTGTCAAAGTATAAATACCGGTTTAAACTTAAAAAAATATGTTATCAAAAAATTCAAAAAATTATTCATATTTGAAAAAAATTTGTTTTATTAATTAAATAATTTTGGTACCTATTTTATCGTTTATCCGAATCGTTCCCACAACTGGTTCTAATTATGAAAATCAAAACAAATCGAACCGGACCGAATCATTGAACCGAAGAATAAGTGCCTCCGCCCACTGAGGCAACTGAAAACTCTCAACTGCCAACTGTCTTTGTATGACAATGTGATGGCCCGCGCACTTCACAATCACACAAAACCCCGTTGTCAATGGTAACGCAAGCGGTGACTTGCGACTGTCACTGTTGATTGCCCTGGGCGGCCGTTGCTAGTTGCCAGCTGTCAGCTGATTGTTATTCGTCTATGGTTAAACAAGCTTTTTGACCAATCAAGACAGAGAAAAAAGCCGGTTTTAGTTGGTTTTCAGTTGCCTCAGTGGGCGGAGGCGCTTACATTTGGTTATTATGGTTGAATTGTATTTTTTTATTTTTATATTTATCAAATCATTATTTTGTTTCAGTTTTCTTGATCACAATTTGATTGAGGTTATTGACGAAGATACGTTTTCAAATCTGGCACATCTCCATCTATTGTAAGTAGCAATTTTTTTACCTACAATTTATAACTCATTTAATTATTAAGGGGGTTTCTTACCATCCTCCCAATAGCTTTTCTACACTGATAACGAATATTATAAAAAATCAAAATAAAATACTTGCAGTGGTTAGAAAACTCGGCCAACTTATCCAATATGTAGCTACTATTCATAGGTTCGATTACCGAATTATAAACTCCCAACTTAAAAAATAAATAAACAGTAAATCTTAAATCGAAAATATTCGTAATTTGTGTAGATAAGCTATTGTGAGGATGGTGAGAAACCTAATAATCTATTTTCGTAAAACTTCTCTAAAACATATTTTAAAATTTGTATTCACTACGACAAGTAGTGAGACAAACAACCGTAATATTAATTTCATATCAAGATATATAAACTACAAAATTCTACTACATACCAAAACCGAACATATTAAAACATTTGTAAAATATTAAAATGTTTTTTGATAAAACATTGATAAGCTGTGCTTTTAGAAACTTTATCCAGGACTTAATTTTTCCAGAAAACTAAGCAGTAATAAAATTCACACTATAGCTGACACAGCTTTTCAGAACCTCACGGATCTACGAGATTTGTAAGTATTTTTTTAATCTCTGTCCAATATACAATTGTAAGGTGATCTGTATTCTATAATTATTGTCGTTTAATATTCCTTTCATATTCGGTCTTATTCCCTTTAATTTTCGGTCTCGTTTCATTTCATCTTCAGTCTTATTTCCTTTCATCTTCTGACTTATTTAATTTCATCTTCGGTCTTTTTTAAATTTCGTCTTCGGTCTTATTTCCTTTCATCTTCAGTTTTATTTACTTTCATTTGCGGTCTTATTTCGTTTCACTTCGGACTTATTTCCTTTCATCTTCGGTCTTATTTCCTTTCACCTTCAATCAAATTTCCTTTTACCTTCGGTCTTATTTTTTTTCATATTAGGTCTTATTACCTTTTTTCTTTGGTCTTTATTTATTGTCATTTATTTTCAAAACTCCGTCCGACCAAGAAGTTCAATCATTATTTATTTCACGTCATCTTCAGTCTTATTTCCTTTCATCTTCTGCCTTATTTAATTTCATCTTCGGTCTTTTTTAATTTCTGCTTCGGTCTTATTTCCTTTCATCTTCAGCCTTATTTCTTTTCACTTAGGACTTATTTCCTTTCATCTTCCGTCTTATTTCCTTTCACCTTCGGTAAAATTTCCTTTCACCTTCAATCGAATTTCCTTTTACCTTCGGTCTTATTTTTTTTCATATTAGGTCTTATTTCCTTTTTTCTTTGGTCTTTATTTATTGTCATTTATTTTCAAAACTCCGTCCGACCAAGAAGTTCAATCATTATTTATTTCATGTCATCTTCAGTCTTATTTCCTTTCATCTTCTGTCTTATTTAATTTCATCTTCGGTCTTTTTTATTTTCGTCTTCGGTCTTATTTCCTTTCATCTTCAGCCTTATTTCTTTTCACTTAGGACTTATTTACTTTCATCTTCCGTCTTATTTCCTTTCACCTTCGGTAAAATATCCTTTTGCCTTTGGTCTTTTTTTTATATTCGGTGTTATTTCCTTTTTTATTGTCAACACTCCGTCGGACCAAGAAGTTCAATAATAAATAGTAATTTCATAAGTCGTGTTTTATTTTATTTATTATTGTACGTATTTACGTTTTACAGAGCAGTGATGGTCAACCTACTACCCGCGAGCCATTTGCGGTCCACGAGCCCATTTCGTGGGGCCCGCGAGCCTTTTCGTACATCCCACTTGTCTAAATAAAATATCAAAAACATTGCCGTAAAGGATCCAACGGTTTATGTTGTTTTGTAAAAGGATTTAGTAGAAACTGTAGTCTTTATCCAAAGTTTTGAAACAGCCGCTCAAAATAATAAGATGTTTCTAACACATACAGGACAAAAATTTCGGGATTCGATATTACCTAAGTGTAAAAAAATCACCTTCGCAGCGCAGCGGTTTTTTTATTGAGTTCTTGTTTGATGCATTTTATAAGCTCAGTTTTATAAAATACCAAAAGCTTTCTAGACAAAATTTTGTTTAACATTTCGTACATCAAAAATCAACAGTTTTCCAAAATTGCAAATAGTAAAATGTTCTTTAAGATTTCAGAATGACAAAAATCTACTGTATTTATTGGTTTGGCCTTGGAGATATAAAGTTTTCGCATTGCAGCGCTTTGTTTTTTGCATCTATAATTGTTTAATTATTTTTTTTTTATAAAATACAAATTGGTTTGCTAAACCAGCCACTACATGTTTAAAGGTAAGTACATACTGGGACAACGTACGTAGGCTACGGTGCGCCTAACAATATCTGCCCCCCTAGCACACTCGATCGATGAGATAAAATTGTCGGTAACTTCTCATCGTTCCCTAGGTCAACTGCAGATCGCTAACGTACAAACAACAGTTGATGTCGAATATATTAAGGACACTTAGTCATTGTGAACTTTCACTTTTTCGTTTGCGATCTGCAATCATGCTAGGGAACGATGAGAAGCTACCGATAGTTAGCCTGTCAATCCTTATCGTTCGTGTGTGCTAGGGGGGATGGACTACTTAGCAACCATACATTTTCTATGCAAATCGATGCTTCAGAATCACACTGGCCACACGTTGCGATGCGTCCAGATATTGTTAGGCGTACGTACGTTGACTATGTATGTATCTACCTTAACAATGTCAAGCTATACGTACCCCCCTCTGCGGTCCGCGAACATGTTGAAAATCGATAAATTGGCCTTACGACTAAAAAGTTTGATCATCACTGTTCTCTCAATTCTCAAACACAACTCTTTCAAAAAAGGCATACATGTACAGTATTGTATCGGTGATTCAATCCAATCTATATGGTTAATATATAATACTTAAAAATATAAAATTAAAACTATTTATTTTGCTTCATTTAAGTAAACTTTGAGTAATGGAATAAACATCTTTTTTCGTTTTTCTAATTTTTCATTACCTTATTCTGTGTACAAATGCAATCCCTTCCTTTTCAGAGATTTATCCGATAATAACCTAAAAATACTCCCGCCTGCTTTGATGTATCCAATGAGGTCCCTCGTTCTACTGTGAGTATTATATTATTTTAACATAATAATAGTAACAAGCAGTGAAAAACCCGCTCCGCGGGTTTTTGCTGTTAGGCCCTGCGGGCGGCTTTTCGTTCTGCTTCGCCTAGTTTAAGTGTTGGTGACTATTGATTCACCCTTTTGCAAAACTAACTACTATTAACATTAAACTACAGAATACTTATATTTAATAGGTAGATATATAATAGTAGACATTCTTACATTAAGACCATTAAATGAATAATGAGAAGAACACTCTTCACCCCAACATAAATCTTCTTATTATTGAATGAAAGCGAAAAATGTTTCTTCTTCTTCGTACTTTTTCCTAAAATATAGTATTTTAGATGGCGCCACTTCCGTTTGCAAATCGCATGTGAACGAGTGATGAGTGTGCATATTACGGCAGCAGCTCCGTGGAAAAAGGCACGTTCACGGACGGGTCAGAACGGTTTCTATACAGTGTGGTGTCGGAGATTTATTCGGAGTCGGGTTCCTTAATTTGAACCGTACGGGCATTACCGTATTGTAAGATAGGTTTCACCTTGACTTCCGTAGTAGTTGACAGAGACAGAAGATGAAGAGAGACAGAGTGTCTATATAAGCCTTGTAATGATTAGTAGCGCCCTCTGTTCCCAGCTAGCAGTTTAGACTAAACATACTGTACATACTCGTAGTTACAATAAACCAACTTTTATAATACACCGTGTACCATCATTACAAATATCTATAATCATTCAAAGATTAACACGTATTAATATACTTCGATAATTGGATAATTTGTACAGCGCTGATTTTGTGAAAAATACCCTTATTGGCACTTCTTTAGCGGAAAATATGTATCCCTGCCTAGTTTACGATATATAATAAATTTGTTGAAATATGAACAACATTCAAACATCTCATTTCATCTTCCTATTGTGGTCGGGGACTCGTCGATAAGGCGCCTCTTGGCATCCCTGTCCTGTGCTACTTTAACAGCCTATACATCCATAGTAGACCCACATATCCTCTGTAGTTGCTTCTCCTATCTCTTCCTGGGGCGGTGCACTGGAAGTCTTCCCTCTGGAAGCGAACACAATATTTTCAGTGGAATTGAGTCCAAGTTGCGGCTTTTCTGTGAAATATTTTTGCATGATTTTTCTGGTTCATCTTGTTTGAATGTTTTTAATATTTATTTCAATAATTAATACCGTAGTGAAAGCGCGCAGCTATAAAATGGTTTATTTTTGTTTTTAAGCTTCCAAAAATAGATAAGTATTAAGATGAAACCCGGTGGTGGAAAAATTTGAAAAATAGATTTGACTAAATTGTTGCTGTCACTGTTGCTCTTAATCCACCTGATATTGAGCTAAAGGGACAGGGTACCTCGGGCTACTAATACCTAACTAAAATCGAGGTTTTGTATTCTCCACTTTTCTCCTACAAAAGTGGACTGATTTTCAATTTTTATTTTGCCAACTACATAAAAAAAAACTATTCTATGTCTGTACGTTTTGCTTTTTTTTTAAAAAACATTGTCTATTTTGTATACTGAACGTTGAAGTTTGACTAGTCAATTTTATTGATTTTTGGAAGGTCATAACATCTATAAAAAGTAAAAAAAAAAAAAAAAAAAAAAAAGTACCGACAAGCAAGTAGTTGATATGTATTTTATGTAAAAACAATATTTTCTCTAGGGTTAAAATCGAGAGAGATAAATAGGGAATACGTTTATATGGAAAAATCACCGCCGGGTATCTCCTTAAGGTCTCTCACAGTACGAAGAAGACAAGGGGGCATTCACCTCGGTTCATTTCCTAAGCCTTTCATCAAACAATACCAGTTAATTTCAATACATAATATTATACATTTATAAAAGTACAACATCTCAGTAGAAGCGACCCTCCGCGTCTTCAAATGAATATTTCATAAAATTCAATTTCAGCCTAAACCAATATTTAACATCTCTAAGCTTCCGAAATGCTTAACGATTACGTATCCGTGAGGTGATAAGAATTCTAAATAAATGTTATACAACAATATTTCAAAACTGCTTAATTCGGAAACATGATAATAAAATCCTGAGATTGTAAAAAATTAAATGTAGATATATAATGACTGTTTGTTGTCGTTGGGTTTTAAATGACTTAATTTTTAGGTTTTAAATGACAAATAAAACAAAGTGTTGCTCTGGAGTATAAAGAAACGACAATTATTAAAGTTTATTTGTCATGTAGAGATTGTTTTTATAATGTTTTAAACATATCAGCCACATAACATAGTGTAACCAAAGTTAGGCGCTCAGTCCACTGAGGCAACTGAAAACCAACTAAAACCGGCTGTTTTCTCTGTCTTGATTGGTCAAAAAGCTTGTTTAACCATAGATGAAGAACAATCAGCTGACGGCTCGGAACCTAGCAACGGCCGCCCAGGGTAATCAGCCGTGACAGTCGCAAGATGGTCGCAAGTCACCGCTTGCGTTACCATTGATAACGGGGTTTTGTGTGATTGTGTAGTGTGCGGGCCATCACATTGTCATACAAAGACAGTTGGCAGTTGAGAGTTTTCAGTTGCCTGAGTGGGCGGAGGCGCTAATCAGCCGTGACAGTCGCAAGATGGTCGCAAGATGGTCGCAAGATGGTCGCAAGATGGTCGCAAGTCACCGCTTGCGTTATCATTGACAACGGGGTTTTGTGTGATTGTGTAGTGTGCGGGCCATCACATTGTCATACAAAGACAGTTGGCAGTTGAGAGTTTTCAGTTGCCTGAGTGGGCGGAGGCGCTAATCAGCCGTGACAGTCGCAAGATGGTCGCAAGATGGTCGCAAGATGGTCGCAAGATGGTCGCAAGTCACCGCTTGCGTTACCATTGACAACGGGGTTTTGTGTGATTGTGTAGTGTGCGGGCCATCACATTGTCATACAAAGACAGTTGGCAGTTGAGAGTTTTCAGTTGCCTGAGTGGGCGGAGGCGCTAATCAGCCGTGACAGTCGCAAGATGGTCGCAAGATGGTCGCAAGATGGTCGCAAGTCACCGCTTGCGTTACCATTGACAACGGGGTTTTGTGTGATTGTGTAGTGTGCGGGCCATCACATTGTCATACAAAGACAGTTGGCAGTTGAGAGTTTTCAGTTGCCTGAGTGGGCGGAGGCGCTAATCAGCCGTGACAGTCGCAAGATGGTCGCAAGATGGTCGCAAGATGGTCGCAAGTCACCGCTTGCGTTACCATTGACAACGGGGTTTTGTGTGATTGTGTAGTGTGCGGGCCATCACATTGTCATACAAAGACAGTTGGCAGTTGAGAGTTTTCAGTTGCCTGAGTGGGCGGAGGCGCTAATCAGCCGTGACAGTCGCAAGATGGTCGCAAGATGGTCGCAAGATGGTCGCAAGATGGTCGCAAGTCACCGCTTGCGTTACCATTGACAACGGGGTTTTGTGTGATTGTGTAGTGTGCGGGCCATCACATTGTCATACAAAGACAGTTGGCAGTTGAGAGTTTTCAGTTGCCTGAGTGGGCGGAGGCGCTAATGGTAATGACATTTGAAAAAAAAACAATAGAATAAAATAAAATTCATAATTCAAATATAAAGGAATCCTAGATATTTCTAGGTAGGTATTTAAATACTAGGTAGGTAAGGTAGGTAAATAAATATAAAGGAATCCTAGACATTTCTAGGTAGGTACTCTTATTCCTTTACATGTATCATCAGTTAGCGCCTCCGCCCACTGAGGCAACTGAAAACTCTCAACTGCCAACTGTCTTTGTATGACAATGTGATGGCCCGCACACTACACAATCACACAATACCCCGTTGTCAATGGTAACGCAAGCGGTGACTTGCGACCATCTTGCGACTGTCACGGCTGATTGCCCCGGGCGGCCGTTGCTAGTTGCGAGCTGTCAGCTGATTGTTCTTCGTCTATGGTTAAACAAGTTTTTTGACCAATCAAGACAGAGAAAACAGCCGGTTTTAGTTGGTTTTCAGTTGCCTCAGTGGGTGGAGGCGCTTATTGGCGATAGAAACAAAACGATTTCGGCGATTTCGGTGTATGTCAAAAGAATTCATATTCTATGCTTTCGTATAGATAGCGCGCGTGTAGTATTTTTACTTATAAACGCTTTTTACAAGTTATGCTTTGGAATATTAAGAAAATTTTATTGTTCGCGGAAGTACACAAGCAATATGAATATTAACAAATAGTTTTGTCAATTGAATAACTATAATTTTTCAAAATCCATCCAAATAACACATATATTTTAAAGAACTTAGAAACTTAAAGTGTTCAAGGGACATTCGTTATAAATCGGTAGCAAATCGGAATTCCGGCCCTTAAATACTTCCTATTAAAATATCATAAACTAAAATACTTGAAAAGAATGAACCACAAAATCAAAAATTGTTAAGTATACTTAAAAAATTAGAAATATATATTATATATATATATGTATATATTTATACTTAGAAAATTCATCTTTGCATGAATTTTCATTTTGAAATTGAAAAAAAAATTGAAAAAAAATTTACTTTTAAATCTCAGAAAATGGTAAGGCGAAGTTAGAACCTTATCCAACGAAGGTACGAACTACAACGCGCCTCGTAACAACGATCAACTATCAGATACAAATTAATAAGTGATGTTAGAACCTTGTAAAATAAATTAAGCTTTATTTTAGAATTTCTTCATACAAGTATCTATGGAAATACGACACACGGCTCTCAAAATTTTAATGGTTTTAGAAATGAGCATAAACGACGGTTTTGCATTCAAATGTCATTTTTGAAAACAAATGTCAGTTAAAACCGAGTCCAACTGAAGTGACGAAGTCTATTCATTAATCATGAAATAAACATTTTAGAGGTATGTTTTTAACTTTACTGTGGCGATATTATATTAACTTAAGTCTACAATGCCATGGTACACTCTCACCTTTCCTATCTCTGCTGTATCTGGGGCTTTGCCTCAAAGAAATTGATAGCCGACCTGCAGGTAGTTCAAAACCGAGCTCTCAGAAATGTTTATGGACTTCCATGGGACACTCATGTCAGGGACATCTATTCAGTTTCCGGTATCCTTCCAATCACAATCCTTTCTAAACATGAAATCACAAGCACCATCCTACAAATTACCCAACAATCAACTCATACTAACACCAAGTCACTTTACAATCAAGACATCCACAACCACAATACTCGAAATAACAATAAAACCCGCGTTCCTCAAACACACACTACAAAATATGGGATAAAATCTGTGAACTATATTACCTATACACTATATAATTCGCTTCCAGATATGTACAAAAACATCCAGCATAATAAAAAATTGCAAAGCAATGCTTTAAAAGAATATTTTTTAACTACATTTAAAAATGAAAATATGTAATTGTCTTGACATTTTTTGTTCTATCTATTCTATATAACTACTCGTATCAGTTTTTCCCTCTCTTTACTTGTTTTCTCTTGTTGTTTGTTCTACTTAACCTGTCTTTATTTTTATTTTTATGCTGTACTGAATGTAAAACTTATATTATTATATCAAAATACCTTTGTAAAATTGTAACTACTACCTCCTACTTATGCATTGTAAGTTCCTCCTGTCCTAAAATGAGTTTTGTAACTCATCGGGATTGCTCTAGCAAGAAATAAAAACAATGAAATGAATAATAAATCTCATATAACATATTATTCAATTTGTAAATCCACGCGGCTTACATATTATGGCAGAGGATAAGTATAGATATTATTCGAACGTCGCCTATTACTCTGGCTGCAAAAGCAATTCAAACTCTTAAAATATGCATAGGTTTTGCGGCAATTTAAAATGGGATTTGGGAACATATTGGAGTCCTTAAACTTTGTCAGTTCCGAACATTGAGGTCTCGAAAAGGCAATGGGTTGGTGCACAGGTTCCAAGCACATATAACATGAGCAAATGAGATGGATCATGAAGCCTTATTAGTATGAAACCGAGTAAGTACATTTAATTTTTTTTTTTAATTGTTTTGTTTCTTTTACATGGTGATCAGTGATCACCTATTATTGTTTACAATTCAAATTTTAACCTCGCTAGGACAAGCCTGTGTCGAGGTTAATAATTTTATGAAGTAATAAAAACAATATAGGTAATGAAAGAACAATATTGAAACTTTACGTTTTAGGCACGTATACCCTCAAATTAAATATACCTACCTGTGAGTATAATTCTTGTATTGCCTATAATATATCTTAATCACACTTTTCTTATTGGATTAACATTATTCGAAGTTTTATACATCAATATGTCTCTTACCGAGGGATGAATCACATTTAGGAAGTTATATATTCTTATCAAATCCTTGTACTATTTATTGTACCGTCCATCATAAAATTTTGCTTTTGCTTTCCCAAACACGTTCAGAACATCGAAGTATATTAATACGGTAATGCCCGTACGGTTCAAATTAAGAAACCCGACTCCTGGTAAATCTCCGACGCCACACTGTATGGAAACCGTTCTGACCCGTCCGTGTACGTACATTTTTCCACGGAGCTGCTGCCGTAATATGCACACTTATCACTCGCTCACATGCCATTTGCAAACGGAAGTGGCGCCATCTAGGTAAAATACTTTTGAAGGTTTCATATTATTATTTTTTAAATTTAAAAAGGACTAAGATGAAAATTGGTTCGGCAGCTCCGTGTAGTCCGTGCAATTTGGTCATAGCGCGGTACAGTCAGTTATCTATGGTCGTGACTATAGTAGACGTTTACCTTCAGTCGAAAGGGTTTCCATGATGTGAAACGGATTTCATATTATGCATGTATTGAAAAAACAAAACTGTAGCGAATCTAAAAGCTTCCTGCTTGTAGACACAGATGGCAGTGCTAAGAACTGTCCTTAGATTCCGTCAGATGGCAGGTAGGTCAGTACCTGTGGGAACGAAGAGAGGGTCAAACAGCTCTGGGAGAGCGTTCACTGGAACACTCGTTTAGATTCCATTTAGCCAGCTTTCAGTTAGGTCGATCAACGAGATCTACATTGTAAACCGCGAAGTGAATAATAAAGCAGATAACAACAAACTATCTATTATTCCTGAAAGTAATCTTCTCCAAAGTATTGGAGAATCTCTGTTAGTGTCTGTTGTAAATAACAGAACGCTACAAAAACTAAAAAACGTGCTTGAAGTAATATATGTAGCTGTATTTAACAAATTGTGTAGGATAAAGACATACCGCTGATACTTCGGTTGCAACCCCAAACTCTTTCTAACAAAAACCCATGTAACAGTAAACACCATATATATACAGAATTATTCTACACAGTCTACACACTTAATTACAAAAAAAAATAAAGCAGCAAATTCATCAAAAATACATAAAGCTTACATAGCCTCAATCGACATTTTTTTAGATTCACCGCCCACATTTAAAAGTAGCACCACGTCAATGCTATAAACTATAAACAATTGAATGTGCATAATGCGTAAACTAAGTACTTCCCTTAACGCCCTGTATATCGACTGTCGTTTGGTAATAAAGCCAGAAAAACAAAATTTTACAGGAGACGATAAAAACAAATTTTTACAAATTCGTAAAACTAATTTAAAAAATCTCATGTAAAATTATAACAAAGAAATTGGTATAAAAAACTTTTATGAAAGCGTTATTTTTTCAACATTTAGATGTAAAATATTGCAGTTCTATGTATTTATAATTATGAAAGATTTGAGGGTTCAGTCATTTTAGCTATGTTTTTTTTCTTAATAACCTAAAAAAGAGCAAAAATTGTTTTTCCATATTGTAGTTTAGATGTAAATGTAAAACCGCCGAAAATTCTCAAAAAATGTGGCTTGATGGTTTTTACCAAAACACAGTCGATACCGTTTCACTTCTGTAATAATACCGCGACAACTTCTCATACCTACAAACACTACACACTTATACAGTCATCTCAAATAAAACAAGACATTTTATGGACACCTACCCACTACGAAATATTTAATACTAGCTGATACCCGGCATGCGTTGCAATTCCACTTCAATAAATAAATTGTTTCTCTCTTTGTATCATTTCCCATTCGTCTTCGTTTCCCTTCCGCCTCCTCTTCCTCTTCTCCTCCCGCGTCCCCTTCCCCTCCCGCGTTACCCTTTCACCTTCCCGCGTTCCCCCTCCCCTCTCCCGCACTCCCTTTTCTCCCCCCGCCCTCTCCCCTGTCCCCCTCTCCCTTGTCCCCCTCACGCAAAGCCCCCCTCCTTAATTCCCCATCCGTCCCTCCCGCGTACCGCATTATCCTCCCCCAGCCTTTTTTCACTTCATAAAATACACCCATTTTTCCACAACTCGCGTGACCTATTTAATTTTTTTATGCAAATTTCATAATTCCAGAGCTCACTTGTACATATATTGAAATATTCACGGGCATGTTCACAACAATTCAATTTTTTTAATAGCAATCAGATGAAATTTCAATCGCAATAGTATGAATAGTATACGAAATAATTTTATAACGCTAGAGTTCACTATTCTATAACCATCCCGGGTATGCGCACATCATATTCCCAAAGTTTTATCGCAATCGGATGAATGGTATGGCCGCGCATAACATACGAACACACAAACAAACAAACAAACATACATTTTTTTTATATATTAGATGTAAAATGTTGTTTACTGTTTGTCCAATGTACCTAATGTTTTATTTCTATAAAATAAATAAATAAAATAAAATGAGCACTCAGGACCATCACTTCCTTTTACAAATAATAATACTTACTCCGTCTGCTCTTTGTCCCATGAACCACGGTTGTGGGGAATCACGAATTGCAAGGATCTAATTCAAATTCCCCCGAGCAAACAAATCGCGACTGAGCCCTTTATCATCCCCTAAGCCTCTCCGGTCCTTGCGCCCTAAATGCAAGATCCCAAACCACGTGGAAATGCAATCCATCCCTGCACTCGATGTGAATTGAAAAACTAGAAAGATCCACTCTATTGTATATTCGTTCTGCGTTTCAAGCGCCCCGGAGACCTTCAATGCAAATATTGTCAACAAGCTTCTGCCCGCGTCTTCGTCTGCGTAGGATTAGTACTTCGAGTAATCTATTTTCTTTTCCTAGGTCCCATCTACGTTTATACCAAAATTCTTAACCTATTTATTTAAAATATGTATAATTCTTGATTCGGTTCAAAGTATTAAGCGAGTACTTCAAATAAATTCACTAATTTAAATATTTTCCAAAATAGAATTTTAATTTAACAATCATTGTTTTGCAAAATGTCATTTTCACATTTTGACGTTTTCTATTAAACTATAATTATTATTTTCAACATATTGAAAATAAATAGCTAGCGTTATAAATTATAGCCTATATGTTATTCTGATGTATGAGCTATATTATTGTAAAGTTTCATTAAAATCCATTCATTAAATTTCGATTTAAAGAGTAACAAACATACATACATCCATACAAACTTTCGCGTTTATAATATTAGTAAGATGTGTTTACGCGATTGACGTTTTCATTGAAATCAATCGATCAATTGATGTCAATATTTTTCCCCTGTTGTTTTGTGGACGTCTACATTATGCGGTGATAAATTTTGATTTGATGTTCATGTCTCTGGACAATCTTACACATACATAAGATAGATATCTGAATAGCCAGGTACTTCCTCATCTTCCTCTTCCCCATCTCCTTTCCGTCCCCACGTACCTTCAGCCACACAACATACCCCAATTACGGATTCCATAGTATCACTGGCTCCAGGCGGGAGCAGTTGGGACTCTTGTTAGGTGTATACATAAAAAAGTGAAAATAACTTTTTAACAAGTGATTAAGTATGTACCTACTTAATCACTTGTTAATTAGTTTTATTAATTCGAAATCGTTTTGGACTACTTACTCTTAGGTACTTCGGACACCCCAGACCCGGTTCTGGGCCCAGATAATATACAAATTAGAGATTATCGATCTTCCTAACCCAACGAACCCGGTTCGAAAATTGAAAGGAGTCAGTTCCTTATTTCTCAGAATTTCTTTGAAATTGAAAATTGAAAGGTTCCGGTTTGTTTTTTTATCATAATTTTACTAGCATTTTATTTTGTTTTGAGGATACGGTTCAAAAGTACTTACTTAACACGATAAAGAACGGGTATAACGCCGTTCTTCCACTTAGCTACTCACAAGCGACGCTACCGCTACCTGTCATACTGTTTTGCTAGTGTAGCGCCTGGCGGCGTTTTCAAACACCAATAATACTATGGAAAACACGGCGATCGCGTCGCTTGAACGTGGCTCCATGGAAGAACGGCGTAACTGGTGGGATCGTCACATACACAAAAAGCGACAGAAGAGGATTTTTGAAAACAAATTAAGATCGCCGGACAAGTTGAATTATTACAGAACAGAAACGCGAGTAAAATTATAAGAATTTGAATTTCAACAGTTTTTTTTTTTTAATTATAGGTATAGGTACTACTTTTTGTTCTTCTATTTGGTATTAATTTTAGTTAGACTCTATTTAATATCATTAATGTAATATCATTTTGCTGTCCGATGATATTTTTTTCAATTAAAAACATTAATAAAATATTAATGTTTTTAATATTTTATTATTATAAGCGCTAATTGTTGAATGAAACACTAGTATATATCGAATCATTTGGGGGGTAAGAGGTAACCCGCCGTAGCTCAGCGGATTAAGAGCACCTGACCGAACATCAGAAGGACACGGGTTCGAGTCCCGTCAGCGGCATGTATCTTTTCTTCGAAGAATGTTTCAATGTAGATGAGTGTTTCAGGCTGATAATAAAAGAAAACAATTTCTTGGCATCATCATTTACATAACTTAACTACTCGCTGTTGTCGCTATTTCCAAGTAACTTTATGTCGTCCAACTACTATCAATAATTTTTTTAGTGTGTAAGATTATCGTATTCATTTATTTTATCTCAATACTTTTCCTACCTTTATAACTAGCGTCTCCTGGTAAACAAGCTCGCAAAACTTTCTAATAAAACAACAAATATTGGACGTTCTTACAGGTCAAGAAAAAACAACTACATCTTTGAAGTATTGTCTCTGTTTTCTCACGAGTCAACAAGTTTTAAGTACCTTTGCATAATTAATTAAGGGGGTTTCTCACCATCCTCCGAATAGCTTATCCATAATATAAAGTTTATTTACGGTATCTACTCGAGCGCTTTTTGCCACATTACGGCACTATTTCCAAAACCTCGGATTGCTTTGTTGCCAAAATGTGGCAAATTTTCTATATAACTATATAATATATTGTACATTCAAAATATAACAAAATAAATATTCTCTAGATTCTTTAAAATGTTTTAAGGTTAAAGATTTAATTATACTTTTTTTTATAAATCCTACAAATATGTGATAATAGACAAAATATAGGGGAATTCATTGGCTACATAGAACTATATATAATCAGTTTTTATGTCTCCATATTTAAATTAGGAGGTATGATTTTTTTTAATGTGGGCGGAAAAATTTCCTTTAGCAATCCTAGAAAAAATATTTTAATTGCTCTGTCGCTCCAGTGGGTATATGGTTTATTTATTTATTAAGTCGGAACTTTCATTTGGTACTCAAAGCTATGAATAGTGGCTATATTTTGGATAAGTTGGCCGAGTTTTCTAACTATTGCAAGTATTTTATTTTTATTTCAATAATATTCGTTATAGTGTGGATAAGCTATTAGGAGGATGGTGAGAAACTTACTTAGTTGAAATCTGGGGAAATGCGTATGAAACATACATTAATGAATTACAGATAATTCAAAATAAACTAATCAAAAAACTATTTCACTACGAATCCAAAACATCCACAAAAAAACTATATTTGGAAACCAAACTGTTAACATTAAGAAAACTATACGAATACAATATATGTCTCCTTATATACAAAATAAATAATAAACTCATACATACAAACACAGAATTCATTAAAACGTCCCAAGTACACAAACACGACAACACGATAACATACATTTAAACACTATTCATACTAACTACGGTAAGCAATCCATCAGTTATGAGGGGGGCAATTTATATAATTGCCTTCCATATGATATTAAAAACGAAAAAAGTGTGTGTAAATTTAAAAAAAAATTATTCATTTTTATTCACAAAAAACAATATAGTGAAAGTGAATAATATTGTATGATAATATATTGTATCATAATATAGTGTAATTTAATCTTCTGTAATATAATGTAATTTTAATGCAAATTCTAGTTAAGTAAGTGAAAATGTTATTTTCTTTTTTCTGGAATAAAAAAAAAAAAAAAAAAACCCCCTCAGTATGATAATCAGAATAGTAATGGTTAAAATATTATAGAAATAATTAATGATTCACATGAATAATTCTCTGAACTGTTTCAGTATTTACAAGTATTCACATGTACAGTCAGTAGTATCCCATTGTAATTTGAATACTTTTTGTCTAATTTTTATCTCTTCTTTTAGCTCCATAGGATATAATCCTCTCCAAGTGACGAACAATCTACTGGCAAAATACCAACAACTTAAGTCGCTGTAAGTATAAAAGTTTAAGTTACAAAAGATAACAGATCATTTAAGAAAAGTAAAGAAACCTACCAAGCAAACCTAACCTAACGTAACTTTAAAAAAAATATATATTATTTAATTTAATTTTAATTTTTTTTATTTATTTGTATACTTGTAAATACATTTAACAAAAAAATACAATGGTTTACATAGTGGTACAAAAAAAAGTTTATATTCAGTAACAGGGTATAAGAAAGTATGTGAGAAGGTTAATAGTAGAATTTTGTGAACATCGTGTTCGCATGTTTAGGATTAAGAGATATTCTGTCGACATAAGTAGAAACGCAGTATCCTCCTTGATATTGTCAAGAAGAGCACCGTGGTTCAACCCGTGTCAACAGTATCGCAGACATAAAATTGATAGCAGTTAAAGTTATACAAATAATTTTCTTCTAAGGCAGGTAGGAATATTTAGTTTTGTAAATAATATTAAGGTAGGTAATATTTTCTGTCCAGAAGCAATTTTTATTTTTTTTGTTTGGGTAGGGTCATGTTTGATTAGTAGTTATAATGTTTTGAGTGAAGTGAATGCCTTGTTTTTTGATCCAGTCTGTGATATGTTTTTTTGTGAATAATCGTAGATATATTTGTAGTTAGTAGTTGTTTCAGTGTGGTGGGCATGCAGTTATATAGCTTGATTGCATAGTACTTAAAGTTTCTCTGCCCGTGTGAAGTATGTGTTATCGGTATATTTAGTGTTTTTTTAAGAGGCCCTGGTTTTAATTGCTGTTTGAGGTTGCATTGGAATTTGGAGTTTATGTTTGAAGAAGTATAGTATTAGTACAGTTTGGCATAAAGTTGTCTTATTGTCATGACGTCCAGTGTTTCGAAAATTTATTCAATATATAGCCACTATTCATGGGTTCGTGTACCGAATGTTAAACTCCGACTTAATAAATAAATAAACCGTAAATCGAAAATAAACCTTATCCTATGGACAAGCTATGAAGAGGATGGTGAGAAACCCACTATGTGTTACCAAACCCACTAAGGTAATAGATAAAATAAACTGATATTAAAAATTACCAATTCAAATTACTAAGCATGAAGTTCGCAAAGAACGAAAAAAGTCGGATGGAATGCTGGATAATAAATAGATCCTGAGTTGTTTTCTGTACGAATGATCTGAAAAATTTTTCTTGTACTTTTAATAAAAGTGATATATTGTACTTAATTTATTTGTAGACGGTTGGATGATATCGACGCGTCAAGCATCGACTTCGCATTGTTCGACAAACTGAAAAATATGAAGTATGTCTACTTCAAGAGATTTTACTACTGCTCCCTGGTGCCACAAATTCTCAACTGCAAACCTAACTCAGATGGTAAGTACAACAAACATTATAATTAATAACTTTTTAACAATAATATGTTCAACTAATTTTCCTGTCTTTTCGTACGATTGCAAAGATCTATACAAATTTATTTGTAACTTACTGGAATAAACTTATTTGACGGCCTCCATGGTCGAGGGGCAAATCTCTCGACTAGCAATCCGGAGGACGCGTGATTTTATCATTTTTAAGGGGGTTTCTCGCCATCCTCCCAATAGCTTATCTACCCTAATAACGAATATTATTAAAAATAAAAATTAAATACTCGCAGTGGTTAGAAAAATCAGCCAACTTATCCAATATATAGCCACTATTCATGGGTTCGATTACGGAATTATAAACTCCAACTTAATAGTGGAAAATACGTTCAGTATCGCCCTGGTGTAAGACCATCATTCGGAAATGCAGAACCATTGAAAACTTTGCATAAAATGACTTTAGCCATTTTTGGTGACCAGGTCTGAATAGCCAGGTACTTCCCCACCTTCCTCTTTCCCATCTCATTCCCCTCCCACTACCTTCAACCTCACAACATATCCCAATTGAGGATACCATAGTTTCGCTAGCTTCAGATGGGGTAGTTGGGACTCTCGTGAGGTATTCACATTTAAAAAACATCCGATTTCTATTTTTATTAGACACCTATTGACTTTTATACAAGTCTAGAATGATTATTTAATTTTATTGAAATAACAATTTTTACATATCAGCTTTCCCGTCACTCGTGAACGTGCTTACAAAAACTTACCTCTAGTCTACCACAACAAAACTTACCTCTACTCTGCCACAACAAAACTTACATCTACTTTACCACAACAAAACTTAGCTCTACTCTACCACAACAAAATTTACCTTTACTCTACCGCAACAAAAACTTACCTCTACTCTACCACAACAAAATGTATCTTTACTCTACCACAACAAAACTTACATCTACTTTACCACAATAAAACTTACTTCTACTCTACCACAACAAAACTTACATCTACTTAAATACAACAAAACTTTCCTCTACTCTACCACAACAAAACTTACATCTACTTTACCACAATAAAACTTACCTCTACTCTACCACAACAAAACTTACATCTACTTAAATACAACAAAACTTACCTCTACTCTACCACAACAAAACTAACCTCTACTCTACTACAACAAAATTTACCTCTACTAAAACTACCCTCAAATAGGAAAGTTGTCAAATCAACCACTTGGTATCAAATATGCTTATTTTAAGACAACGTGTTATAATTAGTCTGGTGTTCACTTTCAGTTTTTGATTATAATCAAATTAATTTATGAATAATGTCCGCAAAATACTTTTAAAAAACCGCAAGTCTGATTTTCAAGCCAAAAACATACACCCCCTTATTCAAAATTAAATTGACTTCATATCAATTTTTCACGTCTAGTTTGGCAATTTATTTTCTGCTCGTAATATTTTCGGTGGTAAAAACTCATTCTCTCAAGAATTCAATTATGAACCAAATTTGATTTCTGTTAGCGATTAATTTCGGAGCGCAGTCTGAACCTATGGGCTATAATAGAAAGACGATTGATTGTTTACTATTTTACTAGGGACAGTGGTAATTTATGTAGTAAAATTCAATTATTATAGCAATTATTATTACAATTTAAGATTTGTCTTAGCTAATATTTATTTATTTAATTTCTACGGTAAAATAAACCATAAACAGTAGTTACATGACACAATTAGAACCATAAGAGAATATTAGCAATCATTTTAGATAAAGAATAACAAATTAACTGTGGCATTTGATTGTGAAATGACATCAGAGATATGAGCAAGAGTGTACGACACGTGTGTGGTTGGTACATAAACTGTAAAATAGGGAGCTGGGCACACCTGGTACGCCAATGGTCTTTTGTACGTGAATTTACTACTTAGTAAAATGATTCTAGTAAAAGGGCCAAAACTGAATTTAATACTGCAAAAGGTTTAAATATGTTTGCACTTTTGGAGACTTTTGGGATTAACAGGAGACTGGGTTTACTTTTGAAGAGCTGAATTCCAGCGACTTTGATTCTAGTAAAAGGTCAAAACTGATTTTAGTACTGCAAAAGGTTTAAATATGTTTGCACTTTTGGAGACTTTTGGGATTAACAGGAGACTGGGTTTACTTTTGAAGAGCTGAATACCAGCGACTTTGATTCTAGTAAAAGGTCAAAACTGATTTTAGTACTGCAAAAAGATTTAAATATGTTTTGCACTTTTGGAGACTTTTTGGGCAGGAGACTGGGTTTTTACTGGGAGGAACTGAATTTAGTACTGATTAAAACACTTTAAAATGGTTTGAACTTGTAGACTTTGGTTTGGAGGCTTCTTGGTTGCTTGCTTGTTGGCTGGTAGTATTGAACTGATTTGCCATTGAAAGGCGATCTTTATTTATAGGACCGACCGAGGTCGCATCTTCATTGCAAGACACCTCCTTGAATTTTGCAAGGGGTTTCAATTAGGAATTTTTTCTAATTGCTGTGTTTTGCATTCAGATGTATAAAAAATTGTATATAACAGCTCTGGCCAAGTTAGCTTAGGACCCCCATACCAAATCCTTACATCATTTTTATTGTTTTTATAAGAAAATATACAAGTTTACATATGTGATTCAAAGTACATTTTTAAGCAACAAATATTTTTTTTAAAGGGTAGAAATCACTAGTAGGTATCAGTTTTCAAGTTAATTTTTTAGTACATGTCTATTTTTTTGTGGTGATATTTATTATTTGAACCTAAGTACTAGCAATTTCCCGTAATTTGACTTGAGGTTTTTGAAATAGCGAATTAGGAGTCGTAAATATGTTCGATTTCGTAGTTTCCTTTGTTCGCTTTCAACCAATGGCAGCTCGGCGGGAGGCGGAGTGGGGATAACGTAAATAGTCAAACGTTTCCTTGGTGGTGATCATTTGCATGTCTGCGGGCTCTGGTGAAGGATCTGCGTTGTTTTTCAGATGTGTTTTGGAGTCGGAGTCTGATGCCGCACATGCCCTTTATTATCAATTGCGTGTAAGTTTGCGATTGTTACAGATAATTGAAGAAACGTAAATGTATGCTGGCGGCATGGTACTGTGCGTATTCGGTGGCGACTGGTACAGATAATTGAAGACTCGTAAACGTGCTGGCGGCATGGTACTGGGCGGTGACGTAAATTCAAATTTTTGAATTTTCGTTGTCTCAGATGCATTTGTGGACTCGTCCGATACACTCCCCCCGTGCAGCCTCATTTGCACTTAGCTACTTCGTCGGGCGTGTCCTTTCACGATGTTTGAGTTCTGAATCGGGTGTCTTTGTAGGTGTTGTAGTTTCGTCAGGTGTCGGTGGAGCGGGTAGGATGACGGCGATTTTGACTGCTGGCCTTACGTATATCCCGGTGCTGGTTTGAATCCGGGCTGTTCTGACTTGTCCATCAGCGGCGGGTATTGCTTCGATGATGCGGCCACGCGGCCAACTGTTCCGAGGTAGTGCTGGGTCCATAATGATCACTAGGTCATCCTTTTTTATTGGTGTAGTGGGGTGGTGCCATTTTTGCCGGGCAGCCATGGTAGGTAGGTATTCGCGCAGCCATCGTCTCCAGAAGGTGTCTGCAAGTTGTTGCCCGATGCGCCACTGGCGGCGGAGACATACGTCCTCTTCTTTTTTGTCGTAGAAGGATAATTGGGGGCGTTTCCCGGCCGATCCTAGCAAAAAATGGTTGGGTGTGAGAGGTTCTTCATCACGTGGGTCAACTGAAATGTGGGTGAGTGGTCGATTATTTACCACGAACTCGGCTTCTGCAAGTGCTGTGCGTAGTGTTTCTTCCTTTGGTGCTCGTTCCTTGAGTGTGGCGTTTAACGCTTTTTTCACTGATCGCACTAATCTTTCCCAAGCTCCCCCCATGTGGGGACTCATTGGCGGTATGAAGTGCCACTCGATGACTTGAGTAGCTATTGCATCAATCATTCTGTCGTCTTGACTTAGTGACAACAGGGCGTCCTTCATCTCGGTGTCGTCTCCGTGAAAGTTTGTCCCGTTATCTGAGTACATGGCTGCGGGTTGTCCTCTGCGGGCGGTCATTCTTTGTAAGGCCATGATGGCCGAGTCGGCAGTTAGTGAGGCGGCTAGTTCCAGGTGGATGGCGCGCGTCAAGAGGCAGGTGAAAATGGCTCCGTAGCGTTTTTCTCGATGTCTACCGACCGTGATAGCCATAGGGCCAAAATAGTCAAGTCCGCAGTGCGTGAATGGGCGGACGTGATGCATCAGGCGGGGTGGTGGTAGTGCGCCTATCAAAGGTGGAGATGGTTTGCTGCGTCGTATGAAGCAAGTGGGGCAGGCGTGCGCTATTTTTCTGCTTTTGTCTTCTCAGTACTGGGGTGGTCTGCCTTTTGGTGGTAGTGGCGGATCAGGAGTTGAGTGTAGGGTTCGTCGCCATCCAGTATGATGGGTGTTCGGGCCACACTTTTGTTCTTTCCAAAGCTTGTAGTCGGGTACCCATTCGCACTAGGTCGTCTGGTCCAAAGAAGGGGTTTAGGGAGTTGAGGCGGCTGCCAGCAGGTAGTTTTTGACCTTGTCGGATGTTGTGTAGATCAGTTGTGAAGGCGTCCTCCTGGGACCTTTTGATCCATCTGTGTTCTGCTGCTTTTATTTCCTCCGCTATTAGTGGGCCTTCTACTGGTTTGTTGGGCCCCATCCGGCATCGTCTGGTAAATCGTAGAATCCAGGCTGTAGAGCGGATTAGTCGGTGCCATGAGGAGAATCGTTCTACTAATGGAAGCGCTTCGCCTCTGGTGGAGACAAGACCAACGTAGTGAGGTTTGACTTCTAGTGTCAGATCGTCAGGCCTGTGGGTGGGTGCTAGCTCCATTGGCCATGCGTCCTCCGGGGAAGTGAGAAAGGCTGGGCCGGTAAACCATCTTCCCTCTGGTGTCAAATCGGGTACTTCGGTGTCTTGTGTGCCGATGTCAGCGGGATTCAGCTTTATGGGTACCCATTTCCAGTCGGATATGTTGGATAGTTCGTCTATTTCACCCAGTCGGTTTGCTACAAAGGCGGAGTAGGCTCGTGGGTCGGTGCGTAACCAACATAGCATGGTTGTGGAGTCTGTCCAGAAGCAGGTGCGGGATATCAGGGCTTTGCTTTCTTTCTGGATTGTCTTGGCTAGTCTAGCTGCTATGAGACCGGCTTGTAGCTCGAGGCGGGGAATGGAGAGAGGCTTCAGTGGTGCTACTTTGCATTTACTTGCAAGAAATGTTACTCGTAGGGCCCCATTAACCTCTTCAGTAAAGTAGGCCACGGCACAGCAAGCCTGTTCTGATGCATCGCAGAAGAGATGTAAAGTTACGTTGCTCTGTTTGTTGTAGAGGCAACGTCTCGGGATTGAGACGCTGTTCGTGCGCAGCAGGTTCAGCCAGTCTGTCCACCTCTGGGCGTGTCCAAGGTTAATGGGTTCGTGCCAGCCGACGCTCGAGCGCCATACTGCTTGTAGCATCTTGGATCTGATGGTAAGGCAGGCAACGAGGCCCACTGGATCGTAGATCTTCATTACTAGCAGTTGATAGCAGTTGCCGCTTCGTGGGTTGTGTAGTGGTTTCGGGAGAGACGGCCTCGTGGAATGAATACAGAAAGCGGTCAGTGGAGGAGTCCCAGATTAATCCAAGCACCCGCTCTGTTTCCGGGCCTCCGCTGCTGATCTGCACCGTGGAGCTGGCGCGGTCTTCTTTGGGAACGTCAGCTATGGCCGTTGGGCTGGTGGATGCCCAGTTTGTCAAGTGGAACCCTCCTTTCGCGAGGAGGGTACTTACACTGTGGGCGAGTGCAGCAGCTTCCCTGGGGGTGTCTACTGCATCCAAGTAATCGCCCATGTAGAACTTGGTGCGAATAGCCACTGCGGCGTCCGGGTATTCATGTTCGTATTTTTCGGCCACCTTATCTCGGACAAACTGGGCACTGCTCGGGGAAAAAGTGGCTCCAAACATCATTGATGACATTTGATAGGTGTCTGGATCGTTCAGGGCTGAGGTCCTCCACAGGAACAGCTGTGATGGCTGGTCTTCTGGCCTTATCTTTATCTGCAGGAACATTCTGGTTGCTGACGTTACACCGAGAGAGTTGATAGTGAATTTCCATTCCACCAGTTCCCTCAACTGGATGTCTGCGGTGGTTTATAGTTGTAGCGCCAAAGTGGTGGTCGTGGTGCTATTTCTGGAGTTGCTGGTGTACCTGTAAAAAATAGAAGGTCCTGGCTGGAGGAGGATGATTATTGTGGAGTTGCGTATCTTGTCGTAACTCGTTGGCAGTTGGGCCAACTTGTGCCTTTAGGTGAGTTGCGTATCTCGTCGCAACTCGTTGGCAGGCGGGCCAACTTGTGCCTTTAGTTGAGTCACGTATCTGGTCGCAACTCGTTAGCAGGCGAGCCAACTTGTGCCTTTAGGTGAGTTGCGTATCTCGTCGCAACTCGTTGGCAGGCGGGCCAACTTGTGCCTTTAGATGAGTTGCGTATCTCGTCGCAACTCGTTGGCAGGTGGGCCAACTAGTGCCTTTAGTTGAGTTGCGTATCTCGTCGCAACTCGTTGGCAGGCGAGCCAACTTGTGCCTTTAGTTGAGTTGCGTATCTCGTCGCAACTCGTTGGCAGGCGGGCCAACTTGTGCCTTTAGGTGAGTTGCGTATCTCGTCGCAACTCGTTGGCAGGCGGGCCAACTAGTGCCTTTAGTTGAGTTGCGTATCTCGTCGCAACTCGTTGGCAGGCGGGCCAACTTGTGCCTTTAGGTGAGTTGCGTATCTCGTCGCAACTCGTTGGCAGGCGAGCCAACTTGTGCCTTTAGGTGAGTTGCGTATCTCGTCGCAACTCGTTGGCAGGCGGGCCAACTAGTGCCTTTAGTTGAGTTGCGTATCTCGTCGCAACTCGTTGGCAGGCGGGCCAACTTGTGCCTTTAGGTGAGTTGCGTATCTCGTCGCAACTCGTTGGCAGGCGGGCCAACTAGTGCCTATAGTTGAGTTGCGTATCTCGTCGCAACTCGTTGGCAGGCGGGCCAACTGGCGCCTTTAGTTGAGTTGCGTATCTCGTCGCAACTCGTTGGTAGGCGATCCAACTTGTGCCTTTAGTTGAGTTGCGTATCTCGTCGCAAACTCGTTGGCAGGTGGGTCAGCCGGCGTCAGTGGTTGAGTTGCGTATCTCGTCGCAAAGTCGTCGGGAGGTGGGCCGGCTGGTACCAGTGGTTGAGTTCCGTATCTTGTCTCAAACTCGTTGTGAGGCGGACCCACTAGTGCCATTGGTTGAGCAGGTTGGCTGACTGCTTGACGTGTTGCGGTGTTTAAGGCTGCGAGTAGTTCGGATATCTGCTTGGCGTGTTGTTTCTCGCAAACGTGCATCTCCCGGCGTAGCATTCGGAGAGAGTCTTCGGTTGATTTCAGAACTTGAGTCAGAAGTTTCACCGCTTTTTTCGTCGGATTCGTGGGGTTTCCCGGTGACATCTGGAGCTGGCTGGCCAGTAGTGATAGGGTCAGAGTGTTTAGCTGGACTCGAAACAGGTAGGTCCTGGGTCTGACGGGGTACACCGGTTGGCGACTCATCGAGGTCTGAGGCGCACGGGTCTGGAGTATGATGAGGTGGCGTTGGGACCTTTTGGCTTGTTCCGGAGGCGTCTAGTTTGTGCAGTGATGCCTCTGATGATGATGATTTACGGCCGCTGCGAAGTGATGGCATCTCCACTGGATGAGACTGGAGGCGTGATGTGTGGATCCGGCTCGAAGGACCAAATGTACGACACGTGTGTGGTTGGTACATAAACTGTAAAATAGGGAGCTGGGCACACCTGGTACGCCAATGGTCTTTTGTACGTGAATTTACTACTTAGTAAAATGATTCTAGTAAAAGGGCCAAAACTGAATTTAATACTGCAAAAGGTTTAAATATGTTTGCACTTTTGGAGACTTTTGGGATTAACAGGAGACTGGGTTTACTTTTGAAGAGCTGAATTCCAGCGACTTTGATTCTAGTAAAAGGTCAAAACTGATTTTAGTACTGCAAAAGGTTTAAATATGTTTGCACTTTTGGAGACTTTTGGGATTAACAGGAGACTGGGTTTACTTTTGAAGAGCTGAATACCAGCGACTTTGATTCTAGTAAAAGGTCAAAACTGATTTTAGTACTGCAAAAAGATTTAAATATGTTTTGCACTTTTGGAGACTTTTTGGGCAGGAGACTGGGTTTTTACTGGGAGGAACTGAATTTAGTACTGATTAAAACACTTTAAAATGGTTTGAACTTGTAGACTTTGGTTTGGAGGCTTCTTGGTTGCTTGCTTGTTGGCTGGTAGTATTGAACTGATTTGCCATTGAAAGGCGATCTTTATTTATAGGACCGACCGAGGTCGCATCTTCATTGCAAGACACCTCCTTGAATTTTGCAAGGGGTTTCAATTAGGAATTTTTTCTAATTGCTGTGTTTTGCATTCAGATGTATAAAAAATTGTATATAACAGCTCTGGCCAAGTTAGCTTAGGACCCCCATACCAAATCCTTACATCATTTTTATTGTTTTTATAAGAAAATATACAAGTTTACATATGTGATTCAAAGTACATTTTTAAGCAACAAATATTTTTTTTAAAGGGTAGAAATCACTAGTAGGTATCAGTTTTCAAGTTAATTTTTTAGTACATGTCTATTTTTTTGTGGTGATATTTATTATTTGAACCTAAGTACTAGCAATTTCCCGTAATTTGACTTGAGGTTTTTGAAATAGCGAATTAGGAGTCGTAAATATGTTCGATTTCGTAGTTTCCTTTGTTCGCTTTCAACCAATGGCAGCTCGGCGGGAGGCGGAGTGGGGATAACGTAAATAGTCAAACGTTTCCTTGGTGGTGATCATTTGCATGTCTGCGGGCTCTGGTGAAGGATCTGCGTTGTTTTTCAGATGTGTTTTGGAGTCGGAGTCTGATGCCGCACATGCCCTTTATTATCAATTGCGTGTAAGTTTGCGATTGTTACAGATAATTGAAGAAACGTAAATGTATGCTGGCGGCATGGTACTGTGCGTATTCGGTGGCGACTGGTACAGATAATTGAAGACTCGTAAACGTGCTGGCGGCATGGTACTGGGCGGTGACGTAAATTCAAATTTTTGAATTTTCGTTGTCTCAGATGCATTTGTGGACTCGTCCGATACAAAGAGATAGGTACAAATATATCCAAATCTATAGTATAAATAAGGTAAACTTAGATTGAATTAATATTGATCGAAAATATAAGATAGCATAGCCCTCTTGTACCTACTTTCCGTGCAGTTAAATATATCCGCTACATCAGCGTATCTATTACTAACTGCATGCAACCTAGGTACAAGCGAGTTTTTGGAATACGTAGTCCTGGTGTTGTTACATTTAAACAGGACTTTAGAACGAGTAGCTCTCGTAGGTATATGAAATTCAATGAGGTTAGTTAAATCGGGACTGCCTATACTACCATTTACAATTTTGAACATAAATAATAAGTCGAATATAATTCTTCGGTCTGAGATTTTTAATAAATTTAATTCTTTCATCAAGTAATTATAGTTTATGTTTTCAATAGGAATACCGAGTTTGAAATTAATATAATATCTGACATAAAGGCACTGAAAGATTCAGAACGATTCAGACGATCGATAAAACTCTGTATCAATATGATATTGACTGAATCTGTTATCTATGGTCAATATTTATTCCGACCGACGCGCGACGAGACGATTGATACGCCAATCGTTCACGTAGCTACTTCTTACAAGCGACGCTACCGCTACCTGGCATACTATTTTGCTAGTGCAGCGCTAAGCGGCGTTTTCAAACATTAATAATAGTATGGAAAATACAGACGAGCCGCGATTGCGTTGCTTGAACGTAGCTCCATGGAAGAACGACGATAAATTTTATCCGGGCCTCCACGTTATCAGATAAGTTTCGGTTATACAATACATTTATTTGGATAATGTCGTTAGTTATGCAAAATTACTGAACGGAGTTCAACTAACGAAGCTCTTAGAATTAAAGAAGTCGCGATCCATAGACTTAACCGCTTGGGCACATAAGCTTGTTCTCACGACAATTTAACGTAGGTAGACATAGGAATGACATATGCCCCGCACCTGAGTTATTAAATAATTCAACTAGACGCGACCAAATTTATTTCTTTCCATCTGTGAGAATCGGAAGTAGTGGAAATATGATTTATGATTAAAGGTGTCAAAAAGTAAATGCGGACTGCCAATGCATATTTAGATAGTTATATTTCAATTCAACAATACCAATTTATTATTATTTTTACGTAATCGTATGGCGTTTGACATTTCGGAGTGTCAATTCATAGAAGATACCTCCAGTGTTGCTAGCGATAACGATTTCTAATTTCTTCCCTGTCAATATCGGTTCGGCTGTCAACCTTGAAGCCATGCTCGGATCATCGATATAAAATCATCGGAAGTTACGTCTATCGATCCGATATTGTTACGTTATCGATTTCACTGTCCTAGAGCTCCTGTGAGAGCTCGTGAATTGAATTGAATCGAATCATCGATCAGAATAAAAACGTTACTTGAATTGCGGTACTATAGCGAGAAATAATTCCAATCTGAAATTATTCCCATGTGCAAAATTATTTTACCAATGCTGATACCCCCGCTGATACTGATTACTGCCTCGCAGGAAATGTGGATATTCTCCACATGTCCTACAACGAATTTACGAAGTATTTTTGAAGTAAATACTTCTTTACGCTCGCTTGACTTGAGGGGTAAACTGGCGAATGCGTTACGGAAATTACAGCGTTACGAGAGGCGTAATATCGGGCGTTACGAACGTCACGGAGGCGAACGATAATAAATTTAAATTAATTTTGAGGTTCATTCCTCACAATCTAAACGTAACAACAGTGTTCAAATTCATACTAATGACGTTTGGAATGGGTGCTGGCATTTATGCTGACAATAGTTGTGTTGTTGTTTCTCACATTCTAAACGTAGAAATCTAACATATAACTAGCAATTTTTCGATTGGAATTTTTTGAATTTCCTGCTGCAAATGTGAATAAACGTCGTTCTCTAACTAGCATCCGCATCAAAAAAGTTTTATTTTAAACTATGTAATAATTAAATCAACAATCCCATTCTAAGCATAATTCCCATAATAAAATTAGTCAAATTTTCGTTTAGAGTTAGCGAACTCAGTGCATTGAAACGTAACGAAACGATGGGTAACAATCCAAACGAATCTTCAATATAGATTCTTATACATTGATCATTGGAATGGTTTTATTCGATGCTAGAAAGAAAATTAGATTAGATTACTTCAGTCGTGTGGTCTAAAGCACACTCGTATATTTTTAACTTAGATGATATTTTACCTTGTATTTTATTATGCCAGCTATTTTTTTACATGATTTATTATTAATTTATTCTCATTTAGAACATAAATTTTAAGATGATGCCATATAAGTGCGATGCACTGCGAAGTAATGCAAAATCATGTATAATCGAGCATGTCTTTGGTAGGTCTTTTCAAAGACAAGAAAAATAACAATAAAAAGTATCAGACCTGTAAAAAATTGTTCGAAGTAAAAAAAACTCCTACTTATGTAACTGATTTCGGATCCGACTTAATTTTATAACGTGGAAAATAAGGTTTTTGAAATTATTATCGGAAAACATTTTAATATTATTTCTTGCTGAACTTGTGAAGCGAGAAATTCAACCTTATCGCCATTTGAGTAAAGTGGCGTGATGTCGCCCAATTACGAATGTTACACGCCAAGGAATGGACACTCTTCAGTTCCCAGAAAAATCTACGATAAAAATCGATTTACGTTGCAGGTATATCATCTCTGAAGCAGCTGGTGAGCCGACCAGTGCTGCGTGTGGCAGCCTGGCTCGTGGCCGTCCTGACCCTCATTGGGAACCTGAGCGTGCTGTACGGGAGGATCACCTCTAGGGATGAGAACAGGTCGCTATCGCTGCTCATCAGGAATCTGGCGGGTGAGTTTATTACGGGTATATCTTCTCTGAAGCATCTTGTGAGTCGACCAGTGCTGCGTGTGGCGGCATGGCTCGTGGCCGTCCTGACCCTCATTGGGAACCTGAGCGTGCTGTACGGGAGGATCACCTCTAGAGATGAGAACAGGTCGCTATCGCTGCTCATCAGGAATCTGGCGGGTGAGTTTATTGCGGGTATATCATCTCTGAAGCAGCAGGATCAACTCTACCGCAAATCCGTGAAAAATCACGGGAAATTATAATTGTAAGATTTGTGAAACTTTCAAAAACAAACTTTTAGAGACAATCAGAAATTTTATGGACGATCAGAAATTTTAGAGGCGATCAGAAATTTTAGAGCCGCAGAAATTTATCTTTCGAATGAAAAAAATGTAAGCAAAAAAATACACATTTCAAATAAAGAATTAATAATTAACAAAATAATGTTGACACCTTATCGCTTCTCTGAAACGTTTTCACAATCAGTTCCAATTTTAAAATCAAAGCAAATCCCAGTCCTAAAGTTCGTTGAACCGAAGTCACTGACTCAGAAGACACTACCGAAATAAGAATTATTTTTATTGTTTTTTTATGTTACTTAAAAGAATATATATTATTATAGAGATAATAAATTTTTTTTTAATTGTTTCACTTCTTTTGAAGTGTCATTTTGACCGTTGAAAAAGTGGCTATTATGATACTATTGTATTATTGTTATTCTTTATGAAAATAAATGTAGTCCTTTTAACTGTAGTGTAAATCTCACGTGAGGGGGGGGGGATCCCACCAAATCACACTTAATCTAACCAAGGGGAGGGGGAGACAAATTGAAAAAAAAAACAGCTCATATTATTAATGTACGCCCCCATTACATAGGATTTTTGGCGTATCAGATTTCTTACAGCCATTTGCAATAATATTTTAAACGAAAGTCGAAACGATCACGTTTTTAATAATTTTAATAATACATGCTTTTATAATAAGTTGATAGTAAATTAGTTGATAGTAGTTCATTAATATTTTAAAAATTAAAGAGAAGTAAAAAAAAAAAACGAAAAAAAAATAACTAGCAGAACGTGGTTTCGATCCACGGACCTCTGGGTTATGGGCCCAGCACGCTTCCGCTGCGCCACTCTGCTGTGTCAGTGTAGCGTCAAAATAACATATATAAGCTAGAAGTACAGTTTCAAACCAAATAATTATTATTTTCTTGTTTTCTAACAATAATTATAAATTTTGTTTTTGATTGTTTGTGTTTATAAACTAATAAAAAAGGGTATTTTTCTATGTGAGTGAATTACAAAATAGAAAGCTGGAAAAGTGATTGAATGCTTGAAACGCGGGCAATAAATTAAACGTGCAATATTTTACAATTAATACCGCCATCTATACGCACTGCTTTAAAGTTTCTGCTCCTAATATTTTATGTGGTTGGGTTGTAACATGTGACGTTAGTTAATTTTTTGCCGCTAGATGCCATGGCTGTCGTGATTTCTGATTTATCAATAATAATATATTATTATAAACCGCTGCGATGAAGGATCCGTTTCTTTGTTTTCATAGATGTAATGTTTATTTTACGTTTTATAATAATAATATTATATTTATGTCAGTTTTAACAGTTTTTTTTAAACGAATTGTATGATATTCCAGTTGCTGACATGTTGATGGGGATATATCTGTTGGTGATAGCAGTGCAGGATGCGAGATTTCGCAATGTTTATCATCAGCACTCACACGACTGGACCAATTCATGGACCTGCACCATCATCGGAGCAATGGCTATGACTTCTTCAGAGGTAAATAAATAATTATAAATACTTTTTTCATAATAATTGAGGAAAATAATAAGTCCATAGATTAAAGTTATTGGTTTTTTAACAAAAGCGTGATATGGCTTTTGTTCAAAATTCCAACAAATTGATAGTTTTCGTGTAAAAATTTTGAATAAAGAACTCCAGTCTATATTTTTAATTAAAAATGACTTAGTATGAAAATGGCATATTTTTTATAGTTTTAAAAGATAAAATAATTTTCAAAGTTTTTTAAGTTAAACGCCCGTGACGTCGTAAGGAGCCATGAGACGGTATCAGCCACCGTAACATTTTTTACAAACAGGTTCAACTCAGTACATCTATGCTTAGTACCTACTAAACTGAGACGGATTCGGTCGGTCAGGATTTAATAGTTGTTCTATTTCCTTTTATGGTGAGATATATGTTTTAAGCGGTGTTAGAAAGATCCAACACCACACTTTGTATTGAGAGTAATTTAATTAGTAATTACTAAAATTAAGTAACACATTAACTTTTTATTGTCTGTATTCTTTTACTTACAGGTTTCCCTTCTGATCCTGGCGTACATGTCGGTGGACAGGTTCTTCCTGATAGCCGACCCGCTAGGAGGACATCCTCACATCAACCCTCGCCTGGCCGGGAGAATTCTATCCATGCTGTGGACTGTCGGAATAACCCTCGCTGTTCTGCCTAGTAAGCTCTTTAAGATTGCTTAATCATTATGTTCTAAGTGGCCCTCAATAGTACTTAGATTTGTTTGTCGCATGTTTGGAAGTTGTCAGAAGCTAGATATATTACCATGTATTCTAGATTCAGAGGAACCCGTTCGAGAAAATGGAATTTGTTTTAAACTGATATATTTTTGAAAAATATATGTAAGTACATTGGAATGAATTCTACCACAATCCCACTGTACTCACCACATCCCAATCATAAAAGTATTGTGCAAAATTATAGCCTGCTTTGTGATAGGACTCCATAAACAGAAGTTAAAGTCAGTGTTGGGCCATTTAGTGACGAATATTGGTTTAGTTATCACTTCGGTACAAATCATCATAAAAAAAATACAATTTGCGCATCTCCAGTGCCAAAGTGTAAGTAAGATTCCTTTTGATAAAATATTCTTCCAGACAAAAGACATGGAGATAAGAAGATTGGGAAGACTTGTACCACATAAACATATACAATATTTGTAGTTGGGACCCCTATGGTGGAATCAGACAGTTCACTCGAGTGAAGGTTTACGCCATGTTTTTTCAGCCTAATGTTCCATCTTCGTTTCATTCCATGTTCAGACGGCGCTATAGAAATAAGCGTTCACTCGTCCATTCCCACCACAGCGTCGCCGAGTGAGGTCAGGCGCGCTCGAAATCAAACGAATTCCAGCACGGTCAGGCCTCGAATTTAAGGAAAAACATGTCAGATGCATCGATTTTTACGCAATTTTGTTGACACAATTAAATTTAAAAAAAACAGTATTGTTATATCTTATAAACCTTTTTATTTTTTATGACATAATAACACAATTTGATTTTACTTTTTTATTACAAACATTTACCTACAAATTAATAATCTTACATATATTAAAAAATATATATAACACATGGATAATAAGGGAGACCCAACAATTTCTTTGAGACGTGTTCCCAAAAGCAAACAAATTAGCCGAACGAATACCATTTTGACATTTTGCCTGCGACGTGATAGCATCCTTCCAGTACAGGACGCGAGACCAACTGATTGAGATATCACTCCGTGTTCAGACGTTTCACTTTGCTCTCGTCTGCGCGCGAGTGAAGGATGCCGAATGAAAATATCCAATATTGTTGGATCGGTTCACTTGAAGATTTCATTCGGCAGTATTCGGCACTTTCGTTTCATTTCATGTTCAGACGTGTCATTCCGAGTAAAATAGGCCGAATGAAATACAGAAATGAACGATTAGTGAACCGTCTGATTCGTGCATTCCAAAGAGACTGGTGTACTTAAAATATTCATATAAAAATATTTGACAACAATGCCTTTCCAGGCATTCAAGTAAGACCTGCGTAAAAGGTAGAATTATCTTCCCGCTCAAAGTGTGTCAATTCTACCCAAAAATAAATATACCTACTACCTTAGGGGACATACATTAATTCCGTGAGCTGTTTTTCAAAAATTTATACTCCCCCCCCCACCCCTCCTTGGTGAGATTAAGTGAGATTTGGTGGGACCCCCCTCCCCCTCAAGTGAGAGTTTTCTTACTCTCGAAATAAATGTTTTTCATAATAGCCATTCTTTCAGCGGCAAAATGGGACACTTCAAAAGAAGTGAAACAATCCTTTTTTTTATCATCTCTATAATAATATTTATTGTTTTAATGTTGACGTGAGATTTTTATTGATCCCCCTTCAAACCAAATGAGATTTAATGAGATTTTACTGGACCCCTCAACCCCCATTTTGAGCCCACGTAATCAATGTATGCCCCTTTACATATTATCAAAAAAATAATAATCTAGGCATCACTTTTCGTTTGAAAAAAATTAAGGTGAATGTCAAAAGAATTTGTATTCTACGCTTTCATCGTTGATTCAATTCAATATTTTATTTGTTAGCCTTTCTTGAAAGATGAAAGTTTTTTAATTAACAAAACTGTTTGTTAATATTCATATTTGCTTGTGTACTTTCGCGAACAATAAATTTTTCATAATATTTCAAAGCATAACTTGTAAAAAGCGTTTATAAGTAAAAAATACTATACGCGCGCCATCTATGGAAGCGTAGAATATGAATTCTTTTGATATTCACCTTAAGCAATCGTGTGACAGAGTACTTTCGATAGCGCCATCATAACGACTCCCCCTTTCTAATAAGTTAGTGAAGTATTTAGCAGATAATTGGGTTACAGAAAAGATTTCAGTGGCAGGACCACATAATTATAAGTCTTTACAATGATATTAATGTTTTTAGTAATTTACTGGAGGAACAGTACTCGTTTCTACGGCACCCACAGTGGGATGTGCTTTCCATTGCACTTGCAAGAGAAATATCCGCTTGGCTGGCAATACTCTGCTTTCATCTTCCTAGGAGTTAACTTGATAGGGTAAGTCCTAATCTTTCTATATTTCTATGAACTGTGAGAGTAATTATGAATTTGTTAACACATACACAGAGAAAAATGTTATTCTAAAATAGATCATTTTATTCATAAAAACGGTTAAAAGCGTAACAGTGTTTCAATGTTTATTGGAGGGAAAATGTAAGAATAGTTTGTTGGTATACGTACGATATTAAATTTACTAACAAATTATTCTTACATGTTCCCGCCAATAAACATTGAAACCCTGTTAATTTGTTCGTAAGAACTTCAGTCCCGTTTTTAACCGTTTTTACCAATAAAATGATCGTATTTTAGAATAACATTTTTCTCTGTGTAGGAACAAACAACAAATATCTTCCTATTATATTAGTTAGTAACTATCCAGTCCAAATATTAGCACTATTTTTTTCCGCTAATTTTTACATGACTATATTTATGATGTCGTTTTTGTTTATTGACAGAAAAAGTTATAATTCAAAATTGTTACAATGTAAGCTGAAAATGTTTGCACACATTTTTATTAAACAATATTTTTTTCTTATACTTACTGCTGTCTACAGTAGTTTATTGAAATCACCATAAAAAAAATAATACGGTATAGTTAATGTGACCAGACGTCCCGTTTTCACCGGGACAGTCCCGTTTTCAGGCAACGTGTAGGTGTCCCCGAACACAGCTTCGGGGTGCCAAAATGTCCCGTTTTCGATAAGAAAGAAACTCGCAGTAGAATGTTCAAAAATATATAAAAAAATAATACGAGATGAAAAAAAAAACATTACTATCTTGTCAATTATATTGTATGAAAGAGTGAGGCCCCCAAAAACGAATAAGTCTCTAAGATATTTTATTTAATTATTAATTTCTAAGATATTTTATTTAATTACTAGATTATTAAGGGGCTAGAATTCCAATAATCCATGCGCTTGGTAGCTGCAAGACGAGTTGTGATCTAGCCTCCAAGTAAATTCACTTATAAAATTCATGCTAATTTTAATCAAAAACATTTTTACTGTAACATATTGCTTTATTTCGTTTATACATAGGCCTCAGTTTGGGTAAACTACCCAGTGGGGCCAACATTACAGGATTGTACCATAAAATGTAAAAATATTGTATCAAAAAAAAAACTGCCGTGCGATTGGTAGTTGTAAGATGAATTCTAATCTCGTCTCTTTTGTACAGCAAAAGATTTTTCGCAAAAACAGCGCTATATAAGTTGTCTACTCTAATTAAGTATCTACCTTTTATTCGGTATCCCGGTTTGAGGGATAAAATAAATGGTCACGTTAGGTATAGTCCCTATAATCCGAACAATTAAACCGAGCCTGTTTGGTTTATCAGATGTTCGGATTACTGAAATTTTTAAGAAACAGCTGCATTTTCGGAACATTTGAGAGTTTAACGTTTTCGGGGACCTTTTAACGTAGATGATACATAGTTGAAAATTTTGTTATTTTTACCTTTCAAATCGGATTCTCTGAATTTACCAATTATATAAACCCTCATTAACTTCTATAATATGTTTATAATATAAACCAATATATATATAATATAAACCAATATATATATATATATAATAAAAACCAAAATAAATATATATAATATAAATATAAACCCTCGTTAACTTCGCATTGAGTATCTTTAAATGTACACTTTTTTCTTGAACGGTTACCATCTTGAATTTTTCACCCACCCATCTGCACCCTTCACCTAATGGTTGAGATTACTGTAGGTTCGGATTATAGTGGGTTTAGATTATGGAGACTATTCTGTATTTAATAGCATGAGTCGGATCGGGAAACTGGTTGAGGTAGACCTAACCCAGACCTCTCCAGCCGGACTCTCTTGACCCATCGCCTTGCACTGCAGTGGGAAAGATGGATTCAGTCCTCCGTCACTCCTGGACACATTGACCCCCCCCTCATACATTTTTCTCTCCCAGAATTTGCTTTCCTTCCTTTCCCTAAAAAGATCCTCCACACAGCATCCCCAAAGATGACATGGGCCTGTGGGATTTATTTTCCTCGGGGCCTCCTGTGTTGAGCCAATGTAAAAAAAAAACACTTATTGAATCTAATCATACAATGAATCAATTCATTAATGTATTACAATGAAACTTGACACGGGTTGTGTTTAATTCCAGCCTCCTGGTGATAGCATCCGCCTACCTGGGCATGTTCATATCAGTGTGGCGCACCCAGAAGGTGGTCACTTGTGCCAACGAGTGTGAGTTCGCCATCCGCTTCTTCTTCATAGTGCTGACCAACGCCTGCTGCTGGGCCCCCGTGGTCTGTCTCAAAGTCATCACCTTCATGGGCCTAGAAGTTTCCTGTAAGCTTGAAAAAATTACATATTTTCTTCACATTAATTTCTTGATCGCTATCGCTAAATTTTCACTGTGCGCCAGCATATTCTATTTTCATAACAACTTACTTGTATTTTGCAAAGATGTTTTTTGTAAATTAATGATACCGTCTTACCACATACTGTGTTTATATATTTTTTATATAGAACACAATCTATTATATGCAGTTTCCCCGGAATAGCTACTTATATTCAGAGAACTATTTTTTTAATAGGAGAATGTCGGATGACATTTGCCCACATATGGCTGTATTCCATAGACAAATAATATCAGAGCATTCCGAGAGGATAGGGTTTTGAAATAAAAAGCAATGTCTGGAATGATATTGGCGCAAGCGATTCTGACCTTGTCCTTGTACAGTTTCTTTGATCATAAGGGTTAAAATCGCATTTTATTTTTTAATCTCTCATCTGTCACCCGGACACCGGTATCCGAGCGACAGCTATGTGGTTAACCAGTAGGGGACGGCAAGAAACTTCAATAAATTAATATATTATTTTGTTAAATCGTAGACAATTCCATACTTGATAAAATTACATTTTTATTTGGTTTCTAATCTAGTAGAGGTAATATCCGAAAGAAAAATGACTATGTAAAGTCGACACTGCAATTACAGTGCTTCGTACCATACATAGGCACGATTCTTCAACACTGCAATTGCAGGGCTCTGCTCCTTCGGGGTCAAGGATACGCCGGCCAACAAGATGTTAAATATAGTTGATTCGGAAATGTTTATTCATATTTTTCTATTACACCTCCAAGACGCGCGCCATCTACAAGGTGTAAATAACGGGGAACTATATCTCTGGGCAGCATTGTTAGGTGATTTGAAGGAATTTATTAGTGCAGGCCTTGATGAAGTTCAGATTAAATTAAGGCGGATAAACAGATGCCGTGCATCATTCCACTTGAGGGCTGGGCTCAAGAATGGGTGTTTCGATCTTGTCTCTCAAGTTGCACACATGTGAACTGGTGCACATGAGATCAAAGTTGCTAGCTCCTTCAAGCAGGCTTAATCTTTTTTGGTACTGGTTTGCCATCAATTGAAAATGAAATAAATATTTTTCTAAGCCTGTCGTCCCATAAGGTTGATAAGGGTAAGGAAACGGTGCAGAATTGACATAAACCGAATGTGCAGAAAAACACAATGGCTGTGCTGCACACCATAGCAATCTCTGTTTTTCTGCGCACGGTCTTAAAAAATAAACTTGGTTAATGTCTATTTTATGTTTTTATATTATATCCTGTTTATTTTCTGGACTGTGGGATAGCTGCTAAGTGATTATTTATCCTGTATTTATAATGCTCCCAGCGGACATGTACGCCTGGCTGGTAGTGTTCGTGGTGCCGCTGAACTCCGCTGTGAACCCGCTGCTCTACACCTTCACAACCTCCAAATACCGGCAGCACTTCATCTTCAGCTGGAAGTACTCCGCCAAGAGATCTTCCATCGGAGGTACTGTTATAATTATTCTTCTCTTCTTTGGTTACCAAATTCCTAAAAACAAATGTAATTCCTGGATGTGATAGAACTATTGAATTCCCAATTATGGCACTCGTAATAAATTGTCTGTTGCTAAAACATGTCTTGGCCGCCAATGGTAAATGCCCGGCAATGTGTGGGTGTGTATGTGTATATCACGTCAATAGCGCCGCAAGAGTATGTCCCAAGCATTTAAATTACTTCATGTATACATATTCTAAACACAATCTCCACTCCGACCACAGACTTATGAATATTGATAGACATGAAAAGATAGGAAAGGGGTATAAACAAACTATAGCGGGACGCGGAGGGGTGAGTTGACTGTGATTCGTCAATTAATCCATCTGACAGTATATAGGCATCTCGCATCATAATATCACCATTTAGTTCTTAAAAGTAAAATCTGCTTTTGAATGAATAGACCTTTTTAAATGGGAGCGCGAATTGCTTGCCTCATTATGTAGAAACTTGCAAAGTCCATATACACTAAAATAAAGGTCATAACTGTTTTCAGAGTCGAATATTTTGTTGCCGTATTTGGTTAAGACACTTTTACAAATGTTTCATAATTTACTTACCCCAGTAAACAGCGTGGAGCACACTCCAGAACCGCCTACATTTTTTACGATTGAAATATTTTAGGGTTGTCACAATCGCTTTGTTCCTATTAATAATAAAATAATATAATTATCTCTTTTAATTAAAATTAATTAACTTGAATTATTTCACACGTTATTGAATTACGATAATACGTAGCAGTTACATTATTATTTGCTCCTAATGTTTGTAGATACTCTCAGTATCGCCCCAACTGCTTGAAATCGCTATAAGCGTGTTGAGTGACCAGATCTACATAGCTAGGTACTTCTCACCACAACATCGACGCATCGTGTGTAGGCAACAACCCCCCCCCCCCCCCCCCCCCTCCATCTCTACCACCCGTCTTATCGGGGTTCTGCAAGTCGGATCGTACGTAGCTATGAGTGGGATATTGTTTGGGAGTTTTTAACGACGAAGGTGTTTTCATTTATTTTTTGGGTACGTATATATAATATTTAAAAATACAATTTTGGTTTAGGTACATTTATTTTATTAATCATAACGCCCTAATGGGCTTTTACACATTTATACAGTTTTTGTGATTTGAGTAAACAGATCAGGTAAAGTTTTAGATAACAGAAAAAAATACAAAGATGGGTATAACAAGACGTAGGTGTAGAGGTGCAATTAAATATATGTTTTAATAATATAAATACATATAAAATAAAAATAAAAGAAATATATTTAGATATGTAGGTATCATAAAATATAACATATAATAATAATATGATGCGAGTTCTTAATACATAATTTACAAATGCCAAACACGTAATAAGAAAGATAAAAACATTAGCAATACATAACATTTAAGCATATGTCAGCAGAAACTTAGTAAAATAGTATTATATACACCGACACAATACCAATATTCTCTGACTATGCATAACATTATGACAAATATACGAGTTATATATAATTTACAATATATATATATATATATATATAAAGACGGGTTGGGCTTCCTGAATCTGGGGAATAGAGACGTAATATTATATTTTTAGGTATAAAAACATTTAATCAGTTACTAGGGTGATCCGCGCACTACATTATAATACAATTTGTTTTTGAAATCATCAAAGGTCCATAATCAATTGGTACTCACAATGCTTTCTGGAATAGGAGTGGGTAACATACAACTTACGAGCACACATGACTGAGCAGCCGCGGCTACAGCCTCGATCTCCGTGAGGCACATAGTCATAGGTTCTGGTTCACTTTCCTTTTCGAAACGAGACAAAGTTGACAATATTAGGTATATAATCATTATTGTACTTCGGTAATTTACAAATTTATTACAAATTTGTGACATGCACTATCAATCAAATATTTATTTAAAGAAAAATTAAATATAAGAATGGACTCACGACATGTGTGCTGTGTAGAGCAGGTGAGCAAGAAACTAGAGAAAAATCAAAATCCTCTTGGGGTTCATCCAAAAAGTATTATTGATCAATTTTTCGAAGAAAACTTCTTCGGAAAGGTTTTCACTTTGTGACGTCATTATTTATTTTAATTAAAAGACAAAATAACTTTATTTATACACAATCTACATGTTTCGTGAACGATTTTCACATCATCAGGAACAAATTACTTAAATTATTATTAATTATTAAAGTATACATTTGGTCCTGGTGATATGAACATCGTTCACGAAACATGTAGATTGTGTATAAATAAAAGTGATGTAAACAAAGTTATGTTGTCTTTTAATTAAAATCTTATTGGTCATTTCGTCAGCTAGAGAAAGACATACATAATATGATTTCTCAAAGAAGTTGTCGCTTAATTTCTGAAATGGATGGATAATGACATTAAAATAATTATATGTAATGAATACCTAAAAAAAATAATTATTAGTCAATAAAGAATTTATATACTAACGATAATTTTTTCTGTAACAGATGAAAAAGAGACCGATGGAATCGCACCTACACGTAGCACACGTGTGCCCTGTTTGTTTATTATAAAATCTGTCTCTTTGAAATGTTCTGAGCAGATACGAAGGTTACGAATACTCTATCTTTAAGAAGATAATAGAAAAGGAAAACAACTAAAAAAGAAATGAAATTATTTACACACAGCCTTTATCAGCGATTCCTAAGAGTATTTGGAGTCAAAATTTAGATATCATTTTGCCGTCCGATGACATTTTTTCAATTAAAAACAAAAAAACATGTTTTTTTATCACACGTTCCAGCAGTACCGTACATACGAAACAACGCGCGTACCTAACACGTGGTCCGTTGTGAGGTGTGACAGTATGATCCAAAGGTAATGTGATCGGTGGCGACGAGCGATAGAAAAATATTTATTTTTTAATTTTAATTGATAAAAAAAATATCATCGGACACCAAAATGACACCTACATTTTTCATTCCAAACATGCTTACTGTATCTACATTTTACGTCCAAACATACCACGGACGAGTACATAATTAAGAAAGCAAAATATAAAATAACGCCTAATAAATAAAACCATACTTTAATCTACTTTTAACCCCTTACTAAAAACGTGTTTTAAATTTTACACAACTGATAACAGTGATAACCAACTATTTATCCTATATTAACGGTTGTTTATGAGTTGTGTAAAATTCAAAATTCGTTTAGTAATAACGCCCTTAAAGTGGAATAAATTTAAAAATGATTGGTTTATTATCCTTTATTTATACGACGGAGTTCCATCGAGAAATAACAGATTAAAAAACAGACGCTCCAAATGATACGATAATATATTTGATCAAAGCGCTACAGGCGAAGGCACATCCCTGATTCTTTTGCAAACGGCTTTGTGTTTCGCGTCGTCGCCATGTATATTATGTCATAGTATGTGTTACTAAAACTGGGATGCTATCATGGTCGATCGATACGGATCGGTAGGATAATTGTCGGTAACTTCTCATCGTTCCCTAGGACAATGCAGATCGCAAACAACAGTTGATATCGAATATATTAAGAACACTTAGTCATTGTGAAGTGTTACCTAATCGTTTGCAATCTGCAGTTGTCCTAGGGAACGATGAGAAGTTACCAACAATTTATCCTACCGATCCTTATCGATCGACCATGCTAGCACCCCTGATCATATTATATAATCCGAATAAGCTTAAAATGTTGTAAAATAATGCTTACCTATGGAATGTAATACGACAATTGGGTTTATTCTCTTTTTCACTTCTGTTTTTACACGTTTTAATAGCACAAGCAACCATTTTTGCCGTGTTATTTCGTAAAATGTACCGATGAGAGCTCGGCGCTAGTCCGCACAAGAATGATGACGTCACACATTCTACGCCGTACGCGTGTCCGGCTGGTTCCAAATGGAACCGGTATAGGGAGGGGGAAATAATACGCTATTATCGCTTAGGGCAGGTCTATATATTCATATGTCTATGACTCCGACTCATTTGGAAGCAAAATTATAACAGTTGTTGCTGGTGTCAAATATCTGGTGAATAGAGATGCTCATAATAGTATCAGTGGCGGATTTGCAGTCTTGGCCGCCCTGGGCTCCAGGCCATGTAGTAAGTAACAGCCGCCCCTTTCTCAGTACGCATCATATAGAATGAATAATTTACTTTATTGCCAACTTTTATCGAAATCGATTCATTAACTATAATAGCTAATAGTGTGTAATACTTTCTTAAGTTTCAAGGATAATTGCACATTTAAACATTTAAATCGGTTTTAGGTTTTATTTATTTAACTAGTTTAACTACAGGTTTATTCTCATATAATATATAATAAGTGTTTCGTAATGTGTTACAAAACTCGTCTGCACTGAAGCGCAGCAAAATCATTAATTAAATCTTCGCAATCCAATATCCCTAAAAAATCTGCTTCTATGTTAAGCAAAGCAAGATCGTTTAACCTTTGCTCCGTCATTGTTGTGCGTAAATAATTTTTAACTCGTCGCAAACAACAAAATGATCGTTCTCCAGAACAGTTACTAGCGGGAGAACACACACATACAAAGAGCAATTCAACAAACTGACAGCACTGTTTCGATCCTCATTTTTTTACACGGCAGTAAGCACGAAAATGGAGACATTCTTCTGAAAAATTGTCTTTTAAGTCAGTAGAATAAAGCACTTGCAATGCTTTGGCCTTTTTTTCGACATCAGACGCGCTTAGTTTCGTCAAGTTAGTAATTAAATTAAATTTATTATAAAGTAATTTATAAGCATCCTGTCGTGTTTTCAGTTCTTTCGACAATGTATCAATTATTACAAAAAAGTTGTGATTTTTTAAATTTTCACAACCGTTCTTTTGTTGCTTCTCTTCACCTGTATTAGTATCGCCAGGAAGTAGCTTTCTGGCGAGAATTCCATCCATATCCAATTATGCAACATAACACTTTTTACGTGAGATATCGTCCACGACCTGTAAAATATTCCTGGGATTCAATTTCTGTTAATATAGCAGTACATACAAGTCGCGTCGCGAATACCGTTACGAAATTAGAAAAATGTTTGTCCTACATAATTTACTTCATTTTTTATTTTCGTATTTACCTTGATTCAATATGTAAACAAATTTGAAAAAAATAATTCATTTCAACTTATGGTTTAAAAGTTACATAAGATTTAGTACACCAATGCAGATTTTCAATTTTGGTACAAATTAATTAAGTGATGAGGGCCAATTTATTAGCTCTTTAATTGGCTAAGGCTGGCTCAACTGTACCAACTCTGAACCAGTATATAAGAATCTAATAAGTACGACAGATTATGTGTTTATTTACAAACCTGTTGTCTTTATAATTATTTTTCTTAGATACGGAGAGTTCCAGAACATCGTCTCACAAGAACATCACCTGCATTATTGGCCAAAACCATCGTCTGGCTCATCCTGAACCTCTCATTTCTACCATCGACTCCTCTCTGGACTGTCAGCTGTGAGTCAAAACTTCGAATCCGGCCTACAGATAATAAAAACACTTTATTGTTGAATGATGTAAAACTTGTTTTGGTTTAAGAAATAATGTTTAGATATTAATTTGTTGCTGAAATCCATAGATAATAGAAATAAAGGGAGATATGGCAAGGAAGCGTGCTGACTGTTGCCTAGCTACAACCAATCTGCACGGACTATCAAAGCCGTGGAGCCAATGAAAGTTATGTGTTTGTTAGAAACAAAGGAGGGACGCCACTGTATGGGTAAACAATGTTGGCGACACTTTTGTGCACACGTCTTCATACTAATAATGATTCATAACTCATCTCCCTTGTTTCTAATATCTATGTTGGATGATAGTAAGCATTGTTGTGGTACAAGAAATAGTTATATTCTCTCATATTTGAGATCATTTGCCATTTTCAGTTTTTGACATTTGAACGCTCCCCACTAATCGCCGATTTTCGATAATCGCTGACAGCGTTTGGTAACATTTATGCTTGAATGCCATTTCAACGGCTGATAAAATAACTTTACTTAATGACAGGTCCGGGACAGTTCAAATGTCAAAATATCAATAAGGAGTTAGTTGCCGATTTGATGGTAACTTCAAATGCGACAGGTGTTCAAAAACTGGACCTTAATGAATTGAAACCTTTGCGTGTCTATGTGAAACTCAGCAGTCCAATATAGCGGTAGATTTCTTAATTTTTCTACATTGCTGTACATTCCGTCAAAATTATCATATCAATTATATAGGTAAGTAGGTAGTTTAAGTTTGGTTTCTTAAATGTTGTATTTAATCATTTTTTCAAATTGGTTCGTAATAGCTTCACACCTACCACTCTAATTCTGGCAAAAATAAAATATGGTCACACAAGAGACACTGAGGGAAGAGAATCAAATCACAAGCAAATCATTCCACAGCCGAACTGGAAAAGAAGTTGAAAAAAAACAGGTCATAGAAGCGACCCTTTCTCATTAAATGTTGGGTGTGCATATTCGCTCGCCGCATGTCGCAACAGTTCACGAGTTTCGCGCTCTGTCTCTTTTGCTGGAACAGGACAGAATGCACATTGCATGACCTGCTAGGCTGTACCCAGTGGCGAATACAAGAACGGGTCATAGAATTGACACGTTATCATGTGACAAATGTTTGAAATGCATATTTCGGTGTATCAGCACGTACCCGAAAGATTTTAATAAGCGATTCCTGAGCATATTTGGAGTAAAGAATGTCGCCCTGTCTCTTCTGTGCGGTGCTGCTGGAACGAAACGGAGTGAATATCGCATGACCCGCTAGGCTGTATCCAGAAAAGATGTGTGATGGAATATTTTTTTTTGTTTTATAAAAAAAAATATTGCCAGAAAGCAAATTGACATCAACTTTTTTTATTCGAAATATGCACGGGAATCGCAAATGGTTCAAATCCTTCAAATGGGTGTTGATGACTTGTATACTGACCCTGTATACATTGTACACATACGCTGAAATGTTCTACTTAAAGAACATCTGCTGTCAAACTTGCAGAATTTTGTAGTTACATATCATATAACTGTAAATATGTATAGGACCTACATAATATTTGTGTATATTTCACTCTGGAACGAAGTAAGAAGCATTATTATGTATTTTTTTAGTTATTAAAACATGTCCATTTACATTTAAACTTAAATACTATTTTGCAACATGAAGTTTAACATATTCTCCAGCTGTGGTAGACTTGAACTTATAAATAACATATACTTGGATTGGATTTTTGTGATTCTAGTTAAAGTTTTATAATCTTAAGCTATTATTCTGTGAACAAATTTTCATTTAGTATGTACCTACATATTCATTTGTAGACAGCGCCGGCCCTGTGAAGGCGCAATTGGAGCAGTCGGCTCCCGGCGCCGACTTTCCAATGCGCCAAGGAGCCAAAGCGCTGATAATGCCTAACACCTAATAAAGGGGCCCTGAGGTTGTTGTCTAGCGTCAGGTGCCATTTGGCTCAGGGCCAGTCCTGATAGTAGAATTATTAAGTCATCTAGAGAAGTCATATTATAGAAAACTGGTCCTGCCCTCCGAGTGTGATTGTATTGTTGTAATAATATATGATCGATTATATAACATTCCACAAAATATCTTATTTGGAATGTACGTAAAACCCAATAATCTATACGTTAACGTCTAAATATAAAGTAATGTATATGAAAAACCAAGTCCAAAACAATCAAGATCCTTCAGGTTCAATTAATCAAGTTAAGATCCATCAATTTTAATCAATCAATCAAGTTATAAATCATGAATTCATTTAAATGTGGAAGATGGAATTCATTCTACATTCTCTGTATGTTCTAAAAATTCATTAGGATATCCATTGTTTCTTACCCTCAGATTCAATCATAAAAGAAAAAATACCTTCTATGTATATTTTTTTGTATCGCCGTTCTTCCATGGAGCTACGTTCAAGCGACGCGATCGCCGCTCGTCTGTATTTTCTATACTATTATTAGTGTTTGAAAACGCCGCCAGGCGCTACACTAGCAAAATAGTATGACAGGTAGCTGTAGCTTCGCTTGTACGTAGCTACGTGCAGTGCCGGATTAAGACTACTTGATGCCCTAAGCAATCCACGCATGTGGGCCCCCCTATCCATAAGTAAACTAGTATCGGTCTTTTAAAAAAAAAAACCTATTTAATACAACGAGATAGATTATATGTATGAAGTTATTACACACAATAAAAACCAAAGCTTTTTTTTATTTATCCATTGAAATGCGACTTGCTACTTTTTGGGGCATTAAATTCGCGGAAAATAGTTTATGAGTCCAACTTTTTTTAGCATTTCCATATAATATTGATAAAGCATCGCGCCTTTCCTGCAGCATCGTGGTTCTTTTTTCATTTTTTATTATTTTCAATTTCTAAAAATATCATTCCGCTGTGCAGTTTGATATCATCAGGCATAAAAATGTACAAAGTGCTGTTTCCACATTAGGGAACGCTGATTCAATTTTATCATAGTGAACTATTTTGTACAATTGTGCATCAGTTTGATTTTTTTTGGTACTGTTTCTGGTGCCCCCCAAGACGTGATGCCCTAAGCAATTGCTTAATTTGCTTAGGGCCTAATCCGGCACTGGCTACGTGGAAGAACGGCGTATGTATTGGATCAATTCCTTTGCATTACCAACCCATTCAAACAATTTAAACCAAGAAAAAAACTGTACTTTGTTCATTCAATTCATTTATTATGTAAACAATTTTTCATAAATCTTCAGTATCAATCATGTACTTATATAGAACACATACTATGTATTTTTTTCTATTCTCTAAGTTCAATTAATTCATGTTTCAACCGTGAAATTAATTCATGTTTTTATTATTATTACTACATTTAGAAACCATGATATATAAAATTTGTAATTTAATTTAATTTTTATAATTTAATAACTTATAATTTAATTCATCAACCATATTATGAATTTCCAATCTGTAAACTTCACCCGTCATAGCAGGGACAGGGCAATCCCTAGCATGGCGGATGAAATAACACAAAAATCTATACAATGCACAAAGTTCTTAAAATAAATAAATAAATCATGAAGAAAGAATGCAAGGTAAGTGCGGCATATAAATTAAGAAGTTCGATTCAATTATCAGCAAGTAGTGTTTCTGTGTTCTCAAGAAGAAATCTATAAACACAACATTTATGATTTTTTTTATTAACCGTCCAAGCGATTAAGCCATACAGTATTGTGGAATGTAATACTTAACGTAATCGTTTTAGTAAAAACTATCACCTACTTCATGGGTGGCCAACCTTTTCAGCAGCCGGGCCAGATTTTAGAAATGAGATTTCCTACCGGGCCATACAACAAAATTTCTTTTATTATTCAAAGCAAACAAGAAATAAATTGTTTTTTTATGAAGATACTTGCAAAATGAGAATCAAACATATTTATTAGAATTGAGTTAGGCAATACAAAAACGAATAACAAAATGATAAATAAAATATAATAAATTTTAGTGAGTCGTCTGATTTTGATTGTCAGAACTAAGTGCATCAATGTTGATAACGATTAATGTTGTTGCTACACACAAATGCTTCCAAATGCTCATCAATGATTCGTTTTCTTATTTGAGATTTAATATGCTTCATTCGATCAAAAAGCTGTTCACACGTGTACGAGTGAAAGTGTTTCCAAATAGCGAAATCATCGATAGAGCATATTTGTAAAATGCAGGATCTGATAGATTAGTTTCAAAAAATAAAATCTGGGTTTGCTTACCTTCACTGCACTTAAAAAAGAAGACAGGATTTGGTATAGTATTAGACGGGATATTCGGTTAAAGCAACTTGTATTCTTATTAATGTGTATTTAATAATCAGTTTAAAGTTGTGATTGTAGGTTTAACACGAGTATACACCACAGAAGAAATTGTCACGATAGTTGAATCAATGTACTGAGACACTTCCATATATGAAATATGATATGAACTACGCATGTTGGAATGTTATTTTGGTGGTTTAATGTGCACTTAAAGAAAACTATGTGTGCATAAGCTCCGCGGGCTCCAAGTAGACACCCAGCGGACCGCGGTTTGGCCACCCTTGACCTAGATGCATATACCCAATGAAATGGGGCAAGTGCATCTATCTATTACTTTTATAATAAATGCAGAAATGTATTTAATATATTGAAAATCTTAAAGGTAAAATGAACTTTATATGTCAACTTTTGCAGTTTCGCAATATATTTACAAAGGGTTTTACTATTTCGGGGAGTAAATATCATTGGGAAAATAAAATGGCTGTCATGATAAAATTTGCACTTACAGACTAGTGCTGGTAAACTGAGACGGGTTTAGTATATAGTGTGTTACTAGATGTCACTCACAGTCATAATCACAAATAGCTTAGTTTTCTCATCTGACGAATGTACATACACCCTACAAATGCACTACCCCCACTGACCTCACTCTTTTATCTTTGAATTTGATCAATTAGATTCAATCATGAAAGAAGAATGTGTACTACTGTTTATTCTGTGTGTTCAATCGATTTATAAACAATTTTTTTGATTGTGCATGTTTATAAAAACAAAACACTTTTATAATGTAAATTTACAATAAAATCTTCCTATCAATAATTACATATTAAAATAGAATTAATTATTATAGGATATGAAATATTATAAATGTGCCATATTTTTTCACAGAATGTGTATTTGAAAATACACGATCTTATAATAATAAAGTTTACAATATTTTAGTTTTTGTATTATGCTTCTGTATGTTAAAGAATTCGTATTCCATTACATAATACATATACGTGTTCAGGTGTTTTATATGAATTTTTATAAAATTATCTAAATAAAATAATGTATTATACTTAGATATAAAATAACTGTGATAAATGTTTGATCATTATATTAAGTGTTTTTTGTAAGAGAAAGAAAATAAAGTACATCTCCAACAGAATACTTATTTTTACTGCTAAATTTGTTGAAAAAATTTTCTGTTGGTAGGTTCCTATAAGTTTATTATTCAGTTCACACCACACTGCACTCCAAAATGAGGCCGAAACGTATGTGTAATAGAAATCGACCCGCCTTTCTAAAGGTGGAATTAGACAGTTCACTCGAGTGAAGGTTTACGCCATGTTTTTTCGGCCTAATGTTCCATCTTCGTTTCATTCCATGTTCAGAAGGCGCTATAGAAATAAGCGTTCACTCGTCCATTCCCACCACAGCGTCGCCGAGCGAGATCAACCGCGCTGGAATTCGTTTGATTTCCAGCGCGGTCCGGCCTTGAATTTAAGGAAAAACATGTCAGATGCATCGATTTTTATGCAATTTTGTTGACACAATTAAATAAAAAAACAGTATTGTTTCGTCTTATAAACCTTTTTATTTTTTATGACATAATAACACAATTTGATTTTACTTTTTTTATTACGAACATTTACCTACAAATTTATAATCTTACATATATTAAAAACAATATATAACACATGGATAATAAGGGAGACCCAACAATTTCTATGAGACGTGTTCCCAAAAGCAAACAAATTAGCCGAACGAATACCATTTTGACGTTTCGCGTGCGACGTGATAGCGTCCTTCCAGTACAGGACGCGAGACAAACTGATTGAGATTTCACTCCGTGTTCAGACGTTTCACTTTGCTCTCTTCCACGCGCGAGTGGAGGATGCCGAATGAAAATATCCAACATTGTTGGATCGGTTCACTTGAAGATTTCATTCGGCAGTATTCAGCACTTTGGTTTCATTTCATGTTCAGACATGTCTTTCCGAGTAAAAAGGCCGAATGAAATACAGAAATGAACGAGTAGTGAACCGTCTGATTCGTGCATAATGGCCAGTTCACCCGCCAATTCGTTTCAGCGTCTGGCCCTCTCAGCAATTACACGTAAGGGTTGGAGCGTCTGCCGCGCATTGTCTTTGTCTCTTTCCGTTGGTTTATGACTTTTTATCGACTGGCTTTATTCAGTAGTGCCGCATCCAAGTTTGTTTATGAATAATAAAAAGCAAACAATGTTATATCTACCATTACACCATTAGAAGCCAAAAAAATTGCCATAACACAACGAGCTTGAGAAGAAATTGTATTTTCCTCTTTTTTAAATTTTATACTGAAACTGACATTTGTTGGCAAAAAATCTCTTCCATATCTAAGCACCGACTTTAAAAACTGCTTTTCACGTTTCTAGAATAATTAGTATACTTAATTCTGATGCAGAAATATCGGTATTAAATTAAAAATCTTCAAAAGAACTATCAATCGTGAGACATTTCAGGGTGATTGGGAGATGTTCTTGGGCTCATTTTAAAAAAAAAAATTATGTGACACCTCACAAGAGCGCCTCTGTCTGTACCGTGTAAAGGCAGGGGAACTGTGTCTCCACCCAGTTGGGTAGCGTTGTATCTAAATTATGAGACGGGTTAAGGAAGGGGCTGTAGGAAGAGATTTATTAATGCGGTTCTTAAAGGCCTTACATGAATAAATAAATAAATTACGTGAAGGAGGAAAAACAGATGCTGATAGCTCGTTTCACATAGAATTCGCCAGCACCCTAACTGTATCTCTCGGATTAACATAAAAGTTAAACATTTACAAATATTTTCATTTCAGGTAAATAGGGAAAAAGAATAGAAAAAAATTACTTTACACACAGAAAAATGATAGAAATGCCCAATGCACAATCAAATAAAAGTTTTAAAAATAATCTTTATGAAAGTTTAGGATCTTAAAGATAAGTTATCCAAAAATGTTACGCAGAAATGTGTTAAAAAGTATGTAAAGTGTAGTAAGAGTAAGAAGTTGAATGGAGTATGTCAATAATTTTTTTTTAGGAAGACCGCCTTCAATTTCCTACCAAAAGTAATATAACTATCAAAAAATATGTCGGAATCCTTCAAGTTTTGATTTTGATTAAGCAATTCGCACATTCTTCTGATCGGATCCCTGACACCAGCATTTGTACGGGTCCGGCCAATTTGGAATAAGTCGTTAAGCCTAGTTGTTCTGGGTGGTATTTTAAAGTTTATTAGTTTGAGTAAGTCAGGACAGTCAATAAAGTTGTTGCAGATTTTATAGAGGGTCATGGGGTCAAGGCATGTTCGCTGGTTGGATAGAGTGGAGACGTTATATTTCGAGAGCATCCCGTTTAGGTGCGCTCATTCTGTAATTGAGGCAGTGCAGAAATTTCTTTTGGACACTTTCAATATTATCTTTAAGGTGGAAGAGGGAAACAGGAGCAGGAACGGGGACACATGGGAAAGGACATGCAATTGTTATGAAGAAAAAAAAAATTGAAATTAAAAAACTTCAAAAAAGTCTAAAATCTAATTAACAAATTTAACTCCAAATAATGAAGGGAGTTATTTTTTTTTTTTTAATTGTTTTTTGTTTAATTCGTAGAGCTTCATTTAATTTTTATAAAATTTAATTTAAATTAAATTTAATTGTGTTATTACTAAATTTTGCAAGTATTTTAGATTTGTATTATTGTTACAGCTGTTTCTGCTTACAAGGCCATTTTCAATTTATAGACAGTATTACCGTACCAGTGATTCCTGTAAAAAAAAAAAAAAAAATTTAATTTTAATTTCTTATAAATTTAATTTAAATTAAATAAAAAAATTACAGTAATCACTAACTAACTAACCGTCACGCCGTTTCCCCGCAGGGGTAGGCATAGAGGACGGACCACCAAACAACTCGGTCTTGGCACACACTTCTTGCCTCATTCACATTCATACATCTTCTCATACATACTCTTCTATTATTTTGACTCTTGACATGGCCCGACTCAAGTATCTGATTTACTTGATTGTGTAACTCTTCCTTGGGCGTCCTCGGCTTCTTCTACCATTCACATTCGCGTCATAAATTCTCTTTACACTCCTTTCTTCATTCATTCGCTCAACATGCCCATGTAATAATAATTCACTGGGGTATTATGCCGTGTTGCGCTACCTCCTTCATTAGCCAACGTTTCGAACAGCATTACACTGTCCACCATCAGGGCAGATGTGTAGAGATATGTACTATAAAACCTGACAATAATTTGAAATTGTGCTACTACCACCACGGTAAGCGGAAAATGTTGCTTGAATTGAGGGCTTAGCCAGCCGAGGAATGGAACTCACGACGCCAGGGTGGGACCCAGACGCGATGCCAACTCAGCCACTGACTAGTCTTACATATTATTATGATTGTCTAAGGGCTGGTTTTTAGTTATGTTATCACTAGGTTTACTTGCTGGGCGCAAATCTCTCACAGCGAGCATAATGGTAGGGACAGACACGAAGCTCACATCACAAGAAACTGTGATATAAAGTATCTTTTCTACCGACACACTACATTATAAAAGGTTTCTTCCTACGGCAGGAGAGGGGGTTAGTTGAATTCGGAAGCAGCTGAGGGAATATCATTTCTTTACTGGATATGTCAACTTGACGGCTGCCAGCGGCTCGACACGGCACTCCGTGTATTACAGATGACCCCCTCTCCTGTTTACGGTGTAGGGGGGGGGGGTCGCATAACTTTTCTGATATCGCGCCGCCAGCGGTTACGGAGAATGATAATAAATAACGAAGACTCGAACCGCGTCATCTTTTTACGTCTGGAGGGTCTGTAGGGGATTGTATGACGAGCGCTAGTATAAAGTATCTTAAAATCTATTATAAAGTATCTTATGATGTGAGCTTCGTGTCTGTCCCTACCTTCATAATCAACTGATATACCGGTCCTTTGGCTTGCATTGTAGCCATTCTCGGAATTATTGCTGGGGTTACGATTTTTTGTGAAGTCGTGACAAAATAAATGTCATAATTTATTATTATGTCACCAATTCTGCCGGTTAAGAGGAAACCCGGTCGTCGAGAAATTTGAACAATAGGTATTTTATCAAATCGTTGCTGTCACTGTCGCTCTTACTCCTCCTAATACTGAGCGAAATGGACAACTGCATGTCAGGCTGATAACTACCTAAACCAAATCATCAAACGTTTGAAGTTGGAAGTTGGCCGCAGTCTGGACGTAGCACTAACTTTTTTAACAAGCAACATATCACCGTTACGCTAAACCCTTAAAAAATTTGGCGTTTTTTGTCAGAGGCTAAAAATATTCCCGCTTTGCAATAAAATCCAAATAAATTGAATATTTGTTAACGTATCCGAAAACTAAAAACTGTTTTCGAAAGGTGATGAAATTGGCTTTCTAATTTTATTATAAGAAATAACCATGTAATTTTTTATGTATAAAATTTTTGGATGAAAACTTTAAAAAAATTTAAAAATGGCTCACTTTACGTTTTTTCTAATTTTCTGATAATGAAAAAAATAAAACACATACATATTTCATTAAAAAAATTAATTACAAATGTCACTGTTACCTCACTTTTTGTCGTTTCATGTAAAAAAAATCATAAAAAATTCACAAAGTTTCATAATTTTTATTCAAATTTCGATCGGTAACTTTGGTTTCAAAAAGGTGTACGTTTTAATATTTGTGTGGTTTACTTTTAGATTTTAATATATAGCGTGTTGTATTCTCTTTCCAATACCGTAATAATAATACTTCTCACTATTACAGTAAGGGAAAGGGAGACACAACGATTTCTATGAGACCTATGCGAGCTGGGACAAATATGGTCTCCTGGGATTAAACGGGGTAGTGGATTTCTATATTCATTAAAACAATATTTGCAGTAGTGTCAAAATCCAGAGAGAAAATTGGGGAATACGTTTTATGGACAAAACGCCGCCCGGTATCCTCTTAAACAAATAGAATAAAGGGGAAATATTGATTTAAAAAAAAGAAACAACAAAAAAAGTGTACCTGCCTAAATGTCAAAAGTCAATCCGGAATCTAACCAGAAGTGCTAACTGACATAATATAAAAGGAACTGACCAAAATGCTGACTATTACGTCTGACTTCTGGTGTAAACAATGGTTAAAGAACAATAGAAGTTGGGTTAGGTTAGGTTCGAATAAAAATCAGTCATCAATGTAGAAATTTGACGGCCTCCGTAGAGTCCGTGGTCAAGAGTTAACCAGGTTTTTTTTTTTTAAAATCAAACGTCACTTCAGAATTTTTTTGTGTCGCATTTTATATGTTTAAAGTAACAATTCTTTCAGAATTTGGTAGTTTATACAACTGTTCCTACTAATAATATTATTTTGTAATAGAAACTCGTAAACAAATAATGATTTTAAAAAAAAATTAAAAAATTTAATTTTCATTGGTGGCCACCGGTGGGCCAACGGCCAATTAAAGTGATTAAATTATATCGAGTGCTATCGTTACTAGGAGAGATCCGGAGGTCCGCAAATAAATTATATTAGGTTGATTTGTGCTATTTCACAATTTATTCATTTAAAAATAAAAATAGGTATATTTGCGGCAAGATGTTTGCTATTTCATAATTTAATTAATTAAAAAATAATAAGAGATATATTTGCGGCAAGATGAGTCATTTCAAAAAATAATAAGAGATATATGTGTGCTATTTCACAATTTAATCGTAAAATAATAAGAGGTACCTATATTTGCGGCAAGATGTGTGCTATTTGTATATTGTGTGCCAAAATAATAAGAAGTATGCAGGAAGATTTTTGCTATTTCACAATTTAAAAATAATGGGAGTTATATTTGCGGCAAGATGTGTGCTATTTCACAATTGAATCATTTAAAAATAAAAAGAGATGTATTTGCGGCAAGATGTGTGCTATTTGTATATTGTGTGCCAAAATAATAAGAAGTATGCAGGAAGATTTTTGCTATTTCACAATTTAAAAATAATGGGAGTTATATTTGCGGCAAGATGTGTGCTATTTCACAATTGAATCATTTAAAAATAAAAAAGAGATATATTTGCGGCAAGATGTGTGCTATTTGTATATTGTGTGCTAAAATAATAAGAAGAATATTTGCAGCAAGTTTTTTTATATTTCACAAATTAAAAATAATGGGAGTTATATTTGCGGCAAGATGTGTGCTATTTCTCAATTTAATCATTTAAAAATAACAAAATGGTATATTTGCGGCCCGATCCAGTGTGGAAGATACTCTCAGTTTCGCCTTGGTGTAAATCCACCATTCAGAATTGAAGTAGTTTCTTTCCTTGATGCATTTGAATAAAAATATATTATAACTACTCGAGTACTTTTTGCCACATTATGGCACTATTTCCAAAACCTCGGATTGCTTTCTTGCCTAAATGTGGCAAATTTTCAAAAAAAAAAAAATTATTAAAACGGCTATATAATATATTGTACATTCAAAATATAACAAAATAAATATTCTCTGGATTCTTTAAAGTGTTAAGGTTAAAGATTTAATAATATTTTTTTTATAAATCCTACAAATATGTGATAATAGACAAAAGATAGGGGAATCAATTGGCTACATAGAACTATAATCAGTTTGTATGTATCCATATTCAAATTCGGAGATATGATTTTTTTAATGTGGGCGGAAAAATTTCCTTTAGCAATCCGAGAAAAAATATTTTAATTGCTCTGACGCTCCAGTGGTTATACTTTTGTTATTCGGCGGAACTTCCCCTCTGCACACCCCTTCGGGGACACTTAATGTGTAGTGTAAGTAGGCACACGGAGAAAAATGTTATTTGAAAAAAACGATAATTTTAATAGAAAAAACGGTAATTTTAATAGCAAAAACGATCGTTTTAATAGAAAAAACGATCATATTTTTTAGGACAGTCAAAAACGTTGTTGAAGATTTTATACAGGGTCATGGGGTCAAGGTATGTTCGCCGGTTAGATAGAGTGGAGACGTTATATTTCGAGAGCATAATTAGTATATCCCCGTTTAGTTTAGAGAAACATTGAAACACTCTTAATTTGTTCGTAAGAACTTCAGTCCCGTTTTTACTATTAAAATGATCGTTTTTTCAAATAACATTTTTTTCCGTGCAATTTGCGTATTTTCTACAAGTATGCCGGGGAGCCAACTGTTGAAACCCAGACTAACAATGGTTCGTGACCATCGATATATCAGTTGGTTTATGTTCATGGCCCATTTCTCCTGTTCCTATTTTCTATGGTTTTATCAAACATAATGAGTTACTAACAAGAAAAAATTAATTTCACTCTCGTTCTATTTTCTCTGCGTTTATTTAATAATAACAATATAAGGTAATGGCAAAGTGATTGGATTGAGGGCACTTTTTGTCGTAGATTATTGTTGGGCAGTGACTTTCAGATATTGCATCACAAGCAGTTGACTCGTGCCATAACACTCGCCCAACGTCCGATCCCAGTGGGGATTTGGCTGACTAGAACACCAAAGGTCCCGTACCCCGCTTTTTTTGTGTAGGTATATTGAGTACTTAATATATTTTTATTATTTTGATGATATCTAATTTGCATTCTGATATACTTTTCGAATTCTGCCTCACGGTTAATACGGAATATTTATTTTTTATACATATTTTATTTTTTATTTTTATTTTATTGAAAGCATAGTTATGATAAACACATCAACAAACAAGTCCTGCTAAGCCAATTGAATTGGCTTGTCAGCAGGAGCTTATAATTTAGTAACATATACATAATTTACATCTTATATCTACAGATAACATTTTTTCATACATTTTTCATACACAATATAAATTTTTTTTTCCGATGAATTTAGCTTTATTATGAAAAAGTGAATATTTTTGCCAGAGCCACAAAGGATACTCTGGGTAAAATAATTTTCCTCGGAGATACTGTGTGGAGGGTATTTTTAGGGAAATGAAGTTCTGGGTAGGAAAAGGGTATGAGGGATGGGTAGGAATCTCGGGGTCAGTGTATTCAGGAGTGACGGATGTATGAATCCATTCCCCCACTGCGGTACAAGGCGATAAGGTCGAAAGAGTCGGAATAGAGAGGTAAAATGTCTCCATAAACCAGTCTCTCCCGATCCGGCCAGCACGTAGTAGGTGGGCAAACGCACGTGCCGCCAAGACCTAGACAAACCTCATCCCATGAATCAGGGCACCCCTGCTAAGTCACCAAAAGTAGCGTACCACTTCATGTTTCCCGGGCGGCGGTAACCACACCCTCCTCCAAAATTTTCAATTTTATTATAATTAATTACTTTACGCGATATATCATTAATATTATCTATAATATCTACATTTCATGGACAATCAATGCTGGCAATCAAAAATAATACAAATAATACAGAATAAAGTTATTAAAAAACTCTTCAATGATAACCCAGATACTCCCACAAAAAAACTGTACCAGGAATTTAACCTTCTGAAAATTAGAACTTGAACTACAAAATACAAAATGGACTTATACACACAAACACAACATTCATAAAAACGTCACAAATACACGTGCATTAAGGCCGGTCTCTTGCGACCAATTTCACAAACAATACCTCAAACATTACCATAAATATGGGGCAGGGCCACAACTTTTGTTGTTTTCCATGGGCCACGGAAAGAAAAACATTGTGGCCCCGATCTAACTATCCACAAAGTGTGTACACATTTTCATCGGAGGAGACGCCGCTTTAGGTATACTAGACAACATAATAAATTGTACACAAATGCTGATAGTGGCAAGAGAAGCATTGGCCACGAGGATGTTCAAATATATAATCTCCTTCCAGACACCCTAAAAAAACGGGTGTTCATGGGAACGGGGAGAAGTTACCGAAAGTTATCGATACAATCCTTATCGATCGATTGTACTAGACTAGCACAGTCGATCGATAAAGGATGTATCGATAATACCGATTACTTGTTATCGTTCACGAGCACGACTGCAGATCGCTAACATACAAACTACAGTTAACGTGGAATAAATTTACAACACTTGTTCATTGCGAACCGTTGTTAGTTCTTTTGCGATCTGCAGACATTATCGGTAGTACTTTTATCGATCGAGCGTGCTAGATACCCTACACCATTCCTCTTCCCTAACACCTCCCCCTCCCCACTACCTTCAGCCTCACACCATATCCCAATTGGACATGCAATAGTCTCTCAAGATATAAATGGTTGGGAGCAATCGGAACTCTCCTGAGGTAGGTACTTACTTTAAAAGAAGAAACACTTTTAATGATAGTAGTTAGTAGGAGTTTTTCAAATAGCATCGTAGATCGAGAATGTTAGGAATTTCAAAGTATTCAGGTTCTGTTATTATCCTAGTTGTGAGGAACAACCGGCCCATGATGAAATAATACTATCACTTGAAGAGAACTTTCACAGAACTAGAATATGTATTTAAAATTTGAAGAATTGTTCAGATTATGTGAAAAAACCTTTCCTTATAGTATTTGAAGTTCTAGAAGTCCACTGCATTTATCTCCAATCAGAGAATGTGGGAAGTCGTGACTGCTGAAAGTGAGGAGAGGTGGGACTCTGTGGGAAAAGGGAGACAGCCATAGAGTAGAAAATACCCAGAAGTAGACCACGGAGTAGACATGGAACAAGCCGAGGAGTAGGGGGTGGTCAAGGAAGTAGAAGTTGGGGCTTTTGCGCAACGGTCAAAGGTTCTGCTGGCTCGTGGCGATCTGGTTCTGTGGATGGGCGGGACAGACTTAACCCAAGAGTATTCTGTGACATGTACTAGTCCCAGAGAGAGATCGTATATCTTGTATGAAAACTAGAAAGACAAAATATACTAGAACGATGAAGTCATCCACGACTGGGTTACCATCCGTCCGGATTAATCCGGACATGTCCGGACTTCTAGCCTTTTGTCCGGCCCCTTAATTTTTCCGGATTTTTTGGTTTAGATGGTATATGAGTAATAAAACTTACATAAGTGATATCAAATAAGTCTTTAATCTTTATTTATTTCCCACTCATATAAAAAAAAATGTAAATCTTATTTAACAATAATATTTTTCAGCGCCAGATACTTGACAAAGCAGCTCCCGTTCATTGAAAGTTTTCGTACAGAATTCTTCGCAGCTCATAGTTTTTTATTACTAATTGAATATATATACAACATAGTTCTCCTTGGCTCAATCTACGAATTGTACTTATCCCACTCTGTTGTTTCTCTATCTTGCATGGTAAGTAAGATTTTAGATTATGTTGTTGATTTTGTTTTTGATTTTGTTTTGGATTTTGTTTTAGAATCTGTTTTATAATATTATTTTTTGCTTTTGTTTGAATTGTTTGTAATGCTGATTTAGATGTACTTTGTTAATACAAAAAAATAACATGTTTTTACACGCCCTGCTGGGCTTTTGCCCAGCAGGGCGTGAAATACATAACAATAAATAAATAAATTACGCTATTTTGTCCACTGTGCTCCCATTAGTGAATTTTTCTACACTTGCGTTTTGAGCTTGAATAGCAAAAATGAACTCGCAAATACTCAATATAATGGGCAATCTGGCGATTGTGAAGTTTGTACAAATGGTAAAAAAGTGCATCGTATTGTTGGGATATGAAGGAATTGACCCGAGCGACTGTTTGCTACCTCGTCCATACCGTTATGAAGTGCGTACCTGATATTTGCATTATGTGATTAAAATGTCCGGACTTTTTTTGGACTGTCAGGCTTTTGGCCAGGACTTTTCAATTTCCTAAATGGTAACCCTATTCACCACCTCTCTCTGGATCTACCTTACTGTACAAAAGTAGGTACCTATACTTACATTTAATGTATTTATTGAAAAATATTTCAAGTTTTAATTTCCAATCAATTTAGTCTAGCCATGATTATATTTATCATTTAATTTGTGTCCTATTATCTATGTTTTTAAATAGACAAATGTATCAGTGTTGAAGCACTCTATTGTTTGATTCAATAACCCATGATCACAGCCGTCTGCACAAGGTCCACACCCAATATATGAATTTACACAGTTTACCCCATATTAGTCTAATGTTCTCTCCTGAACATTTTGGCCCCCCACATTTTATTTGTTTCCTAACACCATGTTTTGTGACCAGATCTGAACAGAAGGGTCCTTCGTCACCTTTCCTTCCCCACTACCTTCAGCCTCACAACATAACCCAATTGCGGATGCCATAGATCCACTGACTCTGGAACTCCGGACATTTGAGAGCAATTGGGATTCTTGTGCAGTTTCATAGATCACCACTTCTTACACCTACAAACACACTCACACGTACACACACCCACACCTATACACTTCACCCATGCAATGTGCAATCGTTCTTCTTATTATGTATACAAAAAATATTTTTTGTTATTTGTTCATTCGTATTTCAATTACAATTTCATGTACGGTATGCCGTACCACTGATCACCCGATTGCAAGGAAAGTTTGAGGATTTGATGTGCGCATGCCCTCGATGGCTGTAGGATAGTGAGATCTGGCATTATGAAATTTTTTCCTATACTATCATCCGATCATTTTTTTTTAATTATTGTGAACATGCTCGCGAAGGTTTATATATATATATATAAACCTTCGCAAAACATATAATTTTTTATATAAATAATACCTTTTTATATAAATCTCGCACAAAATAATAAAGTTCTTGAAACCTAGACTGGTGAGCTCTGGCGTTATGAAATTTGCATAAAAAATTGAAATTTGTCACACACGAGTTGTTTGAAAAATGGGTGTATTTTATGGAGTTTAGCGCAGGAAAAAATGGCAAGAGAGGGAGGGGAATGCGGGAGGGGCGGAGGAGAGTTAAGGAGGAGGGTTCGCGGAAGGGGAACGAGGGAGGAGGGAAGGCGGATAAAGTGGAAGGGGAATGCGTGAGGGGGGGTTCGCGAGAAGGGGGAAGCGGGAGAGGGAAGGGGACCCGGAAGGGGAATAGGAGTCGGAAGGGGAACGGGGATGAATGGGAAAGGACACGAAGGGAAAAATAATTTATTTATTTAAAGGTAACGGGTATCAGCTAGTATTAAAAAAAAAAAATTAAAAATTTTCAAGCTTCCGTTATTTTAATTAATTTGAAACAATTAAATCGAAACCACCAGAAAGGAATTCATCTCATTTTAACGGTCATAAATAAGTAAAAAAAATCGCAACCGGCGATCGAACCCCTGACCTCGTTATCAGCACAATAAAGTTAAATGCTGCGCCGTACATCAAGGGGCGTCCAACTCAGGGCCGGCCCTGAGCCAAACGCCAAAAGCCTGGCGCCTGGCGCTTGTAGAAACCTTAATGGCGCTGTTTGAAGATGGATTTGGACGAGCGTTCTTTCTTGAACTTTTAGTGTAACAGTAATTCATTTTCACCATTTACACCGAAAGAATATCAACAAACAAGAACGAGAACAACAAGAACTAGAATTCTTGCAGATGCTCTAGGGGTGTTTAAGCAGGCGAGCGAATGCTCAGTGCTCATTCTTCAACAATCAGTGGCAGTGTTCACTACACCATGTCCGGCAGTGAGAGCGATATTGTGATTTCAAGTATTTATATTTATGACTCAATTATAGAAAAAAGAAAAGAAGGAAGAGAATTATTTTTACAATTTTCATTTATTTTCTATATGTTAATTATTATAATTACTATTTATTTTTATTTTCCGTAAGTTGGATCCCACAGACATCTGAAAATTTGGTACGCTTCTTACTTTTGTAAATAATTTTCATTACTCCATTCCATACTTAGTACAAACAAGTCGACGCAAGTTCCAAGAATACAAGAACACTTTGAAGAGACCGCACCTAGGAGCGATCGCGTCCGAATTCGAAGGAATGTTCTAGGCAACCGTCCGGGCGCACGTACGGCGTTTACTTCGAATGAACGAGAATTCTAGAGCATTCTGGAATATTCTAGAACATTCTACTAAATTTCGGCAAATGCACTCGGAGCACCAAAATAATGCTATGTAACTGGTTTCGAGCACCGCGAACTTCGATAAACTTTCTAGGATTGCTCCTGGCTGGGGTGGTACAGTCGTATCGTATCGTATCGAATATACAGATGCTTCTCTAGAAGGTGTTGGAGCTTTTTTAAAACAGACTCAAACTGATGGAAAAGAAAAACCTGTGGCATATTTTTCAAAAAAAGTAAATGAAGTCCAAAAGAAAAAAAAAGCTATATATTTAGAATGCTTAGCTATTAAAGAGGCCATAAGATACTGGCAGTACTGGCTAATAGGAAAACATTTCACAGTATATTCCGACCACAAACCATTATAAAAAATTTGCATAAAAAATTAAAATAGGTCACACACGAGTTGTTTGAAAAATGGGTGTATTTTGTGGAGTTTAGCACAGAGGAAACTGCCAGGAGGGGGGGGGATGCGGGAGGGGCAGAGGAGAATTAAGGAGGAAGGTTCGCGGGAGGGGAAAGAGGGAGGAGGGAAGGCGGATAAAGTAGAATGGGAAAAGTAATAGGAGCACCAAAATAATGCTATACATATAACTTTAGACCAAAATAATTTGCAAGAGTTGATGTAAGAGCTCTATCAACAAGACTAGAATGAGCATTTGTTCGTTTGGTCTAAATCCACCTTTAGGTGTTAGGTATTTTCCAGCGCCTTGACTACTAGGCTACTTGGCTCCTTAGTGCCTTACAAAGTCGGCGCCCAGGGAAGACTGCTCCAATTGCTCCTGCTTAGGGCCGGCCCTGGTGCAATTCCTACGTAATATTAATGTATTATTATTTGCGCGAAGTCGTGAGCTTTGATTTTCTTAATAATTGTTTTCGTACGCATTTACAACGTAAAAACTCTGTGGTTTATTGCTTTGGTCGGGAGGTATCTTGGACCATTTAACTGTGGAGAATATTTAATAATATTTTGTACGATATAATACTGTATAATAATAATTAGTGATTGATGCCAGTGGAAACAAAACCGGTTTTGGTAGAAAAATTGGGATGAAAACAGGAAAAGAAAAATAGAAGTACGAAAACAATTTTTTTTTACATTAGCTCCACACAGGAGGCCCTTAGCAAAAATTATTTCCCTCAGGGCCTTGGCCATCTTTGGGAAAGCTGTGTGGAGGGTCTTTTTAACGAAAGAAAGGAGTGGAAGTTCTGGAAAGGAAAAGGCATGAGGGATGGGTGTGAGCGGATCCAGGAGGGACAGACGTGTGAATCCATCCCTCCAACTGTTATGTATTTTTAAAAAAATCATGTTCGAATTTAAATTTATACAAGTCATAATATTTAACATTCTCTAAATACCTAAGTTATTTACTACGTACAAAAATTTTAAAATAAATAATACGTAGAACTCATGCTTTATAAATTTAACGATTTTTTTAATAATATTTTGTGAATCTTAAAAATATTGGATAAACGATTAAATATAGGTGCATTCAATGGCTCTTTAACACTAAAAACACTTTTTAGGCTCCATGTTAAAAATCGGGGAATGATTTTTTTAATGAAGGCGGGAAATTTGCAAATCGGACGTTCAGAAATCTCGTATAGGACGCGTATTTCAATTATTAAAGCTCGAGTGGATGACAATGATATAATGAATGACAAAATTTGAAACATGCTGTATGCCTATTTAATATTAATAATAATGTTTTATTCCAGGATGTGGGGAGGATAGTGCAATCCCACACGTCCCATATAGTTATAAATACAGTTAAATTATAAATAAAGTAGAACAATTATAAGTAGGTACAAAGTTATAAATAGGTAATCAATTTCTGCGTGGTCTTGAGTGAGCTCGGGCCCAGCGCTCACTCAGGAGTGGCGCTTGGTGCTGTCGGAGGCCATTAGCCGCATCCTGGCTCCAGTGACCCGGTGTCTCATCAGGCCGGTGAATCCATTAAGTACTAGTTTCGTAAACATTGTTGAAGCGCTGCTGTATCTCCTGTATCCAAATATATTTCTGCAGGCGTTATTATATCGGATCCGGAGTCGTTCCATTGAACTGATTCGGTATTGACAACATGTTTCATATGTATATAGGCTGGTACAAAATGCATTGAACAATGTCTTTTTAACATTATTGCTGCACTGGAAAAAACTTCGGGCAATCATATTCGACAGTATGCTGATACTTCTCCTTTGTCGCTCAATATCACCGTCGTCCGAGAGGTCTTCAGTAATGACGTGCCCCAAGTATTTCACGTTCTTTGATGTACTTATGTTTACCTCATTAAGTTGTACGGGGAGAATCTTCTTTGGATTTTTTCCGTGGTGGAATGCGATTAGTTCAGTCTTCTTGGGGTTGTATATCATGTTGTGGTCATTCGCATATTCTTCACAGATATTTAATAATATTCTCAACCCCTTGATCGATGGTGCTAGAAGAATCATGTCATCCGCATAGCTTATGTGATTTAGGCATAAGTTATTGATACGAGAGCCCGCTCTGAGGCCCTAGCACGCTCGCTCTATAACGATCGATAGGGTAACTATCGGTAACTTCTCATCGTTCCCAAGCATGACTACAGATCGCCCATCGATCGTTATAGAACGAGCGTGCTAGGGCCTCTGGTGTCCAGACGATTTGATAACTCATCCATGTAAACATTGAACAGGATGGGGGACATATACCCTCCTTGCCTTACTCCTGATCGAAAATAAATATATTTATATGGTCCCGGATTACCTCTGCTTTATTCGTTATCATTTCACTTACATTACACATCCTCTATGGTTTTTTTTTATTCTTGGGAAGAATGTTCGTTATTTGTAAAATAATGCAGTTCCGAACGAACCAAGCGATTGTTGGTCAAAAGTTCAACGAACTTCTCATACGACCTTCGCCGTAGTAAAGAAACTCACAGTCCAATCGCATACATCAAGCCTAATATCATTACAAATACGATTGGACTGTTATTGGCAAATTGTTTAGCGCAGTCCCATCGCAGAGCCCGAGCGTGATGTCATAATAAATTCGCTTGGACTGTGACAGGTTAATTATTGTAAATGGGCGTAATTTGTACGGGAGGCGCATCTCGTGTAACTGTAACGAGCAAAATCACATTCTCATCAAAAATTTGTGGAATTTTTGAAGTCTCTTACACTTGGAATGGATTTTTATCGTTTTTACGTCACAAAGATGAGCTGAGAGGATACGTGTATATAAAAAATGCTAGGTTAGCCCTTAGCTTGTTATACGCAACTAGCGATGGGAATGATCGAAACTTTTATATAATCGATTTTTTTTAATCGAGAGATCACAATGATCGAATGATTAACCGATTTTTTGCTCGGAGTTTGGGAGCAATAGCTACGGTCAGGGGCAGGATTTTTGTCTGTGAGGAAGGGGGGGGGGGGGGTAGGAAGCCGAAAATTATTATAGTGCATCATGTATGTTAACGCTTATTGTTTGTTGTAATTTTATTTGTTGTTTTTTGGTATGCATTTCACAACATAACAATTATTGTCAAGCTACTTAGTTTAGCCCGTTGGTAAAAATTTCCAATAAAAATATTTATCTATGTTTAATAATATGTCAATAATTATAATTATGTGACATTTTTGTTCAAAAACAATCTCTAAATAACGCAACATTAGTAAGTAAGTACTGCAACAACATTTCAATCACCGTTTTTCTTTCTTGGCAATGGCACATTGGCAAATTCCTTTTTGTTTGATGGCAACATTAGTATTATTCCTTTTTTTCACGAATTTAAAATATGTGGGCATCTCTCAACATTATAATTACTAATAAGATATTTAGTTTAGCTGGTAGGTACAAATTCCCATTAATAATATTGACAGTGTGTCTGTGTTTAATACGAATATAATAATTTTATGTCGTTTTTGTTAAAAAATAACCTCTAAATAACATGTAGGTTATGGACACCTTTTCGTATGCAATTATTAACAGATTATCATTAAATAAAGTTTTCTTACTATAGAAATCATTTCATTTTTATTACAAACTAAGAAACACCTGTTAATTTCAAATAAATTAAATATATTTTTTGGTCATATAAAGCAGATGTCCATATGAAAACATATTACTTGCTGATTTTAGTAGAGCATTATTTACTGCCCTGAAGAAACTACGATTTTAGCGAAACCCGGTCGGCATTAAACATGAAAATGGTATTTTTTTTTTTTTTTATATAGAATACCTCACAAGAATCCCAACTGCTCCCGTCTGGAGCCAGTGAGACTATGGCATCCCCAATTGGGGTATGTTGTGAGGCTGAAGGAAAGTGGGGAAGGGAAGGAGATGGGGAAGAGGAAGGTAGGAAAGTACCTGGCTATTCAGATCTAGTCACTAAACACGGCTAAAGCCATTATTAAGCAACGTCTCAATTCTGAATGGTGGTCTTACACCAGGGCGATACTGACAGTATCTTCCACTCTGGAAAGTGCCGCAAATGAAGTATATATTATTTTTATTAATTAATTGTGAAATAACACAAATTAATCAAATAAAATTTATTTGCGCACGCCGGGTTCGAACCCGCAACCTTCCGATTGGGAGTCAAGTGTTGTTACCACTCAACCACGGACGGTCGTCAAAAATATACTAAGTTATTGTTTTATTTTAAACTAAATATACAATACCCAAATATATGATACATAACCTCATAATAAACATTTTTAAATTGTTGAAAGCTATCACTATCGCAATCTTTTACGTATAAACTATACTGAAAACGTAAATCGTTACCTAAAAGTATTCATTCATAATTTAAAATTCACACATCAGGTTGATTATAACATGTACCTATAAAATATTTCGTTTGTCAAGCAAAATCACTTTCGATGACGTTTAAAGACTATGCATTCGAATTGATTCTGACATCGAGAAGCGAGAATCGATTCCAAGTTCGATGACGTTTAAAACCGATTGTCTCGGACTGTGCATTCGAATGGATTTTGACATCGAGAAGCGAGAATCGATTTCAAGTTCGATGACGTTTCAAACCCGATTGTCTCGGTTTAGCATTTCGATTGATTCTAACCAATGACAACGCTTATCTCACTTCGATTAATTCTGACCAATCACAGCAAAGACTTTCGATGACGTCTCAAACCGATTGTCTCGAACTGTGCATTCGAATGAATTTGACATCGAGAAGCGAGAATCGATTTTTCTATGGAAATGAATCGAAATCATTCGATGGTAAAAAAGATCGAGTAAATCATCGATTATTCATCGATTGTGCCCATCGCTAAGATGAACACAATACGAAGACATATATTATGCATTCTTTCTATAAAGCATGCTTGGAAATTGTTATAGTACTTCAGAAAAAGTAAATCCCGTGAAAATTAAAAACGAACACACTTAAAACTTTCGAATAACTTTAGTGTATATATATTGTTTCCTTGTTGATGCTTTTCGCACTAATTTTATGTACAATTCTTGTTCTCAGAGCTTAATTACATCGTGTGGGATATGCACTGTCGACATATTTAATTTTAATAACATTGCTTTCATTTTTTTTTATATTAACTCCATACAGGAGGCCCTGAGGAAAATAATTTTCCTCAGGGCCTATGTCATCTTTGAAGATGCTACGCGGAGGGTCTTTTTGAGGAGAGGACGGAGTGAACATGGGTCTTGAAGAGACAGAGGCCGGCAAATCGTTCCGCAGCCGAGCTGTTGAACTCAAGAACGAGTCGTAGAAGCGACCTATTCTCGTATGACTACCGTGTTCACATGTTGGGCGCGCGTTTGTCATGTTTCCCGACTATGCACCAGTGCCGAGGGGATCAATGACGCTAGTTCCTCGAAGCATTTTCCATTGAAATACCGGTAGAACAATAATAGCATTCCCAAACGACGCGACACCTGTGCTCTAAAGATTGCAATCCGTTTGTTAAGACGGTAGAATCTATTAAACAGACCACCCGTTTCTGCACATAGTCGAGGGTTTTTTTCAGGTATTTTGGGGCTCCAGACACGAGGTGGCTGCCAAATTTAACAGTGGGGCGCGCTTGCGATTTGTACAGGGTTAGCAGTTGTGTACTAATACATTATTATGGTACCTACTTTAAAAAGCAAACATACATGCAGATATGCAATTATTCTTAACTGTATCAGTTTGCTATTATGGATTTGTTATCATTAGACATCGGATTCTAATTACGGCGTTAATGCATATTTTAGCCTTTTTTCCCAATCGTGCATATTTCGCTGGTCAATTTGACAGTTCTGAGACCTCTGCCATTCATCAAGCAAGCTAGCATTTGATTACGCATCCAAAGAATATCGCCCTCATCTCAACACATTTCCACAAGTTACCAGATGCCATAAAAAAATTAGAAACAAAAAATCTTCCTCTATTTAAATCAATAGAAATACTGGAAACAATTATCATACTCACCAACGCCCTTCCTAGGTAATTCAATATTAGAAAAGATTCGTAAAAAGTGTCTTGAAGAACATTATGTTAATGGAATTTGTTAATTACTAGACTCTAATTACGGCGTTAATGCATATTTTAGCCTTTTTTTCCAATTGTGCATATTTCGCTGGTAAATTTGACAATTCTGTGGCCTTTGCAATTCAGTCAAGCAAGCAAGCATTTGATTACGCATCCGAAGAATATTGCCCTCATCTCAACACATTTCCACAAGTTGCCATAAAATTTTTTAAACAAAATATCCATAGAAATACTTCCTCTATTTAAATCAATAGAAATACTAGAAACAATGATCGTACTCACCAACGCCCTTTCCTAGGTAATTCAATATTAGAAAAGATTGGTAAAAAGTGTCCTGAAGACGTGGAGAACATTAATGACTACATCAACCGCAAGGGTCCATACCCTGCCTAAACAGATATCTGTTATTGACCGGTCAGTGGTTGAGTGTCCATCGCTTTTGGGTCCCACCCAGGCGTTCCGTGTTCGATTCCTCGTCCTCGGCTAGCTAAGTCCTGCATCACAACACAAGCAACATCTTCCGCTTAGTGAGGTGGTAGTTTGTCTTTCTTTTAAAAATTTAAAAAAAAAAAAATCTCCAGACAAATTTTTAATTTTGACAAATGACGACAGTCGGCCGTAGAGAGGTCGTTTTCGGCGTACAAAATTAATACTGGCTGACAAACGTCACAAATTTGCGACTGAAAATTTGGAAAAATACTTAATTGTATATTACAAAAACTATGCATAATTTAAAGAATATTTCGCTGTTTTTGTACTGTCTTTAATTAAAATATATAAAAATAAAAATGGTTTTTTGATTTGGCATTATGCATATTTTGGGCATATCAAGGGTTTTTAGTGCATATTTCGGCCTTTTTTAGTGCATATTTTGGCACTTTGTTAGTGCATATAATCCGATGTCTAGTTATCATGATCATAAATAAGATTGTTTCAACTAGTGTATACCTACATTTAAAAAATATATAAATCTGTGTATGGAAAAACTCAATATGCGTTTAAATCATTTAAAAAAATTAAGTTAGTTAAAATTAAAATGTGTAAAGACTTATCAATCTACTTGAGAAAGAACCTATAGACCAAGAATATTTGTTTGCCAATACTGCTATAATATAATTGGTGGTCAATAAACGGAGTAGATTTTAAAAATACGACACTTGTCAAAGATAGGTGACACAAAACAGAAATGGGAGATGAGTCATGACCCATTATTAGTAAGACTTCGTTCATCCATACTGCTGTAAATCGTTTCTTCCATCGTTTCTACCTACACACCAAATGTAATTTTGTTGGCCCGCGTCCGAGTCCGTGCAGTTCGGTTCTAGCTCGGCGACAGTCATCACACTTTTGCCTTATCTTCCCTTATTTCTATTATCTATGGGTGAGACAATATCCCACATTTTCGTTGTTTGTTTTTGGGGTGTTATGCCGTGTTGCGCTACCTCCTTCTTTGGCCGACGTTTCGGACAGCGTTGCAGTGTCCATCATCAGGGCAAATCCGACGATGTGGCATAACACCCCAAAAACAAACAACGAAAATGCTTTTGGCCGTGAAAATCTAAAAACGTATCCAATATACCACATTATCTAAAATCATAAATTCAATTTTTTTATTACATCACGAGGTACACGGACCACCCTCGTGTATCCCTTACCAATGAAAAAGGTACATTCTGATCGCACGACGCATGAGGCGTGTGAAGGTATTTGCAATTTGAATGTGCCTCACGCATGATGGTTGGCTCTCATACTGTAAGGTCGATGAACTTGAAGGCCGCCGAATACCCCGCCCCCTCCGCTTCCTTCCTTCCACCCCTCTGGCCTAAATATTTAAAACGCGTTTTTGCATACAGTTATATAATTGAATGCGTACATAATGTAAGAATCAGGAATGCGTGCTGTTAAAAACACGTGGTGAGCATAAATATTAATTTATTTCCATTGTACCTACACGACAAAACATAAAAATTAAGAAAATTGAAGAAACAAATCAAACCTAGGGTAACTTCTCATTTTAGCATGATCTGTTTTGTTTCTTTTTTGTCTTAACCTGTTACCAGTTTGGAAAGATTTTGTAAATTTTGTAATTTTGAATTTGAATTCCTGAATTACAAAATTCTGGTTGTAACATCCATCTCGCGCAGTGGCAGATACACTAGATACTCTCAGTATCGCCCTGAGGCCCTAGCACGCTAGCTCTATAACGATCGATAGGATAACTATCGGTAACTTCTCATCGTTCCCTACGACAACTGCAGATCGCAAACCAATAGTTTAATTCACAATGACTAAGTGTCCTTAATATATTCGATATCAACTGTCGTTTGTACGTTTGAGATCTGCAGTTGTCCTAGGGAACGATATGAAGTTACCGACAATCCGACAGACCGTGCTAGCACACCTGGTGAAAGACCACCATTCATAATATAAATTTTGCTTAAAATTGCTTTAGCTGTGTTTAGTTACCTGGTCTGTATAGCCAGGCCTGCCTGTATATCCAACCTGGGGTGCTAGCATGGTCGATCCGTAACTTCTCGTCGTTCCCTAGGACAACTGCAGATTGCTAACGTACAATCGACAGTTGATATCGAATATATTAAGGACACTTAGTCATTGTGAACTGTCACCTGTTCGTTTGCGAACTGCAGTTGTCCTAGGGAAGATGAGAAGTTACCGACAATCGGTCGGTAACTTCATATCGATCGACCATGCTAGCAACATAGAGGCCCTAGCACGCTTGCTTTATAACGATCGGTAGGATAACTATCGGTAACTTCTCATCGTTTCCTAGGACAACTGCACATCGCTAAAGTACAAACAACAGTTGATGTCGAATATGTTAAGGACACTTAGTCATTGTGAACTGTCACTTATTCGTTGGCGATCTGTAGTCATGCTAGGGAACGATGAGAAGTTACCGATAGTTATCCTACCGATCGTTATAAAGCAAGCGTGCTAGGGCCTCTGGTGACGTTTTTAATCTAGTTGTTGATCTGTGATGATTTATTTTTTAATTCAAAACAATAAACATAATTTTCCATCGCACGTCGCAACTGCGTAGTCGGGTATAACGTATAACCTAGCGGGTCACGTGATAAGTATCCGTCTCGTTCCGGCAGCACGGTAACACACAAACCAGCGTGATTAAGTTTTAAATCTTAAGAACGAGTCGTAGAAACGAACAGTTCTCATGTGACAAATTAATGTCAAAAACCGTGTACAAATGTCCAGCGTGATTCCCGAGTGCGCATCCTTCACGAGCACGACTGCAGATCACCAACGAACAAACAACAGTTCACGGCAATTAAATGAAAAATACTTCGTCGTTGTGAAGTGTTGTTTTTTCGTTAGCTGTCTGCAGTCATGGTCATGACAATTACCGACATTTTCGATAAAACCTATATCGATCGATTATGCTAGGGGGCCTGGTGTGCTAGCACGGTCGCTCGATATGAAGTTACCGACCGATTGTCGGTAACTTCTCATCGTTCCCTAGGACAACTGCAGATCTCGAAAGTACAAACGACAGTTGATATCGAATATATTAAGGACACTTAGTCATTGTGAACTGTCAGCTATTCGTTTGCGATCTGCAGTTGTCGTAGGGAACGATGAGAAGTTACCGATAGTTATCCTATCGATCGTTATAGAGCAAGCGTGCTAGGGCCTCTGGTCGCCTTCAACACCGAATTCTCCAAAAACACCAAAAACTCTAGTTATCAAATACCCATTATTTTGACCGATCAGTGGTTGAGTGGGCACCGCGTTTGGGTCCCACCCAGGCGTTCCGTGTTCGATTCCTCGGCTGGCTAAGTCCTCCATCACAACACAAGCAACATCTTCCGCTTAGTGTGGTGGTAGTAGGAGATTTTCAAATGTTGTTGGGTTATTCGTAACCCGGGAATGTTTGTCTTTCTTTTAATTAATAAAAAAAAAATAAAAAAAAAACCCACCTTTTTTGCTTTGGGTCCTACCCGTAACCAATCAATTTCCGATTGATGAATTGAAAATATCTGCCATGATTTCACAACCAAATAAAAAAATTATATAAAATATCCTGTATGAATTGTTTATAAATATTTTGGGTGGCCGGTTGAAAATCTTGCTCGTATGTTGGTGACCACTGGCATAGATAATCGGAAACGTCATTATGAGTTTTGTCATAATAGAGCTATTTAATTTTGTGACTAGTTTTTACTGAATATTTGAATTAGTAACGCAGGTATGAAAACTGCCCCGTGCATTGAAATAAAACACATCAGATTTGTCATTAGAGGACCTTACCTACCGAACATGACTCCGTAATCTATTGACTTACTGTTCAGAAAATAATATCGTACCGAAGCCCTTGTAAAACTAATTGGATATCACATTAGGACTTATAATTTTATAACACTTCATGTATTTTTACTTATTTTTATTTCACCAGATTTACAGGAACGTGTTTAGTTTTTCCCATAGGAAAAACTAAACCCTTTAATACACTTTTCCATATAAATGATCATCTAGTAAATCCACGTTATGCAAGTGTATTATATAAGTATAATTAATACAAAACAATACAAGAACAACAAGTTAATCTACCAAACTATTAAATGGGAATATAATTCACCGTCTCCAGATATTTTCATATCAGAGGGTTCGGCTTTGTGGAATTCCTAATTTGACCGATAAATCCTACTGATCCCTCAATATAAATATTTAAAAAATCTTTTGTAATTCTACATGTATTTTACCTATATCTATAATATTATGTATGAAACTATTATTTGTACTCTCGTCTGGAGCCAGTGACGCTATGGCATCCCCAATTGGAGTATCTTGTTAGGCTGAAGGTAGTAGGGAAGATAAGGAGATGAGGAAGTACCTGGCTATTCAGATCTGATCACCAAACACGTCTAAAGCCATTTAAAGCAACGTTTAAATTATGAATGGTGATCTTACACCAGCGCGATACTGAGAGCATCTCCCACTCTGGAACGTGCCGCAAATATACCTTATATTATTTTTAATTTATTAATTGTGAGCAACACAAATTAATAAAAAAATAATGTTTATTTGCGCACGAGTTCGGAGTGGGAGTCGAGAGCCTTACCCTTCAACCACGGAGGCCACTTTTTTTATACAATAGTTCCACACGGGAGGCCCTGAAGAAAATTGTTCCCCTCAGGGCCTATGTCATCTTTAAGGATGCTGTGTGGAGGGTTCTTTTTAGGAAAGAATGGCGAGGATGTTCTGGAAAGGAAAAAGGTATGAGGGGTGGGTAAGAATCTGGAAGTCCAGGAGTAACGAACGAATGATTCCATCCCTCCCACTACGGTGCATGTTCCAAGAAAGCCCCGTCGGAGAAGTTAAAAGGCCTCCCTCAACCAGTTTCTCCCGATCTGGCCTGTCACGCCCCACGTAGCGAACCACTTGGGGTGACCCAAGGCAGAGGTGTTGGTTATCCAATAAATGGTTCCCGGGGCGGCGGTACCTACCGGTTTTAATAAAAAAAATTTAAAAAAACTATCGTAAACTTCGTGGTTTCTATCTGTATTTTCTAAGATAACGGCAAAGCAATATTTTTGTTAGCTAGAAACTTCATTTCCTTCATGAGTTATGAATGTTGCATGGAAATATCATGCTAATTGTTGTTTTCAATCCAAATCTCGGGCAAGTCGAAGCAAAGCACGAAATTTGTGAAAAAACAGTTTAACCCCTAAAAAAATTGGCGTATTTTGTCAGAGGCTAAAAATATTCCCGCTTTGCAATAAAATCCAAATAAATGGAACATTTGTTAACGTATTCGAAAACTAAAAACTGTTTTCGAAAGGTGATGAAATAGGCTTTCAAATTTATATATTAAAAATTACAATGTATTTTTTTAAATATAATTTTTTTTTGCGAAAACTTTAAAAAGTTTTAAAAATGGCTCACTTTACTTTTTTTTCTCTCGCTAATATTACTGATAATTAAAAAAAAATAAAACACATACTTATTTCATTAGACAAATGAATTATAAACCTTACTGTCACCTCACTTCTTTTCGTTTCATGTAAAAAAAAATCTTAAAAAATTCACAAAGTTCCATAATTTTTTTTCAAATTGCTATCGGAAACTTTGGTTTCAGAAAGGGGTAAATTTTATTTTTTTTGTGGTTTTCTTTTAGATTTGAATATATAGTTTGTTGTATTCTCTTTCCAATACCGTTTAGATCACATTTCTGACTATGATAGTAAGGGAAAAACAACGATTTCTGTGAGACCTATGTGAGCTGGGACAAATATGGTCTCCTGTGATTAAACGGGTTTTAACCCGCTGTACGCAGACGTCACAGCTGTTGGGTTTGGGGTGCAATCAGCCGTGCCATATACGTGGACGTCACAACAGTTATATAGTGAACTAGAATCGAAACGTCATTCGTTTAAAGAGTTTAGAGGGCGTATCTAGTATAGTCCATTTCAATTTCCGTTGCATTGTTCGTAACATAAAGTGAAATGCTGGCGGCTTTATTATATCCGTCAAAAATTAATAATAACCCTGAAAATGATTAAATACATTTTATTTTTAAAATAATCAAAAAACCATAAAAGAAAGTGTTAAAGGACGTACTTGACTTTTATCCTGGGATACCTGACATTATTTGATGTAAAAAATGTAAATGAAATTTTAGTCTTCGGTAACATTTTTTATAATAATTTTTTTTTGTTTATCTAAAAACATTAAAAAAAATCACTGGGTATTGGACAGTTAGGGGCTGAGTGTGAAGTTGGTCGGTTACTAGGGTGAGTGACCGGTGACGACACGTGGAAGAATATTTTTTGGTTTGATTTCAAGGATTTTTTTGTTGAAAAGAAAATCATCAGGACCCCTAGCACACTCTAGCACAATTGACAGAATAACATTCGGTAACTTCTCATCGTTCCCTAGCATGACTGCAGATCGCCAACGAATAAGTTACAGTGACTAATAAGACGATATCAACTGTTGTTTGTGCGTTAGCGATATGCAGTTGTCCTAGGGAACTATGAGAAGTTATCGATACAATCCTTATCGATCGAGTGTGCTAGGGGCCCAGGAATCACTGGTTAAAGTAAGTCAAGTACATCCCGTGTAGATAAAATAAAATATGGTGTTGTAAGTATAAAGACTCTTGGGCCAGAGAGAAATTGAAAAATGCGTGTGCGCGTGTGCGTTCGTGTGAATGCCACCAACGTTGAAATAATGGATTGTCATCGACAATGCGTCTATCTGACGAGTTTCAGCTCGATCGTATGCCGGGAAGTGGGTTAAATGCCACTTCCAAGATTTGCATTCATTCAAGATAACAAAATCGATATCAAATATGTAGATGTTTTTTAAATGTTCAGCGTGGTATTCGTGTAGATCCCAGAAAGAGATCGTAAGTACGTCTTCGACGATCGATCCTCTTCCTTCTAACACATCGTGTATGAACACTAAAAAGACAGAAGATGAACGTTTTCTTTACAGTAAACAATTCTGTGTTTTTGTTTTTATTTAATTTCGTTGTTAATTATTTTCGTCTGATGTTTTCTTATGTCCTGTATGTTGTGTGTAGAATCATGGAAGTCTTTATCCTTTCTTTGGCTCTTAAGTTTTTCTTCCGATCTTCCTATGGCTTGTCGGTAAATTAGACTTTACACGTCGCTTTTTCTCTTCCAGCCACTTTGAAAATAAATCGGAGAAAACCCTCCCGCGCATTATAATGTGCGGCAATTTACGCGTCTCGGTTCCGAACCCAGTCCTATTTGTTCCCAAGCAGACACGCAACGTTCCGTGCTAGGGGCAATTACGTACCCGCCTCGGGTGAGATGCATCCTTGACTTGCCGTGCCGTCAAATTACACCAAATTACGCAATACTCAGTTCGCGGTTTCGAACCTTTGAAAATGCTACTTCTTTGATCTGCCAACCAAATGTATTTTGTGCTCTTGAGAGAGTTTTTAGTGAGGTTGTGATGTATCTATCTATTACCTATGTAATAATATGTGGTGTTTTAAAAGTGGCTTCTGTTTTGTCGGAATCGTTATCTCTAGTTATTCTCCATTGCAAATTAACAGACAGAACATCTTCCAAAGCTTCTATTACTGCTCCGTTAATCCTCCTTCCTCTCTCATATCTATCGGTATCTAACACCACTGTCGGTCGATGAAGGTTTTATCGATAATATCTGTAGAACGACTGCATATCTTCAACGAACAAGCACAGTTTACAACAACTGAGCTGTGGTTTGCACGTTAGCGATCTGCAGTCGTGCTCGGGAAAATAACGAGTTATCGACATTATTCATAAATCTTTTGTCGATTGACCATGCTAGATACCCAGATCGGTATGTTCAAATAATCTTGGAAGTTATATGAAAGTCTTCTCACTACTACACAATAATATGATTAATTTAGTTGACGTGATCTGTTGTTTGTTGATCACCAGTTACCGACATTATCGATAATCCATTTCTCGATTTGCTCAGTAGTCACCAACATATGGCCCGCCAGAGATTTTCATGCGGCCCACCAAAAATTCGCGAAATCTCTGTACTTATATATATATATATATATATATATTGTTTTTAGGATAAATTCATTTTGTGGATTATTTTTATTTGGTTGTGATTTCACGGCAGCTATATCCATTTCATTTCATCAATCATAATTTGATTGAGTATGGGTAAAAAAAGTTGGGTGTTTGAGATAACCAAAGTTTTCGATGTTTTTGGAGGATTAGGTGTTCGTTACTTGAAAATTCCACAGACACTTTCATTTTTTGTTGAAATTCTAAGAACATAGTGCAGGCAAGATAAAACAGGGTAGTTCAGGCAAAACAGAGGCCGAATCACATTTATTTATTTTATATAAGTGAACAAACATTTTCCAAATTAAATTATAAGAAATCAAAAATTCAATCACGCCTAACGAATTCCCATCTCGAATCTTAGTAGAAAAGGGATATGCTGAAATAAATTCAATTCCTTTATTATTACTTTCTTCCTTTTTAATATGTACCTAAGTAGTTTAATCTGTATGCGTACATACAGTTGAGATTTTTTCTTAATTGGTTTATTTGTAATTCAATAAACAAAATAACATCCATACAGTATGTAAAACTACACAAATAAATAAATTTAATTATTGTCTTTAATTAGGTCTTTATTGGGTACTACTTTATTCATTTTTTAATTAGCTGTAAATATAAATGAGCTATTCTACACAATATAATAAATATTTTTCTATTGTAATATAAGCATAAAAATAAATATGCAAATTGGATTCTAATCGAAAAACGGATTTATTTTTCATCAGACCCCCCAGATTTTCAAAAAAATCAATCTGGCCCTTTTCTCAAAAAAGTTTGTGACCACTGGATTTGCTTATCCCAGGGGGTCCGTTATCGCCATTTTTTTAAAACTTTAACTCAACTCCACATAGGAGGAACTGAGGAAATAATTTCCCTCAAGGCCTCTGTTTCCGAGACATCTTTGGGAATGCTGTGTGGAGGGTATTTTTAGGGAAAGGAAGGAGAAGAAGTTCTGGGATGGAATAGTGTATGTGAGGAGGGTAGGAATCTCGGAGTAAGTGTATCCATGAGTAACGGACAAATGAATCCATCCCTCCCACTATGATGCAAAGGTGATAGATCGAGAGATCAAAAGGTCTCCCTCAACCAGTATCAGCCAGAAGGTGGTCAGACACATCCGCTGCCAAGGCCTAGACAAGCTTCACCCCCTGAACCCGCTCACCCCAATTCTGTCACCGAACCTGGGGTGACCTATGGCGGAGGTATTGGCTGTTTAATAAATGTTTTCCGGGGCGGCGGTAAACAAACCCGCATCCAAAATTGAAATTTAATAAATGCATAGATAGTCCACAAAACGCATATTTATGTAATGCCGTTCAATTTACGCAATCTTCATCATCAATTATATCAAATAAATTTTACCACCTTCCTCTTCCCATCTCTTTCCCCTCCACACTACTGTTTTGTCAATTAAGGGGATACCCGGCGGTGATTTTTCCATACAAACGTATTCCCTATTTATCTCTCTGGATTTTAACCCTAGAGAAAATATTGTCTTTACATAAAATAGATATCAACTACTAGCGTGTCGGTACTTTTTCTATTTTTTTTTTGATAAGTTATTTTTTACAGAAGTTATGACCTTCCAAAAATCAATAAAATTGACTGGTTTAAACGCCGTCAAAAGACGTTCAATATACAAACTAGACAATGTTTAAAAAAAAAAAAAAAAAAGCAAAACGTACAGACTATATAATAGTTTTTTGTTATGTAGTTGAAAAAAAAGAAAATCAGTCCACTTTTGGAGGAGTGGGGAATACAAAACCTCGATTTTAGTTAGGTATTAGTAGCCGGAGGTGCATTGTCCTTTTCGCTCAATATCCCGTGGAGTAAGAGCAACAGTGACAGCAACAATTTAGTAAAATCTATTTTTCAAATTTTATTCACCACCGGGTTTCATCTTAACTGCTTCGGATATTCTATCAAAACTCGAAACGGTATTTTTTAATCTAAATCTCTTGAAACACCGTAAGTTGTACACGCAGTTGTGGGTAGTTACCGTAATTTATTAATAATGTGGACGGTCATATTTTTAAATCAATTACGCATTTATTTATTCATATATATCTTTCGGCATTAAATTATGAATTAATTATTGTGATTAGTGTTATTTATAATTAAGTATTATGTGATACATACCTATAAATCAACATTTAATCATAAACTGTGAGATAGACCATGCACCATTATTATAATGAAACTATAACATACTACAGCAAATCGCATCTGTTTCTACCTACACACTAAACGTATAATTTTCATTGTCTCCACAGGTTTGATAGCCCGTTAAGTTTGGTTGAAGCTCGGCGACAACCAGCACGACTCCATGCCACATCTATTATTTCTATTATCTATGATTTATAAGAAACTGATAAAGATCACTTTTCCGGTTTATTAACCCCTCGGGCTAATTTTCTCGCTTTTGGGAACAACTCATTTAGGTCTCATATAAATCGTCGTCTCCCTTACAATCAAGGTGAGAAATATGGTTTTTCACTGTGTTATAAAAAACACCACGCTTTGAATTCAAATCTAAAAGTTAATCACAAAATAATTAAAATATACACTTTTATGAATCCAAAGTTTCTGACCGCAATTTCAAAAAATTCTGAAACTTTGGTAATTTTTTATTAATTTTATTTTAACTTGAAACGACAAGAAATTCAGGTGACGACAGCATTTATAACAGATTTGTCTGAAGTATGTATGTTTTTTTTTGTTATCAGTGCCATTTCAAAAAAAAAATATGTTCGCATTGAAAATTTTTATATTTGAAAAAAAATATTTTTATTTCGAATTCGCTATCATATTTTATCACATTTCAAAAACAGTTTTTAGTTTTCAGATACGTTCAGAAATATTCCACGTATTTGGATTTTATTGCAAGGCGGAAATAATTTTCTGATAAAATATGCCGGAGGCCTGAGGGGTTAATTATTGTTCTATTTCTCGGGAGTCAGAAGTTTGCAATTTTCAAAAAATGATATTAAAGTTAAAAAATACGAGTGTGCTTTAGACCACACGACTAAAGTAAATACTTCTTTAGCTCCATCTATATGTATGTCCATATATATGTTTATAAGTATAAAATATATACATGTATATACATATGTTCATTTTCTACAAATATTTATTTAAATTTATTATCATTCGCCTCGCCCGATCAAGCCGTGCGCATCGACGTCCGCCCCCTGCCGCGTTTGGCGCGATTTGTGAAATAATTGGTTACTGTTGTTCCATTTCGGTCTGATTGTTAAAAATGCTGTCGATGTAATCTTTAAACGCATTTTTGCAAAGTATGCAATTCTTTTGTTTTGCTACTTTCATTTGCGATGGTTTTTGTGATTGTAACATTATATTAGGTCCTTACATATGAAATTGGCGTTTTGCCGTATTGGCAACTTTGATCTCAAATATCTTCTCTTTGGTTAGGAATTCCAAATTCAAATTTTGTACAGCTATATACTCATGTATTTGTGTTTCGAAAATTATAATTCATTTGATTTTTCCTTAATTGTTTTTTTTCTTTGCGTCACTTAGTTTACAAAATGGAAAACTTGAAATATCGCGTTATTTACGAGTACGAGTTCCACCGTGGCACCAGTGCTGCAGAAACGGATCGAAGGATTAATGATGTGTATGGCGACGGTGCCGCAAAAGACAACACAGTGCATTTTTGGTTCTAACGTTTTCGTTCTGAAAATTTCGACCTGCAGAACAAGCCCCGTGGACGGCGAGAGACCAAAGTTGATAATGAAGAATTGAAGGCTATTGTGGAAGCGGATCCATCGCAAACCACGTCCGAGTTAGCTGCAGGCTGCGGTGTTAGTGATAAAACTGTTTTAATCCACTTGAAGCAAATTGGGAAGGTGAAAAAGCTTGAAAGATGGGTACCTCACGAATTGAGTGAAGCAAATCAACAAACGCGCGTTGACTGCTGCATTGCATTACTCAACCGGCACAATAATGAAGGGATTTTAAATCGTGATGAAAAGTGGATCCTGTACGATAATCGGAAGCGCTCATCGCAATGGCTGAACCCTGCTGAACCAGCCAAACCATGCCCCAAGCGAAAATTTACTCCAAAAAAGTTACTTGTGAGCGTTTGGTGACGCAAAGAAAAAAAAACAATTAAGGAAAAAACAAATGAATTATAATTTTCGAAACACAAATACATGAGTAAATAGCTGTATAAATTTTAATTTGGAATTCCTAACCAAAGAGAAGATATTTGAGATCAAAGTTGCCAGTACGGCAAAAAGCCAATTTCATATGCAAGGACCTAATATAATGTTACAATCACAAAAACCATCGCAAATGAAAGTAGCAAAACAAAAGAATTGCATACTTTGCAAAAATGCGTTTAAAGATTACATCGACAGCATTTTTAACAATCAGACCGAAATGGAACAACAGTAACCAATTATTTCACAAAAGAAAAGTTTTTAGTTTCCTAAGAACATATTTAGAGACATCAGGTAACTTCTCTAAATGATACAGTATTAGAAATAATGAGTGCCTTTCATTAATAGAGTGCATTGTATTTTTGAAGACATCAGTTAAAAGAACCAAAGAATACTGTGAAGTTATACAAAAACATAGTGTGTAAGAGGCTAAAAAGTGACTAAGTATATATTTATAAACGACCGTTTTGCATTTCGTCTATCTGTAAATTTGCGTGTCCCGTTTCCGTTTCAAGATGGTGACCGTTTTAATCCCCAGCATTCCGGATTTCTAGCTCTATATAACATTTTTCTACGGATTACTTTAAGTTTTTAAGTTCCTAAGATATATTTAATTTATTTTCTACCCTTCATTTTCTAATTAAACTCATCTCGATTCAATTCCATCTTTGGACTCTTTTACTTTCAATTTGATGTCTGTCGCATTTTAACTTTTTTGTATACAACAAATTTGTCTTTGCGTCATTTTGTCTATGCTTTAACGAGAAGCAAAAAGTGTCAAATGATTTGAAAACTATTCTGAACAATTCTTGCAAAAATTCAATCATTCTATTTTTAGAAAGCTTTGCAGCCAGCAACTAAAATCATTTGACCTTTATTGCAAGTTTATCTTAATTCGACGGCCGGCGTGGTCGAGGGGTAAGGCCCTCGACTCCCAATCCGAAGGTCGCGGGTTCGAACCCGGCGCGCGTGAGCAAATAAATTTTATTTCATTAATTTGTTTTATCTCACAATTAATTCATTCAAAATAATATATTGTACATTTGCGACACGTTCTAGAGTGGAAGATACTCTCAGTATCACCCTGGTGTAAGACCACCATTCATAATTGAAACTATGCTTGAAATTGCTTTAGCCGTGTTTGGTGACCAGATCTGAATAGCCAGGTAGGTACTACCCCACCTTCCTCTCCCCATTTCATTCCCCTCACCACTACCTACATCCTCACAACTTACCCCAATAGGGAATGCCATAGTCTCACTGGCTCCAGACGGGAGCAGTTAGGACTCTTGTGCGGTCTTCAATTATAAAAAAAACTAAATGTTTTTTTTTTTAATAGAGAATATTTCACAAGAGTCCCAACTGCTTTCGTCTGGAGCCAGTGAGACTATGGCTTCCCCAATTGGGGTATGTTGTGAGGCTGAAGGTAAATGGGGAAGGGAAGAAGATGGGGAATGAGGAAGGTGGGGAAGTACCTAGCTATTCAGATCTAATCACTAATCAGGGCTAAAGCCATTATTAAGATGATACCCGGTGGTGCAGAAATAGATTTTACTAAAATATTGCTGTCACTGATGCTCTTACTCCACCGGATATTGAGCGAAAGGGACAATGCACTGACACCTAACTAAAATGGAGGTTTTGTATTCCCCACTTTTCTCCTCCAAAAGTGGACTGATTTTCAATTTTTTTACCAACTACATAAGAAAAAACTATTCTATGTCTGTACGTTTTGCTTTTTTTAAAAAAACATTGTCTGGTTTGTATACTGAACATCTTTTGACGGCGTTTAAACCAGTCAATTTTATTGATTTTTGGAAGGTCATAACTTCTATAAAAAGTAACTTATCAAAAAAAACAACAAAAAAACCGACACGCTAGTAGTTGATATCTATTTTATGCAAAAACAATATTTTCTCTAGGGTTAAAATCCAGAGAGATAAATAGGGAATACGTTTGTATGGAAATATCACCGCCGGGTATCCTCTTAAGCAAAGTTTCAATTCTGAATAGTGGTCTTACACCAGGGCGATACTGAGAGTATCTTCCACTCTGGAACGTGCCACAAATATAGTGTATATATTATTTTTATTAATTAATTGTGAAATAACACAAATAAAATTTATTTGCACATGCGGGGTTCGAACCCACGACCTTCACATTGGAAGTCAAGTGTCTTACCACTCGACCACGGACGGCCATCAGGCCGATACAATTTAAGCCAAAAGCGGCAGAAAAGTAAATTTATTATTCATGTATGCATACAACTTTTTAAGTTTAAGCCAAATGCTTTTTAAATTTATCGGTAAAACATTTAAATAAGAAGCCGTTGTTTTCATTGTTACCTATTAATCCGAGTAGAATATTAAACATTATTTCACCTAAGGCTTTTCTTTGAGCATTATTACGAAATAAATGTATAAATGCATAATCTATTTGAGTCGTAATTGAAAACAATAGGTGTGTAGTCAAAACACCAATTACCTGATATTTGATTCCGTCTTAGTTGATCCCCCGACAGTTGGCCTACTTCGATTTATAAAATATATAACAAAACTTATGTATTCAGAATCAGCGTTTGTTGATCTATTTGCATGTATTTGTTAATCCATTATATTTTTCACTGGAGTTTCTTATTATCGAAACGTTGGCGTTGCTTGAAATGGTATTAGCCGTGGTGATCGGATCTGAATAGTCAGGTACTTCCCCCTCCTTCCTCTTCCCAACATTGCTGTTCCCCGTTCACTTTCCTCTCCAACTCCCTTCAACCCACATTTTTGTTTTTATGTGTGTAAAAACATTATCTAATATATAAAAAATAATGTTTGTTTGTGTGTTTGTTTTGTTTGTTTGTTTGTTTGTTTGTTTGTTTGTTTGTTTGTTTGTTTGTTTGTTTGTTTGTTTGTTTGTTTGTTTGTTTGTTTGTTTGTTTGTTTGTTTGTTTGTTTGTTCGTTTGTTTATTTGTTGTTTGTGTGTTTGTTTGTTTCTTTGTTTGTTTCTTTGTTTGTTTGTTTGCTTGCTTGTTTGTTTGTTTGTTTGTTTGTTTGTTTGTTTGTTCGTTTGTTTATTTGTTGTTTGTGTGTTTGTTTGTTTCTTTGTTTGTTTCTTTGTTTGTTTGTTTGCTTGCTTGTTTGTTTGTTTGTTTTGTTTGTTTGTTTGTTTGTTTGTTTGTTTGTTTGTTTGTTTGTTGGTTTGTTTGTTTGTTTGTTCGTATGTTATGCGCGGCCATACCGTTCATCCGATTGCGATGAAACTTTGGAAATATGATGTGCTTATACAATGGATGGTTATAGGATAGTGAGCTATGGCGTTATGAAATTATTTCCTGTACTATTTATATGATTGCGAATAACATTTCATCCGATTTCTATTAATTTTTTTTTAATTGTTGTGAACATGCCCATGAATATTTCCATAGATGTACTGGTGAGCTCTGGCATTATGAAATTTGCCTAAAAAATTTTAAAAAGTCACGCGAGTTGTTGGAAAAATTGGTGTATTTTATGGAGTCAAGCGGCAAGTGAAAAAGGGCTGGGGTAGGAGTATGCAGGAAGATCGGATTGGCAATTGTTTATTGTTTATTTTATTGTTTATTGTTTCTTCTTCACATTTTAGTTTTCAGTTTATTAATGAGAGGGCTTCACGGGAGGGGGGACAACGGGAGAGTGGAAGGCGGAGAAGGTGGACGCGGAATGCGTGAGGAGGGGGGTTCGCGAGAAAGGGCTGAGCGTGAGAGGGGAGGGGGGACGCGGGGAAGGTGAAAAGGGAACACGGGAGGGGAAGGGGAAGAGGCGGCGGAAGGGAAACGATTGGGCAATGACACGAAGGGAGAAACAATTTATTTATTTCAGTGGCATTTCAACGCATGCCGGGTATCAGCTAGTATCTAATACAAACTATTATAAAACCTATGGCTAACAGATTACATCCACCGTTGGTCGATCACTAATACAAAACTATATTATGTACAATGCATTTGACCAATGAACGTAAAAATGCACACACATTGTTTTATTTACATTCTATAGAAGCAGAAAATATACAGGACCATACTTACCTGGGAAGTCACGATTTACACTTTATATTTTTTCTTTCTCTTACATTTATCTGTATAATTTGACAATATTTGTTTTTGAATGAGATTCACAAAAATTTGATCGATCTGATTATGTTAAATGCGATCTAAGATCGCGCCATCACTTCGGTTACGTCCCGCTGCGTGCAATAAATGCGGTTTTTCCTGCAAAGCAAAGAAAACGGCGACTACAGTGTTACCTGTGTAATATGTCTGGCAAGTTCCCATGCAGATAGTGCTAAACCGCCCTAAGTAGGCTAAAGAAAGTGAATTGCTTTATATGCATACAGCTGCATACGCGAAACTAACCATGGCCGAGGAATACGTATTCTTTGTAGTTAATATAATAGCAGGTGCGGAATCTATTGTGAAATGAAATTTAGATTCAGAGCTACGTGATTGCACGAAGTTAAAAACACCCAAGAGTTGCAAAAATAATATTATGAATGTTTTGTTAGGGGTAAGAGGCATTTTTTATGTGAAGACCTCACGAGTGCCAACTGCTCCACGCTTTATAGGTGTATAGAGTCAGTGGGACTATGGCAAATATTTTGTGAGGATGAAGGGAGTGGGAGAAGAAGGAGATGGGAAAAGGATTAAAAGAGACCGCTGAAGCCTGCGCGTCCAAAGGATGTTCAAACACAGATCGCGACATTTAAGATATACTCGTATGGGTGACCCGACACTTCATCCGGCGACACCTCATCCCCGACAGTTCATCCGGCCGACACTTCATCCGTCGGACACTTGATACCTCGGACATTTCATCATCTCAAATATTATTTTAGGGGATTATTTATTCAAATGGGTATGTAAAGAGGATAGTATGTCAAAATACTTATATTTATATCTTGAGTGGATATCGGCTATAGGTAAAACTTTTTTTACTAATTATAATGAATAAGTTTAGTGGGTAAGTGGGGAGGGTAGGAGATGGGGAAGAGAAAGGCGGCGAAGTACCTGGCAATTCCGATCTAGTCACTAAACATGGCTAAAGCCATTTCAGGCAACGTTTCAATTCTGAATCCACCAGGTGGAGTTTGTCTAGGTCTTGGCGGGGGATGCCTTTGCCCACCTAATGCATGGCGGGCCGGATCAGGAAAAACTGGTTGAGGGAGACCTTTTAATCTTTCCAGCCCGACCCTCTCGACCCATCGCCGTGCACCGCGGTGGACGGGATGGATTCATACGTCCGCCACTCCTTTTTTTATGTGAATACCTCACAAGAGTCCCAACTGTTCCCGTCTGGAGCCAGTGAGACTATGGCATGGGGTATTTTGTAAAATTTGAGTTATGTGGGGAGGGGAAGAGATGGGTTAGAGAAAGGCGGGGAAGTAACTGGCTATTCAGATCTAGTCACTAAACATGGCTAAAGTCATTTCAAACACAGGGCACACCGGTTGCGTAGCACTGGCTAAGTACCTACTCGATGATAAAATACACTACAATAGAAATCACAGAATCTCATTGAAACAGTTATACGGACCATTTAACATTGAGAAAATTTTAATTTATTCGCAAGGCCCTTAGAAAAAGCAAATCGATAAAGTTTTATCGACAATATGTGCCGTTTGTTTAACACTCCCGAGATCGATCACAGACAAAGTTCAGTCAACTGAATTAAGCAGATGGAGCCAACGTGAACTGATGTTTATTCGTTTGCGATCTGCAGTCTACACAATGACAAGTAACTGGCATCATCAATAAAAACAAGTATCGGTGTGTTCTGTGGTACAGAGCCGAATCGAGGTATGACGGGTGCCCGGGTGACTTTATTTCGTAAGTTTTTTGTTTGAGTTACGGAATATTTTACCAGGATTTAAGATAAGATTTAAGAAGGAATAAGAGATGATGACGAAGTCGTGAAAGTTCCATTACTGATTTTTTTTATGCGAATTCCGCACAAGAGTCTGCAACTGCTCCTAACCGCCTATGGCCTGTGATTTTATGGCATCCCCAATTGGGGTATGTTGTGAGGCTGAAGGTAGTGGGGAGGGGAATGAAATGGGGTAGATGAAGGTGGGGAAGTACCTGCCTATTCAGATCTGGTCACCAGACACGGATAAAGCTATTTCAAGCAACGTTTCAATTTTGAATTATGTTCTTACACCAGAGTGACACTTTTCAACTATGAAATGATTAAATGATATGAAATGATTAAATTATATGAAATGATTAAATTATATGAAATGATTAAATTGTGAAAGATCACAATTCAATCAAATAAAATTTACTTGCGCAAGCCGGAATTTAAACCCGCGACCTTCGTATTGCTAGTCGAGAGCCTTAACCCTCGACCACAGAGGCTGTGAAAGTTTGAATGTTATTTAACAAAATTTCTATTGTTATTCACTATCTTTAATACTACAAGAAAAATCATTAGTAACATTTACCAAATTTGAAGAAAATATTAGACCACAAGTAGTTGTTATTTCTTTTAAATTACTAAAACTTATTCTTATATATTCTCGAAAGACATGCGATTATAGGCGACAGATTACAATCGGGAATAACACAGCTCAATTGGCTTTCGAAGTCATGGAATCATTGTAACTTCAAACAGTTCCCTTAGTTTATCGGTTGGGCAATCTTATGTACAATTAGTCACATATCACGATGTTACCAAAATCATGAATCTAAATACAGTGTACAGTGGTGAGAAGAATATAAATGGATCAATAATAATTATTGGAGGTCAAAGTATAACAAATAATATTGGAACCTTTCAGATTTCGCGCCCGTGGCCAGTTTCGAAATGCCCTTACCTAGTTCCTCCCCTGTCAAATTAATATCGCATTCTCACGGAACAGATTCGCGACACAAGTTAATGGATTCGAGGCATTTGATAGAAATTAAAAGCGAAATTTTCATAAATCGTGAGAAGCTATCTATGTACGACAGAGAAATTATTCTTGGCAACACCAAGCCTTTTTTATTGGATGCTGATTTGAAAAGAAATCAATGAAGTCACCACGCGAGACTGAAATGACAAACTAAATAAGGTAAATAACATGTCAAAAGAAAACTTACGCTCATTAGGAATTATAATCCATACGATAATTTTGATCCCGTGGACTTGTTTTTTGACTGTGCGTTTGTCCGTTTTTTGTATGATGGCCTGCAATCTTGCATCTTATATATATATACATTTTTTTGTATGATGGCCTGCAATCTTGCATCTTATATATACATATATTATATATACATTTTGGACATCAATTAAATCTTTTGAAACATTTCAATATTTTAATGTTCAACTTAATTTTATGTATAAATCAGGTATTATTAATTTCTTTACAAGGTATGATTTAGGTGACATTTTAACTGTACTATTTCAGTTTTTTTTTACACACTTATTTTGTTCAGACATTATTGAAAAATTATAAATTATTTTGATCAAAAATTAATTTTAAGAACTATATAATTTACATTCATTTACCATCTCCCGTTTGATCATTTTTATGGCAGTTCGGGACATAAATTCTCGCGAGTCATTAGCCGCTGAGATGCGGCCGTGCAAGGTTCTGTGTTCGCGCCACTCTTCATGACAATATTTTGCATTAAATTTAAAACTAATACCGTTTAGCTTCATGGTTGTAAAAACATCCGCTCGCAGCGCTGTTAACAAAAACTGAATAATGGATTGCTGGATATTACCTCATGGATGCATTTTTGCACTTTGATAGGATACAATAACAATAGTGATGAGGTGCCGACACTTTGCCTAGTTTTATTCTTAAAAGCGGTTAAACTTAAGAAAAAGAACATCTCAACTGTCGACGGCTACAAAATACAGTGCCTGCCTAAAAAACATAGGCTTTTTGAGACAAATGAAATCACACAGATAGATAACCACAGATTTGATGCGATTTCGGGAGACCCATCGACCAACAAAGTCTAGACAGGGCATACGGACGTTAAAATTTACACCGAAACCAAAATAATTGATTCCATAAATTGGGTTACGAAAACATTTTATATCAAAAAGAATGCATTATTTCGCAGTCAAAAGATCGTAGGAAGCATTGCTTTTTATCTTTTGTTAGTCTGCAAGTACCAATTTGTCTACCTAGATCTTATGCTTTTGAAGCGCGGCCATGAAATCAGTCGTTTGGTTTCATTGGTGGGCCAAATTATTCGACTGAATTTCAAAGGCACGCCATATCCAAAGTTGATATATCGATAGTAGGTAATTAACAAATTCCAAAATTCACTTAGCTGAAATGAAAGTTTTTTTCTATGTCTTATTTTTATCCCTTCTTGTTTCATACCAGTACTACTGCGAGCCTACTAATATCGCATGCAAATATTGATTGTCTATTTAAATAAATAATAAATAAACAGAAATACACGAACCGGTGAATGTTTAAAGATCTTTATTCAGATCTAGTTCAATACAAAAATTTACGGACATAACTGATCTCACTTTTTCAGCGGTCATCTGTATTTGGTCTTGATTTATTTCCCGTTATAGCCTAAGCCTATAACATAAATATTGTGATTAAGAATTTATCTGTTTTACTGAATATGAAAGATTTGCAATATTATTTTTTTTATATCCGAATTAAATGAATTAACTGCGGTTCATACATCACGTTGCTAATAGTCGATTTGCTCTAAATCTACTGATAGCGATTAAATAAAATACGTTTAAGTTTTTAGTATTAGCTAAAAATGAATTAATAAGTGCTACAATGTTGGATTTAAAATATTCGAAGAAATTCTTTTAACAATTTATTTTAAACTAGCTTCTGCCCGCGACTTCGTCTGCGCAGGATTAGTACTTCGAGTAATCTATTTTCTTTTCCTAGGTCCCATCTATGTTTATACCAAAATTCTTAACCTATTTATTTAAAATATGTATAATTCTTGATTCGATTCAAAGTATTAGGCGAGTACTTCAAATAAATTCACTAATTTAAATATTTTCTAAAATAGAATTTTGATTTAACAATCATTGTTTTGCAAAATGTCATTCTCAAATTTTGACATTTTCTATTAAACAATAATTATTATTTTCAATGTATTGAAACATAAATACATCCAAACAAACTTTCGCATTTATAATATTAGTAAGATGCTTACATGTCTCAAGAGATACCTACTTTATTTCATTTACTTTCCGTCTCGTCACTGTTCTGTTTTATCGGATTACCGTTGTGTATTTTTATTTTAGTACTGCGTCGCAATTATTTAATTTAAAATATAAATCAAATTAACTTATTTAAGCATTACGCTTCATTGTTGAAATTATGGTAAATATTGGATATAGATGGAAACGGTTAATACGCACTTTTTTTTAAAAACTCTTTTGACTCGCCTTAATTACATTAAAAGACAACTATTTGCATTGGGGGCAGTGGAAAATATTTAATTTTAAATTTCAATTACGTAAAATTAAAATTAGCTTTCGTTCTGTGAAATGTGACCGACATTTTCAAATTTTTTTGTCAAATGTCATTTTGTTATGTTAGTATTCTTGATACTATACGAAAAACAACGAGCGGCTAGATTTTTTTTTTAGTGTTAAAAAAATAACATTCCGCCTAATTAGTACCTACCTAATACGCATGCATTGTGATTAAAATTTATTAGCTTGCATTTTTTCTTACCAAAATTTAATTTTTTTATGACTATTTCTGTGATGATATAGCGCCTGCTCGTGTCAAGGCTAGAAAAGCATCCCAGTTTTCAAGTATTTTAGCGGCTACGCTAGGTTTGTGTGGCATGGTTTGTGATACAAAAGAAAGTACTCCCTTTACAGCGCCTGCTCACGTCAAGGCAAGAAAAACATCCCAGTTTTCAAGTAGTTTAGCGGCTACGCTAGGTTTGCGTAACATGGTTTGTGATTCAAAAATAAGTGCCCCCTTTATAGCGCCTGCTCACGTCAAGGCAAGAAAAACATTCCAGTTTTCAAGTAGTTTAGCGGCTACGCTAGGTTTGTGTAACATGGTTTGTGATACAAAAGAAAGTGCCCCCTTTATAGCGCCCGCTCACGTCAAGGCAAGAAAAACATCCCAGTTTTCAAGTAGTTTAGCGGCTAAGCTAGGTTTGTGTAACATGGTTTGTGATACAAAAGAAAGTGCCCCCCTTTACAGCGCCTGCTCACGTCAAGGCAAGAAAAACATCCCAGTTTTCAAGTAGTTTAGCGGCTACGCTAGGTTTGTGTAACATGGTTTGTGATACAAAAGAAAGTGTCCCCTTTATAGCGCCTGCTCACGTCAAGGCAAGAAAAACATCCCAGTTTTCAAGTAGTTTAGCGGCTACGCTAGGTTTGTGTAACATGGTTTGTGATACAAAAGAAAGTGCCCCCTTTACAGCGCCTGCTCACGTCAAGGCAAGAAAAACATCCCAATTTTCAAGTAGTTTAGTGGCTACGCTAGGTTTGTGTAACATGGTTTGTGATACAAAAGAAAGTTCTCCCTTTACAGTGCCTGATCACGTTAAGGCAAGAAAAACGTCCATGGTTTGTGATACAAAAGTGAATGTATTATTTAAAAAAAAATTATTACTAAAGAAAAAAGCATGTTATTTTTACTTCATTTTATTTCCAAAACTCCGGTTCCTAAAGTAGTGCTTACCTAATACGACCAGATTTCGTGTATCTTCAAAATCTTCTAGCCTCTCGTTATATATAAAAATGTATCAGGAATTCCAACATACCAAAGTGACAGTTATTACAAAATGGGCAACATTTCTCAAGACGAAGCTAATTTTAATTTTACGTAATTGAAATTTAAAATTAAATATTTTCCACTGCCCCCAATGCAAATAGTTGTCTTTTAATGTCATTAAGGTGAATCAAAAGAGTGTTTTAAAAAAAAGTGCGTATTAACCGTTTCCATCTATATCCAATAATTACCGAAATTATTTTAATAATATTCAAGGAATATGACATAGAGAAAGAGACAAAGAAAAAAAAAATGGTTGTGACAGAGGCAGAACAAATATTCTAATCAAATCCTGGTACTATTATACCGCGTGTATCATAAAATTATGATTTTGCTTATTCATTACAGAATGTTATATATTATTAAAATATATACACGGATTAAGTAAGAGCATTTCCAGTTGAGATGGTATGGTCACATAAAACGGAGACCACCAGACAACACAGTGAAGCAGGCAATGTCTATGGAGTTTCATCGACAGTCATCCAGAGGAAGACCAAAGAACTCCTGGATGATTCAATGATCCAAAATCCTAAGTAGAAACGGCCTGGAAGAGAGCAATACCCAGAACCGAAGAAGCTACAACCTGAGAACGAGGAAAGCCGACCCCAACAGCTTACCTAGGTAATGAGTTGGGACAGTGCAAGGAAGACGAAGAAGAAGAAGTAAGAGCATTTCCAATAACATGTGTTCCCAATTATATCCTTTGCTTGCGAACTGTATCAAAATTTCTTTAATAAACGATAAACAGTGATAATATTAAGTATCCTCCTAAGTATGGTCCTGTATATTTTCTACATTTTATCACAGCATCACGTTCATCGGTCAAATTCATTGTACATACAGGGTAAAGTGTATTAACTTCGGGAGGTGATTCTATATGATAGTACATATAAGTAAAAAGATAGATACATTTTTTCGAAATTCCAACTTAATTCCAAATTTGTACAGCGCACTTTGGGTGATTTTTTTCACAAAAATGGCTCTATACAAATCATTTAAATGCTGTTATTAGGTGAGTCGTTTTTCTACGAATCGTAATACCACAATTGTTTCTTTTTACAGACATTCTTTTCAATTGCAGTGATGCAACACAATCAACGTATTGTATAATAAATCTATTTAACCTACATGTGGAATATAACACACCACTCAATATCTACCATTTATGGTTGGGAAGGTAACCAACCGTGATGATTTTTGTAAAAATTTTCTCTTCTCTTCAGTGCTCAGAACTCACGCAATATCAATGAAATGATTGACTGAGAAACGTGAATAATAAGAGCTTTTTTTTCTTCCACCGTTTCTTATTTGTTGGGGATCGTGTATCCACACCAATTGCCCTGATGAATCAGAATCCTGTACTCTTGAAATTTCTGATACTGTTTGTACAAAAACCTCGGCAAAAACGCAGCTCTCCCATATCTAGTCCTGTAAAAACTCTAGATTCGAAAGTTTCTATAAGCCATCTAGGCAAAAACCTGTAAAAATTATGTTAGAGTAACCAGTGCCATGATCAAACGATCTCTCAGTTCTTTAATATCGACTTTATCGACATAAAGAAACCTCTGTGCAATGTGCTCCGCCAAGTCAGTGATTGAGTGGGAATCGCGTTTGGGTCCCACCCAGGTATTCCGTGTTCGATTCCTCGGCTGACTAAGTCCTCCATCACAACACAAGCAACATCTTCCGCTTAGTGTGATGGTGGTAGGAGATTTTCAAATGTTGTTGGGTTATTCTTAACGCGGTAATGTTTACATCTTTCTTTAAAATAAAAAAAGTGATTTATCGGTGCCATAATAAATTACAAGAACGTAATAACAAAATAACATAACAAGAACGTTCGAAGGGAAATTAATGTGAGTCAGAATCTCTTCCAGTGTCCACTGTTCACATTTTCCCATTGTTGTGTCACATTGTAACGTCACATTCCAACCACAGTCCAATTGATTCGCAATCTATACGCGAATATAGGAATAAACAAGTAATAAATTATAAGTTATTCTGGCAAAAACCGCAATTTTTTAGGAAAAGTATGCATCAATAACTTAACACCTACCAGGCAATCAATGGAATATTGTTCCTAGCCAAGCAACTGCATCCAAACCGGCAATGATACGCAACAATGACTGTATGTTCTCTTAGTTAACATTCAGTAACTCACTTTTACCACACAGAAATGGCGTAACATCTAACAACCAGCGAAGCAACAATACCTAATATTGTTAAAAGTGGCGAATCTGAAGCGAAGAGAAATAATATTCTTCCGATTCTTCTAGACACAAAAAGGAAAGTCATTACGCAAACGTTTTCGTCAATTTCGCACAACTTTCCGAGTAATGGACTAAATTGGAGGAATTTGCATTGATGCGAATTGAATGCTTTTTATCTATGCAGAATTCTTCCCTTTTATTGCGTTTTAATCGGTGTTTTACTAACTAACTAACCATCACGCCGTTTCCCCGCAGGGGTAGGCAGAGAGGACGGACCGCCAAACCACTCTGTCTTGGCATACACTCCTCGCCTCATTCACATTCATACATCTTATCGTACATGCTCTTCTATTATTCTGACTCTTAACATGGCCCGACTCAAGTATCTGATTCACTTGATCGTGCCATGTCTTCCTCGGGCGTCCTCGACTTCTTCTACCATTCAAATTCGCATCATGTATTCTCTTGACACTCCTTTCTTCATTCATTCGCTCTACATGTCCAAACCATCTAAGCGTCCCTTTTTTAATCTTACTTATGACGCTCACATCGGCCTTGCATTCTTTTCGGATCTCCACATTCCTCACACGATCATCCATGATTTTACCACACATAAGCCTCAGGGATCTCATTTCTACAGCATTCAGTCTACTTTCATCCTTTCTCTGCCAGTTCCATGCTTCACTGCCATACATCAGGGTAGGTACCAGCACTCCATTGTGAACTGCTAGCTTCGCTTCTTTGGACAGCTTTTTGTTGGCGCCAACAGCATTCAGTCCACCATTAATGGAGTTACCTGCATTTACCCTTCTTTCAATATCCCGGTGTTTTACGATGGAAGTAATTAAATTTAAGACGAAACCGTTTACAGATACATGGTTGAACTTATCTTCTTCTTAGGGTGCCTTCTCCTTTAGGAGATTGGCTATCATTGGGGAGATTTTCTCCTCGCAGATAGCAGCAACGGAATAACGTAGAACTATGAATACTTGTACAAGTCACTGAGGTTCGGAGGCCGTAGCACACTCGATAGATAACGATCGATAGGATAACTATTGGTAACTTCTCATCGTTGTCTAGGACAACTGCACATCGCTAACGTACAAACAACAGTTGATGTCGAATATGCTAAGGAAACTTAATCATTGTGAACTGTCACTTATTCGTTGGTGATCTGTAATCATGCAAGGGAATGATGAGAAGTTACCGGTAGTTATACTATCGATCGTTATCGATCGAGTGTGCTAGGGCCTCAGAACTCACAAGTTGGGCGTTTTTCTTTATTGAGTCTTCTATTCCCCTGGATGTTTTTGAATATCCGTATTCTCGGTGACCCGACAATTGATCTCGCGACCGTTGACCCCTGACAGTTCGCCCCCCGAAATGATAATTATTATAAAATTATAATTTTTTGACTTCAAAAATAACTTTAATAATTAGAAGCTGGTATGGATATTATATTTATTTATTTACGGTGTCCATTTTTTGTACTTATACGCTGGTATATACAGTATATAGACTAGTAGTTTTTCCTTGATATATTTGAATGAAGATATGATTTATACTTCTAATTCGGTGGTACATCCTCTCTGGACACCCCTTCGGGGGACACTTAGTAATATTTTTTAGTTAAATAGGTATACCGTATTTTCCCTACACCGACTTCACATTATCGTGATTTATTTTTGGGGAATACCTCCTTCTTTAGCCAACGTTTCGGACAGCGTTACAGTGTCAATCATCAGGACAGATGTGTGCCTGCAGACCTATACACTATACATCTGCCAAATAAGTAGGTTGCGCAATAATACTTTTAGTCGTGAAAATCTAAAATCATATCCGACTGCTTATTATATATAAGTATGCTACTGAGCCTACTTTTGGGGGATCTAATGTCATGCAATCCATTAGATAGATCTTTTGACTCCAGATACTAATATCTACAGCCTGTATTTCGGACGAATATCTACAGTTCATATGTTGGACAAATATCTATGAACTTCAGAGTGAAGACTAATATCTACAGAGCTAAGGTCGGATAAATATCTATGACGGTCCCAGTGGTGACGAATATCTATGGAGCGTAGGTGGGACTAATATCTACAGAGGGCAGCTGAGCAAGAGGTTGTACGGAAAAGCTTAAATTACTTCAATTACGTAACGGCTTAAAAGCTTAAAGTACGTACATGAAGTTTTTGCATAATATTACATATTTTTCTGTAATGTTGAAATTGGCATAGCGCCTGCTCGTGTCAAGGCAAGACAAACATCCCAGTTTTTAAGTAGTTTACGGCTACGCTAGGTTTGTGTAACATGGTTTGTGAAACAAAAGAAAGTTCTCTAAACTGCATACGCAATATTTCGTTATGCCAATATGCTATACATATTTGCAAATCCAACCTCTGCCAGTACTGTAGATATTCGTCTACATCACCTGTTCCGTAGATATTAGTCAGCTGTAGATATTCGTCCTCACTTTGGTTCCCATAGATATTGTTCCAACATACCTCGTATATTAGTCAGAACATGGATTCTCATAGATGTTAGTCCGATTTGTTAAATTTTTGAAATTCCTGTAGATATTAGTAGACGCCTCCGATCTTTTCCTTGCAGGTAGCAGCAACGAAATAACGCAGAACTATAAATATTCGTACAAGTTCTGAACTCACAAGTTGGGCGTTTTTGTCTACGAAGTTTTCTATTCTCTGGATAATGTTCCTATGGTTGATAATTATTGGTGATTTATGGATATACATATTTTCAAAAAGCGACCTGAAGAAAAGTGAGCATTATTCCATTATTATCAAATAATCGTATTTATTTTCTGCAATTACTTCCATAACATTGCTTATTGCAATTACCTTCACGTTGCCGATATTACGCAGTTAAATCGAAGTAACAGAAACATAAGTTATAAGTGAACATTACGCCATAATATCTCCCAAGTTATAAATGTGTTATTACTTTGTAGTTGCGGTCGCCAGGTGAGTCAGAACGTACCAAGCCAAATCATTATTATTTGTAAACGGAAGCTGCTTGCGGAAAATCGTTGGTAGAAAGGCAACTCTGCGGTTTTTCAAATTTATAATATTTCCTACCGAGGTACGCGGCAGTCGGTGGTAAAAGCTTGCTTTGGCTAGCTTTATATGGAAACTTAAATGCATACTTACCCAGGACGTATAACGTAGAAGAAGCATGCGCAATCTGCAGCCCAATTGAAGATTTTTTGCGATCCAAAATGTAGGTTTCAGTCTATGTTATAAATTTTATTTTATAAAAAGCCGGTTCTCAAATTTAACATATTTATATTATTTTGTGAAATTAGAACTTTCTTGTTATTAGACCTCGGACTCTCGATGTGGAGTTTGATTTATTGTAGCATGGCCGCACTACACGGAGAAAAATGTTATTTTAAAATACGATCAATTTATTCGTAAAAACGGTTAAAAACTGAAGTTCTTACGAACAAATTAACAGTGTTTCAATGTTTATTGGCGGGAAAATGTAAGAATAATTTGTTGGTATACGTACGAAATTACGTATACCAACAAATTATTCTTACATGTTCCCGCCAATAAACATTGAAACCCTTTTAATTTGTTCGTAAGAACTTCAGTCCCGTTTCTAACTGTTTTTACTAATAAAATTATCGTATTTTAGAATAACATTTTTCTCCATGTAGGAATTTATTTTTGTAATCAATGACCCTCCACTCTGTGCAGAAATGGGCGGCCCGTTTCATAGATTATCTCGTCTTAACAAACGGATTGCAATCTTTAGAGCACAGGCGTCGGGTGGGAATGCTGCCTTTATTCTACCGGTATTTCAATGGAAGATGCTCCGAGGAACTAGCATCATTGATCTCCTCTGCACCAGCGCATAGTCGAGAAACAGAAAACGCCAAACGCACGCCCAACATATGTACACGTTTGACATATGTCACTCGACTCGTTCTTGAGTTCAACAGCTCGGCTGTGGAAGATTTGCAGGCCTCTGTGTTTCCTCCCTCCTGCAACATGGGTCTCTTTAAGACCCACGTTCACTCCTGTATCTTCTCAAAAAGACTCTCCACACAACATCTTCACAGGGAAATTATTTTCCTCAGGGCCTATAAAAAAAATTCAACCGATATATTTTTCCTCACATTTCTCGGAAGATCGAATGTAACTGATCTTATTTTAATAAGTGGAAGGTAAATGTAAAGGACACACATATGTGCCTGTATAGTCAGTTTACGCTTTCTAGCATCGAAGGTCGCGATTTCACAATAATAGCAATTTTGGACACCTAATTATCGGTAATTAATGCTATTATCCGCCATTTTTTTTAAATATATATTTTTTTTTATTTGCTCCCCAGAGCATTTCTTACCCTTTGTAATTTATTTAAATCTTTGTACCATTTAATGATATCCTATATTTCTACATTTAAATTTTTTATTTGTTCTTTATTTCATTCTCACTTTGAACTTTTTATTTTTGCTTAATACTTTATAGTTTGTACTTTAAACTTTATACATATACTTAATACCATATTTTTCTCTTTATATTTATATTTTAATTTTACCTACTACTTATTACCTCACTACTACTTACTTTTTACCATTTTTTCTTATAAATTACCTACATTTATACTGTTATTCTTCATGTTGTTGTACTATTTATACGTTGTGTCAATTATGTTAATGGCTCATGTTGTGCCGTATATGTGGAAATAAATAAATAAATTTCTCTGTATTCACGGACGGATCTAATGGTTACCATGTCAGCATATGTAGACCACCCCTCCCTCCTATCCCACAAGTATCCCACCTAAACTAATACATTTTTTTGGCCTACCAAACGATTTGGGTTGGGGACCCCTGACATAGACTAATCAGATTATTGTATTTTGTGTAAGAGCTCGAATGACAGCAATATTATGATCACAATCGTTTTTAGGAACCACCTTCCATAGATGTAAGCTAGCTTAGATTCTAAGCTTGGAAAACAAAAAGTTCAAGATTTTTTTTAAACGCCTTAGGCTCGGACATGTTCGGTCAAGATTTTTCTGCTCTACAATAAAATCCTAACAAATGGAATATTTCTAAACGAATCCGAAAACTAAAAACTGTTTTTGAAAGGTGATAAAATACGCTTGCAAAACATGTTGTTATAAATAAAAATGTAATTTTTTTAAATATAAATATTTTGAACAAACATAATAAAAGTATCTAACCTTACTTTTTTTTTTAAATTAAAATTACAAGTAACGAAGAAAGTAAAAATACGTACGTATTTTATTAGGCAAATGTATCATAAACCTTATCATACCCTGTTTTTTTTTGTCGTTTCATGTAAAAATAATTCATAAAAACTTCCCAAGGTTTCATATCTTTTTCTCAAATTGTTGTGGAAGTGTTTATAAAGGTGTACATTTTTTATTATTTTATTGTTAACTTTTAGGTTTAAATATAGCGTGGTGGTTTCACTTTCTAATACCGTTTATATCAAATTTTTCGCTACTATAGTGAGACATAAGAGAGACACAACTATTTCTATGAGACCTTTATAAGATGTTCCCAAAAGCAAAAAATTAGTCGGAGGTGTTAATAACTTATCTTTTAATGACACTGCTATATGATCTTCGAGTAAAAAGTTAACAAAAGATAAATAAACACCTTCAATGGACAATATTGTATATGCGATTTTATTCCAAAAATAAAAAATAAAATGTATAATAATAATAATTGAATTATTTTGTAGAGCGCCGTTTTTGTGAGAAATCACCTTAAGGGCGCTGTACACATTAGTATGAATGCTTAGGCTCTACCTAAAACTATTATTTACAAATAGATACAGAAAACATACTTACCTGGCAGGTCCCTTCCCATAAACACACTTTAATTATAAAGTTTATGCTTGGAGGAGATACGACTTTGCACGAAGAGGACACTATATTCAAAACATTGGACATTGCATAATTTTACATTTGCCACACCATCACTTTTCATATTACATTTATAAGAAGATTACTGTCAAAAATAGAGTTAATACATTGAAGTTATTTCGAGAGATTTGAGAATTTAGGACTTGTTAGGACTGGAGAATTTGAATGATATTAGGTATACAAATAACTCACAAATAAGAATTTGTTAACATTTTTATGCAATTAGTCATTTACTATTTCACGGACTGAGAGGGTTAAGGCAAAGGTTTTGGTTTTTTTCTTTATGGATACGAACGACTGTCTAAAAAGGTGAGTTATAAGTTTAGCTCTAAATTTCGTAGAGTCTGTGATCATTCTTAAATCATGTGGCAGTCCATTCCAGGCTTTGGGTCTTGACACTCCGAAAGCACGCTGACCGAACTTAGTATTTGGTGTGCGCTTTGCCTCCTTCAACCTTCCGATTGCTGATGACGCCGCTGACTTAAAAGTTGACTGTCGGGAATTGGAGTTTTCTGGAATACACATTTCCGATAAGTAAGCAGGTGCCATTCCATTAAGGGACATAAATACCATCCAGCAGAGCTTGAACTGTATTCTTTCAGGACATTTGAGCCAGTGAAGATTTTTGAGATGCTCTGAAACATGGAAATATTTATATAAATGAAAAAATATTTCTTTGTCAGAACCACTTCATTTTTTAGTTACGCCGACCAGTTTCAGAACGACCGTTTGTGAGAAAAATGTATTACTCAAGTTGTGGTGGAGGTGAGGCAGAGACTAGGGATTAATCAAAAGTAGTGGAGGAGATAGAATGAACGGTGAAAGGAACCATGTCTAAAATGGGACCATAAGAATTTTTTTTTATTGTGATTGAACGCATATTATTAAGGGATTTTTTAAATTTATTTCTAGGGTTTCTAAGTTATCTGAGCTTTTCCTTTATTATTAATGTGGAAAATATTTTTCTCGGTATTTTTTTTTTGAAAAAGTAAAAAAATATATATTATTATAGTTTTAAATAAACCTACGTGTTCTGTGTGAAGAACAGTTTTACCAACTATCTCTCATTCGTATTTGCTCTCATAAAAAGCAAATGTGAAATCCTTATTCTTGTTTTATGGGTTTACGATGGACATAAATAATTTATTGGCAACCGCAACTGCTTTTATTACATTTGCGCAAGTTTTACGCTCAAGCCTCGGTTTAATTAAATAGTTTATTTACGGTACCAAATAAACTATTTAACAGCGTCCTTGGTATTTTAAACAATAGATGCGTTTTGGTAATAAAAATATCTTAAAAACCATTTAACTTAAACCTTAATCTCGGGATTTCAATTAGCAATTAATTAAAGTAATTAAAAAATTAAGTAAATAGTATATTCATTAGAGTAATTCAACCTTGCTAAAATCTTATCAATAAGAGTCATTGTAGAAATGGTTGACGGTACATCCATGTGCTGTCCGATACAGAGCATCTAACGTGTTTGAATAATAATTATTATTCTAAATTTGCACAATTTTATTTTGGAAACAAATCATTATTTTGATATAAATAAATGATTTAAAAATTACAAGCAAACACAATGGGTTTACAATTAGATAACATTGAATTTTTAGAAATTAAAAAAAAAGTGTTAAGAGGAACGGCTGCGCAGCCGCTTACAGACACAACGTAGTTTTGGATTTGAGGCCACAATACCCAACCAAACTGAAAAATTATTTTTGTAATAAAAAGGTGGGTTCAATGTCGATCTCGGATAGGAACTTTTTTTTTGCTCTTAAATGGTGACATACAGGTAATTAAAGAAATCAGTTTTTCACTTCTTCAAATTTTGCAAATTCACTTTGTGGCACCATTTTATTAATGAAAAATTAAAATACTTTGTACCACGATAATCTTTATTTTAACACATCGACATGACTTAAAGATTAATGTCCCACAATAATCTTTATTTTAACAAATCAGTTTTTGTTCATTTTTAAAGCAACTTTGGATTTTTTTTGTGAGTTATTAGTAATTATTAAAAAAAAAATATGCCCAATTCTTGGTTTTAAAATAATGAAAAATAATATGAAACAATAGAAAATGTTAAAAATGCGTTTCTCTGGCTAGTAATTAAAATGTAAACGAAAAGTTTTTGTTCCGATGTAAATAGGTAATTTGTAATTTAAATTTACATCCATCAAAATTGTTTCTAAAAAAAAACAGTATTTTTAATTACTAATATTTCATATTTAAAGAACATTTCATCATATTTAAAAAAAACATAGCAAAAATTATTTTTTTAAATGTTTAAATTAACTCTCAAATAATTTACAATAAAGTATATAAATTTTGTTTTAGACCACTTTAATTTTAATTACACTCTACCGGTTTCGGAAGACCCCTTCGTCAGGAGAATATTAAAAGTTGTAATATTGAATATTAAAATTAATATTAAATTATAGTTTTAATATTCTCCTGACGAAGGAAGGGTTCTTCCGAAACCGGTAGAGTGTAATTAAAATTAAAGTGGTCTTAAACAAATTTATATATTTTATTGTAAATTATGGCGAGCCACAAAGTTAATGCTTATTACGAACATCTCAAATAATTGTCCAAGTTGCCTCTAAAATCATAAAACATTGAAATCTTTAATAGCGTATATTTTAAAAATTAAAGCAAAAATAAATAAATTAGCTCTCCTATGCGAGATCGGAATTTGACATACCTTTTGATTACAAAAATAATTTTTCAGTTTGGTTGGGTATTTTGGCCTAAAATCCAAAACTACGTTTTAATAGCTGAATGTTATTAATAACCTTTTTTTTTTATAGTCATCTCTTTATTTTTTATTGTTTTATGGTACTTTATTATTTTATATAATTGTTTTGTGATATCTTTGATTGTTTAGTGTAAGACAACTGTAGATTTTAGTATGTAGTAAGAGAGGAATTACAATTTACCTATTTATAGTTGCCTGTTTATTGGGTTCCATATTAGTAAAGGTATTTGCTGCCAACGAAAGTGAATTTTCATTATACAACTTCGTGATTGATATACCGGTCATCATTACGGGAACATGATTGGATTTCAAATTGTGTTTGTAGCGCTATACACAGTGGTGTACCACCTCACGCACATAGTGAGCTATTGTCAGGAGGTAAATGATTCAGTGACAAAAATCAAAAACTGTGATAAAACATACATAACCTAACCTAATCTAATCTAACCTAAACTAACCTAATCTAAACTACCCTAACCTAAACTAATCTAACCTGGCCTACCCGAACCTAACAAAACCCAACTTAACCTAGCATAACCTAACCTAATCTAACCGGGCCTACCCGGACATAACTTAACCTAACCTAACAAAACCTAACATAACCTGACCTAACGTAACCTATCTCAAACTATCCAGCCTAGCCCAACCTTACCAAACCTAACCCACATCAACACCACCTAATCAAACCTAACCCGATCTAATCCAATCTAACCCAACCTTTTTATTATACTATGTTCTGTTCTGTTTTCTCCAATTTCTGAGTGAAATAATATTATATAGTAAGAAGTGAACCTACTATAAGCCAGAAAATCGATCAAAATCAATGTTCTGTTTTCTCCAATTTCTGAGTGAAAAATTGCTTTATAGTAAGAAGTGAACCTACTATAAGCCAGAAAATCAGTATCTGAACGAAGAAAAACCCTCAAACGGTTTGAGCTCTGGATTTGTACTGATTTTTCTTTCTGGTATTTTTGAGTCAACGAAAATATTTTTGGTTTTAACAATGTTTCTATCATTTAAAGAAATAAAGTAAGACGCCATTTTGATTCCGTTTATGTCTGTTTAATGATTCCAGCAAACAGACATAAACGGAATATAGCAAAAAAAACAGACATAGCAAAAAAATTAAATAAATAAGTGAGCAAATTTTTTTTTGATAATATTGCAATTGCCCCACTTCCATCACAATAAAGAGAAAATATTGCTTGTGCAATGATGGATGGCATAGCTTGGCAGAGGATTGAGCCCACGAAGGCTTTTGACCACCAGACTATCAGTTTCTCACCTGAGTTGCTATTTGCATCAGGTGCATCTCAATGTGGGTAATAGCAACCTGCGCAGAGTAATTCTTCAGCCTATAAATAGCTGCAATTGGATGCTGCACTTTGATCGGAATTTAAATTGACCACGAACCAGCCTTACTTTACAATATTACACCTTTACTTTCAATGCGTACACCTACTAGTTTAAAATGGCAAGGTCTAACATTTTCACCAGAGAAAATCATAATGATATTTTTGTTATTAGATTATTGTTCAGATTTTCTGAATAGGTAGGTACACGTGTACGTGTACACGTACATGAAAAATCCTGGGATATTTTTATGGTAAAATAGCTGAAATAAATTAAGTTTTTATTAAGTTAAAATAAATAGGTACCTACTCTAAGTTCAAAAAATGAAATTGACCTGTTGACCAAGCACGAAATGTTCGGCACACTACACCATTGACAGTTCGAATTGATTCAAATTATGTCGACCAACGCACATTATTTGAAAAGCCGTTCCATACAAAATATATGAAAAAATACTTTTATCATAATTATGTTTTAATAGTTATTCTGTTAATCGGGACGGAGACAAATCCAACAAATCAAAGATCATAAAAATCGGTTCAGCCGTTCTTGAGTTATAAATGGTGTAACTAACCCGACATTGTTGTATATATTAAGATACTAAATCCAGTCAGTTAGTACCTAAATAATGCTTTCTTAGAAATGGAAAAACACAGACCCTTGGACAATTGCGAAATCTGACTTTTCCTGGTTGACCCCAAGATTCGTTTTCTTCGAACCTTTGGTTAAACCTAGGAACTTAAAACCAAAAATTATTAGGTAGAACGATATATAGAACATAAATTAAATTGACCTTTATAAAAAATCAGTTACGCCCATCGTTCACGTAGCTATTTACAAGCGACGCTACCGCTACCTGTCATACAATTTTGCTAGTGCAGCGCCTAGCGGCGATTTCAAACACTAATCATAGTATTGAAAATACAGACGAGCGGCGATCGCGTCGCTTGAACGTAGCTCCATGGAAGAATGGCGTTAAAATGTTATATTATAGGTAAGTACTTTATCGCTTTTCTGAATTACTGGCGTAATTAATTCGAATTTTGAAAATGACACTAAAATTCGGGACGGGACGGCAGGTCAGGACGGCGGGACGGGACGGGACGGCGGGACGGGACTGCGGGACGGGACGGGACGGGACGGCGGGACGGGATGGGACGGGATGGTACGGGACGGATAGTAACTGAGATGGATGATATATATTTTTTTTCCATAATTCCACTCTGGAGACCCTGAGAAAAAAAATCCTAAGGGCCTATGTCATCTTTGGGGATGCTATGTGGAGGGTTTTTTAGGGAAAGGAAGGAAAAGAAGTTCTGGAAAGGAAAAAGGTATAAAGGGTGTGTAGAAATCTGGGGATCAGTGTGTCCAGGAGTGATGGACTCATCCTTCCCACTGCAGTGTAAGGCGATAATTTAAGAGAGTCTGGCTGGAGAAGTCTAGGTTAGGTCATCCTTAACTGGCCTCTTCCAATCCGGGCTGACAACGTAGTGGGTAGGCAAACGATGACAAAAAATGACCCAGACAAACCTCACCCCATGAACCCGGGCACCCCTACTAAGTCACCAAACTGATAGGTTCACATGTCAGCGATGACTCATAGACTTAAACGGGTTTTTCTTTTGTATCTACAAACATGTAGTTTATAATAATAATATGCGCGCCAAGAAACCGTAATAAATAATCATATGTTTATTGTACTGTTAATGTTTTATGTATTCGCATCACCTGCCGGCCTCCTCTACTGCGCATTACACGTACATCTCAGGTAATAAACATCGGAATCTCTTATAAAAATACAACATGACATGCCGGATCCATACTAAATATCATTCGTTCGTATAACCCTGTTAAGGTAAGCATTGCTTATGAAATGCGCGGTTTTTTAAAACAATAATACTAAGAGAATTTTTTTTTTTTTTTTAATCTTCAATTTATTTTACCTTTTGTACACAACAATTTTACAATTTTAATCATTGTTTGACAGTAGAATAACAAAATAAAACATAAAAATTTAACAAACGGCATAACAAAAAGGTGAAAACATCTTCTTTTTTTTTTATTCTACACCAATTAAGAGAACTGGCTCTTGAGCTAAATGATAATAAATTGCAATAAAATATATAAATTTGTTTTAGACCACTTTAATTTTAATTACACTCTACCGGTTTCGGAAGAACCCTTCCTTCGTCAGGAGAAGTTGAAACCGGTAGAGTGTAATTAAAATTAAAGTGGTCTAAAACAAATTTATATATTTTATTGTAAATTATGGCGAGCCACAAAGTTAATGCTTATTACGAACAGATAATAAATTGATAAATATAATATACATCATTTTATTATAATATAATAAATAATAAAATGATACATAAATTCAAAACAAATCCTAGTGTTAGGGTTAATTAAACCAGAGTTACGTGAAACTAGTAATTAATAATGATAAAGTTGACAGTATTGCAATGAAATAACAATATTATTCCAGAAATCCTGTGCACCACAATACTGTCAACAGCTATATGATCGAAAGTCTGGAATAATTCCGCAACAGCACTATACACTATACATTGATGAAATGTAGAAGTGCTGAGATGTGTAGGTACTTACTTGAGATAATAATATGATACGCCGCATCCTCCGCCCCGTTAATGACCCATAAATCTGTCAGATGTCGAGACCTATTTTCCATGCCTTGCCGTTCAGAAGCCATCCAATACACTCATATATCAGAGAGATTGCAAATAGTACTGAGTATCAGTTACGCTCAATTATAAATATTCTGTAAGGTGGGAAAATCATGCTCATTATATACTTAGGTTTTCAATTTTTTTTTTAAAATTAGAATATTTGATCACTGAACACATTATTAACGGCTTTCAATCGAAAAAATGAAACGTCGCGCGTCGCACCTAGGAACCCAGGACCTTGGCCGTATGATGACCGATGATCGGACAAAAAAATTTATGAAAAAGAAAAAATTTTTGAAGCTATTTTGTTCCTTTTCTATAAATAAATTGTATCAAGAACAAGGTTAGAATCGCTTGGGCCGTTCTCGTTCTCGACGTAACAAAAATCCGCATAGCGTCTAGTTTCTCGGAATAATTTACATAAATTATCTATGACGCGGCGGGCAAAAAAATGGCCGACAAAATGGCCGCCGCGTGATAATATGAACGGAGTTAGTTTAGAAACTCTGTATTCATTCATTGTTTTTTATATAAATCCACTGTGGAATGAATAGATTTGAGATATTATCAGGTGTGCTAGCATGGTCGATCGATATGAAGTTACCGACCGATTGTGGGTAACTTTTCATCGTTCCCTAGGACAACTGCAGATCGCTAACGTACAAACGACAGTTGATATCGAATATATTAAGGACACTTAGTCATTGTGAACTGTCACCTATTCGTTTGCGATCTGCAGTTGTTCTAGGGAACGATGAGAAGGTACCCACAATCGTTCGGTAACTTCATATCGATCGACCATGCTAGAACCCCAGGAAGATCGTATTATCTACATTATTTTCATGTAATTTTTGTAATGTTTCGTAAAAGAAATATCATAATAATTTTCATAATGAAAAAGTATATTTTTCCTCTAGAAATATCATAAAAATTATCGGAATGAAAAAATATATTTTTCCTATACTGGCCTTCAAGAGGTTAAGGTATCCAAGACACTATCCAGATTAAACGTAGCAATTTGAAGTTTTACTTATTAAATTAAAATTAAAATAATTATCATATTCATTTTTTTTATAAGAAAAACTCTTACAAGAATAACCTAAATTAAAATATGAAAATGAACAAGACACAGAAAAATAATAAAAGATAATGGTCGCAACTGGGACTCGAACCCAGTTCTCTCGTCTTATTGGGGCGTGCGCTCTGCCAATTGAGCCATTGCCACCTATTAAACATTAGTCGAAGATAATATTTTTAATTCTGAAATTTGAAATATGACAATTGTTGACAATTATGACAACAAATATGAATTGGCAGAGCGCACGTCCCGGTAAGACGAGAGATCTGGGTTCGAGTCCCAGTTGCGACCATTATCTTTTATTATTTTTCTGTGTCTTATTCATTTCCATATATTAATTTAGATTATTATTGTTATCTTCTTCTTCAATAAATCATATTTATTGAAATAAAACAAAGTTTAATTTTATACCCTAAAGATGCATGTGTTAAGCGAAAACAGTCGGTATAAAAAAAATTTAATAAATAAATCGTGGTTACTAACAAATTTATTGTTTTATTTCAATTAATATGTCAAACCACAAAGTGACTGCTTTCTACCAAAATATCATATTTGATTATAATATTTAATATAAATTAAGTATCATTGAAGAAGAATATAATACTAATAAATCCAAACAAAACTTGAAGAAAAGAAAAAAAAAACAAAAAAAAAACGTGAAGAAAAAAAAAACAAGACACAGAATAATACAAAGTTAATAGTTGCAACTGAGTAACGAACCCAGGATCTCTTGTCTTAGCAAGACAGCTCCTTAACCAACTCGGCCATTGGGACCTATTTAGTTTACGTCATTTTATCTTCAACAAAAAAAGCTTATTTTAAGTAACTTTTAGAAGTTTTAATATTCTCCTGACGAAGGAAGGGTTCTTCCGAAACCGGTAGAGTGTAATTAAAATTAAAGTGGTCTAAAACAAATTTATATATTTTATTGTGAAATATTTTAGTTGGTAAGCCTTAAGGCGGGACAATACCCTAAATAAAAATCCTGTACAGGCGGGACCACGGGCGTGTCCTACGGCCAAGGGCGTTGATCATATGCGGGGTGACTTCAACCGACATTGCTCATATAGCACAGTGTAACAGTTCTCAATTTATCTTGGACAAATTTAAATAAATTTCAGCATTAAATTTGTTTACGCTTGTCATAATAAACATTATTGTTAGCAGTAATCAGGTAATAAAATATTTTACATGGTGTTCAGAAACTCGCGGTACCTACAACATCAGCACAAATATAAGAGATCCCATGTAATCGTATATCACATTTCCTTCCTTAGGTTATTTTTATTTGTTTGTTGTAAATCTTTTTTAAAGGCCAATAAAATCTGAATAGAAATATTTAATAATGTTTTCTGTAAATATACTATAAATGCCAATAAAATCTGAAAATAGCAATATATTTTATTTGTGAACTATTTTATTTCTTTCCGGTAAATATATATATATTTTTTTTTTATTTAGTAAAAGATTATACATATTATATTATACATTATTTAAGTGTTTTGACTGTCCAACTAGGAGGAATCCCGTTTTAGGGCAGTCAAATTACGATGATGTATAAAATATACAGAACATGTTAGTACAAAACCAAAAGAATTGAAGGAAATAAAAATAATAGAAAGAATAATAAATAAAAAAAATAAAATAAAAAATCAATGTTTAAAATATAATAGCTTATGTTAATTTATTATTATTAGTTATTTTGATAATACATTTTTCAAAGTAGTAATTACTATGTTGTGGAATTTCATTGTAATGCGATAATAAAACAATTTTTAAGTTCGTTTTACTTTTCTTTTATAGACCGAACCGGTTACGGTCATCTGAGATCGGGTAAATCATTTTAAAGGGATTCTTGCTTGTGTAGTGGTGTACAATTTAATATATAAGTAATTAACATATGGTAAACAGTTATGGAGACATTGTTGGTGGGGTACATCTGCTACTAAAAACTCGTTTATTTTTTGTTTGTTTTTAAATACATACACAGGAGGCCTTCAGGAAAACAATTTCTCTCGAGGACTATGTCATCTTGGGTATGCTGTGAGGAGAGCCTTTTTAGGGAAAGAAAGGAGTTCGAGGAAAGAAAAAGGTTCGAGGGGTGGGTAGGAATATGGGGTCAGTGAGTCCAGCCGTGACGGACATATGAATCTATTCCTTCCACTGCGGTGCGGCCATGGGTCGAGAGTGTTCTGCTGGAGAAATTAATAGGTCTCCCTCAACCAGTCTCACGCGATCCACCACGCAATAGGTGGGCAAATGCAATCCGCCGCCAATCGAAAATTTTACAACGGTTGCCTTGTAAATTATCTCTACTAGGACAGAACCGTGAAAAATCACGGGATAGTCTGAATTCCTTATAAATATGTAAAGAAAAAATTACCTCTAAACCGATATAAATGACACTTCACGGAGTATGCTTTCGTAAATATAGAACTAGACGTTGCTAGAACTGAACTGAAAATGTAAAAAAATAATGCTGATAAAAAAAAAAAATTATGAAAGCATTCTACTCCCAAAAACTGATCTGGCCTACAGCTACAATATAATAAAAAAATTGTAAAACAATATGCATACATTATTTATGATTACCTAATTCTAAATTCTTTTTGAGTAACAAAGATCCACCATGTAATAATTTTTACGGGTGATGTTGCAAAGAAACTAACAAAAACAAAATACTGGTCCAAAGGCACATTAACTGTTTTGCCCCAAAATTGTTCAATTCCGTACCCAATTCCATCAACACATGCCAAAACTTGAACTTATATAAAAAATATATTAAAAGTTGGGTAAAAAATATGGAAGTAAATCATTTTTTCCTATAATTTTGTACTATCTACATTTTAAATAACTACAATATGCCATGTCTTTCCGAATCATTAGATTTAAAAAATATATATATATAGATGTGTGTATGTGTATGTATGTATATGTGTGCGTATGTGTATATGTGTGCATATATATATATATATATATATATATGCATGTAGAATAATTTTCTCGATATCTATATATAAGAATACAAAAATATTTTTAAAATTTTAATAAAAATTTTCACAGAAATTCCTGCAAAATCAATTACCTCTTCACAGTACACATATGTACTATATTTTTAATTTTTAATCTTTTTATTTAAACCACCACTGTTTTTATACCCACATATTATAATGCCCACGCACAGGCTTCGCCTTTGTGGATTTTTTTTTTGTTACTCTTTTCATTTAAGTTATTATGTATGTATCTACCTGTAAATGTATGTATCAAAAAATTTTGTCAAGAAAAAAAAACTAACGAATTGAAAAAATAAGTCTAGAAAATAATCTTTACGACAGTTAAAAAATATATATTGTCCATATTTCTCTGAAACTCCACCACAGTGCGTATTTTAAATACAAATTAATACTAAAAAATACATATTCCTTTAAATTTTGGAAACACACAAAAAAGCCTTTACTTAGTTGTAGAAGGAGTAATATTTAAAATAAACGAAAGATTTCACTAATATATTTAAAAGTATTCGATTGATTAAATAAAATAAATACGTAAAAAAGTCATTGAAACGTCGGGCCGGAGCTAACGTCTTCACGTGCCGAATCTCTATCGGCAACTAAATAATAACAGCTTAAGTCTTTCTCTCCCTGCAAATGAAAATAATGTCTGGCGCCGCGGCGTATTGAAGTACTACGGTTGAGTTTACATTGTCAGGCCAGAAATTGCACATTACCTAGTGGTAGATTTTAATTATTTCTGATGAACATATTAATAAATTCTTACATGTTTTTTTACTACACCCTCGGGAAAACATGAATTTATCGTTAAAAAAAATTATATTGACCGTACCGCTAAAGATGTAGTTGTACAACGTATTACAATTTTCAAAGGCGTTGTACGTTAAAAAAATGTATGGTAAGGTACTGTTTTTATTAATCTAAAATATAAATAACTTGTATTCCTCGGGGAGCGTCAAAAAAAAATGGTAATTCAATTACGAATTCGCCGAAATAAATTAAAATGTGAGCCTAGGGCAAACCTTCGATAAACGTGGTATTGTCTCACCTTAAATAAATAGAAAAACCGAGGTATTTTCGTAGCAAAATACGTTCTCGGATTTATTTTTTAATTATTTTAATTAAAATTTTTAAACAAGACTACTAGATTATGTATTGATTTATTTTGTTGTATGATTATATGATTTAAAATTTGCGTTGTTTAATAGAATCTAACGTTTGAAAATTGAACAAATCTGCCAACGACCAACGGTATAACCGTATGTTAAAAATATACTTAGTTTTTCAAAATTTTAAAACTGCGTGTACCAGATAAAATAACAATCTTTCAAAATCAATTTGTGTTTTTTTTTTAAAGTGTCAATACGTCTAGAATTTGATTTAAAAGGGACTAATTTCCGGTATTCTCTGGTAATACCCTGTTCAGCTTTATATTAGAAATCAGTTCGGATTAAATTATATCGTAAGTTTGTTAGTTATATATCTCTGTTTAACGATGCTCAATATTGTACGCCATTTAATCTGTTCATAATATTGTATTAGTCCTACATTGTAACCGTTATAACAATTATGCGTATTTGCGAAACTTTCGTTTACGTGACCCGTCGCAAACGGTGGATTTACGAGATCAAATTAGAAAAGACGAGTCGTTAGAAAACTATCCCGGGGCCTTACGAGGGCCTCTCCATCCGCCTCACTCCCATCAGGCCGGTGATTATGTGGCGCCCCGTCCTCTCTGCCTGCCCAGTGAGATACTAAGTGAGGGACATTATTTGTGAGAACCGGTCACGGTGGACTGTGCGAATATTGACTACTTGTGAATTAACTTTATGGTCATTTTCCTACAGCGGGCAGGTAAAATGCATGAGAAGGAAACAGGTCGCCGAGAAATTTGCATAATTAATAATACATATTTTATCAAACTGTTGCTGTCACTGCTGCTATTATGTCCACGAATACTGAGCGAAAGGGACAATTACACCTCAGGCTGATAATACCCAAATAAAAACGTCTAAATCGAGGTCTAGTATTTCCCATTTTCTCCTCCCTAACTGGATCGATTTTTTTGCCACAGATTTTTTAGATGTTCTGTCTAGTGCAAATATTTTTTTTAATATAACATCATATCAAATTCTACGATCCGAGATGATCTAAGCATTGAACCACTGCTACTCTTAATTGAAAAATCGCAACTGAGGTGGCTTGGGCATGTACTAAGAATGTCTGATGACCGAATTCCGAGGAAAATACTGAGTGCCATTTCAGAGGATAGACGTCCAGTGAGCCGCCCCGGATACAGTTGGGCGAGGCAACTCCAGAAACTGTGCGAGGAGAGGATGGGTCTGCCATGGACGGAGGCCGAACAATCGGCACAAGACAGGGACGTATGGATGAGCCTTGTCGATGCAGTGGGTCCCCGACCCGAATAGGAAAAGGGGAAGAAGAAGAAGAATATGACTAACTGACCCGGCCACGCGTTGCTGTGTCTAACGAAATAAAAAAAATTATAAAAAAACACAACGCCATCTACTGGATGGTTACCTAACCTATACAACCATTTTTTTGTCAATAAATTAACTCACAGCGCCATCTGTCAGAAACTTATTGAACTTACAAATAATTTCAAATCATTGTCCCAAAATAACGTTTAATTCGCAATAATAACTATTGAGATCAATAATCGAGATAAAAACTACCCTATCTTTTAAGTTAGACCAAATTACAAGCAGTAAGTCAAATTTCATCAAAATCGGCTTAGTAGTTTCGAAGTTCATCTTGGACTAACATCGTGACACGAGATTTTTATATGTAAAGATATTGATATCGACCACTAGCGTGTATGCAGGTTTTTGTTTTTTAAAATACATTGCCTAGTTTATATAGCGAACGTGTGTTGATGGCGTTCAAACTAGGCAATATTACCGATTTTTGGATGGTCATAACTCCTGTAAGAAGTAACTGTGACAAGCTAGTGGTCGATATCTACATATATTACATTAAACATATTTGCAGTAGTGTCTAAATCTAGAGAGGAAGCGGAATAAGTTTGTATGGACAAAACGCCCCTTGGTTTCTTCTCAACTCTCTGAATGGGTAAAATATAATTGTAGCCTATTTTTAAAGATTTCTTACCACCAAGATGAGACTGGTCCAGGATGAATCTTTATGAATATCAGAGCCCATAAAAACATGGACACAGAGTCAGCTAAAAGAAGTGGACAGACACATACACCATCGAAAAGTGTTGCTGGATAAAATGCTGGACTGCATGGACAGCCAGGCGCACTTTGTAGATTGTATCAGCAGGTAAGGATAGAGATACGTTGGCGCAGTGGATAGCGCGTTGGCCCGGATTGCCAGAGGTCCTGGGTTCGTGTCCCAGATGTATCCGTATCTTTTTCTGATTTTTCTGTTTCGGTTATTCTATTGACTTTCGCTTATATTATCTTCATTAATTAAAATATCTATTGTTTAAATTTCTCGGTGACCGGGTTTCCTCTTAAATATCGCATTACAGAAATGTAGCTTCGGTGTTAGCGGCTCTCTTATAGCGCAGGACCGCAAGGAGTGGAGGAGCCTTATTCACCAGAGATATGGGGGTGGATCACGATCATCAGCAATGAAGCAGCGACTAAAGTTGGGGAAGATAACCAAACGGAAAACGAGATGTGTTTTGAAGTGTGTTGCCTATCTTAAACTGAGGTTTAATTCCTTACACACCCCTTCCGATGCTTTTATTAGTAGCCTCTCATAAATCGCATCCGCTATAATAATTGAGTTGATTTATCGGGCGGTTTTACCGCGCATCGAGCAGCGCCGGATGAGTGATAGAGGTGATCCGTGCCGCGCACCGTGGCGGGTGAGGTGACGAAGTGATCGCTATTTCGAGCCGGTATGCGCTCAGAGCGGGCTTGGCGCGTGGCCACGTCGTTACATTATGCCCATTAGCCGCGGACTATCCCCGCGAATCTGCATCACACACAACTGCAACACAATACACGCATCTCAATTAACATTCCAGACATTGTGTTATTTTTTTGCTGCGGTTTTGGGTTCCAAAACAAATACTTTTGAAGCTTCGACCAAGCTCTGGTGAAAGACCACTTTTGTGGTATTTGTGTGTATTTATATGGATGGCCTCCAAAGATATAATAGAAACAAAGGAAGAAATGGCATGGAAGCGTAACAAATGGTAGCTGGAGGAAAATAAGATGTTTGGAACGGTTCCATGTCTAATCGGACTATGAGATCTCAGCGTCTGAATTCCCATAGTAAATTTATTCAGACACGATACTTCCTCACATGATAATTCGTCACATCATAACTCACATTAACCTACCCTTTCATTCCCTCTTCCCCTCACCTAACCTAAGGTTAAAACCCCAATTATCAGTTTTCGACGTTTCGAGACATGATGAATTATCATGTGAGGAATTAACATCCGATGAAAAGTTTGTACTCAATATTCATACACTTAAAAAGTTTTCACTGAGTAGACCGGTCACCGTTTGGGGTGACACGTCTGACCTTTCAGATCAAGTCATAGATTTTTTTTAATAACAATATATAATTTAGTTATTCATTGAAGCAAACCAATGATTCTACATTACATTTGGAGTCGATTTTGCAATAATTTTTTTTTTATTTGATATTTCGTTTTCGAGGAAATCCAGTCCAAAGTTAGAATTTTTAGGCCAAAATTGATAAATCGGTTGCTACTGGGTTACTAATTAATATCAGCTCTTTTATTCTCATTTTAATAGACCCACGGCTAGAATAACTTGAAGCAAAAAAAAAGAAGAAAAAAATAATCAAAATGCTTAAATAATTAAGAATTTTTCATTTATTTGTTTTCATTCTGTATGTGATATAGTTTCCCCATATTACAGTTTGTAACACCAGTTTCTGAACACCACTTATCTAACACAATATCTTGGGAAATATTGATAGATCTCACTCAATAAACTAATAAATAATTGGTTTTTTCTTTAAACAAATAAGAAGTTATAAAAGAAACCACACGGAAAAAACGTTATTTTAAAATACGATCATTTTATTCGTAAAAACGATTAAAAACGGGACTGAATTTCTTACGAACAAATTAACAGGGTTTCAATGTTTATTGGCGGGATATGTAAGAATAATCATTGAAACATTGTTAATTTGTTCGTAAGAACTTCAGTCCTATTTTTAACCGTTTTTACGAATAAAATAATCGTATTTTAAAATAACATTTTTCTCTGAGCACTTTTAAAAAATACCCACTTATGGCTAAGATTATTTTTGACTATTCAAATTTTATTTTGTCCAATGATTAAATATCTTAGAAGCTCTAGAAAAAAAAAAAAAAAAAAAACCTTTAAAAATAATGAGTCAATTATCAATAAACAAAAAATATTAACCTATAGCCCAATATTAAGTCTCTTCCCATTCGGTGTCCATTCTGTCCCCTCTTACTCTTCATCAATTCCTAGCCACGCCCCCACCCCTACCACAACACCTAAATTGTACCCACCCACTATTTTGTAATTGTCATCATTATATGTTTGCCCTGAAGAAGGAACGGTTGTTCCGAAACCGGTCGGCGTTTAACTAAATAAATCAGTGGTTGTAACTAAGTTATATTGTTTCATTTAATGATTAAATATCTTTTTTGTTAAATGTTTTTGTATACTGCTTAAGCTTAATAAAACTTTATAAATAGTGTATACCTACAGTGATTTGTCATATCAAGTGAAACATAGCTTTGGGACCTAATATTATTTCAAAATAATGTAGCATAATTTTTAAAGTTTAAAAAAAAACTTCAAATTCTTTTAAATAATATTGCATGGTGTCGTTATAATTTTTTTTTTGCTACTGCCATTTTTATTTGAGATCTGAAAGGGAAAGGTGTTTATTAATTCATTGAGAAGATTCATCATATTAATGTGCGGAATTCGAATCTCCATCAACCGCGGCGCTTGGTTTTAGATCCGATCAAAGAAAACGCATTCTCGAACCTGCACTAAAATTATTGGCAAGCTCCCGTGGAATTCACCTGTCTCAGATGCACTCGGGTATTTCGATGCACCGAGTGCACATTTGCCACCTTAATTATTAATGCACCAAGTCCATTTTTTCACAAATTAATAATAATAAATACTTTTTGTATTTCTTGGGCATTAACTATGTAACGATTTCTAGACATTTTGTTTTGACTTAAATTTAAGTAACGAAAGTACATTGAAAATTAAAACTCTTCAAAACAAAATAATAATAAATAATTAAAACGTACATCTTAATTATTTAACATTGATTCTATTGACAAATGGCTCACTGCTCAACTGTGCATTCAGGATTTTTCCCGGAATGCAACTGGTTTGCAGCCCCACAATACTTGTAAAAAACCCTCGACTCTGTGCGGAAACGGGCGATCCGATTGATAGATTCTCCGGTCTTAACAAACGGGTTGCAATCTTTAGAGTACAGGCGTCGAGTAAGCATGCTGTCCTTGTTCTACCGGTATTTAAATGGAAGATGCTCCGAGGAACTAGCATCATTGATCCCCCCGACACCGGTGCATAGGCGGGAAACACGCCAAACATATGTACACGGTTGACATTTGTCACATGAGAACGGGATATTTCTACGACTCGTTCTTGTGTTCAACAGCTCGGCTGCGGAACGATTTGCCGATCTCTGTGTTTCCTCCTTCCTACAACATGGGTCTCTTCAAGACCCACGATCACTCCTTCCTCTCCTCAAAAAGACCCTCCTCACAGCATCTTCAAAGATGACGTAGGCCCCGAGGGAAATTATTTTCCTCAGGGCCTCCTGTGTGGAGTTAATGTAAAAAAATACTAATTGATAAAAAAACATATAATTTAAAAAAAATAAAAATTATTCATCTCAATATGCTTTGTGTATGGTGTTATGTATGATGTGTATGATGTCAAATATTTATGTTAGAGTAGCATAGATGCACTTTAGATTTATTTGCGATTCATACTTCTTTCATATTCATATTCTCTTTTCAATAGTCAATGTACCTACAATAGACAGAATATATAAAAAATATGCAATACTACAAATTTACAAAGAAGTACAGTTAAATAACTTACCATTCCTTTCATCAGCAAGATATCAGAATACTATCAAAATCCCTAAATTTAGTACAAAACACACACAAAATATTTATCTCTTTCTAGGTATTACATATTATAACAAACTACCATTATATCTGAAAGTTATCGAAAATATTCAGGAATTTCAGCAAAAAATAAAAAAAATACCTAAAACTACTATAAGAGTCCATATCTCATTATTATTATTATTTCTTTCAAATCCGTTATTGATAAATCTTGCGTTTTCTTAATTATCCCTTGTATTTGGCATATTGTATTATTTGTTTTCACACTTGATATTATATAATTGAACTAAAATTCCCTCACCAAACACAGGAGCCTCGTCTCTTTATGGTGAGGAAAAACTATTCTTATCTACTATTTTAACAATGTATAAAATGTAAAAAATTATTGTAAAAAAAAAAAAAAAAAATAAGAAAACCTTTTGAATCTAAGGGTCAATTGTTTCACAGACATTCATTTTTTTACATTAGCTCTACACTCTCCCTACTTCCCCACCTTCTTCTTCCCCATCCCCTTCCCTTCCCCGCTTACCTTCAGCCTCACAACTTACCCCAATTTAGGATGCCATAGTCTCACTGGCTCCAGACGGGAGCAGTAAGGACTCTTGTGAGGTAATTATTCACTATAAAAAATAAAAAAAATAAAAACAAACACAGGAAGAAAAAATTCCTCAGGGAATATGTCATATAATGGTAAGCTGTGTGGAGGGTCTTCTTAGGAAAAGGAAGGAGAGGAAGTTCTGGGAAGGTAAAAGGTATGAGGGGTGTGTAGAGACCTAGAGGTCAATTGGTCCAGGAGTGACGGACGTATGAATCCATCCCTCCCACTGCCGTCCAAGCCGATGGGAGGGATGATGGGATAAGCATAGAAGTCGGAATTTATTTTTGTGCAGAAATTTTGGGACTAACTACCACTTGTATTCCACTTTGCCCAGAATTCTGAAGGAGGGAAATAATTATACCAATTCAATGCACATCTTCAATTTGTCACTGAACATACACGGAGAAAAATGTTATTCTAAAATACGAGCATTTTATTCGTAAAAACGGGACTGAAGTTCATACGAACAAATTAACAGGGTTTCAATGTTTATTGGCGGGAAAATGTCAGAATAATTTGTTGGTATACGTACGAAATTACGTATACCAACAAATTATTCCTACATGTTCCCGCTAATAAACATTGAAACCGTGTTAATTTTTTCGTAAGAACTTCAGTCCCGTTTTTAACCGTTTTTACGAATGAAATGATCGTATTTTAGAATAACATTTTACTCCGTGTACAAAGTGTTGTTACTCAAGCAGTGTACTTATACGTACAGTAAAATACCTACTGTATAAGTTTTGCTATACAAATGTAAAATCCCCTAAAAATGGCGTTAATAAATACACAAATAAAATTTGGACTAGTTTAAAAAGTAAATTATTTTTTTTATTTTGTCCAGAATGTATTTAGAACATTCAATAATGAGTGTGTCGCGGCATGCAATAATCGTACCTGCATATTATTATTTAAAGATAGGAAGTAGCGAATTGCCCACGCGAATGTCTATCTGAAGGAATGCAGTTTGGGGAATGCATCTTCCCATTTCGACCTATTCATACAAATGTAATTTAATATCCACTCAGCCAATTTTATGCAAAGGTTTTCGATTTCATCCATTGAATTTTATGATGGAATATGTTCTATGGACGGGCTGTTTCACAGAATTTGAACAATTCAACAAATGCCAGTGAAAGTTCTATTCAAGTTCTGTGATCATATCATGGTGGGTGGTTTTTTCACAGAACTTGAAAATTGTATTTGGAATTTGACGAATTGTTCAAATTATGTGAAACAACGGCCCTAATAGTCCCTAAAGTGAGTATGTGAATATTAATTATAATAACAATAATACATTGTTTTTCGGTGGAACAAAGCGGTGGATGCAATATTGTATTCACAGAATTTGAACAATTCATCAAATGCCCCTGAAAGTTCTATTTAAGTTCTGTGATCATAATCATGGTGGGTGGTGGTTTCACAGAACTTGAAAATTGTCTTTGGAATTTGACGAATTGTTCAAATTATGTGAAACAACGGCCCTAAGAGTCCCTAAAATGAGCATTTGAATATTAATAACAATAATACATTGTTTTTCGGTGGAACAAAGCGGTGGATGCAATACTCGGATACCAACGGCCCTTGTGTATCCGCCCTCCAACAACATGGGTCTCTTCAAGACCCAGGTTTCTCCTGCCTTTCCTCAAAAATACCCTCCACACAGGAACTCCAAATAAAACATAGGCCCTGAGGGAAAATACTTTCTGTGTGGAGTTTGTAAAAAAATGCCTATTAGGGTGCGTATACATGCATGCAACGTTACGTGAACCAAACCACGAATTATGGGAAAGAAACAAAATTTCGCAAGTGGCGTTTCGCGCACTTGCGGTTGCTCCATTCCTTTGCACTAAATTCGTGGTTCTGTTCGCGTCACGTTGCACGCATGTATACGCAGCCTTATGATTCATTTTAAAAGAAAGAAATTACTATTCACGATTTTCTCTGGTGCAGTGAATTCACAAGGAAAAACAGCTTGGATTAATAATACAAATTATAAATAATACGGTTTCGAACGGTGCGGTGCTGGAACATGCATCAAAGCCAAAAGCCACCATTCCGGTACGCAGCGACTAAACATCTTTCTCTCTCTTTTTTCTGTTAAGCTTTTTTATTTATTTATTAATTGAAACATTGTTTTTCATTTTTAAAGAAAAACTAATTATATGTTTTTACATTGTATGAAATTATCCGCCATTTAAGATGCAAAAGTTTTCCGGAAATTTGATGTAAAAGCTGGAAACTAAGGAATTTACATCACGTAGAGAACCCAAAAAAAATTTCGATCTTAGGATAAAATCGATTTTTTTTCGTCACCCACAGAGTTACAAAAAAACTGTGGGAGCCGGTCAAAATACTTCCGCTTCAATGCTTTTTAAAAGACTAATTCTAACCCCCAATAGCGACCTTTTCTTCAAATTTGACAAAAGTAAAAAGTAGAAAACGAAAGTACAAATCAAAACAATTATACCATAAAATTGACTCCACATGTGATGTGGATTAACCAAATTTCCGTTTGTACCACGATTTTCCGAACACCGTGCATAAAAGTTCGTAAAGTTTTGTTTGTATAGTAAATGTTTTTCACCTTAATTACATATATTTCCATTGTTATGTAGTGGAAACTGCAATCTTATCGGACAGAATAATATAATGTGTTTTATTTATAAATTTTGCTTTTCTCAGTTATTTTTGAGAGATTATTGTTTATTTATTTTTAGTTTAACTATTCCAACTACTAAATTATCACATTATTCTGCCTAATTACATTACACAATTTTTTGTATGAAGATTTTCAGGAAATTTCAGTTTTGCTGTGTGCCGCACTGATTTCCTGAAAATCTTTATACAAAAAAAAAATCGAAAAAATATATTTTTCGGCTACAACGACTTCAATAATGCCATTTTTGTCAAAATTAGCACTCTAGCTCACCAAAAGTCACGAACCGCCACTGTCTAAAATAGAAACATAGGGAGATATGGCATAGAAATGATGCCGACTGTCGCCGAGCCACGTCAAATCTGCACATACTACTATCAAAGCGACGGAGGCATGTTTGGTGTGTAGGTAGGAACAAAGGCGGGGCGCCGCTGTGCGTAGATACGATTTGCAGTAATATCTAAGGGTATACGATGTTAGCGTCATTTTCCTTTTTTCCGTTGTCAAGCAGTTTTTCGCCACAAGCTGATATAAAATAAACAAACAATTTTTTGTAAATTTTATTATTTTTCGTTTGCTTTATAAACAGTTACAAATGAATAAAAACTATTAGCATACCATTTTACATATTAATGTATTTTATATCGTCATCATTTAAATCTTTATCTCTATTTAACTGTAAGCCAATAATTTAAATGCACAGTTTGTCCAATTCGACACAGCCATTAGTAACAAATAATACCTGTGAGAAAATGAAATATATAGTTTAAATTAATGCTAATTTATCACAATTAAAAATTTCACAAAGCTTCGCGTCGGTACTGATTAGATTAGACCGGAGATAGTAGATATTATACAGATACACTTAAGAGGGTATTGCCAGAGAATACCGGAAATTAGTCCTTTTAAAATCAAATTCTGGACGAATTGCTTTTTTTTTACAAAAATACTTAAATTGATTTTGAAAGATTGTTATTTTATCTGGTACACGCAGTTTTAAAATTTTGAAAAACTACGTGTATTTTTAATATACTAAGGTTATACCGTTGGTCGTTGGCAGATTTGTTAAATTTTCAAACGATAGATTCTATTAAACAAAACAAATTTCAAATAATGTAATCATACAACAAAATAAATCAGTAGATAATCTGGTAAACACAGTTTTCAGACTTTTAATTTTAGTTAAATTAAAATCATTAAATAATAAATCCTATAACGTGTTTTGTGACAAAAATACCTCAATTGTTCTATTTATTTAAGGTCTAACAAAATAAACGTAAAAAAAAATGTACACACTTATTTTGTTTATACATTATTAAAAAATCATAAATACTTATGATCAAAAAATACTTAGAAGAAGTACACTATATTTAATAATTTATCATCGTGCGTTTTGAGCATTTATATTGCTAACTTGAATGCAGGTATATATTAAACTAAGTTTTTAATGAAATAAATCGATATTAAAATTTTAATTAAAAAAATTGATATGGGGAATAATCTATCTTTGAAATAATTTCTCTTTGGAACCTCCTTGTACAGTTGCAAGCATTTTTAAACTTTTATTCTCAGCCGCTGGTCGATCGCTCTTAACATATGAAGAAAGATGAAAACTGTCGCCAAAGTATGTAAAATTTTTCAACTCCTAGACTCCAGACAGGCCAATGAACTTATTTATAATCTATGCTCAAGAAATAAATTCGATATTTGAAAAAGTTTTACAAATTTCATCCAAAGTAAAAGCTAAACAAACATTCCCAGTATTACGAGCGTATTTTAACATAAAGCCTTCAAATCATTGAGCTCAAAATGTTCAATGTTCAAACAAAATTTTCAACTATATATATATATGTTCAATATCACAAAAAGTTACAAACCCTCTTTTATAACGATTACAAAGATTTAATTATTTTTACAAAGAAATAAATGTAAATGGAGTGGAATAAATAAATAAAACGAAGTATGATTATCAAAAAACAAACCCTCGTATTTTTTATATGAATTGACACTAGGTACAAAATGTCAAACACAAAGCAATTACGTAAACATATTAATAAATTTGCAATATTGAATTAAAATACTAACCTTAAAATGTATTTGCAGTCCGCATTTCCTTTTTGACATTAAACGAGAATTATTTAATTAATCAGGTCTTTAGTCATATTTCAACTACTTTAGTTCCTCAAAGATCGAACGGAATAAATTAGTCGCGTCTTAGTTGAAATATTTAAGTCTATGGATCGCGTATACGACTTGTTTCAATTCTAAGAGCTTCGTTAGTTTAATAAGCCAGTAATTTTGCATAACGAACGACATTATCCAAATAAATGCGTATATTGATAGTAAACCGAAACTTATCTGATAGTATGGAGGCCGGGTTGAAATTTATCAATCGACAGTTGAAATATCTTTATTTATTTATTTTATTTTATTTATTTATTTATTTATAGATACAAAAGAAAGTACAAGTTACACATTAGGAAGCTTTGCCTGTCCAACTAGGAAAATTTCCCGTTCCAGGACAGACAAATTGACAGGTTTAGTTCATATTATTCCTTAAGTACATAATTGCAAACAAAAATAAAAACAAAGATAAAAACAAGAAAATTCTTTTTTTTTTAAATTGAGTTGTGTTACGAAGAAATATATAAAAAAGATACATACATTTTTTTTGTGACTATGCAAAAAAGTAATCTGTTAGCATATTAGCTATTCGGATTTACCGAATTAACCTGGTAACAAATAATATATTCAGAATTACAGAGTATGGGATAAGTATGTAAGTTGGGAGTGTTGAAAAGTGTAAACAAGGTATCTGATAACAAGATAGAGGAATAACAATAAGATTTACAATATAAAGATATAGAAATGTGTTGAGAAGTGTGAACTTATAATACATATAGATATAAGCATGATTATTTTCACTAATTTAAAACATGTTTTCAGTACAAAATATATTATACGATTGTTCTCTTCCCAATTGTTGTCAGTGATTGCAAATAGGGATGTTACGAATGTGATATTTTTCACATTCGCGATTGCGAATGCGAATGCGAATGTTCAGAGTGCGAATGTGCGAATGCGAATGTTAAGGAATCACATAAAAAAAATTTTTGTCAACATTAATCATCGTTTTAATAAAAAAAATAAAAACAATAAATCAATTCTTATACTGTAAGTTATAATCGTAATTAAGCAATTTAATAATCGAAATTCAAAAGAGGCATATTGTATTTCAGAAAAAGCAATTTTGCAGCCTTTTCTCCCATGAGGCGATTTCTAAGGGGCTCGTATATAAATCCGGCTGCACTGAACAATTGTTCACTCGGAACTCTGGCCGGTGTAGCGGTCAGATATTTACGAGCCAGATCTGTCAATTTGTCGTATTTCAATTTAGTCTTCCACCAGTCCAAGGGGATTTCATCAAGAGAGGCTCATTTTTTTAAAGATATGCCTTCAATTGAGCTTTGATTTTACAGCTCACAGTGTCTCCAGATGCTGCACGGTCGGAGTTTTCGCTGTCACTTGAGGAATCTAGGATTCCTGCCAGATTGCTTATAAGAGTTTTAACGGAACTTGTCGAAGGCTTATTAATGTTGCTTGTTGAAGTCCTCAACCTTTTAGCACCTGAAGCTGAATGCCGTTTACCATCCTGGTTACTCTGCTTAGACAGACTTAGACTGCTTAGACAGAAAACAAAAGACACGTGGACAGTGGGCGAGTCACGACATGATCTGCACACATTCGCATTCGCTAAAAATTCGCATCGATTGTTGCGAATGCGAATGTCGATGCGAATGTTTAAAATGATGCGAATTATTCGTATATGCGAATGCGAATGTTCGTAACATCCCTAATTGCAAATATTGATAACTGACTATATATGACGGATTTGGTCAATATCGTATTGTATAGGGTTTTATCAATCTTCCATGCTACAGCATTAATAGATAATATAATAGTGTTCTAGTAAACGCACTTCAAATTTTATTCCACCTAAAAATGTAATTAGTTTTTTTTTACTTAGGTAAGTCATTTTATCACTTGCACAACATTCGAGTCGTTCTTTTTAAGACAACAAAACCATTATAGTGCTTGGAGTTTATAGGTCAGATTAAATAGAATTAAATTATTCATTTACCGTATCTAATGGATAATAAAATTACTAGAATATGATTAAGTCGTATTAAGAATCAATTTGTCACGCTTCAGTATTAAAACGCAGTACTTGGATATTGTTGAAAGAGATAAAAACAAATTTCAATACACTTTTAACATTTTTTGTCGTTATGTGAATACCGACAATAGTCAAATGTCATCTGCTTCCAACTCTAGGGAGCCGGTTAGAATATGGATTCCTAAGTGTGGTATGTTGTGAGACTGAGATGAGTGTAATAGGAGTTATTAATAAACGCGTTTTAAATTTTAAACAACGGATATAATACCATTGTTTATTAGTTGTGTAAAATTTAAAACACGTTTATTAGTTAAGAGTGTTTTACCAGAGACTTCCGGAAATTAGTCATTTTTAAATCAAATTCTAGACGTATTGACTCTTTTAAAAAAAAAACATAAATTGTTTTTGAAAGATTGTTATTTTATCTGGTACAGGCAGAAAAACTAAGTTTATTAATAATATACTATGGTTATACTGTTGGTCGTTGGCAGATTTGTTCAATTTTCAATCGATAGATTCTTTTATATAACACAAATTTCAAATCATATAATCATACAACAAAATAAATCAATATATAGTGCAGTCAACACAGTTTTCAAATTTTAAATTTTAGACATATTAAAATCATTAAAAAATAAATCCGAGAAAGTGTTTTGTGACAAAAATACCTCAGTTTTTCTATTTATTTAAGGTCTTACAAAACTAAAATATTCCAGATTTTTTTTACACATTTATTTTGTTTAGACATTATTGAAAAATTATAAATTATTTTGATCAAAAATTAATTTTAAGAAGTATATAATTTTCATTGATTTACCATCTCCCGTTTGATAATTTTTATGGCAGTTCAAGACATAAATTCCCGCGTTCATTAGCCGGCTTAGCCGCTGAGATGCGGCCGTGCGAGGTTTTGTGTTCGCGACGCTCATAATGTCTACATTTTGCTTAAAATTTAAAACTAACACCGTTTAGCTTTATGGTTGTAAAAATATTCCGCGCGCAGCGCTGTTAACAAAAACGGAATAATGGATTGCTGGATATTATTACTAGCTACCACTCTGCTGTACTATCGAAAAGCATTTATTTTATACTTACTTTTGTATTTGTGGCAAATTATCCGGATATTTTTTCATATAGGTATGTAAGATAGATATTGTATTTCTCAAAAATTTAGGCTGTCTGTGCTATGCGTTAGTCCTGTGTGAAGTCTGGTACAATTAACTAAAAAAAATGCTTTTGTTATTACCGTGACGACCCGCGGAAACAGCACGGCAAGGGCAATGGCTAGCGTCATCTCATTTCTTTAATTAAACGTATTAAAGAAAAAATATGCTGCGACCCATTAACGTCGCCGTGCCGTTTCCGCTTGTCGTCACGGTAATAACGAAAGCGCTCATTGTGTCAAGAATTCAGACAAGCGATAAAGATACCCTATCAGATAATATATAATTTTTTTAAATATTATTTGTCACTTATTCAGACTGTCCGGCGAGTTGGGTTTTGAACGCATAAATTAAAATATCTTTTGAATATATCATTCAATTCAGGGCATTAAAAACATTGTCTGTAGTCTGTAGGAGTTCAGATGGGAACCCTAAACATAATTTTCAAAATCGCCCTAAGTTCTATTTTTATCGAAAGTTACGGCCATTTCGACATTAACACAAACCTTGAATTCACATTACGCACAAAATGTATATTTTTTTGTAGATCACAGCATTAAAACATGGTCTGTAGTCTGTAGGAGTTCATATGGGGACTCTAAGCATAATTTTCAAAATCGCCTTAAGTTCTATTTTTATCGAAAGTTACGGCCATTTCGACATTAACACAAACCTTGAATTCGCATTACGCACAAAATGTATATTTTTGTAGATCACATCATTAAAAACATGGTCTGTAGTCTGTAGAAGTTCAGACAGGGACTCTAAGCATAATTTTGAAAATCGCCTTAAGTTCTATTTTTATCGAAAGCTACGGCCTTTTCGACATTAACACAAACCTTAAATTCGAATTACGCACAAAATGTATATTTTTTGTGGATCACAGCCATTGACGAAGTATCTTGGTCGAAGATCACAGCATTAAAAACATGGTCTGTAGTCTGTAGGAGTACAGATGGGGACTCTAAGCATAATTTTCAAAATCGCCTTAAGTTCTATTTTTATCGAAAGTTACGGCCATTTCGACATTAACACAAACCTTGAATTCGCATTACGCACAAAATGTATATTTTTTGTAGATCACATCATTAAAACATGGTCTGTAGTCTGTAGGAGTTCATATGGGGACTCTAAGCATAATTTTGAAAATCGCCTTAAGTTCTATTTTTATCGAAAGCTACGGCCTTTTCGACATTAACACAAACCTTAAATTCGAATTACGCACAAAATGTATATTTTTTGTGGATCACAGCCATTGACGAAGTATCTTGGTCGACGATCACAGCATTAAAAACATGGTCTGTAGTCTGTAGGAGTACAGATGGGGACTCTAAGCATAATTTTCAAAATCGCCTTAAGTTCTATTTTTATCGAAAGTTACGGCCATTTCGACATTAACACAAACCTTGAATTCGTATTACGCACAAAATGTATATTTTTTGTAGATCACATCATTAAAAACATGGTCTGTAGTCTGTAGAAGTTCAGACAGGGACTTTAAGCATAATTTTCAAAATCGCCTTAAGTTCTATTTTTATCGAAAGCTACGACCTTTTCGACATTAACACAAACCTTAAATTCGCATTATGCACAAAATGTATATTTTTTTATAGAACACAGTCAACATTGTGCATACTTAGTTCCTGCTTTTGACACGTTCTAAGAGTATGGATATTAGAGAGACGGCATGTGAAGTGTGCCCGCGCGCTCCAAGTGTGCCTTTTCGAGAATTTTACCCAAACGGCTTACATTGGTTGCTGGTTTTTGGACGTTTAATACGTTCCGACAGCAGCCATTTTACATGATGACAGCCAATGTCAGCCATGTGGGTAGAATTCTCGAAAAGGCACACTTGGAGCGCGCGGGCACACTTCACATGCCGTCTCTCTGATATCCATACTCTTAGGACACGTTATAGTACAGTACACACGGCGCTGCGATTCGATGTCTTACAATAATGTTATAAATTTTGATATATTTGATGTGAGTACAGCAGGGTAGGCAGTGCTTATGTGCCTATGAAATGTACGTCTCTGGTTGTGGGAGGTGGTGGGTGATGCAGAGGGAGGGGGGGGGGGGACACCAGGACAATGAATGTACTAACTACAAACATTCCCAGTGCGTGATTCAATTAACAGCATTACTTGGGTTTCATTTTTGGTCTCAGCTGTCTGTTTAGTCCCATTCATTGCCAGAAATATTATATTACAAGACCAGAGATACTCAATCTTTGCTTTAATGTCAAGTAATTAATTATTAAGGATATATTTTTATTGGAATAACTTTTAAATGTTATACGCATCAAATTAATTATATCTATATGCTTAAGAGCGATTGACCAGCGGCTGAGAATAAAAGTTTAAAAATGCTTGCAACTGTACCTACAGGAAGGTTCCAATGAGAAAAATCGATTATTCCCCGTATCGAATTTTTTAAATTAAAAATTTAATATCGATTTATTTCATTCAAAACTTGCTTTAATATATACCTACATACAAGTAAAAAATAATGCTAAATAATGCTAAAAGTATGCTAAAAACGCACGATGATAAATTATTAAATATCGTGTACTTCTTGTAAGTATTTTTTGATCATAAGTATTTATGATTTTTCAATAATGTCTAATTAAAATAAGTGTGTACATTTTTTTATTACGTTTATTTTGTTAGACCTTAAATAAATAGAACAATTGAGGTATTTTTGTCACAAAACACGTTATAGGATTTATTATTTAATGATTTTAATTTAACTAAAATTAAAAGTCTGAAAACTGTGTTTACCAGATTATGTACTGATTTATTTTGTTGTATGATTTTATGATTTGAAATTTGTCTTGTTTAATAGAATCTATCGTTTGAAAATTGAACAAATCTGCCAACGACCAACGGTATATAACCTTAGTATATTAAAAATAAACTTAGGTGTTCAACACTTTTAACTGCGTGTACCAGATAAAATAACAATCTTTCATAATCAATTTATGTTTTTTTGTAAAAAAGAGTCAATACGTTTAGAATTTGTTTTAAAAAGGACTTATTTCCTGTATTCTATGTTATAATACCCTCTTATAGCGCTAGGTTCCGGTAATATAATAGATCCTGGGTTCGAGCTCCACCTTCTACCGTTACCTTTCTATTCTTCTGTGTCTTTTTCTGTTTCATGTTTTGTTAAGATTCATTCATCTTCTTCTTCAATAATTAAATAAATATATTTTTGTATAAGTGTATTGATTATGGATCATGCAGTAAGCTCAAGCGTTATGACGTATGCAAAGCTCCCGAAATAACTTATTTCGTGAACCGTGAAATTTGAATTTAATTATAAACTATTAGACATGAGAAAAAAATGGCAAATAAAGTATCTTAGGATTCGTAATTGACCATAACATTAGATGGACACATCACATCAAACAAATCACAAATAAACTCATCAAAACAATACACATTTTCCTAAACATAAGAAACAAATATAAAATAAAACGAATGAAAACAATATATTTTGCACTTTGTCAATCAATAATAGAATATGGAATAGTTCCTTGGGGAGGAGCAAAAAAACTCGGCTATCGATCACATAGAAATCGTGCAGAAAACAATCTTAAAGTTAATACTTAAAAAACATAGACTGACTGATTGATACAGACCAAATATTCAACAGTTGTGACGTACTAGAAAAAACACTACTAAACACATTTTTGACAAAAAAATAAATTCCAACAAACACAAAATATCACTAACAGACCTCCGACGGTAAATACAAGCTTTGGACAAAGACACTATCAATATTATTATATAAAAGCATTCAATAGTCTGACACTTTAAAATAAAATTGAGGAGAATAAATTCAGGCCCACAATTACAATAAAAATAAAGTACTTTGTGTAAACCTCTATACCAACCAGGAATTATTAGATTCCTGGTCAAATAAAATTATTCACGCAAAACACTTCAATTATCTCAACCAAACGTATGTTGACAAACTTTCGTCAAACAAATAGTTGAGTATTGGAGAGTTGAGCGCAGAAATAGAAGGTTTTATGCTTGCTATTCAAGATAGAGTAATTAATACCAAAAATTATAGGAAGCATATAATCAAAGATCCAAATCAAATTGATGATTTATGTAGAAAATGTATGGCTTTTCCGGAAACTATAGAACACATTATATCAGGATGTTCTATATTAGCGCCGTCTGAGTATACATTTAGGCACAATCAGGTTTTAAAAATAATTCACCAAAGTTTGGTAATTAAACATAACTTGATTGAATGTCATAATATAGTACCATATTATGAATACGAACCAAATTCATTTTTAGAAAATAATTTCTTTAAAATTTACTATGATAAAACTATACTCACAGATCGACCAATTGGTCATAATAGACCTGATATAGTTTTACATGACAAAATTAAAAAAATAACCTATATTATTGATGTAGCTATTCCAAATTCCTGTAATATTCAAAAATCTGTTTCTGAAAAAATAAGAAAGTATACAGATTTAGGAAATGAAATTAAAAGAATTTGGCCGTTCCTGTAAATCTGGTGAATAAAAAAAAATTATAGTGGTTTACACAAATAAATTTGTTTCATTTAAAGAAATATATGTTTATTGTACCATAAATGTATGTGTACAAATTCGGAGCGAAGTAGGAAAGCTTGTTTCAAATATAACAGAGCTTAAGAAAAATAAATCAATTATTTTATCAGTTGGGGACTGTTAAACGTTCGTAATAAACCTAAACCTGCACATCCACACTCTACGGTGCAAGTTACAAATAAAGCCATTGTCCCCAGTCTCTAGTACTAGCACCTACTCTAGTCTGTCAGGCGAAAAGCGTCTGCCTAACTTATACAAAGGTGTAACCACTCCACGCGTAGCATAGGCTCGGTATAACCAAGGCCCGTTCTTCATAATAAAGTTCACCCTGTCACGCTTGCCGATCTTGCGGTTTATTCGAAACTAACTTTATATCCTGCTTCCTGCTTGTTATAACAAGTTGTACATTGTTATTATTATTATGTTCTGGCAGATTAACACGTAGGTAACTACTGAGTAACTGTATACTGTATACAGGTGTTAAGAGACGTAGGTACCTGACTTACCTTAACCGGTTATTCCTGCTGACCTTATTCGCAATAAAATGTTGATGGGATTTTCGGTGACTTTTTTTTTCGCCAAAAAATATTATAAATCAGTAGGTATTGGACAATTAGGATCGCGGTGGGGTATTGGGAAGTTAATCGGCGGTGTGACCAGTGATGTCAAATTTTTTTTTTATTCGTATTTGAAGAAAAAAAAGTTTAAATAATGTCACTTGAGATCTAAATTTCTTTAACCTTTTTTAAAATCAAAATAAGGTCAGGATTAACAGGTTAAAGTAGGTCAAGTACGTCTCTTAACACCCTTAAGGTCAGGAATAACAGATTAAAATAGGTCAAGTATTATTTATTATATCATAATTTTTTATAAGTTTTACTGTGTCTTACATTTTCCCGCCAATAAACATTGAAACCCTGTTAATTTATTCGTAAGAACTTCAGCCCCGTTTTTAACCGTTTTATGAATAAAATGATCGTATTTTAGAATAACATTTTTCTCCATGTAGAATAGTAGGTATGCATCAGAACAGGAATCTCAAATGAAGAGGACTGTGTATAGTAAACTCGGACTTTATAAATTAATAAATCACCGAATGGTGAAGTTCCTTCTTAATCGTAAATAGTTGTGAACATTCGTAAATAAAAAAATTAAAAATTTGTTTGTTTGTATTAAGACCCATTGACCAGCGGCTGAGAATTAAAGTTCCAAAATGCTTGCAACTATACATGGAGGTTCTGATGAGAAAGATCGCTTATTCCCCGTATCAATTTTGATAAACCAAAAATTTTTTCCATTCAAAACTTGCTTTAGTACATACCCACATTTCAAGTAAGCAAAAAAAATCTCAAAACGCATGACGATAAATTATGATATCGTGTACTTCTTATATTTTATTTTGTAAGACCTTAAATAAATAGAAAATCAGAGGTATTTTCGTCACAAAACACGTTCTCGGATTAATTTTTTAATGATTTTATTTGAATTAAAATATTAATTCTGAAAAGTGTCTTTACTAGATTATGTACTGATTTATTTTGCTGTATGATTATATGATTTGATATTTGTGTTGTATGATACAATATTTCGTTTGAAAATTCAACAAATCTGCCAACGACCAACGGTATAACCTTAGTATATTAAAAATACACTTAGTTTTTCAAAATTTAAAAAGTGCGTTTACCAGATAAAATAACAATCTTTCAAAATCAATTTATGTTTTTTTGTAAAAAAGAGTCAATACGTCTAGAATTTGATTTAAAAAGGACAAATTTTCGGTATTGTCTGGTTATACTCTTAAGTAATTTGTCACTAAAAGTAATTTGGAAGGCAAGATGTTGAGCACGGTATTGTGTGAGAACACTGAAAATATTGTATTGTTATAATTAATAATAAATTCATGATATTTATTGGTACTAAAAAGCTAATAACTAAAGATTATCATTATTCAATGTGCGATGTTTACAATTTGCATAAATCGCAACTGAAATATAAATGCGTCGTATTCACCTGTGATATATCTAGTAATAAGGTCATGTAATCTCACCTTTATGCTTTATTCAAAACTTTATACTCTATGGCGTTATAAATTAATATTTATACGTGCAACAAACGCAATTCAGACATTCTCGTACATCTCAAGATATAAGACATATTATAATACGAATTTGCATTTTGTATTTTACTGCTTCCTTGTGGATAATTTGTGTCTCTCTATTTTAAACAGATACAGTGTCATGTTGACTGTTTTTTTTTATATGATTAACTTCAGGCATATTTTATCTACATTCTGCTTATTATTGCTCGTACATATGGTGGTGTACTTTTGTCTTTTATTATTAACATATTTAAATAACAAAGATATTGTATATTGTCCTCCACGCTAGGAGTTCACCAGTTTTGTGGAGTACATTTTCAATCACTTAATAATAACAACAATAGGTACGTGACGTCTTTTTGTATGGCAAAACAATGTTGGAATTTCGGAAAATTTTATCTCTAATATTCGGACTACTTTTATAATTTTAGTAAAAAAGTGCCCCTAAAAGTTGGAATTTAGGAAAAAGTTATATATATTTTTTACTTATACTACGAGTATCATTTAGAATCATCTCCCGAAGTTTAAAGTACTTTATTCCCGGACACACTGTATAAAATCGACGATAGTTTTAACAGAATAAATTCGTCTTATGAGTAAAGTAACAAAATTATAACTTATGATGATTGCAGCTAGTTCCATGTGTGTTTTTTTAGTATTCTGTAAATCTAGATATTTTAAATTTTGTTGGAAGAGAAATGCATAGCTTTTAGCCTGATATCTGTAGTGTTTTTGTACAAATGATATGTTTGTTTTAGATATATGTAGTTGGTGTGCACGTTTATGTCTCGTTCAAGTATTGCGAGTATTTTTTGAGGTATTAAATGTATTTATGTTCTTGTAAAGGAAAAATAGAAAATGTTGTGAATAATTTTATAATTTTCAGCACTGGGAATTTTTTTAATACGGTTAATGTTATGTTAGGTTGGTGTTAGTTTTAGTGTTTTAGGTATTTCTGAGCTATTTTTTTACTGGCACAGCCCCAGTCAATGATGCCGTATACCGTCATAGATGTTTAGAATATTTCTTATTGAAAAGTTGATTAACCTTTTAGTTTTATTATTACCGAATCTACATGTCTATCCCATTATATATTGGTCGAAAACCAAGATATTTATTATTTTCCATCGGCGTAGGGGGGTCAAGCACATTCAACGACTGCAAAAACCGGCTCTAAAAAAACATTTTTTTGGCGGGAGGAGAATGAACAACCAAGTAGAAACCTTGGTCATATTCTACTATGATATTTTGAAATCCTAAAATAACCATCAGCAAAGACATAAATATCGACAATTTACAATTTTAACTGCTCTTATTTTGAAGAATAAAATTGCTGAAATATGCATTCCTGACCAAAAAAGACTTAAATGTGCAATAACAACAAAAAAATAATAAAAAATGCAAATACTTATACTCCGATATCTTGTTATTAGCAATTACATTTATTTTAATAAAGTTGGACGTGAATTACCAATTAAGAAGAACTAATGTTTTTTTAGTGTCTATAAAACTATCCTTCTGTAACTAATTTATATGTTTTATACCAATCATAAGAATAGGAACTAAAAAACCGTGTTTAGGTATATAATGTGCAAAAAACGAAAATTTTACAATAATTAAAATTAAATTGAAAATGATTTTATTATATTATGAACTACCAGCGCGTACCCGCCATGGTTTGAAATGCCACTCAAAGAAATAAAGTTTTTGTGTTAATTTTGTTTAATACTTTTGGATACACAAAATAATACGATTTTTCGTCTGGTGCGTACACGAAAAATCAGAAGGTTTTCCGACGGTTGAGCAGGCCACATAAACAGAAGCATGCATTTTCCAAATTTACCCCTGCTGTCTACCTACTTTGCAATCCCTCCATCTGCCCTTCCCCCATCCCTCACCTACGTCTCTCCTTCCCTGCGTGATCTTTCCCTCCCCCTTTCACCATCCACTTTCCCGTCTTCCCACTCTCGCATCCCCCCGTCCCGCGTTTCATCGCAATCGGATGAATGGTATAGGAAATAATTTTATAACGCCTGAGCTCACAATTATATAAAGAAATCTTCGCGGGCGTGCGCACAAAAAATTACCAAAGTTTCATCGCAATCGGATGAATGGTTTAGGAAAACATGAGAGACAAACAAAGAAACATTAATTTTTATATATTAAGTATTTATAATTTATTTATTTATTTATACTGGGTTTTTACAGATGTTCGCATTTACAAGAGAACAATCCAGTTATAAAAACTCAGTTATTGTACAAATAGGGACATACAATTACAAAAAAATCTACAATTACATACAATTAAATACAGATACAAACAATTAGAAAAACAGAAACATCACCAATAAAAAAATACAAAATTATATACAAGCTCACTCAAGTAACAGATATTACAATGAGAGGCTAGAGACATATGAAATACGAGAGGCATGCATAGAGAGACAAATGACACAATTTAATTAGTTTAGCATATTTTTTAAGTATTAAAAATAAATATATTTTTATCAACCATCCCAACACGGTGGTCAGGGAATTCCTTACCAATCAGAAGGTCTGTGGGGTCAGAGGTAAACGTGAGAAGTTCTCACGCCCGTGATCCGAATGTCAGTAGTTTTTCTCCCAATTCAGTATCAACTCCGTGTCTTGCACGCTCGTGCAACTTTCAACTCTGTCCTTTAAGGTTTGGTAGTTCTACCGTGCGCATGTTTACACAGCCTCACTAAACTGTGCTTGCTGTACTTGAAGTATCTATTCTAGGTGGGTTAAAAACAGGGCCGTCACTAGGGCTACAACCGTCGTTGTGCGAAAAAGGGCCGGTATATCAGTATTTGCTAAGGAGCACATTCCTCGCTCAACTTAAACCGCCGAAATCGGCCCCTTAAGCCGTGGTAAGCCGCAGAATAGTTCATTTGCTAGACGCTGTAGCGCTATTGGCAAAAACACATCTGTCATCTGTTAGATTTCACATTGCTTCGGTTTTGATCTGCTACGTACGGACGCAATAAATTACATTGGAGGAATAAGTTTACCTATCAACATGGAATTCGAACTTTCTTCGAGTGATGACGATTTAGACATCGTTTGACGTTTGGTTGTTTGATAAAACCATAGAGTCCATAGATACTTAATAGATAGATTGGTTCGGCATAGAAATGACTAAAATTATCATAGACTAAACGTTTAAAATTGGTCAACTCTAGGATTACGACCGATATACGGATTGTGTGCTAAGCCATGCTGAGCTCCACATACCTTCGAAGCCGAGCTTTAGACCAACTGATATACCGGCCCAAAATGTCTCACTGAGTTTTAAAAAGTATTTAATAAGTACTGGATCAAATTATAGCAAGTCTCTTCTCCACTATCCCACCGTCTTCATTGGGGTCATGTTCGGCCATTGTGCCACCGGGGATAGTATGGAGGGATCATCCCATTCGATCCCACTGCTCATTGTCTCTCGTCGGGAGGGCCGATGGCTTGCCAGAAACTGTAGGTTCTGTTACGCTGCCATGGTAATGTATTCGTATCTATATTTCATGCAGTCGAACACTTCTATTCTGAGAAAGCATCTCCAACTTCACGCCATCTAGGTTCAAGCGAGTATCTAAATGACTCTGTCCTGATTTCGTTGTTGCAATTAAAAATAATTTTAAATCGAGTAGGTCTTGTTGGCAATTGGCATTAATATATTTTTAAATAAACTTCATGTCAGAAATAAGTCTTATATCTGAAGAAATTTTTAATAATTTTAATTCTTTCATCAAGTGATTGTAATTTATTTTTTTCTATAGGTAGACCGAGTTTATAGTTATATCTTAGGAATTTGTGCTGATTTTTTTCAATGGAATCGTAGTGGATTTTAAAGTGAGGGGACCAAGTAGGAGAGTTATATTCGACTTGACTTCGAACTAAAGAAGAGTATAAGATTTTAATGTTAAAGAATTGTTGTCATTTCAGAGAATTTTTTTAAATCCTTTTTTAGTAACTGTATTAATATGTAAAAGAAAATTAAATTTGGATTCGAAAATAATGCGAGATCATTATTTTCATTGACATGGTTGAGGGAAATATTGTTATTTACTATTACGGCGTTCTTCCATGGAGCTACGTTCAAGCGACGCGATCGCCGCTCGTTTGTGTTTTCCATACTATTATTAGTGTTTGAAAACGCCGCTACACACTAGAAAAATAATAGGACAGGTCGCGGTAGCGTCGCTTGTGAGTAGCTACTTGAAAGAACGGCGTTAATGTTTAGATAAAGTTTTGTTTAGGTTCCACTAATCTTGTAGATTATTTAAAATTATTTGAATATGAATAAGGTCGTCTATCGAACTTACTACCTTTGAAATTTCCTAATATTATTAAGATAGTTTTTTTACGATACTTTCGACGTCCAACATGTCAACCTAGTTGGAATTTACATAACCAAAATACCATTCAAAGTTACGGATAATATCTTTAATTAAGTAGATTTAAACAGACTGCCAAAACAATAAGCCTTCTTAGTCAGTTCTGATGAATAATATTCATTACATTTATTCCATTTAATTTATTAAGCTAAAAGGAATGTAACGTTTCACTTTCTTAACTTAAGTAAAATGTAGTAGTAAGATTTTTAATTTTGCTCTAAAAACTTAAGACAGTTTTTTTTAAATGCTTCTCTTGCCACTTTCAGTCTTAACAGTATTTTTGTACAATTTATTAAGTTGTCTAGTATAGTTTTCGTGTACTTTTTACGTTTTTACAAATCTTGTATTTGTGTGTATAAGTCCATTTTGTATTTTGTAGATTAAAAGGCATGTAATATGAATATACGAGTACATTGTTCTTATTTTCAGAAGGTTCATTTCCTGGTGTAGTTTTTGTGAGAGTGTCTGGGATATAATTGAAGAGTTTTTTAATAAATTTATTTTGTATATTTGTAAGTCGTTTAAGTTACTGATATCATCAATTTATTATATCCAACATTTGACGAAATTTATTGTCGAGAGTTGACAGCAACTGGCTGTCATATTCAATTTATATTTTAATAGAAACTAATGGTGGGGCCGCCCCAAGTTTTAACAGCCCATGAACGCAGTATAGATTCCGCTTCAGGCCGCGGCGCCCCTGGTTTGGAGTACCGCCCGTAATATTATAGTCGGTATTCTCAGGAGATTGTGGCGACCTTAGCCTTTCCCTCGCCCCCGCTCGTGTCCACACTGTACTCTAATCGTATTTGTGGGCCTACAAATCCATATAGACCATACATATAACATAATAATATGAATGCACTGAGAGCAGGAGCTGAGCCCATAAGAAATCTACAATTTTAAAAATGCACATCAATAGCGGAAATTTGAAATACAACGACAATAAATCCAAAATCACTTGTAAATGTCATTTTGCTCCGATTTTTTCCCCTTTCGATCTGGGTCTTTCGAATTATTTCTAGAAAAATAAGTGCTTCTTTTACAACGTCTATTTTGAGATTTTTTTCTGAAATTTTTTAAAATCCCCGTCTTATCAAAATTTTCCGGTTCCGAGACTTCATAGCCTTGGAAATAAATATTCTGATCTAGTCTAGCATGGTCGATCGATAAGGATCGGTAGGATAATTGTCGGTAACTTCTCATAGTTCCCTAGGACAACTGCAGATCGCAAATGAATAGGTGACAGTTCACAATGACTAAATGTCATTTATATATTAAAAATAAAATAAATATATTCGATATCAACTGTCGTGTGTACGTTAGAGATCTGCAGTTGTCATAGGGAACAAGGGAACGATGAGAAGTTACCGACAATTATCCTACCGATGCTTATCGATCGACCATTCTAGCACCCTGAAGATATATTTCACCTTAAAAATAATCAGTTTAATATTTTTAATGTTTATTTCAATTATTCTTTTATATATCGAGACACAAATAGACGTATTTCTGCAATTTTGGTTTATACTGAATATCTATTCATGTGAGACTTCTTTTCATTTTTACCAGTGGATTTTATTTTATTGTGTGCTTTTGTTGTAACATTTTTAAAATAACTGTAATACTTAACTATTAAATTAGAATGTAAAATTATTTCTTCAAACTTTTCATATTCACTTGAAGCGTCATTGTTCCAGTTTAGAATGTAAAAGCCCATTAGGGCGTATAATAAATACATTAAATTCTGTTATTAAAGAAATATTAAGTATTCTGAAAGATCAATAAAAAGATATAAAACAGGAGATATGATTTTTTTAAATAAACAAAAACCTTCTTTTCGTTCTCCCGAAAAAATACTATTTTGTCTATTCAAATTTTCATGATAGACTTTAAAAGCTGGTTTCTTAGAACGCAGATATTGGGTAGAAATGTACGATGTATCTTTTCTCGGGAGACTTTTTCAGTAACGAGTGTTTCAGGCTAATTGTTATTGCATATAATAATTATTATTTTTTCACAGCACAAAATTTCATCTATTTTCATTTCTTAACATTTGGAAAGATATCTGTAAGTTTTAACGTTATTCGAGAAATTAAATATATCTACTGTTTCAGAATTTTCATTCAATAGCAACATTCCTTTCGTCACGCTAGAACATCTGTTCAGCAGTATGGTATCTTGAAAAAATCATGGTAACAGAAGGTATAATGTAGTTACTCCCAGATAATTTATCCAATCAAACTGTGGAGTTATGAAGTGGAGTTCAAACATGGTACCTGGTTAATGCGACCTAAATTACAGCTAGATCCATGCCACATAGCTATTAGAAATATTTAAGATGTAAGAGACGTCGTTAAAATATGAGTATATCGTTTAACGGGTATATAGTATTAGTATGGATACATATTGTACAATAATTGTACAGGTGGTGATTGCGTGCATTTAGGTGCAGCAATTGTTTTATAGGTGTGGAACGTGACGTATGATTGTAGTGGCAGCAAACAGATTGACTGTAAGCATTATTGTAGGTGTGATTTAAAAGAACCTCTCACAACAAGTTGGTGTAGAGCTTTAGGGAAATCGCGAATTTGTGCAGTATAGATTAATTATTAAAGACTCCCACATCCAAAATAACGGCATAAACAGAAGAATATATAGGGTTTATGATCAATGAGTATGTACCCCGAAGGATTTCAACCTGCGATTCCAAATGCGGACCTGTTTCAACGCTAGGTACAGTTAGCGCCTCCGCCCACTGAGGCAACTGAAAACTCTCAACTGCCAACTGTCTTTGTATGACAATGTGATGGCCCGCACACTACACAATCACTCAAACACCCGTTGTCAATGGTAACGCAAGCGGTGACTGGCGACTCGCACTGCTGGTTGGGGTGGCCGGCCGTTGCTAGTTGCCAGCTGTCAGCTGAGTCAGTTCTTCGTCTATGGTTAAACAAGCTTTTTGACCAATCAAGACAGAGAAAACAGTCGGTTTTAGTTACGTGCGCATCGCTACGCCTAACAATATCTGGACTGCTTAGCAACCATACATTTTATATGAAAATTTATGTTTTAGAATCACATTGGCCACACGCATCGCGATGTGCGATGTCTGTGGCCATTTTCATAGAAAACGTATGGTTGCTAAGCATTGTTTGGCGTAGCGATGCGTACGTACGTCGACCCAGTCTAAATCTACTTTAAAGGTTAAACTAGCTAGCTTTACACTTGTAAGTTTCTTCGTAAGTTTACGACTTCTGGCCAATTGGCACATTAGATTTTCAAAATGCATATAGCATAAAAAAACATAAGAAGCAAGGAGTGTGTCTCAAGACTGCCAAGACCAAGTTGTTTGGCGATTCTTTCTCTTTGCCTACCCTTGCGGAGAAACCATCTTCTTCTTCTTCGATAGCGCTACAGCCCATATCGAGCTTTGGCCTCCCGCAACATTCGCCTCCAACTCCTCCTGTCCTCAGCGGCTGACTTCCAGTTTGTTATCTGGAGAAGCTGTGCTGCATCCCCTCTTACTTCGTCTTCGCACCTCAGTCTGGGTCTTCCCACCTGGGTGTCCAGCCATAATTCTTTTTGGTACGCGTGTGTCCGGCATTCTCTGTACATGCCCAGCCCATCTCAACCTGAGGAGTCTCATATGGGCTGAGATATTAAGGGTCTGATATATATCATACAGTTCTTTGTTGTGCCGGATGCGCCACTGTTCCCCCTCTTTCACGGGTCCACATATTCTTCTTAACACTTTTCTTTCAATAGAGACGTTCATAACTATGAAACAAGAAATATAAACAGAATTCGATTGCCACAAATGAAGAAATCAAAATCACAGAACTGCATAATGTACAGAGGACTAAAGATGTATGATGAAATGCCTGAAACTATGAAGAATGAAGAAAGAATGAATGTATTTAAAAAGAAATGTTATGATTACTGTAAAAATATTTAAATTTATCAAATGAAATGTTACATTGTGCTTATTAGTTTATATTCATGTAGTATAAACTAACTCAATAATAATAAATAAAAAAAGTATCCAGCATTTCAGCCACCTTTGCCGTCAATGTCAGCGCCTCACATCCATATGCCAATACAGTTCTGACAATGGCCTTATATATGGTTACTTTCGTTTAAACACTAGCAGCAAAGAGAAGTGTGTTTTGTTGGCTGCTGTGATTCTCCTTCTGATTTCTGCTGGATCCTCATTGTTCTCTGTCAGACTGGATCCCAGGTAGGTGAATTGATCGACCACTTCGTATGAGTAGTTGTCTTTAAATTGTGCACTACCTCTTCTTCTATGTGAAGGGTTTCTGCTCTGTATCAGCATCATAGCGGAGAAACCATGCGATATTTAATTAGTTAGTTCCTAACGGCTCTAGCCGATGGCAACATTGGCGACATGGCAAGTACCGATTGGAAATATTGTGAGGCGATAATCTTTGGATAATTAATAGAAAACACACCTTTATGTATTAGTATGTAAGTAGTTTTCCTGTTGCAGTAAAAACCCTATAATTTTGAGCATTGGCGTCATGAAAGTTTCACTGATTTTCTGCTCTAAAAAAAAATAATTTAAGTGTCAGTAAATAACACAAATCGTCATATAATTATTTATTCGATGCTTTTCAAACGTACAATGTGAAAAAAAGGTTTCGAAAAATGAGTTTTGACAATCAAGCGATTGTTCATGTTTTATCTAGATTGTCTTGAACCTAAAATTTTATTCTATAAAAATAGTTGAAAAAAAAATATTATCCGAAGTGCATCTCTTACGCAGAAGTTAATTTTTTCAAAGCATTTTTATTCTTTTATCAAGTAATATCAATCAAACTACTTTGGAGTCCCACAAGGTAGAGTGCTTGGGCCAGTATTGTTTCTAATTTATATAAATGATTTATGCAGTCTGAATATTCCTGGTAACATTAATATCTTGTTGGTAATTGAACAGAACAGTGACAAATCAGAAAACAATAATATAATAGATTGGGTAAAGTTTAGATCAGGTTTGGTAAGGATATGTGAAGTTTACATATATTAGGTTAGGTTAACGTTCTGTTATTTCACTATTCTGTGGAACCCATCTTTATCACCATATTTATTCCAAGGGTGGGAAAAGCGAAGTACGCGTATTGTTTACTATTAAAGCACTAACAACGTGATACGATACGATTAGTCCTCCAATAATAAAATCCTATTCGCCATCTTTCGCGGAGTCGTGTTGAAAAAAATCGTCAGGTAAATAGGTACAGCGTATTTGCATTTATTCGCGTAATGTCAAATAATGACATAATGGCGTGAGCGTGTGAGAATTCGTCAGTGTGACAAGCCTCTGCGACAATGGAAGCCTCAAATACTTATTCGTTATATAAATTATATGCAATGACAGACAACGAAACGTATCTTATATATACATCCATGCATAATGACAAAAGAATTCATATTCTACTCTTTTGTTGCTGGCGCGCGTATACTATTTTACTTATAAATGCTTTTTACAAGTTATGCTTTGAAATATTAAGAAAAAATTATTGTTCCGACACAAAATTACAAAATGGATTAAAAAACAAAAATACAATATTAAAAAGATAATATATCATAATAATACATACACGTAACACACAACATACAATATAAATATGCCGATTTCAACTTTATATAATTTAATTTTCTCCAATTTTAACTCTATATTTTTAATTTTTAGTTTAAATTTATCTAAATCATGTGATTTTTTTTATTCACCAACATTATAAATATATTTTTAATGTATTATGTATATTTTTTTTGTATTATAAAATGGAGGCCTCAGCACAGGTAAGCCACATTACAAGATTGTAGTATATAATCTAAAATATTGAACAAAAAAAAATTATAATAATACGAGTTTGTTTTTTTAGTAGTGCACATTATAATCAGAAGTATTGTTAACCAGTAAGAAAACCACTCCTGTTTCCATCAACTGATTCAATTATTTCTAAGATTCCAAATCTAGAGTTTCAATCTAAGATTTTCACTGAAGGTAGGTTCCGTTTCAACTTTACCTCTGCTAATAAATATGTTCAAGTTATCTGTATTAAAAGCATAACAGGTTAAGTGTTCATAATCTTAGGGTGTTTTTTTCAATTCCGGCTGTATTAGCATAGATACTATACTATTACCGCACGCTAATAAAGCGGATAACCTTCGGACAGATTGCAATGCGATCTCTTTCTGTAGGTACCTGCTGCAGATAAATAATATGAGAACGATTATTGTAATCATAAGTAAGCTACGTTATTAGGGTTGCCAGTTTCCAAAATCCACATGAAAAATTACTTCGAAATTCTAGTATTTTTAGATTTTTTTATGTTAATACTTCTTTATGCAAGCTTGACTTGAGGGGTAAGCTGGCGAATGCGTTACGGAAATTACAGCGTTACGAGAGGCGTAATATCGGGCGTTACGAACGTTACGGAGCCGAACGATAATAAATTTAAATTAATTTTGAGGTTCATTCCTCACAATCTAACGTAACAACAGTGCTCAAATGGATGCTGGCATTTATTTTAAACTTTGTAAGAATTAAATCAACAATTCCATTCTAAGCGTAATTCCCATAATAAAATTAATCAAATTTTGTAGCACACCGTTTTTACGCTTGCCACTACACCATCTCTTTCCCCCGTACAGCGCCATCCTGCTCACCCAAACCTAGGCTAACCAGGCTGCGCAGACGCCTTCTGCGCATTTCCAACCCTCGAGTCGCCCCATATACCACGCCCCGACACAAGGAATGGCCTATATAAAGAGCTGCGCGCCTTAATTCAACCAGTTCGTCTGCAGCTCGCCCTTGGCTAGTACACTCTCTTAGTTGCGCATCGTCCTTTGGCACGACCCTCTAAGGAGTATTCTACTTCCATAAGCAAAGCACCAACCAGACCCCGACTGCTGCCTTAGTTGCGCTTCGTCCTATGGTACGACCCTCTAAGCAGAACACAGTCGCCGCCGCCCGTTACCATAACGGCACGAGTCAGTTTTGTTGTTCCCAAAGACTAATCAGCAAGGTTCCCTCCGATCCCTTGCTCAGTTAATTATTATTGTGATTTGATACATTGTGACTATTTTTACTATATGTGATCTGTGAACTTACCGTCAATAAATAACATTTTACCAACAAATGTGTTAAAATTTTCATTTAGAGTGTGCGAACTCAGTGCATTGAAACGACTGATTTGTCACGATGACTGGTAACAATGCAAATGAATCTTTTTTCATCTTCACTGATGATTGGAATGGTTTTATTCGATGCCAGAAAGAAAATTAGATTAGATTACTAAGGAGTATTTACTTCAGTCGTGTGATCAACACTCATATTATTTGTATGTTGAACTTATCATAACTTTGCATTGAGTGCGTCAAACCTTTATGTGCGGTTGAAGTAAAACTTCTTTAAAACTAAATAAAAAACTTACATTTTTTAGACGGCTGAAGATGATTAGGTTGTTGATTTTTTCGTTTATAATTATTTATAGACGAAGGGGTAAGATTTTCCAGCGATTCAGCCATTTGAATTCTAAACAACACTATTTTTATTAGCACTTCAATAGCTAGAATTCACAAGAATCGGAGAGAAAAAATGGTTAATATTAATCCTAATAAAAATGAAAAGGTTTAACTAAAATCTTTACTTAAATCATATAATAATCAACTAAAAATAACAAATACTTGTTGAATTTACCTTACATAAAAATAAACGTCTGACGTTTGAGTTTGCTTTGACATTTTGTTATTCATGGCTAGGCTTTGCACTCATTGTTGCGATACCTACGACGTTAATATTATGAAACATAAATCGAACGTCATTTCCGTTTTAAAATGTTACTTCCGTCCAAAAAAGATTTGAGTTTCCCGTCGTAGTGCCCCTAAACAAGTCTTACTTAAAAAAACTTCCTGAATTGGAATTTTTAATTTTTGATTTAATCAGAATTCAGAAGTGTTATTTCTTTATGCGTGTTTACCTCGGTATTGAGAGCTGTGATGTCCCGATTTTCCATTTCCACGCCAAAGAACGCGGTATGATCCTGATGATACTCATCCCTTGGACAGTCAAGAACAGACAGTGACAACCCTAACAACAAATTAATTTGAATTGTATGCATTATGCAATTGCCAACAACTTAAATGTGGCCATTCGACCTACACCTAGTGGGTGTTTAGAATAATTTGGAATACTTGAACATTAGATAATTTTTCGGATAGTACAACATAATTTAAGTGCCAAACCATTTAAGAATGTTAATCTACCACGCTTGAAGGTCCAGTGGAAATGTGTTGAATTTGAAAGATTTATGCAGAAACCTGGTTAGTTAGGACAACTAATTGTTTTGGTTTATGTTAACTACACCTACCTGAGGCCCTAGCACGCTTGCTTTTTTATTCATATATATATATATATATATATTCATTTCGTGCAATTTTCGATGTAGAAAAGTGTTTTTTCCCGGGCGTCCTTTTTGTATGGGCCTAAAAGCGAAGTCTATCATCTTAAGTAAGATTCGTATAACATGTGTACGTCGTAGAATGCAGCCTCACTCTGTGGATATACAAGTATTGGATATGCATTCCTGTATAAATAAAAGCACGTTCAAGGTGTTTAGAAAAGTGAGTGACGTGATCAAGAGGTATTCATTGGCTATGCTATGCACTGATCACACCTATAACGATCTGTGATAACTGATCACTGATCGCGATACACTTAGGAGAATTTGCATCCAATTTGCACATAGAATGTTCCGTGTGGATTAGTTGAATATATGGATTGTAAATACAATACTTAAATGTTATTGTTATACAGAGGTTTAGGAGAAACGGCTGAGTAGCCTTTTGATACAAAACTTATTTTTGGATTTGAAGTCAAAACTAAACTGAAATATATATTTTTTTAATAAAAATATATGGCAAATATCTAGTGCGAATATGTGCTACTTTATTTATTTATGTTTTAAATTAAATATAAATTATGCTATACATGGTGTCCGGGGGTAAAGTGCAACTATTTTTTCTTATACAAAAAGACGTACCTATTAAAAAACCTTAGTGTAAGGTACAAACTTAGTCGATAAATTTTCTGTGAGTCATCCGGGCCCGACTGTGGCGATGTTGGTTTCGATTGGCCCGTATTGTAACAGCGGAAATACCTACTAGTGCTGGGCGCACACGCCGGACTAATTTTGTATTTTATCAAAAAAGTACCCCTTAAAGTTGGAATTCAGAAAAAACTTATTTATTTTTTTACTTATACTACTACCATGTAGAATCACCTTCCGAAGTTAATGCACTTTACCCCCGGACACCCTGTATAATATTATATACATACATAATACTATATAATAGTTTGATCAAATTGTTGCTGTCACTATCGCTGTTACTCTCCCGAATACTGAGCGAAAGGGACAACTGCACCTCAGGATGATAATACCTAAATAAAATCTCCAAAATCGAGATTTTGTGTTTTCCATTTTTCTCCTTCAAAACTTGACCGATTTTAAAGATTTTTTTACTAACTGTATCTATTAGAAGAAAATGTAGTTCGTACGCTTTTTTTAAATACATTGTATGGTTTGTAATTTGTATACATATATATGTTTGTATAAGACTGTGGACGGCGTTAAAACTAGGCAATAATTAATGATTTTTTTAAGATCCGAACTCCTATAAGAAATAACTTTCCAAAAAATCAAAACGCACCAAAAAGTTGGTGGTTGATGTGTTTATATATATATATATATATTTTTTATTGGTTACAAAAGGATACATAAATTACAAATATATATTTTTTTACAATGATTAATTATATAATATATGTATTTGATGTACCTCCATAAATAAGCAGGGCTTGTGTGTATGAAGACATTGGTTTTATTTGACATGATTCAGTTCAAGTTTTCAGTATAATTTTTAAGGTGAGTTTTAAATTTTTTTATGTTAGTATTCATCTTTCTTATTTCTTCTGGTAATGAATTAATAATTTATATTACATTTAAAAAAATATTTGCACTAGTGTCAAAATCCAGAGAGAAAATGGTGGAATATGTTTGCATGGACAAAACGCGGCCCGGTTCCTTTAAAAAAAATAATGTGTAAATGCGGAGGTTTCCATGTTCGGACATCGGTTTTCTCGGAATTGGGACTGTGCAATTATTGAAATAGCTTCGTGACTTTACAACATGTAACAGTACCATTGTTACCTCAAACCTTAGTTGGGTGTGGGTAAGCAGTGCTCGTGCACCGAAAGGAATTTCCCTAAACTATGTTGGTAAAAAAATACAGTTCGATTGAGCAATGAAATGTCGCTGCATTACTGCCGTGATGTTGAATCGTTGTGTTGTGCATGTTATCTATGTATTGAATGCAAATATAATTCAAAACAATATTAACAATTCTCAGTGAAATATGAAAAAGACAAGGACACAGAAAAATAAAAGTATCGGTCGCAACTGTGACTTGAACCCACATATATCTAGTTTTACCGGGACCAACTATCTACCTGTTGAGCTATTGAGACGTAATTATCTTCAGGTATTTTTATCGATCTCATACTTCGATTTTAGAATTATCAATGTTTATTTATTTTCGAAAATTCTGAAATTAATTGAAATTATTAAATGAAATTTCTTGAAAATAATTAGGTATGATAAAACTGAAGTTTCGAATAAAAAATTGTTTTGGACTAAACAACATCAATAATGTCGAATTTTTCAAATTTAGCATCCTATAACACTCAAAAGTCACGAGCCTCCATTGAAACACCAATTTTTGCTGGCAAATTATAATAAACCATGTTTAATTATATCTCAGGCCCCAATGACATAACTATGCACGTAAGATTTATTTTGAGATATTTTATATCTTGCATATAAACAGTGTTTATAATTCAATAATCACAAATTCGCTTTGTGGCGTCATTTAAACAAATATTTGTTTACACCAAAGTACAGAAAAAGAATCGTTTTCATTTACTTATTTTATTATTTAGAACTTTTGTAATTTTTAATAATTGTTATTCGTATCTGTGTACGTTTACTTCAATTATTTAAACAATTTATTTTTATTATTTACTAGCTGATACCCGGCAAATAAATAAATCGTTTCTTCCTTAGAAAGCTAATTAATTAATAAATAAATTAATTAATTAATACATAAATTATTTTTCCCCCTCACGCATTCCGCTTCCACCTTCTTCGCCTTCCCCTCTCCCTCGTCCCCCCACCCGCGAAGCCCGCTCTTTAATTCCGCAACCAACCCTCCCGCATACCCCTCCCCCCCAAGCTTTTTTTCCTGCCGCCTAACTCCATAAAATACACCCATTTTTTCAACAACTCGCGTGACCTATTTAATTTTTTATGCAAATTTCATAATGCCAGGGCTCACCAGTATCTATATATGTATTCACGGGCATTTTCACAACAATTAAAAAAAATGAATAGCAATTGGATGAAATTTTAATCGCAATCGTATGAATAGTATAGGAAATAAATTCATAACGCCAGAGCTCACTATCCTATAACCATCCCGGGTATGCGCATATCATATTCCCAAAGTTTCATCGCAATCGGATGAACGGTATGGCTGCTCGAGAGGTACGAACACACAAACAAACATTAATTTTTATATTATACATTTTGTTATCAGTTATTGACTTATATGCAGTTTTCTTTCTAATAATATAATCGAGCATTCCTTTTCTAAATACAATCACAAGTCCTCTATGGACATTACAGACCAGAGACAAAATAAGAGTTGGAATGACTGCGTGGAAGAAGCCCGTAGACAGATAGGCCCGAAGATTGGAGGTGAATAGCCGTAAATAGGGACCGAAACAGAGAATATCTGTGGAGGAGGTCATCGTGATGTTGTTTAAATACTATAATGTAATAAGCTGCAGTATTTATTTAATCGGATTTACTTTTGCTTCTTCGACATTCTTGCACGCCTATTCTGCCACACCTTAGTGATTATTACCACCTCGTGAAATAAGGCGATCATGGGAGATGATGGCAATCTAATATCGGTGGACGAAGGTTTATTATGTGGGAAAATCAGATATTGCGATAGAGGACAACAGAATCCGGTGCAATCATCGAACCCGGTTAACTTGTACCTTTACATTATGCATGCAAAACAGTGTTTTACTTAAATAAGCGCCGTAAATCATACACAGATCCCACGCCTAGGCTAATAGGTACTATGGCTTTTGGATAGTTGATCACATAATGTGCCATTGTTTCATTTTATGTAGAAAAAAACACAAATAAATCTTCAGGATGTAAAAAACGTGGTTCATACAGATGTCACTATATACCTATTATATATAAATATATTATATTTAATAGCGTAATAAAATATGGAAACTAAATATTACATAGATAATTTTACGATTTATTGTAGTTATTGTTATGTCATTTACAATTTACACAATCCACAATATGCATACTATGTAATATGATTTGTATGACATGCAACAACATTGTATCATAACTAATGCTTTTTTGTAAAATACTGGTCGATTTTTACAGCAAACTGAACTGAAATAACAATATGAAAAACTCGATTTTCTTTAAAAATAATCGGAGAAAAACGACGCATTCAACTCATTTTTGGATTTATTGTCCTTTAAAGTAGGTACTCTAAATTTTCGATATCGATATGTTTGTTACTGATTTTGAAATATGTGATTGTGTAATATGTGATGTACTGTTCGGAAATGTGAATTGCGCGTGAATTTTTGATCATTTATTGACGGCAACGGTATAGAATAGCGGTTGTCAACCTTTTTCAACCTACGTACCCCTTGGCTCTTTCAACAAATTTGTTATACCCCGTACCCTCTATATTTCTTGTGTACACGTGTAGGTAATGAAAGATATGTTTCATTTGTATTTTTTTAATACTCTCATTACACATGATTAAACAATCAAGTCACACAAATACAATTATAACAATTTTATACGGAGCATAACAGAATTTTGGGCATTTTTAACCAGTGATTTTACAAGCGAAATTGAACAAATGTTGACATCACAAACTCAAAAAACTCACTAAGTGTATTGAGAGGATAAAAATTTTTAACCTAAAAAATTTTATAGAAAAAAAAAAAGTCGTGTATCAGAAAATTAGTGTGTTTAGTTACACTGTTACAATGTTAACATACAGTCAATGTGACTCTTGAGCTTGCTTTGCAGGGCAAAGTTTTACAACGCTTGCCTCAATTTCACATAGGTAGAGCCCCAAGTCGGTTCCAGCATTCAGACGATTGCGATATTTATTTTTAATGAAGAAAATACCTTTTCACACAAAAACGTGCTTGTGAACGGTATTAATATTTTTAGAGCTACAGCTGCTGAAATATTGAGCTGAGTTTAAAAATCGTGCCACAATATGGAGAACCCCCAATTTTTGCTTTGCGTACCCCCAGGGGTACGCGTACCACAGGTTGAAAACCACTGGTATAGAAGATTTGTAGCGATCTATGGTTACGTTCAAAGTGTTACAATTTTTGTACGATTTAGGCGATCCGCTCACTGAGGCAACTGCAAACTGTCAACTGTCTTTGTATGACAATGTGATGGCCCGCACACTACACAATCACTAAAAATCCCGTTGTCAATGGTAACGCAAGCGGTGACTCGCGACTCGCACTGCTGATTGCCGTGGCCGGTTGTTGATAGTTGCCAGCTGTCAGCAGATTGTTCTTCGTCTATGGTTAAACAAGCTTTTTGACCAATCAAGACATAGAAACCAGACGGTTTTAGTTTAGTTTCAGTTGCCTCGTCAGCGGAGCGCCTTAGTAGGTACCGTCCAAAAAAAATTCTTCTCTAATGGCAAATATGTTTATGAAATCGTACCGATATAGTTCCCTTATGGGGATCGGTATGAAAAAAACATCGTGTAAACCGCATATTAGACAGGGACGTTTCATATCTCAAAACAGCATCCATTTTACGTGACACGAAGGAAGGGCTTATTAGTCCTCGGAACAACAAAAAGCTCTCCAGCGTTGTGAAAGAGCTTTGTGTTTCCCATTATGTAGGAAAGCTCTTCAGAGCATCGTTCATGGCTAAGGGCGGATGTCTAGACTTGGATAAGGAGAATCCAAAAGAGGCGAGAAAGGACTTACAAGAGGAGGCTTAGTACACCTTATTTGTAAAAACTGTCGAAAGTGTACCTATAGAGTATTACGGTTTTATATATTTTTTTGTAGAAGAAGTCGAGGACGCCCTAGGATGACATGGCACGATCAAGTGAATCAGATACTTGAGTCGGGCCATGTCAAGAGTCAGAATAATAGAAGAGCATCTATGATAAGATGTATGAATGTGAATGAGGCAAGGAGTGTATGCCAAGACTGAGTTGTTTGGCGGTCCGTCCTCTCTGCCTATCCCTGCGTGGAAACGGTGAGATGGTTAGTTAATTAGTAAGTTAGATAGTTATTTTTGTAAAAAAATGTTTTATGTTTATTTTGAGAATTAATTTTTCATAACTCATTAAAATTTCCATTTTATGATATGTTCAGTAATGTTCATGCGGAGAGCGTTTGTGACGTCACACTCGCCGATGTTTGTAGGGGCAGTCCTGGATCTCGGTGACAGCTATGTAGCCAGTATATAGCGTTACTTACGTCATATCCAGATTCGAACCGTTTTTTTAGATTTTTGATCCATTACTATTATTTATAATTTATTATATAAATCATTTTTTTGTTATTATCAATAACAAAATAACAAGTTTGGTGCGAATATCAGAACCAGAAATATATTCTGCAATCCCAAGCACCCAGCTTTGCCCGGGCTTTTTCTATTTTTATTAAAAATGAAAATGAGAGTGGTTTTTTGAAATCTCATGTAGACTGGTTTGAAGGTAAACTAGGTAAACTTCCTCTTCTTTATATAGTTTGTTTGTGTATTTTTATGATTATTTTTGGCCGTTTATGTGTACGTACTTACACCATACTACCAGTCACGATTAAAAAATGACGTGGGTAACAACCTAACGTAATAATATTTTGACGAGAGTTCTTAGTACCTCCGCTGACGAAGCAACTGAAAAAAACCAGTTTGCAACTAAACTCGCTATCCTGTGTTTGTTAGACGTTACTGAGGCAACTGAAAACCAACTAAAACCGGCTGTTTTCTCTGTCTTGATTGGTCAAAAAGCTTGTTTAACCATAGAAGAAGAACAATCAGCTGACAGCTCGCAACTACCAACGGCCGCCCAGAGCAATCAGCCGTGACAGTCGCAAGATGGTCGCAAGTCACCGCTTGCGTTACCATTGACAACGGGGCTTTGTGTGATTGTGAAGTGTGCGGGCCATCACATTGTCATACAAAGACAGTTAACAGTTGAGAGTTTTCAGTTGCCTGAGTGGGCGGAGGCGCTTAATGTGATGGCCCGCACACTACACAGTTTCCCAAAAACCCGTTGTCAATGGTAACGCAAGCAGTGACTCGCGACTCGCACTGCTAGTTGCTACGATGACAGCTGATTGTTCTTCGTCTATGGTTAAACAAGCTGAGATAATTATTGAAATCGTAAAATTGAGTAGGAAATTTGGTTGGAAACCATAGCAAAAATCGCCATCGCCATAAACGTCCGCATTTTAAATTGGAAAGCTTTTATTTAAATTTGAATTCAAATAAGTAAAATCGTTTTCTTTTCTTTTCTTTTACTTGTCAAAATATTGACGAATCGCAATCATCAAAACGATCTCATTTAAAATTCAGTATTCTCTTGGCGGACAAATCTGTCCACTTGGTTGAGGCACGTTTAGAATATAAACGAGTATTCACCGTAAGTATGGCGAAATGAGTGAAACGCCAACAATGTGAAATGCTCAATCACAATGCAGCCTTTAAATTCTATTACCTACCTATAAAACATACACCTACAAAGATATTATAAAAATTGCATGATTGAATGTATTGTTCGTAGTGACTACGTAATTCTTTAGCTAATAAACTAACAACAAAATATTGGTGTTTTCGGTTCGGAAGTTCACAAGTTTTATGCAGTTGAAATTGTCTTCAACGCGCAATTATTTCTTATCAATGCGGTATTTTGTAATTTTTACTATTCCCTTGATTTAACCATCTCTTATCGGTTTTAAATCGAGCGCACAAATGCGTCGGAATCCAACCAAAGTTCGAAGACTTAACAAACTCTGACCTCTCCAGCAAGACTCGCTCGACCCATCGCTTTGGGATGGATAGATTCATAGGTCCATTACTCCTGACACACTAATCCCCAGATTCCTACCCAACCCTCATAGCTTTTTTTCCCAGAACTTTCTCTCTTTCGTTTCACTTCATTACAGCTGATGTAAAAAAACGGTAATTATTGAATATCGGTGGCATCGGTCAATAGGCACTTTTTTTTCAAAAAAATCTTTTGATTCATCTTAATTATATTAAAAGACAACTATTTGCATTAGGGGAAGTAGAAAATGCACGGACTATCAATGCGACGGAGCCAAAAAAAGCTGTACGTGGGTACATAAAACTATAATTAAATAATATTCATACTCTAATGCCTTGTTCGGACCTGACAAGTAGTAAGTCGAGTGGCGAGTAACTCGCTTCTTGACTCACCAAAAAGTGTTCGCACTGCTGTCAAGTAGAGTTCATTAGTAAGTGGCGCGTCGCGACATGACGGGCTGCAACGCAATAAAAGTACGCTAAGCTGACTGTAATTTGTAATGCTAATTTTAGAAAAGGTGGAAGAATAAATTAATGAGATGAAAATAAATAAACTACGGACACGAAAATAGAGTAATAGCCGCAAAAATAAAGAATTTTAGAGTAGCATTTTCGCTCCAACGGGACGACATATTGCGCATGTCTGCGTCTAATAGAACCAAATGGATTCAATCTACTAAAGAGCTGACTAGCCTACTCTCCTAAAATTGTGGTGTTCGGACACGTTTAGTTACTAATATACTTTTACTCGCTACTCGACTAAAATACTCACCCAGTCAGAACGGGGCATTAGAGTATACGTAGATGCGATTTGCAGTAGTACGAGTGAATGATGTTGGCAACACTTTAGTGAGAAAAATGTTATTCGAAAAAACGATAATTTTAATAGTAAAAACGGGACTGAAGTTCTTACGAACAAATGAAGAGTGTTTCAATGTTTATTGGCGGGGAAATGTAAGAATAATTTGTTGGTATACGTACGAAATCACGTATACCAACAAATTATTCTTACACGTTCCCGCCAATAAACATTGAAACCCTATTAATTTGTTCGTAAGAACTTCAGCCCCGTTTTTACTATTAAAATTATCGTTTTTTCGAGTAACATTTTTCTCCGGGCGCGGTTTCGTATCAATAATGGATCATTGTCCGTCTCTCTTGTTTAATTTATCGATGATTTAATAATTGATGTATATTTTAACTGCATTCTACGACGTATCTTATTACGGATACGTTTTTTAGATTTTCACGGCCAAAAGCATTTTCGCTGTTTGTTTTTGGGGTGTTATGCCGCGTTGTGCTACCTCCTTCTTTAGCCGACGTTTCGGACAGCGTTGCAGTGTCCATCATCAGGGCAGATCCGGCAGATCCGTCGATGTGAATTTGTAGTGTTAAGTGTGTGCTTATTTAGTTGGAAGCGATACCGTGCCGTTAGCTTTATTTCAGAAGAAAGTGAACTACTTTGAAAGGGAAATTTGGTGAAAGCGCAGTATTTACGTTAGCCTGGGGCCCGTCCACGGAGAAATGTAACGAAATTTCCAAACGAAAGTAGTGTCATCTTGTGGCGAATTCTAGAAATAGAAAAAACCAATCTGAAGCGAATGTAGCCAATATCAAGGTATAAACAAATGGTTTTATACTTTTGTATTGAATTATTATATGTTATTAAAGTATACTTAGACATGGTAGAAGGAGGTAGCACAACACGGCATAACACCCCAAAAACAAACAACGAAAAATATCTTATTACGACTTAATCTCTAATTTACACTCATACCTTCTTACCTATAACCGGGATCACGCCATGCCTCCAGCACGTTCTATGCTATAATATGTGGCACAATACCCTGTGGTGTACAGAGCACAGAGTACAAACTGTACGAGATGTCGTGGTGTAATTCTGCGTGTTTTTCCCCAGTACGTGATCAGACTGTGATACGGAGAAAGACCCATCCCTCCTCTGATAGCTTCATCTTCTGTTGTTTGTATAAGATGGTAGTTGTTTGGTGTCAGTTCTTGCCCAAGCAACAATTACGAGAATTAGTATTAGCTACGCCACCAATCGAGTAACGGCTCGAGGGGTTTAAGAGGAATGGCTTCATGCGAAAATACCTAAACAAACCACAAAAATATTTTTCTTAATCTAACGTTATAGCAAATATCTATTACGGACATTTTATTAAATGTTTTAAACTATAAAATGTAAGATGCGATAAGAATTCAATTTTTCACGATTTCAGAGGCCGAAATTATTGTGAGTTAATCTTATCATATAAATATGATGAAATATAAATAAAAATATCACAAACGTTCAAATTTTGATGAGCGTAAATCAAAATTTCATACGACCGATTTATGTTAGAACACAAATTTGTCGTATATAAATTAAAATTTCTACCTCAAAACCCTTCTTTATAATGCTTTATTTATTTTATTATAATAATATTGTAGGTAGGGCATGATTATTTTTTTATTTACAATTCATTTAATTACAATTAACTCGCCAAAAAATGCTAAAGTTGCCCCTAAAATCAAGCAAAATTTAATTCTTTAATGGCATATATACAGGATGATAAGGGACCTACTTGACTTATTTAAACCAATGGATTCAATCCTTGCATTATTTGGAGTCCAAAATGTAACAAAAATTTTTGGTGAAATTTTTAAATTTTTTTTTTTTAAATAAAAAAAAAAATTCTTCCACGTTTCGTCACTGATAACTCAGACGAGTGATCGACCAGCCCCTCACCCCGCCCATAACTGTACAAAACCTACTATTTTTTTAATGTTTTTAGGTGAAAAAAAATTTAAAACGTCAAAAATGTCAACGGAGACCAAAATTTCATTTTCATATTCTATTCGAAATGAAGTTAGGAATTACTGGTTAAATTAAGTCAAGTATGTCCCTTAATACCCTGCATAAATCAAATAGCGCATATCCATACTAGATATATATTATTAACTTTTTGAAGGTATTTTGGCATATCGACCCTTTGGAATAATAAGGTTCCATCTGTTGCTTTAAAGTCATGCGATAATGAACTCTACGGTAGCTTACCACAGATCCCATAACCGCGTGACGTTTCCGTAACAGATGGAACCTTGTTATTCCAAAGGGTCGATATATCAAATACATATATCAAATCCAAATTTAAGTTTTGTGTGAAAAAGGCCGTGCAGCAGTTCCTCTTAATACAGTTAATTTGCAATTCTTTTGGAAGTTATGCAAGCGTAAGTTGTAGACAGATAGTAGAGATATGCCATGAATAACCTCTCCATATGAATGGGACCGTCCCGTTGTACGCGAGGAGGGCTTCGGGACGCCGAAATTTCCCGTTTTGAGATATGCGACATCAAATTATGGTGGGTGGAATTATTTCAATACTTCAGAAACAATTATCTCGATCATGCGAACTGTTGTATAATTGATTAATATATTTGATGTCTGCCTTACACCAGTGCACCAATAGAACCGGTGTTCTACCTAATGAACGAGTTATGGACGGTTGAAGAATCGTAACTGCTCAATGTCAATTACTGAGGTGAATCTTAATATATTAAAATGAATATTTCTTTGTTTGTCATGCATTCATATGGTTCAAGGCAAGTTCATCGAAAACGAGTTAAACCTAACTTAACCTAACCTAACTTAACCTAACCTTACCTAACCTAACCAAACCTTACCTAACCTAACCAAACCTTACCTAACCTAACCAAACCTAACCTAACCTAACCTAACCTCTCGTTGTCGATAAATTTGCTTTCGATGAACTCGTCGGCTATGCATTCATATACCATTCATCCAATGGCGATGAAATTTTCGTGAGTTGTTGTGCGCACGCCCATGAGGGTTTCTATATATAATATGTGAGGTGGCGCGCGAGTTGTGTGAATTTCATATAGTTTAGTAACAGGGAGAGGTGGAGAAAGGGGAGAGTACCGGGACGGGTACTCGCTAGTAATAAATAAATTTAATAAAGTGCCAAAAATTTCACTCGTACTTGTACTAGTAATTATCACAGACAGATCGAAGAATTTTTTTTCTACACACCTAACAAGTAATTGTCATTGAATCCGCCTCTTTGATGGTCAGTTCGTCAAGTTTGGTCATTGCTCGGCGACAGACGGCACGATTCCGCGAAGTATCTCCCTTTGTATCTATTATCTAGGTCCCCTCTCGTACCGTCATATGTAGTGAAAAGTTACAATTTATTCCACAACGCAAATTCGCGAATTTATCTAGATTATATAACAATAAATTTGCAATTACATACACATGTGCTGACATATTCAATGCTAGTTACTATCGCTACAGAATTTATTTGTATCTAGGACGATTAAATTAATTGTACCTAATACAATCATATTACTTGCGTGGCAACTTTCCTTATCCCTTTCCTCCCATTACCCTTCCCAACCTAAATACCTATTTCGCAGTCTTATTGCTATGTAGGTTTATCATTTGTATTGTTATTATTATTTTAATTTCTGCTCAATTCTGTTTTTTTTTTCTGTGAACATTAATAATTTGTCTGTTTTTTTTTGTCATCCTTTTATTTATATATTATACTGTTATGACTGTTTATGTTCCTTAAATAAATAAATAAATTATGGAATGTGAGTTATATAAGTATTTATGAAAATTCGAAACGCCTTTTTGCAGATTAGTTTCCGTCTTGATCTGATGTTTCGATATATTCCAGCCCACTAATGTCCTTACGCAAAAGTTCCTAGACGTAAGCATTAAGTATGCTAGTGTTTTCTCAGTTGTGAGATTGAACCCTCAACCTTTGAGTCCAGTAGGAAATGGCACCTCAGCCACACTTGCATCAGATCTGATCGCCGTTCAACCTTTTCAAGCGCTGACCGAAGTAGAGTCGGTGGAGACCCCGGGGTCATCGGAGGAGAATTAAACAGTCGTTGTCGTTATATCATTGTCTTCACTTCTAAACAATAAACACTTGGTACATTTATTTACTATCGACTGCAGAAGTCACCGTACCAAAGATAATAGAAACAAAATAAGAAATTGCTTGGGAGCGGGAATTTAATTTGGGAGGCGGGAACGGGTTCCGCCGCCCCGGGAACCATTTATTGGATAACCAACACCTCTGTTATAGGTCACCCCAAGCGGTTCGCTACGTTTGGTGACTTAGCAGGGGTGCCGGGTTTATGGGGTGAGGTTTGTCTAGGTCTAACCTAACCTAACCCATACCCGCCTCCCAAAATGATGTTGCCAAAAACTTGACAAACTGCACGAACTTTCAATGCCTCGGAGCCAATGAAAGGGTTTCGTGTGTAGGGTACACGGATAAAAATGTTATTCTAAAATACGATCATTTTATTCGTAAAAACGGTTAAAAACGGGACTGAAGTTCTTACGAACAAATTAAGAGGGTTTTAATGTTTATTGGCGGGAACATGTAAGAATAATTTGTTGAGATACGTAATTTCGTATGTATACCAACAAATTATTCTTACATTTTCCAACCAATAAACATTGAAACACTGTTAATTTGTTCGTAAGAACTTCAGACCCGTTTTTACGAATAAAATAACCGTATTTTAGGATAACATTTTTCTCCGTGTGCACTAAGGCAGGACGCCCCGCTGAGGGTAGATGCAATTTGCAATAGTTTGGGCAGACGACGTTGGCGACACTTTTGACACACAATAACATCTCAGAGTGAGAATTTGTCTCTTTTACAATTTTTTCCTACAGCCACCTTCTTCAGTCACCAAAACTTTCCATTCTTCTCCAATCTTCTCCCACACAGTTAATCCACCTGTCTATAGATCTGCCTCTGGGTTAGTTGAAGCATCGACATGGTCATGATTCTGTCATCTGACATTTTTTCCACGCGGCCAGCTATCATTGATCTACATCATCTAAAAACTCAGGATTCCGTCGATTTCAGGACAGCCAGACGGATAAACGTGTCCATTCTGGAAAAGCTAGGCTACAGCAGGTTTTCAACAATCTACCCACAACGTATCTTAAGATACTTTGGACACGTTGCACACAAAACTGAAAACTCAAAATTCGAGAAACTTAAAATCACTGGCAAATTGGAAGACGGAAGAAGCAAAGAAGTGACTCCTGTGCGCTGGAGTGGTGTCCACAGCTACCCACACAGCGCAGAACGGCGAGGAGTTTAGGAGGCTTGTCCACCATTGAAATTAAAGTAGGGGTAGGTTTACCAGATCCGAAAATGAGTGACAAAATCCCTGAATATTTCGGCTTCTTCCCATAAAATGAATTTCTTATATTTTTAAAAATGCCTGAAAATTTCCAACTTTCTCTGGTTCCCTGAGAGACAGCTAATATTCCGAGCATGTCAGGGAAATTTCTGTCATCTGGTAACCCTAAGTAGGGGTCACGATTCTCAGCAATAAGGAACCAACTTTAGAAGAAATCTAATAACCATAATATGAGAGAGAAACAACACATATGTGGCCCTAAAAATTATTAAAATTATTGCGCCCGAAAGTTTTTTATTAATATTTTTTGGCGTATTAAGGAAATAGATAATAATGCCGTCGATAGTAGGTTAGGTTTCATGTAAGAGTTAGTTCAGACAGTAATTTTATCTCAACCGATTCCATCGAGTATCAAGAATCAACATTATCAATATGGAGATAAACCAGCGTCTCCCAACTTGTGTTATATTATATTATTATTTGCAGGAGTGCACGAGTTCATAGGGTGAGGTTTGTATGAATCGAAATTTGCCCACCCACTGCGTAGCGGGCTGGATCGGGAGAAACTAGTTTGAAGCAGACCTTTTGACCTCTCCAGCCGGACTCTCTCTACCCATCTACTTGAGAGGATTGAATTAATACATCCGTTACTCCTGGAAACACGAACCCCCAGATTCCTACCCACGCCTCATACCTTTTTCTGACCCAGAACTTTCTTTCCTATTTTTTTTTTTAAAGACCCTCCACACAGCATTCCCAAAGATGATCTAGGCCCCAAGGGAAATTGTTTTCCTCGGGGCCTCCTGTGTACAGCTAATTTATAAAAAAAATTGCTTTCCTAGGTGAAAGTATCTTTTATTTTTTTATTTTTTTATTATTTATTAACCAAAAATATATTTTAAGTGCATTTTTTTAGGTATATGCCACCTCACTAGGCTGAGCCTGTTCCGAGGTGGCAGGAATTTAATATTTTTATATCATTTTCTTAAAAGAAAGAATAAAATTAATTATTAATAAATAGAATTTGGAAAAATAAACATAAAATGAAAATGAATAAGAGAAATAGAAAAGAAAAAATGGACTTGTATATATATGGGTATCCGCATTATATGACGGCCTCCGTGGTAAGGCTAGGTTAGGTTAGATTAGGTTGGTTGGTTGTTTTTTTCTTCAGTTTTCTTCAATATTCTGTCACTGTTCTTTTGTCACTGCTCCTTAGTCACTGTACTGTTTTGCTATGAAATATTCTACAAATCATAATAAAGTTAATATGGTTCTTAGATATGCGTTGAGGTTGGGAGCCGCTGATTTAAGGTTACCTGGTAACTAATACCATTACTATTAGGTAGTCGTTAGGTCCGAGAGTTGGGTCGTTTGTTTGTTAGCTGGTTAGTTGGTTAGCTTCACAAGTATGCTCGCGGTTGAAAGTGCAATGTGATAAATGGAGTGCAGTGCGATTTGTGCACTTAGATAATGCGCCCGCAGCCTGCAACTGGCCAACTGCTGCTAATTAAAGTGTTTGTTCCAGGGACTCTAACTCACACATAAGTTGCGGACATTGTAGACCCCTTTTAAAATGTATACACCATATTTTTAAATGTATTCACCATATTTTTAAATGTATACACCATATTTTTTAAATGTATACACCATTATTTTTAATGTATACACCAAATTTTTTAATGTATACAACATATTTTTAAATGTTTACACTATATTTTTTAATGTACCTATACACCATTTTTTAAATGTATATACAATATTTTTAAATGTATACACCATATTTTTAATGTATTCACCATATTTTTAAATGTATACACCATGTTTTTAAATGTATACACCATATTTTTAAATGTATACACCATATTTTTAAATGTATACACTATATTTTTGTTAATGAACGTATAACAATAAATGAAAACCATAACCGAATACACCATATTTTTTAATGTATACAACATATTTTTAAATGTATACACCATGTTTTTAAATGTATACACCATATTTTTAAATGTATACACCATATTTTTAAATGTATACACTATATTTTTGTTAATGTACGTATAACAATAAATGAAAACCATAACCGAACAACATTTTCCATGTAAAGAATTCAACATTTTTACCTGAAAACTGCTTCAATATATCATAATTTCGACGTCATATGTCTTTTTTTACTTGTCTGTAAATCATGTAAAATCACCTTACGAAGTTAGTGAACTTTAACACCGGACACCTCGTCGTCTCAATGCTTAATTGTCCAATCTGCATTTTAGTTTTTGTTCAATCTTCATTTTTAAATTAAAAATAAAGTATCAAAAACGATAATTAATCACTCAACTAAGATTTATATAAACTAACGAGACCTTACCTTTACGGGAATAGCTTCATCTTAAACACCTATCATAATGTTGCATTGAAATAATTAAAGACAATTAAGCACGCAGGCGAGGACCTTGCTTTTAAATTTCAACACAATGAAATTTCTATAAATATTATTTAAGGTTAATCGATTCAGTAGAAGACTAAAATAATTATATTAATTTAAAATTGGAAATTTTAAATATGGCAGAAAGTTAAACCAATTGAACAAATTTGAAAAAAATATATCTAATTATTCAAGAAGAAATTGATTATTTTCAGTGGAGGACAAATAAATTTAGAAAAAACTGAAATTATGTTATAAAAGTCACTTGAATCGTTTATCGTTTCTTTTTTTATTGTGTCATGTTGTTCAAAAATTATATAAATAGTTCGTATAATTAGTAAACAAAAATCATATATCTGCATGATAACGTTTTAATATAATATCACCTCAGGAAGCTTACAAAGTATCATTTATTTATTTAGGAACATAACCAGTTTTAATAATATAATATACACAGAAGGATGACTAAAAAAATACCAAAATGTTCACAGATAGGTTTTTAGAAATCATCCGAATTTAAAAGGGAAATAATGCATTTAGCAAAAAATACTTGAGAATTCCTGCCAAAGAAGAAACTATTAGCACAGAAGAAAGCAAAATAATTTGTAAACGAAAGTTGTTGCTTCATAGTTTCCCTAGAAATTTGTTGAAACGAAAAGTATTAAGACAACAGAAATTTCACTGTCATAATTGAAATCTATCAATAAGTTAAGATTTTTCATTTCTACAGAATTTATTTGTACTTTAATTTAATTTACATGTTAAAAATCAACAGTTCCTTCATGACTCATGACCTACACAAATAAAAACGAACCCCCTTACTTATAATCGTAGCGTCACTAATACGCGTCGTATTACGTCGTAACACCGAAAAACTTAACTTAGGTATTATCACTGCTTGTATGGTTAAAACGGCATAAAACCAGGTTTAGGGCTATGTTATGGTAAACTTATGGGACTGATTTTAAAGTGTTGGGGCGCCATTCTGCATATTTCACCAGAAAAAAAGAAACAATGAGAACTTGCCTCAGGTTGTGTACCCTATATACAGGTAATTTGGGAATTTCAATCAGCAATAAAAAGGTTATATTGTCAGCAAAAACATGTAACACAAAGAACATCCTACATCCTGATCTGTAACTACTACTAATTACTAGTCACTTGTAGCAAACAGGACCGGTCCAACGATCCATCGAGATTCCAATTGATTCTGGAAGAAAGTGTCAATATCCATAATTCAAGCGATCATACCCTTGACGATCCATGTTTCTATAATATAGTATGGTTAGGACCTCGGGTGAGGCCTGCCACTCTCCTCCAAGCAGGCAGCAAAACAGCCTCCACCCAATTCGGATTTCAGGGATTGAAAGGAATTCAAAATACGACCTTTGTGTTGAGTTTGTGAGATTGTCACCACAATCTGGGAGAATTTCCTCGCTGAGCATTCCGATGACTCCAGATTAATATTCTCCTCTCATTTATAAAAAATCACATCTCGTACTTCTAAGTGATTCGTCGACAACACACAGCCCAGAGCTCCGATTGTTCCGTGTCTTGTCAAAGCATGAGGTTCTTCCTTCCTTTTACTGACATCTCCATAGACAAACTGGTGATACCAGTGCGTAAAAATAAAAAGACAATTTACTGCCTGTGAATGTAGGTACCCCTACATGGCTGCATAATTTGTATGTAACATTTAACTTTACAAAACCAAGGATGAGTCGTCGGATACCGCAATTATAAGTAAGAGGGTGTATGTTTAATGGAACACCACACCACTGCGAGTGAGATAACATGGACGAATTATGTAAAACCATTCATGACCAAATTACAACCGTGGGAATCCGAACACTAGGAAATATTTATTTCTGTATTTGTCCTCTCAAGTCGATGGGTGAAGTCTGGGTTGTCCCAGAAATAAATGAAACGATCATCATCATCCTCACAATTGGATCTGCAACCCTTGGTAAGTCTTGGCCTTAGAGTCTTGAGAGTCTTCCTCTACTCATCTCTGTTTTGTACTAGTTCTCTAGTACAAAACAGAGATGAGTGTCTAGATTCCCTCGAGAGTCTTCCTCCACTCATCTCTGTTTTGTTCATCTCCAGTTTGGAATCTTCAAGGTACGTAGGTCTTTGAGGACGTTGTCGTTCCATCTTAATTTTGGTCTTCCCAGGCTCCTTCGCCCTACGGGTCTAGATTTTAGCAGGGACTTTGGTGCTTGATGCTCTCTATAAATGAAACGATGTCGAAAATAAATTGTTGAGTGATATCAATAATCAAAGTGTAAAGATAACCGAAGAGTGTGATGAATTAAGGAGTGTGTTCCTGGACAGATCTGTGTTGCATTTAATCACCTCTTCTATCCCTGAAATGAAACGGTAGGTATTATGGCTAATTAGTTAGTTATAAATGTGAAACCATAATAAAGCACGCACAAATAACCAATTTGCTCGGTTTAAAGCACAATAAAACCTGAGCATATCGAGGAAATAACACTACTTGGTGGTGGTCAGATAAATCAGATGTTCTCGCGCTGCAATTATTCTGAAATTAATTAACGATTTGCGAAGTTCTTGCTTTAATAAGGTGTTGTGCGGCTTTTCGCCAGTCGCTAATAATAGTGTTCAACTTAAGGCCTGCTTCCTATAATACTGGATAATGGATAATGTGCCAAAGCGAGTCGTGCGATTTGCTTTAATAATTAAATTGTTTTATAATGGCGAGGGGAAATTATTATTGAAGGGAGGTAATGAAGTGCAGCCATTATTGATCTCAAAATTTACACTGATTCATTTTGATACATCTATAGTTATAGATACTAGAAACGGTTCCATGATAACTCAGAATCAACTCAACACAACGCCTCTTTGAAAAGTCATTAAAAGCTATAAAAAATAAAAAGAAAAATTGCCCAAAACCTAACCTAACGTAAACTATTTTTTCGTTACTTTTAATGACTTCTAATGAGGTGTTGAGTTTAATTCAGTTATCCGGTCACCAATAGAAACATAGCACATGTTCGTAATAAGCATTAACTTTGTGGCTCGCCATAATTTACAATAAAATATATTAATTTGTTTTAGACCACTTTATATTGTAATTACACTCAACCGGTTTCGGAAGAACCCTTCCTTCGTCAGGAGAATATTAAAACTAACCTATGATACAAAATATTGATAGATATATACCATACATTTAGGTGCTGGAGTGGGAGGTCAAAGAGGGAGGGGAAGGGTAATTGCGGGAATTCCAGCAATAACAGAGCGGTTTATTGGAAACATATCTAGAATGAGACTAAACGATAAATTAATTTGGTTATTCAATATATTAGCGTTATTATTTAGGGATTTTCTTAATTTCAAGTGCTTCTAAGTTATCTAATTTTTTGCTTTTATTATTACGGTGAAGAATTTTAACCCCTGTGTCCTTATTAAAAGTATGATTGGTGGAAATAAGATGATTGGCAAACTCCGAAAAATTATTATTATTTAAACATCTTAAATGTTCCGTGATTCTAATATTAACATTTCTGGTTGTCTTAACTATGTGCTGGACCTTATAGATCTAGTCATATTTTGTATCATAGGTTAGTTTTAATATTCTCCCGACGAAGCAAGGGTTCTTCCGAAACCGGTAGAGTGTAATTAAAATTTTAAGTGGTCTAAAAAAAATTTGTATATTTTATTGTAAATAAACATAGCAGTTGGGCTATGAAACATTATTTGTTTGAAAAGTTTTGAAAAGTTCTAGAAGTGGGAGCCGTTTTACATAAAAATCATTCAAATTCAACTTGATTCAACAATTTCGAATAGGGTCTCCGTTCTTCTCCGCCAAGTTTCTAGCAGATGCAACGATACGGGGGAGCAGGTTCCATTGAAATGACTGTAAGACAGACTCAGAATACCTACGCTTCGTTGGTATATTACAGAGAATTTCAAATTCCAGGGAAAATAATCGAAGATGAACAATCTGGCAACGAGCTATTGATGTGGGAAACGAAATAAAGACTAACTAACCATCACGCCGTTTCCCCGCAGGGGTAGGCAGAGAGGACAAACAACTCGGTCTTGGTACACACTCCTTGCTTCATTCATATTCATACAGCGTCTCATACATCCTCTTCTATTATTCATTCCGTGTTATCTACATATGTAAAAATGTTTTTTTCTTTGTTTGCCCCTTATTATTTTCGGTACCATTCATCGGATTGGGTTGAAACTTTGGTGATTTATTGTGGGCACGCCCGCGAATGTTCCTACGTGTTATAGTGAGCTATGGCGTTACGAAATTTGTAAAAAAATTTCATAAGAGTTGGCGCGCGAGATGTTTAAAAAATGTCTGTATTTCATATAGTTTAGTGGTAGGGATAAGGCGGAAGAGGGTGGAGAATTGGGACTGGAGACGCATGGAAAGGACACGCAGAGAGAAATAATTTCTTTCTTTGAGTGGCATTTCACCGCAAGCCGGGTACTCACTAGCTAGCAATAAAATTTGTTCAGATTCACCCAAATTAGAACATAACGAAGGCAAACATAACTTCGGTGAAAAATTAAGTAGACTAACCGATATAAATCACACTCCAAACACAATATGAAGAAGGATAACTTCAAACAAATCTTCCGTTCAAATCAAATCGATTAAAACTTTACGAAGAATGCTAACGGTGCTTATGGCCGATGAACCAGACACAAGATTCCACCACGAGCAGATCGTTTTAAGTCCCATTAATGAAAGCAATCAATTACGTAGCATTATTAATTTTTATAATTGGTTCCCAAACGTGAAATATTAATTCATTTGGATAACACGCCGCCATCTTTGATCGGCCATCTGATTCCTTGAAATTACAAAGCTACCGTCCGGGGAATTTATTTGTATAAATTAAATAGTAAGCTATACAAAACAGAGCCATTAACTGGATACTTTGAGCAACGCCTGGGTAACTGATTACTAGCTCATAATCCTCACACATTATCTCAAATTGCCGGTTGAATTGATTATATTACGCGGACAGAGTAAGGTACTAAAGATATAAAACCGGCATTATACTGAGAAAACAGAGTAGTCAGTTTGCTATGTGTTGACTGTCTTTGAATGTCAGTTGCCCCGAGACCAAAGCTAACTCCTGTAATTTTACGGTCAGACCGGAAATGGACTGTCTTAATGTTTCTGCTTCCCCATTCCTTTTATTTGAAAGTTTAATCAAATGCCATGTTTTTTATATTACAGAATCTAGATATAGATTATACACATATCAAAAAGGTTCTCTCCATCAAGTACCTAACATAAATGAAACCAAATTATACCATATCTACTACACGGGCATTAGCCTAGTATGGTAGAAGATAAAATGGCAAAAAAGTAATTAATAAAAATTTATTAAATAATTAAAAACAAAATCGACAGAGATCAACTGCCGGGGATCAACTGTCGGAGATCAACTGTCGGGGATCAACTCTTAGGAGATCAACTGTCGGGGATCAACTGTCGGAGATCAACTGTTAGGAGATCAACTGTCGGGGATCAACTGTCGGAGATCAACTGTTAGGAGATCAACTGTCGGGGATCAACTGTTAGGAGAGCAACTGTCGGGGATCAACTGTTAGGAGATCAACTGTTAGGAGATCAACTGTCGGGGATCAACTGTCGGAGATTAACTGTTAGGAGATCAACTGTCGGGGATCAACTGTTAGGAGATCAACTGTTAGGAGATCAACTGTCGGGGATCAACTGTCAGGAGATCAACTGTCGGGGATCAAACTGTCAGGCCACCATTACTTATATTCCAACAGTCCCGAAAATCGTGTTGTCGCTGTTACTACCGCTGCCACCGAGCGACAGGCAACGAATAAAATTTGTCAATATATAAAAATAGCCAATAAGTTTTCAGGAATGCGAAATAAAAAATTGCGTAGCGGGATTAACTTAATATCCTTATTAAGAGGAAACACGGCCGCTGAAAATTTTTATTATTATTTATTTCACCAAACTATTTCCTTCACTGTCGCCGTTATCTGCTAGAATACTGAGTGAAAGGGACAACTGCATCTCTGGCATCATCGTCAGAATCGAGGTTATGTACTCCCCATTTTACTCCTCCAATACCGGACCGATTTTAAAGTTTTTTTTTTACCAACTGTATTAGAAGAAAATATTCTATAACTTGACGTTTTGCTTTTTTTTAAACATATATTGCATAGTTGTATCGAACGTCTGTTGATGGCGTCCAAACCAGCCATTTTTAATCATTTTTAGAAGGGTCCTAAGTCCTGACGCTTATAAGAAGTAACTTATCAAAAAAAGCAAAAAATACCGACAGGTTAGTGGTCGATATTTATATTATACTTGCTGATACCTGATACCTGATATACTGATTCCTCCTTCGTTGGTTAGCCTCTTATCTCAACAATCGTACGCAAGCTGTAACTGTACAAGGGTTCTGCTCTAGTTTCGTCCCCGTAACCTCAGGAGTTCCCCAAGGATCTCACCTTGGTCCCCTCTTATTTAATATTTTTATGAATGATGTTAACAAAATTATCCGCAACTCTCAGTTGTACCTATATGCAGACGACAAAAAGATTGTCAAAATCATTAAGTCTGAGATGGATTGTATAGAGCTCCAGAATGACCTGGACTCTCTGGTTAATGTGTATTGTCTAGAAAATCGCCTCCTTTTGAATGCAGATAAATGTAGCGTCATATCTTATTCTCGAAAGAAACACACAGTATTGTATCCATACACAATTAAGAACAATATTTTAAACAGGGTAAAAGTAGTAAGGGATCTTGGAGTTCTATTAGACAGTAAGCTTCTTTTTCAATCTCACGTCGAGCATATCACGTCGAAGGCTTTGAAAATGTTGGGATTTATACTTAGAGTAAGTTCAGCTTTCAAAAATCCACAAACATTTAAAATTCTCTACATATCCTATGTCAGAAGCCACATAGAGTACGCTTCAACTGTGTGGAACCCCCATTGTTCTACGTATAAAGCAAATCTAGAAAGAGTTCAGAAAAAGTTTGTTAATTATGTCTCTTTTCGCGTACGAAATTATGTAAACTATGTCCCCGTAAACCTTAAATCTCTTGATCAACGCCGAGACACCAGAGACCTATTAATGCTCTATAAGATAATTCATAACTATATTGACAGCCCATACTTACTACAAAATATTCATTTTAGATGTCCAAAAAGAGTTACTCGATCTATGGATACCTTTTATATTCCTAAGAGCAAAACGAATTACCTTGAAAATGTATTTATAAGAAGAAGCTGTAGCACATTTAATAGATTATGCCCAAACATCGATGTATTTAACACGAACCTTGCTAAATTCACAACATTCATAAAAAAATGACATTCCATCGAATGCCATATGTTTAACCAAAAACTTAATTTCATTGATTTCTTTTTTCTTTTTTATGAATTCCTCACATTTTCTCTTTTACTTTTAGTAGTTTGTATTTTAATGAAATCTTTTCCTCAAAGATTTTATTGATATCCTTTAAAATTTAAGTGTAAACCTTAGAAATGTGTATATATTTTATGTATCACTTTGTAAATTGAAGATGCACTTAATCAGAATTGTTTGTATTAGGTATATTGTTGCATATTTTTTTTTTATTATGGTCCTATATTTAAATGTCGTTATTTTATTGGTCAATGACATAAACATATTATTCACTGTCATATATAAATGTATAGACTGTTTATAACGCAAATAAATAAAATAAAATAAAATAAAATACCCACTTAAATAAAGAAATTGTTTCTCCCTGCGTGTCCTCCCTACCTCTTCCTCCCTACCTCGTCCTACCTCCCTCGTCCTCCCTCCCTCGTCCTCCCTCCCTCATCCTCTCTCCAGCGAAAAAGCCCACCGTTATTCCTCTCCGCCCCTCCGATTCCCCCCTTTCCCTGACCCTAAACTCCATAAAATACACAAAATTTTCAAACAACTCGCGTGTGCCCTATTGCAATATTTTTTCCAAACTTCTTAACTCCAGAACTCACCAATATGAAATATTTCTATATAGAAACCTTCACGGCATGTCCACAACAACTCACCAAAATTTTATCGCAATCGGATGAATGAAGAGTATAAGAAATATCTCTTAACATATCAAACGCGCGAACTGTCAAAAGTACGAAGTTAAAACAGTGGTTAAGTTTTCTCAAATTATCCAATTTTCTGCGCAATTTACTTATTTTTTTCTTTCCGTAAGAACCATCCACAAATTCTTAGAAAACATTGAACAAAAAGATAATTGAAATAGGTAAAGTCGTTCTTAAGTTATGGCGTGACCAAGGGAAACAGGGATTCAATTTCATATATATAGATAGATTAAAAAATGTTTGCACTAGTTTCAATATCCAGAGAGGAAATTGAGGAACATAAACTCCTAATTTATAAAACTACAATAAGGCCCAAATTAACCTACGCAAGCCCTGTCTGGGCCCACGCTTCAGAGACCCAAATGAAAAGACTACAGACGTTTCAAAATAAAGCAATTCGCACAGCCCTGGAGCCCCAAAATGGATGAGGGTTGCACAATTAGACCGGGACTCTGAAGTTCCCCTCCTTAAGATGATAGACTTCGCTTTTCGGCCCATACAAAAAGGATGCCCGGGAAAAAAACACTTTTATACATCAAAAATTGCACAAAATGAATATATTTTTTTTATACTGCCTTCTAGAGGGTGAAAACTATGTCGGTATGTTTTCGAATTTTCGATGCGTTTCGTATTAACGTAAACATTCACTGTCAAACATGTACGATTTATCAAAAAATATTATTTAAGGAAAAAGTGCTGCTAACTCAACTCTCATAAAGAATTATAAAATTATAGAAAGCTACCGACGTAGCTTCTTCTTTTTAAAAAATTATATTTTTTAAAATTTCAATTTCGTGAAAGTTTCGGTGTAGAAAAGTGTATTCTCCATAAACCCCTTTTCGAGCGATTTCTGTAGGTAAATTTGAGCGTTGTCTCATTCGCACATTTCGCATTCGCATGTATTGTAAGTGTGCGTGAGATTATTGTGAGCGGGACAGAATGACAGACGCGGGTGTTCCGCGTGTCGTTCAAAGTCTAGCCTCTTAAAGAATATATCTTAAGTCTCGCGGAAAATATTTATGCGGGTATTCCCACCCATGAAAACGCGTCCATCAACTGTCTAGCACAGTACGATGAAAATTTAATAACAACCCATAAGAAACCCAAACAAATCCTCCGTAAAGTTTAAATCTCCCCCTATTGCAGCCATTGCAAAAATATTATCCAAACCAACTAAATAAAATCTAATTTTTCTACAACCAAACATAAATTCATGATGAAAGAGAAAGGGGCCTTTTTGGCCCGGAGCTCTGTATGACAGTATATCAAAAAGCCAAAAAAAGCCTTTGTATGGATATAAACGCCGCCCGTTTCCCTCTTAATCAATTAATCGTTGTAGAAATTCCTTGTGTGTTATTTACACCTTTTCGAGGGATTTGAATAATCTGTAGAATTAAACGTGAATTCTTAAGTTAAGATTGATGGAAATCGTGAGAAAATACTTATCGATTCTGTTTTAAGATATATTTTTAATGACGTAAGTAACAGGACTTGGTATAAGTGCTATTTTTTTTTTACAGGTATCACCGTCCTGTTCGTGTAATCAGTCGTGGGATTATAAATCCGAATCTTTCAAATGCCTGGTGAACAATATCAATGTAATTTTAATCACAATCCTTCCTAAACATGAAATCACAAGCACCATCCTACAAATTACCCAACAATCAACTCATACTAACACCAAGTCACTTTACAATCAAGACATCCACAACCACAATACTCGAAATAACAATAAAACCCGCGTTCCTCAAACACACACTACAAAATATGGGATAAAATCTGTGAACTATATTACCTATACACTATATAATTCGCTTCCAGATATGTACAAAAACATCCAGCATAATAAAAAATTGCAAAGCAATGCTTTAAAAGAATAAAAATTTTAACTACATTTAAAAATGAAAATATGTAATTGTCTTGACATTTTTTGTTCTATCTATTCTATATAACTACTCTTATCAGTTTTTCCCTCTCTTTACTTGTTTTCTCTTGTTGTTTGTTCTACTTAACCTGTCTTTATTTTTATTTTTATGCTGTACTGAATGTAAAACTTATATTATTATATCAAAATACCTTTGTAAAATTGTAACTACTACCTCCTACTTATGCATTGTAAGTTCCTCCTGTCCTAAAATGAGTTTTGTAGCTCATCGGGATTGCTCTAGCAAGAAATAAAAACAATATTTATTTTATTGAAGAAAATCTGCAGTTGTCCTAGGGAACGATGAGAAGTTACCAACAATCGGTCGGTAACTTCATATCGATCGACCATGCTAGCACCCCTGTAATGATATATTACATCGATGGGAACAAACTTCAAAAGTTATAAAATGAGAGTTTTTCTTATAAAAATTGAATATTTATTTAATTATTGATGGGGTGGTTTTATGAAAGGTCATGTAGACAGTAATCTTCCTGTCCTTTTGAGATCACAGATCATTTTTATGCATAGCAAAAAGGGTAACAATTATTATAAGCAATAATTATGAGCCTGAAACACTAATCCATATTGAAAAAACCACCAGAGAAAAGATACATGCCGCAAAAAAGGATTCACGGAAATAGCCATCATCAGCAAAATAAGCTTGCTTCATCTTGATGAAGACCTGATCCGAAATAAAATACGATTTATGATTTCCTGGTGCAGATTTTGCAACACAACTCATTCATTCCATTTCGAGTTTGTGAGTAATTGCAGGAAATTCCATATGAGCCACACGTTATTACAATAAGTCTGCAGTAGCTTAAATCCAAACCATTCAAATCTAAGACTTTACCAGGAGTACAGAGAGCAGAAGAAGTAATGTATGATTAAATGTAAACCCAAATTGCTTCCTCCTCAACCGCACATGAAACTGTTGCATCATCATGCGCATGCGTTGATATTATCGGCTGTTGCCAGGGTATTGGCATTTACGCTAAATAGCTAAATTCACCTAAAAGGTCACATAAACATACTTTACAAAGTTCAATCTAATCAAATTTCAGGTTATAAAATGCTTGCAAAGCTACTTGCACATTAATTTATAAATTGCACTGCAGACAGCTCTGTTTGCTGATCGGAGATAAAACTAATTATTGTACCTAGTTGCACAAATATTTTCGACGCAATACACACGTTGCATTATCGACATTTTTCAACACTTTTGTCCTACAAACAATGTAAAATTATTATTCGTTCGATTGGAATTTGTCGAAAAAGCTAAAATCGCGATGAAAATAATTAATGGATTTTAAAAGACAGTTTCGTGTTTAATCCAATATTCGATAAAGTATTACTTGAACGTAGGTACCCAGTTACTGTTTTATGTGGATTTTCTTTACTTTTCTGAATTTCATGGAAAACTGAAAACTTTAAAAAATGATAAGGAAGGTACAATGCGGATGGACAGGGCAACCCCAAATTAGCTTGAAAAGGGAGTGTCGAAATTGGGGAATCTTCATCAAATTGTACTAAACAAGAAAATAAGAAAATTCCAAAATCTTGATCACATCACAAGGTGTGACAAATACAATTTTATCAACTGAAAATTCGGAGGAACGTTATTTAAAGTTATCTCTACATATAACTCTGTAGAGGAAGGTTCCACACCTAGTGGCTTATAGTATAGGGCACATATTAACACTGATCCAAATATTTGCAAATAACATAGAAGCATTCGAAATGTGGCGTTTAAATCTATAATAATCAATCGGTAATAACTCGATGGCTCATACTCATCCAATTACACATAAAAATAAAAAAAATATATATTCTCTGCCATCAAAAAGAAAAAATCCACAGAAAGATTCATTTACGTATTCGGTACAAAAGTAAAAAAAGTATTTTTTTCCACAATCTTTAAATTCAATACATCAAACATGCGAACTCTTTCGGTCTTACAGAAGAAGTTGTAGAGGTAAATCTTACTAATATTATAAACTCGAAAATTTGTATGGATTATGTATGTTTGTTACTCTTTCACGCAAAAACTACTGAATGGATTTTAACGAAAGCTCATACATAAGAATAAGATATAGGCTATATTTTATAAAGCTAACTATTTTCCATGTATTACAATTAATAATTATTGTTTAATAGAAAAACAATGATTGTTAAATCGAAATTCTATTTTAGAAAATATTTAAATTAGTGAATTTATTTGAAGTACTCGCTTGATACTTTGAATCGAATCAAGAATTATAGATATTTTAAATAAATAGGTTAAGAATTTTGGAATAAACTTAGATGGGCTACTCGAAGTACTAATCCTGCGCAGACGAAGTAGCGGGTGGAAGCTAGTAGGATATAAAGACATTTAAATAAAATTGCTTTTGAAATCCTTTCAACGAAACAAATTGCTATACTTGGAAACAAAAAATAATAAACATGAGTTACCTGCAAGTAATTGCACAGGTTCGTAAGAGTATAATATTTATCCCGTGCAGATTTCCAAGAAAGATCTTTATACCTGTCATTTTCATTTGCATAAGCTGTAGTAATCGTACCTAATAATACCTCAGGTCTTTTATCTGGAGCACTGGATACTACTCTCTATAGCTCCTTCCCATTTCCACGTTGCATAACTCTTTCCATTTCGTTCTGACTGTGAATTTCTTCAAAGATGTCCCAATAATATCATTAGATATATTATTTACAATTTTAATATTTTAAGAATGTTTTGTATACAATAATACTTCACGAGAAAACCCAGGCCACAGTGAAATTGCTAAACTGCTCGCAGAGCATTTTAGGACACTAATCAAGCTCATTTAGCTAGTACACTAATAAAACCCCTTTGAGGTTATTTTCTCACGAAAATGGCGCTATAAAAGTCATCCAAACATTATTATTACTACTGATGTAAATCTAGAGATTTCTAGTTCCATATTTAGTCATCACCATTACCGCCACTGCAACACGGAGAAAAATGTTATTTTAAAATACTATCATTTTATTCGTAAAAACGGTTAAAAACGGGACTGAAGTTATTACGAACAAATTAGCAGGGTTTCAATGTTTATTGGCGGGAACATGTAAGAATAATTGGTTGGGATACGTAATTTCGTACGTATAACAACAAATTATTCTTACATTTTCCCGCCAATAAACATTGAAACCCTGTTAATTTGTTCGTAAGAACTTCAGTCCCGTTTTTAACCGTTTTTACGAATAAAATGATCGAATTTTAAAATAACGTTTTTCTCCGTGAACCATTGGCGATCCCTATACGACTTTTTTTGTTTTTTACAATAGCTCCATACAGGAGACCCTGAAGAAAATAATTCCCCTCAAGGCCTATGTCATCTTTGAGGATATGCTGTGTGGAGGGTTATTTTTAGGATAGGAGGGAGAGGATGTTCTGGGAAGGAAAAAGGTATGAAGGGTGGGTAGGAATCGAGGTTCAATGTGTCCAGGAGTGACGGATGAATGATTCTATCCCACTACGGAGCAAGGTAATTTTCCTAGAGAGCCCTGCTGGAAAAGTCGAAAGGTCTCCCTCAATCAGTCTCTCCCGATCTGGCTTGCCACGCAATTGGTGGGCAGGCGCATCCGTCGCCAAAACCCGGACAAACACTATGAACCCGGGCACCCCTGCCAAGTCACCAAACGTAGCGTACCCTCGGGGTGACCTAAGGCAGAGGTGTCGGTTATCCAATAAATAGTTCACGTGGTGGCGGTACCCATACGCACCTACCAAATTATAAAAATCTTCACCTTTGCGGTTTTCCTGTTTTTATCCTTGACTTCATTTACGCCTGAAGTTGCAGTTGCCCTTTACCTCCAACCTTCTAAGTTAGGACTGCAAAGACTTCTCCATCCCGTAGTCTTATTATTACCCCCTGGTACCGACGCGACGTAATGGAAAAATTAATTGTATAACCAAAACCTCTGCCATAGGATTCTTATGATATCTACGGCCACATATCATCCCAAGCGGTTCGCTACGGTTGATCACTTAGCAGTAGTGTCCGAGTTCATGAGTAGAGGTTGGTCTGGGTCTTTGCAGCGGATGCACCTGTCCACTAACTGCAGGGTCAGATCGGTAGAGGCTGGTTGTAGGAGACCATCCAGACTCTCCAGCCGGACTCTTACAATTCATACGTCCCTCATTCCTGGTCAAATTAACCCTCTAAATTCCTACCCACTCCTAGCTTTTTCCTTCCCAAAACTTCTTCTCCTTCCTTTCCTCAAAATACCCTTCACAAGAATTATTTATTTTCCTCACAACCTCCGTGTAGAGTTAATAAATGAAAAATAAAAAAAATTGAGTGATTGCTGCTTTGAATCCAAAACCTAAACCTTTTGCAACTCAACAAATAATCAATCTTCAAAATCATTTAACCATATCAAGATTATTTCACCCGGAAATAGCAAAAATGTTGGTTCTAATTCCTTTATAATTTGTTGTTTTCTTGCGAATTTTATAATATATATAACAGCGCCTTAGAACCGTTGGCACTGTACCTACCATGGATGTCGACAGTCGATGGTCGAAATTGTCCCTGGCGTGCTAGCATGGTCGCTCGATATGAAGTTACCGACCGATCGTCGGTAACTTCTCATCGTTCCCTAGGACAACTGCAGATCGCTAACGTACAAACGATAGTTGATATCGAATATATTAAGGACATTTAGTCATTGTGAACTGTCACCTATTCGTTTGCGATCTGGAAGTTATCAATTGATAGCCCTGAATTCTTATCGCTCATAAATCTTAATGTGCCAGCCAGAAATACAAGGTCAGTACTACCATTTTATTGTAGTAATACTGCGACCAGGGCCCAATTCAATATACCACTACAGAGAATTCAAAACTTGGGAAATATGTATTCGCACGTAGATGTATGGAATGTGTCACTGATACAATACAAACATGAAATTATTAAATCATTCATGTCAGAATGTGAAATCAGACGTGTTTAATATTAGTTACTGTTATTTAAAAGATTCCATAATATTTTGATGTAGCATATTCTTATAATGTAGGAGCTGTTGCACATATTTTTGTATTATTTCTATTTATCTATAATGTAAAAACTTGTTACTTACTCTCTTTTGTTTTTCTGTATTGTAAACTTTTTCTTGTATTACACATCTGTAAATTTCTAATATTAACTTACACTATATTTTATTATTTTTATGCCATCTGCAATTTAAAAACTGGTTTCAGTTTAATTTATTTTTACTTTTTCTCTTTTATTATAATATAATATTTCTTACTTACTTTTATACTGTTATATTTTATAATGTTAATTGCTATAAGTTTATATTTCTTATTTAAACATACATATATATCACTGTATAATATACTTATTATGTAAAAGCCCATCAGGGCGTTGAAAATTAATAATAAAATAAATAAAATTAAAATTATCGACAATCGGTCGGTAACTTCATATCGATATAAGTTACCGACGATCGGTCGGTAATATCGTTCCATAGGACAAGTGCAGATCGCAAACGAATAGGTTACAGTTCACAATGACTAAGTGTCCTTAATATGTACGATATCGACTGTCGTTTGGACGTTAGCGATCTGCAATTGTCCTAGGGAACGATGAGAAGTTACCGACCGATTGTCGGTCAGTCACTTCAGAAATCAGTCGACCATGCTAGCACCCCTGTGGACAATAAAACAGTAAACATTCCTCTCAGGTTCTGCCACCGCCCTACTTTGGGATACTACTGAATACACTAGGAAATTAGTAATTAGACAGAACATGGCAGTAAAGTAAAAAATGGCTTACTACTCCTAATATTTCAAAATCATTTGACCATATCATGATTATTTCACCCGGAAATAGCAAAAATGTTAGTTCTAATTCCTTTATAATTTGTCGTTTTCTTGCCAATTTTACAACCAGTTTAATAAAAGCACGCCATCTTATTCAACAAACAATAAACAACAGCGTTTTGACTTCTGTTACGTGCAAAAACTATAATTCTCGTTAATATGCTATTTAATCTCTAATCTCTGAGCAATAACTTACGCGCAGGTACCAGCGTTGAAATACGGGGATGTCAAAGTATCCCATGAATAGCACGCGAAGAGTAAATTATAATCATTTTAGTTTCACCAACGTCAGTAATGGTAACTACCTGCCGCGGAGAGATTAAATTTCACTCATCAAAGAATAAACGGGTATTTTTAATTTGGCAATATGGGATTCGATCACAGACCAATAAATGATGGACTCGAACTAAAACTGTTACTACGCCCGCTATTTGATCCGAGTTCATTAAGGTATTCCCCATTGAACGTCTGCAAATATTGCAGATATAAACTATGCTAGGAGAGGTAAAACAAGCAAAGTAAGTCTAGGACGTCGCGCGACACCTGGAATCACGTTGTCGGAATAATAGTTTACAGATCCGTCTTAGGAAAGAAAAGAAGTATGTGATGAGTGTATATTATAATACTAAAGGATAAGATATCGTCTTGAGAGACCGAAAGACTGATTTGTGGATTAGGAGCAGCATAAAGGTGGCCGACAGTTCCTTCGCAATCTCCAAACTCTAGTCTTATAGTTGAACTGTGTTGGACAATATCGAAATCAACATAAGACAGCACCATTTGTTGCTTCAATTTAGATGAGATGACGACCTGCTGGTTTCGAAGGGCTATAGAGTCGGCAAAAAACCGACAAATACCTCAATTTTTGGGAGGCCCAATTATATCCAAAGCTGGAAGCTAGATCCTTCATGGTATTGAAAACTCAATATTTTCATCGGATATGTTGGAAAGGAGAAACAAAGGTTCAGGCGAGATGAGCTGCCGACTAAGACGAGTAAGATTTTGCGTTAAAATCGGCAGGATGATTTCATTTGAGGGAAGCCTAAATACAAATCTGGAAGCTATAATGCTAGTGACTTATGAACTAGAAGTGGTATGTAATGCTAAAGTTTTTCTTGTCAAACATTATGCTCTATGAGGCTACTGACCGCAGTTAAAGTTTACAAGTAGATGCAATGTTAACAATGTTAATGTACAATACATGAAGCAGAATTGCCTTTCATAATTCCTTATGACAAAAGACATAAATATAACAGTTGGGATCTGTTGGCTCCAGGCGAGACAAGTGATCATTACCATTACCCCGGAGAAAACAGAAAGTGAAATACAAATGGGTTTGAGCATTTGAGATACTGATCTGTGATTATGGGATTTTCTGTGCCAATACATTGGGGATTGTTGGATTTGTATATACGTATTTATTTTGTACAACATGGTGCGAGGTCCGGCAAAACAAGTGTAAATTTTTTCTCCTTACGAATTTTTTCTCCTAACATTTGATTGAATTGTAACCCTATTTTAATTTTGCACCTCAGATGTACTTTTTTATTTATTTACTTTGTATACTTATATATATATTCAAATATTTCCGTAATTCTGGGATTTATACAATTTGATATCGACAATATAAACAAACAAAAAATTTGGAATTCGTTTACTACTTTGCTAGGAAAATAGTATTTATAGAAAAACAGAGGCGTAATATTACAGGAGGTCCAATATTGCTAAAGAAAAATAGCGACAAAGGTTAAAAAAAATTATGTGATTTTTTAGATATGGCTTACAAAACTTATAAATTAAATGTATAATTCGGAATCATGTCTCAAAATATTCAAGTCATAATGCTCTATTTTGAATCTTAAATTAAATATGTATATCGCTTTTTATATTTGTAATCTTTCAACAGAATCCGGTGCATAATACAAAGTGTTAGTTATTTATAATCTAAATGTTTCTATAATATAATATGTTTTTTTTTTCAATAGGGATTACCTCACAAGAGTCCCAACTGCTCCCGCCTGGAGCCAGTGAGACTACGTCATCCCCAATTGGGGATATATATGTTGTGAGGCTGAGGGTAAGTGGGGAAGGGAAGGAGATGGGGAAGAGGAAGGTGGGGAAGTACCTGGCTATTCAGATCTAGTCACTAAACACGGCAAAAGCCATTATTAAGCAACGTTTCAATTCTGACTGGTGGTCTTACACCAGGGCGATACTGAGAATATGAACGTGCCGCAAATATACTATATATTATTTTTATTATTTAATTGTGAAATAACACAAATTAATCAAATAAAATTTATTTGCGCACGCCGGGTTCGAACCCGCCACCATCCGATTGGGAGTCAAGAGTCTAGAGAAATGTGAGAAAATAGGAATTGTATACAACTCCTAGGAAATGTATAAAATATTGTTTTAAAAATTATTTAATACATACATATCCTGGAAAAATGTATACATTTCCTAGGATTGTATATTATTCCAATATCGTATTAGGAAATGTATAAAAAGAATTCTTTCTGTAAAAAAACACGTTGTATTTGTTATATTCTTATAGAGTTAAACTTTGATTTGGTGAGTAATGTCAGTGTGAGTAATGTCATGTAAATTTGGTGAGTCTGTTATTTAAGAAATTAACATGGTTTGTGATTCAAAAAAGTGCCCCCTTTAAAAAGTGCCTGCTCGCAGGAAAAACATCCCAGTTTTCAAGTAGTTTAGCGGCTACGCTAGGTTTGTGTAACATGATTTGTGATACAAAAGAAAGTGCCCCTTTATAGTTATATTATTATTAAATGTTTTACATTTCCGATTGCTATTTAGGAAATGTATAGATTTCCTAGGAAATGTGTCTAATATAATGTATTTCACACATTTCCGTTAACACATATTTATATGGCTGAATGTTGTGGCGCACGGTATTTGTTTTGAATACATAGTATTTTAATGGACTCTGTAGGCCCAGTTGATTCATTTCAGTCTCTCTTTTCCCTGTGCCTTCGAGCTAGATCCGATACGAACCATCGTAAAATTAACTCCACTTTTTCTACAAATGAACTAGTATCATTAAATTGACTGTTTGGAAACAGAGGGATATTAAGTTTTATTTGTGTAAAAAATTAAATGTTATTCAATCGAACGAACAAAACAAAAGAAAATAGTAACAAGTTTCGCGATCGTTCGTCCATACCTCCTCAGGCTGGTTGGTTCGCTTTGGAAACAGCTCACACAGGTCTTATAGAAATCGTTGAGCCTCCTTTACTGCCATGGTGAGAAATATGGTTTAAACGGTGTTAGAAAGACAAATTATAATAGAGATAATAAAAAAATTAAAATAAACAATTCATTTTTTGAATTTTGCCCGCTGAAAAAATGGCTATTATGAAAATATTTATTTCGAGAGAAAGAAAAAATCTCCCTGAGGGGGTGGGGAGTCCCACCAAATCTCACTTAATCTCACCAAGGGGGAGAGCGTCTAATTTTAAAAAAAAAACAGCACGTAATTAATGTATGTCCCCTTTCTACTGACACACCAAACGCGCCATGGGGCTGACAGACGTAGCTATGAACGTGCCAGCGTTATAGCTAAGTCTGTCACGACCATATCAGTAATTGGCTCCATCGCTTTAATAGTCCGTGCAACTTGGGCCTAGTTGTGACCGGACAACTCAACAATGTGCAACTTCATCACTCCTTTGGAAATTCCTCAAAAGGGATGAACAAAAAACAAAAGCAACTTGGTTAAATATGTTACGTTAGATTAGATTATGGGCTATTAAAAAAATCATTACTTTTAATTACTTTTCAAAGGGGTGTTGAAATGCCACATTGTAGAGTTGTCGTGGAACCAGTTCGGCGACAGTCTGCATGCTTCCATGCCACTTCCTCCTATTATTCTATGTACATGACACAGTGATTACGCGATGGCTAAAATATGTTACCACAAGCCAGGAGAATATTCATGGCACAATTTGCAGATATCGTGAGTGCTTATGTTGGATTTATGGTGGATTGACAAAGGCTTATGAGCATTCTTTGTAATGGAATTAAACAAAAACAAAGTTTACGAATATGGATAAGATGGCTGTGGTGGATTTTTCAAAAGGATTCAAGAAATCCATATTCAAAATTAAAAAAAATTAATTTAATAATATTATCTTCGACTATATTTTTTTTTTCATATTAAAATAAAAATTACCATAGACATTTAAAATGATAGACTTGCCCTAACGTAGCAGATGTACTAGAATTAGAACCATGCAAAGCCAATTCAATATCTTGTGGGTGGCTATACGATTAGTCTACAATACCCTAGTATTTATTTATAAGTAAAAAAATAAAATGTTACCAGATTATATATTGAATAATGTTAGTTAATAGTTCATTGATATCCTACGATAAACTACAACGATTTTAGACTTCCTAAAACAAATTTATCGGGAACACAAAATAATATTTATTAAAAAGGTTTTAAAATGTCCAATGAACAATGAACTCCCTGTAAAAGGAAGCTTAAAGTCTTACAGTTTTTCATTTTTTTATGTCTCAATGTTGTAAAGTCCAAATTTTAGTATGTTGGTAAAAATATTATTATAGGAGTTTTAGAATAGATCACTAGATAAACGAGTGAAAAAAATAATGAAAATTTAAATGAATACGTAAATGTTTTTTGCATGTTCCGAAATTTGAACCCTCGACCTTTGTTTTATTCTATGTATTTCATCGATATTTAGGAGTAGAATCGGAAGGATAACTTTATTTAATAAATACATGCTTTAGTCTAATATTGCTTAATAAACATAATGTTTGATTAATCTCCATTACGTCTGTCTCGACACACAGTGAGACAGGCATTGAAAAAAATAACATGTAATTATAATATATGTATAGATTAAATAATAAAAAATAAATAGTTTTCCATGTGCATAAGTTTCACTGCTACGTGCGCCATCATTTCGTGAACATTTGCATCGATTCTATGTTGTATGTGGTGTCTCTTCGTGTCGTGATGAGGTGATTTCTCCTAACATTGCGGAGCACGATTTGCGCACAAAAACTGTGTCGTTTCAATAAACAACATCATAAGGCACAAGCCAGAACATCGCTTTAGTGCTAGAATAGTTCCATACACGATTAGTCGATGTGTAGCTCGCTAACCTAACAATGTATGCTTGGAATTTATCTGCTATGCCTATTTAATATTCTAGTCTATTGAATGTTTGATTGGTTTTGTAATTTTTGATGGATTTGCCAAAACATATTTGGTTCAGAAGCCTCGAAAAGCAAGCAGCGCAAATCTAGTCAATATCAGTGAACGAATACAATCAATGGATGGTATTGTTTATGGGACACCGTGTATTTATTTTAGATTAGTGCTTTCAAAGTTACCTATTCACAAAATGGGAGACATTTTGTTTAAGGATTCATTTAAAATTCGACGTGCTTCTTAAAAGAAGAAGGAAGTGAGATATGTAAATACGAATGTAAGAGGGAGCGCGCTAATATTAAAAACGAGTATTATTAAACATGATTAGAAAATAGTGAATACCTTACTAAATATTATAAAAGCGAAAGGTTGTATAGATGTATGTATGTTTGTTACTCTTTAAATCGAAATTTAATGAATGGATTTTAATGAAACTTTACAATAATATAGCTCATACATCAGAATGACATATAGGCTATAATTTATAGAGCTAGCTATTTATTTTCAATATATTGAATAGAAAACGTCAAAATTTGAGAATGACATTTTGCAAAACAATGATTGTTAAATCAAAATTCTATTTTTGGAAAATATTTTAATTAGTGAATTTATTTGAAGTACTCGCCTAATACTTTGAATCGAATCAAGAATTATACATATTTTAAATAAATAGATTAAGAATTTTGGTATAAACGTAGATGGGACCTAGGACAAGAAAATAGATTACTCGAAGTACTAATCCTACGCAGACGAAGTCGCGGGCAGAAGCTTGTATTTAATAAAACACGTCTCGTTTTGAATATGTCAGCTAACCTTTTGTTGGTTATCCAATAAATGGTTCCTGGGGCAGCGGTCCTTATATCGAACATTGTTCTAAACATAAAAAAAAGAAAATTTTAATATCTTGGATATTTTTTCTCCTTCATAAATAAATGCACACTGACATCTGTGGTTAAGCGATAATCTTGAAACTCCAATTCACCTATGGTGCCAATGTCCTGTACTGGTGGGAACTAGGCTCAGATACCTGGGGAGACATACAGTAGAACCAGATGAGATAGCCACATATCCAATGACAACCCTGGTGAACTTTATTAAAGGGACTGGTTTGTTGTTAAAGGATTGAGGTAACATGGGAGATAGCACAATAGGCCTATGGCCTAAATGCTCACGGGAACTGCTTGTAAACCGTCTCCGCCTTAAAAAAAATAAAAAATAAGCGATAATCTTACTAAAACCGGTGTTTTGCTAGTTCTCAGAGATAATGAAAATCAATTATTTGTTTACATATTATGTTTTCATTAGTTTTACTCTTCACACGGTTTGATCAGTTTGAGTACCCAGACAGATAATAAACAAATTAGAAGCGTTTTATGACATCGATACCATTCGCTTTCACTTCAGTAGCTACTCGATAATAGACACTCGACTTATATTCTGTGGCTTCCAACATCGCTTTATAGATGAATCTATTCGAGCCACATAAAAAATCTTTCACGTACTAAACAAATCGTTCAATACCGTAGTAAAATGATAAGATTTACCATCAACTCCAGTAGCAGTTAGTTTGTACAATCAGGAATCAGGGTACAGTGACAGTGCTACTGGTTGAACTGTCTGTCTCTGAATGTGAATTGTGGAAGTGACTTTTATCTACTTGGAATTGTCTCAAACGATCGTCTCTCATCTCACGTACTAAAATTATGTGACTGCAAGTTTAGGGTTGTCCGAAAACTTTAGTTTGGGACAACATTTTAGAGGTAGCTTGTAATTTTATATAAGTGTAATGTAAAGTCACTGAATAGATAACGCATGCCAAGCCTTTTTTTGGATTGACGTCATTTAACAATGTATGTATTTATCTTTATATTGTATGTATAAGCTGTTTGTCTCTTACCAATAAATAAATAAATAACGTTCGCAACTGGAAAAAAAAAACTTTCCGTGTAGATTTGATTGGAAATCAGCGTCGCCATAGACTATGTAGCTCTTGGTTCTAGCCCATTGGGCTCCGTCTCTCTTACCCATTGGGTACATTTGATTGAATTGAAAATTTAATAATGTTGATAGATGACCAAATTGATAGACTTGCCCTAACATAACATATGTGCCGTAACAGATATACTAGGATAAAAACCATCAATATCTCAATATCTTAAGTGTTTGGCAACGATTAGTCTACAATAAATACCCTAATATTTATTTATAAGTTTAAAAATGTTACCAGATTATAATATGTTGAATAATGTTTTACGGGACATACATTAATTACGTGAGCAGTGTTTAAAAACAATTTAGACCTCTCCCCCCTCCTTGGTGAGATTAAGTGAGATTTAGTGGGACCCTCCCCCCCCCCCCATTTTTTCACCGGGCAAAATAGGACACTTCAAAAGAAGGGAAACAATAAAAAAAATGATTATCTCTATAATAATATACACTCTTGACATGAGATTTTTATTGACACCCCTCCCCCCCCCCCCGCCCCCTCGGTATAATGAGATTTGGTGAGATTTTACTAAACCCCCTCCCTATTTTTTGCTCACGTAATTAATGTATGCCCCTTAGTGGTTTGAGAATGCAGTGAATTTTGAATAAACTACGACAACAGTCGTTCGTTGACAAAACAATTTGAGAGGCGGGAATGGGTACCGCCGCCTCGGGAACCATTTATTGGATAACCAACACCTCTGCCATAGGTCACCCCAAGTGGTTCGCTACGTTTGGTGACTTAGCAGGGGTGCCCGGGTTCATGGGGTAAGGTTTGTCTAGGTCTTGGCGGTGGACGATCTAGACACCCTGAACCCCAGATTCCTACCCAACCGTCATACCCTTTTCCTTCCCAGAACTTCCTCTCCTTTCTTTTCTTAAAATACCCTCCACACAGCATCCCCAAAGATGATATAGGCCCTGAGGGAAATTATTTTCCTCTGGGCCTCCTGTGTGGACCTAATGTAAAAAAAAAAAAAGAAAATATACCCGAACATTTGTTTACTCGATTTGTAGTTAAGTTTTTACGCAGCCAGCAATTTGAGCGCCATTTTAATAAAGACTAGTGAGTCAGATTTTATTTTCAATGATAAACAGTGGTTATTACATTGCGAGTTGCCTGTATACTGTCAGATTCATTTATTAACAAAACACGGAAAGTCACGGTCACGTGTCGCCTCCTCGACGTGGTTTGTTTCCCTTTTCCTAAAGGGTCAGTCTATCAATTTGGATGTCGAAATGAATTTCTGTATTTAAAAATTAGGACCTATTTTCATCATTTTTAATGTAGTTTTTTTTTTTAAATCTATAAACACCTCAGCAAATGCAACCCTGCTCCAGTTATGTACGTTTTGCATGATTCAAGATGGCGAGTAATCGTTATAGATTCCGCATGCATCAACTGTAGACAATCAATTGTACTGCGCCGATGCAAATGACTGCGAACCAAGAATGCCTTCATTAGCTGCATTTCCCAACAACACTGGAGCAGCCGGCGGAATAATAGGCTACAGGCGGTCACTTTCTCTGGGGTCAGCTATCAACTATGTGTGCGATGCAGTCATCATGCAACCGCTCTACTAGGATGATGATGGTACCCCTGAAATGTGACAAATATCTCTACGACTGTAGAAAGAATTGTAAAAAACTAGCAAAAAAAAATAACTCTAAAGTTTCAGGCCCTGAAACTTATAAACGTTTTACATTATGGTTTTTTCGTTAATTTAAAAAAATATATTTTGTGATTATAATATACTCGTATTATAAGATTATAAATTATAACAATAATATTTATAACAAGCTTCTGCACGCGACTTCGTCTGCGTAGGATTAGTAGGTACTTCGAGTAATCTATTTTCTTTTCCTAGGTCCCATCTACGTTTATACCAAAATATTTTACCTATTTATTTAAAATATGTATAATTCTTGATTCGATTCAAAGTATTAGACGAGTACTTCAAATAAATTCAGTAATTTAAATATTTTCCAAAATAGAATTTTGATTTAACAATCATTGTTTTGCAAAATATCATTCTCAAATTTTGACGTTTTCTATTAAACTATAATTATTATTTTCAATATATTTAAAATAAATAGCTAGCCTCATAAATTATAGCCTATATGTTATTCTGATGTATGAGATATATTATTGTAAAGTTTCATTAAAATCCATTAATTAAATTTCGATGTAAAGAGGAACAAACATACATACATCCATACAAACTTTCACGTTTATAATATTAGTAATAATAATAATAATAATAGTAAGATATCAGTAAGATAGTAAGATACATTATTCCCAATGAGTCCAATAAAACTCATTTCGGAAAGGATAACAATACAATTCGAATACGAATTTAAAGGATGGTTAATGAAAAGTATCTAAATTTTAATAATAGACTAGACACACTTGACACAGTTAACTGAAAGATAAGAACGGGTAACGGGAACATTTAAAAAGAGTTAGAACGGGTTGTCTCAAAAAATTTGAACACATCATCACAAGATATGATTTTAGATTTTCACGGCCAAAATTATTTTTGTTGTTTATTTTTGGGGTGTTATGCTATCTCCTTCTTTATCCAACGTTTCGGACAACGTTACTGTGTCCATCATCATGGCAGATGTGTTGAAACGTTGTGCAGAAACGTTGGCTAAAGAAGGAGATAGCGTAACACGGCATAGCACTCCAAAAATAAATAACAAAAAAACGTAATCACATATTTGATGTTAAATTTTATGTTCTGTGTAAGTTCTATTAAATTTCTGTTAATATATCATTATAGGCTAGTCGTTTCATAAAACTGAAATAATCGAAAAGCTTGTAGAACTTTCACAGAATGTGAATATTAATTTCAAATATTTGTTGAATTGTTCATATTTATTTTTTAAAAAACCCGTCCTTAAAGAGTTGTTTTTTTTTTTAAATTATTTCTGGCTTTTACCCTTCGAGGATGTTCTAGGCCATCGTTTAAAATTATGGAGAAATGAAAGGTGAATTTAAATATTAATTAAGTTTAAATGGACAAATTTCAAAATTATAATGAAGATTGGAGTCGAGTTCAGACTTAGAAGAGATGAGATATTGAATGGAGGGGAGTCAATTTTTGATAAGGCTTGATAGAAGAGAGGATATTTGTTTGGAGAGGAGAGCCAAATAATATGTGATCCAATGTTGACACTTCTAGACCGCAGAATGTACATGTGGGGAATCAAGGACGTAAATTTCAAAAAGGTAAGAAGGAACAGAACAATGACCGATTCTCATTAAAATAAGTGAGGAAATTTATTTTTTTGAAAAATTGGGGAATTGTTGAAACCATGGTTTTGATGGGATAGTCCTTTGTATTGAGGCATAGAAGGCTCATTTGGATTGACTAGCAATGTACCAAGACTCTGCCCAAATATTGCGGGATCTATCTTTGATGATAGAAAAAATGTCAGATAGGGGAATGTGGTTTACGAGGGTATAAACAGGGTTGGACAACAAAACATACGCAATATCATTACCCATTATGCCAAAATGTCCAGGAATCCAAATCAGGGTTACGGTTTTTCCAGAGCTTGGAATGGAGGCTATCAGCACTCGAATAAGACATACAAAGTGATCAGGATGAAGAAGAGGACTGGATTTAAGTTTTTGGAGGGAACTGAGATGTTCATGTTTTAAAAAAAGTATTCAATATTCTATTTTGGTACCGATTTTCGAAAAGTTTAAAATGGCGGTCGTCATTTATTTGACATCTTCTTTCATCTGTCTTTGAGAAAATTTTACAATTGTACTTCGTTTCACATTACAGAATATTGATTAAAAAAATACTATAACATATGTTTATTACTGATTGTGATCGTATATTTCCGTTCGGTATTGAATGTAATTTTGCGTGTATTTTTGATGATTGGCTGACGATAATGGAAAAGGCAAATGATAAATTCAGATGCTTTCATATATTACAATCTTTGTTTATGTTCATGGTGTTGCCATTTTTGACGATTTAGTAGGTACCGTCCCAAAATATTATTTTTCTCTAATGGAACTATCGGAATGAAATCGTAAGTATGAAAATAAGGATCGTGTAAAGGGTATAGCAAAGATTTTTTAAATGGATTCTGATATATCTAGTGTTAATAATAAGCAGAATTCCAGAAATTATTTAAATCGTGAAGAAAACTCCCTCCCTAAACACGAGTTTTCTCAATTAGGGAGGTATTAATTTAGACCAAGAAAATCTTATACACATATTTACCATTATAAATAAAATAAAATAATACATAAAAAATTGTAAACAATGTGATATATTATAATTATTTTTTTTGAAAAATGTAATAAGCGATAATTGTTGAATGAAACACTAGGTATATATTGAGTCAATTGGCTGGTAGGAGATAACCCGCCGTAGCTTAATGGTAGAGCTCCTGACCGGCAATCAGAGGGGTGCGGGTTCGAGTCCCTTCGGTGAAATGTATCTTTTCTCGGGAGATTTTTTCAATATGGATGAGTGTTTCAGGCTAATAATTATTGCTTATAATAATGTGATATATGTATAATGTTAATATTTCTTTAAATAAAAAAAAAAAATTAAAAATATACATATTTTTATAAGAAAAACTCTCTTTTTAACTTTTGAAGGTTATTCCCATCAATGTAATATATCATTGAAGAAGAAGATAACAATAATAATCAAATTTTTTTAAATATGAAAATGAACAAGACACAGAAATATAATAAAAGATAACGGTCGCAACTGGGACTCGAACCCAGAACCTTACGTCTTACCGGGACATACACCTCTACCAATTGGGCTACTGCGATCTATTATGAGACTGTCGTAATTGTCAACTTCATATTTCAAATTTCAGAATTAACAATATTATCTTCGACTAATGTTTTTTTCCATATTATTTTTTTTAGGTGTATGTCCCGGTAAGACGTAAGGTTCTGGGTTCGAGTCCCAGTTGCGACCGTTATCTTTTATTATATTTCTGTGTCTTGTTCATTTTCATATTTTAAAAAATTAGATTTTTGTTGTTATCTTTTTCTTCAATGATATAAAAAATATACAGTTTCCCTATGGGGATCGGTATTAAAAAAACATACCAAACGCATCACTTTAACTAGCTCCAGTTTGGTTGTAGCCTGCTATATCTTCCAGTATTTCTATTATCTATGACTGCTACAGATTAGAAGCATAGATTCCGGGATCGATTGAAACCTAATTCACTAAGCCAAGCATCGCAACACGAGTTAATTTATAACACGTTGTAATTTATGGGATTTGCTGTTATTTTTCTAAAACCGTTTCCCGTTTTTGATACCGGTTTTGGTTACAAGAGTGAATGTGAGTACAGACTGTTTCAGAAATAGAGAGCGTTTCATTAACTTTACTACAAAATAGCTCATTTTTATTACATCTGAGTAGGAGGTTATGGGTACCGCCACCCCGTTAGTAATTTGTTGGATAACCAAAACCCCTGCTGTAAGTCACCCCAAGTTGTTCACTATGTTTGTCGATTAGCAGTGGTGTCCGATTTTATGGGCTGAGGTTTGTCTAGCTCTTGACAGCGAATGCGTTTGCCCACCTATTACATGGCGGGCCGGATCGGAAGAGACTGGTTGAGGGTGACGATATAACCTCTCCAACGGAATCTATCGACCCATCGCCGTGGGAGGGTTGGATTCAAAGGTACGTCACGTTTTTTTTCCTCAGGGCCTCCTGTGTGGAGCTAACTTAAAAAAAAAAAACAAGAAACAGCGCTTTTATAATATAATATAATTCCAGGTGTGTATTTCATAACATTTTAATGATGGTATATTCATTGTAGGTTGTCAGTGCCCTTGAGGTGATTTCTCACAAAAATTGCTTTAAAATCGAGTATTTACGAATCCCTTTTCGGTTATGGTTTGAATATATATTGTAAAAAATTAATGTTTTTAGAAAATGATCGTAAAACATTTAAATATTTGTTCCTGATGTTTCTTTCTTGAATAAATCAAAACAGGTGGCTAGTGTTAAGCGTGAATTTAAACCTTATCGCCATCTACAGAAGAATGTTATTGTAAGCTGCCTGATCCCGAATTTTAAACGGCCTGGAGCATCGCCGATTTCGTGCAATAAATTCTATAATGATAAGCTCGCATTTTTACCACGATTTGAATTTTCAACGATAAGTCCGTAAGTAATTTTATAAGTACCCTGTAGCCAGGTGATACGTCGGTGATAGTAGAAGATTATCTATAAATATACTTATAAGTACATTTTGTACAAAGTGGCTACGAGCAAGGAACGTGAAGCATCTAGCAAATAGCAAACCAGTGACCTTCAATTTCCGGTATCGTAGGAACCATTCTGGATGGTCTCGCGATGTAATTACGTTTTGTAAAATACATACAGTTTACTTTTACAGATTGAGGGCAACAAATCTGGTTTTCGTAAGCGATAAACGATTTTTAAATTGAGGAAATATACCAAAAGATATATATATAGCTGGATTCGAGGATTTGTGTTTAGTGTCCAAAAGACGCTAAAGATTTTATATTTACATTGTATTCTCTCGCATTCACTGCCCAAATTTAAAAGAAGCATCATGTCAATGATGTAAACTGTAATCCGGATACATACTTATCTATTCGCAGCTCACAACTTTTCACATACCTAAATACATACTCATACAAACACACACAACTACACTCGACGCACAACACCAGTACTAAATATACATATCACAAATAACACCATAACATTACACAAAAACATATCATGAAATACCCACCATGAAATATTTATTTGTTTATTTATTTTATAGAAACAAACAGTACTTTGGTTACAGTGTGATGACAGAGTTTACAGATATTAAATAATATTTCATGGTGGGTACCTTTGATATGTTTCTTTGTAATCTTGAGTGGAATGTATAATTAGTAACTACCGGGTGATGTGCGTAGTGTGTGAGTGTGTGTATGTGTGAGAAGTGGTGATCTGTGAAGGGATATATTTATATGCGCATTAAACAGTTATATCATTGACATGTTGCTCCTTTTAAATTTGGGCAGCGAATCGGAGAAAATGTCAATATTAGAGTTTAGGCAAACATTATTGAGTGTATGAAGAGCACGGTTAATCGGCGATTAGTTGCTGCATTTGTTTTGTAATTTAGAGTGTGGAATAGTGTTGTATGGTGTGTACGTCTTACAGGTATATTAAAGTTAATTAAGGATAGAAGTTCAGTACAGTCGATTCTGTTATTTAAAATTCTGTGTATAAATGTTAGCTAGTGCCCGCCTTTGTTGCAAAGTTTCAAATGTAAATTCAAAGTTATTGTTGAATTTGAAAGTAAGATATTTTATAAATTTATTTTGAATATGTTATTATTAATAATAATAATATATATTAATTAATATCAGTAAATTTGTTTTATCACTGTAACCAATGTACGGTTTTTTGAAAATTCTAGAAAATTCTTCGTGGTCGAGGGTTCAGGCTCTCGATCAACGATCCGAACGTCGCGGGTTCAAATCCCAGCGTGCGCAAGTGAATTTTATTTGATTGATTTGTGTTATTTCACAATTTAATCATTTATAATAATATGAGGAATATTTGCGGCACGTTCCAGAGGATATATGGAGGAATAATGACGCTCTTATAATTGAAAGAAGTCGTAAACGCGACTTCGTCTATTTATTAGGTATCTGATCTCTGAGAAACTTTTTTTCTCTTCACATAACTCTCCACGAAACTACACACAGCAGGCCCTGAGGAAAATAATTTCCCTCGGGGCCTATGTCATCTATGAAGATGCTGTGTGGATTGAATATATATATATATATATATATATATATATATATAATTTCAATCATTTATATATAACTAGTTTCTGCCCGCGACTTCGTCTGCACAGGATTAGTACTTCTATTGGCCTATTTTCTTTTTCTAGGTCCCATCTATGTGTATAACAAAAATTCTTAACATGTTTATTTAAAATATCTATAATAATTCTTGATTCGATTCAAAGTATTAGACGAATACTTCAAATAAATTTACTAGTAAATTAAAATAGAATTTTGATTTTAATGAAATTTGTTTGTTTTGCAAAATGTCATTCTCATAACTTGACATTTTCTATTAAACAATAATTATTATTTATAATATATTGAAAATAGCTAGCTTTATAAAGCCTATTAGTAATGCTAACGCCCTAATGCTATTCTGGCATATGAGGTATATTGTATAAAATCCATTCTGTAGTTTTTGCGTGAAAGAGTAACAAACACACACACATCCATACAAACTTTCGCGTTTATAATATTAGTAAGATATATAAATGATTGAAATAAGACTAAAGACATAATTAACTCCCTTTAGTGTTAAAAAAGTAAAAACGGACAGCCAATGCATATTTAGGTTAGTATTTCAATTCAGCATTGTTAATTTATTAATGCTTTTACGTAATCGCTTGGCGTTTGACATTTCGTAGTGTCAATTCATAGAAAATGCCTTCAGTGTTGCCAGTGGCCAGCATATATCAATTTCTTATTTATCGGGACATCGATATAAAATTATCGGAAGTTACCCCTATCGATCCGATTTTGTAAGGTTATCGATTTCACCTCGAGAACTCCTAAACAATGAAACTTTTATTTGATAAACACATAGTATTATATAAAATACTTATTTCAGAATAAAAAAGTCAATTAGGCAATTTTTAATGATGAATACCTATTTAAGTTCAGAAGATCTAGATTAAAAAATCTATTATCCAACACATTTCAATTAAGAAATACTCTCAAGTACAAATTACAAGCAGTAGATATCTAACAGGTCCCGTAATGTAAATAACATCTCTGTTATAATAAGAGTGGCAATCTACCTACATAGATAATTTCGTAGTTCGATACAGTTCCCACGTTTGCTAAATGCCAAAAGTTGATGGTGGAGAGAAAGAATTACCGGTGGATGAGGAAGATGCTGTGCTGGACCCCCTATTACGTTACGACTATTATTAGGTACTGTGAAGCGGCCATCTAAGTTCCCACATGCGATGGGATGCTGCGAGATTTTGGTCTTCTTGCATTATTAATCCGTGATAGAGATCTATCTCTAAGTGCTACTAATTGCCACTACCGAATGGTGCTTTGTGGAACAGTCTTAGTTAAACGCGTTTAAAAAATATTAAAAAATCTATTGCTTATTAAATGTAATTAATGAAGTAATACAATTAATAAAGTTAATAAGTTATTATTAATTAAGTCGCACATACGCAATATAACGCATTACCTAATAAAATCAGTACCATTCTAGCCTCCGTGCGGATAGGTTATGTTTACCTTGCTCTTGAAGTTTTTCAATTCCTTTCAAGTGTAATCTGTAAACTATCGTAGTGTAAAAAGTAATAAAGTATTTAACAATATAGTGAGCCTATTTAAGTGCTTGTTTTTAAACTTTTGTGGCGGTTAAAAGCGCAATATAGTGACTAAATATCACATAATTTCCGACTTTGCCTAACTGCCAGTGGGTAGGTCGGAAATAATTTATGTTATTTGTATTTTTATTTATTTTTGTTTTTTATAATATTTGTGTTTTAAATTGATATGAAATTGGGTTCCAAGCAGCATGTCGGAGAAAAATAAAGATGCTGATAGGGGCATGAGGCAAGACATCTCTGCCTCTATCCTAGAGCTGGAAAAGGAGGAGTTAGCACTAAAAAACATCACAAGTGCAAACATTCAAAGAGGAAGAGAGGTGGCAACCAGTCTTATGCATCTGAGACAATCTGTTTCGGCTAGTATGTCGCCTGGGAATTTGAATCTCCTTACACAGGTTTCACAACCGCAGAGGGTTGTTTGGGCGCAGGGGGGTACGCAGGGTGCTATCCCAAGCGTTATGTCTCCGCTTTTCGTCGACACAGAGCAGAGGAGCCGTGAGCCACCCCAGGCGCAGCCATCAGAGGGCACGTCCACCTCGGGCGCCATTTTCACGGCTGAGGCCACAAAGAAGCGGCCGAGGATGGAGGACACAGGTAGTATCCTGGAGCAAAATTTACTGGCCTCCTTCAGGGAAGCTATAAGGAACATTGAGTCAGCCGTTGGAGATTCCAAAACAAAATTAAACAGGGAAGACAAAAACAAGGTTAGTACCAACACAAATGTTATCTTGGATCTCGCGGGTGCTGTACTCGCAGAGTTGGCTCTTTACAAAGGGAAGTATGAGGGTATTAAAGAGGCGCTACGGGCTCAAGGCACCATCAAGGATGATGTGGCGGAGCTGACTTTACTAACTAGGGAAATTTCTCAGGCTGTCCTAGCTGGGCAGAATAAGAACAACCCCCCGAACCAGCGATCATATGCTGGAGTGGCTAGCTCTAACTCTTCGGGTACAGTCACAGTTGATGGTATCTCAAGGGAGGTTGGCACCATTCAGCCGACTATCATCTTCTACCCCAAGATTCCCGAGGGCCGGACATCAGAGGACACAAAAAAACTATTGATGTCAAAACTTAGCCCGAAGACGGACGGCTTCAAAACCGTTCGTTTGAAGAGTGTCAAAGGAGCGGGCGTTCTTGTGCAGACATCATCCCCCACTGGTTTAGCAAATATTAAAAAAGCATCGGCGAAACTGGAAGATGTGATGTCAGTCACTCCTATGGGGAGACTGCCAAGGATCGTCCTGTATGACGTGCCTAGGCCACAAAAAGATAAGGAGCCAGATTTTTTCACTGAGATTTTCATGTCTAATTTTTCAGGAAAGGATTGCCTCTCAAAGGAAGACTTCCTACGGACGACGAGACGGGTTTCTTTCTTTGGCAAGCGTGATAGCCCAACCGTTAATATGATCGCCACGGTTCACCCGGAGGCGAGAAGATTACTCTTGGACAGCGGACTGTGCTTTATTGGCTGGCATGCGTGCCGCGTAAGAGACTACGTGGGTGCAACACGTTGTTTCAAATGCCATTTATATGGACACGTGTCAAAGAATTGTAGCGCCGAAAAAGAGACTTGCAGGCACTGTACTGAATCAGGTCACAACTTCGAGGACTGCCCCAATAAGGCACAGGCCGCCAAATGCGCAACATGTACTAGATTTGGTAAAAAGGACGACCACCCTACTGGTGATAGGAGCTGCCCGGCCCAGGTTGCAGCCATCAGTGCGCAAGTTAAGATGACCGACTATGGCGAACGAAAGTAGTCTCATCGTGGGCCAAATTAATCTCCAAAGGTCACGCCCCACGACCTTGGAGGTGCAACGAGTCATGTCCGAGATGGGAATCCATATCATGCTCGTTCAGGAGCAGTACACTTGGCAAGGTAGAACTAGGGGTATTGAGTCTCCAGGAGTGATGCTCGAAAGCGGTCACTCTCCGGGAGCGGGGATTCTGATCAACACTTCGTTGGTCAGTCCCCTTTTCCTTGAGGGTCTCTCTGACGAGTATCAGTCCTGTGTATCCATTAAGTTCGGAAACACTGAGGTCATTCTGATCTCAGTGTACTTTAAATATGGTAATGACGTAGGACCTCACATATTACAGCTACTGCGTGCACTACACGTTCTCAAAGGACGTAATGTGATCATAGGGGGTGACTTTAACGCGCGCTCTCCACTCTGGCACGACCATAGAGGAAATAGAACGGAAAGATCGGACGCCGTTGAAGACTTAATTGCGGCACAGGGTCTTGTCATCTTAAATGAACCGGGAGATTTAACAACATTTTCAGGTGCAGGTGGAGAAAGTAATATAGACTTAACTCTATGCTCTGGGTCTATTTGCAATAAAATAAAAAATTGGCGGGTTCACGATGCTGCGGTAGTTAGTGACCATAGGCTCTTAACCTTTAACCTAAGCCTTAGGATTGATAAAGTTCCGAGGGAAACTTGGCACTTTAAAACTAAGCAGGTGAACTGGGACTTCTTTGGCAGAAGGTTAGAAATCAGGGATGAAATCAGGGATTTCTATGCTGTTGCTGCTATGGAACCTGATAAATTGGGAAACTTTTTTAACGCGGCGGTGGTCAATGCGGCTAATACGTCTTTAGGAAGGTCAAACCCGAAGGCAAAGTTTAAGACGCCATGGTGGTCGAGTGAACTAACTTCCCTCAAAAGTTCCTACAAGAGGTCTTACAGGAATTACGGAGAGGCCAGAAAGGGGGGATGTCCCCCCGAAAGGGAGTGCATTCTTCTGGATGATCTCCGTGCTTCTCGTAGGGCATACCGCTTGGGAATTTGCGAGGCAAAACGAGCTGCGTGGAGGTCATGGGTGGAAAACGTGGGTAACTCTAACCCTTGGGAAATACATAGTGCCATCGGGAAAACGGGAAAAGGATCCGAACGTTACCTGACCAGTGTTACACTTGGAGCAGGAAGCGGGGACGGTGAAAGTACCTGCGTAGTTGGTACTCTCAATATCCTGCTGGGAAGGCTAGTCCCTTTAGAATCAGTAACTGGGGAAAACGACCACCACAGGCAGATCAGAGGTCTGTCACGTCTCATACCTAGTGAGCTATCCCATGAAGCTTGTCGTATACCACCCTTAACTGAAGCAGAGCTGGACTTAATAATCAAGGGTCTTGGCCCCACAAAGGCCCCGGGTTTCGATAAACTTAACGGTGCAATCATAAAACAGGTATGGATATATGCGCGTCAGGAATTGTTTACCCCTATGGAAACCTGTTTGCGAAGGGGGACTTTTCCCTCAGCATGGAAAAGAGGCGTGCTCAAAATCATTCCAAAAGGTAATGACAAGCCAAGGTCGGATCCAGGAGCCTACAGGCCGATAACTCTACTGCCGATTCTTGGAAAAGTTCTTGAAAAATTAATCAGAACTCGCCTAGACCTAACCCTATCGCCTCCCTGCGACAGACAGTTTGGCTTTGTTGGGAAAATGTCTACTGAGCATGCCGTTCTGCATGCGCTTGACTGGGTGAAGGTTTGCCCATCGAAGTATGTTGTAGGAATATTTTTAGACATCTCCGGGGCCTTTGACAACGCGTGGTGGCCGATGATATTGTGCAAACTTAAAAATCGCGGGTGCCCCAGTGGCTTATTTAAAATCCTGGCGGATTATTTCTCGGAACGCACAGTATCGGTTTCCCATGGAGCTACCGAGGTAAGCAGAGCTGTCAATATGGGATGCCCCCAAGGTTCGGTTCTTGGACCCACACTTTGGAACGTGCTCTTTGATGACCTTCTCAGGTTGCCCTTACATGAAGGTTGCACCTTGGTAGCTTACGCGGATGATTTATTTTTGTTAGTCTCGGGGGGCAACCGGACGGAAGTCGAAAGAAAAGCTGAAGAATGTCTGAGACGTATATTGAAATGGGGAGAAATGAACAAGTTGGCCTTCGCCCCCCACAAGACTGTTGGTCTCCTGATGAAGGGTTCTCTCAGTCGTACGAGAAACCCCTCAATCCGAGTTGGGAGTACCCATATCAAATTTGTCGAACAGTGTAGGTACTTAGGTGTTGTTCTTGACAGATCGTCATCGTTCCTGGCACATGTTAAGAGTATTTCAAGCAAAGCCCAATCCCTATTTCTAAAGCTTAGAAGACTTTCCACTTCTGAGTGGGGACTGCGTAGTCCGGCGCTGCGGCTCCTATACCGCTGCGTGTATGTGGCCCAAGTCGCATACGCGTCTTCTGTATGGTCGCATCGTTTGGACAACGTGATGATACAACTTGCGCTGAAACGGGGCCAACGCACTCCCCTGCTTGCTCTAACGGGTGCTTACAGGACTGTAGCATCAGACGCACTCCCAGTACTGGCTGGACAGATGCCGATTGATCTCGAAATCAGGGAAATTTTAGCAAGAAAGGACCTCATCAAAGGCAAGGCTGCTGTCCACCTAGGAGTGACCCTCACTCCGGGCGGGGCCGCACGCCTTCCTGTATTATTGAGAGAGATGAGAGTGAAAAGTCTTGAGGAATGGCAAAGTAGATGGGACAGGTCGACAAGTGGGAGATGGACTCACTCCTTCTTCCCTTCAGTTAAAGCCAGAATGGAAGGGGCCTACCTTAAGCTGGACCACTATGTGATCCAGATGCTAACCGGACATGGAGAATTTCGGGGAAGACTGTTCAGCCTCGGTCTCTCTCGGCATGCTGGATGCGCCTGTGGCGAGGAAAACCAAACGGCCATGCACATTCTGTGGCACTGCCAGATCATGATGGATGCTCGAGAGGAAATGCTTGAGGGTTTGCAAGATATTACTACCAGGCCGGTTTGGAATCCCGACCTGGTATCGAACAAGGTGAATTTCGAGTGCTTAAAAAAATTTGTTAAAGTATGGGTGGAGAGATGGGATGCGCTTAGAGTCGTTGAACTAGAATAAAATCATTACATAGTTTCAGGTGCCGGGTGTGCTGCTCCCGTAGGAACTTTATTAGAAATGTTTTGAATCATATTCTATGATTTATGCTATGAACTTTTTATTTTGTTTTACTTATTTTGCTCTGCTTCAATTGATTTAATAACAGCATAATATTGTATTAATGTTTTTATCTATGTTGTCATTTCCTTTGTAATTAATATAAAATAGGAGAGCACTTTATGAAATTTTTTTTGTCTTTATTTGGTTACTTCTAGGAATGACGCTGGAATCTTTTATATATAATTTTACTAATTATCTAATTGGCTGGAATCGTACTGCACTTCGTATGTACTGTTACACCCTCCCCATAAGGGGGTGGAATAGCCCCTTGTCCCTGCCTGGCACAGGTGATGCCCTTATCTTATAACTTTTGTAAGCGCTTAGTTTCCTGCATTGTCCACTGCGCTCCCCCTGACGTAGCGGTAGCAGTGAAAGGGAAGGATCCTTTCCACCCTGATCTCTAGTTCCCTTGTGGTCCTGTCGGCTCGAGTGAGTTACTTAGTCCCCAGGGTTCTTCAGAAGTCTCTTCTCCACTATCCCACCGTCTTCACAGGGGTCACATCTTGCCACTGTTCTGCCGGGGACGGTGTGAAGGGTTTGAAGGACCACCTTCCCGTCCCACTGCTTACTGTCTCTCGTCGGGACTGCCTGTGGCTTGCCAGAAGCTGTAGATGCTGTTCTTGTGTTGTATGCTGCCACAGGATTTGCTTTTCCTTTATTTCATTTTGTAATGTACTTATATGTTCCTCTTTATAAATGTTGTCTCTCCACTAGCTTCAAGAACAAGAACAAACTGCCTCGGATGAAACACTTAAAATTTAATGGTATGTATAAATGTATGTTGTGCCGTGTAGGGACAGTCGGGGGCTTTTAGAATCATTTAATAGTAGCTTCGTTTTAAAAACAAATTAGAGTCTTGATGTGAGAATCGATAGAGGGATCCATCTGGTCCTTAAAACGATTCGGGAAAGTGGTGGGTGCCCTCGACTGTATTACCTAATAACCTAAAACTTCCAGTACCAAACAAAAAAACATTGGCAAAAATCTAAAAGTATATTTTCTCAACCCGTGACATTTTTAACAATTTTTATTTAACTCTTGTATATCTTTCTAAATGTATTTATGAAATATTCAACTAACTGTATCAAGTGTGCCTAGTCTGTTTTAATATCTGTGTATTTTCCTTTAAATGCCCTTTAAATTCGTGTTCTTTTGTAAAAATAATTTTCATAATTGTATAATGTTGTCCTTCCCGAAATGAGTTTTATTAAACTCAATGGGAATAATGTATTATAAATATTATGTATAATTTTGTAATATATTATCACAAATAAAAAAAAAGGTTTTTAGAGAGCTTTTTTATTATTTATTTCTATACTTGTACACACAGTTCACAAATATTATATTCCTGATCATATTTAAAGTAAAAAATGTTATGGTCACTTTGCTCTCCGGTAACGTTTTTTTTTTAAAATAAAATAATAAATAAATAAATCCCTCCTCGCTACCCGTCGCGATGCTCTCGCGTGGATAGGTGTATACGTTTAAGAAATACAAAAATGTTCTTAGTATAAAATTTGGTAGGTAGTATGGTGTAATAAAAATAATAAATGTTTCAAACTTAAGTAGTTATGTTTTGTGAACACCTCTCTAGGAGAACCTGTGCTGAAGTGATATGCAATCACTTTTTGGTTTGATAAAACATTGTATGAAATGAATCAGTTCAATTTTGGATACGGGTATGAGAACCGCTAGCGCGGGAACCGTTTATTGGATAGCCAACATCTCTATCATTGGTCACCCCTAGTGATTCGCTCAGTTTGGAGCAGGAGTGCCAGGATACATGCGGTGAGTTTGGTCCAGGTCTCGTCGGCGGATGCATCTGCGTGGCGGTTGAGAGTGACTGTTTGACCTCTCTTTCCGGACCCATCGCCTTGCACTGCTGTGGGAGGAATAGGTACATACGTCCATCAATCCTGGACAGTGTGTCCACTATTTAAATTCTAACCCACCGTACCAGTACCGTACCAAAACCTCTCCTTCTTTTACTTACAAAGACCCTTCAAACAGTATCTCAAAAGATACCGAAATCTCCATCATCTCTAGTAGATATGGACTTTATATAAAAAAAAATTATCACCAAAACTAGCTTGTCTAAATCAAAACTAGTTTGTTATGTTATTAATAATAAAATTTTTGGTTAAAAAAAAAAATTATTTCAAATATTAATGATTGATCCAATATCTAATAAATTTTCCTCGAAGTTAACGAAAAATTAAATACAACACGACACGAGTTCACAATAATTTAAATGTCTTCAAATATCACTGGGGTAATTGGGCATAGACTAAACTGAAAATAATTATCAGTTACGTGGAGATCAGTTGAGAGATGTCCCACTTTTCTAAAACTTGTATCACACACGTGACCGGAGAGTACTGTCCGGAGACATTGGACCCATAGACCTTGGAGACGTGAAACTATGGCATCATGTACCAATAGAAACAAGGCAGATGGGCCATCAACTACTTTTCTTTCCTTTTTGCACACAGGTAGTGTAGGTTATAGATAAATCAAAATGGTAAATACTGTCAGTAATGCCCTGATAAAAGACAACCATTCAAAATAAAAATGTTGCTTTAAATAACTTTAGCTATGTTCAGTAAAATATCTGAATAGCGTGGTACTTCCCAAACTTCGTCCTGATCATTACCTTCCCCTACTTATTCCTTTCAGCCTCATAACCTGCACCAATTTGGGGTGGCATAGTCCAAACTTCACAACATACCCCAATTTGAGATGCCACAGCCATAACCTCACAACATACCCCAATTTGGGATGCCAAAATCCTGGAATCACAACATACCCTAATATGAGATGCCACAGTCCTAGCCTCTCATTATGCTTCCATTTGGGTTTGCCATAGTCCTAACCTCCCAACACACCCAAATTTGGGATACCAAAATCTTAACTTCACAACATACCCCAATAGTCCAAGCCTCTCAACATGCTTCCATTTGGGTTTGCCATAGTCCTAACCTCCCAACACACCCAAATTTGGGATACCAAAATCCTAGCTTCACAACATACCCCAATAGTCCTAGCCTCACAACGTATTGCTTATATTAAGTTTGCCATAGCTCTAACCTCCCAACATTCCCCAATTTGGGAAGCCAAAATCCTGGCCTCACAACATACCCCAATATGAAACGCCATAGTCCCAGCCTCTCAACGTGCTTTCATTTGGGTTTGCCATAGTCCTAACCTCCCAACACACCCAAATTTGGGATACCAAAATTACACAGTATAAAAATATTTTCCAGAAAATAATAAAAAGGATGATTAGGGAAATGGCTAAAACTTCTGTTTGTGCACACACCTAAAAAGATGTAAACCACAACTCATCATTTACCAATAACGATTCTGGGATAATATTCAACATACAAAACAGCATACGTACTTATCACATAACCTAGTTATATAATACATTCAAAATAAAACAGTTGTTTACAATGGCGCAAGTATCCGATTGCCATCAATCAACATCAAAGCCACTTCTTAAATAAATCTTTGGTCATCTGTAATAATAACTCTATGTCTGTATGTGGTTTGATGTTAAATCGTGACCGGAAACACTTTCAGCAGATGGGATTCTCCGACATAATCTCCGTTTTGAGTTTTCCCAAACATCCTACGGCAAAAATACTTTTAGATAACGACAATATTGCTTTCCAGAGGTAACTACTTGCTTTAAAGTTTGCCGTGATAGAAAAACTATCATTATTTTTAGCTAGGTTATGTGAGCAGTTCGTTTACTGTTTTTTATAATATGTGGATTATTGCAACGCATTTGGTGAATAATGGTTCTTGGTTTATAAATAATACACATACATTCGTTATTTATCAGTACTGGGACCAGTATTCTCCAGTACTACGCGAATTGAGATCACAGTGACTGTTTATTGACGTATCTAAATTTATAAAAATAGTTCGGATGACTTATGTCCTTTCTAACTGGAAGCTAGGTTTTGTCTGGGGAGCTCTAATATTAAATTTACTAACCTTCGGTTACTTTCGGCACATCTCGTAAACGAGACCATGTGGCCTGAATAGCACGCAGACAACTAAAGCAAGACAAAGAAACTGAGAACTAATCATAGATTAAGAGTGATTGACCAGCGGCTGAGAATAAAAGTTTAAAAATGCTTGCAACTGTACAAAGAGGCTCCAATGAGAAAGATCGATTATTCCCCGTATCAATTTTTTAAAATTAAAAATTTAATAATGATTTATTTCATTCAAAACATGCTTTAATATATACCTACATTCAAGTAAGCTATAAAAATGCTCAAAAGGCACGATGATAAATTATTAAATATCGTGTAGTTCTTGTAAGTATTTTTGATCATAAGTATTTATGATTTTTCAACAATGGCGAAACCAAATAAGTGTGTAAAAAAAAAGAAATATTTTAGTTTGCAAGACCTTAAATAAATAGATAATATGAGGTTTTTTTGTCACAAAACACATTCTCGGTTTTATTTTTTAATGAATTTAATTTAAGTAAAATTAAATTTCTCAAAACTGAGTTGACTAGATTATGCATTGATTTATTTTGTTTTGTGAAAATATGATTTGAAATTTGTGTTGTTTAATAGAAACTATCGTTTGAAAATTGAACAAATCTGCCAACGACTAACGGTATAACCTTAGTATCTTAAAAATACACTTAGTTTTTCAAAATTTTAAAACTGCGTGTACCAGATAAAATAACAATCTTTCAAAATCAATTTATGTTTTTTTGTAAAAAAGAGTCAATACGTCTAGAATTTGATTTAAAAAGGACCAATTTCTGGTATTCTCTGGTAATACCCTCTTAATAATGATACATTACACTTATCTTGTAAGGTGAGCATCATAAGTACAAATAATACGCCGTTTTTACTTACACACCAAACGCATAACTACGATAGGTCTCGAAACCCGCGTTGATAGTATATGCAATTTGGTCGTGGCTCGGCGACAGTCAGTACGCTTTCATTCCATAACTGCGTTTGTTTCTTTTATCTTTTCATTTACTATGTGTAGCGTTTAGGAACTGGATTGGTATATTGACTTCAAGCTTATCCTCAGTACTACACACTGATTGTTTGTGTAAATAATACACTATAGATTCGTTATACGAGAACGTCGTTTATTGAATACAAATGGTTACAAAGTAAACGTCCAGCCTGGCTGGCGGTAAGATTATTAATGGAAGCCCGGAGCGGCGCTCGTTGGCGCGCTTCATTGAAATGACCCACTTCGGGTCCCAACTCCGTCGACGTTCGGGACGTTGCTCGGCGGTAGAGCCCGCCCATATAGTTTATGGTTTATTTTACTTATTTATATTTATCTTACCGTAGAAATTAAATAAATATATCATAGAGTAAGAGGCAGTGTTGCAAACACCACACTATGTGTACCAAATAATCTCATACTATTATAAATATCATCCCGGTAAATGCCACGAAGCTAACATTTAACCACAGTTATGTTGTAGACATCCACCGCAATTAGCGATGTGACCTCAAATCTCTGAGCATTTTCACGGATTCCCGAGCGGAGGGAACTCTAGAATTCCTCAAAAGGTCGGTGGGTTGTCATTAGAGACCTTGAACGTCGATTAAGGCCAGGTAATGCGTCGGGAAGGTAATCAAAAGTGTTAGAAAAAATACTCACGACTGCACACGAAAAATACTCATTGTGGCGTATTATAGGGCTTACCGTGCGGTGTCCGATTGATGTGTTACATTGTCATTTTTTAATCCATGAAAAACTTGATTCTCTGTACAAAAACGCGTGTTTTCTTTGACTAAATCATAGTGAAAACACCCAAGAAAAGATATTCGTGTACCTTTTAATATTGAGAGTTTTACAAAGCTTTGTTTGGATTATTCCATTGAATTCTTTTATTAAGACGCTCCGCTGACGAGGCAACTGAAATCAAACTAAAACCGGGTGGTTTCTATGTCTTGATTGGTCAAAAAGCTTGTTTAACCATAGACGAAGAACAATCAGCTGACAGCTGGCAACTAGCAACGGCCGGCCACGGCAATCAGCAGTGCGAGTCGCGAGTCACCGCTTGCGTTACCATTGACAACGGGTTTTTGAGTGATTGTGAAGCGTGTGGGCCATCACTTTGTCATACAAAGACAGTTGTCAGTTGACAGTTTTCAGTTGCCTCAGTTGACAACCAAAGCAAGAAATATCGCCTTAGTCATTGGTTTATCTCTCGATAAATTGCAGGAATTATTTCCATGTTATTACAAATACTATTGGAACGTTAGAGTATCGTGATAACATCCTTGTACCCTTGTTGTGTAAATATATTTATCAAACAGTGGAAACGATCATATAGATTATATCTCCATAAACCATTATTTAAAAATTTTAGATACCCAAACAAATTTGATTTTTTGAATATTTTGGAAAATTTGATTTCAACGCCTTGAAATATTTAAATAATCTTACGAAACTAAAGAGGAGTCAATGTATGAAAAATTTGTGTTCGAACGTTAATCAGTAGTTTGTAATTTTAATTTGGGCCCATCCAAATGATTTCTCCATCCTTTTACTTTTTAGGATTTAATATTTCATCATATTTATACAGTAGCTAGAGCACAAAAAATTTACAAAGTTGTCTCTAAAATCGGGAAAAATTGAATTATATAACCACTGGAGCGACAAAGCAATTAAAATCTTTTTTTCTCGGATTGCTGAAGGAAATTTTTCCGCCCACATTAAAAAAATCATACCTCCGAATTTGAATATGGAGACATACAAACTGATTATAGTTCTATGTAGCCAATGAATTCACCTCTGTTTTGTCTATTATCACATATTCGTAGGATTTATAAAAAAAATATTATTAAATCTATAAACTTAAAACATTTTTAAGAATCTAGAGAATATGTATTTTGTTATATTTTGAATGTACAATGTTATTATATAGTCGCTTTAATATAAAAAAAATTTGCCACATTTTGGCAAGAAAGCAATCCGTGGTGTTGAAAATAGTGCCATAATGTGGCAAAAAGCGATCGAGTGGCCTATATTTTACAATTCACGTACGTGCTTAATATTTGCTATACCTGTTTATTTAAAAAATATATATTTATTTCTGTTTTTCAAGTATTTTGTTCTCAAATCCAAAGTTTTGTACGAAAAGTACACAACGTCTACGAAAAGTAGAAGGAATTTAAATATGATAAACACAATAATACTTCGTTTTAATTCCACTTTATTATTTCTTTATCCGACCGGTTTCGGTTCAACCTGTTAATAAATTTGAAGCCCTTGAAATGAAAAAATCATTAAAAATAAATAAAACAAATTTACTCAATAAACAATTAGATTTGTCTAATAGCCCCATTTTTTTAAATGTTCCCGTTACCCCCGCCCACTTTCACACCTCCCTCCTAGCCACCTTCCCTATCACCCCCACCTAAGTTGTTGTTCTCTCTCCCTCTTCTAATTTTCTTTTAAATACCATTTATATTTGTATTATGTTCAGTATATTTTTATTCATCCCTGAGGAAGATTCAGGTTGAACCGAAACCGGTCGGATAAAGAAATAATAAATATTATTGTGTTTATTATAATTATTATAATTATGTATTCCCACAAAATGTTTGCTACATGTGAAAATTTAATTTAAATGTGAATTATTTATTCGTAACCCGGGAGTGCTTGTCTTTCTTTACAAAAAAAAAAACATAAATTGTCGAAAATGGAAGCAATGAAATAGAAATCTAATATATGATGAGGTAACCCTAGCTGACAGAATCTGCGCCATATGAAATATGCATGAGTTTTTTTTTCTATTCGTGGTCAGACTATTTTCAGAAGTTTTTTGCTTCGAAATTGTCATCGAGAATTTCCGCGTGTTGTGTCACGCCAGTACGAAACCTAACCCGATCTGCATAATAAAGAAAGTCAAAGATTATATTATAATGTCTTGTTTTCGTGAAAAATTGTGTTTCTTACGATATGCATGTAACAGGATTTTTTTTATAAATGCTAAGTTGAGTTTCGTTTTCGTGTGTTTATAGTTTATTTTTATCTTTCTGACAAAAGTTATTTCCATGTTAAAATTAAATGTAGAATTAACATTTTATAAGCATGCTTTCACAACTTTTGTGGAGAAAACAATTACTAGAGATTATACTTTCAGAGAAATGCCTTTTTTTTATTTAAACCGTTAAAATTTAAAAAAAAAAATACGAGTGTGCTTTAGACCACACGACTGAAGTAAATATATATTTTTTTGTAGTGAATACCTCACAAGAGTCCCAACTGCTCCCTTCTGGAGCCAGTGAGACTATGGCATCCCCAATTGGGGTATGTTATGAGGCTGAAGGTAAGTGGGAAAGGGAAGGAGACGAGGAAGAGGAAGGTGGGGAAGTACCTGACTATTCAGATCTAGTCACTAAACACGGCTAAAGCCATTTCAAGCAAATTTTCTCTTCTGAATGGTTGTCTTACACCAGGGCGATACTGAGATAATAAAATAAGATACGATAAGAGTATCTTCCGCTCTGGAACGTGCCGCAAATATACTATATATTATTTTAAATAATTAATTGTGAAATAACACAAATCAATTAAATAAAGTTTATTTGCGCACGCCGGGTTCGAACCCGCGACCTTCGGAATGGAAGTCTAACGCCCTACCGCTGGACAACACGCTGGTTATGATTTGATAGAAAAAGATGCCATGTGTATAAGAATCTATATCGAAGATTCGTTTGGAATGTTGCCAATCATCGTGACAAATCAGTCATTTCAATGCACTGAGTTCGCACACTCTGGGAATTACGCTTAGAATGGGAGTATTGATTTAATTCTTACAAAGTTTAAAATAAAGCTTTTTTGATGCGGATTCTAGTTAAAGAGCGACATTTATGGTAGAATCAGACTGGGTCGACGTACGTGGGCATCGCTACGCCTAACAATATCTGGACTGCTTAGCAACCACGTCGACGTACGAACTTCGCAAACCCACGTTCCCATCGCGACGTCTGGGCCGGCCAGGGGACCTATTCTGGACGCGAGGGCGCTCGTAATCGCCGTCGAAAGTACGTTCGTTGGTCGACTTGGGTATTCTTGAGCTTGGTCGAAGGAACATTCTTAGACGCAAAACGTCAAAAGTCATTCCACACAACAACGAGTGGGGCGAACCAGTAGAAACAGAGCAGCGAGTGGTAGGTTGTTGGCGTATCTGTGGAATTGGCTGTCAAAATCTAGAATTATTGTTTTCCCGCGCGGACGTTCGCACCCGCAAAGAGGTTTATAAAGTTAAACCACAATCAGAATACCTGATTGATCATAATCTAAATTAAGGGCTGACTTTCTGGAGGAATGGCTCCACTTTAGCCTGGTGGTGTTAATAGAATTAAACCAGATTTAGTGGCTGGTAGAGCTGTTCGAAATAGGATAGTTCAATATTATTCTTTCTGTGTTTATACTTGACTTTTATATCCTGTTGTTCAGTTCATTATTTGTCAATTGTCTGGGATCGTATTATTATTGTTGATATTAGCCATACACAAATAGTGAGTGGTGAGGTGAGGCAACATGAGGCTGCGTTACAACAAACACCTCAAGTACAATGTTTACACGTGATTATAATAATTAATTTTAAAGCATCACCTTATTTTGGTTGAAGGCCGACATAATACCATTTATGTTTTATGCTGGCCGAGGCCGATTGCCTGCCACAAAGAAGGTTGTGTTGGAAACTAGACAGTTCACTGTATATTATTTGTCAATTGTCTGGATCATATTATTATTAATGATATTAGCTACACACAAATAGTGAGTGATGAGGTGAGGCAACATGAGGCTGCGTTACAACACTTCAAATACAATATTTACATGTGATTATAATAATTCATTTTCAAAGCATCACCTTATTTTGGTTGCAAGCCAACTGATTTATTTAAGGCCGACATAATACCATTTATGTTTAATGCTGGCCGAGGCCGATTGCCTGCCACTGTCAAAGAAAAAGATGGTTATGTTGGAAACTAGACATTTTAAAAATTATTTTGAATCCAGTTGCTGTACAAAATAAGCCCCATCACCAACAGCAGACGCCAGACTCTTTGGTGGGTCTCGCCCCACGTTCAGTATTGTATAATTTCGAAAGTGAATTTCAAAAAGCTTTTATATATTTTGTGATAATATAGTGATGTAAAATGTAATAAAACAACGGTGTGATCATAAAAAATGTATTTTACTCTAAGAATATCATATTTTTCATCAAATAATACAGAAAAAACACAGTTTTCAATATACAACGTCAATATATTTTATAATACAAGCTAAAAATAAAGAATTATTACGCTGATGAACAAATCAAGTCTGATATTTTCTATTAAAATACAACTCTGGTGTTAATTAGTAAAACATTATGTTTATCCATGATAAAAATAAAACTCTCATTCATTACGCTGATATTGATTTTGTCTACTAGATATCTTTGTTTATTATAAGGAAAAAACATTATATTTATCTACGATAAAACTAAAATGCTACTAAATAGTATCACAATTTTTATCATATAACGCAGAAAACATTACAGTGTCAGTTGTTCAGTTACAATTGTAATTATTTCAACATATTTTGTATTATTTGAGATCCCTGAGGCGTATGTGTGATAAAAATCATGTGTGTGAGAAATGTGGACATCTGTAAAGAATGCAAGGCTGATGTAAGCGTAATGAGTAAGATTAAGAAAAGGACCCTCAGATGGTTTGGTCATGTAGAGCGAAATAAAGAAAAAAGGAGTGTAAGAAGGACACAAAAGTGAATGGAAAGTTGTGGACGCCCGAGGAAGACATGGCATGATGAAGTGAACCAGGTACTTGAGTCGGGCTATGTCAGGAGTCGGAGTAATAGAAGGTCATGTATGAGAAGATGTATGAATGTGAATGAAGCAAGGAGTGTGTGCCAAGACTGGGTTGTTTGGCGGTCCGTCCTCTCAGCCTACCCCTGCGGGGAAACGGCGTGATGGTTAGTTAGTTTATTTTGTATTACAAGCTAAAATTAAAGAATTAGTGCACTGATGAACTAATCAAGTCTTATATTTTCTATTAAAATTACAACTCTGGTGTTAATTAGTAAAACATATTTATCCATGATAAAAATAAAACTCGTTCATTACGTTGATATTAATTTTGTGTACTAAATATCTTTGTTTATTTTAAAGAAAAAACCTTATATTTTATCTATGATAAAACTAAAATGCTACTGAATAGTATCACAATTTTTATCATATAACGCAGAAAACATTACAGTTTCAGTTGTTCAATTACAATTCCAAAAACAAAATTAATATAACCGAAACTTTGAAATATGAACAATTCAAAAAACAAATTTAAGTCCCTGAAATTGGATAATGATATATTGTAACCTTAATTTACACTTAGTTTACGCTTACTTAATTTTTACTATTCAGTTTAAAAAATATATATATATTGATTTTGTCTTTCAATAACAATTTTTTTCTATATTGTATACCTATGTTAAATAATATTTGTATTTATCTCGTAAGTCTTTGATAATTGTTTAACATATTTAATTAGAACATTATTTTTTGCATAGAAATACTTCTTCCAAAAACGTGAGCTCCTAGAGCTCAACTTATGGAGTAGTAGAATAATAATGAATAATTGTATAACTTTGAATAATGTAATCACTTGTAATGTAAAATCTCTTTCTTATAAATAAATAAAAAAATAAAATAAAAAAATTGTAATTATTTCAACTTATTTTGTATTACAAGCTAAAAATAAAGAATTAGTGCACTGATGAACTAATCAAGTCTCATATTTTCTATTAAAATTACAACTCTGGTGTTAATAAGTAAAACATTATATTTATCCATGATAAATATAAAACTCTAATTCATTACGTTGATATTAACTTTGTGTACTAAATATCTTTGTTAATTTTAAAGAAAAAAACCTTATGTTTATCTATGATAAAACTAAAATACTACTGAATAGTATCACAATTTTTATCATTATCAATTGTTCAATTACAATTGTAATTATTTCAACTTATTTTGTATTACAAGCTAAAAATAAAGAATTAGTGCACTGATGAACTAATCAAGTCTCATATTTTCTATTAAAATTACAACTCTGGTGTTAATTAGTAAAACATTATATTTATCCAAGATAAAAATAAAACTCTCATTCATTGCGTTGATATTAACTTTGTGTACTAAATATCTTTGTTTATTTTAAAGAAAAAACCTTATATTTATCTACGATAAAACTAAAATGCTACTGAATAGTATCACAATTTTTATCATATAACGCAGAAAACATTACAGTTTCAGTTGTTCAATTACAATTGTAATTATTTCAACTTATTTTGTATTACAAGCTAAAAATAAAGAATTAGTGCACTGATGAACTAATCAAGTCTCATATTTTCTATTAAAATTACAACCCTGGTGTTAAATTAGTACAACATTATATTTATTTATCCATGATAAAAATAGAACTCTTATGCATTAGGCTGATTATTATTGTCTACTAAATGTCTTTGGTTAATTTTAAAGTAAAAACATTATATTTATCCACGATAAAACTATAACGCTACTAAATAGTATCACAATTTTTATCATTTAACGCAGAAAACATTACAGTGTCAGTTGTTCAATTACAATTGAAATTATTTCAACATACATATTTTCAATTATAAGCTAAAGAAGAATATGTGTACTGACAAAAAACTATTATTTTGGTTTGAATTAAATTAAAACATTGAATTTTTTCCATGATAAAAATGCAGCGATAACTTCATTATGTGAACCCAAACATTTAAAAAAATTAAATGTTAAACAATACATTTTATATTATAAAGAAAATTATGTTTATAAAAAATGTTACATGTTTTGAATACAAGTTAACCACATTTAGTTTTATTTATAAACCCAGTGTTGATTACGGGCCATATGGGAGTTGAAGAGTCGAAGGTCAACATTGACTTTTCCTCTCTCCAGCCAGCTGCTGGCTGCAACAGGGGAGGAGTTTGCTTAATCAAACCAAAAAAAAATAATGGACTTAACTAACAGATTCAATTAAATCTCATAATTCTCAATTGAATATGGTGTTTAAACTATTGGAAGAAATAAGACTTCAAATTGTCAAGGGATAGATTTGGCCTTTATTTCTTCCAATAGTTTAACCGCCAAATTTAACCGAGAACTAACAGATTCAATTAAATTTAACCGAGAACCAACAGATTCAATTAAATCTGTTAGCCTCGTCATTGCAGCCAACGTGCCATTAATTTTTTTTCTTGGATTACAAACTCCTCTCCCCCTGTTCAATGAGGGTAGAGGAGAGAATCTGCGAACCTCTGCCGAGGCGTACTGCGAACCTCTGCTAAAGCCGCAGTACGCCCGGGAGTCTGTGTGGGTGGAGGCTCAAAGGTAGGGGGTTCTACAAGGAGAGGTATGGCCTCCAAGAGCAGCGGCACCTCAACAGACTGCCAGCTGCTGCAGCCAGCAACAGGCTGGGGTCCTCCGAGAGATGAAAAGTCGAAGTTGACCTCCATTTCAACTTATTTCAACTCATTTTCTCATTTCAAAATCAGTTCGTCACTCGCATTGAGGCTGACTGCTGGCGCTGGTGGTCCGCCTCCTGTCCCGGCCGCATGCCGCCTCAAGGAGGCATTCTTCATTTTGGCCTTTGACCTTTAGTCTTGCCATGTCTGAAAACATTTTTGAATTATATTAATTATTTACACAAAATGTCAGTGGAAAGAGACTTTAAGATCTTAAAATATTAAAAAAGAAAGACAACGTCAAGATCACACAATTTTACTTGAATTTTGAAATAATCGGCTTTGAAGTAACGTAGCCCCATTATCAATTATCATATTATATGTTAACGTAATTATCATAAATTCATTTCGGCGTTAACTGTAAACTTCAATATCATCAATTATTATATTATCAGTATACTTCATCACCATAAAATATATTATCTGTAAACTTCACCCGCTATAACACAGGGACATCCCTAGCATGGCGGATGAAATAACACAATATCTATACAATGTACAAAATTCATTTAATAAATAAATAAAACTATTTTCAATATCGTGATTTTTAACATACAAAACTAAACACATTGTGAGCGGTGACCGGACAACTCAGAACCCCTTCAGAAAAGTCACTAAAAGTGGTGATAAAAATATACAAAAAATTGGTTAAATAGGTTACGTTAGGGTTAAGGGCTATTTCAAAATTATTTTTTTCATAGCTTTTTTAATGATTCAAAAGAGGTGTTGAGTTAACTTGATTCGGTGTGGAACCAAGGCCAGGACACTGAATCAAGATGGCCGCCGCTGAAGGCTGATGAGTATGGATTAATAAATCTAGTTAGATGCCAATTATGGCAAAACAGTGTGAGCTGAAGAGATAATATCATACAAAATACACACTTAAGTGCAAAAAAACAGGTACATGGCACATTGGGGAAATTGTATTGATGGGTAAAAAAAGAAAACAAAATTTCTTAGTAAAAATCAATAATTTCCCTTGTCAACAATGCAACATTTCTAAAACAGTATAATGGTCCTTATAATTATAGAAGGTATCAAATAAAGATTTTTTTTAGAAGCCCAAGGGCAAATTGTTTCACAAAATTTTAACAATTCATCAAATTTTAATGAAAATTTTTAAATTCTGTGAAAGTTCTATTTAAATTCGGTTATTATAATCAATAGGGGGACAAGTTGTTTTACATAACTGAAATAACAACAGAACTCGAGTAGAACTTTCACAGAACTTGAAAATTAATTTTGAAATTTGATAAATAGTTCAAATTCTGTGAAACAACTGGCCCTAAGAAATAAACTAATTAGAAACAAAATTAATAATTGATTTCATTATTAAATGTAATGTGTGGGAATGTGTATAATATGAAGTATGTGTAGTTAGTGATGGGACGTGATAGCCGGCAGTCTGCTGAGATTGTAGAGCAGTCTGCCGCATCTGCTGGAGGCTGGTGGCTGGCTGCTGTAGTACCGGTGCATCTGAAAATAATAACAACTAAAGTAGTAGGGGTATATTGTTTTTACATGTTGAATAGTGTTGAGGGAATGGTGTACTTTGCTATATCAATCGGTCAAGAATATTTTTTTTACTGTGTAGATTTTGCGACTTTTTACAACTTTTTTGGTGGTATCATTTCTTTTTTTAACATAATTATTTAACAATGAATTTGTAGATGATCTGATTAAATGTTGCAAAATAATATTTGATGTATGTCCAGCGGGACAATTGTAATCTGTTAGGAAAAAATCTCTATCATTGATAGCATCTATTGTCAGTTGTAATACTAATTCACGCTGGTTATTGTAATCTAAAAACTTTTTTTCTAGTTTGGTTGATAGAAGCTTTTGAACGGTGACATAGTTATGAATGATGGCATTGACGATGTCAGGGTGAGGACATAATAGACCACCTCGATCCATATTCCTTATTAATGAGTAACTACAATCTGCGTCTAACATTTTATCGACAGTTATGGTATTGGAACATGAAACTTTAAATTGGAACTTTAAAACGGTTCGGGCACAGTAACCTGCAAGATATGTGAGAACAGGGAGACTGGCTTCTGCTTGCTCGAAATCTTTCTCAGTAAATGTTTTGTATAATCCAGAAAAAGAGAAATTTGGTTGCATATTTAAACTGGTACAGGCCTGGGGTTCACTTTCATGTTCACAATCAACAATGTCAATCTGTATACATCCAAATGCAGACCAAGACAACGTTAAAGGTAACAGATCTTGTATCCTCAACTTTGACTCCACTTCAAATATTTGTCTGATTGTATTGCATTGTATACATTGAGGTTATGTACAAAATTGAATCGTCGATGTAATGATACGGGGCTGTATTTGCATTAAAAATAAGCACATTTCACTTACCGTTGAATATTTTGATGGAATAAAATCTCGACGAATAGCCTTAACCCATTTTTGACGTAATATAACATCAATTGGGAATTTAAAAGTGTGACGTTTTGGTCCTGTATCATAGTTTCCCTTACAACGCGGAACAACGCACTTGTTAACCATTTTTTCAAACTAAAAACACTTCTGTAGATAATAAATATGTTAATTCACTCAAAGGTTTCTGTGTAATGCTTCTAATTAATAGGTTTTTTGTTTAAATCAAAAGACACGCGCTGCGGCGAACGCAAGACACCCATAAACTTGGATGAAGTGAGAGTAAAAATCTATGAATCTGACGTTTCCAGCCGCCTAGAACGTAAAATCCCGCTAGAGACGCAAACTGGTTGGTGGAACCCGTGTGAGATGTAAGCTTGGTGTTCGTTTTGTTGAATAGAAATTTGTCATATGCAGAGCTTCATCTGAACGAAGCGATAGGTGTAACAAATAGACATTAAATGTACAATACACACAAATTAATCGAAATGAATTAAAACAAACCTTTCTCCAGTGTTTGTTTTCCAAGTCTTTATTAGCTCCTGCCGGCATGCAATTGCTCGGAAATCGCCAACCATCTCCTTCGGGATTCACCGAACATTTCCCACTCATCAATTATTTATCAGAACTTACTAATTCTGTTAGTAGTTCCTTCTGGCTTTGCGTAATGTATCCTGCAGACATTTCTGTTTTGCTTTGAATATTTTTGTTTACTGTTGACCGTTTGACAGTGACACCATAGAAATCCCAAAAACATCAGGAACATAGACAATATTCACAGGGCTGCCAATATAATCATCTCTTCTACCGCTCGACGTTCCAGAATACGTAAAATTGAAACATTCGACAAAGTTAGTCGCGACGACGAGTACTTTTTCGCTCGTAGGAGACGCATAACGAGCAACGTTTGATCGTCGGTCGGGAATAGCAGCCCAGATCGGCGTGGGGTAGGTGGCAGGTGGATTTGACATCTGCGAGTGGTATTATCTATGCATCTAAGGTTTCATTCGGTATATCTATGGTTATTTTCACATATTATTCTGACAGTGGCACCAATTACATTTACCGCTCACTTAAAAAAATGGGAGACGAAAAGCTAATTGATACCGTCCGACGGTACGAAGTAATAAACAACATTAAATCCGGCGAATACAGAAATTCCATTGCACGTAGTGTGGCTTGGGAAGAGATCGCAGTCATACTTGGCAAGACCGGTAGAACACATTTTTAATTGAATTATTTATTTTACACGCAACGAATGCAATCATATTTAGATCCAGGTTGGTATATCTACTTCTCTTATAGCAATAGGTACATGTAATAATAATGAAATGAACCATAACCAAATATAATCATGAACCTCGCAACTAGAGTTTATACTACAGGTTATACAACCGTTTTGACTGATTGCAGAGTTTTTAAAGTAGGTAGAGGTACTGTTCAAAGCAAAGTTGGTGTTATTTTGTAAATATTATTTATTTATTAAAGTTACTTTTACATTGCCGAATTTTCAATAATTTTTAATTTTATTTTTAAATTTTTTTATAAGAAAACGTACCGTGAATTACTTTTAATTCAATTGTTTGGTTTAAGAGAATCATTATTTTTTTTACTTTAGCTCCACACAGGAGGCCATGAGGAAAAAAAATTCCCTCAGGGCCTATGCCATCTTTGGAGATGCTGTGTGGAGGGTCTTTTAAGGGAAAGGAAGGAGTGGAAGTTCTGGGGAATCTGGGGGTCAATGTGTCTAGGAGAGACGAATGTACGAATCCATCCCTCCCACTGCGATGCAATGTGATGGGTCAAATGAGTCCAGCTGGAGAGGTCTAAATCAAGTTTCCCTCAACCAATCTCTCCTGATCCGGCTCTCAATGCAATAGGTGGGCAAACGCATTCACCGTCAAGATCCACACAAACCCGGGCACCCCTGCTAAGTCACCAAACGTAGCGAACCACTTGGAGTGACCTATGGCAGGGGTGTTGGTTATCCAATAAATGGTTCCCGGGGCGGCGGTACCCATACACACCTACCAAATTGGTTGGGAGCAGTTGGGATTCTTGTGCGGTATTCACGTAAAAAGGGTTTCTTTTCAGGTTTGTGCGCAATAATAACACAATAATAATTAATTTCATGCATAATCCAATTTTTATTGCATGTTTTGCAAAATTAAAGAAGGCACAAAATGAATTAAAAAATATTATAGAATTAGGTTAACATATAATTATTATAAAATTAGGTTAACATAAAATAATAAAGTAATAATAAGTACCTATGTTAATTTTTACTGGTCAAGCAAAAGGGATTAAATTTAAAAATTGTCAAAAATATGCGCCATAAAACATCGAAAGCCAGTAAAAGACAGGAAAAACAGGAAAGCCAGTAAAATAAATAAAATGAGATTTCTTAATAAGTAGATAAACTTAAAGAAAACATTGACAACATATTTAGATACATATCTCGGCACTAAGAATCATACAAAAGTGACATACAAAAATATCTGACTCATCATCTTCCGTAACACGAAGTCTATGAATATCAGGTATAGGTAAACATTCAATGAAATATTTTTGTGCAAACAATCAGCAATAGTGGACAAAATAGATCTTCATAACTACTCGGGCGCCATAATAATAATAATAATAAATATGGGAAATAATTTAATTTAATATAATTTAATAATAATTTAATAATTTCATAATTTCCTATGGGAAAAACTAAACCCGTTCCTGTAAATCTGGTGAAAAAAAAAAAAAAAAAAATTACATTTGTATAGCGCAGTTTTGTGTGGTTTCACTTCAAGGGCGCTTAACTAAAAGAAACTTAAACATAGTTCAATAGTGCTCTTTAAAAATCATTATTAATAAGAGTCCTCTACAAGACAGAAATAAATAATATACGGTATACACAAAATAATGGCAGAGATCAAAATTTAACAACGGTGATATTATAGTTAAGCATTTTTTTTTACATTAGCTCCACATGATTTCTTCTCAGTCCATCCAATAAATGGAAAATTTCTGGAATTATAAAGGTCAAAATTCAACAGTATTGAGTCTTGTTTACTTCCTTACAACAATCGGCAATGGTGGACAAAATAGTACTGACAGCATGCTGCTTTCATAACTACTTGGCGCCGCATTTGAGTTAAGCAATGATGAAAATGTACTTGCAGAACCGCAACGTGCACTAATTCCATTGGATGGACTGAGAACAAATCACACTCAATATGCCTACAACGTTAGGGAAAAATTCACACATAGTTTTAGAGATATTCATTTTGGGTAAGTCGTCTTCCTCTTTTCACCATATTGATTTGCCATGGTACCGACCCATCCTGAGACACAAAATGCTCTTTGAATTTTTCCCTAACATGGTGGGCATGTTGAGTGTGATTTCTTCTCAGTCCATCCAATGGAATTAGTGCACGTTGCGGTTCTGCAGGTATATTTTCATCATTGCTTAACTCTAATGCGGCGCCCAAATAGTTATGAAGGCAGCATGCTGCCAGTACTATTTTGTCCACCATTGCCGGTTGTACTTGCATTGGACCCTGAAATACCCGCCACCTTGCTCGTAATATGCCAAATGCATTTTCAACAATCCTTCTGGCTCGAGACAGTCGGTAGTTGAAAATTTTATTTGGCTCATTATTTAACAAGGAGGTTTTGTTGTAAGGTCTAAGTAAACAAGACTTCAGTGGAAATGCTTCATCACCTACTATAACATATGGTAACGGTTCCGATCCTGTTATTAGTGGTTGATCTGCTGGTATGTTTAACTTATTCTGGTCTATTAATTTTCCAAGTGAAGATTTTTCAAAAATTCCTCCATCACTATTTCTTCCATAGGAGCCAACGTCTATCGTAATAAATTTATAATGCGCATCTACCAAAGCCATCAATACTGTTGAATTTTGACCTTTATAATTCCAGAAATCTGAACCACCATTTATCGGACACTTTATATTGATGTGTTTGCCATCTAGAGCACCAATGCAATTGGGAAAATTCCATAAGTTATTAAAGTCTTTCGCTATTTTTTTCCACATTTCTGTTGTTGGCTGGGGCATTACTTTAGGTCCAAGATGTTTCCAAATAGCTTCACAAACTTCTTGGACTATATTGTGTACAGTAGAAAATCCTATGCGATAGCTGAATCCTAGAGACCGAAATGAATTTCCCGTAGTCAAAAATCTGCAAGTAATATAAAAATAATTATCATTTCAGTTGACCAGTGTAAAGACGACTGGAGCAAGTTAAGGAATTGCTATAATAATGCAATGAAAAGGCGCCTTAAGAAAAGTGGCCTAGCGGGGAAAATAATGGTGCCTTGGCGATTTGAAGAACAGATGTCATTTTTAAAGCCCTATTTTAAACCCCCTAAAAGGACGTCCTACTACAGGCAATCTTGACGCCATGTTTATCGAAGATTTATCAGACATATCTCCTGAAAGCCCCGGAAGCAACTGCACCGTTGCACCCACGTCGAGTGGGGCGAACAAAAGGAAGGCGAATACTGATACTTCTGAAAGAACTTTGACTGATATAATGGGAATTATGAGAAATTCTCAAGACTTAAGAAAAAAGAAGCAGGAACTGGATAAAACTGATTATTTTTTTATGAGCATTTGCCAATCGGTAAAAAAACTGCCCAAATTAGATCAGTTAAAATAAAATCGATGCTATTTTCGGCGGTGACCGAGGCCGAGATGAAGCAGATGGAGAAGGAGCATCAGAATGGCATTCAATATGACCACTTATAATATCGAAATAGAATAAATTTATGTGTTTTTTACTTTTAATTTTTGGATTTAGTTCAATTATTTTTTTTAATTTTATTATTTTTTTTGTGTTCATATCGATTGCCATGCTGATGCTCCTCCTCCAGCTACTTTACCTCGGCCCCGTTCACCGCCGAAAAAAGATTTGATTTTATTCTTAACTGACGTAATTGGCAGTTTTTTTACCGATTGGCAAATGCTCATAAAGAAAATTGTTTCGTCCTGTTCTTAATTCTGTTTTCAAATCTCCTGAGAATTTCTCATCATGCCCATCATATCAGCCAGAGCTCTTTCAGGAGTATCAGGATTCGAAAATACAAAGTATAACAGAAAAAAAGCCAGTTAACTAATTAAATTTGTTAAATAATTATTATTAGCAAACACTACGAGGTGCGCTAACTGAAGAATAATAAATAAAATAGACATTCCTGTTAACTTACTTTTATCTGTTATACTTTGTATTTGCTACTTCAGATCTTTTTATTTAAAATCAATACCGATCATAGATACAGGTGTATCACTACTATATGTATCTTTTCATACTTGTTGTACTGTTATTATACTTCCATGTAAATCATTATACTTAAATGTAAAATTGCATTTAAAAGTCTATTAGGGCGTTAATAAATTATTATTATTTTCAATATTATACCCATATAAAGAATGACAATAAATTGTACCTTAAACAAACTGCCAGTCTTTCTCTGGTACCGATTGATTGACGGAGACGTGTATTTTGTTTTTTTATATCACATTCGATAATTCCATGAAGTTCGTTAAATTTAATTTTAGTCATGCGGAAGTACATAAAAAATCTTCCGTCGTCAGATTCTAGAAGTTCTTTTACCAGTGTATGGAACTCTCCAAAAATTTGTCTGTTTTTATTTATTTGATGGATCCAAGTTCTTCTTCTTACATTTTTATTTTTCCTTTTATGAATATACTCATTTAAAAATAATACTCCTAGCAAGTCATCCTCAAATTCACTTTCCGAATCAAAAAACATGGCAATGCAACGAATTCGTCCGTTGGGAAGTGAATCATATAAACAAAACCTAAAAAATAAATGTCAAAAGACTGACATTGGTTATCAATGCTAATATTCTAAATTTAAAATTAAGAAATTCCGTACAATTTCCCCACAAGTACCTTTATAATAAATCTTCCCCAAAAATAAAACGAAATTCTATTGAAATTATCTGCTTTGATTTATTTCAATTTTATTTTAATTGGAACATTAACAGGATTAAAACATTAATACATACATAATACATGATTAAAAAAAAGTTTAAACCCAAAAAATAAAAATAAAACAATAGCGTATGCCTGTTTTGGCGGTTTCTATTTTCGAAAATGGTAACACTACAAATAACTTCAGACCATCTGTCACCTTGACACATGGCTCGACGGAGCGTGGTATTGCGTGTATCGTGTACGTCGACCCAGTATAATTTAGAATCACACTGGCCACACGCATCGCGTCGGGTGGTAAGTGTGATTCTGCAACCATAATTTTCATAGAAAATGTATGGTTGCTAAGCAGTCCAGATATTGTTAGGCGTAGCGAATGGCACGTACGTCGACCCAGTCTGATTCTACCATTATTCACATTTACAGCAGGAAATTCAAAAAATTCCAGTTAGATTTTGACGTTTAGAATGTGAGAAACAACAACACAACTATTGTCAGCATAAATACCATGACCCATTCCAAACATCATTACTATGGATTTGAGCACTGTTGTTACGATTAGATTGTAAGTAATGAACCTCAAAATTAATTTTAATTTATTATCATTCGCCTTCGTAACGTTCGGAACACCCGATATTACACATCTCGTAACGTTGTAATTTCCGTAACGCATTCGCCAGTTTACTCCTCAAGTCCATTTTAACCATTTATTGGATAACCAACATATCTGCCCAGGACACCCCAAGTGGTTCGCTACGTTTGGTGGTATATAAGGGGTGCCCGGGTTCATGCGGTGAGGTTTGTCCGCTTCTTATGCTCACCAATTGCCTGGCGAGACCGGTTGAGGGAAGCCTTTTGATCTCTCCAGCCGGACTCTCTCTACCCACCACCTTGCACCGTAGTTCACACGTTTGTTACTCCTGGACACATTGGTCATCATAGTCCTTCCCACCCCTCAAACCTTTTTCCTTTCCAGTACTTCCTTTGCTTTCTTTTCCTTAAAAGACCCTCCACACAGCATCTCCAAAGATGAAATGTATCTTGAATCTTCCTTATCCCCTTCCTCACTTATTACAGCCTCAAAACATACCTACGACGGGGATGCCATATTCACTAGTTCCGGACAGTCTAAAACAGTTTGGAAGGTATTCACATAAAAAAAGGAAAAGTGTTGTTACGACCACAACGCCAACATTGTGACTTTGACTTAATGATTAATGAGGGTCACGACTCGCGACTCATAATTTCCATGAAATTATAATATATGACCGTTGGGGACTTGGTGGCTTCGTGGCTTGGTGGCGTGTGCTGCAGCTGTGAAATTCCTGCTTACATCCGCTATTAAATTACTAACATGTGCCCAGATTCTTCTATCACTAATTTTAGTTATGAAACTGTCAGATTTTAAAAGAGATTCATTTCAGAGTTCATCAGTAAAGTAAGTACCTATATTAGGTGTGGCGAACCTTTTTGAAAACCAAAAATCCTCAAATATTATTTCTCGATTTTGTGGCGTGCCCAAGCAGTAAAAAATTAACATTAAGATTTTTTATTTTTATTTATTTACATTCAAATTATCAAACGTGCCATCTCGGGCACGCGTGCCCTAGGTTCGCCACACCTGTCCTATATCATCAAGTTAGTTAGGGAGATTATGATATTATTATTAGATTAGCATACAGGGTCATATTATGTATGAAATATAATGATTTTTGTAATTCTTTCCAGAAATAAAAATCATATACAAAATAAATAACAAACTCATACTTACAAGAATAAGTATACATACACTACAGGACAACACGATAACATATATTTAAACACCACACATACTAACTACAGTAAGCAATCTATTAGTTACGAAGGGGGGAATTTATATTATTGCCTTCCAGGTGACATTAAAAATGAAAAAAGTGAGTAATTTAAAAAAATATATATTATATTCACAATCAACAAAATAGTGAAAGTTATAATATTTATTGTAATTTAATAATATGTAAAATATAGATATGTAGTTCATTCAGATTTATAGTTAAATAAGTAAAAAATTAATTTTCTTTTTTCTAGAATTTTTTATTTTTTATTTTATTTATTTTTTTTTTACAAATACAGTTATTATACATTGTATATATATATTTTTAATACATTTTTTTAAATATCGTGTTTCACCTTTTTTTTGAGCAATGCTCGTGTAAGAAAGGTGGAGCAGCGAAAAACAATTCAACATATATTTTTAAAATGTGTAGTAAGGATAATGAAAATTATAATATTTAATTTTTTTATATATGTATATCATACATTATACGTGAAACAGAATTGAGTAAAGAAAAGATATAAAAGAAGAAGAAGAGAGAAAATAAAAAAGAGTATTAAAGTAAAGGGATTTCCAAAGTCACAGTCACAATGATTGTAATATGTTATTGATATATTGTTTTAATTAACCTTTTGAATTTTTTATAGTTTGTTTCCAATCTTAAGTTAAAGGGTAATTGGTTAAAACATTTGACTCCAAAATATTTATAAAATTGTTGGGCTGTGGTGGTATTACAACGCGGGATAGTTATAGAGCCAAGAATACTTGGTCTTTTGCTGTTTGAAATAGATATTGAGGTATCGTTGTTGAAACAATCTTTGTGTATTTGTAAAAGTGAATTTTTTTTATAAATAATGTGTAGTGAAGGGACTTTAAATTCTTGAAATAATCTTATGGTGGGGTAATCATATGGTTTTTTTTAAATTATTTTTATTAATATTCTTTGGATGATTTCTAAAGGCAAGAGAGAAGTTTTGAATGCACCACCCCAGCCAACAATTCCATATTGTAATACAGATTGAATCAGTGAAAAATAAATGATTCTTAATAGTTTAAAATTTAATATGTTTCGGATTCTAACTTAAAATAAAAATATAATAATAAATAATAAATAAATAATATAATAATAAATAATAACTTAGAATAAAAACTTATCAACAAAAAAACCTCGTATCACCAAGTTACCTCAGTTTTGACCTGCATTTAGATCTGCAAAAATATCCTGTTTAATAGCTTGTTCTCCTTGAGATTCTCAAGGAGATTACTGTGTTTTTACTTATGCACACAATTTTTACTTAACACAAACACCTCAGCATATGTTCTCTTAGTTTACATGCAGTTTCTGATTATTAACATTTTTTTTAATTATTGGAAATGTAAACATCTGTACAGTGTATGTACAAGAATAGCAATAAATAAATAATAATCATAATTATATTTTGGTTTCTTTCATCTTTATAAAAAAACATCTCGTGTCACAATGTTCGTCCGAGGTAAACTCCGAAACTACTTAACCGATTTTGATGTAACTTGGCTTACTATATGTCCATCTTAAGAGAGAGGCTAGTTTTTATCTCGATTATTGACATCAATGTTTATTAATGCAATTTTTTTTTAATTAGTTTATTTCCTTAAGTTTCTGACACTTGGTTATCTGGGTTAGGTAACCATCCAGTAGATGGCATTGTGTTTCGTTAACCACAGCAACGCGTGGGCGGGTCAGCTATATTTATATATAAAAAATATCGCGTCATAATGCTCGTCCAGGATAAACTCCGAAACTACTGAACCGATTTTGATGAAAATTGGCTTACTGGGTGTAATTCGCTCCAACTTAAAAGTTCTTATCTCGATTATTGACCTCAATATTTATTATTGCGAATTAAATGTTCAGTAAGCTTTTGTTATGGGACAATGATTTCCATAAGTTTCTGATAGATGATGGCGGTTATCTAGGTAAGGTAGCCATCAAGTAGATGGCGTTGTGTTTCGTTTCGAGTCAGCTACTATAATATAAAAAGAAAATTATTTGGCTTTAACTTAATATCCTCTACATAAAGAAAAATCGTTGAAAATTTGTTCCTTCCTTTCAAAATACCAGTATCACTTACTAGAATATCTTTATCTTCTTTCCCTTGTCGTATTATTCAAGACGGGGACCTATCGCCTCGACAAAGTACCTCCAGGTAAGTTTGTAATGTCGTTACCTCCAGGCGTCCCCACTTTCTCTGTCCATAGTAAACCCAGTCTCTCCTCGCACAGCTTCTGGAGTTACTTCTCCCAAATTTGCCTTGGGCGACCTACTGAACGTCTTCCTTCTGAAGCGGTTTGCAGCAGTAAAGGTGGATGATGTTGGCAAGACTTGTGCGCGCCATTTCGTACTAAAAATAATGGTTCAATATCCATCTGACTTGTTTCCAATCTTTATGATATTGGCAGGGCTCAATTTAGGTACAAAATTGATTTTTTTACATTAACTCCCCACAGAAGGACCTGAAGAAAATAATTTTCCTTAGATCCTATGTCATCTTTGAAAATCGTTTGTGGAGCGGCTTTTTGAGAAGAGGAAGCAGTGAACATGGGTCTTGAAAAGACCCATGTTGTAGGAGGGAGGAAACTCAGAGGCCAGCAAATCGTTCCACAGACGAGCTGATGAAATCAAGAATGAGCCGTACAAGCCACTGTGACAATGTGACAAATGTTCTCATGTGACAAATGTCAATCTTATGCATATGTGTCCGAAGGGATCAATGACGCTAATTTCTCAAATCATCTTCAATTGTAATACATCAGGTAGATCAAGAACAGCATACCTACCAGAGGCCTCTGCTTTAAATATTGCAATCCGCTTGTTAAGATAGGGGATCTATCAAACGGACCGCCCGTTTCTGCACAGGGTCAAGGGTTTTTTCAGGTATTTTGGGCTCCAGACCAGAGGTAGCTGCCAAATTGAACAGTGGGGCGTAAGCAATTGATGACGTAATTGATGCGACACGGACACACGCAATTGATGCGACATTGAACCCAAACGACGATACACAACCATAGACTGCACTCACCTCCAAGATATATAAAGAACATTATAACCTAGACCCGGGCAAGGAGCATAAGGCAGGCGTCCTTGAGATTCCGCATATTTCTGTATAATTATAATAATGATGATACATGGCGTCCGGGTTTTGAAGAGAAGCGATGTCTAACAGTCTAACGGTTGATATAATTGCCACGGTCCAGCCAGCCTAGACTCCGGTAAATCTACCTTCTACCTTTTCTTGGTTGCAGCATCTTTTCTCAGTGGGATAACAGTATTTTTATTGAACGTCGAAATTCATTCTCTGACCTACACAGAGATAGGAGAAAAATTGTGGAGAGTTTACAAAGCGGAATACTTATCGCAAATGATTTGAGATTTTCAAGGCCAAAAGCATTATAGTTTATCATGTTTTTAAGTATTGTGCTGTGTTACGCCACTTCCTTCTTTAGCCAACGTTTCCGTTTCAAGTCCAGCATCAGGGCAGATGTTCCCTGACACAACTTGCCCTGACACATCTTCCCTGATGATGGATACTGTAACGCTGTCCCAAAAGTTTGCTAACGAAGGAGGTAGCGTAACACGACATAATACCCCAAAAATAAATCACTATAAGGGATGTTTATTATTTCTGCATCTGAACTAATGAAGTAAACCTGCATAATATTTATTTTTTGCTTGGTGCTGAAACATGATACAAATGATTTGAGATAAATTGAATTATTCGGTACTTGAAAAATTAATAACTTTGTTTATTTTGAATAAAAAATTAAACCCCAATTGTTTTGTAGAAATTCTTATGTAACATTGTCATCAAATGGCCATTCAGCGCCATCTTGTTTTTTGATATTTTAAAGATCCCATTAAACGCCGATTCTAGGTACATTTCATCTTTCTATCAAATTGTTATAAGCTGAAAGCACTGCCAAAAACCAAAATGGCGCTGAGTTTGTTTGTGCTTGTGTTTAAAAATCTGAAAATTCTGACAGTCATAGACATATATATGTATAATGAGTTATGCGTGTTAGTGCGATCATCTATACAGACAAGTTCCCACAAAAAACTCAACACATAAATACGCTACAAGGTCCACAGAAAACTTATTAATACCAAAAGCAAACAAAACAATATTCCAAAAAGGACCATATTACATGAACCTTCCACATAACATTAAACAAATACAAGATACACACAAATTCAAATCGTCACTAAACACTTTTCTTGTTAACAAATGTCATTACACCTTAAGTGATACACCTATTTTTGTATTTTTATTGGTATATTTGTATATATTTTTTTAATTTCTGTATAAACATTATAATAAAACATGCATATGGTTAACTGGAAGAAATGGGGTCTACCCATAAGCTACACCCTTTGTATTTTTATTTATTTAATTGATAACAAACTTCGGTGGGAAGATCATGTAATCAATGTAACAAGTCGTATACGGAAACTAGCATATATCTTCAGATCACTACGAAATATACTAAATAAAAAGACTTTAAAAACAGTATACTCTTCTCTATGTCAATCAATTATTTCTTACGGTATTGTTGTCTGGGGAGGGTGTTCTAAAACTATATTAGATCCATTAGTAAAGGCTCAAAAATTGATAATACGGACTATCTACAAAGTACATTACATTCATCCCACAAAGGACTTATTTAAAGACTTTAAAATACTTAATATACAATCCCTATATGTAAAATTCATTTCTTGCTATTTTAAATTCAAATTTATTAAAAAATATGTTTTTGAATCAAAATATAATACAAGATATTCCAACCAATGCAACTATATAATTCCAGTAACAAAAACCTCAATGGCCCAGTCACAGTTTAACTTTCTTGCTCCAAAAATCTTCAATAACTTAACAATTGAAATAAAGACAATAACCAAATATCACACTTTCAGGAAGACGCTTGGAGACTTTTTGATGAGTGAATGTGATAGAATTAGAAGCCTGTTTATATAATCTAATGCTAATGTACTTTTTTTCTCCTTTCTATTTTCTACTTTTTATTATAATTTTTCCAATATTTAACATGATTTATACTAATTCCATGTTTACACTAGACTTCATATTTCATACAATGTAACTATACCTACTATATTGGTCACCATGATACAGACAGCCGCCTAGTATGGTGATTTAATATATCAACTTTATGTAAATGTCACAATTATGTAACATGTATTATATAAATAAATAAAATAAATAAAAATACAATAAATATTTTTTGATTTGATTTGATTTGAACACAAGCACAAACAAACAATAAATAGCTTATTGTGTTGGTTCATCTTTAATGTCACAGTACACACCTGTATGGCGCTTTAGCCATTTTTCCTTTCCAACGTCGTTGTGCTGGTCAAATGTGGAGTTTAGAATTCCAAATTCCAGTCAGATACTCTTGTGCAAATGAAGCTGGGAACAAGTACTTTATCATTGCGAGAACATGTAAATTCGGTCGAAATATCCATTTTCAAGACGATTTCGTTTCCGTGTTTTGTTTTGGCGACTTGAATGCCGATTGACGTCGAATAGACCGTCGATGTTACGAGGTGCTTTATCGGCCCAGCGTAACATCGATCACGGCTCGGGACATCATCTGACGCAATGGCTGATGGCACTCTCATTAAAACAAAGGCCATGCGCGAGACCGACCATAAAGAAAGTGTTTTCGCATAGTTTTGCAACTGTTTGGCGACAGAGCTTCCCTAAATCTTGGCAAGGAGAAGAGAAAGTGATTGGAATATATTATTATTTGTGAAGCTATCACTTTGTATCTACGATGGCCAAGAACATCCTTGAAAAGTAGCTGCATAAAATAAACAGAATGGAAACATATGAAAAAGGTCATTTTAAGAAGTTGATGATCTTAACCACATGAAACGTAGGTAAAGTCGGACGAGAACTGTTATGGTACTTCCACACTTCCAACCTTCCAAGATTGGCCGATCGTGTGGTTGCTGCGGCCAACCTTCCAACTCCAAACTCCGAATTTCAACATGGCGGATGTCGAACAGCTGATTCGGCGCTTATCTTATCAGTTGCCTACAATTATTACGTAGAAGTATATACACGGCATGTTTTCAAACAATTGTTATATTACTCTCCCGTAATAATATTTTCATTTTAATGGTACGCGGAACACGTGTCTTGATCGCCAGCGGTTCACAGAATGATGTGTGCATAAATAAACCAATCCCGATGTGTGGCTGCGGCAGGCTGCTTCGTGTGAGTTGGCCGTCGCGATCGCCTCGCAGGCGATCCCGGGCCAACTCGGACTCCAACCTTCCAACTCGATCTTCCAACGCACGAATAACCCCTCCACACAATCGACCAAACGTTTGAAGTTGGAAGTTGGCCGCAGTCTGGACGTAGCATTACAGAGCTGAACAAGCTTTGGCTTTGGGAAACCTTCAAAGATATCGTAGCCAAATAGTTAATTCTAGACAACTGGAAATAAAAATCAGAAGATTGGCTTTGGCTTCTAGCGAGGTTTTGACTTGACTTGTCACTTCTATTTTCTCACGTTTATCTCTGTCTTTGGTCTTTGCTTTACTTTTATAATTAATATTTTTATTTAATTTTGTGTTATTGATTTTGTGAATTGGGCGCAAGTCTTTATTTTTATTTTTATAGAGAATACCTCGCAAGAGTCCCAACTGCTCCCGTCTGGAGCCAGTGAGACTTTGGCATCCCCAATTGGGGTATGCTGTGAGGCTGAAGGTAAGTGGGGAAAGGAGGGAGATGGGAGAGGAAGGTGGGGAAGTAACTGGCTATTCAGATCTAGTCACTAAACTTTTTTATGAATGACGTTAACAAAATTATCCGCAACTCTCAGTTGTACCTATATGCGGACGACAAAAAGATTGTCAAAATCATTAAGTCTGAGATGGATTGTATAGAGCTCCAGAATGACCTGGACTCTCTGGTTAATGTGTATTGTCTAGAAAATCGCCTCCTTTTGAATGCAGATAAATGTAGCGTCATATCTTATTCTCGAAAGAAACACACAGTATTGTATCCATACACAATTAAGAACAATATTTTAAACAGGGTAAATGTAGTAAGGGATCTTGGAGTTCTATTAGACAGTAAGCTTCTTTTTCAATCTCACGTCGAGCATATCACGTCGAAGGCTTTGAAAATGTTGGGATTTATACTTAGAGTAAGTTCAGCTTTCAAAAATCCACAAACATTTAAAATTCTCTACATATCCTATGTCAGAAGCCACCTAGAGTACGCTTCAACTGTGTGGAACCCCCATTGTTCTACGTATAAAGCAAATCTAGAAAGAGTTCAGAAAAAGTTTATCAAATATGTCTCTTTTCGCGTACGAAATTATGTAAACTATGTCCCCGTAAACCTTAAATCTCTTGATCAACGCCGAGACACCAGAGACCTATTAATGCTCTATAAGATAATTCATAACTATATTGACAGCCCATACTTAATACAAAATATTCATTTTAGATGTCCAAAAAGAGTTACTCGATCTATGGATACCTTTTATATTCCTAAGTGCAAAACGAATTACCTTGAAAATGTATTTATAAGAAGAAGCTGTAGCACATTTAATAGATTATGCCCAAACATCGATGTGTTTAACACGAACCTTGCTAAATTCAAAACATTCATAAAAAAATGACATTCCATCGAATGCCATATGTTTAACCAAAAACTTAATTTCATTGAATTCTTTTTTTTTTTATTAATTCGTCACATTTTCTCTTTTACTTTTTTAGTAGTTTGTATTTTAACGAAATCTTTTCCTCAAAGATATTATTGATATCCTTTAAAATTTAAGTGTAAACCTTAGAAATATCTATATCATAAAACACTTTGTAAATTGAAGATGCATCAGAATTGTTTGTATTAGGTATATTGTTGCATATTTTTTTTTATTATGGTCCTATATTTAAATGTCGTTATTTTATTGGTCAATGACATAAACATATTATTCACTGTCATATATAAATGTATAGACTGTTTATAACGCAAATAAATAAAATAAAAATAAAATAAACACGGCTAAAGCCATTATTAAGGAACGTTTCAATTCTGAATGGTGGTCTTACACCAGGGCGATACTGAAAGCATCCTACACTCTGGAACGTGCCGCAAATATAATATATATATATTATTTTTATTAATTATTTGCGAAATAACACAAATTAATCAAATTAAATTTATTTGCACACGCCGGGTTCGAACCCGCGACCTACCGAATGGAAGTCAAGTGTCTTACCACTCGACCACGGACGGCCGCGATTCTGTTAATAAATAAATATAAAAACAGATTAGGACGATTCATTATTGCTGATGTGATCAAACATTTCACTGTTACTTATTGTGTTTATTTTTCCACTTTTACTAAGGACGGAAAGAAACAATATCAGTAGAAACAATATCACCCTGGTAAAATACCGCTAGTCAGAATCGAAAAGTTACTTTAAATGACTTTACCCGTATTTGATGTTCTTAACCAACCTTTTTCGCAACATATTCCAATTGTAGATATCAAAGATCCACTGGCTTCGGACAGCGGTGAGCAGTTGATTTTTGTGCGATATTCACATTTTTACTATCTCTAAATTACCTGTAACATTTTTTGTAATAATCTGCAAAACGAATTCGCAAAAAGACTCGCAAAAACCAATTTCATTATCCCACAAGGCGTTTATTCATTCTGCTTCCTGGGCGGCCGGGTAATGGCGCCTCGGGTCATTCGGTCATACGAATAAAAAGTGCATCATCATCAGCCAGACAAAAAAGAACGAGTGTCTTCATTTATACATAATGGTTCATCGGCCATCTCCCTTGTTTATATTATCTAGGCATAATACCATCCAATTCATCACAGTGACAATGATTTTGCTTTCTTTCTTGCTATAATCATGAGATTTCAGAGACGTCAACCTAATCTCAAGTCAATTAAAGCGGTCTTTGATTTACATATTATATTAACGACTTGTATTGCGAGTTTCCAGTGGAATTTCACTTTTGTTTGAGTCTTTTGTATTGTCATGCAACACAAGATTCACAACATCATCGGTCGACCAGAAGTTAGATATTTTCGCACGAAATGCACTTAAATCAATTCGTCACGTATTCGGAGCTTTCTCTTTGAGATAATTATTATTTAGATGTTCAGTTAACTAATAATTACGCCACTTTACCCGCAGGAGAAAAGGCGTAGATAATGGAATTCCACATAACTTTGGCGGTGACCGGACAACTCGACAATGTGCAACTTCATCACTCCTTTGAAAAGTTTTTTGAAAACCTTTCCGACTCTATATTCCCTTTACACAGCCTTCATCCGACCCCACATAGAACACTGCACACCGATCTGGACTCCTTTTTACCAAGCTCACATTGAAAGAATCAAAAGAATTCAAAAGAAAAATTTTAAACACATAAATTATAAACCAAAACTTACTTCTCAAATTAAACCGAATCTATTCATTACCATAACTTCAACTCCCTTCGTACACGACGTTTAATTTTTGACCAAATCTTATTATTTTAAATTCTTAATAATGGCCTGGACTCGCCAGAACTAACCAACTTAATAAATATTCATATTCCGACAAGATCAACACGGCAATCCCATTTTTTTTCATTTGCTTACATATAGAACTAACTTTAGAAAAAAATCACCAATTCGCTGTATATGTGCACAATGAAGTAACACGTACGATCGAAAATTAATACAAGAGTATGGAATGCAATGAGCAAAACTAATTTTAATATCTAATAAAACTTTATCTTCAATCAACTTTAACATTTTGGAGACATTTTTGGCTTGACTTCATTTAACAATTTATATATTTATCTTTATATTTTATTTATAAGCTGTTTGTCTCTTGCAATAATTTTTTTTTAAAGGCAATAAAACTTTAAAAATCCTTTTTAAATGGGTTACGTCAAGTTAGGTTATGGATTGTTTTAAAAAAAATCATCACTTTTAATGAGTGTTGAAATGCCACTTTGTTGAGTTGTCATGGAACCAACATTGGCATATAATCCATATTTGGCGAGTAAGAGATAAGCCGCCGTAGCTTTTTGGATAGAGCTCCTGACCGGCAATCAGAGGGGCGCTTGTTCGAGTCCCGTCGGCGGCATGTATCTTTTCTCAGGAGGTTTTTCATGGATGAGTGTTTCAGGCTAATAAGTATTGCTTATAATAAAAAAATATACTCCTTGCTTAATTCACATGTATCTATTTATTTATTTGCGTTATAAACAGTCCATACATTTATATAGGACAGTGAATGAGTATGTTTATGTCATTGACCAATAAAATAACGACATTTAGATGCAAGACATAATAAAAAAAAATACGCAAGAAGTGCATCTTCAAATTACAAAGTGTTTTATGATATAGGTACATATTTCTAAGGTTTACATTAAAATTATTCTATAGAGACATTAGAATTCTTCTGTTATTCACAACTAGTAAATAAATAGTGAAGATGACATTTCAAAGCTTTATTAATAGCTCATTATTTAAATCGATTCCACGACAGTTGATCTCCAACAGGTGGCCCCCGGCATACTTATTTGCAATATGCAGTCGGTTTAGGGAAAATGCGGTATACCTACTTCACAAAATATAACTAAGTGTTCCCAAAATACACTAAGTGTAACTAAGGGGTGTGCAGAGAGGATTTACCGTCGAAAAATAAAAATTGAAACAGATTTTCTTTTTTTTTATATGAATACCGCATGCACAAGGGTCCCAAGTGCTCCCCTCTGGAGGTAGTGAAACTACGGCATCCACAATAATAATAATAATAATAATTGGATGACTTGTATAGCGCCGTTTTTGTGAAAAATCACCTCAAGGGCGCTGTACACATTTCGATAATTTCTACAATCTTACTTCTAACTACACACTAGAAAATATAAAAAACCTATGGCTAAAACAATGGATGCAAATCCACCGGTTCTTTGATCAGCGATACAAAACTATATGTACAATGCATCTGAACAACCAGCGCGGTGCTGCCCAAAAATGTAAATGTACATGTATTTTTTTATTTATTTTTATTTTTATTTATTTATTATTATTTTTTTTTTTTTTTCAATGAAAATGTACAGGACCATACTTACCTGGTAGGTCACTTGAGATTAAAGTTAAAAGATGTTTATTTATATACAGTTTGCGCGCAGAGGACATAATAGCGAACACATGTTGTTGGAAAAGTAATTATTTGATCCTGGTATATTTTTAATACTAATATATATTATGTTATTTAATGAACGTGTTTGGGAAAAGCAAAATTAATTAATGGGCGGTACAGAGTAGTACATGAATTTTATTTATTTTCTTAAATGAAGTCTCAGTCTCTCGTTAAGCGACGGATTGCTGTGAAGGCTTCGACAATGTTGTGGGGCTGAAGGTAAGTGGGGAATGGAAGGAGATTGGGAAGAGGAAGATGGGGAAGTATCTGGCTATTCAGATCTGGCCACCAAACACGGCTAAAGCCATTTCAAGAAAACGTTTCAATTCTGAATGGTGGTCTTACACCAGACCGATACTGAGAGTATATTCCACTCTGGAACGTGCCGCAAATATACTATATATAATTTTAATTAATTAAGTGTGAAATAATACAAATTAATCAAATAAGATTTGTTTGCGCACGCCGGGTTCGAACCCGCGACCTTAGGACCGGCAGTTGAGAGCCTCACCATCAATTAGTCATTCAAATTCATCAAGGATACAGCTACTTGTCTATATATTTCATATACCAGCGGGTTTCACGACCACTCAGCAAAGCGACATTTCAACACCCCTTTGAAAATTTTTGAAAAAAAAAATAGCCCATAACCTAATCTAATGGAACCTGTTTCACCATTTTTTTTCTATTTACATTTTTAATGGCTTTTCAAATGCGGTGATGAGGTTGCATATTGTTGAGTTGTCTGGTCACCATACCAGCATATAAGTACAAAAATCGACACTGTAAATTAATTCTTTTGATATCCATTTTTATGTTTGAAATTGGTAAATTATGAACAAAAATAATTATAATTGACGGCCGGTGTGGTCAAGTGGTAGGCCCTCGACTCCCAATCCGAAGGTCGCGAGTTAATACATTTTATTTGATTAATTTGTGTTATTACACAATTAATTAATAAAAGATAATATATAGTATATTTGCGGCACTTTCCAGAGTGGAAGATGCTCTCTTCAGTTACCTTGCCATCCAATTTATACACATGTGTTCACTTTAGTTTTAGGTATATCTACTATACATTTATATTTACGCACCAGACTTTAGGTCCGGGTTTAGTTTTCCCCATTTGAAAAACTAAACCCTTTCACACACTTTTCCGTAAAAATGATCATCTAGTAAAGCCACGCTAAGCAAGTGTATTATATAAGTATAATTAATACAGAACAATACAAGAACAACATGTTAACCTACCAGACTATTAAATGGGAAAGTAATTCACCGACTCCAGATATTTTCATACCAGAGTTTCTAATTTGACCGATAAATCCTACTGATCCGTCAATATCTATATAAAAAATCTTTCGTAATCCTACATGTATTTTAAATGACTGATTTTTGCATTTTTATACACAAATTCTTTGACAAATCTAATATGCCTAAATTTTTAATGAGAGCGCTAGGTATAATGCCAGTAGCCGAAATAACAAATGGTGATATTTTTATATTCTGAGAATGCCAAATTCTTTTAATGTCATTTCCTAAATCTGTATACTTTCTTATTTTTTCAGAAACGGATTTTTCAATATTACAGGAATTTAGAAACTAAATAAAATTAATTTTGTTATTGCTATTATGTAGTGAAGATAATTTTTATAGTACATTATGTTTTGAAATTTCGCAGATTATAAGTTTATTAGTAAGTAACCTTTAAATTGTTATTCATTTGTGTTCTGAAACTTTGTATTATTTTTTATTCTTTATTTAATATTTACATTATTACATTTTTTGTAAATGTTGTCAGCCCACGAGTACAATACCCTAGGTTTTTTTTAAAATTATTATTATAATTTTAAGTTATGTGAAAATCTGTAATTGGATTTTATTTTTATTATAAAGTTTATTGTAATAGATTAAATAATATGTTGATTGTCCCAAATAAATAAAATAAAATAAGACCACCATTCAGAATTTAAACGTTGCTTGAAATGGCTTTAGCCGTGTTTGATGACCAGATCTGATAACCAAGTACTCGGGCGATTAACTTTCGTGGGGTCACCATTTAAATCACGTAGATTTATGATTTTCACTACGCATTAGTTCATCGTTTTTAATTTATTTAGTGAGCCGTATAAAGAAAATCTCCTTTTATATTTAAGAGTATACGATTGCGCTGAGAAAGCGGCGATTATTTCACGAATGTCAATGCAAGTTTAAGTGGTATGATCCCCTGCGGTAAAGGCAGTGCGAATTGCAGGCAAAGCTGTCATTAGATATTCCAACCATTCATTACCTTCTTCTTTCTTCTTCTGAGCTCACTACTGGCTTCTGGTGAGTTATTACTTATTATTATTAGTTATAAGTTATTATGTTGTGTTTCTCCGGCCTCGTTCGGCCGAATCTCTCGGAAATGAAACCTCATCCGCACTGTGTAAGTACAACACATTGAATCCAGAATACTGCAAACTAAAATCAGAACTGAATCTGGAAAAACCCAGATTCGACGTAATGTGGGTGCGCGTCAATCTTGCCAGTACGGCAAGATTCTACGCGTGTTTATACCGCTCACCGAACCTTAGCGAATCAGACACATCCGAGTTATTCAAACATTTGAGCGAGACTATTGATGACCTCTTGCCCCGCTACCCTTCGGCTGAGTTTGTGGTTCTTGGGGACTTCAACGTTCATAACGAACCATGGTTGAAGTTCTCAGGACCAACAGACTCGGCTGGCCGACAGGCGGAATCCATTGCCCTTTGCCACGGATTGGAGCAGATGGTTCAGGAGCCTACAAGGGTTCCTGATGTCCAGACTCACCGCTCCAATCTGTTAGACCTATTTTTAACCACTGTGCCACACGGTTACAAGATTGAAGTCACAGCGCCTTTAGGATCGTCCGACCACTGCCTGGTGACGACCTCAATCCCTGTCAACTTCAGACCGCCAAAAGAAAGGCTGAAGAGAAAAGTGTGGCACTATAGGTCAGCAGACTGGTTCGGTCTGCGGGCTCATTTCAATGCTTTCCCGTGGTCAGCTGTCTGTTTTCGGACTTCGGATCCCTCAAGATGTGCCCAGGAAATTGGTGAAGTCATTACATCCGCGATGGATGGCTTCATTCAATCCACTGTTAAAGAAACTGGTGTGGGCTCAAAGCCGTGGTTCAGTCGACAATGCTCCGAAGCAGTTCGGCGAAAAAACGCGGCTTACCGAGCCTACAACACATCTAGAACCTCCGAAAACAGAGCAGCATATAACAAATTGGCAAAGGAAAGCAAGAAGATCATAAATAGGTCAAAGTTCGAGCACGACCTGCAGATCAGCAAAAAGCTGGCTGCATGCCCGCATGGCAGCAGAGCCTTCTGGTCGCTTGCGGGCTCAATAGGTCGCAATTTCTGCAAATCCAGTCTGCCACCTCTTACCAGACCTGATGGCTCACTAGCAAATACCGCCACCGAAAAGGCTAACCTATTAGGAAAAATGTTTGCGGAAAACTCAACCCTCGATGATCGGGGTTCAGTCCCGACGTCGGTTCCTCACTGCGGTTTCTATATGAAAAAGCTGAGGATCCGGCATCGGGATGTGCTCCAGGTTTTACGAGGGCTTGATGTTAATAAAGCTAGTGGGCCTGACGGAATCCCCGCCCTGGTATTGCGGAGGTGCGCTGCAGAAATAGCTCCGATTTTGACAAAGCTTTTCAAAATGTCCCTGAATTCTGGCTCTGTACCCTCTGGTTGGAAAAAAGCGGTCATCCATCCTATTCCAAAGAAGGGTGACCGCTCCAACCCGGCCAACTACCGTCCCATAGCGATCACATCAGTTCTATCCAAGGTGATGGAACGTGTGATCAACGACAAACTGCTCACATACCTCGAGAAGAACAAAATTATTAACGACCGTCAATACGGATTCCGGCGGAACCGCTCGTGCGGTGATCTTCTCGCGTATGTGACGCATGTTTGGGGGCGGTGCCTGGAACGTTTCGGTGAGACCCAAACGGTTGCGCTGGACATTTCCAAGGCCTTTGACCGGGTTTGGCACCGAGGACTTGTCAACAAACTGCCTTCTTACGGACTTCCCGCATCCTTGTGCAGGTGGATTGCCGACTTTTTGAGGGAGAGGTCGATTCAGACGGTTGCTGACGGTTTCACCTCTTCCTCGCATTCGATAAATGCTGGCGTCCCACAGGGATCGGTTCTGTCTCCGACTTTGTTTCTGTTGCACATCAATGACCTTTTGACATGTGCACCAATTCATTGTTACGCGGATGACAGTACAGTCCATGATAGCTTTTTGTTTGACAAGCCCCCAAAGGGTGCACAAATTCCAATGGCTCGGAGGGCTTTGAAGCAAAGAATGGACGCTTACCTTGAGAGTATTTTCTCTTGGGGTAAGAATAATCTCGTCGAATTCAATGTATCAAAGACCCAATCATGTCTGATTACGTCTAAAAGGGATCGAAATGACTATCTAGTCTCCTTCAACGGTAGCATTCTCCCGAACAGGTCTTCCATTGATATGCTCGGTGTAACTCTAAGTGACCAGCTCAGATATGGGGGCTCCATCGAGGCCAGAGTTAAGTTAGCCTCTCAGAAATTGGGCGTACTGTACAGGGCCCGCAGATACTTTAATAGTACACAACTGCTAACCCTGTACAAATCGCAAGTGCGCCCCACGGTTGAATTTGGCAGCCACCTCTGGTCTGGAGCCCCAAAGTACCTGAAAAACACCCTCGACTCTGTGCAGAAACGAGCGGTCCGTTTGATAGATTCTCCCGTCTTAACAAACGGATTGCAATCTTTAGAGCACAGGCGTCGGGTAGGAATGCTATCCTTGTTCTACCGGTATTTCAATGGAAGATGCTCCGAGGAACTAGCCTCATTGATCCCCTCGGCACCTGTGCATAGTCGGGAAACACGCCAAACGCTCGCCCAACATATGTACACGGTTGACATTTGTCACATGAGAACGGGACGTTTCTACGACTCGTTCTTGTGTTCAACAGCTCGGCTGTGGAACGATTTGCCGGCCTCTGTGTTTCCTCCTTCCTATAACATGGGTCTCTTCAAGACCCACGTTCACTCCTTCCTCTCCTCAAAAAGATCCTCCTCACAGCATCTTCAAAGATGACATAGGCCCTGAGGGAAATTATTTTCCTCAGGGCCTCCTGTTAATGTAAAAAAAAAAAAAAAAAGAACATCCGTGAAAACTTACGACACTACAGTTGTACCTTTTTGTGATTCAATGACAGTGATCCTCTGACAGTTAGTTGGCCCCGCATGCTTACATTCAATAGTAAATTAAATAAATATGCAGTCGGTTTACGGAAAATACAATATACCAACTTACACAAAAAACTAAATAAAAAGTGAATAACAAGTTTTAAACATATTTTCATTCAAATGCATCAATAATAAATGTATACATTATACACAATAATTTGTATACAATACCGTATACCTAAGTATAAAAAGTCGACGCCGTAAATAAATTTGTTTTATACACGGAGAAAAATGTTATTTTAAAATATAATATTTTATTCGTAAAAACGGTTAAAAACGGGACTGAAATTCTTACGAACAAATTAACAGTGTTTCAATGTTTATTAGCGGGAAAATATAAGAATAATTTGTTGGTATACGTACGATATTACGGATAACAACAAATTATTCTTACATTTTTCCCGCCAATAAACATCGAAACCCTGTTAATCTGTTCGTAAAAACTTTAATCCCGTTTTTCCCCATTTTTACGAATAAACTGATAGTATTTTAGAAAAACATTTTTCTGCGTGTAAAAAAATCAATGTTTCTTTTCAATTATCCCTAATAGTGGAAAACCTGCAATCCATCTAACCCATTTTAAGTTTTCTCTCGTATTATTTCTCTGGGAAACGAAGACGAGTGACGAAAAAGAAGTTTATGGTATATTTATACAGTTGAAACGTTTCGGTGAGACCCAAACGGTCGCACTGGATATTTCCAAGGCTTTTGACCGGGTCTGGCACCGAGGACTTGTCAACAAACTGCCTTCTTACGGACTTCCCGCATCCTTGTGTACGTGGATTGCCGACTTTTTGAGGGAGAGGTCGATTCAGACGGTTGCTGATGGCTTCACCTCTTCCTCGCACTCGATAAATGCTGGCGTCCCACAGGAATCGGTTCTGTCTCCGACTTTGTTTTTGTTGCACATCAATGACCTTTTGACATGTGCACCAATTCATTGCTACGCGGATGACAGTACAGTCCATGATAGCTTTTTGTTTGACAAGCCCCCAAAGGGTGCACAAATTCCAATCATGTCTGATTACGTCTAAAAGAGATCGAAATGACAATCTAGTCTCCTTCAACGGTAGCATTCTTCCAAACAGGTCCTCCATTGATATGCTCGGTGTAACTCTAAGTGACCAGCTCAGGTAAGGGGGCTCCATCGAGGCCAGAGTTAAGTTGGCCTCTTAGAAACTGGGCGTACTGTACAGGGCCCGCAGATACTTTAATTGTACACAACTGCTAACCCTGTACAAATCGCAAGTGCGCCCCTCTGTTGAATTTGGCAGCCATCTCTGGTCTGGAGCCCCGATGTACCTGAAAAACACCCTCGACTCTGTGCAGAAACGGGCGGTCCGCTTGATAGATTCTCCTGTCTTAACAAACGGATTGCAATCTTTAGAGCACAGGCGTCGGGTGGGAATGCTATCCTTGTTCTACCGGTATTTCAATGGAAGATGCTCCGAGGAGCTAGCGTCATTGATCCCCTCGGCACCGGTGCATAGTCGGGAAACACGCCAAACGCGAGCCCAACATATGTACACAGTTGACATTTGTCACATGAGAACGGGACGCTTCTACGACTCGTTCTTGTGTTCAACAGCTCGGCTGTGGACCGATTTGCCGGCCTCTGTTTTTCCTCCTTCCTATAACATGGGTCTTTTCAAGACCCACGTTCACTCCTTCCTCTCCTCAAAAAGACCCTCCTCACAGCATCTTCAAAGATGACATGGGCCCTGAGGGAAATTATTTTCCTCAGGGCCTCCTGTGTGGAGTTAATGTAAAAAAAAAAGTTGATATTAAATAAATAAAAATGCAATATCGGTACCCCACATTTGGTATTTGAAAAACATTTAAATATTATGGTACATAAAACTGGCTTGTAATGTAGGTACTATATCTAATTTAAAAATACGGTAGTGTTACTCGAGAAAAAATACATAGAGAATTCAAAACCTTACATAATTTGGGGCTAGCTGTCAAAAACTCGGTTAATAAATGTACTGAAATCAATACAAAAATAGAAATAGAGAAGATATAGATGATATTTTACTATTTTAACAATAATCAGCAAACAACTTTGCAAAGTTGCATAAATAAATAAAAAGTTTAAAAAATAAACTAAAACGTTGTGAAAACCGTAAGAACTTATAACCGATAATGGCGGTTAGGTAAATTTTATCAGTTTGGAAGTAAAAAAGATTCGAGGTGAGTTAAAAATAATTTCAAAGATACGCTTCGCATCTTTAATCTAAAATCAATCTCCCACTGGCAATTATTAATTATTGACCAAAATTTCGGTACGATTCAAAATATTGAGTGGTTTAAAGTGCCACCGCATCGATGCGGAACCAATCATTGATTTGTGAAACGTGCTTGGGAAGTTCAGAGTATTGATTTAATCGGAGTTAGAATATTCTAAAATTAGTATTATTTGTAATGCCACCGTTACGACAATCCTTCTTCTTCTGGTGCTTTTCGATGATCGTAAAACCATTAAAAACGCAGAAACAAGTTGACATTTTGGCCTATAAGTTAATTTATTTCTTTAAGTACTGCGAGAACGAGTAAAGTCGCTATTCTACTTAATCATTTTTATAATTTTCTTAATTTATTTTAGAGAACCCCGGTCGACATCCCGTCGAATACCCGGTGTTCCAGTAAAAGGATCAAATGTTAAAAATCATACCTCCGAATTTGAATATGCAGATATACAAACTGATTATAGTTCTATATAGTTTTTTTTAACTTAATCATCATACTATAATATTTTAATTAATGAAGATAATATTAGTGAAACTCAATCGAAAATCTGAAACAGAAAAAAGATACAGATAAAGATACAGATACACAGGGACTCGAACCCAGGACCTTCGGCTTTCCGGGCCTCTGCGCTGACCATTGCGCCAATGTATCCCTTTCCGATTCAGTCATATTTAACTGTATCATACTTGTAGACGATGGTTCGAGTCCCAGATGTTCAGATTTTTTATTAAGTTTCATTAAAATATTATTTGTTAAATTTGTTTTATAACTGACGTGAGCAAGCTGAGATAACGATTTCTTTTTTTACTGAAACGATAATAAATTTATGTTTGTGCCCTTTGATTTATATTAAAGCACACACAATTTAAATATGGAAAGTGATAAAATGTCAGCTAATTTAAAGGTTCCAATCGAATGAAAACAATAATATTATGTTGAAATATTCTATAAAAAAGTGGAAAAATCTATGTTTTCTAATTAAATTAGATTTTTTAACGACTTTCTTTTTTCTTTGGTGCCGTGACATTTTACGATAATGGGTTTTTTAACTTGGTGTTTTAATGTATTTTATTTTTTAGTTTTTGGTTTTATAATAGAGGCATACCTACTTGTTAACACCTTTCTGATGTTTGCAAAATGTGGTTTTTATTCGAAAATTACCATTAAAACTGGCCTAATGGTTCCACGGACCAAGTCTTCGCACCTGTCATAAATCTAGCTTACGTCAAGTAGAAAAAATAGCGGAACATAAAATTGGCCCGGTATATCAGTTGATTTTAAGCTCGGCTTGGTTGGAATGTCGATCTCAGATAATTCGTATACATAACCTTGTTCCTTGTACTCATTTAAAAAGAATCTTAAATTATTTGTGATAGCAGAGGATTACCAATTAATTTTTTCATCATTGTCCTTTATAAATTAATAGCAATATATATTACTATAATATTCATTATTAATAAATATTCATCCTTTGACTTGCAGAAAAGTCAATAGATGTCGCATATCAAATAAAAATGGATAAATTTATTCCGACTGTATCTAGATAGCATTTAGTTTGAGTTGAATCTTGCAATCATACATAAAGATAGCAGCCAATAAAAATATGCGTTAAGAAAATGAAGATAATGTTGGTAGTTCTCAGTCGAAGTATATAGTTCAATATAACCGAATCGGAAATGGATACATTAACTCGGTGGTGAGAGCGTCTGCCTGGAAAGCCGAAGGTCCGGGGTTCGAGTCCCAGATGTATATTTTTCTGATTTTTCTGTTTCAAATTTTTCGATTGAGTTTCACTAATATTCTCTTTATTCAGTAAAATATTATAATTTGAGGTTTAACTCATTAAGTTAAAAATAAAAAAAATATATTTAACTAACTTGAAGAAAAAAAACGGTGTTTGAATGTGAATGATGCAAGGAGTGTGCGCCCTATAATAGGCATGGGTAGTAAAGGTGCTACTGAGCCACTTCGGTCGCCTGGGTCAAAGCGTTCAGTATGTGCCATTTCCTGCAAAAAGGGGTCAAGGAGCTTACTACTTATTTTTCCACTGTGCAATTAGGGGTTCTGTAGGTTGATACGCGTAGTTCGATACCCATATCGCCTACTTTCCCAGTATTTAATAATTTTATAAGAACAGGGAACGTAGAACTGTTGCGTGTATCGATTATAATCATAAAATAATTATAATGGTTAATCGAACATCTTTTACCGGTATAGGAACGTACCTGCAAATTACACGATGGAGATGTGGTATTAAGAGGATACCCGGCGGTGATTTTTCCATACAAACGTATTCCCTATTTATCTCTCTGGATTTTAACCCTAGAGAAAATATTGTTTTTGCATAAAATAGATATCAACTACTAGCGTGTCGGTACTTTTTGTTTTTTTTGATAAGTTACTTTTTATAGAAGTTATGACCTTTCAAAAATCAATAAAATTGACTGGTTTAAACGCCGTCAAAAGATGTTCAGTATACAAACCAGACAATGTTTTTTTAAAAAAAGCAAAACGTACAGACATATAATAGTTTTTTCTTATGTAGTTGGTAAAAAAAAAATTGAAAATCAGTCCACTTTTGGAGGAGAAAAGTGGGGAATACAAAACCTCCATTTTAGTTAGGTGTCAGTGCATTGTCCCTTTCGCTCAATATCCGGTGGAGTAAGAGCAACAGTGACAGCAATATTTTAGTAAAATCTATTTCTGCACCACCGGGTATCATCTTAAGGTGCCCCCTATGCGAAATAAGCGAGACGTAGTAGAATTGCCATCGGCTTTACCTAACGATGGCACTCTAGGATAAAATACATGTTATTATGATATAGAAATTAAAGCGATACTGCAGCAATTTGTTATTTTATTTTAATTATTTGCGATGTAAAGAGTCTTTGTACATCGATCGTCCAGTCGATTAGCCAGACATCTGTACGGCTGTTGACGGTGCAGTCCAGAGGCAAGGCTTTAGACTCCCATTCCTTGGTTGAAGATTAATTGGTGTTATTTCACAATTAATTAATTAAAAAATATTATATACTATATTTGCGGCACGTTCCAGAGTGGAAGATATCAGTATCGCCCTGGTGTAAGACCACCATTCAGAATTGAAACGTTGCTTGAAATGGCTTTAGCCTTGTTTAGTGACTAGAATTGAATAGCCAGGTACATCACCACCTTCCTCTTCCCATCTCCTTCCCTCCCCCGCGTACCTTCAGCCTCACAACATACCGCAATTGGAGATGTCATAGTCTCACTGGCTCCAGACGGGAGCAGTTGGGACTTGGGACTCTTGTGAGATGTTCACTATAAAAAGAATCTCCGAATATTCGAAAGTTGAGTTAAATATGTATAAACGTTAGCACTATTTTGAGAGATTTCACCGTTTTGAAGCTGTTTTTCTTATTTCTGTCTTGGAATTTGTTTGCGCATAAACTATAAACCGCGTAAAAACACACATAAAACTTTAATTTGATTTGTGTTTTCCTGCTTTTATCTTGGAGGCTGATTTTGTGGTTTTGTGCGCCGTTTACCAGGTTCCGGAAGCACTTAAAACTACATAAATAATAATCATAAAAAGCTCATACAGAAAGCATTCTAACCATAGATAATAGAATCAAGGGAGACGGTCCATGCACCATTATTAGTAAGAAACCGCACGCACAAAAGTGTCGCCAACATCGCTATCCCTTTACTGCAAATCGTAACTATACGCACCTTGGCGCCCTGCCTTGGTTTTTTTATATTAACTCTACTTTTTATATTAACAACCCGTGTCATCTTTTAAGATGCTGGGTGGAGGGTCTTTTTGGGGACAGAAAGGAGTGTGAGTGAGGTCTTGAAGAGACCCATATTGTAGGAAGGAAGAAATACAGAGGCCGGCAAATCGTTCCACAGCCGAGCTGTTGAAGTCAAGAGCGAGTCGTATAAGCGATCCGTTCTCATGTGACAAATGTCAACCGTGTACACATAATGCCGGGGATCAATGACGCTAGATCATCGGAGCATCTTCCATTGAAATAACGGTAAAACAAGGATGGCTAATATAGTTAATTCCCAGCCGACGCCTTCGACGCGTTTCTACCTACACACCAAACGCATAACTTTTAATATCTTCGCCGCTTTGGAGTTTGGTTGAAAGTCACTCCGTGGAGTTTGGTTGTAAGTCAGCGGCATTCATCACACTTCCATTCCTACCCTTAAAAAAATTGGCGTATTTTGTCAGAGGCTAAAAATATTCCCGCTTTGCAATAAAATCCAAATAATGGAACATTTGTTAACGTATTCGAAAACTAAAAACTGTTTTCGAAAGGTGATGAAATAGGCTTTCAAATTTCTATATTAAAAATTACTATGTATTTTTTTTAATAATTTTTTTTTTGCCAAAACTTTAAAAATTGTTCGAAATGGCTCACTTTACTTTTTTTTTCTAACTAAAATTACTGATAATGAAAAAAAAAACACATACTTATTTCATTAGATAAATGAATTATAAACCTTACTGTCACCTCACTTTTTTTCGTTTCATGTAAAAAAAATTCTTAAAAAATTCACAAAGTTCCATAATTTTTTTTCAAATTGCTATGGGAAACTTTGGTTTCAGAAGGGGGTAAATTTTAATTTTTTTGTGGTTTTCTTTTAGATTTGAATATATTTATAGTTTGTTGTATTCTCTTTCCAATACCGTTTAGATCACATTTCTGACTCTGATAGTAAGGGAGAAACAACGATTTCTGTGAGACCTATGTGAGCTGGGACAAATACGGTCTCCTGTGATTAAACGGGTTAAATATCTTATATCCCTTGTTTATATTGTCAATTATTCCCCACTTGTGCTTGTCCAGGCTCTGGTGTCTTTCAGTAATTTTTCTAGTAATTTTTCAGTAATCTTTCAGTAATTTTTCTACTGTAGAAGTTTTAATAAGGTATGTTTAAACTTATCGTAAACCGGAGCTACTTCGCGTCTAACTTTCATTTTGCAAATGGGCAAATTAAAAATGGGATAAAGCCCAATATAAATGTTGAATAAAGCCCTATTTTAAACATGGATAAAGCCCAATTTTAAACACAGAATACAGCCCAATTACATGTTTCACTTCTCCTTCTCTTCATCGACTCGTACTTCCATATCTTACCTACCACTCCTCTCCCCGTCAATGATGATGTTCTTTCTCCCTATGTTTCTTAAGTAACGTAAGTGCGAACATCTGTAAAAACCCAGTATAAATAAATAAATAAAATCAAACCCTAAGAAAGCTACAGACGGATCCAAAACGCGATTGGTTTATATATGTAGTGGTATCCAAACAAAGTTATATTATTATCTACAGTTATAATTACGTTTACCCACAAAAAGAAAAAATAATTTATGAAAAATAATAACGAATATATATGAATTTATTTTGTTAACAAGTTGACCGGTAGATGTCTCTGCATTCCTAATATCCTTCGTTATTTCTTTTGGTATTTGAGGGGTCGCCGGTCGTCCCGTGTTATTTGGGTGGATTGAGATCAGGTGTAAGTGATAGCCAACCATAGTTTTAGTGTGCCGGCTAAAATGCCGAGCAGCCGGACACTATTTGCGTAATAACTTACTTGTTTATTTCAAAATTAATGTTTTATAAATTATACGGTCTTACAGAAAACCTGTTTATATCAGAGTTTCCCTAGGAAATCTCATCTTTATGTACTACAGAGAAATGTTATTTTTCTCTCTTATGTTAAAAAAAACTGTAGTTAATGAAAAAATAAGAAAATATTATATTATCCAGCTAAACAAGCGTACCTCATAAAAAATAAGTCAAATGAGACTATCTTGTAAATAAATTGAAAAATAATTATGACATTTGTTACGAAATTTGATAAAAACACAGACAATTTGATAAAACCTTTTCACAGATAAAAAAAAATCAATGTAAAAATTATGGATATAGATTATTTATTTTACCGGTCTTATTTATCAAATATTTAGATTAGAAATTTACAACAGAAAAAGCAATTCTTAAGACGATAGACTTCGCTTTTCGGCCCATACAAAAAGGACGCCCGGGAAAAAACACTTTTCTACATCGAAAATTGCACGAAATGAATATTTTTTTATATTGTATTCTAGAAGGTGAAAGCTATGTCGGAATGTTATTAAATTTTCGATGCGTTTCGTATTAATGTAAACATTCACTGTCATACATTTTTAATTTATCGTAAAATATTTTTAAGGAAAAAGTGCTGCTAACTCAATTCTCATAAAAAAGAATTACAAAATTATAAAAACATGCCGACATAGCTTCTTCTTTCAAGGACATATTGTTTTTAAATTATGATATGTGAAAGTTTAGGTGTAGAAAAATGTTTTCTCCCGAAACCCTTTTCGAGCGATTTCTGTAGGAAAATACGAGAGTTTACGACATTTATTTACGGCAGTTGTCCCATTCGCAGGTTTCGCATTCGCATGTATCGTAAGTGTTTGTTAGCATATTTAGATCGGGACAGAATGACAGACAATGAAAGACATAAACGTTCTCTCGCTTGCGCTTCTGTGCAACGAAACTGGGAATCCTAATGCCATTTACTTTCTTTTTTAAAAAGCATACGGTTATTATCCTTGGATTTGCACACGTAACCAATAATTTTATTATATTTTTTACTTTACAGTATAAAAAAATATTTCTTTTTTAATGTTATTCTTTTGCGATTTTTCAAATTTTCATTGTAAGAACTCTTATTATAAAAACTCTTGATGGTTATACCCATCAATATAATATATAATTGAAGTAGAAGATGATTCTAATAAATAAATAAATATGAAAATTAACAAGACACGGAAAAATGGAGAGAAATGGACTCGCCTTACAAAAATGACTTTAAAATAAGAGATCCCAATGGCCGAGTTAAGGCGTTTGTCCCGGTAAGACAAGAGATTCTGGATTCGAGTCCCAGTTGCGAATTGCGACCGTTACTTTTTTAAGCGTGTTGCACCTTTTCATATGTTTATTTAGATTTACTACTCTTCTTCTTCATATAATTATTATTTTTTTGTTTTCAATACTCAACGCATGATGAGAACATTTTGTAAATGCATTGATGACTTTGCTTTTATTTAGCTTCTATCAATATGTCAATTTCAAATTTATAAATATGTATGTTAACACGATTTAAAAAATGTCAAATTATGTTTGTTTGTTTGTGTGTTCGTATGTAATGCGCTGCCATACCGTTCATCCGTTTGTCATGAAACTTTGGTAATATGATGTGCGCATAGCCGGGATGTTATAGGACAGAGCTCTGGCCTTATGAAATTATTTCCTATGCTATTTGATTTTGATTAAAATTTCATCCCATGGCTATTAAATTTTTTTGAATTGTTATGAACATGCCCGTAAATATTTCTATATATATATACTGGTGTGCTCTGGCATTATGAAATTTGCATTCAAAATGAAATAGGTCACGTAAGGTGTTGGAAAAATGGGTGTATTTTATGGAGTTAAGCTACAGGGGGAAAAGGCTGGGGGGAGGTGTATGCGTGAGGGTCGAATGTGGAATTAAGGAGGGAGGACGAGGAAGAGGTAAAGGTGGAAGCGGAATGCGTGAAGGAGGGTTCGCGAAAAAAAGGGAGAGCGGGAGAGGGGAGGGTGGATGCGGGAATGGTGAAAATGGAACGCGGGAGGGGAAGAGGAAGAGGAGGTGGAAGTGGAACGTAGACGAATGGGAAATGACGTGAAGGGAGAAATATATTTAAGTAGCATTTCAACGCACGCCGGGTATCAGCTAGTAAACAAAAAAAAAACAACGAAATATTTATTGTCGATGGTGTCGATCTAAAATGTTATTCAGCCCTACCGTAGTAAATCACTCCACGTAACGTACCACTGTGTATGAGTGTGTGTGGTGAGAGTGTGTAGGTACATGCATTGTGTACGCACTGAATACTATAATAGTATAGGTATCTCCTGTATATGTATATGCGTGCAAGAGATGGTGGTGGTTGGTTTAGGTGATTGGTCCTTGGGCCAAGGACGTTGGCAAGGCCATTTGGTTGGACCCCAGCCATATACAGAATACAGCCACACGCGCTGGGAGTTGGAAGGCCGTTGCAACAGACACCAAAAAATATCGCTGGTTGGGTTCAAAACTGTTAACAACTCCGTGATAATTCAGAATACGGAAAAAAAAAATTTTTTAGAATAGAATTTTTTGGTGTGTACAGGGAAGCCCAGTCCAAAATTAATAATGAAACCAAAAATCTATTTCGCTCTGCTGTGTTACAAGTTTATTATTATTATTTATTTATAAAATTTACCTATATACTAACATATTATATTGTTGATTAGTCAGACATTTCCGAAAAATCGAAATATGAGTTGGGTATGCAGTTATTATGTAAAAGTGTGCCGTCTATCTGGTACAATACTCAGATTACTCATAAAATCAAACAAATAATGCAAAAAAAATTGTAGTGAATTAAACAAAATATTGTTATATTTAAAAATGTCATACTGACAGGAATATAATGTACCGGACTGTTATATAACAAATTCCTGTAATATTGAAAAATCTGTTTCTGAAAAAATAAGAAAATATACAGATTTAGTAAATGAGATTAAAGGAATTTGACATTCTCAGACTATAAAAATATTACCGATTATTATTTCGGCTACTGGCATTATACCTAGCTCTCTCATTAAAAATTTAGGAGTATTAGATTTGTCAAAGCATTTATATATAAAAATGCAAAAATCAGTCATTTTAAATACATGTAGTATTACGAAAGATTTTTTAAATATTAATTTATTGAATTGTTTTGTATTAATTATACGTATATAATACACTTGCATAGCGCGGATTTTCTAGATGATCATTTTTATGGAAAAGTGTGTGAAAGGGTTTAGTTTTTCCTATGGGGAAAACTAAGCCCGGACCTAAAAGTCTGGTGCGTAAACAAAAAAAAAAAAGTAATAAGAAGGAGATTTTCAAATATTGTTATTCGTAGCCAGGAAATGTTTGTCTTTCTTACAAAAAAAATTTGAATCGAGCCCAGGATCTCTTATATATTACCGGGACATCGGTTATTGAATCTATTTAAATTATGTCATATTTGTCGATCTCGTATTTCTAATTCAGAATTAACAATATTATCAATATCGTTTTTTTTTCTCATATATTTTGGCTGGTATTTGATTGAACGATTAAAATGTTCTAAAGAATTTATTTATATTTTATATTAAAAAGTTCTAAAGAATTTAACCTAGACAGTGTCTCGGATGTCATAATAATAATATGTTATCGTCGTTGCATATAGAATATGAACCATGTGAGACTGAGTATTCTGAGAAAATCGATAAAAACTGTTTAAAAACATAACAAAACGAAAAATAATAATTCTATTTATGGACAAAGTATGAACTAAATATTTCGTTAATTATAAGAATATATTTATTGCAAACATTAATTATTTTACGTCAGAAAATTGAGTTTTAACCTGTTTTTCTCACATGCTTCATATTATATGCACAGTTTTTCTCACATGGTTCATTTATTCAATTATTTTATGTCAGAAAATTGAGTTTTAACCTGTTTTTGTCACATGCTTCATATTATATGCACAGTTTTTTAAATATTCAATTTGGGAGGCGGGAATGGGTACCGCCGCCCCGGAAACCATTTATTGGATAACCAACACCTCTGCCATAGGTCACCTCAAGTGGTTCGCTACGTTTGGTGTCTTAGCAGGGGTGCCCGGGTTCATGGGGTAAGGTTTATCTAGGTCTTGGCGGCGGATGATCTAGACACACTGAACCCCAGATTCCTACCCAACCCTCATACCTTTTTCCTTCCCAAAACTTCCTCTCCTTTCTTTCCTTAAAAATACCCTCCACACAGCATCCCCAAAGATGACATGGGCCCCGAGGGAAATTATTTTTCTCAGGGCCTCCTGTGTGGACCTAATGTAAAAAAAAATTTATACACAGTTTTCCTCAACTACATTTTTTTTAATGATTTATTCAAATTTGACAGCTAGGCATTACAAAATGATGTTAATATTATGTATATACCAAGGCAATTGAATTGTGTAGTGGTATGCAGAGGATATGACTCTTTTTTTATTATTATACTATTTTGATTTTCTATCGCATTAAATATTTGATAATTTTACATGGCTCATATAGCACAAGATGGAGAAGAAAAAAAGCGAAATTACTGCATATTCAAGTCATTTTCGTCAAAATGTCACATTGTTCATATTGTATATACAACAACGTTATATTGTAATTGTTAATCTAAGATTGGGACCAAAATTTAATCCGCGATCGACCTATTCGAGTACCCTTGTCTCTATTATCTGGTCGGTGGTGGTAGTATGGTAGTATGTAACCATCTTCTCGGATATAATGTTGTTTTACTCCTGTTACATCACGAGGTTTTTTCTTCCTTTTCTCAATCTTAGACTGACCACCGACGCACCTGTCCCCGAGCCCAGTCCTTCTCAAATATTATTATTTCATTGCGGCTATTTTATTATTTCAATAAGACCACAAACCAACATATTACATAATGTGTATGCCAACATTTTCCAATCAAACTACTACAACACCAAAAGCATAACTTTCATTGCATAGTCGCTCATGCGCCGTTCTGACTGGGCGAGTATTTTAGTCGAGTTAGCGAGTAGTAACTAAACGTGTCCGAAACACCATAATTTTGGTAGAGAAGGCTAGTCAGCTCTTTAGTAGATCAAATCCATTTGGTTCTTTTTTTTGGCAAGTAGAGTATCCCCTCCACTCGTCCCTGAGCACTGACATGCGCAGTTCATTCGTAGACGCAGGCACGCGCAATATGTCGTCCCGTTGGAGCGAAAATGCTTCTTCTTCTTCTTCTCGTGCCCTGTCCGTTCAACGGACGTTGGCTATCATGTTGGCTATGCGTACTTTGTTTACTGCGGCCCGGAACAGCTCTACAGCAGACTGGCCAAACCACTGTCTCAAGTTTTTCAGCCACGATGTCCTCCTTCTACCAGGGCCCCGCCTTCCGGCAATCTTTCCCTGCATTATGAGATGCAAGATCTCGTACTTCTCCGGATGTCTCATCACGTGTCCTAGATATTGAAGTTTTCGGATTTTTATTGTTTTAATAACTTATTTTTCTTTATTCATCCGAATCATAACATCTTCATTCGTAACTCTGTACATCCAGCTTATTTTTAGTATTCTTCTGTATATCCACATCTCGCCTTACCAGTTCTTCAGTAAGTGTCCAGGCTATTAATGAATACTAGCTTTTGCCCGTTGCAACGCAACTAATTGGTTAAAGCACTAAGCGATTTAACGTTTGAATGTGGATGAAGCAAGAAGTGTAAGCCTGCATTTAAAAAAAATATATATTTGAAGAAAAAAAACGATGTTTGAATGTGGATGAAGCAAGAATTGTGAGAACTACTCAAAGGGTCCTGTGAGTTAATCGCTCAATTTTGTACAACTGCTGGCGACCTATGAAATCCATTTGAAATCCCCATCCTCGGTTTACCAGAAACGATTAGTTACATGACTAACCTAAAAAAAGGCTTAAAAAACAACATGGCGACCAAAATTTTTATTAATATGAAATCCCCATCCTCGGTTTAGTCAAAAACGATATGTCACATGAATAACCTTAGAAAAGTCTTAAAAAACAAAATGGCGCCCAAAATATTGACTAATACGAAATCCCCACCTTTTTTTGTGAAAAACGATATGTCACATGACTAACCTTAGAAAAGTCTTAAAAAACAAAATGTCGACAGAAATGTTAACTAATATGAAATCCCCTCCTTTTTTTGGGAAAAACTATATGTCACATGACTAACTTAGAAAAGTCCTAAAAAACAAAATGGCGACCAAAATGTTAACTTATATGAAATCCCCACATTTTTTTGTGAAAAACGATATGTCACATGACTAACCGTAGAAAAGTCTTAAAAAACAAAATGGCCACCAAAATGTTGACTAATATGAAAACCCCACCTTTTTTTGAAAAACGATGTCACATGGCTAACCTTAGAAAAGTCTTAAAATTACAAATATGATTTTTGACTGTGGATGAAGCAAGAATTGCAAAAAACCTCAATTTGGTAGGTGGGTATGGGTACCGCCGCCTCGGGAACCAACACACCTGCAATAGGTCATTTGAAGTTGTTCGCTATGTTTGATGATTTAGCAGGGGTGCCAGGGTTCATAGGGTGAGGTTTTTACCGCTCTTGGAGGTGGATGCGTCTGCCCACCAATTGCGTGGCAGGCCAGATCGGGAGAGACTGGTTTAGGGATAATTTTTGGCTTCTCCAGCAGAGCTCTCTCGAAACATCACCCCTCACCGCAGTGGTAGGGATAAAACCATTCGTCCCTCACTCCACACACTGATCCCCAGATTCCTACCCACCCCTTATACCTTCTTTCCTTCCCAGAACATCATCTCCTTCCTTTCCTAAAAATAACCCTCCACGCAGCATTCCCAAAGAATTTAATGCTCTTTGGTCCTTTATATATTTTTTATAATCCTCGGGTAGCGAAACATTTGGGATACCCATAAAAAAAATTTTAAATGTAATTTTTTAAATTGGAAATTTTTTTAAATTTGGAATTTCTTGAGAAATTTTGGCGCTATAAAAATATATTAGTAGGGAAACTTTTTGGTTTCTCCAGCAGAGCTCTCTCGGAACATCACCTTGCACCGCAGTGGGAGGGATACAACCATTCGTCCGTCACTCCGTACACTGATCTCCAGATTCCTACCCACCCCTCATACCTTTTTCCTTCTCAGAATATCCTTTCCTTCCTTTCCTAAAAATAACCCTCCACACAGCATTCCCAAATACGACGTAGGCCCCGAGGGGAATTATTTTCTTCCGGGCCTCCAGTATCGAGCTATTGTAAAAACTACTCCCTGTAGATTTTCCGAATATTGTACAAAAATACTCGAGTTAAGTACCCCGTTTAGAATGTCATCCATTAAATAATTCCCGGGGCGGCGGTACCAATGCACACCACTCACATTGAATGATAATATAAACATGCAACATACAGAAACGGCGTTTTACAAAAAGAAATCCTCCACACAGCATTCCCAAAAATGACATAGGCCCTGAGAGGAATTATTAATACTATTCGGGGCCTCCTGTATGAAGCGATTGTAAAAAAAAAGTTCTCTACTCCCGGTAGTTTTCCCGAACATTTTATAAAAATACTCAAGAAAGTACTCCATTAATTAAGTCATCCATTAAATTATTCCCGGGGCGGCGGTACCAATGCACACCACTCACCTTGAATGATACTATAACCATGCCAAATACAAAAACGGCGCTTTACAAATTTTTACTACTTAGCAAAAAAACATTATATGAATCTAAATTTAATTGCAATAAAAAAAATTCAGAAAAAATCTGTCACAAACCTGTTAAAAAAAAATTATTTATTGAAAAACAAACTAACAATACGAATTTTGGCAAATATTTGCCACCATCTTTGATGATTTTTTTACTTAAGTTTCTGCAGTGAAATGGCCCAATATTATTTATTTGAAATTTTTAAATCCAAAATAATCACATCAAAGCAATAATACATTGTCCGGATAGGTACCTACTCGTTATCGCACAAAAATTACATCGAAAATATTTCAAGTTAGCGGGTAAGTACTTATACAGTTGACATCACTATCTGAACACAACAAAATATGCCATCTCTACTGAATGCACTGACAGTACATGATCCAGCATAATTCCTTTTCTGATTTTCAATACAAATAAATTGATTTAAAAATTGTGCATTTTCAGAAGAATTTTTTTGTTTTTGTTTTTCTTAAAATATTTTTCTGGAAATGACATCAGTCGAGTGTCCAGTTTTTGAATTCATCAACAAACATACTATTTTAGTGATAAATAATTATTCATAACGATAATTGTACTGAAAAATAAAAAAATCTAAGAACCTTAATTGGAGAAATATTTCTATGACACACCAGCGTTAGTCGCGACCGAACGACTCTTTTTTCTTTTAAAAAAAAAATAAGAAAAAAAATCGTTAATAATAATTAAAAAAATTATTCATATTTATCAGAAAGGAAATTTTTCACCGCAATGCATTCGACATACGATATTTGAAGCTATGATTAAAATGTAATAACATTTTCAACACTCCAGTTTCTTTGGGAATAATTTGAATTTCGACCGATGTTGAAATGAATCTTAGCAAATTAGAGTGGTACTAAGTCTTGCCGCCAGTAGAGAAGGTAAATCATGTCAACCATTATTTTTTTATAGCGGTTTCCGAATGCGCCTTTGAGGTGGTTTTTTTTCAAACGTCAGATTGGAAATCAAAATAACAGACGTTTTTTCAAGAAATGTTGTCAATATGACCGTCGATTTATATTCGTAAAACTCTTGTCGATAAGGTTTTACTAAATTTTGAAAGCCGAGATTGATATTTTTAAAGCCATTTCGTATTTTCGAGCTGGCTGTCGACAAAATCAATAAAAATGACATTACACAACCGAGAAAAAACAAATGAACTCGAATTGTTTGGCAGGTGAAACTTATTTTATACGTAATAAAGCATTTTTTTTACTGGCTACGAATATTTTAACAGTGTTTAACTCGGAAAATTTTTCGTAAACGTCAGAAATTCCCCACGTTTGAAAAGGAATCCTGACAAAATTTCCATGAAAAGTCATAAATATAATATATTTTTAATGTTCCGAAACCTGTCGTAGTCGAAATAATACAAAAACATCTAAGCCAGGTATCTTTTTTAAGTCGCAATTTTGATTTACCTCGAGGCTCGGCGAAATGTAAAATTTTGAGGTGAGACGCCTTATATTTAAAAAAATATACACTTTACGATTTCAGTACTGAGGCTCTTTCACAAATTTTTCGTGAAGGTCTGACGATAAATTTTTCCTTTTTTGACTGGCGAACCTGGCGGCTGGCAATATAACTTTGAATTTATTCGTCGAATAATGAGCGCTTCTAGTTTACGCCGCTAGGTTTTCATACATCAGTTTTATTAGTAGTTTTTTTTTTTGCATCCGTTTTTTTATATGAAAAATTGCAATTGGTAAAACTTCTGGCTGAATTTTTCCCATACAAATCAGGTCTGAAAAAATCGTATGTGATTTCATCCACGGTCCCTGTCTCGCTATAATCAGCTTTCGGGTCGGTTAAACTTAAGGGGGAGAGTGGTCGTTTTTCGCCTGCAGGGCTTGTCTTAAAATATGGTCGTTTAGAGCATTAATATATATACAAGTTGTTCAGCACAATTAAAAATAAAAATTGGATGTAGTTTATCGCATCTTATGCTTTTTTGGGTTGATATTTTTTAAATATTTTAATACTAAATTTGTATTAATATAAATCGAATTCAGATATATTGAACTTACATTATTTTTATTGCTAATATCTACACTATTCGTATAAATAATTTTAGATTGAGAGGAAATAAAAACAGATTGAAAATAATCGTTAAAAAGATTGCATCCCATTTCATTGTATCCCGCGTCCCCTTCCCCTCTTCCATTCCCCTTCCACTTTTCCTGCCTTCTCCCTGTCCCGCGTCCCACAATCCCGCCACCACACCTCACGGGTTTCCATCTCCATCCTACGTTCCCTTTTCACCTCCATTCCTCCCCCTCCGTTCCCCTTTCTCCTCCCAAAATTCTTCACCCTCTCCCTCCTTTACAACACCGTTAGGAATTTTTTTAAATGTAAACTTTTAAAGATTTTGAGTTTTTCAAACATTTAGTAGAAGAAATAGTATTTCAAACAAAAAAACCTTTTGTAAAGTACCTATATTATCGCGTCTCTGATGTGATTTGTACTTATGAAATAAATAGAATATATTTTGAAAATGAAAAGGACATTGACCTTGGATAATTTCACTATCTACGCAGGAGCACAATTGCACACAAGCACTCGTGCACCAATAAGTTTTAACAATGTTGTTAAATTTTAAAAAGAAATTTATTTTATCCTGCTAGAGAATCTATTGTTAAAATTATTTTCTCAGCAAATTGGTTTAACTGGTAATTAATCAATTTATACACCTTTAAAATTGACATTTAAAATTGTATAAATTAATCGTCTCTAAGTGGTATAACCTCAGCCGAGATAACGTTAGCCGAAACAGCAGGCAAAATAATAAGAAACTAAAATACTTGCAGAACTTAATAATAATGTTATTAAATTTAAATTAAGTTAATTTTTTTTTAAATTGTTTAAATCGGTAATATTTTATTCTTACGTGTCCTTTTTACCAAATGTTTACATGTTTTTGTAGTAAAACTTGCCTTAAATTAGATTTTCACGTAAATAGCCCTCCACTTTGGTAGCTAGAGAAAATAATTTGAATTGCACAGCATCCGAAATGATCTACGCGTGCGCACAAAGCCTCCCAAGCAATTCCGGCAAACCCCATTCGAAGCTCCCATTTACCATCAAACCTTCTCGAGGTGGACACCGAACCACACACGGGAGATATTCGCGAAACTTTCTGTTACGACAAAAAGAACGAAACTTTGTTATCCAAACTGAAGTAGTTTTAAAAATATTCTTAAGTTTAGCAAAGTATTTATTTGATGTTTATGAAAAGTTTTGTAGAAATTTGTAAAATTCGTGATTATGAAAATGAAAATATATTTGAAAAGTGATATTTTGCAAATTTTAAATAGTTATTCGTGTAATATCTGAGTGTTATCAAGTCGTTAAAATAAGTTTTTTCTCTTTATAAACTTACGTGTTTTTTTCCTAAAAGTAAGGTAGTTTCTCTACATTAACTTGTGTTGAAAATCATAATATTGGTGTTATAAAAACGTTTGAGTTGAATCCATGCAAAACACACTTTTGTGAAACTAACAAAATTAATAGCACAGTAAACTAGTTCTATTATTTAAAAAATATATTTTGTTAGCGCAGTGTCCGTGCAATGTTTTCAATGTACCTTTTTATAAAATTTCTTTTACGTCAAGTATAAGTTTATTTACAAGCATGGATAACCAAATGCCGAGTGATCTTCCTTTAGATATGAATTTCTCATCCCTCTTTCAACCCCTGAACCCGAGTGTGGACGGCATAATGAGTGAGGATACTCCTGGAATAAGCCTCACGCCCCCTGAGATCTGGCGGGACGACTCAAATAACAGTGATGGCAGGTTTGTTCCTCTGAACGCCACGGTCGCCAATATACCACATTTCAACTATAACTCTCTGACGGTTGTGATTGTGTATTGTGTATTGTTCGTGATAGCAGCGGTCGGCAACCTCACGGTGTTTATTACCCTGTTTAAGTCCAGGCGGAGGAAGTCGAGGATTAGCTTGATGATATCGCATTTGGCCATCGCTGATCTCATGGTGACCTTCGTTATGATGCCGCTTGAGGTTAGTGAAAAAATACTAATTAAAACACTTGTCCACCGGGCCACGTAGCAGTACTATAATAAACATCTACATGTCCTCGTAAATCTCCTTTTCTGTTATGATTAGACATATTATAATATAAGCAGATTTAGAAATAGAGAACAAGCTTTCTTTTTGCATTTAATGTTTATCTTACGCTTCAGTATTATTTGAAAAAAATTCTGTAAAAAAAAACCACCTTTACTCGGTGAAGTTTACAAAAGTTTACTCGGTGAAGGTTTGCAAATTTAAAACGAAATAAAAGTGATACAATACGTTTATGAAAATAATCGGTTAGAGATTAAAAAAACTTTTCCTGTGTTTTGTTCAAGATTGTAATATTTTAAAATTTAATCGCATATATTATCCGCGTGTAAAAATTAAAACTGGAATAGCTTTTCATCTGTGGAGGAGCTTTCTAAAAGTAGTACTTTCTTTCAGTATTTCATTTTGGGATCCGTTCGATTTATTTATTATTTTCCCGTTTAATTTGTTGATCTCCATTAATTGAACGTTTTTCTTTTATAAATAATATTAATATTTATTTCGTTTATTAATAATATTCATACTTATTGCATTAAAACAAGTTGATTTCTTTAAGTTAAGTTCTCCTGGGGAATTATTATCATTATGTGTGATGACTGTTTCGTCTTCTAAAGCCAGAAATGACAGTCTGATAATACCCCCATCTTTACAGCTGAATATTATTGATTATACAAACAAACAAAAAAATCTATTTGTTATTGAATGTCAAGCGGAAATATTTTATGAATTGATATTATTTTGTCTGGACCCGAGGAGGTAAATCAAATAAAGCAAACGAAAAGTCAAGATATATTTATATTATTATGTTTAGATGTTCTTTTGAGAGACCGCGGACGGGTTTAAATGTTATTTAATTAATTATTTACTTAACAAAAAAATATTCGTGACCTATGATTGGTCAGTGGCAGAGTTTGCATTCCGTTTGAATCCCACCCAGACGTCGTGTGTTCAATTTCTCTGCTGGCTAAGTCATCCATCACGACACAAGCAACGTTTACACTTACTGTGGTGGTAGTGGGAGATTTTCAAATGTTTGGTTTTTCGTAACCCGGAACTGTTTGTCTTTCTTTTAAAAAATATTTTATTTAAAAAATATCTTATTCGTTATCTAAAAAAAAAAAAACAATTTACCCGAAGTGAATAATAGAGATTAATTAAAACAAGTCATATTTATTTCAGATAAATTTCGAACCATTCTAAATGTTCAAATATTGTAAAAATATTATGTAAATTGCTCACTCAATCGAAGAATCAATATTTTCCACGAAAAAAATTATAGTAACAGGAAATGAAAAATATCCAAATGAATTGGGGACATTTTAAGTGGAGTCAATACAAAGAAGCTTCGGTAACGTTTACCTTTCTAAAAAAAAAACATTTTAAGCATGTTTAATGCTCGGAGTTAATCCACAAACTCTTATCGGCCGCAGAGTTCTACCACAGATAGCCTAAATATGTTTTTCCCAACAGCTGATTACCCAGTTTTAGACTATTGCCAGAGCCACCCCACCCCTCGCGGAATACAGAAAACTTTGCAGATTGAATTCACCGTTTCTAGAAAAAAAGCGGTGGACCGTTCAATTTTATTGCAGAAAACTTGTTTGTGTGATTATTCAGAAATTCGAAAAATCTCGAATGGCTAGCTACGGAGTCATTTGTCTTTTCATAAACTGTAGAAATACGTTTCAATTCCTAATAATAATGGGATAATTTGTGGAGTCCCGTTTCTGTGAGAAATCACCTCAGGGCGCTTTTCCTAATTCACAAAATTTTCATTCGAAAACTGTGGCGCTTTTAAATATCAATTTTACTACAACAAATTAAAACAAGACGCCATAATTTTGTATCAATCAATATTGTTTATTTAGATAAAACATTTCGATTATTATGTTGAAATCAGCATCACGGATAGCAGCAAAGCGAAGGATCTAGAATATAAGTCAATGAAAAGTGGCTGTCTATTCTTCGTGCCTATGACCGTATGTTTAGTAGTTTTCTTTATTAATAAGAAAGCACATTTATTAAAAAGCTGAAATAAAAAGGTTTGAGAAACCGGCAAGTATATCACCACCGGAAAAAAATCCGATTTTTTCTCAATATTGGACTTTTTCTCAATATTGGACGATTTTTCTCTTTTATTGGCGTTTACAGGATTGATATATGAAATCAGAGCTAAAAAAGCGTAATATAGACTACATAGTATGTTTTTTTGAGTTAATGCGCAATACTTCAAACAGTTGTCAGAAGAGAGATATTACAAATAAGACAAATATTTGATTTTAATGGAAATGTCTGAAGATGGCTTTGACAAGCTGAAACCGGTTACGGTCATTAAATTAAAAGTGGAAAAAGTTTTAAATTTGATTTATTATACTATTTTAATGGAAATGGAAAAAAGGCGAATTATAGTTTATTGAAAGCATACAGAAAGTTGCGAAGATAAAATAGAAAGTAAATACCAGATAGAACTAGTAACAATCTCGTCTGGCAAATTTTTTTCTGGTTTTATATTAGCTAATGTCTTGTATAAACATCACATATACTACGGAGAATTGACTTGCTTTTGACAATAAATACAGCACAAGGATCCAGTGGGCTATAATATTCCCAATTGGAGAAAGTTGTGAGGCTAGTACGGTAGTAGAGGTAGGAAGGAGATGTAGAGGAGAAAGGTATAGGAATATATAATGTTAGAAAACGGGATAGAAGAAAGAACTATTTACAACGGTTAAGATGAAGCTCACTATTTAGATTTACATTATTAATATGAAAAAAATATTTTATGGATACATTGAAGCTTTTCCTACCTTTTCATTTTAATGGAATTAAAATAAAATTATTAATTACATTACAAAAAATATAAGCGCAAAGTACTGAATAAGTTGTTTTTTCATTAAATAAATATGAAGTTATATAAAAAACAACTTTTTTTAAAATACCCCTTTATAGCTAAGATTATTTTTGACTCGATCGATTGACTAACTTTTTTTCATTCATGTTAAAATTTCTATTAAAAAAAATAAAAACAATTTTGACGCCACTTTCCTCGTGCAGATAATACCAAAAATACGCGGAGTTTAAAGGGGTAAGAAGTCAAATATTTTTGGCATTTATATTCCTCTTAAAAGAACTTAGTTGTCATATTGTTTTATTCAAATAACACAAAAATAAAACCATTTCAACGAGGGTTCAAATAATTTACAATGTTGTCCAGCTGCTCAGAGCTCCATTGCAGCCTCAATGGTGTAAGGTATTTGTGTCGTTAATATTGTCCATCCATTTCACCGAATTTGAATAATTCATTACATTTTAAAGCTCATTTTCGAGTTCCGTGAAACTTCTATGTAAGTTTTGTTGTTATTTCGTCAACAGGAAGTTGTTTCACAGAACTGAAATAATAACAGAGCTTGAATAGAACTTGAAACTGTAAAAGAATGTGAAACAATCCGTCCTACGTATTTGAGCATTTATATATTATAGTCGTACCATGGCAAATTATTATATTTTATTTCATGCAATCGTTAAAACCTGAAAACAAAAACTCCAGTTGGCATTTATTTAAAACTTAAATGAAATGAAAAAAATTGTATGAGGTAGCAAAATTTATTATGAAGACGTTAAAATACTTATTAAAGTCTAGTGCTAAATAATCCACTAACAAATGGGTTTATTTTTCACTGATTACTTTAGTACCGCCAACCACCGTGACTGAATGCCATTAAAAACTTTTCTTTTTTTGAAAGCTCGCAGTGAAAAAGGCAGCATTCGTGTCTTATAATATAACCTCGACAAATTGCTTTCTGTCTGTTATTGGAGAAAATCGATATTAAGACACTTTAGGATTTAAGAAAGAAAGAATTTGAAAAAAATACGCTTGGAAAAAGAAAGAATATAAGAAAAAATAATCAGGATTAAGAAATTGTGTTTCAACAGGCTAAGAATGTAAAACGTCATCCAGTGGAGAATTTGTAATATTTACTTAACGAAGAAGGAAGGAATTATCTTCCATAGACATTTCAAGGAAAAAATGTTTATTTAAATATTTGTGGGAAAACAGCATTGTTGGAAATTACATTCAGAAAAGAAGGATAATAATATTTTGATATAATACTTTTAAACAGGGTGTTGAGGTACGAACTTGACTAATTTTAACCAGTGATTCCTGACATTATTTAAACAGGGTGTTTAGGTACTAAGGTAAGGTAAGGTACTTGACTTACTTAAACCAGTGATTCCTGACATTATTTGGAGTAAAAAATGTAAGTAAAATTCTGGTCTCCGGTGAAGTCAAGTACGTACCTTAACACCCTGTATATAAAAATCTCGCGTTACAATGATCGTCCAAGGTAAAATCTGAAACTACTTAACCGATTTTGATGAAATTTGTCTTACTGCGTGTAATTTGGTCCAACTTAAAAGAAAGGATAGTTTTTATCTCGATTATTGACCTCACTATTTATAATTGCGAATTGGATGTTAATTAAATGTTTGTTATGGGACAATGATTTACAATTATTTGTAAGTTCCATAAGTTTCTGACAGATGGCGGTGTGAGTTAATTTGATTGACACAACACTTGGTTATCTAGGTAAGGTAACCATCCAGTAGGCGGCGTTGTGTTTCATTAGCCACAGCAACGCGTGGGCGGGTCAGATAGCATATATATATAACATTGTTAATTCCTTTCCTTTGGAATAAGTGATGTGACCACCGAATAGATAAAACAAACATAACTTCAAATAGAAATGTAATGAACTTAGGTCGGATTACGGAATAGTTTTTTTTACATGTGAATACCGCACAAGAGTCACAACTGCTCCCGGCGGGAGCCAGTGAGACCATGGCATACCCAAATGGGGTATGTTGTCAGGCTGACGGTAGTGGGGAGGGAAAGGTGATTGAGGAAAGTGGGGAAGAACCTGACTATTCATATCTGGTCACCAAACAAAGGATAAAGCCATTTCAAACAAGTTTTAATTCTGAATGGTGGTCTTACACCAGGGCTATACTGGTGTAAGACCACCATTATGAATAACACACTTTAAATTAATTTTAATTAATTAATTGTGAAATAACACAAATTAATCAAATAAAATTTATATCGGAACGTTGGAAAGGTTGGAACCCGCGACCTTCGGATTGGGAGTCCAGAGCCTTACCCCTGTACCACGCCAGCCATCAACCGTGATTGTTTGTCTCGTGAAATGCTTGTTTGCGTCTACGAAAGACTCTAAAATCCTTTAAGTATTTTAGAAATACATAATTTTTATAAAAGTAATGGTATATTGTATTAAATTTATACAAAAAATAAGAGCTTCTTCTATTTTAAATCGCCATATCAGTATTGATTTGAAAACTATAATAATAAATTATCAGAATCAGAATATTTAATTGTTATTTTTAACGAGCATTACGAGAAATGTCTTCCATGTAGGTTTGAATGGAAACCAATGGCGCCACTGACATAATATGACATGTATCGATTTTTAAATCAAGAGGGCTGATAGCATTGCGTAGTTTCTTTTTACACTGTATTCGCATTTCCATTTCATATTGAATTTGTATTGAGATGCCGAATTTCTGAATTTGAAATGTAAGCAAGGAATTTTCAGACTTTCACATCATCAAACACGCAAACATCATATTGCTTGTGTTTTTCTTTCTAAAATGGTTCAGACCAATTTTTTTTATCTTGCCAAAATATCATTTTGATGTTCAAAAAAATGATGTCGTAAAAAGATTCAGTAGAACTGCATTTCTATTTGAGTTCGAGAAAATCATTTGACGTTGTTGAGGAAGGGAAAACGGAAGACGATTATATAGAATAATATACGAATAAATGTGTTCAATTCATTGCAAATGCTTTCAAGCAAATTGCTTATTACTATTAGCCTTAAATTTAATTTAAATTTAATTTAAAAATGTTATTATTAAATTCTGCAAGTAATTAGAATATTATTTTTGTTTCAGCTGTTTCGGCTAACAAGGCCATTTTCAAACTGTCATGAACATGGCAATTTGAAAATGGCCTCATACCAAGTCGAAACAGCTGTAATAAAAATAAAAACCAAAATACTTGCACAACTAATAATAACATTATTTAATTATTTTTAAACTAAATTTAAAAAAAATAAATGGAATTTTTATTTTATTATTATTATTTATTGAGTTAGTATATAAAACATGAATAGGTATAACTAATATAAACAAGATAGTATTTGATTTTGTAACTTTAAATATTTTTACAATAAACATAACCTTTTTTTTAAATACATGCATTCTTCAGACTTTCGGGCATTTCATCATACATCCTTAGTCCTCTATACATTAGGCAGTTCTGTGATTTGGATTTCTTCATAGGTGGCAATCTTATTCTATTTACACCTCGGGTTTCGTAATTATGTACATCTTTATTAAAAACAATTTCATCCTTAAAATATTTTGTCATTTGATTGTTCATGACTTTATGGACAAAAATTAACACATTAAATAACAGTCTAAAAAAAAGAAAAAGAAAGTCTCTTTTTTACTTTAATCTATTTTATTTTCATTTGATTAACCCTTGCGTATTTGCCTTTTTCCAGAATAAATCTCATAGCTCTGTATAATATAAGTATACAGGGTGTTAAGGTACGTATTTGAGTTACTTTAACGAGTGATTCCTGACATTATTTGGAGAAAAAAATGTAAATGAAATTTTGGTCTCCGGTGACATTTTAAATGTTTTTTTTTTTTTTTTTCTTCTACAAAAACATAAAAATTAGTAGGTGTTGGATAGTTGGGGGAGGGGTAAGTGGTGGGGAGGAAACTCGGCTGAGTGACCAATAAGGTCATGTGAAAGAATTCTTTTTTTGTTTCATTTTGAAGAAAATTTTTTTTGAAAAAAATAAAAATTTTCATAAAAAAAGTCACCGGAGACCAAAATTTCATTTACATTTTTTACTCCAAATAATGTCAGGAATCACTGGTTAAAGTAACTCAAGTACGTACCTTAACACCCTGTATAAATAAAAAAAGATGACGGATTTGGTCAATATAAGATTGATATAGCATTTTATCGATTGTCCATGCCAGGTATCCTGATTATCTTACATGCGTAGTCATTAACAACTTAATTGACAGTTATGGCATTATCACCAGTGTAAAATTCGTATTTTACTGCATGCTTCAAAAACTTTTTATATCCTAATAATGTACGTAAAAGCCCCGCAGTGCGAAATCAAATCAATCAAAATTTTATCGGTGATTGTCATTAACCAATGGCAGAGGGAAAATGGTGGGTACATTGTACAATAAATAAAATAACAAATATAACGTTATACTTTTGTTTTCATATTTCAGAAGTTATATGGCAACGGGCTTTTCTGATAATTGCAAAAACTCTAAACGACTTATTTGGACAATTTTCTCGCTTTTATGTAGCCCCTAAATTTTGATATTTAGATGTTCAAAAACGAGAAAGTAGTTAGTTTTTAATGTAATGGTATTTTTATTAAAATATTGCAAGTGTGCTCTTTTGCCAATAATTTTAATTGGTGACTGTTTAAATGTCTTGTTTCGCCTCAAGCACCGTGTACAAAGTTCAAACAAAACATTGAAAATATTACTACACACACATACTTGTAGCTATATATATATTCCACATTGGATATAATAATAAAATTGAGAATATTATAAAATGGTCTTTATTTCAGAATGTGGGTAGATAAGTGCAATCTCAAATATTCCATAGAGAGTATACGTACATAGTTATTGAGAGGGAATACAAACAAGTACGAACATGTTTATGAATTCGAATGAAAAACAAAGCAAAAAAAAAGAGAGAAGTATCACAAGAAGATAAACGTAGGTTGTATTTTATTTTACAACACAAGATATAACAGGAAATCTAATAAAACACCGTTAATTTAGATAAATAATATATGTTGAAAACAATCTTCACATTCATAGATCTTAATTTCCTTTCAAAATATTTTCTTTTAAATAGAATTTTCAACCTGTCACAAGTATCACAGGTATCATTTATACGAGTTTAAAAACACAGATTTTCTGAGTGAAAGATGTTAAGATATACATCATAACCCACAGATAAGGAATAACATCATCGAGAGTAGGTACGCAACAAAACAGCCTTAAAATTTTTACTGACATTTAAATATGGGTAAGGATATTTATTAGAAGACCCACTTTTTAAGTAATGGCATTCAAACTAAGGAAACCATCTAATCGATCTAAAATATAATATTGTTTCGTCGTATTTTGGAAAAACTTCCATGGATTCCACGCGTATCCGATGTGTTTGGTACCCGAAAGTTTTTTTATTGCATATTACCAATACGTTATTTTCTTACTAATACCAAACATGGAAATTAAAATTAACGGCAAACGCGAAGGTTCCTGCCTACCTTCGTTAAATTGATTTGTTTATAATTAATAATAATTATAGTTTTCAAAATGTTTCGTTAAATCCAACTTGAAGTGACAATCTCTGCGATTCTCAGTTGCAAGCCAGACTCGTAACAACAGTTAAACGGTGTTTTTGTGAATTTTTAGATTTGGCAACGCCGTATTTTACTTGTTTAAATTGGAGTTTTCATAATCATCCGCTAGGTGGTGTGATTGATACGCCTGCGCATTGCTTTCCCGCTGAAAAAAAATAGCGGCAAATGCGGAAAAAAGTCGGTCGCGAATGTGTGTGTGATTAAGATGATTTTTTCGTTAATGATTTCAACCCTTGACTAATTCGCACTTATATTCATGTACGCAATATATTTACTATTAATTTGTGTTGTTTTTCATAAGTTTAAGTCAAATTGTGACACAAAATCGTGTGTTCTAAATTGAACTGTCAGAAAATGGTTCTATAGGTTATAGGTTAAGATCTTTATTTTATTATAAATTCTTGAAAGTGATGTTTTTTGGTGACTAAAATGTCTAATACATATTTTAGTAAACGTATCAAAGAAATGCATGTCTTAAGATGTGCAAGCAATGTATTCAAACGTGAGTTTTTTTATTGTAAAATTTTGGGAATGAAAAGCGATTTTCAAGATTTTTTATATTTTTTTATTGTGTGAAGGAGTAAATAGTGAGGTGACAGTTTTATATCAAAATCATTAAATAAAAGGACTGTGTTTTTTGAATTTTGAATTTTTCCAAATATTTCAATATTTTAATAGAAAGTGTTTGGGGTAAGTGAGTTTTTTTTCAACTTTATGTTTGAAGCTTAAAATACTACAGTTTTTAAACACTTAAGTATATTTTAGATATGAAAATCTTAAAGGTAATTAAATTTTGGTTCTAAAATGGTATTTTTTTTACGACATCTCAAAAAATAATAAATATATAAGACATTAAAAAGAAATTCGAAATTCGTTGAAAATTACAAATGGAACAAATATATACAACAGATAAACTACCCTCCTTGGACGTGTAAGCAATGTACATATCTTTCCATGAACAATTTTTTGTCAGTTCTTAATTAGTAAGGATTCTTCATACATGGTTGTTTGACCATTGTACAAATTTTTCAGAAAGTTTATTAGTAAGGCTGGTAAAATACGACGTTGTCAGATCAAAACCATATATTTTGTTTAGTAAGAATTTGAAAAACGAAATGTACAGACTTTACATTTACAGAAACACCGTTTAAGGGCCGCGGAGTGTTTTTTTTAGTAAGGATGTTTGTTTTTATCACGAAAATCTTTATTTTAACACATCGACATGTTTCGAGAACGATGTTCTCTTCCTCAGGAAATAAAATGTACTAAAACTAAATAATCAAGTATAAAGCAATGCGTGGGTAGAAATGAGAGTAGTGGGGGGAGGGAGGTGGTGAGGAGAGGTGCTTAGAAGATCAACAGGGAAGAGTTGGGACAGGGGGGGAATACAAAATTCTTTATTAAAACAATACGCACAATAAGTTTTTTTTTTCTTTATTCATAAAATATACAATTTTTTTTACATGCGTATCAACTACCACACAAGACATGTGCCTGTATTATTTTTTTATTTTTTATTATTAATATTTAAACGCCCATAGGGCTTTAACATACACTAGCTTTTGCCCGTTGCAAGGCAACTAATTGGTTAAAGCACTTAGCGATTTGACGTTTGAATGTGGATGAAGCAAGAAGTGTGTGTCTACATTTTTTAAAAATGAAATATTTGAAGATAAAAAATCGATGTTTGAATGTGGATGAAGCAAGGATTGTGAGAACTACTAAAAGAGTACTGTAAGTTAATCGCTCTATTTTGTACACCCGCTACTTAGCCACTTTGGTCGCCCTGGTTAAGGCGTTCAGTATGGGCCTTTTCTCGCAAAAAGGGGCCTAGAAGTTTATTGCTCAATTTTTTCACTAATAAATTGTTTCTAAATTATATGATATGCACTCACTTTTCTAATAACTCCCGTTACACCTATTTAAATTTTTTGTATGAATTTGATAAAGCCAAATCTCTGCATTATATAAAGAAAACTTCGCGGGCTTGCGCACAATAACTCACCAAAGTTTCATCGCAATCGGATGAATATTATTGTAGATAATTTCATTACGCTAGAGCTCATTATTATATTTTAAAACCATTTCGAGCATGCACACATCATATCCCCAAAGTTTCATCGCAATCGGATGAATAGTATTGGAAATAATTTCATAATGCCAGAGCTTATTCTTATATATAGAAACCATCCCTAGCATGCCAACATCGAATTCCCAAAGTTTCATCTCAATCGGATGAAAAGTAAAGGAAATAATTTCATTACGCCAGAGCTTACTTTTATGCATAAAAACCATCCCAGGCATGCACACATCAAATCTCCAAAGTTTCATCTCAATCGGGTGAATAGTATATGAAATAATTTGATAACGCCAGAGCTTATTATTACGCATAGAAACCATCCCGGACATGCACACATCAAATCCCAAAAGTTTTGTCGCAATCAGATGAAAAGTATTGGAAAAAAAATCATAACGCCAGAGCTTACTCTTTTATGTTCAAACCATCCCGAGTATCCAACATCAAATTCCCAAAGTTTCATCTCAATCGGATGGAAAGTATAGGAAATAATTTCATAACGCCAGATCTTACCATTATGCGTAAATAATTTCATAATTCCAGAGCTTACTATTATGCGTAGAAACCAACCCGGGCATGCACACATCAAAGCTCAAAAGTTTTGTCGCAATCAAATGAATAGTATTGGAAAAAATTTCATAACGCCAGAGCTTACTCTTTTACATAGAAACCATCCCGAGCATGTCAACATCGAATTCCCAAAGTTTCATCTCAATCGGATGAAAATTAAAGGAAATATTTTCATAACGCCAGAGCTTACTTTTATGCATAAAAACCATCCCAGGCATGCACACATCAAATTTCCAAAGTTTCATCTCGATCGGGTGAATAGTATATAAAATAATTTCATAAAGCCAGAGCTTACTATTATGCGTAGAAACCAACCCGGGCATGCACACATCAAATCCCAAAAGTTTTGTCGCCATCAGATGAATAGTATTGGAAAAAAAACCTACCTAACCCTCAAACAAAAAATATTTGTTCAACAAAAAACCATCTTATCAAACTCAATTTTACTACAGCAAAAAAATTACACAAAGAAATTCTTTAACAATATCCGGCTACCCGTGCACACGTATAATTATTTTTATTTTAAAATTGAATAATGTCCAAAGTAAACGAACGAATCCTGACCGATCTATTTTTCGATTTATATGCATATAAAAAATCTGTAGCACTGCATCGAACCCACCTAATTTATAAAAAGTACCTTCATACATACCTACCTACCCAGAGTACCTGTTCAGTACTTAGTTCCTACCTACCTGCATATCTACCTACCCCCGTGTACACCTACATTTTTTTGGAAATATCCATCTTTGGTTACTTTTTTTTATTTTATATCATATTTTTTTTGTGATTTAAAGGAAAGAAGTTCTTACTTAGAGTAAATATCGATATTTGAATTCAATGCAATCCGCATGCCTACTGAACTCCCTGATTGGACAGTCGAAATGAACGACAGGGTCCGGCAAAATTTCCTCACTCATTATTACAAAAACCAATCGATTAAAAAAATTATTTTTTTTTTAAATCGACTCTTTAATATTTTTTTATGGAAATGACATCTTTCAAGTATCCACCTTTTGATGTCACGGACGCCATAACTCTTTTCGTAATCAATAATTATTAATAACGATTAATGTATAGAAAATTAGAAAAAAAACTTTGCATCTTATTTAGATAAATTTTAATGCGCCGCAAAAACGTTGGTCGCAAACGCAAGACAATATTTTCTAAACAAAAAAAATTAAGGAAAAAATCATGAGTTTTAATAAAAAAATTAATCAGTATATTTCGAGCGGAATTTTTTTTACCACCCTGTTTCTGAATTTGAATTAAAAGACCGACAAACTGCAATCGGCATTTTTCCAGAAGAAACGCATTTAGTACCTACCATCTTTGGTGATTTCTCTTAATTTCAAACCATTTATTTGTAATTCGATGGAGCAAAGTAGGTACCTACCCAGTGATTATTATTATACCAATCCACCTGACCAGTAATATTTTTAAATCTTGTATAATTTGTTAGCGGATTTTTCATGGATTTTTTTGTAAAATGTCAAATTTTTAGCTCGATATTGTGGAATATTTTCAATGGAATGCCACTAAAAAAACGGTTGAATAAGTTTTCGAAACCTTTTGCCATTGAATATATCAAAAAACATTTACGCCAGAGGCCGTCATTTTGACGCAATTTCGTTTGCAAATGAAGGATTCTCAAATACGCCAAAGCTCAATTTTTCAAAGGATAAACTAAATTTTTTTTGTTCAGGCCCTAGCACGCTTGCTCTTTAATGATCGGTAGGATAACTATCGGTAACTTCTCATCGTTCCCTAGACAACTGCACATCGCTAACGAACAAACAACAGTTGATGTCGAATATGTTAAGGACACTTAGTCATTGTGAACTGTCACTTATTCGTTGGCGATCTGTAGTCATGCTAGGGAACGATGAGAAGTTACCGATAGTTATCCTATCGATCGTTATAGAGCGAGCGTGCTAGGGCCTCTGACCTACCGCAAAAGCCGTGAGGATCTTACGCTAAAAAAATTCGCTGGGTGGGTAGGCCAACGCCTCTGCAATAGGTCATTTTAAGTGGTTCGCTATGTTTGTTGATTTAGAAGTGGTGCCTGGGTTCATGAGGTTTGTTCTGGTCTTGGCGGTGGATTCGTCTGCCCACCAATTTCGTGGCAGACCAGATCGGAAGAGACTGGTTTAGGGAGACTTTTGGGTTCTTCAGCAAAGCTCTCTCGGAACATCACCTTGCACCGCAGTGGGAGGGATAAAATCATTCGTCCGTCACTCCACACACTGATCCCCAGATTCCTACCCACCCCTCATAACTTTTTCCTTACCAGAACATCATCTCCTTACCTTCCTAAAAAGAACCCTTCACACAGCATCCCCAAAGATGACATAGGCCCTGAGAGGAATTATTTTCGTCCGTCACTCCACACACTGATCCCCAGATTCCTACCCACCCCTCATAACTTTTTCCTTACCAGAACATCATCTCCTTACTTTCCTAAAAATAACCCTTCACACAGCATCCCCAAAGATGACATAGGCCCTGAGAGGAATTATTTTCTTCAAGGCCTCCTGTGTAGAGCTATTATAAAAATTAAATAAACTTCTCTTTTCCCGGTAGATTTTCCTAATTTTGTTTTAAATTAGTCGAGTAAGATCCATAGTTTATGCATAAACATTCACACGAAAAAGCCCGCCCTTAGGATTGTGTGTATTGGTGCATATAACGATGCAAAACGTCACTGAGATACATCTTTTTGCCAACCTGAATATATTTAGATATTCTTAAATCGACTCAGATTAACCGGTTATAAAGGGTTTGGTCATCCAACAAATGATTCACGGGGTGGCAGTACCAATGCACACCACCCACGCCGAATGATATTATAATAACACTATTGTGCACTATTTAAAGAAGTACCTACACCATTAGGCAAAAAAAATGGATTATCCTGAGTTATTTAAACAGTTTTATTCATCATGTTAAATTCTCAATATTTGAAAAATAACGTTCCCACCCAAGTAGGTACCTACCCACTGGTAAATTATTTTCTATGATCTCGGCAGCCTGAACCGTTCGAATTTTATTTGTCTTTACAAAAGTACCAACCCAGCAATTAAAATCAACGTTATGTAGCTGGCCGGTAACGTTTAACCTGTTTTTATTTTGCATTTCTTCATAAACGTCAGAATTTTTTCAACTTTTGAAGATGTATCCTGAAATAATTTACATGAAATGTGGTAAATGTAATGTATTATTGGAGTTCGGAAATCTATGGTTTTCAAAATTATAGAAAAACATCTTATCCACATATGCTATTTTTGACGTAATATTGATACACATGAGACTCGTCGAAATGTCAAATTAACATGCGAGACGCCATAGAATAATTTTCAAAAATGCCCCAACATTTCAGTACTTTGAAGGTCTGACGATAATTTTTTCCTTAATAAAGCATTTTTTTACTGGCTACGAACATTTTAACAGTTTTTAACTCGGAATTTTTTTCGTAAACGTCAGAAATTACCGACGTTTGAAAACGAATCCTGACAAAATTTCCATGAAAAGTCATAAATATAATATATTATTTATGTTCCAAAACCTGTCGTAGTCGAAATAATACAAAAACATCTAAGCCAGGTATCTTTTTTAAGTCGCAATTTTGATTTACCTCGAGGCTCGTCGGAATGTAAAGTTTTGAGGTGAGACGCCTTATATTTAAAAAAATATACACTTTACGATTTTAGTACTGAGGCTCTTTCACAAATTTTTCGTGAAGGTCTGACGATAATTTTTTCCTTTTTTGATGGGCGAACCTGGCGGCTGGAAATACAACTTTGAATTTCTTCGTCGAATAATGAGCGCTTCTAGTTTTCGCCGCTAGGTTTTCATACATCAGTTTTATTAGCAGTTTATTTTTTTTGCATCAGTTTTTTTATATGAAAATTTGCAATTGGTAAAACTTCTGGCTGAATTTTTCCCATACAAATCAGGTCTGAAAAAATCGTATGTGATTTCATCCACGGTCCCTGTCTCGCGAAAATCAGCTTTCGGGTCGGTTAAACTTAAGGGGGAGAGTGGTCGTTTTTCGCATGCAGGGCTTGTCTTAAAATATGGTCGTTTAGAGCATTAATATATATATTAATAGCCTGGACACTTACTATTAATGAATATTAATATTATTATTATTAGGCTGAAAGTGCTACCCTGAAATTTTTTTATTTTTGCGGCTATTAATCTATTTTCGTGTCCATAGTTTATTTATTTTCATGTCACTAATTTATTATTCCACCTCTTCTAAAATAAGCATTCAATCAGGTTAATTAGGATCGATAAGGATTAACAGGATAACTTGCGGGAACTTCTCATCGTTCCCTAGCATGAATGCAGATCGCCAAAGAATAAGTGAGAGTTAACAATGACTAAGTGCTATCAACTGTTTTTTATACGTTAGCGATATGCAGTTGTCCTAGAGAACGATGAGAAGTTACCGAAAGTTATCGATACAATCGTTAGAGATCGAGTGTGTTAGGGTGCCAGGACATACTACGGGAAGCTGGGCAAAAAAAGATAGCAAAACAACAGTCGAAAAATTTATAATAAAAGAACACGAGCCATCTATTGAGAAGAACCTTCAAAATGTGATGATTTTACAAGAGCGTATCATCATCTACAGAAGGAAAGCTAATGATCTTACTTGCATGCCCCAATGTAAAAAAGACATTTCGAAAGCACCCTAACAAATAAGGATTGTATTCTACGGAAACTTCATTTTTACAAACGGTTAAATTTTGCTAGTGGGAAGATGTATAAAATTGAGAGATTTAAGGGCTAACTACCAATGTAATCATTTTACCACCTTCTGTTGGTAGGATATAGGTAGGAATTAGATCATCTCGTAAGATGTTTAACTGTTTGGAGTACAGAAGATGAAACGTGGGTTGAGGTTATATTTGATATGAATAAAGTGATCATTTGTAAGGATAAGAAGTTAGATGAAGTATTACCGAACAGTTTATTGTAAATATTTTAACCCGTTTAATCACAGGAGACTATATTTGTCCCAGCTCACATAGGTCTCACAGAAATCGTTGTTTTTCCCTTACTATCATAGTCAGAAATGTAATCTAAATGGTATTGGAAAGAGAATACAACAAACTATATATTCAAATCTAAAAGAAAACAACAAAAAAAATAAAATTTACCCCTTTCTGAAACCAAACTTTCTGAATTTTTAAAGAATTTTTTTTACATGAAACGAAAAAAAGTGAGGTGACAGTAAGGTTTATAATTCATTTATCTAATGAAATAAGTATGTGTTTTATTTTTTTTCATTATCAGTAATTTTAATTAGAAAAAAAGTAAAGTGAGCCATTTTTAAAACTTTTAAAAGTTTTCACAAAAAAAAATTATATTTAAAAAAAAATACATAGTAATTTTTAATATAGAAATTTGAAAGCCTATTTTATCACCTTTTGAAAACAGTTTTTAGTTTTCGAATACGTTAACAAATGTTCCATTTATTTGTATTTTATTGCAAAGCGGGAATATTTTTAGCATCTGACAAAATACGCCAATTTTTTTAGGGGTTAAGAACTAGCATCAAATTTTACTTCAAAACAGACCACCCATATCATAACCCCGAGCAACGCCGGGTACATGACAAAACAGAGCATTGAAGGAAAGTGATAAAAATAAAAACCTCACCTAAACTAACCAAATCTATTAGGGATTTTATGTGACTGAGACAATGCAAATTTTATGACGTTAGAGCTCACTGTTCAAGGGGGGTTTTTGATTCAGATAGCGCACAAAACGCATTTTCTGCCTACTGGATAACCACTGGAGCGACAGAGCAATAAATATATTTTTTCTCGGATTGTTAAAGGAAATTTTTCCGCCCACATTAAAAAAATCATACCTCCGAATTTGAATATGGAGACATACAAACTAATTATAGTTCTATGTAGCCAATGAATTCCCCTATCTTTTGTCTATTATCACATATTTGTAGGATTTATAAAAAAAATATAATTAAATCTTTAACCTTAAAATTTTTTAAAGAATCATAATTCTGTCACTCCTGGACACATCAGGCCCCTGATTCCTACCCACTCTCGTATCTCTTTTACCTTTCCAAACTTACTTTCCCTAAAAAGACACTCCACACAGCATTTCCAGAGATGACATAGACCCTGAGGGAATTTTTTCCTCAGGACCTCCTGTGTGGACCTAAAGTAAAAAGAAACTACAAATGATCAAAGTATTATTATGATGATTCTATCACGAATTTAGATATATATGCATTTGAAAGCATCTAAGTATAATCTACCTACAATTAATAATATCTATTTACAATACAGCCATATTCATAAGATAATAAGTTTGCTTTGTTTAATGCATAAAAACATTGTAAAATTAACATAAGAACTCCCACGTTCATAAGAATTGCAAATATCGCATTCCTATTTTACTTTCTTCTCGATATTTGTCTGCATATAAATTTAGTGCCGAGTGTGCCAATAATGTGGGAAAGATTAAAAATAATAGTTATTCTTGTATTTATAACATTTACCATCCTTCATGTATCCGCCTGTGACCCCCTGTAGCGACAGTGTACGCCGCAGGCCAAATTGTTTCACACTAAAGGCTGTGCGGTACATGTTAACCGCATACCCCGGGAGATATCTCATCGGAGTTGACAACGAAACATGCTTTGATTATACATTCATAAATTTGCACTAGTACTTTTTAGCTGTAGGACATAATCGCGTAAGGGTTTTTTAAACGCCTTCAAATTTTCAATGTAAATACCTTGATTTCACCGTTAAGGTATCTGCCCACAACACCGTTCCATACCATGACCGTAACCGTAGCGGCGCATGCAAAAAAATATTATTTGTATCGATCAGTATGACACGCTGCCCACTAGTCCGTCCCGTCACCGACCAACACCGTCGCATACCATGACCGGACTGACTGCGAATTCTCGATGACAATATTTTGCAGGTGCCGGTCCGCTCTGTGCATGGCACGGGACGGTGTTAGAACGGGGATCATACGCGTATGATCCCCGTTCTAATAGTGATATTATTCTTTTAGTGATAAAACTTAATAATTCATTATATTGGTATGACGTCATACGAAAGTACGTTTACGTTAAATTTTTCTTCATCATCAACTAGTTGCTTAAATAACGTTCATTAATCTCCCTCGATTTTTCTTTTTTTTAGAACCGTACGCCTATTGAACGGGGATGGTACGGTCACTAAACCCGTTACGTACGGGTATCATACGGTGTTAGCATGTTCTAGTGGGCATAGTAGGGCTTAGCGTGTTTATTTCGTGGCTGATACGTTCGTAGTACGGTCATGGTATGGAACGGTGTGATGTTAGCACGTTCTAGTGGGCTTAGCGTGTTTATTTCGTGGCTGATACGTTCATAGTACGGTCATGGTATGGAACGGTGTGATGGGCAGAAGCCTTAAGATGATAGACTTCGCTTTTCGGCCCATACAAAAAGGACGCCCGGGAAAAAACACTTTTCTACATCGAAAATTGCACAAAATGAATATATTTTTTTTATACTGCCTTTTAGAGAGTGAAAACTATGTCGGTATGTTTTCGAATTTTCGATGCGTTTCGTATTAACGTAAACATTCACTGTCAAACATGTACGATTTATCAAAAAATATTATTTAAGGACAATGTGCTGCTAACTCAACTCTCATAAAGAATTATAAAATTATAAAAAGCTACCGACGTAGCTTCTTCTTTCTAAAAAATATATATTTTTTAAAATTCCAATTTCGTGAAAGTTTCGGTGTAGAAAAGTGTATTCTCCATAAACCCCTTTTCGAGTGATTTCTGTAGGTAAATTTGAGCGTTGTCTCATTCGCACATTTCGCATTCGCAAGTATTGTAAGTGTGCGTGAGCTTATTGTGAGCGGGACAGAATAACAGACGCGGGTGTTCCGCGTGTGGTTCAAAGTCTAGCCTCTTAAGGGTATATTAGTTTAGAAACGAGCGTACAAAGGAGTCACCAACATCGTTAATCCATATATTGCATATTACTTTAAATCGCATCTACAAACATCGGCACCTCTCCATTTATCTAACCCTCAGGCAAATTTGTTAGCTTTTCGGAGCAGTTCATGTAGGTCCCATAGAAATCTTCTTGTCTCCCTTACTCCCTTAGTGAGAAATGTGATCTAAACGGTTTTGGAAAGAGAAAACACCACGGTATATATATGTAAAAGTTATAAACAAAATAATTAAAATGTACATCTTTATGAAACTGAAGTTTCCGACCGCAATTTAAAAAAAAGTTATGAAACTTTCTGAATTTTTTATTAATTATTTATTTATACGTGAAACCACAAAATGTCAAGTACCTAATAATAATGTTTAACATTCTGATGATTTGCGAATTTCATTCCAGTTCCAACGCTCTTAGCACATACCTACTCCCTCCGGTCGTTACGCATTTAATTCTGTAAAAATTAGTATTCCTGCAAATATACCTGACTTGTTTTACCCAAGTGTTTCATTGATAATAGTGATACAAATCTCACACGCAGCCCCGTTTACAACCTTGGTATTGATTGTAAACCGAATCCTATCCAGGCAAGGCATTACGAATACCAAAATAAAAACGAGAAAAAATATGAGACACAGTCAACTTTATGGAATATCTCCAATCCGGAAAAAATAATGCTTTCAATGAGCAATTGACCTGTTGAAAGAATTACGGATTGAAGCTAGAAAAACATTTGTGGAAGAATCGTCATCGCTGGACAGGAAGAAGTCAGCAATGACACCAATTAAAAAAATAATTAAAATTGACACGGTCGCGAGTTACTGAAAGCTTGTATTGCAATCAGAAATAGCTTCTTCGGCCATTGAGGTAAGAGATAATAGTACATACCGAGTCCAGCAAAGTTCAATATATTTATTTTGAAATGCAGCAAAGCCGCTTTTTGTGACATGAATAACATGGTCCAGAAGACATATAAACCACTATTAATTGCAGGTCTGCACTTGGATTTAATAGATGAGTTGAGGATCTGGGTTTTCAATTTCCATCAGGGCCTATGTCATCTTGCCTGGGATGGGTATGTATGTATGTATCTATGTCAAAAAAGAAAGAATTTGACCGTCTCGGAAGTATATACTATCGTTTTAGTACTCATTCGTTTTGGTGTGGTGATGATTACCTCGAGTTTCGCGGAAAACAATATAACTATACTGTGGTTGGTCGTGTGCTCCTTCGCAGGGATAAAGTGGTGAGTGGTTGGTTATTCCTTTTCCTTGCATACCATACATTTCCAGCAAACACAATTTCGTCTCGTTTCGTATTTAGTATTTACAATGCATTACAAGTGCATCTGAAGGTGTAATTAGTAAGCCATAAAAATACAATTATTATTGTTCAGTTCTGTTTCAGTTTCTTTGTATTTTTCAGTCCATCTCTGGCCAACACGGCTACCATCTACAATCATCCTGAGAAGTCGCGAGGGCCGGGACTGGCGCCGACTTGAACTAGAATTCTAGAATTCTTCATTGCCGGCAAAAAAAACTCGTAACGTAATGTGGCGATGGGACTCTACCACAACGCACCACACAACCAACTACTACTTACTGCCTTCTGCTAACTTTTAAAATAAATATTAATGACTTTAGATACATTTATCATTGTGTTAAATTATTAAGTCTCTCATCTTTATCTGATAATCTTTCATTTTTTGTTCTTTATTCATCTTTATTATTTCTGTCTCTTTCTCACTAGGAACTCCTGAGTTAAGGGGATACCCGGCGGTGATTTTTCCATACAAACGTATTCCCTATTTATCTCTCTGGATTTTAACCCTAGAGAAATATTGTTTTTACATAAAATAGATATCAATTACATAGCGTGTCGGTATTTTTTGTTTTTTTTTGATAAGTTACTTTTTATAGAAGTTATGACCTTCCAAAAATCAATGAAATTGACTGGTTTAAACGCCGTCAAAAGACGTTCAGTATACAAACTAGACAATGTTTTTTTTAAAAAAGCAAAACGCACAGACATAGAATAGTTTTTTCTTATGTAGTTGGTAAAAAAAATTGAAAATTAGTCCACTTTTGGAGGAAAAAAGTGGGGAATACAAAACCTTGATTTTAGTTAGGTATTAGTAGATCGAGGTGCATTGTACCTTTCGCTCAATATCCGGTGGAGTAAGAGCAACAGTGACAGCAACAATTTAGTAAAATCTATTTTTCAAATTTCTCCACTACCGGATTTCATCTTAAGAGCAGGCGCAGTTAATGACATAGTCCGATTATAATAGAATACAAATAGCAACACAATATAACATTTTATATACAAGGCAAACGCGTGCTTATAAATGGAGTCGTTTATAACAAAAAATACTGATAACAACGACACAATGTTACATTTAAAATACAAGACAACCATCGTAGTAGGTACCTTTGGAAATACATACATATAAATTGGTTTGATAAAATCTTTGATGTTATCTGTCTTGGTTGATGATCCAAGACTTGGTGTCAGATTTATATTTAAAATAAGTTTAGTTCTGTCTAACGGCAAGTGCAACTGCATTGTGTAGCTTTATTGCTAAATATCTAATGGTACTTCCACACCGCAGCCAACCTTCCAACTCCGAACTTAGTTCGGAGTTGGAAAATTGGCCGATCGTGTGGTGGCTGCGGCCAACCTTCCAACTCCAAACTCCGAATTTCAACATGGCGGATGTCGAACAGCTGATTCGGCGCTCATCTTTTCAGTTGCCTACAATTATTACGTACAAGTATATACACGACATGTTTTCAAACAATTGTTATACCATTCCCCCGTAATAATATTTTTATATTAATGGTACGCGGCACACGTGTCTTGATCGCCAGGGGTTCGCAGAATGATATGTGCATAAATAAACCAATCCCGATGTGTGGCTGCGGCAGGCTGGTTCGTGTGAGTTGGCTGTCGCGATCGCCTCGGAGGCGATCCCGGGCCAACTCGAACTCCAACCTTCCAACTCGATCTTCCAACGCACGAACTACCCCTCCACACAATCGACCAAACGTTTGAAGTTGAAAGTTGGCCGCAGTCTGTACGTAGCATAAGATTTCTCCAGCCAAGTTTTAGCGAAAGGGACTAGTAAAAGATTTGATTTAAGATTTTTGTTGTTTATTTTTGGGATATTATGCCGTGTTACGCTAACTCCTTCTTTAGCCGACGTTTCGGACAACATTAGAGTGTCCATCATCAGGGCAGACGTGTTATTGAAAGTGGTCAAATCCACTCCCCTACGAGCTGGTAAGACAGTATAATTCAAATTTGTTTTTTGCGTTTAGTTTTGGTGTAGCCGTCAATTACCGGATACCAAGAACTATTGAGCTTTAGCTCCGTCATCTCTGTTAATATTGATGGGGTTTTTGTGAATTTCAATTGCCTCCGTAATTTGGCGTGCTCTATGAGTTTTGGGTCTTCCCAGGACTGTAATGTTGTCCGAAACGTCGGCTAAAGAAGGAGTTAGCGTAACACGGCATAACATCCCAAAAATAAACAACAAAAATAGTAAAATATAATTCATTATTTCCTTTGATTCTTGAATCTTGAGCAGTTTGGACACTGTCAAATTATGTGTTTGAAGAGTACGCTAGTATATTTTTGGCATATAGTTGACTAACGTCTGAAACCCAGATTCTCCTAAAGATTTTATCCGAACTGCTTGCGATCGGTAGTTTTGGAATAATCTTTAAAATTGATTTCTGAGCTTTAAAAATCGGATCAATGGCGGCAGCGTTTGCTTTTCTCTCAAGGCTATAACGTACTCGATTAACCTTTTCCACTCTGACCATTTTTTCTCAGAACCAATTCGCTACTCTGGTTAAAATTTTTAACTGTTTAAGATATTTTTTTTATTTAAAAATGTAATTTTCGATACTTTATTTTCGGAGCACCCTATCCGATAATTCGTATGACCATTAAGATGTTTGATACATTTGGTACATATTTTGCATAAAGTACTCGATAAATCACACATAAAGTAACTAAAGGATAATACATGTGCTTTTAATGTGTTTTATTTGCATAATTCCTTCTGCTGCATTGTAAATTGTTTTGAGTTGATTCAAGTTAAGAAAATAGCGAGTAGGTTTGTCTAGAAAGTACATACATATATTGATTTTCGTTCAAAAGCTTATTTGCTACAGTGATAATATGTTCTTTCCACTTTAAATTACTGTCGAAAATAATACCCAAGTATTTGATTTTATAGTCTGACGTTTTATGTAATTTTTAAGTATAAAGTAATTTCCACGTCTACATGTTTACTGAGCCATAATTTGATGTTCTTTTTGAAATTCTATGTCTCGGTGGATTTTTGCACTTATTATGTGAATATATTATTATGTGTACTTTGGCCAGTTGCTTCACAGAATTCTAACTAACTCCTTACCTCACTCACATTCATACATACTCTTCTATTATTCTGACTCTTGATATGGCCCGACTCAAGTATACGATTCACTTGATCGTGCCACGTATTCCTCGTGCGTCATAATTCTCCTTACTCTTTTTACTCACAGAACTCAAATGTAATATTGTCATCAAATGACTATAATAAAGCTTTATCAGCACCATATAAAGAAAGGCAAAATTGAAGATGGAGACCAGGGTATATTTAGAAATTTCATAATTAAAAGTTTGAAAAGGGATGAGGTTTATAAATATTTAGGATTCCCGCAATCAAACAGATTAGATCGTACTAGTTTTAAAAATGATATTAGGATTAAATTTCAAACTAGGATCAGAAAAATTTTAAAATGCAATCCATTTGCTAAAAATTAAAAAAGTTATCTTATTTATAAATTTACTCATACTGAAAATAAAACTAAGTAAATATTGTACAATTTACAAAACTAGACACACTAGCCAAATATCCTGCCCATCTGTCGAAGATCAACACAATAGCACGGCTTTAAAATATATTAAAAAAATAATACTTTTAAATACACAAAAAGCGACGAATCATTTTAATACTATAGGAAAAAAGGTCTAATTAATGCTTGGAACGTTTTTACCTGAAGTTACAAAATGTTAGGTAAATCTCAGCTGCGCTGCACAGGGGAAAGAGAGAGGAACGCATGCGCGTGTGTTTCCACAAAAAATAATATTATTTCCAGGCATGTAAAATGAAAAGAATCTATACAAAAGTTGCGTTATGTGTTAGAAATTGATCGAGCTCTTTCGAGGAGGTGGCTTAATATTCCTGGAATTTGGCCTAGTGAAGCCTGACCATTGGCGCGCGCATTCTATTTTATTCCAGCGGCGAGCCAGTCGCATTCTAGCCGTTCTGTGTCTCGGACGTGTCGACGCAGCTCGATCCGTTGTTTCGAACCGAGCGTTTACAAAAACACCCAAATAATCACAAAAAACCCTCAATCTTTAATTACTGCTGACGGGTTCGCCGCGAATTCAACGAACTGTATTCTAAAAGTGTGGTTTGCTCGCAGACAATTCGTTTACCGGTGGAAATTAAAGATTTAAAAATAAGTTCGTCTATTCTCAGATGTTATGATCTGTGCCGTGTAGTTTAGCTGTGAATATTTGTGAAATTTGTTTTGAAAACGAATAAATGATTCTGCTTTGAGGATATTTAAACGACTACGGTAAGTTTTCACAGCCATTTTAATTATACTAAATGTAGATTGAATTCAAATGTTATTTTCATATCAAATCTAAGATAAACTTTTTTACACCAACTTTCTTATAAACATGCGATGTTGACAAATTCAGTACCTAGGTATATTTGAACTTATAACCTAAAAAATTGTGGTTCTTTATAAATAATCTGTAACGATAATATTTGTTTTAAACGATTTATAATATTCTAATTTGTGAAAAATTAAATAAGTGATTGTTGGTGGGTAGAATAACAGAATATTGTTTGAATATTGTGAACTTCATTTAGGTAAATTGCTTACCCATAAGGTGTTTGGAAATGATGTGGTCAGAAACAGCTTCCCACAGACCATCAGATCATTTGTGGTCAATGGATCCAGTAGTTCCTTCACTACCTGTATAATATTGTTATTTCCTTCACTTTTGAATCATTTACCAATGATAAACACATCCTAATTCAACCTTTTATCTTTCCCATATAATCTTGTGTTTGTTCTCGAACAAAATAAGGATAAAGATATTTATTGTAACGATTTCACTGTAATCTTTAGAGATGTAGGTATAGCCCTATATGCCCATAAGGAAGTGCAATCGTTTTAGTTCATTCTCAGATCTTTATTGTACTTTGTTACTATTACAAACAAACAGCCGATAGAAGTGGCTAATCCTGGCAATCGTCAAGATCGTTAAAAGGCAGATAATTTATCAACTCTTGGTTTAAATGGTGTCGTACCTTGGCGATAAAAAAGCTATTGGTCATATTAAGCTATTACCAATAAACTTAAGTGCTATTTTGTGGTAGTAGAAACGTTATACCTGCGATCATGAACTGTGAACTTCTGACCGAGTAAGAATCGAGGACACGCTTTAAAAAATTATTAGACTGAGGGGGTTTCTCACCATCCTCCCAATAGCTTATCTACACTAATAACGAATATTTTCGATTTACGGTTTATTTATTTATTAAGTTGGAGTTTATAATTCGGTACTCGAACCTATGAATAGTGCCTATATTTTGGAAAAGTTGGCCGAGTTTTCTAACCACCGCGAGTATTTTATTTTTATTTTTAATAATATTCGTTATTAGGGTAGATAAGCTACTGGGAGGATGGTGAGCAACCACCTGATAGACGTTTGTACAACTGTCAATTTTACCAAAAACTTTTTATCCAGGAACGTCTCAATTTTATCAAAACTTTTTATTCAAGAACGACTCAATTTTACCAGAACTTTTTTTATCCAGGAACCACTCAATTTTACCAAAACTTTTTATCCAGGATCGACTCAATTTTACCAAAACTTTTTATCCAGGATCGACTCAATTTTACCAAAACTTTTTATCCAGGATCGACTCAATTTTACCAAAACTTTTTATCCAGGATCGACTCAATTTTACCAAAACTTTTTATCCAGGATCGACTCAATTTTACCAAAACTTTTTATCCAGGATCGACTCAATTTTACCAAAACTTTTGATTCGGGAACGATTCAATTTTACCTAATATTTTTACCCGGGTAACAGTAACAGAACAGGTACTGAGCAACCACCTGATAGACGTTTGTACAACTGTCAATTTTACCAAAAACTTTTTATCGAGGAACGTCTCAATTTTATCAAAACATTTTTATTCAAGAACAACTCAATTTGACCAAAACTTTTTATCTAGGAACGTCTCAATTTTACCAAAACCTTTTTATCCAGGAACGACTCAATTTTACCAAAACTTTTTACCCAGGATCGACTCAATTTTACCAAAACTTTTTATTCAGGAACGACTCAATTTTACCAAAACTTTTTATCCAGGATCGACTCAATTGTACCAAAACTTTTTATTCAGGAAAGACTCAATTTTACCAAAACCTTTTTATCCAGGAACGACTCAATTTTACCAAAACTTTTTACCCAGGATCGACTCAATTTTACCAAAACTTTTTATTCAGGAACGACTCAATTTTACCAAAACTTTTTACCCAGGATCGACTCAATTTTACCAAAACTTTTTATTCAGGAACGACTCAATTTTACCAAAACTTTTTATCCAGGATCGACTCAATTGTACCAAAACTTTTTATTCAGGAACGACTCAATTTTACCAAAACTTTTTATTCAGGAACGATTAAATTTTACCACATGTTTTTACTTGTTTACAACTCAATTTTACCAAAACTTTCTATCCAGGAACAACTCAATTGTACCAAAACTTTTTATTCAGTAACGACTCAATTTTACCAAAACTTATTCAGGAACGACTCATTTTTACCAAAACTTTTTATCCAGGTATGATTCAATTCTAGCTAAGAGTTGTTATTACTACTACTATTTGCTCCATTTTAACTTTAACGATTTTCTTCTAATGGTCTTGATAATTAGTAGAAGTTACATCATCTTCTCTCTGCTGCAACTTCTCGAATGTATTTATTTCTCGTTGCACTGGTAATAGGATATCACAGATAATCATTGGTCATTTTTATTTAAATACAATGCGTCGTTATTTGCAATCATTTACGTCATTAGTCATCACATCACCGACATGCTATATTAATAATATTACGCGTCTCGTAATGTCGGAATATGATAAACTTAACTTATTAACTTATTACTATTACCATGGCGTAGATATGGTTAAAACGGCTTTAAACCGGCCTTAAACCGGAAATAAATGGCTGAACGGGCGCGTCAATACGGTCGTGTAAGTAAAACAGATTCAAGTACATTCGAACCTTCCTCTTCCTCATATCATCTCTTCCCAACATATCTATCACATTTGGGAATGCCAAAATCCTACTGGCTTCGGACAATTGGGACTGTGGTGCGATACTAACACTAAAAACAGACAATTCTTAGAAAATTTATTATTTCAGACGAACACCGTTTTTAGATTAATCTTTATTACGAATCGGTTTACATTATGAATAGCAAAAAATATACTTTGAATATATTGAAGCTTTTCCTATCGTTTCGCTTGGGTAGAATCAAAATAAATTTGTAAATTAGGTACTTTATAAGAAATATTATTGTAAACTACTAATTAATACATAGGTACATATTTTTTAATTAGAAATGTATCAACGCATATAAGAAACAACTTTAAAATTTACAATACTAGCTGACCCGCCCACGCGTTGCTGTGGCTAACGAAACACAACGCCATCTACTGGATGGTTACCTAACTTAGGGCCGTCTGTTTCAACGCTAGCTACAATAAAAGTTAATTTGGCTAGCTTTACACTTGTAAGTTTCTTCGTAAGTTTACGACTTATGACCAATTGGCACATTGGATTTTCAAAATGCACAAAGAAACAGTTTAACTTTTACTGTAGCTAGCGTTGAATCAGACGCCCCCTAGATAACCAAGTGTTGTGTCAATAAATTAACTCACACCGCCATCTGTCAGAAACTTATGGAACTTACAAATAATTTCAAATAATTGTCCCATAACAAACATTTAATTCGCAATAATAAATATATAGGTATTGAATAAATGATCGAGATTAAAACCATCCTATCTTTTAAGTTGGACCAAATTACACACAATAAGCCAAGTTTTATCAAAATCGATCAAGTAATTTCGTAGTTTACCTCGGACGAACTTTGTGACACGTGATTTTTATATATAAATATTATGTATGACTAAGCTTATTTTTGTCAGTTTCTCTTTTAACACTTTCGCAGAAGTCTAAACACTATAGGTATTTCGTTGTTGTTTCTTTAAAAAATTATTTATGTAAACCGGGTTATTTATTATTGTGGAAAGCCTTGCATTCTTCGCATTATCTGAAAATAACCAGATTATTTTTAATTCACCGTGCGCCATTTAAAAACAACGTTAACACCTGAAGGCTGAAACTTCAGGTGACGGATTATGATATCGTTTTGAAGTATGCACAAGTATACTTTCCGAACCACTGGACAAGGAAGCAAGGTTCCTTCAATGTAAACAGAGACTAGAATACACGGATCTTTTTACAGAGACTTCATAATGCAAGCTTCAAATGTAATATGCATTTTGAAAATCCAATGTGCCAATTGGCCAGAAGTCGTAAACTTACGAAAAACTTCAAAGTGTAAAGCTAGCCAATTTAACTTTTACTGTAGCTAGCGTTGAAACTGCCGTCCCTTGGAATTATACAATTTGTAGAAATAATCAATATCTCAATGACAATTTCTTTTTCAAAATTTCTTCATACTGGTAGTTTCATAATTTTTGAAAAATTTTCACATTTGAAAAAACCCAACCATTAAAACGGCCACCATCTTGAAACGGAAATGGAACAAATTTACAGACATACCAAACGGTGGATTGAGAATATAATTTCGATGCGATCGCGCTCATTCAATTAATATACGGAAAAAATATTATTCTAAAATACGATAATTTTATTCGTAAAATCGGTTACAAACGGGACTGAAGTTCTTACGAACAAATTAACAATGTTTTAATGTTTATTGGCGGAAAAATGTAAGAATAATTTGTTGGTATACGTATAAAATTACGTATACCAACAAATTATTCTTACATGTTCCCGCCAATAAACATTGAAACCATGTTCATTTGTTCGTAAGAACTTCAGTCCCGTTTTTAACCGTTTTTACGAATAAAATTATCGTATTTTAGAATAACATTTTTCTCCGTGTAATAGAGCCACATTCAAAAAGGTACGAAAGAAGAAAAAAAAGCTTTATTTCAAAGGGTTATTTTTGGCTAATATAGCTAATTTTAAACCTAATCCTATAATTATCATGATGTGGGCGATAACCCGCAAGTGCTGAAAAGTAAAATTCGATCTTCTGGGATTCTTAGTAGGTAGGTACGTAGCTACAAAAAATCTAATCTTCATTTTCTGTCTTTATATTGTCACATTCTTCGAAGACACAATAATCGAAATTGCTTTATTTTCTCAACAGTTTGCATTTTCTGAAAGTAATCATTGCTTTATGTTACTTTAGGAATACGTTGTCAATATGTTATGCATGATTCATAATTCATAATGTATTGTGGTTTTGTTTTTCATGAATATTGTCAAGGTCACTCCGTTTATTGCGCAATTTACTTAGAAACGTCATCGATGTATTTTTTTATAGATTGCAGTGTTCATGTGTGGCGAATTGGACTTATTTATGATCGAATATAAACATTGAAATTAGTAGGTATTTTTTTGCTGAGTAGGTGGGTAATTTATTGCATTACTAATGTCATTTAGAATTGCATAAACTGTGGGTGTTTTGGACACGAGTAATAATAAATTCTTGAAGCGATATTATGTGTTTTCATTTTTATATCAGATGATAAAATTTCTTGAAGGAAATCTGAGATCCTTATGAATACCGCTCAAGAGTGATACTATGGCATCCCCAATTAGTGTATGTTGTGAGGCAGAAGGAGATGTGGAAGAGGAAGGTGGGGAAGTAATTGGCTTTGAGATCTGGTCACCAAACACGTCTAAATAAGTCGGAAAGACCATTTCAAGCAACGTTTCAATTCTGAATGGTGGTCTTGCACTAAGGCGATAATGAGAGTATCTTTTACCCTATTTTACTTCAGCATTTTTTAGGGTTGAGATTTTTAATTAAATCGCTTAATTTAAATCAGTGACTTAAATCGCGATTAAAATCAAGTGATTCTAAAAAAAAATCATGATTTAAATCAATCCTTTTTTTTTGCAACAAAATCACCCTCCGCACTTTCTCCGACATTCGTATTGTCGTATCTCTCCTTTTTCTTATTTTTGAGCGGGTTAGCGCGGCCTTCTCTGGCTTCAATGGAGCCTCCGGAACTAGATTTTCAAACTAGATTTTCATTTCATTCCTTTTAGACGTAATCAGACATGATTGGGTCTTTAAAACATTAATTCGACGATGTTTATTCTTACCCCTAGAAGAAACACTTGAGGTAACCGTCCATTCTCTGCTTTAAAGCCCTTCGAGCCATTGGAGTTTGTGTACCCTTAGGGTGCTTGTCAAAAGATGTGCCACAAAAACATAGTAGGAGACAGAATCAATCAAAATAAAACAATTATTGCGCGTGGTTTCGTACTATCTTCTACTATCTTCGGTATTTTCGTACTATCTTCTACTCATGGACCATATCTTCTACTATCTGTGGTATTAACAATAGGTGCAGAAGAATAGAGATGTTTTATCCGAGTCGTTAGCCGTCAGGATCATGGTTTAGGAATGCTAAATTCAAGTCCAGTCGCCCACACAGCGGTTACTCACCTTAGTCGATAAAGCGACACGCTGTGACTTGCAACTTTGACTCACAGGGTTTATTCCAGACCTTCCCAAACTTATATGCTTGGGTACAGACCCTTTACTGAAAAAAAAATTGTCTGCCTCCATCGTTTCTTTTCTAGGAAAGCTTCTTTGCTTTTGATTTAATATGGGTATAGCTTATTACCACTGCGAGACCCCGTTATCAAATGTCTCTATTTTTCGTGAATGATAGACAGACAGTCAGATTAAGATGGAGCTCTCGTGTCAGAACGTAATAGTACTATGTGAAATTGTTAGAAAATAACAAATGAAAATAATTAGCAAAAACTGTGAAAAGAAAGGATGAGATTCACTCTTTGGTTTCAGCAGGGCTTCAAAGATGCTCTTTCCCGTATCTATAGGTAATCTATGTATTTATTCTTGTACGGGTAAAAGCAGACAGCAGCAATACGCTTTGCTTCATTCACATTCATATATCGTCTCATACATACTCTTCTGTTTTTCGGTAGAAGCCATCTAATTGCCCCTCTCTTATTCATAAATTTTACGTCCGTCTTGCATTATTTGAATTTCCACCTTTATTGAAGTTCTTTATTTCCTTCTTTACGCACGCTTGAATTGAAGGGTAAATTGGCGAATGCGTTACGGAAATTACAGCGTTACGAGAGGCGTAATATCGGGCGTTACGAACGTTACGGAGGCGAACGATAATACATTTAAATTAATTTTGAGGTTCATTCCTCACAATCTAATCGTAACAACAGCGTTCAAATCCATAGTAATGACGTTTGGAATAGGTGCTGGCATTAATTTTAAACTTTGTAAGAATTAAATCAACAATCCCATTCTAAGAGTAATTCCCGTAATAAAATTAATCAAATTTTCGTTTAGAGTGTGCGAACTCAGTGCATTGAAACGACTGATTTGTCACGATGATTGGTAACAATCCAAACGAATCTTCAATATAGATTCTTTTACACTGATGTTTGGAATGGTTTTATTCGATGCCAGAAAGAAAATTAGATTAGATTACTAAAGAAGTATTTACTTCAGTCGTGTGCACACTCGTATTTTTTTGAATCGGTTAAATTTTTGTGTTATTAGTTATTAGAGTGGGAGAGAGTGTTATCAGTTATACATTTAAATTGACAATTTACTTATTCTCCTTGTGTTTATTTGGTCACTACTGACCCTCTGGATCACTTCAGCACCACCAGGGATCCAATTTCACTCTCTTTGGGAGTCACTGCTTTTTATACCATGGTTATATATAAAAATGATTACAACGAAAAGGGTCCTGGGTTATAGCAACATCTAAAAGGGCCAATCAACTGGATTTATCCGATTCGACGGACTTTTATGACCGGGGCAGCAGAAATAAAAATTAATTTAATGTAGAAAGATGCAGTCAAGTTACAGCGTTACAGTGTCGAAACGTTGGCTAAAGAAGGAGGTAGTGCAGGACGCCATAATACCCCAAAAATGAATAAATGTGACCGGACAACAATGCACAATTCATCACTACTTTGAAAAGTTATTTATTATAAATGTTATGAGCTGTTTTTGAAGTAAATACTTCTTTACTCGCGCTTGAGTTGAGGGGTAAACTGTCGAAAATGTAACGAAAAGTGAAATGCGTTGCCAGGCCAACGGGCTCACTGTAGAAGCAAGAGAGAGCAATGCGCGCGCACATTTTCTTTCTCTCTTCTTCTCATAGCCAATGCATGAAATATTTCAGTCAGTATTTTCAAATACCAGTGACGCGTCAAATGCGGAGGGGAGGGGGGGGGGGGGGGAGCGGACGTCGATGCGCACGGCTTGATCGAGCGAGGCGAATGATAATAAATTTAAATAAATATTTGTAGAAAATTATTATATGTATTTATTTTACACATATAAACATATATATATATGGACATACATATAGATGGAGCTAAAGAAGTATTTATTTCAGTCGTGTGGTCTAAAGCACACTCTCTTTTTTAATTATATTTTTTTATCACTTTTAATGACTTTTCAAAGGAGTGTTGAAATGCCACTTTGTTTTGTTGAATCATTGAACCATCAGATGGTTCAGCTATTTTAGATGGATAGAAGGGTTCTATGACAAAACTACAATATTAAAAAGTTATATAATATCATACAGTGATGAAAACAAACGACTGTGCTTTGGACCACACGACTGAAGTAAAACTTCTACTACTGACTGAGATATATATTTCATGCACTGGCTATGAGAGGAAGAGAGAAAGATAATGTGCGCGCGCACTGCTCTCTCTTGCTCCTACAGTGTGATACAGCCCGTTCGCCTCGCCTAGCATTCGCCAGCTTACCCCCAGTCCATATCTACTAACCTAACCTAGTTATCCTAGCTTTTTTTAATTCCTTTTCAAAAAATGCTGATAGGGTAGTGAATTGCCACAGAAAGCTCCATTGTAACAACGCTTTTACATGTTTTATTTATGAGATGGAAGAACAGACAAGACGTTACAGTGGAGCTATCAGCGGTGCGCTAGAACAATGCAATGTCCGTTTATAATCCAATAAGTGTAACTCGCAGTTATTGGCACAGTGTGGAGGGCGCTAACTCACTCACTTCCCATTCCTACCTCTGCCGTTGGCTGGGCAGACCAGAGCCGGCGATGAGAATGTGACTGAGAGTTGCATCAGAGGTACAGGATTGCCAGGGGTCATCATCCTTTATCTGGTTGATCAGATCATAGTACTAGCAAAGTCTCTCATTGCCATGAAAAAAAAACATATCACGAAATCAACTTCCTTATCCTACAAATCTACCCCTTTCAGAAAACTAGAAATTACAGTAACATTATTATTCAACAGAAGAAATTTAATCTTTATATATAAAAATCTCGCGTCACAATGTTCGTCCGAGGTAATCTCCGAAACTACTTAGCCGATTTTGATGAAATTTGGCTTACTGTATGTAATTTGGTCCAACTTAAGAAATAGGATAGTTTTTATCGTGATTATTGACCTCAATGTTTATTATTGCTAATTAAATGTTTTTTATGGGACAATGATTTGAAATTATTTATAAGTTCCACAAGTTTCTGACCAATTTTTTATTTTTTTATCATAAATACATTTGTACAAAATAAGGTAGTCCCACAAAGCTGTCATATGGCAGCTTGTCTGTAGGTTCTACAATTTATCACTCTTAATATTATACTTATTTAGATAGCGGTGTGAGTTAATTTATTGACACAAAACATGGTTATCTAGGTTAAGTAACCATCCAGTAGATGGCGTTGTGTTTCGTTGGCCAGAGCAAAGCGTGGGCGGGTCAGCTAGTATAATATATATTATAGTCTTGATTCGCTACAGTCGTTCAAAAATAAAATCTCATTTTCAATAGCAAAAAAAATGTCGCCATCCTGATTTTAACTGACAAGAATGCGCATACAGGAGAAGCCATATTACATTATTATAGAGCAGTGATGTTTGTGTAGATGGCTACCATATATAATAGAAACAAGATATATTGCCTATGAAACATTATTAAGAATTAACTACAACAACAAAATTGAGGATTTCAACGTTCCACTGGCTCTGAGCAGTTGGGACTCTTGTGCGGTATTCACATCTACAAAAATAGTGTTCTGGATATTTTTTTCTCTTTCACCAATACACCGTGATATTATAATTTTTTCTCTGTTTTCGCAAACCCCGTAACACGACAAATTATGACGCATTGATAAAAAAGCGTTGCCGAATCGCCGATAAAACAGAGATCGTGAAATGATCTGTTCGAATACATCATCAAATCGCATCTACAATAACGTGTGTCGCTCTCCATACACGGAGAAAAATGTTATTCTAAAATACGATCATTTTATTCGTAAAAACGATTAAAAGCGGGACTGAAGTTCTTACGAACAAATAAACAGGGTTTCAATGTTTATTGGCGGGAACATGTAAGAATAATTTGTTGGTATGCGTGATTTCGTACGTATAATTTGTTGGTATGCGTAATTTCGTACGTATAATTTGTTGGTATGCGTAATTTCGTACGTATACCAACATATTATTCTTATATTTTCCCGCCAATAAACATTGAAACACTGTTAATTTGTTCGTAAGAACTTCAGTCCCGTTTTTACGAATAAAATGATCGTATTTTAGAATAACATTTTCCTCCGTGCAGGCGTTTCTGAATTCAAAAGTTGAAATAATTGAGCACCCTAATCTACAAGCCTCTGTTTCACCTACACTCCATACATATAGTTTTAATTGACTCCTCTGTGATAATAAATAGTCTATGTAGTTTAGTCGTAGCTCGTCGATTGTCGGTATTTTATGGTTATTATTGAAAAATCAATTTCCACCTTTCCACATCGTTTTTCTTCATTAATTGCAGCGTAATATCTAGTTGCAGGTGTCGTAAGCAGGTAAACAGTATGTGAATAAATACTTATCATTATCTATGCTTGGAAACCGTTCATTTCCTTATCTTTTGTTAAAACCCGTCAAGTCAGTCCATTCACTAATCTGCTTTGCTGACACCTCCTTGTATGAAACTGAGGTTGTCTTCTATTTAAATTTTCGCCTATTAATGTTATTATTATGTTATTTGATCTCCTGCCTCCCACTTGACATTAACCCCGCAAAAGGTACATTATAATGATCGAACAATCAATCTAGTACTCTGTTCCTTTGTATCCAGTCTGGTTTTTTTATGGCACATCTGATATTGTACTCGGATTCTTTAATGACGTATTAAAATTAATAATCTTTTCAATTATTGAATATCAGTTGAAGTGGTTTTGTTAACCTTTTAAATGCGACTTTTTGATTTAAGCAAGCAAAGTATTTAGTTATCTTCCTACCGCTGAGAGCTATGTTGAAATCTCTCATTTAACTTGTTGAAAGCCAGCATACAAAAAATATATTTTTTCAATACGACGTAAAATATTTGACAGTTCTCACCTTTCTTACGAATTCAATTTTTATAACATTTCTTTTGTGATATAATACAAAAATTACATCAAAATAATGTAGATAAAACGAACTTCCTAATAATCACTCAAATCTATGCTTTACACAATGGATTTATATTAAAAAAAAAACAATGAATAAATATAGACTTCGAATATGACAGCGTTCATATTATCAAGCGGCAGCCATTCTGTCCGCCATCTTTGGTGCCCGGCGTGTCATTAGCAATTAATATGAATTATTCGGAGTGACTAAATGCTATCCAGTAATTCGTAATGTCAAGAACGAGAATGGCCCAAGCGATTCTGACCTTGTTCTTCATGCAATTTCTTTATATATAAGGGGCAAAATCGCTTCAAACAGAAAACTGCGACCTACGAGAGGTTTTAAGTCACGCATGCATCTTTTTTCTGAGAATTAAGGAGATGATACAATGTAGTGATTAGCGTTAGGTATGTTTATAAACAAGTGTTAAAATGATAAATATAATAATAATTATTTGCATACATTGAATCTGTTGAATTGAAATTTTCTTTTCATAAAATTCTTGGTGAAAGTATATTTAAACGAAACTGTAACTATTTTTGTTAAAATGATTCAGGCTCTACAGGCTCTACAGGCTCTACTGGCTATGAAAACTGATGTATCATATTTGACACAGTTGCGTAAGTTGTGACGTTTTGTGACCCTGTCGCATACCTAAACATCATAATATTTGAAACAGCCGAGCAAGAGTCAAGCCTTAATTTAAAAAAAAATAAAATATGACATACCAAAGTTTCTTAGGTTAATCCGTTTGAAATAAATGTATATTTTTTGTGGCGATATAGCATTTAACATCTTGGATCATATTATCATAGTTATGCGGCTGTCAAAATTTCATATATGATTCAGCAGCGTCCATCAGGTTAAAGGTATTCAGGGTTTTTTGACGCCATCGCGCTTTGCCCAAAGTTCAAATCAGCTCGATGTATTTGATGACATGTCATCACGCCCAACTGTTCATCTTCTCTCGCAGGCCGTCATTTCCGATTCGCCGCGCTTCAATTGAGCGTTGTTCTGCATTCAAGTTCGAGCAAAAAATGCTCATTACAATTTTGGGCCTTCGATTACGGTTCGTCCTCCATTGTTGGCTGGGTTGTTAATGCCCATTATTCCAGCTGCGAGCAAATTTATAACGCTTGCAATATCTGCAACATTATATATAACATTTGCAATTTCTTCAACATCAACTCTGCAAAATCTTGTAAAAACCAATATTAATCGTGTTGGTTTCTTTACTGTCTTTTCTATTTCACTTTGTTTCCCGGCTGTGTCTACAATGTACAATGTTACAAAGCGGCCATTTTCAATTGTATTAATCAAAACACAATAAATTACATTGTTCAAGATGATTGTTTTACCTCTAAGAAAGTGATTTTCTGAGAGAAAAAAGTGTTCAAAAGAGTAAGATGTTTTTACCCAAATAAAAATTTAATACAATAAAATATATAAATTTGTTTTAGACCACTTTAATTTTAATTACCGGTTTCGGAAGAACCCTTCCTTCGTCAGGAGAATATTAAAACTTACCTATGATACAAAATATTGATAGGTATATACCAAACATTTAGGTGCTGGAGTGGGAGGTCAAAGGGGGAGGGGGGGGGGGGTAATTGCGGGAAATCCAGCAATAACAGAGCGGTTTATTGGAAACATATCTAGAATGGGACTAAACGATAAATTAATTTGGTTATTCAATATATTAGCGTTATTATTTAGGGATTTTTTTAATTTCAAGTGCTTCCAAGTTATCTAATTTTTTGCTTTTATTATTACGGTGAAGAGTTTTAACCCCTGTGTCCTTATTAAAAGTATGATTGGTGGAAATAAGATGATTGGCAAACTCCGAAAAATTATTATTATTAATTATATAATTATTATAAAAAAATACATACATAATAAAAAAATGAATTAATCCGATATTTATAACAACAAAAAACTATATATTAGCATTAGGTATTATTAGAAGAATTTGTAATAACTCCGCCGCACCGTTTGCACCCATACTTCTTTGCGGGCATACTCTCCTAAAGGTTAATACGATAATAATTTTATTTAAATATGAGTGAATAATAAAAACATGTCCAGTTGCATTGAAAACAAACTGTATTCAATTTTATTAATAATATAAATAAATCATACAAATTAAAACAATAAATTTGAAAAATTGTAACGATATAAAAATATTTTAACATGTTATCTGTTATCATAAGAAACCGTTTCATGTTGCCTGCAAGCTCTTTCACAAGCAACAATGAATGCTTTGTTCTTGGTTTTCGGACGTACCAAATGCAATATTGGTAATTTTAAAATGATAAATTTTCCACAACCACAATGTCATTCATTTTATTTCCTCGCTCTCTTCTGTCTAGCGTTCGTGGTCCATTATTCACCTGACATTGCGCTATTTCTAAATTTCTTCCACTTGGCCATGCCGAACTTATTATTGTGGAGAAATATAGAACTCCATCTAACTCACCAGTCAGAATTCACACGCGAAATACCTTGTTATGTCAGTTTTCCTTTTCTCACTTATGACAAATACAACACGAACGCGCTATGGCGAATGTCGAACTGATTCGAACCTCATTCTATCAATTAAATTTCTCGTCTTGCATTCTTGGAAGAAATTTTTTATTGGCAATTAACAATAGACTGATCATTCTCCTCTTATCTGTGTTGATTTAAACGCAAAGTCGCCACTGAATCTCTAGCGTGAGGTCATTGAAAGTTTCTATGTAATTTTATCTGTTCTGTACAGTGTACAGTTCATTGCTCTACTCTAGATGCATCCAATTGCATTACGTCTTGTTTGCTTCCTCTAGTATCGCTGTGCAGACAGGCATGATCTGGTTGTAAGACAATATCATCCGTAGTTTGCGACAGAGGAGTCTGCCCACGCCGTTAATTGCCCATCTGCTGTTACCCCACATTGAACATTGAGATCAGCCGTCAGTGACTCACAACGAGAAACCCGCCCCGAAGATATCTATAATATTATAATAATACGTTGTGGAAAGCAACAACTAGGCTATCTCCGATATCACAACACGAAGGTACCAGTATCTAACAAATGGTTTCGCAATACTCACTTTGAATTCTTTTTTTATGCATATCAAATGATGCGAATGAATTTTGCTTGACGTCTTTAGATATTATGTAGTTCTCTCATTACTGAGGATGTGAACCCCCACTCCAATTGTCCTGGCGTGGACCTAGTGCCTCCACTCCTCGTGATCTTGGCTTGCATGAAATTGTACACTCCCAACGTCTGTTCGGTCGACTCTCCTCCATTGTCCTGCAGGTACAAGTTAGCAGAAGATATTTCTGCTCGTCTGAGTGATGTGTCCAACATAATATCCCATAGTCCAAACCAATCGATTATTTCTTTCGGAAATGCAAAAGCTAAACCCTGACTTGCTTATAAAAATTTTGCCGATCAAATTTCATCAGCTTCTGAAAAAAGATATTTAATTTGAATCAACAACTCATTTTTACACACATGTGTAGGAGTCTGATCACCGGCAGGATTATCAACGCAGGAAGAAAATATAAACATTATACTTTGTTCATTTTAAAGCATACACGACTACAGACTTTTTTGACACATCAAACACTTCAATCATATTGTTGATGCAACAAGCCCGCGGCTTTATCGTAACTTATATGCCACCGCCGAGCTCCATTACCGAATCAAAGCATGCCTTGTCCGAAATGTCCAAGCGTGGTCGTGTTTGTTTAGCAAATTGCCTTCTACACCGAGGCATTCGGAATCTTAATAATTGTGTCCACGTCTCGTGTTTTGATAGGTGTGCTGCCTGTTTTTTTTACCGTTGCGGTATTTGACCGTTCGCCCTGCGTCGATCTATGAACATTTCGCTCCTTTGTTGCGACAGTGTCCGCAATCTCCGACGTACAAATATTTGGCCCCAGATGTAGGTTAATTGCCGCTGGTATCGGAGAATTTATTAAAAAAAACTTTGTCGTTACTTCATTCTCAACACTTTCCGCGAACTCTTTTATAATTCATTTCTTTATTGGTATTGTTTTAAGATTGTTAGATTGAAAAGAATCTTTGTCGGTGTTCCTTTGCTGATTCTTCACAATCTTGTTGCAAAATATCACCATTAGCGGCTCGTTTTGCAAGATGAGATGAAAGGCGTCTATTATGAGTGTGATTCCATCACCATTTGAATAACCCAGGTTTTTCTCAGTTAGGTTAAGTTATTTTTGTACATCTTCAAAATAAGTTTTTCGAATATATGCTCCGAATTTAACTTTATTAAAAATTGTTGACTTTAGTTTATGGACGAATATGAAATATTACGTCAACTTTGACTATATTATGTACATTGAAAATAAAATTTTATTTGGAATACTTTTGTCATGGGAGATTTTTTGTTGTTGTTTTACATAATTCCTTATTAAACTTTTAATGTATCCTGTCTGGTTTAATATGACATCTTCAATTATTACCAACATAAGTTTCTTCAAATAAATGTTTTTCTTACGCCGTTCTTCCACGTAGCTATTCACAAGCGACGCTACCGCTACCTGTCAAACAATTTTGCTAGTGTAGCACCTAGCGGCGTTTTAAAACACTAATAATAGTATGGAAAACACAGACGAGTGGCGATCGCGTCTCTTGAAGGTAGCTCCATGGAAGAACGGCGTTACTTGTCACGAGCGATTTTTTGTTTTAAAAATTTTCTTAATTTTTTTGTATGTTAGAGGTAAAATTACCAGGAGGAAATGTCGAAATAATCTGTCGGTTTCCCGAAAATGAATGAATAAATAAATTAATTAATTATACAGAAGAAGTGACTTTGAATTCCGCTCTGAATTAGATTAGAACACGAAATAATATGCAGTTTTTTCTAATATTTTTATTATCACTGATCTGTGGCTGAGTTAGCATCGAATTTTGGCCCCACCCAGGCATCATGGGTTCAATTCTTCGGATGCCTAAGTCCTCCATCACGACACAAGCAATATTTTTCACTTACTGTGGTGGTAGTAGGAGATTTTCAAATATTGTCAAGTTATTCGTAACCCGGGAATTTGTTGTAATATAAAAAAATATGGGTTTCATTTATACACATATATTTTTATAAAATATTACATTTAAGGTCATCATTGATCATGTATATCTTATCAGAAAAGAGGAACTCTTGTGCCTGAAAAAAATCATCTTCATTTAAACCATTGCATCTGATTTCTCCTAATCCTTTATTATTCTATCGACCTTTGTTCCGGTGTCTGGTTTATTCAAATTCAAACAGGAACTAGATTTCCGGATGCTATCGAAAACGCACTAACAAACATCCTCTGTTTAATTGCCCGAACAACACGCACAGTGATCGAAGTGTTTGTCTAATTTACAATGATTCGCCCAGCATCTACAAGACCCACCATCGACCAGAGTAGCTAGAAGGCAAGACACAGTTTAAAGTTTGATTCATCTGCTCGGTATATATGGCTATAGCTACGGATGCTGCAGCCTGTAACCTAAATCTGTTTACTTTCGGGATTATTACGGTTGAGTTCAACGCACGGAACGGTAGCTGTCTGTTTTTACTAGATCATCTGACTCGTCAATATACAGAGTAAACAGCACGTACCCGAAGGATTTAAACAAGCGATTCCTGAGCATATTTGGATTAAAAAAGTAGCCAAGTATAGTCTAGCGGCGGATCGTGTGATAAGCATTCCGTCTCGTTCTAGCATCATGGTAACACATGAAACAGCGCATATTGCGTGATCCTGTCACGTATAGGAGTGAGATAAGTAACGTGTGATTGAAAAATATGTTTTTTTTTTGTTTTAATGGAAAAAATATCATCCGACAGCAAAACTAAGTCTTCTTTTTGTACTAAAAAATGCTCAGGAATCGCTGGTTAAAATTCTTCGGGGAATTGCTGTTACACTCTGTATGTACCGATATGTCCGACTGTTTACTACTAAAAGTTCTGTTTCAAATCTAACGAAAATGTTCAGTGGCCCGACCGTCCAATTAGGTTGGAAAATAATTGTTATTATCAACAATTTATTTATTCTTCTGTTTTTTGTTTTCACTCTTTGAAATATTTTGGACACTGTATAATATCTCTGATATCATATATCTGATATACTTACCTTTTTTTAAAAATAAATATTGCTAGGTCTTAGTTATTACTCAGCTCCATTGCTCACAGTGAAAATTACGTAACAAACTGAAAATAGTTGCTTTTAACTAAAAAAAACTAGACTAAAAATGCGGTGCAAATTGCACGACGTCAGGGCTCGAGAAGATTATCTCATATTTAATTAACAGCAACGTCGGTATAATTTACGTTTCTAATTAAAACAAAAAAAAAAATTGTAACTAAATAACATTTTCCTACGCTATATAGATCACTATATATATTTTTTTAAATTACCCACACCTTTGCGTCCGTTTGGTACTAAATTCGAACGAAATCTTTACCTTTCTTAGAATTTTATTTGTAATAAGAGGAGTTTTAAATGAAATTCCTATTATTTGACCATAACAATTTTTTTCTTGTTTAGCCATCATTTCGTGAAAAATGATTAATGTTTTCTCTCTTTTTTCTCACAATTAGTGTTTTGTTAATTTAATTTCTTCATGTTTGTAGGAAATATGTATTATTACGTGAACAATGTACATTGGAGCACTAACGACTAACAACGGGGAGCAAACTAACGACCTGATGTGAAAATGTGTATTTTTGTGTTTCATAATAATCTAACTAGCAACGTAAGTAGAATATACTTTATATAAATTTATTACATCAAATAAGGTTTAAAGTAGGTATACACAAAATAAATATATTTTTCTAAAATCCAAAATTGTATATTAGGGTCGGCGTAAGTTGGGAGTCAGAATGTGTCGCACCTGCAGACGACGCAGGAAATGTATGGGCTTATACGAAGCATGTCGTACAAGTCCATACATTTCCTGCGTGGTCTGTACGCGCGACACATTCTGTCTCCCAGCTTATGCCGACCCTTATAGTTGGATATCTGTGTGCAGGAAAATGTAAAATCTCTGGATCGTGAGCTCTGGTTAAGCTACTCTTAAGTTTCGCCCTGATGAAAAATCACCATTCAGAATCGAAACATTGTTTGAAATGGCTTTAGTCGTGTTTAGTGATTATCCAGTTATATCCTTTCTCTCCTTATCCTTCTAGTATCTTATCTCCTTCCCACTCTCTTCAGCATCACGACATACCCCAATGGGGTATTTTCATAAACCATGAATACTCTTAAAAATGTGAGGAAGATTTAAATTATATTTTTGTGACTCTGATCATTGTACTAAACTGTGTAATTTTAATAATTTCATATAATTATTTATTTGAAAAACAGCACATTCCGAAACGGTTACAACTGTCACCGACGTTGCACGGTGTGACGTCAATGCCGCCAAATTCACAATTAAAATCAAATACGGTGTTTTGGCAGCAATTCAAAAATAGCACGCTGTCTGGAAGCGCCGGATGCCGTAGAACCACTAGCTCCGAGCTACTTCAATGCAACCTTTCAGCTATCACATTTTTTGTCAATTATAAGCTATGGTTCTTAAAAATTTCATTTTTACTTTGACATAAAATGAATTCAACATTGTAAATTTATTTATCCCAGGACATGCTACATGATCCCGTTGTTTTCTTACTGCATGTACGCACAACTAACTGTACGACCATAGACAAAGCATGATTTAATTTTCTTTTCACAGTTATCTACGTAAAATTATTCTAAAAAATATTACCTTACATAATTATTAACGCAACGTATTCAACTCTGTGCTGTTGTGATTTTAAAAGTTTAATTACAGAATCACGAAATATTTGTTTTATGTGACACCACGACTCGAAAGATTTGGCGGGGCATCGAGTTAATGGATTAATGAATCGGTTAGTTTCCAAGCGTTAAATTACAGCATCACAAAATGAGCTCTTCTACGATCCACCGCGAGTAGAAGAGACCGGTGGGACATCGAGCTTACGTGTAAATGGGTAGGTTAGTTATTCCCTTTGAGTCGATTCAAGACACGGAGCGATAAAATAATGCTGTGAATGCGTCTGTTGTACTTACGCAGCCGGTATTTTAGCGCAGGGGAAAAACGATCAAGGTAAAAAAGGTAGCAAAATTATTTAAGTTGGAAAAGAGAATAAAAATTTTGTGCAAAATAAATGGGCTTTTACATTTTATAGGGATGCAGCTGTAAATGATTTGCTCTTAAAAATGGTATACCACTAGTTACAAATCACAGGATAGTATGTTAGTAAATCTAGTAACGTTAGTAACTCCGCTTTCTTGAAAAAGAGCACCTTGAAAAATCACGAAATCCGACTTTACTTGTTAAGATTAACCCTAAGAAATTTAAACAAAAGAAATACACATTTCAAATATATCCTCGCGGTATTTCCGGAACTCCGCATTTTTAACACGATACTACGCCTCTGGGATCTCATTTCTACTTACTTTAATCCGTTTAATAACAGGAGACCATATTCGTCCCAGCTCACATAGGTCTCATAGATATCGTTGTGTCTCCCTTAATAATACCTACCTACAAATCTTCCTTATTATCGTAGTGAGAAATAGGATCTAAAATCTAAACGGTATTGGAAAGAGAAATACAACACGCTAATTATTCAAATCTGAAAGTTAACAAAAAAAAAATCAAAATGTACCTTTTTGAAACCAAAGTTTCCGATCGCAATTTAAAAAAATTTATGAAAGTTTGTGAATTTTTTAAGATTTTTTTACGTGAAACGGCAAAAAGTGAGGTGACAGTAACATTTATAATTCATTTGTCTAATGAAATATGTATGTGATTTTTTTATAGCTAGAAAAAACGAAAAAGTGAGCCATTTTTAAAACGTTTTAAATTTTTATATATAAAAAATTCTATGGTTATTTCTAATAATAAAATTTGAAAGCCTATTTCATCATCTTTCGAAATCAGTTTTAAGTTTTCAGATATGTTAACAAATATTCCATTTATCAAGTATTTTTGTTCCTCTGTTCGTTCTCCCCCCGTCCTTCGTAATGAAAACGTTCACATCTAGACCCACCGTTACTTGCGCCAAATTCGCTTCGATTCATTTTTGAATGCGCCCGCGGTTATAAAACAGGATTCCTCTCCGGCTATTACGTAAGCAACATTATAGTTATCTACACGGTTAAGTTGCACCAACAGATTACACAGTAAAATATCATTCATACATTATAATATTTTATTTAAAAGTTATTCATGACAACGGCCACTCTTTTTTTTTGAATTTATGAATTTTGTCAATTCACATCTTAAAGCGTCCTAACTAACCACTACGCCAATTCCCTCGTGGGATTAGGCAAAGAGGATGCTAGAACAAAGCTTTGTCTTGGCACATACTCCTGGCTTCATTCACATCCATACATCTTCTTCCTTGCACTGTCCCAACTCATTGCCTAGGTAGGCTGTTGGGGTCGGCTCTCCTCGTTCTCAGGTTGTAGCTTCTTCGGTTCTGGGTATCGCTTTCATCCAGGCCGTTTCTAATTAGGATTTTGGAGCATTGAATCATCCAGGAGTTCTTTAGTCTTCCTCTGGATGACTGTCGATGAAGCTCCATAGACATTGCCTGCTTCACTGTGTGGTCTGGTGGTCTCCATACCATACCCATCTCAACTGTCGTTCCTCTAGCTTAATGTTTATGTCCGTGACCCCCAGGCTACCACGAATGCGTGAACTTTTAATTTTATCTTTTAGTGACACTTCTGCCGACCATCTAAGCATTCAAATTTCTGCTGATTCAAGTTGCCTACATTCACATCCATACATCGTCTCATATATATATAGTCTTCGTGCGTTTCCAACTTCTTATACCATCCACTTTTGCTCCCTCATGTTGGAGAGGGTTCAAAAAAAGTTTCTAAGATTTCTCTACATGAGGGAGTACGGCCACTATCCGTGGCTCTACCCGACAAACTTTCTTTTAGGCATGCTGGGACTTCACTCCCTGCAGCTCAGAAGAGAGGGGTATGCCGCTACCCACCTATTCAGACTACTGCGAGGCGATATTGTGAACTCAGCCATTTTGGAGCGCGTGGGTCTCTATGTTCCAGATGACTATCTTAGACAGCGTCATCATAGATTATTCTACCTTCCTGCCTGTAGAACTAATCTGCCAATGGTTCTCCCGGTAGGAAGGAGTATATTGCTCCTGAACCTAATCTCCTCCGAGATTGATATATTTGGCGTCGGTAAGGAGAGATTCAAAAGAGAAATTCTTTCGATTCTTGAAAGAGTCTCTCCACATTGACGAAATCATCACCACTGCCTGCAATTTTTTTATTCTTTGAAATTGCTACATTCTTTGAAATTTCTTTTACATATAAACTATTTTTTGTAATATATTTATATGAAATTATTTCTTACATGTAATAAATTTAAATTTGTAATTGTGTAAGAAATCAATAAAAAATATTATTATTATTATTATTATTATTATCATATAATTTATTTACACTTTTTCTTCAATCATCCGTTCTACATGTCAATCAAAGTTTCCCTATCTTAATATTGTTCACTACGATTTCTTCAGCTTTGCATTCTTTCCATGTAACACAGCCGAACGTGGTTTTACCTTTTACCACATATTCACCTCAAAGATCTCATTTCCACAGCATTTACTACTTTCATCCTTTCTCTGTCAGTTTCGTGCCTCCCCGCCGTATTGGGGACTGCTAGCCTTGCTGAGATCCATATTTCTAATGGTATCGTCTCTCCGTTTTAAGGTCAACGACCATCATTCCTTGACTTTGGTAATCGGTAATCATTTCGAAACTATTAATTTATTACCTTAATAATTATAACTGTTTTGAGGAGATTTCCTTCCATGAGCGTTGATGGTAACTTATCACCAGCAATAAAACATAATGAGAACTAATTAAATAGATACGAGCCAAACGTCGTTGCTCTACCCGGTACATAAAAATATTTATTGTTATAAGGTTGTATTAAAGAGGTGGTAATTATATGATTTCTCTTATAATGTAGTGTTTTTTTATGCCATTGAAACTAACTAGATACAGTTTTAAATTAATCAGCATCTTCGTTGTTTTAGCTAACAGCAATCGTAAAATTAAATGCTTGTCATTTGTTGGTTAATGCTTTCCGGTTGTCTTGATCGTTGGAGGTCTTCCAGTAATAAAAGTTTTGTTTTGAGTGGTAATGTTAAGGGTATTTTTTTTACATTCCATGGTCCCGTTTCTTAGTAAACGAATGCCAAACATTCTAAGTTTTACGCATCCATTGATCGTTTTGCCTATTAACACATTTACCTACTACCTACAGTATCTGCAATATCAATCTACAGTATCCACAGTCTACCCCCGTCTGTACAGATAACTTTGTATCTCTTCAAAGTGCACATCTCTAGGCGAAAATCTTTTGAAGCATTTTCCTCTGCGAAGCACCAAAACTACAAAAAATGCCTCAGAATTTCCTTGCAGTACTCCGTAGACTCTAATCACTCTAGAGTCTAGAGAATAAACGATAATAACATAGGTAACAATTGTACTGCGCAATTTTGTGTTATTTCTTTTCAAGTGCGCTTTGTAAAGTCTACATATCAAAGCTGCAACAAACTGCCATTTTTGTTTTGAAATTTCGTCTTTCGACAATGTATGATTTAAACTTTAATGGGAGTGACAATAGTGACAACAAGCAATATTCGGGGCTGAATATATTTACTTGTGTTCTGAACGAGGCATAAACGCTTTAGATTTTTGACGTCTTCGTCTGCGACTTGCAAAACTATCAGTTTGACCCTTATTATCTTCTTAAATTCTCGCCTCTTGCTCGTTTACGAAGAAAATTTCCCACGTGAATTTAGCAGCTCTGTGTGTGTTAGATGTTAAAAGTCATTAAAACATTAACAAATTAATAAAAATTACTATATGTTTTTCCCTTTTCTTTTTGTTGTAGAAACGCCCATTAATTTATAATAATTCATACCAAATTAGAAACACGCGACTGCATACTTTCATCTTTCTTCTCGTTATTCACATCCTCTGGATGTTTTCTAATGATAATTACGAGTTATTACTTCGTACGGTTTAATAGCGTACTTAGGTTAATCATGTTTGGATACATTGAGTCGGATGAGCGATCGAAACCAACGGAATTATTTTAGAATTGGCATTGGAATCTTTTTTGATGCACCCAAAAGTGTTTTTAGGTTTTTACGACATTTACTAAATTCTATGGTACTGTAGAGAGTACCTATTGTAAATAATTGTCTCATTCGCTAGCCACATTATTCTCGCAACTTTGGAAACACTAGCGGCTAGCCTCTTGGCCGCCAGTCGACAGCTTTGGGAATTTTTTGTATCTACATTCTACAGGGTCGCCTACCAATTACCATGGTGTTTTCCATGCTATCTAAAATCTTATGTTTCCGTATTCATATTTCATTTTAAAACGTGGCAAACTCTAGAAAAGTCTAACCCACCAAAGTAGGCTTTGTTGCTTTGACATTAATTGGAAGTGCACATCAAGTTCACGAGGAAACCATAGGTTGTAGTAAACCCTCCTATATAAATGCCACTGATAGCCAAGATGTTCGAAGTTCTTGTTCAAGCATACAACAAATGAACTCTATGTGAAATTTAACCTTCAAGGCTTGAAAAACATTCACATATATCACGAAAAACATTCACATGTACCTCGTAGCTACTTACTGATTAATTTTTAAACAATTTAATGTCAAAGTCGCGCCTTAATCTTCCCGGATGAATTTTTGAATGTCAAAACAATTTCAAATTTAACACAACCAAACAACAATTTCAAATTGCTGTTTTAATGTATCTTCTTCACATTACTTTTGTACGCGTTGCAATTTGAGCACGTGTTCCGAGAGATGTATTATTGTCTCAAAGGCCTCCATTGTTGAGCACACTAGCCTATTTATTATCATTGGCCATTGATTTAATGCTCGTAGATTAGTTGGCCATAACAGCGGCGACTAACGGTGCCCGCAAATTGTGGTTTAAAACTATGGCCGAAAAAAACCACCTCGTGCTGTCGACGCGATTATAATTCCGGGCAATATCTGCTTTAGATATTAACTTTCAACTGAAGCTCATTTCGGCGCCATCTTTCACTACTTCGGGCAAATGTCAGTTACATTAACAGGGAACGGTTCTAATAATTATGCAATCAAAAACCTCTAAAAGGTGACAAATTTGCGTGGAAGAATACAATCAGCCAGTTTTTGTTATTTTTCTATTCATAAGAAGGTGCACTCTAAGCCCAGTTTCGCTATTTTCTGTGGACAACCCCTGGCGATTTCTTCAAGTATTTTATGCTGAGAAGGTTATAACTTTATTCCCTTTTCCGCCACTAATTCGCTTATTTTCACTGAATTTCTTACTGTAGAAACACTTAAACTGTGCGCTAATGAGAAAATTTGTCGTATAGGCAAAATATATGCAGTATATCCTTCATTATATATGCAATGTTGCCAATTCAATGGGTTTTGACCATATTTTCTAAGGAATCTCTTCTCAATCCTGCTCCCCCGGCAGTGGAGTGTTTAATTAATGCTGTTCATTCCGATCTAATGATTCAACGGTGACTTCAAAGTGGTACCAGAATGCCTTACTTTGGAAGCTATTTCTGTAATTAATTACGCAGCTGCTTACGTAAGAAGCTTGTTTATCAATTGCCTCCGGATTACTGTTAAAATATTTCATACTGTTATTCCTGTTAAAACCATTAATTATTGACCATGCTCTATTTTTAGAGATAACTGATAGAAAAGTGTTTTACCGGATTTTGTCTATCGCTAACAGACGAATAACATCTTTGTACATAACCATAATATCCTGTTTATTATTATGATTGTAACCGTAACTCGCTTGGTCTACAAAACATTAAACAATTCATCGAAGTTTTAAATACTAATAAATAAACACAATCTCAAATTCATTTAACGATTGAATGGGAACAATTGTAGTTGTTCTTATCGTAAAAAAATTCTTAAATAAAACACCTTGAAAGGTTAGTATTTTTTCATACCACGTTAACTCCTATCGCTGAATGTTTTGTTGTAAGTAAGTTTTAACCTCTCTTTTTGTCGTTGCATGTGTCGATAATAAGAAACAGGGAGAAATTACAACGAAAACTCATTTTAACTAATTTCAGTAAGTACACAATATTGCTACACGAGTTTAAGCCAATTAAAAAAGAAACCGGTTCCCACAAGGTTCGTTTATATGTCCTGTTTTATATTGTAACAGTGCGCGATGCGTCTTATAGGCCACAAAATCGTTGGCAAGCCGCTGTTATCTCCAATATAACCACTCCCCACTCCTCTTCCTCTTTCTCATAAATCATAAAAGACACATATCATAACATAAATAGAAGTTAGAAAAGAGCTCTTAGCGGTAGGGGCATGCGTACCAACAATTGCAATTTCGTTCTTGACTTCACATTACAGCCACCGATATTTACGACACAGAAAATTTATTGTTATTTCGTTCGCGTATTTTAAATTTACGTCTTAAATATTAAATTTTAATAATATACCACAGTAATAGCGCTTATCGATCAATGTTCCATAAAATTGGTTTGTAATTAAAATGGAATGGCCATAAAGACCATTCTTATTTATTCCAACGAGTGTGGAATTCCGAAGAAATAAATGGTGCCTTTGGGTTGAATAACTTACGACCTACATGGTTGGTGAAAAATGCTGTATTGCCGAATGTACGGGCACCTTTCAGTTCAGATTAGATCCTTGAATTACCGGGTGTTTCTATGTGAACTATTAATTGATTGTGCACTTTGCATTTTGTCTGTAAATTTGTTTGTGTGTTCCGGGTCCGGTCAATCCTGTCAATATTGTAGCTGTGTTTGATAGTACTTTTTTTATTCCGTCAGAGCGCGCTCTTCGTTCTGGCGCACGAGCTGAGAAATCAAAATAATCAATTTTGCATAAGGTCTACTGTTCTATTAGTTATTATTGTCTTTTTGCCATACACCTTTAGTAGAGGACACCGGCCTTAATACCTAGACAAAACTCACCCCATGAACCCGGGCACCCCTGCTAAGTCACCAAACGTAGCGAACTATTGGGGTGACCTATGGCTGAGGTCGATGGTAGAGGTTTAATATTGATCCTTCTGTTATCCACCACACTTTAAGATACACTCGGTAACTAAATGGTCAAAGTTTGCTATGCGGAATCGAAACGTTGCTTGAATTTACATCAGCTGAGATAAAAACTTAAATAATAAAAAGCCAGATACTTCTCAACCTTTCTCTTTCCTCTCCTCTTGCCTTTTACACTTCTATAAAGCTCGCAACATATTCACAGTAGTTGAGTATCCACAAAAAAAAACTTGATAATGTCATCTTTTATCCATTAGTTAAAATTTGATGCATTGGGCCTCCATATTGATATTGTCCATATCGAACTGCACTGTCTATTCATCATGTACAGAGCCGCTCCTGATATCTGGTTTTTGATAATGGACCACATTGTCTTTCGATCACCTCTAGTTTAACGATCGTGTTATTTTTACTTTGGATCCATTCTCGTGACTAGATGTTTTTTTACATTCGGACATTATTTATATGGCCATAATAATAGTTATTGTCATTTTTTCGACTGCTGACATTTATTATAGAAGAACATCAACTGCTCCTGAAATCTAGTTTCCAGTCGTTGACCACATTGTCTTTAGATCACCTCTAAATTAACGGTCGTGTGTCTAGATTTTTTTCTCCATTCCGTGCGTTATTTATCTGCCTATAAAAATTATTGTCATTATGTCTGCTGCCCATATTTATTATTGAGGACTATCGTGATGATCTTGACGCTGCGTCAATCGTCCGTTTTTATTAGCGATGATATTTATTGCACGTCTTTTGTTACGACTCCAAACTGGACTATATAATACATAATATTTAATTGAATGGGTTACTACATGCACGAGTTTTTAAGTGACTGAAAAATTCTCGTCAGTGATCTTTCTGAAGATACGAAAATGCTACACTATGTGAAACAACCCCTGTTTTCTTATGCTCTAAAACTCTAAATTGTAGACTAAACTGTTTTTTTTTTAATGTAGTAAAACAGGATAGATCTTTAAAATTTGACGTTTTAAACTGAAGATAAACAACTAACAAACAACAAAAATTTATTTATTTATTTACGCCCTTAGAGCTTTTACAACAATCATAATACAAATATAATAGAAAAATAAACAATAATATACAAATTATGTTACATCATTCTTTAGTAAACGGGAAACAGAATTTTTGAAATTTCAGAAATAAATTTTGATAAGGAATAAACGAAAATATCGACAGAACTAAATTTATTTCCAAGCCTATGTAGTCTTTGGATTGGGGAGTTAATGAAATAATTAGTTTTCGAAGGATAAACAAAGAACAGCTCTGGAAGCCTCGTGTTACGATTTGGTACTCTGAATGTTATTAGTTTAGTTAAGTCAGGTGCGTCAATTGTGCCATTTACTAATTTAAATAAAAGTACCATATCGCTCTTGGTTCTTCTACAAGATAAGTCAGTTAAATTAAGTCGTTTCATTAATATATCATAATTGATTTGTTCAATCATAAATCATGTTGTTTTGTCATATTTTAGCTTTTGCAAGTTGTTTACGTCATTTGAAAGTTTATTGCCGGCGTGTCCACGTGGGAGCATTTAAATTAAGGTTTTCTATAGATATTACTTGACTGGTTACTAAGAAATGCTTCATTTTCGCAGGCATTAAAATGATTTAGAAACTTCGATTGAAAAGTTTTAAAAACTACCGAATTGCTCGGAGATCCCTGGAAAACCCATAAAATATCATCATGCAAGTACCCCAGTCATGTAAGTTTAACGGTCACCATTATTTTATTACTTCGATCTACCCTACCTTTGAGCGATAACGTCTGGAATCTACGTCGTTGGTCTACCCTTGGATAAATGCATAAAACTTTTGACTTCTGGTGCTATTATAAATGCTTAATCGGCCAATTTAGTCCAAGTAGTTAAATTGTATTTATATCATTAGATTGAAATCTCGTTGTTAAGAGTAATATTATGCTACTTGTTACAACATAACAATGATAATTTTTTATTTACTGTTGTAAACTGGAATTAATCGCGTCCTTGGCATGTTCCTACTGCTAACATGTTATTATTTCATTTGTCCTTTTTAATGTGTGGACAAGTCGTTACTTACGCATTATCCGAAACATTAATAACTACCGTTGAAAACACAATGAACCATAAAACATAACAAGGCTTTGATTAACACATGAAAACATAACAAACATTTCAACCAAAAGTTTCTGACCATAGTCCATTCAAAATATAATATATTGTATTAATTTATAACAAATTGGACAACATCGTTTTGATTGTGTAAGAAAAAGGTTTCATTGTGTAAATTATCAAATAATAGTCGTTGTCAATGGTCCCGTCATATTTTACCTTCCAGCACCTGTACGGTCTCTGCGTTGATTATAGTCATGCTTTGTGAGAAAGGTTTGGAGTTACCCACACTGCTTGACCGAATTGTCTTTTATTGAGGCTACGATCTCCAAGCATTTCTTCACCCAAGGAGCTTACTAGATTCCGTCATAGCTCGGGGCGAGCAAGAGCTTACTCCAGCCATAGAACTATAGATCTTCGCCACCTGTCACAGGAAAATATCTGCCAAGATTGATTCTTGTCCATCATTTGCTCCTTGCTTGATAAGCTTGATGCTCATGTTCTTCTGTTGATCTCGCTCAGATTTCAATTTACAATCTTTCTGCAAACAAACACTTTACTGTATTTCAATTACCTTGAAGACTGATGATGTATTGTCAGGACATTTACCAGACTTCTTACACAAGGATTGAAAGCAATTAAATTTGATAAACGACTAATGTCAGCGTGAGTAGCTTTTTAAAATGAATGCGTTCGAAGATGTTAAATGTGCATTAACTCATTCTGTATCACTGTGACTTGTTTATTATCGATATATCTTGCGAGCAAATTGGCCTGTGTTGCCCCATTGGAATTTCGCAGTTGACAGTATGCAGTATTTTGTAAATGTCACTGAAGACTCGCCCTGTTCTGTCCTACAATATCTGCTATTCATACATAAGTTTGTATCTGTTTTAGTTATTCGAGTTTTGTTTTAGAATAAATAAATTTTCCCGTGGAAACAAAATAAGTCTTCTGTTGGGGAAGTAGAGAATTTCTTCATGTGTGAATTCTTTCCTGTTGCGTCGCTGGCAGTCAGCCTGTTAACGCGATAGACTTATACTTGTTGAACAAACCTCGTTCTATAACATTGTCTCTCTACCTCATTTAGAGCACTGCCAGGTTCTTGTGACAGCCTTGTGTCAAGCTGATGTGCCAACTTGCGTCAATCATCGGGGTTCTGTTCCCCTGCGTGCCGAATTGATGCGCACTGGTGAGTTCGATGCCTTTCTTTTTCCTGTTCGAAAATATAAAGCTGTGAGTCTGCAATCGCGGTGGGGTGGCCATGAAATCTATTTTGACCGGTGCCAGTCCAGCCCCGCTGGGACGTATCTGCGATCTGACCTTCTTGGGATGCACCTCTCTTGCGAGTGACTAACTCACAGCGGCAATGACATAACTCGGGAAATCAGTTCTTAGAATCGAGACTAACATCGGAATTCTGACATGATTGACACTTTTGATATTGACCAAGCACAAGAATAAGATACCTACAATAAAAAAAACTTCAATAAGTAATTATTGTAAAAGTAATTTGTGGAACCGTTTTTAATTAAGTAATAATTAAACTTTTTTTTAAGCACTGTATTTACAACTCCACATGTTTCGTAACCAATGGTTCCTTCATCAGGATACAAACTATCTACATATTAAAAATTAAAAGACTTAGTATAGACATAAACACAACTACTATAAGTGGTGGAAGAGGATTAGAGAAAGGGGTTAACTAATTAGGTGTCGATGAACATTATTATTAAATATTTGTATTTTATAATACTATATAATATTATAAAATATTGAACGTTTATATTTGACCATACGAATTAAAATTATTTATTCCAGGGAAACCTACAAAATTCATATTGCAATACGGATTGATTTTCAAGGCAACTGTATGCATATTTGACTTAAGCGGGATCTTGAAGTGAAATTTTCGTGAAAAACATCATGTATAGTCGTGAACTATTTATTTAGGCATTACTCAATCATTTTAAAGAAGTTTAAACCTTTTCTACAGGCCAGATCTGCAATACTCTGGTCGTGTATCCCAAATCCCAATTGCCGCATACCAACGAATTTGTGATGTGCACTTAGCGCAGGAATAAATAGAACCGTGTCTATTCGCGTCGCGGCATTTGCATGGCCATAGCCACTGGCCACATCTGTCTCGGCTGATTGAGACACTTCAGCCGATGACCTATTGAGTAGACCACGAAGCCCAATCTACTACGATTTATGCTAATTTTTCCCCCCCGGGCTTCGGTCAAAGTTTCTCATAAGAATTCGGCTCAAACCTGGAAATTGGCTTTTAAAACATTCTTCACTCATCAATTTAAATGTTAACCTTGTTTTGACCCATCAATTTCACCCATCGATATATGATACGGTCGATGATTTCGCGATTGTAAAAATACTTCTTATTTTTAGTAGGCCTAATTTTTGTTGAAGATCACCGCGAGGGCGATTTACGGAGCTATAAAATTACTCGAAACTGTTAAATTTACCTTAAATAGCATGTTACCAAGCAAGGTTATTCAAATTAGAACTGAGATTCCGGCGGTATTGTGTTTTATTGCGTGAAGTGTTCAGCAAGGATTAAAAATAGGACCTCCCTTATAATAACAAATTATGATTTGTTAAAGTAACCATGAAACCGAAAAATGCATTTAAACTTGTCAAAAGTACGGTTCTGTCAAGTTGATTAAATTTGTTCTCAGTTTGACATCACGAGTTGCTAACGTATGTTAACAGTTTATATCTAATCCGTGTATAGGTCCACCATTATCATTCCATCGGTAATTCATAGTTGATAGTCTTTATAACCATAATATATTATTTCCTACCTGGTGTATCTCAAATACTTATCCACTTTAAAAATTCCAGAATTACATCAACATAAAATTAGGCTGTTTTTCAGGCTCTCTTACTAATTTTAATCTTTATATTATGCCTCGAATGAAGACCGTGTTTATTGAATATGTTGATGATTATACCGGTCAAGCTTTATTCAAATCATCGAAGCGTACGAAGCATTAATCATAGTTGTAAATTATAATAAAACTATAGTCCAGATAAGAGATGGCCTCAGGTATTTATCTGACAGACAATTGGCTGGACTAACGACACTAGTTCGACTCGGAGCTGATTTATAGCTTTGTCTCATTCAGCTTTGAGATCGTAATACGTGTCGAAGAGGAATGGAGTTAGTTTACAGAAGATATTACCTGAAACGATCTATCTGCACACGTGATATAAGAGGTGACGCAATACATCTAAGAAATTGGTCGGATAGAAAACTGTACTGCACGAACTTTGGCAGATGTTTGAACCCGAGGAAGATTATTACCCAATTTGTAGTTCTATTCCGACTTCCCCTTTTCAGACTATTCTAATCTATTTGGATTAAATCAGATAGTGTCGTTACAGGGAAAGTTTTGCTTAGCAAAAAATTGCTGAGTGCACAACATTTTTAACATCTGGTATCGTCCAGGTGTTCTTCTAATATTGAGTCCAGATTATAGATGATTTCAACAATTTTTTGTAGTATTTTTCAGAATTATTTTTTTTTTTTTTTTTGCTACGGAAACAGCATTTCTAGGCTACGAATCTCTGCTATCTAAGCATAACGCAGAAGTCAACTGGATATAATATATTTTTATTGTGAATTATTTTATGTGAACTATTAATGGTGGACTGAATGCTGTTGGCGCCAACAAAAAGCTGTCCAAAGAAGCGAAGCTAGCAGTTCACAATGGAGTGCTGGTACCTACCCTGATGTATGGCAGTGAAGCATGGAACTGGCAGAAAAAGGATGAAAGTAGACTGAATGCTGTAGAAATGAGATCTCTGAGGCGTATGTGTGGTAAAACCATGTATGATCGTGTGAGGAATGTTGAGATCCGAAAAGAATGCAAGGCCGATGTGAGCGTCATAAGTAAGATTAAAAAAGGGACGCTTAGATGGTTTGGACATATAGAGCGAATGAACGAAGAAAGGAGTGTCAAGAGAATATATGATACTAATGTGAATGGTAGAAGAAGTCGAGGACGCCCGAGGAAGACATGGCACGATCAAGTGAATCAGATACTTGAGTCGGGCTATGTCAAGAGTCAGAATAATAGAAGAGCATGTATGATAAGATGTATGAATGTGAATGAGGCGAGGAGTGTATGCCAAGACCGAGTTGTTTGGCGGTCCATCCTCTCTGCCTACCCCTGCGGGGAAACGGCGTGATGGTTAGTTAGTTAGTTAGTTAATTATCTATTTTGTTGTAACAGATTACTTTCGTTCCTTTGCACATATTATATATGTATGAGTACTGATGCAGAATCTCTTGAAAGCTGAGATCTAACGTCGTGAAACTTGCACAGACTTCTCTGCCTTAAATTTTTCGGTTAAAGTAACTGTTATAACTGTGTCCACCACCGTGTGTTATGGAGTTTTCTAACTTTTAAAAATAAGAATAAAAATATGTCAATGTAGTGTTTTAATAAAATTCTCGGGGATTTTCGGATATAACTACTAAGAACCTTGTAATAATTTGCTTTCATTAATGCGATTACTCCTACTTGACGGTGGTTGTATTTTGGCTAATCCTTGTATGCATTCCTTAAAATTGTTTCTTGTTACTCTTAGGAGGAATTTCTCATTTTGCCTGATGAATCGCCCTGACAGGGCCTATGGTTTATTACATAGGGCCGGTATATCAGTTGGTCTAAAGCTCGGTTTTGACCGAATGTGGAGCTCAGCATGGCTTAGCACACAATCCGTATATCAGTCGTAATCCTAATTAATTTTAGTCATTTCTATGCCGAACCAATCTATTTATGTAAGTGTCTATGGACTCTATGGTTATTATCAAATGGTTCATTTATGTTATCAAACAACCAAACGTCAACGATGTCTAAATCGTCATCACTCGAAAAAAGTTCGAATTCCATGTTGATAGGTAAACTTATTCCTCCAATGTAATTTATTGCGTCCGTACGTAGCAGATCGAAACCGAAGCAAAGTGAAATCTGACAGATGACAGATGTGTTTTTGCCAATAGCGCTACAGCGTCTAGCAAAGGAGCTATTCTGCGGCTTACCACGGCTTAAGCGGCCGATTTCGGCGGTTTAAGTTGAGCGAGGAATGTAGCAAAGACTGATATACCGCCCATAGAGAGGTTGGGGTCATGCCCATAACCGTAGAAATGTTGCAGGTTCGAAAGGTAACGCGAAAGATTTGATTTGATAGATAGTCAGATGCCACGCAATGGACCATCAAGTCAGGGGGAACCTCTTATTGTGACACACAGTTTTTCAGAGATTGGCTTTGACCAGAAGATTTTATAATAGTATATGTCTCATATATGTTATCCTAAGAGTATGGATATTGGAGAGACGGCATGTGAAGTGTGTCCGCGCGCTCCAAGTGTGCCTTTTCGAGAATTTTACCCAAACGGCTTACATTGGCTGCTGGTTTTTGGCCGTTTAATACGTTCCGACAGCAACCATTTTACATGGTGACAGCCAATGTCAGCCGTGTGGGTAGAATTCTCGAAAAGGCACACTTGGAGCGCGCGGGCACACTTCACATGCCGTCTCTCTAATATCCATACTCTTAGATGTTATCCTATTGCAAGGATGGCGAATGAATTTCGTCGAATGGCGATATTAATTCACCGCACGCAGGAGCAGACAACAAAATCCTCAAAGTTCCACCGAGTATAACATTTTCTGAATTAATCTGCGTTATTCTTCCACTATCACTTACCACTGCCACTGTCAGGGAGTTTGAAATTAAGTCACGATCAATGGCATAATCTACGCTCAATCATTTCCTGTCAAAATGTATTATGTTAGTTGTTTATTGAGTGTCGTAATTTTATTATTATTGTCGATTCCAACGTTTTATTGTATTCCATAATGCTGTAGATTCTCGTAATCTTTCCATTGACTGGCTTCCTGTTCTTCTATCACCTGGCAACGTCAGCGTAACCAGGATTGATTATTTTTTTCTGAATCTCAATAAAAATTTTAGTTTTTGGCCAAAGAAAAGTAAAATCATGGGATTATTGCCAAATATGTTACAGATGTTTCCAATGAAAGAAACACAATTCATTTCTAACCATAAGATCCTAATATGTAGACCTAAACATTTAACATTCGACCTACATTTTGTCCGATTAGTTTTAGTCAATTCTGGTCCATCTTTGTCGATTCTTTTATGGAATAAAAACGCATATAAAAACATAAATAAGTTTGCAAGCGTTTGCGTTCTATACATCTCCACCTTTCGAATCGGTTCAATTCTGAGTGTATGATTCAGAGGTCTGTAGGCGGGACGGGATGGGCGGGAAGGGCGGGACGGGACGGATATACCCGGGGCGGGGAGCGCTGCGGACGGAAATAGCTGCTGCAGGGGAGCTTCCTGGCATACATGGACTGAGAGATACCCATTGTTAGGTAATGCAGAAACAATGCGAGGAATCCATGAGATGGATGCACCTAAAAGAAATAAAGTAGGCTTTCTTACTATATATAATACGCCACTTTGTATTTGAAGGGTTTTCTCCTTTTTCACTTACAATTTCGACAAAGTTTTGTGGCCTATTAGAACAAGAAGATTATTTTGAGTTAACACTACAAACTCTGAACCAAACATCTCACATGAGAATACACTATGAAAACGCCAATTTTGTAATTCATAATATTTTTTTATTATTATTTGTGTTAAAATCACGTAATTGTTCATATTGTTCGTTTTTATTTTATTATTTAGCTTTATGATCCAAAACTTCTTCTCCCAAAATAACTAAGTACCAGTGTCCAGTGTTTTAATATATAGCGTCCTCCGCGTGCAAAGTCGTACCTCCTCCAAGCATAAACGTTCTAATTAAAGTGTGTTTATCGGAAGTGACTGTGGTTTAAGTATGTTCTCTGTGTCTATTTGTAAATAATAGTTCTAGGTAGAGCCTAAGAAGTCATAATTAAATGTACAGCGCCCTTGAGGTGATTTCTCACAAAAAACGGCGCTCTACAAATTATCCAATTATTATTATTATTACTGTATACTAGCAGATTAAACTAAAAGTATGTGAGAACGTTGCTGAATTTCAAGGATCTTACTATTGACCATAACTGCAACGGTACCATTTACTCCGGTCTGATTTATTCATGGATCTGCAATTATAATGATTCTGTTTTTCTCTTTTCAAAGTCAAAACGTCGAAGATGATGTAAATGCTAATCGCATCATTGGAAAGGGCATTCTTCTTTCATTCATTTTCAAAGTCACGAGCAAAAAGGCTTGGCCTTCTGACTGCAAAAACTGTTCTTGGTTTGATTTACATTTACATGGCCTATTCACTTCTGTTGGTGGTTCTGCTTCTATAATGACCCGCTTTAAATGTAAACGATTGATGAACCGGGGGCGTTAACTGTTACTCATGTTATGCAAAAAATCTTTAATACGAACATCTCAGCGTTAGCGCTTTACATATTGTTCTTATATAGGTACATAATCTGCCGTTTGCGTACGGAATGTCTTATCTAAATGTTGTCTGAATGAAAAAATAACTGGAACTTACGGTGCTGTCTAATATAAAATGATTGCCTTTTCAGTCAAACGCCCCCATAGCCGTAGCCATAGTAATGCTGACACTGGGATCTTAGATTTTGTGTTTCTCATCATATTCACAAATCTTGCGTCCTGCATCCATGTAGTCCTTCCTCAAATGCCTGCAGTTTTCGTCATTTTGTCACACGTTCTTGTTAGGTTGTCAGCCCATACAACCTGAAAGCTATCTATTTGTTTTTTTCCCGATCAAGAAGGAATTCCTTTCAATATTCGTGATAGCAACAGATAAAATAATTGTTCCGGCTTTTTGTTTTATTTCTTAGTTAAAAATAAAGAAGTAAATAAATATATTAATGAAATAATTAAAGACACTTGCTGACCAAAGACATCAAAGACCAAAATTACAATGGAAATATGTTTCCATTTCCAAACATATTTCCATTGTAATTTTTTTGTTTTTGATCTTCTAAGTACCTCCCCTTTCCACCTCTCCGCTCCCCCTCCCCATATTGATCTTCTAAGCATCTCCCCTTTCCACCTCTCTCCCCCCACTACTTCCATTTCTACCCACGCCTGTATTTCCTGTCTGAATGTCCCGATGAAGAGAACATCGTTCTCGAAACATGTCGATTTTTTAAATAAAGATTATCGTGGTAAAAAAAGGTGTTTTTAATTATTTCATTAATAAAATGGTGCCACAAACTGAATTTGCAAAATTTTAAGAAAAAAATATATGAATAAGGTTTTCTAAAAGTCACACAAATCTCAGGGTCTCTCTAGGTATGATATATAGGAAGTAACGTAGGTGGTTTATTTTTTTATTTTAGATAGATACAAAAGAAAGTACAGATTGCATATTAGGAAGCTTTGCCTGTCCAACTAGAAAAGTTTCCCGTTCTAGGACAGACAAATTGACAGGTTTAATTCTTATTATTCTTTAAGAATGTACATAATTACATAACAAAAACAAAAGAACAAGATTTTTTTGGTTATTTATATACTTTTCATATCAGTCATGATTGGTGCCAAATAAAATAATTCGAGATCGTCATGTAATTTGGATGCCCTTAAATGTTTATCGTAAAATGAGAAAGACGCAAGCACATCAAATCATAAAATTATTATAATTCAGCATCCGTGGATAAATTTGACATCAAAACGTGAAGATATTTTCGTTCATGTTTCAAAATTGGCGTTTTTTGTTACAACGATGCTTTCTCTTTGCAATGAACAGAATTAACATGACAACATCAAATCACGCAAGGATTTTGATCAAACTAAGATAATATTTAAGGCGTAGAGAACAAACAATAAAGATCTGTTATGTCGAAATCGTAAATTTTTTAAATCATTATTAGAAAGAACAAATGTTGATTTTATACAAACTCAAGCGTGATGCACTGAGGGTTTTCACTCTCTCTGATTAAAGCATTGATATTGTACACTTTTGAAGTGAGTCCAAAAAATTATTTTTTATCATAAATAATATATATGTCATTTCATTGTGTTTGGTGTACTCATTCTGATTTTGTTTACCTGATATATCTGTTTTAGGTATATAAAAAAAATTATTCACTAAACCGAATAAACCATTAAAATTTATTATTTTTCGAATTACTTTAAACTTTAATTTTTAAAACTGTACTAAAATGTAATTTTTGCACCATTACGTCCTTAGATCACAAAGTTATAATTATCTTGACTCGCGGTGGCTACGTTGTTTGATATTAAAATAGGTACCATGTAAACTCTTATTTAGCATTAATGTGTATAATTGGTCAAAAGGCGTTAATTTTAAATCTTATAACACGGAACAATATTATAACGAATTATTTTCTCTGGAAACCAACGTAACATTTTCTCTATGTGTTCGTCATTGGATGAAAATAGTAAATCCCCGTTAGCGCTACGTTCACTATGGAGCAGTCGTTAATTCTTCTTACCATTGCGATCCGTCTGGAGTGGCCTCTTGAAATATTTAATTTCCATCCTTGTGTTGTTGGTATTCTTGTCAATGCTCAAGAACTAAATAAGGATGCGTGATGCGTCTCATAGGTCACGAAATAGGTCGATAACTCCTACCTAACCGCACGTTCTTTTTGTTCTGATGGCCTAATGCAAATATTCTCTTAAACGGTTCCCGCAAGGACCGTTTCTAGGTACAATATATTTTTTTATTATGTTGTAGCAATTCGTGATGCCTCTGCGAATAAAAGTATTTGTATATAGTCATACCGCTGATAACCCAACTGTAACCTCTCACTCTAACGGTAGGACCATGTGACTATTATGTTTAAAAATTGGGTTCCCACACGGTTCAAATCTAGGTCCACTACAGTTTTTTTTATTGATATAATACATTCATTTTCGTGCTATTTCGTCGTCGTGTTCTCACATTTTCATCTGACTGTATATTATCGTCACAAGAAATAAGCACAATCCTCAAATTCTATCACTTTCTTATATTATGATATCATCGTTGTGCTTTGTCTACTTGCTCTACAGTTTCATGATCCATGGTTATTATGCGCGGCGCGAACGATCACACCGCGTATTGTGCATCTGATGATGCCTTTGAAATGGGCAATATGGACATCAAGAATTTACTACTCCATCATTGTAAGTACAGTTATAGCTTACAGCCGGGTTATTGCGTGACCTTCATCATAGACATGCGTTGACCTCTTGATATCTTAACGTGTAATGGGTCATGACTGTGCAAATATCTAATGTGGAATGGTTTTATGATATTTCCTATCTCGATGGTTATTAACATTTTGAATATATTCGTAAACCTATATTAAACTGTTCCTGGTTATCCATGTAAATCAGAAAAACTCTTCTAAACTCTGGCGTCAAGAAATTTGTACAGCTTTAATGTCTGGTTTTTCTTTGCCAACTCTTTACAGGTTGCAGGGTGTTTTCATCACATGTCATATTTTTCAATCGTTTCAATAAAGATATCGGAAAAATTGTGTTGAAATCTTGACGAAACCGTCTACTCTATATCACGTTATCACTTCCACTGGATGCCATTGCTAACGACCTAATCGTATTTATAGTCGTTTTAAATTCAAGACTTGAAACAGAAATGGTGTTGGGTCATCAGTTAAAGTCTTTGTTTCAACCTAATTAACACCAACGAAATCCCCCACTTTCCAATTTTATCCTCAGAACACAAATCCCTTTTCCTAATCCCACAATGCCGTCAAAACTCCAAACTCCGGTTGAATCGTATCCTTATTTCTAATTCTAACTTCTAAATCTTTACTGCCTCATTAACTAAGTCAGTGGCACCTCTTGTTACTCTATCCCCAGCCTTTATCTCTTGGTTCTCTTTTGTCTCCTGTTACACCAGATGTGGCATGACTCAGATGTACCGATTTATTTAGTTGTAACAAAGATGTTGGTTTTACGTCCAGCCCGATGATTATGCGCTTATAATTAGCGTTAATATATCGCTTTGGACTTTAGACACAAGCAGAGATATATTTACCACATCCATCTCTTATGATTATTTTTTTTCTTCTTATTTTATCAATCATCAAAGTAATGATTACATATATACAGGTACTAGTAATCAAATACTAAATAAATATGTGTTATTTCTGATTGTGTTCTTAAACCGCATCGTTTTCAATCTGTCACGGCCACCTTTAGACTGAATTAACAGTAAAATAATGTAAATAGAAACGTGTTTTGCACTCCAAGCAAAATACACGACTAGTATAGCGCCATTTTTGTGAACTTATCAATGTGAAAACCTTATGAAATGAACGAAAACTGGTATGTACTGATGTCAAAGTTTAGAACGTGGGATAAAAAGTGAAAAAAATGTCTCAGAAGATACAATTTTGCACAATCGTAGAAATACAAAATGTTATTTTTTGGCTAAGATGTAAATTTTTCTGTTATTTGTTTACGGATACGACTTTTCGATATGATGATAATACATTTATGACCTATAGGTACATTTAAAAGACAATGGTGTTGTGAAGCACATATAATAACTGTTTGTGTTATGGACTCTTTGGCAGTTTGCCGTATCGTATCAATAATCAATAGCGAAGCCATAGTCTCCGGACAATGCCTTCCGTTTGTCGAGAGGTAATACAGTCTACGGTTCTTTTGTGTCAACATTCCTCGCGTTGTTTGTTTGCTTGGCTTAGACTCCACTCCCGCGATGGAGTATTCTCTTTAGTGACTCATGTCATGACTTCTCACGTGAGTATGAGTTCGGCGATCTTCTCACCTTCCCAACTATTCTTTTTACAGTCCGCAAATATTTGTTATTCGAAGCGATGATGGCACATACGAATTGCCTGGTTGCTCTGCTGTTGCCTTTTGTTAGGCATTCTCCTGCAATGGAAATGTGACCGGTGTGGGCGTAATGAGTTCTTGCACTCCAGGCGATTGTATGATCGTCTAAAATTCGATGGTTAACCACATTTCAAGGCCATTTGACCAAGGCTTACGTCAGCATTATTAATTAATAAAATCTACCGCAAATTGAAGCCTCTTAATAATTCTAGTTAATAGATAATTATTATTCTTTTCTCTTTAATAGTGAGATTGTAGCAACAAATTCAAATATCTGTGACAGAGTCTCACACTGGGGATATTGCTACAATATAATGTACTGGCTCGCACAAATCTGTACCCGAATTTAGCCGTGGGAAGAGCGACCTGCTACCTGGACATGGTGGACATAAAATTCGATGTATTCTTAGAAAACTACATACTCACTGTATTAACGGTACGTTTGCAAGTACACGGAGAAAAAAGCCATTCCAAAATACGATCATTTTATTCGTAAACACGGTACTGAAATTCTTACGAACAAATTAACAGGGTTTCAATGTTCATTGGCGGGAACATGTAAGAATAATTTGTTGGTATACGTAATTTCGTACGTATACCAACAAATTATTATTACATTTTCCCGCCAATAAACATTGAAACACTGTTAATTTGTTCGTAAGAACTTCAGTCCCGTTTTTAATCGTTAAGAATTTCAGTACCGTTTTTACGAATAAAATGATCGTATTAGATATAAAATCCTATAGTGTTATAATTATGTATACAAATAAAATTTAAAAAAGCACTAAGTTACAGTGTTTCATAAATATCTCAATTTTTTTCAGAATACTATTTATGAACAATTTGCATACCTGACCAGTTGGTGTTATTTATTGTATTCCAGTTTGGTAGTTCAATTACCAAAGCACGTTTACCCTTTGAAGTCTTGGAAAGGCAAATCGGGAATATATTTAGAACATTATCCGTCGTGTTGGTAAGCTGCAGCTCCACAGCTTGCACTTGGTTGCAGCTAACTAAGGCCACGTGCAACTTGCATACATTGGTTTATCTTTAGCTCCCCAAACATAAATTCTATTTCCTCTCGGCAAACGTGCTTTTGGATTAATAGCGAGACTCGGCCGCTTTCCGTCACTTTAATAGCTTGATTTTAATCATCTACCAGAAAACTATAAATGCTGCACACTTTAAAACGATAGACTTCGCTCTTCGACCCATACAAAAAGGACGCCCGGGAAAAAACACTTTTCTACATCGAAAATTGTACAAAATGAATATTTTTTTTTATACTACCTTCTAGAGGGTGAAAACTATGTCGGTATGTTTTAGAATTTTCGATGCGTTTCGTATTAACGTAAACATGCACTGTCAAACATGTACGATTTATCAAAAAATATTATTTAAGGAAAAAGTGCTGCTAACTCAACTCTCATAAAGAATTATAAAATTATAAAAAGCTACCGACGTAGCTTCTTCTTTCTAAAAAATATATTTTTTTTTAAATTTCAATTTCGTGAAAGTTTCGGTGTAGAAAAGTGTATTCTCCATAAACCCCTTTTCGAGCGATTTCTGTAGGTAAATTTGAGCATTGTCTCATTCGCACATTTCGCATTCGCATGTATTGTAAGTGTGCGTGAGCTTATTGTGAGCGGGACAGAATGACAGACGCGGGTGTTCCGCGTGTGGTTCAAAGTCTAGCCTCTTAATAGGGAATCCAATTCGTTAAATCCTAACGAAATCACGCGCTCCTGACGCAGACGGCGAAAATGTTGAAATTCCTACCAATTTGATGTAAACTTGTTGTACAATCTTCTGAAAACGTTCTTGAAACTATCGAAGATCGTTCATTTTGCGACAAAAGTGATTTAGTAATTTGTTGCATGGTGTAGTTGTTTTGCTGGAACGAAATATAAGATTTCAATTGTTACTTTTATCAATACGCCGCACAGTGGGCTGAAAATCGCCTTTCATAGTCATAGAGACTTGAATTTTCAAGGGTCTTTTTATGGCTAGAAATGGATTCTACTGATCATTACTATGCTATAAAATTTCGTATGAAGCAATTGCGTGTACAAATGAAGGAGTTATCATTTTTTAAAGAAAAAAATGTATGGCACTGACATTAAAAATGAGGCTATCTTTGGAAATATAAGGTTAACCATTACATCCTTACACACAGATATACTACTATTTATTTGTATTTTTTTGACATACTTCGTATTGTGGCGCAACTTGCGCTTTTTTTTAAATCCTCAAAGTTGAAAAAAGAACTTTTTTATGTTGATGATTCATTTTGATGCTTACATGCTTTACATATGAGTATGCTTTGTCTAGTTTACAATATTTTATTGACACTATAAACTAAAATTTTGCATTAAAATGAATCATCAACATAAAAAAAGTTTTTTTTTCAACATTGAGGATTTTAAAATAAAGCGCAATTTGCGCCACAATACGAAGTATGTCAAAAAAATACAAATAAATAGTAGTATATCTGTGTGTAAGGATGTAATGGCCAACCTTATATTTCCAGAGATAGCCTTATTTTTAATGTCAGTGCCGTACAATTTTTTCTTTAAAAAATGATAACTCCTTCATTTGTACACGCAATTGCTTCATACAAAATTTTATAGCATAGTAATTGATCAGCAGAATCCATTTCTAGCCAAAAAAAGACCCTTGAAAATTCAAGTCTCTGTGTCTTTGAAAGGCGATTTTCAGCCCACTGTGCACTGCCTTGACAATGGTGTTATGTAGCACATATTATATTGAATAATAACTGTTTGTATTATTGACTCTTTGGCAGTTTGCAATTGTTACAAAAGCTTGGCCTTTTATAACATTTAATTAGATGTTTCAAGATCCATAACACGTGATGAAAAAGAAATTTGGTGTTGAAAATCGTTGCATTGGTCTTAGCTATTTTAATGACGCTAGCTCATCCGTATAAGATTGTTTGCTACTTAAAAAATGTTTACAAAAAAAAATAATACAAAAAGAATTAGACGCACAATTTCTCTCCTAGTTGTTCTGTCAAGAGTTTTCATTGTTGCACCCACCACAAAGACTATCGATGTATTGTACATCCTTTCATCACGATCTTCTTAAACCAACAATTAGAGGAGAATTACCTTGTCGCAATTAGCCGCATGTGCTGTGAGTGAGGGCGATCGTATATAGTATGGAGTCCGTACAGCTTAAATGGCGCAGTTCAAGACGACCAGGAAACCGGCGAGTCTCGTAATGGTGAAATGGTGACCATAGCAAACAAAACGCGAAGACCCCGCACAGAAACATACAAGCGTGCGTTGACTGACTTAATTACAACCACGCTACAAAGCGTACCGGTTTACTTGGGGTCATACTCACTAGTTTGTAGTCTGTTGATATTTGCAGTGTTACCAGTACCGCTTCTGCAGCCTCTCGCATCATGTTGATGTACCGCGTACGTTCGCGACATTCTCTGCTCTACGCAATAGAATATAGGCCCGGTATATCAGTCAGTCCGTATCCTCGCTATGTACGACATTCCTTGCTCAAATTTAAGCTGGCTAAACCGGCCGCTTAAACCTTGATAAGCCACAGAATAGTTCATGTTTAGATGTCGAGTTTGACGTTTATATAAGTAAATAAATAAACGTGCCAATAAACAGAGCGACTCAACTGCTTAACGATTCTGCATTGACCATCGACATTTTCAATGTCACTTACAGACAGTTCAGCAACTATCTTTTAGCACATGTCACTAAGTAGTAAAACTGCCCTTGTGTACTTTGTAATTTATAATCTTCTCCGTGATATACATATTGATGTATAACTGTTTTATGGAGAACATGAAAAAAAAATAATTAGTAATTGCATCTCGCCGAAATTCACGTAAATTGTATTATTTTATCAGTATGGACGCTTATATTTATTGAGCTATTAAAAATGTCGATGTTATTAATTAATAATCTGGTATGGTCTGGAAAGAGATTTTAAATTTCAACGCACATCGGTTTGTTTTCAGCAGTTAGTTATATTTTCATGAATAGTGCACTAACACCACTGACCCCAGCAAAACAAACAATATTTAAAATTAGTTTAATCATATAGCGCCATGCTGATTGAAGTGGGGAAATTTATCATAAATCAATTCGTAAATTAAACCCGTCTAAAAATAAACTGCCGTCGTGTTTGAAAGATCGCGATCTTCCGGTGCATAGATATGTCCCGATTACGATGACAGTAGAGAGCATAGACAACACATGTAATGACAACTATACTTTCGACCTATTTACTGATTATGTTCCAATCCGTGCTAAGCTCAACGTTCCAACCGAGCCGAGCTTGCAATCAACTGATATACCGGTCCATAGAGGCACTCGTCGAATAGTTGAACAGTCCATGCGAACGGGTAACTGTGTTGGAATGTGGTCTTTCCATATCTACCGCTGATTCTCCTCTTTTCACGTCCTTCTTTATCCATCTATCCCCATCTCTAGCCAGTTGAGCTCTGTGCGATTATTCTCCTTGGCTTGTCTCATCGCTATAAGCGGATCTTATAGGCGCCTGTTCGCAATTTTGTGTCACTAAGTGCCAGACAGAACTGAGTGTCGTTTCTTGTTATGTGCTGTTTTTTCCTCGTTAGTTCTATAGCGGCTTCAAGTTCAATCTTCGTCTTGAATCCAGCAATAATTCTTTCTTCCCTCCACACACTATTATAAACTCTGTGTAGGTTTTAATTTGGACGGGCAATTTATCGAATGATTAGTGGTTCGTCCAATTGAAAAGAGTTTTAATATAATCTTGGCTCACAAATTAATCAAACAGACCACGCTTTTCAAGTTCAATCTTCATCCACCAGAACTTGTCTTTAAATCCGACTTCTTAGAAATCCTTTTTTTATTGAACAATTGACGTACATTTATTATGCTCCAAACAATTTGGTATCTTGTTTTATTTTTCTACCCTTAAGAGGCTAGACTTTGAACGACACGCGGAACACCCGCGTCTGTCATTCTGTCCCGCTCACAAGAAGCTCACGCACACTTACAATACATGCGAATGCGAAATGTGCGAATGAGACAACGCTCAAATTTACCTACAGAAATCGCTCGAAAAGGGGTTTATGGAGAATACACTTTTCTACACCGAAACTTTCACGAAATTGAAATTTAAAAAAATACATATTTTTTAGAAAGAAGAAGCTACGTCGGTAGCTTTTTATAATTTTATAATTTTTTTTTGCAGCACTTTTTCCTTAAATAATATTTTTTGATAAATCGTACATGTTTGACAGTGAATGTTTACGTTAATACGAAACGCATCGAAAAAACATACCGACATAGTTTTTACCCTCTAGAAGGCAATATAAAAAAAATATATTCATTTTGTGCAATTTTCGACGTAGAAAAGTGTTTTTTCCCGGGCGTCCTTTTTGTATGGGCCGAAAAGCGAAGTCTATCGTCTTAAGTATCTATATCTAATTCGAAGCTCCACCAAAAATTAATACTCCACAATATTATGATCAGAAAATAATACAGGGGTTAAAATTCTTTGCCGCAATAATATAGGCAAAAAATTAAATAACTTAGAAGCACTCGAAATTTAAAAAAAAAATACTAGTGTGCTTTAGACTACACGACTGAAGTAAATACTTCTGTAGTAATCTAATCTTCTTTCTGGCATCGAATAAACCATTCCAATCATTAATAAAATCTATATTGAAGATTCGTTGGGATTGTTACCAATCATCGTGACAAATCGTACGTTCGCATACTCTAAACGAAAATTTCATTAATTTTATTATGGGAATTACGCTTAGAATGGGATTGTTGATTTAATTCTTACAAAGTTTAAAATAAATGCCAGCACCCATTCCAAACGTCATTACTATGGATTTGAGCACTGTTGTTACGGTTAGATTGTGAGGAATAAACCTCAAAATTAATTTAAATTTATTATCGTTCGCCACTGTAACGTTCGTAACGCCCGATATTACGTCTCTCGTAACGCCGTAATTTCCGTAACGCATTCGCCAGTTTACCCCTGAAGTCAAGCGTGCGTAAATAAGTATTTACTTCAAAAATCCCTAAATAACGCTAGTAGATATATGGAATAACCAAAATAATTTATCTTTTAGACCTGTTCTAGATATATTTCCAGTAAACCGCTCTATACTTCCCGAAATTCCCGCAATGACCTCTTCCCCTTTGTTAACCACCCACTCAAACACCGTTTTTTTGTTGTCTGTCAATATTTTGTATCATAGGTTATTTTTAGTATTCTCCTGATGAAGTAAGGGTTCTTTCGAAACCGGTAGAGTTTGGATTAAAATTAAAGTGGTCTAAAACAAATTTATATATTTTTATTGTGGAAAGTAATTTCTTTGACCTAGAAATTCCAAAAAACAAAATTGTACAAATAATGCCAAACAGTTTTCAGTGGATCATGCACACATAATAATCTCTCAGCAGAATCCAATTAAAAATATGAAATCCACGTGCATATTAAAAAATTAAACGAGTGGGACCACTTAACAAAGTGCTGTGTAAAAACAAAATCGTTTTGATTAACAAATGATAATTTCATTTCGGTCAGATTTCACCGAATACTAACCTTTTATTGGCTCGATAAAAAGCCATCAATTTCTAAGATAAAGTATGAAATGTTCTTGGAACCAGTATTATTTAAATAATTTATCGATACAGTTAATTGAATGGTGCGTTTCGACAAGTACTTGTCCATTACTCTAGGTTTTAGGGAGTTCCTTCAACACTCGAGTTTCATTTTTAACTTTGCTTCTGGGCATACTTTTAAGCGAATTTCATCAAAACCATTCTAAATCATTGTGTAACCGCGTGAAAAACACCGTCATTTTAATTTTTTTAAATTAAAATTTTAATTTTTTTAAATTAAAATGACTAATATTTTTATTTAAAAAAATTAAAATGACGGTGTTTTTTTAAATTTAATTTAATTAAATTTAATAATGTAATTATTAATTTTTGCAAGTATTTTAGTTTTTTTTTATTATTGTGACTGCTGTTTCTATTATTATGACAGATTGTATTATCCACTCGAGCGCTTTTTGCCACATTATGGCACTATTTCCAAAACCACGGATTGCTTTGTTGCCAAAATGTGGCTTTTTTTTTAAAGCGACTATAATAAATTGTAAGTACATTCAAAATATAAAAAAATAAATATTCTCTCGATTCTTTAAATGTTTTAAGGTTAAAGATTTAATAATATTTTTTTTATAAATCCTACGAATATGTGATAATAAACAAAAGATTGGTGAATTCGTTGGCTATATAGAACTATAATCAGTTTGTATTTCTCCATATTCAAATTCAGAGGTATTATTGTGGGCGGAAAAATTTCCTTTAGCAATCCGAGAAAAAATATTTAAATTGCTCTGTCGCTCCAGTGGTTATGTGTTTTGTTATTATTGTGACAGCGAAACAGCTGTCACAATAATAAAAAAAAGATTTGCAGAACTTAATAATAATACTATTAAATTAAATTTATAATATTTTTTAAAAATAAAATGGAGATCTACGAATTAAACACAAAAACAATAAATAAAAATCGTAATTTCTTTTTACTAGCGGTATAAATCATATTAATTGATCACTAAATTGAACTAAAATTCCCTCACCAAATACAAGAGCCTCGTCTCTTAATGGCGAGGAAAAGCTATTCTTATCTACTATTTTAACACTATATTATAACATGTAAAAATTGTGTATTTATTGTTAAAAAAAAACCTATAAATATTAAATAAAAAAATTATTTGCACATACTTTTGGAAGTTAGACAACTTAAGACTTAGTGGAACGTAGTCATTATCGGTGAACCACCTTTCAGTTGCTTGTAATTGCTTTAAATATGTTTTGTTTTATCAGACACTTCTCAAACTGCATGTCGCCACCTCCATTCCCTCCTCTACGCATTTCAACCTCGCAACGTCTCCCTAAAAAGGGATGTCATAGTTCCACGGGTAATTGGAACTCTCGTCAGGTAATAAACAAGACTTGTTCGTCCGGCCGAGTGTTTACAAACAAAGCAATATCTAGTTTTGTGAGTATATCAGAACTCCCTTGGGAAATTGCCTTATAAAATGGGCAAGAGAGGTTCATCACTTGAACTTACTTGACCATAAGTCAGCGGTTACGTGGAGGTAATATCGCTAATATCCCAGGCACCGGTGTGCTTCTCACAACGGTGCCGAACAGAACAGTTGTTCCGCGGCAATTAGCGATGTGTTCCTTGACGGGCTGATTGATCAGGAAGATCGCTGCTTCGGTACAGGGCTGCAAGAACTAAATTCTCCAATCGAGACTGCTCGCAATTGTCGTCGAAAATACATAAATTTGTACACTTTGTTATTCTCGAGCCTTATTTAAAGTACATCGTCAAAAGTCATTCCACTCGAATAACGAGTGTAGTGTGTCCAGTCGACACCGACAAAACTGTCAAAATCTAGAACATTGTATCCTAACCTAAAATCGTTTCCCGTGCGCTCTTCGAAGAACAGGAATCGTATATTTTTACAAAATTGTTTAAGGTTCCATATATAATGTCTGATTTTCTGGCGATCTTGACTGCAATACATAATGTAGAGCAGGCTGAAGCAGATAATTTGAGACCAAAAATAATGTTTTAAAGTTTTTTTTATTCCAGAAAAAAAAAAGAAAATAACATTTTCACTTACTTAACTTTTTAATTTACTTACTTAACGTTTCGCCAGAAGGTAGATAGTTTTCACAAAAAAATAAACTTACTAATTCATTTGTTGCAATATCGTTTTGCAGGTTTTAGCAGCATTACATTTATTATTCGCGGGTGGGGTTACCAGTGGTTTTTGGTTGTGAGTAATATACCCTCCCGCCATTTCGAAGAAAGTAATTTTTCGAACATAATTTCAAATTCCCACCACAGAAACGTAAAAAAAACAAGAAACATAGAAAATATTCACAGGGCTGCCAATATAATCATCTCTTTAACCCTTCGACGAGAATACGTATAAATGAAACATTCGATAAAGTTCGTCGAGACAATGGGTAATTTTTCATTTGCAGACGGCGCATAACGAATAAGTGTTGATCGCTATTGGAGAATTGACCCCCTGAGTTAATGGGGTACTTGTATTATTTGATGAAATGTACCGGGTTCCTGAGAATAGTTGGGCTCGGTTGAAACTAAAAATGAAGTTGGTTGTAGCGGTTTCTATTATTGGCTTGACGAATAAACATTAAAAAATAGTTATGCTTTAATAATTAAATAAGATAAGAACAAAGGAAGATGATTTTATAACGACTGATTTTAGCATTTCAGATTACCTGCTACTAATCACAAATCAATGACACTTTGATTAAATCGATAAATGTCATAACTATAAAAAGATTTAAAATAGATTAAATAATTTGTGTGTCCAAAAATCGAATATTAGGTGTATTTTCTAAAAACTTATATACATCGCATTATCCCTTAATCACCCGTTCAGGTGACATTTTGTCTCTTTAGATAATATAATATTGTAACCCATTATGTACACATCTGTCTCTTGAATAAAATATAACAATAAAATGAATATGTAAAATTTTAATTTCATGCTATCTCACTATTCATTTATTCTATGTTATGTTTTGTCTCTTTCTGTATGCACATATAATCTCACAAAATGTATTTTTTAATTAGTTTAATTTTTAAACCCATGAAGAAAGATCAATGGGCCTCTTTGGCCCGGAGCTCTGCATGCCAGTGTTTCAAAAGTATGTAGTTTAATTTTGTTCCCTTGTTTTGTGTTAAGTCAAACGGTTATAAACAAAGTAATTGTTTTATTTCAGTAACAAACAAACATAAACCTGGATGATGTTACTTTTACGGTCATTTGTAAGATCATAAATTAGCATCGAAGAAGAGGAATAAGCACGTTCGATAGCTGATTGATGGCCAGCAGAAATTTGTTCGCCTTTTCTCTTCGACATTACAGTATTGGCAGTGTCGTTTACTTGGTTTTCGCTCCTAAGACTAAGCTCAGCTTTATTTGGTCTTTATGGCCGATGCGGTGTTCTCTCGTTTATGGGTTTCCTCGACGGAGGAGTTTCGTGATGGATGACCCTCGTTGCAATAATGGTGTGAAGCCAAGTATTGCGGTAGAAAGCTTAAAGACTATATTTTTTTTTTACAAAACTTGCCAACACGCAGGCGTTAAGTCACGGAGCTATTTCGTCACCTCAGTTGAACTCTTAAGACGATAGACTTCGCTTTTCGGCCCATACAAAAAGGACGCCCGGGAAAAAACACTTTTCTACATCGAAAATTGCACAAAATGAATATATTTTTTATACTGTCTTCTAGAGGGTGAAAACTATGTCGGTATGTTATCGAATTTTCGATGCGTTTCGTATTAACATAAACATTCACTGTCAAACATGTACGATTTATCAAAAAATATTATTTAAGGAAAAAGTGCTGCTAACTCAACTCTAATAAAGAATTATAAAATTATAAAAAGCTACCGACGTAGCTTCTTCTTTCTAAAAAATATATATTTTTTAATTTCAATTTCGTGAAAGTTTCGGTGTAGAAAAGTGTATTCTCCATAAACCCCTTTTTGAGCGATTTCTGTAGGTAAATTTGAGCGTTGTCTCATTCGCACATTTCGCATTCGCGTGTATTGTAAGTGTGCGTGAGCTTATTGTGAGCGGGACAGAATGACAGACGCGGGTGTTCCGCGTGTCGTTCAAAGTCTAGACTCTTAACATTTTTTTCAAAAATTACCTTCGACTGCAAAAATATTTCTTGTGTTCATTTTTAATCAAAAATCATTTTCAGAATTATTGGTGTTGTATTTCCGTATATACTTTTCAATGTGGATGAGTGTTTCATAGATTAGGTTTGTTATATTTGGTTTTCTGTTTCATATTTCATTGAGATTTGTTTAATAAAAATATATATAATAAAAAATTAAAAAAATATTTATTGTTGTTATACGCCTATATTTTACGTAGATTATAAAATAATGTGTTATCGAGGATTACATACACATAGAATTTATACCAAAAGTTATAAAAGTTAAAATTTTTAAGAATATGCAAGTAGTTTTTAAAGAATATAGCGTAAAACCATGAAATATTTCGAACAATAGAACATTTGACAATAACATAGAACAAAATATATTATAAAACATTACAATAACACGTCAAATCGTTAAATATATCATATTATAGATTAATTTAAAGTAGTCTAAGATGGTATAAAATGTTTATTAGGCGCTCCGCCCACTGAGGCAACTGAAAACCAACTAAAACCGGCTGTTTTCTCTGTCTTGATTGGTCAAAAAGCTTGTTTAACCATAGATGAAGAACCATCAGCTGACAGCTCGCAACTAGCAGGGCAATCAGCCGTGACAGTCGCAAGATGGTCGCAAGTCACCGCTTGCGTTACCATTGACAACGGGGTTTTGTGTGATTGTGAAGTGTGCGGGCCATCACATTGTCATACAAAGACAGTTGGCAGTTGAGAGTTTTCAGTTGCCTGAGTGGGCGGAGGCGCTTAGTCCTTGATTTTGAAGTCTTCTTTCTGCGCTTTTTGTTTTTCTTTACTTTAAAAAGTTTCTAAAAATTGGAACTCATTATTGGATACGCGACAAGTAGATACGAAATTAATTATTATTTTTTCTTTTGTTTGAATTTTTGACAGATCAAGTTTAATAACAGTGTTCATTCGAGAAACAAAGTTCTAACCTCTTTCTAATTTGTCAACAAAAACTAAAAATAGCATGATATTATAAAGAAAATTGAAAATATTTGATTTCCAAATACTACGATGTTGAGATAAATATTTTTATAAATTATTTTTCAACTTCTCAAATCTTACTATTATAATATCCCGTGATTTTCACCCTGCGCTAATAATACAATAATATTATGACCTACCAACAGTTAATAAATTAATAAACATGAATCGTTGTTTCCTACCAAGACTTATTCCTATTTTCACTAGGTTTATGTTTAAAAATGATAATTTGTCTTCTCATATCGGACCATATCAAATTTATCTCAATTGCGAGCCATATGCTGAAATTCATCGATACCTCTCCAAAACGGCATACATCATCTCATGCCGCACACCTTATGTGCAAAAACACGTCAGGTATATGAAAAAGTCTGCAGTAATTTGAAACAAATATCCAGCCAAGTCGGTCCACATTATTTGTCCGTCATTGTGCATTTGGCGAAATTGATTGATAATGATACCACGTCAAAACAGAATGGTATTTTTAAATAAATTACAGAACATATGTCATTATTATGTTATCTATACCTAGATATATAAAATATGCCAACCATTTTTTTTTCTACATTTTCTTTTCCTTTTTAACAATCACTGGTGTATCCAATTAAAACAATTATCGAGTAACACGGTACCTTGTAGAAATAATAGCAGTAGGTAGGTGTGTCTGAAGTCTGTACACAGATCTGATATACTCAAGAATTCCGCATCCAATTATCTCAATTATCTAATTACTTTTAATTTCACCATTCGCATCTGAACCATTTTATTCTCGATAATTTCACTTACGATTACATTTATCGACAGTTTTATAGCCCGCTTCTCCGGAAGCTGCCACTGTCGTAACAAATTAAAACGCACTTAAAATTCTCTCAGAATGATTCTCAGTAAGGGATGATAATTTGCTACTTCAGAAGCCGATCAATTCCTCGAAGGGCTCGTGCGAGGTTACCTGCATGCACGCCTACGAATTTCAAAGTATTATTCCGTGCACTTAATTATAAAATTTAATACAACGTTGTGATGGGATAATAATATTCTGGTCCTTTCTTAGTTCAGAAAACAACAAACAGAAGCTTTTATTTATTACTAGCTTCTTCCCGCGACTTTGTCTGCTTAGGATTAGTACTTCGAGTAATCTATTTTATTCTCGAACCCATATACGTTTATACCAAAATTCTTAAACTATTCATTTAAAATATCTATAATTCTTGATTCGATTCAAAGTATTAGGCGAGTACTTCAAATAAATTCACTAATTTAAATATTTTATAAAATAGAATTTTGATTTAAAAATCATTATTTTGCAAAATGTCGTTTTCAAATTTTGACATTTTCTATTAAACAATAATTATTATTTTCAATATATTGAAAATTAATAGCTAGCTTTATAAATTAAAGCCTATATGTTATTCTGATATATGAGCTATATTATTGTAAAGTTTCATTAAAATCCATTCAGTAAATTTTGCGTGAAAGTGTAACAAACGCACATACATCCATACAAACTTTCGCGTTTATAATACTAGTAAGATAAGATGTGTACTCCCTTTCTTGGAACGTTCGTTTAATTTGTTTTTTTCTTCTGTAATATTGCCGGGCATATTACATTGCATTGTTAATTGTGTTTGTATTTTCAGATAATTCTGTTTAAAATTATGTTTGTTTAACCGACGTGATGTTATTTGGTATTTCCATGGTGTATTAGGCATATAACCTTTAAGTCTCGTTTTATTAATACATTTCTATATAATATCTACCTCTTTGTTTACAATTATTACAACGTCTTTAATACCTATACCATTTGTATGGTTTTGTTTATAAATGCTAAGAACTTGATTAACCAAGGTAGCTTATACATTGTGTGAACATCTTTGTAGCAATCAATACGAAAAACTGTCTACAGGTAAATGTATGCACTATCTATCAGAGTCCTAAGAGAAATAACACTAAATTTGCCTGTGTAGATACTTATTATTAAAGCATATATAGAAAAATATATATGCCGATAATTATGCTATTACAAAAATAGTAAACATTTCACCCGAAAAACTTAAAAAATATTTGTGTACTATCAGGTGAACTAAATTGTCACACGATAGGGCTCTTGTATTGTGCTATATCCAATAAATATATCCACAGATCCACGGCTAATGATGCGCACAGACTGTATAATATATTAAATAAACATTCCGCCGTTATAGCTTGTCCACATGATGCCAGTGTTAAATTTGGTCGAGTAGAGTGGTAACTAAAACGTCCAGTAGGATTTGTCTGGCATCGTGTGGTCATAGCGTTTTAGTTGTAAGTAATTAGTAGCAGTTTAGTTGACTGGAATAGGTTTTATTCTATTTTTACGAGCGAGTATTGTTGTTGTAGGTGTGAGCATTAACTTACTAAATATAGCTTTGTACAGCACTGACAGGACAGTGCTTCAGTTACAACTAACTCTCGACTAAATAATAGCACCGTGTGGACAAGCCTTATGCCTTGTTCTGACTGAGGGAGTATTTTAGTCGAGTAGCTAATATTTTAGTAACTAAACGTGTCCGAACACCACAATTTTAGTAGAGTAGATCGAATCCATTTGGTTCTATTTTTTCGACGAGTAGAGTCCCCCTCCACGCGTCCCTGCGCACTGACATGCACAGTTCATTCGTATACGCAGACGCGCGCAATATGTCGTCCCGTTAGAACGAAAATACTACTATAAAATTCTTTATTTTTGCGGCTATTAATCAATTTTCGTGGCCAGAATTTATTTTCATCTGACTAATTTATTCTTCCACCTTTTTCTTTATTGCGCTGTAGCCCTACATGACGCGACGCGTCGCTTACTAATGGACTCTACTTGACAGCAGTGCGAACACTTTTTGGTGAGTCGAGTAGCGAGTTACTCTCCACTCGACTTACTACTTGTCAGGTCAGAACAAGGCATATCGAACCGACTTGGGACATCTTTCCAATGTGCCCGCGACAATCGAGTATGCCCTTTGCATCACATCGCTGCGAAGGCGCGGTCCTCAAAATATTCCGAAGAACGTGAGGAATTATTAATGAGCCAACATGTCGTGATGAAGGGGAAGCTCTTCGCAGCATTACCATAAATTTGCATCGCCTGTCCAATATGCCATATTGCTTGTCTCATTATGCCACATTTCTGTTTACTTTTGGCCGTTTTGTTACCTCTGAGATATCTAATAACGTCTGTGAAATATTGTTTTACGTCTTGCCTTTTGTTATTCTAACGAACGTTTGCCGCACGTCCTGAGTTCACCACTATTATCATCTGTCCTTGAACTGTTTCAATACGATTTTTTTAACGCCGATTGCAAAGTGTTTGACATTTAATCGCCATCATTGTTCTTTAGAATTCGACTGAGAGAAATACCTTGGAATGTTTTACTTTGAAAAACAATGAATGTGATGCCTTATCCAGCGAATTAGAGACAAAGGATCTTTTTTTTAAATTTTTTAGGCCAAATATTACCCTTTGTTAACACTTGAGCATACGAACTATTGAGAGTAAAAAATCAAGTATATTCCCAATAATATAATTGGTATTCTCGATAAATCCAAATCTTTGAAGTCATTCTATTGACTGGAGCAGTTCAGAAAACCTCTCACTGTCAAAATATATTTTATACATGCAATTATTTCCAACGGTCCAAGTTTCTTGAAAGACCTACTACTACAATTATTGTGCCTCAATGCTTGCTCAGTTATCTAAGTATTTTGTTTTTAATTAAAACAACGAGAATAGTAAATTATTCAGTCATAAGTGTCAGCTGACATTTGACCCAGTATATTGCAATTTAATGTTTCGGTTCGGTCAAAGCTGACCAATTTGTTCTGCAATTGTATTGCGATATTAAAATTGATACCGTTGCTGGCATTCATTTTACTTCCATTTTGGTCATTTTAATGTTTGTATTTCGCATTTCCAAACGGCCTTTCCCCGAATCAAGGCCACAGAAATTATTTTTCATTATTTATGAGTTTGACCGTAAATAATGGGTAACTACGGTATAGTCCGTTTTAAAAACCACAAATGTCGACAGCTGAAACATTTTATATTATAATAATTCACACTCAAAATTGCGAATGGATTAAACGCATTGAGCGAATTAAAATGGACACGGAAGTACCGTAATATTGTAAAAAAATGTAATTTCTGGATTTTAATAGAGTTCTCTATTCTGATCACTTTATTAATATTTTTCTTCCCATAAACAAATCCATGGTAAATCCAATTCTGTCTGAAGAGTTGAGCTTTATATCTTGTTGTTGCTATGAAAGCGGTACTTTGCCGAAGTACCTCCCACTCTTGATAAGCCTGGGCCCATTATTTCCATCTAGTACTTTCTTGCTCCTGTACAGCCCGTGGTTTCTCTTGATAACTAGGGCAATCTCCACCGTACTTACTTTTCAACAAGATCCTATACTATTGCAATTTCGTAGATGATAGCTTTCAAAACAAGAAACAACTCGACTTTTTTTTAAACATCCATTTATATTAACAGAAAAAAGCGATTTGAATTTTGATACCAACTCTTACTTTTAGTCAAGTGGTAAGTTCTAGTTTATCGTTCTCCAACTTGACATTTGATTATAATTGACAAAGTAAGATAGGATCAAAGATATTCATCTTCCACAACCAGTTTTGAAGCAAACCGTACCAAATCTTAAGCTATTAGATTTTTTACGTGTGATCTGTGCGTTTGTACTACCAATGAACTTGTTTTTTGTATTTTTTGTTTGCAAGATGGACGCTGAACAGTAGTCAAATACAGGGCTTGATTTGTTCGAAATCCCCGAGGCAGTTTTTTTGCTTTGTAAAGCGTTTCGTCTCGAGATAATGACACCTTTTGCCAATTCTCGTTAATTAACCTACTAATTAACAGAAAGTGTAAAAGAAAGCAATCGATGGTATAAAATTAAGCTAAGAAACTAATTGGGACGGATGATGAACATCCAAGAATAGATATGCGAATGAACACATTTTAAATTGATGGATTCTGTCGTGGCGATAGAAACCAGAAATTCTGTTGATTTGTTTTCTGATAATTATTCCGATAATTATTCCGATTTGTTCTACTGTATGGAAAAACCTTTTGGTGGTTGGCTCTTTTCCATCGTTTCGAAATGTTCTACTCAGCGGATTTGTCCCAGTTATAAATCTTGTTAATGGCGGCTCTTCTAAATGTTAAGTATTGTTTTCGCATTTTCATAACTCTCAGAAATGAAGTTTAGTATGGCTGTATAATGTACCACCAATCAGTAACGATTGGCAATTTGCTATGGTTCAGCTGTTATATTTGTGACCAAGCAATAATCGGACACCAGTCAATTTTCTGTTAACATAGACAAGACATTAACGACGTAATATTTTCTCTTTGTAATTTTATACGTCTCTCTTGTATAATTTACATAAAAGTTTGTCCAAGGTGTAAGAAAAATACTTGCGTGTTGCATTACTGCCTGACTCTTTCCTCTTTTCACACGTAGGCTGCATAATTCAACCGTTTTGGTCAGAGAAATCATTAACCCTTTTTTTCTGCTCTCGCCGCTACTAATTTCAACAATTCTAGGGTTTTTTTCAATAGAGCAGAACCAGCGGAAGCAAATCTGGTTTCTTTTTGCATACAATGGTCTCGATCATTATTCTGAAGGCGAGAAGCTGCTAAATGCCGACTGCAGACATCGCGCCTTCCGTAACAGATCAAGTTGATTTCCTTTTTCATGGACTCTTGACTTGACACAACAACAACTGTTAGGTGAGATACTAGAAATACTAGTAAAGCTGTTAACCCTTTTACACTTGTTGGATTCCACGTAATATTACACCAGTTGATGGCTTAATCTAACGTTCCGTAGGAGAATTTATTTGTAGTTTTCTGTAGTATTAAAAACTTTAATTCTTTCTCAACAGTTGCAAAAATATATGCATTGTCGGTAGTGGTATAAACATTATCCCAACCGGTATTGTTGCATTTTAATATTTTTTTTTAACGTAAAATTGCAACGAATAAAAAAATATATATACATATTAATTAATTTATTAACTTAAGAATGGTATATGTTAATTCATACTGGTCTTCCATTAAAAAAGCATTTGCTTGTGGATGGAAGAAAAGTTTACATTTCATATGTGTTCAATTAATACAATCACGTGTTTCACATACTCGTATGTACAGTTAATACAGTAACTAAAATATATAAACATTTATGTATTCATTAAGAATAAAAACAAGTAAATTATTATTAGTGAGACTTTCATATGGAAATAGAGCAAGCAGTCTTCGTTGATGCTTTCTTTAAAATATTTTTTGAGAGAGTTCAACAGTTGCACTTTGTTATTAATGTTTCTGATTTCTATTGGTAGTTTATTAAAGAAGTATTTTCCTTGGTGTGTATAATGGTGTTGGGCAAAATAGGTGTTTAGTTTGGGGCATACAAATACATGTTTAAGTCTGGTACGATTTTCAGTTATGAATGGGTATTTATCTTTTTATTTTATAATTTGTACGATTGAATTTTTGACAAATAAGTTTTTAAATGTTGGAACTTTGAATTCTTCGAATAAGCGTTCAGTGGGAAAGTCTGGAGGTTTTTTTTAGTATAATTTTTATTGTGAGTTTTTGACCACTTTCTATGGGGGTCAAACTAGTTTTGTAAGCTGCACCCCAACTGATAATGGCGTACTGCAGGATAAATTGTACTAAAGCGTAGTATATTTAGTATAGATTTTTCGTTGATAAGAAGTTTCTAATTCGTAAGAATACAAAAATAATATAAAGACGTACAATAAAAAATAATGTATAATATAAAGACGTACAATATTTTGCATCCTGTACACTCGACTTTCCTGACATGTTATTTACCTCTCAGTAGATTGATGATTGATTTTGATTGGTTTCTATATATGTTCCCCCCAAAACCTGTTGAAAATGGTACATTCCAAAAATGAATCAAATGATAAGGATAACTTTCAAAACTGAAAAAGTATAATATCAGCTCAGGGTCATAGCCAGGCGACTTTGCTGTAATATTATATAAAGGGTTATCTGTTTGTCACAAGCAGATAAAAACTTAACAAACCAGCATGGATCGCGAATCCACTTCTTCCATCCAATTATTACAGTTTTAATGCGTCTAGCAAATAACCCGTTAAACTAATTGAACGTTTGCTAATTAGGTTGACACGAATATCCAACTCTTCAATATACTCGTATTCCATGCGCCAACACGTTCCATCAACTATCAGCGGGTAAATCTAACTCGAGACTCGGTCAACTTCTACAAATCTAGCTGTTCGTCTCTTGTATGGTTTCTCCAACAGCAGAAAGTTATTTTTCAAACTAACCACGAAAGGGCGTAACCAGAGAACAGTGTGTATATCTGATCTCTGCAGTCAATGTGAGATCTTTTTCAGGAATCATAAGACATATAGCTTCATTCAATTAAGATGCTGGAATGATCGATGATAATAGGTCTATGACCTATTGTTGCTATCGTCATAGAAATGAGAAATACGAGAAATGACGTACCCAGAAAACGGTGCTCATAACTAAACTCTACATCCAAGATGATAATCTATTCCAGGAATCTTCTGGGCCCTTTGCTTTTCGAGCTCGAGGCTTCTGGATTGACCGATGATAATGTTGTACTAAACAGTAAGTCATGGGTGTCACTTGCAAACCACCCACATATCTCAAATCGACAGTCCAGATGATAATCTGTTCTAGGAATCTGTCGTTAGGCTCGTTGCTTTGTTCAATGAGGTTTCTGGATTGACCGATTATGTTATACCCGCTAAACAGTAGGTCATAGGTGTCACCCGGTCAGTCCAACAAGTTCTGGTAGCAGTCCGATTCGAGGGAGTTTTTAGACCGAATCAAACCAGTTTCGAGTCATTAATTACCATACTAATGGCCGGTAGGTCTTGTCGAAGTCAGCATACCATAAAACATAATATTAAGGACACGCCTACATACATTTCGTAAATAACCGAGTGTCTAAAAAGGTAGGCAGTACCTTAGAACCATTATTTTGAAACTTGCAGTTAACCAATCCTCATATCATGATAATTATTAATTGAGCAATATTATATTTATGTGCCGTTAATGTAACATCAACACACGTTCAACTACTCTCCAATGATGTGGTGAATTCGATACAACCATCTGCATTTAACACAATTTTACTGAAAAACAAAAATAATTTGATTAATCAATTTGGCTACGCATGATTAAAGATAATTCCAAGTATTTTATATCAAATATATAATGCTAACACAACAAAAGTTTGTTTTTTAGTGTGTTTGCAAATGACAGTCTTGTCAGCTTTTTAAAAAGTCTTGCCGTGTAACAACCATCCATCGCTGTTCTGCTACCACATCAAAAAATAGAATTTCAAACATTTAGAAAAATGACAAAAGCTTATACAATTCTCATTTGACCAAATCGTGTTAGCATACGTTGATCTCAAATCTCACCCTTCCTGCTTTTTATTACATACTAGCAAGTACCTACCCGGCATGCGTTTCAATGCCACTCAATTCCCCTTTCCTACCTGCCGCTAAACTATATGAAATGCACGCATTTAAAAAAAAACTCGCCTGCCACATCTTGTGAATTTTTATACAAATTTCATAACGCCCGAGCTCACTCTTATATATAGAAACCTTCGCGGGCATGCGCACAACAAATCACCAAAGTTTCACCACACTCGGATGAATGGTTTAGGAAGACATATGGGACAAACAAAGAAGCAATCATTTTTATATATTAAGATTATGTAACATTTTCCTGTGATTCAAATCCTTTTCTTACCCTTCTGCGGTTATTATCATTCGGTAGGCAATGTAAGCACGTACTTCTGCAACATATCACATGTCAGTCCCGCGGTAAATCATGGCTGCGTTGGAATAGGAACCGGCTTTAGTTTTTTCCGTTCCGTTCCGGCCCGAGCCCATCTGGCGGAAGCGGAAGCGGCGGTTGCACCCGTTCATGTGTGTTCACTTCACTAGACACTACCGCGTTAGGAATTAGCCAGGTCAGCCGACCTACCCAAACACCCTGCTGATCTGATACGTCCATCACCTGACGCTCATTCACCTAGACCTGATAATTGCGTTTATATTGTAAAATGTCAGCTTTCTCGGGTGACTTTCTATAAGAAAATATAAATCAGAAATCCATAAAAAATTTCAACTTCTATTCCAAGACCAAAAAATATTAATTAATATGATTGAGACGTGACTAAACCTAAATGAAAATTTAACCCTCAGTTAGGAGGATCTTGCACAATTAAAATACGCAGAAAAGCTCATGAGCATAAAACCACTATAAGACAATTTGGCTGGCCATGTGGGAAGAATTCCGTATTAGGGGATATCTAAATTCTTGGTCAAGTTTGCCCCACTAGAAGAGGCACAGATGTAGGCCAGGAAAATTACCTACTGTGGAAGATCAGGCAGAATGGGAAGACAAGAGAATTGGAAATTAATATCTGTGGACTGGAGCTAGTGGAGAATATTTGTAGAGGCTAAATCTCCCCCTGAGATTAGCGTTCCGATGATGATGAGAGATACAAGGAACATCTTAATATTAGTAAAGTTCAGTCAACAAATAATATTTATGTGTTCGTACAGAGCCTAACTATAGGACAAAAATAGCATAGCTTTGTCTTAAACTGTTAATATATGTGTTTTCGCTTATACATTTGCTCACACAAGTCGTGTGCAAATGTTAAGCGAAATATATCTAGTTTAACTACCGGCTTTCAATTTAGCACCAAGTCAACATTAATTAGTTATTGACACAGCTGACTTCCTCGATAAATGTTTTATGACCTTGCTTTCGAAGTACGCCACACATTTCGATGTGTATTTTAACGCCATCGTCTGTCAGATCGAGCTGATAGCACCTATTCTAGATAACGATAACCCACGTTGATCCGTGTGGAGCGCGAGGCTGTAACACATAATATCTGATCCAAGACCTTCTATCCGCTTCATCTTGTTTGATATCTACCTTCACGTTTCAGCCTTCTGATTATTCCGCACGACTGCATCTGTCTATCCCTGGTGTCATATTCCATAATACTTATTAGTCTCCAACCTGTACACATTTCACAATCGATAGGTGAAATCAAGATTCTAATCAAGGGTCACCAATATGAAATATAACCAAGCAATTATTTTGAAATTAGACGCCAATAATTATCTAAATTTAAATAATTATTTATGTGCTACCCACACTGAATTATTTGGAAACTCTTGGATTATTAGCAAAACATCAGGTCTGTCATATTGTTGTATAAATTGTACCATTTCAGCAAATGGTTGTATATCGACGGTCCCAGAGACTATATCGCCATAGGTCACCCCAAGTGGTTCGCTACGTTTGGTGACTTAGCAGGGGTGCCCGGGTTCATAGGGTTCATTGTCTAGGTCTTGGCGGCGGATGATCTAGACACACTGAACCCGAGATTCCTACCAAACCCTCTAACCTTTAACATAACCTACCAAACCTTTTTCCTTCCCAGAACTTCCTCTCCTTCCTTTCCTTAAAAATACCCTCCACACAGCATCCCCAAAGATGACATAGGCCCTGAGGGAAATTATTTTCCTCAGGGCCTACTGTGTAGACCTAATGTAAAAATAAAAAAAATCGGATCTGCTAAAAATTGAAAATTGCGCTTTGTATTATTTTAATTTCTTTTTGTTGGTTTAAAAGTCTGAATTTTCGGAATTTTGGATGAAATGAAATGCAATATACATATTTTTCTTAAATGCTATAATTCTTGATCTCAAAAACAGTAAAAATGAAGAAACGAAATTGTTAACAGCTTTACGTCAAATTTACGGTTTCTTCAAGACGGTCGATATGATCCTTAGAATCAATTATTGTGGCTTCCATGATTCAGAAATAAAATCGACAAAACTGAAAGGGTTTTCAGGGGTCATCAAAATCTTCAATAAATGAAAGGGAAAACAAAAAATAAAATTAATTTTAAAAGGGATGATCTTCACACGATCCAGAAATAATTTTTTCGTATTACAACGACGGCGATGGTGATGTTTGGCGGACTTGGTTGGGTTAGATTTTCTTTATTTCCAGCTTTATTTGATCTAATTGAATGACAATCTGCAGACGACCTTACAATGATACTATCCGAAAAGCATTAAAAAAGAAAATGTACTTTTAGAAACCTAAAAAAAACATTTCGTCTTAAATTTTTAATCGGAAAATACCAAAATACCAATAATTTTCAAGGTGGTGAAAATCAGCACAGCCTGTTTTGCTTTTACTATGTTATAGTCCTTGCCACGTTAAAATATCAAGTGATTTCTGTGGCAAGACTCGGCGGTTATGTTTGAATGTCAGACGTCAGCCCTTGCCACTCCTAGCTTCTCTCTGACCTACAATGTTATCTAGGAGGCTGTGCAACCAATCGTGTGTATCATTTGACCTATAATAAGATGATCAATTTATGGATGCTTTGTCTTTGACCATCACTCATCGGTATTCGATATGGTGAAACGGTTATTACTTAACCTTTATTTGTATATTATTGATTGTGCGTGGCGAAATACTGTTTTAAATCGAGCGCTTTGCATTTCGACTGACTGTAATTTTGTTTATATTTATATAAACAAAATTAATCTCTCTCCAGTCTCCTGTCAATACTGTCAAGGTGGTAGCCGTGTTGGATACTGCAGTTTTACTCCGCTAGACTTCGCTTGAGCGTTGCGAGCTGTCAAATAGGAATAATCATCACTACCCGAGGTCTACTGTGCACAGAACTAATAGTTGTATAATGTGATAATAATTTAGTCAATATATAAACAGAATGCAGTCCAAATGAGATCCCTAGGCCCCTAAGAGTATTGATATTAGAGAGACGGCACGAGAAGTGTGCCCGCGCGCTCCAAGTGTGCCTTTGCGAGAATTTTACCCAAACGGCTTACATTGGCTGCTAGTTTTTTGTCGTTTAATACGTTCCGACATTTTTACGATAGCAGCCATTTCACATGGTGTCAGCCGTGTGGGTAAAATTCTCGAAAATGCACACTTGGAGCGCGCGGGCACACTTCACATGCCGTCTCTCTAATATCCATACTCTTAGCTAGGCCCTCTGTAGTAAAACCATGTACGACCGTATTACGAATAAGGAGATCCAGAAAAAAAGGAGGATAAGATAGTTTGAATATCTTGAGCGGCTTGACATAGAAAGGATTGTAGGGCGTAGGATGTAAACGCGATTTAATGTAATGAGTCGGAGACGCTCCTGGAAGATTTGGCACAAATCGGATTAACTTACACGTAGGTGTGTAATGATGATACGATTTAGAAATGGATGAACCAAGGAGTGTATTCCAAAAATAATCTTATGGCGATGCATCTTTTCAGTCTATCCTGCAGAGAAAGGGTTAAAATACCTTTAAAATACTTTTAAAATACCAAATTAATTGTACAATCTACGCATCTTTCTTCAAATGACAAAAAACGAAAGAAACTTTCTGTTTACTTTCCAAGAATAGATCACATGGGGCCGAAATCCTCGGTGCAACGCTGCATGTTAAGAGGCTAGACTTTGAACGACACGCGGAACACCCGCGACTGTCATTCTGTCCCGCTCACAATAAGCTCACGCAAACTTACAATACATGCGAATGCGAAATGTGCGAATGAGACAACGCTCAAATTTTACCTACAGAAATCGCTCGAAAAGGGGTTTATGGAGAATACACTTTTCTACACCGAAACTTTCACGAAATTGAAATTTTTAAAAATATATATTTTTTAGAAAGAAGAAGCTACGTCGGTAGCTTTTTATAATTTTATAATTCTTTATGAGAGTTGAGTTAGCAGCACTTTTTCCTTAAATAATATTTTTTGATAAATCGTACATGTTTGACAGTGAATGTTTACGTTAATACGAAACGCATCGAAAATTCGAAAACATACCGACATAGTTTTCACCCTCTAGAAGGTAGTATAAAAAAAAATATTCATTTTGTACAATTTTCGATGTAGAAAAGTGTTTTTTCCCGGGCGTCCTTTTCGGCCCATACAAAAAGGACGCCCGGGAAAAAACACGTTTCTACATCGAAAATTGCACAAAATAAATATATTTTTTATACTGCCTTCTAGGGGGTGAAAACTATGTCGGTATGTTTTCGAATTTTCGATGCGTGTCGTATGAACGTAAACATTCACTGTCAAACATGTACGATTTATCAAAAAATATTATTTAAGGAAAAAGTGCTGCTAACTCAACTCTCATAAAGAATTATAAAATTATAAAAAGCTACCGACGTAGCTTCTTCTTTCTAAAAAATACATATTTTTAAAAATTTCAATTTCATGAAAGTTTCTGTGTAGAAAAGTGTATTCTCCATAAACCCCTTTTCGAGCGATTTCTGTAGGTAAATTTTAGCGTTGTCTCGTTCGCATATTTCGCATTCGCATGTATTGTAAGTGTGCGTGAGCTTATTGTGAGCGGGACAGAATGACAGTCGCGGGTGTTCCGCGTGTCGTTCAAAGTCTAGCCTCTTAATACTGCACCAGGTACGCATGCCCATCTGAATGCACCCCATCGAACTCACATATACAAGCATCAGCAATACACGTGCTTTGGTTTCAGCTTTTGGAACAGCTGTATCCGTCACGAGCTGCGGGTGCAACTGGCGGAACGACAAATAACATTTTACAGTTGGAAACGTTATATTAATCTATTATTATATTATTACGCTATGGTATGTCGTACACACACGCTCCACGTGCTAACTACAAATGGAAAATTTTCCATTTTTAATATTTTAAGAGAACTGTCGAAGTTTTCGTTGGAAATTTATCTCACAGGTTTGTTGAAGTAAATACTTCTTTACGCACGTTTGACTTAAGGGGTAAACTGGCGAATGTGTAACGAAAAGTGAAATGCGAACGGGCTCACTGTATAAGCAAGAGAGAGCAATGCGCGCGCTCATTTTCTTTCTCTCTTCCTCTCATAGCCAGTACATGAAATATTTCAGTCAGTATTGTGAAATACCAGTGACGCGCCAATCGCGGTGGGGAGCGGACGTCGATGCGCACAGCTTGATCGGGCGAGGCGAATGATAATAAATTTAAATAAATATTTGTAGAAAATTAATAAATATGTATATACATGTATATATTTTATACATATAAACATATATATGGATGGAGCAAACGAAGTAATTACTTCAGTCGTGTGGTCTAAAGCACACTCGTTTTTTTTATCTGTTGGCTAAAAAAGTATGTTATTTCAATAACGGTTTGGGGGAGATTTATGGTATTTAGACATATTAGATAATTAGAATTATTTTGGTTGTTATGTTGTGGCATTTGTGATTATCTCGCTCCACGATTCGACCTTGCCGCACATGGTGTAAGTAATTGTATAATCTAGCCTTACCTACCAAATCTATTAATTTCAATCAACTCCCTGCAGTGCTTAATAACCGCATTATACTATGTAGGTCTGTGGTACATTATCGTTAATAATCTTGTTCGTTTTTTTGCTACATGCAATATTGTGTTGTATACCGTTTATTATAACGATTCTTTCGGTAGGTTATACTACAAACTCTGTGTATTGTGGAATATTATTTTCAGAGTGATTAATCTCATTGGGAATTTTACCAATAAAATGATATCTGTTCGCGTGAGACACAACTCTTCTGCGATAGCAGTTACTTCGACTTTTACTTTTGACAATTAGATGATATTGTAGAAAAAAATTTTTTTTTTCAAAATTATATGTTCAAGTAATAATGTTAAGATAACATCCTGTTTGAAACAAAAGACAATTTTGTGCGGACCTCTGATGGATCCCTGGGGAACTCCCGCGTATTCCAAATGAGAAACTTGGGAAAAACTAATCCATTTCTTGTAATTTGTTAGAAAATATTATTACATATATCTTCCTATTATTTCCAAAATGTTGGTCTTCGGGTTTAACCAAACCTTAAAACGTGTCTTATGTACAACGGCACGAACTAGCTAGCGTCATTATTTTTCCCTCCCTCATTTAATCCGGGTCTCTTTAAGATTTGCATTAACAAACACCTTTCCTCCAACCCTCATAACTCACAGTATCTATATTCTTTTACAGGTTTTATACCTACGATAGATTGTGAAGTGTCACAAAAAATGAAAAAATATAATATTTTGAAATGTTATTAAATATCACAATAGGTATCCGCAACTACTGTGTGTTTTTTTTTCAAGACGATTTCAGTACGTAATCAATCAAGCATGCCCAAAATAATAAATCATTTACCAGAGACAGGCTTGAAATTACATTTGTAGTGTGTCATCGTTGCATAATGATAGTCATCATCAAAATGCAGCGCAATTATCCACACTTGTTAGCCTAAATTTCGGAAATTGCTGTGATTAGTGTTTAGATTGTACATTCGATCCACACTGCATAATCTAACTGTTAAATTTAACGATTAACAACGATAATAATTGTTACGGAGTAGATTAATTCATGGCCTTAATTTAGTTTTAATCTCGTGAGATTATAAAAAGTGTTGTCACGAAATGGAAATATGCGCAGACCTAGATAAGAAATAAGCTATTATTTGTTTACGTTTCAAGTTTTATAACGATTCAATCGTTTCGTAGAATTAACGACCATTAAATGGAATAAATGCTACTCGTGATTTGCATTTTATCTCAATGGATATTGTACTGTTTTGTCATTTGTTACTGACCTTGGTTTGTCAATAGCCAATATTGTCCCACCCACAATTCACAACACACAAATCGCAACGATTTAACGCTGTTTAATTTTCAGGCATTTCAAACGCTGGTTTTAATTATTATAATTGGATAACTTGTCACCTTTTGTGAAAAATCACCTTCAAGGTTCTTTACGATATATGCCTACATTAAAAAATCTTAAATTTTGATCGATGCCTGGTGATCTATTCATTTTGCTTATCAACACGGGTGGACAGTTTTATTTAAAATTTGTTAACTTTTGTGCAGTTCAATTGCAACGTAATTTTGATTTTGATGTTTCGATTTATAACCAAGTAATACAATGTGTTTTATTTATCATGCTTCTATTACATAAAACAGTTGATTTTAGGAATATTACGTTTTAATTTGTGCATCATTTTTATTTACAGATTCTATCAAAGTTACTAATTTTCTTTGAATTGTCAGTAAGCATGTAAAACTTATCAATGTTTTTTTTTACAGATTACTGTAACAAACGTCCTGCTGTGCAAGAAAAATTGTGTTAATGTAAGTACCAACCATCATATATTATTTTTTGATCTACACAAAAAAAATATAGTTTAAGAATATAACTAAGTATAACGAATTATTAGATATTATTTTTTAAGTTTAAGTATAACGAATTATTAGATATTATTTTTTAAGTTTAAGTATAACGAATTATTAGATATTATTTTTTTAAATGAACACCTTTATCTGTTGTCTGAACTGTTCCGAGATTCATTTGCAATTTTGAAAAACAAAGCAAACTTCAGTTCTAGAGGTTATTGAAACGGAGTTACAAAGAGATACACACTGAAAGTATTATTATTTGTAATGAAATGTACTTTGTACTTTTAACTAAATAATATCTCCTTTATTGAGGTAACCCAAGTGTAATGTGTCGAGTCTTCTGTAAAGTTGCACTTCCCTTCATTTACAAACAAATTAGAAAGACATTGTTTACTAGTTTTAACGTATGTTTCCCGTGTATATGATAATTAAACCAGACACAAACAGAACCATATGCTCCAATGTTATCTATAAATAATACACACAGGGTCCAACCAGCAAGGAGGTTGTGTATTGAATCCCGTTAAAACCAGGAAAGCCATAAACAACGAATGTGTTAGTTTTTGTTTGAGTCCGTAGGGCAGGCTAGTTTGACAAGCATATGGCCCTTAATGGGTCTCCCATAACTTTAACGGCCGTTAAGGTGTTAAACGGACATCAAAGGGCAATATCCCCTTTAAACCAATAAGCCTGGCTTACGAACAAAGCAGTGAAAGAAGGTTTGTACACAATATGTGTTTTGAGTTATGCGCCAGATACAATCTGTAAACGAAGATTAAACGGTGATGCAGTTGGGGTTTTTGTCTTTGGTTTGGCTGTTATTATTGATAATTGAAACAAGAAACAAGGAAGATGTGTCATGTACTATAATTAGTTTGAAAACATCGATAATGTCGCCAACTTCAATCACCCTATAGCAAAGAGTCTGGCAAAGAAGAGAATGCGCGTGTTGCTTGATGTACAAAAACTGTTTTTGGAAAGAGGTGTGGTCAACCGGAAAAAAATCACCTATCAACGTTTTGGGTTTCCGAAATGTTGCTTTTAAAAACCCCGCGGCGTCTCATTTCTTTAATACGAGAGAGGGAGATGCAAGAAAATGATTCCTTTTTTCTTTGGAGGAAACAGACACACGTACACTGTATGTCTTATAGTTTGTCTCGCCATTATTTTTGTGTAAGAAAGAGCTGCAGCATTATTGTGATAAGAACGTACGTTTATTGCCTTTTTTGTGCTGTCGCCGGGCCGTAAACGTAGGAATATTAACAGCGCATTTCGGGGGATGCCGACATACCTACGTCGTTTGTCTCACTCTTATTTAGTATGTAAGATAGAGCTGCAACATCGTTGTGATAAAGAACGTACGTTTTATGCTTTTTTTATGCCGTTGCCGTAGAAATATTAAAAGTGCCCAATAACTTCGCCAAAGCTGCGCAGTACACAAAGGATCAAGCTCATTTTTAGTTTGTCAAGCTCTACCGCAAATCATTTCTACGCACCGCCTTTGTTTCTACGTAATTTCAACTAACTCGGCGACAGCTTTCACGATTCCATGTTATGTTTTCTATGTTTCTATTATCTATACCTCAAACCATGTGATTTATTATGCAATATGCAATAATGAACACGCTTTTAACACACAAACAACGCCGCCATTCAGACCTAAGAAATTTTGTCTATGGTTTTCAGTTAACGTATTATAAAAGATATCGCATTTGGATTTGGAATACCGCCATTTTGGTAACCATGGTGAATGTATAATGGCGGGATCTATGATTGATGTGTGCAATACATCGGGTTGTGAGTAATGGGGTTTAAAATCCTTGATATTTCCTTACCGGTATGTCATTAAATCCATTATTTATTGGTAAATGCCGATCCCATGCCAAGAGTCAATACACGTCAATAATCCCAGCACGATTGTTCCATTATACCCCTTATTAATTCTGCCTAATTGCGAACTATGAAACAGCACGCGTACTAAACTCTGTCCGTCTTAACTTATTATATTCTTAAGCGCCGGTTGAGCGTTGGTATAGTTATGCCCAGAAAGGGGCCATTTTAACCATACATGTGCCGTATATGGTTCACGGCGAGTTCATCGAAAACTAGTTCAACTAACTAAAATACAACCTCTGTGCGTGGGTAATATAATTATATATATATTTTATTTTTGTACCTAAAAAGAAACAAACAGTGGGCACATATAAAGAAAAACCGTAAGCTTATTTAAAATTCATACAAAAGTTTTATCAAAGAGTGTATGCAATACTCAGATTATGAAAAGTGTTTTTTTTTGTAGCTGGAAACCCAAACACTGGGAGTCCAGCGGTCTATCATATACAATCGGCTATTTCCATAACCGTTCGTGCTTTAGACACATCCGACGATATACGACACTCTTCTAAGGTACTACTTTATTTATTTATTAAAGAATTTTATACATAGTGTACATATTGTGTTATTTCGCCCGCCATGCTAGGGATGTCCCTGTGTTATGGCGGGTGAAGTATGCAGATTATATGGGTAATGAAGTACATTTACTGATAATATAATAATTATGATAATGAGGTTTACAGTTAATACAGCAATGAATTTATGATAATGAAATTTACATATAATATAGTAATTGATGATAATCTGTGCGTGACATCATCTGTTCAGACATCTAAAAAACTACATATAACTATCTAGTCTAACGACATCTATTGAAGAATATTTAAAATGCATGTATAATCATCATACCACAATATTTATCCGCGTCAGCTGTTCTATAAATTTAATTAATTTTAAATTTACACTCTTTTTTCACTTGTCGCCGTTTAGAAAGAGGCCGTCGATAATAATTTATAATATGAATTAAATAGGCACGTATATAATGTTTTGGATTCCAACCAAAGACGTGAACATTAAACATTGGTACGAACTTATATTATAATGTATTATTCTCATACTACTTACTCGTAACTGGTCTTTCTTCAAAATGTCAACCCATTCACTAGTTAATATAAACCAGTCCAGGCAATTCCTCAGACCCTTTTTAGTGCGTGTCTTCATTTTACCTTGCGGCTGTTCCTCTATGAAGACTGGGTAAAGGTTCTGGTACAGTTATGTGAGCCTCGGGGTTCCCCCTGCCTTCCCCCTCCCTTTGACCGAGTGTACTGTACAGTCGACCGAACTGAACGACCTACCAAGGACGCTGGGCGGTATCCTTGAATACTTTAAGAATGTAAGATGTCTGGTTTTGAAAATTTTTATTAAAACACATTTTAAATTTAACCCGTAAACCTTAAGATAACCTAAAAAAAGCAACTTGTAATTTCGATGGACCATTTTTGGAGTTTTCCAACGTGTTTTTATTACTCCCATACACACTGACCCCCAGATTTCTATCCAACCCTCATTTATTTTTCCTTCCCAGAACTTCATCAAATATTATTATTATTATTAAGTACCTGACTATGTAGATCTCATTACCAAACACGGCTAAAGCCATTTCAGACAATGTTTCGATTCTGAATGGTGGTCTTACTCCAAGGTGATACTTAGAGTAACTTCAACTCTGGATAACCTAAAAAAAGCAACTTGTAATTTCGATGGACCATTTTTGGAGTTTTCCAACGTGTTTTTATTACTCCCATACACACTGACCCCCAGATTTCTATCCAACCCTCATTTATTTTTCCTTCCCAGAACTTCATCAAAATATTATTATTATTATTAAGTACCTGACTATGTAGATCTCATTACCAAACACGGCTAAAGCCATTTCAGACAATGTTTCGATTCTGAATGGTGGTCTTACTCCAAGGTGATACTTAGAGTAACTTCAACTCTGGAACGTGCCGCAAATATACCTTATATTATTTAACCTAATGCGAAAAAATCTATTTTGGCCAAAATTTCAGATGGAACCTTGTTTTCCAGTCCCAATGGAATGATATATCGTCGTTGCATATAGAATATGAACCATGTGAGACTGATTACATTCTGAGAAAAACATAAAAACTGTTTTAAAAAAATAACGAAACGGATAATACCAATTCTATTTTTGGACAAAGTAGGAAAAATATATTTATTTCATTCTAAGAATATATTTATGTTATCATTTTATGCCAGAAAATAGATTTTTAACGCGTTTTTCTCACATGCTTCATATTATATGCATAATTTTTCACACATGGTTCATATTCTATACACAGTTTTCGTCATAATTTTAAATAATACCATATTATGTCAACATATTTAATTTGAATTTATTCAGTGTTGACAGCTAGGCATCAAAAAATGATGATAATAGATATTATGTATGTACATACCAAGGCAATTGAATTGTGTAGTGGTATGCAGAGTTATGACTTTATAAAATAAGTAATTATATGCTATTTTGATTTGCCTCACATGGTTTATTTTCTATCGCCTTAAATATTTAATATTATTACATGGCTCATATTGTTGAAGATCGTGTCTTACCACTTGACCGTCCGTGGTCAAGTGGTAAGACACTTGACTCCCATTCGGAAGGTCGCGGGCTCGAGCCCGGCGTGCGCAAATACATTTTATTTGATTAATTTGTGTTATTTTCACAATTAATTAATAAAAAATAATATATGTTATATTTGCGGCAAGTTCCAGAGTGGAAGATACTCTCAGTATCGCCCTGGTGTAAGACCACCATTCAGAATTGAAACGTTGCTTAATAATGGCTTTAGCTGTGTTTAGTGACTAGATCTGAATAGCCAGGTACTTTCCCACCTTCCTCTTCCCCATCTCCTTCCCTTCCCCACTTACCTTCAGCTTCACATCATACTCCAATTGGGGATGCCATAGTCTCACTGGCTCCAGAACGGAGCAGTTGGGACTCTTGTGAGGTGTTCACTATAAAAAAAAAAAAATAACCAACTCATTTTCGTAAAAATCGTCACATTCTTCATATTAGATGTGCAACTACGATATGGTGTATTTTTAATATACAGCATTATGAGTAAAATTCTGCTGTCTTTAATTCCGTTCTGGATCTAATATTATTATTAGACGGGACTGTCATAACCTTGTCAAGTCAGCTACTTAAGAAGTACACATTTTTATCATCTTGATTAAATTTCAGTAACAATAATCAGCAGGTTGGTTTTATCCAATTGACGTCAACTCCTAAAAGTATAACGTTTACAATAATATTAATCCAGTTTAAATAAATGACCTGCCACGCCTTTGCCGCAAGCCACGACTCAATGCTAAAAAACTATACCTTCGAGTACTCAGCTTAATGCAGGTTGTACCTTATTATAATGGGTAGGTACTTATATTATATACTCTGGGTCCAAAAAGCTTTTTAAATTTTTTGATTACATGCCCAAAATTGATACCTTGATGGTCATGGTTCAAAGTTTCTCAAACTGCGTCCATGATCATTTTTTATAGTACGAAGTTCGTTATTATTTCATTTTGCACAACATTATAACGGCTGAGATGCTTTGATAAGTCACCGGACAACTTAATAATGTGGAACTTCATCACTCCTTTTAAATGTAATTAAAAGTGACGAAAAAAACTACGAAAAATCGATAGGTTACGGTTAGGGGCTATTTAAAAAATCATTACTTGTAATAACTTTTTCGTTCCCAGAAATTCCTCTCTTTCCTTTAATTAAAATACAGCATCCCCAGAATTAACAATGACCCTGAGGGGAATTATTTGAGGGGAGAAATTCTAATTTTGTCAAATAAATAAACAGATAATATTATTTGCAAGTGCCAAAATATGCGGACTTAAACGCGACTCGCTATCTTAATCGTATTTACCATAACCACTGGAGCGACAGAGCAATTTAAAACTTTTTCTCGGATTGCTAAAGGAAATTTTTCCGCCGACATTAAAAAAATTATACCTCAAAATTTGAACATGGAGACATTCAAACTGATTATAGTTCTTTATAGCAATGAATTCACCTATATTTTGTCTATTATCACATATTCGTATGATTTGTAATTTTTTTTTTATAAAATCGTTAACTTTAAAACATTTTGAAGAATCTAGAGTATATTTGCCACATTGTGGCAACAAAGCAATCCAAGGCTTTGTAAATAATGCCATAATGTGGCAAAAAGCATTCGAGTGGTTAAAAATTGAGAATCAACTGGTCAATTCCTCAATAATTTGGGTTTCATTTAAAGTATGTATTCACTTAGACCTTGGCGTGCAACAGAAATAATATTATATCCCAAATAGCACGATTCTAAGCGTTCGTGAGAGCCAATTATCCCATTCGCTGCTGACCCCATGTGTACACTGTACACTTTACTCATTTACATTTCGTTGGTCAATATTATTATTTTCTCATTCAATTTTGAGGTCTTCGCAATTTTAAATCTATCAAATCCTCGAGATTTGTAATGACCTAGTTTGTTTTTAAAATAATTACATATTATTTAATGGGTACCTATGTATTATTATTGCGAGCCTTTTCATGTTAATATTATTCAATATTAGTGTTAACTAAGTATCCCTTCGATTTAGATTTACCAATTGTCGGTTCGTTGTAAAGCGAATGAATCATTTTAACGATTGTTGTTTTAAATGATCAATTACTTGCTCTTTCGTAAAGTTTCCTTACTAAGCGAATGTACAGTGTACACCTGTTTCAAGGATGTCTGTTTAAAGGTTCTATAATAAATGCTTCAGTCATCTTAAATGTAGTCATTACTTTTAAATTCCGATGTTAAATGACTGCCTAAAACAATCTGTAAAAAAAATAAGTAATTTGAAAACAATAATGTGTGCCTAATAAGTAGGTAATTTGAAAATTTGTATAATTGAAATACAAGAGATGAAAATTTTCGCAGCGAAATTTCGATTATTATAATTTTTCGATTTTCATAATGTTTCGATTATCCCCATTTCTATGATAATATTAGGTCCAATTTGAGCGTACTACGTAAGTCATAGATTATAGAAACAACGGGAAATATGGAATGGAAGCGTGTCGACTATCGGTAAGCTATGGCCAAACTGCACGGACTTTCAAATCGGCTTTCCAATGAAAAATATGCATTTGGTGTTGATCTAGAAACAAAGGCGGGGCGCTATTGTGCGTTGATATGATTTGCGGTAGTGTAGGTGGACGATATCAATTATTTTGTGCGAGCGGATTCGCACTGTTAATCGCTCGTGGTCCATCTTCCTCGTTTCTAAAATCTAACAAACATTGCGAAAAATAACATATCTTTTATATCAGTTAATATAAAATACTCGTACTATTGATTGACAGGAAGTTATTTTACTGACGCTTTATCTGGTTTTGATACTTACCAGATTTGTGTTTTGGATCAAGATCAAATATTTTAAATCCAATATCAACAACATTTGATATCTAATTCCAGCCGTTAGGTACGTAGGCATAAGCAATGAGAAACGCCTTTAAAATAAAGTTTCTCACGTTATAACAAATTTCATAATACATTCTTAGCTAATTAGTGGGTAATATTGCGTTTTTATTGTTTTTTTTTGTGTATAATGAGGTATTGATACTTGATAATATTAGAATTTAATGGCTATCGCTGCTGGGCATGTTTGTATTGCCAAGGTAACGTGCGTAGGCAAATTAAAAACCTATTAAATATTTAAAAATCATACTCGTATGTGTTTTCTACTTCCTGCAGACAAGTTGAAAAACCTTACAAGATTTCGGATTTTAAAATGTTTTATCTAGAAACGTTCTTCTTAATCCTTGAGGTAATTTTTCACTTTATGGACCGCATAATGTAAAAATATTTTTTTTATTTACTTTTTTTTATTTTTCGTTATTTAGTTTATTTATTTTTCGTAGTCTCCATAAATCAGTTGCCGTGTACAATAATATATTACAGTGATGAGATGTAGAACACATAAAGGTATCGTGTAATGAAACGAAAAAATTATATGCATATACAAGGAGGTAGTAACAATAACAAATAGTAACACAAATGGTATTATATATAACTAACACCTTTGTTAATTATATATAATACCTACCTATAAATTGAAATGTAATAATATTATTTTATTTCACTACATCTATATTCTTACTTTTACTTATCTATTTCTGTATATCCAACTTAGTAACTGATATGATACTCAATTCCACTATCAATGTATATTTGTTAACATCCTATATAAGTTTATGTATTTTGTTACCTCAAATTTTTTCTTCTTTTTTTATTTTTTCTCTTACCTTTGTAATGGCACTACTCGGGGAGTTCGGGGGAATTTCATTCCGACTAGTCGTGTTTTTGTTGCTCTTCTGATTTAATTTTATATCAGTGGCCCCTATGGCCCAATCTCATTGAAAATGTGTCAAAATACGTGTTTTAGTTATAGCTTCATAATTTCATTACGAAAATTGATTTTGCATTGCTGCAACTGTGGTAAAAATGACAAAGTTTGCAAGTGAATTCAAAGTGAACACAAAGGACTTGAGGAAGGCGTCATCACATCGATGAGAGATACTCACAAGCAAGATAAGAACCACTTCACTTTTATTTATATTTAGTTGATGGGGAAGAGGTTTATGTTTTCATAATATTTTAAAGCACTGAACTCGGATAGCCATCTCACAACATGAATAATGCGTATTCCACTTGTCAACTTAATAAATGTTTATTTCTTACAGCATTTTGTTTACAAAACCAACACATCATAATAATATGGTAAACGGTGTTCGACAACCATTGGCGATGGTAGAAATATTATTGCATTCGCGGAGGCGGGCTCTGGTTGATTGATTTCTACTATTTCAGGAAAGGTTGTGGATCACTGAGGTCTGTACTTTAGGAATTCTTAAGAGACATAGCTTAGTCTACTTGGTCGAGTGCCCAATAATCTCACTATTACATTTTACGTTTTAACTTCACTCTAGGATATTTTTTTTTTTTTTTTTTAATATATTCTGTTAGGTAATTAACGAAAGCGCTATTGTGGTTGACCGGACACTGGAAGAAGAAGCCTTGGAATCTGGGACAGAAATCACTTACCAGCAATAGAAAATGGTTACACATAAAACCGCCTCAACAAATAAAATTAATAAATAAAAAAAACCCATATGAACAAATAAGAATATCGAATGCTGTTGACAGATAGCGCAGAAGGAAGTAGTCGAAGTAGACTGAAACAGCGGGTAACGCTAAAAGGGAACCAGGTTGCAATAAGCAGGAAGTAAGAAACAGCGTGAAGCAAAAAAGAAACTAAGAAGCAGGAAATCGTAAGCAAGAAGCAGAAAGCAAGAATCGAAAGCACGAAGCAACGGAAAACGGAAGCAGAGGGAAGCTGGCAGCGGAAAGCATAAAATAAATAAATGAGCAGCAAGAAGCATCAGGAGGCAACAACCATAAAAAAGCGGGAAGATGGAAGGATGAAGCGAGAAGAAATGAGAAGCAAAAATAAGCGAACTTGAGAAACGAAAACAAAAGCTCAACCACTTCCTTTATTCCTGCCCATCCTACATTCCAATATTGGCTTATTAGGTTGCCATGTATACCGGTCGATTAAACTCCAACCTCCTTCCCATCCTTAGAGCACGTGTTCCAGTCCCAACAAATCAGTGCCCCCTGGTGTACCGGTCTCACCGGGACAGGATTGCTCCTGGCTGGGGTGGTACAATCGTATCGTATCGTATCGTACCTTTGTAATGGCACTACTCCCCAATTTAAACACGAGAAATGTTTTTCTTTATTGAATTGGGTAGATTTGTTAAAAAAAACTATTTTTATTGTAATTAGCCAAAGAATTATGTAATTATTAAAGACTTATGATTTTCATTTGTAAATAAAAAAAATAAAAAAAAGTTAAGTATAAGTATATACATGTTATTTAAAAATACTAAGATGTTTATTTATGTCAAACATGAAAAAGTTAACATTATTGTATAGCAATGGTACAACTTATTTAGGAAAGGTTGGTGATAAAATACAATAGAGTAGAAGTAGGTAGGTATACAAATGTCAAAGTTAACATGTCCTACGTAATCGGCTTAATTGAGATATTCATTTCGAAATTTCAACATTCGATTATTACACTGTATCATGATCGAATATTTCGAAATAATTCCATCACTAACCCACACGTTATAATATTATTTACCTGAAATTTGAGATTTGAATGAATAATATGCATCATGTCATTCTATAATGCTTCGATGCTATATTATTATATGATGTTACTTTCGATTTTCGAAAGTAAACATTATTTTGTATTTTTACAACCCAAAATAATTTTTTTGGCGAGTTTGTCCGCGCTCATTTTCGTTAAGACTGGCTGTACATTTTGAGAAAATCACCGTAGGCTCCAAGCATTCTTCGCTCTGTAATATAGGTAGGCGTTTGTACAGATTTTGTTTGATGATTTTTTTTAATATTTCTTTTCATAAAATGTATTTTATTTTGTACTCGTACTAATGATCAAATCTAAACAGGAATTACAAAGAATCGATGGCCTTCTCAATTCCATAAACATTTGCTCAACTTTTTTTGTGCGGATAATCATTGTTATGAAATGAAAAATATCATGTTGTTAATAAAATGGTATGTACGCTTTACGTGTGCATAGGTTTTTTATATTGTTTACAAATAAGATATTTAAGTTCTTTGTTAGTCCACGGGAACTATTAAATTTCTTATTAATTGGTTTTTAATCAGCATTTTTAAATTATACGTTAATAGTAGTATTTATTATGTGAACCTTTAAAAAAAAAAATTTACTTTTAAAAACTATTTTTTTTTAATATTTGATATAAGTTGAGACTACTTTCATGGCCTTTCAAAGCCTAGATTTTGTACCTAAAGGCAGTGCCAGCTATTTTCTGTTTTGGGCTAGAATAAAATAAATATATTTAATAACTAGCGAGTTCTCAGCATGCGTTGCAATGCCACTTAAATAAATAAATGGTTTCTAAACTATATGAAATACACTCACTTTTTTCGTAATGCCAGAGCTCACCAGTATATATAAAAACATTCAACCAAAGTTTCATCGCAATCGGATGAATAGTAAAAGAAATAATTTCATAATGCCAGAGCTCAATATTCACACATCAAAACCTCAAAGTTTCATCGCAATTGGATGAACGGTTTAGGAACGCATAAGGCACAAACAAAGAAACATTCATTTTTATATATTAAGATATGATTTAAAAATTTGAATAACAATTATATTTCTTGATAAAGCTTTTTTTCTGTTCGTTTTCCTTAAGATGTAAGTTCGTTCATGTAAGATTAAGTTCCTTCCTATCCAACACTCCTAAGACGTTCAAAAATCATATTTATTATTTACTTAAATTATCACTTAATTAATTAATTTAAAAATAAAAATATCGATAAATTTACAAGTCTGCTTGAGGCTAGGTATAAATGGCCATTTATCCTTTGTGTTTCTCTCTTTGTAAGGAGATAGGCATTAATTCAACCACATCCATTCCCTTCAGATTACATTCCGTGCTCTAAATTGCCGCAGCTTTCTCCCGATTTTTCGTTTAAATTGACTTTATCCCAATCGTGATCGAGTCACCTCTGCCATTCGACCTGACCCCGGGTTCCGCGCTTGCCCTACCGGAGATATCCGCGCCTAGGATACCGCTCGCAGAACATTACCGGACAAGCCGTCTTAACCTCTCAGAATCAACTAAACTCAACACACTTTGAAAAATCATTAAAATATATGATTTTTAAAAAAAAATCTAACCACCTAATGAGTCCACAGTCTGATCAACTTGTGATACCCATTTAACCATTTTTTTAAATATATTTTTTCATCACTTTTAATGACTTTTCATAGGAGGTGTTGATTTGAATTCATTCTGTGTTATCCGGTCAACATTTTTTCAGAGGATCAAAGTATTTCCGCTTTACAATAAAATCTAAATAATGGAATCTATCTGAACGTATCCGAAAACCAAAAACTGTTTTTGAAAGGTGATAAAATAATCTTTAAAATTTGAAATAAACATATAATTTTTTTGTTAGATACGTTTTTAGATTTTCACGGCCAAAGAAAAAGTATAAAGAAGGAGGTAGCGCAACACGGCATAACACCCCAAAAACAAACAACGAAAATATAATTTTTTAATTAGGTAAATAAATTTTACACGTAAACATGAAAAAAGTTTTAAAGATAGCTCACCTTACTAAAATTACTGTTTACAAAAAAAATAAAAACACAGTTCATATTTTATTAATCAAATGTCTAATAAACTTATTGTCACCTCTCCTTTTGTAGTTCCATGTAAAAGTAATTAATAAAAAAAATCACAGTTTCATAATTTTTTTCAAATTCCGATCCGAAGCTTTGGTTTTATAAATGTGTACATTTCACTTATTTTGTCATTACATTTTATATTTGCATATAAAACGTGTTGTTTTCTCTTTCTAACAGCGTTCATATCATATTTCTCACTATGATTGTAAGGGAGACAGAACGATTTCTATGAGAATGGTATGAGTTGTTTCGAAAAGCGAACAAATTAGCCTGAGGGGTTAAGTCCAAACCTCGAAGTTCGTGCCCCATGGGTCGTTCGTTTATTCCTATTTCCTGATTTGGACATGTTTACTATCGGGCTGAGAGAATAAATGCATTCTGATTTGGATGTATTTACTATGAAGATATCAGGGCAGGGATAGTTTATTAAAGGTTTTTAGGGCATGCATGCTTCGAACCTTTGCAGCGAAATTTATAAATAGAAATATAAATAGAAAATAGAAATTTAAATTAGATATATAAATTTAAATAGAAATTTAGCCAATCTGCATACGTTAATATTTCAATTAACTGTTAATTGAATAGGTTCAAGTTTCATTCTATTGTAATGCTGCCTTTTAAGTTTCTAGTTAGAGACTGTATCTGGATGGAAGTAAGTGTCTAAACTCTACACATATCTGATAGAATATATAGTATACATTTTGATGAAGTCTCACATTCTATCTGCTCTACGTACTTTAATTTCTCGACCAAATAAGTTATGCTTTTTTTTCATAATGCAAACAATATATTATTTAGCCGATGTGTATGTATGCCATCTTTTTTACATTCTTAAATACATCTATTAGAATTTTTATTTTGTTTTCGTGAATTAATGGATGCACATCTTGGATGTTAAAATTAACCCACCTTCCGACATCCGATTGAGCCAAAACTCGGCAGATAGATTCGTTGACAATGCATTATATCATTCTGACACTCACGCACACATAAAATAGACTTTTAAAACATATAAAAATAAAAAAAGTTTGTATTACAAAAGTAGAATAAGTGAAAACGTGTGTTTTTTTTTAGTTATTATAAAAAAATAAAGATAAACACATTTCAACTGGCTTTAGCCGTCCGTGGTGACCTCTTCATCCCCTTCCCCTCCCCACTTACCTTCAGTTTCACAACATACCCCAATTGGGGCTGCCACAGTCTTACTGGCTCCAGACGGGACCAGTTAGGACTTTTGTGAGTTTAAAAAATTAAAGATAAAAATTATTAAATAAAAAAAATTTAAATCATAATATTTTACAAAGAAAATTCTATAGAAATCATTTCAACTGGGCTTAAAGGGTAACGATTGTTAAAAACTACATATTTGTCAACTGTTTGAGATATTTTAACTCCTTCAATCCACTTTAATGTAAAAAGAAACTTCATATCCCTATGCAAACTCGTTTAAATAATTGAATATCGCCTGATAAGTTGTTCGTATTGGCTAGCCAGAAGATTTATTAGTTATTTATTTCTCACTATTAGCGAGACTGTAAAAACGAAATCTTTTACGATTTGGCTATTACTTCCACGTACTAAATCTCCAATAATTAAGCCCCGGGCACTATGTACAATCGCACGCCTGTTGCGGTCTAATTTGTTTATTTTCTCAGTCAAGACTTAAGTTACTTCTGGACTGAATAGACATGCGCAAGCTGTCAGTTTAATACAAAACTCAAGACATAAGGCCTCTGAAGATGGACAGTGAGATCTGTCCGAAACGTCAGGAGTTAAAAAGTCCTTCTAAGGACTACGTTACGCGGGTAAACCGAGAAAATTATTCTACATCTTACACCCGTGAAAACCTTAATCATAACATATATATATATATATATGATATATTATACATTATACTAAAATGAAGTTAGTATATTATGGAAGGAGATTGGAAATAGTCTATGTGTATGTGCGTGCGTGTGTTATGTGTGCGAATTCAGTATGCTAGAAAAAAAAACCTTTCGAATGCCAAATTGATAACTTGTCAATTGATTAAACGCAAATCGATTATTCATTCTTATGAATCGAAACGTTCCGAAGAATTTTGATCAATCGATTTAGAATCGAAGGGTTTAAAACGTTTTTATTTTTTGTTCCAGGTGATTTTTAGTCGTTTGTTTTTAAGCAATCGATGTATTTAAACTATTCATAATCTAATGGATATATTTATACAAGTCGGTAAGAAATTGAGTCAGTGGACCGATCAGGGGATGAGTTGGCTTCGCGTCTGGTTACCATCCAGGCGTTGTGACTTCAATTCCTCGGCTGGTTTAGTCCTTCATCACGACACAAGCAACATTTTCGCATACTGTGATGATATTAGGAGATTTTTAAATATTGCCAGGTTATTCATAGCTGGGGAATATGTGTTAAAAAAAAGAAACTTAAAACAAGGATGTTCTTTAGTTATTAGCTGACTGAATAATAATATAACAACCGTAATAACACAATAATAATATGTACATCGCATTTGATCAATGAACGCGATGCTGCGTAAAAATGTACATGTATTTTTTTTAAATATTCTCTAAGTCTAAAGGCAGATAATATACAGGACTATACTAACCTGACAGGTCTTTTAAGATTAGTTATTATTAGAGAATTTTAGATTCAGTTTGCACGCAGATGACATAATTGGAAACACATGTTATTGGAAAAGACATTATACAATATTGAAGAAAGCATTACGTAGAACACTCGTCTTACTAGAACTCTCGAATCAGAAGTTGGTAGAAGTGAAAGAGACACTAAAAATTACATAGGTAGTCTATTTTCCGTCTGAGCTGTAATAAAAACAACTTTTTACCGGCACTAACCTAACCGAGACAACTTCTTAACCCACAGCCTAAGTTATGTATAGCCCAGAGAGAAAAAGTACAGAGTTCGATGAACCTCAGTGACAGCTATAATACAGTGTTTGTTGTAGTAGGAATTACGATGAAGGCAACTACGGATCGTATTATAATACTGTAACTTACTACAATAAATTTAATACTGTAAGTTACTTCAATAAATTTAACCCTTTCCGACCTTACGTTATACATTTTCCTCTCTGTCTATCAGAGCGAATAAGTTCACGATTTTCGTTTTCCATTTGCTAGCAAAAAAAATTATTATATTATTATTTTGCGCCCTATTTTTTCGTTGGACTGTAGCTTTGTTTTAAGAGGCTACACTTTGCACCACACCCGAAACGTTTATTATTTCATTTTCTGACATTCTGTCCCGGTTTAAATAAGCTAACACACACTTACGATATTAACGATATAATACATGCGAATGCGAAACGTGCGTATGGGACAACTGCCGTAAACTCTCATACCTACAGAAGTCGCCCGAAAAAGGGTTTCGGGAGAAAACATTTCTTTCTTTCTTTTCAAGGAAAGGAAGGAAAGAAAGTTCTGGTAAGAAAAAGGTTAGGTATTAGGATTCTGAGAGTCAGTGTATCCAGGAGTGACGGTCTTATGAATCCTTCCTTCTCGCTGCGGTGCAAGACGATGGGTCGAGAGAATCGAATGGTCTTTCTAATGCGGCCTGTCCCGATCCCATCCGCCATGCAGCTGTTGGGCAGGCGCATCCGCCGCCAAAACCTATTCACACCTCACCCGATGAACCCGAGTACCCCCGTTACGCCCCCAAACAAAGCGAACCACTTGGGGTGACCTATGGAAGAGGTGTTGGATATCCAAGAAATCGCCTCCCAGGTTATTATTATGTTAAATAAAACAATTTAACTTTGTTAAAACCACTGATTTCTTTAATTAATGATGACCGGTTTCGGAACAACCGTTCTTTCCTCAGAATTAAATAAATCAGTGGTTTTAACAAAGTTGTATTTTTTATTTTTTTTATTTATTTATTATTTGAAACATTTACAGAGTGTTTACAATGATTACATTAATGATATTGCCGTTTGAATGTGCACAGACATTAACACTCCAATTAAAAATGTTCACAGCATGCGTAATCAAGTTTTAGTTGTTATTAGATTCTAGTATTGAAACAATAAATAATATTAATCAAAATTAAATATAGAACATGAGATATTAAACCTAGTAAGTGTACAAAACCTACAGAGAAAGATAAGAAAGAAAAAGGGAAGAAACATGATAATAAAATAATAATAATATCTTTGAAAGATTTTTTAAATATTTATATTGAGGGATCTGTAGGATTTATCGGTCAAATTAGGAATTCCACCTAGCCGAACCCTCTGATATGAAAATATCTGGAGTCGGTGAATTATATTCCCTTTAATAGTTTGATAGATTAACATGTTGTTCTTGTATTGTTTTGTATTAATTATATCATGTGGAAACCTGTAAATGGTACAATTAATGTAACCTAATTAATTTTGCCTTATTAATAATTTATATGTTGGTCTCCCAAATAAATAAAATAAAATGAAATACTTATATAATACACTTGCATAACGTGGATTTACTAGATGATCATTTATATGGAAAAGTGTATCTGGTGCGTAAAAAAAAAAACAATAAATTTAATTTTAATGGAAAATCACAAAGTAATAGCTAGTTTCAAAAGTATATATTATTATTATGTGTTTAAATAAACTGCTTAGAAGTAATAAAATGTTGTATTTTTATGCATTCTACGATTTATCTTAGTAATTATTAATATAGAAAGGGTTAATTGTATAAAGAGAGGATTGTCGGATACAACCACACAGATTATAGACATAGTGCCACGTAGAATGGTAGGTAAGGTACCTTTGAAGGTCGAGTGGTTTGCCTGCGCCCATATGAAATCGGAAAACATAACGGATGTATTTTTTTATACGGTGGAATTAATGACAGGTAACAGCGCTTTGTAAATTTATAGTAACCGAGACTTTTGAGTATTCGTAAATTGCTGTTAAATAATAACACGCACCTGCCGGTGAATGTGACAGCTAGTTAAAATGACAAAGTCTAAGTTTTTTCTCGTTTGTTTTTTTTTTGTCTTTGGATTAATTGGTGGAATGATGTCAATATGTTAATAAATACATTGCATCGACTTGCTATGGAAAACTTCTAATAAAAGTAATAATGTTGGCACAGACCCGTGAAAAGTCACGGGATCACGGGATATTTTAACAATTAAATTACACATTGTTTTCCTTTTTGTTTATAATATTTTTGTTATTTTTAAGAAATCAGAATCAAATCAGAAGTTTCTATTTTTCGAATAAACACCGTTGTGAATTTGAAAAATCATAAAATCCGTCTAATATTTTAACATAATGAAATACGCATTTTATATGTAGAATTACTAATTAAATTTAATAAAATAATTTCCCAATTGTACCTAGGTACCTACCTACTTTATCGCTTATATTAATAAGTCTTCACACGATCAGTTCCTGTTTTGAAAATGACAATTAATTTCTTACGTGAAATTTTTCACCCAGGATTTTGTTTTCAGTTTTGTTGGGTGTTTTGACCTCAAATCCAAAATTATGTTTTGTGTGAAAAACGCTGTGCAGCCGTTCCTCTTAAGATGTATACTGTCCTCCGCGCTAGAAGATCACCTGATAGTTCAACACCTGGACAGTTCTGTTATGGGACATTTAAAAAAAAGTATAACTAAGATTAGAACCTAAAATCTACTAATAACATTTTGACCGGTCAGTAGCTGAGTGGGCATCGCGTTTGGGTCCCACCCGGGCGTCTGGCTGGCTAAGTCCTCCATCACAACACAAGCAACATCTTCAGCTTACTGTGGTGTTAGTAGGAGATTTTCAAATATTGTCAGGTTATTCGTAACCTGGAAATGCTTGTCTTTCTTTAAAAAAAAAAAAAACAGTAACACAATACCAACACGTAAAATGTGTTCATAAAAAGCAACACGTAAAATGTGTTCATAAATACCAACACGTAAAATGTGTTCACAAATGTAGCAGAAATTTTCGATTTTATACTATTATGTTAATTAATGTTTATTTGTTAATTTTTAACTGAGTGTTTTGTAGAGCAATTTATTCTCTTGTGTCTGTTATAAAATACCAAGAATAAATCGTTTATTTTCAAGTTCACAAATAACTATCACGAATTCATTAAACTTACTGCGGTTAGCAGACAAAACAATCTGCCGCACTTATTTTAATCCACTTTAATTTTAGATTAGCCGATCTTATATTAAAATAAGTAATTACTCATTCACGTTGAGAAGGACCACAAACCGTTAAAACATAAACATTTACTTTGATTGAATGAACTTAGACAACAGCACAAAGGGGTCTCAGGCCTCCGTTATGGACCGTTAGCTTCCATCTTCTCGCAGTATATGACTGCGGCAACTCTGCATACCACCGCATAGAGACTGTACTGTTGATGTTAATTGCTGGGGAACAAAGCCATTTCGTCCATCGTGATGTACGGCAGGTGTTAAGCGAACACTTTTCACGTTCAACAGTTATGAGCCGAGAAATGTTTCACCGCGATTTGCACCACTTTTCTCTAATTAAATTATGTACTTGCTTTTTTATACGTTTTCTTTTAAATAAATTATTGTTCTTGCTTGACACTTTTTAAAAGCCCGTTCGTTATTCATTGTTTGTTAGAAAATATATATTGATTAAAAATAGCATAAACCTTTATTAAGAGCGATTGACCAGCGGCTGAGAATAAAAGTTTAAAAATGCTTGCAACTGTACGGGGAGGTTCCAATGAAAAAGATCGATTATTCCCCGTATCAATTTTTTTAAATAGAAAATTTAATATCCATTTATTTCATTCAAAACTTGCTTTAATATATACCTACATTCAAGTAAGTAATAAAAATGCTCAAAACGCACGATGAATAATTATTAAATGTCGTGTACTTAAGTATTTTTATATCATAAGTGTTTATGATTTTACAATAAAGTCTAAACCAAATAGGCGTGTAATTTTTTTTTTAAATATATTAGTTTGTAAGACCTTAAATAAATAGAAAAACTGGGGTATTTTTGTCACAAAACACGTTCTGGGATTTATTTTTTAATGATTTTTTTTAAATTAACTAAAATTAAAATTCTGAAAACTGTGTTGATTAGATTATGTATTGATTTATTTTGTTGTATGATTATATATGATTTGAAATTTGTAGAATCAATCGTTTGAAAATTGAACAAATCTGCCAACCACCAACGGTATAACCTCAGTATATTAAAAATACACTTCACTTATTTTGTTTAGACATTATTGAAAAATCATAAATACTTGATCAAAAAATACTTACAAGAAGTACACGATATTTAATAATTATTTATCATCGTGCGTTTTGAGCATTTTTATTGCTTACTTGAATGTGGGTATATATGAAAGCAAGGTTTGAATGAATTAAACCGATATTAAATTTTTAATTTAAAAATTTGATACCGGGAATAATCGCTCTTTCTCATTGCAACCTCCCTGTATCTACAGTTGCAAGCATTTTTAAATTTTATTCGCAGCAGCTGGTCAATCGCTCTTAAATTTGTATCATCCTCTATGGCGGCAAGATTCCGGAAATTTTAGCGTTAGCCTCCAGAACTTTATTTTGTACACCGTTATTGGAAGGTTGGTATTTATTCTTTATATTTTTTTTAATCAACCCTAGATTGTGGTGCAGGTACATCATAAATAAGAAATACAAATATGATCTATAATAGAGATGCCTAAATAAGACACCGCATGTTTTGATTGAATTTGATTTTAAACCGTGAAATTACATTTTTATGTTGATGTAGATTAAATAAACGGTTTATTTACGTAGACAAGAATATACTAAAAATGCTCTATCTCTTAGTAAAAACAGTACGTAAAGCAGGAAAAAGGTATCTTCAAAGTAATTAATCAATTTTTTTGTTAATAAAGTATATTTTAAGTAATTCAGAGAGACCTACGATAGTTTTAAAATCAAGAGAGGTACCTAGTAATAACGTGGACCAACACAACACATCGGACTTGTAGTAAGGCAGTTAGTATGCCATAAAAGTTCAAGGCGGTTTATCTCTAAATGATGTGGGTAGTTACTCTGTGTCTGTAGTCATATAAACAGAGCTTTGTTGTTTGAATGTAGAAGTTAAACAAATAAATGCCATGAAAGTAGGATTACGAATTATGAGTAACTTATCAGGTATCTTTCATGCTTGTTTGATTGCTGGTTAAGGGAATAAAAGCTAGTGAAAGGTTAAAAAGCTTATTAGGTAATAGGAACTCGATAAATCATAAAACCTAATTACAAAATGATAAAAAAAATTGACTAATTATAATAACAGGCTCAACGCTTAATTATTGCAACAAATAGGTAAGTTTATATAAATATTAAATCAGTATCTATATCAATAAACAAATGTCCTGAGGAAGGTGCGATATTGAACCCTTCGGCACCGGTGTATATCCGGGAAATATGCCAAACGCGCGCCCAACATGCTATAAACAGTTTACTTTACTTGTGACATGAGAACGGTTCGCTTCTAAGACTCGTTCTTGTGTTACAACCACTCAACCCTCAATACGGCATTCATAAAACATAACATAATGCATGTTCGTAATAAGCATTAACTTTGTGGCTCGCCATAACATAATGCTTTGAATAAAATTGTTTCCCTCAGGGCCTCCTGCGTGAAGTAAAAAAAAAAATTGTTAATCCTACAAGGCATGCATAAAAATATACCTACTAAATTAAGAGGGTATACCAGAGAAAAACGGATTTTAAATCAAATTCTAGACGTATTGATTCTTTTTTACGAAAAAACATGAATTGATTTTGAAAGATTGTTATTTTTTCTGGTACACGCAGTTTTAAAATTTTGAAAAACTATTTGTAAATTTTTTAAAAATTTTTAGTTTGTAAGACCTTAAATAAATAGAAGAACTAAGGTATTTTCGTCACAAAACATGTTCTCGGATTTATTTTTTTAATGATTTTAATTTAACGAAAATTCTGAAAACTGTGTTTACTAGATTATGTATGATTTATTTTGTTGTATGATTATATGATTTGAGATTTGTGTTGTTTAATAAATCTATAGTTTGAAAATTGAACAAATCTGCCAACGACCAACGGTATAACCTCAGTATATTAAAAATAAACTTAGTTTTTCAAAAAAAATTAAAACTGCGTGTACCGGATAAAATAACAATCTTTCAAAACAAATTTATGTTTTTTTGTAAAAAAGTGTCAATACGTCTAGAATTAGATTTAAAAAGGACTAATTTCCGGTATTCTCTGGTAATATCGTCTTAACAATGTCGACACATTCGCAGAAGAGGTTGAGAGATGGTTATGTTAGGGTTCGTTGAAAAGGGACATGGAAAGTTTCAGGGTTGATTGTGGCCAAGAGGGAAGGTTCTAAACACTACGCGGTTATTTTTTTTTTTAAAAGCAATTTTTATATAGATAATAATTAGATACATATCGATAGAATGGAAAGTGTTTTCATCTGAGTCGATATGATTCAAGTCATTATTACATTCGCGCATATAATTTTTCATCGTCACTTTCCTACGGTTAAATATATTACAAAATCTTTAATGAACGCCGTTTTCTTAAGCATTTACCACACCATTGTACAGGCCATCTGTAAGACTAAGAAATAAACTTGCGGAATACATACAACCGTTGTATGAATAATTTCTATTAGGAAGATAATCAACTTTGAACAATGTATATGGCATGTACAAAATAATTATTATTTTAATGTGGCTCTAATGGATTGATAAAAACAAAAGCTTTTACCATTTTCAATGCTGTACGCATTTTGTACGGTATGCTCTCTTAACCTGTTCAAATACAGTGTTTTCTTTTATCTCTTAGATGTAATTTGGCATGACTTTTCGTATTTTTAATAATATAATTCGCGTGTTCGCATGTAGGCGGTTCGTAACGTGTGAATTTCTAAATATAATAAGAATTGTTAATGCTATTTCTTTAAATTGCCTTCTAAAGTGACCTCTTACTGGAGCTTCTGTGAGAGTATCTTCCACACCTTGTAATAATAATTATTGGATTATTTGTATTACGCAATTTTTGTGAAAATGCATCAAAGGGTTCAATTTACAATTTCTAAATTCGTACTTTTTTTAACGAAGACACTTTCCGAAGAGACAAACTATTTTTATCTTAATTGAATATTGAAATCAAAAATACTAATTTCGGTTGTCTGTGCGTCCGGTGTAACTCTGGAAATTACTTATTTCGATTTTCTGAACGTCTTGCGTTCTGCTTCAATGGACTCAAAAATTCTTTGAATTTAAGTGTCATTTTCGAAATTGGAACTGATGGAAAGGTTATGAAGTATCTATCTATAATACAGGATGGGGCAGAGTAACTTGCTTATTTGAAATTGGCGCCCTGAAGCGATTCGAAGCAGTTTCTCTCCCCCACCCTGTATATTTTTTTTACCAGAAAATTATAATAAAAGGGTATTTTCACAAATGAGGGATTCTGTTGAAAATATATGGAATTTTTAAAGATGGGAAACGGGTACAAATATGGGAAACTTAGACTCGCTGTAGGAAATTTATTCGTCAACCAAAACTAAAATAAATATCCCATAATGATCGTAATTTTGTGCTTAATTTTTTTAATCAATAAAAAAACGTGGAAATACCCTATTCTATATTAGTTCGTTTGTTTAAATTTCGTAAGATTTTTCTACACAAGGGTCTGCACTTTTAACACAAGAAAGCTATATTTACCAACTCTCTCGATTTAGTAAAGTGATTTTTAACGACAGTCCCAAAGATATTATATTTTTATTATTATAAACCATATCAAAAGATTATTGTGGTGCATTTACTCACTATTATATCTTTAAATTGTCAAATTATGTGGAGGTGCAGAAACATTCTACTTTTTGTAAGTTTTTTTAGTGCAAGAGGGGCGTAAGTTACCTTTCAAGATCGAGAAACTCTGACGGTGGCATAGACAAACAACAGACGTGGTAGCATTGTGACTCGAATGCAATCATCACGATTATTTCTTGGCAATTTTAATCGACGCGGCTCGTTTGCCCGACATCGAAAGTGTTGGAAACTTCCCACTGAGCTTATTGTCTATTGTATTGTAACAATCTCTGGACAGATTTGTCCAGAATAGAGGCAAGATCGTGGGATTCCTCGTGTGGTATTTGGAGCGAGTTTTCTTCACAAAGTCAAGCGAATCGACCAAAGCGATATGTTGGGCGAGAGCGACTTCACAAAACACTTGAGACAAACAAGACGATGCTTCTTACCAGCTCATATTCTCGGAAAATTAAAGTAATTTAAAAAAAAAAGTCGATTATTGAATACAAGGCCAAGGGTGATCCATAAATCTCTATCATTATTATCAGACATATTTCAATGATTTTAGTCACAGTCGGACAACGGTTCCAACTGTCCGGAACCAGATTGACTATTGGCTTATGTTGTGAGGTTGAAGGTGGTGGGAAGAGAAGAAGCGATGAAAGTAAGCTTGAGAAGAATTTGGCTTTTCAGTTCTGGTCACCAAACACGGCTTAAGCCATTTCAAGCAGGTTTTTAATTTTACGGGATGATACTGAGGGTATCTTCCACTAAGTCGCAAATCTATATAAATATCAGGGGCGTGCACAGAGTTTTTAGTGAGCAGTGGCTAAGATTGAAAAATTCGACGTAAATGATGCCGTTGTAGCTGAAAATGATTTTTTTTTTAAATTTCAATATTTTGTATGGAGATTTTTTATTCAGGGTAGGCATACCTATAGGTACCTAAGCTAGATAAAGATCTTTATACAAAAAATTGAAATTTCGAAAAAAAATAAAAATCATTTTCAGCTACAACAACATCAATAATGTTGTATTTTCCAGTCTTAGCCTAGCTCACTAAAATTTCTGTGCACGCCCCTGTATTAAATATGTATATTTTAAAGAAAAATGTCCCGGTGTGGATGTGTTTGTTAAACAGATTTGGTTTTATTCCAAGATATATGAAATTTGCACCTTCAAACAGGAAGAAGGTCACTGTCTATATAAGATTCCAAAACAACTCGCACTTTTCCAACCCCTTAAAGCAGAATTTTGATATTGACAGAAACTTGACGTTCAAAATAAGAGGAAATTTACTGTGTACATACGATTTCTAAAAACTCTGTAAATCCCGGGCAACGCCGGGGACTTCTTATATTCTCAGATAGTATAAATATTATACACAATTTACTAAACTTGCAACTACTACTACGATTTTTTTTTTAAATTCTGGTCACGAACCATGTTTGGACGTATAAATAACTGATTTTTCTTAATACTTCCACTTGTATTATTGACCTCTGTATTAAATATTCCGATTTCTACCAATTTCAAGATCTTTAAATCATGTTTTCTTTCGATTTCACCTCAACTCAACACCGATTTAAACATGACGTTTATCAACAATCAAAAAGTGATTCCAAAACAAATGTTTGATTAATGGAACGTGTCCAATAAATAAATAGTTGTCTCTTTTGGGTCACTGCCCCTGAAAAGATAAATAAAGACTATTTGACAACCGATTTAGACCTTGTTCCGTGAAGATTAAAAGTGAAATTAAAAATAATCGAATAATTTTAAATTTAATCTCAATTCTATATATTTGTTTATTATCTATAATATATATCGTCGCATTGCGTAACCACCAAATGTCAAATTTTACAGGAGGCACAAAAAACCTCGTAGTAAAAAAAATGAAAGACGGGTCATTGTTTTTATTTATGTTTCGAACATACAATATATTTCGAAATTTATTTTCAATCATTTAACTTTTGTAAGAAAGGGCTTTTTATTTCAAATCGGAGTTAGGAAGTTTACATAAAAAACCGAGATAGGAGAAAGGTACGTATTTTACAAAAGATTCATACTTTTCGGCGAACAGTTAGCAGTTTCCTAATTTGTGTTTATCTAAAAAAATAATTTTTTCTAATTTGCGAGTTTTACTAGTCGATGCGGGATTAATTTTAACACCGGATGGAATTAAAAACGTATTTTCTAAAATTTTGGAGTTTCGCAGTCTACGAATTAAGATCTTCTCGAATACTTCTGAAAGATATTTTTTAAAGGTAGAGACGGTTTACGAGTAATTTCTGTGAGCATTAGGCCATAGGCCCATTGTGCTTTCTCCCATTTTACCTGAATCCTTTGACAACAACCCAGTCCATTTAGTAAAAGTTCACCAGGCTTGTCATTGGAGATGTGGCTATGTCTTCTGGCTCTACGGTTTGTCTCCCCAGGTATCTGAGCCCAGTTCCCACCAGGGCAGGACATTGGCATCATAGGTGAATTGGAGTCTGTTAAATACATTTAAAAAAAAATACTCGTCAAAAATGCACGTCATTTAAGACGGCCTTAGTTTCCTGGATATATTTCGATGACGCAGATCAACCGAGAAAAATTACATATATAACTCAGTTTTGGGTTTATTGTCCTTTACACCATTTTAAATATCGTGTCCCTGACGTGTGAAGTTATGGTGTATGCAAATATGGAGGCATATTTCACTGTTTTTCTCGCGTTCCTCATTGTTTATGTTCAGAAAGCGTGCTGTGAACATTAGCAGTCAGTAGTCACGTTGGCGAGATGAAGCCAAACCACCTCAACCGAGGCCTGGACACTGAATCAAGTCGGCCTGCTATTTATACACCACGTTGTTGGCGAGATGAAGCATAACCACCTCAACCGAGGCCTGGACACTGAATCAACTCGGCCTGCTTTATACACCACGTTGTTGGCGAGATGGCGCAAAACCACCTCAATCGAGGCCTGGACACAGAATAAAGTCGGCCTGCTATTTATACACCACGTTGTTGGCGAGATGAAGCAAAATCACCTCAACCGAGGCCTGGACACTGAATCAAGTCGGCCTGCTATTTATACACGTTGTCCGGAATCTAGTGGTGTAAGCGAGAAACTGGTGAAATTATATCGCCTTTCGATTGTTTGTTGAAAACACTTTGGAAGCCGGGTCTTTGTGAAAAATCACCATAAGGGCGCTGTACAAATTTGTGATATCTTTCTACAATCTTACTTCTAACTACAGGCTAGACAAACCATTATAACAACTTTTGGCTAAAACATTGTTTCTAACGGTTCATCGATCACTGATACAAAACTATATGTATAATGCATTTGTCCAATAAACGAGGTGCTGCGTAAAAATATTTTATTTATTTATGCATACTTTCTGGCGGAAAATATACTTACCTGGGAGGTCACTTGAGACTGTTTATTATTTAGTAGATAGAGAAATTTAGATACAGTTTGCACGCTGAGAACATAATTGGGAACACATGTTATTGGAGAAGCCATTATTTCATCCTGCTATATATTTCAATAATACTACATAATATGTTCTTTAATTAACTGTTTGGAAAAGCAAACGCAAAATTTTATGATATGCGGTACACTAGTATTCATACAAGAATTTGATTAGAGTATTTATCTCCCTAAATGTGATTCGCCCCTCGGTTAGAGAGAGAGATTGATTGTGTAAGGTTTCGAATAATCCAATAAGAACAATGTGATTAAGGCATACTATAGGCAATACAAGAATAATGCTTTCAGATAGACAGATAGAATTTAAGGGTATGAGAGCTTAAAATGGTTTAGTTTTAGTTTCGTCCTATATTCTGCTGGGCTTGTTATACATCTAACTCAAAACAAAAAAAACAAGTGTGCTTTAGACCACACGACTGAAGTAAATACTTCTTTAGTAATCTAATCTATTTTTCTTTCTGGCATCGAATAAAACCATTCCAATCATCAGTGTATAAGAATCTATATTGAAGATTCGTTTGGATTGTTACCAATTATTGTGACAAATCAGTCGTTTCGATGAACTGAGTTCGCACACTCTAAGCGAAAAATTGAATGGGAATTATCTACGCTTAGAATGGGATTGTTGATTCAATTCTTACAAAGTTAAAATTTTGATGCGGATTCTAGTTAGAGAGCGACGTTTATTCACATTTGCAGCAGGAAATTAAAAAAATTCCACTCGAAAAATTGCTAGTTATTACTTAGATTTTAAAGTTTAGAATGTGAGAAACAACAACACAACTATGGTCAGCATAAATGCCAGCACCCATTCCACACGTCATTACTATGGATTTGTTACGATTAGATTGTGAGGAATGAACCTCAAAATTAATTTAAATTTATTATCATTCGCCTATCGTTCGCCTCGTAACGCTGTAATTTCCGTAACGCATTCGCCAGTTTACCCCTCAAGTCAAGCGTGCGTTAGGAAATATTTACTTCAAAAAAGTATATTAGTATACCTATAAAGTATATATATATATACGAATGAAACTAAATTGTAGGTACGGCCCTGCGTGTAGGTACCTGTAATATGAAGTACGTGTTGAATAATTGGTCTTGTATGAATAATAATGAGCGCATTGGTCCGGACAGGACGCGGACTAGATTACCGATCGACCTATTTGACATTGCTGTTAAATCAGTATATATCCGTCGTATATCTATCTGGTTTGATTACAGTTTGTCATTGCAGCCGTACAATTTTCATGGCAAATTTTAAGTTGTACCATTTTTGTTGCATGTAGGCACACACTTATGATTACAAGTATAATATTTGTATCCAACGAAACATATTTGTATCCAACGAAACATATTTGTATCCAACGAAACATATTTGTATCCAACGGAACATATTTATATCCAACGAAACATATTTGTATCTATCCAACGAAACATATTTGTATCCAACGAAACATATTTGTATCCAACGAAACATATTTATATCCAACGAAACATATTTGTATCCAACGAAACATATTTGTATCCAACGAAACACAAAAAAGCCATTTCTACGTGGGATTAGGCCTAATACATAAGTTACAGGAGGCCTAGTATTGTTGAAGCCAGAAAAAAATACAAATATCAATATTCGAATTCATGAACTTTGATTTTGCTGTTGTAAAAATAAGTCAAAACTCCCGGGAAATAAGTAATTATTGCTTGGATGACTGCAATTGGTAGCAAACTATTGCTAGTAATCTAGTAACTGAGATGGAAAAGGGACGAAGCAACTGCAAGCGGCGTGTCACGCGATTGCGGTTGCTCTGTTTCTTTTCCATAATTCTTGATTCGGCTCACGCTTTTTTTCTTAAGTATACGTTGAATAATGGTCAGAATATTTGCCTTCCAAACATTTGACCAAGCCCCCCAGCACACTCGATCGATAAGCATTGTATCGATAACTTTCGGTAACTTCTCATCGTTTGAGGACAACCGATGATCGCTAACGTACAAACATCGAATATATTAATAATAAGAATATATGAATAATTATCGATATCGAATATACTAAGAACATTTAGTCATTGTGAACTGTCACTTATTCGTTGGAGATCTGCAGTCATGCTAGGGGACGATCAGAAGTTACCAAAAGTTATCCTGTCAATCCTTGTCGATCGAGTGTGCTAGGGTCCCAGGATTCAATTCTCCACCGTGGCAATTTGATTTTTATTAAAGTCATATTTATTTTTCCTTTTTTGCATCTTTCTTTCTAATTATATTTTAATTTTGCGTTATAAATAAAAAATACATATGAGTGGGTGCCTGTTTATTGTGTTTTTACCTCATTTGGCTCATTAAAATCGAATAAGTTGTTAATGTGCCACTTCCTTCTGCGAATCGACTAGACTTGACCTGCCCAGTTAGTTGCCCACGCTAAAAGAACGAAGTTTTTCACCAATTAAACTTTTTGTTGAATGTCAGCGATTAGCTTACCAGCTTCCGAGATTTCGAATTCACACAAGAACTTGAAGATGACTGATGATCCCTTTCAGTATCAAATCTACAGTTAATATAATGCAGAATCAAAGAGTCGAGAATCTGCAGCGAATCGTTAATCACGCCGCCGGTTATTATAATCATCGCCACTATAAGAAAAATGAAAGTGTTGTTTTTAAACTCATTACGTATTCAATTGTTGTGCTATTTTGTCGGCTTTGAGAGTCACGTTTACGTCATCCATCGACAATAGCCGCAAGGGCCTATGCTAACGAAATATCAACCGAAAAAGTAACACAAATAACCATAAGTCATAGAAATAAACCGATATAAAGTTATGCATTTGCGGCCTTACTAAAAAAAAAACACTCCGCGGCCGTTAAACGGTGTTTTAAATGTGGCAACGCTGAAAATTTTACTTGTAAATTGGAGTTTTCATAATAATCCGCTAGGTGGTGTGATTGATGCGCCTGCGCATTGCTTTACCGCTGAAAAAAATAGCCGCGAATGCAGAAGTTAGTCGGTCGCGATTTTGTATGTGATTAATATGATGTTTTCGTTAATGATTTTAATATTTATGACTAATTCGCACTTATATTCATGTAATCAATATATTTACTATTAATTTGTGTTGTTTTTCGTTAGTTTAAGTCAAATTGTGGCACTAAAATCGCGTGTTCTAAATTAAGCTGCCAGAAAATGGTTCATAGGTTATGTTCAGAAATAATTTGCATTTTAAGATCTTTATTTTATTATAAATTCTTGAAAGTGATGTTTTTTGGTGACTAAAATGTCTAATACATATTTTAGTAAACGTATCAAAGAAATTAATGCCTTAAGATGTGCAAGCAATGTATTCAAACGTGTGTTTTTTTATTGTAAATTTTTGGATATGAAAAGCGAATTTCAAGATTTTTTTACATTTTTTTATTGTTTGAAGGAGTAAAAAGTGAGGTGACAGATTTATTTTAAAATCATTAAATAAAAGGACTGTGTTTTTTGAATTTTGAATTTTTCCAAATATTTCAATGTTTTAATAGAAAGTGTTTGGGGTAAGTGAGTTTTTTTTTCCAACTTGATGTTTGAATCTTAAAATACTACAGTTTTTAAACATTTAAGTATATTTTAGATATGAAAATCTTAAAGGTAATTAAATTTTGGTTCTAAAATGGTATTTGTTTTTACAACATCTCAAAAAATAATAAATATATAGGACATTAAAAAAAAAATTCGAAATTCGTTGAAAATTACAAATGGAACAAATATATACAACAGATAAACTACCCTCCTTGGCCGTGTAAGCAATGTACATATCTTTCCATGAACAATTTTTTGTCAGTTCTTAATTAGTAAGGATTCTTCATACATGGTTGTTTGACCATTGTACAAATTTTTCAGAAAGTTTATTAGTAAGGCTGGTAAAATGGCGACGTTGTCAGATCAAAACCATATATTTTGTTTAGTAAGAATTTGAAAAACGAAATGTACAGACTTTACACAACGTGCTACAGAAACACCGTTTAACGGCCGCGGAGTGTTTTTTTTTAGTAAGGCCGTTGGTGTTTTGATAAAAATATAGGCAGGGCGCCGTTGTTCGTAGATGAGATTTGCTGTAGAAGGGTGAACGATTCTTTCTCGCGATTTCTCAATATAATTGTTAATCTATCCTCATCTCCCTTGTTTCTACTATCTATGGTAAAATTGTTTTTTCAGCCAGTCTCAAGATTAAATATGTTGAACGCAAGGTAAAAAAACTGCATGATATATACGCTCTATAAACGTTTTTGTTATTTAAATAAAAATTAAATTAATGGTACTTTTTTTGTCTATTATTTTTTATATTTTGACATTTTTATTAATTTTATTTTTATCCTGACGAAGGAACCATTGCTTTCGAAACATGTTGATATTTTTGATTAAATAAGTGGTTTGTACAAATTAATTTGTTTTCAATAATAAATAAATGAAAAGAAAATACTTTGTTTTAAGTCGCTTTATTTTTATTTTTCGTCTACCGGTTTCGGTACCTCCCTACCATCATCAGGACTGTTACAAAATAATGTCTAAAAAAACATAAGTGTACACATATATACATAATGTTGTGAACGAAAGGGACAGTATACTAGAGTGGGACAGAGCATCAGTTGTTGGAGGGAGGAGGGGAATGGGGGATAAGTGAAGACACGGGGAACATACTTAAAATTGGACTGAAGGTTAAATTTAGTTGATTATTAATATTCTTCTTTTGAAAAATTAATTTGTTTTCATTTAATTATGACGCCACAAAGTGAGTTTGCGAACGTTGAAGAAGTTTTTATTATTTATTTATTTGATTTTTAATGTCCTTCTGGGCTTTTACATGTTTATTTTTTAAACACAAATAACATCTAAACTCTAAACGTATACTACAATTTAAAAAAAAATACATTACAATGCAAGATGGAAAAATAGTAATCAATAGAATTAAAACATTAACTCTTATGAAAAACATTACATATAGGTATACTAGATTCGGAAGGCACTATTAGAGATAATCCGATAGAAATATTTTGCTGATTTTCCCAAAGTAAGGTCATATCCTAATTGACCACACTTTTTGTCGTTTTTATCACTCTAGTGCAATAATTCGGCTGTCCAGTGTCTATGTAGTGTCCTCGGTGTGACATTAAATGTTATCAAATTTTCATCTGTGCAACAAGAAATGGCATTGCTTTTCTGATTCAAATGAAATACAAACGTATCGATCTCGTCCAATATTTCCGTGAAATCTTAACAGGGCATGACGCCTTGGATTGTATATTGTAGATATTAGTTTCAATATCCATTGACATGTTGTCCGTTGCGAATGTTGTCCTGGCTTACCCGACAACCAGATCACCTTCAGATTCAGAGTCATATTAAAGCAGAACCTTCTACCTCAATCTCAATACGGTCTGGTATAATTCCTGCCACGCACGACAACTTTTGATTGCATTCAAATGCACCTCTGAATGTTTTAATATGTCCGATACCAAAGCGTCTTTATGGCCTTGGTATATGTAGATATATAAATTTTAGTTTATTTATTTATTGTTTTGAACATTTACAGAATATTAACATGAAAAATTATAGAATAAGCACTGGTGAGAGCGTAGAAAGTTTAAGGAAACATATGATGTACAAATAGAATAATAGATAAAGTTGTAACATAGATAATAGAAATTAAGAAGATGAATAAGTTGACCAGATTTTTTTGGCCTGAAACGGAACATTAATAGAGATGAGGGGAGAGGGATTTGGTTTTAATCTAATTAGGTATGTTCTAAAATGGTAAGTAGATGACCTATTTAAATATTTTCCTTTGAAAATATATTGAACTATAATACTTTACACGAAAATGAACCTCAAAATAAGAAGATGTTAATTTTTTAAATTTAATTTAATAATGTTAAAAACACATCTTCAAAATTCGTAGAACATCTCTTGGTGAATAATCACAATCCACATAACAACAAGGGGCCTAAACCATTACATGTAGAGAGAAAAGGTCTTCTATTAAATTTACTCGAACAATTAGAAATCAATAAACGCAGGAATTACCCTAATTTAACATTAATTAATAAAGTAAGGAAATTAATCTATTCACCTCTTCTTAGTATATTCAAGAAACCTAAACAATATTCATAGCAGTAACGTCTTTATTAAACAATTAAGAACACATTTACAAATTTCAAAATACCCCTGGGGAAGAATGTATTATTTTCCCAGGAAATCGGTTTAACCGATATTAAATGAATTTACTCACTTTCAAAATTGACATTTTAAATCGTATAAATATCGTCGTCTAATTGTGGAACACCACAGTTTGAAAGTGGCCTTGTAAGCCATAACAGCTCTCACAATAATAAAAACTAAAACACTTGCAGAACTTAATAATAAACATTATTAAATTAAATTTAAATTAAATTAAAAATAATTAAATGTACTTCTACGAATTAAACACAAAAAAAAGAAATAAATATATGTTAAATAGATTAAGAAAATTCGCCTTTGCAATTTTTGACACCTCGGACTTCTAACTACTTAACTTCTACCAAGAACTAATTTACTTCTAACTTCTTACCAAGAACTTAAACTGACGATCTATAACTGCGCCTGGTAAAAACGATCAACGGTGATCAACAAAATGACAATTGCAAAAATCATTAACTAAATGGCAAATTGCAAAAGGTTCAAAGTGATGTCAGAAGCTTGTAAAATAAATGGAAGCTTTAAAAACTTGGATGTTATTACTTTGTCATACAAGTATCTAAGGAAATACAACACAGATGGCTCTGAAAATTTTTCTGGTTATAGAAATATGAGCAAAAGATATGGTTTTACTCTATCCTCTTAACCTCTAACCCTAGTTTTCTATGAAATTACGAAATTATTAATGCTTAATGTACCTACAATAGTTATTATAAGAAAAGTGGTTAAACATACACTTCGTTTAGATGGCGCAATCGCTGGGCGTAATCGTACGTTCTAAAATTCTTTGTATTTCTAAAGTAATCTAAATCTTCACCATTTCTTGTTCGTTGTCGTGTCTAATTCTTGACGTTACACACTGTTATCATCTGGTTACAGTACAATTACTATTACAATAGTTAAATAGAGCCTCGATTTCGTTATGCCATACATAATGCAAGAACTGTAGTACTTGGTACGTCCAGATTAACAACAATTTATTTCAACACATCTTAATTTTTCCTGATGCACGATCTGTATCAAAAATTCAAGAGACAACCCTACAATATATTTTGACGCGTTAAATTATATAATTATTTTTAAAGTTAAACATCTGTAACTATCTTACTAATATTATAAACGCGAAAGTTTGTATGGATATATATATATTTGTTACTCTTTCACGCAAAAAGTACTGAATGGATTTTAATGAAACTTTACAATAATGTAGCTCATACAGCAGAATAACATATAGGCCATAATTTATAAAGCTAGATATTTTTAATACTTATATATTATGAATAATAATTATTGTTTAATAGCAAATGTCGAAATTTGAGAATGACATTTTGCAAAACAATGATTGTTGAATCAAAATTCTATTTTTGAAAATATTTAAATTAGTGAATTTATTTTAAGTACTCGCCTAATACTTAGACGAGTGCTTTGAATGGAATCAAGAATTATAGATATTTTAAATGAAGAGGTTAAGAATTTTGGTATAAACATAGTTGGGATCTAGGAAAAGAAAATAGGCTACTCGAAGTACTAATCCTGCGCAGACGAAGTCGCGGGCAGAAGCTTGTATATTTATAACTGTGAATTTAGTTAATTATTAATGGTGATAAAAGCGATATCTGTGTTACTGTAAAATCAGTATATTTAAATTTTTTATATTTTCTTCTCACTCTATTTCAAATCTAATAATCGTGCAATTTTCAAATTTATTTTTTGCTTTAATTTAGGGCAGCCGGGACACTTATTTTAGTCTCTTCTTTTTTATCTTTAAGATCTGTAGTTCTTCCACTTGTCGCCACTGACAGAACCTGTACCACGTGATATGCATTATGCGCCGTTCCTTACGGATACCAAAACGCCATCTATATTTTTTTACTAGAAATAAGCTCAGGAATTACTCTATTGTTAATTACCGGTTACATCCTTTGGGCGATAAGGTAGATCTATCTTTTACGCTGGTCCTACTTGAAATGCCTGGAAAGGCATTGCCGTCAAATATTGTACACCAATTTCTTTGTAAGGGTTTCTACTATATGTATACAGGGTGTTAAGGTACGTACTTGAGTTACTTTAACCAGTGATTCCTGACATTATTTGAAGTAAAAAATGTAAATGAAATTTTGGTCTCCGGTGACTATGTCATCTTTGGGGATGCTGTGTGGAGGGTATTTTTAGATAGGAAGTTCTGGGAAGGAAACAAGTATGGGGGTTGGGTAGGAATCTGGGGTTCAGTGTGTCTAGATCATCCGCCGCCAAGACCTAGACAATGAACCCGGGCACCCCTGCTAAGTCACCAAACGTTGGTTACCCAATATATGGTTCCCGGGACGGCGGTACCCATTCCCGCCTCCCAAATACACATAAAACATCACAAATCGCCCAACATTTAGTGACGTTATTTTTATGGAGTCCCATTACAAAGAAGGCTATACTTTTGGACGATACTATTATGCTTGAGGTGTAGTGAGTGCAATATAAAAAAAAAATTAAAATCTATCTACACATTATTTTCAAAGATATATCGCTCTAAATTAAATTCCATTTTCTCGAATGGGTTTCTTTTTCGCCCGCCTGAAGTGTGTTAATTTAAATTTTATATCAGAAAATGTGGGTTAGTTAGTAGTAAAAAAAATGTATGGGATATTGTGTTATAACTAGAATAAAATATGGCCATTGATCAAAATGTAATTTCCGATGCCTGGTGACGAGAAAATATTGTCGTGGTGTCTTCATTTTGTTAGTAATAAATAATATTGCGGATGGTTATTTTGTTCCGGAGGTCTGTTGAGATCATTCAGCCGGGAAATCCGACCCACTGCCTCTTGATATTGTTGTGGGAGATCCAATAACGGTTATGCAAGAGTTGAACAGACTACACACACAGCGCGGCACACTAGGTGAACGGACTATAATATTAACTGTCGACAAACTGAGTATCTACCACTGTTGGTGAAGCACTACGAGTTATGCAAAATCATGTGATTTTGGTTTAAAAATTAAATGGCTTAGAAATAATAAAAATTTCTAGTAGATTTGCCGGACCATTAAAATTGTGCAATTATTAATTGTTTACACTAGACTTTTTATTTATTTTTATTTATTTATTGGCTCGCCAACAGAATACATCACATATTTTTTACAGTAATTTACATTTATACATGGTTGTAATGATGTTTCTAATTATAGGTGAGCACAACATTCATCTCAATATTCTTTATGTAATAATGATTGGTTAGTTACAAGAGTGATAAATTTAATTTCAAATATGTATATAAAAATAAGGAGGATCGAAATCAGTTATTAGGAAGAAAAATGCATACATACTTATAAATATAATATACATATACATATATACATACATACACACACAAATATACTCACATAATCATATATGCATATATGTGCACAACGTACTCATATATATATATATGTATATGCATACATGTACTTACACTTGGACATGCAAATACATTTCTTGCGGAGCCAATGCACAAGTAGTAATTGTTAGAAATTAAAAAAAAAATGGCTTAAGTAAGGAGATCATCTGGTAAAAGTATGTGTAAGTTCCTTCTGAAGGTAATAATTGAGTTTGAAAATATATCTAAGTCTTGAAGATTGCAGTACCTATTGTACAATCGAGTCATTCTTGATGTTGGTTTGAAAAAAACTTCATATTTCATACAATGTAACTATACTATATTGGTCACCATGATACAGGCAGCCGCCTAGTATGGTGATTTAATATATCAACTTTATGTAAATGTCACAATTATGTAACATGTATTATATAAATAAATAAAAAATAAATAAATTAAATTTCTTGAAAACAATATTTACCTACTGTTCGTAATAATAACAAATTCTTCTTTTTTTGTTTCAGATTATTGTGTGTAAGAACTTCAAACTGCTGGCAGTAAAAAGTTTTATTGTAAGTACAAAACAAAATCTTCCTATAATATTATATTGTTTATTGCACAGTTTTCAATCAAATACTACCTAAGGGCGTTTGGCCACCGCCGCCATCACCGAGAAACGGGATTATTTCTGACGACGGTGCCCGGATGACAGACGTGCGGTAGACATCCGATCATAGAAATGTATAATAATAATATTTGATTGATTTATAAAGCCTCTATTTAATGAAAAATCATCTCAAATCATCTGTACAAATAAATATATCATTATAACTGGCTTACCATAAAATTTATAATTTTATAACTAGTGATTTACATATAAGACTTATAGCTAGTGACTTACGACTAAGGGGGTTTCTCGCCATCCTCCTAATAGCTTAGCCATATTATAAAGTTTATTTTCGATTTTTGATTTACGGTTTATTTATTTATTAAGTCGGAGTTTATTATTCGGTATTCGCACCTATTAATAGTGGCTATATATTGGATAAGTTGGCCGAGTTTTCTAACTACTGCAAGTATTTTATTTTTATTTAAAAAAATATTCGTTATAGTATGGATAAGATATTAGGAAGATAGTGAGAAACCCTGTAAGACATATAACTACTGATTTAAAACCAGTGACTTAATGACGCAAATATTTACAACCGTGTAACTTAACTTAAAGTAAGAGATTTACAACTAACATCTTACATTTAAAAATACATGTTTTGAGTTTTGCTAGGATTGTCAGTGATAACATTAGATACCAAACTTACGATTAGATATAGGTACAAGCAGGTAAAAGTAAGTTATTGCTGCGAGTCGAAGCAGTTTGATGATTTTATAGTCGTCTCGTTCTCGGTGACGGTGGCGGTGGACAAACGCCCTACGCCACTTTGTAATAAATATGAAATATAAAAAAACTGTGTTATTATTTTAACTTGGGGCGATATTTCGCAAACATTATAATGATTAATATACCTATTGTATTCGGTGCGGATGAGTGACGTGGGATAAAGATGTTAAAAAGAGAATCAAATAATAAATTGCGTACAAAACCAGTAGCTTGAATAATAACTATTTTAATTTGCTGTCTTAATCTCAAATTGCTTAGCGTTTTACAAATGACTTGATTTACATAAGATTAAAATCTTGACCCATTTTAACCTCCATTATTAATTAATAATTGACTTCATTGAGTTCTTCATAAAAGTGTAATAATCGTATTAATCTCCTTCATTGAATGATTGACAGGTAAATACAGTTACATTAGCTTTACTTTCGTTATGGTTATGATATTAATACCTACCTTTCTATATTGTTTATATCGATGAACTCACCGTTTAAGACATTCTATTTGATATAGAAAAAATATTCAAAACAATATAACCGTGAACTTTACGTTTCGCAAATTTATTCAGTATATTCGGCAGGTATGTTCTGATCAGTTTGATATCGTGTGATTGTATTTTGGTTATAATTTATCATTATACGAATGTGTTTGCTTGATGAATGTCGAAGTTCAAATGGTAAAGCCGCTAGATTCACATGTAGACTTAGATGTAGGTCATAAAGTAAGAGTTTAATAAAACAAACGATTTGTCAAAGATGTTTGAATACTCGTGAAACGCATTTTATGAATGCCCGACAAGATCCATGTTTTAGGTTGTAAATCGGGGAGAGAAAAGGTAGGATGGATAAAGATGATTGGAAATCATCTACACAACAAAATATTATGCTTCAAAATAGCGCCATTTTAAACCACTTTTTGTTTCTGAATTACGGTCCCTTATCAGGGTGATACTGCCAGTAGACATTTTCGGTTCCATGACAAATCAGAACAGTGAAAAATCAGTTCAACACTATTAAAAGTGATTACGAAACCTAACCTAACCTATTACATATATTACTAATAAAGTAATACATTTTATTTGCGCTAGAAAAAACTTTTGCGAAAATAATTCCACAAGCTAACCCTAGCGGAAACCCTAGTAAAATTGAAGTACCAAATGTTTTTTTTAAATTTTATTGTTTTTATTTCTTGCTAGAGCAATCCCGATGAGTTACAAAACTCATTTTAGGACAGGAGGAACTAACAATTCATAGATAGGAGGTGTAGTTACAATTTTACAAAGGTATTTTGATATCATAATATAAGTTTTACATTCAGTACAGCATAAAAATAAAGATAGGTTAAGTAGAACAAACAACAAGAGAAAACAAGTAAAGAGAGAAAAAAAACGATACGAGTACGTAAAAATTCAAAAGACGTAGGTTCAAACAAAACCCAGGGTTTTGTGGACCCAGACCAAGTGGTGATCTTACAGACATTGAATTTGGCCTCGTTTTTTTTCAAAAATCCTTTAATTTGGTCTAATGTAGTTCTTTGTATCACGAATGGGTCATTATGGGTCGAGATTGGTGTAGCAAGGTGTGTAATGTTTATCTTACCTCTTTATTACGTGAGAAGTGTTACCGGCACGGTTAATCGAGTCACGAGTTATCAAAACTCGACTTATCAAAACTCGACTTAATAATTAATTATGAATTAACACCCAATCGTCCCAATCCAAACCGTGCATTATTTTCTCGTGATTTTGCCAAATTGGATGTTTAAAAAAACGACAACTCAATGAACGTTACTCGAAAATTTATTCAATAGTAATTGTGAATTTCCTGTCATTAATGACATACCTTTGGCAATGGATTTTTAAAACGCTTGGTTTGATCATAATAGTAAATTGATCATTAAACCGTTATTAGAAACATGTTCAACTGGTTTCTTTCACGAGCACGTCCGATTCTGAGTTGTTGAAGAATTTGAATACGTATTTTTATTGAAATTCAATGCCATGTGATCAAATGCAATAAGATCTTGAGAAACAGAAAAAATATGATCCATTTCCCACAAGTCCATGCATTGCCTCACTAAACTTTTGGTTCAGACTTAAATACAGAGCACGTAAAACATTAACGTTAATAAAGTTGTATTCTCTAATAATCATCAATGAAACCTATGTATTGTGAAACTGCTATCCGGTACTTTGGTTTCTTCACTTTCTTAATATCAATATATTCTTCTGTGTTTTTATAATATTTACCACTCTTGATATGTTTAAATTTTGCTTTCCTGGTAGCTTTATGTTCCTTTTAACAATAATGAACCATTCATGGTATGTTTATATATTGTGTTGAAATATTTACTGACTACTAAGATGTTATATTTATAAAATTAGCATTGCAATCCAGTTAAAAATAACTACTACTAATGCTTAGTTTATGCTTTAACTCCCAATATGTAGAACTCGACAATCTTTACATTAGCTTTCCTAGTAGCTACATGTTCCCTTTAACATTTTATTTTTTATTTATTTATTTACATTTGATACATTTAAAGCCAAAATAACAAATAATATAACATAATAAGAGAATATATTTAAAATGAATACAAGTGTTATTACGTTGTTTTAGGTCGATATTAGTTCCTAGCTAGGCAGATTGCCTGTTCTAAGGAACCAAAGTGTGTAAAGTGCCAAATGCAATTTAAATTATTATTATTTTTTTTAATTAATACCTATGTACTAAGTTTTTACTAAATGTGCCATTCATTCATGTGCCAACCATGTATCGTTTTAAGTCACATTATGTAATAGTTTTTCAGACTCCTCCCTACCCAAGCCAATCAACCATTTAGTTATTATTGAACCAATGCAGGACATTTTGCAATTTTTAATATTTAAGTCTGGGGGGATTTTATTGTATAATTTCGGTCCCAGATACGCATACGTCTTTTGATACTTTGCCGTATTGCTCCCTGGGACGAAGAGATCCTTTCTGTTGTGACTTCTTGTATTGTATTTGTGATCAATTTTATTAAAATTTTCTATATTTTTATGTACATGGATAATAATCTTTTTTATGAAGTTTTGACGAACATCAAGAACGTTAAATTTTTTGTAGAGTTTGTCGCTTGAGAACCTGTAGGGTTTACGCATAATGACTCTAATTATGGATTTCTGGGCCTTTACAAGCGGATCTAAAATCGTTCTTCCTGACGCTCCCCAGCCAATACAACCATACGTTAAGATGGGGTTGCACAGTCCGAAATATATTTTTCTTAGGTCTTTTTGTTTAATTATGTTTCGCAATGCAAAGAAAATGTATATCAATTTTCTTACCCTACTTGAAAGATTGTCGATGTGATATTTCCACTTAAGATGATTGTCTATGATAACACCTAGATATTTGATGTTGTTCACACATTCCAAAGCTTCACAGTTGCAGTTAAAGTCCATATTATAGGAAATACAATTAGTCTTATGAGTTTTTATTGTGTACGATGTACTAGGTCGTCCCTTTATGGTTGAGCTGAATCTTATGTATTTAGTTTTTGCTATATTTAGTGTTAGTAGATTTTTGTCAAGCCACTGTTTTATCGCATTGATCCCACTGTCAGCATGTTTATGAGTTTCAGCCCAATCCTCTCCTTCAAATATAGCTACCGTATCGTCCGCGAACGTAATAATTTTTCCGCCTATTGGTAGATTGCATAACTCATTGATGTAAATTATAAATAGAAGAGGTCCCAGTGTGCTTCCCTGTGGTACACCAAAGTTGGTGTCTAGTGAGTTACTCACTGTATTGCCTATTTTGAGTTGCTGGCTTCTAACCAATTGACATGTAACCATACATGGTATGTTTACATGAGCTTCCGTAGTAGCTTCATGTTCTCTTTGACATTTAACCAATCATGGCATGTTAACATGAACTTTCCTAGTAACTTCTTGTTCCCTATTTCTTTTAGCATTTAACCAGTATTAGTAAGTTTGCATGAGCTTTCCTGGTAGCTTCGTGTTTTTTGTTTTTAAGCAAGTAACCTTTCTTGGTACGCTGATATGAGTTTTCGTGGTAGCTTTCCCTTTAACCATTCATCTACTTTTTACTAAGAGCTTTCCTAGTAGCTACATGTTCCCTTTAAAATGTAACCATACATGGTATGTTTACATGAGCTTCCGTAGTAGCTTCATGTTCTCTTTGACATTTAACCAATCATGGTATGTTAACATGAACTATCCTAGTAACTTCTTGTTCCCTATTTCTTTGAGCATTTAACCAGTATTAGTAAGTTTGCATGAGCTTTCCTGGTAGCTTCGTGTTTTCTGTTTTTAAGCATGTAACCTTTCTTGGTACGATGATATGAGTTTTCGTGGTAGCTTTCCCTTTAACCATTCATCTACTTTTTACTAAGAGCTTTCCTAGTAGCTTCATGCTCCCTATTTCTTTTAGTTTTTTTCTTATTCACCAGATTTACAGGAACGTTTATTTATTTATTTATTTCATACACTTTTCCATATAAATGATCATCTAGTAAATCCACGTTATGCAAGTGTATTATATAAGTATAATTAATACAAAACAATACAAGAACAACACGTTAATCTACCAAACTATTATATGGGAATATAATTCACCGTCTCCAGATATTTTCATATCAGAGGGTTCGTGGAATTCCTAATTTGACCGATAAATCCTACTGATCCCTCAATATAAATATTTAAAAAAATCTTTCGTAATTCTACATGTATTTAAAATGACTGATTTTTGCATTTTTATATACAAATTCTTTGACAAATCTAATATGCCTAAATTTTTAATAAGAGACCTAGGTATAATGCCAGTAGCCGAAATAACAAAAGGTAATATTTTTATAGTCTGAGAATGCCAAATTCTTTTAATTTCATTTCCTAAATCTGTATACTTTCTTATTTTTTCAGAAACAGATTTTTGAATATTACAGGAATTTGGAATAGCTACATCAATAATATAAGTTATTTTTTTAATTTTGTCATGTAAAACTATATCAGGTCTATTATGACCAATTGGTCTGTCTGTTAGTATAGTTTTATCATAGTAAATTTTAAAGAAATTATTTTCTAAAAATGAATTTGGTTCGTATTCATAATATGGTACTATATTATGACAGTCAATCAAGTTATGTTTAATTACCAAACTTTGGTGAAAAAAAAAAAAAGTGAAACTTTTTTCTTGCTATTTGTATTTGCTGCTGGGTTATCATTTTTTAACCTTTAGTGATTTGATTTGCCTCGTCTCTCATTAAACTCACTACTTCTTTATTTTCAACAATGTCATCGAATAGTAATCCAGAATACTTATCAGCAGTTACAATTTACGACTGTGTGCGATAAATATTTAGAGTTCCACTACTTCCCGTTTCAAAGGAAATATTTACAGCCTATTTTCCGCAATATACCGACGACATCGTGTACCTCGCGTACAGCGAAACCTATAAACATCCAGTCTTATAATATACGATATCTTAATATCAGAGATTCCGTTGGATACAAAGCCAAGTACAAGCTGCGTGGGTAGCGTTCGGGCGTGAAGCGGTATACGTTCCATGCCTCCATCCATTCCGGGGTACAAAAAACTGGTTATGGGCCTCCTTCAGGGGCGAGCTCCGTGGCCTGGATGCCGTCCTTCCTCAAGCAATTACTGCAACTGGTTGACCGAGGACAGATTCGGAATATGGGGCAGTGATTATTGTATGGAGATCATGAACATTTGCCAGATTCTTCCGATCTGCAAGGAGATACGTTAACTTGTAATATGTTGTTGCATTCGTTCATGGTTTCTTCTCTTGCGTTTGAAATTCTAGATCTATGGTCTTAACGCAAGGTTAGACTCCCTCAGTACACCATTATTTCTGGAATGGTGATATTTAAAATGAAAATTTTCATTTGAGTCCAATTCATTATTCACCATATTTTGTTATCCTCAGAATGTTATTCAACTTGTGCGATTGCTTATTCATTTCAAGTTATTATATTATTAGGTTGTTTCCCACACAAAATATTTACATTGTGTGGCGTTGTTGCTAACATCGAAGTTTCCCAACGTTCATCAAATCTCGAGAGTTCATTGCAACGAACTCCACGGAATTCTTTTTTTATGCACGTATTGCCTCAGTGATTTTTATTAATAAGATTTTTTTCTAATAGAAGCCATGAAATCTTGCTCAATCTCGCCAATGGAATTTGATATCAGAAATACCCCCTATAATCCATTCGAAATACTGACACTCTTTCAGATTAATATGATTGAATTTGGTTCTTTTTATTATATGGCATGAAATTGAGCCAAATTTTTCAGCATCAGCAGAGAGGCATCCGGGTGATAAGGACCCGAGGCCTAACGGGGTAACAAATTCCGCCAAAAGCAGGGACGACCGATCACCCAGACAACCCAGTGCCGCGAACCGGTGACCCACTTCTTCCTATACCAGTTTTTATATCGGACCAATCGTTTATGGGCACGGCGCAGTACTTACGTACGTAACGTATGCACTCCTGGGAATATTGCTTGTGCCATATTTTGAATTGAAATCTCGAGCACAGCCGAGGTGTGGTGTACAGCCAGAACATTTTAAAAGCAATTTTTCTCTTTGAAGTTGTCATAAATTACAGCACGGGTGCTACAATCCTTGGAGAGGATTGACTGCCTCGGGGAGGTGTCTCTACTCCTGCTGTGTTTTTTCAGTTCATTATCCTCAGGCTGCTATATTGGCATATATACCTCCACACCATCCTAAAATTAGTAACCGTCACCTGATCTCTCCTGAGGCTTCCCTACACTCCTTCATCCAAAAACTTCGTTAAATATGAACCTCTTCGGTGATCGGATTTCTTTCTATGGCATTATTTATTTAGTCTACGTAGGTATCCATAAATCTTTTAATTTTCATTTTTCTACTCCAAAATTCCATGTACCAAATACCAAACATTCTCTTTTCTTAAATTATGTTGAGTTATACGTTTTAAAAGCATTTAGCCATAGACGAGAAAATGGCGTTTAAACAGCACTTTATCTCAACGTTGCATTTACTCCATATTATTACAGAGCTATAATATTCATTTTGCCTTCACGCTTTACAGAACCTGGCTATCATCAAAAGGTCTACTCCTAATGTATCTTTCATCATCGTATCCACTACACCAGGTCTTCACCTTTTTCTTTTGGCATTATTACTTGACTGTCTACTGTTACGGCTGCAGACCGACAGATGTAGGTAAAAGGGCCGGTTTTCAATGGAATCGCTCCAGAGGACAAAAATCCGTACGGTACTTTTCAAGTTTTCCCAATCAAGTTTGCGGTTACGTTGTCTTATTCATGTGGCGTGTAGAATGCTGAATAATGAATTATAATGGCCCGTTTGATAGGAATTCAACGGATTTTATTTATGACGCGATAAAACTTCATTGATTCGTGGGTCTGTTATGCCATCTTTTGCTTTTAGTTTGATTAATGTTACAAGTGAAATTTCTCAGACTTTTGGGTATCTATCCGAGACTAAACTCTACAATGATGCACAAATTTGATGCAATTATTGCGTTTGTAATGCAGCTCTAAAGTGATTTGGTCGGTAAACTGAAGGAGTTGTTAGAAATTTGTATAGCTTAATTCATACACTAAAACCGATTGAGGTTGCTATATCTATTATGGAGTTTATGTTAAAATTGAAATACACCTTGTTAATAAATTTGTATTTTCACGTATTATGTAGGTAATGCTTTATCGAAGTCGTGTCCTATTGTATTATTATATGATTTAATATAATTCACGGCTAATTATGTTGTTTGTGGTCAGACAGCTTTTCAGTGTCCAGTGTCCATCATCGGTGCAGATGTTTAATGTATGTTTCTCTGTGAGCAATAACACCAAGTCAATCCTCGAACCAAAAGTCAATCCTCGAACTGTGATCTATGCAATAGAATCAATACATACACCAAAAGTCAATCAAAACAAAGCCATGTCCACTGTCCAGTTTTGGGTTGTTTTGCTTATTAGTTTGTATCGTACCGATCATGCCCTGTATTTTTTGTAACTGTTTCATTAACATTAGTATTATTAAGGTGAAGATGTCGAAACGGTGTTGCGTCACAAGTACCATGTATCCATAACAGACGCTCTCGTTGCTCAACATCTGCCGTGTTGTGGATTGTGGTACAGTTGTTGCACACATCCCGTTTTGGGCAACTGAAAAACATCGTTCATATTTAAATGATTTGGGCAGCCAGATTGGTCTAACTCTTTATTCCGTTTCCAAAAGCCCATTGAATTGTGCAACAGTTCTCATATCTAATTCTGAACGATGATTTGGAATTTGATTTTGAATGATAAACGAAAAATACTAGACTTGACCTTCTATGGGACAATGAAGGAGCAATTTCAAGTAATAAATTTACGATGATTGCGCACACTTGTTCATATTATTTAAATGCCGTTTACAAAATATGTTTTGTTATTAGACCGCAGACTGTTTTTTGTTGTTGTTGTATTGTACCCAAACGTGTTCCAGGTTAACTTTTCAATGACACTTGTTATTTTGTACTGTTTTTTTATTGTTTTTTCGAAACCTGTTTAATAATTATTTATAGTTTTGCTAGCGTACCCTGAAAAGTTTCTCCTTATTTGACTGCTCGTTAATTTGCTTCGGTTGCTAATAAATTCATTAGATTTCTTATCGGTTCTGTGATATCTGAATTAATCATGGATGTACCAGGCGTGCAGAATATCTGAGGATAAATTTGAGCTTTTGATGGATTACTCGGGGGACTCTGTTCGCGTTGATGCCGTTCTGACGAATCATCATTTATCTCACCTGTCAATAAACAAATTTATCATCGGATCACTTTCAGGCTGTTCTAGAAGTGGGTCACTTTTTACTTCCACTAGTGAAAGACTCTCCTACCGCATATTTGCAGTACAACCTCCTTTTATGGAAATGCGCTGCGGGTTAGACTTAGAAGTTAGAAGCCGGTAGTTTCGGTCGAGCCATTAAGTATTTAATTTACTTGTTTCTTAATGCTAGATTTGTGCCGATTACTTTCTTAATTCAATTACATGTATGTAACAACTAACAACCAGTGCCTACTTATAAGAAAGTATTCTTCGAGTGCCTAGTTGGCATACTCTCTGGAAATGAATCTGAAATGTGTACTTTTTTGGATGATTATCATGGCTAGTGAGATTATGTTGTGGTTTTACTAAGTGGTTATTCTTAATGTTCGGTTATCTTACAATACGCTCACCACCTGTGAGAGAAAATAACAATTATAATTGGATATAATACTCATCTCAAGTTATCTGTTATCTTCTCTCGTCATATGAACACTTAAATTACAAAGCAAAAGTTTTTCATGAAATTGACACTGCTTCAATGCAACTGCGAAGCGTAGTGGGGGTTTTATTCTATTTTGGTGCAGATTTTCGTGCAATTTAAAATGGCGGCGGACATTATATCGACCCTTTGGAATAACAAGGTTCCATCTGTGGCGGAAACGTCACTCGGTTATGGGATCTATGGTAAGCTACATTAGAGTTCATTATCGCATGACGTTGAAGCAACAGCTGGAACCTTGTTATTGCAGAGGGTCCATATGTTGTCTATAATTGTTTTAGGGAACTATGTTATGTCCAAATAAAATATTGATCGTTTTGTCGGCCTCTGTGCTTCCCCCCTCCTATGCGCTCCACACGCTCTTCTGTCCTGTTCAAGTTCAAAGTAGATCAATGTAAAATAAACTGTAAACAAAACTCTTGCGAAAATTTTAATTGGAAATAATTTTTAGGCAAAATAAAAAAAAAAAAAAAAACTATGTTACATGTATATGAATTAAGTACTGATTGTGTACATTTTTTTTATTTTTCGTTATAGTGAATAGAGTCTCAATGCATGAGCACTATCTGCATAAAACCGTCAGTATGAAAACATGTGTAAACAAAGATTTTTTCATATGTGTCTCAATACACTTTCCATGTGGGAATCGGTATAAAACGCTCATAAATGGTTTTCTAGGTAGTATAGGTCGTAGTGGGTATGCAGCTGTGAATGAACACCTCCAGCCTACTTACATGCATCAACTCGTCCATAATATCTCATCAAATGCTGGAATTATGGGAAAGGAATGAAGCATCCGCAAAAACACGCTCGCAAGTTCGGCTCTCATGTGTATACGCAGCCTAATGGCTTAGCATTTTCTGTGACAGCAAAATGATCGTATTATATATCATGATCCGTCCACTTTTCCCTCCCGAAGCCGTCAGTCTTGACCGATTATGGCAGTCACTTTCCATTTTTTGCCATTCATTGTAAAAATTTCTCATTTTATCATCAAAAGAGACCATCTTCTATGAACTGTGCATATTGATGACCCATGTTTCTTGTAGACATTTAAATTCTGATATACGCCTTTGCAAAACAAAACATGACAGATGATTGGCGTTTTTATACAAATGAGATTTGTCATTGGAACCAGCGAAACGTCTTAGTATAGTAAGCTAGACTTAACATACATAATAATAATCGTTACATTTGCATACAACTTTTGGTCTAATGCTCGGATACCACTTAAATCGAGAGGATTTATTCACCAAGAGTTAAAGAAAACGCAAAACTAAATTTGCCAACATGTCATCAACAGACATCGTAATCTTTTTCGAATTCGGTGGTAAGAAGTAATAATCGATCAGGTATGGATTTCAAGTCTGAATAACGTAATTACTATGTTGTACATGTTATACAGGTGTAACAGCACGTAGGTACCTGAAGGATTTTTTTTAGAATTTATTAGAAACATCCTTGTTATTAATAAAATGTTTTTTTATTAATAAACGGGATATACACTTTGGAATGTAATGATTGCGACTCACAGTACTAGGTATGACTACTAGAAATTTTAGAACTAGAATCAGGGAACACGAACTCTGTTTACGAAATAATAACTATTCTGAATTCGCCAATCATTTAATAGAGACAGGCCATAGCTTCAACAAGGAAAAAACTTAATTTAAACATATAAACATAAATTCATACTTTAATTTGTGCGCTTTAGAAACTTTAGAAATAAACAAAAAAAATCAAATGAGTTAAAAAAATAATAGCGCTCGAAAATCTCCCCATTTCACTATGTTTCCATTTGATATTGACTCCTCCCACTGTTCTCCCCCTCCCCCAAAATCGCCCCACCCACTACCCCCACCTAATAACATCCAATTAATTTCTGTACTTGTTTAAATTTTAAGTTTGCTAGTGAGTGGCACGGTGGCCAGAATGTTTGGTGGAAACTTTTTAAGTGTATGATTATTGAGTACAAAGTTTTCATCGGATGTTAATTCATCATGTCTCGTAGCGTCGAAAACTGATAATTGGGGTTTTTAACCTTAGGTTAGGTTAGGTAAATGTGAGTTATGATGTGATGAATTATCATGTGAGGAAGTATCGTGTCTGAATAAATTTACTATGGGAATTCAGACGCTAAGATCTCACAGTCCGATTAGACATGGAACCGAATGGCACGGATGTTTCAAAACCGGTACCAGATGTATAAAATTTAGGTACCAAATATAGAAAAATAAAAAATTTCAAAACAAAATACTTTTTGTTTTTAATGGAAAAAAAACGAACACGTGCGGTAATCCCTGATTAAAATCCTTGGGGGACGTGCTGTTACACACTGTATATTATCTGAAATTTAATGTAACTCCTCGGTCTGTAATAAATTGCGTGGCAATTGAAAGTTTAAATTATTCACATGACCTGTGTTATTATCGAGAATGTATATATGTGTATATAATTTCCTGCCCATTGACGAAATCCAACGCAGTAATAATTATTCTTATAATCTTCGCAGCATTACGATTTAACTACAATGTTCATCCACTCGCCAAATCAATTTGAGCCGAGTCAATCAAATTTTCAAATCTTTCGTAATTTCCTTTAATGTTTTTCATTATTAGAAATCGTTCTTTGCCTTGTTATTTGGATCTTGTGAGTTTGGTGGCGGTCGGCGAGAAATTTTGCGGTTTTGAGCATTAGTTTCTTTACACTAACAAAACTTTTAGAGACTTAGTGTAAGACCTTTCTCTACGACAAAAGACAATACTACCACTTCCTGCTTAGGTTTTTTGTACCTGAAACTATGCCGTGGAAGTGGCGGAAGGTATGTTAATAATTCTCATTTTGTAATTAGACGCCGCGGCTTTGACTAAGGCTTCTCGATGTTTTGAGGATCGATCTTTAACATCTCTAACTTATTTTGTCAGTACCCGATTTAGCCTTGATTTCACAATTCATCGGATCAGCTAATGGTTTTTTAAGCTATAAGTATTAAACATACTATGACTCATGGAAGCCTAGTTTAGTGCAAACGGGATTTTCTAGCACCATTATATATTTATTGGATTTTGCAAATCTGTTTTCTTTAATAATATTAATATTTACATTGCCAAAATAGCCTAGCCTAAAAAACAACTTTCATGTATTATTTTGTATTTTTATTTTTTAATCAAACGAAAAGTAAATTTTTAGCGTTACAATATTTACAACATAATATAATATAATAACAAATTAAAACACTTTGTTTTTACCACGATAATCTTTATTTTAACACATCGACATGTTTCGAGAACGATGTTCTCTTCCTCAGGACATAATATGTAATAAAACTAAATAATCAAGTATAAAGCTATGCGTGGGTAGAAATGAAAGTAGTGGGGGGGAGAGAGGTGGTGAGGGGAGGTGCTTAGAAGATCAACAGGGAAGAGGGGGGTGGGGGGGGAGGTGGAAAGGGGAGGTGCTTAGAACATCAAAGACAAAAAATTACAATGGAAATATGTTTAAAATAGGGTTATTCACAAAATTGATTTTATTATTAATAATATTTAAATTTCTATTGACATTTTTCCTAATTTCTAAAATTTCTAAAAGATCTAATTGAAAACCACTAACGTTAGTATGTAAAATTTTAAAACCAGTATTTATGTCAAATGAATGGTAAAAACAAAGTGTTTTAATTTGTTATTAATAAAATGGTGCCACAAAATGAATTTGCAAAATTTGAAGAAGTAATATAATATAATATTTCAATCACTAATAAAGCAGATGCTTGTGCTTAGGAGAGGACAACTATATATTTTAGATCATATAGATCGCCCAGTTGATCAGTCAGACATCTCCGAAAAATCTAAATTTGATTTGAGTATGCAGTTATATATAAAAGTGTACCCTCTTTCTGGTACAGTACGCAGATCACTCACAAACAGCACCACATCAATTATAACGCAGAAAAACTTGTAATAAATTAAACAAAATCTTGATGTTTTCTGGTCACTAGTAGGATGTTTCAAAATGTCATATAATTTACTGGACCGTACACGGAAAAAAATGTTATTCTAAAATAAGATCATTTTATTCGTAAAAACGGTTAAAAATTGGACATACATATATATATATATATATATAGATAATTTGTTGGTATACGTACGAAATTACGTATAACCACAAATTATTCTTACATGTTCCCGCCAATAAACATTGAAACACTGTTAATTTGTTCGTAAGAACTTCAGTCCCGTTTTTAAACGTTTTTACGAATAAAATGATCGTATTTTAGAATAACATTTTTCTCCGTGTAGGCATCCCGGTGTCAATTTATAATGTATTTAATATGTAAAACACAGACGCGTGCAAATTATATTTGATTTACGGTGAGTATTCAAATATGACTTTCCTCATTATCTCAAAACATACTATTTAAAGATATCTGACTAATCAACTTAACGATCGCTCTATCCAATAGAAAAAAACGCCTATTAAACTGTTCATGTTTTGGCAAATGTCAGCGCTTTAACAAAGGTTTTTTCTAAAAACAGAAACGATTCTTGCAATAATCAGAACAAAAGAACAATGTAAAACAACCAGATGACAACGCGAAACAATATACTCGTATAACCGTAATTAATTGATTTTGAGAAAAATAAGCAAAAGGTGTATACCGAATCTTAACAATTCACGATGCACGAATTCCAATGTGGGAATTAAATGAAATCGAAAGCAATATAAATGTATTGCAGTTACATAAACCGTTTCTGCCAACCGCCAAATCAATCAAAGGAATTTCGGAGGAGATTGCCATCATTGGCAACAATAAAAAGTTCTTTATTTATTGGTATTGACTATTATTGACCATAGATGTAACAAAATATGTAGGTGCAGCGATATAAATATTTCTCCAGCATCACGAGTATGGTCCCATTATGCCATAAAGATAAAAGTAATAGCCAGAACAAATAGAATATTAGACTTATTGCAACACTCGTTAATCTTTTGAATTCAAAATTTGTTTTTTTTCCGCCTGCTCAGCAGTAAGGAAGTCCGATAAAAAATGTGGTTTCATGGTTAAGGAGGTGCACCACGTCTGTAAAATTCGGGATTAGGCCGCTAACCAAAACACTCATTATTTAGATGGCGATAAGGTTTAAATTCCCGTTTAACACCAGCCGCCTGTTTTGATTTATTCAAGATAAAAACGTCGCCAAAAAGTGTGCTTTATTTTATTTTGCGAATCTCAGGCACAAATATTTAATTGTTTTACAATCATTTTATAAAGAATTTAATTTCCCGCATTTTACAATAAGACCACAACGGGGTTCGTAAGTAGAAGATTTTGTACTCTAAAGCAGTTTTTATATACCTGACACTGTTTACAAAACACTTGATTATTTCTAAGCGTTCTGATTTTCAAACCAAAATCACAAGTGATTTTGCATTCCTTAGTATTGCATCACCTTAAATATGTTTTTTTTTTATTACAATTACTCTTCGAAACGGGTCCATTTTTAGATGTAGCGATCAGTTGACTTCATATAATAGCGTACCGTGCGGTGCGTTTATATTTGTTTTCTTTTTTTAATGATTTGTATTAATAATACATTAAAACTACTTTATGGTTCAGAATCGATATTTGTTGTTGGATATGAAAATATTATTTTAACATCATTGTATATCGTGTCCAAAGCCACGAGTTCTCTATTCACTATGTTTACGAAGCGGATATCAGAGTTTAGGTTTACAACCTGTGTTCTGTTCTGCTCTAGTGACTCGACCAACGATCCATAGACATTAATAGACGGAGATTAAACGGTCAAGGATTTTTAGTCAACACTTTCATTCTGGTCAATGGACTCAACAAAACGAACACTAAAGTAAATTAAAATGTTTAGAAAATGTCAACTTTATTAAATTTGTCAAATGCGGTGGGTTTTCTTTCACTTTCACCGTGCTTACTAATGGTTGTGAAATTTGGCGATGAACTTGGTCTGGGTTATTGTTTAGAAAAAGCTATTGACTATTTAATTGTATTGAAAATATATCGATTGGCGATTGCGAAATCGTCAGTATTTTGTTAAAGCGTATATAGACACAAGAAAACATAATCTAATATCTTTATTGTACGAAGTCCAATCTAACTTATTTGTGGAGTCTGAGTTGTCATGGTTCCATCACAATAATTCAACCCATAATCTAACATAACTTAACTTATTTAATCAACTTTTTTTCACCACTTTGACTTTCCAAAGGGGTTGTTGAAGTTACATGATTCTTAGTTGTCCGGTCACCATTTGTACTATAAGCAATAATTAAGACGCCCAAGACTCTAATAACGGGGGTTGCTCGGGGCTCACATTTTAATTAATTCCGATTAGTTAGTAACTTCCCGAATAATTATACAAATGCATACACCGCTGAAAGATCCATTTTCTACTTTTCTAGGCCTGCTAGGGCAAATTCGACTATTGGTCCTTCCAATACCTATGCCGAACCGCGCGGCAAAAATTATTGTACGAGCCTTTTTCACTTACGTCGTTGAGATACCGACTTTATTTTAAAGTATCGTATCTTTAAGATTTGTATGTTAAGTACCATTTCTCTGCCATTCCTCACAAAGCCTCTGGGGTTGCTACTCCCAACTGTAAAATATTTATTCTAATTAGTGCTCAGAAGACATTTGTTTCGGAAGAAGCGTATTTTGAACACTTAAAGACATTTTGTTGACATTAGAAAACAGACGAGCTTTAAAAATAACAATAAACAATATGGAAAGTCAAACAAAAAACACGTTTCGTAGGTTAAGCCAACTTAATTTTTGCAAATATATTTAAATTACATACAACATGCAAGCGCTATCAAAGAAACCGTGTATTGCATGTGAGCTATTAATTAGACACCAGCAAATTCTCCTGGTTTGCAAAACCTGCTGATGACCCGCGTTTTCACTTTTCAACATCGCATGACCTTAAACCACGAGTTCAAGATCCCACAGACCGGCTATGCTGATGAGTTAAATCACACTCACACCTGATTTGTGACAATTCCAACCATAAATCAAACGGCACGGACGTATTTTTTGCACCTTTGAAAGCAAAGACTTTTTCTAACATCGTAAAACTTTCGATCGACTTTCAAAAACTAACTATGTCAAACCCTGACAAAAGCAAGCTGTCTTTGCTTAATTTTTTTTAATGTACTTTTCCTCAGTGTTCTGAAATCTATTTTGAATAAAACCAGAGGGTTTTTCAACAGAACTGTATTATATATACAAAATTGCTTGTTTTAACACCATTTTTTTATACGCATTCCGAGTTGCAGTATCTTTACAAAAGACGGAATTGCACGACGATATTTCAATCCAAGTTACTTCTTGCCTTACGGTCAGTTTACCTAATAATCATAGTTTGCTAATTTTTATAGCGCTATTTTTCAAATATAGAAATATCACATCAAAAAACGCTTTACAAATCTAAGTTAAAAACTAGGTATGACAGTTAACTTACATTTAAAAAACTTTATTATGTATACTAAACGAGGCTAATACGTAGGTATAGATACTTACAGATATTTGCTCAATTCGTTCGAATTTGATGTTTTTGAAGTAAATACTTCTTTACGCACGCTTTACTTGGGGGGTAAGCTGGCGAATGTGTAACGGAAATTGAAATGCGTTGCGAGGCGAACGGGCTTACTGTGAGAGACTTACTTACTTACTTAGAGAGCAGTGCGCGCGCACATTTTCTTTCGCTCTTCCTCTCATAGCCAGTGCATAAAATATTTCAGTCAGTATTCAGTATTTTGAATTACCAGTGACGCGCCAAACGCGGCGGGGAGCGGACGTCGATGCGCACGGGTTGATCGGGCGAGGCAAATGATAATACATTTAAATAAATATTTGTAGAAAATTTATTTATTTTAGCTAAAGAAGTATTTACTTCAGTCGTGTGGTCTATAGCACACTCGTATTTTTTTGTATGTTTCATAGTATGGTACTATCGACGATGACTTGCATCTGTCTTAGGTACGTCACAACTCATCCTTCTTTTGAGTTATTTTGACTTAGGACCAGTTGTTTCGGAAAATTTCACGTTTGAATTTCCCTCAAATCGACATTCACCGAAAAATTGGGTTGTTTCAACCTCCGTCAGAAGAAATTTCATCGAAAATTCCATAGGACCAGTTGTTTCGGAATTCCCTTCAAATTTGAATTTCCTTCAAATTAGAATTTTTCTTCAAATCGTCCATTCACCGAAAAATTGGGTTGTTTCAACTTCCGTCAGCAGTGAAAATACTATAGAAATGTGATGTGAATGTGATCAGCCGAGTCCGGACGGTTAGCGAAATAATGGGAGGCGCATGCGCAGACGTCAAAATTGTGATTCGGCCGGGAACACTTGAATAAAATTTTCAAATTTATCGAACGTTATTTGTTGCTATTTACTGCTGACGGAAGTTGAAACAACCCAATTTTTCGGTGAATGACGATTTGAAGGAAATTCTAATTTGAAGGAAATTCAAATTTGAAGGGAATTCCGAAACAACTGGTCCTATGGAATTTTCGATGAAATTTCTTCTGACGGAGGTTGAAACACCCAATTTTTCGGTGAATGTCGATTTGAAGGAAATTCAAACGTGAAATTTTCCGAAACAACTGGTCCTTAGAATGCGACATGGGATTGTGCCGGTGAAATGCACTTTATTGCTTTCCGCATAGAGGTGATAATTCCGCGCGATTTGTTCCACGTTTATCTCCAAATTTGAATTTTATGTCATTAATTTGGTAAGATTAGGTTGGAGCATCCAGCGCCAGTACCCACAGCTGGGGGTCGCTGTTCCGTTACGAGCTTAGAAAAATTCCCAGGGACACCTCATATTTCGTTATCAAAAGTTGGACGCCCTCTGAAATAAACCTAGCTCCTCTCACGCCGTGTTCAAACACCATGCGATCCGTCACAGCACGCTGCGCCGACGCTGTGGCTACAACACCAAACACCAACATTTCAACAATAAAACTGAACAAACAATAATACTACAGTCAACAAAGTTGTACTGGGAGAGTCAACTCTAATTTACTTTGGTCTCTCTCAAGGTGTTTTCATCATTTGGACATCGTCTTTCTTGTTTTGTTTGTGAGATTCTCGGTCATCTGGGTTCAAGCTTATCTTTCAGAATCCATATTTACTTTATGATACAACTCTTCCGTCTAACTTTATCTAAACCTTATCTCCCGAACTGGAACATTCAACTTAGGCATTGTTTGTTCTATTATATATTTGTTAAGATATAGGTACCTTCGTGGTTTGTTGCCATATTACGGATGTGATGATCCGAAAAAATTGGCCCACGAAATGATGAACGAGAATGCGAAAAGGATATTCTGAATGTTTTTAGGCGTAGAGTACGTAGTGATGATGGGTGAAGCTCCTGGAGTATATATGACGTGTGGATGGCTGAAGTCAGGGATGTTATAGTAAGCACCGGCGCGCCGGTTAATAATAAATAATTTGATTAGGTCATGTTGTTTCAAACAATAGAAGAAGAGGTGTGTGGGTTTCATTATTCAGTTATGATGCCTTTCTAGAAAACATCTTCGATCTTGATTTGAACCATAAATTAAAGAAAGACACGAGAAATGCCATAGGGTGTGTTTCATGGTCGCTTATTTTGACAATTATTTGTTTAAATTTCTTAAGCAGAACTGTATTTCACCTCCATTATGAATTTCAAATGCGATGGGGATATTGTTTATTGTTTATTGTTTCTTCTTCACATTTTAGTTTTCAGTTTAAAATACAATTTTTAACCTCACTAGGACAAGCCTGTGTTGAGGCTACACAATAGCAGGCGCGATAAGAGAAACAGAGAGCGTGTTAAGTGAGCTAGAACCAAAGGTACTGTGTCTGTGGCGACATTGGTTTCCATTACGATATATATTTTATTCTATGATTTAAACAAAACATCGACCTTACCTGTTATATTATGGGTTGTATACTTCGAATGTATGTACACGGAGAAATATGTAATTCTAAAAACGATCATTTTATTCGTAAAAACGGTTAAAAACGGGACTGAAGTTGTTACGAACAAATTAACAGGGTTGTTTATTGGCGGGAACATGTAAGAATAATTTGTTGGTATACGTAATTTCGTACGTATACCAACAAATTATTCTTACATTTTCCCGCCAATAAACATTGAAACACTGTTAATTTGTTCGTAAGAACTTCAGTCCCGTTTTTAACCGTTTTTACGAATAAAATGATCGTATTTTAGAATAACATTTTTCTCCGTGTACTTTTAATTTCCAATCATATGTTACTTCTTATCATGATTTCATAATGCCGGCCAGCCTGAAATACGAGTATGTTTTTACAACCATTCCATTGTTTTTTAGTGGCATAAAGATAGTAATTTGTGTTAAAAGTAACCTAACATGTTGTACTCCAATTATTATTATTTATACTTCTCCTGCTAACCTGTTTAACTGCTTCCTTCATGACCTTGCTCAGAAGCTGTATGATCTTATTTTTTGCTGACTTTGTGTAATTCGCTGCAGTATTCTAAAAGCCTTCGTTTGGTTGTTTTTTCACCTAACTCCATGTTATTATCCTATGTTGGTTCTATGCAATCACGGACCTTTGTCCATTTGTGGAGATACGTGTTCACAAGCCGTGACAATGTAATTGTAGTAACACATACAAAAGTAAGATTGAACTAATTCGTAGAAAACATTGTTTTTATTTAAGATAACAATTATTGTATTATGCATTATTCTTTCATCTATACAAAATAACCTGCCGATAGGTAATTTGTTTGCATAGATAATAGATAAAAACCATTGTTGGTTTTCTCACATTAATGTTGTGTTGCTTGTTTTAAAATATTCAATGGATTTGGTTACCTTTAAAAAGTTAACTAACCGACACTGATGTTCTTTAGGCATAGAACTTGTAAAAGAAATACAATCTTGGTATAATGAGGTTCCTAAAAATAATGCAAGACCGATATATGCTTAATAAATAACCTAAAGAAAAATATGTTTTGATGGTTTGGGCATATTAAACGGATGGACAGAGATAGGTGACTATGAGACGCACAAGTTGATGGGAGAAGTCTGGGATACCTCGGGATGACATGGAGTCCTCTTGCCAATAATAAGATTGTGATGGACATCGCGTCCGATCAAAATATTTATTACTGTGAATTCTTCGATGTTGCCCGGACTTTTCGCAGAGTTTTTCAAAATTCCATTTAAATCTCATGTAGACCTTCCCCTGGTTTTCAAGGTCAAGTGTGCAAATTTTCATTAATCTCAGTAGATTTGTACCAAAATCAAATCCGCATCGCCAGCCTTCCTCCCACATACACTCTTTATATTTAGATAGTTTAAGACAATTATCATGATTAATTTTTAGGGTACCCGGAGAAAATTTTTATTCGAAAACACGATCATTTTAATAGTAAAAACGGTTAAAAACGGGACTGAAGTTCTTACGAACAAATTAACATGTTTTCAATGTTTATTGGCGGGAACATGTAAGAATAATCTGTTGGTATACGTAATTTCGTACGTATACCAACAAATTATTCTTACATTTTCCCGTTAAAAAACATTGAAACACTGTTAATTTGTTCGTAAGAACTTCAGTCCCGTTTTTAACCGTTTTCACTATTAAAATGATCGTTTTTTCGAGTAACATTTTCTCCGTGTATTATGCCGTGTTGCACTACCTCCTTATTTAGCCAACTTTCGGGCAGTATTACAGTATCCATAATCAGGCCAGAAGTGTAATGGATAATAATAAGATGTGTAATTACACATCTGCCATGATTTAAAACCTGTAATGCAGTCCCAAACGTTGGCCAAAGAAGGAGGTAGCGCAATATGGCATTATACCCCAAAAATAAATCACTATAATACTTTTGGCCGTGAAAGTCTGAAATCATATCAGATTAAGACAATGTTGGTATGCGGATGAAGCAAGAAATTCATGCCGATACGGAATTACTTGGCGTTACATGCAGGGAAATGGCGTGATGGTTACTAGGCCCCCGCCGGGATGGTGGACACTGCAAAGCTGCCCGAAACACTGGCAAGAACGAGGAGGTAGCGTAACACGACTTTGCACTTAGCATTCAAAAGTATTTAACGACATTTAATTAAATATCTATATTATTGTCCAGAATTGAAAAACCGTCCTTAATGTATCGCGAGCACGATTCACTTGTGTAATAATGTAAGCATATAATTGTAAAGTTTTATCATTATAATAAAATTGAATACGTACTCGTTTAATGAACCATTAACCCTGTGGCCTCGGCCATATATTAAAATATTTCCGCTTTGCAATACAATCAAAATAAATTGAGTATTTCTGAACGCATCCGAAAACTAAAAACTGTTTTTGAAAGTTGCTAAAATACTCTTTAAGGTCAAAATAAACATATAATTTTTTATATATAAAAAAAATCCCAAAGATCCACATTTTTTTTTCAAATTGCGATCAGAAACTTTGGTTTTGTAAAAATATACATTTTACTTAAATTGTGTTTAATTTTTGGATTTGAATAAAAGGTTGGTGTTTTCTCTTTCTAACACCGCTTACATCATATTTCTCACTATGATACTAAGGGAGACAGAACGATTTATTAGCCTGAGGGGTTCCCATTATTATGGGCCGGTATATCAGTCTTTGCTAAGGAGCACATTCCTCGCTCAACTTAAACCGCCGAAATCGGCCGCAAAGCCGTGGTAAGCAGCAGAATAGTTCCTTTGCTAGACGCTGTAACGCTATTGGCAAAAACATCTGTCAGATTTCACATTGCTTCGGTTTCGATCTGCTACGTACGGACGCAATAAATTACATTGGACAAATAAGTTTACCTATCAACATGGAATTCGAACTTTCTTCGAGTGATGACGATTTACACATCTTTTGACGTTTGGTTGTTTGATAATAACCATAGAGTCCTTAAATACTTATACTAATAGATTGGTTCGGCATAGAAATTACTAAAATTATCATAGACTAAACGTTTAAAATTGGTCAACTCTAGGATTACGACTGATATACGGATTGTGTACTAAGCCATGCTGAGCTCCACATTCCGTCAAAACCGAGCTTTAGACCAACTGATATACCGGCCCTATGACATAGCTAACATAATATTACCATCTCCACTATACATTGTCAAAAATTGAAAACATTACTCACATTTGAAAGCGCTTATGTTTGTTCTATTCACCGCTGACTCTGAGCAAACATAGAATACTTCACTTCAAGTGCACACTCGACCCTCACAATATTATCTTATGCATACATTTTAGCATTATTTATTTGCCGTTATCAGATTACTTTATTTTTAAAAAGTGTGCGCTAAAATAATTAATGTTTTCCACACTCTCCTTATCGGCCGTATTACGAGTGTTTGCTTCGACTGTTTGTGTCTTGTGCCCCGTGTGATTAGCCAAGGAATGTCTACGGCAAACAGCAGTATCAAGATAGTCATATTATTTCAATATTTGCTTATGCAAGCATCATGTTTTAGAGAATAAATATCGCTCTTGGTCTGCTTTTGTGTTTTTACTTTCACATTGTACTTATTTTTCAAAAATACTGACCTGGTCTTTCACATTTTCCATCTTTTGCAAGTCCTCTTTTTTAATGTTTTCTTTATTCGTGGAATTGTTTGTTACATTAATTGAGGATTTTTCGATCACCATGCCCGTGTTATGGTGGTTGATTTTTTTATTCAGTACATTAACATATGCAACATAAATAATGTGAGAGAATATAAAAAAAAATATATATATAATATTAAAGAATACAAAACAATACAAAATAATATAAACGTCTATAGAGTAATAAAAAGAGTATGGAATAATATAGTAGAATATAAAATAATATAAAAAGTATAGAACATAAAAGTATGTAATTTTAAAATACAAGCTTCTGTCCGCGACTTCGTCTGCGCAGTATCTATGTTTATACCAAAATTCTTAACCTATTTATTTAAAATATATATATTTCTTGATTCGATTCAAAGTATTAGGCGAGTACTTCAAATAAATTCACTGATTTAAATATTTTCTAAAATAGAATTTTGATTTAACAATCATTGTTTTGCAAAATGTGGTGTTTAAATTTTAACATTTTCTATTAAACAATAATTATTATTTTTAATACATTGAAAATAAATAGCTAGCTTTATAAATTATAGCCTATATGTTCTTCTGATGTAAGAGCTATATTATTGTAAAGTTTCATTAAAATCCATTCAGTAAATTTTGCGTGAAAGAGTAACAAACATGCATACATCCATACAAGCTTTCGCGTTTATAATATTAGTAAGATAAGATATAAAATTAAAGTTAGTAGGTAGTACAGAGCAAGCAAATAAAAAACTCCTAACTCCTAAGTTAACTCAGTTTTAATTTATGGGTTCCCACTAAGGGCTGCCAGTTTTGGCATCAATTTCTCCGTGGCGGGTGTGGATACAATGCTATATATTTACTTACTCATATAGGTTTCTATTCACGGTACTCTTTAAAAGGTAATTACCTTAAATTTCTTTCATGGTGATGATGTTAGCAACCTAATTTACGGAGCAAAGTTATAAAAATGAATCATACATTACATGTAAAGATTTAATTTAAATACTGTGCACACTCAGAAACAACAACAAGTAAAATATATAATAATGATTTTATACCTACGAGAAGATATTACTAAATATTTGATTTTGGTACGTGACAACATTATTAGACAATTGGAAACATATTAATCGAAGTATATTAATACGGTAATGCCCGTACGGTTCAAATTAAGGAACCCGACTCCGAGTAAATCTCCAACGCCACACTGTATGGAAACCGTTCTGATCCGTCCGTGATCGTGCCTTTTCCATGGAGCTGCTGCCGTAATATGCACACTTATCAGTCGCTCACATGCGATTTGCAAAATGAAGTGGCGCCATCTATAATACTATATTTAAGGAAAAAAGTATGAAGAAGAAGAAACATTTTTAGTTTTCATTCAATAATGTTTTTGCGTAGGAAGAATAATAGATGATATCATTATAAATAAAAATATGACCAAACAGTACAGATCTTTCAGCAAATCTGATAAACGTGAGAAGATTTTCCATGACGTCTGTCCTCGGCCATTCTAAAAACATGGTCTCAGCTAACTCAATTAGTACAACTCTACGAAGAAGTTTACAGCGACTCGGAAGTGGCTTTTTTTTGTCCACATTTTGACCAAACTGATTATTTACGTGTTCAGGTTCAAGCAACAGAAAAAGCAATCAATATTCGTCCGGCCTGTTAGATTACTGGAAACTGGAACCAGTTTCAAATCGCAAGTCGAAAGGTTATCAATTAAAAAAACTATCGTTTCATCTAACATTTCTTGACTTGGCCGATGTTGGTCCGATCTCCGACTGGCAACGGTTTTTTCAATGTAGCATCTCAATACTAACAGTAAAACTCTCGAGTGTTTTACTAAAACCCGATTTACTAGTTCCTAGTTTGTTCTTCGTGTCTAAGAGTGGTGCCAAACAGTAAAAATACGAGTGTGCAGTAATATCACATTATTTTTATGCTCCAACACGTGTGTGTTTGACACGGATCGATCACCTATCAAGTATCAACGTAAATTAATAAACGCGATTGCAGTTAAGATAAGTGTTTATAAATTGCATAAGTTAATTTGTACGTATAGGCAATTATTCACTATATCTAATATTATTACTTAAATAAGATCGAAATCTTAACGACTAATGTTATGGAATTTGGAATCTCTAATACTAAGCGATTATTTCAAATACACCAATGAATTTAGTAGGTTTTAACATGTTTACTGCCGTAACAACATCAGTCGTAAAACATCTTTTGATACTTGAGTATCTTTCCGATTTTTATTATAATAATAATAATAATAATAATTGGATGACTTGTATAGCGCCGTTTTTGTGAAAAATCACCTCAAGGGCGCTGTACAAATTTCAATAATTTCTACAATCTTACTTCTAACTACACACTAGAAAATATAAAAAACTATGGCTAAAACAATGGATGCAAATCCACCGGTTCTTTGATCAGCGATACAAAACTATATGTACAATGCATCTGAACAACCAGCGCGGTGCTGCCCAAAAATGTAAATGTACATGTATTTTATTTTATTTATTTTATTTATTTTTATTTATTTATTTATTTATTTATTTATTTATTTATTTATTTATTTATTTATTTATTTATTTATTTTTTATTTTTTATTTTTTTTTAAAATTTATTATTATTTTTTTTTTTTTTTTCTATGAAAATGTACAGGACCATACTTACCTGGTAGGTCACTTCAGATTAAAGTTAAAAGATGTTTATTTATATACAGTTTGCGCGCAGAGGACATAATAGCGAACACATGTTGTTGGAAAAGTAATTATTTGATCCTGGTATATTTTTAATACTAATATATATTATGTTATTTAATGAACGTGTTTGGGAAAAGCAAAATTAATTAATGGGCGGTACAGAGTAGTACATGAATTTTATTTATTTTCTTAAATGAAGTCTCAGTCTCTCGTTAAGCGACGGATTGCTGTGAAGGCTTCGAATGATGTTAATCTAATAAGAAAATAGATTAAGATAAATTATAGGCAATACACAATACAAATAGATTTATTAAATTTAAGGGTATGAGAGCCTAAATAAGTAGGTTTTTAGTTTTGACCTAAATTCTGTTGGGCTTGTTATGCACCTTAGTTCCGGAGGGAGTTTGTTCCAAGCCTTAGGCCCAGATACTTCGAATGTACGATCTCCAAACTTAGTATTTGGCTTTCGTTTAGGTTCTATCAGTCTACCTAGAGCTGATGATGTTGCTGATCTAAGGGTTGACTGCCTTGGACCAATGTTTTCCGGGACGCATAGTTCAGTGATGTAATGTGGGGCCATTTCATTGATGGATTTAAACACCATCCAGCACAGTTTGTACTGGATTCTTTCAGGGCACTTAAGCCAGTGAAGGTTGCGAAGGTGTTCTGAAATGTGCGAATATTTAGAGACCCCGGTTATGAGCCGTGCCGCTGCATTAAACACGGATTGAAGTTTGTCGATTTGACATTTCGGAAGGCTAGCATAAATACCGTTACAGTAATCGAGACGTGAGACTACGTATGAGTTGATGAGTAATTTTGTTGCATCTGTAGGAAGGTTTCTTCGAACTGATTTAAGTTGTCTTAGGTGAAAAAATCCGGTGCTTACTGTCCTATTTATTTGACTTTTAAGCGAAAAGTCCGAGTCTAGATTAACGCCAAGAAGTTTAACTGTTCTCTTTGGAATAATATTGCTGCCAGAAATGGAAACAGGTGAATCGTCTACCAAATGTTGCCGTTTGTTTGTGGCCGCCCAGAGAAACTCGGTCTTAGATGGGTTCAGTTTCAGCTTGTTTGAAGACATCCAACGAGTTATTGCTTCTAGGCATTCAGCTACACGGATTTTGAGACTGTTGATTTCGTTTGGAGTGCAGTAAAAATAAACTTGCTGATCGTCAGCGTAGCAGTGAGACAAGAGACCAAATGACTCGATTATTTTGGCGACATCATTTGTAAAAAGGATGAAGAGAAGTGGACCTATAACGGATCCCTGGGGTACCCCTGAAGAAAGTGCAGCGAAATTAGACAGTTTATTTCCAACCTTCACGGCTTGTAAGCGATTAGATAGATAGGATGCCAGCCAATTTTTGATGTCGGAATTCAAACCAAATGTTTTCTCTAATCTGTTAATGAGGAAGTTGTGATCAATCGTATCAAATGCTGCACTCATGTCTAGGAGTGAGATGAGTGCTAATTTTCCTGACTCTATGGCAAGAGTTATATCTGACAGCATACGACGTAGTCCGGTTTCTGTTGAGTGAAACCTTCTATATGCGGATTGACGATTTGTGAATAATTTATTTGAATTCAAGTGACTGGTTATTTGTGCTGCAGCAATTTTCTCTAGGATTTTTGAAATGAAAGGTAAATTTTAAACGGGTCGATAATTACCTAATTTATCGGAGTCTAGTTGTGGCTTTTTTAATATGGGTGTGACTATGGCTGACTTTAGAGGTTCAGGGAAGTGACCTGTGCTGAGAGATTTATTAAAAACATGAACTAAGAACGGAGCTAAGACAATTGCACATTTTTTTAATAACCATGTTGGTATAGGATCTAGACTGCACTGCTTATTTGGCGAACTTGCTATTATTTTTTTTTTTACTTCTTCCAGCGTTGTAGATTTGAAGGAAGACAAATTTCCTTTGGAATTGAGAGTGAAAATTGGCGGAGGGGCGTGAGATGTGGATGCACGAATAGATTCAATTTTTTCCCGAAAAAACTTTGAGAACGCATCTGGGGTAATATCTATTTTAGTAGGAACTGTGGCTTCGGAAATAACAGTCTTTATGGAGTTCCAGAGACGTTGTGGATTGGTTCGCTCAGAGTCAATCTTTTCATTCCAATATTCCGATCTTTTGGAATTTATTTTGCTCATATACTGTTTTTGAGCAAGCATCCACTCATCCCTTGAATTTACTGTACAGTTTTTTCTATAGGTCCTCTCTAATTTCCGCATTAGTCTCTTCTGGTTTCGACATTCATCGTCAAACCAGCCGTCAGACTTTCGAACTTTACGTGTTTTTGATGTTGTCGGAGCATATTTATTTAACAGAAATGTAAGTGTTGTATTATAAGTATCGACAAGTTCTGTTGGAGTCTTTGTTTCCCAAAAAATGGGTGTACATAATAGTGAGGTCTGTAGTTCTTCCAGAAAATCACTAAAGCTGAAATTACGCCATTCCCTCGATATAATTGTTCTATATGGTACTTTAGGCGGGTTAAAATCAATATCTGTGCAAACAAGCCGATGATCTGATAGTCCTATATCGCGAATATCTATTGATAGCGGTGAACCTCTGTTCTTTGAAATTAGTACATCTAATGTACCGCCCGCATCGTGAGTTGGGCCGTCGACCCATTGGCGGCATCCAAAGCTGGCTAATAAATCTAAGAATTTAACGGTGTTTGGTGATGACACGCGTTCGAGACGAATATTAATATCACCTGTTATAATTAGTATGTCAGAAAGTCCGACTGAGAGTTCCAAAAAACGTGAAAACTCATCATAAAATTCGACAGAGATTGGTTTCGATCCGGGCCTGTACAAAGTGCACAACAGAAACGACGTACCGGAAGAAGAAACCCTACAACCAGTATATTCAAACGTGCTAAATGTACCAAGAGCAACTTTAGTTAGCCGCAGTCCTTGTCGGGCTATAATCGCTACCCCCCGTGGTTCACGTGAGAGATTTTATTTGATGGTTCCTCCGCGCTAGGTCGGGCCTCCTCTAGCACCACATACCCTAGAGCTTGGAGTCTCTTAATTGAGTACGAGTTACTATTCTCGTGCCAGGTTTCCGTGACGGTAAGGATGTGGAGTTTTTGATCTCTGAAAATATCGTCCACCACTTCTAATTTGTTATTGAGGGATCGCGCATTCCAGGAACCTATCGCAAGCTGTCTACTCTTATAGTTAGCATGTCGTTCTAATCGAATTTGATTTAAGTTGTGGAATTTATCAGAATCGCGGAGGGATTTGGTCCCTAGATTATTCTGTTCGTCGGTTGAGGAAGCTTCCTGAAAATCATGTATTGACGGAGAGTTATTATTACTATTACTATTATTATGATGAATTTTTGGAACGTTTTGTTCCTTCCTACGGAAGTATTTCGTTTTCTGCCCCCCGCGGCACCCCCTATATCTAAATTTCACATTAGGATCAAGTATCAAGTATTTGAATGCTACATACTTTCCTACCTATAAAATGTCACAAATAATTCAATTTAATGTACGTAGCCTTAAGATTGCTTCCGAGATTGGTGACTTGTCTCTGAATGGGGGGTTACTTTCTGAAATATTGACAATATATAAATTTTTTCTGTAAAACCCGTATTAGGTTAACGAATCCACGGAGAAACCAATCTGTCAAATTTAACTCTAGCTTAGTTCCATAGATCGCAATTCGCATGATTTTTCCTTTGAATTTTGGAAGGCGAAGCTTAAGAGCGATTGACCAGCAACTGAGAATAAAAGTTTAAAAATGCTTGCAACTGTACAGGGAGGTTCCAATGAGAATGATCGATTATTCCCCGTATCAATTTTTTAAAATTAAAATTTTTATATCGATTTATTTAATTAAAAACTTGCTTTAATATATACCTACATTCAAGTAAGAAATAAAAATGCTCAAAACGCACGATGATAAATTATTAAATGTCGTGTACTTCTTGTGTAAGTATTTTTAGATCGTATTTAGATTTTTCAATAATGTCTAAACAAAATAAGTCAGTAAATTTTTTTTTTAAATATTTTAGTTTGTAAGACCTTATAAATAGAAAAACTATGGTATCTTTTTCACAAAACACGTTCTCGGATTTATTTTTTCATGATTTTAATTTAACTAAAATTCTGAAAACTGTGTTGACCAGATTATGTATTGATTTATTTTATTGTATGATTATATGATTTGAAATATGTGTTGTTTAATAGAATCCATCGTTTGAAAATTGTACAAATCTGCCAATGACCAACGGTATAACCTTAGTGTATTAAAAACACACTTAGTATTACTAAATTTAAAAAATGCGTGTACCAGCAGATAAAACAACAATCTTTCAAAATCAATTTATGGTTTTTTGTAAAAAATAGTCAATATGTCTAGAATTTGATTTAAAAAGGACTCATTTCCGGTATTCTCTGGTAATACTTTCTTAATGTGAAGTCACTATTTTAAATTAATCTTTACTACGAATCGGTTTACATAATGGATACCAAAAAATGCTTTGGATAAATTGAGGCTTTTCCTATCATATCGCTTGAGTACAATTAAAGAAATTCTTACACTTTATCAATAAAATGTAAGCGTAAACTACTAAATAATGCATTTTTTTATTTGAAATATATGAACGCAAATAAGAAACAACTTTATAAAATACAATTTTATGGCTAAGATTATGTGTGACAGTTTCCATTGATTAACTTTTTTTCTTTCTTATAAAGTTATTTACAGCATAAAACCACCTTTGTGCTAAAGTCGACTGTTTCTGGACTCTAATTAGCCATGGGATTTTTGTGCCTATGAACTAATTTCGTGGTGATGAAAGGCACTATAAGAATATTCACATAGTTGGCTTGTGTATTCGCCTTACGCCAACACACGCGTACAGTCTCTTAATTAGGGCTAACCGTGAATGTGGGGTCGCGGGTTCGACCACAGGAGATTGATGACGCCGAAAAACGGGAATTATTTGACGTGATGGTTCGAACAATACAATGATTATAATGAATCCACGCCTACTAGACTGACAAAGAAAGCTACAAAAATGTTTTAGACCGTTCTTTTGCGATGTGTGCTAATTAGGTCAGTTTGTATTATACCGGTTATTTAACACATTAATTAACTAAAATTAATTAACTGTCGCTCCTCTTGACGTAACTTTTCCATTTCATATTTATTATTTATTTAATTTGTGTACAAAAAATTTACAACATTACAGATATTTTATCTAATTAATTGTAATAGTACCATTTTCACAGTGAGAATGTAGCGCCAAAAACCTTACAAACTCATTGAATTTTTCGAAGAATATGTCGAAATTTTTATCTAATATATTTAAATAGCGTATCGCTCTTCCCACGGGCGAATTCGGGTACAGATTTGTACGACTCAATCGGCAATATAATATGTTATGGCGACGTAATGTATTCTTCTTCGTATAAATAAGTAAATATTACCAAATACCCAATTAAAGGTGAGAGCCGATAACACTGGACGTATTTTAGCGATTTCGCAATTTTATAGAAAAATTACTATCGGTCAGCATTCTTTCACATGATCCTCATTTCAGATTTGTTTTAATTCTCTGTACTAATTTAGATCTAACTCAATAATAATTGATAAATTGTGTAGAATACTAAATTAAACCATATTTAAAAAAAAGATTTAATCACAATAATTATTAAGGCTTTATTAGATCGGTAATCTTAATCGCCTCTTTCAAAACATTTCGAGAGCAGATAACCTCGTTGCTGCCGTTATTTGTTGCTTTTTTGGACTTAGCAGACCACTACTGACCACGATTTTCGGAGTGATTTAATATAACGCAAGTGCTGGAGTTATGTTTTGTGTGTTCCCAACCAGTTATATACCGGCAAGCCACGAATTAACGCAGAAATAAATTATTTACGTCATGCTCGGTAAGTTAATCTACCGGTTAAACGTAATACACAGGTATAAATATATCCAAGTTTAAATCTGAGCCGAGTTATTTCTCAAATATTATCTGAGAAGTACACAGAATGGGAGCAGCGCATTTCTCATATTTCTTGTCGGACGAACATTCACGGTTAAAACTTGTAGTTTATAGTTTAAGCTAAGCTATTTACTTGTGATATCGATTTACCGGGGTATTACATTTTTGGCATCACCACATATTATTACGTTCATAATTGATGTTTACTTGGCTCAATTTTCTTAGCGTTTAGACGAGGCAACTGAAACCAAACTAAAACTGGCTGGTTTCTATGTCTTGATTGGTCAAAACACTTGTTTAACCATAGACGAAGAACAATCAGCTGACAGCTGGCAACTAGCAACGGCCGACCACGGCAATCAGCAGTGCAAGTCGCGAGTCACTGCTTACGTTACCAATTGAACCGGATTTTTGAGTGATTGTGTAGTGTGCGGGCCATCACATTGTCATACAAAAACAGTTGGCAGTTGAGAGTTTTCAGTTGCGTCAGTGGGCGGATCGCCTAATTCAAAACGTGTTTTTGGTTTGAAAGTTTGATCTCTTATAAATATTTTAGATGCTTTAATTAAATACTTCGTGTTGAATACCACATTGGTTTAAAAAATAATCGATAATTTAAAGTCTTTTTATAAGCTCAGAAAAAAATTAAATATCAGGCCTACAAAAACTGCATCGAAGTGCAAAATTTCTTACTTACGTTTATTATATTATGCTATTTTCTGGTATGGTTTTATTATATAAAATGGCAAATTAAATTCTTTAGAAAATTATCTGAAAACATTGTAATATTTCCGCTTGAACTTCACAAAATAAAATAAAACATGCTACTGGTGTTAAGCGGAAATTTCATCATTATCAATGACTAGCTCCTGCCCGCGACTTCGTCTGCGTAGGATTAGTACTTCGAGAAATCTCTTTTCTTTTCCTAGGTCCCATCTACGTTTATACCAAAATTCTTAACCTATTTATTTAAAATATGCAAAATTCTTGATTCGATTCAAAGTATTAGGCGAGTACTTCAAATAAATTCATTAATTTAAATATTTTCTAAAATAGAGCTTTGATTTAACAATCATTGTTTTGCGAAATGTCATTGTCAAAATTTCTATTAAACAATCATTTTTATTTTCAATATATTGAAATTAAATAGCTAGCTTTATAAATTTTATACCCTATATGTTATTATGATGTATAAGCTATATTATAAGTTTCATTAAAATCCATTCAGTAAATTTTGCGTGAAAGAGTAACAAACATACATACATCCATACAAACTTTCGCCTTTATAATATTATTAAGATAATGATGAAATAAATGAAAATAAAGAAAAATGTCGCTAAATAAGATGTGGGTACCTACCCTTGGGAAAGCGACAATTCAATCATGGTAGAAGATAACGTTTTGGGACTTTTGATTTTTGGAAGTCTTTTGTTTTAAAATATTATGCAGTTCGTTCAGGAGCAGTGCACTCCAGAGTTAACCCAAATTAGAAATATCAGAAGATGTTCAGAAGCCTCTACTAACAGCTCGGTAGATTTGAGCGCAACGCGTGAGTGACGTAGGTAAAAAGCTCTGGGCAGAAGTCATTATCCCACATTAGAAGCACGCGAGACTACACTTGAGAACATACCACCATACTTCAAAACATCAACATCGATACTTAGAGGCGCCGTTCCCAGAAACGGCATAAACAAAACATCTCGCCTCTCCACAAATTCGTGTAATTTAGACAAATTATTATAACTCTCCTAAATGAAGTGACGCACACGAGAACATGGTGACAAGTAAAAGCATTAATTTGATAGTAAGACAGAATAGATGGCATGGAAGAACATTAATTTTAAAATGAACCCACGCGAGGCACGAGACGATTCTGTAGTTTTTTTGTCTGCTAATTAAGAAGACCTCCGATGCTAGTTTCTTTCTTTTGTATTTTGAGTGGGATGAGGGGCACAAATTATTTTAAAGCGGCGGAAAGAATAATTTAAATTAAGATAAAAATTACGCCATAAAATATTTGGCGAGGATATTTCAAGTAATCGCAATATGAACTGACTATCTATTGAATTATAAGCACCTGCACGAAAATTCATGATATTACCAAGAACCAGAATATTCGCATATATATAGTATAATCGCCAAGTGTCCTGTTATTTTTAGTACAGAGGTTTCCGCAAGGACCAAGGACCCTATCTAGAAACATGTTAATAATGATAATAATCACGGCACCTTGTTATTAAATGTTTTCCACTAGCTCTGGCTCTATTATTTTCAACAATTCTCCCAGTTCTTAAGACTGCTCCAATTTTCTTCAAGTTCACCTCTTCCTCGACCTTCCTGTAGGTCTAAGTAATCATATTCGGTGTCCAGTCTATGGGTACTCAATTAACCTACAATTTTAATTCAATTACGATTACATTTAGTTCCAGGTTTTATTCCATTCTGCCCGCATGGGTTTCCAGGTGCAAACAAACATAAAGCCTCTCATTATCCTCTGCATTTAAATGAACAACCTTACAATCAAACCTCTGCCCAGGACTCCAATTATTAACGATTTTAATACCTGCATTTTGTTGGATTAAATTAAAAGGCACACATCATTCATTCAGAATACATCATTCTGTAATGTTAGGGGACATTCAAGCTTTCTTAACATCATTTTCATTTTAACACTGTTAGGTTTTGCTACCCGATCCAAATTATTAATCATTCAATAGTATTTTCGTTGTTTAGATATTTAGGTTCTGGAGTTTGTGGGTTTTGAGAGTATTTTTCACAACTATTCCAATATATCATCACAGTTGTGTTGTTTATAAAAAGTTGTCCCACTTTTAAATTTAATTTTTATTAATGCGTTCTATAAAGCAATATCTCTGTCTTGGATAAATTCCAAAGGAAGTGTTCTTCATGCTTTCAGATCTATTTATTACATAATACTCTTTTTAAGATTGGCCTATTATATCTCTGGTCAAAGGCAAAGTGGTTTTGGTTTTTGAATCGTCCTTGGACCCCTGGGGCAGTCTATTATCAATTTGGGATTCAGGTATGTTCCTCGCCATAAGATTCCTGATCTACAAATCCATTTAGGACCAACGTTTCTCACTAGATTGAACCTTGAGGCTATTTTTAACGTTCAACAAACAAAAAACATACGAGGTGTTTGGTCCATTATCGCCTGAATACATAATCTAAGCCTTAATGATTTTTGTGCATCTGACCATATTTTTTATGTAACCATGTATTTAAAATGTTGAAAAATTTCTCTGTGTGTTTTTAGAGCTTTATTTTTGGTTTGGTAAATAAATAGTTTCACATGATGTGAGTGCCCAAAGAGTGCCAAATTTAAGTTTATTTATAATAGTTTCAATAGAACTCAGGTCCGGGGTGTTTAGTGTTGAAATAAGTTTAGGACATTAATCCATTATACCCATGTTCCTTACCAAATATTCCTTCCTTTTGATTCCCTTCCTTTCACATCAAGGCCCTTACCCAAGAAACAAAAGAAGATGATTTAAAACACTTGAAAAAATAACACTTTTGGACTTCCTTGTTTTGAATAAAAACATTCAGTTGTTATCTTTGAAAATTCGACCAAGCTTGTACAAGCATTTCGCAAATCTCGCAAATAACAATAATATAAATATATTATAATTGTCGTGAAGACCATCGGGTCATCATCATTGGAAAGTGATCGTGAAAGAAAAGCTGGGAGCTGTCACCTCATCATCAAGGTAAGGGCCATTCCTATCGTTTCCTCCCCCCCTTGTCGATTTAAAAACACAATCTTATGCACTCGTAATTTCGCCACATAATTTAGTTTTACAGTCCACTCGGTGTCATCGGACACTTAACACGGGGCATACGTCATTCCTATGTCTACCTACGTTAAATTGTCGTGAAAACAAGCTTATGTGCCCAAGCGGTTAACACAAAATGAAAGACAGTGAGTTAATGTGTTATAAATGTTAAAACTGTTGCCATTTAGCAAAATTTAACACAGAAATTGGAGATTTACATATTTATGCACTCGTCACACTTTATGAACTTCAAAATGATATTTATGTTTGGATTCAAATTAAAAATTCCCTACCCAATTCATTACGCCCAGCACACACTAAACCCGTGACAGTAGTGGGTAGTCAGTGTCAGTACTCGGAACTGATCAGTGTAGCCAGATGCATAGTTTTTTTTTTTTTACCATGTTTTCATGGTTATTTTGGTCATTTTATACCTGCGTGGTTTCTATTTTATTTTTGATTAGGTACTGATAGCTGATTAAGCGTTTATGTATGGATGTATGTCATATATGTGACTCGGAGTCTGGGCGTGGATAACGAGCGAGTAACTATGCAAATGCAATATGATAATATAAATTTAACGGGATACGCAAACGAACACGTGAGTCAATCCCATTATCTGGAGATAAAGATAATTTCAGTATCGCCCTTGTGGTAGGCCACCGTTTAAAACAACTTGAAACGTGTGGTGTAACATCTTCGTCATCTTCTGAACCAAACTTGAAACCGGTTGTGGGTATTCTCCTCGTATAAAGGGGTGTGTTACCAATTTATCTTAGGGTCATTCCACGCTCCTTCGAGAGCCCGGGGTCTAGAGTCTAGGGTCTAGGGAATTCGGCCCTAGCCCATGTTTCAAAGGCTGTGCATAGAAATTACTAGGTTTTCTTTCTTTTGTGGTCGTGACCACGATATAATTTCACCTACTCGTATCTCCCATCTTACCAGATAACCCTCCCAGACTTCTATGGAGTTATCTTATGTGTTGTGTGTACCTTTACCATTGTAGGTGTTGAAGGGTTACAGGCGGGATTTTTGGAGAAACCTAATAACAGATTTATTACCTAGATTAAAAGAAAAGATTTCCGTAACATTAACATAACTTTTATTGGCTCCAACGCTTTTAGAGTCGTAGCTTGGCTACAGTCGGCAGGCTTCCATGCCTTACTTTCCTTTGTTTCTATTATCGACGATTGAACAGTTTGGTTTTTGCAATTTTTGGTCTTTGTCATCATTCATCAAATTATCTTTTGGGATTTGAATCAAAAAGTTCAACGCGTGGTCAAGCAAGATGGAATAAATTGTACACCAATTCAAAATTATTTAATATTGAATTGGTGTTTTAGGCATTACAAAAACTCTTTTTAATTCATCAAAAGACCCAAATCAACTTTAAACACTTTGATTATCTTCGCATACAATTTAAAACTATTGAATAAATTATATTATACATCTCAATTAATAAAATAGATGTGTACGTTCGGTATCGGTTTATCTTCTTTAACCTTTAAGTAAGTATGCAAGTACATTTAATTATACTATCATAAACCCTAAGAATTTTGAACAAAGATAACAAATTACACTCCACATTAATGAAGAACATCGTTTAAACTATGTTTACCTTAAGTGTCATAGATTTCAATCTATGTTTAGCTTAAGTAAGTTATATTTTAATCTGGCTTACATCGATTTTAATACAAATCAATGATTTGGCAACTTTGGCACTTCCGCATTCCAGAGTGATGATATAATAAAGTTACAATTCACTTTTAATTAAGTCAACATTGACGACATCCAAAACAAAGGTGTGTTGTAAAAGAAGATATTATCAAAGCATTTAAAAAAATAACTCAATCAAATGTTAGCAATTAACGTATGAATCATTTTGATAAATTGTCGTAAAACTCTCTATGTCTATGTCATCTTTGGGGAGCTGTTTAAAGGGTTTTTTTGAGGAGAGGAAGGAGCGGTCTTGGGTTTTGGGTTTTGACCCATGTTGTATGTAGAGGAGGGAAACACAGAGGCCGGCAAATCGTTCGTAGCACGAGTCGTAGAAATGTCAACCGTCTGCAAAGGTTATGCGCGCTTTTGGCGTGCTTACCGACTGTGTACCGATGTCGAAGGGATCAATGACGCTAGTTCATCGGAGCATCTTCCATTGAAATACCGGTAGAACTCAGACAGCATTCATACCGCACGCCTGCGCTCTAAAGTTGCAGTCCGTTTATTTTAAGTCAAGGTCACACGGAGAAAAATGTTATTCTAAAATACGATCATTTTATTCGTAAAAATGATTAAAACGGGACTGAAGTTCTTACGAGCAAATTAACAGGGTTTCAATGTTTATACGTATGTACACCAACAAATTATTCTTACATTTTCCCGCCAATAAACATTGAAACACTGTTAATTTGTTCGTAAGAACTTCAGTCCCGTTTTTAACCATTTTTACGAATAAAATGATCGTATTTTAGAATAACATTTTTTTCTCCGTGCGAGGGTTTTCAAGTACCTTGGGGCTCCTGACCATTATTTTGTCGTTTCGTGGTTGCCGAATTCAATAGTGGGACGCCCTTGCGATTTATACACGTTCACACATGATTTGCATAGTTGTGTTACTATTAAATTATCTGCGGGGCCTGTAGTACTCCTAGCTTCTGAGAGGCTAACTTGACTTCCCTGAAGTGTTGGAAAGATTGCAGAAAATATGAACCACTATTGGTATGCCACTAAAGTGCCGCCAACATCGTTATTCCATACTACTGCAAATCGCATCTACGCACATTTGCGACCCGCCTTTATTTCTACCAACTCCACTTGCCGCTTTCATAGTTCGTGCAGTTTGGTCATAGCTTGGCAACACTCGGTACGCTTCCGTGCCGTATCTCCCTTTGTTTTTATTATCTACATGACTAATCGACTGACGCGTGTTTCACACCTGGTGATATAAATAAAATTACCTCATGTTCTAGCTAATATTATAAGTGTTATATTTGAATGTTGATGCAACTTCGATAGTGGGGCCCCGCCTTTTCCTGCTAGAAAAATATTTTTCATAGTTCGATAACAATTTACGTTTCGGATTTAGATTAGTCGCAATTTCCTGTCTGGTTTCCTACTTTTACCGACATTTTGACTGCTTTTGATGATTTCGCCATGTTGTTTTGTGATTACTTGACGAAGATACGCTTTATTTTGACGAATTTATCAACAGTAAGCGGGCCAAGGATTTCTTCGCTCATATTTTGATAACATCAATGGTGCATTTTTAATAACTCACTGTCATATTTTAAGCTGGTTTCAGGTTTCTTACGATCGTTGTCAGAATTCAAACAGTTAAAACAGTCGAGTAATTACTTTTAAAAAATTGCCCACTATATGAACTACTCAAAACACATGTTTCTTAGTTATACCTTCTCAAATTTCCGGCAATTGTTTGGTTTCGGTTTCCTCCTTATCGTACTTTTATGTTTAATGTCTACTTTTTATATAATATTTTAGTGTTTTCCTGTTTTATATAATACTTTACGGTTCTTGTTTTGTCATACACCGTTATTGTCTATTATTGTTGTCCTGTGCTATAACAACAGCACTGTTATTGTTAAATTTAGTTCTCTGCTTTTGTTTTGTTTTGTGTGTACCGTATATTCGTTATTTCTATCTTGTAATGGACTTTTATTAATAATGAATTGTTATTAATATTTTGTAAATTAATTATAAATTTCTATTAATATTTTGTAAGGAGCACTGTAGGATTATTTTTAAAGTTTATTTTAGTTAAGCGCACTTGAAGTGAAACCACACAAAAATGCGCTATATAAATGTAATGTTATTACTATTATTATATACCTGAGCCACATGACACGAAGCTAGTATTTCAAGCCAGGATAGCAAGCTACTAACAGACAAATCGGTGTCCTATCCTGGCTTCGCACAAGCTAGAGCGGTTTACACGATGCTAGGAAATTTGAAGCCAGTATCATTGCAATGACTACCACATAACAATGTACACTAGCCGATCATATACTAGCTTCACCGGCCACATGAATCTATACATAAAGCCAATATAGATAACTTCGGTGGTGGGGGGCGCTACTAGCTCCATCCTATTAAACTACCCTAGCTTGAGATGCTGGCCTACTGGATTCCTCTAGCTGGTTAGCTACGTTTACATGTAGTTCGATTACTCGCAATAGCTGACTGTCCTGGCTTGGTTGTTTATTTAAATCGGTTAAAACCAAATACTTTCACAACAGTCACAAAACAAAACAGAAAATGATAAAATAAAAGTTTTTTTTTTTTTTAATTTTCTCATATGTTTTATTTTGTCATAAAACCGTGAGAGTCATAAAGGTAAATTCTTAAGTCATCTCTTTAGTGCGGAACATTTATCATTAAAATAACTAATTACCTAAATATTGGCTTCAGGCGTATAATGTGTACCTATTGAGTCACAGCCTCTTCTGTAAGTGCTCGGCTCGGAGGTCAAAGAACCCCTTTGACCTTGACTCTCGGTGAGGAAGTGCCGTATGACCTGCTAACGAAAATTCACTGCCTAGTTTTTTTCCCCATTCCTCTACGGCACATCGATTATTACTATGAATTTAATAAATCAACCGAAGCATCGGGAGGTGTGTATGTACTGCCAGACTGCCGACCTGCGCCTGCCAGCGAGATATTTCTTCAATAATAAATATTAATAATTGTCCCTTTAAATAATTTTCTGAAAAGATGGCTTGAAATTACTAGCCTAAGAAAATAGGAATAAGAGAGATTTGCGTTGAACCGTTATTATTAGTACACGGAGAAAAATGAACTGTTAAAAACGGGACTGAAGTTCTTACGAACAAATTAACAGTGATTCAGTGTTTATTGGCGGTAAAATACGTACGAAATTACGTATACCAAAAAATTATTCTTAATGTTCCCGCCAATAAACATTGAAACCCTGTTAATTTGTACGTAAGAACTTCAGTCCCGTTTTTAACCGTTCTACGAATAAAATGAACGTATTTTCTATTAAAATGTTCGTTTTTTCTATTAAAATGTTGGTTTTTTTCAAATAACATTTTTCTCCGTGTATGAAACTGCGCACTCCAAAGTGTTGGCAACATCGCTCATGCATATCGCATATAAGCACAGCGGCGTCCCTATTTTCGCCTTTGTTTCTACCTCCCATATGTAGGACCTGCTGTGCGGAACTAATAAAAAAACCTACAAAACAAACGGATAGCTATCATTGCATAGTCGCTATGATCGCCCATGCATTTTGGTCGTAACTCAGCGACAGTCGGCACGCTCCCATGCCATTAATTTGTTTTTTTTTTCTGATATCTATATAAAGATGGCTCCCTAGTAGTTTCACACAGCCGAGCATCATAAATCATAAAAACGACCCATTCGCATATGGCAAGCGACAGGCTTGTACGAATGTGGGTAACCATAGATAAATATAGAAAAAATAAAAATGGAGATATGCATGAAATTATTCCATCAAAGCCTCAGACCAAATGAAAGATGTGCGTTTGGTGTGTAGGTGAAACAAAGAAGGGACGTCGATATGCGTAGATGCGATTTTCAGTAGTATTGGTGAACGATGTTAAATTCACTTTTAAGTACACGGAGAAAAATATTATTCTTAAATACGATCATTTTATTCGTAAAAACAGTTAAAAACGGGACTGAAGTTCTTACGAACAAATTAGCTGTGTTTCAATGTTTATTGGCGGGAAAATGTAAGAATGATTTGTTGGTATACGTACGATATTACGTATACCGACAAATTATTCTTACGTGTTCCTGCCAATAAACATTGAAACCCTGTTAATTTGTTCGTAAGAAATCAGTCCCGTTTTTACGAATAAAATGATCGTATTTTAGAATACCATTTTTCTCCGTGTACGAGCGGTTTCACACTAATAATGATGCATATCCCATCTCCCTTCTTTCAATTATCCATGGTTATTATCATGCCCAAGCTTTTGCTGGTAGAACTGCACTGTAGTATATTATTTCTTATCCGTTTGATTTTATCGGAATGTTGGGTTTTGGGACCTCGGCACAAGCTATATGCTGTTGTCGGTTATTGGTACATAATGGTGAGGTTATGACAGTAAATCATTAAAAAATACTTCACTTAAGGTGAAGTTTAAAGTGTAAAAGTAGTCAATTCCTTTGAAAATAACAATTCAATCATAACATTACAATTATTTTTTTAATTGATAAACTAATGTTAAAGACAAGATTTTTTTTATGCATAGCACAAAGGGTAACAATTATTACAAGCAATATAAAAAAAAAGTTGGTTTTTTGCAGGTGAAAAAATGTAATAAACGATATTTGTTGAATGAAACACTAGGTATATATTGAATCATTTAACGGGTAGAAGCTAACCCGCCGTAGCTTAAGATGATAGACTTCGCTTTTCGGCCCATACAAAAAGGACGCCAGGGAAAAAACACTTTTCTACATCGAAAATTGCACAAAATGAATATATTTTTTTTATACTGCTTTCTAGAGAGTGAACACTATGTCGGTATGTTTTCGAATTTTCGATGCGTTTCGTATTAACGTAATCATTCACTGTCAAACATGTACGATTTATCAAAAAATATTATTTAAGAAAAAAGTGCTGCTAACTCAACTCTCATAAATAATTATAAAATTATAAAAAGCTACCGACGTAGCTTCTTCTTTCTAAAAAATAAACATCTTTTAAAATTTCAATTTCGTGAAAGTTTTGGTGTAGAAAAGTGTATTCTCCTTAAACCTCTTTTCGAGCGATTTCTGTAGGTAAATTTGAGCGTTGTCTCATTCGCACATTTCGCATTCGCATGTATTGTAAGTTTGTGTGAGCTTATTGTGAGCAGGACAGAGTGACAAACGCGGGTGTTCCGCGTGTGGTTCAAAGTCTAGCCTCTTAATGGTAGAGCTCCTGACCGGCAATCAGAGGGGTGCGGGTTCGAGTCCCGTCGGCGACATGTATCTTTTCTCGGGAGATTTTCTCAATATGGATGAGTGTTTCAGGCTAATTATTGCTTATAATAATAATATTATAACGAACAAAAATCTTTTCTTGTTCACTTGTTGCTCAACTAGTCAATCAACAGCTTCCAATTATATATATACAGGGTGTTAAGAATCGTACTTGACTTACTTTAACAAGTGATTCCTGACAATATTTGGAGTAAAAATGTAAACGAAGTTTTGGTCTCCGGTGACTTTTTAGATGTCTTTTTTTTTTTTTTCAAAAACTTTTTCTTCAAAATCAAAGAAAAAAAAATCTTCCACATGTCGTAACAGGTCTCTAAGCCAAGTAACCAGCCAACCCTTCACCCCACCCCTAACTTCCCAATACCTACTGATTTTTGTAAAAAAAAACAAAACTTCAAAAATGTCACCGGAGACCAAAATTTTGTTTACATTTTTTACTTAAAATAATGTCAGGAATCACTGGTTAAAGTAACTCAAGTACGATGCTTAACAATATGTATATATAGCTTTTAAACGCGGTGTAAATATTACGCGGCGCGTACAGTCGGAATAGTGATGCGCTTGACTTATTATCACGGTGTAGGTTAGGTTAAACCTGCTCGGAATAGTGAAAAACTTGAATTATTACCTTGATATATGTATAGTTAAGCCGGCCTTGAGTTTTACTATGCCATCACTGAACCTGCGTGTACATGAGTAATAATCTAAAAATTAAGGCGGATCTCGTACAAGATCCTTCTCATCTCTTTCACCTCTCGCAACCTTGCCTTAAATTCCTCGGCCCGATCGGGTCATTCCACGAACAGGAAAAGGTCGGCAGATAATATTGTTATTTGTAACGTGGATCAGCCCAATCCTACCCACACAGGTAGTCTGCCACCGAGAGCTCCGCTGTGGCCTCTCTTTCTGTTAAATGCGAGGCTTTTGAGAAAGCGGGAAAGGTTGCAACGGATCTGACAGCTGTACACCTTTAGATGTATTCCGGGAATCTCCTCCAATTTGCAACAGGCAGGTATCAGAGATGAGTGTGCGGCCTTTCTTCGCGGCCTTTGTACGATGCGGTACCTGGTACCAACCTTAGGGCATTGTACTGATTAAAAATACCTTTACCAACATTATTTTTTCTCTGATGGTAGAGGAATCCATTGTAAACGAATCTGCTATCTTGGTAGGAACAGTACTGTGTTTTTATCTTATCATGATAAGTGTGTAATACATAATTTTGTAATAAGTTTTCCAGTTCAGGAAGTTTGATGTCTTCTTTCGCCTGATTTATCTATGATAACTAATATTTTACCAAAGCAGTGACACATATTTTTTTCGATGAATATTAAATATTTTATTCAAGACAAAAAGCTGTTAAATTCAAACACAACGAAAAATCTTAGACACACATCAATACTTCCTACTCCAAAATGTAAAAAAACAATAGGACAGTTAAATCATAAATATCTCGGAGTAAAATTCTTTAATTCATTACCAGAAAAAATTTGAAACATGAATACCAATATAAAAGAATTTAAAACTCACCTTAAAAATCATACTCAAAACCTGAACTAAATCATATCAAATAAAAACTATATAATTACACCCCCCCCCCCCCATACACACACGCCCTGCTTTTTTATGGGGGTACATCAAACATATACATTATATAATTAATTAGTGTATAAAAGATATTTGTAATTTATGTATCTTTTTTGAATTATTAATAAAAAATTAAAATGTACATTGCAGTGCACCTAAAGGGTGAGCATAATTTTTCCTGCACTCTAGTTGACAGTAGTCGGGGAATGAACTAAAAATTTGGTCATGTTTGATAATTTAATTATTACGAGTACGCATGCATTATTTTTTTAATGAAAACTGCTAGGCTTTCATATTTTTTTCAGACAAAAGTAAGCTAAGTAATTATAATTAACAAATCTTTTTTTTTAAATCACTAATTTTGGCTGTAAAATGAATCAATTTCGTAATTAATGGTTATGAAAACGTACGTTTATGATGGCTGTAATAATGCAAGCTGAAACTATTCACCATAACCAAGCGCTGTTACAAAAGTTTAATTAGTGTAATGAAATGCCGGTCTTTGGGAAAACTGCGATTCAAACTACGATAGCAGTGAATAGCTGGAAAAGTGAAATCAAACACTTAAAGATGGAATATTAGTTTACGAAATAATAACAATTGTGTTAGTGAATTTATAATTTAACGTTGTAATGTTGTGTGTTATTTATGTTTGTAGCATTATCTAAGAATATATCAAACAATTTAGCTAATAAGAGTATAACGGTTCCATGAAGGTTGATGGCCCCCCAGTATACTTAAATATAATGTGCAGTCGGTTTAGGGAAAATACGTTATACCCATGTATATTTTCGGATATAACATTATTCGGGGCAAGGGCTCAATTATTGTCCCTGTTCTGGAGTGTTATTTACATAAAATGTTGATCTTCATAAATCCTACAATTATAATATCGCGTGATTTTTCACTCACGGGTTTGCGCTAGTGATACGAATTTTAGTTTCCTGAATATGTTCTACTACCACAGCATACTTTATAATATGTTAATTCTCCATGACAACGCGTATCTTCTCTGTCCGTTGTGCATAATAAATTAATTATTTATTATTATAATTGAAACTTGAAGGTCGTGATCGATGATTCATGTTAATTCATACACGTTATGTGTTTTCTTTTGTCTGCGATTCATCATCTTCAACACCTTTGTGTCTCTGTCATCTTTCCTCTCTTTTATTTTTGACAATTAACATAACATACCAACATTTACGAAGATTCAAAACTCTTTTTAATTCTAATGATATGGTTTCGTATCTACATCAGAAGTTCTGTGTACAGCCTGACATTTAATAGTAGGCGAAAATTGATGGCAATGCGATCTTTTAAAGTGTTTTAAATGGCAAAACCGAGATGGCTCATATAAAAATGAATGTAAGTTTAAAAGCACACTGGTCCAGGGCATATTTTTACTCTCCGAAAGGAAGTGATCCTACGTAATATTCTTCTAAGGCATTTTTATGTTTAACTCTATTTTTTATTTAACGTCTCGCGAGGAAGGTAATACACGTTATTTCTTAATTTTTTTCTAAAATTAATGAACTAAATTAAACAATATCTAATTCACAAGACAAAATTTTCAATATAAAAAAGTATAAAAATTGAGTGTTGTGTTGTTTTCCCTTGTTTGTTTAAAATTTTGAAACGAACTGTCAAGTGTCGAACTGAAATCTGAAGAAAAAATTTCAAAATGAGTAGTAACTTGGTGGTGCCATAGGTATTTGAAAATAATACAGTACGGATAGAACACATGTCGAGAATATTATGTATGCTAAGCGGTACTGGAAAGAATTTTTAACAAAATTTACTCTTAAATACTTTGCAATTAATTCAAATCTCAAATAAGACCATTCAAAGGGTGTGTTCTGTGTTTGTATGAAATCAATGGTCAATTAATATTTAAACAAATCGTTATCATGACCTTTCTAATAATATCCTGTTCTAAAGAACAACAATAATAAATCATCATTAATTTGATTTCATATGCACATGATCATAAAAACAATTGATTGGCCTTAACCTGAGTGTAATGTAAAAACCATTCTAAATGTTCACAGTTCACATTTAACGTTCTATAATATTATGCTAAATTATGTTCTCATTGCTTTGAAATATTTGCATTATCCAATTGATCCGCCTTGTCAAATGCTTTAATAATCTCTTCTCCAGAACCTTTAAGAGCCATTGAAGGTTCCAAAGAGAAAGTTCGATTTTCCCCCGGATCAAATTTTTATATTAAAATTTTTATATAGATTTATTTAATTCAAAACTTGCTTTAGCATATATATCTACATTCAAGTAAGCGATAAAAATGCTCAAAACGCATGATGATAGTATATTAAGTATTTTTTTATCATAAGTGTTTATGATTTTTCAATAATGTCTAAACAAAATAAGGGTGTAAAAAAAATCTGAAATATTTTAGTTTGTAAGAAATACCTTAAATAAATAGAAAAACTGAGGTATTTTCGACACAACAACATTCTCGGATTTATTTTTTTAATGTTTTTAATTTAACGAAAATTAAAATTCTAAAAACTGTCTTTACTAGATTAAGTATTGATTTATTTTGTTGTATGATTATATATTATGTTTGAAATTTGTGTTGTATAATACAATATTTGGTTTGAAAATTGAACAAATCTGCCAACGACCAATGTATAACCTTAGTATAATAAAAATTAACTTAGTTTTTCAAAATTTTAAAACTGCGTTTAACAGATAAAATAACAATCTTTCAAAATCAATTCATGTTTTTTATAAAAAATAGTCAATACGCCCAGAATTTGATTTAAATGTGACTAATTTTCAGTTTTCTCTGGTAATACCCCCTTAATACCATTTTTCATTATTTATATTTCTTTTTTCAGTTTTTTTTTTTCTTCTTACATGTTTTTCCTCGTACGTGTATATTCCATTTAATTCTGTTTCCTTTTAAATAGAACGGCTACTAACTGCTTGGCAACCTTTGTGCACACAATGTCTGTTTACCATTGCCATGTGCCATTCTCTTATCTCGAATTCCCATTTCTATGGAATGCGTTTCGCCTCCCATTCTGACGCTAATTATATTTTATCTATGCATTTACGTAGGTGTATCTATGGCGGTCATGAGTCCCGTTATAGCAAAATATTTATCTACTGAAACTCTATGAGTGTATTTATGAATTCTATGTATGAATGCATTCATTTTTGCAACCTTTACTTGGCCGATTTCGCAATCGGAATCGGTAACTGTTTATTTACTTTCTTTTCAATAACGAATCAAAACTCAAATGACAAAAAATGCATCGACCAATAAATAGTATCTACATAAGTAGTTTCAATTAGAATGGTGGTCTCATCAGGGCGATACTGAGAGCATCTCCCACTCTGGAACGTGCCATGCATGCTATACGGAACGTAATATACTACATATTATTTGAAATTAATAAATTGTGAAATAACATAAATTAAGGGGATTCCGGTGTGTGATTTTTGATTGATTTGATTTTTCCATACAAACGTATTCCCTATTTATCTCTCTGGATTTTAACCCTTGAGAAAATATTGTTTTTACATAAAATAGATAAATATATAACGGGTATTAACTACTAGCGTGTCGGTACTTTTTTTTTTTTTTTTGAAAAGTTACTTTTTATAGAAGTTATGACCTTCCAAAAATCAATAAAATTGACTGGTTTAAACGCCGTCAAAAGACGTTCAGTATACAAACTAGACAATGTTTTTTTTTTTAAATCAAAACGTACAGACAGAGAAGTTTTTTCTTATGTAGTTGGTAAAGAAAAAATTGAAAATCAGTCTGTTTTTGGAGGAGAAAAGTGGGGAATACAAAACCTCGATTTTAGTTAGGTATTAGTAGCCCAAGGTGCATTGTCCCTTTCGCTCAATATCCGGTGGAGTAAGAGCAACAGTGACAGCAACAATTTAGTAAAATCTATTTTTCAAATTTCTCCACCACCGGGTATCATCTTAATCAAATAAAATTTACTTGCGAACGCCGAGGTTTGAACCAACGACCTTCGAATTACTAGTCGAGGTTCTTACCCCTAGACCACAGAGGCCGTCAAATGATTATCTGCTAAGTTTCAAAACTATCGAACTTATTTTCACCTTTGCTCTTTGATGACTGATGATATTTTATTAGGTTCAATTGGATTCGAAGTTGTATCAGACGAGGCTCGTCTTTATATTCTTCGTTGTGCTTGTTTTTTTTATATCTTTTGGCATTTTGTGCGATTTTCCTTAACAATTCTTCTTTTCTGAATACCAATGCCTATTTTGGCAAATTTATCATGAAATGCAGCTTTTTTTTAACTCACAATTCTTTTTGCAAAATGTTTTATCTCATTATTCAATTTGATAATGTCAACACAATTACCGTCACGGATAGCATGTTTGTGGTTATTTGAATGGCTTTATTACAGCTAGTTAGACTTATATCTAATCACGGTTAATCTTTTGTGTTGGTAAATTAATCAAAATTCTTTCCTTTGTTGCAGATACGAGTGCTAAAGAGTGGAAACTGCAACTAAATCCTTGTGTATGTATTGTTTTTAATTCTACATGTTTATTGTGATTAACTATTGTTAGATTTATAAGTATTTCACCATCCTCTTGATAGCTTACCCGTAGGATAACGTGCTATTAATAAATAAATATTAGCAATGGGCAGAAAACTCGGCTAACTTTCTGATATATAGCTACTATTCATAAGTTCGAGTAGCGCATAGTAAACGTGAACTTTATAAATAAATTATTCGTAAATCTGAATATAAATAAGCTATGAAGATGATGGTGTAATATTCCTTTATAAAGTAGGGGCTGCTCCCCTAAATTGAAGGATTGTAGATAGCCGACGAAAGATAATAGATAAAAGTCCTCTCATAAAGTCAATTAAAAACATATTTCCAAGAACAATCCTCAGGACTATATTCTTTGCACTTTGTCAATCCATTACCACCTATGGCATACTGGCGTGGGGAAGTGCAACAAATATAGCAATAAACCCAATCGAAAAAATTCAAAAGGCAACAATCAAACACTTCCTCCAAGTACCTTTCTATACAAACTCGAATGAAATTTTCGAAACACTGGACGTCATGACAATAAGACAACTTTATGCCAAATCTGTACTATTACACTTTTTCAAACATAAACTCCAAATTCCAATGCAACCTTAAACAGCACTTAAAACCAGGGCCTCTAAAAAAACACTAAATATACCGATAACACATACCTCACACGGGCAGAGAAACTTTAAGTTCTACGCAATCAAACTATATAACTGCATGCCCACATCATTGAAACAACTACTTACTACAAATATATCTACGATTTTTCACAAAAAACATATCACAGACTGGATCAAAAAACAAGGTATTCACTTCGTGTATAAATTGTCGCCAACATAGTTCACCACACCGGCGCTTCGTCTTTGTTTCTATCTACACACCAAACGCATAACATTTCATTTCATTGGCTCCGCTTTGATAGTCCGTGTAGTTAGGTCACAACTCGGTGACATTCGGCACGCTTCCATAACATATCTCCCTTTGTTTCTATTATATAGTTTCTATCACATGACATGAACTTATGAAGTATGTATAGAGCACCCCGGACAGGTGCTTTTGACTTTGTAAGTCAAATGTCCTACTTTAAAATCGGTTGCATCCAAACACTGTTACAGTAATGTTCGAGTTGACATTCTTGTCCCGCTAAAGGTGCGATTCCGTGCCACGCGGCAGACGGCAGACGGCAGTGGCAGACGTCGACTGCATTGCCGCCGACGGCAGACGGCACTACTTAACTGTATGAATTTGTATTGGACCGTTTCCGACACACGACTGCAAATGCCGCGCGGCACTTGCAGTCGACGACTGACGCGTAGCGGCAGACGGCACTCGAGTGCAAGCATAGTACTGCCGTCGACTTCAGACATAATGGACGTGTTGAAAGACGGAGAAAGCGAAAGTCTTATTAATTTAGTGTCCAAAAATCCGTGCTTATTTAATTGCAGGAATATTAATTATAAATATCAAAGAATAAGTAAAATGTTTGGAAAGTGATCGCTCAAGATTTCAATAAAACCAGTAGGTTTTTATTTTATTTTTATTTATTTTAAACTTTTACTGACTATTGTGTACAATTTACAACCCTTCTTTGCCAAGATACTTCACCTACTTGGGAACAAAAATGATATTTTAGTGTGTCTCGGATCGCTAAGCCTCCAACATTAGCAAAACCTCTTGAACAGAGCATGTTTTGTACAAACAAAAATAAATGAAGGAAATAAAAAGAAAAGAATGAATAATAACAACAAAAAAAGTAAGAATAAGAAAAACTAAAAGTTTATAGCATAATAACTTTTGTTTGCTTATCACAGATATTAAAATAATAGCAGACAACAAATTATAACAGACAAACATTAAAACAAACTAATGTGTGTATTGCATATTATAGTCCTACATACATGTGTTGAATAAAATAAGAAGAAAAAAAAGAGAAGACAGAATAAAATAAAATAAAAAAACCCACTTAAAACATAAAGATAACCAACGTTTGTTTTTTAATTAATAATACTAATAAAATAAAAGGTATATGTACTTAAAAACAAAGGTTATTTAGATTAAAACAAAAAAGCGAATTGGTATTTGTATTATAATGTACATACGTCCGTATATATTTTGTGTAAATAAGAACTGGAAAGAGAAAAGAAAGGATAAAATAAGATAACCAATCTATAGATAAAGAGATTACCATATTAAACCGATGTTCACTCTCATTTAGGTGTCTTTTTATCAACGTTTCATAAGCGCCTTCTTCCAGTCTATTTAAGTACATTGGCAGTATAGGATTTCTACTTGAGTAATAATACAATAATAAATCATCATCGTATTCTTCTTCTTGCAATAATACTTGCAGCATTTTATTATTCATAATTTTGTGTGGAAGACACAACCGTCGGCAGTGATGCAGCGAAGCAACCATAAATGAACCAATCTAGAAGCAACTGCACTGCAGTGCCGACTGCCGTCACTGCCGTCGACTTCGGAACCTACGCGACAGCATTAATTAGTGCCGTCTGCCGTCGGCGTCACTGCAGTCGACGTCTGCTGCTGCCGTCTGCCGACTGCCGCGTGGTACGGAATCGCACCTTTACATAACATTTAACGGCTCAGTAAATTTCCAGAAACACCAGATAGATCCGTAAAGACAGGCACGTCTATTAGTTTGTCGAAATACCATCATAATGTCGCTATGTATCCATCAATGATTGACACTATAACGTTAACCTTTCTATAAGAGCAAATTCCAATAAATGTCAAAACTAAAGTATTTTAATATTTATTTTCCTAGAAATGCCCTGCTCTTTTATGTACATTATTCACGTGTTTGTCATTTTTTTACAAGTAAAAGTACAAGAACAATTAGATCACTGTTTTGTTTTTTAGTCTAGTGCAGCAATGCCTACCTGCGGCTAAATTGAATTTTTTGCCGCACAAAATTAAGTTTTCAGCTTTCTATGATTTGAATTTTGGTATTCATACAAAAAAATTCGCGACTTCGTCTGCGTAGGATTTGTACTTCAAGTAATCTATTTTCTTTTCCTAGGTCCCATCTACGTTTATACCAAAATTCTTAACCTATTTATTTTTAAATATCTATAATTCTTGATTCGATTCAAAGTATTAGGCGAGAACTTCAAATAAATTCACTAATTTATATATTTTCTAAAATTGAATTTTGACTTAACGTTCATTGTTTTGCAAAATGTCATTCACAAATTTTGACATTTTCTATTAAACAATAATTATTATTTTCAATATATTGAAAATAAATAGCTAGCTTTATAAATTATGGCCTATATGTTCTTCTGATGTATGAGCTATATTATTGTAAAGTTTCATTAAAATCCATTCAGTAGTTTTTGCGCGAAAGAGTAACAAACATACATACATCCATACAAACTTTCGCGTTTATAATATTAGTAAGATTTTGTGAAATTAGAATTTCTTGCTGTTAGTCCTCGGACTCTCGGTGAGGGTTTTGATTTATTGCTTGAAAAGTGCGAGGCGAATAGCCGCACCAGGAATTTATTTTCAGAATCAATTCCAACCAGTATATTTTTTCCGCACATTTTTCGGAAGATCGAATGCAACTAATCTGATTTTAATAAGTGGAGGGTGAATGCAAATGACACATAGACGTATATATAGTCAGTTTATGATTTTTAGTATTGACAGTAATATTTTTTGGCCCACCAAACGTTTTGGGTTGGGCACCCTGGTCTAACCCATCTAAAATTGTATGTAGGAAAGTTATAACTTGTAGCTTTAACCACTCGAGCGCTTTTTGCCACATTATGGCACTATTTTTTTTATAAATTCTACAAATATGTGATAATAGACAAAAGATAGGGGAATTCACTGTCTACATAGAACTATAATCAGTTTGTATGTCTCCATATTCAAATTCAGAGGTATGATTTTTTGAAAGAGGGCGGAAAAATTTCCTTTAGCAATCCGAGAATCAATATTTTAATTTCTCTGTCTCTCCAGTATACGATATTTTCCGTTTCACTAAACCTCACTAAAAACGAGAATAACAGAACGACAAATTGTCTTTTTTTTATATGTTTTGGTAGAATTGGTTCTTGTTTTGTAATTCTGTTCTCATTGTAAGGCCAATATCGGCCACCATAACACGGGCATGTGCCTAGTATGGCGGCCATAAATTCCACAATTGTTATATATTTACTATTCAAAGAATAAAGAAACATTAAAAAAAAAATATATCATTACTGATTGATTTATATTTCCAATTTGTCATTCGACGCCCATTTGTCACCTTTCACTTATTATCTTAGCCTAAATAAGCCAACATATTATATATTACATGTGGGACGTCTGACCTCTAAATATTGTAAATTTATGTTTGGAAATTGCATAACCTATACTTAAATATACCTACTTTATTATGCAAACTGTACCAACCTATTGGAAAAGAGAAAATGCAATCGTTTATGGTCCTACCGGAACTTTAAGAGAGTTTATAAAAATATAATATATATATAAAAATAGAATTTTAATCGTGATAGTGTTCTCTTCTAGTAATATTCATATGTCTACGGTTTTGACGTAGTCGATTCGACTAAAGTTTGTGATCTGGGGTTAAATCGAATTAATTAGATAAATAAGTTTGACGGAAATATGTGGCAATTTAGAGTAAAAAAATAGGGACGTTTGTTTGCATTACTAATTAACCACCAGGCCGTTTCTTCGCAGGGATGGCAGAGATTAGACCGCCATACGACTCTGTGTCGGCACATTTATGTTTGTCAATACTATCATCCAGTAATACAGTAGCTGGGATGACATACAAAAGTAATTACCTAAATTGTTTGATGAAGTCATTAACCCCATGAACATCCGCATTAATTTCTAAAAATAGTTCCACGATGGTTGTGCTTCCTTTACTGAATCTTTAATTAGTGGAACTCGTGGGAATTATTTTATTAATATATCTTCTGTGTAAATTTCGGTAATTTAGCTATAAATTCATCGGATCTGATAGCGTCAGTGAAGGGTAAAAAAATATCCTTCACAGCATATAAATAAATAATAATGTAACTACATTTTACGCAGCACCACGTCCATTGATCAAATATACTGTGCATATAGCTTTTAATAACTGGTGGAACTGGTGAAACTACGAACTGGTGGATGCCATAAGTTGTTATAATAGTTTGTAGTTAGAAGTAATAAATTAGAAATATATTATAAATTTGTACAGCGCCCTTCAGGTGTTTTTTCACGAAAATGACGGTATAAATCATTCAAATTGTATTATTATTTAAAACTTCTTAATAAAATTAAATTATCTAGCGGTCATTCAATTTTATTATTATGATTCTGTAAACAACCAATATCGATAGTAGTACAATCCTTATTTAAATTTTCTAATTAAACGCTGTGGAGAAACATCAGATGATGTAGAAAGTGATCGTATTTAATAGTTTGTATAAGTAAACCACATCTTATTTGAAAATATCCGGGTCGGTAGAAATACGGCATCCACTCTGAAGAGCATTTCCATGTTTTCAGCCCGGTTTCCGTTAACTTTTAGCGTGAACATCGAATCGTGTCGATAAATTGCCATGATGTAATTGAACCCGTGCTTCTCGTTTTGTATAGATATAGTGGATTCTGGATAGCTAGGATAGAATGGGGTAAATAACTCGGTGACCGCACTCACGAGGCCCACGAGGAAAATAATTTCCTTAAGGACCTGTGTCAAATTTAAAGATGCTGTTTTAATGGTATTTTTAAAGAAAAGAAGGAAGTTCTGGAAAGGAATGAGTGTTAGGTAGGAATCTAGGGGTCACTGTGTCCAGTGACGCACATATTAATCCAATTCTCGCGCTGCGGTGCAAGACGATGAGCCCAGCCGGAAAGTTCTCAAACAAGCCACCATACATACCATTTGACTTACCGCTGACGGACCAATATCGTTTTATTTATTATCCCTGCTGGACTTTTAGTCTTTTTTTCCATACAAACGTATTCCCTAATTATCTCTCTGGATTTTAACCCTAGAGAAAATATTGTTTTTACATAAAATAGATACCAACTACTAGCGTGTCGGTACTGATAAGTTACTTTTTATAGAAGTTATGACCTTTCAAAAATCAATAAAATTGACTGGTTTAAACGCCGTCAAAAGACGTTCAGTAGACAAACTAGGCAATGTTTTTTTAAAAAAAGCAAAACGTACAGACATAAAATAGTTTTTTTCTTATGTAATTGGTAAAAAAATATTGAAAATCAGTCTAATTTTGAAGGAGAAAAGTGGGGAATACAAAACCTCGATTTTAGTTAGGTATTTGTAGCCCTAGGTGCATTCTCCCTTTCGCTTAATATTCGGTGGAGTAAGAGCAACAGTGACAGCAACAATTTAGTTAAATCTATTTTTCAAATTTCTCCACCACTCGGGTGAAAGTGAAAAAAAAACAAAATTGAAAATCAGTCCACTTTTGGAGGAGAAAAGTGGGGAATACAAAACCTCGATTTTAGTTAGGTATTAGTAGCCCGAGGTGCATTGTCCCTTTCGCTCAATATTCGGTGGAGTAAGAGCAACAGTGACAGCAACAATTTAGTTAAATGTATTTTTCAAATTTCTCCACCACCCGGGTATCATCTTAGGTGGAATTTTGACGGATACTGTTTTGTCGTTTCTGAACCATGTCTATCTTCCAGAAGGCGCAAATCGACCACTAAATGGACCTTAGTCATAGACACACATATACATACATGTCTATGAGCTAAATTAATTATCAACAAAGAAATTAATGGTAACAAATAGTGTTTCTCGGTGTTGCCTAATTTAGCTGGTTTTCCCGGAGTTTGTAAAAAAAATCAATTCGTACTTTTATAACTGGAAGGAGCTTATTTCCAACACAAAATGTTTATTTTAAGATTGCTAAAATTCCTAACGAAACTGTTGGCTCTACAAAACAATTAAAATCTGTAAAAATGTATGGCGCCACAGAACAATTAAAATCTGTAAAAATGTATGGCGCCACAGAACACGACGGTATAGTTAATAAACGAAGATTTAGTATGCAAACTAGGTATATATTTAAATATAAATAATATAACAAATGTTAATTGAACCGCAATTAAATCTCCATAAAGGCTCCATTCCGTCGCAATTTACGGCCGATATAAAATGAATGTCGACTTGAATGCAACCGACTTGCAGTGCTGTCTCTTGCGTAATCTAAGAAGAATGCAGACGGATGGCGGTGATTGGCTAAAATGGGATGCTGCGCAAGGCCATTTCATAACATAACCCGTTATAACTTTATTAAAACGTCACAAGTCACGGAACTAATTCTATATACAGTAGACCAGTGTTTCCCGAACCTGTACTTTAAAAATCTTAATGTGGTGTTTACGGAAACTGTCGCGAATCCCTATAATAATAACGATTTATTCCAGGATGTGGGCAGAATAGTGCAATCCCATACGTCTCATATTATACATATGTACGCAGTAAATTTTAAGTAAAGAAACAAGTGGAATAGAAAATAATAAGTAAAAAATAAAATAATACTAATATAAATCAATTATGTAGGGCGTGGTCTTGAGTGAGCTCGGGCCCAACGCTCACTCAAGAGTGGCGCTTGGTGCTGGAAGGCTGCGGTCATTTGCGTGTAAATATACATAATATTTCTCATTATGAAAATTGGAACTGATTTGTCAAGAATACAAACTATCTTGTGATTTTTCACGGGTCTGCTATAATCTATAAGTGAATATATCGTCGTTGCATATTTAATATGAACAATGTGACGATTTTAGTTGATAAGCTGCGTATTTGTCAAGGTTTATCAAGAAAAATACATGGCATAATCAAGAGAATAAACGAACAAAGCATTTACTACAAGATTATTCTAATTAAAGGGCTTAAGATGATCCACTAGTCCTTGACTCATTCGGAATCGGGCGGAGCGAACGATTTTTGGGCGTTTACCAATAAAAACCCTAATCTCTAGCAAACAACAGTGTTTTGTTATTCCGCAAGTATATTTTTAAAGATCGAAGCGCCGCGTAGACTAAGGCATGTCCGTTAGCCCGGGCTCTGGGCGTAGAATGAGCGACGGGCTAAAATCCTTCTGTACATGGCATAAGGATGAAATTCGCACTTACAAATTCGTTGGGTACCGCCTATTTTTATTCACTGAAAAGAAACGTCGCCAAAATGCACGTTTTATTTTATTTTGTGAAGTTCAGATACAAATATTAAAATGTTTTCCGATCACTCTATAAGAAACTTAATTAGCTACATTATTCAATAAAACAACACCAGAAAAAGGATTTGTAAGTAGGAGATTTTTCACTTTTAACCATTTTTTATAGGTCAGACGCATAATTTTTTTCTAAGCCTATTAAAAAGCTTATCAAAAAAATACTCGATCACTTCAAAGGCCAAGATGTGTTCTACTCACAATATTTAATTGAAGCATCTATATTATTTCTAAGCGATCAAATTTTCAAAACTAATACACAAGATTTTATACGATTTTGCATTTTTCCGCATGCAAAAAGGCAAATAAGGTAACACCTAATGGCCTTCAGTTTCATTAACACTAGCCCATTAGTTATACATCGATGCACCTGCTACTAAACAATTTAAATTGTTTTAATTGATTGATTAAATTTACCAGTACACTTTTAATTTTATTCTTGATACCAGCAAGCCCGTTAAACAGGTTAAGTTAATTTTAATTTTAACCTAGTTACTATCAATAATAATTTATATTTAGAAATTTCATTTCAATGGGACTTCTCAAGTCAATTGGCGTAGGTTGACGATTTTACCCAGACCCGTAAGTTTTGCAAAAGGTTTTAACATGATTTCATAATTCTGTTACGAAATATGAAGTCCGACTTGCGTTTAATTATAATTGTTGATCGCAGTAAAGTCATCAGTGATCTGTGTTGTCTGAGACTACACGATGACTTGTTAATTAATGGCCGACTTGATGCAGAACTAGAACCTATTTTATATTTAAACATAACTTATTGGACAACTGTAAAGTATCTCCGAAGTCCTCTCCTGAGATATTCTATTTTATTGTGTCACAGTGAAGTCTAGATCATCCGCCGCCAAGACTTAAACAAACCTTACCCCATGAACCCGGGCACATCTGCTAAGTCACCAAACGTAGCGAACCACTTGGGGTGACCTATGGCAGAGGTGTTGGTTATTTAATAAATGGTTCCCGGGGCGGCAGTACCCACTCCCGCCTCCCAAATAAAAAAGTTTGGGCTTGTCTTTTCAGCGGTTTATCAGGTTTTTGTGGTACAGGATTACTGGTGTTTTGATTTGGGGCCAATCGCGTATCGAAATGATTTCTCTCTCCAATTATTGTTTAGCGTCAAGTGGAAAGTGCACGATTCACTTTGTGTAAAATTTAAGCAAATAATTGTAAAGAACGATAATTCTAATAAAATTAAATGTTTACTCTTTTAATGAACCATTAAAAAGATGGTGCTGTTTAACGAGAGAGTAACTTGGATTTATTAGCGTTGTACAGAACAGACGCATAATGCTGTCGTAAATAAAACTGCTTGGCACGATGACATTGGCCATAAAAAAAGTGTCCCTTTGGCAGATTCCCACATACGCTTTATCTGTTGAATTAACCTAACCTAACTCAACTCAAGGGTACTCAACCAAATCGAGAAATATAGAAGAATTATTCCTGATTTGGCCGAGTGGTAGGTATTTTTAGTATTACCCTGAAACATTGCTTGAAAATGGCTTTAGCCGCCTTTGGTGACCAGATCTAAATGGTGATCGGACAACTCAACAATTTCACCTTTGAAAAGTCATTAAAAGTGATTGTTATGTTCTGCTTATTGTGTCGTGGCTCACTAGTCCACGATATCTTCTAAGTAATAACAACGTAAGTTCGTTTAACAGTTTATTGTGAAGATCGTAAAGATAATGTTATTGTACGTAACGTCTGATCACAGGTATGCTCTATTTATGTCTGAGCGGCCGCGACGCTCTTCGAACGCGACTGCCTTCCAATGTGCTCATTCGGGAATCTTCGGCTGTACCGATCATTTCCGAATGAACGTGATCTATTAAGGTACACACTAATGGCTATACACTACAGTGATGATAAAAAAAATTGTTAAAAAATTGTTAAAAAAATATGTAACGTTAGGTTAGGTTGTGGGCTTTTTTTTTTCACAACTTTTAATGACTTTTCAAAGGGGTGTTGAAATGCCACTTTGTTGAGTTGTCGTGGAACCGATCTGAATATTCAGGTAATTCCTTATCCTTCTCTTCCCCACCCCCTTCCCCTTCCCACGACCTTCAGCCTCAATTGGGGATTATAGTCTCACAAACTTCAGACGGTTGTGAGCAGTCTGAAATCTTCTGCGCTTCGTCTATTAAGTTAGGTTAGGTTAAGAGGGGTATGCCAAATAGTGAGACTATTATTTTCGATTGTATTTTGCGTCTGTTGGTAATTTACCACAATCTGTGTTTAATTCTATCCGCGCTGAGGGGAGTGGTTTTCTTTTACTCTTTGCTTTATTTTATGTAATAAATTGTAAAATCTATTAACATGCAAGAAGAGCCATGTCGAGCCAAGAAAGTAGATTATATAAGAAGACACAAGACGAGCCAAGAAGAGACTGAAAGAATCTAGAAGAGACAAGAAAAGCCACCAAGAGCCAAGAAGAACCGTTAAGAGTCGAGAAGATCCAAGAAAAAGCCAGAAGAGGCAAGAAGAGACGAGAAGAGACAAGAATATTCTAGGAAAAAAAAGATTCAAGAACAGGCAGGAAGAGAGGGGATGAGCCAAGGATGGGCCAGAGGATCCGGGAAGAGACGAGTAGGTCTAAGGAGAGGCAAGAAGATACAAGAAAAAGCAAGAAGAGCTAAAAGAAGAGACAAGACGTGCCAAGGAGACGCGAAAAGTTCCAAGAAGAAGCAAGAATAGCTAAGAAGAGACAAAAAGAAGCAACAAGAGACCAGAAAGGCCGAGAAGAGGCAAGAAGAAGGAAGGCATAAAGAAAGGGAAAAAAAAGAAAATCATAACGCTTAATCCATTCCTGTATTCCTCCCATCCTAAATTCCAATATTGGCTTATTAGGTTGCCATGTATATCGGTCGATTAAACTCCAACTTCCTTCCTATCCTCAGAGCACGTGTTCCTAGTCCTAAAAAATCAGTCCCCCCTGGTGTACCGGTCTTACCGGGACAGGATTGCTCCTGACTGGGGTGGTACAATAGTATCGTATCTGTATATCGTATCGTATCGGTACAATAGTATCGTATCGTAAATTGTAAAATCTATTACCAATACCGCAATACGCAATGCAGCCGGTTCTCCACCGACACTACGCATCGCGTAAAAATAAGTCTTAAGCAATATGTATTATCTATTATTTATATTAAAACATTTCTTGTGTTGACAGAACCAAGTCTTCATAGAGTTGTAACAATTGCGTAAGTTATTTACGTCAACATTCAACAGATGTTCGTGTGCTTTGTTGCTCCATTTACCAAATCATATAAGGAGTTCGCTTTAATAGTAATATGATTGATAATAATGTAGCTGCCATTTTTTTTAAATTTTTTTATTACTCCTTAAAACTAACACGGTAGTCTTTATTATTGCATTGCATGTCTTCTAGTACAGTTTCTGCCAACTGAACACCGCCAGTCCTTTAGTGATATGATTGGTGATTGTCGTAATATGGGCAAGGCCTTACAGTAATAGTTACCTAAGATAGTGATAAGCAGCCTGCTGCCCGCGAGCCTTTTTGGCTAAATCTTTGGCTTCCACTTGGCAAAATAAAATATCAGAAAGTTGGCCGTAAAGAATATTCAATGGTTTATGTTGTTTTATGAAATAGTTGAGCGGAAAACTTCAGTCTTTCTTCAAAGTTTGGAATCAGCCGCTCAAAATAAAATGAATTTTCTTACATATTCTTAGACAAAATTTCATTGTTCGTCAAAAAAATCACCTTCCCAACGCAGCACTTTTCTTGTTAAAATCTATGATTGGTGCATTTTAAAGGTTTCCGTTTTATAATTTACCAAAGTTTTCTTGCCTAAATTTTCTTTGACTTTCGGAATGAAAAATCAAGTAGGTATTTTTTTATAAGCTCTTTATTATAGAATGATAAAATCGGCAGCATTAATTTTATCCTTGGAGATATCGATCGTCAGCTAGTCAGACATCTCCGAAAAATCGAAATTTGAGATTTGTAGGTATGCAGAAATATGTAAAAGTGTACCCACTATCTGGTACTTGTAAAAACATAAAAACCACCAATATATTATATTCTTATCCATATTACCTGTGTACAGCCGCAAGTAAACCATTTATCTTTTTTTGTGTTTACCTACCCTTAAAAGAGAGGGGTTTTCTGTTTATCATAATCTGGTGTAGTCATTACTGGCAATACAGCCTCGTCGAGGTGATTTCTCACAAAAACGGCTCTATACAAATTATCCAATTATTATTATTATTATTTTTTTTTAATGTTGAATGTTGTACTCGTATGATCTCGATCGTTAAGACCTAAGAGTATGGATATTAGAGAGACGGCATGTGAAGTGTGCCCGCGCGCTCCAAGTGTGCCTTTTCGAGAATTTTACCCAAACGGCTTACATTGGCTGCTGGTTTTTGGCCGTTTAATACGTTCCGACAGCAGCCATTTTACACGGTGACAGCCAATGTCAGCCGTGTGGGTAAAATTCCTCGAAAAGGCACACTTGGAGCGCGCGGGCACACTTCACATGCCGTCTCTCTAATATCCATACTCTTAGGTTAAGACTGATTTGAACTCTTTCATAGCTTTAAGTTTCAGCCTACGCAGAGAATATACTTTAAGGTATTACGTACCTATTACAAAACAGGATTGTGGTAGCCGTTTGGCTATCCAACAGCTGTACATTTACAACAATAACTTCTATGCTTTCCCGTTCTGCTATCTTTTGCCAATAACGACAACATATGTGCATTTGGGTACATTCGAGTCTTACTTCCATACTATCTCTAGAGCTTACAATAAATATATATCTGAACTTAATGTTGTGGATTATTTTACCCCTAGAACCGCAAAATTTCTTTCAAATCTATAACTGTATAATATTTTTGGTAATCAATTTTCAATTAAAGTTTCAATAGATTTACTTTTAAAAACAAAGCCAACACAATGAATTAACAACATTTCTAAAGTGATATATACCTCGTAGAAGATCCTCTCTCTTTAGGTACTGTGTGTGAGCGGTGTGTTAAATCAGAGAGTGTTAAAGCGTTGGGCGGAAGTTGTGAGGCGGGTTAAGACGAAGCTTCTGAATGATGAATGTCAGTCAATCTATGAAATCACTATTTTCGATTAATTTTTACTACGAATCGGTTTATATTATGAATTCCAAATTAAATGCTTTGGATAAATTGAATATTTTCCCATCGTTTCGCTTGAGCAGAATTATAATAAAATCATGAATTACTTTATAAAAAATATAAGCGTAAACTACTAAACATGTTTTTTTTTCATTATAAGTGTTTTTATTAATACAATTTTATGGCTGAAATTATCTGTGAAATGATTCACAAAATAAATAAAAAAAATTACTTTTGCGCTTTACTCCGTTTGCCAAGGAATTTTTATGTCATTCCCGTATTCTTGGTGTAATAAGGAACACTAAGAAGAGATGGCAATCATTCTGATTTCAATGGATTGTTAAACAGACGAATCACTTGAATGGAAGAAAAAGATACGACGACGTACATTACGTTTTTATGTATTTAACTTCTTGTGTTGGTCGGTTTTGCCTTAAATACTCAGCCGCCCATTTTTCAACATTCACATTATTGCCATCTGACTTCTTTGGGTCATGTTTTTTACGCCCATTGCATAAGAGCTCAAGCGGTTCAACAAAGAGTTTGCTCCGAAATTTTGGCTATTGTCTCTCTTGTCTACTGTGGGTTGAGTAGTTGATACTCGCTGAGCTGCAGTACTTCACTTAAGAAATTTACTTTGCGGTTAATCATATTGTTGTGTTCTTATTTTTAGATACATTTCAAACAGTATTGTACCATAATTTCGTTTATTGAATCCCACGCGTTCAATAAATACAATATTCTCGATCAAAAGCAGTCGGAGTCAATACCATGACCTGTTCAGAGTACCGAACGGCAGAACCGACGTCCTGGCAAAGCAGAGTTGTGCTGTTAAATGAATTTGCAAAGCTTTTGGATGTGAGAGACTGTTTTAAAAACCTTAAATCTGATTTTGAAGAATGACGAATAAATTGTATCGTAATTGAACAATAATAAAAAAATAAACAAAAGCATTAAATACAATGAAAACTGATGCAGATATGGTGTGGAAGACGTCGCCGAGCTATGGCAAAGTGAGCTATGCCAAAAAAATTGCAAACTGCAAGGATTATCAGAGACGGGAGACATCCTCCAACCTTCGATTTTTAGCCAGCTGCCAAAAGCTGCTGTTCGCAGCATGATGTGTAGATAGTATAACTTTTAAGCTTAATTTTAAATACATTTAAGTTGACATTTAGTCAGTACCAACGTGTATTTTATTACACGTATTGATCGTTGCAAGACCTTGGGCTTGGAATATCTCTTTGTCAGCCTTCAATAATTTGTACTTATCTGTTTAGACAGGCATACATTATTGGTGGTTTGGTATGGCTGATGATGCGTTGTTTCTACCAACACACTTGTATAGATATAGTATATATATTGTTGTGGTCATTTTTAATTGACAGAGGTGGAATATCCTTCTATGATGGTTTGGACATGTAGAGCGAATGAATGGAGATTCCGTCCTCTCTGCCTACCCCGAAACGGCGTGATGGTTAGTTAGTTAGTTTAGTTAGTTTTTTATGTAAAAAAACGTTTTAAGCATATTAAAAGGTATGTAGGTACCGTAAATAAATAAATAAACAAATATTCCTACAATAGATCTTACTGTTCGAGTGTTTTCTGCTTCAGAATTTGTATTGTATAACTACGATGTAGAATAAGTGGGTGGGCAAAAATCCAACAGCCCACAAGTTTTAGAATTGTTGACTTATCGTCGTTTGCCATGCAGGGCCATGCAATACTCGGTACAATGTCTGTGAGATAACACAGCTCTTGGGAGTCGGGACGAATGACGCAACTTCACAATGGATGTGTGAAAAACTCTTTTCACGTTGCACATTACCCAATGTTTCGCAACGTTTGCAGCGAATATTATTTAGCCTATTATCCGTTTCTAGTCTAAATCACCATAATACACAAAATGTTTGCTTCATTTGTCTAGAAATAACAATAGAGTTTGCATGACAGATGGGCGTAGATTTTCTGTTTTTTTAGGAGGCGTATTGCCGTGGAGAAATTATATGGTTTGCGTACACAATGCGTACTTATTTATTTCCAAGTTAGAAAATTAGAACACCATTGTTTCTTTTAAAAATACTTTATTGTTATTTTCTATAATATCATTACTGACCATTATGTACCTTATTCGACCATCTTCATAGTCGAAGAGTAAGTTCCTTGACTATGAATTCAGTGGCCGCTGGTGCGAATCCCTTTAGATATGATCAGTATCGCGCTAGTCAAAGCACTTTGAACAGTGATTCCCAAAGTGGTCCAGGTGGACTCCCAGGGGTCCACGGGAGACTCGATGGGGGTCTACACGGAGAAAAATGTTATTGGAAAAAACGCTCATTTTAATAGTAAAAACGAGACTGAAGTTCTTACGAACAAATTAACAGTGTTTCAATGTTTTTTGGCGGGAAAATGTAAGAATAATTTGTTGGTATTCGTACGAAATTACATATACCAACAAATTATTCTTACATGTTCCCGCCAATAAACATTGAAACCCTGTTAATTTGTTCGTAAGAACTTCAGTCCCGTTTTTACTATTAAAATAATCGTTTTTTTAATAACATTTTTCTCCGTGTACGTTGGCGTGATAAATTGTCTACGTTGGCGTAAATAGGGTTGAAATGTAGCAGCAGGAGGTCCACCGAAACCAGTAAAAATTTTAAAGTGGTCTAGGAAAAAAAAAGTTTGGGAACCTCTGATAGGTTCATTCCTTTAACAAAATAACCCAGTACCTTTTATAAAGTTCATCAGGGTTGTCATTGGATATGTGGCTATGTCATCTGGCTCTACAGTATGTCTCCCCAGGTATCTGAGCCCAGTTCCCACCAGGGCAGGACAATGGCACCATAGGTGAATTGGAATCTCTTCATCCTTATTTTACCTCATCATCATTTCCGTACTTGACCCTTTTTACCACTCCCAACAACTGCGTGTGTCTCCTGAGATGGCAGTGTCCCGTTAGTAGTCCTACCAGTTCCCTCAGTGAGTGCACTGTCCATATCGAGTAGTTTCCTGGTTCGTCTAGAGCAGTGATTCCCAAAGTGAAAGCGTCCAGTGGACTGGACAAAGCGGTCCAGGTGGACCCCCACGGGTCCACGGGAGACTCGATGGGTGTCTACGTTGGCATGATAAAAAAATGGGGGTCCACAAGTTGTATGTCCGTCCACGAAAATTTATCTGGTTTCGATAGTAAAGAACAAAAATGATGTCTTGGCTTTACCTATCAATGTAGGCTAGTGGTTCCCAAAGTAAAGTGGTCCGTATGTCACTCACGGAGCCCCTGAACAATGTAGGGGGTAGACACATTTTTATGAATGTGAAAGTTATTATAAATATTAATGCACAAATTATTAGCAATTTTTACGTCCTGGGTAAAATATAGAATTCATAACCTACAATTCTCTAATTCTCTGCCTCCCCCCCAGAATGGATGGTCGTTCAGAAAGGAATTTCGGCAGGATCATTCATTCCTTACCCCGGGGTCCATGGGCAAATTTTGACTATGAAAAGTGGTCCATGGGCCAAAAGGTTTGGGAACCACTGGTCTAGGTTCTAGGGTCTGGTCCGAGTACTTTGGATTACCTCATTCCGGCCTTCCAGTGCTGGGATTTGATCCACGTTTCAATATGTTATTTAGTGTGCAAGCTGCTACTCTACTACCAGATACTAGAGGGTATAAATTTGAGCAATTGCCTAAAACTAATTGGCGTTCACAGAATAAGAAATAATATTATTCTATTTGAACAAGACCATTTCGGTTGTTAGTAACAATTTAACTTGTTTGCCATCTCATCGTTTTCTTGTCTAGATTTTCCTCCATCACCGAACAATATTTCTGACATTTATAAACATGGGATTGTCAATTGATAAAATTTATGCCCATTGACTTACGAGCGTTGGGAAATTTTGTCTGGATTATTAAAAAACGTCACAAAACTGCATTAGAGATGGCTTACATAGACAATCCAAGTCGTGGGCTGAGTGGTTTCGTTGCCATTGTTTAAATAGAGATTACACCCACGCGAGCAAGAACCGGATAAGTGTACCTTCTGCACATCGCGGCACATGGTGACATTTTGCAATGCGCACTTGTTTCTTGTTTAGCTTGTTTTGATGTAATTATTGCAGACTCTCCATCCACGCAAAGTGCTTATTGTCCCATCAATAAACTTCATTACAATCATTACCCATTATTTTAATTATTTGTCTGTTCTTTTATTTGTGTAATCATTCGTTTTTTTCTTTTGTGTGGAAGAGGGAGAAGTGGTAGGCCTGCGCAAACGCAGACTGAATATTAGCCGTTTTTCGTTTTGAAGTGGTTCGATTATGGTTTGAATCGAGAATGTTTAATAGTATATAATAAATATAGAACCAGTGTTTCCTTGTTGGATTTACAAAAAAGAAAAAAATCTATTCGTACATTACAATGTTTATTGCAACTGATAAAAAAGGAAGAAAATGTACAGTAGAATTGATATCCCTGAAATTTGGGATGCGCATATCGAAAAAAATGTACATCTAGAACGGTTGGAGACAGAAATGAGTGTCAGAATAAGTATGACGCGCAAGTAGATGAAAAATGAAGTCTAGGATGTCGCAGAAAGACAGTGCAATCAAGTGAATCAAATACTTGAGTTGGCTCATGTTAAAGGTCGTAATAAAAGAAAATAATTTGAATTTCGCAAATAATGGGTATTAAAACAAAGTTATTTGGCGTTCTATTCTCTGTACCTACCCGTACGAAGAAATAGCAATTTGATTAGTCAGTTGGGTCTTCATTGAACTCTTTTAAAATTATATATTGTCCTCCATTGGAAGATGGACATGCATGTTTTACCACTTGGCATTTCCAAAAATTCGACCAACAATCAAATTTATCAGTTGCTTCGTTCACAACGTCACGTCTGAAATACATAATAATTATCTATTTCGTGGTTAGATCGATCACATGTTTTTTTCCAAAGTAGATTTCTATTTGTGTTTGTTGTGCCGGCTATCCGTGCCGCCGGATCTCGTGCACGTTTCGCCGAAGAAAGTTTTTCAGCACGATCTAGCTATATATTTTTCACCGTCCCTTTCGGCGACCTCTGCAAATAATTCCTCCATTGTTGACTGTCGTGATTCCGCGATGGGCCACTAATATGGCACCTGACCTGGACCACCTCATTTATGGAGCCACTAATCGAAAGGTCTTTCTGATTGACAGTCACTTCTTAACTTTGTCGTACCACTCAAAAATGCCTTTTGATAAATCTTTTCCGTGAATATTTGACCTGCTGTTCAGCAAAACACCTCTTTTACAATACCCACGAATCAAAATATGCTTATAATTGCTTCTGACATCTAAATCTTTTGGTATCATTCAAACATGCCTTTTTATATGGCCGGTGAATGATTCACCTGTCATTCAGTAACACCTATTTCACGATTATAAACGCCGGAATCAAACGGTTCTTATTTGCCACTGACTTTTAAAATTCGTGGTTTCATTTAGAAAAGCCTTTTGATGTGTTTCCTGATGACCTTTCTTGAATATCTCTTTTACGTTTATAGACTAATGAATCAAACCGTGCTTATCACTCTCACCTCTGAGCTTCGTATACCATTTACAAATACCCTTTGATGGTCGATACAGGTCGTTCAGGAATACCTATTTTACGTATGTTGACCCATGAAGCAAACTATCCTTTTGATTAACTTGACTTTGAATTGTTCCTTTTATGATTTTATTGTGATTCACATTTTCTACACTTCTTAGTATTTTTTATTGACCCACGAATTAAACAGTGCTTCTCTTTTCCTATGGATTCAAAACTTCGTTATATAACTTTAATTTACCCTTTTTACCATCCGCCTTGAATACTTTACTTTACATGTATTAAAACCATCTCGTCTGTGTTTCCACTTTCTTCGGTGACAAATGAAAATCTCTCGTGACCATATTTGGAGAACTAAAAGAATAAATCTCCATTCACCGTATTCGGATGACTCTTTTGAATTACGTATCACAACAGGTGTTGCACTTGACCCCAAATAATCGAATTACGATTACAGCAGTATTAGTAATAACCAGATGAAAAGGATGTCAGTGTTTGTTTGGTTATCCATTTGATACAGCTGCATAAATAATGTCGTAGGAATAAGTTGAGGATTGAGAGATGTGTGTCGTCGCATCGCAAGTCAAAAGAGCCCATAATAATACTAATAATATTTGGATGATTTGTATAGCACCGTTTTTGTGAAAAATCACCTCAAGGGCGATGTACAAATTTATTATATATATCTACAATCTTAATTCTAACTTCAGACTAGACAAACCATTATAACAACTTAGTGCTAAAAGATTGCATCCACCGTTACGTCGATCACTAATACATAACTATATGTACAATGCGATGCTGCGTAAAAATGTACATATTATATTGTTTTATTTATACTCTTTACAGGCAGAAAATATATAGGACCATACTTATCTGAGAGGTCACTTGAGATCACTGTTTATTTTTATTAGAGAAATTTAAATACAATTTGCACGCAGGAAACATAATTGGGAACACATGCTATTGGAAATACCATTATTTAATCCTGTTAGGTAGATGTATATTTTGGGAAAGCAAAAGCAATAAAACTATGATGGGCAGTACAATAGAAATAGTACCAACAAGGATTTGATTAGAATATTTACCTTCCTAAATGTGATTTGTCCCTCGGTAAGAGACAGATTGATGTACAAGACTTCTAATAATGCTAATCCAATAAGAAAAGTGTAATTAAGACATATTATAGGTAAAACAAGAATGATACTCTCAAGTATATTTAATTTAAGGGTATAAGAGCCAAAAAAAGGTGATTTTAGTTAGTTCCGGAAGCAGTTTTTCCAAGCCTTGGGATACCAGATACTCCGATAGCGCGATCTCCAAACTTACATTTCCATGTGACGAGTGAGGTATATTTATGTACAACAGATCATTAAAATTGTGGAATATTAATAGTATAAAGAAATATGTATGAATATGTAATAAATAGAGTGCATGATGACCATTAACAAGCTCGTTAAGTAACTATGAAATATAGTCCCAATCATCATGGTATTCATTTGATGTACATATTCATTACACTGTAAATTTTAGTAGGGCCGATCGTGAGAAAACATAAAATAATATGGTTAATGAGCACTTACCTGACTTCGGTCTTCTGATTGTGAAAATATCGTACTTAACGTTTATGTTTACTTATTTGTTTTGCAACGAGTTATAAACTTCAACAGGGCTGGACAAACAAAAATGGATTACCGCATTGAGTACTTAAAAAAATACACATATAATAGAACAATAAATTTTGTAGATTTGCTAGACCTTTTTAAAACAATTATTACGTCCCATTGAGTGTTAAATTAGTCATTTTTTAATCAAATTCTAGACGTATTGACCTTTTTTTACAAAAAAAAAACATAAATTTATTTTGGAAGATTGTTATTTCATGTGGTACATGCAGTTTTAATTTTTTTTTAACTACGTATAATTTATAATATACTAAGGTTATATCATTGGTCGATGGTAGATTTGTTAAATTTTTAAACGATAGATTCCTTTAAACAACACAATTTTCAAATCATATAATCATACAACAAAATAAATCAATATATAATCTAGTCAACACAGTTTTCAAAATTAAAATTTTAGACAAATTAAAATCATTAAAAAATAAATCCGAGAACGTGTTTTTGTGACAAAAATACCTCAGTTTTTCTATTTATTTAAGGTCTTAAAAACTAAAATATTTCAGATTTTTTTACACACTTATTTTGTTCAGACATTATTGAAAAATTATAAATTATATTGACCAAAAATTAATTTTAAGAAGTAGGTATATAATTTTTATTCATTAAAGCCAGGGACAAACACAGCGTTAAAAGCGCCGGCGTTATTTGGCTTGACCTATTTCGCCACATCGCTCGCCATACATTTACAATGGTAATCTATGGCGAGGGATATGCTGAAATAGGCCAACCCAAATAACGCTAGCGCTTTTAACGCTGTGTGTGTCACTGGCTTTACCCTCTCCCGTTTGATCATTTTTATGGCAGTTCGAGACATAAATTCTCGCGTTCATTAGCCGCTGAGACACGGCCGTGCGAGGTTCTGTGTTCGCGCCAGTCTTAATGACAACATTTTGCAATAAATTTAAAACTAATACCGTTTAGCTTCATGGTTGTAAAAACATCCACGCGCAGCGCTGTTAACAAAAACGGAATAATGGATTGCTGAATATTACCTCATAGTTTTGAGATGAAAACACCGATTGTCTTATAATAATATTTATGACTGCTCAGTGGCTAAGTTTTCCAGCGCGTTTTGGGTCCAGGCGTCAAGTTCTTCGGCTGGCCAAGTCCTCCATCACGTATTAAGCAATATTTTCCGCTTACTGTGGTGGTATTAGGATATTTTCAAATACTGTCAGGTTATTCATAACCAAGGAACATTTGTCTTTCTTTTTAAAAAAATAAACCAATAATAAGGATAATTACTGCCGCATCGTTCGTTGTTTCAGAATTATTAAAAACATCATATGCCTTTCATAAGTTCTCCAGTATTATTTGTGTTTTATGTTTAAATGACCCGTGTGATCCCTGGATTTCACACTTAATGACCAATTATTTGTAGCATGGGCACTTTGAACACGTTACCTGTACGGAACTCCTAGACCAGAGTTTCCCAAACATATCACACCAAATCAAATCAACAATCAACAATTAGGAAGATCAATATTATCGAACGGTTGAAGATCCAAAGTCACACTTTTCTCACACTTTTCATTTCACAATTTCAGGAGTATCAGGCTGTAAGGCTTGGAATATTACGAATTAAAACACTTATAACAAAATTCTACAGAATTCAGAATCAATCTCAAAACCGCATCCATAAATGGATAAATAGACATGAAAACATTTTATTAGAAAAACGCTTTAAAAATTTAGTGTTTTTGTATGGCTTTCTGCCCCTGGTTTTAATATTTTTCATGTGCAATTCCTCAATTCTGAAACACCATCTCTTACTCATTTCATGTACCCTTCAAAATATTCTCAGATTAAGGTATCGAATCTCAATCACTATTAAACTTGTTTACTTTTACAGAGATATTTCGTTGGTAATTGTAATGGCAATTATGAGAAGAAGATAAGGTTGAAAAATGTATTAGGTACATATAGACAGTATCGTGAAATGAATGTTTCTTAAAATAAGAAAAATGGTAGAATATGCAGACAAGCTGCTAAGTGACAGCTTCATGGCTATTTTTTTATTGTTGAAATTCTTGTAATATCAATCCTTTATAATAAACATCTTAATATATAAAATAAAGTCGAGTTAGTTACACCATTTATAACTCAAGAACGGCTGAACCGATTTTTATGATCTTTGATTTGTTGGATTTGTCTCCGTCCCGAATAGCAGAATAACGAGCTCTGGCTTATGAAATTAAGATAAAAAATTGAAATAGGTCAAACGCGAGTTGTTTGAAAAATGGGTGTATTTTATGGAGTTTAGCCGCAGGGAAAAATGGCGAGAGGAGGGACGAGGGGGGGGGGGGGGGGGGGCTAATAGGAATGGGGACAGTTTCTGCAATGCATGCCGGGTCAGCTAGTAGTATATAAATAAGCAATTTTCAAATTCATTTTAAGTGTTACACACAAGAGCAAATGTCAGCTTATAATATTTTGAAACATTTACATGTCTTTATAAAGAAACATCATAATCCAGGGAGATCGTATTATGTTTGAAATCATTTACTTCACTTGCAGTGGAAAGCCGGAAAATATTTCAGTCTACCAAATTTTTCGGTGTGTTCTCTCTGCCCTTCAATGCTCCTTGGGTTTCCCCAGAAATTGGCCGCTTGGGGAATCTCTGTCCTAGACGAGACGAATTTCTCGCTCGGCCTGCCTGATGACACGCACCGGCAGTAAACTTACATCATTTCACACTCGCATTCTGTTCCTGTTCAGTTCTCTGCACGGGTCTGTTTTCATTGCGTCTATTTCTTAGTTCTCTCTCTCGTTCGGTCTGCTTCCTCTGCCTATTTGTCATGTTCTTATGACGCTAGCACATTGGAAATGTTCGTAATCTTTCTCACGAATCCATCTTCACGTATCTAGTATTAAATGGTGAAACATTTCGCCGCGTTTAGTGCTTGCACCTTATTTATGACGTCATAAATAGTTGCAATTAATGGTTCTAAAGAGAGCTTGTAGGTGTTTTTTGTTTGCACTTCGATAATATTTCATAAAATACCAAAGGGTTCATGCTCTTTATTTTCACCACATTGATTTACAGAGCCTGTACCTATCCAATTCGTAAACATTTTGTAGTAGTAAGTTTTGTTTTACCCACTGCGGAACTACATAGTATGTGCAAAACGCTGCCATTCGTTGATAATAAATTAACCCTTTCTTTACTCGAATCTTTTAATTTGAGCACTTTTCGAGCCTTTTGTTGAGGGAGGCAAAATCTGCAAATGCAGTCTTCTGCAAACATTGTCGAAGTGCTGCAATATTACTGGAACACAAATTATATTAATTATTCCTAATTGTAGCTCTTTGCTTGTTTGTATGTTAATACAAATTGTAAGTTTTTTTTTACTTCCCTCCTGCTTATTTATTACCTTCATAATTGTATATTATCGACAATTTTTGTTTCGGTTTGTTCAAATGCACAGTTATGCATTTGTTTGTTCATGCAGTGTTATTTACTTCTTGCGTTATTTCTGATATTGTAACCTTTTCTAAATTGATATTCATTCATTTCAAAACCAAGTCGTAGTAAAAAAAGTATTCAATTATTGACATTCTTTCCCATCTGTTTCTGAGAATTTGCATTGCTTTGGCCTTACATCATAATCTAAATAAATTTTTTGGACACATTTGTTTGCCGAGAGGCTAATATATCACCCAGGTGTATGATTACTTCTCTATTGTTCTGTCCAGGTGTTCATTGAACTTCATCACTATTTTTTTTTACCAGTTTTTTCTTACGTATTGTTTTACCTGCAATTTGGATTAGATGGTATTCATATTTCATACTGTTTTTTTCTTCTCTTTTTTTCCTTTGATTAAACGCCTGACCTTGTGAGTTGGGACCATTGTGTTTTAAAGCGAGGGGTTAGCTCTTTATAAATATTAATCCGGGTCTCCAGCGACTATATTATCACAAATTTGAACCAAATGGCACATGAAACATTGGAACAGGGCCACATTTTTTTTTATTTTCGTTAACCGATGAAAAAAAACGCTGTGGTCCCGATCTAATGTTTTTGTGCGATGCTTTGAAAATATTTGGGCGCTGGAGACCCGACTTTACACTATTATCCTGAGTTACGCACCTATTTATTTTTATCCAGTTACATTAAGCAAGGATAGTACAAATATGTAGTGTAAGTCTCAGGTCTACATTTAATATCCAACTTGTAACGTACGTCAATTTTGATTTTTTTTTATATCCAGTTTTGATATTGTTTTGAAGCTCGATCTATTATTGTTTTTAAATAGTTACGATTGATTAATTCTGCTGTCATTTATATTAATAACAAATTATTAACAGGCATTTCTTAATTTGATCTTTACAGACAGCCCAATGTAAATTAATTACTGTCAAAGTAAGAGGCAACGCGCAACGTTTCGAAATGTATTTTGGTCCATTTTATCTGATCGTGAAGGGAGTACCAAATATTACATAATACCTATGCAGTAGATTATTTTATTATCTTGAATGTGAAAGAAGCAAACTCGAGATTGATTTCTGGACATTTTAGTGTTAAGGGGTGAAATATTGTTTTCACGTGTTGTACAGTAATATCTCTTTTACGAAGTAATCGCGAATAGGTTCAACAAAACACTTATCAGAGGTAGAAATACCACAACGAGGATAGAGAATCGTGCGAGGGGTATAAAAATGTCGGCTATTTGCAATTAATATTAACGACTGATTCCCTGAAATCTCTATTTACCCGTTTCTCAATAACCGCAACAACCGTGAGAAATGTTTATATTTTTCTCAAAATTATTATTTACTAGCTGCGATTTCACCTGCGACTGATTAGTACTTCGAGTAGCCTATTTTCTTTCCCTAGGTCCCATCTATGTTTATACCAAAATTCTTAACCTATTTATTTAAAATATCTATAATTCTTGATTCGATTCACAGTATTAGGAGAGTACTTCAAATAAATTCACTAATTTAAATATTTTCTAAAATAGAATTTTGATTTAACAATCATTGTTTTGCAAAATGTCATTCTAAAATTTCGACATTTTCTATTAAACAATAATTATTATTCATAATATATATTAAAAGTATCTAGGTTTATAAATTATAGCTTATATGTTATTCTGATGTAAGAGCTATATTATTGTAAAGATTCATTAAAATCCATTCCGTAGTTTTTGCGTGAAAGAGTAACAAACAAACATACATCCATACAAACTCTCGCGTTTATAATATTAGTAAGATTTCATTTCAAATAAGGAACTCCGGGCTTTAAAAATATATTCATATAGATCAACAAACTTCGATTTCGAATATATACGTAGAATTTATAAATCTTCATTTAAAAACGAATAAAACACCATCGTATTAAAACACACTGTTTGGTCGGTACGACTGAATCTGCTGATTCTGACGGCACAGATCTCAGGACCATTCCACAAGTCAACATTTCATTCTGGTTTTGTATGAATATTAAACTAATGAATCTTAAGTTCTGTTTGTTAAAAAAAATGTTGTTTCACATTGTTAAGGTAATTATAGCATTGTTTAGGTTCACAATAATTAAAACTCGGACGGAAATCGGTTAATCCGGATAATTTTTCCATACCTATTTGATACGGAGTTTATTTTTTATTTCTAGTATATAATACTGACTATATAAGTTCAGCTTTAAAAGCTTGTAAGTATTACTTGTGTAAAGTCATAGTTTGCTATAAAATATATATTTAATTATATACGGTAAGCTTCAGACTGTTATAATCATGTAAAATTTGACATTTTCTTTACAATAATATCTATATAAAGAAAATGTCTTATTTGTACTTAAGGGGTTTCTCACCATCCTTCTGATAGCTTATTTATACTATAACAAATATTATTAAAAATAAAAATAAAATACTTGCAATTTTACTCGGTAACTTATTTAATATATAGCCACTACTAATACGGTTCGGGTACCGAATAATAAACTCCGACTTAATAAATAAATAAATCGTAAATCATAAATATAGTATGGATAAGCTATTAGGAGGATGGTGAGAAACCCCCTTAATGTTATAAGGAAATTAAGATGTCATTTTACTTCGGACCATTCCGTGTCGTAATGAGATACCGACAAAAAATGGTACAGATTTTAAAAATTAAAGAAAAAATACTGTACCATAGTTCGTAGATTAAATCTCACGTCTTGCGCAGGTATATTATTATCTTCTGCACAAGTCTACGCAACACTTAAGACGATAGACTTCACTTTTCGGCTCATACAAAAAGGACGCCCGGGAAAAAACACTTTTCTACATCGAAAATTGCACAAAATGAATATATATTTTTTTATACTGCCTTCTAGAGGGTGAAAACTATGTCGGTATGTTTTCGAATTTTCGATTCTTTTCGTATTAATGTAAACATTTACTGTCAAACATGTACGATTTATCAAAAAATATTATTTAATGAAAAAGTGCTGCTAACTCAACTCTCATAAAGAATTATAAAATTATAAAAAGCTACCGACGTAGCTTCTTCTTTCTAAAAAATATATATTTTTTAAAATTTCAATTTCGTGAAAGTTTCGGTGTAGAAAAGTGTATTCTCCATAAACCCCTTTTCGAGCGATTTCTGTAGGTAAATTTGAGCGTTGTCTCATTCGCACATTTCGCATTCGCATGTATTTTAAGTGTCCGTGAGCTTATTGTGAGCGGGACAGAATGACAGACGCGAGTGTTCCGCGTGTCGTTCAAAGTCTAGCCTCTTAAGATCATTTTTTATAACAATCGAAACACTGTTATAATGTTGTAATTCATAACGAAGTTGTTCCGTTGGGAATCAAAGGTCGATCTTTTTACTGTTGGCTATTACAGAAATTGAAATCAAAATGAAAGGCAGCTATAATGTGTATCGAGAACACATCATTGAATGATTACAATCTGATCCGAGATCTAAAAAAATATTTGCCAATGCCATCGTGGTATTAAAACTGAACATTGTAAAGACCTTCGTTGTTTTTGTTACTTTATACACATCGATCGTCCAGTAGTCTAGTAGATTAGTCAAACATCTCCGAAAAACGACATTTGAATTGAGTGTGTAGTTATACGTAAAATAATCTTTTCGGACCTCGTCATTAATAAGGATGTAATACACAAAATAAGAGTTTTTTTTCTAAATGTAAGCACTTGAAATGAAACATCACTAAACTGCGCTATACAAATGCTTTTTACGCACCAGATTTTCAGGTCCGGGTTTAGTTTTTCCCATAGGAAAAACTAAACCCTTTCATACACTTTTCCATATAAATGATCATCTAGTAAATCCACGTTATGCAAGTGTATTATATAAGCATAATTAATACAAAACAATACAAGAACAACATGTTAATCTACAAAACTATTAAATGGGAATATAATTCACCGACTCCAGATATTTTCTTATCAGAGGGTTCGGCTCAGTGGAATTCCTAATTTGACCGATAAATCCTACAGATCCCTCAATATAAATATTTAAAAAGATCCTTTTAAAATATTATTATTATTATTCGTTATTTTCTGCAGATTAGAATTGTGATAAAATGTGCGAAGATAATTTGTTAAGAAGATTTTACTTCATTGTAATTGCTTATCGATTAACCATACAAAAAGCAAGACAACCATACAGATAACAAGTCTTAAATATATCTAATTAATAATCATGATAATTATACTGTCAAATTAAAAAAAAAAAGTTCGACAAATTAAATAGTATAATGCCAAATAAAATGTTATATTATAATGTATGCAGGTGCAAGTAATGTGTACTATATTAAGTGCTATACATCAGGTTAACCTTGGCGTGTCATTTTTGATGAAAAAACTTAACATTCTAAAGACCGAGTTATTCAAGAATATGATTGGTTATTTGAGATGTTATTTTATATAAACTTGAACGAAGAACGAAAGAGAGTTTCAAATATCAACCAGTTTTAAAAAATGTACTACAAAAGTGATAAACGACGTTATTTAACCCGGGAAAATGACCCACCTTAGTTTTACTCTTTATGTTTGTTATATTGTTGTTTTTAGAGTGGGAAACATGTATTTTTCTCAAGGCCACTAAACACACACTTAATTAATCAGAATACATAATTATTCGTGTGTCAAAAGTTGTAACCAGTATTTATTATTACCCGGCTCCAACCGAGATTCAACACTAAATCTTTTTTCCAAATATAAATTATTTGAATTTTTATTGGAATAAATTTTGTTACAACTTTTGAAGTTAGTTATTCGAGTTGGTTATGACTTTTGTCCCGGTAAGACAAGATATCCTGGGTTCGAGTCCCTGTTGTTACCGTAAACATTTTAGTTTTTTATGTTTTGTAATTTTTCTTATTTTCGTTTAGATTTTGATAGTGTTATCTTCTTCTTGAGAGATATAAATTTATTGTTTAAAATAGAGAAATATCACATTTTCTGACACCTTATAGATATTACAAAGCTCCATATCTCACAATTAAAATTATGGAGCCATCTGAAAATATTAGCGTTGATCACGACATTCCAGAAACTACAAATTTCGTGAAACCAGAGCTCAAATTCCCGACGTTTTTGTTGCTCCAAAGGTGTTGGATTTTTTTCTTCTTATTTATTTATTTAGTACAAGCAATTACCTATTATACGTTATTTATAAAATGTTTTGACTGCCCAACTAGGAGGAATATATCTTACGATGAAAATTATGGAGCCATCTGAAAATATTAGTGATCACCACGACTTTCCAGGAACTGCAAATTTCGTGACGCCAGAGCTCAAATTCCCGACGTTTTTGTTGCTCCAAGCGTGGTTATTTTTTCTTATTTATTTATTTAATACAAGCATTTATTGTACATTATTTATAAAATGTTTCGACTGCTTAACTAGGAAGATTCCCGTTTTAGGACAGTCAGATTAGGATTATATATTGAACATATGGAACATGTTTTGTACAAAATGAAGGAAATCAAAGACGATAAAGAATAAAAAATAAAAATAAAGTTTTAAACGTAATAACTGTTGTTAGTTTAGCACAGTTATAGATAAGATAGCATTAAAACAAACTGGTGTATGCATTATAGTTCTACATACATGTATTGTATGAAATAAGAAAAAAAGAGAAAAGACAGATAAAATCAAACAACTAAAAAACGGTGGGTTTAGGGCAGATAATATTAACTGACCTAATTTAGTTCTATCAAAACAGATATGTATGTATGTTTTTTTTATCCAGTTTTGCTTTCAATGCCAACATAAACATGAGTAAATTGACGTTTTATTGAGTGACAAAAATTATCACCTTTTGTAAACATTGACACAGATGGTGCTTTTACCATGTCGTATTTGGTTCACAGAGGACGTAAATGCGAGTGAGTTGGTACATATCAACATTATTATCGTGGGTTATAAGTCATAAACATATTGCTAAATATACGATAAAAAATAATAAAAATAATTGATCTATTTTTTTTAGGATTTTTACAATATATTGATGTTGGAAGACCACGATTCATAGTCGAAACATTGCATAAAATGGCTGTAACCGTGCTTGGTGACCTACCTGAGGCCCTAGCACGCTTGCTCTATAACGATCGATAGGATAACTATCGGTAACTTCTCATCGTTCCCTAGGACAACTGCACATCGCTAACGTACAAACAACAGTTGATTTTCGAATATTTTAAGGACACTTAGTCATTGTGAATTGTCACTTATTCGTTGGCGATTTGTAGTCATGCTAGGGAACGATGAAAAGTTGCCGATAGTTATCCTATCGATCTTTATAGAGCAGGCGTGCTAGGGCCTCTGGTGTGCTAGATATGAAGTTACTGACTGATTGTCGGTAACTTCTCATCATTCCCTAGGACAACTGCAGATCGCTAACATACAAACGACAGTTGATATCGAATATATTAAGGACACTTAGTCATTGTGAACTGTCACCTATTCGTTTGCGATCTATATCTCGACACTGTGAATAAATTCGTTTGACGTCGTCTATACCAACTTATTAATAAATGTATTTTTAAAGTTGATTTAAGGTTTAAAATTGGTACATAATGCACAAAGAATTAATTTATAATAATTATAATAATCGGAGGCCAAATGTCAGGGATCAATTGTCAGGGGGACAACTGTCAATAATCAATTATCGGGTATCATCTGTCGGGTCACCCGAAAAAATAATATGAAAAATGTAGAAATGTCGGGCGAAACAGGATAGGTAAAAGAAGTAGGTAATAATGAGCTTTGTTTTTTTTTTCAGATTTAAAATATAATGTAAACATTGTAAAGCGCTGCCTTAATGTTATTTTTCACAAACAAGGCGCTATAAAAATTATCCAATCAAAGTGATCAAGCCTTAGATAAATAATGTAAACGGCTTGTTAATTGACTATAAAATAGTCAATTAACTAGCATCGTATTTGGAAGATACTGACTAAGGTAAAGAAGATAAGTACATACATAAAGAAAAATAGGTTTCGTTACGTAAATAACAGTTAAATTACTTTTACGTCATACATAGACAATAACGAGTAAGGTAGGGCTAGGTAAATAATGGCTAGCGTGAGTCGTGGAAAATAAAATGGAAACTGTCTAATTTATCAACAGAAGTGGAAAAATTTATTTGACAATGTTGTGCATAGTTCCCCGAAGAAGGCATACGGTTGTGTACTAAACTAGTTGGTCATCAACTCAAATAGAATCGCAATTCAATCAAATTTTGCCTATTTCACTTCCATCCGGCTATTAACAAATTGTAGAAAAAACAACTAATTTATTTTTTAATCACACGATGATGGATTTTCGTACTAATCACGTCCTGTCAGTAGATGAAACGTAAGGCTTTAACTAAATAGTTAATACTAATTCTTATTGATATTCCGGAACTTATACAAATATTGTGTGACGTCACAGAGGCCCTCCGTTCCAATAATAATATATCGTTTTGAATGGAGTGGGCTTGTGTTTTCGCATTATATAGCCGAGGTACTACTCCCCATAAAACCTATAAGGCGAAAGCTTAATGTGAAATCACTATTTTCGATTAACTTTTACTACGAATCAATTTACATTATGAATACCAAAAAATATGTTTTGGACAAATTGAAGGATTTTCTATCGTTTCGCTTGAGTAGAATTTAAATAAAAATGTGAATTACTTTATAAAAAACATAATCTTGAAAAAAAAAAATTTTTTTGGAATTTTTGAACGCATGTAAGAAACCACAAAAAACACAGCATTATAGTTAAGATTATCTGTGACAGTTTTCATTTCTTTCTTTCTTATAAAATTGACCGGTCAGTGGCTGGGTTGGCATGGTGTTTGGGTCTCACCCAGACGTCGTGAGTTCAATTTTTCGGCTGGCCAAATAAAGCAACATTTTCCGCTTACGGTAGTGGTAGTAGGAGATTTGCAAATATTTTGAGGTTATTCGTAACCCAGGAATGTTTAGTGTGCTTTAGACCACACGACTGAAGTAAAACTTCTAGAGAGAAAGAAAATGTGCGCGCGCACTGATCTCTTTTGCTCCTACAGTATTCACAAAATTGTTCAAGAACAAAATGAAATTACGAATAATCTTCATGCACTGGCTATGAGAGGAGGAGAGAAAGAAAATGTGCGCGCGCACTGCTCTCTCTTGCTCCTACAGTGTGATACAGCCCGTTCGCCTCGCCCGAATACAATTTTCGTAACGCTCTCGTCACGCATTCGCCAGCTTACCCCTTAAGTCAAGCGTGCGTAAAGAAGTTTTACTTCAAAAACCACTTTTAAACTCTTTTGTCTTTTCTAAACTCTGTCAAGCGATTTTATGCCTATTACCTACATTCGTGTGATTTAAATAAGGCACAGCAAGAATATACACATTTTTGGTTTATGTATTCCTCATTTTGCTCTAAAATTACAACGTATTATAGCACTTATTATTAGTTGCACATAATTCATAGAATAAAATAATGGGTGGATAGAGTAGGTCTGGATTGACCAGCCTGTATGCGTGCGCCCGGCTAGCCGATAGCCGGCAGCGAGTGCCAGGCAGTCAGCAGCGGGCAGCAGGTAGCGGGTAGCGGGCAGAGCAGATAGCCGCTGCCTTGACCGCGCAGCGTACGAGTAATAACGGTGCGGTGGGTTACGAGTTACGACCGTACCGTCCGGACTCAAATAAAACTGTTATATTTTACAGTGGCTTGGCCATGCAAAAACCAAGGAACAGGGTTGCGCAAACGGCGACCGGACAACTCAGAAACATGCAAAATCAACACCTATGTTTGAAAAGTCATTAAAAGTGATGTTTCAAAGGGGTATCGAAATGCAACTTTGTTGAGTTGTCGTTGAACCTGCGCAAACTAATTTAATATTTGGAGTAAAATTTTGGTTTCCGGTGACTTTTTTTTTCAACTACATATAAAGATTTTAAAAACCACCAGGTATTGGACAGTACAGGGTCGGGTGAGGCATTGGGTGGTTACTTGGCTGAGTGACCAGTGACGACATGTGGAAGAATTTTTTTTGTTTAAATTTGAAGATATAAAAAAAAAATCACAAAAGCACCGGAGACCAAAATTTTGTTGACATTTTTTGCTCCAAATATTATCAGGAATAAATTATTAAAGTCAGTCAAGTACACGACAAACTTAAATGCCGACCTGAGGCCCTAGCACGCTTGCTCTATATCGATCGGTAGGATAACTATCGGTAACTTCTCATCGTTCCCTAGCATGACTACAGATCGCCAACGAATAAGTGACAGTTCACAATGACAAAGTGGCAAATTCTAAACAACACTATTTTTATTGTCACACTACTGTCCTTAACATATTTGACATCAACTGTTGTTTGTACGTTAGCGATGTGCAGTTGTCCTAGGGAACGATGAGAAGTTACTGATAGTTATCCTACCGATCGATATAGAGCAAGCGTGCTAGGGCCCCTGGTGTGCTAGCACGGTCTCTCGATATGAAGTTACCGACCGATTGTCGGTAACTTCTCATCGTTCCCTTGGACAACTGCAGATCTCAAACGTACAAACGACAGTTGATATCGAATATATTAAGGACACTTAGTCATTGTGAACTGTCACCTATTCGTTTGCGATCTGCAGTTGTCGTAGGTAACGATGAGAAGTTACCGATAGTTATCCTATCGATCGTTATAGAGCAAGCGTGCTAGGGCCTCTGAACTGGATACAATCCATTCACAAGGTACAGTCACTTTACAGACTTTACAATGACATACGTGTTAATACATACGTGCGACAGAGAAAAGTCGTAGGCGGGGAGGTATGCCCTTTTTTGGACCTTAAACTCGCCCTGTATCAACGTCGGTATTAAAGATTGCTGTGTACTATACGTCCCTTGACACTATTGCTTTTCGTTTATTTTCACTTATTGAGTTTCGATATCGTAGTATGCATTACTCGCATCCCTGATTTAAACCGTTAGTTGATTGGTAGGTCCGTAGAATCCAAAGAGCTATGCAGTAGTGTGTAAAGCCGGCGTGCCATACCTAGTCTTTATAATATCATCACGTAACATCTACTATAAAACTGATGCGACACACGTACCAATAATAATACCTATAATAAACACCATTTTATTATTTAACCCAAGTACTTTGTGGTTTTTTACTTTGTACACCAATTCGTGACTCGGTCGAAATGCACCGTTAAATATTGCACATCATAATAAAAGATACGGTTATAAAATAGCAACATATTGTGAAAATCAACGTGGCTGCTACGCCGAATCCGGAGGTCGCGGGTTATTTATTTATTATTTTTTGAGAAATCACCAGTTGAATTTAATCATTTTTACATTATACCAAAAATACCGGTCACCTGTCAACTCAACTATGTGCAACCAAGTCCTTTGAAAAGTCATTAGAAGGGGAAAAAAATACGAGTGCTTTAGACCACACGACTGAATACTTCTTTAGGTCCATCTATATGTATGTCCATATGTATGTTTATATGTATAAAATATATACATGTATATACATATATTAATTTTCTACAAATATTTATTTAAATTTATTCGCCTCGCCCGATCAAGCCGTGCGCGTCGACGTCCGCTCCCCTCCGCGTTTGGCACGTCACTGGTATTTTAAAATACTGACTGAAATATTTCATGCACTGGCTGTGAGAGGAAGAGAGAAAGAAAACGTGCAAGCGCACTGCTCTCTCTTGCTTCTACAGTGAGCCCGTTCGCCTCGCAACGCATTTCAATTTCGTTTACACATTCGCCAGTTTACCCCCCCCCCAAGTTAAGCGTGCGTAAAGAAGTATTTACTTCAAAAATTGGTTAAATTAGTTACGTTATGGGGTTTAAAAAAAATCAGTGTGTCTAACCTTTACGCGCGGTTGAAGTAAAAACTAAATAAAAACTTACATTTTTTAGGCGGTAGAAATCGATTAGGTTGTTGATTTTTTCGTTTATAATTATTTGTAGACGAAGAGGTAAACTTTTCCTGCGATTCAGCCTTTTGAATTCTAAACAACACTATTTTTATTGTCATACTACTGCAACTTTTTACTTCAATAGATAGAATTCGCAAGAATCAGGGAGAAAAAAGGGTTAATATTCATCGCAAAAAATAATACAAATCAAAAGGTTCAACTAAATTTTTTGGTTAAATCATATAATAATCAACAAAACATAACAAAGACCTGTTGAACTTACCTTATACGTTAGTAAACAAAAATAAACGGGTGACGTCTGACGTTATAGTTTGCTTTGACGTTTTGTTATTCGTTGCTAGGCTTTGGACTCATTGTTGCCATACCTATGACATATATGATGAAATATAAATCAAACGTCATTTCAGTTTTAAAATGTTACTTCCGTCCAACGGCGCTTTGAGTCACCCGTCGTAATGCCCCTAACTTAAAAAATACATAACTTTTAAATTATTTTCGAAGGAGTGTTGAAATGCCACTTTGAAGAGTTGTCGTGGTATCCAAAAATACAACCAATTATAGATTTAAGGGTGCCTTGTATGGGGCTAGCATATTCCTTAGTGGTGACCAGCTGTTAACCCTGTATAAATCTCAAGTACACCTAACAATAGTGGTAGCAATTCAATTGGAATTTGGGACCCACTTCTTCGCTGGAACCCCAAATTACTTGATTAACCTACTCCATTCTGTGCAAAGGTGAGCAGTCCGTCTGGTTGACAATCCGTTGTTAAACCGATTGTCTCTCACAGACGCAATATAGGCATACTTCTGTTGCATATTGATGCCATTAAAGACTTTAGTGTTTCTAATTATGAAAACTTACATTTTTAATCAATTGGTTGTGCGGAATAGAACTAATGTGCCTCTATCGTAGGTAAAAAAAAATTCTATTATGTAGATCTGACATTTTCCACTACCGCTTCTAGTCGAATGAAGATAATACTCAAGACAACCTGAACAAATTAATGGCCACGATTTTGGTGCAAATTTCTCCATTATCGGTGGCATTCTCAGATTCTAGATAAAGATAGAAGCAGTGTTTATGGAAGGCAACTCTCGCTTCTCTGCAGACTTCAATTATTTCTACGTCGTGAGAAAATGACGTCACACGTTTCCCATTTACAGCGTTGTTGAATAGATCTGCATTTATAGCTGCCATTGTGTTTAGCGAACGTAAAGCCATTTCAGTTGTAGCAAAGTGCATGAATCTAGAAACGACCATGTTTAAAAAAATCCTGTTTACTGATATGATTTCGATGCTTGCGCCGAAAATTATTGATCGATTGGAATACCTATTGAAATAATGACAGAAATCGGAATACAGCCATTGCGTAAGAATATATTTGACTGTATTGATTCAAAGCCCAGTTCCTTTATTAAAGTTCCCCAAGGTTGACTATAAGTACTTGGCAATACTCATGTGTTACGTGTCACCTATTTCCATTGAAAGCAGCTCAGTTCCTTTACTAAAGTTCCCCAAGGTTGTCAATGGGTGTTTAGCGAAACTATCTATAATGTGTCACGTGTCACCTCATTCCCTTTAAAGTAGCCCAGTTCTTTTATTAAAGTTTCCCAAGATTGTCAATGAGTGTTTGGCGATGTTATCTATCATGTGTCACGTGTCACCTCATTCCCTTTAAAGTAGCCCAGTTCTTTTATTAAAGTTTCCCAAGATTGTGACTGGGTATTTGGCGATGCTATCTCTCAAGTGTTACGTGTCACCTATTTCCCTTGAAAGTAGCCCAGTTCCTTTATTAAAGTTTCCCAAGATTGTCAATGGGTGTTTGGCGATGCTATCTCTCAAGTGTTACGTGTCACCTCATTCCCTTTAAAGTAGCCCAGTTCTTTTATTAAAGTTTCCCAAGATTGTCACTGGGTATTTGGCGATGCTATCTCTCAAGTGTTACGTGTCACCTATTTCCCTTGAAAGTAGCCCAGTTCCTTTATTAAAGTGTCCCAAGATTGTCAATGGGTGTTTGGCGATGCTATCTCTCAAGTGTTACGTGTCACCTATTTCCCTTGAAAGTAGCCCAGTTCCTTTATTAAAGTTTCCCAAGATTGTCACTGGGTATTTGGCGATGCTATCTCTCAAGTGTTACGTGTCACCTATTTCCCTTGAAAGTAGCCCAGTTCCTTTATTAAAGTGTCCCAAGATTGTCAATGGGTGTTTGGCGATGCTATCTCTCAAGTGTTACGTGTCACCTATTTCCCTTGAAAGTAGCCCAGTTCCTTTATTAAAGTTTCCCAAGATTGTCAATGGGTGTTTGGCGATGCTATCTCTCAAGTGTTACGTGTCACCTATTTCCCTTGAAAGTAGCCCAGTTCCTTTATTAAAGTTTCCCAAGATTGTCAATGGGTGTTTGGCGATACTATCTATCATGTGTCACGTGTCACCTCATTCCCTTTAAAGTAGCCCAGTTCTTTTATTAAAGTTTCCCAAGATTGTCACTGGGTATTTGGCGATGCTATCTCTCAAGTGTTACGTGTCACCCATTTCCCTTGTTAGTAGCCCAGTTCTTTTACTAAAGTTTCCCAAGATTGTCGATGGGTGTTTGGCGATGCTATCTCTCAAGAGTTACGTGTCACCTATTTCCCTCGAAAGAAGCCCAGTTCCTTTACTAAAGTTCCCCATGGTCATTGAGCGTTTAATGGTGTCTCCCGGATACACACCGTGTTTATCTGAGACATTTCCCCTTCAGAACGGGACATCTTAGTGATGAATCTCTCCTTTGTATCACGTCTATAGATATTTCTATTTTTGATGGTTCATGGTGGAATTCCATTGTAATGATGTATTGTAACAATTTATTTAATGATGACTTGAAACAACAGGTCTGAAGATAACCATGTTAGGCTTAACCTTTTGAAAGCCCATAGGAAAAATATATTTTTTCATTACGACGTAAGAAATTTGACATTTCTTACGTCGTATATATTAGCATAGGAAAAATATATTTTTTCATTACGACGTAAGAAATTTGACATTTCTTGCGAATCCAATATTTATAACATTTATTTTGTGATATATTACAAAAGTTACATGAAAATAATGTAGATAAAACGATATTTCTGATAATACCTAAAATCTATTCTCTCTACCATGAATTTATATCAAAAACAATGAAAAATGTAGAGTTTCTAAACCAACTCCGTCCATATTTTGGCACGGCGGCCATTTTGTCGGCTATCTTTCTTGCCCGCCGCATCATAGACAATTTATTAAAATTATTCCGAGAGGCTAGACACTATGCAGTATTCCATTACGTCAAGAACGAGAATGGCCCAAGCGATTCTGACCTTGTTCTTGATACAATTTCTTTATACATAAGGGACAAAATCGCTTCCGAAATCGATGGTATACTGGTTTTAACCTTAAGGTTAAGAATAAAACGGTAAAAGAAATAGTAACGGTCAAAAATAAAAGTGGACAAAACTTTAAACTTGTTTCAATTAATCATCCTGTTCATTTCCTATAGATTGCTTACTGCTTTACCCTCTATGAACACTTAAATCTCAAACTGGTTGCTATCTCCGAATTGTTGCAGTGCACAATTTTTGATTTGACCCTTTTTTCCAGCCCGCCATTTCTCCAGCCGTCTTAGATCATGCAATGGCTCTTTAAATAACCTAGAATTATTTAAAATTAAAAGCTTTCCATGGCTTCACCGACAACTATAATAATAAATAGTGTGATTTATTTATACCTGACTGTTTTGCGAACATCATTTTCGCAATCACACGTACGGGGTACAGGTGAGTTTGCTATTATTATATGCACCAGTCACGTTTTAGTAAAAACATATCCAAAAAATACCACAGTCAAATGTCAAAGGTAAGTACTGAATCTACCATCTAAATAAATTGATTCTTCATAAAAATCGGTGTTAGAATTTAATAATATTGATTAAGCCTGAGCATGTAATTTATACGATTCTGTTTTCATTTTATTTTCTCTTTGCGTGGTTGTGTAAATTGTGGATAAGCAAGCCGTCTTTTAGTAATGAATCGATTAAACCGAAGTAACAACGATAGACCCCATGCAAATTTAGTATAATTAATAAATAATAATATTAGTAATTGGATAATTTGTAGAGCGCCGCTTTTGTGAAAAATCACTTCAAGGGCACCTTAACGCATTAAGAAAGAGGGAGTTACTCGATTTCATTTTCCAATTGAGAAATATCTGTAATTTTACTGTAGTTCTTTCTTTGGCTACAGTTGACATGTTTCTTTGCTATTTTTCAATGCTTAATTGGCATTATTATTTTTTAATACCGGCAATAACGTCAGATACTTCGCTTTTTGCCCATAAATACAGGACTGGCCTGAATTAATAGTCTATTAACAAACTGGTCTGCAGAATTATTATTTATTTGCGGAAATCGGAGATACATTTCATCTGTCTTTACTAATCAAATGGTCGGAGATTGGATCATCAAACGATAATACGATTCATACAGACATCTGGTTTTCTTGCTGGTAGAGGCCACTAAACAAGAAACTATTCGGTATAACTTGAAAATTGATCGATTTTATCTGTTAGTCATAAAATATTCTTTGGATCTCTTCCGCCCCTTTAAGATTTTTTTGTTATCTATCATAGGTTATTAATTAGTTTTTATCTCCGCTCCAGTTTTTAAGAAACATGTTTTTTTTTTCAATTTTCACATCGATGTTTTCTTCCGAAATATAGAGCACTATGTCATGTCAGTATTTGATTTCTAAAATCATTCGGTATTGCTCCAATCTCACTTGTTTTCACAGAGTACCTGCGCCTACGAGTGTGTATTGTAATTATGTTCATTGTTTCTCATCCTATCATTTTTTGTTTAAATAATATATCGAGCGCACTGTTAAACTAGTATCAACACTGATCTTTCCTAATAATTAATAGTAAATTATGGAGTACTTGTTGGAGCGCTCAATTATTTATAGATCGATCTTCACAAATCATAATTTCACCATGTCAATATTGTATAATTATTCAGTTATTATTTATGTGCTCATTCCATCTCATTGGGCCGGTATATCAGTCTTTGCTAAGGAGCACATTCCTCACTCAACTTAAACCGCCGAAATCGGCCGCTTAAACCGTGGTTAGCCGCAGAATAGTTCCTTTGCTAGACGCTGTAGCGCTATTGGCAAAAACACATCTGTCATCTGTTAGATTTCACATTGCTTCGGTTTCGATCTGCTACGTACATGCTACGTACGGACGCAATAAATTACATTGGAGAAATAAGTTTACCTATCAACATGGAATTCGAACTTTCTTCGAGTGATGACGATTTAGACATCGTTTGACGTTTGATTGTTTGATAAAACCATAGAGTCCATAGATACTTACATAAAAAGATTGGTTCGGCATAGAAATTACTAAAATTATCATAGACTAAACGTTTAAAATTGGTCAACTCTAGGATTACGACTGATATACGGATTGTGTGCTAAGCCATGCTGAGCTCCACATTTCTTCAAAGCCGAGCTTTAGACCAACTGATGTACCGGCCCTATGTCATCCCATTGGTTCAGCTTTCATACGTCTTTAGTATTTATGCACTCTCGCTGACACATTCGATTCGGTACTAAAACCCGCCACGACTGCAATAATTATAATCATAGATTGCAAGTTTATTAGCATGTCGCAGCATCTTGGTCTCGTTAGAGATTGTCATTATATCGTCTTAATTGCGCACTATCGACGGAATCTAGAGATTTATATCTCTGTCTTGCGTGCCAAAGCCTATTTAAGCCGTATTTTCTATTAGCAACTCCATTTAATTTAAGAAAAAACTTGTTTTACCTAGTTCCGTTTTGTTTATCGGTGTCCTAGATATAAAATTATTTAACATGTCTTCCTTATTAACATGCATCTTATCATCCCTTAAATCTGACATAACTCTTTTTATTTCTGACATAGAATAAAGAAGACGCCTCTCTATCTTTGGATTCCATTGGCGGTAAGTAAATATACTAAAAATACACCATAAAATGTATGTATGTCATATCACAGTATGTTATAAAGCCAACAATTCTGACACAATCAATCATGAACGGTAACTAAATAAAAGTAACTAAAAATACGGAAACAAATAGTTATGCCGGGTGAAACAGAAAAAACAATAACGAGTTATATAATTAAAATAAATATTTATAATAATAATAAGAAATTTACGTACATACGCTTATAATAGCAAAAAAACTTTAAGTTACATTTACAATTAACTATTTTTATATTAATTGCTAAATAATGTTTTACACCACTGCATGCTTCTAGTACTCGAGCTGCACTGGAATCATGTTTTGAATAGTATTGTGACAATAATTGCTGAATTGCATGCTGTAGGCCTGAGCCCAAATACGAATCTGCTTGTTGAACTCCTTTGTACAACTTACTTATACCTACTTGTGTTGTGCCTGCTCAATTGATCATGCTCAATTTATTACTTACGTACTTTATACTTGTTATGATGCTCCTGTACAACTTGCCAATGTTAAAAAGCCTTCAAGGCGTAAATAAATACATATAAAAATTGTTAGTTATTATTCAAACAATTTCATGAGTTCACGAAGGAAAACGGTTTAAAAATCCACTCAAACCTTTCTCGACGACTGCTTATTTGACTTGTTCCTTGAAAAATCTTGAATTCATTAATCCAAGGAAGTATTATTATCTTGTTGACATCTTAATATTAACCCCAGTGAGCCACTGTGAAAAATCGGTGACATTTACATACACGTTCACTTATTTTGAACAGGTTTTTCCAGTATGACAGTTTTTTCACCCATGTTAAAATGTCAAACGTCTTATTTCAATTAGAATCTATTATGAAATTCTAATTAATTTAATGTGCAGACACATAATGATTAAGTTTTTTACGTAGTCGGATTCAAAAAGCGATAAACATTTGAATACCAAAGACAATCTCCTTGTGTTGATCTGTTAGAAATGAACTTTCCTTTCTATTTTCTACAACCTAACAAAAATGTTAATTTGTTCTGGTGATTGGAGTTGTGATGGGGACAAGATTAATCAGTTTAATCACGACAAAAATTATCTTCATTACTGTTAATTCTATAGAATACGAAAATGTTGTTTTAAATAAGGACCCAGCTCCGTCCCTTGTGGAACACTCTACGACTGTACCCTGTAGCATTGGGTCAGAGAAAATTAATTACTAGCTTATAATCGTTACAGATTCCGCTCATTTGAATACGAAAACCGTTTAACCGTTAAACATAAAGATTGTAAAATATTCACATTTATCAACATATCTCAGGTATAATGTGAATAAAGTAATTAATAATGGAAATAAATCAGATTATTTTTTATTCTCTGTTTCACTATTGTCATTCCTGTCCTGTATTGTTTTCGATCTAGTATTGAAATTTTGTTCCGTCTGCTAGCTGGTTTAATAATATTTGCATTTTTGTGGATGTGATTATAAATTATTTCTTGCAATTAAAGCTGTTTCAATTTAAATGTCAATTGTACCACTATTAATATATCTCTTTTTTGTTACAGATCTCACACGAACGGCCATCTCGAATCTTACAGTAGAAAGGTGAGCTGATTTATTAATGTTTATAACGGGAGGAAGTAAGATTTCGTTTTATTGCAAGCGATATTTTTTTCCTTCGAGCAAATTTTGCATAACCTTCTTTTAATATTCTCCGAACGAATGGTGTAATAATTTGATATAATAGTAACACTAGTTGGTATTTGAATTGAGTCATTACTCATTACAGTACAGTGTTTATTTTGGGATCAATAAATCTGTACTATAAATAAAACAGACTGCATCGATGCAACTGACAAATACGGGTAGTCATTAGTCTCAGGTGTCAAACAAAAATGCTGACTCTGAGATCATGTCTCAACGAGATTTTCTTTATTATTATTTGAATATGATTATTTGTATAATCCCCCGCTAGAATTCGAGGACGTTGCGCCCACTCCTTTTCAAAAAAGGTGAAATTGTAATTATCCTGTCTGAATTTATTTGCTGATGCAATTAATATCATTGCATAAATATCCCTCGATTGTGCGAATCGCCCTCGCGTAATATCTTACCTTCTAGGTTTACTTCAGATACATATCTCGTGAGAACCGTGTCAGACAATCGAGACGCAGCCTTGTGTGTGTGTCGTTTTTTTATAAATACATGAAGTAGAAAATCTATCCCCGAATGTGGATCATATTGAAAAGCTGTCAGTAAACACGCACGGCAGAAAAATCTGTAGCATAAATGGCCCAGATTCGAATCTTTTGTACCCAGTATCTGTGATGAAGCCAGCTATCACCATTATAATAATATATACTGCACACATTGCACATCACCTACAGTAATCAAAAAAGGTGACTGTTGATCGAATCTGTCAAATCAAATGTTGTTTATTTTACTGTTTTAAGTATGTTTAAAAATATATGATGATTATATTCTTACGTTTTGTTTACGTGTGACTCCCAACTCCCAACAGTTCCAATCCCTTCTGATAAAGTTCCCCTCTTCCATCCCTTTCTGCCAACGCAATGTTCAGCAAATCAAGATCCTTTTTAATCTCTTCCTTCTATTTGATCATCATACTACCTACTTTGTCACGAACCTTTCACATTAGTTTCTTGTTAGTTATTATTAATTGATTTTTTGTTTACATTTGTCAAGTCAACTCTAGTCGTGAGGCGGTTTGCCTAGGCCGGCATTTATCCTTCGCTGCTGCTCTCATTTTTTATTTTCAATAAATGAATGTGCCAAGCCTACCAGTTGCCCAGCAGTGGGCTCTCTGCGCTTTAAGGAAACTGGTATATTCTCGTATACCTAAGTCTGTTGATATCACTCCATTGCGTTCTAATGCAATTCACTTTTTTTCAGTCACCAGGAAAAGAACTGAAACGGTTTTAATCAAGGCGGTAGGTTTACGGTCTTTCTCAGTATGGGGGCTTTGGTCAAGTCCTCGTATGATTTTTAAGTATCGTTTAACAAAGTTTATAAAGGAATTAATCATTATAACGATCCGATGAAAGGAAGATATAGATTATCAGGACTCATAAAGTAGGATTGTTGATTCTCTTGAGGGTTTTTTTTTCTTATTTCTATTAAATTTGTATTCTTCTCGCTAAAGCCAAGAAATAACTTAAGCACTCTTTAGGTTTGGGTTATATTATAAGGTTTTAAAGTTGCAATAAGTCCAGTTATACTCGGTTGGTGCTTCTTCATCGTGTGGTGGTGGGATGGTAGATTTCTAATGGTGAGAATTAATGCCACAAAACATGGGAGGAAACGCTAACATCAAATCTTAAAATTAACTGAAATATATATAGTAATAAATATACTAAAATGTGACAAACCTTGCACTGCTGTCACAATAATCTTCATGACATGAACCTAAAAGGTCCTGGACTAAAAATTTGAAGCCGCGGGGTGAGGGGGAAGATGTATGAAAAATGCCTTTACCTACTTAAATTATTTAATGACATGTCCCTTTCCCTTGAAATAATACCAAAATCAAATCTCGTCAAATACCCAAAAAAATAATTAGCTGTATTAATTGCACCATCATTATTTTTTTTTTAATTATCTCAGTATTACATTTAAATAAAGTAATGAAGTATTGCCCATCTCACTAGGTGTGTGTTGAGATGGCAATATACAGATGTAAAAATTATCTAAATTTAAATAGTTCATTTTATACCACTTTACATACAAATCATTACAAAAGTTTGTCGTGCAAGATAGCTTAGATCGTGCAAAGACGATTTCGCCTCTTCGTAGATTTGCTTTTAGTGTCATTTGTATAAAATCGCACTAATGTGCTGTCCAGGGCTTTTTAGGTTCGTGCTTCATGGTGATATATAAAACCAACGTATACGTCTGATCTGCTAAATAAATAATAAACTATATTTTAGCACAGAGCAGCCGGTAATTAAATTTAAGTTCAAATTTTCAAGACATTAGTCCACGTTAGAAAAAAACACGGTTTTTCACTCGATAAATTAAAGAATATTGGTGATTATGTAAATGTGATGACAATTTTTTCGATTAGAACTCTCACAAAAAGCGAGTGGTAACTTTCAATAATAATAGTGGGGACTCTATCAATGCGAGAATAGTGGCATTTGAACATAAGCCAATAATGGTAATAGAGAAATGAACCAGAAGAAAGTGTGGGGAATGGACCGTGTAGATCAGAGATAAGCAATAACTGACACTGCCTGTTTTGCATATTGTTTTCTATTTCGTTTTTATTGTTCTCTACAAAATTATTGAATGAATATTGAACGACTTGAACAAATTGTGTCTTTCACTGGAAGCAGGGACTGCTCTTAGGAAAAAGTGACCAGGCTTTGTAATTTAAAAAAATTTTTGCAAACAGCCATCGAAAAAACACTACAATAATTTCTTACATCTGTTTTAACTATTGTCTTTATGAGACCTTCACAATTGAAATATGATGGCTTTAATTCTGTTTTACCCAGTTATTTCGCAGAAATTCACGTGTGATAAAGTAATCAGATGGCGATTCGGCACCGATGGCTTAACAGATGACATAGGCCCCGAGGGAAATTATTTTCCTTAGGGCCTCCTGTGTGGAGTTAATGTAAAAAAAAAAAATATTGTCTTTTTGTCCGTTGAAAGGTTCCCGTTAAGGTGAAGACATGCGGAAAAAAGCAAAATCGTATAAAATCTTGTGTATTAGTTTTGAAAATTTGATCGCTTAGAAATAATATAGATGCTTCAATTAAATACTGTGAGTAGAACACATCTTGGCCTTTGAAGTGATCGAGTATTTTTTTGATAAGCTTTTTAATAAGCTTAGAAAAAAATTATGCGTCTGACCTATAAAAAATGGTTAAAAGTGAAAAATCTCCTACTTACAAATCCTTTTTCTGGTGTTGTTTTATTGAATAATGTAGCTAATTAAGTTTCTTATAGAGTGATCGGAAAACATTTTAATATTTGTATCTGAACTTCACAAAATAAAATAAAATATGCATTTTGGCGACCTTTTGTTTTCAGTGAATAAAAATAGGCGGTACCCAACGAATTTCTAAGTGCGAATTTCATCCTTATGCCATGTACAGAAGGATTTTAGACCGTCGCTCATTCTACGCCCAGAGCCCGGGGCAAACGGACATGCCTTAGTCTATGCGGCGCTTCGATCTTTAAAAATATACTTGCGGAATGACAAAACACTGTTGTTTGGTAGAGATTAGGGTTTTTATTGGTAAACGCCCAAAAATCGTTCGCTCCGCCCGATTCCGAATGAGTCAAGGACTAGTGGATCATCTTAAATGTCAATTTCAAGTCCGTTTCAGCTTTTAAACATATTGTGATCAGCAGAATAGGACAACTATCATGTTGTTAACCTTGTCAGCTTATTACAATTTGATAGAAAGCTGAAACGCACCTAGAATTGGATACGTTTTTTAGATTTTCACGGCCAAAAGCATTTTCGTTGTTTGTTTCACATGTGATGTGATCACATCGTCGGATCTGCCGGATCTGCCCTGATGATGGACACTGCAACGCTGTCCGAAAAGTCGGCTAAAGAAGGAGGTAGCACAACACGGCATAACACCCTAAAAACAAACAACGAAAAAAGCACCTAGAATTGTCGTTTAACGGGGACCTTTGAAGTGTAAAAAAAAAAACAGAATGCCGATGATTGGTAATTTGATGACAATGTTACATATGAATTTTTACGAAACATTGAGCCTAACGGCCATTGTTCCCAACTTTTCGATCGAACAATCTGAGTCTTCGATCAGCTGTGATTTGTTTAGTAACTCTCGATTCGCCTGTTGGTCAAAGAGTTGTGTTGGGAAGAGCGTATTTGTGCATTTAAGGAGTGCTGAGTCAAAATTTGGGCTCAACAGTTGATCAGTAGGATGGGAACAACGACTCCGTAAGTATTTTTAATTGATAAACTAATGTTTAAGACAATTTTTTTTTTTTGCATAGCACAAAGGGTAACAATTATTATAAGCAATAATTACAAGCCTGAAACACTCATTCACATTGACACGGGTTCGTGTCCCGTCGGCGGCATGTATCTTTTCTCGGAAGAATTTTCAATGTGGATGAGTGTTTCTGTCTCCGTAAGTCTTCCAATCATCCAATATCCCTTCCTTCTCCACTTCCCTCATTAATTTCACCTCATTGCATTTCCTAGGCATTTCTAATACGATAGTCTTTACATTAAAAAAATAAAACACTTTAATTATTGCTTCCTTCTAATGGAGATTTCCCAGCTGATAAATTGACTTCGATAATATCATTTATAGCAACTTTATTCCTGCTTCAAAGCAACTGCTGATGATGGTATACAGTAAGTAGTCGGTATAAACGAAATGCATGTTCTACCTAGGTATTGCGCATGCGCATTGCTCATCTTCACCGCAATATTGCAATTATCCGTAATAGGGAGTCAGGGCAAGGTAGTGGAAAGATTGCAGATATAGAGAAAAGAGGGGAAATTAATGTTTTACCGTGGCACGCAGCGTGATGCGTACGAGCGGAATAACTTGAGGTAATCAATAGTTACTTCCGGGCGGAGCAAATTACTCACATGAAATCATCACTATTCTAATCGATTTACAAGCGATTTACCCACGGAAGACAATATTAACTTCGTTTCTTTGATTGCATTGATTGCATTACAACAACGAATACTATCTGTCTAATACACAGCTAATGGAAGGAAACAAGAGAGAGTGCCATGAACTTATATTAAGGGCTCGCTACCCCGCTCAAAAAGAAGAAGATGGAGAGATATGACAATACGAACGAATGAGCGAGCGCGCTAACATTAAAAACCATAAAATTCATGCGAAAATTGTGAAAATGTTTAATAAAAGACGTCTCGTTTGAAAGAGAGCAAAAATCTCGCGGGGGCTGTGTCAAGTAGAATTTAAAGAAACATTGTGAATTTTTTCATACATATAACTTGTAAAATAACAGAAAAAAACGTGTAAATAATAATTTTCGGAGCATACTTTGCGATTTATTTCTATCGAGGGAATTTCAAATAATTACCGTTTCGGCGTGGGGAATGTGTAGATACTATCTTAAAGAATAACATTTATTTTTTTAAGAACTTAAAAACTTCAAACGTTTATGGAAAACATGTAAGAAATCGGTAGAAATTGGCAGAGCGGACCGTTAAGAGCCAGCTGAGAATAAAAGTTTAAAAATGCTTGCAACTGTAGGTTCCGATGAGAAAGATCGATTATTCCCCGTATCAAATTTTAAAATTAAAAATTTAATATCGATTTATTTAATTCAAAACTTGCTTTAATGTATACCTACATTCAATTAAGCAATAAAAATGCCCAAAACGCACGATAATAAATGATTAAATATCGTGAATTTTTTTATCATAAGTATTTAATATTATTCAATAATGTCTAAACAAAATAAGTGTGTCTGAAATATTTTAGTTTGTTAGGACCTTAAACAAATGGCAAAAATGAGGTATTTTCGTCACAAAACGGGTTCTCCGATTTATTTTTTAATGATTTTAATTTAACTAAAATTAAAATTCTGAAAATGGCTTTACTAGATTATGTATTGATTTATTTTACTGTATGTATGATTATATTTTTCGAAATGTGTGTTGTATTTACAATATTACGTTTGAAAATTAAACATATGTGCCAACGACCAACGGTATAACCTTACCCAACCGTACCAGATAAAATAACAATCTTTCAAAATCAATTTATGTTTTTTTGTAAAAAAGAGTCAATACGTCTAGAATTTGATTTAAAAATGACTAATTTCCGATATTCTCTGGTAATACCCACCTTAGGCGGAAAGGGTGGTTCTACCTTTTACACCGGCCCTATTTGAATGCCTGGAAAAGCATTTTTCTTAATTATTTTCATATGAATATTGTACACCAATTTCTTTTTAAGGGTCCCAACCTTATGTATTCGTATATGTACATAATATAAAAATAAATTAATTTGGGAGGCGGGAATGGGTACCGCCGTCCCGGGAATCATTTATTGGATAACCAACACCTCTGCCATAGGTCACCCCAAGTGGTTCGCTACGTTTGGTGACTTAGCAGGGGTGCCCGGGTTCATGGGCTTCATTGTCTAGGTCTTGGCAGCGGATGATCTAGACACACTGAACCCCAGATTCCTACCCAACCCTCATACCTTTTTCCTTCCCAGAACTTCTCCTTCCTTTCCTTAAAAATACCCTCCACACAGCATCCCCAAAGATGACATATAGGCCCTGAGGGAAATTATTTTCCTCAGGGCCTCCTGTGTGGACCTAATGTAAAAAAAAAAAAAAAATACAAGATGAAGAAGATACAATATGGGGAAATCTTCTTATCTCCTTGTCTTTGGTGTGGAATAATATTTTATCAAAAGGAAGCTTACATATATTATGTGAGCGTAATAAGTAAGATTAAGAAAGGGACGCTTAGATGGTTTGCGCATGTTGAGCGAATGAATAAAGAAAGGAGTGTAAAGAGAATTTATGACGCGAATGTGAATGGTAGAAGAAGCCGAGGACGCCCAAGGAAGACGTGGCACGATTAAGTGAATCAGATACTTGAGTCGGGCCATGTCAAAAGTCAGAATAATAGAAGAGTATGTATGAGATGATGTATGAATGTGAATGAGGCAAGGAGTGTGTGCTGTAAGACCGAGTTGTTTGGCGGTCCGTCCTCTCTGCCTTCCCCTGCGAGGAAACGGCGTGATGGTTGGTTTGTTAGTTAGTTTTGGAAGCTTACACTTTCGCACTGGAGATGCGCAAAATTGTTCTGTTTTTTGTAATGATTTGAACCAAAGTAGAAAATAATTTTTTTGTAAAGTTACAAAATACTTGCATTGATTACATATAAAACGTCACTAAATGGCCCAATTCTGAACTTAACTTCTGTTTATGGAGTTCTATTACAAAGTAGACTATAATGTTAGACAATACTTGTAAATAAGCACAGTTATATTCCTTCAAAAGTAGCCGTTAACGATACTAAACAAATAAAATGCGCCGGAGGTGTGTTTTTTAATGCAAAAACATATTGTGATTAACACAATTTTACATCCGTTACTGTGACTTTATTTAATTAGCGCCACGTCACAAATGACTTCAATGTTTGCTAACATATTCTTCATAATGTCGTAATAACCTGCTAATCTTGCAACGTCTGAGTAATATTGTGATAATTATCATCAACCGCGATGCAAATTTATATCTACATGGACGCTTTACATTACACACATGGGATTACGACAAGAAATCGTGAAATATTAACAATATTATTTCGTTGTAGAAGATAATACTAAGAAATCTAAACCAAAATATGAAAAAGAACAAGACACAGAAAAATAAAAAGGTAACGGTCGCAACCGGGCCTCGACCACAGGATCTGTCTTCTTACCGGCCATTGAGACCTCTTATTTTTAAGTCATTTTTGTCAATTCATAATTAACAATATTATCTTCTTAATATTATCTTCGACTATGTTTTTACGCCAAAAATATGGAGAAAAAAAATAGTACAAAATAAATAAATATATCCCTACTGAATTTTATTTTTTTACTCTTTGTAACTATTATCAAATATATATATGATCCATTTTATTTTTTCCAAAAGAAAAATATATAAAATTCCGGGAATTTTTCATTCATAATTTTTTTATGAAGCTAGCGTAACGCTTATAACATTCATTTACCTAATAAAATATGTGCGTGTGTGTTTTTTTTTCGTTATAAGTAATTTTAAATAGAAAAAAGTAAGGTGAGCCATTTTAAATTCTTTTTTTAGTAGATATTAAAAAAATTAATTATTCTGAAATAACATGTTTATTTCTATTAATAACACTTGAGAGCATATTTTACCGCCTTTCAAAATAGTTTTTGATTTTCGGATACATTCAGAAATATTCCATTTATTTACATTTTATTGCAAACTTTCTGACAGAATATGCCCGAGATCTGGATGGGTTAAAGACGTAAGAAGACCTGTCTTCCTACTTTGAACTGGGTAAACGTTTAGCATAAATTATCTTCCATCAAACCAGATTTAACGAATACTACGAGTGTATTCGATTTCCTCTTGTTTGCATTCTCTCAACCGATATCATTGCGATCTCTATAGCCAGTTTAACTTCTTTCAGTACTCTGTACATGTTTTCGGAGCCTGGGGGCTTTCTGTTCTAAATACTTCCTGGACCAACCTCCTCATCTTATCTTCTCGTAATTGATACCTACTAGAACTAGATCGCTAATGTCAGTCTATCCTTTGCGATCCGCTGGCTATCTTTATCTCTAAATGGAAAACTACTAATTTATTGCATATATACTTATTTATTCTGTAATTGTTTGTTATTAGCGTATTCAAAATGACACAGATAGGTAATGTATGTAACTCTTACGACACCATTTAAAGTCTCCATGGACGGTCTGTACCTCAATCGAACCAGGCAGTTACTCAATATGGATAGAATCTCACTGAGATCTCAATCTTCCTTCTCACATTTTATGTACGAAAACAAAAAATACAGAAGATACCAGAACAATTGAATCATTGAGTTCCAATATCCTCCCTAATAATTTTTTTGTTGAAATTGAGTTGTGAATGCCATATTTTGTGTTTTCTGACCAGGTATGTAATGCTGTTGTTATTATTTCCAAATTCCTCCTACCTAGTTTCTTTATAAATCGTGTTTAAATATCGACCTTCCAAAATTTTCAATTCCAAAATACTACGTGATTGAGACAAATTACGGAGTATTTTGAATCAGAAGTCAGTATTTCAACAAACTCGAAATGATCACCAGTTTCTTTCCATACAAATTTTGGTCGTTTGGTTGATTTTTGTCATGCTTATTCTATTAATTTCTCAATAAAACTAAAAAAAACTGGAATCTTGAAAACTCACCAGCCCACACGTTTTTCTTGATTTACTCAAAAGTATGAAAATCCATTAGGGAGGGTTTTGGAACTCAACGATTCAATTAAACTACGTACGACTTCTTTCTTCGACATCAAAAATATCTACAAAATATAACCGACTCATTTGGACGAAAAAGTAGTAGGTACAACCACAGTTTGAAAATGGCCTTGTAAGCCGAAACAGTTGTCACAATAATTAAAAAAAAAAAAAAAAACTGTGTGCTTTAGACCACACGACTGAAGTAAATACTTCTTTAGCTTCATCTATATGTGTGTCCATATATATGTTTATATACATATATTAATTTTCTACAAATATTTATTTAAATTTATTATCATTCGCCTCGCCCGATCAAGCCGTGCGCATCGACGTCCGCTCCCCCTGTGTTTTGGCGCGTCACTGGTATTTTAAAAAACTGACTGAAATATTTCATGCACTGGCTATGAGAGGAAGAGATAAAGAGACAAAGAAAATGTGCGCGCGCACTGCTCTCTCTTGTTTCTACAGTGAGCCCGTTCGCCTCGCAACGCATTTCACTTTTCGTTACACATTCGCCAGTTTACTCCTCAAGTAAAGCGTGCGTAAAGAAGTATTTACTTCAAAAACTAAAATACTTGCAATTTAATACTGATTTTAGACTGGATTTAGCCCAAAGTATTATCGTGATTTATTTTTGGGGTGTAATGTCGTGTTGCACTATCTCCTTCTTTAGCCAACGTTTAGGACTTCGTGCCGTCTTTTTCATACTAGATATCGTAGGACTCCGACGTTTTTTTGTGTTACATCATTGTAGGTACTTGTCTCATTATTCTGTTTATTGTTCGTGTATTTTAGCAGCAGAACGGTGATTATTGCCACCCACATTCGTAGCAATATGATGAGTATCTCTTTTAAAAACATAACCCACAAAGTCACGTTGTGTATATTCCTGTCGCAATCTTTCGGATACAACCATATTATTTATACCGATGCTCGTTGAAGCGTTGTTGGAATGTGTGTGTTTTCGTTCTTGCGGATCAGAGAATCAGGTTACTGGTAACTTGGTAACTTGGTAACTCAGTAACCGTAGTTTAGGTGAATGAAATTCTACCCACTGTCTACGTACGCTAACGTAAGCTTGCGTTCTTATTTTGATGCTCGTGCAGGTGAAAAAACACGGAAGAACCTCAAAGCACTGAAAGATAAGAATCAAATTACGTTATTTTGTTATTAATATCGTTCGTTCAAATATTGGGTAACACGCATATATAGGAAGATATACAAACACCATACACAATAAAAGTTTTTTGAAGTAAATACTTCTTTACGCACGCTTGACTTGAGGAAACTGGCGAATGTGTAACGAAAAGTGAAATGCGTTGCGAGGCGAACGGGCTCACTGTAGAAGCAAGAGAGAGCAGTGCGCGCTCACATTTTCTTTGTCTCTTCCTCGCATAGCCAGTGCATGAAATATTTAAGTCAGTATTTTGAAATACCAATGACGCGCCAAACGCGCGGGGGGAGAGGGGGGGGGGGGAGAGCGGACATCGATGCGCTCGGCTTGATCGGGCGAGGCGAATGATAATAAATTTAAATAAATTTTTGTAGAAAATAATATATGTATATACATGTTGTATATATTTTATACATATAAACATATATACGGACATACATATAGATGGAGCTAAAAAAGTATTTACTTCAGTCGTGTAGTCTAAATAAAGCACACTCGTTATTTTTTACATAAAAATGGATTACATTTGTATTTTAGATACACAATTTAAACTAATAACTTTAAAAAAAAGTTATTTCAAGTAAAATGTAATATTTAATAACTAAAGACAATATTTGCGACTCTCAATTTATTGAGTTCCCACCATTCAATTGATTATTTTATTTTGTAAAATCATCGACCTATGATACTTTTTACGAGTTACTACAGCTTCTTGTCTGGTGGCTAGTCCCAAGGAGCGTAGGAGTAATCGCTAATTTTCAGTAAATTTAAAAATAATAATGAAGTATCTTATAAATAATGCTCTCGTTGCTTCACTAACCTAAATAATTTCCACTATCCATCTTAATTTGAAGTTTCAAAAATATTACAAATAATATTAAGAATCTCGAACTTTCCTGCTCAAAAACGCGTAGGAAGATGTTAAGAAGTAACCCAGGCATAATCCTCCATTTTTTCTATGGCACTCTCAACCTCTGACCCCTCTTCCCAGCAAAGTGTGTGGGAGACCCATCTGTACTAATGTTATGGCGACGGTGTTTCCAAATGAGTGCCCATTCAACGATCCACGAGGCTGCCGCAATAAAAATAGTATAATTCTGATGTTAACGGTAGTTAAAAATGTATTTGAATGTTTTGAACTCCAAACAAATACAAAATAAATTACATCTGTTCTGTCTCTGTTGCTGAAGATATACACCGATAGAATTGTTTTGTGGTTGTCATCCATGTGCTCGTAGTAACTGTAGCGTTCAGGAACTGGATTGGGATTCAGTCTTCAATCTATCCTCAGTGCTACACACTGATGGTTGTAAATAATACGATACTGGTTCGTTATACGAGAACGTCGTTTATTGAATACAAATGGTTACAAAGTAAACGTCCAGCCTAGCTGGGGGTAAGATTATTAATGGAAGTAGGCTTGTTGAAAAAGTATCGATATATCGATATATCGATATTTTCAATGAAATATATCGATATTTTTAGCCGATATATTTTGAACCGATATATCGATATATCGATATAAAATATCCAATATCGAAAATTGTATCAAAATCGATATTTTTTCAATTTCGGGGGGGGAGGCGCCTGATTAAAATAATGTACATTGTGTAAATATACACTTTCGTTTTTACACATTGTGAATATAAACACTTAAATTTTAAAAAACGTACAATCTAAACATTTGACCGATATATCGATATATCGATTTTTTTTCCTCGATATATCGACGTCGATATTGATATTTTAATAAATATCGATACATCGATATATCGATACTTTTTTCCACTTTCGACATCCCTAAATGGAAGCCCGGAGCAGCGCTCGGTAACGCGCTGCCTAGAAATGACCCACTTCGGGTCGCAACTCCGTCAACGTTCGGGATATTGCTCGGCGGTAAAGCCCGCCCATCTATCATAGAGTAGGAGGCAGTGTTGCAATCACCACAGTAACCCCAATACTTTTGGTAAAATATTTGAAAGCATCGAGATTCCTTTTTGTACAGATATGCATTTTATTGGCATGTTTGGGGCATAGGAGTCGAAAGGTCTTATGTAAATTGGCGATACCGGTTGTCTTTCAAATCGGTTTATATATATGTCAACGTTTCGTTACCTCATTCACGACAAATAATATCTCGAATTATAATTCGGTATTAGTGATAGATAGTACAAGCGATAATAATATTGACACCATTTACATCTTCATAATTTGTGTATTGTGAAGTCTGTTTGCATGTATGTATGTTTGAATTTTAATATTTCCTGTTACACTGTAATTTGAATAATGTTTACTAAATTTTAGCACAGCTGAATTAACTAGACATTAAATATTGAGCAAGATATCAAAATGATTTACGTGGAAACAACAGACAATAGAAACAAAGAAATGTGCCATGAACTATGATTAGGATGAAACCACATGATTTAATGCATTGTCTAAGAAGTTAAACTTCTTTGACTAAAAACTAAATGAAAAAAAAACATTTTTTAGGCGGAGGAAGATGATTAGGTTGTTTATAATTATTTATAGACGAATTTGTAAAATTTTCCTGCGATTTTGCCATTTGAATTATAAACAACACTATTTTTGTTGTCACATTTCTGCCACTTTTTACTTCAACAGCAATCGGAGAGATAAATAAGACAAATCAGTATGTTCATCTAAAATCTTTAGTTAAATCATATAATAATCAACAGAACATAAAAAAAAACATGTTTAAACAAGATAAACGGATGACGTCTGACGTTTGAGTTTGATTTGACTTTGTTATTCGTTGCTAGGTGTCACACTCACTGTTGCCATATCTACGACGTTAATATGATGAAATATACATAATATACGTCATTTCCGGTTTTAAACGTTATTTCCGTCCATAAAAGATCTGACCTTAAAAAATCTTACTTCAAAAAGAGTATTATTGAAAGGGCGGCTTTAAAAAAGGGTATTGAGTCAAATAAGTTTGGGAAACTTAGGTAGGTATATACGATTGTATTTAGGTTCTAATGAGTGTGGCCTTCAGCGCTTCCGACCTAATTTACCTGCAGTCTGTACAGTGTACGTGTACAATGCACGCTAAGCATTGTTATACAAATGGCCATACAAAAGCCATGTTGACATTTCACGGTTGATTGTGCACAGTGCTTGGTAATGTTGCCGTTCTGTTCACAAAAATACGCCTTTACAATGATTGACTCAATTCTGTAACTCTAAAATTGAAATTGCGAACTCATGACACATTTGAAGAAAATAACGTAAGAAAATAAGATTTTATAATTTTATTTAATAGATAATGTTAACAATATGTTCAATATTACCTACCCCCGTTGGCTGCACGGCATACATATAATCGGTATTTTAACTGGAAATTCCCAAAATTGAGGGAAATTTGGTATTATTCTGTGGGAACCTTTTTGTGGTGAAAATGCGGGGATTCTGGGCATTTCTTCATTATCCAACCATTTTAAAAATAATATTTACCATATTTAAGGTGATTGTCAGAATAATTTTTCTTTCGTATAATTTTTTTACTTATAAATGCTTTTTACGAGTTATGCTTTGAAATATTAAGAAAATTGCATTCACCGATGCAATATTGTATTTGTTACGCGCGCCATCTACGAAAGATTAGAATATGAATTCTTTTGACAATCACCTTAAGACAATGTGTACTACAATTTCGTTTTCTTTAGCAGCAAATTAAGTTATTTATTTATTTTACATATTATTTTATTTATATTTTATTCACAAAGATCATCTCAATAATATCTCAAAAATAAAATCAAAAACATAAATTTTAAAGCATGAACGAAAGAGAAAATCTGATAATGACTAGGTATTAAAAGATAAATGCTATTTTCAATAGAATTTGGTTCATTTTATAGGTAAATGATTTTGGGGATTTTGTGAGGAATTTAAACATCTATTGTGGGTGAGTCAGATACGTTTTTAGATTTTCACGGCATTTTCGTTGTTTGTTTTTGGGGTGTTATGCCGTGTTGCGCTTCCTCCTTTTTTAGCCGACGTTTCGGACAGCGTTGCAGTGTCCATCATCAGGGCAGATCCGGCAGATCGTCGGACACATCGTCGGATCCTCCGGATCTGCCCTGATGATGGACACTGCAACGCTGTCCGAAACGTCGGCTAAAGAAGGAGGTAGCGCAACACGGCATAACACCCCAAAAACAAACAACGAATAAATCTATTGTGGGTATTTTAGAACATATGCATTGGTGCTTCGGGTTTGGAACGAATTCTGCTACTGATACAACTTAGATATTGTTAAACGTTTTTAAACTGTATTCGTTAACTTTATTCTTACTATATTATAAAACTAGCTCCTACCCCCGACTTCGTCTGCGCAGGATTAGTAATTCGAGTAGCCTATTTTATTTTCCTAGGTCCCATCTATGTTTATACCAAAATTCTTAACCTATTTATTTAAAATATCTATAATTCTCGATTCGATTCAAAGTATTTGGTTAGTACTTCAAATAAATTCAATAATTTAAATATTTTCTAAAATAGAATTTTGATTTAACAATCATTGTTTTGCAAAATGTCATTCTCAAATTTTGACATTTCCTAATAAACAATAATTATTATTTGTAACATACGAAAAATAGCTAGCTTTATAAATTATTGCCTATATGTTATTCTTATGTAGGTATGAGCTGTATTATTGCAAAGTTTCATTAAAATCCATTCTATTAGTTTTTGCGTCAAAGAGTAACAACCACACATACATCCATACAAACTTTCGCGTTTATAATATTAGTAAGATGTAATTTATTTCAAAAGTGTCACTAGTTCGCAGTTTAAATTATTAAATTGCAGAATTGAGTCCATCATTTTGATATACAGTGTAAATATGTCAGCGAACTCTAACTAGTAAAGGTACATAGGATTATTCGAAAGTGATTGGCCGATTAGTGGATATTTTGTAACGCGGTACGGAGAATAAGCGTTAGTAAAATATGTACTTAGCGGAAAATGTTCTATAAATGAGTGTTGTTGAAAAAACAAAATTTGCTTCCGCTTAGAAAATATTGCAAACTATAATTACTTCAGTGTCCTAGGTTTATATTGTAACCATTGATAAAAGAAACAAAGGAGGAATAGCATAATGCCACCTGTCCCCGAACTACGACCAAGTTGCACGGACTATCACAGCGTCAACGTTATGCTATTAACCGCTTGGATACATAAGCTTGTTTCCACGACAATTTAACGTAGGTAGACATAGGAATGACGTACGCCCCGGACCTGAGTTATTTGTGTAGATGCTATTTTTAGTAACGAAATATAAGGAACGGGTTGAATTACTCAAGTAGGAAATTACATATTCAGAGAATTATACGTACTTAAATTACGCACGTCAAATAATCCTAACCTAACTCAACCTAAACTTTTGTTTTTATTCAATTTAATTTTTTTTTACTTGTGTAATTCCGGTATGTATAATTTAAGTAAGTGTAATTATCACTATGTGTGATTTAAGTAAGTGTAATTTTCTACATGTGTAATCAAGAAGATGTAATTCTGACCACGTGTAATTTAATGAGGTTTAATTCTCCGCATGCGTAATTTAAGTAGGTGTGATTTTCACCATGTGCATTTCCATAGTGGTTTCTGGGACTGTGATGAAATTCACACCTGTAAGTGCCTGCTTTAAGCATAGAGTTTTAGACTTCAAGCTGGGAGCTTTAAACTTTAAGCTCGGAGTTTAAAGCACTGATCTTTAGACTTCAAGCTCGGAGCTTTAAACTTTAAGCTCGGAGTTTGAAGCACTGATCTTTAAGCTTTAAGCTCGCAGCTTGAAGATCAGAGCTTTATGCTAGGAGCTTTATGCTTGGCGCTTTACGCTTGGAGCTTCACGCTTGGAGCTTTAAGCTTCAGAAGAGGCAATAAAATGACCGAACTTTGAAAACAACTCCCAATCAATTCCGGCCCATTAAAGTTCGAGTATTGTCTTATTAGGTTACCAAGTATGCGGAGGAATTACGTTGAACACGGGATGAACGGAGCCGGTGGACACGATATTAACGTTTTTGGCGATGCTTTTCTGCAATTTCATACCAATAATGATGGCCCTCCTCCACTTATATAGCAACTTGTTACGCGTAATAAATAACTCAATCAATCGTCATCTTCTTGATCTCGTATCTTATCACCTTTATCTTATTATTATTAATAATTACGCAAGGAGTAAGTAGCTCTATGTTGGCGTGTTGTTGTTCACCTACTTTCTTACCCCAACTACCTTCTGCCTTATTTAGTATCCCTTACATAACAGATAATATTTCAAATAATACTGTACACATAATCACAAAATGTATTATGTATTATAACCAAATTGGCAGGGTTGTCTCTCCAAGTTAGCTAAGTTAACTGCATAGATTCAAGTTGTATCATTAATAAACCTGGTAATAAATCTATTTGAATTGTACAAAGTTACATTTTCATTCAAATCCACTTTAATACTTGATTTAGGTTAATGTAGTAAATTATGCTGAATATTAAATTATTTTATAACCGTTTTTACTAACATTCCGAGCCTGCAGAAAATTCCCACTATGGACTGCGCTGAAAACCGTTGCTTTATTTTAGTGAACTTTTCTGCGCAGGGTCTGGTTATTTTAATGTGTTTTCTTCGGCGTTCAACGTACGACAAAGGTCTTAATTATTCAAAGCATTCTCGAATCCTCACTGTGCCAAAAATATACAAAAATGTCTAGATACCTAATTTTGATATATCAATTCTTAATTATTGATTTAAAAAAACGACATTCTGAAACGGTCCCAACAGCCTACAGCGTCATTATGACGTAGCAAACGCTACTGGCTGTTAAAACGGCTGTTCTCGCCTTTTCCCGGTGTGACGTCGACAACGCAATAAACACGATCGAAAACGAACATGTGTTTTGGCGGTGATTGAAAAATGGCACATTTTCAATCGGTATAAAAAATGTATTAATAAAGCAAAATTATTGCCATTTTTTTCGAGAGTAAATAATACAGTGAACATACCCTAATGCTACTTTTCTACGAGGACTGGCAGTGGTTTGAAACATGCCCAAATCGTAATGTATTATCGTTATTGTACTGAGTTCGTAGTTAGTTGCATGAAGCTTGTTTATAATATCGGTTTTATTTAAGATCTGAACAAAATAACAATAATTGTATTATCCAGATTTTGCTCAATAATACCATAATCTAATATTGTCCATAGATGTCTGCGTGGTTCCATTTAATTTTCAAAATTGTAGATTCCTGTTTTTACCGTAGTAACCATTTTCTTTCATACAATAGAGCCAATTTTGTAGATTCCTGTTTTATCGTCTCTACCATTTTCCTTTGCTTTTCAAGACTGAATTTTCCTCTTCAAATTGGCAAACTCATGAAAAAACTGTAACCGAAGCGCACTTGCATCTTTTTCCTTGCACTGTCCCAACTCATTGCCTATATAGGCTGTTGGGATCGGCTTTTCTCGCTCTCAGGTTGTATCTTCTTCGGTTCTGATTATCGTTTTCAACCAGGCAGTTTCTCTGTAGAATTTTGGAGCATTGATTCGTCCAGGAGTTTTTTGGTCTACCTCCGGATGACGATCGAAGAAGCGAAGCGCCCTAATGTTTGTATTAATTAAATAAAAAGATATTGTACATATATACATATAAAATAATGTATATTAAATAATTATAAACAGGTTTTATTGAATGATGTTTGTGTTGTATTGGATTAAACAGAATGCCAGTTTTAGAGCGGAGTGTCATGTTGTATTTTACATTTCCCAGTCTCGCGGATGTGGGATTAAGACGTAAGCTGTAAAATGAGATCATAAATTTTCCGTTTCTTATTTTTGGTGCAATGCCAAGTTCACGCTAAAATAAATTATGATTTCTGAAAACATGTGTTTTTGGTTCCATTATTCACTTTATCATTTCCATTCACCGTTCACTGATTTATTTTTCTGTTTTAATTCCTGTTGTTTTTAATTTTAATTCTCTTTTCGCGTCGTTTACCCCCCTGGTGAAAGACCGCCATTTAGGTTTGAAACGCTACTTGACTTGGTACTAGCTAGATCTGAAAATTTGCGTCACGTTCATGTGCAGAATGGTAGATACTTTTAGTATCGCCCTGGTGAAAGACCATCATTCAGAATCGAAACATTGCTTAAAGGGACTTAACCGTGTTTGACCAGATCTGATTACCTGGGCGATTTCCAATCTTCATCCAGCCTCCCCACATACCCAGTAGCGATACCATAGTTGCACTGGCTCCAGAAAGTCGGGAGCAGTTGGGACTCTAGTGCGGTGTGCACATAAACAGCCTGGAAGCTTCTAATTACAACGACTGTTTTTAATGCAATTCATTGAAGTTGAAAATAGAGCCGAATATCGCTTTTCACTTTCCGTTCACAAAGTGCACTATCATCTTTATTTACTATGAGATGATTTAATGCCTCCCATCATCCCGGTACAGTTAGTTTAGTATTGAAACAATGAGTTACGGTTTGTGTAGAAATAAAAAAATCCGTTCATTTTCGTATGAATATATTTTTTTTAACATTTTTTTGCCGAATGGGAAAATTTTTATATATATATTTTTTGGTAAAGTTAGCTATTCTGGGAAAACTTGTGACGATATTATCATGTAATACCTATATAATATGAATAATAAGATACACTATCTGATAATCAGAAAACAATCGCAAAAAAAACAATTCCTTTGGTTTTATACGGATATTTGATCAAAAGTCAGGAATGTAATTTCCGCGCGATTTTTCCAAATACGCCGGGCATGTGACAGGTTAACGGCTAATAAATATACTTAAAATTTCTTTCAAATTTATAATAGTAGATATATTCTCAGTCCTCCTTACTAGGGATTCCTGTCACGATGTGGACTATGGATTGTTGTATATCTTGATGTCTTTTCATCTTGACTGTGTTTGTTGATTTCCTCATATTCCTGTTTGACCTCATCTTCATTTTTGTTTACTGTGTTTGTTGATTTCCTCAAATTCACGTAGAAAAACCTCATCTTCATATCTGTTAATTTCTTCATATACATCTATGTAGACCTCGTCTTCATGTTTGTTGATTTTCTAATATTCATGTTCGTAGACCTCATCTTCATGTTTGTTGACTGTAGGTTGTTGTGTTAGTGTTACTTTATAATTTTTATGATTTCCTCATCTTCATGTTTACTTAGCTATTTTTGAAGTTGTTTTTTAACATATATGCGTTCTTAAATAGATTTTTGAAATAGCCTTTACCCGGTGAAAATTATTTTTAAAGGCATTTCGATCGAAATGCCAGCATACCTGTTGATACCATTATATATAACGTACTTGTCGCCAATCTGTCAGAACGTCCGCTCCAATAAATAACACAGTAAGTAGCCGAGTTTAGAGTTATTTACCGCATGAGCTATCAAGATAATGTATTTACCTTAAATTGCCGATTGCAACATTAGAAAAATGCAGGACGTTATGCAATGAAACGAGTGCATTTTCACGCACTTTTATCGAGTGAAGTTTTTGCTTATTTGGACATATTGTTTCGTAACCGATTTTACCTGCATTCCAATAATTAAAAATATTCTTTAAAAATGTTGTGTATTGTACATTCGTTCGGCGAGTGTGCGTGCGTGCGTTAATTATACAGAGGTGACCCAAACAACACTTAAATGTAGATACATTTACATAGATATACACTTTTGTCACGGACAATAAGCGTTTTTTTTAAACTTTAATATTCGGAAAGTTTTAGAGTGGGTTCTTTTTATCATATTAATGATAATTTTTTTTTTCATTTTCAACTAAGTTTCTTCTGAAGTCGAATAACATGTTTTTTATCGTCTTGTTTGCAAGCAAGGCGTCTATCTACACGGAGAAAAATGTTATTCTAAAATACGATCATTTTATTCGTAAAAATGATTAAAAAGGAACTGAAGTTCTTACGAACAAATTAACAGTTTTTCAATACGTACGAAATTCTGGTAATTTGTTCGTAAGAACTTCAGTCCCGTTTTTAACCGTTTTTACGAATAAAATGATCGTATTTTAGAATAACATTTTCTCCATGTATGTGAGTAATTACCTACTGTTATCATGCCAACTATGGCAGCGATACCTTGAATAAAATAATTAATTAAAAAAATATTAGAAGTTGACAAACATAACAAAGAAGAGATTATACAAAAAAATATGAGCTGATTTGTCTTTTTTCGTAATTACAAGCAGTGAATAATTTTTGTGAGGATTTTGCAGAATGTTTTTTTTTTAATATTTTGTAATGAAACCGTTTTTATTATTATATAAAAAGTAAATAAAGCAACTAATCATATAATACAAGATCGCTTAGGAATGCAGAGAAACGCTTTAGGAGCGTGGGAAACTTGTACCAAGTTCCTATTGATCACTATCTTCATAACACACCTGTACTGGAAGGTGTTTCCAAACGCGATTCCATCGATGTATTCATTAAATCAGTGGCTACGGCTAACAGCGATTTTATTAAACTTTAGAAATATCAATATATAACTAGTTTTGTATGAAGCCTTACCATCATACATGGAACTAAAATAACTAATAATATCTGAAATGTAACTAAAATCACTTATAAAAACCTTGTTCAGAAATTATTTTTTTCTTTTTTTTTTGTGAAATTTGCTATATTCAGCTGCAGTTAGTTTCCATCATCAGGACAGATCCAGCAGATCCGACGATGTGTGGTGCTCGACGATGATCTGCCGGATCTGCCCTGATGATGGACACTGCAACGCTGTCCGAAACGTTGGCTAAAGAAGGAGGTTGTAGTTAGTTTGTTTAAAGTTTTTAGTTTGTTTAAACAAATTTTAATCTTCCATTCTCTTATTTAATTTATTATGTTTCTCATATTACATGCTGTGTTATTATTGGTGACCCGAAAATTGATCCCCTGACAGTTGCCCTTTCAAATTATAATAATTATAAAATTATAATATTTGTGCATAATTTACCAATTTCAAACCTAAAATCGATTCAAAATGCATTTAATAATTAGTTTGTGTGGATATCAAACGTTTTTTATTTATAGTGTTGATTTTTTTAAATTATAAGTTGGTATACAGTATATATACAAGTAGTTTTATTTTTGATGAATTTGAATGAACATAATGTCTTATAACTTTTGGCGGTACACCCTCTCTCCACACATTTCTTCGGCATTTAGTTATATTTTGTGTAATTGTGTATATTTTATTTTCCCTAAACCGACTGTATATTGTATATAAGTACGCCGGGGAGCAACTGTCGCTGACACTGGGTAGTTGAGACTGTTATGCGGTATTCACCTATCACAAAATGATTTCACGCATTTACAGAAATATATTTCACCTTTCTAAACATAATGATAAACTCCTGTTCAGTCGATAAAGTCAATATATCAAAGACTTGTTCACCCGGTAGGTTATGACACAGTGTTATAACTTCTAACGAATCAATTTTCCGTTTCAATTAAAAGCAGCATACGCAATCGAAGCACATTCGCACGAAGGTATCGAGTAATGGGAGGTTCGCTTACACCACTCTACATTTTACAGTCTATATGTACACTTACCCGCTCTGAAGTGAGATGTAAGACGATTTCACTTCGACTTATCAAACCAGAGATCACACAGGCAATTATCTTGAAACGTGGCAGATACAATTATATTAGATACTAGCTTCTGCCCGCGACTTCGTCTGCGTAGGATTAGTAGTTCGAGTAATCTACCGAGTACCTCAACACAGCGTCGCTTCAGTTCGTTTTTATCCAACAGACCAAAACGCGAATCGGGAGAAATGGCACTTTAAACTTTTTTTATGATAGAAGCACATACATTTTGGAGGACGTAAGACAAAGTGCGTTTTGAAAACCCCTTAAATAATTGTTTATATATTTTTTTTGAACGAGCATCGTATAAAAAAGGCTTTTTGAGAACATTTGAATACTTAATTCAATTTCACGAAAAATGGTCTGTTGGACAAAAATGAACTAGAGCGACGACAGGCTTGTCCTAGTGAGGTTAAAAATTGTATTGTAAACTGTTATACCTAAAATGTGAAGAAGAAACAATAAACAATCTATTTTCTTTTCGTAGGTCCCATCTACGTTTATACCAAAATTCTTAACCTATTTATTTAAAATATGTATAATTCTTGATTCGATTCAAAGTATTATGCGAGTACTTCAGATAAATTCACTAATTTATAATTTTCTAAAATAGAATTTTTATTTGACAATCATTGTTTTGCAAAATGTCATTCTCAAATTTTGACATTTTCTATTAAACAATAATTATTATTTTCAATGTATTGAAAATAAATAGCTAGCTTTATAAATTATACCCTATGTGTTATTCTGATGTATGAGCTATATTATTGTAAAGTTTCATTAAAATCCATTCAGTAAATTTTGCGTGAAAGAGTAACAAACACACATACATCCATACAAACTTTCACGTTTATAATATTAGTAAGATAAGATTTATAATATAATGTGCAAAACGTGCAGTATGTACTAGTTACTAAATAACATGTTATAACGGTCTAATAATAATCAAAAATGCTAATTTCGGTTATGTATGACTTGTGTAACTCTAAAACACCGCTTTACTTTGAATTTAAGTGTCATTTTCAAAATTGTAAATGATTGTGTGAAGAATTCGGACAAGCGATAAAATGCCCACCTATAATATAATATTTAACAGAAAATTATTATAATTGTCATTTTCAAAATTGGATCTGTCAAGAATTCAGACTAGCAATAAAGCACACTTTCCTACAATGTATATCATTTTTGTACATATTTTTCCCTATCTAATAATATGCCACTAATGACCGGTTTAATGACAAAACTGAACATTGTAGCAAAGTGAGGAAAAAGATCAAACAACAAACCTAACCTAACCAACTCATTATTTTATCATGTTTTGTTTTATCCAGTTCACCAAATTCTTGTGAACGTGAATGTTTTTTTTTAAACATTTATACACGTTCTATTGTGTCAGTGTTCTATTATATCTGGTTATCCTGACAATCAAATCCTATTTTAATCATATAATCTAATACAATTTTCACTAATAGATTATTTAGATTTGGAAGGATAAACAGGCATCATATCCATATTTAACCGTTTTAACATTTTATTTGTTAGCCTTCTGATGATTTTTCGTTTTTCAAAAAGTCTACCTTTAAACACCTTTTTTCCTTCAGTTGTCTTCGCAATTCGGTGAACTGACACTATCAGATGTACCACATGCGTGCAAAATAGGATAATATCTGTGATAAAGGTGGTATTTTGCGTCATTCGTCAGGAGATCTCATTGTGTAAAGGGCAAATTACATTATAAACAAAGGGGCAATGCTGTGCGTGCGTGGAGAACAACGTATAGCTTACATGTGTTCTCAATCCTAGTTAATATAATTTTCATTACGAATTTTAACGTTATTATGATGTGTCCAAATTAGAGAGGCTGTTTGCTGATATTTGGGTTAGTAGCTGAGTGGAGAAACGTTTTGGTTTCCCATCTGGGCAGTGGCGGTTCGTGGTCTTTTTAACGGGGGGTTCAGAAATTCAAGAGAAGATATATTGTCTAATCAAAATTTACTCTTGTCATACAAATTAAATAAAGTTAGTGGAGGGGTACCTAAATAGGTACTATTGTTTTTAAATAACTTGATACTCCTCGACACAATTATTAAACGACCAAAAAAAGTTTTAGAGGATTTAAATTGTTTAATGGTTTTTACAACACTCAATGTACGTTGCTAATTATGATTGTTTTTTTCAATAAGAAAAATTGCGTAGAATGTAGAATATAATATAATTAATATTTTAAAACATAAAAAAAAACAAGAAACACAAATAAAGGTGGCACAAAATAAAATGAGCTTTTTATATTTACACAAAAAATCCATTATACACGTATACAAAAAATAATTATATTTAATTCCCAAACTTTTTTCATACGCATTAGCGTTATTTTTTGTATATAACACTGTATTCCGTCATTGTGTGAAAAAATTAGGACAGAATATTCGCGACAACCGATAAATGCAACCACTTTCAATTTGAAAGCCGAAACAATACTGGGAAAGCTCAACACAAAATTGCATAACTAGCGACATTGTTTGCCGAAACTTTAGTAAATGGGATATAACGACTTATCTATAAAAAAAATTTAAAAAAACATAAGTCAAAATCGGTCCACTTCAATAGTAGATTTATAAATGCCATTAGTAAACGGTTGGAGAAATGCAGAAACAAGAAAATAAAAATGTACAAAAATGACTACAAAGTTAAATACCATAATATATAACATTTAACTTGAATCCGTCGGTGCAAAAGTCGACCGTCAGCCGGTCATACTGCGACAATCTCGGGCTTCGTTTCGGCGAGACTCGTCAAAGTTCGGAGGTCACGTGACATCTTGACTCGTGAGCAGCGCACCAAGCTGCGTAGTTTTGTCTATTCTACCGTCACAGCGATTCGTATCGGCTATGATTTTTTCTTATGGACAAATGTGTGCGGATCGCAACGCGCACAAAATGGGAACAGATACCTACCGTATTTTTCGGTGGCGCGAGTTTTAAAGACGGAATTTTAATGTCGAGCTATCTGTGATGTGCTTATATTACTATACAACAAGATTGTTTTATTTTATCATATTTTTAATGGGGGTTCACCGCACAACCGCACTTTAGAGAAAACCGCCACTGCATCTGGGCCTCGGGTTCAATTCTGTGCAAGCCACTGGCTAAGTTCTCCCTCATTACACAAGTGACGTTTCCACGTACTTTAAGTATATTTGGGTTTATTCTTAATTTGAACAATCGTTCAAATTTCAATGTTTTTTTTTAAGTTCTGTAAAGGTTTTTTTCAAGTTTTGTTATTATGTCATTATTGGCCTGTTGCTTCACAAAACTGAAATAATAAGAGAATTTGATTAGTGTTTTCGCAGAACCTGAAAATTAACTTTAAAATTTGATGATTGGAACAAATACTGTGAAACAACTGAAGTTCGTTTTATTGGGACTAAATACAACAATTTATTGATGATGAAATTACTATACTTTGTAATATAATTATAATTCACGTTTATTCAAATAATAAACAAGAGCTGCACAGAAAATGCAGCATCTCTGAGATGAAGCACAGTTAATAATATATACCTATCCATGTATATTTTTAAGTATGTACGATAAATTTATACTCTTAAATAAAAATAAAAGTTTTTAATGCCGCAAAATTTCCCGGTTCGGTGTTTTAAGAGCAATTCTGGGTCACTTAAAGATAATAGAAGCAATGGAGATGGGCCATAAACCATTATATTAGTACACGCACAAAAGTGTGGCCCATACCATTTAAAAATAATGTTCCACTCCAATTACTGAAAATCACATATATGTAGAACGGCGCTCCGACTTTGTTTCTACCTACAAACCAAAAGCATTAGATACTTTAATTTTGGTTGTAACTTGTCGAAAATCGACAATCGTTCTATTCCACATCTCACTGTTTCTATTATCTATGGTTTCACTCAACCTCTCTATCATACGAAGAATTTTTCGAAAATCAATAGTTAAATATGAATAAAAAGTGTATTTGGACCGCGGGCCCCTCATTTTCGCGATGCTTGTCTTATTTTGAGATAAGGCTGTTCCCCACCTGTCGGACTCCGATCAGGGCTGTCCTTTGTGCGGTCTGCGGCTGCCATTCACTCTCCCGCGGTCCATTGTCGTCGTGCGTCGACCCGATCCCATATCCTCTGGTTCGTATAGCTGCAGTGAGGCACGCACCCTGAAATCTAATACCAACATTACCAGCCAGTTTCATTTACCTACCAAGTTTTTTCAGGAAACTGCAACATAATCGTTTACTCATTTGTGTTACAATCAAGTTTATAATACGCTGCTATACAAAGGTTGGGGTATTTTGCAGGAATTCGAATGTAACATTGTCATCAAATGTAACATTGTCATCAAAATGTACTATTATCGTCAAATAACATTGTCATCAAATGTACCATTGTCATTGTCGTCAAATGTGACATTGTCGTCAAATGTTACATTGTCATCAAATGTATCTGCCATTGTCGTCAAATGTACCATTGTCGTCAAATGTAACACTGTCATCAAATGTAACTTGTCTTCAAATGAGCATTTAAAATTGTTTTTAATGGTTCCGTTTAATGCCGATTTTAGGTATATTTTAATAGTCTATCAAATTGTGCTTTTCTGTTCTTCAAAAATTGTTCAAAACGCTAAGACGGATCTAGAATCTTCCCTTCAAATATGAAATAAACAAAATGGCGCCGATTGGCTTCTTTATGACAATGTTACATTTTATTTTCTATGAAATACCCTAACGTAAATTGAGAAAAGTGACGGAACATCGATATATATGTATGTTTCTTAACATCTAATTAGGCGTTTGCCCACCGGTGGCCATCAAACAAAATAATTTTTGAAGCGATTTTGTCCCTTATGTATAAAGAAATGGCATGAAGAACAGGGTCAGTATCGCTTGGGCCATTCTCGTTCTTGATATAACGAAATACTGGATAGCGTTTAGCCACTTCGAATAATTTAAATTAATTCCCAATGACGCGCCGGGCAGCAAAGATGGCGGACAAAATGGGATTTTACATTGTGTTCCTGTGTACATGAAAATTACAAAAACCGTTAACATTTAATTTTTTACTTAAGGGATAGTAAAAAAAGATTGTTTATAATTGGATAAAATTACAAACACATATGTATGCTTAATACATAATAATAATAATAAAGTAAAATTATCACACATACTATAATGAAAAAAAAAAAATTGGTGTGTTTTAAACATAGAATTTGTTCGGTTGAAATGTCGCTAAATTATGTAGGCGAAGAATTGGCGACTTTGCTACATAATTTATTTGTGAACAGTGACAATAAAATAGTTCCCCTTACGCCTGTGTATCGAGTAGGTACTCCTAAAATGAGTAGACTCTTATTTGTGATCTTCTTTTCTTTATTTTTTCCAATGACCATAGTCATTCATAACCAATTAAGAGGCTAGACTTTGAAACACACGCGGAACACCCTCGACTGTCATTCTGTCCCGCTCACAATAAGCTCACGCACACTAACAATACATGCGAATGCAAAATGTGCGAATGAGACAACGCTCAAATTTACCAACAGAAATCGCTCGAAAAGGGGTTTATGGAGAATACACTTTTCTATACCGAAACTTTGACGAAATTTAAATTTTTAAAAATATATATTTTTTAGAAAGAAGAAGCTACGTCGGTAGCTTTTTATAATTTTATAATTCTTTATGAGAGTTGAGTTAGCAGCACTTTTTCCTTAAATAATATTTTTTGATAAATCGTACATGTTTGACAGTGAATGTTTACGTTAATACGAAACGCATCGAAAATTCGAAAACATACCGACATAGTTTTCACCCTGTAGAAGGCAGTATAAAAAAAATATATTCATTTTGTGCAATTTTCGATGTAGAAAAGTGTTTTTTCCCGGGCGTCCTTTTTGTATGGGCCGAAAAGCGAAGTCTATCATCTTAATCCTTTCCGCGTCTTCCGTTGAACCAAATAATTTGAATGCTTAGACTTCGTCGCCAACCGAGAAGTAAAACAAGCATTCAGACTCAAGTAACAACAAACGAGCGAGGAATTCGAGTATGCTTCACATCAAATCAACACATCGCCAAGAACTACCGAACGTATTTTCAACGGTCATGTTTTTAAGACATCCTTGTATAAATATTTCCCTTGCCTCTCATCGTCTCGCTGCCAGGAATTCCTTACAACCGCATGATCAATTGCGAACTTTATGGACGACTTTTGTGCTTGCTAAAAGGAAAAATATATGTTTGTTTTCTTACCGAAATACCAAAGCTTGCAGTTTTGTTTTGTCTGCGCTTAAGTTTCACGCTCGGGCGGCGGAAACACCAACCCTATTCCCAAAGCTCGAGTATTTACAAAAGCTCCAATCTTGAATTCGTTTTGTTGTTCAAGCCTCAAGGTAGCCGGAAGGTTGCACAAGCGCGTACACTCAACTGCGGTGGCATTGTTTAAAATTCTTGTAAAAATTGCGAGAGAGATTTATGGGAACTGGGAACTTGTGCATAATGCAAAAGTACCACTGCTATATAACTGAAATTAATCGCTTTTGTTTCCCACGAAGGTCATGCTGAAACCTTATTTTCACAATACGACGCGTTATAAACACGAGATGAAGGATTATATATCGTTTGATTACGCGCTCAATATGCGTGCTCTATTTCTCTCACGGTATCGATTGTCTCATTGTTGTGTAAAATGTTAAATCTGTAAACACACATCAGATTTATTTCCTATTTATTTAGCTTACTCGCATAAAATGCATCGTGCCCAGAGCGGAATATGGTACCGTATTTCACGCTGAAGGCTGGTGTCTTTTATTTATAAAAACTTGGACTTTCCAGAAGCCGTTTGTTGAAATGGCTAAAAGGGTCATAATTCTTGGTTGTTGCAGTTTTTAATGCGTCGCCAAACGGACAAATTCGTTCTGGGGTCTGTTATTCTGCGGTTCACGCTTCAACTGTAAATATTTATGGCACTAGTTTCGTCTTCACGGCCCATTCGCCGTAAATACTCGAGGAGATTCAAGGAAGCTGTAAGCATTTTAGTAATGCAATCATTTTTCGTAGAGTTCCTACCGCCAGGAGTCCGTAAGCATTCTATTCTGATCGTGCTGTTTGCAAGATAGTTATTAGAACGTTAACAGAAAAAATTACTTTGAAATTTTATGAATAACTGTTCGTATTTTGTGAAACAAATGGACCTAGAAGAAAACATATACTGCATCCAAGTTCACTACACCATTTTTTCCAAATTTTATTCTCGTTCGTATTTTCGATCCGTCCAAGTGTTTCGTAAATTAAGTCTGGTCTCCCACGAAGAGTTGTCAATTGTCTGTGTTTATTTAGGTAAACAAAACAGCCTATCCGCCAAAAAGCGTTTTTTAATCAATCCAAGATCACAGATTCTGTTTCCATCTGATGCCATAGAGATTTTTCCAAGTCAAAAGAGAGTAAGTGACCTATTATCAAAACTGTTCAACTAACTAACCTAAAATATCATCACGCCATTTCACCGAAGAGCCAATTGAACGCCGTTCACGCTGTGTTGCACAATTGTGACTTATTCACATTCATACATTCTCTTCTGCAATGCCCTCTCTCGCCATGACTCAATTCAAGTATTTGACTCACTCAATCGTGCTGTGTCTTCTCTCCGAAATTGTCTAACATTCGCAGATGTAAATAAGATTGATATTTATTTTTAAATGATTAGATATACTCGTATGTAATATTATGGGTCTTTACGAATGAAATTATGATAATTTTATTTTAATCTTTTGGGATTATCCTCAATTGAATTATAAATCTACGGATACGTAGATTTCATTATCGTTAAATGTTTTTGATCGTAAATATTTTGTATATTTTTAGACAAGATTAGATAAATATAGATTTACAAGTAAGTACTTTATTAAAAAGGATCAAACTACACAAAGAAATCCAATTGTCTTTGTCTTTCTATTTAACGTGATGCAACGCGTTGTGTAAAATTGGGCAATAACGCTCCTTTTGTTGATAACGTGAAAACGAAACGCATCACCGAAAAGGGGTTTGTAAGTAGGAGTCTGTGTTATTTTTTTTATGCGTTATCAGTAATTTTCGTTAGAAAAAACGTAAGGTGAGCTATTTTTAAAACTTCTTTTTCACAAATTTTTTAGATATATAAAAAAATCAACGTTTATATAGATTTATAAAATTTGATAGCGTATTTTATCACCTTTCAAAAACGGTTTTAAAGCGGAAATATTTTGACGCTCTGAGGGATTAAATTTTAAACCGACGGAATATGTCAAATGGCTTAAAAATACACGTTAATAAGTCATTGACCATATTATACTAAAACATTGTACCTTATTTCTGTGTATCGAAATATTGCAATTATTAATTATTACGCTAATCTGGTCAATTCCCGTTACTGAGAATGGATTCCAAATAATCTGGTAGGAGTTGTCTTATTTCGTACATTTTGTAGGCGGGTCGTTAGGGGCCTAGTGGCGGAAGAAATTTCTAGTTTGCTAATGTTTCTATCACGATTACTTCATTAATAATCGATATACAACTCGGGCTGGTCCGCAGAGGTGACTGACTATGTATGAACTAGGGATGTTACGAATGTGATATTTTTCACATTCGCGAATGCGAATGTTCAGAGTGCAAATGTGCGAATGCGAATGTTAAGGAATCACATTAAAAAAAAATTTAGTCAACATTAATCATCGTTTTAATAAAAAAATAAAAACAATAAATCAATTATTATACAGTAAATTTAATAATCGAAGTTTAAAACTCATAAACTATTTGTTTATTTACGTAGGTAACGACTGATTAGTTACATACAATACAACATTTAAAACCGACTGAGGCGACTGACAAGTGACATGACCAATGACAACTAAAACGATAAACAATGTAGAGAGAGAGTAATGGGGCCAACAGACCTAGCTATAAAAGCTCAAGCGTTCTTTGGCTTGGCCTACTTCAGCATATCGCTATCCCATTGGGAATGTACGGCAACCGATATGCCGAAATACGCCAAACCATATAACGCTTGAACTTTTATAGCTAGGTCTGTTGGCCCCATTAATGCTTTCTATTGGTCGAAAGCGCGCTCATGCGCTTGCGCGAAAAGCAAAAGACACGTGGACAGTGGGCGAGTCACGACATGATCTGCACACATTCGCATTCGCTAAACATTCGCATCGATTGTTGCGAATGCGAATGTCGATGCGAATGTTTAAAATGATGCGAATTATTCGCATATGCGAATGCGAATGTTCGTAACATCCCTATTATGAACGCTGCGAATGGCTTTCGTCAATTTAAACTGAGGTGAACAATAATAATTTTATTATGGTGGTCATTTGAGTTGTTGGACTGGTATAAATTTAAAATAATTATATTATTTAATTAATTTTCCTCTTTTGATCTAGGGGTCATAGTTGTGGTATGATTTATGATACCATGAACTCTTTGAAATTCTTAAATTAATTATTTATTCATAGATTTGTTAAAGCTGTGATGTCCTCTCATAGAAAATTACTAGGGAGATAGGCCATACACCATTATTAATTATTGCTATTAAAGTTTCGTTCCCGACGCTCACTTACGGCCACCAGATATGGATGCTAAAAGAAAAAAAACGCTCTAGAGTCCAAGCTGTCAAAATGAGGTACTTGAGGAGTGGCAGGGGTTACGAAATGGGATCATATAAGAAACTCTACGATCCGAGATGATCTAAGCATTGAACCACAGCTACTCTTCATTGAAACATCGCAACTGAGGTGGCTTGGGCATGGACTAAGAATGTGTGATGACCGAATTCTGAGGAAAATACTGAGTGCGATTCCAGAGGGTAGACGTCCAGTGGGCCGCCCCAGACACAGTTGGGCGAGGCAACTCCAGAAACCGTGCAGGAGAGGATGGGTCTGCCATGGACGGAGGCCGAACAATCAGCGCAAGACAGGGACGTATGGAGGAGCCTTGTCGATGCAGTGGGTCCTTGACCCGAATGGGACAAGGGGAAGAAGAAGAAGAACATGGTTCACCCATAACAACCATCGTTTACGAATTACATGAAATCCGCGGTGTTTTCAATGTTATGTCCTGCGTGCAAAACTTTACAGAAATTCTCTAAAAGTAAACACTGTAGAGCTAAGAAACCTGTCAGGTAAGTATCACAGTCGTGTATAATTATTATAAATAATAATTTCATCATTTTTACTCAACATTTCCCTCATTGGCGATAACATTGTATGTAATAATTAATAATATATAGTTTTAAAATTAATAATATAATATATTATTTGAAATCAAATTTCAACACATTGCCCATTTATCTGTGAGAAACATGAATATAAAAATAGAGTTTTTTCAATACCTATATTATTTTGTGTTATTTTTATTACTTTTATAAAATTATTAACCTCAACACAGGCTTGTTTGTCCTATTGGGGTTAAAACTAAATTGTAAACAATAATGCCTTCCAGTAAAAAAACACTACATGTAACACATTTGTTGGTAAAATGTTATTTATTGAAGGTAAGTTCACAGATCACATATAGTAAAAATAGTCACAATGTATCAAATCACAATAATAATTAACTGAGCAAGGGATCGGAGGGAACCTTGCTGATTAGTCTTTGGGAACAACAAAACTGACTCGTGCCGTTATGGTAACGGGCGGCGGCGACTGTGTTCTGCTTAGAGGGTCGTACCATAGGACGAAGCGCAACTAAGGCAGCAGTCGGGGTCTGGTTGGTGCTTTGCTTATGGAAGTAGAATACTCCTTAGAGGGTCGTGCCAAAGGACGAGGCGCAACTAAGAGAGTGTACTAGCCAAGGGCGAGCTGCAGACGAACTGGTTGAATTAGGGCGCGCAGCTCTTTATATAGGCCATTCCTTGTGGCGGGGCGTGGTTTATGGGGCGACTCGAGGGTAGGAAATGCGCAGAAGGCGTCTGCGCAGCCTGGTTCGCCTAGATTTGGGTGAGCAGGATGGCGCTGTACGAGGGAAAGAGATGGTGTAGTGGCAAGCGTAAAAACGGTGTGCTACATACATAGTTTTTTTTAAGTGTTTTTGACTGATTTGGTGGTTGTAATCTGTTATCCTCGAGTATTTTTAAATTTATGCATTTATTTTTTTTATATGTATAATATTTTGAAAAAATCTATCGGATAGGTAGGTACCATAACGATCTTGCTAGGATCATGGTAGTCGTACATAGATTGTATAATATGTGTAATAACTAATAACTATAATAATATATTATGCAGAAATAAATGAAAAAATGGAATACCTACTACTTATTTAAATCATAATACAAAATTAACTGAACGATTAAAATAGATATTTTAAAGGAAATGTAAATGACAATATTTAAATAATATTTTTTTAAAAATAGTATGTAAAGTTGTAGTAAGTTATTATAATAGATATTGTCTAGTATTGTAGTTAGTAGCAGAATAGAACTTTGGAAAAAAAATATTTATACCTCTTGAGTTGAATTTTCATAAAAACCGCCTTCTACAAATCATTCAAATATTATTATTTTTATGTTGCTGCTGATCGTGTTCATTCTCCAGGGCAATACCGATAGTATCTTCCACCTTGAGACTACCTAAAAAAATTATCATAGTTGTAGACAGATTGTCTTGTAAGTATGTATTACTAATTAGTGTGTACTTATTTGTACCTAATGAATTTTTCGATAAATAATTAATTAGCGGTAAAAACATCTTAAGCAATTGCGCTGTTCCCTGTATTATTATTTGACATGTCATAAGTGTTTACTTGACTGATTGGCCGATATATTATTCTGTGATCATTAATGTTTGAATTGTGTATAAAACCTTTATTATTATTATAGTTTCTAATTATTACGAAATTTTCCATAATTATTTAGTTACAAAATGATAACTTATTTATAAATCTCGCTCTATAAACAAATAACATCCATATTTATTATAGATTTTAACAGTATATTTTCTTAACGAACAATTGATAGAATTTTTTTTTATTAGCTCCACACACGAGACCCTGAGTAAAATAATTCCCCTCAGGGCCTGTGCTTTCTTTGGGAATGCTGTGTTAGGAAAGGAAGTTCTGGTAAGGAAAAAGGTATGAGGGGTGAACAATAAATAGAGAAACTAAAAACATTTCGCGTCGTAGAGCTAAAAAACTATTTGACAGTGAGTTCCTGCGTCATGAATTTTGCATGTCGTTTTTATTTTTCAATTTTGCATTCGTTTGCATGTCGAATTTTTCTGTCGGGAATTTCTAGGTGATTGTTTTCTGCCTACTACGTAATTTCCATGGTGAGTTATGGGTCTTTGAAATGTCGATTTCACTGCCACATATAACCAAGACAACACAACATATACCTGTAGTTTGTTAAATATTTTTTAATAAAACTGTTGAAAAAATACATTGTTACCTGAATTCGAAAGTAATTGTTACACTTTTGATAAAAAAAAGCTTTTTTCAGTGTAAAATAAGGGAATTTGAAATGTATATCTGTTGATTGATTCTCATATACATCGAAAACAGATAATGAAACTATTACATATATTTATTAAATATAACCGGAGCAATGCCGGGCACGGCTCCATAGTGTTCAACAAGATTAGTCGCTAGCAATTTATTATTAATATTCACCTAACGCAAAACAAAGATAACATCATTCGATAATATCGGAATCAATTAATGGTTTATTATCTTATCATACTAAACACTTTCCGTCAACCGAGACTCGTTTAGTGATCACAGTTCGTTCGACTTCGGTAGCCGACAGACAGTCTGTCAAACAGATACGAGATACCACGTATGATTAATTATACCAAATATCTTTCCAGCCACACGAGTTCAAAACATATCCGCGTGGTTTAATGTTGCAAGGTATTTATTGCGGGAGATTTGTTCTAGTGATATATTGTTTGCCGAATATCTTCTTAACCACACGAGTTCAAAACATATCGGCGTGGTTTAATGTTATAAGATATTTAATGTGGAAGATTTGTTCTAGTGATATATTGTTTGCCGAATATCTTCTTAACCACACGAGTTCAAAACATATCCGTGGTTTAATGTTATAAGATATTTAATGTGGAAGATTTGTTCTAGTGATATATTGTTTGCCGAATATCTTCTTAACCACACGAGTTCAAAACATATCCGTGGTTTTATGTTATAAGATATTTAATGTGGAAGATTTGTTCTAGTGATATATTGTTTGCCGAATATCTTCTTAACCACACGAGTTCAAAACATATCGGCGTGGTTTAATGTTATAAGATATTTAATGTGGAAGATTTGTTCTAGTGACATATTGTTTGCCGAATATCTTCTTAACCACACGAGTTCAAAACATATCCGTGGTTTAATGTTATAAGATATTTAATGTGGAAGATTTGTTCTAGTGATATATTGTTTGCCGAATATCTTCCCAACCACACGAGTTCAAAACATATCCGCGTAGTTTAATGTTATAAGATATTTAATGCGGAAGGTTTGTTCTGGTGATATATTCTTCGAATATCTTCCCAACTACACGAGTTCAAAACATATCCGCGTGGTTTAATGTTGCAAGGTATTTATTGCGGGAGTTTGTTCTAGTTATATATTGTTGGCCGAATATCTTCCCAACCACGCGAGTTCAAAACATATCCGCGTGGTTTAATGTTATAAGATATTTAATGCGGAAGATTTGTTTAGAGTTTGAAATATATCTATGTGCTTAGTTCAATGATATTTGTTCTAGTGGTACATTTTGTACTAAATGTCTTCCCAACCTCACGAGTTTAAAATACTCTTATATCTGCATGGTTTAATATTGCAATGAACATAGTGCGGGAGATTTCTTCTAGTGACACAATGGTTCCCAAATATTTTCCCAACCACACAAGTTTGAAATATATCTGCCTAGTTCAATTTGCAAAGTATTTTTCGGTAGATTTTTTGTTCTAGTGGTACGTTATTTACCAAATATCTCCTCAATCACACGAGTTCCAATTATGTCCGCGCGATTATAAGCCTTACACGTAGAAAAATGTTATTCGAACAAACGATCATTTTAAAAACGGGATTTAAGTTCTTACGAACACATTAACAGTGTTTCAATGTTTATTGGCGGGAAAATGTAAGAATAATTTGTTTGGTATACGTACGAAATTACGTATACCAACAAATTATTCTTACATGTTCCCGCCAATAAACATTGAAACCATGTTAATTTGTTCGTAACAACTTCAGTCCCGTTTTTACTGTTAAAATGATCGTTTTTTCGAATAGCATTTTTCTCCGTGTACACTGTGTACAGGTTATTTATTTCGGGAGATTTGTTCTGGTGGGATCCGTGAGAGAACAGAACAGTGACAAAATAGAACATCGAAGAAAAAGCCTAAAAAAGCCTAATTCAACCTAACCTGTTATGTTATCAGTTTTGTCAGTGTTCTGATACCGTACTAGTGAGATATTGATTGATTTTTTGGTACTGAGTAGTGATGCACTTTCACCTCCTTCTTCAGCTAACGTTTCAAATCTTACAATGCAGTACAAAATCATAGCTTAAGGCACAGATAAAAACTAAGACACTGAAGGTTTATCCAAAATGTTGACTCAAGAAGAAGGAGGGTCTATTACATAAATAAACCAATCCCTATTAAGTCTCTTAAAACCCGTAGTGTCACATTGATTTGACTTGTTTTGTCCTAAACAGTGTTCTGCTTTCACAATTTTCTTGATCTAATATTTCGAAGTGGCATTTATCTCGATGAAAGATACCACAAGGCTGTCCGAAATAACTCTATTGACCGTGAATATTTTTGTTTTACTGATAAAATATTGACCTAATAATGAATGACTGACATTAGTTGTTTATTGTAGATATCTTGTAGTTCTTACTTATTGTTATCAGTCGTGACACTGTTCTATTTTTTACAAAATTATATTAATATAAAAAAATGTTTCTTCTTCTGTTTATGGTTTTGTTATTATTTTCGTTATACGTTAAATTGAAATTGAAATGTCAAAATTATTAGTGAAATTATAAAAGCAGAAACGACTTATTTCGGTAACCTTGCTAATGACAAATGAATATTACTAATTACTTGTTATTTAACTTAGAAACTAAACTCGTTATTAAATGTGTTACACGATTTCTTTTGTCAATGTTAACAACTATGACATTATAATATAACATATTTGTGCCCAAACTTACCTTACATCATTGGGCCATGAACCATTATTAGAATTAGTATGAATCTGCGCGCATAAAACAAAACATCGTTTGCCAATACTACTGCGTGGTCAAAAACATCGTTCGCCCTATTACTGCATGTTCGAAAACATCGTTTACCCATACTACTGTATTGTCGAAAATATCGTACTGCACAGTCGAAAACACCGTATGCCCACACTACTGCATGATGAAAACATCGTTCGCCCATTACTGCGTGGTCGAAAACATCGTTCACCCATACTACTGTATAATCTAAAACATCGCACTGCATGGTCGAAAACACCGTTCGCCCATACTACTACATGGTGGAAAACATCGTTCGCCCATACTACTGTATAGTCGAAAACATCTATCGCCCATACTAGTGCAAGTCGCATCTACGCACAGCGGTGTCCTGCCTTTGTTTCTGCCTACACACTAAAGGCATAAATTTCATTGGGTCCGCCGCTTTGGCAGCCCTCCCATAGCTCGACGTCAGTCGACACGCTTTCATTCCCTATCACCTATCACGATTTGTGTGGCAATGATTTTCTATATTTTTTGACTGAACATAACACTAATGTATTTTTATTTCTTTGTTTCAGATTCATTTGAATATGTGACACGATCATCGCAATATCCCTCAAAATAGCATACGAATTTTCGAAACAATCAAACAACGCAAAAGTGGCTAGAAAAGGACAACGAAAACGTTAATAATAAATAAAGAGTAACCGCATATTAAATCTGCGATTCTGATACCCTGTTGTGATATGATAAAATCATAAAAAAACTATTCGAAATTCCTAGAGGAAAAAATAGTGTTAATAAATTACCTGCGTTAATTTCTGTGCTCCTGGTATTCATTTTTGTGATGGTAGTTTCATTCAGTTATTAGAATCATATAATAAGTGTGTCGTGTGTCAAAGTGAATAAAAGTTTCTAGTTGTTCTCCTCGTCCGGCTGTACTCCGGGGATGGTTCAGGCCGCTGGTCGGTAAGGAGGACAGGATGCCGTCGGGGGTGGCGGCGGGGGCGGCACCCGAGCGGAGGGGCAGTACCTCTTCCGAGGGTAGTGCCGCGGGCAGCACACACAACAGATCTGTAAGTATTTAATTTATTCATCTGTCTGCTCAATTTATGTGCTCCTGGTAACTTAAATGCTTTTATATAAATTTTTTTAACATTTTTTCCTCACAGGAGGAAATTATTTTCCTTCAGGGCCTTTGTCACCTTTAGGAATGCTGTGTGGTGGGTATTTTTAGGGAAAGGAAGGAGTGAAAGTTCTGGGAAGGAAAATGAATGTGGGGTGGGTTGAAAGGGACAGACGTTCCTCCCACTGGATAAACTTCACCCCGTGAACCCGGACATCCCTTCGAAGTCACTAAACGTAGTGAAACACTTGGGTTGACTTATGGCAGACGTGTTCGTTATCCAATGAATGGTTCCCGGGGCGGCGGTACCCGTACCCGCTCCTTAAATTGTTTACAATATGTTTCACTCCCAAACCTTGTTGTCGCCAAGGTTGTTTCTCAATAACGTTTTTTTTGCAAGGATATTAACTGTCGGAAGTGTGATACGTATGCAACAATCATTGATAATAGAAACAGTGGAGAATACCATGAGTACTCCTGCAAATCATATTATTTACACCTGCATCCCACCTTTATTACCTACACACCAAACGCAAAATTTTCATTGGCTCCATCTTAGATAGTCAGTGCAAGCTTGACGAAGCAGCTCGGCGACAGTCCATGCCATATCTCCATTTGTTGTTATCATCTACAATTATTATAGCTAATTAATCGGCAATCTCTTTTAAAGGTATTTTTTTATTTGTTCAATATTGAAAGGTTTTTTTACAATAAATATACAATTTTTACATTTTATACAGTGGTAAAATAGTAGATAAGAATAGCTTTTCCTCACCATAAAGAGACAAGGCTCTTGTGTTTGGTGAGGGAATTTTAGTTCAATTATATGTGTGAAAGTAAATAATACAATATGGCAAAAAACAAGGGATAATTAAGAAAATGCAAGATTTATCAATAAAGGATTTGAACGAAATAATAATAATAGTGAGATATGGACTCTTATAGTAGTTTTAGGTATTTTTTTTAATTTTTGCTGAAATTCCTGAATATTTTCGATAACTTTTAGATATAATGGTAGTTTGTTATAATATGTTATACCTAGATAGAGATAAGTATTTTGTGTGTGCTTTGTACTAAATTTAGGGATTTTGATAGTATTCTGATATCTTGCCGATGAATGGAATGGTAAGTTATTTAACTGTACTTATAGTATGAAAATTATAAAACCTTGACATTTAAAATCAACGCTTTTAAGATCTTTTACTCATCAGAAATCTTTTCCTTTACCAAACGTTTCAATTAATTTCAATTTACAGTAGTGGTTAAATCAATTAATTTCTCTTTAAAGCTATTTAACTCAACGATACAATTTAAACTTGAATGGAATAACAACTGTCATAGATTAATATTTTCGTTATGGTGCTTCTTGTATTATTTGTCGGTAATTTTGTCAATTTTCTTCGGTTCTATTCCATGGCTTTTATCGTGCATTAAACCATAGCAAAGCGAATCCAGTCCATGGTATAATAGTAATAATTATGATTCATAACATGGGTTTAAGATCTTATTATAAATCAGTATTATTTTATACCATTCTAGCTGCACATAGTAATAAAAGCAATCGATTGTATTGATTATATTGTTAATTTAATCGATCATATCGGTTTAAATTATCAGAACATGATATTTTAAATATCAGTACGATCATTGTTTTTTAATTTTATTTTTAAAACTTTGTTTAATTCACGTTATTTAATCTGCGTTCTAAGGGCATACTTAAAATAATGTAATCTTTCATAGACGGCTCTAATTTAATTGGAAAACCAAATCATGCCATTTCTCACAGCCATAGAAACGCCCTTTTCTTGTTCTGTGATATCGTTATTGTTCAAATGCCACCTTACAAAGAATACAGCATGTATTTACATGTACTGGACAAAATTTGCCTGTGACATTTACCAAAATGCCACTATGAAATGAGTCTGAATTGTGAGCTTTTACATGCCTTTTTCGAAGTTTTGTAATTTTTTCACCTTTATCAACATTATAAGTCAAAAATTGAAGTTTTATTTACAGCGATTATTTTACCTAACCTATCTTTACCACAACAAAACTCCCCCCCAAAACACTTCAACTCAATGATTTGTACACATCCATTTTGGTAAAAATATTAGAATATCCTATTTTTCGGACTTTTACAGTTTCAATGTAAAATGCTGACTTCTAGATGAAGTTTTTTTCGTTGTTTAATTACTTATGTGTACATTTCAATTAAGATTTTGCGTGATGGTTTTAATTGGTTTTCGATATCGTGCAGTTTTTTTCGTCGTAAAATGGGTTTCAGTAGAAATGTCAGCATTTACCGTTGCGGACAATATGGTGGATCTTTTCCAATCACGTTTTGCTGAAACGACCTCAACCACGGCCAGGGCACTGAATCAAGCTGGTCTGCTACTTATATATTATATTTCTTGCCAGCTTGATTCGGTGTTCTGGCCTTGGTTTAGGTGTTTTTTGTTCAGCGAATTCTACACGTGTTTTCGTGTAATAATATTTTCTAATTTGGCTCACAATTATTAACATTCTCACGGGCACCGTTGTGGTTAAACTCAGGAAAAGTTAATTTAACATCCGAGCAGTATATATTCTTTTTTTTCTTGTTTTGAATTTTCGTATGGTGAAGTTTACGTCTTGATGTCTAAATTAGGCAGATATTATATTGTTTTTTGGTATACTACATTCTTCGTTTAAAAGCATTTAACCATTATTTGCATCGTCTTTCTCTTTGTTTTTGACCTTTGTTGTTCGACTTTATCCAAGATTTGGATTTTTAATACTTTACAATTATAAACAAAATGATGTCTTGCCTTTTATTATCATCATCATCATCGAAATTTCAAACCCATAGCTCAATTACGTGGCGAGCTGAAAATATGTGCACTGACCTAAAATGTTAGACAGAAAATGCTGGGCTAATTTTGTGACGCACCGGAGCACACGGTGATAGAGTTTTTGCTACGTTATTACGTCGATTTTTCCTTCTTATGTCCGAATTGAAAATAGTCTGTCTAGTTACATACTCATTTTTAAACCTTTAAGCCTTATATAAGCACATATAAGTATAAGGTGTTTTTTTAAGGTTTGTTTTTCGAATTGGCAATACTTTTTCCAGCGACAGCCAATTTGACAGCTGTTTGGTGCTCAGTTTGGTTTGCCATTTTAGATCTTATGATTACTGTTTTTTTCATTCCCACAATTGAATGACATGAATGTGAAAGATTTTTGGTTTCTACAAGTAGGCGCAACATGCCACATAACCCGCCATAATCAATTTTTGAAAGTAACATTCGATGAGCGCAGAATTGGCTCCAAGATGGTCTGATTTAACACCTTTGGATTATTCTCTATCGGGATATGTGAAGTCGCTGGTGCACACCGATAAACCAGAGACGACAGACGACTTGAAGCCAATATTCGCCGCGTTATTGCTCGAAGTTATATTTAAACACTAATGTCATAAATTAAATTTTCTAATAAAGCCAATACTATGACCATTAACCACGATTTGTATGCACATATTCTATTTCATTTTTAAGTTCTGTACCTCTAAAAAAAAACACCCGATATTATCTATGAAAAACTAAAGTTCATTATATCGGAAGCCATAAAACTATTGACATTTTTGTCGCTCTGTCTTGCGTCACGTGTCTATTTAGTTCGGGACATAATATTTAGTGGCTAAGTGTTCCACGTAAATGTCAACCAATTTGCGGGCGATACGTTTCTCTGTCTCTCCTGCCAACCGGTCGATTTTATTATTATATAATAATTGATCCGATGTGACAAGAAAGCCCCGGGCTTCGTACCGCTTCATAACCTAGAACAGTGGTTCTAAAACGGTGGTACCTACTCGGAATACTCGGTGTTCCGCAAACCTGTTACGAGAGTTCCGCAGACCTGTTACCAGAGTTCCGTGACATCTTGTAAACGGCGTACACGGAGAAAAATGTTATTCTAAAATACGATCATTTTATTCGTAAAAACGGGACTGAAGTTCTTACGAATAAATTAACAGTGTTTCTATGTTTATTGACGGGAAAATGTAAGAATAATTTGTTGATACACGTACGAAATTACGTATACCAACAAATTATTCTTACATGTTCGCCAATAAACATTGAAACCCTGTTAATTTGTTCGTAAGAACTTCAGGCCCATTTTTAAACGGTTTTACGAATAGAATGATGGTATTTTAAAATAACATTTTTCTCCTTAGCTAGGTGACTATTTATTTATTTAACGACTCATCTTTTAGAGGGTTTTACATAGGGATAATAAAAACTATACAGCATTTGTACATTAACTGCTTCAGTAATAACATTTTGTATTGTTTGGTGACAAATCGAAGATTTACTGAATTGGCATAATTATTTCCCTTCATAAGTAATCTGGACAAACACGAATGCATATGGTAGTTAATCCCAGAAGTTCTGCACTGAAATAAATTCCGACTTCTTGTATTATGCAGTGGAATCGAAAAGCTAATCAATGCAAGCAATTCTGGACTATCAACTACATCATTTAATATTTTATATAGAATGCCAAGTCAGTGAAAATCCTTCTGTCTGACAATTAAATCACAATCATATCATTTAAAAGAATGTACTCGTTTAACATAATTACTAGATTGCTAATTTTTTTATTTATAAAAGTAAGAATTTATTTTGTATTCTTTCAATAGCTTATTCATGAATATTATAATGTGGGTTCCAAATAATACAACTACTCGAAATCCTTAAGAGGGCATTACCAGAGAATACCGGAAATTAGTCCTTTTTAAATCAAATTCTAGACGTATTGACTCTTTTTTACAAAAAAACATAATTTGATTTTGAAAGATTGTTATTTTATCTGGTACACGCAGTTTTAAAATTTTGAAAAACTAAGTGTATTTTTAATAAACTAAGGTTATACCGTTGGTCGTTGGCAGATTTGTTCAATTTTCAAACGATAGATTCTATTGAACAACACAAATTTCAAATCATATAATCGTACAACAAAATAAATCAATAGATTATCTAGTCAACACAGTTTTCAGAATTTTAATTTTAGTTAAATTAAAGTCATTAAAAAATAAATCCGAGAACGTGTTTTGTGACAAAAATACCTTAGTTTTTTAAGCTAAAATATTTTTTTAAAAATTTACACACTTATTTTGTTTAGACATTATTGAAAAATCATAAATAATTATGATCAAAAAATACTTACAAGAAGTACACGATATTTAATAATTTATCATCGTGCGTTTTGAGCATTTTTATTGATTACATGAATTTGGGTATATATTAAAGCAAGTTTTGAATGAAATAAATCAATATTAAATTTTTAATTTAAAAAAATTGATACGGGGAATAATCGATCTTTCTCATTGGAACCTCCCTGTACAGTTGCAAGCATTTAAAAAAAAATCTCAGCCGCTAATCAATCGCTCTTAAATTATCCTGACTGTAATCCATTATTTTTCATCAGAAGTATGTTCATACATGTTTTCATATTCTTATCAATTGTTGGTGTTCTGCAAATTTTTCTTCTAATCAGAAGTGTTCCGTCATTTCAGAAAGGTTTAGTAACACTTTTCTGGTCAGTTTTTTTCTTTGTTTATTCTTTTGCTTGTCTCAGCGCATTGTCCATTAATTATAACACTTCCTAATGTAACAACAACACACGATTATTATGTAACTGTTGACTCGCTCGACTGCTCGTGTCCCAATGGTGCACATATTTGGACTGCTCCACATTACCCCCATTTCCCCGCTATCGTGCCGGTGTTGAGACATCTGGATATTTGCTTATCATATTGATCCGATTAATAGAAATAAATTTTTATTAAATATTTATAGAGAATTTCAGCTAATTCATCTTGTAAATAAAATAAAGCATTTTTACAGCATGTTTTCATGGTTTGAAACTCGCCAAAAGTCCCAATTGAAATATTGTTTTATTGATGGCAGAGTGTGTAGACATAGCGTTCACATATAGATATGGGTGATACTTGAAATGGGTTGTCCCTACGGTTCCAGTTATCACAGACTTATGTGGAACCGGTTCTTTTTCCAGTTACCTTTGGAACCTTTTCCTAAAATAATAAAAATATATATAAACATACGTTTTTAGATTTTCACGGCCAAAAGCATTTTCGTTGTTTGTTTTGGGGGTGTTATGCCGTGTTGTGCTACCTCCTTCTTTAGCGTCGTCTTTTAAAACGTCGGCTAAAGAAGGAGGTAGCACAACACGGCATAACACTCCAAAAACAAACAACGAAAGTATATAAACATGTTACTAGAGAATTTCTGAGATATTTTTTCCCATCCTGGGGATGTTATATTCTGAGAAAAGGGAACCGGTCCTTCAAAAATTCCAAATACCTCTTTTGTTGTTTTTCATCAACTTTATCAAATTTTATCAAATATTAGTAAAGAACTGATTCCAAAATTGCTAGAAGCAAACACATTGTGACTTAACATTTTAAATAAATTAAAAGAAAATAATTTGTTTTAAGTCACTTTATTTTTATTTTACGTCTACCGGTTTCGGTACCTCATCAGGACTGTTACAAAAATAATGTCTAAAAATACAGAAATGTTGTGAAAGAAAGGGACAGTATACTAGAGTGGGACAGAGCGTCAGTTGTTGGGTGAGGAGGGGAATGGGGGATAAGTGAAGACATGGGGAACATACTTAAAATTGGAGTGAAGTCTTGGAAGTATTGGATTCATTATGTATTTTTAGACATTATTCTTGTAACAGTCCTGATGATGGTACGGAGGTACCGAAATCGGTAGACTTAAAATAAAAATAAAGTGACCTAAAACAAAGTATTTTCTTTTCATTTATTTAATAATTTAATTCTTCATTCGATCCCTGGCCGTCTTGCTAGAGTTTATCTGGACTTTATTGATCAACCAAGGATTTGGCCATGGAAATAATTTGTTTTTTATCATTCGATACCTCTAATCTGATTTGAATTACGATGGTGTGATGCCTTCCCGTTTTTATGATATGACAACCTCAAGTATTTCCTCGTCGACTTTGTTTATTCAATGTTTTATATATTTATTTTATCGAATCTCTCTACACATCCTTTTAATATTTATTTATGTAGGTATTTGTTGTTCTGCTTTCGTCTCCCTTTCGTGGCAGATGCAACTAGCTCCCACTCAATGTTGCGTCACGAAGCGACAATGAAATGAAATGACAAACACGGTGGTAGATACTATACTAATTAGCTGAGCCGTCGTCACCTTTGATGTCGCCGCGGTGACTGAGCGGTGACTGAGCAGTGAGCGTGCCACCATCTCTGCGGCTGCCACTGACTAATAATTATTGCCCGGTAAATTAGCGGTTTGCACCACACAATTATACTAATGAAATTCACGAGAAATATCAGCCATATTATAAGAAACATTTGTTATTTTTCATTATGTTGATTGTTATTAACCACATTAGGGTATTCTTGAACACAAAGTTGAATCATTCTAGATCACAGGTTATCAACTAATTCGTCGCGACCCCAAATATTTATTTTCTAGTGTCCTGTACTAAAGGGCCTTTCTGTTGGCGTTACGAGACAATTAACGCAAATGCATAACCTTGCCTTACGTTAGGTTAGCTGTTGGAAGTCTGAAGGTGTCCGTCGTGTGTTAACGACTGTCAAATTTCTCTGATTTTCTATGTCTTTTCTATGCCTGTTCGTGTGTTAACTTTCTATTATTGTAAAATTGCCCAATTCCGCTCCTGGTTGAAGAAGAGTTATAAGACTACATACTTATAATGTTGTTATTTTTTTAAAGTGGAATGTTTACAATCTTATCTCGAATGCATTCCAACTTCTCATCGAAGCGATATGAATGCTGTCTTAATGCATTAAATCCACTATAGAGATAATTCACAAATCCAGCAACTGCGCAGTATTGTAGAAATAGAGGCTTGGTAAAACCCACAGATAACAGAAACAAGGGAAAAGGGCCAATATACAACAAGTTACGGGACCTACGTGCTCTTCGTATATCCGCACAAGTCGTCTCATCGCTTTAATCGAGGGAGCCAGCAGCACCATGTCATCCACGTAGTTGATGCTGTTACTTGTTGCCTTGTTCGCATATCATAAACAGCTACCAATCCGTGTATCATTGAGCACTTGTAGGGGTTCGTTTATGTACACATTAAAAAAGTAGAAAACATCCTTGAATTAATTTTAAATCATATAAATTTATCAATCATTGTTTAGTTTTTTATTACATGTATTTAAGCCGCTTAAGTCTGAAGATATTGCCGATGGTTGTGGTAAATTTAAATAATCGCAATGGGAAAGTTTTATTATGATAATAATTATGGTAGTATTCTTGTAGTGATTTACAATCTAGTTGTTGCGATACGTTCACTTGATGATCGTTTACTTTTTACTTGATGATCGTTTATGTAAGATCATCAACATTGCGCTTCATCCCAGGGGAGAATTATGCCCACTATCTTACTAAAATTATAAACGCGAAAGTTTGTATGGATGTATGTGTGTTTGTTATTCTTTCACGCAAAATTTACTGAATGGATTTTAATGAAACTTTACAATAATATAGCTCATACATCAGAATAACATATAGGCTATAATTAATAAAGCTAGCTATTAACTTTAAATATATTGAAAATAATTATTATTGTTCAATAGAAAATGTCAAAATTTGAGAATGACATTTTGCAAAACAATGATTATTAAATCAAAATTCCATTTTAGAAAATATTTAAATTAGTGATTTTTTTTAAGTACTCGCCTAATACGTTGAATCGAATCAAGAATAATAGATATTTTAAATAAATAGGTTAAGAATTTTGGTATAAACGTAGATGGGACCTAGGAAAAGATAATAGATTACTCGAAGTAGATACTGATCCTACGCAGACGAAGCAGCGGGCAGGAGCTAGTATAAAATAAAATTAATAAATGTTCTACACCGAATTTTTGCATGGTTTATGACACTAGGTGCATTTTATTTTTTTGTACCAGCTGAAGTTCCCGACGCTACCCGGGATGTACCTAAGCAGTTTTTCGAAATCAGTTGCAGGCAGTAATTTTCCTTTTAATTTGAATGACTGGTCTGCAAAATTTCGCGACGCGAATAACGAGAGCATCTGGACTCAAACGATGATGAAGATGACTTATTTAATGAGCCGAACGTGCTTAATGATTGTATGATAAACTTACTTACTAACGGTGTTTGTGTTTGCTCACTCCTGCAACACGAGTCTCTTCAAGACCCTGATTTGTTCAATACTTTCCTTAATATTATCCTCAGCAACCCTAAAGTTTGAAGGCTCTCTGAGAAACCTCAGTCCAGAGTTTATATTACAAAAACTATTCCTTTTTTCTGACTTGATGCACACATCCTTCATTTTACCATTAGCTTGACATTAACCCGCTCTCTTTGGCACTATTTTCTTCGTCCATCCTCTCTATAATACATCTCTGAACCATCTTAGCGTTCCTTTCTCCTTGACCATTACGGTTAAACAGGACTTGTTTTTCGAATCTCCCCATCCGCAATACGGTCGTAATCCTCATTAATTAATTTAGATTTGTATTTACATACATAATTACTTCTAAGTTTATCCAATATTGTTTTTGTTAAACAACACGCTTTGAATGTCAAGCGACATTATGTTATTATTACATTTCTATGAATATTGATTACACGTATCAAATAAGTCCACTCTGCGTATATTAAATTGCCAAAACAAAATAATTGCTTATAATAACGCTTCATTGATCAACGATTGTATCATTTTCAAATATCTACTTCAATTCCCATGTCCACAATTATTGCTCTTCGAACCGTAACATTATTTTGTAAAAAAACTTCCAAAGTTTTTGGACAGTCAAAAAACAATAAGTAACTAACTGCCTTTAGGCCTCTTGTATTTTAGTATAAGTAGTACCATTCTGGTTTACGTAATCTCTTGGTCGATCGATTCTTGATTAATTGGTTCTATGGTTTCTATGTGGTAGGTTAGCTTAGGGTTGCCATATTAGATATTTACTTTTTCTTTTCTACAACGCATTTCTTCTCTTGTTCTTATTTCTTTTTATCAGCTTGGTCACCTATTGCATAATGGTCGTCATCTCACCTTCTTCCTGTTTTGCTCGGCATTTTCTATAATTCTGATGTAATGGTTTCAATATTCTCTTTTTTGAGATGTTTTTGAATTTTTGATGAGATGTGTTTTGAAATGATTATTATAAAAAACTAGCTTCTGCCCGCAACTTCGTCTGCGTAGGATTAATACTTCGAGTAATCTATTTTCTTTTCCTAGGTCCCATCTACGTGTATACCAAAATTCTTAACCTATTTATTTAAAATATGTATAATTCTTGACTGGATTCAAAGTATTAGGCGAGTACTTCAAATAAATTCACTAATTTAAATATTTTCTAAAATAGAATTTTGATTTAACCGCTTAGGCACATAAGCTTGTTTTCACGACAATTTAACGTAGGTAGACATAGGAATGACGTATGCCCCGCACCTGAGTTATTAACAATCATTGTTTTGCAAAATGTCATTCTCAAATTTTGACATTTTCTATAAAACAATAATTATTATTTTCAATATATTGAAAATAAGTAGCTAGCTTTATAAATTATACCCTATATGTTATTCTGATGTATGAGCTATATTATTGTAAAGTTTCATTAAAATCCATTCAGTAAATTTTGCGTTAAAGAGTAACAAACATACATACATCCATACAAACTTTCGCATTTATAATATTAGTAAGATGTATCTGGATTACCCTTTGGTTCCTTCAACTTTCCGGCTATCTTATAGAGAGCTTCCTCACTGTATCTGGACTACCTTTTGGTTTCTTCAACTTTCCGGCTATCTTATTGAGGGTTTCTTCACCGAGAAAGGAATAAATCTTCTGAAATTACAATTGTTTCTGTTCCTTCCTCCGCGGAATTTAAAGGTATGGCAGCCCTGGTTATGGTCATTTCAATGTGCTCACTCGTTCACGTAATTCGCAATTACTTGTCCCACTATTAACTCGTTGTTATGCATTTTGATTTTTTACAATTGTCAATTGGCTGTGGAACCAGTTTTTTTCTTCACTCTTTATAACCAATCGATTTTTAATTGGTAACTGTCCACTGCCATTGTTTTACGAGCGATACAATAAGCCTATAACGGAGGCGGAACTTTCGATTGATTTTGAAACAAAAAAGTTCATGTTTACCAGGATGCAGATACTACATTGTATTTTGGTTTATTGGATAAACATGATGATTTGAATTATAAAATTTCGACACAAAAGCATTCGGAATAGTTTTTTTGGTAACCTATTTATAGTCGAGTTCTTGTGGTATGTAAAGAACAGACGAAACAAATAAATACGACCTCATTTGGTTTTGAAATCCATACGAACTGACGTCATTCCTAATGTGCTTAAAATTCTAGAAGCCTTATATGTCGAATAATATGTAAAACAATTCAAATCACACGAAACCACTGTGCAACTATTATGGGTAAACAGCCGAATGAATCATCGCCTACTTTGTATCCCAGACTTGCTTTACATTTAAATAGAGTCGACCAGTAAATTTCTCTTCACTTCTGCAATACTATTACGTAGTTGTTACCGATCTACGAGGAAACCACTTGAATAGCAAACAAAATATATATTTACTGAATAATGAACTATTTGCAAAAGTCGTCACGAACGATGTCTAGGCACTTGGAGTCTAAATATATATTATTTGCACCTTCTACCAATGTTTCAAGAATGGGTTTCCAACTTTAATATCTACTGAAAATGACACATCGTTGGTTTGGAATTCAAAATTCTTTCATTACTAAAAAAAATCCTCCACATTTTTTGCAAAGAATTCCGGAATGGCAGTCGTCTTTGACTGTAGCATCTTTGTGTAAATTCCATTTTAATGATATGACGAGGCACCCAAAATAGGACCTTGTGGTATGCCACGGAATATCTTGTCCATACGAGAAGCACTTGAGACGTCGAAATAACCTTACATTTCACTATCAAGTGCTTCGCATTATGTTATTAAGAGTTCAAGATTGGTTATTGGCGTATTGCTTACATTCCTTCAGTCGCGATGACCATTGCTATAAATATATTTGCGTACAGACTACCGTAATAAACATTCTGTCATAGTAATCTTCTAATTCTGTTGTTCGATCACGTCTGTGGCATAACTTAGGAAGGTACTAAATTACTTACCTTTCTTCATACATAATAATTATATATTTGTATTTGCTCCATGATTCATCAGATCTGTTATTTTCCTACACCGTGCGTCATTTCTTAGCTCCTGGAAGAGCGGTGTTTATTTTGCGAAAATGGCACATTGGAAAATCTAAAATGTTTTAGTAGCAAGTTTTAATTATTTAAACACGTCTGATGTTTTTCATATTTGTGCACATTGTTTATCATTAAATCACTTTAACAGAAGTCGCCGCTGTTTATGTTTATACAACTATTGATAAAGTCAATTTCATATTATTTATTATTTGGTAATGTTTTAAATTGATTAGGTTTGTAGTGCTTATTTTCAAGCGTTTTTAAGATTAGAACCAGCCCTGATGCATGGCAGTGAGACATGGAACTGTCGGAGGAAGGGTAAAAATATATTTAATGCCATCTAAATTGAATTGAATGAAGTGTGTCTTGTATGATTAAATTACGAATAAGATTAAGAATGGGACGCTGGCATCGATGCGGAATATATAACGCACAAAAGGATTGAATAAGAAGCCATGGAGGCGTGCATCCACCCAGTAAATCTGATACTTTAATTTTATCATGTCAACTGTCCCAATAACAGAATTAAATAAACGTATATGAAATAATGGATGACTTTGGATGAAGATAGGAGCGCCAGGACGAAGTCGCGTAGAATTCCAAATCAGCCAACAACTGCAATGACATGACATGATGACTAGTTAGTCGTTTGGACTGTACAATATTATTATAAATAAAAATTACATTTCTTGAGGAAGCCAAAAAAATATATATTCTTAGTGTGCCTTATATCGCCACGAATATAGGTAATAGGCATAAAAAAACGCTTGGCAAACGGAGTTTAGTGGTCACGATTCACGATTTCAAGTGCAAAAATGTTTTTTTTTAAATTTATTTTGTGATTAATTTAATAAGAAAGATAAAAAGTTAATCAATGGAATCTCTCACATATAATTTTAGCCATAAAATTGTTTTTTATAAGCGTTCATGCATTTCTAATGAAAAAATACATTTTTAAGTAGTTTACGCTTAATTTTTTTAAAGTATTTAGCAATTTTATTTTAAGTATTTTATTTTTATACTTTATTTTTATTTATACAAGATTCACCTACTTGCTCCTTTCATGTATGTGATCATGTACCTAATATTAGTATGAATATTTTCCCTAATATGTATGCTATATGTTTTTACTTTCATCTATATATATGGATGATTATACCTAATATTTTATACTAAATAAACATCTTATGAATCTCGACTACCATAATACGTGCATTTGCCTAGCTTGGTAGTCAAAAAACCATGTAAAATAAACCTGTAACAAACAAAATTATAAAGAAAATTAATAAAAAAAATAAAAAATAAATTCTACTCTATGGAAACGCTAGGAAAAGCTTCGATTTACCCAAAGCTTTTTTTTATATTGAATATGTAAACCGATTCGTAGTAAAGATTAATCTAAAATTGTGATTTAGTATTAAGCTTCGCCTTATGGCCAAACAACATTATTATAAATCATACATTCCTTGTTTATTATATTATGGAAAGGAATTTATAAAGATAAAAGTAGTAAGGCTTCGTATATGGATATTGCTGACTGCAAAACCTACCTACATATTTTACCTAATGTGGTAATCATTATTTTTGTAGCAATTTACATCAACGTAATAATTACTCATTTAAAAATTATAAAATTCTTTATCGTAACATAAATGATTATTGCGAAATGATCAACGTTGATACGTCATCACTACCATATATAAAGTCATTTTGTTTGTGATGACAGCTTGATAAGTGGCCTACTTGATATTTGATTTTGTAATAATGAGATACGCCACCTAGTTGGATGAATTATATCTCTTTGGTTGTTCTTCTTCTTCTTCTCGTGCCCTGTCCGTTCAACGGACGTTGGCTATCATATTGGCTATGCGGACTTTGTTTACTGCGGCCCGGAACAGCTCTACAGTAGACTGGCCAAACCACTGTCTCAGGTTTTTCAGCCACGATGTCCTCCTTCTTCCAGGGCCCCGTCTTTCGGCAATCTTTCCCTGCATTATGAGATGCAAGATCTCGTACTTCTCCGGATGCCTCATCACGTGTCCTAGTTATTGAAGTTTTAGGATTTTTATTGTTTTAATTAACTAACTTATTTTTCTTTATTCGAATGCCTCAAGTCGCCTTATCAGTTCTTCAGTAAGCGTCCGTGCTTCCATTTCATAAAATAATACCGAAAACACGTAGCATCTGACCATTAGTCCAAGGTTGAGGTCATGACTGCATAACATCTTTTTCATGCGGATAAAGGATGCACGAGCTTGCTCAATGCGGCATTTGATTTCAACCGAAGGATCCCATCTTTCATTTAAATTGCAGCCCATTATTTTTGTTAAATTCACGTAACGATTTCCATTAAATTTCTTCTAACTGACCAGTGACCACCACAACACGGGCATGTGCCTAGCGTGGTGGTCGAGAAAATCCTTAAAACATGTTTAAATTAAATATTTAAAAAAAACGTACTTGGCTTCCTTTAATTACCAGTGATTCCTGAAATTATTTTAAGTAAAAATAATTTTGAAAATGTTGGATGAATTTATTTGATTGATTTTTTTAGAATTTCTGTGACAAGCGAGTGGATTTGATCTGTATACAAATCTTCAGATTTATTCGCAGATTGATGAAATTTTGCACACTGATCTTCAAAAAAGAGTAAAGTCACTGTTTTCATTTCATTTATAAAAACTCTTTTGTTAATTTTTTTATATTTTTTATAATAAAAACTCTTTTTTTAACTTTTGAAGGTTATTTCCATCAATATAAAATATCTCATTGAAGAAGAAAATAACAATAATAATCCTCCTTTTTTTAATATGAAAATAAACAAGACACAGAAAAATAATAAAATATAATGGCTGCAACTGGGACACGAACCCAGAACCTCACGTCTAACCGGGACATATATAACTATCATCCCAGTTGCAGCCATTATATTTTACTATTTTTCTGTGTCTTGTTTATTTTCATATTTAAAAAAATGGATTATTATTGTTATCTTCTTCTTCAATGATACTCTTTTGTTAATTTAAAAAACAGGTTTCCGAGAAATTCAATTTTAAACCCTATAGATGGCAACACTGACACCCGACTTAAGTTTATAAACATTTTTTTAGTGAATATTTATTTATTTACCGCTGATATACCTACCTACCTACTGTTAAAACACAGGTATCAAAATAAAATTTCTCTTATCTCGAATTATTTTGACATGCTTTATACTTTATAGAATCTTCCATCAATTATTATTATTGAGATTGATTGCAAAACAATCGTTTAATATCCGGTAAAAAAATATATCAAATTCTTGAACAATAGCATTAAAAGCTTATATTATCAGATCTCTATCAGAAAGTCTAAGCTAGGATTTGCTTTGTCTTGAAAGGAATCTAACGTTTAAATTGTGTTATTCAAGCAAATTGTTTATGGCAATATATTATTTGGCACGAGCATTCTAAGAAACATCCCGTTCATAACGTCAGTCATAATGTAGAAGCAGAAAATAGATTCACAAATTAATTCCGTTGATTCATAAAATAGTATTATGTATTTGTTTTGACGTGGCTTTATTTCACTTTGTATTCACCATTTTGTAACTTTGTTTTCCGTGATCTTTTGACGAGTTTATTTTTACTTTGGGGGGTGGCTTTTCTCTGCATTGATTGCTAATATTGAATTTATGATTTACATATTGAAATTTATTACAATTGTGTATATTTTGTCAGGTCAATTGTGTCGTATTTGTCTTGTCAAAAAACGTCTGGCAACATTCTAATCCAGTTGGTTTACTTTCGCTCAAGTATTGGTGTCCCTCTAATGCATTTTTATACATGTGTGTTGATTACCGAAGCCCCTGAAGGCTGTAGGGCAGCGGTCCGCAACCTTTTTGGATACGACCACCAAATTAAAGAAGGGGCTTTCAGCAAACCCAGAAAAAGAAATCACAAAATTTACATTATACGCAACGTTTGTCAAGAATAGATGTCAAGGTAACAGCTCGTTTCTACTGTATTTAATAATAGTTGTATTATCTCTTGTGTCTTCTCCAGAGATATTCGTTATTTATCAGTACTGGGGCCAGTATTCCTAGTATAATATGCATATTAAAAGACTTAGATTCTTGAGATCCCAGTGATTGTTTATTGACGTATCGTAATTTATAAATACAATTTAGGAGGACTAACGTTCTTACTAACTGGAAGCTAGGTTTTGTCTGCGGAACTCTGGTATTATAATGATTACACATCTGGCTTCTGTTACCTTCGGTACATCTCGTAAACGAGACCATGTGACCCGAGAGAAGAGCCCATAAATATTTCATACACAATTTTTTTATAAAATAATAGAGAAGAGATAGGATATCTTATATTTAAACATATTTTTCGTAAGTATTATAAGAGTATAAAATGAACAATTAATTTAGGTAAAAAATCTTAATATTGACTCTTGATGATATATTAGCAATCGCTACACTTCAATTCGATTCTATATTTAGTCGGGAGCGATAATTAGTTTGTATGGCAGTCAACGCGGAAAAAGCTGTCTCACAGAGGTAAACAGATGTAAATAGTTGTAACTTCATCAGGGATTTTTTTGAATACCAGTGAATACTCTTTTTCAGTCAGATCCAGAACCTGGAAATACATGTGCTTGTATAAATATCTCAAAGGCTATCATCAGACATTAACGGCCGTTGTCGATCGATCAATCTGAGCCTCCGCTCAGCTGAGTGATTTGTTTAGTAACCTTCGATTCGCCTGTCGGTTGGTTGGTTGGTTGGTCGGAGAGTTGCGTTGGGAAGAGCGTATTTGTGCATTTGAGGAGTGTTGAGCCAAAATTTCGGCAAATAGGATTGGTAACAACCCTTCCTCTTTTTCTTTTTCCTCCCTTTCTTTTATGTTTACCTTTACATTGTTCAGATCACAAGTGGATTAATTATCCATTGGTTTCGGAATCGCCCTTTTTCACTAACAAGTGAAAATAACTTTGAACAAAATTCGTACAAAAATCTTGTTGACTTTTTTGGCGACCCCATTATTATCATTCGCGACCCCGTTTGGAGTCGTACAAAACATTTGTACAAAAATCTTGTTGACTTTTTTGGCCACCTCATTATTATCATTCGCGACCCCGTTTGGGGTCGTAAAAAATCTTGTTGACTTTTTTGGCCACCCCATTATTATCATTCGCGACCCCGTTTGGGGTCCTACAAAACATTCGTACAAAAATCTTGTTGACTTTTTTGGCGACCCCATTATTATCATTCGCGACCCCGTTTGAGGTCCTACAAAACATTCGTACAAAAATCTTGTTGACTTTTTTGGTGACCCCATTATTATCATTCGCGACCCCGTTTGGGGTCCTACAAAACATTCGTACAAAAATCTTGTTGACTTTTTTGGCGACCCCATTATTATCATTCGCGACCCCCTTTGGGTTCACGACCCGGGGTTGTGGACCGCTGCTGTAGGGAATGCGAACTTCCGGAAAAGCCAAAGCCTTAGGCTAGCTTTACACTTGTAAGTTTTTTCGTAAGTTTACGACTTATGGCCAATGGGCACATTGGATTTTCAAAATGCAATATGCCCATTGGCCAGAAGTCGTAAATTTACGAAAAAACTTAGTAGTGTAAAGCTAGCCTTACACATCATACATATTATATTATGTAAGAGTAGTAGGTTTGCAAACTATTTCTTTTCTGAAATGTAATTATTATTGTAAATAATAATCGTTCGGTCGTGACCATCCTTTTCATTGTTTTCTGTTTATTTTATCATTAATAATAACAATAATAATTTATTTCAGAATCTATGCAAGCGTTGTACAGTGCAATACATTCAATATTTCGAAATAATAACCAAGAAATGTATGAAAATAGTCGTTTATGGAGGATATTTGGCTCCCATATCCAGAGGGCTATCAGGGGGGACTCCATTCAGGCAGTCATGGCAGTGATTATGGTAATCTTCGATTGGCCTAGTCTGCGCCACAAGCTTCACATGCGGTGGTGGAGAAGTTCGCTGAAAAAGTGCACTGTCCCTCCAGGAACATTTCCGTAGCGCTGCAGAATTTCGGTAGGCCGAGCAGTTGGCGATAATTATTATTTTAAGCAACTTTAGCCTATGTCATTGGGATGCAGTGTAATCTACCCACAGTTCCGACGTATACAGATAACGCGTTGAATAGCATTCTTTTGACGTCTATACTGCATAAGTGAATCATTAAGAACTATGATATTTGTCAGTAGAACCACTTGAAATGAATAATATTTATTGTAATATGAAATCGCGAGAATGTACGAGTATATAAACGTAATAAGAAAATTTATCTTTATTTATTGTGTACACCTTGTCAATAAATTAAGGAAATTATTGACCTGGTGTAGTTGCCGTACTTGTCTTAATTACCTTGCCGTATCCACTGAGGATAAACGCCGACAGAAGTGTATAGTTGTCGTATCTGGTGTGTCCTAAGGTCGAATTTACCTTACTTTGTGTGAAATTGATAAAAACTTTCAAAGTAAAAATTAGTTTTTGATCATAATATAATGTATTTCACTAGCCTGTCTGGGTCCTAGAAGTCAAAAGGACTCAATTATCTGTGGGTGGGTCTTTTTCAGGAAAAGATGGAGAGGAAGTTGTGGGAAGGAAAAAGCTTTGAGGGGTAGGTAGAAATCTGGGGGCAGTGGATTGACGGATATACGAATCCATCCCTCCCATCGTGTTGCAAGAGGGTCCCGTCTGGCCCGCAAAGCAAATGAGCAGACGCATCCGCCGCGATACCCCGTGAACCCCGACATCCCTGCTAAGTCACTAAACGTAGCGAACCTCTTGGGTTTATCTATGGCAGGGGTATTGGTTATGCAATAAATGTTACCTGGGGCGGCGGTACAAATTATTTAATTATTTATTTAAACGCCATTAAGGCTTTTACAATAAGGTGAACATGGGTTTTAAAGTTTACAGTTATATACAGGAGGGAAACAAAATTATAATATGAACGAATTTATTTATCTGCTCAAAAAGAATTTCAAGAAACTTGATCAATTTCAGGAAAAGTGACGAAAATATTAGCTTATTTCGGGCACACTGCCTCGCCCACTACATAATTGGTTGATCTCTTCTGCCGTTCAGTGCAAAGGCGTAAATGTAAATTGGCATTAGGTAACATTAGTTATTTTTTTAAATCAATATAATATCACAATTCTAGGATCTTTTTGTTCAGTGGCAATATCGTACTATTGCACATTAGTAGGCATTCAGGTTGGTTGAATATATAATAACCAATAATCTTTAATAATATATTATATATTTATGTATAGTATCAAACATGACATGACACGTATCATCTCATTGCATTTCCGCGAGGCACAGTGACTGTGCTAAATTGTATAATAATAAATTATATTACTTACGACTTACGACCAATGGAAACTTCATGGCGTAATATTATTATGTCCAGTGAGAGTGGAAGCTGCTCTTAAACGGAGAAAAATGTTATTCTAAACTACGATCATTTTATTCGTAAAAACGGTTAAAAACGGGACTGAAGTTCTTACGAACCAATTAACAGTGTTTCAATGTTTATTAGCCTGAAAATGTATGAATAATTTGTTGGTAAACGTACGAAATTACGTCTACCAACAAATTATTCTTACATGTTCCCGCCAATAAACATTGAAACCCTGTTAATTTGTTCGTAAGAACTTCAGTCCCGTTTTTACGAATAAAATTATCGTATTTTAGAATAACATTTTTCTCCGTGTAGAATCGCCTTAGTGAAAAAATTAAATTCAGAATCGATGCGTTGGCTTCAAATGGCTTTAGCCAGTTTAATGGCCACATTTTCACACTTCCCCTTCTCACTTTCATCATCCTTATTCACCCATCAAATAAAGAACAACGTTAGAAGTGCCTTCCATACAAATTGGAATGGAAACGAATGTTTCATTTAGCCCAATGGGCGTTTTGAAGTTATACGCCAAATCACTATTTAGATTTATCTTTACTACGAATCGGTTTATATTATGAATATGAAAAAATATGTTTTAGAAACATTGAAACTTTTCCTACCTTCTCAACGAATGGAATTAAAATAAATTTATTCATTACGTTATAATAAATATAAGAGCAAAGTACTAAATAGTTTGTTTTTTTCACTAGATAAATATGAAGTTATATAAGAAACTACTTCCTCGCGCAGATAATACAAAAAATCGTAATAAAATAGTTTTAAAGGGGCAAGAAGTCGAATATTTCTGACGTTTATATTCGTCTTAATATTCCCACGTTTACGCACCGGCTACGGCACAAACATGCAATAAACATACGTTTCTTATCACAATAATGATGCAGCTCTTTCTTACACATTGAATAATGGTGAGACAAAAGATATGACACAGAATGTACGCGTGTCTGTTTCCTTCAAAGGAAAAAAAAGTAATCATTTTTCGGCCTCCCCCTCACTCGTATTAAAGAAATGAGATGGTACGACCCATTCCCGTCACCGTGCCGTCTCCGCGGGTATATTAAAACAGTTATGGGCTGCTTTTATAATTCCCACAAAAATGGCACGTCGGCGGCAACTGCATGTCGCATCTGCAACTGCATGTGCATTTACGGCCGCCGTGGTCCAGGGGCAAGACTTCTGTCTAGAGTGCGCAGATAAATTTTATTTGATTGATTTATGTTTTCACAAATTAATCGTTTAAAATAATATAAGGAATATTTGCGGCACGTTCCATAATATAATTTCAGTTTCGCCCTGGTGTAAGACCACCATTCAGAATTGAACGTTGCTTGAAATGGCTTTAGCCGTGTTTAGTGACTAAATCTGAATAGCCAGGTACTTCCCCACCTTCCTCTTTCCCCATCTCCTTCCTCTCCCCACTTAACTTTAGCCTCACAACATACCCCAATTAGGATTGCTATAGTCTCACTGGCTCCATGCGGGAGCAGTTGGGACTTTTTCCTTTGGAGCAGACTTACGTATATTGTTTGTCTCATCTTTTGTCTCACTATTATTTAGTGTGTAAGAAAGAGCTGCAGAATTTTCGTATAAGGAACGTACGTTTATTGCCTTTTTGTGCCGTTGCCGAGCCGTAATAGGAATCATAAAAGTGTCCAATAGCCCAGAGCTCCTTCTAACTTAGGACGGGTTGGTTTACCGAATTTGAACAAAGCAAAACAAGTTTGAACAATTGAGTGGGAAATATATCTAGAAATATTATGTTTTTATATTTTTTACATTCTGTTTCATGAACCTATGAGTTTATTTTTTCTTTGGCTTTGATATATATTATCTATCATTTTAATTTTTTACTTTTTTTATCTTAGTAGCTTTTTACTACTCTAATTTATTTAGATATTTTATTGCTTTCATATTCTAGTACTTGCTGTGAATCTGACAATTATCTGAATGGCACTTGTGCTTTGATTAATTTAGTATTAAGTTCTACAAATATCAGCTTGTAATTTTGCAATTTGACTGTCCTAAAACGGGAAATCTTCCTAGTTGGACAGTCAATGCTTTCTTACTCACCTTAAACCAACTAAACTAACCCATCCTTAAACTCGCCTGAAATCGTAGATCTCCATCCCGTTTGAATTTTGTAAACATAGTTATGAATTGGAAATTTAAGCCCCGATTGGGCAAATATTTTTAATTATTCCATTAAATGCATTCAATATATAATTTACATTTTAGATAGTTGGTCCATAGGTCACCTATCCGCGCATGGTTTTCGCGTTTCGATGCTTCATTCGATAATCGTCGACTCAATCTCATTCCCAGTCCTTAGTCTAATTATTCTCATTTCAACAACGAACGTAATAATGTAATAAACCACTTACGTCATGCACCAGAATAAATCACTGCACGACTTTCGTTACACATCGCAATTTTCCTCGTGTCACGTACCAAAAAGGAAATATGCCACTTGTAATCATGTATATTATTAAGGCAACTCTCTTATACCTAATTGGCAAGAAAACATGTGAAACTGCACCAAGACAACAAACGTAGCATTTGTAGTAATCAGTGAGGAGTGTAGTCACTGATTTGTTTACTAATCACTTGTATAACATACCTAACGTGATCATTTATTTTTTTCCCCAAACCGAAAAAGAGGTGCAAAATTGGGTTTTCCTGACAAAATCTTAGACCTGAAAAATTCCTTAAAAAATACTTAAAAAAGGGGTGGCTAGAGAGTTTCAGGTTGTGAATTTTTCGGGTATTTTCGCCTGTAAAATCATGTTTTTTGTCGTCATTTTATACGATTCTGCCAGGAAATCCGTCAACCTTTAATTTCGGTTGCACACAAAATTCTATTATATTTATTTTTTCTTATATTTTTAAAAATTCCTGATCATTTCTAATTTCTGGTATTCTCTGGTGATATAATCTTAAATACGACCGAAGGGGGGTCAGGGTCCCATTAGCTCCGTGGTAGAACAATCATTCAAATTCAATTCCTAGATGTAACAGTATAATATTTTTCTGATGTTTCAGTTTCATATGTTTGATTGAAAATCACTAATATTGACTTCATTGATTAATTATTCAATTATTATTATTACTATTCATTCAAATGGCCTTCGAATCGCACAGCACAAGTGCATACAATACAATCAACATCCGAAGGTCCACATTGCTGATATTTTAACCTTTAGGATTGAATTGTATTCACAATATGACCATTTCAATGCACAGGTCACTCTGTGCTCTTTTACACACAATTCGTTGTGATCGGATGCTGCGGGCGGGTTTTCTCTACGACCATCGGACCGTAGATCCGCAGTTTGTAACACCTGCACAGATATTTTATTCTTCGCTCAAATTATTTGTGTTACACTTCCTGTTACACAGTCGAACTGCAGTATTTGTGTTTTTGACGATCTGTCCGTGTTTCCCTCTGGTGACAAAATATTTTCGTTGTTTAGTTTTGGTATATTGACAAAAAATGTGTAATGAAATAATTTAAAACACTTTGTTTTTACCACGATAATCTTTATTTAAAAAAACAACAGGTTTCGAGATCGATGCTCTGTTCACCAGGACATTTAATGTACTAAAAACTAAATTATCAAGTATAGAAAGATAGGCGTGGGTAGAAAAGTAGTGGGGGGAGAGAGTTGGAAAGGGGAGGTGCTTAGAAGATCAACAAGAGGAGGGGAGAACAAAGTGTTTTTAATTATTTAGTTAATAAAATGGTGCCACAAAGAGAATTTGCAAAATTTTAAGAAAAATATGTAATTTTTTCTTCAAACTTCGCAAAATCAATTTAATTAAAAATATGTAAGTTTATAAAAGATAAAGCGACAGTTTTTTTTGTCTCAGCAATACGAAAACAGTAATATATATATATATATACTATTCGCTGAACCGGCCAGTCGTTACTGTGGCTAACGAAACACAACGCAATGACGTGGAATATACTGACGTCAAATCGAAACACAACGCATTTAACATTAAATGCCAACGCCATTACCTAGTTAACCAAAAAATGCAAATTAACTCACACCGCCATCTGTCAGAGACTTATGGAACTTACAAATTTCAAATCGTTGTCCCATAACAAACATTTAATTAATTCGCAATAATAAATATTGAAGTCAATAATTTAGTTAAAAAACTATCCTACCTTTTAAGTTGGACCAAATACACACAGTAAGCTAAATTTCATCAAAATCGGTTACATAGTTTCGGAGTTTATCTCGGACAAACGATATAACAACAATAACCCATTATTTCGCAACCTTTACCTGATCGTAATTTCCATCTTTAATTAATATTCTAAATAAGTAAGGTCGAAGAAATCATTAAAATTAGTGATCAGTTTCCTGCCATGGTTTTATTGAACTTTCAATTATCTATTCATTTTAGCTTTGAGGAAATACCACGCTGTTTTTTATGCAAATTTTCTTAATGATTTTTTAACGGACGTTATTTAGTCGAAATTATGAATTTTAGTATTGTTTTAAATGTTTAAAAAGTTCGTTTTTATAATTAAATTAATTCTGCATGTTTAAATTTTTTTAAAGCCCGCGAAACGGACGGGAGAGTGTGTGACGTCGTCTCACGTCATCTGGTCCCTTGTTAAAGGCTCCGTCAAACAGAAGGCGTACTTACCGCGCGTCAAGGCGTCAGCGTAACGTCGCGTACTTTCTATTTGAACGGCTTCGACGCGCAAGCCAGCGCGTTCGGCGTCAGTAACTGTCAGTCCGGTCTTCGCCACGATGTCCAGCGATTCAGATGAAGATAAGTTGTTACTGATGTGTGCATTATCATGTTCCCGTAGTAATAGAATATGGGTGCATGATATTAATAAGAAGAGGAAAGAATTTGGAGAATATCATCGTTTATTCCGGGAGCTTTCATCACATGAAGATCGCTTCTTTAAATGTCACGAGAGTGCTTCGAAGAATTGCATTCACTTCTGCAACACCAAATGAGCAAATGCACCACAAATGCATTGTTCCTAGTGTCATACAAACAAGGATGTTTTCGGACACATTCAATTAACTTTTCAGCAACCATTTTTACCACAGTCAAGCAAGAACTCCTGGCATCAAAGGAAATTTTGTAACAAAAATACAACGTGGCGTTCTGCCGCGGCGGCAGAGTTTCGCGTATTGCTACACGCTCGCTCTGTTTGACCGGTTTAGACGTGTTCAGTACAACACAACGCAGCGTTATACGTCCGAAACGTTTTAACGCCTTGACGCGCGTAAGTACGCCTCCTGTTTGACGGAGCCTTTATGTGAAAAATAAGGAAAAATATTTACAACAAAAATTGTAGTAATTAGATATTAACTAGTACTAATCAATACTTACTAGTACTAGTACGAATCAATAATTACTAGTACTAGTGTACTAAACCTTACTAGTACTAGTACTAATCACTTAAATAAATAAATTCAGTTACCGGAATTTCGAAAAAAGTGCATTTAAATGGTTCTTTTTTTAATTTAAAAACACGAAATGTCATTTTTCACCGACCGCTATGTTAGTAAGTTTTGTAAATATTTTCCCCTATATTTCACACAAACACGGGACCAGATGACGTCACACACTTTCCCGCGTCTTACCGGGCGTTTTCGCGGGCTTAATAAAATCCAAACTTGTAGAATTAATTTAATTATGAAAACGAACTTTAAAAAAACAAATACTAGTATTTAAGTTTGCATGTGAACATTGATAAAAAAAAAAAAAGTACCTACTCGACTTCCTTATAATAGAGCGTTTATGTAAATATTTTTCTACAACTTTCGGTGTTTTTTGACATATATTCCTATAAAACAAAAAGGAACATGTTAAAAAAAATTGATTAGGTTTGTGGTTTGATGGGTATTTTCTTTCTCTTTTCTTCAATCGTCTGTTTTGTCATAGAACATGGAGCCATAATAATATATCAATCTACGAAACGTAATATTATAATATATTTTCATTGAAATTCCTTATCCTAGTGGTTTGCGGAAGGCCTTTTAAAACTTTTAATAAATTCTATTAGTTGAACATTGTAGCGAGGACTTTCCAGTGCCTTTTGTAACTTGTCCCATGAGATGATTGATTTCTAGCTACGTTGAAAGCCGCCGGTTCGACCTCTTGACTCTGCCGTTCGTTCTCAAAGCGCATTATAAGCTTACATATATTTTAAACTTTCATTGTGTCGAGTTTGTCACAGAGAAAGTGGACATTCCTCGCCAATTCCGACAATTTACTCAAATGTACACCGTAATAGTCATATAATAATATTTTTCGCATTAGAGTAAATCTCATTGTTAGTGTGTCACTCTCCTTGTGACATTATTCGAAGTCAATCGCTGAACTCACTGTCTAAAGCGAAAACGGTCGTGTGTTAATTATGTAGACGTAATTGTTATTTTTAATCCTATTATAGGTGAAAGCATTCAACTAAAAAAACTTTTGCAATTCTCTATTTTAATGTCCGAAACATCGTTTGGTAAGATTTTGCAGGATTTGTCCAACAGATTCGGCAATAGCGTCAATGATTTCTTGTTATTCGCGTTGCCTGTATTTTGCTCAGTTCCATGCTGACCTTGTTGAGATTCTGTAAATTCCTGTCCGAACTCGTGTTCTCTGGGCACGTTCGCCCTTTGATATTTCGGCTGGCATCATTGCCCATAACAACCACGGACGTCCTTAACTTATCTTATATCCAGGGCCAGTAGCAGATTTACGGTGCAGGGCCTAGTCTTATTGGACATTTTTGGAACCCTTTGTCTTGAAACAGAAGGGACAGTCTAGTCTCTGCAATTTCCTTACGCCTTATAAAGTTCCGCAATACAGGACAGATTTACGTTGCCAGAGGTCTTGTCTGCCTCACTGCATATTAAGGAGCCCCTTGTTTAGATACAGGAGCGACAGTTTCATCTTAAATTATTTGTTTTTATCCTGCACTGAGTTATCGTAAACATATTAAAGATCTGAACAATCATCCTCTTTTACAATTTCCATCGTATTTCTTGTATTTGGTTAATCATACCGTGGTGTTTTTTCATGGCTTTATTTTATATTTTCTACGTTTCATGTTGTTTTAATTCCCTTGCCTTTTACGTCAATGATTTGGAAGCCCTTTCAATTGCAACCCTATAAATCCGCCACTGCTTCTTTTACCTTCTACTTAACAAGGCATCTGCCATTTTCTGCTTAATAGGCATCTCTGTATCTTCTACTTAGGGCATCCTCTCATTTCTCGTCATTTCATCTTCTGCTTCTGTGCGCATTCTCGTTATGGCATGGGTAGTGGGTACATTTCACCAATTTGCCACGGCTCTCAGGCTATCATTACTCCGCGTGCAATTCAACCAATGATCCAATCATTGCAGGTTTTCACCCAAGCTTGGTAGGGTGGGTATTTTTTTCTTCTTTTAATCCGATGTGGATGATCCTGCTCATTGATTTTTCTTTTATTTTTGTGCTGACGACAAGCAGCTTATGACCAGTTTTATTGAATTAATTATTATTAACTGTCGCTTCTGATCAATTGGATAAAATAAAACAAACAGCACGTACGTAACGTATTATGTCTTCTTTAAGTTAAGTTCTATGTTGTATTAAAGTATCTACTAGTTATGACATTTACATGATTTGTTTTATTTTTAACACGAACGAACAATTTAACAAGTTATTATCTCAGTAACCCATGATGTATATTCACTGAAAATATTTGCGTTGACCTAGAAATCCCAAACAGAAAAAGCTATGCAAAATATTCCTATAATTTTACGACTTCAGAGCTCTCCTTCCTAGAGTTGTTGTTGTTTCATACATTAAGATTTCTGCATTTTAGTTACAATAATTATTTTCTTGATTTCTTGAATTCTTCCATTACAATGACAGGATGCTTTCGCCGCAATTCACTTCAATTACCTGCTTACTTTTTATTGTTTCCAGTCAGTTTAATTTGGATACCTTCGCCCTCTTTTCTCACGCTTGATAGAGAGGATAGACCAAGAATCTGTCTTGGCACTTCATTTGCTTCATTCAGATGTATTTGTTTCATACATGCTCTCCCGTTATTCTTTTCATGGCTTGATTCAACCCTTGATCTGCTCCTTATTATATTCATATTTCACAACTATATTACACACTATTTTCTTTCTCTCTCTTTAAAACACCGTAGTTTTAGATTTATTTAAATTCTTCATGCGTTCTTCGTTCATCATAAAAACGAGAGATTGTAGATCTGCCGTACTGTTAGAAATCAGCATACAACAGCCAAAAAACTTTCAGATTACGCCGTATCTAAAGTTGGCATATTGACTAACTCCATTGTTCTCTTTGTTTTAGCTCTCGTCCGATGAGCCAGAATACTTGCAGGCGGCAAAGGGTCGCATCTCCAAGGCGATTCCGCCCAAACCAGCGGCCAACCCTCTGCAGTTCATCAAAGTCGGGCCCTGTGAACTGTTCCGGTCTGCGCAAGAGCAACTGAAGAGGTCGGAGGAAGTGCGAAAGACCAAGGAGGTCAAGAAGGAGGAGCAGGAAGACTGGCAGTCTGTAAGTACCAATAATGTTCAATGCTTTATTAAAAATAATATCCTGTGGTTTGCCTCAGGGGTTCTACTTAGGGTCTATCTTATATTTGGGAATGAGAGTATTTTTAAGGAAAGAAATGACATGGGGTTTAATAACAAAACAAAGCATTGAAGAAAAGCAATGAAAAATCTATCCTAACCTAGCCGAACCTATTATTTTAATGTCTTCTGTTTTGGCAGTTTTCTGTTTTATCCGGTTACCTTTATTATTATCAAATTTCACAATAATTAAATTTATTCAAATTTAGAAAAAAAATCCTTTAATATTAACTTCACGTAGAAGATCCCGAGGTTTTCAATTTTGGAGATGCTGTATGGGGGGTCCTTTTAAGGAAAGGCAAGTTATTCCAAAGAAATCGGTTGTAGATGAGCAACACAACTGTTGACCAAATATTCCCTTAATTACCATTTTCATTGCGACAAAAATGTTGCGAAGGCCTTTGGCATCCCGAATATGCACCGGTGCCGAAGGGATCTACGATGCTAGTTCTTCAGAACATCTCCTATCGCAATTCCAACCGAACAAACTCAGCATTCCCACATTACGTCTTTGTTTTAAAGATTAAAATCCGTCGGTTAAGATAGGATCTATCAAACCCATTGACCGTTCTTACACAGGGTCAAAAGTTATACATGTAACGAAGGGCCTCCGAACCAAATATGGCTGCCAAACACAATGGTATAGCGCTCTTACGTTTTGTACAAGGTCGGCCGTTGCGTAGGTATAATTTTATTGTGAAGATCGACAAAATACAGCTGAAACTAAATTACGCAACGACTAATAATGCAGAGCAAACTGCTTGCGCTGTATTTCCATTCAAGTATCCGCCATTGAGCAGACATATTCAACTTACATGTTTGGTTCAAGTGCTTCATTCATTATTGTTGTATTCATTTTCCTTCAAGTCAGTCCATATGCTGATATCCTATTGAGTTTGAATTGACATTGGCTTTCGAAACGCCTTGCTAACCAAATACGTACTATCCCAACCTTGTGGCATTCACCCGTCCAATTATTCTATGAGCTCTTCACTTTAAAACGCTAATAAGTTCGTATTTTCCTATTATTAGTTCAACCGACAATGCAGGCGTATTGTTCAAAGAAATACATATCTATCACTTATTATATCTCTTCACTACTTGCCGCAGTTGTATGTCATGATATTTCGTTCAATCAGAGCAAAACCTTGTGGAACACCTGCAAACATATGGGCAATATTTACGTGGGAACTTTTTGTTCCAAGCACGAATTCCTCAACAGTACTATCAAATTAACGAGGAAAAATGGCTTTATCGAAAAAAACGGCAATCCGATATACCGAAGAGTCGTATATCAAATTTCTATATTATTCAGAATGCAGACAAGCGGCAATTCCATCTGGCAATCCATTTGAATAATGGATGGCAAGTATTATCGGTAATTGAAATAAATTAATGATTAGTCAAACAAAAACTTCTTAATTGGTTAAAATTTAAAAGGTCACAATCATTTGAGACCCATAAACAGTGTTTACGACCCGCAAATGGCAAACTCACCGAACAGTTGATTAATTGCCAATGAATAGGTACACCAACGAAATGCTTTTTTAATACGAAGGCAATTTGTCATATTTTGTTTTTCGTCTTTCAATTGAAGGACACGTAATTCTTACCAGAGAATTCAGCCACTTACATAAGACTATAGTTGATAGTTGCCGAATTTATCAAATGGTTAGAGGCAATAATAGGCAACTCACCCTGCGGGTGGCTTTTCGTTCTGTTTCGCCCAGTTTAAGTACTAAAGAATACTTATATTTAATAGGTAGATATATAATAGTTACATAAAGACCGTGAATAATGAGAGGAACACTCTTCACCCCAACATAAATCTTCTTATTCTTGAATCAAAGCGAAAAATGTTTCTTCTTCTTCATATTTTCTCCTTAAATATAGTATTATAGATGGCGCCACTTCCGTTTGCAAATCGCATGTGAGCGAGTGATAAGTGTGCATATTACGGCAGCAGCTGGACGGGCCAGAACGGTTTCCATACATTGTGGCGTTGGAGATTTACTCGAAGTCGGGTTCCTTAATTTGAACCGTACGGGCATTACTGTATTAATATACTTCGATATCGATATCGCCGCTCGCTGTGGGTTTCTTTCTATAACTTCATGTTTGTCCGTTTGAATTTATGGCTAGGTCCGGTGGGATGTATCCACTTATTTTTAATTACTGGGCAAGGGTCGGGGGTTCTCGAGTGGATTGAAGACTATGGGCACGTGGAGTTATGCGCTGTCTGGGTGTTCCCCGTCTCCTGTTGTGCACGTGTTAAAATCCAGCCTCACCTCAGCCGCAATAATTGACGTGTGTGCCTTTTGTAACTTTTTGTAATGCCTTTGTGATTGGTGGTGTGCCTTTCAATCAATTGAGTTGCCCGAAGCATATCAAATGTACCGCGTTGTTCACTGCTCATATCTACTGACGATTGTTCCCTGACAGCTTTTGTGTCTGGCATTCGGCTTTATTTGAACATGCGAGTTGTTGTGATGGCTGTTATTTATGAATTTGCCATAATTTTTTAAGTTATCGTGAAGTGTAGAGGCCAATTAAAATTGTGTGTTCTTTTCTTCGTAGTATTACTTATCAATATCATCATTCTAACTTAAATTGGAAAAATAAGTGGTTACGAAGTGAATAATCTAAATCGGATTTGTTTTAATTGTTTCGATTACATTTCGATACTAATACGTATAAGATCCAGAATAATGAAATAGAATAGATGAAGTATAATGTTTCAGATCAGTTTCAGTATTGGTACTATGGACACAAAATAATATTTTAGTTAATGAAGATAATATTAGCGAAAGTCAATCGAAAATCCGAAACAGAAAAATCAGAAAAAGATACGGATACATCTGGGACTCGAACCCAGGGACTCGAATACGGGCCCGATTGCCCAGGACCAATTTATCCCGACACTATCTAGATGGCATTTAGTTCGAGTTTAATCTTGGAATCATACATAAAGATAGCCAGTAAAAATGTGCGTTAAGAAAATAAAAATAATTTTGGCGGTTCTCAGTCGAAGATACAGTTAAAAATGACCGAATCGGATACGCTGGCGCAGTGGATAGCGCATTGGCTCGGATTGCCAGAGGTCCTGGGTTCGAGTCCCAGATGTATCCGTATCTTTTTCTGATTTTTCTGTTTCGGATTTTCGATTGACTTTCGCTAATATTATCTTCATATATTTTACGCACTAGACTTTTAGGTCACACACTTTTCCATAAAAATGATCATCTAGTAAATCCACGCTATGCAAGTGTATTATATAAGTATAATTAATACAAAACAATACAAGAACAACATGTTAACCTACCAGACTATTAAATGGGAAAATAATTCACCGACTCCAGATATTTTCATATCAGAGGGTTGGGCTCGGTGGAATTCCTAATTTGACCGATAAATCCTACTGATCCCTCAAAATAAATATTTAAAAAATCTTTCGTAATCCTACATGTATGTAAAATGACCGATTTTTGCATGTTTATATACAAATTCTTTGACAAATCTAATACGCCTAAATTTATAATGAGAGAGCTAGGTATAATGCCAGTATCCGAAATAACAAATGGTAAAATATTATAATTTGAGATTTAACTCATTAAGTTAAAAATGAAAATAAAAATACAAAATAATTTCGTAAAATTGTGCTGTAAGCAACTGAATGCTCACAAAAACAGTGTGGAGTTTTAATGATCCTAATTTATTGTTTTGTTGCAGAATCTGGATAATTGGAAGTCATCAAGGCGGAAGCGTGTTGAGCACATCATTGAGAGATGTGTAGAAGTGAAGAGAATTACAGAAGAGGAGCAGGCGAGGGAGAGACGCCGCTCAAAGACCTTCAGCGAAATGATGGAAGACAGGTGAGCCTATCTACCTAATCCTTGTATCGACACCAACCTAATTAAGTATTAACATACAATTTGAACATAATAAATGACAGGTTATTCAAAATAAGGTAATCAAAACAACTATTCCACTACGGATCCAAAGTATCGACAAAAAAAATATATTTGGAAACAAAACTGTTAACAGTTTAAAACTATAGGAATACAATATTATGTGTCCTTCTATACAAAATATAGGTGGTTCCAATGAGAAAGATCGATTATTCCTCGTATCAATTTTTTATATTAAAAATTAATATCGATTTATTTCATTCAAAACTTGCTTTAACATATACTTACATTCAAGTAAGTAATAAAAATGCTCAAAACGCACGATGATAAATTATTAAATATCGTGTCCTTCTTGTAAGTATTTTTTTTATCATAAGTATTTATGATTTTTCAATAATGTCTAAACAAAATGAGAGTGCAAAAAAAAATTAAATTAAACCTTAAATAAATAGAAAAACTGAGGTATTTTTGTCACAAAACACGTTCTCGGATTTATTTTTTAATGATTTTAATTTAACTAAAATTAAAATTCTGAAAACTGATTTGGTTAGATTATGTATTGATTTATTTTTTTGTATGATTATATGATTTGAAATTTGTGTTGTTTAATAGAATCTATCGTTTGAAAATTGAACAAATCTGCCAACGACAACGGTATAACCTTAGTAACTTAAAAATACACTTAGTTTTTCAAAATTTTAAAACTGCGTGTACCAGATAAAATAACAATCTTTCTAAATCAATTTATGTTTTTTTTTATAAAAAAGAGTCAATATGTCTAGAATTTGATTTAAAAAGGACTAATTTCAAATATTATCTGGTAATACCCTCTTAAATTAGTCATTCTCTATCGGCCCGATCAACATTTCCATCGAATGAAAGTTTGAGCTTAAACGCAGGTGAAACCACATAATTTAAAACTAAGGTAAAATATTGTCATTACATTGATAGAAATAACAACAGTAATCGCAGTGGATAGTGATCAGATAACTTCGGAAGTTATAAACGTATTATCCGTCAGAGGCGAAAGTGGCTTCGAATGCCATATATATCGTACTTATGTAATGTAATCAACCGTTGATGTGGTCAATTTAAGTCGCCGTGTATAATTATTATGACGATTGTACAGATTCAGAGGTGAATCAGCACTATTATGAATAGTCTACCATATTTTGCTTATTGTTTTAATTTAAATCCTCTTCACATTATCATTGAAGAAGAAGATAACAATAATAATCCATTTTTTTCATATGAAAATAAACAAGACACAGAAAAATAATAAAATACAATGGCTGCAACTGGGACTCGAACCCAGAACCTCACGTCTAACCGGGACATACGCATTAACCAATTTTGCTATTGCACCCTATTACGAGACTGTCGTATTTGTCAACTTCATATTTCAAATTTCAGAATTAACAATATTATCTTCGACTAATGTTTTTTTTTTTCTATATTATTGGCAGCTACCTTTATTATTGGAAACAAGTATTCAAAGAATGTATTTGTTACCTAGATAGTGTCTCGGATAAATATATCCGATTTTATTTTTATGGAACACCTATTGATTTTTTTGTAAAAGTCTAAATGAATATTATTTTTTTTATAAGAAAAAACTCTCTTTTTAACTTTTGAAGGTTATTATTTATTCCTTCTCACATTATTCAAAGAAGACTAAATGTAATCGTTGAGAGTTGAAAGAATTTCTTCCCCCCTATCCTGCCCATCCTAAATTCCAATATTGGCTTATAAGGTTGCCATGTATATCGGTCCATTAAACTCCAACCTCCGACCCATCCTTAGAGCACGTGTTCCTAGTCCTAACAAATCAGTGCCCCCTGGTGTACCGGTTTTACCGGGACAGGATTGCTCCTGGCTGGGGTGGTACAATCGAGCGGTGCTCAAAATACAATTTGCTCAAAACTCAAAAACGGAGACAATTTCTCAAAACGTCTGTCTTAAAGGGCCGGTAGCACCCGCCCAAAAAGAATAATAAGGAGAGATTGCGACAATACGAATGTTGGAGCGAGCGCGCAAATTTAAAAACGAAAAAGTTCGAACGAAAATTGGGAAAATGTTTTTTTTTTTTTTTAAAGAAAGACAAACATTCCCGGATTACGAATAATCCAACAACATTTGAAAATCTCCTACTACCACCACACTAAGCGAAATATGTTGCTTGTGTTGTGAATGTTGTGATTGAGGACTTAGCCAGCCGAGGAATCGAACACGGAACGCCTGGGTGGGACCCAAACGTGATGCCCACTCAACCACTGACCGGTCAATAAAACACGACTCGTTTACAATAGAGCAAAAATTTCTCTTCAACACCTTAAGTAGCATAAAGAAAGACTGATTTTTTTCATACTTAACGGCCCTCGGTATTAAACGTTTCCAGCTCGAATTCGAATATCGAACCCGCCTGCACCTGCAGCTGGCCGGTGCGTTCCATTCACAATCAAGTCGCACAGAACAAAACAAATTATTATTAATTAAAGATATTGTGATTATGAAAATTATATTAAAATATATATTAGAATGTAATGCAATATAACGATAGCCTAATTGATGGAGGAGGTTCTCAGTAACTTAAATCGTTTAATATAACTTTTTATTTGGATTTTTTTTTTGATACATACATAGATGAAAAAGATACATGTAGTAATACAATTATAAAGAGTGACAAAAGGCTTGGCCTTTGTTCCAGCCTGGTTTCGCAGTGCGGCGGGGCACTGTTAATACTAAATTGTCTAGTTTGATTTGAGGTCACGGGTTCAAAAGCCGGCGAGGACAAAACAAATTTAATTTAATTTATTATAAGTATATCATATTGTAAAATTTAAATAAAATTTATATAGGTACATATAACGAATATGTTTCTCGTTTCAAAGTGGAAGATACATTCAGTATCGCCCTGGTGAGAGACCATAATTCAGAATTGAAAGTTGCTTGAGAACGGCGTAGATATGTTTAGTGACTAGATATGAATAGCCAGGAACTTTCCAACCCTCCTCTTCCCTATCTCTAAAAATATAAACTACATTCATTAGGAATATAAATGAAATTTCTCCTGAAGACACTTCAATGAAATAAAATGTTATTGATTTCTTCGAAACAATTCCTTCTAAAGAATTTTGGTTTTAGCTAAAACCAATTTTACTTTACTTTTTTTTCGCTATTATGCACTTTTCTAAATACTAATTTTTTTCTAATAGGTATGCAGCGATTATGTCGAGGATCAATTAATTCGGGTAGCATGCAAAAATTGTAAAAGCGTTTCAGCTTTTCAACCATATTAGTCTGCCAAAATTCGTCATCCCGTAAAAATTTTTCGATTTTTATTCCGAGTTCAGTCCATACATCAAACATACAAATATCTCTTTTTGTTACATGTTACACTTTTTGGCCCTGAACCTGGTAAAACCAATCGTGAGATGTATTTACCAGCATTTCTCCATTTTTGTTCTTCAGAAGAAATTCCATCAGGGGTCGCACCCATATACGGATACTATTCATCTATGAAAAGACCACACTTTTCTATGGCAATGCTTTCTAGTTCTGCAAGCTCCTTCAGGACATTGTATTCATATTTTTGTCCGTGTCGAATTGAAGGAATATTTGATAAGGTTTGCTGGTACAGTATATTTTTGACTAATGGTGCGCAACTGATATTTTGCCGCCGTTTGTACATTTTTCCAAACCACGATGCCGTAATCATATTGCGGTGCATCTCGATCCACTTTCCGCTAGATGCTTGAAGTACTGTCACCCTTTCAATTGCTTGCCTATCTTTGGCTATGGTAAAAAACCTTTCTAAAAAATCATATTTAGCTGCCTCATACGATGCTTGGTCCATATCAGTTTTCTGCATTGGGACCATAATGTTGATCTTTTGCTGGAGCGAGCTGCAGGGTTTTTATTTTCTTTTTTTTTTACTTGTTGATTATTTTTCTGCAATCTTTTTAATTCTTAATGCTTTATGAGTTTTCCGGGACTATAACGGGTTGCAAATTTATGCAAAGAATAGTGTGGAAGATTGGTGTTGAATGCCACTACTGCTGCAGCGCACCTTCCTTTGTAGGACCGTTTTAGAGCTTAGTTGATACGCTTCCCACCAACAAATTTAGCCACAACATTATTATAGCACTCCACAGTATTGCTGCCTACATCATGTATTAAACTTCGAGCATTAGATGCCAAAAGTCGAACGTGCTGCATGATTCTGGACATTATCAAGCTCGAAGTCATATTGGGTACGTAATTAGTGTCGCCAGTATCCCGTTTGCAAAAGTATGCCCGTTTCTTGCATAGTGAGTGGTCTCCAAATACATGTTTTGGCCCATTCAATATATTCAAATATAGCTGTTTTATGTTTTCCTCTTGACTACAATTCATAGCCTTCCGGTACTTTATGGCACAACGTACAGCCGTTCTAAGGCGTAAAATACGTCTTGAAAATCTTCCTCAATGCTAAGGGATACTTTGTATCTTCTGACAGTGATCTAAGTTTTTTATTGGCCATTTCCGCACTTTTATATTTTAAAAATATCAAATTGTTTATTACCTAGAAACCCGAAAAAATGTTAACAATAAATTAATTCTTAATAATACTATTTGACACTACACAGCTTCGACGGAAACTCACAGCTGAAGCATAAAAAAGGTGGCACACTATTATAGTCCCTACGCGGAACGCATAGAGTGGAATATTGTTGAAACGTCGGCGTCACATGGAAATATAATAATTACGTACGCGGAATTTCGAACTTTGAAAAAAGATTGACAAGACGGACCGTAAAAAGCGTGCATCCGCGGCCACCTCGGAGAGCCGAATGAGTAGGAGAATTCTTAGATGTTCATTATATAGTATTTAACGAAAATAAGTTGTTAATAAAAATATATATTTCGACAGAAAAATGTATTTATGATAGCTTAACGTGGCTACATTATCGATATTTTGACGATTAATAACTTAGATTGTCGTTTGAATCTGAGAATTCATGATACTCCATACAACGATTGAGATCGCTAGTAAGGAAGGCCCTTAACTTGTAAAATAACAGAAACAAACGTGTAAATAATATTTTTTGAAGCATTCTCTGCGATTTTTTTCTATCGATGGAATTTTATGTAATTAACGTTTCGCTCTTCAAAGCTTCAGATATAATCTTAAAATATAACATATATATATTTTTTTAAACTTACAAACTTAATGTGTTCAAGGGACATACCAAAACCATTGTTTTCAACATTATTACAAATCAAAAAACTTGTATATACAACGGAGAAAAAATATTCTCGTGTTCTGACTGTAACTATTCATCTTCTGTAGCGTTCTGTTATTTATTACAGACACTACAGATTCTCCAATACTTTGGATGGAGATTACTTCTTGGAATAATAGATACTGTATGTTATTATCTGCGTTTATTATACACTTCGCGGTTTACAATGTAGATCTCGTTGATCGACCTAACTAGAAGCTGGCTAAATGGAATCTAATCCGTGTGTACCAGTGAACGCTCTCTCAGAGCTCTTTGACCCTCTCTTGGTTCCCACAGATACTAACCTACCTGCCATCTAGCGGAATCTAAGGACAGCTCTTAGCACTGCCATCTATGTCTACAAGCCGGAAGCTTTTAGATACACCACATATTCAAAATAGTAGGTAGCATTTGAAGAGGTACATTCGAATGGTTCACGGCGAGTTCATCGAAAACGAGTTCAACTAACTAAAATTTGCTTTCGATGAATTGATTTTCGATGAACTCGTCGGTTACCCGTTCGAATCTACCGCGGAAAATAGAATCAAGCCAGTATTCTTATTGCAGCTATTCGTGTACACATTTTAGCGTTCCGAATACAACTATTCACGAAATTTGCGAAGTTAGTTTTACGATTCAATCTCGCCAAAACTTTTCTCGCGACTGCCTAATAAATACTTCAATGTAAAGCAATAAGGTTTAGGCTTTTTGCGGATTCTTTGCGATGGGCATTTATTTATCCAAATAAGTTTCCAGATCGATCCGCTTCTGCACAACATTATTCACCCAGGTACGGTTTCTTCTAATCCACAGTCTCCGTTAACGACTACCACTCCACATTTAAGTCTTCTAATGCAGGAGCTAATGATACCTGATCCAGTGATCATTCTATCCAAGCTGATGAATTTATCGCCTTGAATATTATAGCCCCTCTGACGGGGAGGTCTGTTCAAATTATCTGCAAATAAACCTGAATTTTAATTTAACAAGACTACTTTGCGTCGTAATAAACACGATAAGTGTGATTTCCTGTATGTGCTGTGCTTAAATTATTCTGTTCTTTTCTGGTTTCCGTACGTTTAATGTTTTGACTAGACAGATTCAATATCTATATATTTTCTATTTATGATGTAGTGCAAATATATTCACTTTCCTTCTGTTATTTTCTGAGATTATTATGGTAGAGGTGTTTAATTATCAAAATGGACATCTTTTTTATAGCCTGACAATAAATAACATTTGCTTATTTATGTCTAACTTAGAAAACACACAATTGTTTTACTACTATCAACTATCAAAGTATATCAACATTATTAAGGTTCCAGTAACACTTTATTTGTGTATATCCCTTAAAAAAATTGGCTTATTTTGTCAGAGGCTAAAAATATTCCCGCTTTGCAATGGAACATTTGTTAACGTATTCGAAAACTAAAAACTGTTTTCGAAAGGTGATGAAATAGGCTTTCAAATTACTATGTATTTTTTTAAATATTTTTTTTTGCGAAAACTTAAAAAAGTGTTCAAAATGGCTCACTTTATTTATTTTTTCTAACTAAAATTACTGATAATGAAAAAAAAAATAAAACACATACTTATTACATTAGATAAATGAATTATAAACCTTACTGTCACCTCACTTTTTTTCGTTTCATGTAAAAAAAAATCTTAAAAAATTCACAAAGTTCCATAATTTTTTTTCAAATTTGCTATCGGAAACTTTGGTTTCAGAAAGGGGTAAATTTTAATTTTTTTGTGGTTTTCTTTTAGATTTGAATAAATAGTTTGTTGTATTCTCTTTTCAATACCGTTTAGATCACGTTTCTGATTATGATAGTAAGGGAGAAACAACGATTTCTGTGAGACCTGTTTGAGCTAGGACAAATATGGTCTCCTGTGATTAAACGGGATATTGTATCTTTTTTGTCTTGATCGTCGGTTTTGGAAAATGATTGTAAATCCAATAACTTTTTAGATAAGATCTTTAGATTATTAGTGAGGCTGATGGTAATGGGAAGGGGAAGAAGATGAGTAAGAGGAAAATTGGAAAGCATCTGGCTAATCAGATCTGGTCAACAAACACTTCTAAATCCATTTCAAGCAACGTTTTGATTCTGAATGGTGGTCTTTTATATGGTGGAGAGTATCTTTCACTACGTTTTTAATAAGCAGCACATCTCACGTGCACTCACGCCTTTCCGTATAGTTAGTTCGCCTGCATAACTGTAATGCTCTGGCGTGCCACAACTTGTTATGTTGATGGACAATTATATTAAGCGACGCAAGATGCGTCTAGTGTGAAAAAAATATAAAATGAGAAATAAATCACTTTACGAATCGCACGATAGGGACAGATCAGTACAACTTGTAGATCGGGACGATAGCTATAGTATCTCACAGCGTGACAGCATACTCCTTCAGGGATGCGGCAATATTGTTAGTAAAAATATTTGTATCTAAAACGGATTTCCACTCGAAACGCCAGCAAATATAAGTATATCGTTTTTTTGTTATACGGCCGTGTATTCTCTATGAATACTTACTTTACCAATGAGGGCATACAGCAGAAATAATCCTTTAAGGGATCAAATGTACGAGGGATCAACTGGAAAAGGGATGAACTGGCGGGGATCAACTGTCATGGAATCAATATTTACTATTTTTACTTTTTTATTGAACCATTAAAAAATATGGCATCTTGTCTTATTTTTTCAGGCTAGTAAATATTTCAAAGCTTCATAATTCAATGACGGAAATGACGTTGGAAGCTGAAAATAATGGCATTGACCTAAAAATTCCAGTCAAATAACGCTGTGAAATTTACATGACGCCAGAACTCACCGTTTGAGAGTTTTCACTGTTTCATGCTCGCTGATCTTCTGCTATGTAATTTAGATCAATAAAGAATAGTGCAAAAAACTAGAAGGCGTTGTTTGTATTGATAGGTTCTCGCTCATCACAATTTCCCTGTTTTCGAGAAATTATAAATTAATTATTGATTTTGTGCGGTTTTATTGCGTTAATTAATCGTTTTGCTGCTTTCTATGTTTTATAATCGGCTTAGCCACTTTCCGCACTTAATTCTTCGGAATTCTCGTTTTATTGTGGGGCCATCTTGGGGCGCTTTTCGTGGTCTGTTGAATTACATTACCGGGGTCGAAATACTGTAATCAAATTTATATTGCATTAACGCACGCCAGATAGTGTGGAATGCGATGAATTCCAACGTAATGTGCTTTTTGGGCTACCGCAAGGTACCGCTTTGGGACCTAATCTATTTGATAAAAACAATTGCGTATAATTTAAAACAAATTGTGGCTTCCCATTAATATTCTTCAAATAAAAATAAATAAATACAGTAATAATAAAAGTTGACAATTCAGCCATATTTATAAATCTTTGCTTTCTTTTGTTGCCTAAAGGGCCAAAAGAAAATTTTGTCTTTGGAATGCGATGAATTCCAACGTAATATGCGTTTTGGGCTACCACAAGGTACCGCTTTGGGACCTAATTTATTTTATAAAACAATTGCGTATAATATAAAACAAATTGTGGCTTCCTATTATTATTCTTCAACTAAAGATATATAAATACACTAATAATAAAAGTTGACAATACAGCCATATTTGATTTCTTTTGTTACCTATTGGCCAAACAACATTTTGTCTTAATTTGAATGACCATATCGTGTTAATATCTTCGCGGTGGTCAATCTAAATCAAATATTATTATCCAAGGACGGTTTTTAAGATGCCTCCATACACAATCTCGCTGGGAGAGTTTATATGTTGATGTCATTTAAGTGCTGTGGGCCGGTATATCAGTTGGTCTAAAGCTCGGCTTAGGCGGAATGTGGAGCTCAGCATGGCTTAACATACAATTTAAACGTTTAGTCTATGATAATTTTAGTCATTTCTATGCCGAACCAATCTGTTTATGTATATATGGACTCTATGGTTATTATCAAACAACCAAAAGTCAAACGATCTCTAAATCGTCATCACTCAAAGAAAGTTCGAATTCCATGTTGATAGGTAAACTTATTCCTCCAATGTAATTTTACTGAAACCGAAGCAATGTGAAATCTGACAGATGACAGATGTGTTTTTGCCAATAGCGCTACAGCGTCTAGCAAAGGAACTATTCTGCGGCTTACCACTGCTTAAGCGGCCGATTTTGGCGGTTTAAGTTGAGAGAGGAATGTGCTCCTTAGCAAAAACTTATATACCGGCCCTATGTATGTAATACATTTTCTTGCTCTGTCTGAAGAATACTTAGGTATCTTCTACAGACACATCTAACAGTTCAGATCTATCCATAGATAATAATCTATACTAGTCCCAGCAAGAGATTTTATGTGACGTCATAGTTCTAGTATCTTCTTTCTTTTTCGTTTTCAAACAATAACTTTGTTAATAAAAAAAAATAACATGTAAAAGCCCAGCAGGGCGTAAAAAACAAATAAATAAATACGCGAGGAAAGGAAGAGAAGGAACGTCGATGACGTCAGTACGGACTAATTTGATAAAGTTTTTTTATCTTTATTTAAAATCGATAATATTCATGATCGTCTTGAAATTTTTTAATGAATTTATAATTTGTTTACTTTTTAAAGAATTTCGACCTTGACATTTGATTACTTCAACTATATTATTATTTATTGACCGTCCAAACGCAAGGTTGGGAAAAAAATAATCCACATTGTTCGCGATATGTAGTTCCGTGTTGCAGGTACTTTTGTAACGCCTAAAAGTAATTAATATCGATTTTAAACTAATTCAAAACTTTGTATAAATCATGTGATGAATAAAAAACTGTATCGAAGGAATAAAAAAATAGTATACCTACATATAAAATAGTATATATATTGCTTTAAAAAGGTGCTTCAAAGCAATGATTGAATTTCTGTTAGACGTGTTGAAATTATTAGCCAAATGCATGCCTTGATAACGTTGACCAAGTATAATCAAACATATCTTCTTTTTAATCTTAATATATAAAACAAAGTCGGGTTAGTTACACCATTTATAACTCAAGAACAGCTGAACCGATTTTTATGATCTTTGATTTGTTGGATTTGTCTCCATCCGATTAACAGAATAACTATTAAAACATCGGAAAAAATCACGGAAAAAATAATTATGAAGAAAATTAATTTTTTCATATATTTTGTATGGAACGGCTTTTCAAATAATGTGCGTTGGTCGACATAATTTGAATCAATTCGAACTGTCAAGTGTGGTGTAGTGTGCCGAACATTTCGTGCTTAGTCAACAGCTCAATTTCATTTTTTGAACTTGGAGTAGGTACCTATTTATTTTAACTTAATAAAAACTTCATTTATTTCAGCTAATAAATTAAACACATCATTTATTGATTCTGAGGCGGTACGAAGTATGGCGGGTCAGCTAGTATATTATAAATTACGTTCAACTTTTCGCAATTTCGCAATGTTGAACGTTCGCAGAAAATTTCGGTTGTTTTCTTGAGTTACCGCCATTTTCCCAATGACATTACATTACAATACATCACATATGTCATTGCATTTTCCCCTTTCCTGTCGATAATACCTATTATTATTTTACGCGTTCAAAAATGATATTTTATAATATTTAGGCACCTATTCACACTTCTTCGCTTTCGTAAGACGTGTGTGTTGACACATTTTTTTTTATTTTTTTTTTTTTTTTTATTAATAATTTTTTTGTCACATACATGTTACAATAAAAGTTTTATTTTATTTTTATAAACAGTAAAAAGCGAGAGCAATGTAGTTGTATAGACAAAAGATTTAAAAAAATAAAATAAACTAAATAGACTTAAAAAACAGAAAAATATTAAAAAAAAAGAAAAATATATGTACATATGTTTGCATGTATATGTATATATATATGTATGTATATATATAAATATCTATACATGGGGCATTAGACGCTATATACCAACATACACACACAAACACACATACATATATTTAATATAAACATAATTTATAATAGTATGCATAAATGTACGATAACAAAAAAATCCCACATAGGCATCGCCAGTTCGTGGGTATACTTGTGTTTTTTTTAAAGCAGTTAAGTTAAATTTACTCTATATATGTATATTATCTTTGTAGAAATTGCAAAAAATAAAACAATAATATAGTAAAATCAGTATTTACGGAATTAAAAATTAAAATACGAGAATAAAAGATTACAAATTTGTTAAAAGTTAATAGAGATTAAGATCAGGTGTCACAGCAGGTAAATATTAATATCAACAGTATTTATCCAAGACTTTAAGACACATGAACTACGCAATTCAATGCAATCGAAAGTTTTAATTGTATGCCTCAGTTTTAATCGATTCAAGTGGAAAACAAAAAACTTGACATTATAATATTAATTGACGTCTTTATTCATTCCTAATAATAATAATCGTTGACCCGTCGTCCACAACCATCGTTGACCCATGCTTAACCCTAAAGCCGACATATTAATTATTATTTATCTGTGTTTGTAAATGTTACGTGCAAAACCACATTGTAGTATTCTGGTTTTAAGCTACGTCAGTCGATTGGGAAATTGCAGATTGTCTATTAAGATATCGTGTTAAATCCCGCACGGAATGGATTTATAATCGTTTTATTAAATGCCTGGCATATCACTCGACGCAGTGAGGAAAATGCACGGCTCGGTAAGCTCGGAGAAAACAACATAATTTTTTTCCCGTTTTGCCTCCATTTTAGTCGCTTTCCCGCGGAAATGCGCTCTGCCACCTGGCGCCCGAGGCGTGAACCATTCTTCTGCCATTTGCCGCGCATTTTCTAATTATTCCATAGACAACATAATTAAACTGACGAAGTAGGCTATTTAGACTTTTCATTTGCATTGTGAAACATTAGTAGGTCAAATTTAATGACTAACCCCCCTAATAATAAACGTATTTTAAATTTTATACTACTGATACAATTTATTTATGGTAAACGGTTGTTTCAATTCAAATCAAATTATTATAATCAATTTTTTATAAGAAAAACTCTCTTGTTAACTATTTAAGGTTATTCCCATCAATGTAATATGTCACTGAAGAAGAAGATAACAATAATAATCTAATTTTTTAAAGTATGAAAATGAACAAGACACAGAAAAATAATAAAAGATGATGGTCGCAACTGGGACTCAAATGCAGAACCTCACGTCTAACCGGGACGTACGCTTTTTCCAATTCAGCCATTGCGTCCTATTATGAGACTGTCGTATTTGTCAAACTTCATATTTCAGAATTAACAATATTATCTTCGACTAATGTTTTTTCCATATTGTACCACTATCGGATAATCTGATTTTATTTTTATGGAACACCTATTGACTTTTTATAAAAGTCTAAAATTGTGTATATCTTATCCGAGACACTATCTAGGTAACAAATACATTCTTTGAATACTTGTTTCCAATGAAAAAAGGTAGCTGCCAATAAAAAACATTAGTCAAAGATAAAATTGTTAATTCTCAAATTTGAAATATAAAGTTTGACAAATACGACAGTCTCATAATAGAACGCAATGGCTGAATTGGATAAAGCGTATATTATTTTATTAATTCTACGTAATTTTCTAGTCTGGCCTACGTCTTTTTCTTGTCCGAGTTGGCAAAACTGGGGGACAGAGAAAAAAATTCAAAATGGTGGTGATCGTCGATTTGTAGTCATAATGTGATGAAGTTTTAAAATTGTTTTCTTTTTAATGTTTTAAAAAAATATAGTTTAATGAAGACTTACGAAAATATCATATTTTTCATCCAAATTAGTTTTCTACACAATAAAAATAATTTATTATTATTATTTCATTGCCAAGCGAATAAAATACATGTTAGTATGTGAGGAGCATTTTTTAAGGTTCAAAATATCATAAAATCGAGGTGCGGTGAGCTACTACCAAATCCACGGTGACTTTGCCTCCACGACGGGTACAAACGTCAGAAATTCACGGTGGATTTCTTGGCACACTAGAGGTTAATAAAACAATAATTTTTATCTAATAATATAATTTTTTTTCATTTCAGAGCTGGCCGTAAAAATGCCCGCCTTCCACTGCCCATATATTCTGAAGAGGACAACAATGACCTCAGTGACCTCGGCATTGGCACCAGCAGCGCCTCGGGCAAGAGCAGCCTCTCTGAGGACTGCGACAACCACAGCCTTGCCGTGAGTCTCCAATCCTTTTACTTTACCCGTATCACGCCCGCAAAACAGAACATATAAGAAAAGAACATGGAAGCAAAAAAAACCCTCATCTAATCTAACCTAAATGACCGAACATATCAAAGTCCTGTTTTTTCTTGACTGTTTTGCATTTCATCTGTCTTTAAATTTGTAAGTTTCGTTACCGGTTAAAGATGATGGCCATATGGTGGCTCTTTTAATAACTCAGGTACGCGGCATACGTCATTCCTATGTCTACCTACGTTAAATTATCGTGAAAACAAGCTTATCTGTCAATAACATACCAGGTCGACGTACACTTTGTCAAATAAGAGTAGAAAATATAAAAACCGGAACTAACAAATTTGTAGGCTGGCAACACCAATTTTACTGTCAAAATGACAATGGCACTGCTTATGTAGAATACTGTAAGTAACATTTAAAAAAACTTTTTTTTAAATATAATATTTTCAGGTTTGTAGTTAATAACAATTTTAATGCGCTTTGTATAAATATTTTCAAACACGGATGTTTTAAGTATGATTTTATTTACGTAGATATACAATACTGTTAGATATCATAGTTGTATTTTTTTCGCAGTTCATTCATAAAGTACCATCAGGCGAATTGTCAGAAGAGCGAACCAAAGGGGGTAAATTCGAAACTCCAGACAAAATAAAAAGGGGTCGCACTCCCAAAGCTTTGGATAGTTTTGTCATCAGTGCTATTCGTCATAAGGTAAATTTTTTTAGGGGGATGATCTAAAGCCCGGGCAACGTTGGGTACTTCAGCTAGTATTAAATAAATGTGAGCAAAACTTAAACTGCTTTTTATTTTACTGCAATATCGTTATTGCTCATTGTGTTGACACAAAATTGCAAAGGGATAATATACATATATGCAATTCTAATTTTGAGATCATTGGGTATCAATATTGCAATGAAAAAATATTTTTCCCACTTTTATGAGTTTTGGTTTTTTTTACAAAATTGTAGGTTACACAGCTTTATATTTCCACCGCGTGTTATAATTTTAGTATTGCCATTTGAAGAACAGTAGCGCCCTCCTATGTTTTCTACTCTTATTTGACAGACAATACGTACGCATCGCTACGCCTAACAATATCTGGACTGCCTAGCAACCATACATTTTCTATGAAAATGACCACATGCATCGCAACGTGTGACCAATGTGATTCTAAAACATATATTTTCATGAAAATGAATGTGTACGTACGTCGACACTGTATGAATCTACCTTAAAGATTCTTTTTTAATTGTGATATCTTGTTTATTTCTCATTTTTTAAAATATTATGGTACCTACTTGCCTGAAGAAAGTTTGAAAAAAGAAGTTACGTTATAATATGGCTTATAATTGTAGATATTTATTAACTACCTAATTACAAATCTTATGATTTTAGAGGAAATTTTGGTTTTGATTTATTAAATAAGAGAAAATTAGAAAAAAACTTTTGGATGCGAAGTCTACTGGTTACAGAAATACTAGTCTAACTTTACCCATTACTTTTATTATGTTCTGTAATGTCACTGTTGTGATATTCCTCTTAACCTACCAATCTTCTCTCCTCAACATCCAACAACTGTCATCACAGTGCCAATCAATGCCATTTTGTTTTGACATTTTAATGGTCTCCGTTAAACGCCGATACTAGGCCCGTTTTACCATTTTAACAAATTTAAGTACAATGGCCTTGTTATTATGCTTGTCAGCTGATCACAACTTGTTCAAAAGCTGAAACGAACCTAGAATCAGCATTTAACGGGGGCCATTCAAATGCCATAAAAACAAAATGGCATTGATTTGTAGTTAGAAGTAAGATTGTAGAAATGTATTGAAATTTGTACAGCGCACTTGATTTGATTTTACACAAAAATGGCAGAAGTCATCCAAATATTATTATTGTTATCAATAGCAACTGTTCATAAATCTAATATCTTCAGAAGTGATCTTTATTCTAAAACTGAATATTACAACACTTTTGAATGTCAGTTATATTTTTAATCAATCATTTTAAATTCAATGTCGTTAATTTCTTAATATGACATATATTTAACTGCCAATCTTATCCCAAAAACATCTCCAATCTACATCTTCAGAAGTTTATCAGAGCTTAATATTACAACACTGTGTGAATGTCAGTCATATTATTTTTATCAATGATGTAATTTTTACCTTTTTCTACCAGCAAAATGTACCTTGATCAGATATAACTAAACATTAATGAATTCTTATCAATGATCTTTAAAAATGTGGTCATTTTAACATCAATATTATCTGGTTCAAAACAATCTGAGACAATATACATACATACGTAGATAAAATGCATATTTTTACATGAATTGTTTTCATGAATTTATCGAGTAGTGTCTATTTACAGGAGAATATATTTAGAGGTTTGTTTATCTTGCCTAGTTATGTCATAAATGATATTCCTGAGAAATTGAAGAAAATAGTAAAATAACGACATGCAAGTTCGCTTCTGTAAATTTACCAGAGTTTTCTGTGATGGGCGTGTCTTGTTTTTGTATCTGCCTTTTTGTGTATATCCTCTTTTCAATATGTAAATATTTACGTATTTTATTTGTGCGCAACATTTCGTTTTAATGTCCTTCAGCTTTTGTTCAGCTTTTAATGTCCTCTATTAATTTATTTCCAGAGCGATGGAATGGATTTGGACAAAAATCATTTCGATCTTGACAATATGTCCGAAGTGGGCATCAGGAAGTTAGGATCCAGCGCCAATGAGTATGACACGTGCACCACCGCCACCATCAGCTCCCCAGAGCCCGAGGAATACACATACGAAGGAGCCATTCAAAGCTACAAGTCCAGAATCATACCCAGAACTCAGTCTACTGATGTTATCACTAATAAGGTTAACTCTCTGAAGGACTCCATAAAAGAAAAGTCTCCCGAAAGTTACACAAACGGTAACTTAAGACGGACGTCTCTGGGAAATAAAATTGAAAACAAACTTTCCTCATTTGAACAGAGGCGCTCTTCCAGTGTTGAGCTTAGCAACGCTGACACTAATAAGAAGATCCTTCCTAAAGTTGACGTCCTCAAGCGAAGGGAACTCTTTGAGAAGGAATCCTCTCCCGAATCCAACGGACTGGGCAAAAAGCTGAATGGAGATTTGAGTAACTCCAAATCTATCAAAGATCGTCTGTCACACTTAGAAAAGCTTACCGAGTATCCAGACACTGTTAAGAGTACCAGCGTACTTCCCACAGAGGCCAGCAGCCTCAAGCAAAGACTTTCGAGTCTGGAGAAGCATGTGGCTGTCACGGACAAAATATCCACAAAGCTGTCAAATGGTGATCTTTCAAATGCGCCGTCAGTCAGAGATAGACTTTCAAGCTTGAAGTTTCATAACTCCCAGGATAAACTTACTGTCAATAATGTAATGTCATCCGGTATGACACAAACTATTAAGGAAAGGTTGTCCAATTTGGATTCAGCCACCAATAAGAGTGTGATTCGTTCACCTGAAAGGGAGATCACTATTAAGTTGAAACAAAATAATGGCTATGACGATATGGAATTCAGGGAAGATTCTTCCTATGAAAGTCACCAGAACAGTAGCGAGAGAAACAGTAGTCCCGAAAGTGGTCTGTATGATAGCAAACGCTTCCATCGCTCTTTGGATAGCCTGGACACAGATGATAATCTGCCCACGGGAAAATTTGAAAGGATTCAGAGCTCCGAGGACTTGTGTGGAGAAACAGGAACCGGAGGAGAGACAGACCGTGAGGACAGCGGTATCCATACTGGAGATGTTTCATGCGCCGTGTCCCACGCAGACGAAACTGCCGAGGATCACTTGTCTCTCACCCTTTTGGGAACCTCGACCATCTCTCAAGACACAGTGGTGAACGTGGATGGAATCCTAAGTGAATCCCCGCAGCCCGACACCGAGGACTGCAGCTACAAGGACTTCTGCCCGGTGCTGTCCCACTCCTCCGTAACTGAAGACGACCCTCCCACCGTGGAGGAAACCACCGATGTGTTCTTCGACCGCGAAGAAGAGGACACCGTCAAGTCCATGGAGCCGGACACCAGTGTAAGTCTCCAAGAGAACTCTGTCGGTTCAGAGAGCGATATGGTGTTTGAGGGGAAAATGTTAATTCATGTTAATTTCAAAGAAATCTGTTCTAAATTGGGTAACTCGCTAAACAACTTAGATTCTACTTCTAACAATACTAACGAAATATCCGACGGTAGAGTAATGCCTTGTGATATGCCTATGGTGATGGTATCTGAAATGTCTACTAACAAATCTTCTCTTTCATCTAAATCTTGTTTGCAATCCAAACCCGAACCCCCTCCCAAGCCGAGTCTCTCCCTGGGCACCTTGCAGCTCAAGTGCAAGACTCCCACTGAGTTGAGCCCCGCTTCCGACAAGTTTGTCCTAACTCCTCCCATCCTGGAGTCCAGTGGGCGGTGGACCATCCTGCAGATCAACAACAGAACATCTCCAAGTCCGTTGCAGTCCAACACCCCCATCCTAGATATGCCTGAAATTATTCCCGCTAATCTTTCAAAAGAAGACGACTACGAATATAATTGTCTCGAGGAGAAATTTGTCTTCAAGGTATGCAACAATTTTTTTAACGAGCATTCTCACGGGAAAAGTCAATCTTTATCTAGTGATGTCCAGGCGAATCTCGAAACCAAGTAATAATAATAATGACATATATAATTTTCTATCAACATAAGTAACATTTAATGTCCGTCGATTTAATTTTGTCCGATAATTGTGTAGCCTCGATGATGAACGATAATAATAATAATTTATTTTTACTCTTTGCAGTATGTAAATGTAAATATTCCCCTTTTTTGCTAATCGAGTCCTCGAATACTAATACCTCAATCCCTAATCATTTATATACTTAAAACTTTAGATAAATGTAAACCCTTTATTATATTGTTAGAACATGAATGTAGAAATATGCCAATAAAATAATAAGATCATTTTGAAAATATACTCACGTTTGTTATTTTTGTATTTCATATTCCGCTTCCCTAAAAAGCTTTTACATCTCATAAACCAGGTTGATGCACAAGTTCTTAGCGTTTTTATTTAATTTATAATCAATATATTTTACATAGTCCTGCATCATTTATAAAATAAATTGTCTCTCAATGTTCAGGCAATCTTTCTATTCTACGTAGCTTGAACTTTTGCATTAAACCATTACATTTTTCTCTGTGGTTCTTACGGTAATGGGTTTGTGAATTATGTATTATTGTGAAGTATGCATTCCATACGACGACCTTGTTCTCTTATCAGGAATAATCATTTGCAAAGGAAATCTCTATGAAAATAATATTATCAGAGCTATCTCTCAGCGTTGTTTGTTGAGCATCTTTCAAAGAAGATAACATCGTTCCAGCACTGAAAAAAATCTCAGACAATACTCAGTTTTATTTCGGCGAGCCAAAAGCAAGATTCAAAAAATATCTAAGATCATTTTACTTAAAAAAAAACCAAGTTATTGGGATGGTAAAATTAATGAATTATTAATAAATAATTAATAGTAGTTATAACTTGGTAAAAGTGCTATAGAAGAGTTGTTAAAATGGAGATTGTGAAACCGATTGTATACCAAAGTTGTGTTTTCATTCTGGCTACCTTTTTGGATAGTCAATCAGCACCAAGTATCATCTCACGTATGTCCTTTCTTTTTCTATGTTTGTGTTTTGCATGATTAGTTTCAAATTAATAAAATGGTTATTTTTAAAAACTTTTATGCATGCTTTTGTAATTTTTTTGTTTGTTTATGTAACATTCTTTAAACTATTGCATGTTGTCTTATTGTTATGTAATTGAATATTGATGCATGCAACAAAATGCAGAACTTTGTTTTACATCATTTAATTAATATTTTTGATGTTGACCGGCTTTTACTTAGATATTTGATATTTGACCTGATACTAGCTTAGTTAATATTGATGATAAAAATGGATTTAACGCTAAACCCTGTCAGAATAAAAAAATATTAATAAAATGTTTAAAACAAAGTTTCTTGGTTTTATGAATATCAGAAATTATGATAATTGAATATCAATTTTTTAACTATTAATTAATTAACCTTTTGAAAGCCAGCATAGATAATATATATTTTTTCAATACGACGTAAAATATTTGACAGATCTCACCTTTCTTACGAACTCAATTTTTATAACATTTCTTTTGTGATATATTACAAAAATTACATCAAAATAATGTAGACAAAATGAAATTACTAATAATCACTCCAATCTATGCTTTCCACAATGGATTTATATCAAAAACAATTAATAAATATAGACTTTGAATATGTTACATTTTGTACACCATCTTTGGTGCCAGGCGCATCATTGGCAATTAATATGAATTATTCAGAGTGGCTAAATGCTATCCAGTATTTTGTTATGTCAAGAAAGAGAATAGCCCAAGCGATTCTGACCTTGTTCTTCATACAATTTCTTTATACATAAGGGGCAAAATCGCTTCAAAAATCTGGACCCGCCGAGGGGATTGCGGCCAATTAGAGGTTAAGATCAAGCAGTTTTGGCTGGGCTTCTAAATTCTCTTATCTCTTGATGAATATATAGATAACATTTTATGACATACAATGATTTTTCTTTTTTTTTGTTGTTTGAAACAGTCAATTCACCCTAAAACACACAATGCTTCTTATTGCTAATGGTAAAGTTTGCTTATTTCCAAAAAATTGCTTCCTGGAGTTTTGCACCTTAAGACAGGTTGTTTAACAGAAATTCAAATGTAACATTGTCATCAAATGGCCATTCAGCGCCATTTTCTTTTTTTGACTGTTGAAAAGTTCCCAATTGAAAAGATGCCGATTCTAAGTCAGTTTCAGCTTTTGAACAAATTGTGATCAGCAGAACAGAACAACTATAAGCTTGTCAGCTTATTACAATTTGATGCGCAGCTGAAATGCAGCTAGAATTGCCGTTTTAACAAAAACAAAATGGTGCTAACACACCATTTGATGACAATGTTACAAGTGAATTAATGTCATTCCCTATTCTTAAATTATTGTCTATTAGGTTTTTAACTTCAAATTTCAAAAGTTATCATCATATTTTCTTACCTTATAAACTTTATTTATCTTACCATGTTTGCCTTATTATCCTCTTTTAATGCTGTCAGGCTAATAAATTTTTATGTAGTAAAATCTTTTAAAATGTTTTTGTATAATTGCAATTATTTTACACCATAAACGCATCAAATGAACGTGATTAATTACACGACAACACATTCCCGTTAAATGAAACAGCCAATCGATATTATTTAATCAAGACGTTATCAGTTTATCTGCATGATTGTTATCTATTATAATTTGATATTAACATTTGGCTTACATAGCTCAGTCCAAAATATACCCTCAACATGAGTGAAGCTTTGAAGGTTTTTTATTTAATTTTTTCATTACAGTTTACATAACTGTGTTTTTTTTTATTGTTAAGTGATAAAAATATTGTAAATATTTCTGTGGATTTGAGTGGCCTTTTTGTATCTGTGAATTTACAAATTGCTTATTCACACTTTCCGTTGATTTACAACTTTCACGCTTTTGAATTTACAATTAGTCTTTTATATCGAAGTGTAGTGTGGTTTTATGTATAAAGTTATGCGAGGATTATATAAAGTTTTATGTTGACAGGTGGTTGAGGCTCTAGAAATTGCCTTTGAGGCCATCGACATAGACGAGCCAGTGTTTGACGAACAGGTCAAAGAAAAAATGGTGGATCTGCCGAGAGTCGAGGAAAGTCTGAACATCCTCAAGCCGAAGAAAGAGACCCCTCCGGTCCAAGAGATAATGAAAATGGAAGAGTCAAAGATGGTCACAGAGAAGGAAATCCCCGTCGAAGCTGTGACAAAACAGTTTATGCAAAGCATGCCGAAACATGTGCCGCAACACGTGCCTCTGTATGAGAATATAGACATGTTGTATTCTGGGTTGGCAGTCAGTAACGACATGGTGGGCTTCCCCTTAGGGCCTCCCAAGAATGCCATGGAACCTCCAAAGGAGAAGCCTCCACCGCCGCCTCTTGATGATGACGATCTTAACTCGGTAAGTTATTACATAGTTTAGTCTGTCTTACTTCTTACCATAGAATAAAGAGTAACACAAGAATTGCCTTGTGGGCGTGTTTTAATTATATTTCCATGCTAAACTGTGTTTCACCACGATTACGAAATTCAAACGGGATGGCAATGTTCCATTTCAGGCCAGTGTAAGAGAGAGAGAAGGCAGTTCTAGTGTTATATTCTTTATTCTATGCTTCTTACCTTTCTTCTTAAAATTGTTTTGATCTGGTAATGCAAAATATAACTAAGGTGGAAGGTTTGTTATACACGAGTGGTACAAGAAACTAGTGGTACAAGCAAGAAACTGATGAATCTAAAACACATAGAGAAATCGCAAAAAAAAATTTGATCTGGGCATTTCGATTTATTTTTTTGCTTTCTTATCGGCAAATTAAGAGTTTAAAAAGTTTTGAATCTGGATCTGCGCTTTTAAAAAGACATTAAACAGCTGAACTTTGACCTAAATAATTTCAACTTCGGACTTGGTTTACTCAAAAATGGAAGCCCAATTAAAAAAAATATATACACAGATGTAGATTCACCAGTTTCCTGCTTATACCACTAGTTTCCAGACACCATGTAGATGGAGAAATCTTGAATCTCAATTTAAAGACTATCCACCAGGGGGAATTTCCTTTTTTGAATGATTTTTATAAGGTCCTATGTCACTTGATTGTAAATCAGATAACTGACTTTATTTACTTTGGCATGTTATGGGTGTTGGCAACATCACTATGGCCCAATGGACCTACATAGTTATATTTTGCATGAATATTCCATGTTGTGATTTTGATATTGCATGACCCAGCGAAAAGTGACTCTGATTGAGAGATTATATATATTATCTGCAAATCCGTTACCGTTAGATTTTAAGTCGCGCTTTTTAGTTTAAGTTTCTAATTATCCGCAACCCGAGATACTTTTCACTGGAGCATATTTGGTTAATTTTGTTAAAATAGTTACATATTACTTTTACATTTCTCTTATATTTCTTCTTGTTTTAAAATCAATCAAACCCTTCATACTTTTCTTAACTTGTGTTTGTCTTCCTTTAGTACCTATTTTAGTGCTTGTATTATATTTTAGTTAACGTGTGCATGTGTCTTAAAAGAACTTAAATACTGTGTTCTATGATGGTCCGGCCGCTGAGGGTTTCGTTTTATTCTCTCTTTCTGTTACATGCATCATTTATGAGAAAGAAAGCGAAGTTGCAATGGAACTGTCAGCGGTCTGTCTTTATCTTATCGCATTGCATGATGATTGATTATGGAGCCCTTATGTGGAAAAACAGCATTATCGAGATAACGCAGATTTTGTGCAGATCTATTCAAATTACGCGCCAAACAACTACATTCACAACAAAAATCGTTTTAAAATTTTAACCACAGATGACAGTACCAAGGTCTATGGGAAGGCCGGTAACGCGCCCTCAATACGTGTCGCGCATTACTTACATGAAACTTACGGTGGTTTGTGCTATCGATGCTTGGCACAATATTTGTCATTATTATGGTGATAAAGTTTATTTCGGCACTTTGGTATTTGTTTATATGTTATCACATATTTGAAATTCTTAATTTTCAAATTTTTGTTAGTGAAATGAAAACTATTGAAATTTGAAAAAAGGTGTTATTTTTTTTCTTTTACTTTCAATGTGTATGCACAGTCAGTTGAAATGATTATCAGCCCATATCGTAGAACTAACTTTTTCACACAACGCTGTTTTTCCGCATAAGGCTCAATTATATCGAGATATTACTTGGTGGTATTTAAATCTTTAGTTTTCTTTGTGTAATATTTAGAAATTCTTCATAAGAACTCCTGTATTTTCATTTATTTGATAATTTTTTCTACTACTTTACATCATGTTGCTTGAATAAATCGCAACCTTTCCTTAAAAACTACAAATCTTTTATTATTATTCCTTTCCTATCCTTTCCCATCTTTTTTTAACTCTTCATTAACAATTCTTTCTTCCATCTTTCTAATTTATCTAAAGGTGTCATTTCTGTCTTTTGGTGTATTTTTTTCTTGTGCATGGAGCCCAAAGATACATAATTTCAAAAGATTTTCATTTTAAATATTTCATTTATAATTTTTTTTAAAGATAAAATATTGAGCTACAAGTTGCATTTTCAAGTATAATGTTACTTAGCAACTAAGAAGGCGACATATATAAAATCATTCATGATAATAAAATTGGCAGATTCCAACCCTTTAATATGTTTTCATCTTTTATCTATTGCATCAGATGATGAAATAAGTGTGGGTCTTTCACAGATGGTTAGTTTGGGGTGTTAGACAGAAATTCAATTGTAATATTGTCATCAAATGGACAATTTACGCCATTTTATTTTTTACATTGGAAAGATCCTTGTTAAACACCGATTTTAGGTCAGTTTCAGCTTTGGAACAAATTGAACAGTGATGATCAGAAAAGAAGAACTTTCACGTTGTTATGCTTGTCAGCTAATAATAATGTTTATCTTAAGCTGAAACTAACCTAGAATCAACATTTAATTTGGACCTTTCAAATGCCAAAAAAAAAATTGCGCCATTTAGCACTTTGATCAAAATGTTATATTTGAATTTGTGTGAAAAACATATTGATGCCATGATCTGAAATATAAACAAATATTTCAGGCCCCTTTGATTCGCTTAAACTCGACCAAACGTATAAAGAAAGAGATAAGAAACAAGCGATCGAGCTTCCTGGGGCTCGAAGGCGGAGAAGATGACAGCTACCTGGAGCCACAACTGTCTCTGGCTCCTCGTCCGGACATCACCAGCTTCCTGCAGGAGGAGACGAGGGTTGAGAAGATGCTGTACCGGAAGACACTATACTATGACTCGGATTCCAATCTGGGAGAAAGTCGGGATTCTGGAGTGGAGCTGGACCGCGGACACTCTGATGACACCTGGTCCAACAAACAGCCTTCTCCGGACACTTTGTCCGAACAACACAGTCGCCAGGGAAGCGAGGTAACTTTATCTCAATATAATTTTATCTTTGGAATTTTTTTTTATTACTACCACTGTCAGTTTCTATTTTGTTCTTTGAATATTAACATTTCTTTTAATTTAAGAATAATAGATAATTGATAATGTTTTTCTTGGTCCTCCTCTTCTTTTATTTTTTTAACCCATTGGCCTCATTGGGTTGTATCGCTATGTCTTAAACATTAATCACGCCACAGCACGGCGGGCCTGAAGTAGTCAGCTAAAAACGAAAACGGTCACAGTGTTTGCAATAATACTTTGGTAAAGATTTTCACTGATAGTTACGGATGAAGTTTTGTGTGCGATCGGCGTCATAGTGATTTTTTAACATAGAATTCGTTAGCCTTGCTGGAAAAACGCGTAGTGGATGTTTTGAGGACTATCATACCAAAAAAAAAAAATTATGCCACTAAGATTGACCAATGTTCAACTTTTTTATATCTAAATAAATAAAACTTAAATTTATTATGTTACTGCAGATTTAAAATTTTTGATATAAAACTAATTTGAAGGTGAGGGCCAATGTTTTAGTTCAACAATTCGGAGGCGATGGGTTAAACCAGGTTTGAAATTGTTTTTGAAATCATTTGCATTAACGCATATTCAATTATTTTTTCGGCTTCACTCGCTGCAATGTGTATCAGGGTGTATTAGTGTATACCCGACAGACTTTAACCAACAATTCCTAGGCTTATTTGGAGTGATAAATGTAGATTACATTTTGCTGTCCGGTGACATTGTTTTATTTGGTTTTTATCACTTAACCTCTTGTAGGCCGCAGTCCCCCCTGCGGGTCCGGATGTGTGAAGCGATTTTGCCCCTTATGTATAAAGAAATTGTATGAAGAACACGGTCAGAATCGCTTGGGCCATTCTCGTTCTTGACATTACGAATTACTGGATAGCATTTAGCCACTCCGAATAATTCATATTAATTGCTAATGACGCGTCGGGCATCAAAGATGGCTGACAAAATGGCTGCCGCTTGATAATATGAATGCTGTCATATTCGAAGTCTATATTTATTCATTGTTTTTTTTTTATATAAATCCATTGTGAAAAGCATAGATTTGAGTGATTATTAGGAAGTTCGTTTTATCTACATTATTTTGATTTAATTTTTGTATTATATCACAAAAGAAATGTTATAAAAATTGAATTCGTAAGAAAGGTGAGAACTGTCAAATATTTTGTGTCAAATTGAAAAAAAAAATATTTTGTATTCTGGCCTTCAACAAGTTAAAAACCAAAAATATTTATTTTTGTCACATTTACCGCGTGGTACACAGAGCATTGAACAGTACTGGACATTCACCCCTAATCATCTACATTTTTTATTATAAATAAGCCCAGGAATTGCTCTTGGGTACTGATACACCCTGTACAGGCAGCATTATCTGCCCTTGAAATTGGCAGTTGTTTTCTGATCATAGAACATAACTATACACTGTACACTGTATGGTGTCTGATATCTAATTACATGGATAATAGCAGTGTTATCATTTGACATTCTCATGTTCAGCATTGCTCCACATCCCAAGTGCTAATAAATCAATAAATCGATCAAATACTATCATAATTCATATTACAACAGTCATTTTGAGAGAGTTGATACTTTGACAATAAAACTAGCGAGATAAGAACTATCATTACTTTATGTACCATGTATTTAAAGTTTAGTGAAAAGAAATGCTCAATCAATTTCTTTATTTCTGCTCATCCCACATTACAATATCGGCCAAGGTTACCTGTATACCAGTCTATTAAACTCCAACCTCCTTCCCATTCTCAGTGCACGGATTCAAAGTCATAACAGTGCCCCCTCGTGTACCAGTCATACCGGGACAGGAGTGCTCCTGGATGGGGTGGTTCATTTTTTTTTTTTTAGATTAGGTCGACACAGGATGCCCTGTAAAGGAAAATAATTTCCCTCGGGGCCTATATCATCTTTAGGGATTGCTGTGTGGAGGGTATTTTATGGAAAGAATGGAGAGGAAGTTCTGGGAAAGAAAAAAGTATGAGGGTTGGGTAGGAATCTGGGGTTCAGTGTGTCCAGATCATCCGCCACTAACACCTAGACAACTTACCCCCTAAACCCGGGCACCCCTTCTAAGTCACCAAACGTAGCGAACCACTTGGGGTGACCTATGACAGAGATGTTGGTTATCCAATAAATGATTCCCGGGGCGGCAGTATCCATTCCCGCCTTCCAAATTAAATTTGTATCGTATCGATGTATTACAAGTTCTGTTTTTTATTTTTGTTTTTTTTTTTGTTCCAAAGCCGTTCACGAACACGAGCATGACATCGGAAGAAGAAGAGATGGGTAAAAAAGACCGTGATTTCACCGACGGTTCCGATAATGAGAAAAGTCGCCATTTCGCCAAGCCCAACTCTTACTCCGACCGGCAAGACCTAATGGGGCAGCAACTTACGGACAAACTGATCAAACTGGAGCAGGAGAAGATTATGCTGGAGAAGCAAAGAAGCATCGAAGGAAACAACGGTTCCGCGGAAGATGACGGAAGAATCAGAAGTCTCGAAGAACAAATCAGAGAGCAGCAGGTTAGTACTTTTCTGTTCACCTCGCATCCTGCATTCACCGAGTGGCTTTTCATCTAATCCTAAAAAAAATAATATTATTCTGCATATTGTTCAAGTCTACATTCCGTGACCAAAGTGCAACAAGTTTGTAAGGTTTGTTAAATAGTCCCTTGTTTTTGAACTCCTGTCTGATTATTTGATGTCATCATCAAATAAGTAATTGTCACCATGTTAAGTTTTTTAATTTTTTGCATTTGAACACTCTCCGTTAACTTGTTGAAGGCCAGCATACAAAAAATATATTTTTTCAATACAATGTAAAATATTTGACAGTTCTCACCTTTCTTACGAATTCAATTTTTATAACATTTCTTTTGTGATATTTTACAAAAATTACATCGAAATAATGTAGATAAAACGAACTTCCTAATAATAACTCAAATCTACGCTTTCCACAATGGATTTATATCAAAAACAATGAATAAATATAGACTTCGAATATAACATCATTCATATTATCAAGCGGCAGCCATTTTGTCCGCCATATTTGGTGCCCGGCGCGTCTTTAGCAATTAATATGAATTATTCGGAGTGGCTAAATGCTATCCAGTAATTCGTAATGTCAAGAACGAGAATGGCCCAAGCGATTCTGACCTGGTTCTTCATACAATTTCTTTATACATAAGGGGCAAAATCGCTTTAAAACGTCCGGACCCGCCGGGGGGACTGCGGCCTACGAGAGGTTTTAACCGCCGATTCTCAGTATGTCAGAATTTGGTAAAATTTTGATGAGTTGTCAGCTTAATAGGCTGATAAAACAACCCAACTCAAAATTTGATAAAACGCACAATCAGTAGTCAATTGTGACCATTCAAAATGTTATAAATTTACAGTGCCAAATTTGTGGCGGCATCAAATCCAAGTACCAGACTCTTAAGAGGGTATAACCAGAGAATACCGGAAATTTGTCCTTTTTAAATCAAATTCTTGACAAATTGACTCTTTTTTACAAAAAAACATAAATTGATTTCGAAAGATAGTTATTTTATATGGTGAAGTCAGTTTTCAAATTTTGAAAAACCATGTTTATTTTTAATATAGTAAGGTTATACCGTTGGTCGTTGGCAGATTTGTTAAATTTTCAAACAAAATATTGTATTACGCAACTCAAATTTCAAATCATATAATACAGTAAAATAAATCAATACATAATCTAGTAAAGACAGTTTTCAGAATTTTAATTTTAGTTCAATTAAAATCATTAAAAAATAAATCCGAGAATGTGTTTTGTGATGTAAATACCTCGTTTGTCTATTTATTTAAGGGCTTACAGACTAAAATATTAAAAATTTTTTTACACACTAATTTTGCTTAGACATTGTTGAAAAATCATAAATACTTACAAGTACACGATAAAAAAATGGATCATCACGCGGTTGAGCATTTTTATTCCTTACTTGAATGTAGGTATATATTAAAGCAAATTTTGAATGAAATAAAGTCGATATTGAGTTATTAGTTAAACTTTTGTGAATGGAGAATAATCAATCTTTCTCATCGGAACTGCCCTGTACAGTTGCAAGGGCACGATCGCAAGTTGAAATTTCAACTCTCGGCTGCTGGTTAATGGGTCATAATCAAGGTCGAGACAATTAATGCCAAATTTGAAAAATTTAAGGAAATTGTCAAAATATGCGGTGGTTATGGCAATGATAATGCTCGTTAGACTCTTAGGCCCCGGGTAACTACTGCACACAGTATCTTTTCGCAAGTGCAGCAGCAAACAGCAAGTGGACAGCAAAATGACATTCCACCAGCACACAAATGACTTATGCAACAGAGCATATAAACTGCTAGGCTTTGTCATTCGCAATTCATGCTCATTTCAAAACCCACTAACAATTAGGCTACTTTACAAGTCACTGGTGCTAAGTGTACTAGAGTCTAATTGCATTATCTGGGCCCCATTTGAAGCATCCTATATTTTAAACATTGAAAGAGTTCATAAAAAATTCCTACGTTTTTTATTTTTACGCATCTATGGAACATATCCATATTTATATCCATCGAGATTTATTCTAGGTATGACTAACTACCATTCTCTAGAAACTCGTAGATGTTTTGCGTTGCTAAAATATTTCTTTCAATTAATCAATGGCCTCGTCTCTAATGGTGAGATTCAATTTATTTGTACCAGAGTCTCACTCTCGGGCACGTCGCCATAACATATTATATTGCCGATTGAGTCGTACAAATCTGTACCCGAATTCGCCCGTGGGAAGAGCGATACGCTATTTAAATATATTAGATAAAAATTTCGACATATTCTTTGAAAAATTCAATGAGTTTGTAAGGTTTTTGGCGCTACATTCTCACTGTGAAAATAGTACTATTACAATTAATTACATAAAATATCTGTAATGTTGTAAATTTTTTGTACACAAATAAAATAAAAATAAAATAAAATAAAGTGCGTATTTTGTTTATCTTATCACAATAATCTGATTTAAACCATTTCATCAACTTCATTGATATATTTTTGTATCATTCATCAGATTTCCACACATAAAAACGTTATCTTACTAATTCCTTACAATATGGTTGCACTTCAGTCAGGGTGTTTTTGTGTTTTCACTCATCGTTTTGTTCTCATTTCAATGTTTGCATCCTCTTCGTTTCACTCATTCCACTAAATAATAATATTTCCCGTTTGTCCGCTAACTTGTTTGTAAATAACAAAACATCATCCCTGTTTTAATTTCAGAAGAAGGAACTAAAGGAAAGGTCCGACGATTCTTCTGATGACGGGCACTTCGAGGTGAATAATCCGAAACCATTGACAAAATTAACCATTTACTTTCTGTTCTCCCGTTGCATGCTTCAAACTAACACCTGTAACAACACCATGTTTCCTGTGCTGTCAATAATAACTAATTGATTATTATTGATTCGGATCCATTGAATAACACAAGCATGACTTATTAATACCTTATCATAACACATCTCAACATCAGTGTTAATATATCATACGTTTCTAGTTTCATACATAATGTTAGAAAAGCGATAAATTTTGATCGATCGTTCCTCGAATAATCCTTTTTCCATATGTGTCATTTAATTTTTCCAGTCCTGAATTTATTTCATACAAAACTTGCAAAAATTGTTTCTCTATGCACCATTTTACCACATTAACCATTTAATGTACGCAGTTTTTGTAATATTTTACTCGACAGATCGCTGCCGGCGGCCGCTTCTGAGATTAGTTGTCAGTAGACGTTGAAATACAGCGTTATTTTTTAAACTTTCTATTTTTTGAGTGTTTCAACCTTAAAAATAAACTCTAAATATATTTACATGTTGTAACTTTTATCTCTATTCTGATATTTTATTGTTTTAAGGCTTTTTTTTGTGGTTGATCATATTTCTCATCATGTGGAAACACAACGTTTTTTATGAAACCTATATGAGTCTTTTTCAAAAGTGAACCAATTAGCCAGAGGGATTAATTCAACAGAGACAAAAGATATGTGTCCATTTTAGTGATGACTTCAACTACCACTTCATATTATAAAGTGAAGATGAAGTACTAATGTTCAATATGTACCAAAGTTAAACAAACATACCAATAAGCCATGTTCAGTACATACCAGATAATAGAAACAACGGAGATTAGCCATGAACCAATGTTATTATGGGTCTGACATAATAGTGTCGCCAACAACGTTCACTCAAACTACTGCGCACAGCGGTGCCCCGCCTTTATTTTTATTTACACACCAAATGCATAACATTAATTGGCTCCGCCGATTTGATAGTCCATGCACTTTGGTAGTAGCTTGGACAAGCCCACACTCTTCCATGCTATATCATTCTTTGTTTCTATTATTGTACAAACAAATATGTACATATTAGATTTTGATGTCATATTTTGATTTCAGTTTTAGACGGTGATCGGTTATTTTCTTTGAATTTTCTTCAGTGTCCAAAACAAATCCCGTAAATTAAATTTGAAATCATCATTTGATTTACAGGAAGTCCTCCGAGTGGAAAGAGAGCTCTTGCAGCTGGAGCAAGAAGAGCTCAAGAGACAGAGAGATAACCTGGTGTTCAGAGAGAACCAGGCTCGCCGCGGACGTTCGCTCCAAGACATAAACATGATACAATCGTACCCAACGCGCGTGTCCAAAGAACCGGCGTATTCTTATGCGCCCCCGGTGCCGGCGGGAGTGAATTATCGCCAGTCGATGCCTGATCTGGCCATGGAGCAAGCGGAGATTGTTGCCTTCGCCGCGGTGGTAGCTAATGGGAAACCCAGCCCCGCTGTGGCAAAAGCCAGCCCCATGATCATCAAGAAGTTGCCACCCCCGGTTCCACCGCTGAAGCCAACCAGGACTACGAGTCTAGAAATGCAGGAACGGGAACTCAATGTCAGGTTGGTCACATTCTCATTTCATCGTGCATACATCGATGAGTATGCAGTTATATATAAAAGTGTACCATCTCTCTGGTAGAATACTCAGATTACTCTTAAACACCACCAAATCAATTATAATGCAGAAAAACTTGTAATTAATTTACTTGTTGAAAGCCAGCAAACAAAAAAAAAAATTTCAATACGACGTAAAATGTTTGACAGTTTTCACCTTTCTTACGAATTCAATTTTTATAACATTTCTTTTGTGATACAATACAAAAATTAAAAAAAATATGTAGAGAAAACGAACTTCTTAATAATCGCTCAAATCTATGCTTTCCACAATGGATTTATATAAAAAACAACGAACAAATATAGACTTCGAATATGACAGCGTTCATATTATCAAGCGGCAGCCATTTTGTCCGCCATATTTAGTGCCCGACGCGTCATTAGCAATTAATATGAATTATTAGGAGTGGCTAAATGCTATCCAGTAATTCGTAATGTCAAGAACGAGAATGGCCCAAGCGATTCTGACCTTGTTCTTCATACAATTTCTTTATGCATAAGGGGCAAAATCGCTTCAAAAACCTGATCCGCCGGGGGGACTGCGGCCTACAAGAGGAAACAAAATGTTGATGTCGTCTGGGTCACTACATATAAGGATAATTCAAAATGTCGTACTAATGTACCGGACTGTTATGCCCCCCGGTGTTATTTTATACCATATTATTTAAAGTGTAGAACACCGACATGTGTAAATAAAATTTGATTTATGGTGAGTATTCGCTTTATTGCGAGTATTTGCTTTCCTCATTATCTCAAAACTTTTTTGGATATGTCTGCTTAATCAACTGGAATATCAACATATTAATAATAAGTACAAATATGAAACATTATATTGCTGGCGGGCCAGCGGCAGACGAGAGATTAAATGCTTAAATGCGATTTTAACCCTTTTAAGGACAGAGTCAGAATCGCTTGCGCCAATATCATTCCAGACGTTGCTTTTAATTTCAGTAATTTATTAATCTTTGTAAGTCATTTTCTATGGTACACGGCCATCATGTGGGCAAATGTCATCAGACATTCAAGATGTTAATTCTATTTTTACACGGGGGAAACGATCCACAGAACACTGTGTAAAAAAAATACAGTACACCAAGTGGGAGATAGATTCTATTTTGTGAAAATAACTACAGGTGTCAAAAAATAAAACACATGTCGTTATTGTTTATTCCTACACTATTATTGGACAATGTGTGCACGACGGTAGAAAAAATTATTCTATTAAGAGCGGATGTTAGTATTACACTTTGTGGACTGTGTTATATCAAAACTGTGTAAAAAATTACTATATAAAAACAGAACTGAGTGTTCACTATTTATACCTATCTTATTATGTGACTAATTTGATGTATTGTGGTTCCAGGAGTAGCAGAATGCCCTCAGCATCCTCGGAGTACGCCAACATTGACCGGGAGTCGGGACTGGTGCTGAGGCAAAAGCCTCCGGTGAACAACAATGCCGTCCCCCATCACCAGATGACCAGAAACACATTGCATGTTAGTGCACCATCATATTATTACTGTCATTGACGTTAAAGATCAACGTTTAATCGGTAGTGTCCGCGTTTCCCGTGTCCCCTAAGATGAGGTTTTTTTAATTGTAAAAACAAAGACAAACAAACCTGGGTTACGAATAACCTGACAATATTTGAAAATCTCCTACTACCAACACTTAAGTGGAAAATATTGCTTGTGTCATGATAGAGGACTTAGCCAGCCGAGGAAATGTACTCATGATGCCCGGACGGGAACCGGGTGCGTGTCAACTTATCCACTGACTGTAATGTAGAAGCAACCTTTATACTCTGGAGCCTCTAAATACCTAAATAAACAGCTAAATACAGGGTGTAACAGGACATACCCGAGGGATTTTACCCAGCGATTCCTGAGCATATTTGGAGTAATAAATGTATTTGTCATTTTGCTGTCCGATGATTTTTTTTTTCAGTTAAAAGTAAAAAATATATTTTTCGATCACACGTCACTACTGATCCCATCGCTATGGGAAATACCCCGTCCGATGGGTTTGAGCGATACACGCGCTGTTTCGTGCATGCAATATGCTGCTAGAATGAGACACAATGCTTATCAAGACACGCTAGAATATAAACGCGCTTCTCTAATAACAAACTCAGCTGCGACGCGTGATAGAAAAATATTTTTAATGTTTTTATTAAAATGCCTGGGGTACGTCCTGTTACACCCTGTATAGCAATGGTCCTAAATAGTCCTATATAGGCAAGCCAGAGTGTTAGGTATTCTCAGTATCACCCTGGTGAAAGACGACCATTCAGAATCGAAAAGTTGCTTGAAATCACTTTAGCCGTGTTTGGTGACCGGATCTGAATAGCCAGTTACTTCCCATATCCTGCCCTTCCCTGCTCCTTTTAGTCTCACAACATACCCTAAGATCATAGAAACAAGGGAGACGGGTCATAAAATTTATTACCCAAGCTACTGCAAATCCCATTTACGACGCCTTGTCTTCTGCCTAATCACCAAAGTCATAACTTTTATTGACTCGCTGCTTCAATAGTCCGTGCAGTTTGGTCTTAGTTTTGCGTCTGTCGACACGCTTTAATGCCGTTTCTCCTTTTGTTTGTATTCTCTACGAAAGATAGGGTATAAAGTGTGTTTGTAACACTATTGCTTTCCGTGACAATGTGTAAAATGCTGTTCTGTCTTCTCCCAGGCTCTCAGTGCGGCTCCGAGGTCCAGGCTGATCCCTGCAGCAGATTGGCTCCAGCCCAAGAGAAGATCCGACCCACAGAACTATGACTACAACCAGCATTGGCTCATTCAGGTATGAATTTATACCATTTATACCTTGGCAGCTACATAACCTTTTTCGAAAATGCTGCAATTTATTTCAAAGTATGATTTCTGAGAACAGTCATTGTCTAGTGAGGCAGGTAACTTATACGCATGTGTATCAAATTTATTATCGAATCTCATTGATGGTCTTATATTTTATTGATAAATTTGTTGTCTTTTCGCGATAAAATAACACTTTGAAACATAAATCAAACACATCAACGATGGACACTGCAACGCTGTCCGAAACGTCGGCTAAAGAAGGAGGTAGCGCAACACGGCATAACACCCCAAAAACAATCAACGAAAGAATTTTTGTTTTTAACTTAATGAGTTAAATATCTCAAATTGTAATATTTTAATCAATTAAGACAATATTAGCAAAACTCCATTGAAAAACAGAATGTGAAAAATCAGAAAGAGAAACGGTCACATCTGGGACACGAACCCAGGACCTTCGGCTTTCCGGGTCTCTACCAACTTAGCTAATGTGTCCCTATCTGATTCGGTTTTATTTAACTATAACTTCAACTGAGAACTACCGACATTATCTTCATTTTCTTAGTGCATATTTTTTTATTGGAAAGTCGAAGGTCCTGGGTTTGATTTATCTTTTTCTGATTTTTCTGTTTCAGATTTTCGATTGAGTTTTGCTAATATTGTCTTTATTAATTTAAATAAAAAGAAATCTGCATTATTCACTTTAAACAACGAAGGATAAAAATTTGTTATTTTTCTAATCTTTAATAATTCATTTTTGTTCCAGGAAGCGGAACAGCGCAGGATAGACCAGCTCCGCAGCAACATCAAGAAGCAGGCGCAGACCAGCCCCCAGAGCCAGAGCCGGCCCAAGCACCTGCCCGATGCCATCATACAGACCCTGACGCAGCGGGCCCAGGGTCTCGGGGGCCCCGCACCCCTTGCCCGGCCCGGGCCCCCGCCGCCTCCTCCCCCCCTCGCTACCCCGCCCCCTCCACCCACTGGGGAATCCCCCGAGCGGATGCTCAGCGTCAGCGGGAAGAAGAAATGCTCACATTGCGGCGAAGAACTTGGTCAGTAGGTGATTCTTTTAAGCATTGAGTAGTTGGCTTAGATGGTTTTTTTTTCTGATGTAGTTGTTATAAAGTTGATGTAATTTACACAGAATTCGAGAAAGAATTCATGATATTTTATCTTTTTTCTCACAGAATTTCCTTGCTTTCTTGGCTAGCTAGTACAATTGTTGTCAATATGTCAGTTACAGAGATCAGCTTTCTCACAAATACAAAATCCACTCCAGGATTGCCCAGGGATCTATCCTTGGACACCTCCTTTTTTATTTTATTCGATAACCGCTCGAGCGCTTTTTGCCACATTATGGCACTATTTACAAAACCTCGGATTGCTTTGTTGCCAAAATGTGGCAAATTAAATATAAATATATTTTTTTAATTAAAAGAACTAAATAATATATTGTACATTAAAAATATAACAATATAATTATTCTCTAGATTCTTTAAAATGTTTTAAGGTTAAGATTTAATTCTATTTTTTTTTATAAATCCTACAAATATGTGATAATAGACAAAAGATAGGGGAATTCATTGGCTACATAGAACTATAATAAGTTTGTATGTCTCCATAATTATACCAGAAAAACAAACTAAGAACCTATCAAAAAATAAATGGTACAACAATAACCTTAGAAGCATGCAAAAGGAAAGAGACAAATTGTATAAAATAGCAAAAATAACGAGGAACTCGGATAACTGGGAAAACTTCAAAATATACAGAAACAGATATACCACTCAATTAAAAAACAGAAAAAATGAATACTACAGAACTAAAATAGACGAAGAAAGGGGAGATCAGAAGAAAATGTGGAAAACAATAAAATCGTTACTGAAAAGCGAAAATAACAGTATAGTTTATGAAGACATTATATTCCCCCCGGGAACAGATGGGTTAAATATAGCCAATAAATTCAAAAATTATTTTATAAAAAGTATTGAAACTATTAACGAGAGTATTCCGAAAATTGTCTTTAATGTTCAGGAAGAAATTGAAGAAAGAAATATAGAATTTGAATTTAAAAAAATAACAAAGGAGGAATTAAAAGATATTCTGAAACAAATGAAATCAAAACCCAGTCCTGATGGAATTACAATACAATTAATAATTCAATCATTACCAATAATTGAGAATTACTTATTAAATATTATAAATGAATCTATCACCTCAGGAAAATTCCCCCAAACATGGAAAATATCAAGAGTCATCCCAATACCGAAAATTAAAAATACAAAAAAGTGTGAAGAATATAGACCAGTAAACACGCTCCCTAAGTATGAACAAATACTTGAGCATATAATAAAAAAACAACTTGTTGATTTTATAGAAAAATGGGATATATTATGTGAAGAACAGTGTGGATTTAGAAATAACCAATCATGTGAAATGGCTCTCAATCTCGTTCTGGAGGACTGGAAACAAGATTCAGATAAAAATAAACATGTGATTGCGGTTTTCCTAGACTTTCAGAGAGCTTTTGAAACGATAGATAGAGATATAATTATTAAAAAACTATCTAAAAATGGAATTAAAGGAAAAGCATTGAAATGGTTCAAGGATTACTTAACCAATAGATTTCAAACTACAAAAGTGGGTGAGATAATATCCGAACCAGTGAAGATTACATTGGGAGTACCACAAGGGTCTGTTCTCGGACCTATTCTTTTTATAATGTACATTAATGATATGGTAAAAGTATTGAAACATTGTAAAATAAGATTATTTGCAGACGACGCGTTGATATATATAGCAGGAGACGATTATGAACTCTTAATGAATCACTTAAATGAAGACCTACATAATATATCAATATGGTTAAAAAAAAAATAAACTTAAATTAAATGTAAAGAAAACAAAATTTATGAACATCGGAAAACGTGCAATGCAAACAAAAAAAGACATTTTGATCGACGGTGAAGCTTTGAAAGAAGTGTCCGAAATGAAATATTTGGGAGTAATAATTGACTCCAAATTGACTTTTGCTCAAAATACAAAACTAATTATTAAAAAGATTGCCAAAAAAATCTCGCTGTTGGGAAGAATAAGAAGATTCCTTAACACAGTGTCCAGTAAAAATGTGTACAATGCAATCATTGTACCACACATAAATTACTGTAGCAGTATTCTATTCTTAGCCAACGACGGTTTAATGAAACAGATGACCATTCTACAAAATAGAGCTATGAGAACTATATTGAAGAAAAATAGGTACACAAAAATTAAGAAAATGTTGAAGGAGTTAAATATCTTGTCTTTCAAACAAATTATTTACTTCAATACTATTTCATTAATTTACAAGATCATCAATGGCCATACATCTATTGAATTTCTTAGAAAAATCGATAAACTTCAGAACACACACAGATATGAGACGAGGAAAAGAAATGAACTGAGACTCCCCTTCAGGAAAAAAACACAGAGTCAAAATTCGTTGATGTACGGAGCGTTGAAGATATTTGTAGAATTACCAGAAGAAATAAAATTAGAAGAAAACATAAAAACATTTAAAATTAAATTACGTAAATATGTGATTGATGTGTTATAAATGTATTACTTTAATTATGTATATATATAAGGATTGTATTAGGACATAGATAACTATGTACCTACTTAAAATGCCTCAATAAACAATAATAAACAATAAATAAACAATATTCAAATTCGGAGGTAAGATTTTTTTTAATGTGGGTGGAAAAATTTCCTCTAGCAATCCGAGAAAAAAATATTTTAATTGCTCTGTCGCTCCAGTGGTTAAGAACTTCGCTAGATCAAAAAACTCTTCATTGACATCAAGGTTTACAAAGTTATAAAAAGTTTCATGAATTCCATTCTTCTGCAGTACCTATGTTAATCAATATATGGTCGGAAGTTAACAACCTACCCTTCAGCATTTATAAATGCTGTACACGTCCAAACCCACATTTTGTTTCCCTACCAGATTAACAAAATTGATTTGACACAAAAAATAAATCAGGGACCTTAGCTCGGTTTTTGAGGCAAATATTTCACAAGTCTCGCATTTCTGATATTGTCTCCCGTGCTAAAAAGATACTTGGATTCATTCTCCTTACTAACTCAATTTTATTTAATCTTTACAGGTCGAGGTGCTGCCATGATAATTGAGTCGCTCCGACTCTTCTACCACCTGTCGTGCTTCCAGTGCTGCGTGTGCGGAGTTCGCCTCGGTGACGGACGCCTCGGGGCAGACGTGAGAGTTCGTCACAATCAGCTGCACTGTCACAACTGCTATTCCAGCGACGACGGAGTCAAGTTCAGCTGCGTCTAGGGCACTAGACTGACGGTTGTCACTACGATTGTGTCAGTTATGATATCTAGTTTACAACTGCTACTCCAGTGACGACGGAGTTAAGTTCAGCTGCTTCTAAGTCACTAAACTGACGGTTGTCACTTGTGTACGCGACAGTTATAATATCTAAATCAGCTGCACATTTGCAACTCGGTGACGACGGAGTCAAGCTCGTTGCACTAGACTGATGGTTGTCACTTGTGTACGTCACTGTTGTGATAGTTATCTGGTTAAAAGCGTTCTAGTTTAGCGATGACAATATCAATCTGTCATTCTAAATTACAACAATTCCACGTTGACCAAATGAAGGAATTAAAAAAATATTCTAGCAGCTAAATATAAAACCAAGTGATAAAAGAATTTTGTGCAAGAAACACTCAACAATTGCCATGTAATGTAAGAATCTACACGGGGCTATTAATAAAAGCTCCGGGAAATCGAGAGATAGCATTTTCAAAAACAATTGATGGATTTTAACAAAACATTCATTATGTAATGAAAATCCTATTATCTCGATTTTAAATGTCATGAAAATTATATTTTATTTAATGACAAAAATTTTATTAAACATTTGTAATTATGTATCATAAATAATGTATGAATTAATCCCATTCATTTAGTCAATACTTTGGGAAGTAGATTTTGAGTGCTTGTAAAAATTTGAACTGGCAATCTGAAGGAGTACTAAATTGAAAAGTGATTTAGGGAAAAACTGTGATATGTGAAAGTGAATATTACGGGGACCAGATGAAGAGAAAGAAAGACAATTGTTGCGGAGAAGAAAAGGAATGATTGTATAGCGCCGATGATACTTACCATGTGCGATGTTGGAAGTGTGATTATCGCGGTACTTGTAAAAATGTAAATAGATATGCGCCGTCTAAATGTAAAAAAGATATCCTACTTTTTCTTAAATTATTGCTGGACATAGATTTGTTGGTAGTTTTAATGACTAACCTCTGAAAGTTCTATATTTCTATTTATTGTTTGAAGCGCTAAGTTTTTAGGCTTTCTTTAGGTTAGTTTGATTGAATAATGAAGAATATGTTGTCACATTTGACCTGATACGTTGTACATCTTCTTTTAAATCGTTCAAAAGTACAAAGAACCAAAATCCACATATTACGTAGATGTCAATATATTATTTATGCCATTTTATACAATAACTAATTATTGAACTGTATAATATTATAAATAATGTAGTTTTGAAGATGGAACAAGGATTGATTGAAAAGCTTAGATTAAAAATAGATGTGATGCCATTTACCATGAATATTAGCTTAAGTTATTGTTATTTTGTTAATGTTTCTTTCTATACAGGTTTCAGGTTTAAGGAGCCTACTTTTTTTGGAAATAATTTATTACAATATGAAATGCACATCTGTTCTGAGTCTGTTAATATGCTTTTGTTAATAAGATATCATGAACAGACTTTTATTTTCAATTCACTTTATAAAAATATTTTGTTCTTTAATGCTTATTTATATTTTCTTGTATTATTGTGTAATTATTAACTTTTAAGGAAAAGGCAATTGTTAAAGTATGTATCTACTAAACATCCACTTTATGTAAATAGTAAATTAAGAATTAATAGAAGATAGGAAATGTAAATGAATAAATGAAGTACCTATACTATTACACGATGGCTATCAATATGGTTAGCAGATAAGTCTGTAGACAAAAATCACAAAATATATGTTTTTAAATGTGTACTTTTATAGCAGTCTACATTATATAAATAAATATTCTCCTCTTAATAATGTTTTTTTATTCTTTTGTTCAACCTAAGTAAAATTAATTATGTTTTACAATCCAAATTAAGTTTTATGAGACATTTTATGATTGATTTGTACTTCCGTTCCATTACAAGCATTTACCTAATTGTTGATGGAAGAGGAGTGTACATTACAAATGTTGTGTAATTACATACATGCATAATAGGGAAGTGGAGTGAAAAATATTTTGACTTATAAAAAATATTTTCATTTAGACGACATGCAAACTTAAATACCAGTAGGTATTGGTTTTTTTAAAGTTCGTTTTCATAATTTAATTAATTCCACAAGTTTGAATTTTATTAAAGCCCGCGAAAACGCCCTGTAAGAGATTGGAGAGTGTGTCACGTCGTCTCACGTCATCTGATCCCTTGTTTGTGTGAAATATAAAGGAAAATATTTACAAAACCAGGCCGCGCTTAATATAGACGAAAAAAATAAATTTAAAAAGTTGTAGTAGTTAGATATTAACCAGTACTAATCAATTCAGTTGCCGGAATTTCGAAAAAAGTGCATTTTAATTGTTATTTTTTCAATTTAAAAACACTAAATGTCATTTTGCACCGACCGCTATGTTATGAACTGTTGCAAGTTTCGGTGAAAAATGACATTTCGTGTAAATAAGCATGAAGATGCACTTTTTCCGAAATTCCGGTAACTGAATTGATTAGTACTAGTTAATACCTAACTACTACAACTTTTTAGATTATTTTTTTTCATCCATACCAACTTGTTGAAGGCCAGCGTACAAAAAATTTTTTTTTTCAATATGACGTAAAATATTTGACAGTTCTCATCTTTCTTACGAATTCAATTTTTATAACATTTCTTTTGTGATATAATACAAAAATTACATCAAAATAATGTAGATAAAACGAACGTCCTGATAATCATTCAAATCTATGTTTTCCACAATGGATTTATATAAAAAACAATGAATAAATATAGACTTCAAATATGACAGTGTTCATATTATCAAGCGGCAGCCATTTTGTCCGCCATCTTTGGTGCCCGGCGGGTCTTTAGCAATTAATATGAATTATTCGGAGTGGCTAAATGCTATCCAGTACTTCGTAATGCCAAGAACGAGAATGGCCCAAGTGATTCTGACCTTGTTCTTCATACAATTTCTTTATACATAAGGGGTAAAATCGCTTCAAACATCCAGACCCGCCGGGGGGACTGCGGCCTACGAGAGGTTAAGCGTGTCCTGGTTTTGTAAATATTTTCCCATATATTTCACACAAACAAGGGACCAGATGACGTCGACGTTTTCGCAGACTTAATAAAATTCAAACTTGTAACTTAATAAAACTAATTTAATTATGAAAACGAACTTTAAAAAAAATACTGTTATTTAAGTTTGCATGTGAACCTTGATAAAAAAAAAGAAAAAAAAAGGACTCAACTTCCTTATTCAATTCAATTTATTTATTAATTTTTAAAACATTACAAAATTTATATTTAATTTTGTTTTTACAAGAAATTAGTAAAATAAGAGTTCTACATCTGGGGTTCTACATAAGGAAAACAATTAACTAAAACAATTATTATTACCTTACTAATAAATGTGCTCCTAACCTTAAATAACTGTCGGCAACCATCAATCGCCTATCAGCCGCGCGAAATCCAAAACACGCCCATTAGTAAGGGGTAAATGCCGTCTAAATTCTGCTTCGTCGATGTTAAATATATTAATATCCGAAGTGAAGATACTCTACCCACTAGCATGACCATTGGCATGTTAGTCCTGCAGCCCAGAAATAAAACAGTTTACGCTGTCGGTGACGGAGATAACCATCAGGAATACACTAATGCTCTGCGTTGTAGTCGAGTCTTCAAACCATCCACCATTCAGCCGGAACAAATGTAATACAATATGCACATCCCTTCTGATCCGTAGATGGTTCATTCCGAGCATGCCCAAGAGAAAGTCAGTAGGGCAGAACCACCTGTAGTAGTAGGTATACTCCCTTAGGTAGAGAAATGTAAGAAATTTCTTCTGACCTTCTCCAAGACCTTCACCTGGTGCAGGCTCCCAACCACCGACCCACTCTCAAGCCTACTCCTAACCAATGCATGTACATGTAGTACTGTGAGAACCCGGGTGTCGCTGAAATTCCTCGCAATGCGAAAAGGATGAATAGAACCAAACCCAGCAATCTCAGTGAAGTTATTATATATCAAATACAATGCCAAAATCTTTCACACTGGAGACTTATTTTAAACTGTCCGATTGGAGTCGAATACAGTCTTCTAAAGTTTGTATTTTAGTGAAGGTAACCAAAATAATTTAATTAAAAGAAATACGTGTTTATGTGCTTAGAATTTATTTTTATTTTTATGGACACCGCGTTCTCAATATTATTATGATGAGTTTGTTTTGTAAACGAAGGCTGAAAGAAATAAACATTTACTGTTGACAATACTGAAATAAGGAACTTATCTGCTTAGCTTAAAGTGATTTTATCCTTCGACGCCCATAACTAATAACCATTAATTACAAGTGACTTCACCCTCTGTTATTCAAAGGTAAAGTCTTTTTGGTGTCACTTTAAAACTTAAAACTCTCTTGTTATCTCCGATATTCAATTAAAATATTATCAAATAAAATTTATTTGCGCACAACGGGTTCGAACCCGCTACCTTCGGTTTGGGAGTCGAGAGCCTTACCCCTCGACCATGCCAGCCGTCATGTACATGCATAGACAGTTGAGTAGTGTCTACTTTAACGTCGTCTACCTTAAATTTTTACAACTTTAAAATCGTCAAAAATGTTTTGTTTTAAGAAATCACAGATGCAGACAATAATAAAATTAACAAGACAATAAATAATACAATTATAAAATATTTATTTCGGAGAATTCGTTTGCATTCTGACTATTTATCACAGGTGAACATTAGCAGCAGATAAATAAACCTTTACAAATATTTTTTTTAATAACAAAAATTGTGTTACGGAGAGAAATGAGAAAAAGTGCACAATGTATATATAAATAAAGGTTTACAAACAAGAAAAGTTGAAAAAATATTGGTAAACATAGAAATGAGAAAAAAATATACAATGTAATAAAGAATCTACGAGTTAGATGTTTTTCTTATAGGAAAACAGCTTTTAATTTTTGTCTAAAGTACTTCACGAATCAAAGAATACTTTTATGAAGTAAATAAAGAAAAATCTCGAAAATAATGGATTTCAGAATTATTGTGTGCATTGCACCTATCATAATATTAGCAATTATGGTAGACGCTGTTCTCCCTAGACAAATTAATAATGGTGAACAAAGAAAATTTTGGATAAAAGTTTTTACTTTTACTCGAACATAAAAAACTAACGAGTAAAAGTAAAATTACTGAATAATCATAACCAAATATTATTATTTATCATCGGTTATTATAAATATATGTACAAGAAAATTAACTGCATTATACTTCTACCATGCAACATTACAAATTTAAAAAAAATAAAGCTGCACCTTTTAACCCCTTGGACACATAAGCTTGTTTGCAAGATAATTTAACATAGGTAGACATAGGAATGACGTATGTCCCGTACCTGAGTTATTAAAAATAATAGAAATCTTAGGCAAACGTCAATACTTCCCACTACAAATTGTAAAAAAAACCAATAGGATAGTTAATCATAAATATCTCTGAGTAAAATGTAAAAAATTTTAATTGATTTTCAGAAAAAATTAGAAACATGAATACTAATATTAAAGAATTTAAAACTCACCTTAAAAATTATACTGAAAACTTGAACATCGTGTCAAATAAAACCAATATAATAACACCCCAAGGCCATAGCCAGGGGGGGGATCAAGGGGATTGATACCCCCCCCCCTCCCCCCGAAATTGACTGTACGGTGTGTCCGCGCGGCGATGACAAAGGCGGGGGCGCACACCAAGAGCATAGGGCAAACTACAACACAAAAGATCCTGAAACTTATTTTAGAGTTACTATCATGATTCCACTTTTGGATGATCTTGATTTTGATCAGCATCGTTCTAGATTCCAAAATCATAGATCCACTCTATCATCTCTCACCATTTTAATTCCGTCTGTGTGTTGAAAATTCCAACTTAATTATCTAGAAGACTACTTTGAGCTCTACAAAAAATATTTGGAATAGGAATCTGTAAAAGCTCAATTAGAAATGCGGAGGATAAAATGACTGGAAGAATCTGAACTAAATTGACCAACATGTGCTATTGAAACTCTCGGAGAATGCAACCAGGTCTTATTTCCAAACCTTCACAAACTTTTTTAAAATCTTGGCGACAGTGCTTGTTTTCATATGTACTCTTGAAAGGACTTTTCTCTTCTCTGAATCGCCTCAAAACTTATTTAAGAATTTTCTCAGGCCAGGAAAGACTAAACGTTTGGCGTTAATGTCAATCCACCGCAGAATTGACATTGACACCGAGGAGTTAATTGATTTTTACGCTGCAAAGAAAGCCAGAAGACTAAATTTAATTTTGTAGTTATAAAAATATATGATAAGATTTATACGTAGGTAACAACACCTTTTATTTTCTTTTAAAATATTTAAAAAAACTAAACGTATTTCTATAAACCAGTGATGGGTAACCTGCGGTCCGCGGGTCGCATGCGGCCCGCAAAGCTTTTTTGTGCGGCCCGCGAGGAATTTCGGTGCGGCCTGCTGAAAGCACCGCAAAAAATGATACCCAGATAGCGAGAACGGTTTTCTTTCGGTGTTTCAGATACATTTTAAAGTTATTATTACAAAACCCAGAGAAAGTTATATCATGGCTGACAGGTGTGTGCTTACGTATGCACCAATGTTATTAGAAATCAGTTAAGATATAAATAAATACATGATCAGAAATCCTTTTTTAGTTTAATTTCTTATTATTATATGATAGTGAAATTAATATTGAAAAATTATTTCAGTATTTATGACAATTCTATTCAGGGAGGACAAGAAAAATGATATGCTTTCTTTATATATTGCCACACTTCAGCCATAAAAAATAGTTTAAAAAAATCTTTCCAAATGTAATTTTAAAATTTTTTATTGCAGTCAATACAAACGCAGGAAAACCATTAACTTGTTCTCGGGAAAATATAATTTAAGCTTGTGGACTGGTGGACTCCTACACAGATCCATTCTTATGTTAAAACCAGTCTTGTGTTCATAATGCAAATTCCAGTTGCGGATTCAACTGCTGGCGCATTTCGAAGGGAATCTTCCATGTTTTCCGAGTGCAAAAATACGAGGAAAACGATTTTGGGATCTGGGTGTAGTATCAATTAAAGCTCCCCAATAAAAGGTGTTGTTACCTACGTATAAATCTTATCATATATTTTTATAATTACAAAATTAAATTTAGTCTTCTGGCTTTCTTTGCAGCGTAAAAATCAATTAACTCCTCGGTGTCAATGTCAATTCTGCGGTGGATTGACATTAACGCCAAACGTTTAGTCTTTCCTGGCCTGAGAAAATTCTTAAAAAAGTTTTGAGGCGTTTCAGAGAAGAGAAAAGTCCTTTCAAGGGTACATATGAAAACAGGCAGTGTCGCCAAGATTTAAAAAAAGTTTTTTAAGGTTTGGAAATAAGACCTGGTTGCATTCTCCGAGAGTTTCAATAGCACATGTTGGTCAATTTAGTTCAGATTCTTCCAGTCATTTTATCCTCCACATTATTTCTAATTGAGCTTTTACAGATTCCCATTCCAAATATTTTTTGTAGAGCTCAAAGTAGTCTTCTTGATAATTAAGTTGGAATTTTCAACACACAGACGGAATTAAAATGGTGAGAGATGATAGAGTGGATCTATGATTTTGGAATCTAGAATGATGCTGATCAAAATCAAGATCATCCAAAAGTGGAATCATAATAGTAACTCTAAAATAAGTTTCAGGATCTTTTGTGTTGTAGTTTGCCCTATGCTCTTGATGTGCGCCCCCGCCTTTGTCATCGCCGCGCGGACACACCGTGCAGTCAATTTCGGGGGGGGGGGGGGGGGGGACTTTAATTGATACTACGGGAACTGTAGTATCAGCTAAAGGGACTCGCCTGCAGATTCACTCTTAAGCTAAAATCAGTTTATGTTCCGAAATGTTTGTTAAAATTCCAGTAACAGATAAATCTCCTGACGCATTTCGAAGAAAACCATTCTAATGTTTTGAGTGGATTTAAAATTGGTGTTTCATACCATACCCATCGCTGGGGACTCGCATGCAGATTCACTCTTAAATTAAAACCAGTTTTTTATTCAGAATGTAACGATTATTTTCCAGTTGTGGATTCATCTGCTGACACATTTCGAAGGAAACCATTGGAAGTGCATTAAAATTCTAGTTGCAAGAAAAACCGTATGTAACAATATAAGCTTATGGACGTGACTTTTTTTTTACAATAGCTCCACACAGGAGATCCCGAAGAAAACAATTCCCCTCAGGGTCTATGTCATCTTTGGGGATGCTGAAAGAAAGGAGAGGATGGAGAGGGGTGGGTAGGAATCTGGGGGTCAGTGTATTCAGAAGTGGCGGATGAATGATTTCATCCCTTCCACTGCGGTGCAAGATGATATTCCGATAGAGCCCTGCTGGAGAAGTCAAAAGGTCTTTTTTTTTTACAATAGCTCCACACAGGAGATCCTGAAGAAAACAATTCCCCTCAGGGTCTATGTCATCTTTGGGGATGCTGAAAGAAAGGAGAGGATGGAGAGGGGTGGGTAGGAATCTGGGGGTCAGTGTATTCAGAAGTGGCGGATGAATGATTTCATCCCTTCCACTGCGGTGCAAGATGATATTCCGATAGAGCCCTGCTGGAGAAGTCAAAAGGTCTCCCTCAACCAGTCTCTCCTGATCCGGCCTGCCACGCAATAAAGATGTTGAGGGAAAAATATTTTGATTTCTAGAAAATATTTTCATGTAGATGACATGCAACCTAAATACCAGTTTTTTTTTTTAAAGTTCGTTTTCATTATTAAATTAATTCTACAAGATTGAATTTTATTAAAGCCCGCGAAGACGCCGTCCCTTGTTTGTGTGGAATATAAAGGAAAATATTTACAAAACTGGAATATTCCCAGAGAGCCCTGCTGGAGAAGTCAAAAGTTCTCCCTCAACCAGTCACTCCTGATCTGGCCTGCCACGCAATAAAGAAGTTGAGGGAAAAATATTTTGATTTCTAGAAAATATTTTCATGTAGATGACATGCAAACTAAATACCAGTTTTTTTTTTAAAAGTTCGTTTTCATTATTAAATTAATTCTACAAGTTTGAATTTTATTAAAGCCCGCGAAGACGCCCTGTAAGAGATTGGAGAGTGTGTGACGTCGTCTCACGTTTGTGTGGAATATAAGGGAAAATATTTACAAAACCGGGACACGCTTATTATGGACGAAAAAAATAAATTTAATAACTTGAAGTAGTTAGATATTAACTAGTACTAATCAATTCAGTTACCGGAATTTCGAAAAAAGTGCATTTTAATGGTTATTTTTTCAATTTAAGAACACGAAATGTCATTTTGCAAAGTGGAATAGGAACTGTTGAATAGGAACTGTTGCAAGTTTCCCGTACACACAAGCACTGCTTATTTATGGAGGTAGGTATACCAAATAAATCCATTATATTGTAATTAATTACAGTATAAAATTTATTTGTAATTTATGTTTATTTATGTTACTAATAAAATTTTTTAATAAATTCTTTTGGCTATTGTGGATGTCACAATAAAGTTGGTAATTCATAAATACACTGGAAAAAATGTGTATAATTTTTGTTTCAATTAACTTAATATGTCGAATTTTTTCACTGCATTGTCGTCGAACCAAAATCCGGGTTAACCGCTTGGACATATAAGCTTGTTTTCACGATAATTTAACGTTGGTAGACATTGGTAGACATAGGAATGACGTATGCACCTTACCTGAGTTATCCTAAATTTTCACTTTATTCGTTACCAAAGAGCCGGAGATGGCTCGCATTTTGCCAATGAACTTGATAATTTTCCCTACGTTACTTTCCACGTGTTTTTTTATTGTCGACTTGGTAAAAATTCAAATTTCAGTAAAATATAAAAAAAAACACATTGGTGTATTTGCGTCACGTTTGGGAGTTATATATATTTTCAGTATCGCCCTTGTGAAAGACCACCTTTCGAATAAGACTAGCCGTATTTAAAAAGCCAGGTACTGCACCAACCTTCCTCTTTCCTGTCGCCTTCCCCTCCCTCCTTCCATCGGGATTATTTCATGCATTATAAAAAATAGAATCTTACAATAATATTAATAATAAACAAATATTATAAATCTTATTACACATCTCCCTGGCTATTCAAGACATCACTATTCAAATTATCAAATACCAATTTTTTACGCACCAGATTTTCAGGTCCGGGTTTAGTTTTTCCCATAGGAAAAACTAAACCCTTTCATACACTTTTTCATATAAATGATCATCTAGTAAATCCACGTTATGCAAGTGTATTATATAAGTATAATTAATACAAAACAATACAAGAACAACATGTTAATCTACCAAACTATTAAATGGGAATATAATTCACCGACTCCAGATATTTTCATATCAGAGGGTTCGGCTCGGTGGAATTCCTAATTTGACCGATAAATCCTACAGATCCCTCAATATAAATATTTAAAAAATGTTTCGTAATCCTACATGTATTTAAAATGACTGATTTTTGCATTTTTATATACAAATTCTTTGACAAATCTAATATGCCTAATTTTACTGATGCACAAAATAATTTACTTATGCCAACCAACTATAGGAACCTATAACAGGAACTAATTAAAAACCATTTTCAGCTAACAATATCATTTCGATAAGTAAAAATATATTAGAAATAAAACAATTATTTGGTTTATAACTACGAAATTTATTTTTTACCCATAGGTTTTGCTCAACACAAGCATCATCAGGGCACAACATTAAACTATTTAATTTTGTTTCAGTTTAATTTTGTACCCTGATGATTGTTCTGTCAAGCAAAACCGGTCGGTATTAATTAATTTCGTGGTTACAAATAAACTAATCGTTTTATTTCATTAAATATGTCAAACCACAAAGTGGCTGCTTTCTACAAAAAAAAAGAAGTTAAAATAGAGCCTGGAGACTCCTGCGAAGCCAGTTAGTCATTAAAAATATGTATACCACTAGATTAAATATTATTTCTTGTGTAATTACGCCGCAGTACCTACCCGCTAATATATAATTCAAAGATGGGAAGGTAGGTACGGTTCCAGTAAGTGCCCCCCTAAAGCCCACATAATAGTGTTGGGTAAATGGTGGCCAGATGCTGGTTCCCAGTACCCGGTGACACGAGAGGGTATTACGGCTTCATGACCCAACCTGCCCCCTTCTCCTCCTCCAGCCGCCCCATTTAACCCCACACCTGGAGTGACCCCACACTCCTCGTCATTATTGCATTTTTTTTACGTTGTTAAACGCCTTGTACACCTTCCGATCCGAAAGCACCGCTTGTAGGGTTGCATGCAGAGTCTCTGCAAATCGAATCGTTAGTAGGCAAGATCGCCAGCCGAATCGAAGTATATTAATATGCTAATGCCCGTACGGTTCAAATTAAGGAACCCTACTCCGAGTAAATCTCCAACCCCACACTGTGCGGAAACCGTTCTGAGCCGTCCGTGAACGTGCATTTTTCCACGGAGCTGCTGCCGTAATATACACACTTAGCACTGGCTCGTTTTTATCCCTTTGTCGGGCCATTAGAATAATAATAATTCGGTTGGGGGTTCTGCATGCAGTCCTGCAAGCAGTGCTTTAAATCTTATTATTATATATCTATGGAGTTGTCACAATGAAAATGCTCACATACCTATTAACGGTTTTTAGTTCTGCTTAGTCTTTAAAAAGATGCAAATATAAATATGACCTGAGCTCTTAAATGCGCTAAAACGTTACGTTACGTTTTAACGTAAGGCCAGTGCTAGTAAATTGGAAAATCTGAAATTTTTACCTTGGAAAATTGGTAGGAAAATAAGATTCAAATTTTTATAAAAACTTTTCAAACACCAACATGTACAGCCATTACTCATTACCATGACAATACTATGACATCTTTCAAAGCGAATAAAAAACAACCGAAAATCCGGGCTGATATAAGAATAAGCTATCTTTTTTCAGTAACTCCAAACAGAAAGCCCTGAGAAAAATAATTTCTCTTACGGTGTATGTATTCTTAGAGGCTGCTATGAGGAGTGTCTTTGGAAATGAAGGGGGGGGAGTTCTGGAAATTAAACATATATCTGGTGTGGGTAGGAATCTGGGGGTCAGTGTGGTCAAGTCACCAAACGTAGTGAGCCACTTATATGGAGAATTATAATTAGGCAGAGGTGTTACCCAATAAATGGTTTCCGGGCGGCAGTCCCAACACCCGCCTCCCAAAATGATTAACAAAATACATTGCTAAATTAATTATTTTGGTCCAGTGAGCCTAACTCGAATTATATAGGTATTTATGTGCAGTGCATATTTTTTTTTTTTTTAAAGAAAGGCAAACATTCCCGGGTTACGAATAACCGAACAACATTTGAAAATCTCCTACTACCACCACACTAAGCGGAAGATGTTGCTTGTGTTGTGGTGGAGGACTTAGCCAGCCGAGGAATCGAACACGGAACGCCTGGGTGGGACCCAAACGCGATGCCCACTGAACCACTGACCGGTAACTAAACCGGTAATATAAAATCTTCTTAGTAACGGCTTAAAGCGACAGCGACAGCAACAAAAACAAAATGTTAATTTAAACTTCCCGTATCCATGCTGTAACGATGGTCTACCATGCTTTTTGAAATCTTTCATTTCTGTATCAAATCATGCGTTTTCTTCCGTATCCATGCTGTAACGATGGTCTACCATGCTTTTGAAATCTTTCATTTCGGTATCAAATCATGCGTTATTTTATCGGGTGGACCTTTCATGATTATGAAATCATTAATTTCTGTATCAAATCATACGTTATTTTATCGGATGGACCTTTCCCTGCCCCTTGCCCCTTGCCCTTTGCCTATTGCCCGGATTGCCCCATTGCCTTTCCCCCTTACCGATGGTGGTGGCGGTGACCCGTAACCAAGGCAAGGCAAACAGTGACCATCCCCGTCACGTCAACGCAAATATTGTGTGTGATCCAACCAACCAACCAACCACCCAGTCTACTTACCACCCTATCACCCTACCATCCTACCATCCTACCATCCTACCATCCTACCAGCCACTTGATCGGGCCGCGGGAACTGACGAGTGTGTCGACAGGGCCGGACCGCGTATTTCAATTTCCGTGTTCATTAGCCGTATCTGCCATCCCAAAAGCAATACGGATTTATTGTAGAAATAACATCCAACAAAAACGTATACAATTAAACACTAATAATTTTTTTATTATTTTAAATTTACATGACAGATTTACATAAGAAAAACATATGGTTCTTAAAAACTAATTTGTTTATTTTTAACGAAACTACCCAATTCAATAGAATTTCTCGTCTTTCAATTGGGGAGTGGTGCCATTACAATATACATAAGTTAAAGAAGAGAAATAGAAAAATGTCTTTTTTTAATGAAGAAAGAAATAAAAAAACTTATATAGCATTATAACAAGTATAGACAATGACATTGACTAACACAGCAGTTATTAAATTAGGTATACAGTATACAGTGTAGATAAATAAAAGTAGGTAAAAAAAAAAAAATATTTTTACATTTCAATTAATAGGTAGGTGGTAAGTACTTACGTGGCGTTGTTTGCAAATGCACGGATATGTCCCACCAAAAGTCGCATACTAAAATCAGCACGGGTTTGTAGTATTATTTTGAGGTGCAGGGTTCTCTGTGTGATTGTCAATCCAAATTTGTAGTAGGTGCAAATCCTTGCTGAACTCAAATTACGTAATAATAATAATATTTAAATGATTGTACATCGCCGTTTTTGAGAGAAATTATTTCAAGGACGGTGAACATTTTTTTTTTCTAATGGTAGTTAGTTTTTCCTAATGATAGTTTAGCATTAGTGTTTTTGTTGATATGAATTGAAATCATGCTGATATATTTTTAAATTATCAAGTAGGTACCTACACAATAAAAATAATATGGAATGGGACTTAGGTTAGGTATAAAAGGTAATATAATAACCTAACCACATACACTCAAGTTCAGCTTAATTATGGGGTTACATCATATACATATATTATTTAATGTATAGGATGTGTTCATGGGCGCCCGCAGAAAATTTTGTAGGGGGGGCAAAATATTTTTTTGTCCTAACACAAAGTGATTTAAAATAAAAGTAACATTATTTGACTACTTTTAATCAATCCAGGGGGGGGGCAAGTTCCCATCCTTGCCCCCCCCCCCCCTGCGGGCGCCCGTGGATGTGTGTTGAATTGGATGGCAGATGCGTCTACTGAACAAGAGAATGGAAAGCTTTTGGCGTGAGTGATTTCAAACAGAAATAATGCACATCACAAACAATCGAAAGTAGTATGTTTGATGATTATTTAACTTGATGTAAGAAGGTTGATATTACGTACAGTTTGGTCGTAGTTCGGCACAGTCGCGACCTAAGAGTATGGTTATTAGAGAGACGGCATGTGAAGTGTGCCCGCGCGCTCCAAGTGTGCCTTTTTGAGAATTTTACCCAAACGGCTTACATTGGCTGCTGGTTTTTGGCCGTTTAATACGTTCCGACATTTTTACGACAGCAGCCATTTTACATGGTGACAGGCAATGTCAGCCGTGTGGGTAGAATTCTCGAAAAGGCACACTTGGAGCGCGCGGGCACACTTCGCATGCCAATTTCTGTATTAATATCTATACTCTTAGGTCGCGACAATCGGCGCGCTTCCATACCTTGTCTCCCTTTGATTTTATTATGTGCCCCCTATTACGACCCTGCACCTGCAGTCCGGCCCGCTGACCCCCATTACACGGAGCGGGTCGGGACCCCGTCCACCCGTCACCATTCCCATACCTTATTCATGCTCGGTACTTAATCACGGGAATCTTCACTTAGATAACCCCTTTGTTTGAACAGATACTTAAAAAAATATATAATATTGTGTTTAATAATATGAATGTTTAATGAATACATTTTTTATGACGATTTGAAATGTGCGAAAACGACATGTTTTTTTTTAATTCGTGAATTCTACGGCTTTGACGTCACGCCGGGCAACGTTGGTGACAGCCGTCTTACCAGCCAGTAGCGGTTTCTGTGTCATAATGGCAGATGGAATCGTTTCGGAATTTTCAAATCAATAATTATTATGAATGAAATTATTAAAATTACACATTTTTGGTACAATACAAACTTTAAATCTTCCACACATTTTTAACGGAACCTATTCATAGTTTGTAAAAATACCCCATTGCGTATAGATTTTAATAGATGGATAACAAAGGTGACTAATACGGAATGTAATTTGGTATTTACGTTAATTTGAAAAATAATCAAAATGAAAATAGGCTCTTTAAGCTCTTGTATGGATGGGTTGTTTCAATTTCAATTTGAACAAAAAATCATCAAATTTCAAAGTTAGCTTTCAAGTTCTGTAAAAAATGTTTTTTTTTAAATATATATACGGTTATTTTCGTTGTTTGTTTTTGGGGTGTTATGCCGTGTTGTGCTACCTCCTTCTTTAGCCGACGTTTCGGACAGCGTTGCAGTGTCCATCATCAGGGCAGATCCGGCAGATCCGTCGATGTGAATTTGTAGTGTTAAGTGTGTGCTTATTTACTTGGAAGGGATACCGTGTCGGCAGCTTCATTTCAGAAGTATATTTATATATATGGTTATGATTAATTCACAAATAATTGACAAAGTTGCCTTCAAAATAATGATAATTAAAAGCCATTAATGACAAATTTTTTATAGTTTTAAATAAATAAAGTACCTCATATTTAGTTAGTTAAGTAAGTAGTTAAATGGAAGGAAATCCCTAAATAAAAACGCTAGTATATTGAATAACCAAATTAATTTATCGTTTAATCCCATTCTAGATAGATTTCCAATAAAATGCTCCTTTATTGACGGAATTCCCGCAATTACCACTCCCTCTTTGTTAACATCCCACTCAAAGCCTAAATTTTGATGTATATATCTATCAATATTTTGTATCATAGGTTAGTTTTAATATTCTCCTGACGAAGGATGGGTTTTTCCGGAACCGGTAGAGTTTAATTAAAATTTAAAGTAGTCTGAAACAAATATATTTATTTTTATTGTACATTATGTCTAGGAAAATGAGAGATTGGTTCCATTTCATAATGTTTTTATTTTTTTACATTAGCTTCACACTGGAGGCCCCGTAATGAGTCGGGCTGGAGAGGTCAAAATGTCTCCCTCAACCACTCTCGCCACGCAGTAGGTGGGCAAACGGATCCGCTGCCTCGATAAACCTCACCCCATGAACCCGGGCACCCCTTCTAAGTCACCAAATGTAGCGAACCACTTGGGTGACCTACGGCAGGGGTGTTGGTTATCGAATAAACGGTTCCCAGGGCGGCGGTACCCATAGCCGCCCTCAAAATTGAATACTTAATTAATCATAATGAATTGAATGTATACCTAATATTATATAATTGGCCGCTGTCAGACAATCAACCCATTTTATTTATGAAATCACTTTCATAACTGTTCTACATATTACGAGATTATCTCATATATCGAATAGATTCTAAGTTACCTCTAATTTTTTGTAACTATGGATGTATTACGATTAGGTACCTACTCTTTGTGGACCGCGTTATATGAAAACCGTGTAAGAACAATATTGATTGAATTATAACATGAAAATGGTTTTTACGACTCAACATTTTGTCACACGAGAATGGGTCGCTTCTACGACTCGTTCTTGTATTCAACAGCTCGATACGATTATTTTATTCGTAAAACGGTTAAAAACGGGACTGAAGTTCTTACGAACAAATTAACAGGGTTTCAATGTTTATTGGCTTTTTTGCTATACGTAATTTCGTACGTATACCAACAAATTATTCTTACATTTTCGCGCCAATTGAAACACTGAAGCACTGTTAATTTGTTCGTAAGAACTTCAGTCCCGTTTTTAACCGTTTTAACGAATAACATGATCGTATTTTAGAATAACATTTTTCTCCGTGTGGGTCTCTTCAAAACCCAGGTCCACACCTTCTTTTACTCAAACGTTCCAGACAGCATATACTCAAAGATGAGATAGGGTCTTCAGTGTGGAGTTTGAAAATACTTCACGTATTTGGAAACGTGCTGAAATATCGAATTCCTGTATTCTATTGTAGGTAGGTATTCATAAATTTAAAAAAGCAGAACTATGTACTTATTTTAACAACATTTTAAACAGAGCGAATCATGACAATTTTCCTAAAACCTACCCTAATCGTTTAACCAAAGCTGTAAAGTTCTGCAATTTTCTGATTACAAACTACATGCATAATTTAAATGGTGAAAACTTCACACTAACACTTATCTAACGCACACATACACACCGCAAACACGACAAACACGACACTAATACGCGAGGGAAACTATTACCAAGAGCTATTATTGCCTGTCCATAATTACATATAAAAAATTATCACATCACACGATAATAGCAGAACCTCAGTCACAATTCTAAATACACGTAATTACAGGTGAAAGCGACCAATGGGAGAAGAGCTTGAGGTGGGCAGCCAATGATAGGACGAGGCGGGGCGGGATTTCCCGCACCTGTCAGGTGACAGCTGTCAGAGAGACGCTTTTCCCGCGATTTCCGCCTACCATAGAGACAATGGATTATACCTACAAAAAACCACATTAGTTTTTCTTCATCGCGAGCGTTCGGCTACCCTTTAGTGCTGAATTCCAGCGCCCTTTTTAAACTGTGACGATAGTTTTTCCTAAAGGCTATAAGGATAAATCTAATGGCGATCGGCAATGGTCAGTGATTTTTGGTATACTTCTTATTAAATTTAACATTGATAAGTGCGAATTTATCTTCTAAAACCGGTACCAAAAAGGTAATCAGACAACTAGTACCTACTTAGGACTTTATACATTAGTTAGAGAGAAAATAAGTTTTGAATTAGCTCAACCCAGAAGGTTCCCAGGCCCCAGGGAAACCTCTGAATCTATGTAATCTTAAGGGATGGTATGTGGCTGGGTAATGTTATGGGAGGAAGTAAACATAAATACCGGTTAACATTCCACAGCCGAGCAGTTGAGAACGTTTCGTAAAAACAACCTTATCTCATACGACAAAAATAATGTCAACCGTCTTTCACCAGATTTTACAGGGTGTGGGACGCACTTGACTTACTTACCAGTGATTTCTGACATTATTTGTAGTAAAAATGCAAATTTATGTTTCGTCTCCAGTGAATTTTAATGTTTTTATTTTGTTTTTTTTTTTTCAAAATCTAAAAAAAAAATTCTTTCACATTTCATCGCTTTTCACTCAGCCGAGTAACTGCCCAATCCCTCACCCCGATCCAACTGTCCAATACCCACCATTTTTTTATGTTGTAAGTTGAAAAAAAAAATCCAAATTGTCATCGGAGACCAATATTTCCTGTCCATTTTTTTACTCCAAATAATGTCATAAAAATTGTATGATTCTTGTAAGAATCCTAAAATAATTGAGAATATTGGAACTTCAACTCTTTGAAAAGTGTGTTCATTCTAAGATTTCTAGGTCGCTTGTTTGTGTACAAATATATATAGCTCTATGCAAATATATATGTACTTATTTATACTAACCCAGAATGTCATCCCATAAAAAAAATATTTTGCCAGCGACGTTTTGTTTAAAATAAAAACAGGTAGGTCTATCTATACACGGAGAAAAATGTTATTCTATACGATCATTTTATTCGTAAAAACGGTTAAAAACGGGACTGAAGTTCTTACGAACAAATTAACAGTGGTTCAATGTTTATTGGCGGGAAAATGTAAGAATAATTTGTTGGTATCCGTACGAAATTACGTATACCAACAAATTATTCTTACATGTTCCCGCCAATAAACATTAAAACCATGTTAATTTGTTCGTAAGAACTTCAGTCCCGTTTTTACGAATAAAATGATCGTATTTTAGAATAACATTTTTCTGCGTGTAGGTACTTTTGTTATTACAATAAAATAGATTTTTAAAAGTGGCTACTTGTTAGTCGATATTTTAGTATTTTCTATCATATTTCATATCATTATGCTTATCTTGTTAGGGTTCCTAGCATAGAGCAACTTTAACCTTAATAATATCTCTCACAGCGAGCAACAGAAAATTCTTCACTATAAGATACCACCCGTTGAAGGTGGTTTTGCTTTAAAGTGGTAGATCCGGGTTTAAGCAAAACCATCTAGATAACAAGGCCGGGACACAGAATAAAATAAGCCTTCTAACTTTTACGAAAATTTCCAAAAATTTAATTTTAGATATTTAAAAAATATTAATAAAATATTTCCGTTAATTAAAAAAACATTGTTGTAGGTTTTCGTACAAGTTGGGAGGTCGATTTGATTCACTGTCCCGACCTTGTGATATAAGCGGTTTTGGTAGAAGTCCTAGTGATTTCAAATTGTTTTTCTATACTGCGTGATTTTCTTTTCCATTTTGTTTTGTATAAGGAAGATAAGCAGTTAAATCCCCGAGTTACAAAAACCTGCCAATGTTTGAAAATGATGAAATGATGGAGGAGTTAGAACTAGAGAGAAAGCTATATCGATCGTCAAAGTCAGACATCTCCGTAAAATTGAAATTTGAGTTGAGTATGCAGTTATATCCAAAGAGTATCCATATCTAGTATCTATATATCTATTACAATACTAAGATTATTCTTAAACACCACCAAATCTATTATAACGCTGAAAAACTGGTAGTGAAATAAACAAAAAAAGTATATATTTTTATAATTTACTGGGTTACTAGGGTACCTAGTAGTAAAAAATACTGGATGACTAATAGTAGAACATTTTAAAAAGTTATACTAATGCACCGGACCGTTATGCCGCCCGGCATTATTTTATAGCGTATTTAAGAGGCTAGACTTTGCACCACACGCGGAACGTTTAGGTATTTCATTGTCTGGCATTCTGTCCCGCTCAAAATAAGCTCACACACATTTACGATACAGCGAATGCGAAATGTGCGATTGGGACAACTGCCATAGTTACCTACAGAAATAGCTCGAAAAAGGGTTTTTTCCAAGCGACCCAAACTTTCACAAAATTCTAATTTAAAAACAAATATATATGTTCTGGAAAGAAGAAGCTATGGCGGTATGTTTTTATAATTTTGTAATTCTTTATGAGAAATAATAATATTTTCCGTTTAATTATACATGTTTGACAGTGAATGTTTACGTTAATATGAAACGAATCGAAAATTTAAAAACATACCGACATATCTTTCACCTTCTAGAAGGCAATATAAAAAAATATTCATTTCGTGTAATTTTCGATGTAGAAAGGTGTTTTTTCCCGGGCGTCTTTTTTGTATGGGCCGAAAAGCGAAGTGAACTGGACGGTCGATATATCAGTGGAATTGTTCGGTAACCAGAAGCTTTTTTATTTTATTAATAACCAAATTAATGTTACAGGGATTTTCACACCGTTAAAAGTAACAATCTTAATGGTGAATATCTGATGGCGATGATTGTAAGTAAAATGGATTCAACGCAAACAAAATAGAAAATCCAATATCTTAAACGAACTTTTTAATAACAAAAAGAACCAAAAAGTTGTTAAACTAATGAAAAGTGCGTGAAATTAGAATTTGAAATTAAAGTAAATCGAAGAAATGTTTTGAAAGTGTTAGAACTGGACATTGCCGAAAGTTGAAAGAGAATAGTAGGTACCTGTCTACAGTGGGGTGCTTGAAGACGTTGGTGTAATTTGGGCAGAATATATAACAATTATACGACATTTATGAGAAGTCAAGATTACAGTGATAGACAAAGGAAGTATTGGCAGAAGATAAGAGTACCTACATTCTACAGTGGGGGGTTTGAAAGGACCTTGAGAGAGTTTGGGCCCCCCGAGGGGATGGGAGCCCCGCCACCCCCTTCACAGGTCTCGTGCCAACACCTGCTCATATCCGCTGGTAAGTAGGCATCTTCTTTTAAAAATCTCAAAACTTTATACCTACTACTACTACTGATCTTTTGTGTTTGTTCTAGACGGTTTCTTGCTTTCTCCTTCTTGTAAGGCTTATTTTTGTTTAAATGAAACAAATTACTTTTGTGTAAACCACTATAATCAATGTTATAATATCTACATGTTTCAAAACCGATGGTTTCTTCGTCAGGATGATAACATGAGTTTATTATTGTGGTTTACACAAAAGTAATTTGTTTCATTAAATTAAACAAATAACTTTGTATTAAACCACTATTATATAATCACAATTACCTACATGTTTCGAAACCGATGGTTTCTTCGTCAGGGTAGTAAATTCGAAGAAATAACCACTATTATATAATCACAATTACCTACATGTTTCGAAACCGATGGTTTCTTCGTCAGGGTAGTAAATTCGAAGAAACATGTAGGTAATTGTGATTATATAATAGTGGTTTAATACAAAGTTATTTGTTTAATTTAATTAAAAATGACGCCACAAAGTGAGTTTGCGAAGTTTGAAGAAGTAATTTATTTCATTTAAATAAAATGATGCCACAAAGTGAGTTTGCAAAGATTGAAGAAATTAGCTTATTTTTGTATTCAATGTATTAGGAATAACTTATTGAAACTTTTAAACATCACTGTAATATGTAATCGATGAAAATGAAAGACAAAAAAAGACAAAGACACAGAAAAATAAAATAGGTAACGGTCAACTGAGATTTGAACCCAGATCCTCTGGTCTCACCGAGAGCAAATATGCGAAATAAGTGAAGATAATAGATGAGATTAAATTAATTTAATAATAATTAATTAAATTAAGAGGTCGATAAAAATGACCGAATATAATTAGGTCTCAGTAACGTCTTCAAACACAATTCTTCGCTTATTTTTCAATTCGTCACCTATCTAAGTAACTTAATTAATTTAATTCAGATGATACCCGGTGGTGGAGAAATTTGAAAAATAGATTTTGCTAAATTGTTGCTGCCACTGTTGCTCTTCCTCACCGGATATTGAGCGAAAGGGACAATGCACCTCAGGCTACTAATACCTAACTAAAATCGGTAAATAGGTTTTGTATTCCCCGCTTTTCTCCTCCAAAAGTGGACTGATTTTCAATTTTTTTTACCAACTACATGAGAAAAAACTAGTCTATGTCTGTACGTTTTTCTTTCTTTAAAAAAACATTGTCTAGATTGTATACTGAACGTCTTTTGGCGGCGTTTAAACCAGTCAATTTAATTGATTTTTGGAATGACATAACTTCTATAACAAAGTAACTTATTAGGTCATTACATATGAAATTGGCGTTTTGCCGTACTGGCAACTTTGATCGCAAATATCTTCTCTTTCTCTTAATTGAAGGCTATTGTGGAAGCGGATCCATCGCAAACCATGTCCGAGTTAGCTGCGGGCTGCGGTGTTAGTGATAAAACTGTTTTAATCCACTTGAAGCAAATTGGGAAGGTGAAAAGGCTTGAAAGGTGGGTACCTCACGAATTGAGTGAAGCAAATCAACAAACGCGCGTCGACTGCTGCGTTGCATTACTCAACCGGCACAATAATGAAGGGATTTTAAATCGAATCATTACCTGTGATGAAAAGTGGATCCTGTACGATAATCGGAAGCGCTCATCGCAATGGCTGAATCCTGCCGAACCAGCCAAACCATGCCCCAAGCGAAAATTTACTCCAAAAAGTTACTTGTGAGCGTTTGGTGGACTAGTGCTGGTGTCGTTCACTACAGCTTTCTTAAATCTGGCCAGACGATTACGACATATGTCTATTGTCAGCAACTGCAAACCATGATGGAAAAGCTAGCTGCTAAACAACCGAGGCTGGTTAATCGCTCTAGGCCACTGCTGCTTCATGATAACGCTAGACCACACACTGCACAACAGACGGTTACCAAATTAGAGGAGCTCCAATAGGAATGTCTAAGACATCCACCGTATTCTCCGGACCTTGCCCCAACAGGTTACCATTTTTTTCGAAATTTGGATAACTTCTTGCAAGGGAAAAAAATCAACTCCGATGGGGCAGTCCAAACCGCCTTCAAAGATTTTATTGATTCCCGTCCGAATGGTTTTTTTAGTAAAGGGATCGATGAACTACCTATGAGATGGCAAAAATGCATAGATAGCAATGGTACATACTTTGATTAAATAAATATATTATATAAAAAAAAAAATCGACTTTATGTAGACAATATTAGCGACTCTCGATCGAAATTTTGAAAGGGAAAATCTAAAAAAAGTTAGGTACGGTACATCTAGAAATGATGATTGTGATATTTCTTTTTCAAATTTTCGATTGAGAGTCGCTAATATTGTCTTTTAGTTTATTTTACTCTAAATATATCATTGAAGAAATATTAATTTACTTAATATAATTTGCATTAATGGGAATAACCTCCAAAATTATGAAAAAAGAGTTGTTCTAATAAAAATTAAAAATAAATAACTTATTTTACATCGGTTGAATTACGTTTCTATATTCCCAGTTTTAGCAATACGGAATGCAAAAGTTCTGATTGTTGCAAAATATTGACTTTAATTCTTAGTTTTCGGCTGTGCAATCAACAAATTGCAAATGTATTTTGTAAAATTTAAACAATCACTAGTCGTCCAGTAAAATATTCAACGGAAGATAACGGCCAATTCGTGTATTGTCTAAGAGTAGGACCTACGACCTACCTCTGAATGGTTAGATCCAAAGAATACCTATAATAATAATAATAATAATAGGTAATAATAATATTTTGTGCTGATTTGTGTTATTTCACTTCAAGTAACCTACCTATGGATATTTCTAGTAAGGCGCTCCGCTGACGAGGCAACTGAAACCAAACTAAAACCGGCTGGTTTCTATGTCTTGATTGGTCAAAAAGCTTGTTTAACCATAGACGAAGAACAATCAGCTGACAGCTGGCAACTAGCAACGGCCGGCCACGGCAATCAGCAGTGCGAGTCGCGAGTCACCGCTTGCATTACCATTGACAACGGGTTGTTGAGTGATTGTGCAGTGTCCGGGCAATCACATTGTCATACAAAGAAGTTGCCAGTTGACAGTTTTAAGTAGTTCAAGGATGTTTCGATCTCGATGTATGCCCTCAGTTTTTAATGGTGCTCATCCCATTCATTCGATATATCATTCAGTTTTGTCCATAGAATTCGAACGTAACAATAGCATCAAATGGCCAGTCAATGACCATTAAATGCCGATTTTAGGTCTGTTTCAGCCACTGAACATTGTTTGATCAGCAGAAAAGCACAACACTCGTGTTGTTGCGCTTATCAGCTGGGGTGTTTCAAATGTATCACAATTTGATACATTATTTTAAACACCCCAATCTAATTGCTTACCTGTGACTGCATTACCTGTGACTGCATTACCTGTGACTACATTACCTGTGAATGCATTACCTGTGACTACTTTACCTGTAACTGCATTGCCTGTGACTGCAATACCTGACTGAATTACCTGTGACTGAATTACCGATGACTGTGTATACATATGACTGCATTACCTATGACTGCATTACCTGTGACTGCATTACCTGTGACTGCATTACATGTGATTACTTTACCTGTGACTGCATTACCTGTGACTGCATTACGTGTGACTGTTTTACCTGTGAATCCATTACCGGTGACTTCATTACCTGTGACTGATTACCTATGACTGCATTACCTGTGACTGCATTACCTGTGAGTGCACTACCTGTGGCTCCATTACCTGTGACTGCATTACCCGTGGCTCCAATACCCGTGACTGCATTAGTGTATTCAGTTGATGACATTGTTTGTAGCGGACCTGGTCCCGGACATGTCCCGGCGGGTGGAGTGGTGTTCGCTGCCCCCTCTGCCCTACCTGCCGCCCCACCTCTCCCAGATGGGGCACCTGCAGCACCTCCCCCTGCCCCACCTGGCCGCGCTTCAGTTGCACGCCGCCTGCCAGCCCAAACCGCAGATCTTCACTGATTGCAAGACAGGTACCTGTTAAATTAAAGGGAAAAGAGGTGCTTCCTTATTCATGAGTTAATCCACTCTTCCAGAGTTAGTTGCGCTGGTTCAGTAATTTTCGTTAAAACAACATTGAATTTCCCATTAATACAGGGTAGGAGAAGGAAAGGTTTAAATTTACCCTGATCCGAATGCGGATCTTCGGCTGGTCGCAGCTGGTCACAGAGCTCACATGAACACAATTATTGCCTCTCAGAACAGTATTATAATTCAATAATAAAAGACGAAATCGTATTGCGCTGGGTGACGCGTTCAACGGAGTTCAACCTTCAAGGTAGGGACAGACACGAAGCACACATAAAAATATAAAAGATTTCTTCAGTCAGTCTTCGGTCAGTTGAATTCGGAAGCGGTCGAGGGAATATCATTTCTTTATACTGGATATGTCAACTTGACGGCTCCATATATGCTCCGTGTATTCAAAATGACCCCCTCTCCTGTATACGGTGGAGGGGGGGTCGCATAACTTTTCTGATATCGCGTCGGAAGCGGTTACGGAAAAAATCGCCGATTAGCGAAGATTCAAACCGCGCTTATAACACATGATCTTTTTACGTCTGGCGGGTCTGTACGGGATTGTATGGAGAGCGCTATTGTGTTATAAGTAAGTATCTTTTTGATGTGAGCTGCGTGTCTGTCGCTACCTTCAACAGCGGAGCGTTGTTACTTTCGACGAACATTCGAACACTTGCCCCCGCTGACGAGGCAACTGAAACCAAAATAAATCGAATCATCCATCAAATTCTAGGACAGCCTACTCAATTTTAAGATTTCTGTAATTATCTCAGCTTGTTTAAACATAGACGAAGAACAATCAGCTGTCATCGTAGTCATCTGTCGCTGTCAAATTGAAAAAACTAGAAAACTGACAACAAAACTGGCGCAACCATGACAACCGAGCAAACTGGCAATGGCCGACCACGCAACTAGCAGGGCGAGTCGCGAGTCACTGCTTGCTTTGCCATTGACAACGGGTTTTTGAGAAATTGTGTAGTGTGCGGGCCATCACATTGACATACACAGGATAGCGAGTTTAGTTGCAAACTGATTTTTTTTCAGTTGCCTCGTCAGCGGAGGCACTAAGATCACTGAGGTTTGTCTGTGGTTGTAGAGGTTTAGGGAATTTAAATTAGAAGGAAATAGAAAAGGATAATCTTCTTTTTCAGTTCAATTACAATTATTCAAACCGATTAATAATGTATGTATACGTAGGTACTAATTAGTACTGCGTAACCACGAGTCAATAAAATAATGTTCGCACCCAGTTTACTCTAAGATGTCTCCCAGAAATTACCTTACATAGATATAAAACTCCTGTTCCCAGGCTCCGTGCACCTGGTGACCATGGGCGGGGCGGAGTCCGAGGGGCGACGGCCCCGGGGGGAGAAGCGCCCCACGCCCGAGGGACACAAGGACGACAAGTACTTCGAGCGCCGGAAGAGAAATAACCAGGCTGCCAAGAAGTCCCGCGACGCCAGGAAGTTCCGGGAGGACCAGGTAACCGATATGTCTCAATCACAGATAATATAATATATTATATTATAATATAACATGGGTAAATGGGTCATGAAACATTATTAGTATGTACCTAACTACTATACTACCGCAAATCACTTCGACACATCTTTGTTTCTCCAGTTGTTTCATTTGAGGCATAGATCACAACGAGGCAGATCACAAAAGAAGGATAGTCATCCTTACTACTACTACTTATACTGAAAAAAATCTGCTGAATTAACATCTGCCCGCATAGGTATCCATCATCACCTGTTGCCAGGAAATTCAAAAATTTATTTTGACCATTTTTTTTTATTTTTCGATAGATCGTAATTCAAGATTCAAGCAATCCTTTACACTTTGCTTTAATCGACCGACAATCGGCCGGTAACTTCATATCGACCGACCATGCTGGCACCCATATGGTGTCAGTACTGCGATTTCTTCTTCTTCATTAGCCTTTTGGTGTTTAGTTTTAGACATGTACATCTAAAGCTGGAATCAGACGATTCACTCGAGGGAAGGTTTCCGCCATGTTTTTTCGGCCTAATCGTCCATTTTGTTTCATTCCATGTTCACACGGCGCTATAGAAATAAGCGTTCACTCGTCCATTCCGACCACAGCGTCGCCGAGCGAGGTCAACCGCGCTGGAATTCGTTTGTTTTCCAGCGCGGTCCGGCCCCGAATTTTAAGGAAAAACATGTCAGATGCATCAATTTTTACGCAATTTTGTTGACACAATTAAATAAAAATAAATAAAAAAACAGTATTTTGTCGTCTTATAAACCTTTTTATTTTTTATGGCATAATAACACAATTTGATTTCACTTTTTTTATTACGAACATTTTCCTACAAATTAATAATCTTACATATATTAAAAAACATATAAAATACATGGATAATAAGGGAGACCCAAAAATTTATATGAGAGGTGTTCCCAAAAGCAAACAAATTAGCCGAACGAATACCATTTTGACGTTTTGCGTGCGATTTGATAGCGTCCTTTCATGGTCCTTCCCGTACAGGACGCGAGACAAACTGAGAGTTCAGACGATTAACTTTGCTCTCTTCCGAGCGCATGCGCGCGCGAGTGAAGGATGCCGAAGGAAAATATCCAACATTGTTGGATCGGTTCACTTGAAGATTTCATTCGGCAGTGTTCGGCACTTTCGATTAATTTCATGTTCAGACGTGTCATTCCGAGTAAACTAGGCCGAATGAAATGCGGAAATGAGCGATTAGTGAAACGTCTGAATGGCGCTTTACTAATATTATAAACGCGAAAGTTTGTATGGATGTATGTATGTTTGTTACTCTTTCACGCAAACACCACTGAATGGACTTTAATGAAACTCTACAATAATATAGCTCATACATCAGAATAACATATAGCTATAATTTATACCAAAAGCTTGCTATTTTCCATGTATTACAAATAATAATTATTGTTTAATAGAAAATGTCAAAATTTGAAAATAACGCGTTGAAAAATAAAGATTGTAAAACCAAAATTTAAATTTGTGAATTTATTCGAAGTACTCTCCCTTGAATCGAATCAAGAATTATAAATATTCTATAAATATGTTAGTTATTAAGAAGTACTAATCCTGCGCGGGCGAAGTCGCGGGCAGAAGCTAGTATTATATACATCTTCTTCTGATATCTCTGCAGTTTTACCAATTTTTTTCGGGTCTTTAGGGAGTGAAAAGGTGGTTCTAGTAGGCTTTTGACAACTTAAAAACAGTTTTAATTTATTTTTATTTTTTTTATTTAATATTTTTAAATGTTACAGTTTTTGACATATTTTTAACTACCATACTTGGCTAATGCCCGTGTTGTGAAGAGGAATACATAATACATATAAGAACTAAAAAATACTATTTTATAGAAACAGATAATAAAAACTAAGGTAATAAAACTAATAAATAATAAAAAATAAGAAAGCAGAAATAAAAAAAAACATATTTAAGGATAAATAAAACTAAAAACAAATATAAAAGTAATAGGTAATAGTGAGCTGAAAAATATTTTCTAGATAGAAATAAAAAAAATATATATTAAACATTAAGATTGTACCTAATACAAATAAAATCATGTAGATTGTTTTAAACGCAGGTTAAATAATGGTAGGTATTATCTACAAGGTTATTACTTATTACAATATTATGTTTTTGGTCACATTTAATTTCGGTGATATGAAACAAGTTGTAATAAAGCTGTGACAGAATAAATTTTTTTTTAACGTGTATTCTAAAGAAAGCTCGTCCCTTTTTAAATATCCACAGCCTTACTAAAAAAAAAACACTCCGCGGCCGTTAAACGGTGTTTTTGTGAATCTTTAGATTTGGCAACGCTGTATTTTACTTGTTTAAATTGGAGTTTTCATAATAATCCGCTAGGTGGCGTGATTGATGCGCATGCGCATTGCTTTCCCGCTGAAAAAAAAATAGCCGCGAATGCGAACTCTACGAAAAAAAGTCGGTCGCGTATGTGTTTGTGATTAAGATGATGTTTTAGTTAATGATTTCAATCCTGATGACTTATTCGCACTTATATTCATGTACTCAATATATTTACTATTAATTTGTGTTGTTTTTCGTTAGTTTAAGTCAAATTGTGACACAAAAATCGTGTGTTCTAAATTGAACTGTCAGAAAATGGTTCTATAGGTTATATTCAAGATCTTTATATATATATTTAAGATCTTTATTTTATTATAAATTCTTGAAAGTGATGTTTTTTGGTGACTAAAATGTCTAACAAAATGTCTAATACATATTTTAGTAAACGTATCAAAGAAATGAATGTCTTAAGATGTGCAAGCAATGTATTCAAACGTGAGTTTTTTTATTGTAAATTTTTGGGAATGACAAGCGAATTTCAAGATTTTTTTATTGTGTGAAGGAGTAAATAGTGAGGTGACAGTTTTATTTCAAAATCATTGAATAAAAGGACTATGTTTTTTGAATTTTGAATTTTTCCAAATATTTCAATGTTTTAATAGAAAGTGTTTGGGGTAAGTAAGTTTTTTTTTTTCAACTTGATGTTTGAAGCTTAAAATACTACAGTTTTTAAACACTTAAGTATATTTTAGATATGAAAATCTTAAAGGTAATTAAATTTTGGTTCTAAAATGGTATTTGTTTTTACGACATCTCAAAAAATAATAAATATATAGGACATTAAAAAAAATCGAAATTCGTTGAAAATTACAAATGGAACAAATAAAATATATACAACAGATAAACTACCCTCCTTGGCCGTGTAAGCAATGTACATATCTTTCCATGAACAATTTTTTGTCAGTTCTTAATTAGTAAGGATTCTTCATACATGGTTGTTTGACCATTGTAAAATTTTTTCAGAAAGTTTATTAGTAAGGCTGGTAAAATACGACGTTGTCAGATCAAAACCATATATTCTGTTCAGTAAGAATTTGAAAAACGAAATGTACAGACTTTACACAACGTGCTACAGAAACACCGTTTAACGGCCGCGGAGTGTTTTTTTTTAGTAAGGCTGCCAGTGTTGTACACAGGTATAAAGGGGGGTTTAGAATTATTTTACTTTATTTGACTATTTATGTCGGTACTCAATGCATTATATATTTTAGGAGCGATGAACCAGAATTGTCGTTGAGCGAATGAGGTTGTAGTTTTGGGGACCACGCAACCCAGGTTTGATGAAAAGCGGGTGTGTGCTTGATGTTGTGGAGCCACCAGTAGGTTATTTTTCCATATATAACATAAGCTTATCTTAGTAAATAACTGTCGAATATCTAAGACCCTGATTTTAGCAAAGAGTTAATTTGAAGGATGCGTAGGTTGGCATTTAAATATAATTCTCAAAATTAGTTTTTGAACAGTAATAATAGGATTGATAATTGACAATGATTCGTTTGTTTGCAGATAGCCCTGCGTGCCATGCTACTGGAGCAAGAGAACCGACTTCTGAGGGCGCAGCTTGATGCCTTGAGGGAGGAAGCCCGTACTCTGCTGCTGCGATAGTCTAAAGGCGATGTGGTCACTGGGTCTACTAACGCTCAAAGTCTAATACAGAACCCCTCCAAACACCCACAATGATGTGCATAGAACCTACTATATTATGGAATACTATGTATTTTAGCTCAAAACTAAGGTTGTAGGTACCCACTGTAACACTATAAGACGAGCTACAGCAACCCTCTGAGAATTCGAAAAGGCCGTTAGTAGAAAGATTCCACTCCAACGTCCAGGTATCCAGGCTTCTCTTTTGAACTGAAATCGAAAGTCTGCTTTACTGCTGGCGTTACTAAAGCGGTCTACATACCATGCTGCGAACAGCAGCTGGCTAAAAATCGAAGATTGGAGGTTGTCTCCTGTCTCTTTTTTCCTCATGTGAACCCGTAACACTCTGTTTCACGTTGACTGCAAATTGGAAGAAACCGTCTGCCGCTAGTACCAACCGATGCGCCGCAGTGAAATGAGATGGTGATATTGAATTTGTTGTGTTAATAAAAGAGACAGAAGACAACGTGAAACAGAATGTTACGGGTTCGCACGAGGAAAAAAGAGACAGGAGACATCAGAGTTCGCAGCATGGTGTGTAGACCGCTTTAACCACATCCAGTCAAGTCATAATCGATGTGCGTATATAATGGAAACTAAAGGAGTTTAAATGTATGAATTTCCTCTCCATCAATTTACTGTGCTGAACCAAAACCTCCTAGATCCCAGGAGGTCTAGGAGGTTTTGGCTGAACTAGGTGACTCCCGGTGCCATCGCCTGGCAGAATATCCACAGCATCCCACTTTGACGAATAAGAAGAATGGAATGGTTGGAAAGGAGTCACTTTAATAACATCTTCTTTCTAGCAGATAGATTTTAGTGATATTAAAATGGTTGGGAAATTGCTGAAGTTGATCTATTTACTAAACTTTGCTGCAACCAAGGTGGCGGTTTATCTACTGAGAATATTTGTAGTGCATAAGTGCAATAATTATATCGTTATTAATTCGTTTCAGTATTTTAAAAATTGTACCTATCCAAGTTAGTTTTTAATATAATATTATGTTACTCGTGACGCTTATGTCGGTTGATATTTTGTCCATGCTAAAATTGAAAATACGTGCAAATGTTATTCTTTCAAAAAGTCAAATTTTGTCATTTTTATATAAAGATTTGTCATTTTTATACGATGTGGGTAGATACATTTTCATAAAAACATCGCTTTTTGAAAATAATATTAACTACAGTATTTTATAAATTTATATCAATTTCAATCATTATTACACCCACAAAAAAAACCCTGTTTTTACTGCTTGCAACTCGGAACTAAAAATGTTATTATAAAACCGCTATTTCGCGGAACACGTTTCCTAACAAGAACGTCTATTGCCACTGTTCCGCCTACCAAGATACTACAGCGCTTCGGAAATGTTCCCGGAAGACGAGTTTATCCTTTCAGAGCACTTCTCAGCAATCGCATGGAAAGTTTTTGGCGAAAACTACACCGTCAAATATTCTTCACTAACAATTTATTTTGTACTTTATTTTTATTTATTTATTTCTTCTCACCGTAGGTATGTTATATTTTTACATAAAAAATTACCTCACTAGGACTTATAGCCTATATTGATGTTTACATTTACAAATTTGAGTGAAGCAGCATAAGTTAAATAATCTACTACATACAAAAATGTAAAATATTACACGGAGAAAGAAATAAAAATATTACAAGAGTGGCCAGATAATGGGCAACGGTTGGATGAGAATGAATAAGGAAGTAGAGTCCTTTTTTATTTTTTTTATCAATGTTCACATGCAAACTTAAATACTAGTATTTAAAAAAAAAAAAAAAACTGGTATTTAAGTTTGAATGTCATCTACATGAACATATTTTTTATAAGTAAATATAAATAATAATTCTCTAAGGTGGTGTATCATAATAATTAAATTAAATTTTAAATAAGTGCCTACTTGACCAATACGTGCAAATAGATTACACTCCATTGGAAACTTTTATGCTAAAATCGTTGATATTTTAATATGCCTCTTGTGATGTATAAAACTGCACTAATTAAACATTTCAAAGCCACATATTTTAATGAGGTCACTGCATAACAGGTTTTTGTTTTTGCATCTCTCTCCACTGTCTTTCTAAACATGTTATTTGTTACTAATGTACATTATTTTCTTTGTTATGTTTTTATATAATCCTATAATTTTTCACACATCCAATTTTTAATACCTACCTTTTTTCTGGCTAAAAAAACCATGTATGTAAATGGCACTAGTGCCGTAAATTCTAAATAAATAAATATTAGGTGCTTACTTATGAAATTGGCGTTTTGCCGTACTGGCAAATTTGATCTCAAATATCTTCTCTTTGGTTAAGAATTCCAAATTCAAATTTATATAGCTATTTACTAATGTATTTGTGTTTCGAAAATTATAATTAATTTGTTTTTTCCTTAATTGTTTTTTTTCTTTGCGTCACCAAACGCTCACAAGTAACTTTTTTGGAGTCAATTTTCGCTTGGGGCATGGTTTGGCTGGTTCGGCAGAGTTCAGCCATTGCGTAGAGCGCTTCCGATTATCGTACAGGATCCACTTTTCATCACAGATAATGATTCGATTTAAAATCCCTTAATTATTGTGCCGTTTGAGTAATGCAACGCAGCAGTCAACGCGCGTTTGTTGATTTGCTTCACTCAATTCGTGAGGTACCCACCTTTCAAGCTTTTTCACCTTCCCAATTTGCTTCAAGTGGATTAAAACAGTTTTATCACTAACACCGCAACCTGCAGCTAACTCGAACGTGGTTTGCGATTGATACGCTTCCACAATAGCCTTCAATTCTTCATTATCAACTTTGGTCTCCGGCCGTCCACGGGGCTTGTTCTGCAGGTCGAAATTTCCAGAACGAAAACGTTGGAACTAAAAACGCACTGTGTTTTCTTTTGCGGCACCGTCGCCATACACATCATTAATCCTTCGAGCCGTTTCTGCAGCACTGGTGCCACGGTGGAACTCGTACTCGTAAATAACGCGATATTTCAAGTTTTCCATTTTGTAAACTAAGTGACACAAAGAAAAAAAAAACAATTAAGGAAAAAACAATTTAATTATAATTTTCGAAACACAAATACATGAGTAAATAGCTGTATAAATTTGAATTTGGAATTCCTAACCAAAGAGAAGATATTTGAGATCAAAGTTGCCAGTACGGCAAAACGCCAAATTCATATGTAAGGACCGAATATTATGCAGATGCATACCAAAATATTATGCAGATGCATACCAATAATGATGGACAGGTGATTTAGGTACGAGGAACATTTAAATGAGGTCAGAGGAAGTAGGTCTATTGAGGCATGTAATTCGTAGGTAAGAAGGTGTATGGAGGCTTAATAGTCAGAAATAATAAAGTAAGATTATTGCTGATAGTCTTGTTCTCTCAATATTGGACTATTATTGAAAATTTTATTGAAAAAAAAAACGAGTTCAAAGTGCTCAAAATGCATTTGTCTGATAGTGACTACACAGCACGGGCACTAGCCTATTATGGTAGTTGAAAAAAATGACATAAAACTGTAACTTATTAAAATTTATTAAATAATAGATTTTTTTTAAAATGCTATAATGTCTCGAGACGCAAGCATACTTCACCTAACATCTATCGGCAATGGATTTAATTTCTCAAACAGAAGGAAGTCACATCAAATGTGTCAAATGGTCAGTTTGATGAATTCGAAGGGTTCTGCCTATTTGTTTGACAGACTGTATGCTGCAGTGGTTCCATGATCCTCATAAACACAGAACCCCGCTAGCACATGCCATACCCTCCAGCACGGAATAGTATTATTTGTACGGGATGGCTGGCTTGTTTTGACGGGATCTGTTACCTTGACAGCTGACAGCCGCGTGATGAAGGCAGCTCCCTGATCTGACGCCCTCTCATGCCGTAGGGAGAGGAAGATTATAGCATCGTCTGACAGTACAACATATAATCCTTGTAGGCCACGCCCAAAAATGCTTGACCTAGGGACCTGACATAAGGGTTGACCTAGGCGTTAAACTTTGTTACATTTGAATGTGGCATACAAGGGGAACGTAACTGTAATAACATATAATTTACAATTGACCACCACAACCAAAACCTCCCACAACACGGGCATGTGCCTGCGTGGTGGTCGTAAAATCCTTAAAACATGTAACTGGAAGTTTAATAAATAAAGAAAAATTAAAAAAATATATACAGGGTGTAACAGGACGTATCCGAAAGATTTTAACCAGCGATTCCTGAGCTTATTTGGAGTAAAAAATGTGAGTAAAATTTTGGTCTCCGGCGACATTTTTGATTTTTTTTTTCTACCAAAACATAAAAAACAGTAGGTGTTGGACAGTTGGGGGCGGGTTAAGAGGCTGGGCGATTACTCGGCTAAGTGACAAGTGACGAGATGAGTCAGATTTTTTTTGTTTGAATTTGGGAAAAAAATTTAGAAAAAAAACGTCATCAAAAAAGTCACCGGAGACAAAAATTTCATTTACAATTTTTACTCCAATGAAGCTGAGGAATCACAGGTTAAAATCTCTGGGGTACGTCTTGTTACACCCTGTATGTATACATTTAACAATTTATTGTTAAATAGTATATTTTAACATTAACTCTTAAATAATCTTAAAAATATATCTTGGCTAAAATTCACTAAAATACATAATATATTTTCTGAGAAGTTAAGTCATCATCCACATTTATTATGTAGTATTTATTCCTAGAAAGAATTTAACCTTTATTCTTTTATTTCAATTTTATCTCGCAACTCAAGTTTTTATGTTTTTTCCTAGAAAACGACTTTATTTATTTTTTTAATGCCAGTACAATTTTAAAATCATAAAAATATGTTAAAAGTTATTATAATATCCTAGCACAGACTTTGTCTTTGTTGGATTTTCTGTTTACACTTATTTTATTTATTTATATGTCATTGAATTTATGTATTTTTATTTTACAATTCCCTGTATTTTATAACTATTCCAATGTAACAAAAAATTCTAATAAAAAATATAAAAACACAGTGTCCACATATAAAACATTGATTGTTTTTGGAGGTCTCCAAAAAACATTATTGACTTCATTGTAGCGTTCGTAGATATCGTCAAAGTTGGCACGAACACATTACCTACTCACACAGATGCATTGCTTGCATGCAGCGTGTTTGTGTTCTTTTTACTATAAGATACCTACCTACTTTAGAGGAATATAAACACCAGAAATATTTGACTTCTTAGAACTTTGCGTATTTTTGGTATTATATGAGCGAGGAAAGTAGCGCCAACGTTGTTTTTATTTTTTTTATGAACAATAAATGAACATTTAAAAAAATATTGTTCTTATATATTTTTCTTATAATTTGTTTTTCATTAGATAAATATGAAGGTATTTATTTACCTTCATATTTATCTAATGAAAAACAAATTATTTAGTACTTTGCGCTTATATTTTTGTAACCTAATTAATAATTTTATTTTAATTCCATTAAATTGAAAAGATAGGAAAAGCTTCAATGTAATAACATATTTTTTCATATTCATAATTCGTAGTAAAGATATATCTAAATAGTGATTTGGCGTATAGCTTCACATTGCAAATTATGGAATAATTGTAAAAAAATACATATCTACCCAAACTAAATAAAAATAAGTTATTTACACATATATGCACCAATACACAGAATCTTGTGTTGTTTGGGTCAACTTGCATTACCTGTATTTGTTTAATGCATATAATATATTTCTCTGCATTATATTATATTATAGGTTATATATTATTATATTATGCCACAGACATAAGGAACTACAATATTGTGTTTCTATGTCTATGTATTATGCAGAAAAGCACATTGTGATAAATGTTATGATAAAAAAATAAGAATCCAATTGCTTTCACGTCGTGAGATTGGACTTTCTATAAATGTTTTATTATTTTGTACGTTTGCATATAAATAAATAAATATTTTAAATAAACTTAATAAATGGTTTTTTTATCTACCTGTGGCGGCTTCCAAAATATTAGGGGAGACCGGGGACAATTGTACCATCAGTCAGTCGTACCAAGGCGAATAACAAGCCAACTGTAATAGGTACGTATATCATACGTCGTAAGGCGAAGGCCCTGACAACTGTGGAGTGTGGACCCGCTGGATATGATGGAACAAAGACGTTTGCATTTGGAAGAATATTTTTTTAAAGGGAATAATAATAATTTGGCTGGCAGCCTATTAACGATCCGATTTGTAGTCTCCGCATGCAGTCCTGCAAGCAGTGCTTCAAATCGGAAGGTGTGAGGCGTTTTACTCTGTCTCTGTGGTACTATTGTATGTTATGGTATGATTTGGGATTTTTACCGCTTAACGTAATACCGTAATTTATTTTTGGGATATTATGCCTACCTCCTTCTTTAACCAACGTTTTGGACAGCGTTACAGCGTCCATCATCAGGGCAGATGTGTAGTTACATACGAGTATAAAGGTAATAACATAGATACTGGGTCGACGTACGCCATTACGATTCTGGACAACTTACAATCCATTCATTTTCTATGGAAATAGATGCTTCAGAATTACATCGGCTTTACTGGTTATGGGCTATTTTTTTTATCACTTTTAGTGACTTTTCAAAGGGGTATTGAAATGCCACTTTATTAAGTTGTCGCGGAACCATCATACGGACGGCCCGTTTTTGAACAGTGAGGTGTTTTAAGTAGGAGTTGAAGTATTTTCGACTCCAGACCAGAGGTGGCTTCCAAATTCAACAGTGAGGCGCACTACAGCAGTTGAAGGATATACTCAATATAGACTGGTCTTTGAACGTCATTTATAATAAGTCAATTAACTGCACTACAGCAGTTGAAGGATATACTCAATATAGACTGGTCTTTGAACGTCATTTATAATAAGTCAATTAACTTTTATTGTTAACAACATACATACTTGAAGGCTGAAACCGGGAAGCGATCTAAAAATAAGTTTTTAATAGGTATGCGGTTTTTTGTGCCTAAAAATAAAGTTATTTTTCCCTTGATTACGGCACTGGTGTTGTCACCGCGTTGCCGTGTCCTAATTGCCTAGCCCTGCTACACTCTGGTAAGACGATAAAATTTACAAAAACCTTTTTTTTGCAAAAAACAAGTGAGTTATGACATGACCTTATGCAGGGGCGGATTCAGGGGGGGGGCATGGGGGTTATGACCCCCCCCCTGGGCTGGGTCCAGGACCACTAATTAAAATTAAATTATAACTTCTTGTGACTTGACCACGACTATGTGACCCCCCCTGGCACCAAAGCTGGATCCTCCCATGACCTTATGACGAAAATAGAATCAGATGGCGCATAGCGAAAAATTTTCGGCGGCACACCAAGTGTCAACCTTAAAATTATTTACGACTTTTCGTTGAACTGAGAGTGAAAACCATTCTCTCGGATGAAAGCGAAAAGTAATTAATTTAAAGGTTATGGTACTGACACACATGCTCATAAATAGTTCACATTTGCTTCATAAATGAGCATGCTTGTTTTGAGCTTTACTCATGAGTAAGCATGCTGAATGCCAACAATTGAACTCACGTGCTCTCGACCAAAATGGAAGCGAGGATTACCCTTTTGTGGGGAAAATGTGAGGATTCTGGTGGTACTTCCACACCGCAGCCAACCTTCCAACTCCAAACTTAGTTCGGAGTTGGAAGATTGGCCGATCGTGTGGTTGCTGCGGCCAACCTTCCAACTCCAAACTCCGAATTTCAACATGGCGGATGTCGAACAGCTGATTCGGCGCTTATCAGTTGCCTACAATTATTACGTAGAAGTATATACACGACACGTTTTCAAACAATTGTTATACCATTCTCCCGTAATAATATTTTCATTTTAATGGTACGCGGAACACATGTCTTGATCGCCAGCGGTTCGCAGAATGATATGTGCATAAATATACCAATCCCGATGTGTGACTGCGGCAAGCTGGTTCGTGTGAGTTGGCCGTCGCGATCGCCTCGGAGGCGATCCCGGGCCAACTCAAACTCCAACCTTCCAACTCGATCTTCCAACGCACGAACTAACCCTCCACACAATCGTCCAAACGTTTGAAGTTGGAAGTTAGCCGCAGTCTGGACGTAGCATGGGAATTTCTTGATTATCCAACCATATTGTAAAATCATTTTTGAGAAAGCACTATAATTTCGTTTTCTTTCGCAACAAATTAAAAAAAAAATCCTTTTATAGTCTTAACGAAAATGAAAATCACTTGATAATATAAATAAATGCTTATATCAATAGAACTTGGTTTCTTTTTGGAGGTAAAGGAACTTTTGGGGATTTTGTGGGGAATTTGATCTTCTATTGTAGTGACCCTGTTCCAAAGACATTCGTTACTCCTTAAATCACGAATAGTAAAGTTTTTTTGTCTCTTCAACGGGCCGTTTTGCAAAGAATGTGTACGCACAGCTGCAGAAACTGAGATTGAATCGAAATAAGCAAGCCTGTTCACTCGTTCACTGCTTAGGCTGGAATCAGACGGTTCACTCGAGTGAAGGTTTTGCTCTATGGTTACTCGAGCGAATGTTCCCATCTTCGTTTCACTTTTGTTTCATTTCATGTTCAGACGTGTCATTCCGAGTAAAATCGGCCGAATGAAATACAGAAATGAACTGTCGGATTCCGCCATTAGGCTGGAATTAGACGGTTCACTAATCGTTCATTTCTGTATTTCATTCGGCCTATTTTACTCGGAATGACACGTCTGAACATGAAATGAAACTAAAGTGAAACGAAGTTGGGAACATTCGCTCGAGGAACCATAGAGTAAACCTTCACTCGAGTGAAGGTTTACTCTATATCTTTTTTTTTAATTATTCATAATTAAGAATTTTACAAATAGGCCCATTTTTTAGATGAAAATCGGTTTTTCCACTTTTAAGTGTCACCAAAAATTTAAAAATAAAAAAAAAAAATTCTTCCAGCATTACCTTAGAAAAGTAGTTATCCAATGATATCATTTTTTGATTTCTGATGTTCCAGTCTGGAGTTATACTGTTCACCGGCAAACAACTTTTTTTCGAGGCGCCTCTGAAGATTTGCTGCTGTCGGCTTAATTATTTATATATATTTTTTTAAATAAAGGAAATTTTGTTTTTATGTTGTACTAATGTTACGATCAATTAAAAAAATTTGTATTACCTCTAGCGTCTAAAAATCTTAAAAATGGGCCTTTTTTACGCTGAATTAACATTACTATCCCCTTAAGTAACCGGAATCGCCCCTCTGCAGTGTCCCGCAGGTTCTTAATTTTTCAATAATAACATTTCATAAAAATTGATGCTTCAACTACGGCACATAGGATTTTCAAAATGCAATATGCATTGGCCAGAAGTCATAAACTTATGAAAAAATTAAGTGTAAAGCTAGCCATAGAACTGTAAATAGAAATGCAAAAAAATATATTATGTGTTACTCAAATGTGTCTTACAAAAATATGAGTATCCACGGACAAATTTTTTTGATGGGCTGACGTTGGCTGCTTTCTTGATTCTCGTGTTTGGATTGCCGTTTTCTGGCATTGATCGCTCAAAGGGATATAATTGTGTGTGATAGGGTAAATATAATAAATATCAAAAAATAAAATTATATAATTCCAGATTTATTCACAAAACAATAATTTATACAGAGAATAATTATTTGGAACCAACTGTACAAAGGTATTGAAATGAAAGTGCGTTAAACGAAATTAAACCATCTGCAGGGTACGAAGATACATCTTTATGAATTATAAAATTTTTAAAGTTGTCAGTACTTTTATGAATCTATCTAAGGGGTGAACCTGACTTACTTTCAGTGATTTCTGACATTATTTAAAATAATGTAAAGTCAGGTACGTCCCATAGCACATAAAGATTTAAAAAATATATAAATACTTTACATAAAGAATGTGGTTTTGACGAAGAGAGTGATGAAATTTTAAACACTTGACCTCCAAAACAAAAGGAAGATCATCGTCTAAATAAGATTTCGAAAGTACCTAAGAGGAAGAAAGTACATAAAATTACTGTCCACATTTGATTTCGAAAAACTCTGTGCAAGGGCCAGGCGACACTGAGGACTTTAGCTAGTCTATATCTATATAGATAAAAATGAATCCCTGTTTCCCTTGGTCACACCATAACTTCAGAACGGCTTTACCTATTTCATTCATCTTTTTTTAAGTTTTCTAAAACTTTGCAGAAGGTTCTTATAGCCGGTTCACACGGGGCGATTTTTGTCGGTCAACTCGACAGTTGAAAGCTAATTGACACGTGTGAACACTTTGTCAACAAAGTTATCAACTTTTTTTGTTGCTAGCGAAAGTTGATAGCCCGTCTACTTTTGTCGTTCAAGTATGACTATCGCCATTTTGGTTTTACTAATTGTTCGAGTTTTACATCGAATCGTCGCGTCTGAACACATGTTTCAAGTCGCTCATCATTTTTAGTTACTCGCGGGAAAAAGTAAACATCAAGCGTTTCATTTATTCGGTATTAGTTCCTACCGTCATGGAATCCGTTTCAACCAAAAAATATCTGAAATGGTCGGACGATTTAATGTTCAGATTTATGGATCTGTACCAAAGCCATCCCTGTCTTTCGGATCAAAAACAAGAAGTATACAAAAATAGAATATTATTTTTGAAATGTAAATAATATTATTTTGAAAAAAATTTGTGTTGGATGCGCCTAATTTACTCCTTCTCATGATCCATTTTCTCATCCAAGTACGACGTTTTTTATGTTTTTTCATAATCTCCAGCTCCTCTCGCAGAACATCAGAAATTAGATAGACGCACGCACTAACAATTTCAGTTGACGCCTTTTTTAATGTCAAAATCGGTTCAACTTAAATTGAAACGTGTGAACAAAATGTTGCTCAACTTTTTTCGTAAAATAAAAGTTGGTCAACAAAAATCGAAACGTCAGAACGCCCCATAACAGAAAGAAAAATTAAGACAATTGCGCAGAAAATTGGATAATTTCAGAAAACTTAACGACTATTTTTTTTACTTCGTACGTTTGATAGTTAGCGGGTTTGATATTTTTAGAGATATATCCTATTCTATTCATCCGATTGCGATAAAAATTTGGTGAGTTGTTGTGGACATGCCCGTAAAGGTTTCTATATAGCAATATTTCTATATTGCTAAGTTCTGGAGTTATGAAATTTGAAAAAAAAAATTGCAATAGGGCACACGCGAGTTGTTTGAGTGAGTGAATTTTATGGAGTTTAGTGGCAGGGAAACAAGGTGAGAGGGGATGGTAATCCGGGAGGGATGCCGGGTATCAGCTAGTAATATATAAATTAAAGGGATGTTCAGTCCTGCATTAACTTGTGACTCACTTTCCAGAAATGAACTGTATTACATTTCTACTTTGTAGAAAGATTGTTTGAGTTACCAGAGAAACAGAAAATGAACAGAAGGCATCATCCAAAGACAAAATTGAATAAAACGCAGATAGGCTTATACTATGTAAATAAAATCTGAATTAGTCATTACTATTAAACACACATTATTCTCACTCAAGTCTTTTTGCAAAATATATTTTTAGACTGCATACACTATTTAAAGTATGTACAAAAAATGTATTTAATCATGTGGAATTTCTAAAAGAAATGTCACAGAACATCTTGTGGTCACTGATTCCATTATCTGATTGGATTCTCATGTCTCGGGTGCCCAAAGTTTGAAGGTGCGGTCGTACGAACAGGTGGCCACATAACTGTCATCATGGGCCACATCCAGCCCCATGATGCGCGAGTCGTGTCCTCGCAGGGTGTTGAGGGGCTGCCAAGAACGGTCGGCCCAAAGACGTAGAGTGCTATCGTATCCAGCTGTCAAGAGGTATAAGCCTTGGGTTCGTTGCCAGCGGACGGAGCTTATCAAGCTGCCGTGAGCGGGGATCGTGTGGAGGCATTGTCGCGTTCGCAGATCCCATACGCGAGCAGTGTTATCGCCGGATCCTGTAGCGAGTCTCCAGCCGCAAGGAGACCAGGAAACGGAATAGACAGCTTTTAAGTGGCCTTCCATGAACATAACGCAGCGGCCGGTGCGTAGGTCCCAGACTCGGCCGAATGCGTCAAGACCCCCGGTGGCTGCGACGGATCCGTCTCCCTGGAAGGCTAGGTCGTGAGGTGCGCGGGCATGGCCCTCCTGGTGCAGCAGCTCCTGGCCCGCCTCGGCGTCCCACAGGCGCCAGGAGCCGTCGCGGCAGCATGTGCCGAGGAAGCGGCCGGAAGGGTGGAAGGCCACGCGTGATACTCGGTGGGGGGCGTGACCAGAGAGTTCTGCGAGGGGGTCGGCGCTGAAAGTAAAATTTGTTAAATTATTAGATTAGAATCTGATGTCATTTATACAAGCATTCTTAGCAATATAACATAATAACCTCCATCTAATTGCTACTTTTATAATTTCAAGCAATCTATCCTCAACCAAAAATATATAATATATTATAGTAGTGACGTATAATTATTAGAAACAACAACTAATGGTTGAATAACTATTGAAAAAAATAATAATTGTTTAGTGGCTAGAAATGAATGACTAGGTATGTATGTGGTTCCCCACCTTCCACTCTTCCCCACTTCATTCTGCCTCATAAAATTCCCCTTATAGGGGATGCCAAATTACTATCTTCGAAGTATCAGCTTAAGCAGTGAAAAACTACAAACATATCATTATGATGATGATAACATGTGTACGGTGAAACCGTACATTAAAAAAACACACACACATTAAAAACATAAGTATTTGAATATGCAAACCAACCTAGCAAAGTTCCACAGTTTGACGCTGCCATCGTGTCCGCACGAAGCCATGGCCAACTCCCTTGCCGAGGAGTCGGGTTCTGTGACGTGCGCTGGGTCAGCAGTAGCCACCAGGTGTGCGGGTAGCAAGGCCGAGGGGCGGAACACGGCGTCTCCGGCGGGGCCTGCATGGCCGCCCAGCTCCTGCAGCAGGTCGCACGAGGGCACCGACCACACCTTTACTTCACCGGACCTGAAATGAGGTGTTTTAAAGAAAGGGGATTATATAAGTCATCCAAATATTATTATTATTGACCCACAGAGGAAGCATCATAAAATCAAAGCATAGGTACACAGTTTTTCCAGAACTTAATAACACCAAACCAAACATGACGCAATTTGCATTACAACAGAGGATCGGAAACGGAAATTATACATTTTTTTTTACATTAACTTCAAACAAGAGTCCTTAAGAAAAAAAAAATCTCAAAGGGCCTACGTCCTCTTTGGGGATGCTGGAAGGTCTTTTTGAGTTGAGGAAGGAGTGAACATTGGGCTTGAAGAGACCCATGCTGTAGGAGGGAGGAAACACAGAGGCTGGCAAATTGTTCCACAGCCGATCTGTTGAACACTCTACAAACTAAACAGAATACAATAAAGAATAGGTTCAATGTTCTGTTTTATCACGGAACCTTAATGCCATACTAACCAAGAGGCTGTGATGAGCATCTTGGAGTCGTTGGAGAAGCTGCATGAAGCCAGCGGCCTGCGCCCCCCCAGCTGACTGGCAGCCGGCCCCAAGGTGGCTAGTCTCCTCTGCAGCTCTTGCCTCGCGACTGCCCCGCCCCGCCCCTCTGCCTCCTGTAAATACACAAACAACTCTTACTTCATAATTTCTTTAAAAAGTAGTTAAATTACAGAAGTACTGTCAATTCTGCTTTCATATGGATTTTATAACACAGTCCACAAAGCACAATGGTAAATTATGTAATATCGTCGTTGCGCTTGCAAAAACGGTTATGTGTCAGATTTCAATAAAAAACTGGGAAGTTTTCCGTCCTCTGTAAAATTTGGTAAAACTCGTAAAGGCTCCCACGCTTTGACAGTCTGTGCAGATTGAACATAGTTCAGTGACAGTCAGCCATCCATGCTATATCTCTCTCTGTTTTCATTACCCATGGGTGCAACAAATGGCATATTAATACTATAAGTTATCATGTGTAAAACCTTGCGCAGGCGTGCCCGAGCACGGGGCAGAGAATAGCGTGCCAGCCAGAGGCGCGCTGTGCGCAGCTCGGGGGGGCCCTCGTGGTACCAGGTTCCCTCTTGACCGCGCTCCTGCTGCAGACGGGCCTCTTCTTCTTCCATACGCTTGTGGATCGCATCTTCTCCAAGGCTACAAATAGTTCAATTAATTACCATTACATTATTAAAAAAACTAATTTTAATGAGGCATCCATATTTTAACAATATTTAACCTAAATCTTACAACGGATTGTTTTATACACATTGAACAATTCATCAAGTTTCAAAGTTAATATTCAAGATCTGCGAAAGCCCTATTTAAGTTCTGTTATTATCCAAGTACCATGAAACAATTGGTGCATGATGAAATAATAACAGATCTTTCACAGAACTTGAATTTTCACTTTGAAATTAACATTAAATTTTTTCCTATCAATTGAAACACTTAAAATAATTTGTATGTTACTGGCAGAATCTATTATAAGATGGGGATATGGATTAACATTATGGGGAAATACTACTATAACCAATCTGAAACAAATCCAAGTTGTACAAAACGCAATTGTAAAATTATTAGTAGTCCCTAAAATATTCAAACAGAGACATAATACACCGTTGCTGTTTCAGAGTGCCAAAATCTTACCTGTTAAGGCTATACTATAACACAAAATTATAATTCAGCATATATTTACCCCGCAGCATAAAGAGAAATTAGAACATAAATATAGAACTAGATGCACGCGCAACGACGGGTTAATAGTTTCGAAATTTAATAATAAGTACGGACAGAGAAAGTTTGAATACAACATACCGAAAATATTTACTTTATTAACTGACACTATAAAGCAATGTAATTCTATGAATATGGTTAAATATATGGTGAAAAATTGGCTATCGAAAAAAATATATTTATATTAATATGTATGAAAAAATGTATGAAAAAACGTATGAAAAAATGTAAAAAAATGGATGAAAAAATGTATGAAAAAATGTATGAATAAATGATTGAAAAAATGTTGAATCTGTAGATATAAGATGTAAATTGATTTTTTTAAATGTATATGAATGTAAAATATAAGCACCTGTTGACAAGCCAATTGAATTGGTTTAGCAGGACTTGTTTGTTGATACTATGTATTCAATTATTCTTTCAATAAAAAATAATAAAAAAAAACTAAAAAAGATGAATTGTTTAAATTCCGTGAAACAACCCGCCCTTAAATGTGTATTGTACGGTTTGAAAAGCTTTAATATGCATAACTTAGAAAGTAAAGATTTTAAACTGTGTAAATAACACAGTTAGAGTTGTATTTTTTAATGTGAATACCGCATAAGATATCCAACGGTTCCCAATTGTCCAGAGCCAGTGGGTCTATGGCATCCCCATCTGTGAGGTTGATAGGAGTGGAGAGGAGAAGAGGAAGGATAGAAACTCACAAGGACAGCAGGTCCCGGAGACGGGCGCGGCGCTCTGCGGGCCCCTCCCCGAACAGGCAAACGGGCTCCGCTAGCTGCCGCAGCGCCTTGCGCACCTCCCCGTCGTCCGTGGACACGTTCAGCTGTCGCGCTTTCCGCCGTCGCTCAAACTCCTCCAGCAGGGCCTGCTTGTCTTTGGACACCTCCTCTTCTAGTTCCATGTACTCTGGAAAAAGAATGCCATTTAGTAACGATTATTAGACATTGGATTATATGCACTATCAAAATATGAATGCAAATATCAATGCCAAAATATATTACTAAAGTGTACGATAAAAACATGAATGTGTCTTGAAACTGGTTCCTGATGGCGGGAACATTCAATTTGGGAGACGGATATGGTAACCGCCGCCCTGGGAACCATTTATAAGAGAACCAACACCTCTGCCATAAGACACCCCAAGTGGTTCGCTAGACGTGTTCTACTAGCAGTATTTAATTAAAGCATCTATAATATAACTAAACGATAAAATTTTCAGTAAAGTTGTACTACTCCGCTTTCTTTTGTATGGATTTGATATTTGTCAAATTTTGTTTCAATCTAAATACGCATGAATTACTTAGTTTATCCAAACTAATAACCTAATAACCTATTTTGTGCACGTAAATAGATGTTTCTTGTAGTAATTGTTGAAATGAAGTGTAAAAGGCCGCTTCACTTGGCCAAACATGGCGTCGAACACTTCGCGTAAGTGAAATAATCTTAGTTAAATAATCACAAAGTGCATATTTTTTCGTCTCCCCCGACATAAATACTCACTTTTCGTAATAATGAAGCTTATCTAACAATATAAGAAATATTCCGTATTAACTGGCAAGCTGAGTAAGACAAAAATAAAAATAACAGGAGTAAGACAAAAAATACAAAAGTAAATTTGCACCACCACTCCAGAAACATGATGTATGTTGCCAATAGTAAGTCTTTTTCGATTGAGTGACATGGAAATCGTATGGAAATGAGAAGACAAATTCAAGAAGCCATTCAATCATGATAAAAACCATAATAGAGATGAAGAAAGGAAATGGGACTCACCATTAGAGACATGTATCTCTGCCAAGTCTTTGCCAGCGGGGGCAGGCTCCCCGGGGTCTCCGCGCACTGCAGCTGCGATGGCTGCCAAACGCGCCCTCTCCTGCTCCTCCAGCGATCCATAGTGGACCGTCTTCTGCTTCTTATTGAATGTTATTTCCTCGTCGTCTGACATTTCTGACGGTGTCTAAAACACTATCCTATAACAAAAACTGGTACAATTTCGATGTTGTTCAAAGGTTACACAAGTATAATTCATAAATTTGTATAAACGAACTTGTAAATAATGTTAACGTACTACTAAGAGTTTATTCTAACCTAAAAACACAACACCGACGTTTTCAAAACAATCTGTCAATGTTTTCTCGTTTTATCTATGCATGACATTTCATTGAGTAATCTTTGACAGGTTCGGTTGGTTTTATTTTGCATGTAACCAACTTACCTTCAAACCAAAGCGATAAATTATTGTAGGTCATGCAAATAAAATATTGGTATGCTATTAGATGTACTTACATGGTTTAAAATAGTATAAATCATTTTCGCACGATACCTCTGATAAAGAAGCCGATATAATATTCACAAGTCTCCAGTTATTTCATAATTCTTGTGTTACCGCTGTCTATATAAATTATAATTCTTAATATGAGAACGACTACTAACGTACTAACTAGCGATGGGCACAATCGATGAATAATCGATTATTTACTCGATCTTTTTTACCATCGAATGATTTCGATTCATTTCCATAGAAAAATCGATTCTCGCTTCTCGATGTCAAATTCATTCGAATGCACAGTCCGAGAGAATCGGTTTGAAACGTCATCGAACTTGGAATCGATTCTCGCTTCTCGATGTCAAAATTCTTTCGAATGCACGGCCGAGACAATCGGTTTGAAACGTCATCGAACTTGAAATCGATTCTCGCTTCTCGATGTCAGAATCCATTCGAATGCACAGTCCGAGACAATCGGTTTTAAACGTCATCGAACTTGGAATCGATTCTCGCTTCTCGATGTCAGAATTCGAATGCATAGTCTTGAAACGTCATCGAAAGTGATTTTGCTTGTCAAACGAAATATTTTATAGGTACATGTTATAATCAACCTGATGTGTGAATTTTATATTATGAATGAATACTTTTAGGTAACGATTTACGTTTTCAGTATAGTTTATACGTAAAAGATTGCGATGGTGATAGCTTTCAACAATTTAAAAATGTTTAGTATGAGGTTATGTATCATCTATTTGGGTATTGTATATTTAATTTAAAATAAAACAATAACTTAGTATATACCATTTTTATATTTAATGCCGACCGGGTTTCGCTAAAACCGTAGTTTCTTCAGGGCAGTAAATAATACTCTACTAAAATCAGCAAGTTGGTAATATGTTTTCATATCTGCTTTATATGACCAAATATATTTAATTTATTTGAAATTAACAGGTGTTTCTTAGTTTGTAATAAAAATGAAACGATTTCTATAGTAAGAAAACTTTATTTAATGATAAACTACAAATATAAATACAAATAATTGCATACGAAAATGTGTCCATAACCTACATGTTATTTAGAGGTTATTTTTTAACAAAAACGACATAAAATTATTATCTTCGTATTAAACACAGACACACTGTCAATATTATTAATGGGAATTTGTACCAACCGGCTAAACTAAATATCTTATTAGTAATTTTATTGTTGTGAGATGCCCACATATTTGAAATTCGTGGAAAATGGAATAACACTAATGTTGCCATCAAACACAAAGGAATTTGCCAATTTGCCATTGCCAGGAAATAATAACGGTGATTGAATTATTGTTGCAGTACTTACTTACTAATGTTGCGTTATTTAAACATGTTATTTAGAGATTGTTTTTGATCAAAAATGCAATATAATTATAATTATTTTCATATTATTAAACATACATAAATATTTTTAATGGAAATTTTTACCAATGGGCTAAACTAAGTAGCTTAACAATAATTGTTATGTTGTGAAATGCATACCAAAAAACAACAAATAAAATTACAACAAACAATAAGCGTTGCCATACATGATGCACCATAATAATTTTCTACTTCCTACCCCCCCCCCCCCCCCCCCCCCGTCACAGACAAAAATCCTGCCCCTGACCATAGCTATTGCTCCCGAACTCCGAGCAAAAAATCGATTAATCATTCGATTATTGTGATGTCTCGATTTAAAAAAATCGATTATATAAAAGTTTCGATCATTCCCATCGCTAGTACTAACTGTATCTAGTATCTATGGACACAAATGTGGCGGTAAACTGACAAACTGTCAAAAAAGTAGTGCTGTTTTTTTGTTTGTTCAAAACCGTTCCAAATCTTTGAAAACATTTAGTTTTCCCGTGTTAAAATAACGAAAATGGAGGAAATTGTGGCTGCACTAGCATCTCTTAGGGAAAGTTTAAAATGTGGATTTTGCGATAAGTTAGTCCGAGACGGGTCACTTTTTCTGAAGTGTTCACATTTATTTTGTTCAAAACACATTACAGGAGGACAACTGAACTGTTGCTTTATATGTCACGAAGGAACCCTCAAGGATGTCGTAAAGGCTTCGGCTGTCATGGAGATGATAAAAGATTATGAAGCGTTGGAACACATATTTAAACGTAAAGAAAACGAGCCAGAAAACAATGCAGATATTTCAATGGAAAAGAATAACATGAAAAATATTTCCGCGGGAAGTAATGTTCCAAATCAGGACAACATAAATGAGGTCCCTGGAGGTTCAAAAATTACTCTCCGTCGAGGAAGAAATAAAACCACACCTGAACCGCCAAAAGAAGTTGTCACCAAGCAGACCCTCACCAGGGGCAGAAAGAACACACGCTCAAGGTCTGATGTTGAAGATACTACAGCACCCACTGGAAGAGATCCAAAGTTGGATATTCCTTCTAAAACTAAACCACTCACTCCCAGTAAATCCAACACAACGTCTCCCAATAAAATGAAGCAACCCATTCTTAGTGATACTAATAAAGAGCCTGGAAGAGTTTTGCGAGGGAATGCTAAGAAAGGAGAAAGTGCTAATAGCTCACTTCAAGAAGTTCTCCCTGCTCCATCTACAACAAAAATACTTAAAACATCTCCTCTGGTGAGGGATGAGCCTCGCGCCACACGGAGGACGGCTTCCAAGTCACCCCAAGAGAGAGCTGTTGCGAGTAAAGAACTTCCTCATTCTTCCAAGTCTCCCCAAGAAAGAACTTTGTCAAGTACAGTACTTCCTCGCTCTTCCAAGTCTCCCCAAGAGAGAGCTGTTGTAAGTAAAGTACTTCCTCGTTCTTCCAAGTCTCCCCAAGAGAGAACTGCGCCAAGTAAGGCACTTCCTCGCTCTATTTCGTCTTCCAAGGTAAAGGCTGGTCCTGATACAAAGACTATGAAAAAGAACAATCCCCAACAAAGTTGTGATGACTCCCTTTCAGACATATCCTCTAACTATGCTAAAAAGAATTTAACGAAAAGGAATAATAAGGGGGAAACTCCCTTACACTCCGCTTGCGTGCGAGGAAAATTTGAGGTTGTTTTGGCTCTGCTGACGGCCGGAGCTGATCCCAATACTAGAGACCACGCTGGCTGGACCCCTCTGCACGAGGCTGCGGGGGCGGGGCGAGTGGAACTGGCCAGGGCTCTGCTGGCACACGGGGCCTTACCCTCTCCGCCTGGCCCGCACTACGACACCCCTCTGCATGAGGCCGTGAGGGCGCGCCTGCCAGACATGATCACCCTGCTACTGCAAGGTGGAGCCCTGCTTGACGCCAGAGATGACAAGGGTAACACCCCCCTGCAGTTAGCCGATGAGGAGACCAAGAAACTCCTCCAACTATCGCAGTCCTCAGAGGACAATCTGGAAGTAAACAGAAGGCTATCAAGGAGTGTTATCCTGTACTTACATCCCTCCAATTTGTCCAAAGAACACATGGCCAAACTGCAAAATTTAGCAAAATACCATGAAGATTTAAAAATTGATACAGATTACTCCAAGAATGTGACACATTTGCTGGTGGAGGAATGCCGGGTGAATCAAGACACACTGAGGGCTGTAGCCGGGGGTCGGGGCATCCTGACCATAGAATGGCTGAACAAGTGTGATCACACAACACTCGCCGATCCCGAGAACTTTGAAATGAAGAGTTTCGGTGGTGACGTTGAATGTATAGAGCTGTCCATTATTAATAAGAACAATCTGAGGCCCGGCTTGTTTGATGGATACCACTTCTACTTCCTGGGCTTTACCAATAACTATGAGATCAGTGCGCATCTGACGGTGAAGAAGGGATTCCTCTGTAAGCTAGTGGAGGAAGCTGGGGGAGTGGTACTGAAGAGAGAGCCAAATCCCGAAGCTATTTCTCAAGCGGAGAAGAAGGTACCCTACCATGCTCCGCACCAGGGTCCTCTGCAGAACTGTGCCCATTTCATCATCTACCAGACCCGCCCGCAGTTAGCTTATAACATGGAGCACTTGCGCTCTCTGCCTGTGGGATGGCTGATTCAATGTATAGAGGCATTCAAACTCGTGGATCCATCATAGAATATTCATTAACTTAAATATTGTAATGATGCTTATTTTATATAAATACTTATGTAAATACTTTATAGTTTTGTTTACTTTTTTTAAAAATATTTTCTGTGAAATTATGTATCTCTAATCCTGTAATATAATAAATAAAATACACAAATTATCAATAATTATTTATCTTATAATTCCATATTACAAACTAGTCCTCTGCCCTCAAAAACATTATTATTTACTTTAAATAATAGTGTATAGAGTGCACGTTGGAATGTATCTGTGCGCACCGATAGTGGTTCAAATTGGTTGGGATAACCACCTCTCTTACACCTGCAGTAGTCCTACGATAAAGTCTTAGTGCACCACTACAAGAATCTCTTAAAAATTATTCTACTATTATTTCATCGCTGTTCGGGCAAAAGTCACTAAACCACATTGCACCCTTTTGAGATAAATTCTGCAAATTTGAAAGCTAAAATCTGTTACACAAACTTTAAAATACAGTTCATGTTATAAAAAATTTAAATTAATTAGAAGACATCCCTCATAATTAGAAGACATTTTAAAGCATTCAAATAAAATTATTTCTCTAACATCAAAATTTTTATATTTTAAATGTTTGGTCTGAATATTGACAATTTGTATTTTTAATTAACAAATAAACTAATCACGGTTGGTTCCATGACAAATATAACACGTTTGAAAAGTGATGTAGTCATTAAAAATGAGGAAATTTTATTTGTTGCTTTTCAGAAGTGTTCCGATTTGTCTGGTTACTTATTTACCCAGTTGATTCATTGGTGACCGGCATAAATAAACCAATATTGACCAGATAACTCAGAATGAATTCAACTCAACACCCCCTTTGAAAAGTGGTGATTTTTTTAAAATTAAAAATTCTTTTAATAGTTTACGGTAGGTTAGGCCATGGGCTATTTTTTTGTTCATAGCTTTGACTTTTCAAAGAGGTGTTGAGTTGAGTTGATTCTGAGTTATCATGGAACCGGTTGCATACAGAATGACCTCAAAATCCACATTCGAAGAATACAGTGGTTGAAATCGCCAGACTTCAATTTAATATAATGCAAGTTCATATTTTGTACGTAATCTCGTACTCTTTTAAATATTGCCGCGTAAAAGCAAGATTGCTTCCATTCATAAATAAACCAATCACTTCCATGTTTCATTTTAACGCCGTTTTTTGTATTGGCAATACTGTTGAACACTGTAGAACTTCCGGCTGTCAGTGACCGTTGTTTTTGTTTTTGTTTTTGAATAATTGTGAGAAGTCATATTTTGTATTCTCTTGTTAAACTGCCATTATTCCCGCGCTCCTCCCTAGATGAAATATATAATATATATATAGATTGTTTATTATTATATAAAAGTTATATGGATTTTTTATTATTATCGGCTAACATCTACGGTTACAATGTTTAAACCGGTTAGCTGTGAAAACCTTTCCAAAACTAATCACGAAAAATTGAAGACAAACGGTATCAGATACTACCAGGATATTATTAATTCAAAAACTTCGTGGACTCGTGAAATTTACGAGGAAATAGAAAAGCAGAGACCCGAATTCATCATTAAATCCGCATTAGATCTTTGGCAGGTATGTTTTTGAATATTTTTTTTTTGTCACCAGACTTTATGTCAGGGTTAAATTTTCCCCACAGGAAAAACGGTAAATATTCCACAAGCCACCGCACTCTTAATAGGCACAGATTTTGAAAATTACACTGCGTTTTGAATACTTCGTTTTAGTACTTAGTTTGATTACTTCAAGAAAAAACTATTTTGTTTCGATAAAATTAAATTTTTATTCAATCGAAGTTCAAAATTTCCCATATGAAACGCTTCATTTTCGCCATTTTTTTTTTTTGGATTGATTTGAGATATCCGAAGTTTTGTTTCAATCTAAATACGCATGAATTTCTTAGTTTACCCAAACTAAGATCCTAATAACCTATTTTGTGCACGTAAAAACAGTTGTTTCTTGTAGTAATTGTTCAAACAAAGTGTAATTTCCATAATCTGAGCCTAAAAGTGCGGCGGTTTGAGGAATAATTAACATCCCTTGAATTATATTATTACTAGCTGATACCAGGTATGCGTAGAAATCCCAATTAAATAAATAAATTGTTTCTCCCGTCTGTCATTTCCCATTCGTCCCCGTTCCCCTTCTGACTCCTCTTCCTCTTCCCCTCCCGTGTCCCCTTCCCCTTCCGCATTCTCTTTTCACCTTCCCGCATACCTCCTCCCCTTTCTCGCGAACCCCTTAACTCTAACTCCATAAAATACACCCATTTTTCCAACAACTCGCGTGACCTATTTAATTTTTTAATGCAAATTTCATAATGCCAGAGCTCAGCAGTATATACATATATAGAAGTATTCACGGGCATCTTCACAACAATTAAAAAAAAATGAATAGCAATCGGATGAAATTTTAATCGCATTTGTATGAATAGTATAGGAAATAATTTCATGACGCCAGAGCTCACTATCCTATAACCATCCCGGATATGCGCACATCATATTCCCAAAGTTTCATCACAATCGGATGAACGGTATGGCCGCGCCTAACATACGAACACACAAGCAAACAAACATTAATTTTATATTATAGATTTGTCAGATTATTTTTGCATTATGTCAGCAATACATAACATAAATAAAGTTTATTATGGCAGGAAGAGACATCTCGAGAGGCAATCTGTGAGATCCCGGGGGCACCAGGAGCCGGGCTGCGGGCGGGGGAGGTGCTGGAAATATGCGGGGGCCCAGGCCAGGGCAAGACACAGCTGTGGTAAGAGCCCCTTTTATCTTAAGTTGTTTTTTTTTTTGCCGAATAATCGTAATCTCATAATCTAGAACAGTGGTTCCCAATTAGTGGTAAACAACCCCCCGGTCACGTGAGGTTGCTTGGAAAAATATATTTCTTATTTATATTTATAAGAAATATATTTAGAGTAAATCAATCTGGTTATGACTGTCACGATTGTTATCATTCCTCCAATAGCAACAGTTTTTTTTTTCTGTGAATATTGCACAAGAGCAACTGTTCCCAATTGGCAGAGCCATTGGTATCCCTGATTGGGTATGGAGAGGGGAAGGAGTTCGGAAGATGAAGGTTGAAAGTTATTAGCTATTCACCTGGACCCCTAGCACACTCAATCGATAAGGATTGTCAGGATAACTTTCGGTAACTTCTCATCGTTCCCTAGCATGACTGCAGATCGCCAACGAATAAGTGACAGTTCACAATGACTAAGTGTCCTTAATATATTCAATATCAACTGTTGTTTGTACGTTAGCGATATGCAGTTGTCCTAGGGAACGATGAGAAGTTACCGATACAATCCTTATCGATCGAGTGTGCTAGGGTCATTAATGCAGCCCAGGATCTAGGGGGGGGGGGCAACCGGGGCGCCTGCCCCGGGCAGTAGTTTTAAAGGGTGCTAGGGGGCCTGGTCATTAATCACAACTATTGCCACTTCAAGCAACGTTTTTATTCTTATGTAGGGATTTCACCTGGGCAAAACTTACAGTACCTATCTATGTACCAATCTTTGTGCCGCAAATATACTACATTTTGTTTCATAATATAATAAGTTTCTGGTGTTGTACAGATTATCTTAATTGAGATACTTTTTCATCTATTGGTTAAGTCCTTAAAAAATACTATTTTTGTATGAGTTGACAATTCGTACCACGGTTTTGATGTCGTCACAGAAGCTCAGGGGGCTTCTCAAGAAATAAATATTATATTGTCCAATTTCATCTATTGGTTCAATCACATTCTAGCCTGCAGCAATGCGTGGGCATCGCTCAAGCCGGAAACGAAGCAATCTTTATAGACACAGAAGCCAACTTCAGCTCGGACAGGGCGCGAGAGATGGCCCTGGTCAGTGGAGTGCAGGAGCCTGATGGAGTTCTGAAGAGGATACATTTCCTCCAAGTCCTTGGAGTTGACCAGCTCTGTGCGGCTATCAACCTGCTGAAAGGGTTTCTTGAACAGCATCCAAAGGTACCAAACATAGATACTAGAAACAAAAGGAGATTTGGCATGGAAGCGCGCTGACTGTTGCCGAGCTACCCGGACAAGCAAAGTGGCGGAGCCAATGAAAGTTATGCTTAAGAGTGATTGACCAGCGGCTGAGAATAAAAGTTTAAAAATACTTGCAACAGTACAGGGAGGTTCCAATGAGAAAGATCGATTATTCCCCATATCAAATTTTAAAAATAAAAAATTTAATATCAATTTATTTAATTCAAAACTTGCTTTAATATATACCTATATTCAAGTAAGCGATAAAAATGCTCAAAACGCATGATGATAAATTATTAAATATAGTCTACTTCTTGTAAGTATTTTTTGATCATAAGTATTTATGATTTTTTAATAATATCTAAACAAAATAAGTGTGAAAAAAATAAATATTTTAGTTTGTAAGACCTTAAATAAATAGTAAAACTGAGGTATTTTTGTCACGAAACACGTTCTCGGATTTAATTTTTAATGATTTTAATTTAACTAAAATTTAAATTTTTAAAACTGTGTTGACTAGATTATGTATTGATTTATTTTGTTGTATGATTATATGATTTGAAATTTGTGTTGTTTAATAAAATCTATCGTTTGAAAATTGAACAAATCTGCCAACAACCAACGGTATAACCTTAGTATATTAAAAACACACTTAGTTTTTTTAAAATTTTAAAACTGCGTGTACCAGATAAAATAACAATCTTTCAAAATCAATTTATGTTTTTTTGTAAAAAAGAGTCAATACGTCTAGAATTCGATTTAAAAAGGACTAATTTCCGTTATTCTCTGGTAATACCCTCTTAACCAATGAAAGTTATTATTATTATTTGGTGAGTGTGCATCGATGCTGCAATTTGTTGTAGTATGGGTAAACGATGTTGGCGACACGCATTATGCGCACGGTGGTGGTACATGGCCATGGCTTATATCCCTTGTTTCTATTATTTATGATTTGCATTGTAACATGACAGCTGTTTCGCCCCATCAAACTATGGCTCACACGGTTACAAAGTTAAATCTGCCAAAAGTGTAGCTACATATTAATTTTATTATTTTTTTCATCTACAAAATTTAATTTAATTTAATTTTAATTTCCCCCGACTGCAGAGATAACTATGACAATCTGTATGATGTATGCAATTTGTCACCATTACACATTTGTGATGCTAAGTATTTGTGTTGGTAAAACCCATTTTTAATTACATAACACTTATATTCTTCTTCTGAGAAGTATTTGTAATATAAACGGTATGTTTTCCCATTATACAAACCTATTTGTTTACGGGTGGTACATACATGTTAATTGTTCTATAATGTATGAAGGTACTACATATTAATTGCCCTTATTATTTAATCACATGCATAAATGTCGCTCAAGAAGTTAATCGTCAGCTTACTTGTATAATCTCCTTTTTAGAAATTCTAAATCAAAACAATTCAATGTCAGAAAATATAGGAACATCAAAACAGAATGACAGACAAAATATGACTAATTAAACATTGATAACTTATATTCTAGCTCTTTACCCTGTTCGCTGGCATCCGATTGGATACCTTTGTGTTTAATTCATTTACATTCTCAAAATTTTGCGTCCCCGAACCTGATAAACCCCATATAAGGCACTTTATGCATTATATATAAACAAAATTTAATCGATTCATAAAAAATTCATAAAATACATTTCTTACAAATCACACAATTGATTTGGATGCAATAAAATTTTTCAAAATTAATATGAGTATACGCAGACAATTATCAGATGCAATGTTGCTATATAAAATCATGGACAACATTACTGACTGTCCTGAATTATTAAACAGAATTGATTTGAAAGTACCTACACGGCACACATGTTCGTGTAATCTATTTAAAGAAAAACACTGTAAAACAAGTTCAAATAAAAATGCTCGTCTTATAAGAATATGTTCAACATAACATTCTGTCTAATGTAGATAGATATCTTCAATTGTAACCAAAATAAATATTAAAAATTGTACCATTGTTTTAAACGTGTACCAAACTGCATAAAATGTAATGATATATAATGACGTATATTATGTAGTATCTCCTGTTATAATATTCTCCCTCTTGTAAGAATAATGTAATATTTTTTTAGTTGTTAGTTTAGTTTTAAGTATAGTGTTTAAATTTTTCGTTACAAAATACAATAGTATTTTGAGGAAATCTATAATTGGTTTCTCAGTTAGGTAAATTACGCATGTATAAATGAACCACATTGTAAAATGTTGATTTCCCTAAAATAAAATAAAATAATAGGTGGTCAGATCCTTACAAATGCGAATTGAAAGCATGTTTCATTTCATTGTGAGGATGGAAGAGGACTGTGGGTTCAGTTTGATGGTTTCCAGCACTGCCACCAATGTCGCGAGTATGCTGCCATGCTGCGGCAGTTGCATCCAAGCCAAACTTTTCTGTATTCTTCTTGGAATGTTTTAATATGCAAGTCGTTTTATTCGGTTATTCACTTAGAATTAGAAATATGTAGATTGTAGATAATCCATCGGCAGTTGACCAAAGGAATGGCGCTTAGTTAGTGTCATATCTAATTAAATATATCAGTGCCTCATTAAATGCATCAGGTGATTTCTCACAAAAACGGCGCTCTACAAATTTTTCATACACGCCTTGCAAGCTGCAAAGCAGGTTAGGTTGCTTCAAACTTTTGTCACATTTGATGACCATCAAATCGCCGATCAGTGCCATTTTGAATTTTTGACATTTCAACGGACCCAGTCAAAAACGACGATTCCTGGTGCGATTAAAGGGCCGACAGACACAGCTATAAAAGTGGTAACGTTATTTGGTTTGGTGTATTTTGGCATATCGGTTGCCGTACATTCCCAATGGCAATGTATGACGAGCGATATGCTGAAGTAGGCCATAACGCTAGTGCTTTTATTGCTGTGTCTGTCGACCCATTAAGCTTTTGATCGGCTATCAAGTATAACGGTCATGTTGTTATACTTTTCAGCTGAGCACTAGTTGTTAGGTTAGGTTTAGGTGTTAGGTAAAACATCTTATGCATTTTCCATCAATGAAAGAATAATAGTACTCACTTACAATGACGCTATATTTTTGTTATTATTATCCCTAGGTACGTCTCATAGTTATCGACGGCATAGCCGCCCCCTTCAAAGATAACAGCACCACCGAACTAGAGCGCACGGCTCTACTCTACCGCTCCGTGGCAGAACTGCGCCGGCTAGGGCTGCGCCAGGCCCTGGGGGTGCTGGTGACCAACGAGGTTAGTGTACGCGTGGGGCTTGGTGTTGTGGCAGCCCTGGGGGACAGCTGGGCGCACTTGCCCAACCGCAGGGTGCTGCTGCAGCCCCCACTGATTGCTGTGACTCACGGGGACCCTGAGCTCATTGTTACTTCTGTACAAGTAGGTTCAAGATTTATTGTTTTTTTGTATAAAAATTGTTTGTTCCATTTTTTACACTATCTGTTCAATTGGACAAAAGAATGTTGAAATATACTGACACCATTAATAATGTTACGATACGAAAAGATGCGCGTTGTAGAGCTCTCAAAGTGGCAAGCAAAAGAAATGCTAATTGTCTTTCTTTTGATTATCAGCATCCTGGATTTTCAGCATCATTAGAGAGAGGAGATAGCGAACGTAGCAACACATAAGTATCAGGACAATCTACTAGCAGTAGGTCGTCCCATACAGTATTCCATAAGTATATATAGTAAGCGTATCTTGTCATCTCAGTCACACCTATGATGTAGAATAGGGTATTTAGTATTTGACACAACTTTTAAATGCGAAAACGCACACACATATTCTTCTATCTTTGTCATACATGAACATTTGGATTAAGAATTTACTGGAAACAGTGTTGTTCTTGCCACATTTTATCTTAATTTTGTGAGATAATAACAAGTCTATATATTATGCATTGTAACATCATTGGATACCATAATAACTTCATTTTATTTCTTACTTGCTACTTTTTTCAGTGTGTTTCAATGAAATTATAAATCAATCTGAAATTAGTCTAAAATCCAATTCACTGGCACTCCCAGTTTCTCCTTTCACAGTTATTTATGATTTTAACCTATGTATTTTGCTAGTTTTCATAAAAAAACACTTATTTTCCTCATCTGTCAACCTGTTATGTAACTTGCTTTTGTCTAGGGTACTTAAAAGTGCATTCAAATAAGTAGAGTATTGAGAAAAATCTTCCAAAAAATAATTTTTTTTATCTCTATGGTTTGTCAACACAGTGTTGTTTTACGGCTGTTCTAACTTCATGAATCAATATGAAGGAATTTGTATTTATTTTTTAAATTACTAGCTGACCCGGCAAACTCCGTACCGCCTCAGAATCAATAAATGCTGTGTTTAATTTATTAGCTGTTCGAATTGATTCAAATTATGTCGACCAACGCACATTATTTGAAAAGCCGTTCCATACAAAATACATGAAAAATTTGTTTCCTTCATAATTAATTTTCCCGTGATTTTTACCGATGTTTTAATAGTAAAGATCATAAAAATCGGTCCAGCCGTTCTTGAGTTATAAATGGTGTAACTAACCCGACTTTATTTTATATATTAAGATTACTCCATGGTAACGGGATTAGACTAGTGAAGTTGTCTCAATACATAATTGTTTTAATTCTAGGCCATTTTAAATAGCAAGTCATGAACTTGGTGCACAATGGTTAACATTGAAACCTTAGTTAATATCTACAAACTTATCTCAATATCTATTTGACGAGTTATGTTATTATTTTAGATAACACCGGAAGGATTAAAGGAAGTATGAAGAGATGGCAGCGAATTTGTCTTTCATCACTTTATGAATCGGGTGGATGAGGCAATCCCCCTCTTGAGAAAATCCAAATCGTGTTGCGGTGATTACCAAATGAACTACCGTCTCAGCAGGAGTCCCAGGATATACCGGAAAACCATAGATAATAGAAGAAAGGAAGACGGACTGCGAATCATGAATGGTATGAAACTGCATGCACAATACATGTTGCCAAAATTGTTAACCTGTATTGTTGCAACCCGCAGCGCCTCACCTTTTTTTCTACCTACACACAAAACTCATAACTCTCACTGGCCCAGCTGCTTCGATAGTTCATGCAGTTCAGTCATAACTCGTGCCATATCTCCCTCTGTTTATACTATCCATGATCTCCATTCAAAACACATTGTTTAATGTTTTAATAAATTTTATTAATTTAATACATAACGGAGTTTAAAACTTTTCCTCAGCACCAACACTAGCCCAATTTTATTATGCTTGTTAATTACACCAAGAAAAACACATTAATAAGTAAGCGTTTTGTTTCATTAATATTGTTTTTAATAAAAAAATCTGTCTTAAATATATAAATATAATGCTTCAGGAGTTTCCTCAAGTACTGGAACGCGGCTTATTGACTATTGTAGACCTTATAAGCCCAGGAGTGAAGGATTTCTAGGAGGCGAGGGCGATCATCACCTTCTTGTAGTCGCCCGACAGGTCATCCTAGAAGCAACACGCCTTCAGGTCAGTCCCCCCACAAGGCACAGGGCAGTGTATATTGGGTAAGGCATAGGAGGGGGTCTATGGAGGTACAGGGTGCCTAGTTGGCCAAGGTCACCAACAGGTAGCTCAAGTCACCGCCGATATCATCCTGAAAATGATAACCATCCATCATGCCAAGTCTAGGAAAAGTTGAGTTCTAAGGAAAGGATTAGCCTCATGCATTTAGGAGGAAAAAAACAGGGAAAGAAGGGAGATCTGAAGAAGATACTGTGAGTGTATAGTCTGTTTAGGTCCTAGTAGCCGAGCAGGGGGGCCGTTAACATTTAAGTTGTTATCTGAATATAAACTTCAAATAGGTATCTCTGAGTTACTCATGTCAATCTTGAGACTGCTGTAATACACACGGCCTTACTAATAAACGTTGTTTAAATTCTACCCAACTGATAAGACAACCATTAAAGCATGCTAAACGGTATGTATTATCAGTTATGTGAAATTTAAAATGAGTTTAATTAGTAAGGGGGTAAATATATAGTATTATGGATGCTGTAGATATCAAGAACCTGTAGAGAGCAGTGAGATTGATATTGTCAACTCTATTCCTGTTTATGTGGAGAAGTTGAATAAGTTGCGATGACCATTCCATTATTTTCCAAAACCAGTCCAAATTAAAGCAAATCAAAACAAAAAAAACAACACAGATAAAACTAATGAACAACCAATCAGCGGACTCATTTCTAGCTCACGGTCAATAATCTTAAAATGTAACAAATCTGTCCCTGTGTAAAATATGTATAAAGTGTAGCGTTAGTGGGAATGTCGCGAGTTACGTACAAGGATTACATAAAACAAAACACACGTTTGGTCAGTTTATTAATTTATTAACACACGCAAAAATGCCATGTAGTTTAAACAAGACCATGTCTTAAGCACCAACTTACATAAGCACACTTTTATTACCAAGCCCAAAAAAGTAGGTACAATATATAAAGTAATAATTTGTGCAATTCAAATATAAAAAATATCTTATTTCGTGCTTTGATTTTATCAATAAAATTTCTAAAATAATTATAACTTCTTAATAATATAATATTATTATGTATTATAATGCACAGTTTGGATGAAATTATCAACGGTTGTAAAGCTCTTTTAAACAATAACAATCATGGCTAGTCTAGTACACATCGCGTTGTGCAGATGTGATAACGAAGAGCAGCAAGAAGAGAAGGGGTCCTCACGATGCAAGCGTGCACAGCGCGTGTTTGTAGTCACCCGTCAGGTCGTCCTGCAAGCACAGCGCACACGCGTCAGTCTGCTGTCTCACCCCCTCCCACACGCAGCCGAGTATTACAACACAATTAGCATAAATTCTACATCTAAGGCGTTACGGACGGACTTGTGTTAAACACTCAGTTGTTGGCCATAGCGACCAGGAGATTACTAATGTCTCCGCCGATATCATCCTGAAATGAGAACACCCTTCATGTACACGCCAATCTCAAGGTATTAGTTAGTGAGTGCGTGGCATGCAACCGCTTGATGATGCGTACAGACAACAATGTTAAGCTCGACAAGCCGTGTGAGAGAGAGAGAGAGGAAGAGTCCGGTGGTTACAGAGATACAGTGAAAGGCCCTAGCACCGCTGAGGGCCGAGGGAGGGAGGGAGACAGCTACTCCACCAGAGTGAGCAGGACTCTCTTGTAGTCTCCCGAAGTGTCGCCCTGTAAAAGGTTTAACCAATCAGCCACTCTCGGATAACCGAGCCACAAATCCCTGAAATAATCACGCAAAAACCTTTTCTCCAGACCAAAAGAACCCCGCAAGTTCAAAAAAAAATTATATCCATCGCTAATTTTTCATCTTTCTATTTGGTACTTGTCAAAAACAGATCTCAGCTACAAATATAGGTTGAACGTTGACATCTTGGCGTAAATTTTTCCAGATATCGAAAGACATTCGTCATTTTAAAGTTAACTTGAATAAGACCACACTGAATTATTTACGACAAGATGGCAGTTTTTTCACTGTTTGCAAAAGATTGAATATGAACCTCCGTAATATATTATAATATGTAGAACCTCCTTGTAAATTTATTGAACTAAAATTTACACCATTTTTGTTGTTGTTTTTTTAGAAAGTGGCTAATAATAGTTTTTTTTAAATATACAGTAAAGAAATGGTTTTATAAAATGTACGTAGATGTGAATGATTTGTTCAATGAATGAAAACTAAGATATTGAAAGTGTAGTATAAGGTGTTATATTATTATAGCTACGTGCATCTATTATTATGAAGTTGTATGATATTAGCTTCAAAATAAGACTTGTGTTTTCACCATCACCAAGAATTAAACCCTAAAGCGAAGACAACATTGATAATGACATTTTTACTGACAAAAGCCTGTTGTTTATTTTATGTTCACTGCTAAAGGAATTTTAGGGCTACGCATGCTGCATACTTTGTATTCAATTTGATGCACTCAAGGCAAGCCTGAATCAGCTGAAGTCCCATAAAATTTCTGGTTTTATTTAGTCATTAACATAGGTATCAAAAATAACAGGTAACATTAACAATAACCAGACAAAATGCAATAAAATATTTAACAGGGCAGCAGAAGCACAAATAGGAATGTAATTTTCCATCCATGGGGAATTGAACCCGCGAGGATTAGAATAATATAGTTTTATCAAAACTAGCAGACAATTTGTACAAATATTTGCAGTAAACAGTTTTGGCAAAGGAATGGGAGGGATTTTAAAGAAAAGGGTACTCACGGCGATCCAGCTCTCCAGAGACTTCTCGTACTTCTCCTGGAAGGCTTGCTTGATATCTCCGAGATCGATTTCAGAGCGGCTGACGATGATACGGATCAGGGTCTTATCGGTTGTTCCAAGTCCGGCCATGCTGTCGTACAGGCGCTCGGCAAAATAGCCCACCTTGCTCTTGACGCACTTGACGATGCCCAGGAGACCCTTCTCGATGCTTCCGGAGAACTCTTTCTTGATGGTCTCTTCGATGTCGACTCCTGTCAAGCGCTCGTATGAGAGGAAGATTTCACGCAGCTGTTGGTAAGAGCGGGTGATTAGGATGGCATTGAAAGTGGACTCGTCGGTTCCCCACTGGCCGTCTCCGGCGGCAGCAAGAGCCTCGGCGTCAGCGTTGGCTGCTCCCTCATCGACTCCTGCATTCTCGTCGCGGTTGGCCATGCACAGAGACACGCAGAGACGCTTGAAGTGTCCGGAGGTATCTCCCTTCAGGTCAGACTCCAGGGTCTTGTTGTAGAGCTGCTCGTAGAAGGCTGAGATAGTGCGGATGCCGTAGTTGGACAGGGTGCACAGAATCTCTACGATGGCTTCCTCGTCAGTTCCCATGCCGGAGACGGCATCGTGGAGCTCCTTGGCGTAGAAGTGGGGAAGGGGGGTCATGAGAGCCACGATCACATCTTCGAACTTGCCTCCCAGCTCGCTCTTCAGGTCGCTGATTAGATCCTGCAAGAATTCACAGTTAAAATTGTGGAATATTTTAATAGAATCATTAATAATATCAAGTGAAGCCCCTACTACAATTTCCCCTGGAAAGAGGTTTTCTGTAAGATTATAGGGATAAAGCAGAACCTACTTGCTCCTTTGTTTTTGTTTCTTTCAGACCACACAAGTACACTGAGAAAGCAATAATTTTCTATGTTTGTACAGGTTTGATAGCAGTAACGACTTTCTCTTCTTGTATTATTCCTCTAAGTATGAATATGCATTTGGTTTTCTCCACTCACATGATTTGACCATCTGAATGTCTGAGATCAACCGATCAATTATGATAAATAAAATGAATATAAAAACCATTACAGATATCCTATCTTCAAAACCTGACGTAAATCACACGAATGGTAAATGAATAAAGTGGAAGCGACACAGAGGCAGACCAAGGGACAGGTGACTAGACTGTGGAGGAGTGACAAATCGCGATTGACCACAGACAGTGGAGATCATTTGTAGAGAAGGCCAAATTCCACCCTGGAATGTAGTACCTTGATTATGAAGATTTAGTTACTTGCCTTGCCATAAGCGGTCTTGAAGGTCTCGGCGATCTCCAGGCGCTGGACGATGCCGCGGCGGGCGAGTACATCGATGATGGCCTTCTCGTCGGTGCCGAATCCCTTCATGGCCTTCCTCAGGGTGGCGGCGTCAGCCTCCGCATCAAAGGGCTCGGCCGGGTACACCGTGGGTGTACACTGGGGAAAGAGAAACAATACAACATTAATATTTTGACACAAAAAGAAATTTACCTCGAAATTGCTTCCTGTAAGTAAAAATCTTATGTCAAGTTGATTTATGATTGTAAATTACACTTCGGAATGTCAGAAGAGTTGTATATTGTATTCTACCGCTTGTTTTTTACAGTCAGGCTTTTTTACACCGTAAATTTTTCAAATAGGCCTTGCCTTATTGATTATTAATTATTTGTATGCTTACATGCAAACCCCAATATAAAATAATAATTTTGTGTAATTGTTTCAGTAGATCTCAATCTACAATGGTATATATATAGTAAATTACTATCTATAATGAGGACTTGAATGCCTGGAAAGAATGGCAAATTTAATAAGGATAATAAAATGGAATTTTTTAATATATTTTTCTTTTTTAATTTTCTTACCAATTGTAATTGATTAAGTAAAAGATCGTTATGTTTTAGAACTTCTCCACATAATTTTTAACATTATAAAACAATAAGAATTCAATCTTTTTCCTCTTTAAAATAAAAGTTTTTTAATGAAAACATTAATATTATTGTTTAATTTTAAATATTTAGTCTTCACAATTCGTGCTACATTTCACTTTTATTGTTTTAATGAAAATCTTAATAAGAGATGGTACCTTTGAAATCCAACAAAAACCTGCTTCCAAATAACCCCAGGAGAGGGATACTTTGGAACAGCCTTATTTTTTTCTTAATGGGGTTAACAGACCTAGCTATAAAAGCTCAAGCGTTATTTGGTTTGGCGTATTTCGGCATATCGGTTGCCGTACATTCCCAATGGGAATGTATGACGAGCGATATGCTGAAGTAGGCCAAGCCAAACAACGCTTGAGCTTTTATAGCTACGTCTGTTGGCCCCATTAATATAAGTCTTAAATTAATAATTTTAAGTTTTTCAAATATCCCCACACCTTACCTCGGTCAATGCTACAAAAATGTTAAAAAAAATTATAGCTATATCTCAAAAACAATCAATACTAAGTTATATTATGGGAGAAGAATTACTGGTGATTTATATTATAAATGAATCAGTAGGAACATATTATTTAGTAGTTTATTCGCTTACTAATGTACAATTATTCTAAATTGCCAAATGTAATGTCTTAGCCCTCTATATAATGGTCGTTTTGTGATATTGGGATGGCGTAATAACCACTCGAGTGATTGGTGTTCAGTTTTTGATTTGGCCATTTGATTTAATTAATGTCATTCCTTAAAATATTAATATGGAAACATATAAACTGTTTACTGCGGTTTAAAGCTAATGAATCAACCTAGATTTCAACGTGTATCCCGTATTTATAGGTCAATAAGTAAGTTAATGTAGAAAAATAAAAACGGTCCAAATTTTAACCTAAATCACTTCAGTGGATAATAGTCAATATACTGTAATTGACACGGTAATTATAACATATTGGATGACAGGTGATAATGAATAGACCGGATAACCATCTCTCTCATACAAGACTTGGGTCGCACATTCATTTACAATAAGGTAAAACTACATCTGTGTTTTACCGAGATAAACAACAAATTGTAATATAAATTTTATTTGCAAACGATAAGCAAATGGTTACACTAACCCCCAGCCTGCATATTACACATAATATTTATTTGTGTGCAACTGATTACACAAACCGCATAAATTATTAATAGCCGTGCTGCTGCCGTACTTATCTGTAGCCGACCAAAACAAGAATTTATTAATTAACTAGCTGACCCGGCAAACTTCGTACCGCATCAGAATCAATAAATGTTGTGTTTAGTTTATTAGCTGAAAAAAAAAGTTTTTATTTAGTTAAAATAAATAGGTACCTACTCTGCACGAAATGTTCGGCACACTTCACTATTGACAGTTCGAATTGATTCAAATTATGTCGACCAACGCACATTATTTGAAAAGCCGTTCCATACAAAATATATGAAAAAATTAATTTTTTGCATAATTATTTTTCCCGTGATTTTTTCCGATGTTTTAATAGTTATTCTGTTAATCGGGACGGAGACAAATCCAAAAATCAAAGATCATTAAAATCGGTCCAGCCGTTCTTGAGTTATAAATGGTGTAACTAACCCGACTTTGTTTTATATATTAGCAAAGTATTTTTAAATTCATAGAACTTAGTTTTTAAAAATCTGTACCGTGTGTGTTTTAGCTAACAATTACACAAGAGTTTAACCTCTTGAATGTCGGATGACAGTTAAAGGTTAAGGCCGTATTTCATAGAAAATTAATATCAGAGCATTTCGAGGAGCTAGAGTGCTCTGGAAACAAAGTCTGGAATGATATTGGCGCAAGCGATTCTGACCTTTTCCTTGTACAGTTTCTGTATACATAAGGGTTTAAATCGCATTTTATTTTTTAACCTCTCAACTGTCACCCACTCGCCCGCAGGCTTACAACAGATGACTCGTTAATTGTCTAAATGACTATTAGCAAATTTTGCCGGAGGAGGAGGTTATCTTCTTTTCTATTAAACATTATGATATATGGTCTTATTAGTTTAAATAATTCTTAGTAAAGTTATATCGTGTTTGATATTTTATTTTCAATTTTAAAATGGAGATTGAACAAAAACTAAAATGGTCGATTGGACAATTAAACACTTTGGCGACGAACTGTCTATGCCGTCAATATTGTTGTGTTCCATCAAGATAGTGAAGCGTATAAGACTATTTCACAACACAAAAAATGATATCCCGCAATAACTCAATTGTTGAAAAAAAATCACAAAATAATTTATTATTATTATTAATTACATTCGAAATTATGACAGGTGGCAAACAGAGATGCAAATATGTAACAGAGCGAGAAAGAAAAAAATTTTGCCCGGCAATATTGCCGTAATAAAATAATAAATGTTTCATTATCTTCCTTTTTTTGTTACAAGTAGATATAATGATATCCTCACTAGGGATCTCCCAAGCTGAAGATTTCAGTTGCATATTAAAATTTAGTAGTGTGAATAATATGAAATAATTGTATGGGGTTTTTTCCGAAATAATTATAAAATATACAGTTAAGAGGGTATTACCAGAGAATACCGGAAATTAGTCCTTTTTAAATAAAATTCTAGACGTATTGATTCTTTTCTATGAAAAAAAACATAAATTGATTTTGAAAGATTGTTGTTTTATCTGGTACACGCAGTTTTAAAATTTTGAAAAACTAAGTTTATTTTTAACATACTAAGGTTATACTGTTGGTCGTTGGCAGATTTGTTCAATTTTCAAAAGATAGATTCTATTAAACAACACAAATTTCAAATCATATAATCATCCAACAAAATAAATCAGTACATAATCAAGAAAACACAGTTTTAAGAAATTTAATTTTAGTTAAATTAAAATCATTAAAAAATAAATCTGAGAATGTGTTTTGTGACTTAAATACCTCAGTTTTTCCTCTTACAAACTAAAATATTTCAATTTTTTTACACACTTATTTTGTTTAGACATTGAAAATTCATAAATACTTATGATCAAAAAATACTTACAAGAAGAACACGATATTTAATAATTTATCATTGTGCGTTTTGAGCATTTTTATTGCTTACTTGAATATATAAAGGTATATATTAAAGCAAGTTTTTAATGAAATAGGTAAATCGTTATAAAAATTTTAATTTTATAAATATGATACGGGGAATAATCAGGTGAATCTGAACACTGTTGTGAAAGTCAAAACAATATATGAATAATAATAATGATATGTATTTGACATTTTATGAATAATATGTTGTGTTGTTTTGAAACTTGCATATTTGAATAAACAGATGATGATGATGATAATGCATTTAATTATGTACACAACACAACTTACCAATGTCTTTGGTTTTATTTTTTGCCTTGTTTTGCGAATACCATACTTTAGTTCAAGTATTCTTGAATGCTGTAGATATCTAGACATTTCTACTTTTTTATGAAAAAGTTGATAAAAATCATAACGTCATAAAGAAAGTAAACAGCTGGATCATAAGGTATATGATAAATGGTTACAAGACACTCTGAGACTTTAAAAGTAAGTAAAGTAGTGTTTACACATTGCTATCTGCGTTTTAAAAAAGTGTAACTGATGTAAAGTAAGGTATTTGGACAATTTTACATTACAAGATAAGAAACAAGTGATCTTTAGATTTTATATCCTTAAGTCGGTAAGCCGTATGGTTCGATAAGATAAATAAATTAGCTAGAATTTTACTGGTTTTTCACTATAATAAATATATTTATTTTCAATTTTCGATCTAGTTGTGCCATCTCTTGGGCCAGCCAGTAGCCAATTTCAATTTTTTTTTTTTTGGTTCGACTGAGGTTTTAACCTTCCTCCCCAGGGACTAGAGTCAACACCGCTAACAACTAAGTCAAATCCTAATTGGATAGTATCGACATTTATTTAGTAAATTGACGACCGTTCTTTTTTAAATATGGCATCCAATTTCAGAAAAATGCAGTATTATTATGCGCGCATCTGTGTGAAGAGTGCCACCAAAAGATGGTAGAATTCATTGTTATCGACAACGAGTCTATCTGCCGAGTTTCAGCTCGATTGTATGTCAGGAAGTGGGTTAATTTCCACTTCCAAGATTCCATTTCATTTGTTTCTATCAATCAAGAAAAGAAAAGTGAAATTCAAATAGACGTGTCTTAAAATATTAAATACCAAGCTCTTGTAACAAATTCCTACCTAATAAAAAAATATACAAGGTGTCCCTAGATAAAGTACATCAGCAAGGTGATTGATTCTACATGATAGTACAGGTATGTCATTTTAAAGAGACCCATTGCTTGTGGAGTAGTGAGTTGGGTGGATCAAAAAATAATTAATTTTAATAATAATTTTGTTTTTGTTATAAACTAAAAGATAAATAACTTTGTACGAAATTGCAACATTTGGCAGTTTTCAGATTAAAATTTTTGGCTAGAAAGTATCCTAGCCTTAAACCTTCGGGGTTTGCGGTGACTTGCGACTCACTGCTAATTGCCGTGGCCGGCCGTTGCTAGTTGCCAGCTGGTTAAACAAGCTTTTTGACCAATCAAGACATAGAAACCAGCCGGTTTTAGTTTGGTTTCAGTTGCCTCGTAGCGGAGCGCCTTAATGTCATGCAAACTTTTGTTGTTAATGGGCAGTTTCCATGGATAAAGATCAGACATAGATATGTATCATTGCTACTCTTCACTCCAGGAGTATTTATCAGATAAGTTTGACCTTACACTACAGATTTTTAATAGGTAAGACTTTTTATAATGCTACGTTCCCACCTGGTGTGCTAGCACGGTCGCTCAATATGAAGTTACCGACCGATTGTCGGTAACTTCTCATCGTTCCCTAGGACAACTGCAGATCTCAAACGTACAAACGACAGTTGATATCGAATATATTAAGGACACTTAGTCATTGTGAACTGTCACCTATTCGTTTGCGATCTGCAGTTGTCGTAGGGAACGATGAGAAGTTACCGATAGTTATCCTACCGATCGTTATAGAGCAAGCGTGCTAGGGCCTCTGATCTACACCGATATTGAGTACTTACTTACATACCTTAAAAATAAAGCCTCATTCATACGTACATATTATAAATTATAGTGACTATATGCTGCGTTCCCACTTTTTCAAATCGCTTATCATTCCAAAGGAGTGTTCTACTCAGAGTCAAGGTGATTGAGTTTGTAAGTGTAATCTTAGTGAAATACTTTAAACAAATTTAGTAGTAAAAACAAGAACATATCTACGGACAATTTATAGAACGTAAGTTAAAGTCGATTCAACTTTTGATTTCTAATGCTAAATAGAAAAGCTACCGACCTATTTCATAGATTCTATAAAATAGACCTTAGAATAATGGATCATTTTTTTAGGAGGATGATCTAAAGCTCGGGCAATGCTGGGTACTTCATACTAAAATAAATGTGACCAATTTCTAAACTGATTTTTATTTTACTACAATATTGTTATTCTTTATTGTGTTAACACAAAATTGCAGAGGTATAATATACCTGCAATTCTAGTTTTGAGATCAGTGGGTATCATCTATAATGCAATGCAATGAAAAAATGCATAAAATGCAATGAAAAATATTTTTCCCACTTTTACCTGTGTTTTTTTTTTTTTTTTTACAAAATTGTAGGTTACACAACTTTACATTTCCACCCATGTGTTATAATTTTAGTATTGCCATTTGAAGAATAGTGGCGCCCTCCTACGTTTTCTACTCTTAATTGAGATTATCTTATTTAGGTACCAACTTGTACCATCATTATTGTAGAAGTAGGTACCTACCTATTTTTACCAGAGAACTTCGTGACTAGGTGAGTCAATGAAGTAAGTAGGTAGATATAATATGATTATCAAGCATATAAACTGCATTCCGTCACTCAGTTTGCTATTTTAAATACTTTGCTCATTTACATTCTCAGAAGGAAATCGAATTCTTTAGACATAATAAATTAATACTATTAGGTGTCAAGAATGATGCATCGATTCTAGAACTGCACTGCCGATGGTACCGCAAATTTGCGCTTCGTTTTTGTTATTATTTTCTCTAGGTACCGAATGGAATCTAGTTGGATTCTAAGAACAATCAGATTAGAAAGTGCCGCACGTCCCACGTATTTCCCGTTCATTTGGGAACGGGATGACATAAATGGAGAGCGGTAGGATGAAAGACTGCAGAACGTCACCGGAATACAAATTATAAATCGTAATAGTTTCCGCATAATTTGATGAAGGCTCACCTTGTGTGGGTAGAACTGCTGGGACGTCATCTTGGCTGCTCAATCTACAAACAAAACAACAATTGATCTCAGTCTTTCTTGGTGAATATTGACTGACAAAAGAATAAAATTCTCATGGCGGCAACCTTCTGCCGCCCGCTTTGGCCTTGGACCAAGTCACGGACAAAATAGTACAATAAAAAAACTACGGATGAGTATGTACTTAATTTTTTTATCTCCGACTTTGTTTATCTATAAGTGTAGCAATAATCGCAATTTGATAATTATTATTATGCACACAAATAGAATAATAAATAATTTAGTTTATCGATGTTGTGTCTGCAGAATAGTCGACGTTGCAGCAGCCTTTACCGTAATAATTTCAGTAGGAAGGTATGGGCGTGAAAGAAATGACGCGACCCACTTCGAAAAGCCGGCTTAAAAACATGAATTCACCAAAATATACAAACTGTTTTGTGTTAAATATGACGTTTACTCTATTTATAAGTTAGGACATAAGCGAATTGACGGGAAAATATCAAGAAAATAGGTAAATTTGACTTACTGGAATAGTTGACACGGAACGGAGCTGTGTTACGAGCCGGCGGCAAAACTCAACTAACACCAGAGCGGACTTGGAGGTAGGTATTTGTGTGTTTTCGTCGGCAGACACGGTACAGTCTGTTCGTCATTATTCTTCGAAAATACTTCTATTATTATTTATTTGTTCTATTTTATCAGATGAGTAATAGTTTTTATCGTAGTAGAAGTCTAATACCGCTAAATGTACTGATTTATATATTTTATTTTTATTTAACTGTATTTACAGTAACACGCACTCTCGATAACACGATAACGAGTTTCAGTCAACATTTTTTGAGAACGCTTTGATGGTTTTAAAAACATGTTTTTTTACATATTAAGAAATAACTTAAAATGAACTCACTACACTTGATTGAATGAGACTTCATTTTTTAGATAAGTACTTTGAATATTGGGAACCTAGGGCTTGTATTACGGTCAACAAAAAACAATAACTTTATTAAATTTAGGTAGGTACTACGGGCTGAAAATAATAATCCTGGGTTCCCACCTGACCTACTCTATGATAATCTACGGTTAATCTATAGAACGAAAGTTGAAGTCGACTTTGTTCCACAGAAAGCCTGTTCTTACTGACTATTTCACAGTTTCTATGAAATAGATAAAGATCAGGTGCGATCCCGGCAATATTCATAGCTTATCTCTTTATCTATAATCTCTTTAATTATCTATAAAAAAACATTTTTTTGTTCTACTTTCTAAACACTTATGAAAACTCTTTGTTCCTGAACAATTTTGAGAATCAGGATAGGTTTTTGGTTTACAAAAAAATCTACCTTTGCTTGTAATATGATGGTATCTTGCAAAGCTAACTTTGGATGAGGAATTAATGCTTTTTAAAATAGTTTAATTTTACAATATTTTGTGCGGGTGAGGACGTATTTTTAATGACGTATTTTTTTTTTACATTAGCTCCACACAGGAGGCCTAAGTAATTTAATATTATGAATTATTATATTATATTACAGTTGGAAAATTATGGTTTTTCACCAGAAAGAAAAACTAGCTATTGTTCTTGGCGAATGTAGCATACCATAATACCACAACTTACAGTTGGTGTCAAAAATAATATTATTTATTCAAAATTCTAGCGAGGACAGAGTATAATTCCGAGAGGCGGCTGGCTGTCACGCCCTTTCTAGCGATGACGACACCACCGGGGATGCCGTCAGCGCAGAACGGAGCCCCGCCATTATTGCTGAGCTTCGAAACGTTCGTTCGAAATTGCTCAATGCTACGATCATTTACGATGGCATTATCATTCATTATGAATCATACATTCCTACTGGAGCATTCTGTTATAAATTGTGGCCAAAACGAACGGCCAAGGTAAGCCCTTAGCCCTTGGCATAAATAAACCAAACCCTTGGCTTGGACTGGGAACCTTGCAGACTTTGATCAATATTGCAGAAGTAAAGCATCGAGGTTCGATCCCCGCCCTTACTAACCTGAACAAGGACATAAGTAATTGTAATTAACAAATGAATTTATTATTTAGTTAAATACAATAATTGGTACCTATCTACTTATACTACACGAGGACAACCATTGATTCGAACTCTCCGAGTGACCTTTTGAACTCATTGGGAGTTTATTAAATTTGAGTATAAATTATGAATAGTTTGTTTCTGCTGTAGGTAGGTAGTATCTAGGTACTACACACCATACACAGAGAAAACTAAAACCCACATCCTACGATCCAACTACGTAAAAATACCACCACAGCCTTACTTGTCTGTGAGTAGTAATGCAAGTTAGTACCCAGGGGCGTCACAAGCTAGGGGGCAGCTTAATTTTTTTTATAGAGCTTATAGGGAAGGAACAATGAAGTGGTCAGAATAAACTAGAAATATTTACATGTGTACCCGGCGTTGCTCTGGGTTATGAACAAGGTTCAAGGTGAAGGGGCCCATGGGCATACTGAGTTTGGGGGTCCTCTTTGAAAGTCGTAAATCGTAAACCTTCAGGAAAACAAGAAACCACAATTATTTCTATAACTTTATTGAAGGGGTTCATGCAAGATAGTGGTATGTTACCTAATCGTGATTCGGAGACGATTGGGAGTGTAAAGTCAGTTACAACCCTCACATAGACACGGGAAAGGAGTGGAATATGAATTATCACAATAAAAATCACCCGGGAAAAGCGCCGCAGCCTACAATTTATCTAGATCGAAGCGCAACCCAATAAATTATCAGGTTTCCGTCTAGTTTCTGGTCTATCTTTTATATTACATTGCAATATGAAGTAATCCAAAATCATTTGTGTGTTTGGATTGAAAATATGATCGCTTAAAGATATTGTAGACGCTTTAATTAAATACTGCGAATAGACACACAGTTTAAATTTGCAATAATCGAACATTTAAAAAAAAATCTTGTTTATAGGCCTAGAAAAAACTAAAGGATTATACCTAAAAATGCTTTGAAGTGCAAAATCTCCCAGGTACGAACTTTTATTTATTTTTATTTTATTTTATTGTAGCATGATTAAGTATATATCAATGAACATGATGTGATTAACATCTGGCAGGGGGCTCATCCATTATTTTTCCCGCCTGTGTGGCTCACATAATGTGCTGGAATTCTCGTCATGACCGCGCACGCGATTTTCCGAGTCACATGATCACATACACAAATACTACATCACAGTAAAATGGTACCTATGCATATAAAACACAATAGTAGGTATATGCTTTTTCTATACTACTACTGCTCGATAGTTTCGTGTTTCGTAGTGTGTATTATTTGTATAGTATTATGGCACTGGTAAAATACAATGTAGGTAGGTACCTACTTACGTAATATGCCAACTTTTATGGGAAATGTTTTGGTTCCGTGAAAGAGGTTGAAAACCGGCAATAGAATCGGGAAGTGAAAAATAAATTGGGTTATTTTTAGGTAGGTCCCATAAAACAGTTAAAACTATTTTAAATAGACACTTAGGATTGTGTGCATTGGTAAAAATGTATATCTACACTTCACTGAGAAACCGCTTTTAGATAGATATCTACTAATTGTTTTAGGATAAATTACGTTACCGGCGCATTTTTAATGGGCACAGATTATGAAATTACATTTTGTTTCAAAGCAATTACTACAAAAAACAACTATTTACGTCGGGAGAGATGGTAAAAGATGCATTGAAGTTCCATTTTTATTCAAAGTTAAAAATTTCACTTTGAAACGATATTGTGCCGCCATTTTAGATTTTTTTGGTATGGTCAATATTTAAATAACCCAAACAGAACTTAATAACCTATGTTGTGCATGTTAATATGCGTTTCTTCTAGTAATTGTAGAAACGAAGTGTAGTTTCTATAATCTGTTCCTAAAAGTACGACGCGCGAAGGTTAGGAAAATATTTGCCGTTTTTATCGGAAAATCGGCAGTGTACTTACGTTCGATTTTAGAATTTGGATATTAGAAAAGTCAGTGTAGGTATTCTTATTAAATAACACATTGATCTTTCTTTGAATTTCATTGAAAAAAAAATCAAAAATTTGATTTGTCTATTCTGAAGTCGAATATCAAAGTTTGAAAAATCATTCTGTATTCAAATAAATGCTGTCTCGGTTTTAACTCTGATGTCTGCGATACCTTTTAATATATAGGTATTTACCCACCACGTAGAGATCAACTTATTTTTTCAGAATCTGGTTGCATGTTCTTCTCAAAAATCGACTATTTTTTGCCACAATATACACACATAAATATACATACAAATTTAATGTATCTAATCATTAAAAAATGTAAATACCTGTTTCAAGACTCATAACAAGGCAATGAGAAATATGTGCGATAAAATGACCCATCTAATTCGCTACGATTTTCGATTACAAATTAATATATAAACTCATATATGCACAAATATAGAGTTATAACTTATGCACATGCCTAATAAAAAATATAAACTACATTTTCTTTAAAAATTCATGGCATAAGGAATGGGTTTTCCACCGCTGTTCTGAGGCCTGAGGTTTCAAGGAGAAAAATAATTATGACCAAAATAACTTTGTGGTTACAAAATTTAGGCCTCGCTGCGGTAGAATAATTTTAAAGGTAGGTACCTACTTCTGGAATAATCTAGAACCCGATAAATAAATTCTAAGTTAGACATGTCGGAATTTGATAAACTATTATTAATCATATTATACCTACATAGTGTAAGGAGATTCAGACAAAACGTACCTAATATTATTTCTCGGAAAATATGAGATGAATGATGAGAACTAGGTACGTCTTGATAATATTACTATGACTTATATATTATGACGTAGAAGATAAATGACGTGGTCAGTTGGTCATACCAAAAAATATCATAACATTTCCGTGTATTCATTTATTTTCCTGCATAACATATTTAATTAAGGAAATGGAATAGCCTTAACAGGTTGGTATTATCATTTGGCCTAAAACAGTGATAATTTGTTTTCTAGCTATTGAGAAGTAATTTCAAGAATTAATGGCGTGGTTAAAGGTCATTTTCCTGAGTTTAGCGTCTGTTATTAGGTAAAGTGTTTTCCATGGCGCCAGCGATCTTTTTTGGGGGGAAATGTTTGTTTCACGGGGTCACTGATTTGGGTTAGTGGGTCTGACATTAGATATACATACGTAGATAGTTATGCTTCGAAAACATACTAAAACTACGTGTAGGTATATATTACGGTAGAAAATTGTAAAAATAGCGTAGTGAGGAAGTTTAGGTACAGAGTAAGAAGGTACCTATCTACCTATATTAAGTTTATTTACGAGAATTTTCGCAGGAAATAGAAGTAGGTATGTAAGTACCTATTCAGTCACTCACATTATTTTCAGTAAATAAAGTGGTAGTAAAGACTTATGTTATAGAGTTATGACTTACGTGTATCTAGCGAAGTGGTGGAAACTAATCTCAGAACTGTTATTTACCGATAATAATCGTAGGAAATAGAATAATAAAAATTTCCAATAAACTTAAGTAAGAAAACGAAAAAATATGTTTAATTTAATTAGGTACCCAGTATCCTATCTAGAGAGAGGCTATAGCTTATCATTGTCAGTTTTACTAATAAAATTTCTTGATGACGACTTTTTAATTTCTCTAGTTTAGAACATTATTCTTATCGTAGTAGCTTTGATTATATAAATGTCTAGATAGAGCGCTCGAGCGACGAAACGTCAAAAAAACATTCAGCTAACCGTTCGCCTTAAAGCTTGTCCTGTCCGCTCAGATGCGAAAGTATCGTTGAGCGGTAAACACGTGTTGTGTGACATTTGAAAATGACGATTTGCGCTATAACAGTGTGCAGGAATTACAAAGGACGGTTGAAAACAACTAAAAATGTTACCTATCATCGGTAAGTTACCTTAAAATAACCATTTAGTTAAAGAAATAATTCAGTTTTAATAGTGTAATTTGGTCTTAGAACAACGCCATTTGACGCCATGTTTACGGGGTTGCCTGTTCTTTAAATAACATTTTCCCATGAGTGCGTTGTTAATTTTAAAATAGGTTTTTAATAATTACCCAAAAGTAGGTACACTATACATAATAATGTTATAAATGTGAAAGTTGGTCTTTGTGTTTAAGTGTTTTTTTAATTCTTCACGTTGACACTATATTTAAAAAAGTTATTAATACGAAATTTGTTTATCCATTAAAATAACAAAAAATGTGACAGGTTTTTTTGGTGAAGTATCAAGTAAACTTTTAATTTTATTCATACATATTTTACAGAATACCTAATGATCCTATATTAAGAAGTAAGTAAATAGAAATAATAAGAAAAAGCCGCGGAGAGGATGTCTGGCAACCAGCTAAAACAACTGTCATTTGCTCTGATCGTTTCCGTGCCAAAGACCTGTATTTTGTCAACAATCAAAAGCGTCGAAGGTTAAAAAAGGAAGCGATCCCGTGTAAGGTAATTTTTTTAAATTGTAATTTTGTTTTTAGCGGCCCGTACCAAAAGGTGCCAAATAACGTAAGTCTATTACTAAAATTCTGCAACCGTCTTTTCGTATTTTTGACCTTACTAAGTAAATTTTATTGTTCTTTGTAGTTTTAATTTGTTGTTCGAATAAAATATAATAATAATAAAAGTAATATGTAAATGATTTCTAAAACTGTTTAATAAGTCTTTATTAGTAACTAAATAAAACCGTTTCTAATGATTTTCGTTGTCTTTATTTGTTAAAAATAATCAAATAAAAATAAATCTCTTTTAACAATGATTTTCTTTTCATTTATATCATTATTATATGTAGAAAACTATTTTACTTAAATGAATTCAAAATAAACGAATTATAGGTCCCGCAAAGCCGAAACATATTTTTTACCCACTTTTATGGGAAATATTTGGGAGCTGGTATCACTCAACACGCCCGCAGCGCTTGTAAAACAATACAAGTTACGCATACTTGTGTGCGTGTCACGCACACTAGTGTTTCAAATCTGGCCTGTTCTTTTTGTTGCAATAACAGCGCATCACTCTATCTAGACATTTATATAATCAAAGCGTAGTAGGTACATAAATATATTTCATTGGTTCCGATGTTGTAGATAGGTACCTACAATCAGCACAAAAATACTGAGTATAAATATTTTATACTTACCTACTTTTCTGTAACATGTATTATGTATCTTTCCGTCTCATTTCCCTCCCCAATCCTTCGGCCTCACAACATATCCTACAATCCTACCCCGATTGGTGATGCCACAGTCCCATTGACTTCGGGCAGTTGGAACTGTTTACAAAGAGGCAGCCTACGAGCAATAAGCATAAGCTGAACACTAGCAATAGTAATTTTTATCACTCTTTGTGTACAACATGTCAATCGTTGACACTATGGTTAGACATAATTACTTACTTCTTGAAAACAGTCCATTTTGTCCCAAATAAGCGAAGTAAAAAAAAGGAAGTAAAAAAAGGAAGTAAAAAAACAGAAGTAAAAAAAAGTTTTTTTTTTATTATAATACATCATCTAGATATTAACTGAGTATCTTTCCCAGTGATCGGAATCAACCGAGCTACCAAATTACGATTTAAAAAAACCGACATTTATTTCGCATATTAAGTGCCTTAAATTCTTCGAATTTAAGAAAAAGGTCTATTTTTGCGTGATTGACACAAAAAATTAAACGAATCTATCGGCCGAGTTTCAGCTCGATCGGATGTCGGGAAGTGGGTTAATTTCCAGTCCCAAAACGTGTCAAACAAACAAAAGCGAAATTCAAATAGATGTATTTAGAAATTATTCAGCCTTTTTATATCTACGTATACATATATGTACTCATTTACTCGAGCGTGTTTAACTTTATTATCCTTTTCCGAAAAATAAATATGAAATAACTATTGGTACAAATAATATCGCCGCTGGGCGCGAAATACCTCCAATGTAAAAAAATAAATGATAAATAAATAAATAAAATAAATTTTACAGGATATGGACCGATCAGATGGGCATCGCGTTTGGGTCCCACCCGGGCGTAGCGTGTTCGATTCCTCGGCTGACTAATTCCTTCATCACAGCACAAGCAACATCTTCCGCTGACTGTGGTGGTAGTGGTTCCATGTCTAATCGGACTATGAGATCTCAGCATCTGAATTCCCATATAATAAATTTATTCAGACACAATACTTCCTCACATGATAATTCATCACATCATAACTCACATTAACCTAACCTAAGGTTAAAACCCCAATTATCAGTTTTCGACGTTTCGAGACATGATGAATGATTCATGTTTTTCCAGCGGAGCGGGCTACTCACAACACCGTGATGGTTATTTAGTTATTATTTCATCTTTCATGTTATCTTGTTCAATAAAAGAAATCATATTAAAATTCTAAACGCGACTAAAAAAAAAATCTGATTTCAGATAACACTTTTTTGCACTACAATAAATATCATAAACAAATAAAACTGTTTGCAAGGGGCATATGATAAAACTTATCTTGTTAATGCGTGACCCCGTGCAATGATAATGATTTATTTTGTATAATAAAGGGGCTAGTGCATGGATATCATTTGAGGAATTAATATCCGATGAAAAGTTTGTACTCAATATTCATACACTTAAAAAGTTTCCACTGAACATTCTGGTCACCGGTGGTAGTATGAGATTTTCAAAAAAGAAGTCCATCTTTCTTTTTAAAAAAGAAGAAGAAAAGAAGTGAAAAACACATTTTGCAGGAACGTGAAGGGTAACATTATTTTTATTTGTTGTTAATAAATCGTTAAATATAAATAAATATTTTTTGGAGGTCCACTTTTAATTTTCTGCCTAAAAATTGGTTTTTCACTTTCGAAAATTTATTTCCACATTTTTAATTACTTGTAACCCAATCCTGCAAAAAAATTGCACGCTCGCCCTTTGTTTACTGAGGCACGTTTTGCGTCGACTTCAGATCGGAATTTGTCCAAATTAAACAGAATGGTGTCCCAGATAACCGAAATAAATTAATATTAGTTTGTAGATTTCTGTTATTTGGGTTTTATCTCCGATAACCGGCTGCCCTATAAACCAGTGTACCAATGAAGCGGAATCGACAGTAATTGATATAAACTACTATGTTATGCTTTTAAATCCACACACTCCTCACATCTCCATTAGTATGGATAATGGACTTAAATATATTATGTCCATTGATTGAAAGAGAGTACATGGTTTAAATAGTGATGAGATGACATAATCCATCTGAAGATAATTCATAACTCCATGAATGTGATTTAGTTGGAATGTGTGGGTGGGTGAAGATGCATTGCGTGAGATTCCTCAATATATATATTTTTTTAAAGATAGACAAACATTCCCGGGTTACGAATAACCTGACAATATTTGAAAATCTCCTCCTACCACCACGGTAAGCGGAAAATGTTGCTTGTGTTGTGATGGAGGACTTAGCCAGCCGACGAATTGAACACACAACGCTTGAGTGGGACCCAAACGCGATGCCAACTCAGCCACCGACCGGTTGATATTATTCAGGACTTACGGCAGCTGTTCCTAACTTTTTGATCGACCAATCTTAGGTTGCGATCAGCTAAGCATTTTGTAGGATAATGCTCGATTCATCTTGTTCCCAAACATCTTATCGTTGATAATCTTAAGTGGCCTCGCCCATAGACTCGCTTTCATAGACAACAAAATGACTCAAAGTAAAAACTTTCGATGTCAAATTAATATTATAGAGTTAATTGTTGTATTTATTATTAATCCACATAATTTCTTTTAAATATTGTTATCCATAAACTGACATTTTATATTTTTTAAACAAACATATATAATATATTAAAAATAAAGTGTCAGTTTGGTATTTTTTCTACTCTATTGACACTTCTTAGAACTAGTCCTTTACTGAGACGGCCGATAAGAGTTTAATCTACTAGTCCGGCTTCCTTAGGTTAAGCGATGCTTGTGTGTTGGGAAGGGCGTAGTTGTGCGACGACTGAAGCATGCATCTCGAAAACGCTAACCACGACAATCCCCGTTGGCTCGTCTTGTCGTGAACAAGGATTCATGTTTTTCCTGCGGAGCGGGCTACTCACAACACCGTGATGGTTAGTTAGTTATTATTTCATCTTTTATGTTCAATAAAAGAAATCATATTAAAATTCTAAACGCGGCTAAAATAAAAAAAAAAACTTAATTTCAGATAACACTTTTTTGCACTACAATAAATATCTTAAACAAATAAAACTGTTTGCAAGGGGCATATGATAACACTTATCTTGTTAATGCGTGACCCCGTGCAATGATAATGATTTATTTTGTATGATAAAGGGGCTAGTGCATGGATATGATTACAATCAAAATGCGATTTAAAAAAACTAGCTTAAACACACATATGAAAATAAAGCACTTTGTCAAATCAAAATAATCAACATGTTTTGAAGCTGATGGTTTCTTTGTCAGTATTGGTCAGGATAAAAGTATATGATAACGTCATAAATTAACCAATCACGTATGTACATATACTGAAAATGCTATCATATACTGAACATTAATAAATATAAGAATAGACAAATTAGTAGGACTTACAGACAAAAAAAAAACAATGAAATTATTATTTTTTTTATAAAATTGGTTGTTATTATATTTATATAAAAACAATAATTACTTATAAAAATTAAATTTTCATATAAAAACAATAATTTTTTTACTCCACATGAGAGGTACCGAGGAAAATAATTTCCCTCAGGGCCTGTCTTCTAATACTGAAGGGAAAGAAAAAATGAACGAAGGGATGGATCAACAACGACGAAACTAAAACACTTATACTGCCACACGATATCACAACCTAACCTCTCATCTGTTTGAATGCGATTTTAACCCTTATGTATAAAGAAATTGTACAAGGACAAGGTCAGAATCGCTTGCGCCAATATCATTCCAGATGTTGCTTTTAATTTCAGTAATGTTTTTTGTAATTAATTTTCTATGGTACACGGCCATCATATGGGCAAATGTCATTCAACATTCCAGAGATTAATTACTGAACATCACATTCAGCTAATCGTCATATTAAAATTATTTTAAAAGAAAAGTAAATATTTCAGAGTCATGCAAAACCTGAATGTTCGAAACTTGTACTGCAAACAACGATTATAAGTGGAAAATGTTGGTTGTGCAAGGGTAGAACTTGGAGGGATAGCAGAGGAATTGAACTCATGACACCTGGATAAAAACCAGCCGCATTTGTTCACTTAGAACGTGACGGAATGGGTTTAGAATATGTCAAATGTATTTAGAATAAGACCTCCGCTTTTATCAGTAAGACTTTTTATTATAAGATAATAAAAACAAAGTCAGGTTAAATAAAATAAAATACATGGTTAAATAAAATTGATACGTATAAAGAAAGACAGGTCAAATAAAACAACAAAACACAGTTTTATACAAATTCCATATAATGTAATAAATATCAACATACAAGGAATTTCATAATACAAAATGGATAACTGGCGTTAGCGCTGTGAATGATTCCTGTCTCGTGTTGTTCTTGGTGCTCCCGGGCCCACGGAGCCCCATTGCGCCCCTTAGTCTTCCAGGAAGAAGTATTGACCCGCCCGTTTTTGCTCCATGTCCTGCAACAAATGAAGACAAAATATTAAAATGGTATTTATGTAAAGAAGGAATTTTCATTCAGTTTCTTACCAGCTATATAAGAGAGGCGCCAACTGTATCAAACTGTCTCGAGCCAGTGGGACTATGGCATCCCCAATTGGGGAAGGCTGGGAAGTTCCTGGCTATTCAGATTTGGTCATCGTAATTTACACTCATTCAAGCATAATAGATACTCAATATTGCCCCTGTGAAAGACTACCATTCAGAACCGAAACATTGCTTGAAATGGCTTTAGCTATATTTAAGGACAAGATCTGGATGGCCACGTAAGAACTTCCTATTCCCCACATCGTTAGCATCCACTGGGTGTAGTTGAGACTCTAGCACGGTATTCAAATAACCAGAAATTCAATAAAATATTAAAATAAAAAAATGGTAAAATACCACAATTTAGAATCGAAACTTTGCTTGAAATGGCCTAAGCCATGTTTGATGACCGGATCAGAATACCCAGAATCTTCCTAAACTTCCTATACTCCATTTCCTTCCCCTCCCCACTATCTTCAGCCTCAAAACATATCCCGAATGGGGATGAAAAATCTCACAAACTGTTGGGAGCAGTTGGTACTCTTGTGTGTTATTCACATACAACAGCCAGAAAGAAAATAACTACCTAAGGGCGTTTTTCAAAAAAAGTGTACATAGATAAAAGTCAGTGTCCCATCACTTTCAGGATCAGTAACTTTTGTTGTGTCGGTTTTAATGACCAACCATATATTTTACCAATATAATAACAAATAAATACCTTTATGGACTAAAAATAATGAATAAATCTATTAAATTTCGATATTATTTTAAAATAAGTAAGACTACAGGTCACTGTTTCTGGTATGTCCTACACCTACCACTACCAGTAAGAGTTCAAAAATTAATGTTATTTAATGTTATCCCAGTATTTATTTCTAATTCTACTAATAGTATATGATAATATTTTCGATTTGCAACCATAATATAGATTAATTATCGTGCAAAATAATTTAAATACCAGATATTGAGTTGTCCTACGAAATAGCGTATGGTGGAATTTCCGCCTACGCCACCACATTATTGACGTCTTCCAATAAAAATATTACCAAATTGATGAATATTTTCGAAAATAGCAACCCTATTTAGTCTATGAAGGGCGGCCATGCTTGGTTTTTTACAGCCAGTTTGCCAAGAAATCGTAACAAAAGTGGTCGTTCTCGGCTGTACTAAAAAAGTGTTCCACCAACGCTTCCGTATTTCTCCAGGTAATTTACCAGAATGTATTAGACTCTACTTTGTATTAAATTGATTCATTTATTGTTTTATGAAATGTTTAGTTAGAACAAACAGAAGTTTCATAATTTATTGATAAATACATTTCGAAAAAATATTGACGCGATTACGCTACTTCTCTTACGCAACGGTGTCGTGAATGGAACTTAAAAGTGACGTAATGGAATTCTAAAGGTCGGTTCACTCTGTCCGTCTTTTAGGGTATTTGGGTGTGTTACAATTTTCTAATTAAATTTATATTTTGCATGTATCTTCAAAATGTAACTATTACATGTAGATATGTGGGTTGAGTAATATATGTAGCATTGAAAAAAAAGAACAGCATAGCTAAAAAGAAAAAATTATTTGATTTTTATGTGTATAATTTTTTTTCTTTTTTTTATTAATTAAGATTATTAAAGATTAATTCTGAAAGAGTCGAAATGGTGTCGAAGTACTAATATAGACAGCAATATGAGCAACTATTACTGTAGAGGCAACTCTGAAATTCAGTATAAAATCAGCTGGTTCATACAATTTTGATTAAGTAAGTATAAAATGTAGCATGATTTATGTTCCTGTGTGTTTTAGTTAATCCTGTACCTAATTAAAGTTGTGTACATTAACAAGTACTTTAATACCCTTTCAACTTAGTTACCTATTTCAGGCTATACACGGTATGCACGTGTAGCCCATTATTACCTATCTAATTATTTGTGCATTTTTATAAATAATTTATTTTAATTTTATGTTCAAATATGCCGTTGAAAGCTGCAGAAAAATCAAAAAGGTACAGAGACAAAATTAAAAACGACCCTGAAAAATATGAAGCCTTTATGAAAAAAGAGTTACAAAGACAAAAATAACATCAAAATATAATCAGAGAGCTAACCAAAGAAGAATAGAAAAAAGAAGACGTTGGAGAGAACAGAAACGAAAAAAAAAAGAAAAGAAAAAAGAACAATTGGAAGAAAAAGTACTTGCGCGGGGGGCCTTCCACGGTGGCGGTAGTACGTAAAATCGTCCTTTTTTATAGAGAATACCTCACATGAGTCTTAACTGCTCCCATCTGGAGCCAGTGAGACTATGGCATCCCCAATTGGGGTACGTTTGAGGCTGACGGTAAGTGGGGACAGGAAGGAGATGGGGAAGAGGAAGGTGGGGAAGAGGAAGGTGGGGAAGTACCTGGCTATTCAGATCTAGTCACTAAACAGGTTAAAGTCATTATTAAGCAACGTTTCAATTCTGAATGGTGGTCTTACACCAGGGTGATACTGAGAGTATCTTCCACTCTTCCCATACCAGTCGCTTGTCGCGCTTTCAGCAGTGTAGCCACAACGTGCGTACACATACGACTGATATTTCGCGCCCGCTGTCGCTACCGGGCAAGCCTCTCAGTCTGGCCGAGGCCTTAGAATTCCTAAACGTTACCAAATTTTTCCCCTTACGCCACTGTCCTGTTATTGCTGTGATTTATTTTCTAAGATCAATTATTATATCTCAAAGAAATTTGTTCTTTTTTTTATTGATATAGTTCATGATTAATTTTAAATTTGTTATAATTAAACATTCGTAACACAAAAACTTATATTCGTCTTTCTAGAACGCAAAATATACAGTACAAAGTATCCAAAAGTAGCGTAAAAGAATATTTTTATTGAAAAACTTAATATTTAATTCAATAAGCTTGATTATTCATATTTTTTAGGAGACTGATTGTGTTTTCAATTCGTAAATAAAAATCTGAAATAATGAATTTCTTTTAATTTTCTTTATAAACTTTATGATAAAAGTGACGTAAAAGAATTTCTTACCAATAGTATTAAACTTAAATTGCAATTATTTTCGAAGTTTATTGACATTTTCTATTTAAATACTTTTTGTCATGAAGTTCATTCTTTCTTTAATAAATTTACGTATATTTTTAATCGAAATGCAGCATCTCACTTAAGTGGAATTCCTATTACGTCACCGACATCTTTTTTGGAAAACGCCCCTAAACTTCTTCTTTTCGGCATACCAAGAATTATAGATTTATTTATTTAACCCTCTTTTTAGGGGCTTTTAGATAATGATTGTAAAAATTATAATGGATTTAATGTACATAACTGAACTGCCTCCGTAACAATATTATTTTCCTCCATTAGTATTCTGGGCAAAGAGGAATAAATATGGTAGTTACCCAATTTGGGAGACGGGAATGGGTACCGCCGCCCAGGGAACCATTTATTGGATAACCTACACATCTGCCATAGGTCACCCCAAGTGGTTCGCTACGTTTGATGACTTAGCAGCGATGCCCGGGATCCTGGGGTGAGGTCACACTGGATAAACTGAACCCCAGATTCCTACCCGACCCTTTTACCCTTTTCCTTCCCAGAACTTTCTCTCCTTTCTTTCTTTAAAAATACCATCCACACATCATTCCCAAAGATGACATAGGCCCTGAGAGAAATTATTTTCCTCAGGGCCTCCTGTGTGGGGTTACTGCAAAAGTACAAGAGTTTCTGCCCGAAATAAATCCCAATTTGTAGTATTACGTAGTGGAATCCGAAAGCTTATCAATGCAACCAATTCTGGACTGCCTCTAGATGCGTTATATAGCTCCATTCAGCGCCCTTGAGGTGATTTCTCACAAAAACGGCGCTCTACAAATTATCCAATTATTATTATTCTATTACTCTTTATTTACATAATAAATTATCCATGTGATATCTCACCTTGACGGAGGCGAACTTGTTAATACGCGGGCGGTAGTTGTTGGGATCCCTGCGGAAGGTGATTCCCAGCAGTTCGAGGAAGCGGTTCATGCCGTTGAGCAGTGTCTGCGGCGTGTTGGCCGTGGCGGTCACGGAGGGGACGCCCTCAAACACGATCACGCGGTCCGCCAGGTACGTCGCCATGATGAAGTCGTGCTCCACCACGAAACCCGTCTTCTTGGCGTGAAGGATGAACCTGGAACAGTAGGAATAAGTTATCAGGTGAACTAGGCATTAAAAAAATACATATTTGTATATGCCCAAATGGTTCCATGCCAACTTAACAAAGTGGCATTTCAACACCCCGTCATTAACCTCTCGCAGGCGCAGTCCCCCCGGCGGGTTCAGATTTTTTAAGCGATTTTGCCCCTTATGTATAAAGAAATTGTATGAAGAACAAGGTCAGAATCGCTTGGGCCATTCTCGTTCTTGACATAACAAAATACCGGATAGCATTTAGCCACTCCGAAATATTCAAATTAATTGACAATGACGCGCCGGGCACCAAAGATGGTGGACAAAATGGCTGCCGCATGATAATATGAACGCTGTCATATTCGAAGTCTATATTTATTCATTGTTTTTTAAATATAAATCCATTGTGGAAAGCATAGATTTGAGTGAGTATTAGGAAGTTCGTTTTATCTACATTATTTTGATGTAATTTTTGTAATATATCACAAAAGAAGTGTTATAAAAATTGAATTCGTAAGAAAGGTGAGAACTGTCAAATATTTTACGTCATATTGAAAAATATATTTTTTGTATGCTGGCTTTTAACACGTTAAATATTATGAAAAAATAAATTTAAAATATAGCCCATAACCCATTTAACCAAGTTTTTTGTTTTTTTTTAATCAATTTAATGACTTTTCAAAGTAGTGATGAAGTTGTACATTTTTGAGTTGTCCGGTCACCGCACATATGCCCTACCCCCCTTTGCCAACCAGTTCACAATTCGAAGGTCGCGGGTTCGAACCCGGTGAGAGCAAATAAATTTTATTTTATTAATTTGAGTTATTTCACAATTAATTAATTAAAAATAATATGTAGTATATTTGCGGCAGGTTCCAGAGTGGAAAATACTCTCACTATCGCCTGGTGTAAGACCACCATTCAGAAGTGAAACGTTGCTTGAAATGGCTTTAGCCGTGTTTGGTGACCAGATCTGAATAGCCAGGTACTTCCCCACCTTCCTTTTCCCCTCCCCGCTACCTTCAGCCTTATAACATACCCCGATTGGGGATGCCATAGTCTCAGTGCCTCCAGACGGAAGCAGTTGGAACTCTAGTGCGGTATTCATATAAAAATTAATATAAAAATATTTAGTGTGGTAGATACGAAATGGCTTCGGCTATTATTGGTGACCAGATCTGATTCCTTCCCTACTAATTTCAGCCCCATAACATACCACAGTACCACTGACTTAAGAAGGACTCTTGTCTCCGATAAGAGATGAGAGAAGGATTGAAAGTTCGACATACCTCTTGATGACCTTAGCGGCCACAAGACGCTGCTCGGAGTCCAGGTAGGCCGAGGGTTCGTCCACCAGGTAGACATCAGCAGGCTTGCCTAGGCACAACACCAGCGCCACCCGCTGCAATTCTCCCCCGGATAGCACCTGCACCTCCTGGTCCATAATCTCCTCCATTTTCATGGGCTTCATGACGTCAGTGATGAACTGCGGGTGCACGTAGGCATCGCGGATCTTCTCGTGGAGAAGGTAGCGCACAGGCCCCTGTGACTTGGGTGAAATCTTCTGCGGTTTGTAGCTGATGTTCAGCTGCGGCAGCTTTCCAGACTCTGCAAAAACAACAAATAAATAACTTTGAATATAATTGTTTTGTGATATATATGTAATTGGATTGGAAATTAAAACATGACACAACATTAAATCGTTGGCCACGCTTTATTTTTAGAAAGAACCTATTGATATAAAAGACAACTATTGAAAAATACTACACTCAAATTACAATTAAGTAAAATTAACATTTGCTTTCATCGTATGGGATGACAGTCAGAAATAGTTTTCTGTAGTAATTAAGGTAATCAAACAGTTTTTTACCAAAAAAATTTCGTATCAAGGGTGGGCAAGTAATCCCGAAAGTTTACCAGTTATCTAACTTTTTAGAATTGTATTTTGTTCATTTATATTTTTTCTTAACTGTGTATATTCTGTATCCATAAGTCAAATTATTGAAATTTCCATGTAAAAGCCGTCAATCGGTGTTAAATGATAATAAATACACAAATAATATGACTTCACCAAAATCCACATTATCATGTATTAGGCTTTAGATCAATATGCCATGATCTGACAGATGTATCAACCAAAAACATTGGTAAGCGAAACACCTAACAACATTACGTGTAAAATGACCATTTATATAACATAAAACATGTATTGTAAAATAAATTATAAAAATTGGTTGCATTTTTAGCACACCAATCACCAAGGTCAAACAAACCCTGCCAAATCTAAAAAAAAGGATTTTTGTTTTTTTCACAACCAACACACGAAAGAACTTATTATTTGCGGTTTAATAACTAAAATATAATACACTTATTAAATATGATTAGGCAAAACAAACAACGATTGATAATGGTCTAACAATAATTGGTTTACCGTCTGCTGGCGCCCCCGCCTGAGCGTGGCGGAGGCATTTCTGGAAAACTGGATCGAAGAACAAGTCAAAAAGTTCACTCTTCGTCATTTTTAACAATAAAGAACTATCAATTCACAAACACAAAAGCGGTCATCGTAAAAATACGTGACAGAAAACATAACCTAAAAACATTCTATCGACAGAATATGACGGCGCGAGTTTCACAATAACTGTCTTTACGCCATTTATACTCAAAAGTTTAGATTAGAGATTCTAATTTATGGAAACAATGGTGTGATGTCGGTTCGTTTCTTTAATTTTGCCGTTAAACATCTCCAACTAAAATGTTCACAACACAAAACGCAAAAAGTGACAGCCGACTGGCAGAAAATTAGGCTTGTTGAAAAAGTATCGATATATCGATATTTTCAATGAAATATATCGATATTTTTAGCCGATATATTTTTAACCGATATATCGATATAAAATATCCAATATCGAAAATTGTATCAAAATCGATATTTTTTCAATTTCGGGGGGGGGAGGCGCCTGATTAAAATAATGTACATTGTGTAAATATACACTTTCGTTTTTACACATTGTGAATATAAACACTTTAATTTTAAAAACGTACAATCTAAACATTTGACCGATATATCGATTTTTTTTCCTCGATATATCGACGACGATATTGATATTTTAATAAATATCGATACATCGATATATCGATACTTTTTTCCACTTTCGACATCCCTACAGAAAATACGTCAGCGGCGAAATTGGAACTAAAACTGGTCACGTGACGTTTTTTTTAATAAGGCGCGTAAATTCAAAATTTCAAATATGAAAATGGGCATTTTTGCTAAGGTTTGTAAATTTCGTTTTTGTCAAATCCCCCAATTTTAATTGTTTTTTCATAGTTACATATTATAGAATACTGGAAAGTTATATATTTTTAACATGCAAATTTATTAATTTGCTTTATTAGTCAGTTAAATAATTCAACTGTTGAATCGGTATTGTTTTAACCATTTTTCATTTTGTCTGTTTGTAAATTTCTTTGTAAAAGAGCATTCCGAGAGACTAGACTACTGTAATAAAAAGCAAAGTCTGGAATGATATTGGCGCAAGCGATTCTGACCTTGTTCTTATACAGTTTCTTTATACGTAAGGGTTAAAATCGCATTTAATTTTTTAACCTCCTATCTGTCACCCGCCCGCCGGCAGGCTTACGACAAATGAGAGGTTAAATCAGAATATTCAATATCACGCGAGGTCTACTGTTCACAGAACTAATTTTAGATGTTTATTAAGTCTTGTCTTATCAATAGCTTACAAAACATATTTTTTGGAAAATATAGTTTTTATGTAAATTTCAACAAACATTAAAAAAAAAAACAGAACCCTTTCTAATTAGAATCGGTTATTTCCATTCCATGGCTATATATTTATGTATTTATTAACACCCTTCTAATGGCTTTTACGAGTAATTTGTAAAATTATAAACAATAATTTTATCACTATTATAACATTTTTTAAAAATTTATACATAACTGAACGGCCCCAGCAAAAATCTTTTAACCCGTTTAATCACAGGAGACCATATTTGTCCCAGCTCACATAGGTCTCACAGAAATCGTTGTTTCTCCCTTACTACCATAGTCAGAAATGTGATCTAAACGGTATTGGAAAAAGAATACAACAAACTATATATTCAAATCTAAAAGAAAACCACAAAAAAATTATAATTTACCCCTTTCTGAAACCAAAGTTTCCGATAGCAATTAGAAAAAATATTATGGAACTTTGTGAATTTTTTAAGAATTTTTTTTACATGAAACGAAAAAAAGTGAGGTGACAGTAAGGTTTATAATTCATTTATCTAATAAAATAAGTATGTGTTTTATTTTTTTTTCATTATCAGTAATTTTAGTTAGAAAAAAAAGTAAAGTGAGCCATTTTTAAGTTTAACACTTTTTTAAGTTTTCGCAAAAAAATTTTTTTTTTTTTAAATTCATAGTAATTTTTAATATAGAAATTTGAAAGCCTATTTCATCACCTTTCGAAAACAGTTTTCAGTTTTCGAATACGTTAACAAATGTTCCATTTATTTGGATTTTATTGCAAAGCGGGAACATTTTTAGCCTCTTGACAAAATACGCCAATTTTTTTAAGGGTTAAAATTCCTGATAATTCCAGGTTTTCCAGAGCGTTTTTACATTTTCTGTGATATATTTTATTTGATACAGGACTTGGTAATCGCCGGGAAATTTAACTTTGAATATCTGAATTCGAAGGGCCAACCGCTACGGTTATCGGCCCTTTGGTTATTCGATTTACTCGGAAACATGTCGTAATTTTTTGCAAAATTACTTTCAATATCTGTAATTGAATATCCTGCCTCAATGGCAATCGGCTGCGAAATTTCAATTTACACTAGAATAAATAGACATATTACGAATTTACTTTGAATACGAACCTAAATTTGAAGGGGTGTGAGCTGGATTCCAATTATTTTAATAAAAAAAAATTATTTACAGAACTCGCTACCATCAATAAAATAACCCTGATCTGGGTACCAGGACATAAATATGTTGAGGGCAAAGAACGGGCTGACAAACTAGCAAGGAAGGGGCAAAAGCACCACTTGCGGGATCCGAGCCGGGCGTAGGAGTAGCAGCTTGCCACACAAAGTTACATATCGATAGGTGGGGCAAATCCCAGCATTGTAAAGAATTGGAGAGAATGAGACAATCCAAAGTTCTCATAAAAGGACCGGACCCTAGACGAACCAGGAAACTACTCGATATGGACAGAAACTCGCTGAGGGAACTGGTAGGACTATTAACGGAACACTTCCATCTCAGGAGACACATGCAGATATTGGGAGTGGAAAACACCAATATATGCAGAAAATGTGAAGAGGATGAAGAGACTACAATTCACCTATGGTGCCAATGTCCTGCCCTGGTGGGAACTAGGCTAAGATACCTGGGGAGACATACAGTAGAACCAGAAGACACATATCTAATGACAACCCTGATGAACTTTATTAAAGGGACTGGTTGTTATATAGGTTGTTATTAAAGGATTTAGATAAAGGGATTTATTTAAAGGGACTGGTTGTTATATAGGTTGTTATTAAGGGCCTTCCTTACTAGCGATCTGAATCGTTGTATGGAGTATCATGAATTCTCAGATTCAAACGACAATCTAAGTTATTAATCGTCAAAATATCGATAATGTAGCCACGTTAAGCTATCATAAATACATTTTTCTGTCGAAATATATATTTTTATTAACAACTTATTTTCGTCAAATACTATATAATGATCATCTAAGAATTCTCCTACTCATTCGGCTCTCCGAGGTGGCCGCGGATGCACGCTTTTTACGGTCCGTCTTGTCAATCTTTTTTCAAAGTTCGAAATTCCGCGCACGTAATTATTATATTTCCATGTGACGCCGACGTTTCAACAATATTCCACTTTATGCGTTCCGCGTAGGGACTATAATAGTGTGCCGCCTTTTTTATGTTTCGGCTGTGAGTTTCCGTCGAAGCTGTGTAGTGTCAAATAGTATTATTAAGAATTAATTTATTGTTAACATTTTTTCGGGTTTCTAGGTAATAAACAATTTGATATTTTTAAAATATAAAAGTGTGGAAATGGCCAATAAAAAACTTAGATCACTGTCAGAAGATACAAAGTATCCCTTAGCATTGAGGAAGATTGTCAAGACGTATTTTACGCCTTAGAACGGCTGTACGTAGTGCCATAAAGTACCGGAAGGCTATGAATTGTAGTCAAGAGGAAAACATAAAACAGCTATATTTGGATATATTGAATGGGCCAAAACATGTATTTGGAGACCACTCACTATGCAAGAAACGGGCATACTTTTGCAAACGGGATACTGGCGACCCAATATGACTTCGAGCTTGATAATGTCCAAAATCATGCAGCACGTTCGACTTTTGGCATCTAATGCTCGAAGTTTAATACATGACGTAGGCAGCAATACTGTGGAGTGCTATAATAATGTTATGGCTAAATTTGTTGGTGGGAAGCGTATCAACTAAGCTCTAAAACGGTCCTACAAAGGAAGGTGCGCTGCAGCAGTAGTGGCGTTCAACACCAATCTTCCACACTATTCTTTGCATAAATTTGCAACCGGTAATAGTCGCGGAAAACTCAAAAAGCATTTAGAATTAAAAAGATTGCAGAAAAATAATCAACAAGTATTAAGTAAAAAAAAAAAAGAAAAGAAAAACCCTGCAGCTCGCTCCAGCAAAAGATCAGCATTATGGTCCCAATGCAGAAAAACCTGATATGGCCCAAGCATCGTATGAGGCAGCTAAATATGATTTTTTAGAAAGGCTTTTTACCATAGCCAAAGATAGGCAAGCAATTGAAAGGGTGACAGTACTTCAAGCATCTAGTGGAAAGTGGATCGAGATGCGCCGCAATATGATTACGGCATCGTGGTTTGGAAAAGTGTGCAAACGGCGGCAAAATATCAGTTGCGCTCCATTAGTCAAAAATATACTGTACCAGCAAACCTTATCAAATATTTTTTCAATTCGACACGGACAAAAATATGAATACAATGTCCTGAAGGAGCTTGCAGAACTAGAAAGCATTGCCATAGAAAAGTGTGGTCTTTTCATAGATGAAGAGTATCCGTATATGGGTGCGACCCCAGATGGAATTTCTTCTGAAGAACAAAAATCGAGAAATGCTGGTAAATACATCCCACGATTGGTTTTACCAGGTTCAGCGCCAAAAAGTGTAACAAGTAACAAAAAGAGATATTTGTATGTTTGATGTATGGACTGAACTCGGAATAAAAATCGAAAAAATTTTACGGGATGACGAATTTTGGCAGACTAATATGGTTGAACAGCTGAAACGCTTTTACAATTTTTGCATGCTATCCGAATTAATTGATCCTCCACATAATCGCTGCATGCCTATTAGAAAAAATGAGTATTTAGAAAAGTGCATAATAGCGAAAAAAAGTAAAGTAAAATTGGTTTCAGCTAAAACCAAAACACGTTAGAAGGAATTGTTTCGAAGAAATCAATAACATTTTATTTCATTGAAGTGTCTTCAGGAGAAATTTCATTTATATTCCTAATGAATGTAGTTTATATTTTTAGAGATAGGGAAGAGTAGGGATGGAAAGTTCCTGGCTATTCAGATCTAGTCACTAAACATATCTACGCCGTTCTCAAGCAACTTTCAATTCTGAATTATGGTCTCTCACCAGGGCGATACTGAATGTATCTTCCACTTTGAAACGAGAAACAGATTCGTTATATGTACCTACATAAATTTTATTTAAATTCTACAATATGATATACTTATAATAAATAAATAAAATTTGTTTTGCCCTCGCCGGCTTTTGAACCCGTGACCTCAAATCAAACTAGACAATTTAGTATTAACAGTGCCCCGCCGCACTGCGAAACCAGGCTGGAACAAAGGCCAAGCCTTTTGTCACTCTTTATAATTGTATTACTACATATATCTTTTTCATCTATGTATGTATCAAAAAAAAATCCAAATTAAAAGTTATATTAAACGATTTAAGTTACTGAGAACCTCCTCCATCAATTAGGCTATCATTATATTGCATTACATTCTAATATATATTTTAACATAATTTTCATAATCACAATATCTTTAATTAATAATACTTTGTTTTGTTCTGTGCGACTTGATTGTGAATGGAACGCACCGGCCAGCTGCAGGTGCAGGCGGGTTCGATATTCGAATTCGAGCTGGAAACGTTTAATACCGAGGGCCGTTAAAGGATTTAGATAAAATGGGAGATAGCACAATGGACCTATGGCCTAAGTGCTCACGAAAACTGCTTGTGAACCGTGTCCGCCTTAAAAAAAAAAAAACCCTGATATTCCAAAAACATTTATAAATTCCCTGATAATTCCAAGTTTTCCAGGTCTGTGGCCATCCCGATTAAGTGATTAATATTGAAGATGTCCACTGAAATATCTGCATTATTAACCTCCTACTATTGCGTATTATATGGTAGTCTTCATAATACTAGAAGTGAATGGTAGAAAAAGTTGGGAACGTCCGAGGAAGACATGGCACGATCAAGTGAAACAAATACATATCTATGATTAAATGAGGCATATGAGTAAGTGAAATGAATAAAATTAAGAAATTTACACATAAATTATTTGGGCATAAAAAGTGGATGAACAAAGAAAGTAGTGTAATGAAATGCATGACGTGAAGGTGAATGGTAGAAGAAGTCGAGGACGCCTGAGAAAGACGTGGCATGATCAAGTGGATCAAATATATATATTTTTTTTTTTCAATTCTTAACAATAATATCTTGTCCAATTTAAAACTTCACCAGTTAACTAGAATTTACAACCCAAAACTTTACTTCAAACCATTCATAATCCTGAGCAATGCGGTATTCTCCTTACACCCTTTTCTTCATTCTACATTTTTTCGACTTTAATTCGACTCAGTATCTTATTTCAGTGCAGAGATAATGCGAAAGACTTCCTCAGGCGTTCCCAAGTTTTTTTACCATATTCTGCATAACACATTGTTACTGTTACAAAACTACATTTTATCGACTTTAATTCGACTCCGTATCTCATTTCAGTGCAGAGATAATGCGAAAGACTTCCTCAGGCGTTCCCAAGTCTTTTTTACCATACTCTTTGTATAACACATTGTTACTGTTACAAAACTACATTTTATTGGCTTTAATTCGACTCCGTATCTCATTTCAGTGCAGAGATAATGCGAAAGACTTCCTCAGGCGTTCCCAAGTTTTTTTTACCATACTCTCTGTATTACTGTTACAAAACTACATTTTATCAACTTTAATTCGACTCCGTATCTCATTTCAGTGCAGAGATAATGCGAAAGACTTCCTCAGGCGTTCCCAAGTATTTTTACCATACTCTCTGTATAACACATTGTTACTGTTACAAAACTACATTTTATCGACTTTAATTCGACTCCGTATCTCATTTCATTGCATAGATAATGCGAAACACTTCAGGCGTTCCCAAGTTTTTTTTACCATACTCTCTGTATAACACATTGTTACTGTTACAAAACTACATTTTATCGACTTTAATTCGACTCCGTACCTCTGAACTTTTTATGTCATTTTATTTTCTTGAACTCCTCCAAAACCAGAACCTTGCTATTCCCATTGGCTGGTTGGCTTTGGAAAGAATGCCAGAAGATAGAACGCTGAAAAATAAGTGGCCGAGTGGAAGCAATTGTCAGTGACGACCTCCGTGGTCGAGGGGCAAGGCTATCGACTAAGCCAGAGGATGTGGGTTCAAATCCCGGAGTGCGCAAATAAATTTTATTTGATTAATTTGTGATACTTCACAATTTTATTAAATTAAAATAATACATAGCATAAATATTTGCGGCACATTACAGAATGGAAGATACTCTCAGTATCGCCCTGCTGTAAGTGTTTCCCTACCTTCCTCTTCTCCATTTCCTTCCCCTTCACCACTATCTTCAGCCTCACAACATACCCCAATTAGGGATGCCATAGTTTCACTGGCTCCAGGCGGGAGCAGTTGGGATTCTTGTGATTTATGTATATAGATGTAAATACCACATAAAAAATAAATAACAAAGCAGTGCCCAGAGGCAAACCATGAAAGAGATGGATAGACTGTGTAAAAGAGGATTGCAGCAGGATGTAAAGGACGGAGGACTGTATATAAATGGAGAGGGACCGCAGCCAGTGGAGAACATCTGTGGATGCCAAATCCCACCCTGGGATGTAGCACAGTGATGATGAAAATCAATGAAATCGATATGTATTTGGTTTATAAGAATAAATGAACAAAGTATGTTACCTTCATCAGCCTCCAGGTTTCCGGCCAGCATCCGGATGAAGGTGGTCTTGCCAGTTCCGTTCTCCCCGAGGAGCACCAGGATCTCCGAGTCGCTGAACTGCCCCTTCTCTACCTGCAGGGAGAACTCGCCCATGGTCTTCTTCATGCGAGGGTACTCGTAGTGCTTCATTCGTTTGATCTGAGGAAGACGGAATGGATTAGAATCGCCGCTGTTTACCTATTTTATATTAACTCCACACAGAAGACCCTGAGGGAAATCATTTCCCTCAAGGCATATGTCACTATTGGTGATGCTGTGCTTTTGAAGAAAGGAGGAGGAGGAAGTGAACCTGGGTGTAGGCGGAGGAAACACCGATGATGGTAAATCATTCCACAGCCACACAAACAAGTCATAGAAGCGACCCATTCTTATATGACAAATGGCAATTATGTACAAATGTTGGGTGCGCGTTCGCATGCTTCCTGATTGTACTGAAGGATCAATGATGCTACTTCCTCAGAGCAACTTCCATTGAAGTACTGGTAGAACAAAGACACCATTCCCACCTGAAGTCTGTGCTCTAATAACTGCAATTCGTTTGTTAAGATAGGTGAATCAATCAAACTCGAACCGCCCGTTTCTGCACGTCAGGGGTTTTTTCAGGCAGCTCCAGACCAGAGATTGCTGCCAAATTCAATACTGGGGTGCACTAGTAATTTGTTCAGGGTTAGCAGTTGCATATTATCTGTAGTAATTGCAGGCCCTGTACAGTACGCCCAGCATCTGGGAGGCTAACTTGACTCTGGCTTCGATGGAGTCCTCGTACCTGAGCTGGTTGGATTATGTTTACCAAAATTGCAACAAATTTGTCCCTACACGATTATCTGTTCAATCAAAGATAAACGGATGTATTTTATTGAAATGTTGCGTACCTCTTCTTCAACCGCAGACTCCGACACCTTGAATATAAGGGATTCTGTACGGAACCTCATGTTTTCTGTGGGCACGTATCCGTCCAAGAATATATTGATACCTGTGGAGAAAAAAACCGTTATAATTGTGAAATACAATTTGTTAATAACTCAGGTCCGGGGCATACGTCATTCCTATGTCTACCTATGTTAAATTGTCTTGAAAACAAGCTTATGTGCCCAAGCGGTTAAGTAAGTAGTAAAGTTATCTATGTAGTATAGTTAGACCCCAAGCAAAAGGTGTGCCGACTGACGTTTCTTGCCAAGCACAGAAAAGGGGTGATTTATTAGTATAGTTGAACTTGGTTATAACGATCATGTAAATAGCGAGTTCACAGCTATGATGAGCAATTACTAAACGATATTTTAGTTCAGGCTTATCTTCATATAATTGGTGGTTGTTGTAACGAGGACGATTTACAGATTATGTTAACTTTAGAAATCTTTGACAGCAGGAATTGACTCCATCGCATAGAAGTGCAATGCTGCCATCACAAGAGTATTTTTGCTCGTGGCTAGATGACAGGTGAGATTTTACAAGCAACATGATTCGCACAAGCTAGTGATAATAAGATTAAGTGATATTTTTCTAGGAAGCCTCGAACCAGGTGATGATAGTAATAATGCGTTGATTGTTTTGAGGAGGAAATTGTGAAATCTTTAAAACCATCATTAAATATAAATTTTATTACTGTAACCTGCCTCTTGAGTTGAAGAGTACTGAATGCAGTAAATACTTAACAATGGAGTTGGTCATTACCTCGCCCAAGTGCTTAATTGCCAAATGACCATTAGCAAATTTTACAGGACGAAAAGGTTTTCTTTCATTATTTATTTCAATTAAACATTACGATAGGTGTTTAACCTCTAGTTAGCCGATTGATCACCGGTGATCACCGGTGATCACCGGTTTTTGGAAGCGATTTTGTCCCTTATGTATAAAGAAATTGTATGAAGAACAAGGTTAGAATCGCTTGGGCCATTCTCGTTCTTGACGTAATGAAATACTGGATAGCGTCTAGCCACTCCGAATAATTCAAATTAATTCACAATGCCCAAGATGGCGGACAAAATGGCTGCCGCTTAATAATATGAATGGAGTCGTATTCGAAGTCTATATTTTTTCATTGTTTTTTATATAAATCCATTGTGGAAAGCATAGATTTGAGTGATTATTAGAAAGGTTGTTTTATCTACATTATTTTGATGTAATTTTTGTAATATATCACAAAAGAAATGTTATAAAAATTGAATTCGTAAGAAAGATGAGAACTGTCAAATATTTCATATTGAAAAAAAATATTTTTTGTATGCTGGCCTTCAACAAGTTAAGCACTCGGGCGACGATTAGTGTTTGGAAGAGTACAGAATATGAATGGAATAAAAGTACTAACCTTCCCTGACTGAGAAGGGCATAGTGACTACTCCGTAGACTCCGGGCATGCCGTAAAGGCAGCAGATGAAGTCAGACAGGTAATCCAACACCGACAAGTCGTGCTCCACCACTATCACAAACCTGAAACAATAAAGATGCTTAGTTTTCTCTGAAAGAGGATTACATACGATCCAGATTAGTGGAATTGGAAGTGGACGAGGATTCTATTTCTGCTTCCAATGGGATATTATATGAGGGCGGTTCGATAGAAACCTAGCCTCACCGCCCGATGGCTCCACTATCGCAAGAGAAATTTACTATCGTGGAGTACATTCTCGAGCGCTTGGATGCTGCGTACTGTAACTCTTCTCCTTCGATGGCGACCGTCAAAAATTCATTTAACGAGTTTCAATGTGGTCGCACATCGGTTTTTGATAAGTCAGGCCCAGGAGCCACGAAAACGGCTACAACGGAGGATAACATAACAAAGGTGCGCGAGATAGCTGAGACAGTAGGCATCTCAAAAGACTGCATGGGTCATATCCTGCATGAAATTTTCGGCAAGAGAAAGCTGTCAGCGCGATGGGTGCCGCGTTTGCTCACTCCGGACAACAAGCGAAACCGTGAGACCACTTCCTAGTGTTTGACGCTGTTTAAGCGCAATCCGAAGGAGTTTCTGCGTCGTTTCGTGACCGTCGACGAAACATGGATCCACTGGTATACCACCAGAGACCAAGAAACAGTCGAAACAGTGGACTTCACCCGGCGAACGTGCTCCGAAGTAGGCGAAGACTGTCCTATCGGCCGGAGGGGTGATGGCCACCATTTTCTGGGATTCACAAGGTGTGATCTACATCGACTACCTGGAGAAGGGCAAAACGATCAAAGGGCTGTACTATGGCAAATTATTGGGCTGATTCAACGCCGAATTGCAGAAAAAACTGCCCCATTTGGCGAAGAAAAAAGTGCTCTTCCACCATGACAACGCACACACAGGCTCACACCTCCGCCCTCGCCACGGCCAAATTGGTCTAATTGGGCTACGAACTGCTGTCCCATCCACAGTAATTTCCAGATACTACCTTATTATATATTATATTACCTTATTTTTGTTTCCAAACTTAAAAAGGTCATCGCCGCCACGGAGGCCTACTTTGCAGACCTCGAGAAAGCGTATTTTTCAGACGGGTTAAAGACATTGGAGCATCGCTGTGTCGAGCTAAAAGGAGATTACGTTGAGAAATAAATCGCCACTTTGCCAAAATTTTCGTTTTTCTTTTGTAGGCTAAGTACTTATCGGACCACCCTCATATATAAACTAACAACTAACCATCACAGGGTGGACAGCCGGTCTAGGAAAACACTCCTTGTTTCAATCACATTCATACATCAATCACTATTCTGACTCTTGTCATGGCCCGATTCAAGTCTTTGATTCATTTGATTTTATTATTTGGCAGCCATTTTATTATTATTATTCAGAATAGAAACATTACTTGGAATGCTTTAGCCATGTTGGGTGATCCAGACCGAATAGCCAGGTACTTCCCCATCTTCCTCCTCCCTATCTAATTCCTCCCCCCACTACCTTCAGACTCACAATATACCCTAATTGAGGATGCCAGAGTCACTGGCTCCAGGCGGGTGCGGTATTCACATTAAAAGTTTATATTTTATTTTTATTGTTTCAAATATGTACATACAAATAACAGATTTAAATAAAGATGGTTCATAAAATTACAAGAAAGAATTTTTTGTTAACAAAAATACCCAATACCTCGATAGATAAAATTTTTCTCATTTTTGAATTGGGGAGTGGGGGCATTATAGAATATGGTAAAGAAATTATATTATTTCTTTCTTTGCTTGATAACTTGTAATGTCATGGCATTATGAGCTTACTTGTCGGGGTGGATGAGAGAGCGGATGGTCTGCGCACAGTTGAGCCTCTGCTTGACGTCCAGATAGGAAGAGGGCTCGTCGAACATGAAGATGTCCCCGTCCTGGATGCACACCATTGCACACGCAAATCTCTGCAGTTCCCCTCCAGATAGCGCCTGGATCGGTCGGTCCCGGATATGTGACAGTTCTGGAATTAATAACACAGATAAACCACAAGAATGATTCTTACGAACTAACTAAATAAGCTTCTCACCGTTTCTCTGGATGGATAGACAGAGATAATAGACCGTCACACAACTCTGTATCGTCATACACACATTGTATCATTCACATTCATGCAACGTATCATATATACTCTTCTGTTATTCTGACCCTGTCGTGCCATGTTTTCCTCGGGCGTCTCAGATTTCTTATACCATTCACTTTCATGCAGGTTTCAAAAATATCATGGTATTTATATACATAAATATCATATATACACCGTGTTAAGAGATGGACCTTACATACATTAACCACTAACTCCTGAGCTTATTTTGAGTAAAAAAATATAGATGGTACATATTTTGGTTTCCGGTGAATGGTTTTTGTGAATTCCGTGAAACAAAATTTAATTTATATTTTTAAATCCAACTAAGATCAGGAACCGGTAGTTAAAGTTTGTCAGGTTCATCAACACCCTGTATATCCCCTGTTATGTGTATAAAAAAGTTATATATCGTCAGTGCAAGTCCAATACTTTTCAGGGATCTCATTTCTGTGCATTCATACTTCCATCCTTCTTCTTCTATTTCATGCTACACTGCCATACATCAGAATTGGTATCACCATTCCGTTTTGAACTAGCGTGCTAGCCTCGCTTCTTTGGACTTCTTTTCATTAGTGGCTACTGCTCTATTAACGGAGTATTCTGCAATCCCTATAGGTTCACAAAATCTGAACAAATGGGGCCTCAGGTATAGCCCGGTAGACCTTTATCAACTAGGAGAATGGACAAAGAGTACTTACGCAGCATCCTGCAGATCTCATGCTGGTTCTTCCTCTCGTCTTTCTTGTCCATGAGCTGGCCCACGGTGCCCTTGACAGCCTTGGGGATCTGGTCCACGTATTGCGGCTTGATCAACGCCTTCAAATCATCCTCCAGGATCTTGGTGAAGTAGTTCTGCAACTCGGAGCCACGGAAGTAGGCCAGAATCTCAGACCAGTCTGGAGGATCCTAGACAAAGCACATTTAAAAGATTAATAGTGTTATAATATGTTACATAGATATAATGGCAATGTAATCTGAAACACTGGTAGTTGGATATCACGTCGGCCATTATTCCTACACAATAGCTAAAGTTTTTTTTTTACAAAACTTTAGTACCTAATAATAGTTGATAATCGACGAGTTCATCGAAAATCAATTCATCGAAAGCAAATTCATCGACAACGAGAGGTTAGGTTAGGTTGAACTCATTTTCGATGAACTCGCCGTGAACCATAATAGTTAAATAAAATGTCTCAATGTTGTATTGTGTCTTTATGCTCCCCAAGGTACGAGTGTTTCACAAAAGCTAAAACAGAATATTGTCAAATGTTATTGTATTATCGAATGGCCAATCAGTGCCATTTTTTTTTCTTTTATTTGAAAGGTCCCTGTTAAAAGCCGATTTGATGACTATATGGTGCTTGTTACAAAATATAATTGTTATAACTTACAGTAAATCGACCGAGATTGGGCTTCTGTTTGCCGGCGAGAATCTTGAGCGCCGTGGACTTGCCGATACCGTTCTGGCCGACCAGCCCGAGGACCTCGCCGGGTCGCGGGATGGGCAGCCGGTGCAGCTTGAACGAGTTCTTGGAGTAGCGGTGAGTGGTGTGCTTCTCCAGATTGGATGGAAGGTTGATGATTGTGATGGCGTCGAACGGACATTTCTACAAATAGGGATACAAAAAAATGTTCTTAAAATTTTTCATCTTTTGGGTCATTTCCTCGACTCTTTACAGCCTTTGGAGAAAACCCCTGTAAAAATTACATATTTGTACTATTTTTCAACTTTTTTAAAAGCATGCTGAAAAATATGTAATTGCGTCTTAGTTTTATAAATATCTTACGTAGTATTAGAGATGCAATGGATATACGGTTACCATCAGGTAATCAGGTAAAAAAAAATCCCGTACAGCGCAATGTATCCTATGTTTGTGAATGAGAAAAAGTACAATATACTTCTGGTGCAGAGACAGATAAAGAGTAATGTACTGCCAGTATAAAGTCGGACTGGAAGCAGTTGGATGACTAACCTTCACGCAGATACCACAACCGATGCACAGCTCCTCGGAGATGGCAGCAATCTTGTTATTGGGGGTGACCTCAATACACAGCTTTCCCATCCGCACCACCGGACAGCTCTTCTTGCACTCCTGCCTGCATCTCTTGGGCTTGCATCTGTCCGCGTTCACGATGGCAATACGCGTCTGCTTGTCGGTCTCATCGTGTGATTTATTTCGTGACATTTCTGAAACATTTAACCAGTTCTTTTACACGACCAACTTTATACTTAACTTCAATGATATTAAATAGAATATTTCAGGCACATATATAAATAAGGTTAAATTATGTAAACTCTCTCCGAGATTTAAACATATGTGCACTGAATTTAAATCGTCTAACCTCAAAATGTCGCTAACTGACGTTTAATAATTGACAGTTGTCTTCGGTTGTGCGATTCAAAGTAAGTTTATTTGATTAATAAGACGCAGGTAGTCTAGTTACACCTCAAATTGGTTTATTTACCTGTCAAAAAAGCGAACGTTGACTATAAAGTCAAACGATCGCGTGTCGCTCGAGCCGTCAAGCAGCTAAAAAGAACATAGACAAAATGTCAACAGTCAACTTGGCACTCGGCCATAGAAAAAGTTGAATTTGGCCAACAGTGATGGGCATAATCGAAACATTTTGATAATCGGACTACCCAAATTACGAAACTTCAAATATCGAATGGATGAAAGAGATATTTCACGGTCTTATTGGTGAGATATATATGAGCATTTTAAACTGGCTGAGAAAAATTATGTTATGGATTTTTTTACTAACTAAGAATAGAAGTCGAGAAAACTATTTGACTGTGTAAACTTTTTGGTATAATGTATGCTTCGGCGAAGGGCGAAATCGTCAATTTTTAATAATCGGATTACTCAATTTCGAAATATCATAATGATCTAATTGGGTTCATATTTTTGGGAACCTGTACAACTTCCTTGTCTTCTCTCATTTTATTTGTAACTAATGTAATGTAACTAATTTTAAGATATGGCCAAGATCACCCTTGATGGGTGAAAGCCAAATAAATAAATAAAATAAAATAAAAATGTCTTGGAAAATCTCGCTGACTCCACTCAGATATTATTACGTAAAAAAGAATTTAGTTAGGTTAGGTTAGATTGGTTAAAATGTGAAATTTGTTTCTGATATGATCAAATAAGTAATGAACATAATCCGTGTGTTGTAAGACCCTGCGCAGAAATGTAAAGTTCACCACGATCTTCAGCGCAGCCACCAGCCAGTTTATGCCGATTTCTTCCTTTTCTTTACCTTCATCGACGGGGTAATAATGCAAAATTGTCGGTTGTTATTTAATACAGCTTCAAATCTTGTGTTATACTAGTGACTAGAGGAACACCACGATGGGCATCGGCAGGGGGAACAAGGGGGAGGCGTGGCAGGCGGGGGTAGGGGGCAGGGGAACAAAAAAAAATTAAAGGAAAAAAAGACTTTCACAACTGGCTGATATAAAAGCAACGCGTCTTCTCGGTCGGTGCTTGCGTTTTTTTACATAATGTATTAGTTCCACACAGGAGGCCCTGAAGAAAATTATTTTCCTCATTTTAGGAAAGAGGAGAAAGATCTTGGTAGGAAAGGGGTATGAGGGGTGGGTAGGGATCTGGGGGTCAATAATGACTGTACAGTTTAGGATTGTTTTAAATGTAAGTGGCACCCTCTGTTATTTTCAAAAAAAAACTTTGAAGCTTTCAAACAATAACCCCGATGAAAATAGAAAATTTACGAAACTTAGAATTTCTGTTTCAAAAATTATTCCCGTCGAATTTTTCCAGAAAATTACCAAACTTCACATAATATCGAAAATATAAAGGTAGATACATACAGGGTAATACGCCTAACAATATCTGGACTACTTAGCAACCATACATTTTCTATAAAAAATATGTTTCAGAATCACACTGGCCACACGTTGCGATGCGTGCGGTCAGTGTGATTCTGAAGCATCTTTTTTCATAGAAAATGTATGGTTGCTAAATAGTCCAGGCCCCCTAGCACACTCGATCGATAAGGATTGTATCGATAACTTCTCATCGTACCCTGGGACAACCGCAGTTCGCTAATGTACAAACAACAGTTGATATCGAATATATCAAGGACACTTAGTCATTGTGAACTGTCACTTATTCGTTGGCGATCTGAAGTCATGCTAGGGAACAGAAGTTACCGAAAGTTATCATGTCAATTCTTATCGATCGAGTGTGCTAGGGACCCAGATATTGTTAGGCGTAGCGTAGCCCATCGACCAGTCGACCCAGTATGTACTTACTTTAAATGTCTTTTTTTTCAAGGAACCGGTTATTTCGGAATCGGTTCATTTTGGCTCTTACAAAATTTGAGCTGTGCGTAAAACTTTTTTTTTAAATTATTTAAAAACCAAAAATACATTTAAGTGTAATTTTTTTAGGTATATGCCATCTCACTAGTTTGAGCCTGTTCCGAGGTGGCAGCAAATTATTCTTTTCATATATTTTTCTTAAAAGAAAGAATATTTAAATGGTAATATTGAAATTTTAGAAGGGATGTATTTTCAGTAATGCCAGGGAACGATGAGAAGTTACCGAAAGTTATCCTATCAATCGTTATAGATCGAGTGTGCTAGGGGGCCGGATTGATTAAACCCGCTGCCGCAGGTTTTTATTATTATGCAATTATTCCTTTCCCCAGGCGCATTAATCGGAGTTATACACTAATGCATTTTGACAGAATTGCATCTTTATCTACCTTATAATGAATGAAAGAAATAAATTACTATCTAAAATACTCAGATATGGTGTAATTAAAGTGCATTCGATGATGGCCGCGTTCTTATTGATTCAGTGCATTTTTTAGGTCAGTGAATTACAATTAAATCTTGCTATAACCCTAACCTGTTTGTCTAACCTCGTGACTTGTCATTGAAGAGTTATTGCAAAGGTCAGGTGATCGGGTACCTACTTACCTGGATAATATATTATAACGTCGACTTAAAGATGAAATCCACTAAGTGCCAAATCAGGTTACTAGGAAAACACATTTTAAAATTCGTAAAACGGGAAGTTTTATTTCAATATTAAAGAAAAATTTTAAAATATTTAATTATTTTATAATTAAATAATTTATATAGGTAGGCATAAAGCCATAATATTAAAAAAAAAACATAGTAAAGGAAATTGAAGAAAATCCAATATTTGAACATGAAGTGAATTATTATTATCACTGGATTAAAATCAAAAGCAAATAAAAAATTATATGATCTATTTACCAATGAAATATTCCCATTGCGGGGTAACATAGATCCCCAGCTTAATTTTTGAATGGTATGAAAAAGTTAAAGTTATCATTCATTCTCTGAGCATTCTGAATTGTCGTTCACTGCAAGTGCTTTGGTATAATCCTGGTTTTTGAAGCTGGGAGACTATTGTACCAGCTTCGAAATTCTTTCAGAATTACTTTATTGCTAAATCCTTTTGTTTTTCTCATCGGTACATTTTTAATGTACAGTTTTTTTTAAATGTGTGCTAGCGTATTTGAGTTATTATCCCTTCCGTACAATTGAGTTTGTTTAAATTGATGGATTTTACCCTAAGAGTATGGATATTAGAGATACGGCATGTGAAGTGTGCCCGCGCGCTCCAAGTGTGCCTTTTAGAGAATTTTACCCACACGGCTGACATTGGCTGTCACCATGTAAAATGGCTGCTGTCGTAAAAATGTCGGAACGTATTAAACGGCCAAAAAGCAGCAGCCAATGTAAGCCGTTTGGGTAAAATTCTCGAAAAGGCACACTTGGAGCGCGCGGGCACACTTCACTTGCCGTCTCTCTAATATCCATACTCTTAGATTTTACCCGTACACTTAACTCACTTTGAGCGAAAAATGCACTAGGATTTTAGTTGTAAGCCAACGAAAATATAATTCTGTTCAGGGTCTCATCCAACTAAAAATCAAATTGAACAATCTAATTAAAAACATACTGACACCAATTACATACTGAGACAGATACCAATGATATATCTAGATACTTATAATTCTTTCAGAATTTTTGTATTATTCATAAACTAACTAACCATCACGCCGTTTCAGAAGAGAGGATGGACCGCCAAACAACTCGGTTTTGGCGAACACTCCTTGCCTCATTCACATTAATGTTTTTTTAATTATTTTTTTATTTTTATTCATATATTATACATTATTTATAAAGGGTTTTGGCTGCCCAACTAGGAGGAATCCCGTTTTAGGGCAGTCAAATTAGGATGATAAATGGAACATATGGAACGTGTCTTGGACAAACAAAAATAAATGGAAGAAATAAAAAGAAGAGAAAGAATAAAAATAAAAAAGATTAAAAAAAATAGTAATAGTAATAAAAGAAAATAAAAGTCTTAAACATAATAACTGTTGTTTGTTTAGCACAGATATTGAAATAATATAAAAATAATAATAATGGGTATATACCAGCAGAAATCAGAAGGAGAATCACAGCAGCCAACAAAACATACTTCTCTTTGCTGCCAGTGTTTAAGTCACGTAGCGTCCACAGGAAAACCAAAGTAACCATATATAAGACCATTGTGAGAACTGTATTGGCATATGGATGTGAGGCGCTGACACTGACGGCAAATATGGCTGAAATGCTGGATACTTTTGAAAGAAAAGTGTTGAGGAGAATATGTGGTCCCGTGAAAGAGGGGGAACAGTGGCGCATCCGGCACAACAAAGAACTATACGATATATATCAGGCACCCAACATCTCAGCCCATATGAGACTCCTCAGGTTGCGATTCAGATTCGATCAAGGCGATTCAAAACAAGAGGAGAGGCATGCTGACAAAGGGAGACAACAGACCACACACGGCCAACGCCACGAAGGAACTGCTTGCCTCGTTTAAATGGGATGTCCTGAACCACCCCGCGCATTCCACTGACCTAGCACCTTCAGATTATTATCTCTGTATCTCCCTGAAGCTGCACATGGGTGGAAAAAGGTTTTCAACCGACGAGGAGGTAAAGGAGGAGGTGGAGAAGTGGACGAAGGGGTTGGCGGGAAACTACTTCGAGGAAAAAGTTGATACCCCGCTTCACCACCTGCATTGAGAGGAATGGCGAGTATGTCGAAAAATAGCTTACATATGTTTATTTTTTATTTATTTAATACATGTTACATAATTGTGACATTTACATAAAGTTGATATATTAAATCACCATACTAGGCGGCTGCCTGTATCATGGTGACCAAACTACGGGTACTACGGTAACCATGTAATTTTTGTTTCAATAAAAAAAATTTGTAACCTACAAAAATTCAGTACACTTACTTTCTGGATATGCCTCGTATTTAAATAATAATAATAATATATTCATAATAGTGTAATTTAATTTTAAAATATAAATTAAATCCTCAACACGGAAGATCCCAGCGAGAGTATCATTATCTCTACTTGTAATGAAAAGGAAGATTATACATAAATCATGAACAATTATTATCGTTTCTCCTATATATATGTATGTACCTATCAATAATAAGAATAAGGCTGTAAAATGAGTTTTTATGGGAGTTAACCATTTTTTATAATTATTACTTCTGCTCCGGGCGCTAAATGTCACAAGTCCGGCCCAGTTTCTTCACCGACACCTTCCGAGACGATAATATTTACCACAAACTACAGAAAATAACGTAACAGTATCTTCATTATTAACAAACAATATAGGTAGTCCCCAAACTTTGTCCTTTTGTTTCTATTAAAATATACCATACTGTGTACTTATGTACTACTACTATAATCTTTAAAATGGAAAACTTGACAAATCACAAGTTTTATGCTCAATTAAAAAAAAAACGGGAACATTATTATTCCTCCATGGTTTCGCCTCCCCCTGTTTTTTTCTCTATAAAATTACGATATAAATATGATTATAATATACCTATGTGGAGATTCAAGAGGAAACCGGGCGGCGTTTTGTCCATAGAAACGATTTCCCCATTTTCCTCTCTGGATTTTGACACTAGTGCAAATATATACTAGGTACATATTGACCAATGGCTTGTCGGAACGATTTACTTTTTTGATATTTCACTTCTTATAGGAGATAGGACTCTCCAAAAATCGTTAAAATTGCCCGAGTTAAACGCCATCAACAAACGTATTAAAAAAAAAACATAGAGTATCTTCTTCTAATATATACAGTTGGTAAAAAAATCTTAAAAATCGGTCCAGTTTTGGAGGAGAAAAATTAAGAATACAAAACCTCGATTTTTACGATTTTATTTAGGTATTATTTGCCTGCAGTTGCCCTTTTCGCTCAGTATGGCAGAAGGAGGGGAAATAACGACAGCAGCAACAAATTGTCGTCATTGAAGAAGAAAATAATATTATTAAATATAAACAAAACATGAAAAGTACCAAAACACAAAAAAACGGTCGCAACTAGAAAACAATCGAGGAAGTTAGGCATAATAGTGGTAATTCCTAAATTTAAAATTACAGAAAATAATCATTGTCTCAGGTCTCAATAGGTTAGTGGTTAAACTGGTCGGGGTATTGTCCCTGTAAGGCAGAGATCCTGGGTTCGATCCCCACTTGCAACGGTTAGCTATTTATTTTCTGTGTCCTGTTCTGTTTCGTGTGTGATGTTTCGTTCAGATCATTTATTAATTTCTTCTTGAATTATTAATTATAACGTTTATCTGTATAACCTTCAAAAGATTTTCCATTAAATTAAATATTTACAAGAATGAGGAAAATTATAGGAAAAGCCGAAGAATGAGGAAAATATCCCATATTCAACTAAAGAAATCTATTTAGAATATTATTAATTATAGGTAGGTTATATTAATCAACCGAATAAATGCGCGCTTTTTGCGGTCAATCTTGAGATCCAGTATGCAAATTAAGTTAAGTAAGTATGTTGGTTTTGCAATAAAACTCAAGTGGATGATTGTTTTGGTCTGGCGAATAACCAGATGTTCTGAAAATTTTCAATATTTAAATTATTTTTCATCTATCAACTTTTTTCTTTCAGAAATAAAAAAAAACTTTTTTCTAGAATATAAATAATACCACAAAAGAGTCCCAACTGCTCCTAATAGTCAGGAGTCAGTAGGACTGTGGCATCACCAATAATTAGGATATCCTGAAACGCTGGCTTTACACTTATCTATAAGTGAAATTTACGACATAAGTAAGTTTTTAATAGGTTACCCACAAATGCATTTACATATTACATACATATTATGAATCAAAATAATGGTAATTAATGCCTACGGAAGTTTAACTTATGTAAGAGCCCACCACGACCTACAGCTGTAAATTTATTTGGGGTAAGATAGCTTTCCGTCAAAAACGATTTGCTGATATTGTCAATAAAGACGAAGGGACCAAATGAAGTGTTGGAATTGTTGGCTTGTTGGCTTGAGAGAAACAATTTTACGCGAGCTTTTGTTCCGTTAAGAGGCTAGACTTTGAACCACACGCGAAACACCCGCGTCTGTCATTCTGTCCTGCTCACAATAAGCTGACGCACACTTACAATACATGCGAATGCGAAATGTGCGAATGAGACAACGCTCAAATTTACCTACAGAAATCGCTCGAAAAGGGGTTTATGGAGAATACACTTTTCTACACCAAAACTTTCACGAAATTGAAATTAAAAAAAAAAAATTTTTTTTAGAAAGAAGAAGCTACGTCGGTAGCTTTTTATATTTTTATAATTCTTTATGAGAGTTGAGTTAGCAGCACTTTTTCCTTAAATAATATTTTTTGATAAATCGTACATATTTGACAGTGAATGTTTACGTTAATACGAAACGCATTGAAAATTCGAAAACATACCGACATAGTTTTCACCCTCTAGAAGGCAGTATAAAAAAAAAATATTCATTTTGTGCAATTTTCGATGTAGAAAAGTGTTTTTTCCCGGGCGTCCTTTTTGTATGGGCCGAAAAGCGAAGTCTATCATCTTAAGACGATAGACTTCGCTTTTCGGCCCATACAAAAAGGACGCCCGGGAAAAAACACTTTTCTACATCGAAAATTGCCCAAAATGAATATAGTTTTTATACTGCCTTCTAGAGGGTGAAAACTATGTTGGTATGTTTTCGAATTTTCGATGCGTTTCGTATTAACGTAAACATTCACTGTCAGACATGTACGATTTATCAAAAATATTATTTAAGGAAAAACTGCTGCTAACTCAACTCTCATAAATAATTATAAAATTATAAAAAGCTACCGACGTAGCTTCTTCTTTGTAAAATATATATATTTTTTAAAATTTCAATTTCGTGAAAGTTTCGGTGTAGAAAAGTGTATTCTCCATAAACCCCTTTTCGAGCGATTTCTGTAGGTAAATTTGAGCGTTGTCTCATTCGCACATTTCGCATTCGCGTGTATTGTAAGTGTGCGTGAGTTTATTGTGAGCGGGACAGAATGACAGTCGCGGGTGTTCCGCGTGTGGTTCAAAGTCTAGCCCCTTAATGGCGGAATTGAATGAAGGACCAATTAATAGCAGTTCTTTATTTTATCCGAATGACAGCAAACTTCTCCGAATTTAAATACGTCACGTTAGAAACAGAAACATTGGAGGTAGAAAAGATTGGACCGCTAATGCGCTAATTTAAAAGAAGGATGCTCGTTTTCGGATAACTTTCGGTAACTTCTCCTCGTTCCCTAGCATGACCGCAAATCGCCAACGGAACAAGTGACAGTTCACAATGACTAAGTGTCCGTAATACATTCGACATCAACTGTTGTTTTTACGTTAGCGATCTGCAGTTATCCTAGGGAACGACGTGAAGTTACCAAAAGTTATCATATCAATCGTTATCAGGGCGGCTCGTGACTTTTAGTGAGCTAGAGTGCTAATATTAACAAAAATGGCATTGTTGATGTCGTTGTAGCCGAAAAATATTTAAAAAAAAAAAAAAATTGTATGAAGATTTTCAGGAAATCTGTGCGGCCCACGGCAAAACTGAAATTTCCTGAAAATCTTCACAAAAAAAAAAAAAAATTTTCGAAAAAAAAATAAAAATTATTTTTCGGCTACAACGACATCAATAATGCCATTTTTGTTAATATTAGCACTCTAGCTCACCAAAAGTCACGTGCCGCCACTGATCGTTATCGATCGAGTGTGCTAGGGGGCTGGTCTGGATTAGGGTGGTTTTGTTCGAACCCGTCGGGATGATAGATTCTCGGCCCGTCGTCGGCGTTATTAAACAAGAATTTTTTTGTCACTAGACTTTATATCCGGGTTCAATCTTCCCCACAGGAATAACTAAATCCTTTAACAAACTTTTCCACAAATGATCATCAAGTAAATTCACATTGTGCAATTGTATTATATAAGTATAATTAATACAAAATAAAACAAAAAAAACATGTTAACCTACCAGATTACCAAATGGGAAAATAATTCACCGACTCCAAATATTTTCATATCAGAGGGTTCGGCTCGGCGGAACTCCTAATTAGACCGATAAATCCTACTGATCCCTCAATATAAATATTTAAAAAATCTTTCGTAAATCTGCATGTATTTAAAATTACTGATTTTTGCATTTTTTATATATAAATTCTTTGACAATCTAATAAGCCTATATTTTTAATGAGAGAGCCAGGTATAATGCCAGTAGCCGAAATAACAAATGGTAATATTTTTAAAGTCTGAGAATGCCGAGTTCTTTTAATTTCTTTTCCTAAATCTGTATATTTTCTTATTTTTTTTCAGAAACAGATTTTTCAATATTACAGGAATTTGGAATAGCTACATCAATGATATGAGTTATTCTTTTAATTTTGTGATGTAAAACTATATCGGGTCTATTTGTTAGTATAGTTTTATCGTAGTATATTTAAAAAAAAATCTAAAAATGAATTTGGTTCATATTTTATTTTATATTCGTATTCATAATGTGGTACTATATTATGACAGTCAAACAAGTTATCTTATTACCAAACATAATGGTGAATTATTTTTAAAACCTGATTGTGCCTAAATGTATACTCGGATGGCGCTAATACAGAACATTATGTATATTTAACATATGTTAAAAATATTATCCTTTAAAAATTAATCATATTTATATTTCACACTATAACGTTAGAGGAGCATTGGTTTGCGATTGCGAAATTACATATCGTCAACAAAAAGTCTGGTTTATATATTGAATTCACGGAAAATAATTGTCAGTATTCCATTAGTGTTTTCTTAGTACGGTTGTGTGTACAAGAACAATAACTACTTTTTATTACATCTCCTGAAGGCAAAACAAATTAACAAAATGGGTATGTAAGCAAGTAAATAATTTATCTTCTTGGCTATAAATCAGACAGCCTGTTTGCGAGTCTTACTAAAAAATAAGGAAAACGTGATATAACGGCATCTACCTATGTAGGTACAGGTAACAAGAAAAATGCGTTTCAAAAGTGTTTCACATTTCTGTGTCCAAAATCTAGTAGCTTCGATTTTTGTCGCGAATTTTCGAAAATAACACACCCCGCGGTGTCTGAAAACAAAACCACAAATCCTAAGGCCGGGACACTAAATTAAATTGGCCTCTTATGAGATTCCATGTTATGTTTATTAAAACATTTTTAAATGTTTTAATAAATGAATAAAAAATTAAAAACGAAACAGTTAGCAGGTACTCATATAAGTGCCGATTTGATTCAGTGTCCCGACTTTGTGATGGATGATTTTGCTGAAAGATGTCAGCGTTGGTCAATAACCCCAATAATTTCCATGAACAGACCGGGATTGGTTTATTTATGAATAGACCTACAACCTACGACGTACGCCCCAGCGTGAACTTTTCAAAAATGTTGAGAAAAATAATCTTCAAGTCCAGACAATATATTACCTACCTACGTATAACGAAATTCACCGGACAATTATTTTTAATTCTGTATGTCTACATGTATATTATTATGGCGGTTTCTCACCATCCTCCTAATAGCTTCTCCATACTATAACGATTATTATTAAAACTAAAATGCTTGCAATAAATAGTTAGAAAACTCGGCCAACTTATCCAATATATTAGCCACTATTCATAGGTTCGAGTACCGAATAATAAACTGTGGGGGTTTCTCACCATCCTCCCAATAACTTATGTACACTAATAACGAATATTTTCGAATTACGATTTACGGCTTATTTATTTATTAAGTTGGAGTTTATAATTCGGTACTCGAACCTATAAATAGTAACTATATATTGGATATGTTGGCCGAGTTTTCTAACCACTGCAAGTATTTTATTTTTATGTTTAATAATATTCGTTATTAGGGTAGATAAGCTATTGGGAGGATGGTGAGAAACCCCCTGAAATCGTAAATTGAAAATAAACTTTATAGTATGGATAAGCTATTAGGAGGATGGTGAGAAACCCCCATGTACAATGTGACCTTTGAATGGGGCACCTAGTAAGGACACATTATTTTATAAAAAAATTGTAAAATAAAAATAAATAAATAATTATTGCAAAATAGGGGTATTTTTTTTAATTAATTTAAAACATCTATATTCGCAATTCAAAAAAAAAAAATTACTTCCCAATTAAAATAATTTGAAAAATCTATAATCTGACATCGACAAATATATTTTTTTAAACGTTTATTTTCCTAAATCGATTTGTTCAAATCAATAAAATCCCAAATACAGTTAGTTTATTTTACGAATACAATATGCATACAAATTATTTGTCAAAACTCAGACAAAATTGAAAAAAACAAATTCCTTGAAAAATATGAAGTAAGTAAATAATATTTTTGGTTAAATAAACACGGTGTCCAGAAACTCGGAATATATATCACATTGAACTCTTTTTCGATCTAAGTATTTAATTTTTTTTTAAACTTTTTCCTTAAAACATATTAAAAACATATTTAGATATTAGATCTAGGTGGTTTTGTACTAACCCCCTAGCGACCGATTTTATTCAAATATGTCCTAAAAAATTCCAACTTCGGATTTGATTTTTTCGAAAACGAAAACTTAAATAAAAAAATATTAATTTTACAATATTATGATAAGCGCCTCCGCCCACTGAGGCAACTGAAAACTCTCAACTGCCAACTGTCTTTGTACGACAATGTGATGGCCCGCGCACTTCACAATCAAACAAAACCCCGTAGTCAATGGTAACGCAAGCGGTGACTTGCCACTGTCACTGCTGATTGCCCTGGGCGGCCGTTGCTACTTGCCAGCTGTCAGCTGATTGTTCTTCGTCTATGGTTAAACAAGCTTTTAGACCAATCAAGACAGAGAAAACAGCCGGTTTTAGTTGCCTCAGTGGGCGGAGGCGCTAAAAGATAAACAAAACAAAAGATAGAAAAACAATAAAATGAGAATAAAAATGAAAATACGTAAAATAACTTTAAGATTTTACCATGGCCTTTTTATAAGTTTGGATGCCCTTTTTTAAAGCCAAAAAAAACCTTCAGAAAAACAAATTACAAAATTAATAATTTTTCTAAAATTTTATTAAAAGGGTTCGTGCAAGCACTGCTTCACCACCCAATCGAGAGTTGGAGATATATTGTGAGAGCATTTTATAATGAAAAAAAATCGTGTAAATAGATCTAGACTGAGATTAAGAATATTATAAAAATATATTTTTTTAGCTCGTGATGTCATGGTGTTCAAGACAATGTCCAGTCTTCGATTTTCTTTACTTATTTTTTATAAAATTTCCCCCTGATTTTTATTTTCTCATTGTATGGTGTGAGGCTGTAGGGAATGTGAAAGGAGATGGGGAAGGGGAAGTCCGGGAGGTAACTGGATTTTTAATCTAGTCACCGAACACAGCTAAAGTCATTTCAAGTAACGTTTCAATTCTGAATGGTGGTCTTTCACCAGGGCGATACTGGTAGTATCTACCACTTTTCAAAAGCAAATTCATATTAATCATTGCCATATAAATTAAAAGAGTGCACAATAATAATAGTGCATATCTCTATTGATAGCCCGTTCGTCTTGGAATGCTATGGCTTATATTTTATACTTGCCTGAAAATGTCAGCCCTAGTCTTCACCACGACTTGCTCAAAGTTCAAGATACCACACGGCAGAGTTCTAGCACAGCATGGCATGACAAGAGGAATGGTGCCGTTGAAAGTAATATATGTAATTATTTTTTAAATAACTTAAAAAATATATTGCATAGGGACCTATCTTCCCAAATGTTAAGAATGTTAAATAAGAAAAATAAAAAAAATGTAAGTACTATAAATGGATGTCTGATGACGTCTAAATGGATGACAATAATAAAAAAATATTAAAATAATTGTTTTGTTTCCAGCAAAGCTGTTCTTCATCATCGCGAGCTTCCTTATTGTGGCGTCCTTCCTCGTAGAAGAGTCTTCAGCTAGTAAGTATTCATATGAATTGTGATTAAATATTTGCAACCTCCCCACTTTCTCAAAGTATTCATACAATACCTATAATATCAACGCCTACAACTGAAACTGAGATAATGGGACTTTGATATTTGATGTTTCACATCCAAAAAATGCATATATAATAGAAACAATGGAGATGAGCGGTGATTAGCATAATTAGTGTAAAACTGTACGCACAGAAGTGTCTCTAACTTCATTCACCCATACTACAACTGCAAAATCGTATCTACCTACAGGGGTGATCTGCCTTTATTTCTACCTGTACACCAAACGGTTAAATTTCATTGGCTCCACTAAAGGGCAAGCATATGGAGGGGGGGGCTTTAGTGGGTTCAAATCCCCCCCATCGGTGTCAGTATTGCATATGAAAAAAGAGACTAGTACTTGTAGATTACGTTCCCAAAAATACAACAATATTATTTGCGCCAATGAGATATAAATACATATCTACTGGTAAGTAGAGGTCCCAAAAAACCTTCTAAAAAATCTCACTTTGTTTCTATTGTGTATCTATGAAATGAAACGAATCAAGTCAAGGGGGATTGATCCCCCTCCGAAATTGACTGTACGGTGCGCCCGCGCGTAGAGCATGGGGCAAACTACAACACAAAAGATCCTGAAACTTATTTTAGAGTTACTATCATGATTCCACTTTTGGATGATTTGATTGATCAGCTTCTTTCGAGATTCCAAAATCATAGATCCACATTACCATCTCTCAACATTTTAATTCCGTCTGTGTGTTGCTAAGACCAACTTAATTACCAAGAAGGCTACTTTGAGCTCTACAAAAAATATTTGGAACGGGACTCGGGTAAAAGCTCAATTAGAAATGTGGAAGAATCTCTAGCTACGTCCTTGAAACGAATGACACAGTTTCTCTGTTATTCCAGGCGGCGAGTGTCCCCTGGTGAGCCAGGTGTACTCCTGCCAGCCGAGTTGCCTGCAGGACACAGACTGCTCCTACGGGAAGAAGTGCTGCGCCAACTCCTGCCACACCAAGTCCTGCGTCGAGGGCAAGACCCAGGGATCTTCCGGATCCAAGGGATGTAAGTAATCATTAGGTTTGCGCGATTTACGGGATCTGTTCCCGGCCTGTCCTTTCAAGTAGCATTATTTCTAACTGCGTACAAACATTACACAAATTATGATAATTTATTTATTTTCAGTGTCCATAAATTAGTTACACACTAATAATTTTCAGATATTACAAATGTAGAACACATAAAGTTCCAGTAAATGAGAAATGGTAAATTTTTTTTACATAAAACAAGTACCTATGTGTGTAAAAACAAATAGTAGAAGTAAATACATAACATATGTAGGTATATTGAAGATTTAGAGGTGACATTATTGTGTTATGTTAGGCTGCGTATACATGCATGCAACATGACGTGAACCAAACCACGAATTATGGGAAAGGAACAAAGTAACCGCAAGTGGCGTTTCGGGCTCTTTGCGATTGATTCATTCCTTTGCCAGCCTTACAAATACAGTCAGTACAACTACAAAAGGTTGATAAGAAATAAAGCAAAGTAGAAAAATAGGTAATAGAATAGGTAATAGTATTGGCACATGTGGCGCGTGGCAAGCCACAAACGAATGCTAGTAAACCACTAATAAATCACGCCCTTTTGCAAGAAACATGTACCTTCGCACCTTATTTTGCTTGCGGTCTAGCTAAAATATTAACTTGTAGTGGGTAGATAAAAAAGTTGTTAGTTGTTTTAGTAAATAAGCCTGCATAATAAAATCACAATAATCATTATCAATAATTATTGTCACAGGTCAAATGACTGACATAAAATGACACTTACTGCAAATAAAAATGATAAGAGTTTAGCAGAATTTGTTATTATCAACATGTCAACCATTGGCCTTTTAATGTGGTCAGTTAGAAACTTCTATATACAAGAATATATCTAAAAACATATATAAAGACAGAATGTTAAAGGATTTACTTTACTTACTTTAACCAGTGATTCCTGACATTATTTACAGTAAAAATGTAAATTAAATTTTTGTCTCCGGAGGCGGAGAGATTTTTTAAAAACTAAAAACATTAAAAAATCACCAGTTATTGGACAGTTAGGGGAGGGGTTAGAGGTTTGTGCGGTTACGCGGCTCGATTTTGAAAAATTTGGTTTTTTAAAAACACACAAAAAAAGTCACGTGCGTAAGTCAAGTGCTTTCCTTAACACCCTTTATAACAAATAGAATATAGATTAGTATGTACCGGAAGAAGCATGAGGTAAAGGTAAATAAATTAACACAAAGAGCAATAGATCCAATATAAACAAAGTAAATAAAATAGTTCTTATAATTGTAGAAAACATACATTATGCACATTTATGTTGCGTTAAAGGTTGATTAAGAAAATATATTTTTCCTTGTTTCTAATGTTTTATCTCTTTCAGCATCCGGCGGATCAGGAACCTATTGCAACAACGTGAAATGCAACTCCTACGAGAAGTGCGCTCTAGACCGCACCACCAAGAGGATGAAGTGTGTCCGAGCTTAAACACCAAAGAGCCATAAAGGCGTGCCGCTGATAGCTCCGTTATAACCTAACCCTCTTTCTCATTTAAATATGTCACACTCCCAAAGCTAGAGGTCAAAACGTATGGTCAAAATATACCAAACTGAGATAAAGGACTTCCATGCCATAAACGTACCTGACTTTCTTTAATCAGTGATTTCTGACATTATTTGAAGTAAAAATGTAAATGAAATGTTGGTCTTCGGTGACTTTTTTTTTCCAAGTTCAAACACAAAAATCAGTAGATGTTGAAAGTTAGGGTCGGGGTAAATGGTTGGGCGGTTACTCGGCTGAGGGACCAGTGATGATATGTCAAAGAAATAAATTTTGTAAAAAAAATAGTTACTGGAGACCAAAATTTCATTTACATTTTTTACTCCAAATAATATCAGGAATCACTGCTTAAAGTAAATCAACTATGTTCCTTAACGCCCTTATTTATCCCTTTGTTTCTATTATTTTTGCTTATGATAGTCTAAAAAATTGTGGGAGCATTCAGCACACTGTAACAGAAATTAGAGGTTACAGGGAGCTATCAACGGTAGGACCATACAATTATATTATTATTTTTTAATTGATAAACTAATGTTTAAGACAAGATTTTTTATGCATAGCACAAAGGGTAACAATTATTATAAGCAATAATTATTAGCCTGAACACTCATCCATATTGAAAAAATCTTCCGAGAAAAGATACATATCGCCGACGGGACTCGAACCCTCACCCTTTTTGATTGCCGGTCAAGTGCTCTACCATTAAGCTACGGCGGGTTACCTCCTACCCGCCAAATGATTCCATATATACCTAGTGTTTCATTCAACAATTACTGCTTATTACATTTTTTCACCTGCAAACAACCAATGTATTAAGCAGTAATTGTTGAATGAAACACTAGGTATATATGGAATCATTTGGCGGGTAGGAGGTAACCCGCTGTAGCTTAATGGTAGAGCACTTGACCGGCAATCAAAAGGGTGCGGGTTCGAGTTCCGTCGGCGATATGTATCTTTTCTCAGAAGATTTTTTCAATATGGATGAGGGTTTCAGGCTAATAATTATTGCTTATAATAATTAATAAAATTATATATTTACATACCAACTCAATATATGTGTTATGTTTTATGAATCAATAATATACTTCTTGATATTGCTTTAATAAGTGATGAGAGATATTAAATAATTAATTATTGTATACATAATTAATAAAAGCTTTTCAAACTATCTAATTTGTTTTTTTACTTATTTTCAAACATCATTGATTTTGGCACAGAAGACCTTTATCTAGAGGACTTCGAAATAGAAGATAGATAAGTCTAGTTTTTTAAACTGTTAATTCATGGTGGAATTCCATTGTATTAGATATGAAATTAAACAATTTTTTCACTTTGTTCCACTTGTTTATTTACACCAGGACCGGTTTCGTCCTATTACGGACATTTTCAGACCGGTAGTTGAAATTCTTATGCTACGGAATTTATACAAACTTAGGCAGGGTACACAACATTGTCTCTATATGATAAATGTTTTTATTTTGTTAATTTAAGGTATTATAAGTTATTTTGTTATAAAATATATTATGTTATAAAAATATCCTTTTACTATGTATCATCATTCATTTTAATAATAAACTTTATAATTACCTATATGTACCTTAACTTAACAAAATAACTTATAATACCTTAAATTAACAAAATAGAAACATTCATCATATAGAAACAATGTTGTGTATCCCTGCCTAAGTTTGTATAAATTCCGTAGCATGAGAATTTCAACTACCGGTCTGAAAATGTCCGTAGTAGGACGAAACCGGTCCTGGTGTAAATAAACAAGTGGAACAAAGTGAAAAAATGGTTTAATTTCATATCTAATAGAAGATAGATGTTACCTTTATTAGTTGCTATCTGCCTGGAGTCATTGGGACTGAAGAGAAAATGTTGTCAGGCAGAAGGAAGTGAGGAAAGGAAGGAGATGAGAAATAGGTAGGTTAGTAAGAATTAAAAAAAAAACTAAAGTTATTTCCTGCAGTTCCACGATAGCATACTTACATACAATAGGCAGCTGGTTTAGGGAAAATACGGTATACCTTTTACACACAAAATTTAACTAAGCGTCCCTGAAGAGGTGTGCATAGAGGATATACTGCCGAATAACAAAATTATAAAACATATTTTCATTTAAATTCATCAAGGATTACGCCCATCGTTCATGTAGCTACTTACAAGCGACGCTACCGCTACCTGTCATACTATTTTACTAATGCAGCGCCTAGCGGCGTTTTCAAACACTAATAATAGTATGGAAAATACAGATGAACAGCGATCGCGTCGCTTGAACGTAGCTCCATGGAAGAACGGCGAAAAAATTACTTGTCTATGAACTGTATATACCAGCATATAATAACAAATGATCGACCCTGTAAATAAATTTGTATGATATTGTAATTTGAAAACGATTTCCCTTGGCGTTGGACACCACGAAGGTGGGCATTAGTCGTTAGAGGATGCCTTAGCATTATAAAGGTATTTTTAAAGTCGATTTTAGGTTTGAAAATGGTAAATAATGCACAAAAAAATTATAATTTTATAATAATTATAATTTCGGGGGGCCAACTAGAGGGGATCAACTGTCGGATCGCCATTTCCTGCATGTTTCGATTCTGAAAGACGGTTTCTTAACAGGACAATACTGTAGGAATCTTCTACTCTGCAAATACATATGTCAAATATGTGGGGATGGGGAAGTTAAAACAATATGTTTTATTTCCAATTATAGAGATTTATTCTTTCTTCTTATTGATTTATTATTCTTGCATGTTTATTTATTTCATGTTTATTTTCTGACTATTTTCCTGTTTTTATCTTTTTTAATGTTCTAATTATTACCTTTTTTCTGTTTATTTTCTGACTATTTTCCTGTACACCTTTTATCTTTTTTAATATTTTAATTATTACCCGTCTCAGAACAGACAACGTCTAGTGAGGCGGGTAACTTACTAGTTATAAAATACTGTATTACCTCAATAAACGCCCGGGTTGCCGGCAATGAAATTGATTGAATTGAAATAGAAGTTGGGAAAGTATAAATATAAACACAGAACATGCTGCCTTGTTCACAGTCGTTGAATGGTTGCGATCCTTCCGGAGGTTGCGAAATAAAATCCTAGGACGCGATATAATTTATTATTTCAAAAATAATATATGTATAGTATTTGCAGCACATTCCAGAGTGGTAGATATCTTTTTACATATTTCAGTAGTATCACACTGTCGAACGAATCGAAACATTGATTGAAATGGCTTTAGCTGTGTTTTATGACTAGATCTCAATAGCTAGGTAGTTCTCCACCATCTTTTCCCATCTCTTTCAGTCTTACAATATACCCCGCATGGGTATGCCATAATCTCACTGGCTCTAGACGGGTGGGATTAGAAATTGGGAAGTACCTAGTTATTCAGATCGAGTCACTAAACACAGCTGGTTTGAAGCAATGCATCTCTTTTACGCTGTGGTAATTTTTTACTATGGAACAAGAGCAAGTAAAACACCATGAACTCCACGAATATTTAAAACACTAATTTTTATTAATGTCAGATGACATTTGGCCACATGAAGGCCATGAACCATAGAAAATTGAAATCAAAGCACTCCGGGAATCCACATTACTGAAATTAAAAGCAAAGTCTGGAATGATATTGGTGGAAGCGATTCTGACCTTGTCCTTGTACAGTTTATTTATACTTATGGGTTAAAATTGCATTTAAAAAAATAAAAAAAAATCCCGGACGAGCGACAGATCGCAGGGTATTTCACCATCCTCTTCATAGCTTATCCATAGGATAATTTATACTTTCGATTTAAGATTTATTTATTTATTAAATTGGAGTTTGCTATTCAGTACTCAAACCTATGAACAGTTGCTACATATGGGATAATTTGGCCGAGTTTTCTAACTATTGTGAGTATTTTATTTTTATTAATATTCATTATAGTATGGATAAGTTATCAGGAGGTTGGTGAATTAGTCCCCGAGTTTATTAAATTATATTTTTTAAATATTATCTTTATTATTAAACTCTCGCAGTCCAACCGGCGGGACAGGATTTTTGAAGCGATTTTACCTCTTATGTATAAAGAAATTGTATGAAGAACAAGGTCAGAATCGCTTGGGCCATTCTCGTTCTTGACGTAACGAAATACTGGATAGCATTTAGCCACTCCGAATAATTCATATTAATTGCTAAAGATGCGCCGGGCACCAAAGATGGCAGACAAAATGGCTGCCGCTTGATAATATGAACGCTGTCATATTCGAAGTCTATATTTATTCATTGTTTTTGATATAAATAAATCCATTGTGGAAAGCATAGATCTGGGTGATTATTAGGAAGTTCGTTTTATCTACATTATTTTGATGTAATTTTTGTAATATATCACAAAAGAAATGTTATAAAAATTGAATTCGTAAGAAAGGTGAGAACTGTCAAATATTTTACGTCATATTGAAAAAATATATTTTTTGTATGCTGGCTTTCAACAAGTTAATATGGAATAGAACGCTAAAGAAAAAGTTAATAAAACATCATCTTTTTGGCTTTATTTATTAAAATAATTTTGAATAATAATTACTTAAAACCTATACAATTGCATAGTAAAACACATTTCCAAATATGTAAATAGAAATACTGAATGATATTTCATTGATAAAATTATGACAATCATACTTTTTATGAAGTAGAAGAAACCTAACAATTTTTTGCAGCTCGTTTATTTGAAATCAGTTATGCAATTTGATTTTGTTCAATCGTTCATTCGAGTAGTCAGAAATGTCCGCAAAATTAAAATTTGAGATAAGTTCGCAGTTATATGTGAAAGTGTACCTGTGTATCTGGTACATTACTCAGATTACTCATAAGCGCCACCAAATCAATTATAATGCAGAAAAATTTGTAGAGAATTAGACAAAATGTTTTCTGGGTCACTAGTAGGATATTTCAAGATGTTATACTATACACCGGACCATTACGCCTTAACCTCTTGCAGGCCGCAGTCCCCCCCGGCGGGTCCGGATTTTTTAAGCGATTTTGCCCCTTATGTATAAACAAATCGTATGAAGAACAAGGTCAGAATCGCTCGGGACATTCTCGTTCTTGACATAACAAAATACTGGATAGCATTTAGCCACTCCGAAAAATTCAAATTAATTGCCAATGATGCGCCGGGCACATGGCGGACAAAATGGCTGCCGCTTGATAATATGAACGCTGTCATATTCAAAGTTATATTTATTCATTGTTTTTGATAGAAATCCATTGTGGAAAGCATAAATTTGAGTCATTATTAGTAATGTTGTTTTATCTAAATTATTTTGATGTAATTTTTGTAATATATCACAAAAGAAATGTTATAAAAATTGAATTCGTAAGAAAGGTGAGAACTGTCAAATATTTTACGTCGTATTGAAAAAATATATTTTTTGTATGCTGGTATTCAACAAGTTAATATGAAAACACATTTGTAAAAAATATTTGATTTATGGCGAGCATTCGAATATTGCTTTCCTCATTATCTCAAAACTTTGTATTTGGAAATGTCTGACTAATCAACTGAACGATCAATATTTGAACACATATTATATGATTTCAAAATAATAATTTATTTGTTACATTTTGATTTAAGTTTTCTGTATTGACAAAATATATTGATTAGTTCATATGATTTGAATTTGAAAACAAAAAAAAAAATTAAAATCCATTAATATTGTTTTTTAATTTTTTGAAACTTTAAAGTATTGATGTAATCAAAAGGGTCCATTCCATAGACAAAAGAAACAACGAGGGATATGGCATGGAAGCATAGCAGTGTGACCAAACTGCACAGACTATCAAAGCGGCAGAGCCAATGAAAGTTATATGTTTGGTGTGCTGGTTGAAACAAAGGCGGGGCACGTGATTTACAGATGCATGCGAAAACAATGTTCATATAATGGGTCATGGCCCATCTCTATGGTTTCAATTATCTCTAAGTGATAACATCTCATTTTATATTCATACAATATTGCTTGTATAACTAGGTGAAAATACAAAATATACACATTAATCACTGAATAGTTATTACATACTAGAAATGCCTTTCATGTAGATTTCAATGGAAACTGATGCAGCCACTGTTTCATCTAGCACGCGCTCTGCCTCTCTTACACTGCCTGATATTATATATCGCCATTAGATTTGATCGAATTGGAAACTTCATAATGATGAAACGAAGTTCTGTATTTGAAATTTAAGCAAAGAATGGTCAGACTTTTCACATCGCATTTCTTGTGTTTTTCTTTATTCCATGAAAGTAATATGTATATATATATTGTAGCCAGTTGTGAATGAGAATCTACCTAATTCATGATATATGTGACGATAAAAATCAAACGTGGCCATCTCCAAAAATTGTTTTTTTTCAGGTTTTTGATTGGTATCATTGCTTATGTTTTTTTTATTTTATAATATTCAGTTCATACATGGTTATTTCACGTTTTTCTACTTTAAAAATTAATTTTAAAGTTGTCGTTTTTTTCAAACTCGGTCATCTCCATCCTGTTTTTAAATCAAACATGGCCAAATCCGTTTGAACCAATTACATCGCGGCATTTTTCAAGATGGCGTCCCATTCTCGAAAAGCTTGCTGTGAGTTGGAGGTGTGCTCTTTGTGTTTTTAAGTGAAATAACAGTTTTAAAATGGAAAACAATACAAATATGATGGAAATAATGACTCCAGATAAAGCCCGAAAGATTACCAGATCAAATTATGCCATTAAACGTACAAACAAGACTGAAAAACTTTAAGTAAACATTGAAATGTAACCGAATTTCGACAGTTAGCATCTCAAAATCTCAGGGCTGTGCATATTTTTTATTATGTCGTTTTGATTCAATGCTGCACCACGTAAACTTTATAATTTATAATTACTGTATGCCTGTATTGAACTGTGACATGCAATTATTGTTTTTGGTATATTTATACCGTTTATTTAAAATAAGTTTCTTTTGTTATAAATGAACACAATTTTATTGTACATTCTTTAATTTAATTTACCCATTTTGCAGTTGAGGAGGAGAATTAATAATGTATTTAATAACCAGACAGACTTAATTTTTTTTTTATAGAGAATCCTCACAAGAGTCCCAACTGCTCTCTTCTGGAGCCAGTGAGACTAAGGCATCCCCAATTGGAGTATGTTGTGAGGCTGAAAGTAAATGGGGAAGGGAAGGAAATGGGGAAGAGGAAGGTGGGAAAGTACCTGGCTATTCACATCTAGTCACTAAACACGGCTAAAGCCATTATTAAGCAACGCTTCAATTCTGAATGGTGGTCTTACATCAGGGCGATACTGAGAGTATCTTCCACTCTGGAACGTTCCACAAATATAGTATATATTATTTTTATTATTTAATTGAGAAATAACACAAATTAATCAAATAAAATTTATATGCGCACGCCGGGTTCGAACCCGCAACCTTCCGATTGGGAGTCAAGTGTCTTACCACTCGACCGCGGATGGTCGTCGGTAATTAGGCAAATTAAATAAATAAAATCGTAATAAAAAATTATGGAAAATTGCCGTGGAAAAAATCGGAAGAGGGTATACTTTAGCCCGATCTTAACATTAATAAAATAGGGAAATCTTGTTTTGTTGAGTAAATTGTTACCAATATACATAAATGTGTAGTGTCAATTAAACTCTACGAAATTATTTTGATTATTTGAATAAATGAGGAGTTTTTTTCAATAGTATGAATGTGTTTCTTAGCACAACCCTGTTTTCTTATGAACATACCTAAATGTTAGAGTACAAAACAAAGATTGATATCTCCAGTGGTTTTTATTTCAAACCTGGCCATCTCCGGATGATACAAAACAAACATGGTCATCTCCAAACTAAAATCTATAATTTCTCGTTTATTATGGATTTGAGATTATTAAGAAGTCCTAAAATCGTATTTTTTAAAGTAAGGCATAATTATAAAGTAGCATAATACTACCTCAATGGTTAATTTAACCCCGCAAAAGAAAAACTCGATTTACTCTGTTGCGTTTATGATGGAGATAGCCACGTTTGTTTTTTAACGTCACATATAAAATAAAATTATTGATGGGTTTGAATTTAATTTTATGAATGTCTATCTAAATAACAAAAATCTTAACTACACACCCGTCCTATGAAGCAGACAATCTTTTTTTGTTGTTTATATCCAAAGAACCAAAAACGGCAGTGTAAAATTTTCGGTTTATCTTGTATTTTTAAATCAAGTAAACTTTTTAGCTCGCAAACGTCATTTCCATCTTGGGTCAGAGAATAGAACTATCCCGTAATATTTTTCAATTTAAAGTGTTGAAATTTATGGTAATTATTCCACTAAACGCCGCACTTTTAAACACAGATTATAAAAATTACACTTTGTTTTAACAATTACTACAAGAAACAACTATTTACATGCACAAAATAGGTTATTAAGTTTTTAGTTTGGGTAAACTAAGTAATTAATGCGCATTTAGATTGAAACAGACTTCACACAAATGTGAAACCATACAAAAAAAAAAAAAAATAGTTGCAATGGAATCGTTTTTTTAAGGGAAATTTTATAATAAAAATGGAATTTTAATGGATCTTTTACCATCTGCCGAACCCTCGAGTCTGACTCACCGAACCCCTGGGGTTTGATTGAACTCAGGTTAAGAACCACCGATGTAGCCAAACGTAATTACAATGAAACCCTCTTAAGAAGTTTTCCAAGGGACCGGAAAAAAAAACTTCTTAGGAGGGAAAACCTTATAAGTGGGATAAATTGGGCCATTCAGTCTTCAAGGGACCGAAAAAACCAAACTTCCTCAGAGGGTTTCACTGAAGTTGTTTCTTGTAGTAATTTCCAAAATCTGTGGCTTATAAAAGTGTGGTGGTTGGTGGAATACATACCAAATTTAATTTATTATGTATTTGTTGAGCACGTAAATTAAATTCATCTTACAATAAACAAACTGTTTAAAGAAATAATCAAATATTTGGTCATTAAAACCAATGGCAAATTTCACAAATCAAATGCAGTACAAAGTGTAAACAATAGGCTAGTTTCACATTGGCGACTTAGCAGAGCAATTTATCAGATCAATTCAGCCGTCAGTTTTGTATGTAAATTGCAGAGCTATAAACATTAGCGACTTATCCATGCAATCGTTTTCGATATACAAAACAATGATGCGGCTAAATCGATTTGTTAAGTCGCCAATGTGGCCTAAAATTCAATGGGAAGATTAGAATCATTTTACTAATTTTTCAACAAAAACAATATGTAGTACTTTCCTGTCTTCCCAAAACAACCATTTGTTTAAATTACACTACTTTTAGCAAAACATGCCCCAATGACCATTAAAATGAATAAGAATATAACATGATATTCAGGATAGAGTCAATAATAATCAATGAAATACCAAATGCATGAAAGTCACTATGTATTTTTGAATATAGTGAAACTTTCTTAAGAAGTTTTCCGAGGGACTGGAAAAAAAACTTCTTAGGCGGGAAAACCTTAAGTGGGGAATCTTATATGTGGAATAAATTGGGCCATTCAGTCTTCAAGGGATCGAAAAAAGTAAACTTCTTAAGATTGAAAACTTCTTAACAGAGTTTCACTGTACACGTCTATTCGAATTTAGATTTGTTTTCGTGAATAAATGCGAATCTTGGAAGTGGAAATTGACCCATTTCCCGACATCCGATCGAGCTGAAACTTGGCAGATAGACTCGACGTCGATACCTATGCCTTCTATCAACTTTTGGTGGCACTCATACGTACACATGTGCACACAAGCATTTTTCTGAAACTGAAGCCGGCCCTAGAGAGAACCCGAAAATTGTAAATAGATGAAAAAAAACTTTGTTTTAATTAGCGGTTGATTTTTTTTTTGCATATTTTATCACTAGTCTGTCTCTAGTTTGCCCATAGATAATAGAAACAAAGGGAGACATGGCATGTAAGCATTCCGACTGTAATATGGGTGAACCGTAGAATAAAGAAGAACACAAGAAATGTCACCTGGACGTGTTTCGTGATCCAAATATTTGGCCAATCGGGCATTAAATTTCCAATTCAAAACTGTGTTTATGAAATTCAAATGGAAAGGGGAATGTCAGACGAATGTAAGTTAGACAGAGCGCTGGACTATTGGGCTAAATGGAACAATTGTTTCCTTTGAAACTTGTATGAACGGCACCTCTTCAGTTTTCTTCTTTATTCTATTTGGTGAATGATGTTCGTGACACTTTAGAGTGAGCGATTTCACTATAATAATGGTTCAAAGCCCATCTCCTTTGTTTGTATTATCCGTGAGTTTGCCACTTGTCTGTGGCTGCCAGTCTGCCCTGTATGTCTAGTCTTGCGGCGATGAAGTGGCGGGGGAGTCGTCAGCCCCCGCGGCTTCCGTGGCCTCAGCAGCGTCCCCCCCCTCCCCGCGCTCGGGCACCCACAGCCCCGAGTCCACGCACCGCTTCATGAAGTAGACGGCCTCGTCTTTGGGCATCTTGGCGATGGTCTCCTGCAGCAAGGGAATGTTTCGCTCATTGAAGCATTTCTGCAGTTCCTGTGGGGAAGAATAAACATTTTAATTTAACCTCTTGAATGGCAGTCAGAGCAGAAAAACTTCAAAATATCCTTGACTGTCGGCTAAGTATTCGCTGAACTGCGTCAAAAATTACCTTGATTATTTTTCATCCAACATATAACCAGATTATTATCTTATATGTATGTATTTCAAGTTTAAATCAAAAGATGTTTCCCCAAAATAGCAAACTTTTTCTAAAAGAATCTCTCATAACTGTTATTTTATATGAATATGTATATAAACTGGTTTGATTATTTCCAAATAAACCTACACGAAAACAAAACATTCAAAAGGTAAGTATTTTCAACAAAATAATGACCGTAATACTCCTTTGAATATTCAGATATATTATTTTTTGGATGAAAATGAATGTGGTACTTTCACAAACTATGAGGAAGATTTAAAGTTTATTCGGCTGATTTTAACCCTTATGTATAAAGAAACTGTACAAGGATAATGTCAGAATCACTTGCGCCAATATCATTCCAGACGTTGCTTTTAATTTCAATAATGTAACTTCTCGGAATTCATGTGGCATCAATTCATTCGGCCAGCATGTGGGCAAATGTCATCTGACATTCAAGAGGTTGACGAACAAGTTTTTTTTGTTATAGTTATATCTGACGAATCTTTGAAAAAATTTTCAAATAAAAATATTAAAAAATAAGTCCGTGAGAGCGAATCTCCAGAGCCGCCTCGAAAAAAAGTTGTTATTCGGTGAACATCATAACTCGTTACCGGATCATCCGAAACAAAAAAGGCGAAATACATTTGAAAGGTGATATGTTTTCTTAGGTATTCAGAGGGAGTTCTTTTTCTTTCAATTTTTTTTTATTTTTGGCAGCATTTTGAAGTGAGAAACGCGATTTTTGCTAAAAAATTTCGGTGAATTTGTTATTGTAAAATGGAAAAAAGTGGTAAAAAAAAAACTCTCTCTAACTACCTGTTGATTTATGTGTAGAAATAGTGTACATAATTTCAAAAGGATCGGTCCAGTAGATTTTGAGTTATGATGTTCACGAACTTCTGGAAGAAAGTCGATTAAAAGTTTTTTATACTCGAAAATCCGACCGAAAATGGAAAAGGGCCGGTCGCTTGAAAAGCTGTATCTTCGTTAGTTTTGCTCCAATTTACTTGAAATTTTGACACAATACTCTCGAGATCTTGTACATTCAGAATTTTTTTAAAACCATACCCCCCCTTAATACATTCAATGTCAATTGTTAGTTGTACATTAGTGATCTGCAGTTATCCTAGGGAACGATAAGAAGTTATTGAAAGTTATACTATCAAACCTTATCGATCGACCGTGCTAGAGGGCCTGGCAGGCCAAAGTGTTGGAATGCCAGAATGTATAATTGGTAATATTTACCTCTGGCAACTCTTCGAACACCTCCTGAGGGTCCAGCCCCCCGGGCCCCAGGCGCTCCTGCTTCTCCAGCTCTTGCTGCTCCTTCAGAGCCTCCGCCAGCTTCTCCTTGGCGCGGCGCTCAATCCTCAGCTTGAACTGCCGGAGTTCCTCTTCAAAGGACTCTTTATACGTCGCCTCCGCCACCTGGATCCTACAAATACATCATATTATTATGTTTGCTTGCTTCAAACAAGTAACAAGGATTAATCAAAGCAAATTTTCATTTGCATTTGTTTGATGAAGATCACAATATTTTATAACTGAATAAAGTTACAGCAATTGAACCATACAGTAAAGAAAGACAGGGAGATAAGGCATGGAAGCGTGCTGACTGTCACCGAGCCACGACCAAACTGAATGGACAAAAAGGGCAGAACCAATGAAAGTCCTGCCTTTACTTTATTATTTATTTTATGTGACACCTCACAAGAGCACCCCTGTCTGTACAGTGTAAAGAAAGGGAACCATATCGCCATCCGGTTAGGCAGCATCATGACGTGGGTTAAAGTAGGGGCTGTAAGAAGAGATTTATTAATGCATGTCTTGAAGATGCCCGGACTATGTTTGTGAAAGGGTGAAAACAGACGCCATTAGCTCGTTCTACATACGAGCCAACTTACACAAAAACGAGTCGAAGAAATGACCCATCTCCCTATATTAACAATAAATAATGGATTCGTGAGATGGAACAGCAGAAGTGAGTATAGGTTTTACAACATTTGTGGACAGTACTTATATACATACATGCCCATTGCAAATTTTTATTCTAACCTCTTGTTTGTCGTAAGCCCGCCAGCCGGTGCAAATATTTTTTTTTTTTAAATTGCGATTTTAAACCCATATGTATAAGGAAACTGTATGAATTACAAGGACAGAATTGCTTGCGCCAATATCTTTATTGACGTAACAGTTGATTTGATTCTAGCTACTCTGAATATTTTTATTTAAGTAACAATATTTTTATCTGTAACATTCTGAAATCACACTTTTTACCGCCATATCAGCTGTCAACTTTTTAAAGAAGTATCAATATCATTAATTCTTCGGAAAATACCTTTGAATTGTTGGTTTTCATGCAGGGTGTACGTTCAGGTTTGTGTAGAAACAATGAAATCAATTCATATTTGTATAAATATATATTTTTTAATATTTGTTTGCCGAATGGGAGAATTTTTTTTCTTTTGCTAAAGTTAGCTTTTCTGGGATAACCTTCCTTTTTTAATGAATAGACATTCAAACACAATCAAATACGACATTTGCCGAAAGTACCAACCTCATAAAATAAATTCTTGTCAATGGTTTAGGTATAGTACCTACCTACTTTCTGGTTGAACTAATTAATACAACATAATCGTGAAATTAAAAACTTATAAGCTAACCTAGATTTTGTGTTTTCAAGTAGTTTAGCGGCTACGCTAGGTTTGTGTAACATGGTTTATTATACAAAAGAAGTGCTCCCTTAATAGCGCCTGCTCGTGTCAAGGCAAGAAAAAATCCCAGTTTTCAAGGAGTTTAGTGGCTACACTAGGTTTGTTTAACATGGTTTGTGATACAAAAGAAAGTGTCCCCTTTAAAACACCTGCTCGCGTCAAGGCAAGAAAAGCATCCCAGTTTTCAAGTAGGTGTAGCTTGTAGCTCCAAAATTTTCAAAAGCCGTTATAATATATATATATATTTGTAAGAATCGATTTTTGCGGTATGGCAATCTTTTTTAATATCCTAGCTATTGGTACCTTGGAAAATGTGAAGAATTTGATTGTCTATGAAAATGTAAATAGAATATGGAGTGAATAAAAATGTTAAATGCATATTTTTTGCATGTTTTTATCTCCCCTGATGTAAAAACTCTCTTTCAATAATAATAAAGCTAAATCTAACCGTTTGAATAAAAAATATTCCGTATTAACCAGTAGGCGGAGTATACTCACTATTAATAAAAACAATTCCTTCATTTTTATATGGATTTTTGACCAGAAGTCATCAAGATAACATCCACGCGGTTTTTCAAAATATCATCTGACATTCAACAGGTTAAAAGAAAAGCATACTAACCATTTTATGTGAAATACTACATACTATTAACAAAACACAAATTGCACTCGCAAGCCATCGGATAGAGCCTGGCAAACAATCCAAACCAATTATATAGTCTGTACTGTAGTTACACAAGTTATTACAACCAGAAGTACATCTACGAGGGTCTCAGATATTTTTATGGAATATTTTGTCATTACAGAAATCAACAAAACGCCTGACAGATATTTCACAATGCAGCCAGTTGAAAAATACATTTCTGTCTAAAAATAAGGCAAGATGTAATAGTGTTTGTTCCAAACATCATTTCAATGAGATTGTGTAGAAAATTGATTGAAGCCTGCTGGCAAAACGAGTTAGTAAATAGTCTCTATAAAATTTGGCAACCTGATAAAACAGACAGTGACAAAACACAACATAGGTTATGTTTGATTTTTGTTCTGTTTTGTCTTATTTCCAGAAAATTAGTACCTCGTAAAGAATGAAGCCACGCATCCCCTGGGATCCATGTCGAGCTGCTTGGAGAGCTCCAAGATGTACTGCATGCAGATAGTCTGGTGAGCCACGTGGCCCATCAGTTCCGACTTGTCTTCCATCTCCAGGTTGATGCACCAGATCACCAGGTAGTTGGCCGTTTCCTCACAAGCCAGCTGCGAGTGCTCCTGCAGGAACCGCTTTGAGTCATCGTACTTCCTCAGCATTCCAAACTGTTTGAGTAACTTTTCGTTTTCTTTGATGAATTTATGCATATTCTCCTCACGTTGTTCGTCAGTTAGTCCTTCTGTGGAGGGAGGGACTGGAGTGTTTATTACGGTTTTGTTGAACCCGGATTTACTAATTGTGTCCACGTTCCACGGGGCGGACTTTTCTTTCTTCTCCAACTCTTTTTCTTTTTGTTTAAGCTTTTCGTTTTCCTTTTCTAGTTCCTTAAGGGCTTTCTGTAGGTCTTCCATGTTGGCCTCTTTGTTGGTCTCAGAGAGCTTGGCTTTAGTCGCCTGCAGCTTGCGGATGTTGTCCTCTTTGCTGCTCTCCAGAGCTTCCTTCTCTCGCTTCTGTTCCTCCATTCTCTCCACTCTGGCTTGGTGCCGCCATCGGAACAATGAGCCCGTGTCAATATTGGGATGGGTCTCATCTTCGTCATCTGAAATCTATTGTACCCACCGTGAAAATTTGCATTAATTTACATTACAATATAAAGTAATGCTGGCTAATGTTTAGAGATCAGAAACTACGCAATTTATTATCAAGATTTGCTGAAATTCAGTTTGATAATAACTCGTGATAAAGAAATGTCATCGTAAAAAATTAACTCCCTTTCCGGCTTCTGCGTGTAACTATATCTATAACTGCATTATATGAACTGTAGTTTAGTTAATTTGTTTATAAAAATATGGTAATTAGTAAGTTACCGCAGGTAATTCGTTTGAGAGAAACCACATTCAAAAACAATAGTGGCGAGACGAACCCGGTTATAAACTAAAAAGATAAGTCTATTTGGCGAAGAAAAAGTTAAGGCGTGTCATAATGGCACCTAACTTACCTCAATATTCTTCCACTTACTGTAATCGACCATCGTATGAAACTATTATTTATTGCTTTTGCTAAAAATCTAAACGAGAAGCCTGTCAATCTGTAAATATTTCGCGCATTCCAGAATATTCATCTATGAGTCTATGAGATGAGAACTTTGTCGATTGCATAGATAAAGACGGATAAAGATATTAGTATTACCACTATGTCGATTGTCTTGTCGCCTTGTCGGATTATTTTTTCGAACTAGCAACACCACATAACTCACAAGAGAAGCTCATTTTTTAATAATATTTACGAAATATTTATTATGTATGGGTATTATTTTTTGTTTTACTTCCAAATAAACTTTATGATTTTTTTTTTTGTAATTAACAAATTTATTATTAACCACTGGTTTTTAAAAAAGAATTTCCCCAATTATTTTGTACGTCGATGCCTGGAACTGCAAAAATGGGTTTAGGAGGATAAAAAGAGGAATCATAATTTCATTCTAAAGGCATTGCAAGTATAATTTTCAGTACTATTTTGATTCGGCCATTTGAAATTTCATTTGTCTATAAAAAACGATAATTTAAGAACTAACTCAAGACTGACTAGAGTGATAGGCCTGGGCGCCTGACGAATTTTGAGGTGTCAAGTGATCAAGTTATAACAGAGCAATGAAGGTTTGCAAATGGAGGCGATTCTTGTTGATTTGTATGTTGTTTTACAGCAAGTATGTAAATAAACGGTCAGTGGTTGAGTGGGCAACGCGTTTGGGTCCCACCCAGGCGTTCCGTGTTCGATTCTTCGGCTGGCTAAGTCCTCCATCACAACACAAGCAACATCTTCAGCTTAGTGTGGTGGTAGTAGGAGATTTTCACATGTTGTTGGGTTATTCGTAACCCGGAAATGTTTGTCTTTCTTTAAAAAAAAGAAGTAATTAGACTATTTTAAACAGTAAAGATTACTTAGCGACAGCACTGAATTCGTAACTTAGCTATTGCGCGCCCAGACCCTGTACTGTAGACCTTGCATTTTCTCTAATGGCATATAAAATCTTCGGGCGAAAAACAATTTAATCGATGATAATAATAAGCAATATGCGTGCTTTTACTAGTGTTTGCCGGTAATGAAAACACCCCACACGAGAGCATTTTGGCACTTTTTTAAAAGCAATTTACTTAGAGGAAGCACACGACCTTGTGCGACACGTGGTAGTTTAGTACTAAAACCAACAAAAATACTTATACCAACTAAAAAAACTTTTTAATATTTTATTCCCTTTTAATAATATGTAAGTAGTTTAATATGTATGTGTACATAAATATTAAACCGGCGGAGTGGGTTTTTAACTGCTAGTATAAATTATTATTCTATTTTTTTTTATTAGTTTCATTAGCAAAGTTTGTACATTGTGAAGGTATAAATTATAATATAAGTATAATTTTTTTGTCTTTTTTCATAGTCCTCCTCTCTAGGGTTTCCTGTTCTGAGGCGACCTGTGGTTTTTTCAAACTTTTGTATTTAGTTTTGAATTGTCTTTACATTGTCTCCATAATATTTGTAAATTGATTATTACTTTGATCTCTCAGCTATGTTTTGACTTTTGTTTTAAATATACTCATTTACTTTAATTTTTTGGTTTGATTTGGTAGAGCATTGAACAATTTTATAGCATGAAATTTATTATTTCTCTGTCCAAAAGATGTGTTCAAACTGAGAGTAATCAGGATATTTTCGCTTATTGCCCTGGTTGAGTATTTATGTTGGGCAGTGGAGTATTCAGATATGTTTTTTTTCAGTTTAAATAAAATATTTTTTTAATTAAGTTTCTGTACATTGTAGACATGAAAGTTTTTGAATATTTCTTCTGTTCTGCGGAACTTTCAGTATTGTCTTTAGTACTCCTATATTGAGCCGCTCTGTGTGAGTGCTCAAGGTAGACCCCCATCCAGTTATTCCGTACTCTATTGTGATTGACACAAAGCATAGTATACTTTTTTAATATGAGGATATTGCGAATTTTTCTAAAGAAGTATATGTACCTGGTTAATTTTTATGTAATTGCATCTATGTGTGAGTTCCATCGGAGATTATCATCAATTTCAATTCCAAGATATTTGATGATTTTGGAGTGTGCTATAGTGGAACAGAGGCATGATAAGCCTTGATTCTTTTTGATACATTCCTTGGCATGAATGTAATTTGAGATTAAAGTCTCCGACGGCTGTATAGAAAATATCAGATATTTTGTTTTATTGACATTTAGCGCGAGGGAGTTTCTTTTAAGACAGTTATGCAGGAGACCAAGTCAGTGTTCCGCTTCTTTGTAGGTATTTATCCAATCTTTTTCGTTAAAAAAAATTACTGTGTCATTTTCTTTACTCTTCTTCACTCTTGTTTCTAGGTTACAGATATCATTAATGTATATCTAAAATAATACAAGCTTCCTTGTGGTACTCCATGGTTGATTAGGAGAGGTTTGCTTTTTCTCTTGTTAATTTGTAGCTCCGTGTACGCTCCGTCATATAGCTTTTTAGTAAGTTTAGTGTTGTATTTGACATACCAATTTTTGAAAGTTTTGCAAAAAGTATTTTGTGATCTATTGTATCAAAAGCCTTTTGTAAGTCTATGAAGATTGCCAAAGTTTTTTCTCCACTGTCTAAACTTTTAGTGATCATATCGATAATTTTTTCTATGGCGTCACTAGTACTTAAGTTCTCCCTAAAACCATACTATGTTTCCGATAATATTTTGTTATCTTCTAAGTAGGATAAGAGTTGTTTTTTAGTTGTTGAGTAGGCTTATTGGTCGGTAATTGTTTGTGTAATTTTTAACACCCTTGTTTAAATATTGGTATAACAATCGCTTTTTTGAGGGCTGTAGGGAATATGCTTTCCGTTATAGACATGTTGACTAAGGACCAGTTGTTTCGGAAAATTTCACGTTTGAATTTCCTTCAAATCGACATTCACCGAAAAATTGGGTTGTTTCAACCTCCGTCAGAAGAAATTTCATCGAAAATTCCATAGGACCAGTTGTTTCGGAATTCCCTTCAAATTTGAATTTCCTTCAAATTAGAATTTCCTTCAAATCGTCATTCACCGAAAAATTGGGTTGTTTCAACTTCCGTCAGCAGTAAATAGCAACAAATAACGTTCGATAAATTTGAAAATTTTATTCAAGTGTTCCACGCCGAATCACAATTTTGACGTCTGCGCATGCGCCTCCCATTATTTCGCTAACCGTCCGGACTCGGCTGATCACATTCACATCACATTTCTATAGTATTTTCACTGCTGACGGAAGTTGAAACAACCCAATTTTTCGGTGAATGACGATTTGAAGGAAATTCTAATTTGAAGGAAATTCAAATTTGAAGGGAATTCCGAAACAACTGGTCCTATGGAATTTTCGATGAAATTTCTTCTGACGGAGGTTGAAACAACCCAATTTTTCGGTGAATGTCGATTTGAGGGAAATTCAAACGTGAAATTTTCCGAAACAACTGGTCCTAAGTATTGGAATAAGACTTAATTTTTCATTCGCCCCCCAGGTTTTCAAAAACATCAATCCGGCCCTTTTCTCAAAAAAGTTGGTGACCACTGCTTTAGACGGTCCAGCCACCTAAGCCTAGTTCTCATAACACTTTTAACTCTATAAAAGAAAAAAACTTTCTCGGATTACGAATAATCTGACAAAAGGTTACATATTTGAAAAAATTTCTAGTACTAGCATCATTATAAGGGGTAGACATTGCTTGTGCAATAATGGAGAACTTTGCAGAGGAATTGAACCCCCCGACACCGCAGTGGGAACCCGACGTAGTTGTTCACTCAGCTACTAACTACTTACTTGTGTTGTGTTGTGTAGATGGGTTCCCACCAGTGGCGGCTCGTGACTTTTGGTGTAGCTAGAGTGCTAATATTAACAAAAATGGCATTACTGATGTCGTTGTAGCCGAAAAATATTTTTTATTTGTTTTTCGAAAATTTTCCTGAAATTCTTCATACAAAAAATAAATTTTCGAAAAAAAAAATTAAAAATATTTTTCGGCTACAACGACATCAGTAATGCCATTTTTGTTAATATTTGCACTCTAGCTCACCAAAAGTCACGATCCGCCACTGGTTCCCGCCCGCCTTTATCTGTTCAATAATATATTTAATAGGCTTCTATGGATTCGAAAGTCTATTCTCACTGATCTATTTAATAGATTCTGGGGGTATTTCACCATCCTCTTCATAGCTTATCAACAGAATAACGTATATAAATAAACTAATAAATGCTCGCAAAAGGTACTAAACTCGGCTAACTTATACGATATAGGTGGTTTCTCACTATCCTCCTAATAGCTTATCCACAGATACTATAAAGAATATTTACGATTTACGGTTTATTTATTTATTAAGTGGGAGTTCATTATTCGGTACTCGAACCTATTAATAGTGGCTAAATAAATATTGGATAAGTTGGCCGAGTTTTCTAACTATTGCAACATAATATTTTTAATAATATTCGTTATAGTATGGATAAGACATTAGGAGGATGGTGAAAAACCCCCATCAAATATAAAAGCCACTATTCATAGGTTTTCGAGTACCGAATAGTAAAATCGGACTTAAATAATTAAATCGTAAATCAAAAATATACGTTATCCTATGAATAAGCTTCAAGAGGATGGCGAAATACCCCCTCTATTTATTTATTTATTAAAAAAAGATTGCATTATGCACGGGACAGATGTGTTTACATCGAAATATTTATTTTATTTTTTATTAATAATTCAATAAAGATACATAAATTACAAATACATTTTATACACTAATTAATTATATAATATATATGTTTGATGTACCCCCATAAAAAATCAGGGCTTGTGTGTATGGAGGGGAAAATAATAATAATAATACACAATAGCGCTCGCCAAACAATCCCATAAAGACCCCCTCCGCCGTAAACAGGAATCATTTTCAGTGGGGCCGCCGTGCTCAAGCAGCTGTCAGCCGTCAAATTCATAGATCCAATACAAATAAATGGTATTTCGTGGCCGCTCCGGAATTCAACTGACCCCCTCTCCTGCCGATGGAAGAAATCTTTTATAACGTTGTGTGTCGGTAGAAAAGATATTGTGTTACAAAGTATCTTTTGATGTGAACTTCGCGTCTGTCCCGTGCATTACATAAAAAACATATTATAAGATGCACTAGAGCATCCCTGAATCGAAATGTGAAATAGATCATTGAATAGGTGAGGTGTGATTTCTCGTTTGGCACTTAACGTTTCGAGTGAGAATTTATATTATTTTGCTTATGATGACAAGCAACCTTATTTTTCTTCTAGGCCTTTCGAGGACTATTGGATGGGAAACGGGGTGAGTGAGTCTGCGGTCCCGTGGGGATATCGATATACAGGGTGTCCGGGGGTAAAGTGCATTAACTTTGGGAGTGGATTCTACATGACAGTATAAGTAAAAAAGATTAATAGCTTTGCACTTTACCCCCGGACCATCCTGTATAACTCAACTGTGGGGGCCCAACAGAAAGGCCTATACAACTCGTTGACAAAATCGATTTAATGCATAAACTACGACACGTGAATTATTGGAGGATGACTTGCCCCTTTATATTGACCTGCGGCAAGCAAGAGATGATTGATTACATTTTAATTATAGTTCGGAAAGAAAGCGGCACGTGTAGCAACAAATGTTTAAAAAGTACCTGCTCAAAATACTTATTTAGGAATTTTATTTATTTATTACTACGTAGATATAATATTATGTAAATAGGTATTGCATACCCCGAGAGATTTTCTCTATCCCTATATGGATGCCATTTTTTTCGCAAATCTGGATAACGCCAATTTTTGCTGTCATTGTAGTTAATGCATATTTGGGATATTCATAAATGTTGCATGTGTTAAAAATATTAAATATTCACGTTTAAAGTAGGTAGCTACTTATGAAGTTTCGTTTGAAAAAAATTACATTGACTGATTTTATGATGTAAAAATACGCCACGAGCACCACTGCCGACTGTTGCCGTAGAATCATTTTAGATATTCACGGACAAGCAGGAGCTTATTAATTATTTTACTGTTTATACGAAAGAATACGTCACCAATACCTATTTGGTTCAAGGTGTCCAGTCAGTGTTTTGCGAGACTGGGGTGATACCGTCTCCTTTCATGTCTCGAATGTGGAAAACAAACATAATAATTTTAACAGGAATCATAATTATTTTCAAAGTTTATTGTATTTATGTAAATTATTATTGATATTGATGGCAATTTATGTTGAAGAAGTTTAATTAAATACAAAATGTTTAGAAATAAAGTGTCCCCACCCCCGGGGGAAAAGGTTCATCCCAGGGTGGTTTATTTGGATGTGCAGCCTGTAGGTTCTGCTTGTTCAGTACCAGGACTGCAGAAAGACGTGGTGTATACCAACATAAAGCCTGTGCTTCTTATGTTGAGGGCGTTGGGGGCACTTCCTTATAGTCATCCTAGCCCTGGCCTCACCGTGGCTACATTCACGGCTCCTGCCGCACTCTATTCTGTTCTTCTCTTCACCGCCCTTCTGACCTATGTGGGATATGTTTCCCTGCACAGAGTCAGGATTGTCAGGTCGGCGGAGGGCAGGTTTGAGGAGGCTGTTATCGCGTATCTCTTCACTGTGTACCTTTTCCCCGTCATCATTCTGCCTATCTTGTGGTACGAAACCAGAAAAGCGGCGCAGGTGCTCAACGGGTGGACGGATTTCGAGGTAAAAAATGTCATTCACGCAAATTAAAAATATTTCAGAATGTTCTATTAAAACCTTATTACGAACCATACACAACTCTATGTAGTTGTGTATGGTTCCATGACAAAACAGAACACTTAAGAAAAGCAGTAAAAAACAAGAAAAAAAAACTCATTTAACCTAACCCCAACCTCACCCAATCTGAAGCAACCTAACAAAGCGTGTTATTTTATTGTGATTTTCTACTGTTCTGTTTTATCCATATTAGGCATCGTTTACCGGAGTGTTAATAAAAAGGGTTACCTTTAATGAAGCTTTTTAAATTTTAAAATTTTTAATTTAAAAAGTTAAACCTCAAATTATAATATTTTTATATTAAGGGGTCTGTAGGATTTATCAGTCAAATTAGGAATTCCACCGAGCCGAACCCTCTGATATGAAAATATCTGGAGTCGTGAATTATTTTCTTACTTAATAGTTTGGTAGATTAACATGTTGTTCTTGTATTGTTTTGTATTAATTATACTTATATAATACACTTGCATAACGCGGATTTACTAGATGATCATTTATATGGAAAAGTGTATGGGTTTAGTTTTTACTATGGGAAAAACTAAACCCGGACCTGAAAATCTTGTGCGAAAAAAAAAATGTAGATAATATTAGCGAAAGTCAATCGAAAATCCGAAACAGAAAAATCAGAAAAAGATACTGTTACATCTGGGACTTTTTGAATTTGTTTAAAAATGCTTCTTGTTTTCACTGAACATTAAATCTGTTTGTTTGTATCAACGAGGTGAATTTTGCATGAGTTTTATGGCTGGAATATCCAAGTCAGTGCAACATTTTTAGCTCATACTCATAACGTATTGTCCGTCGTGATCAATGTAACTTTGAATTATCAATTTATCTGTTAAAAAATAAACAAAGACACTTTAATAACGTTCGTTTCATAGATCGTGGTATGGTGTGTTCCAAGGAAATCATTAAGAAAAAATAGTTTTAAAACTTAGGCAAACCCGGGTAATACCTACCTACGAAACTACCAGTCTTGAATAAATCCACTTCAACGTAGGTACAATACTTTCGGAACACGAAACAGCTGTCAATGTCAATACTTCCAATAAATCATCCCACACGAGTCAAAGAAGCTCTAACCGAATAAAAGATCAGTGACAAAATACAACGTGATAAAATAATATGTTAGATTAGGTTAGAAAAGTTTTTTTTTATCACTTTTGATGTATCACATATTCTGTTTCTCACTGTTATATTATGTCGTGGAACCCAGGGAAACGTATCCATTGATAAAGTTCGTTCGATTATGAATAAGTACCTACAGTATAAAAATAAAAAAAAATTGCACACCCTAGTAGGTAGGTATATACAAGACGCTTAATGTGCCATAATTAAGTGGTATTTTGTAGAGATATTTACATAATATTACACTGAGAAAAATGTTATTCTAAAATACGATCATTTTATTCGTAAAAAACGGTTAAAAACGGGATTGAAGTTCTCACGAACAAATTAACAGTGTTTCAATGTTTATTATCGGGAAAATGTAAGAATAATTTTTTGGTATACATACGAAATTACTTATACCAACAAATTATTCTTACATGTTCCCGCCAATAAACATTGAAACCCCGTTAATTTGTTCGTAATAACTTCAGTCCGTTTTTAACCGTTTTTACGAATAAAAGGATCGCATATTAGAATAACATTTTTCTCCGTGTGTGTTTTTTCTTAGCCTTGAGAATTTTTGAAGAAAAATGAAGGCTTTGAGTATAATTTTATTTATTTATTATTAATTTTCAACGACCTGATGGGCTTTTACATATTTATAAGGAAATACTGATGCAGGCCTATAGACCGGCAGGATCAAGGTTATTTGTATATTCTGTTGATGCAAGTACCTATATTTATTTAAACATATATATTTTTCATTTCTGGACTTCAGACGATAGTCTTGTACTAAGTGTGCGACATATTAAGATGAGAAGGAGACACACATCAAAACGTTTGTAGGTAGGTTTATATGAGCAGAAAAAAACGTGCCAGGGAACGTAACAATAGGTACCTAGTACCTACTTGTACTTTGACTGCTTTTTAAAAATGGGATATGAAAGTTTTTTTAACTCTAAGTGCCTCCGCTGACGAGGCAACTGAAAAAAAAAACCAGTTTGCAACTAAACTCGCTATCCTGTGTATGTCAATGTGATGGCCCGCACACTACACAATTTCTCAAAAACCCGTTATCAATGGTAACGCAAGCAGTGACTCGCGACTCGCCCTGCTAGTTGCAACGATGACAGCTGATTTTTCTTCGTCTATTGTTAAACAAGCTGAGATAATTATTGAAATCGTAAAATTGAGTAGGAAGTTTGGTTGGAAACCATAGAAACCAGCAAGTTTCAGTTTGATTTCAGTTTATTCAGTAAGCGGATCGCCTAAGTGCGTCCGCTGACGAGGCAACTGAAAAAAAAGTGTACAACTAAACTCTCTATCCTTTGTATGTCAATGTGATGGTCCGCACACTACATAACTACTCAAAAACTCGTTGTCAATGGCAACGCAAGCAGTGACTCGAAACTCGCTGTGCTCACCTAATAAAATCTAATCAATTCTTTACTATAATTTTAAGATTGCTAGTGAATGATAATGATTTGTTGAAACTAGCAGCAGATTAATCAAAATTATGTAACAAATGAACATGTGAAAAAAAACTCGTCAAAAAAATTGTTGTATTTATGTTTATTTTTTCCTTTTCTTCAATGTTCTGTTTTATCATAGACCAATTTCTTCTTAGGTTAGGCACTGCTTTTGATGCCGATTTAAAAAACTTTTCGTTTTAGGTCCATTACAAACAGGTTTCCGGACGGGCCCTGCCACTGGGCCTCAAGAGAAAAGCTCTGATCATCGCCCTGATGATTCCCACCCTGTCGACAGCCTCCGTCTTCATTACACATGTCACCATGGTTCACTTTCGGCTGTTACAGGTTAACACTTATATTTCTATAGACGTATAGACTATCAACATATTCTAGAAATTTAATAAAATGTAACTGAAAAGTACGAGTATCTCTGAAGTCCTCTTTAGAGATATTCTATTTTATTAATAAACGGAAAGGGCCAGTATCTACATCAGCGCCTCCGCCCACTGAGGCAACTGAAAACTCTCAACTGCCAACTGTCTTTGTATGACAATGTGATGGCCCGCACACTTCACAATCACACAAAACCCCGTTGTCAATGGTAACGCAAGCGATGACTTGCGACTTGCTCTGATGGTTGCCCTGGCCGACCATTAATAGTTGCCAGCTGTCAGCTGATTGTTCTTCGTCTATGGTTAAACAAGCTTTTTGACCAATCAAGACAGAGAAAACAGCCGGTTTTAGTTGGTTTTTAGTTGCCTCAGTGGGCGGAGCGCCTAATGGTGTAATATATAGATTAGGCTCTTGAGATCACAGTGTTTATTGTTGTTTCGTTGTTTCGTACTTTACAAATATAGTTTAGGAGGACTCACGTCCTTACTAATGGGAAGCTATGTTTTGTCTGGCAGCTGGCTGCCATACAAAATATAGCTGGTTATAATGCCGTGTTATACGCTACCTCCTTCTATAGCCAACGTTTCGGGCAGCGTTTCAGTGGCCATCATCAGGGCAGATGTGCTTAACACAAGTAATTTTTCTTAATGCTTTGATTTTTTAACGCTAAAAGTGAGTTCTGATTCAGCATAATTTATTTTTATTTTTATTTAACTCTAGTAGTTCGCTACGCTCCTAAGTCCTAAGTCAAAAAGCGCAAAAGTCACATACGAATATGCTCATGTGTGAATTCTGCGCTATTATCTGCATTTCAAAAATCCATGCAGTTATCTAGCGAATCGTTAATTAAATTTCTGTAGAATTTGATGTAGAATCATCTACTTTCAGGAATTACCATATCATTTTATACTGCTGTGAAAAATATCCACTCCAACCCTACCTAGTGTCTTATATTAGTTTTTCCATTTCAACCATCGTGGTGTGACCATTTAGAACTTTGACCTACAATTTATAAAAAAGGCGAAAATTATATTCGTAATATCACCGCCATCTTTATTCTTCACGTGTTTCAGGTGTTGCCATACGTATTTCTGGAGATGTTGACCTATCTCCTGGGTGGCTACTGGTACCTGCTCTGCGAGGTTCTGAGTTCCTCAGCAACGCTTTTGGCCGAAGACTTCCAACGGGTTAAATATTCATTAATTTTCTTCGACACCTACAAAAGCTCCCTGGAGACAGTCAGTAGAGTTGTCATTATTAACTTATCGTTTACAAAAGACACTTCTGATTGGCGGCGATTGCTGAGAATTTTGATTGAAGCTTTATTGACACTTCGCTGACCGTATCCGGGGTGCCAGTAGGTATAAGCGCCTCCGCCCACTGAGGCAACTGAAAACACTCAACTGCCAACTGTCTTTGTATGACAATGTGATGGCCCGCACACTTCATAATCACACAAAACCTCGTTGTCAATGGTAACACAAGCCGTGACTCGCGACTGTCACTTCTGATTGCCCTGGACGGCCGTTGCTAGTTGCCAACTGTCAGCTGATTGTTCTTCTTCAATGGTTAAACAAGCTTTTTGACCAATCAAGACAGAGAAAACAGCCGGTTTTAGTTGGTTTTCAGTTGCCTCAGTGGGCGGAGGCGCTAATAGGTATAATGACTGTTCATTGTCAAGCTGTTCTGTATAAAATTTTGTGAAGTACCTACCAGTTTGTAAATTCACCAAATCTTCTGTAAAACCATCAAATAGGTTCTAAAAATAATAACATTATTTTGATGCGTTCCGAAATAACCAGAAATTGATCGATATTTTTTTCTGTCGATCCATCAATATTAGAACACAATCGTATAAGTACCTACTTATTTAATAATTTCGTAAACATACCTACAGTTACTTACAATAAATGATCGTGTGTGGTTTTCAAAAAATCGCATAACTTACAAGTTATGCGATTTCTTGGCGAATTCAAAATGGCGATTGCTTCCAATTTCCAATAATTGCCAGTGACGGGTTTCAGTTTGCTGCAACTTCAATTTATATTTTCAGTGGCTTCTTCTTCTACTATTTACTCCGATAAGGAAAGTATCTCGAGCAGTGGCGGTTCGTAGTCTTTTTAAAGGGGGGTTCAGAAATTCAAGAGAAGATATATTATTGTCTAATCAAAATTTACTCTTATCACACAAACTAAATAAAGTTAGTGGAGGGGTACCTAAATAGGTATTATTGTTTTTAAATAACTTGATACTTCTCGACACAATTATTAAAAAACCAAAGTGGTTTTAGAGGATTTAAATTGTTTGATGGTTTTTACAACACTCAATGTAAGTTGCTAATGATTACTTTTTTTTTTCAATAAGAAAAATTGCGTAGAATGTAGAATATAATATAATTGATATTTTAAAACCTAAAAAAACAAAAAAACACAAATAAAGGTGGTTACGAAATAAAATTAGCTTTTTTCACTTACACAAAAAATCCACTATACACGTATACAAAAAATAATTATATTTAATTTCCAAACTTTTTTCATAAGCATTAGTGTCATTTTTTGTATATAACACTGTATTCCGTCATTGTGTGAAAACATTAGGACAGAATATTCGCGACAACCGATAAACGCAACCACTTTCAATTTGAAAGCCGAAACAATACTAGGAAAGCTCAACACAAAATTGCATAACTAGCGACGTTGTTTGCCGAAACTTTAGTAAATGTACTCTTAACTAAGGGATATAACGACTTATCTATAAAAAAAAATACGAAAACAGAAGTCAAAATCGGTCCACTTCAATAGTAGATTTACAAATGCCATTAGTAAACGGTTGGAGAAATGCAGAAACAAGAAAATAAAAAATGTACAAAAATGACTACAAAGTTAAATACCTTAATATATAACATTTAACTTGCATCCGTCGGTGCAAAAGTCGACCGTCAGCCGGTCATCCTGCGACAATCTCGGGCTTCGTTTCGGCGAGACTCGTCAAAGTTCGGAGGTCACGTGACATCTTGACTCGTGAGCAGCGCACCAAGCTGCGTAGTTTTGTCCATTCTACCGTCACAGCGATTCGTATCGGCTATGATTTTTTCGTATGGACAAATGTGTGCGGATCGCAATGCGCACAAAATGGGAACAGATACCTACCGTATTTTCGGTGGCGCGAGTTTTAAAGACGGAATTTTAATGTTGAGCTATCTGTGATGCGTTTATATTACTATACAACAAGATTGTTTTATTTTATCATCTTTTTAATGGGGGTTCACCGCACAACCGCACTTTAGAGAAAACCGCCACTGATCTCGAGGACATGTTATATTTTACAAATCACTTTATATTTAGTAATTTGTAATATTTAGTAATTAGTAGATGGTACCTACCTAAATTAAGTTTATTGGTACGTATAATCGTCTTACGGCTTCAATTTGAGATGTATACAGGTAACTAATTATTAAAGAAACAGGAAGGCAGTGTCAAGCTAATTTCAGGTTTTGCTCGTAGAGGACTCTACATTAAAAACACTGGACTTGGGAATGGGCTACTCTCCATTACTGACTGATTTTACATTTATGAAAAAATTAGTGACAAAAGTATAGGTGATATTTATTTTGAAAGACTGAAGAATTTAGGACTCTTTAAGACCGGAGAATTTTTGTGAAATGACATTTAAAATCTGAAAAGATCTAATTTGCATACATTTTTACACAATGAGTTATTGAAGGTGAAGGTGAAAGGTAACTATGAAAAAGCCAATCAAAATCGTTAGACGCAATGTACAAACTTTGACAAAAATATCCATTTACGAAGCAGCGGAGACCCCTCTTTGTTTCTTCCTACACAAAAGCGCAAAACTTTAATTGCATAGCCGCTGTGATGCAGTTTGGTCGTACCTCAGTGGCAATCGGCATGCCCCCCTATGTTCCTGTTTCTATGCATAATGTTGTAATTTTTATGTCCAGGCCCTCAAGCACATAGGTCCAGCATCGATGGTAGCCGAATACCGCGCTCTATGGCTACGTCTCAGTCGCCTCGCCCGAGACACTGGGGTTGCCAACACCTATACCTTCACTTTCGTCTCCCTCTATCTCTTCCTCATCATCACTCTGTCCATCTACGGCCTGATGTCCCAGATCTCTGATGGCTTCGGCGTGAAGGACATCGGTCTAGCTGTGACGGCTTGCTCCAGCATCTGTTTGCTGTACTTCATCTGCGACGAAGCACACTACGCTTCTCATAATGTAAGTCAACTCTTCCTAGATTCCTCACATCTCTCTTGTTGACACACTTTCTATTCAAATGGCCACTGGCAATGTGGAAGGCAGAGAAATAGAGAAAGATCACCGATATCTTGGAGTGATCGAATATCTCAGGGGAAGTATATAATATACCCATAGAACATGGGCGTAACCAAGTTTTGATTTAAGGTGGGGTAAAGAATAATATAGATAGGTACCGTAAAAAAAGTAGGCTTCTACAACATATTCATGCTTTAGATTCTTTGACAACAAAGAATATGAACGGAAGAAGGAAAAACTATCCTATGAAGTACTGTAAAGTCATATCGGTGTGCGTGGTACCCATGTAGTGCAGGACCGCGAGAAGTGGAGGAGCTTTATTCATCAGGGAAATTGGAGTGGGATTCTCGATCCTCAGCAATGAGGTACCAACCAAAGAAAAAGAACTATCGAATTCTTGTTTTAAGATTTTCACGGCCAAAAGTATTTTTGTTGTTTATTTTTGGGATGTTTCGCCGTGTTACGCTAACTCCTTCTTTAGCCAACGTTTCGGACAGCGTTACAGTGTCCATCATCAGGGCAGATGTGCATCAACGCGTCTGTCCTGATGATGGACACTGTAATGACACTGATGACACTGCTGTCCGAAACGTTGGCTAAAGAAGGAGTTAGCCTAACACGACATAACATCCCAAAAATAAACAACAAAAATATCGAATTATTATCCAAAATACCAATTTCGGTTGTCTGTGTCTGTATGTAACTGTGGTTATCACAACTCGGATTTGCTTTGAATTTTATATTTTTAACACATACTCGCACACCGTATATGTTTATTACTTATTTAATATTTTTCTACTTATATGAAGAAGGGTGTTTGTGGCGACGGATTTTTATTCAAATTTTCAATTTTATTCCAAAACTAATGAAATTTTTGACAACAATTCTTTAGAACAAGAGAAAGGTCACTGTTTAGATCAGATTTCAAAATTCTGTGAAAAGGCCGGTCAACTTCGGGGACTTCAGCTAGTTATACCTATTCCATCCTTGAAATATGTATTTCATTTGTTTAATTTTTTGAAACATTTCGTGATTTTCACAAGATTTAGTTAATCTAGCATCTAGCACTTCATAGTTGTCTTCTTCTCTGTGAGGAATTTTCCGAAGAACTTTTTATCAGGATCAAGGATAAATGCTTGATCCTGATAAAAAGTTGGTGAATTTCCAAATGTCCTGATATATCATTTGATTTTAAGCTCGGCTTGGTCGGAATGTCGAGATTAGCGTGGCTTGGAACATAATCCTTTTGTTGGTCTTCAATTACCAAATTTGTCTCCCAAGATATTATCATTTTGAAGCGAGGCGAGAGAGTTTGGCTATTATTAAAGTGGGCCGAAAATATTCGATTGAGTTTAAAAGACACGACATATCTGGGGTTGACATGTCGATAGCCTCAACACGTTATGGAGGTAACAGAAGATTTGAAAATATGTCTTTGTAAAATTGAATGCATGTTGGAGCTTTTAGAAAAGATCATTTACTATGGGAAACTGCATCTTTACCTCTAATCATGAACAAGTTGGTGCCCCAGAAACGAGACGCACTGAGTAAGAGGTCAACTGAGTGCGTGGAAGAGGATCGGAGCAGGACGGGTGGAGCTTAAGCAATGTAGGTGGTTGGTGAGGAACTGTGGCATTTGTGGAGGAAGACAAATCCTTCTTGGGATGCAGTGCCATGGTGATGAATGTAGAAGTACTCTTGGTGTTCCAGGTGCGTACCAACTTCCAGAAGAAGCTGCTGATGGTGGAGCTGTCCTGGATGAACTCTGACGCACAGACAGAGGTCACCATGTTTCTAAGAGCCACAGAAATGAATCCTTCTGCCATCAGCCTTGGGGGATTCTTCGATGTCAATAGGAATCTCTTCAAATCTGTCAGTAAATCATTTTTATTCAAATAGGTATTACGAGTATAATTGGTTCCCTGACAAAACAGAAACTAAAGGAAAGAGTTTAAAAGTGACGAAAAAATCTTACCTGAAATAAACCACCCTAACCTAACATCATTTATCGTGTTTTAAATAATGGAGATAATATTAGCGAAAGTCAATCAAAAATCCGAAACAGAAAAATCAGAAAAAGATACGGATACATCTGGGACTCGAACCCAGGTCCTCCGGCAATCCGGGCCGACGCGCTAACCAACTGCGCCAACGTATCCCTATCCGATTCGGTCATTTTTAACTGTATCATACTTCGACTGAGAACCACCAACATTATTTTCATTTTTCTTATCGCATATTTTTATTGGCAGCGGCCCGGATTGCCGGAGGACCTGGGTTCGAGTCCCAGATGTATCCGTATCTTTTTCTGATTTTTCTGTTTCGGATTTTTGATTGACTTTCGCTAATATTATCTCCATTATTTAAAATATTATAATTTGAGGTTTAACTCTTTAAGTTAAAAAGTTAAAAATAAAAATATCGTGTTTTAGTTTGCCACAGTTCTGTTTTGTTTGGTTACCACAACCATTATTCATTATCATAAATTCATTGCTGCATTAACTGTAAACCTCATTATCATAATTATTATATAATCAGTAAATGTACTTCATTACCCATATAATCTGCATACTTCACCCGCCATAACACAGGGACATCCCTAGCATGGCGGGCGAAATAACACAATATGTACACTATGTATAAAATTCTTTAATAAATAAATAAATAAATAAATAAATTATAATTTACATCTAAATTACTACGACTCGTTCATTATTACGAGTCGTTCATTTGTATTTCTTTACATTCTAGTTATATATATTGAATACCAACTTGACGATGAATTAACTCATTAATTATTTTCGTAGAAAGCAATCACTTTGTGACTGCTTACAAGTACACATCTTATGAACGTTTATTAAAATTAAAATTATTCTGTTAGGTACTTGATTTAGCACATACCTTTCTTTGCTCTAACATCTAAACTAACATTTTTTGTAAATAATTTTAAATAAATACAGGGTATTTTTCCAGCTCCTGGCCACGATGGTGACCTATCTAGTGGTCCTGCTGCAGTTCCAGATCAGCATCCCCGAGGACTCCGGCGTGAGCAGAAACTCCTCACTTTCCATGGACCCCAAACTTGATGATTAGTAATGTTGCCCTTATCATACAAAGTGGTGTTTGTGATTTTTTAGAATGCTGGCATTCTAGCTGCAGGGCAAAATGTTATATTTGTAATTAGTTGACTGTGAAATAAAAAACATTTAATAACGCATCAAAAACTCGTTTTTCATTTGTTGTATTTAATTTTTAAGATATGTTTATATTTTTACCATCAGATAAACAAAGTAGATACCATTTTGACTGTCAGCGACGACTGTCGCTTTCTTTGGGCGAGAAAAACTCAGTAGTTTGTAGGTTAGTAGCATAAAGTAATAATACCTAGTATACTTGCGCAATACGCATGCGAATAATGGTAGATTCAGACTGGGTCGACGTACGTATGCATCGCTACGCCTAACAATATCTGGGCTACTTAGCAACCATAGATTTTCAATGAAAATTTATGTTTTAGAATCACATTGGCCACACGCATCGCGACGTGCGATGTTTGTGGCCATTTTCATAGAAAATGTATGGGTTGCTAAGCATTGTTTGGCGTAGCGATGCGTACGTACGTCGTCCAGTCTGAATCTACCTTAAAGCATTCAATATGCTGACGATTGCTGAAGGATATTCATGTTGACGATATAATAATTTTATTTAATGAAAGAGATTGGATATTTAGAAAGAGGTGGAATATGGACTTGATCTTCTGCAAACAAAATCTGACATTTTTTTAACAGCCGGAGACAGAGGAGGGAATTACATACATACCAAGAAATCTATTAACATAATCAAAGTTTATCGTGCCTCTGTTCCACTATAGCACACTCCAAACCCCTAAAATATATTTGAAATGAAATTAATGAAAATCTTCGATGAAATAATTACAAAAATAACTCACCAGGTACATCCGTAATATCTTCAACATAAATGACATTAAAAAAGTTTACCATGCCTTATTCACAAATAGAGTATGGGGGTCTGCCTTGTGCACTCACACAGAGCGGCTCAACATAATCCAAAAGGAGAAATTAAAACAATTTTGAAAGTTCCGATTAGAACATAGAACTTCCGTTAGACCAGACAGACGAAGTATTAAAAAGTTTAGTTAAAAGTTTTTTTTTTTAAACTTTATTCTGTATTGTTTTAATTTCATTTAAGTATGTGCTGTTTGTGCTTCCCCATATTTCTATGAGATAATTTAGATGGGATTGATTTAAACCAAAATATAATCCCCTCTTTAATTATATTGGTAGAAGATAAGCTATTCTACCAAATACACCAATTAGTGGGATATTTTTTTTCTTTTACGTTTTGTATGTGGTGTTTAATAGACAAGTGTTTATCGATATGAAGTCCCAGGTATTTCTTACTATCTGAAATTGGTTTTTCTTTCATTTGCAAAGGTTTATGAGTTTTTAAAGTTGCAAAATGAAATATGATACTTATATACACTTAGTAGTTTATATTCAAATGTTGTACATATAAACTAACTCAATAAATAATAATAAAAAAATGTACAAACTTTGCCATAGAATGATAGAAACTAATAAAAAATAAGATTAAAATGTACCGAGTCAATGTATGGTAAAGTAATTTAAGTAGATATTATGATATATTCGATTTCGAGTAAGATAACCTATATTATCTAATATATAAAAATCTCGTGTCACGGTGTTTGTAGTCGCACTCATCAGAAACGGTTCGACAGATTTTTATGAAATTTTGTATGTGTATTTGGTAGGTATGAGAATAGGTCGTAAAGTATATTTTATACCGCTAGGTAATTAGGGTGACCCTATCCAGAATTTTTTTCTATTTTTGGACAATTTTATAATTTATTTATTATTATTTGTTTTTAAAAAATACCTACAACCCCAAGTTTTCACCCTCCTACCCTTACCATCCCATTTTTAATGGCAACCCCCAATTTTTTTAAGCTCGATTTTAGTATTTACGTATGAACAAATTTAACAATCTTTCGTATTTTAAATAGAACGAAATTATTTATGTTTTTGAATGACAGGCGTCGCGTCATTTTGACATTTCATTCGGAATTTGTTATGTATCACAACGCAGTGTGTGCAAAATTTTGTACGATTTATTTTTATTTATCTATTTGTGTGGGTGTTTAACAGTGAATAATGCCAGCAAGACGCAAGGGGCGCATTTGGACATGTTCTCGCATGCGAAAACCATAGAGCTTATTTGTGTTAGCTAAAGATGGACTGACAAAAAATATCGTACACTCAAATGATTTTACAAATTAATATTGATAGATCAAACATTAATAGTTCGCTCGTTTGATAGATCACACATTAATAGTTCCGTTACTTTAATGAAATACATTGAATTGACAAAATTAATGGTATGTGTCTTTTTGTTTTTATCGGCGATCATCGTCTTTCTGTCATAGATCCAATCCCCATGCACTTAGAATAGATTCGTTATTTTTGATTTAACAAACAAAATATTCCACTAGAAATAATGGTAAATGTTTACTACTCCGCTTACCGGATAATACGGAATTCGAAATTCGATACACGGATACGCACGGATAATACGGAGCGGAACATTTCCTTTGCCGCCATTTCTTTGGATTTGACATTTGCGATTATATATATATCACCGGTCCTGACTGAAACCGATGTTTTTTGTGGTAACTAAGTTTAAAAGTAGTGTACTTTTCAAAATCTGTGCCTATTAAAAGTGCGGCGGCTTATTGCAAAATTAATATTTTTTCAATCTAAATACGCATGAATTACTTAGTTTACCCAGCCTAAGAACCTAATAACCTATTTTGTGCACGTAAATAGTTGTATATTGTAGTAATTGAAGTTGTATAAGTCCCGCTTCACTTGGCCAAACGTGGCTGTCAAACACTTCGCGTAAGTGAAATAATCTTATAAAATTGAAATATAAAATGCATGTTTTTTCGTCTCCCCCGGCATAAATACTCAATTTTTGTAATAATAAAGCAAAATCTAACTGTTTGAATAAAAAATATTCCGTATTAACCAGTAGGCGGAGTACGAAACTATTAATGAAATAAATAATATATTAGTATTATATAGAATAATTCATTACTAATTCGTCATCTATTTTGAAAATGCAAGGTTGTATAATGTAGGCTAATAAAAAATAATATCAACGATATGCCCAATGCCCATATTCATTTGGTAGGTTATGCTATTTGTGAACTGACCATTTGTTGAAGCATATGGTCTAGTAAATCGATTTAGTACGGGTATATTAAATTGATAAGGAGACCAAATCTGGTCAATCAATTAATGAGTTGACCAATTTTAAACTGTCACATAAACTAATTAATCGCCCTGTAGTCAACAAGAAATCATAATCAATCAGTTCTGACGGTATGCTGTTTAGTGAAGTCTAATATTTATGTCCCTAAGGAATTTGTTTGGAATTCCGTCGATGGCCTTAGCATAAATATTTTTAAAGTGGCCAAATCGTAGGTATTTAACGTGACTCCTATGAGGGGCAGGTATGTAGGGCCTGAGGTCCTAGCACGCTCGCTCTATAACGATCGGTAGGATAACTATCGGTAACTTCTCATCGTTCCCTAGGACAACTGCACATCGCTAACGTACAAACAACAGTTGATGTCGAATATGTTAAGGACACTTAGTCATTGTCAACTGTCACTTATTCGTTGGCGATCTGTAGTCATGCTAGGGAACGATGAGAAGTTACCGATAGTTATCCTATCGATCGTTATAGAGCGAGCGTGCTAGGGTCTCTGGTTAACTACAAGTATCTAATCCAACAAAGATAACGTTATCAACTGAAACATTTGTTTGAAATCACCACTAGTCGAACACGTTTAGCGAATGCAGTTATGAATTCTACATTTTTGTTTTAATCCATTTTATCAGTTAATAGCTGATAGCCGCACGGAGAAAAATGTTATTCTAAAATACGATAATTTTATTCGTAAAAACGGTTAAAAATGGGACTGTAGTTCTTAACAGTGTTTCAATGTTTATTAGCGGAAAAATGTAAGAATAAACATTGAAACCCTGTTAATTTGTTCGTAAGAACTTCAGTTCTGTTTTTACGAATAAATTGATCGTATTTTAGAATAACATTTTCTCCGTGCGGCATGCATTAAAATGGTAATTCAATAAATAAATTTTCTCCCTTCCGTGTCATTTCCCATTCGTCCCGTTCCCATTCCGACACCTCTTCCTCTCACCCCCCGTCCCCTTCTCTTCCCGCGTTCCATTTTCAGCTTCCCTCTTTTTCTCGCGTTCCCAGACTTTTTCCCTACCACCTAACTCGATAAAATACACCCATTTTTCCAATAACTCGCGTGACACATTTAACTTTTTTATGCAGTTTTGAATTCTACATATGCCAGAACTCACCAGTATATATGGATATAGAAGTATTCACGGACATGTTCACAACAATTCAAAAAAAATTAATAGCAATCGGATGAAATTTTAATCCCAATCGTATGAATAGTATAGGAAATAATTTCATAACGCCAGAGCTCACTATCCTATAATCATCCCGGGTATGAGCACATCATATTCCCAAAGTTTCATCGCAATCGGATGAACGGTATAGATAACGGTATAAATAAAACGAACAAACAAACATTAATTTTTATATTATAGATTATAGATATCTTCTGCGCTCAATTTTTTTGGGTGATTAACTAAGCCTTGTTTGCTTGAAGAAAAACATTTATCCTATTTTAAAAATAGTTTTTCTTGTATTTTCTTCTCTTAGTACATATTGTATTAACTAGGTAAAGGCTATAATATATTAACATTCGTAAGTTTAATTTACGACTTGCAAGTCTTTGAGAAGTTACTTACAAGGCATTTACATGTTCTTCCAAATTATGGTAGCTAAAGACCTCGTAAGTTCTTGGTTTATTCACTCTAAGATGACTTCCTTCAACAAACACATGGATTGTTGCATTTCTCTATTATTTTGTCGCTGACTTCGTCGGTTCGTGAAAAACCCACTACCTCTTAGAAGAATCGAACTAGAGTTATCACTTTTTTATTTTTTATTTATTTATTACGAATACATTTGTACAAAATAAGGGTAGTCCCACAAAGCTGTCATATGGCAGATTGTCTGTAGGTTCTACAATTTATCACTCTTAATATTATACATAAGGAAATATTTGTTAATACATATTATATAGTTTTAAGGAAACATTATCAGTTATCACGAAATTTGTTTATTTTCCCGGATTGTATGTACCTACTTACGTATAAAATGCCTAATCGATTGATTTCTTTAAAATTATTGTTTTAGTACATGGTTGGACGAGAGGTGTTTTGCACACAAATGATTCAAATAGCCGAAAGATCGGCCAGGTAGGTGGCTGCTCGATTGGTCAAGATTCAAGATTAACATAAAATGACCATTACGACAAGAACACGACCTTCAAAAGATATTATTATCTCCATTTAAGGATATTTTCCTCGCCATTAGACCATCGACCGGCTACTCCCTCGTGTTTACTGTTTGTGGTAACCGCAAATCTTTATTCTTGGAAAAATACTGCATAAATAATTAAGTAATAATAACCATCTACTTACAAATTGTTTATGGTTTATAGGACACAGTCGATATTTTTCCGGGGAAATTAATAGAGTATCTATGGAATGTGGCGTTTGTCATTTGGTTAGTATTTTGGCATTTGGTTTTTCTTAACTTTGAACACAAAAATCAACACATTAAATAGCAGTCTAATTTTTATTGGATTCCAATTTAGCTTCTCTCTCATTTGATTAACCCTTGCGTATTTGCCTTTTCCAAGTATACATCTCATAGCTCTGTTCTGTACAACTTCCAGCTTGTTCAAATTTTCTTCATTGGCCAAATTATAACATGGTAGAGCAGTAATCAAAATGTGGAGCTACTGAGTTTTCTTATTACTGGAAGAGACATAACAAGTAGTTTTTTGTGAAGTTACGCAGTCGTAATATATTTTGTTATTTATTATTTCATGTTCTCCGTAAAACGGTGAGAATATTACAAATTAAAAAGTGGACAAGGGCAGTTTTACTATTTGGTGACATGTGTCAAAAGATAATTGCTGAAATTTCTGTAAGTGACACTGAAAATGTCGATGGTCAATGCAGAATCGTTAAGTTGAGTCGCTCTGTTTATTGGGGCGTTCTGATAGGCAGAAGAAGGCTTTCGGAGCTTAAAAAGCGCATGGGATCTTCCACGAGTAGGTATACTTGTTAGGGACATAAAAGTTAACACTTATTATAAGCAATAATTATCAGCCAGAAACACTCATCCACATTGAAACAATCTTCCGAGAAAAGATACATGCCGCCGACGAGACTCGAACCCGCGCTCTTCTGATGTCCGGTCAGGTGCTCTTAATCTACTGAGCTACGGCGGGTTACCTCTTACCGTGGATGTGGATGAGTGTTTCAGGCTGATAATTATTGCTTATAATAATTGTTACCCTTTGTGCTATGCATAACATCTTGTCTTAAACATTAGTTTATCAATTAAAAATAAACATAAAAGTTAACCTCTTTCAACATAGGCGGATAGAGTATGATACTCGTACCAGAGATTAGCTTTAATAAAAATACCTAAAAATAATTTTCTGCGGTCTTCTAATATTAAAATTGAGCATTCCTATGGATGTACATATGTGTAGTTAATTGTAATATAAATATAAATGAGTTATGTATATGAATATCTAATAGATATCAAGTCACGTATTCTTCATTCCACCTACAAAATCAGACATGTTTCGTGTTGGTATGTAAGTCTAGGTACGGTTTATTTAAAAATGCATAATCCAAATTCTATAGTGCAGTTATGAGCACCCCACGGCACGCGGGCCCCCTTCGTGCGGCCAACTTGGCTAAATAAAATATAAAAAAATTGATGTAAAAAATTGTCAAGTTTTGTTCTGATTTGCACAAGGGTTGAAAGAAAAACATCAAGCCTTTCTTCAAAGTTTGGAATCAGTCGCTCAAAATAACAAGTTTTCTTTTTGCAAATGCAACAATATTCATATATGAAGACAGTATTTCATAGTTCGACCTTATTTAAAAAATTACACCTTCGCAGGTCAGTGCTTTTTGAGACCCATATTATTTGATGCAAAGGTTTCCGTTTTATTAAATACCAAAAGTTATGACATAATTTTGTGTAACTTTTCGAACGATAAAAATCAACATTCATTACTTTGACCAAGTATTTGTTTGTGTATTTTAATATTTTAGAATGATAAAATCGGTAGGTAGAATTTTATGGGTGATATAAAATTGTCGCCTGCGACTGATTGCTTTTTATGTTCTATGATTTGCGACATCATCGACTGCAAAGTAAAGCATGTCAAACTGTACGTACTCTATCCCCGAATTGAAAATGAATAACTTGGCCCACGGCTAAAAAAGTTTGATCATCTCTGATGCAGTGTGTCATGGATTAATTCCTGTCTTCCTTTTGTTTCATCCGGTTACCCAGGCAAGGTATATGAAGGGGTCGGAAGATCCAGCATCCAGGACGTACCAGTTATCGGGGAGGGATGGAAGGAACAGCTTCCAGGGTCCGAGGCAGGGTGATAGGTTACGGGGTAAGGAGGGGAGGGAAGTCTAGCGTACAGGGTCAGAGGCAGGGTATCAGATACAGAAAGTGGGTAACAGGCAGGACACAGAGCTTGCAGGTTACACCGCGCATCAGGTAGGGTACAGGGTATGGTGGGACCGGGAAGTCTAGCTTCCAGGGTCTGTGGCAGGATATCAATACAGAGGGGGCGGTAACAGGCAGGCATCAGAGCTTGAAGGGCACACCGCGCATCAGGTAAGTTACAGGGTATGGTGGGACCGGGAAGTCTAGCTTCCAGGGTCTGTGGCAGGATTTCAATACAATATAAAGTGGGCGGTAATAGGCAGGGATCAGAGCTTGCAGGGCACACCGTGCATCAGGTAGGGTACATGGTACATGGTACGGTGGGACCGGGAGGTCTAGCTTCCAGGGTCTGTGGCAGGATATCAATACAGAGGGGGCGGTAACAGGCAGGGATCAGAGCTTGCAGTGCACACCGTACATCAGGTAGGGTACAGGGTACAGGGGGACCGGGAGGTGTAGCTTCTAGGATCTGATGCAGGACATCAATACAGAGGGGGCGGTAACAGGCAGTGTACAGGGATTCCAGAAAGAAATATGGTACAGGGTGCGGAGGGGCCGGGAAGATTCTGACATCAGGCAGGATACAGTGTAAATAGAGCTTCCAGGGCGCACCGTGCATCAGGCAGGGTACAGCACAGGGTACAGCGGGGCCGGGAGGTCCAGTGAAAGTGAGTGAAGAGTGAAGGACACCAGGCAGCGAGAGCGCGGCTTGGTTCTCGGCTCTGCAGTTTGAGCCGATACACCGGCCGGGCCGGACGTGTCGCGTTCTCCCGTCTTCGAGCTTCGAGCCTCAAGCGCCCGCTGCCGTGCTAGTGACTTGTGTGATACCCAATCCTGTGCTAGGTTGTTGTTCTTTCTGTGTTTACCTTCCCGGGCAGTTCCGGGACCCGCTTCTGGCGTGTGCGTGGTGCGCGGTGGTGGATACGACCAACCCCTTTCAGTTGCCTTTTAACGCGTAAACAATATGAAACCGTATAATATTATACATCCCCTTTCAAAGTGGAGATATAAATAACTGTTTAATTATTCTTATATTGTGCAAATATGGATACATAATTATTTTTTTATCAATCGCTTCGCTTGCACAAAGTCAGTATTACTTGGAAGTTTTCTCTGACGGCCTTTGAAGAGATCATTATTATATTTAAATAAAAAACATATTTTTAATTCTAGATAGATTCTCATTGGTTTCACATATAATCTGGGAAGCATTTTCCAATATTTTTGAAGTGCGTAATTTTACAACGATTTTTTTCCAGAGTTGCGTTTAGTGACTCTAATAATTGTTTTTGACTTTTTTTTATTTCGCATTGCAGACCTACGTATCGTGGCATTTCAGCTTTACAGAGAAACATAACATTTTTTTAAAGAAGAACAACATTGATTCATAACGTTGTTTATTTTCTTTTTAATTTCTTGGACTTTTGGGAAGATTTTTGGGTTATTTGACTTATTAGATTAAGGCAAACAAAAATATAAGACACAACACGATACATGTAATACGTTCGCATTGGAGAATGCATTTTGAATTAATATTCAGCATTGGATCTCTGTTGTTGAGCGATTACACCGAGGATTCCCAACCACGCGTTCGCAAAGCAAAATTACATTACGATTTTTCAATTTCGAAAATATGATGAAAAAATGATATCCTGGTCGTAAAACAAATTGGTTTTGGTAGATTCACGGTTATCTAATACAGCGGTAATAGTCAAAGTTTTGAAGAATTAAAAAAGCAAAGATTTGTGTTAAATACAATCGGGTGTCAAGAGATATCGGTTGAGTATCATCGATATGTATAAAGCAGAAAATCTCTCAAACGGTGAGCTTCGCCGTCCTGAAATTTGCACTTTTTTCTGCCTTAAATTTCAAGGTCAACGCTATTTCCAACTGCAATGTTACTTCTAAATTATATTCAGCTCGTAACGTCATGTCCATCGTGAGTCATGGAGCTTTGAAATATTCCTTGTCTCCTTTTTATTGGAATCCAATTTAGCTCCTCTCTCATTTGATTAACCCTTGCGTACTTGCCTTTTCTCAGTATACATCTAATAGCTCTGTTCTGTACATCTTCTAGATTGTTCAAATTTTCTTCATCGGGCAAATATAACACGGTAGAGCTACTATTGTTATAAAAATGAGCTCTGTAGTGTTTTCATTTAGTTTATTTCTTAAGCGATCCGCTCACTGAAAAAACTAAAACCAAACTAAAACTTGCTGGTTGCTGTGGTTTCCAACCAAACTTCCTACTCAATTTTACGATTTCAATAATTATCTCAGCTTGTTTAACCATATACGAAGAACAAGCAGCTGTCATCGTAGCAACTAGCAGTGCGTTACCATTGACAACGGATTTTTGAGAAACTGTGTAGTGTGCGGGCCATCACATTGACATACACAGGATAGCGAGTTTAGTTGCAAACTGGTTTTTTTTCAGTTGCCTCGTCGGCAGAGGCACTAAGTCTTCTAAGAAAATTGACTCTTTTTGATGCCTTACGCCGTTCTTCCATGGAGCTACGTTCAAACGACGCGATCGCCGCTCGTCTGTATTTTCAATACTATTATTAGTGTTTGAAACCGCTGCTAGGCGCTACACTAGCAAAATCGTATGACGGTAGCGGTAGCGTCGCTTCTAAGTAGCTACGTGAACGATGGGCATATTCAAAATTCAAATTTTAGAAAATTTCAAACCCAAACAATTTCGAAGTTGACTTAAGTAACGTCATTTCCATCGTGAGAAAAAAAATTCCAAAAATTCCTTGTAATAATTGCAAACATAATATTATAAACCAAGTTACCTTGTTGTTTGGACCCACTGAGTAATGTACCATTTTTTATTGTTTCTAACAATTTCAAATGTAACACTGTCATCAAATGGTCATTTAGCGCCATTTTTTTTTTACAGCTCCCCGTTAAATGCCGATTCTAAGCCCGTTTCAGCTTTTGCACAAATTTGTGATCAACAGAATAGGACAACTATTTATCTTATCAGCTTATTACAATTTGAATATGAAAACTGAGACCTTTCAAATGTAAAATAAAGAAAATGGCGTTGAATGGCCATTTGATGACAACGTCACGTTCAGAATTTGGGAGGCGGGTGTGGGTACCACAACCGCTCCGGGAACCATTTATTGGATTACCACGTCTTTGCAATAGGTCACTCCAGGTGATTCGCTACGTTTGGTGATTCAGCAGGGGTGCCCGGGTTCATGGGTTAAGATTTATCTGGGTCTAGGCGGCGAATGCGTTTACCCACCTACTGGTTTTGGCCTCTGCAGCCGGACTCTCCCGACCCATCGCCTTAGTGAGGGATTCATTCACACTCCTGGAAACATTGACCCCCAGATTTCTACCCACGCCTCACACCTACGTTAATCCTTTCCAGAACATCTCCTCCTTATTTTCCCTAAAAAGACCCTCCACACAGCATTCCCAAATATGACATTTGTTTGATGAAATTGTTTTCCTCGGGGCCCCCTGTGTGGAGCTAATGTAAAAAAAGATCTTTCAAATGTCAAAAAAGGAAAATAGCGTTGAATTGACATTTGATGACAATGTTACATTTGAATTTCTGTGAAACAGCTTGCCCTAATATTGGTTTTAATGACTATTTTTAACTCTTGACCAATCCTTGAAATTTACCGCACTTATTTGCAAATCTTCTTCTAATTATTTCTTCAAACTTCAGTACTTACTTAACTAAACATTTGCTCAGATCATCAAAATTTACATAGATAAACGTGCCTTTCAACGTGAAATTATTATTCGACCTTCTTTATAATGTATTATAGATGTGCGAATATGTTTGTATAATCTATCATCAACAATCAATAAATTATTATAGCGAAGTTTGAATAAAAAATTATTATTCGTTTGAACCATAATACGTTGAAAAATGACATCTTTGTACCATCAAGTTTAATGACCAATAATAGAATTGTTGAGCCCAAATTGTGTCTTTAATTGATTAATAATTAATTTAGGCGTTACAATCAATTATGGCAGAGTGAGCCTCTTACACGAATTTTTAAATGATTTTGAAAAAATGTTTTTAAAAAAAATCGCAAAATTCAAGCGGTAGATACTCTCAGTTAATGAATGACAACCATTCTCATCCTGGTTAAAGACCACCATTCAGAATTGAAACCGGGTTGGTGACCGGATCTGAATAGCCGGTACATTCCAACTATACTCTTCCCTATCTCCTCCCCTTCCCCATCCTCCAACGTTACAAATACCCCATTGGGTGTCAATGGTCACACTGGCTCCGGGACTCTTTTGTGGTATTCACATTAAAAAACATTATAATTTTTTTTATCGATATATTAACCGTAAAATAGGTAGTATAAAATTTAGGTTTTTAACTGAAATCTAGAGAATGATTGGAATTGTTTTTTTTTTGCAAAAGCGTCTACCTATACGTTTACCTATATAAAAATAATCCTCTTTTAAAATCGTCATTTTAAAACTGGCAATAAATTTGACGCTTTATCTAGAGCGCGATATTTTAAATTTTAACGAATGTGCAAATGATTTTTTTTACGCAGCATCACGTTTATTGGCCAAATGCATTGTACATATAGTTTTGTGTCACTGATCATGTGCAATCGGATGCAATATTTTAGCCATATGTTATAATATTTTCTCTAGTCTGTAGTTAGAAGTAAGATTGTAGAAATAATAAATACATTTTTCACAAAAACCGGGTTTCACAAATATTAGTTGTTCTATAAACGATATTTAACTGGATGTCATTAACGTTATTAGATAGTTAAGTAACTAACAGTGATACATAAATTCTATTTTAAAATTTCATTCAAATGACAAAATAGAACACTTTTCAGGCCTCATTTAATAAAAGAATTATTTCTAAGATATTGATATTGTAATATTAATATGTATTATAAAACACTTTCTGAGGTTTTGAAAAGTTGAATGACTTGGTAATTCGGATATAAAAAGAAAACAAAAAAATTAAAACATCATGCAACAGGCTCGTTGATTAGGTACTTTAAATTGGATTCTCGATAAAACACTAATTCTAATTAATAGTGTTTTATCCAGATCACAGTTTTTTAGGAAGACTTTCTTATTGAGGCCATTTTCATGAATGATCGTTCCACTCCAACGACTTATCTTTTATTATTTTTTTCAGTTAACTAACTAACTAACCATCACGCCGTTTCCCGCAGGGGTAGGCAGAGAGGACGGATCGCCAAACACCTTGGTCTTGGCACACACTCTTTGCTTCATTCACATTCATACATCGTCTCATACATACTCTTCTATTTTTCTGACTCTTGACATGGCCCGACTCAAGTATCTGATTTACTTGATCGTGCCATGTCTTTCTCGGACGTCCCCTACTTCTTATACCATTCACACTTGCATCATATATTCTCCTTACGCTCCTTTCTTTGTTCATTCGCTCTACATGCCCAAAAAACAATTTGATATTTAAAAAATGCAAGGAGAATTAAGCAAAAATAAATATTATAATAGACTTGTTGAAACTGATCAGTAAAAGATTTTGTTGGATATTATAGTCTAAATCAGTGGTTCTCAAAGTGCGTGATATGGCTAAAGATTGGGGGGGGGGGTGGTTGTGGCTTCAGGAGACATTGAAGGTCAATAAAACTAACATCTTACAAAAGGTTTATTGTAAATAAGGTAGTCTTAAAATGCAGTTTTCATAATTATTTATGTTCACATTTTGTTTATTTGCCGTAAAATTTCAAATTTAAATATTTTTTTAAGAAAAATTGTCAATGTTATCATTAGCAGAAAAAGCGTTATAATTTTGGGGGCGTTGGAGAATAGGATTAAAAGTTTGGAAAACTCTGGTTTTAAATTATTGAAGACTAGCGCAGACGCGTGAAAAATTGCGAATAGTCTGAATTCTCGACAAATCAGTTCCTATTTTTAAAGTTAAATCAAAATATTTTTGTGTTGAAATTTAGGTATGTAGGTATTTTTTCGTTTGTCTGGATTTTTATAAACGAAAACTTTCAATTTTGAAAATGATGAAACTCAATAAAGCAAATCGAAGAGTTCATTGAACCGAAGTTATGGGCAAGCAGTCACAAGCGATTTATATATTTTCGATTATAATATCTTCCAAACTAAAGAAATTAGACATTACATATCACTTTAATCACAATTAAATCTGATGAAAACCTCCGATTCTATTTAACTTTATTACTTAAAATATCTGAATCTTACCAACTTTATTAGATACATTATCTATTAATTATATTATTAGTGTGCCACCACAATATCACTTGACTAACGGAATCCTCCGGAGTAGATTTTAGCAAAAAGTTATTTTTTAAAAATTTATTTCATAAGAAAGAATAGATAATCAATGGAAACTGTCACAGATATGTACTTTTGAAAATTGATTATTTTAGTATGCGTTCATACATTTCTTTAAAAAATTCACTACTTATTATTTTCGACTTATATTTTTTATGAAGTAATTAAAAAATATATTTTAATTCTATTCAAGCGAAACGATAGTTAAAGCTTCAATTTATCCAAAGAAAATTTTTAGTTATCGATAATGTACACCGATTAGTAGTAAAGATTAATCTAAAATAGTAATTTCACATAAAGCTTCTTCATATTTATTGTTATCAAGTTTAATTTGTAGAATTCCATTTTTTTTAAATTTTTTTAAATATTCTTACTAATCTTATAAACGCTAAAGTTTGTATGGATGTATGTGTGTTTGTTACTCTTTCACGCAAAAACTACTGAATGGATTTTAATGAAACTTTACAATAATATAGCTCATACATCAGAATAACATATAGGCTATAGTTTATAAAGCTAACTAGTTTCCATATATTACAAATAATAATTATTGTTTAATAGAAAATGTAAAAATTTGAGAATGACATTTTGCAAAATAACGATTGTTAAATCAAAATTCTATTATAGAAAATATTTAAATTGGTGAATTAATTTTAAGTACTCACCTAATATTTTGAATCGAATTAAGAAATATGGATATTTTAAATAAATAGGTTAAGAATTTTGGTATAAACATAGATGGGACCTAGGAAAATAAAATAGGCCACTCGAAGTACTAATCCTACGCAGACGAAGTCGCGGGTCATAAGCTAGTATTTAATAATATTATTATTCAATTTATAAAAACAGTTTATTTTTTAGTTCTGCTATGCAATTATTATTACGCGTGACAGCTGTTTCGCCTTCTGAAGGCATTATCAAACTGTCCTTATATCTGTTTCTTACCAGCATTTTCCAGAGACAGTATTTAACCCCTTGTCTATATTTCCATAAAAATATACGATAAAAATAATTTAAAATGTAAACCAGCTTGTAAACATGTTAATATCACTGACTCTTCGTGTTTTGAATAAATATTCTTATTAAATTATTCACAGTCATAAGTCATAAATATTAAATAGGTTTAAAGACATTTTTTACATCAAACACTGAAGGTAAATCGTCTATTGCGTTAGCCGCTGTTGTAAAATATTGTAAGCTGTGTCAACTTGTTATCTCAGTAGAATTAACTAGGAACTAGCCTCATTGATCCCCTCGGCACCGGTGCATAGTCGGGAAACACGCCAAACGCTCGCCCAACATATGTACACGGTTGACATTTGTCACATGAGAACGGGACGCTTCTACGACTCGTTCTTGTGTTCAACAGCTCGGCTGTGGAACGATTTGCCGGCCTCTGTGTTTCCTCCTTCCTATAACATGGGTCTCTTCAAGACCCACGTTCACTCCTTCCTCTCCTCAGAAATGCCCTCCTCACAGCATCTTCAAAGATGACATAGGCCCTGAGGGAAATTATTTTCCTCAGGGCCTCCTGTGTGGAGTTAATGTAAAAAAAAAAAAACTCAGTATCGCTCTGTCGAAATAAGTCCCTTGAAATGGCTTTAGTCCTGTTTGATGACCAGATTTGAATAGCCAAGAACTTCCCCACCCTCACCTCTCACATCTCCTTTCTATCCCCACTCCTTCAGCCTCTCAGCGTATTTTAAAAGTGGCACACGGAGAAAAATGTTATTCTAAAATACGATCATTTTATTCGTAAAAACGGAAATGAAGTTCTTACGAACAAATTAACGGGGTTTCAATGTTTATTGGCGGGAACATATAAGAATGATTTGTTGGTATACGTAATTTCGTAAGTATACCAACAAATTATTCTTACATTTTCCCGCCAATAAACATTGAAACATTGAAACACTGTTAATTTGTTCGTAAGAACTTCAGAAACGATCGTATTTTATAATTAAAAATGTCTCATGTAGATGCTCTCAATATCGTCCTGTTAAAAGACCACCATTCAAAATTGTAATCTCTTCTCTTCATTCTCTTCTTTCACATCTCCTCCCCTCCCCACTGCCTTCGGCCTCACAGCGTACTTGTAACACTCTCAGAGTGGACTACCATTCAGATCGAAACACTGTTTAAAATAGATTTAGCCGTGTTTGTTGGCCAGATCTGAACAGCCAGGTACTTTTCCACCCTCCTCATTCCCATCTCCTGCCCCCCACTACTTTCTGCCTTCGACGGCCGGCTTAGTCCAGCGGTAGGGCGTTGGACTGCATGCGGCACGTTCCAGAGTGGAAGATACTCCCAGTATCGCCCTGGTGTAAGACCACCATTCAGAATTGAAACGTTGCTTGAAATGGCTTTAACCATGTTTCGTGACTAGATCTGAATAGCCAGGTACTTCCCCACCTTCTTCTTCCTCGTTTCCTTTCCTTTCCCACTTACCTTCAGCCTCATAACATAGCTTAATTGGGGAGGCCATAGTCTCACTGGCTCCAGACGGGAGCAGTTGGGATTCTAGTGATTTATTCAATATGAAAAAATAAATAAAAAAAAGCCTTGCAACATACCGATCGTCAAAATGATAAGTAAGACATCTTCTTGAAATTGAAATTTGAGTTGAGTATGCAGTTATACAAGTATGTAAAAATGTATATATCCTCTGCCTGGTATACTAGATTACTCATAAACACCATCAAATCAATTATAATGCAGAAAAACTTGTAAACAAGTGAAGTAAACAAAATTTTGATGTTGTCTGGGTCATTAGTAGGATATTTCAAAATGTTATACTAATGTACCGGACCGTTATTTAATTTTTTTTGTTTATGGCTAGCATTCCAATATTGCTTTTCTCATTATCTGAAAACTACTTTGAGATGTCTGACGAATCAACTGAAATATCGATATCCAATTGGGAAGCCGTAGTCCCAATTTCCAATGGCTCCACACTGTTGAGACTCTTGTGTGGTATTGAAATTAAAAAAAAATTAAATCATTCACTGAACCAAGTCGTTTTAGGAGATGCTGTAGAAATCGCGACATTCTAAACAGTATTAAATTTAACTGAGTGTGATTCATTATTGAAAAATCGAATTATCGCATATCCACCAACGCACGCACCGCCATATAAATACCTACATCCAACCTGATCCTTATATATAATATAACAAAGTTGTGATCTCCTTAGATCCTGTTTAGGATGTGAATAGATTAACCGATGGAGGTAACATGACAGACACAATAATACGTGATACAGTTGAAACTAAAACACTAACAACGAAAAACGAAAACGAACTTTGATCAAACGACTCAAAAACTGAGGAAAAAAACTTTTAAGTCTAAGTGAAAACATTCAGGAACAATCTGGATTTGTGTTCCTGGAAGTTCTCGAGAAAGGAAAGGCTGACATCGATCCCCTAAACAAGGAGAATTAAAATATATAATTTAATGTAAGTTTACTCATATATTATTGATCTTTGTAATTATGCGTGATATTGTCTTTAGGTTTGTTTCATTTCAAATTGGGAGGCGGGTGTGGGTATCGCCTCCCCGAAAACCATTTATTGGATATACAACACCTTTGCATAGGTCACCCCAAGTGGTTCACTTTTTGACCTCTCCGGCTGGACATCGCCCTGCACCGCTGCGGGAGATATGGATTCATACATACACTACACACTGACTCACCCCTCATATCCTTTTCCTTTCCAAAACTTCCTCTCCTTCCTTTCCTAAAAAGACCTTCCATACCGCATCCCAAATGATGACATAGGCCCCGAGGGGAATTATTTTTCTAAGGGCCTCCTATGTGGAGCGTATATAAAAAGGTAACCTAACCTAAACTAATCCACACTACCATAACCTAACATATTATTTTATCTTCTTCTGTTTTCTCGCTGTTCAGTTTTATCCTATTATCGTATTAAGGGGGTGTCTCACCATCCTCCTAATAGCTTATCCATACTTTAACGACTATTATTAAAAATCAAATAATTGCCATAGTTAGAAAACTCAGCCAACTTATCCAATATATAGCCACTATTCATAGGTTCTAGTACCGAATAATAAACTTTAACTTAATAAATAAATAAACCGTAAATCGAAAATAAAATTTATTGTATGGATAAGCTATTAGGAGGATGGTGAGAAACCCTCTATATGTTGCAGTAAATTCTCTACAACAGCGAGTTCGGACATCGTGAAATGTGCACTGCTTTTTCTGTGTTGATTTTTTGGGTCAACGCAACGGTCTTTTCAGCTCGTAACGTCATTTACATCATATTCTATTTAGTTTTTAAATATATCAAAAAATCACTCAGGACGACAAGTCTTCAGTGACGTCACATTGTTCTCTCGAACGGTGAACTTTGGTGTTGTAAATTTGGTAGTTTTTTCTGGGACAGTTTATATCAAAAATGTATGCTGCACGAAATTTCGTATTTATCTCGAGCTATTGGAACTTTGGAATATATTAAAACAGATTAAAAAAAAAGATAGCCATGTTTATTATATTTTGTACTTAATTCAGAAATAAATAAAATATAAATATGTTCATACTTAATTCAAAGGATTATTAATAATAATGCTTGGTCTACGTGTTATATCATATTTTCTTTAAAAGGATGGCTTAGTCACTCAGTTCGAACAGTTGTGAAACAGATTTTTTTTATGGCAGCTATCATAATTATGGTTTGTAATAGATATATATGGAATCTGCTGACAGTCAATTGAAATGCATCACTTCTACAATCTTTCTACAAATATCAAACGTAATAGAAACAAGGGAGATGGACTATGAAACTATGAACCATTGGATACTGAAATCACGAAGAAGGAAAATAAGGTTGCGTTTACCTCGAAAACGCTGTTAAAAAATCAAGACTAGCAGGGCTCATTCTATTTGCTGCTTAAAGCCAAATTTACATTACGCAACTAGTTGCATTGATAGTTTTATGACATTAGTTGCACTGCTAGTTTGACGCGTTAACGCGTAGTTTCATCATGCATGGATTAGTTTTATGCCACAAAATTAGAATCGCGCTTGCGCACGAAATTACGGCACAAATAGTGGCATGCAACTAATTGCGTAGTGTAAAAACGGGATGCAAGTAGTGTCGCGAAACCATTTCAGCTGAGCGGACGTGTGTGTTCGTGAGAGTTTTGAACAACAGAAAAAGCTTTGATGTTGATGGTTTTCAGTCATGATTGCTGTAATAGTGACGGTTGCATGACACTTGCGTAATTTACACCATTTTTTAGTGTCATGCAATTATTTGGAACAAGTATATATATTTTTTTTAATTTTCATAACCATAACTAAGAATCAAATTTACATAACGCAACAATAACTAGTTGCGTTATGTAAATTTTCCCAGAATTCTCATAGAGGTAAATAATTACCTATACCAATTCAGTGGACATCTTCAATTTGTCACTAAACTAATACAAAATGTTGTTACTAAAGCAGTTCAGTTATGAACAATAAATAGTGTTTGTTTTACTACCCATATATAAAAGCCTCGAAAAGGGGAGTTAATATATAAATAAATAAATAAACATTATTATTAAATAACCAATGTTGTGAGACATAATTTCGCAAGTCACTATTAGCTAATATATTCAGATTGATAATTAATTTAATTAGTTTCCACATTCTTTAATAACATATTGGACTAAAATTTACATAAATCTGATTAACTAACGATCGAGCGAAGAGTTTTGCATAGTGAAATTAATATAAATAATATTCCGCAAGATGAGTATTCAATTAAAAAAACGTTTTATCCATTTTAGCTACGTGACTAGATCGGAGTAAACCTGTACTCAAATGGTTTCACAAGGACGAAAATAATGACTTTAAAAACCATTTAAAATTTATTCCCATAAAAATTCTTTTTCGACATCTATTAGGAGATGGTTTCGCATCATATCGGGATATTTTAACGATGAAATTAAATCATGGAATAATAATTATATGTACTTATAAAAAGATTCTAATAAATAATAAATCACGGAATGTGACTTGACTTGCCAAGATGAAAACTGAGATTTTTTTCTATGGAATCAAAAAATACTACTCATTTCAAATATAGAATAAAAAATATATGTGTATAATAGGTAGACACTTTATCGCTCGATAAAATATTGTTATAATAATAATTTGATTATTTTGGCCACACAACACTCACACATTCGTCCCGATTTTGAAAATGCCACGCATGTACACACACAGAAATTTGGGTATTTATGTGAGACGTAAGAAAGTATGGGAGAAAAATATATAGACGATATAGGAACGACATTCACATCTAGCTACTAGCTAAAGCCGTTGCAATTTTTTACGACATTTACACCCTATTCTGTAGGTAATGCTTGTAGTTTTGTTTCCATCACGAGATTAAATGAGTGTCAAGAAATGTGACAAAACAATACATTTTTTTTATTTATACTTTTTTTTTCGGATGTCTGTTGAAAATTTATATGCATCAACATTCAGCTCTCGATGTCATTTTCCATTTAAAGCTTTGGAACGTAATTTTTGGTAAATATGAGACAAGAAACCACATTTTAAGCTCAACTTTTTTCTTCAAACTTCGCAAAATCACTTTGTGGCGTCATTTTGAATTAAATTAAACAAATAACTTAGTATTAAACCACTATTATATAATCACAATTACCTACATGTTTCGAAACCGATGGTTTCTTCGTCAGGGTAGTAATGACATTATTACATTCCTATGTCATTACTACCTTGACGAAGAAACCATCGGTTTCGAAACAAAGGTAATTGTGATTATATAATTAAATTAATTTAAAAAAACAAAGGTAATTGTGATTATATAATACTGGTTTAATACAACGTTATTTGTTTAATTTAATTCAACTTTTTTCAGTCAGAAAAGTGTCTTTTGCAAAAAGGAGGTAAAAAAACTGCTGAACAAAATTAAATCATCATAAATTCATTGTTATATTATCTGTAAACTTCATTATCATCAATTATTATATTATATGTAAACTTCATTATCATAAATTTATTGCTGCATTAACTGTAAACTTCAATATCATCAATCATTATATTATCAGTATACTTCATTAGATACCATAAATAATTATATTATCTGTAAACTTCACCTGCAATAACACAGGGACATCCCTAGCATGGCGGATGAAATAATACAATGTCTATACAATGTACAAAATTCTTTCAATAAATAAAAAAAATTAAATTAAACAATTAAGAAATAATTTTACTCTGATCTAACTCAATTCGGTTTTTAAATTATTAGATTAAAAGGCGTGTAGAATCAGAATTCCCCTTACTAAATAATTACTCTGTTAAATGAGATGTGTTTAAATGAATATATCCCATTTTTCTTGTTGTTGACAGCTGTGACCGTATGAGGTACAGATATTTGTGATGTATCCGGTATGTAATGTACTATTATTTATTACAATGCTTCGCACAACCTGATTACAGACCAGTTTCCAGTTCTTATTTATCTGAGAAGATCAGACAAGAGAAGGCTTTGGCCCTAATCTTATCTGGTCTCATATCAAACCACTTCCACGCCTCAGATAAATGGATAAACAAGTTAAGTTAATAAATATTATGTTGCCACGCAGATAAATTAAATTTCAAGTTTCGGCTACGACGCATCTTGAAATCTGTATCCAAGATAGGTCAATCTACAGAAAATAGGCAAACGCATAAAAATCCATTTTATGAACGTTAGATAATAATGAGAAGTTAGTAGATATTTCTGTTTCCCGAAATAGAAAATATGTAATGCATTAATATTTCTTCAAAATTAAAATCGATTGCTCCCTTTGGCGGCCATTGTTATTCATGTTAGTTTTAGGGATAGTTTTTTTCTCTTATTTAATCCGAAATATGAATCTACAACTCTTAAGATATTACTCGGTGGTGGAGAAATTTGAAAAATAGATTTTACTAAATTGTTGCTGTCACTGTTGCTCTTACTCCACCGGATATTGAGCGAAAGGGACAGGGTACCTCGGGCTACTAATACCTAACTAAAATCGAGGTTTTGTATTCCCCACTTTTCTCCTCAAAAAGTGGACTGATTTTCAATTTTTTTTTACCAACTACATAAGAAAAACTATTCTATGTCTGTACGTTTTGCTTTTTTTAAAACAACATCGTCTAGTTTGTATACTGAACGTCTTTTGACGGCGTTTAACGCAGTCAATTTTATTGATTTTTGGAAGGTCATAACTTCTATAAAAAGTAACTCATCAAAAAAAGACAAAAAGTACCGACACGCTAGTAGTTGATATCTATTTTATGTAAAAACAATATTTTCTCTAGGGTTAAAATCCAGAGGAATAAATAGGGAATACGTTTGTATGGAAAAATCTCCGCCGGGTATCCCCTTAAATAGGTTCTTAGTTTGGTTTCAATAAAAACAATTCAAAAATTATTATGTCAAAACAAGGCATGAATAAAATGTGTGAAATAATCCGGCGTTTTCAGGGGAACGACTGTGGACTTATTATCTTAAATTTGGATTCGACGGTAAAACACTTGACCAAAGTGTTTATTAATAATTATTCGTAATATTAGAAAATAATCTTACATTATCCTCTGTATGACAAACAAAATTATAAATAAACCACAGATAAGAAAATTATGAGTCTCCTAATTATTACCATGACCCTAAAAGGCCCCGAACCTATTCGAGAAAAAATGGAAGCCGCGAGATAAGGGGGAAGATGTATGAAAAATGTCTTTACGTACTTAAATTTACCATAACTTATCATATCGTTTTCCCAGCCTAATCAAATACTCCAAAAATTATAAGATGAGTTACTTATTATATACCGAAACAATAAAATTAAAAAAGTTGATTTTATTCCACTTTGCATTCAAATCATTTCAAAAGTTTGTCATGCAAGATGGCTGCCAGGCAATTTCCTCGGTTTGATCTGGCTTCAATGTCATTGTCCAGGGCCTTTTAGGTTCATGCTAATTACCAACATGCCGAAAAAAACAAACAAGATCCTAAAACAGCGACGAGCCGAATTTGAAGATGTTCCGAAAGTCACGCATGTTAAAACAAACAAGATATAATACATATACAGCAATAAGATTCCGAGAGCCATATTAAATAAACAAGTTTCGTAAGAGGAACGGCTGCACGGCCTTTGTCATCAATTTCATTTTTCAAAACCTAAATTTTGATTTGAGGCCAAAATACTTAACCAAACATATTTATTTCCATTTTAAATTATAAAATATATACGCCATTAAATTTCTTCGTGATTTTAGAGGCAACTTTAGTTACTATTGTGAGGTAATAATATAAACAATACTTTTAAATTGCCTTAAATTATTTGCAAATATAATGAAATATAAAATAAGTTACATATTTAAAAAATCATTGTGATGGGCTTAAGTTTAACTAAAAATTTACCATATTATGTAGGATCAATAGTTTGTCGAATAAATTTTATAAATTTTGGTTTCTTAATTTTGTATTTTACATTTAATTTTTTTATAGTGAACACCTCACAAGAGTCCCAACTGCTCCCGTCTGGAGCCAGTGAGACTATGCCATCCCCAATTGGGGTATGTTGTGAGGCTGAAGGTAAGCGGGGAAGGGTAGGAGATGGGGAAGTTGAAGGTGGGGAAGTTGGTAATTGGGAAAGATAACTTTTTAATAATTAATATTAACCCACGACAAATTGCCAAAGTTGCCTCCTAAATCATGAAAGATCGACTTCTTTAACCACTGGAGCGAAGAGCAATTTTAAACTTTTTTCTCGGATTGCCAAATAAAACTTGAAATTTTTTCGCCCACATTAAAAAAATCATTTCTCCGAATTTGAACACGGAGACATAAAAACTGACTATTAGTTCTATATAGCCAATGAATTCACCTACCTCTTGTCTATTTTCACATATTCGTAGGATTTACAAAAAAAAAAATCGTTAACTTTAAAACATTTTAAAGAATCTAGAGAATATTTGTCTTTGAATCTAGAGAAAAGTTATAGGAGTAAAATGTAAAAGTTATATAGGACGAATATGTCTATTTCGTTTATTTGTGTTTCAAATTATAAAATATAGGCCTTTTAAAGAACGTTTTTTGCCACATTGTGGCACTATTTCCAAAGCCTTGGATTGCTTTGCTGCCACAATGTGGCAAAAAACGTTCTTTAAAAGGCCTATATTTTATAATTTGAAACACAAATAAACGAAATAGACATATTCGTCCTATATAACTTTTACATTTTACTCCTATAACTTTTCTCCTCCAAAAGTGGACTGATTTTCAATTTTTTTTACCAACTAAAAAACAACGAAAAAACTATTATATGTAAGTATGTACGTTTTGCTTTTTTTTAAAATATCGTCTAGTTTGTATACTGAACGTCTTTTGACGGCGTTTAAACCAGTCAATTTCATTGATTTTTGGAAGGTCATAACTTCTATAAAAAGTAACTTTTATCAAAAAAACAAAACACAAAGAAACACGCTAGTAGTTGATATCTATTTTATGTAAAAACAATATTTTCTCTTGGGTTAAAATCCAGAGAGATAAATAGGGAATACGTTTGTATGGAAAAATCACCGCCGGGTATCCCCTTAAAGTTAGGAAAGATAGTTAAATTTTTGAGGATTATCTATAAGGAGACAGGACAAATCAACTATTGAACTCATTTAAGTCCATAAACTTGTATAAAACTGAAAAAACGCGAGAATTGTTGAGAGACAGCAAATACGGAATACTAAAGGGAGGATGGTGGGTGATTTTAATAAGCAAACAATATATGCTATACCATTTGCTTAAATAATTTCAGCTGGGTTAAGTATTTTGGCATCAAATCCAAATTTAAGTTTTTTATGAAACGGCAAAAGTTCCGAAAGCCACATACATCATTAATGGATCAATCATCATTCAATATTCTTTATTTGACTCCGAAACACCAAACAGACAAGTTGTGTTTGCCCAAGTATCTACTTGTAACTGAGAAATTTCTCATTGGATCATGAAGTGTACTTATCTTTATAGATGCAGTAACTTATCTTTGAATATCTAATAAATACCTGACATATGTAACAATCATCTGATCGATCTCTGTCCCCTCTTGAGCTTTTAGAATGTTTCTGGATCAGGTTATCAGAATTACATTAACTCTCTATTCTTGTAGCAATTTCATACATTCTTACATATTAAATAAAGCTAAGTGGTGCAGAAGGAAAGCCAATGTCAATAGAAAAGCGGAGCTGTCTCTTTACCGGTTATTGAAATAATTTTCAACGAGAAGGGCAACCAGAAATTTCTTACGATGTTTCGATTTTATTTATTTATTTAACGCCCAAAGGGAGTACAGTGACTTGTTACATTTTGATTGTTAATTTATTGTGAACATACCCTTATTACTTATTATCTTCTTACATTCTTGGTCGACCTCGCAAGGAAGGTTTTTAAACATGGCTTGTAGTAGGGGCACAAGAAAATTCCTGAATTTCAACTATTTCAGTGGGCCAGTTATTTTAAATTCAAAGCAGGAAATCTGTTTGCGTCTCAGAATAAAGTCTAAATCGAGAGCTATCGCTATTTTCAACTTCTTACTATATTTCATTCAATATACGCTGTACATCAGTTTTTAACTGGTAGTTCTGTGAAGTTAAGTAGATCTCCCATCCAAAAAGTATGTTTCTATTTTATTCTTATTTAATAAATGAAAACCAAATTTTCCTCAACCCTATTATAAAAATTAAATTAAAATCCTATAAGGTGATGGCGGTTGATACTCAGAAATCATAAGATTTGTAAGTACCTACGCACTTAAATACCTACCTTCCCATTTATACATAAAACAATAAATATTTTATGTAAATGTTAAAAATTTATTTATATAATTTGTCCAAAGAAACGTCATTATCTCAATGACAATTCTTTTTTCAGACCTTCTTCGGGCAGGTAGGAAGTTAGGAAGTAGGTAGGTAGGTACCAAGAATCGCTTGTTAAAATCCTTCGGGTACCTACTTGCTGTTACCTACCTGCGAAAAATACGCCGCCAAAATGTTGAATTTCGCGAAGAAGTGAAATTTTTTTTTTAAACTTTTCGTACCCTTTTCATTGAGTACCTATTATAAAAGGATATATTCATTGTTTTTTTTTTATTATTTTCGAAAAAATTACGATAATGATATTTTTATTTTATTTTATGTTGACGAATAAATTTTCTTCAATAGTTTAAAATGTGTCATTTTCGAAACGACATGTTCGTTTTTATTTGTGAATTCGGCTGCGTTGACGTCACACCGAACAACGTTGATGACAGCCGTCTTACTAGCCAGTGGCATATTCTATGTCATAACGACGTCGTAGCCAGTTGGAACTGTTTCGGAATGTGCGGTTTTTCTAATCATTAATTATGAAAAAAAATATATATTACACATTTTTTAGTACCTACAATAATCAGAAAATGAATCTTTAAATCTTCCAAGGCAGATTCATAGTTTTTGAAAATACCTCATTGAGGTAAGCTTCTAAAACAAATTTTATTTGACAAATGTAACTAATGGAATGTTGAAAACTTACCTTAATTAATTCAGTGCAGCGTGCATTATGTTGGGCACATTGTTTTGTGTTTAGCATAACCGCTTCGACTATGTATCAATAATCAGTACCTGAGATTGAACGGCTTCGTAGAATTATGATATTGGATAACAGCAGCGGCATTCCAATAGGATCGTGTCACCACAGACCAGATACTGGGTTGTCGTGGACTCTAGAAAGCATTCAACGTATTCATGTCCTGGGGCAAGTGGAATCCATGAAGGAGTGATTCGACTGTTAAATATTATGTAAGTACAAACCATGACAAGATAGCAACTGTTGAGGTATGCGTATGACATCCGGGGATCGTGCTTATCTGTCGAATTCAGTGAAGGGAAGACATTTTTCATATATAGGAGTTACTTAGTTTCCAATATTAATATTACTTAAGATGTGTTAGGTATCTTCCAAATAAGTTTGAGCTTTGTCTGATTACTGGTTACGGGAATTAAGGGAATCTGGTCCAGTCGAGTTTTCTTTTTCAAAGACATAATTTATTTATGTTCACGAAACTTTTTTTACATTTAAAGGTACATTTTAACAAAAAAAAACCTATTGAAAATTTGACTTGAATATCTATATATTATACAGGGTATTAAGTAACGTGCTTGACTTACTTTAACCAGTGATTCCTGACATTATTTTGAGTGAAAAATGTAAATGAAATTTTGGTCTCCGGTGACTTTTTCGATGACGTTTTTTTTTTACTCAGCCGAGTAACCACTTAACCTCTTATCCCGCCCTCAACTCTCCAACACTTATTACTTTTTATGTTTTTGTAGAAAAAAAAACATCAAAATTGTCACTGGATCTCAAAATTTTATTTACATTTTTTACTTCAAATAATGTCAGGAGTCACTGGTTAAGGTAAGTCAAGTACGTTCCTTAACACCCTGTATAGATATAGCGGCCGCAAGCGGAGGGTCTGGCCAAATCGGTTGGAATCCTTGGAAATTATCAGATCTGAAAGATGCAAATTAAAAAAAAATCCTTACAGTATAGCCTAGCTTGGTAGTCAAAAAGCCATGTAAGATAAACCTGTAACAAAGAAAATGAATAAAAAAAATTTTTAAAAAAAGGTTTAAATGTCTCATGCGCAGATGCGCATGAACCTCAGTTTGAGAAAAAAATTGTTGTTCGAAGAAATGGCGGACATAAAATGAAAATGGACGAAAAAAATCGGCCTTAATTTTGCAATAACTTTTTCCTAACATAATTTTTCGTAGTTAGAGGTTCATCAGCATAAAAACTTAATTTTCTTTTATTTAAACTTTGAGTGAAGTGAATCGGATGAGAATTTAATGAGCTAGGATTCCAATTAGGTGGTTTTGAGAAAAACGCGTTTAAAGTTTTCGCTTGTAACTGGATCGCTTCGAATTTGATGACATAACTTTGGGAATGTATTCTCCACACGTACAGGAAGCTTTTTGGATAACAAAATAAAAGTCGATTTTTTGGAACGGCTTTACTAGACTCCCGGCAAGTTGGGTGGGCGCCTCCAGACCGCCAGCCGGAGCGGCAGAACTACGTCTGGAGGTGCCCGTCCAACTTGCCGATGTCTTCGGCAATCATCGTATCCAAGGTACTCTTCTGCTATTATACTCAACTGCCATCTGCTGGGATATAGCAAAACTTTGTATTACTAACTATGCTATCGACATCTACTGAAGGAAACTGAAACTACATCAACATCAATAATAAATACACTACGGTTAGTTTGACGGCCATATGCGTTACAACCTGATGGTCTGTTTCACTGGTTTTGGGCCGTAGGACTTTTGAGTGGTGTGAACACAAAATATGATAGATTTCAAAGTCATATGGCATGTGATAACATAAGATATTAATATAACAATTCTGCGAATTATTAAAATCTCATGTGGTCAAGAGATGACAATATTCCCCATAAGCAAGTTAGTGTACCAAATTCTTATCAAAAGTGATCCAATTAATTTTCGCGGAATATTTAATGATAAAAATTCCTCAAAATATGATTACAGAAGAAAAATTGCATTATCAGAAATAATGCGAATCTAACCACTAAATCTAGCCACTGTACAATACAAATGATTAGCTAGTAAATACATCATGTATGATACATACCAATGATCGAATTAATGATTTTCTTATAATTTCGTTCTCGTGACCCAACATGTGTATGACTACACCTTAACCATACAACAAACATATATTGATTAGTCACACCTACAAAAATAATTATAACTAAAGTGTCTTTGCGGTTAGGCAAAAACAATAATAGAATTCCAGAAACTCCTTCGCTATTGAGAATCGCTCAGCGATTGCAGTAATCCGTTTCAACAAACCGTCAATCTGGAACAAGTTAAATATGCAAATGTCTGGAAACTGCGTCCAGAGATGTATCTGCGGTTGGATCTATTGTGGAATGGAACCCAGTTGTTGACCAGGGGTAAACTGGTGACCTCAATAGGCTAATAATAATACAAGCTGAGAAAGGTTTTTCTATTTCAACCGAGCATAGCGGTAGGTGCAATATTCTATCTGCCATGTAAGTTTAATAGAAAAGAGTAACGTAAAAACAAAGAATGAATATTACTCAAAACCTGATAACAGAGATAACTTAATAGTATTTAATACAAAAAATAAATAATATGTAGGTACATATGTACATACATTACGGTGGCTTGAGGGTTCTCTCCGTCTGTAATAATGTATGAGGGGCGCCACTGGACGGATATTTCTAGTTCTCGGATTTATAAAGATGCAGATTTGCATCAGCATCATTGAAACCAATAATCGAAATGTTTGAGTTGAAAATTAGTTCTTGGATTCAGAGAGCTGTTAATGAAACCCTTGATTTTATGAATAAAAACGTTAAAATATATTTTGTTTGAAATTTTAAAGCTTATATTACAGTAAGTCACACCTAAAAAAGTCTATTACTTATCGAGTTATTAACGAAAAACATAAAAATGAGCCATTTTTTCAAGATGGCGGCTTTTCCAAGTTTATCCGAGGGGATTTGACGCTACGCCTAGTATCTTCGATTTTACTATCACAAGCTTTTGGGTCATTTTCGGAACAGTGGTCAAATTATTTCCTCAGCGTGCAAACTGTATCTAAATTTCACTAAATACACACAGCCTTACTAAAAAAAAAACACTCCGCGGCCGTTAAACGGTGTTTTTGTGAATCTTTAGATTTGACAACGCCGTATTTTCTTGTTCAAATTGGAGTTTTCATAATAATCCGCTAGGTGGTGTGATTGATGCGCCTGCGCATTGCTTTCCCGCTGAAACAAAAAAAGCCGCGGAAATGCAGAAAAAAGTCGGTCGCCAGTGTGTGTGTGATTAAGATGATATATTCGTTAATGATTTCAATCCTTGACTAATTCGCACTTATATTCATTTACGCAATATATTTACTATTAATTTGTGTTGTTTTTCATTAGTTTAAGTCAAATTGTGACACTAAAATCGTGTGTTCTAAATTGATCTGTCAGAAAATGGTTCTGTAGGTTATATTCAGAAATAATTTGCATTTTAAGATCTTTATTTTATTATAAATTCTTGAAAGTGATGTTTTTTGGTGACTAAAATGTCTAATACATATTTTAGTAAACGTATCAAAGAAATTAATGTCTAAAGATGTGCAAGCAATGTATTCAAAAGTGAGTTTTTTTGTTGTAAATTTTTGGGAATGAAAAGATAATTTCAAGATTTTTTTATATTTTTTTATTGTGTGAAGGAGTAAATAGTGAGGTGACAGTTTTATTTCAAAACCATTAAATAAAAGGACTGTGTTTTTTGAATTTTGAATTTTTCCAAATATTTCAATGTTTTAATAGAAAGTGTTTGGGGTAAGGGAGTTTTTTTTTCAACTTGATGTTTGAATTTTAAAATACTACAGTTTTTAAACATTTAAGTATATTTTAGATATGAAAATCTTAAAGGTAATTAAATTTTGGTTCTAAAATGGTATTTGTTTTTACGACATCTCAAAAAATAATAAATATATAGGACATTAAAAAAAGAAATTCGAAATTCGTTGAAAATTACAAATGGAACAAATATATACAACAGATAAACTACCCTCCTTGGCCGTGTAAGCAATGTACATATCTTTCCATGAACAATTTTTTGTCAGTTCTTAATTAGTAAGGATTCTTCATACATGGTTGTTTGACCACTGTACAAATTTTTCAGAAAGTTTATTAGTAAGGCTGGTAAAATGGCGACGTTGTCAGATCAAAACCATATATTTTGTTTAGTAAGAATTTGAAAAACGAAATGTACAGACTTTACACAACGTGCTACAGAAACACCGTTTAACGGCCGCGGAGTGTTTTTTTTAGTAAGGCTGACAGTGTTTATCTCAAGGACCTGTATATTTTCTGCCTTTAGAGAGTATAAATACTAAAAAATATATAAAAAATACATGTACATTTTTACGCAGCATGGCGTTCATTGGTCAAATACATTGTACATATTTTTTTTATTTTTTTTTATTTATTTTTTTTTTTACAAATACAGTTATTATACATTGTATATATATATTTTTTTAATACATTTTTTTAAATATCGTGTTTCACCTTTTTTTTGAGCAATGTATAAATATAGGTTTGTATCACTGATCGAAGAACCGGTGTACACAATATTTTAGCCATAATTTATTATAATGTTTTGTCCAGTCTGTAGCAGTTAGAAGTAAGATTGTAAAAATATATTATAAATTTGCTCAGCGACATTGAGGTAATTTTTCACAAAAACGTCGCTGTACAAATCATCCTAATATTTTTTTATTGCTTACGACTTTATGTCCGGATAAAATCTTCCCCACAGGAAAAACTAAACCCTTCAACACACTTTTCCACAAATGATCATCTAGTAAATCCAAGCTTCGTAAGTGTATTATATAAGTATAATAAATACAAAACAATACATCAGCAACCTACCAGAGACCAAATGGAAAAATAATTCACCGACTCCAGAAATTTTCATATCTGAGGGTTCGGCTCGGTAGACCTCGTAACTGTACCGGTAAATCCTACTGATCCCTCAATATAAATTATATTTATTATTAAATGTGAAAAAATGCGGTCGGTCCAATCCGCCACTGTTTTTTTTCTGAATTCTGCTTTGAATTGAGAGGGGTTATGTGGGAGGCCGGTGACTGGTGTCTGGAGTATGGTGCCCGGTGCCCGGTGCCCGGTGTCCGATGTCTGGTGTCTAGCCCTGTTGCTCTGCAAGATGCCTGCAGAAGTGCAACGTTACGTCATTGCTAATGGCGCTTGAATTGTTCTCAATTAGTTCAATAACTTATTGTACTCATACAATGCTGTTCATAAGTTCGTTTGTCTGGGTTTCTTTCAAATAGAAGATATTATAATAAATATATATATTCTTATGAATATATAGGTACTTAGATGAGCAAAAACGCCTATATTTTTTTTATAGAGAAACCTCACAAGAGTCCCAACAACTTCCTTCTGGAGCCAGTGAGACTATGGCATCCCCAATTGGAGTACGTTGTGAGGCTGATGGTAAGTGGGGAAGGGAAGAAGATGGGGAAGAGGAAGGTGGAAAAGTACCTGGCTATTCAGATCTAGTCACTAAACACGGCTAAAGCCATTATTAAGCAAAGTTTCAATTCTAAATGGTGGTCTTACACCAGCGATACTGAGAGTATCTTCCACTATAACGATAAATTTATTTTTTTTAACAAAATTAGACATAGATTTATGTTATTTTCCGCGTTTAAGATCCTGGGATACGAATCCAGAGGTCGCGGGTTTGACGACCAGCGAACGCACATAATTTAAATTTAGGTAAGTACTTCCTCAATAAACGCAAAAATTATATTTATATCATTGAAGTTTATATTATGAAGAATATTTAATACTAATAAATATTAAAAAACATGAAATAGAATGAGATACCGAACAATCAGCTACAGGACCATAATAACACTTCCAGCTTACCACCACATCTGATTTGGTTCCGGGCATTCTTAGACAAAAGCTAAGGAGCTTTTGTTAGCTTTATTTATCTTTATGGGCCGCTATTTTGGATCGAGAAACCGATTTGATCGGTTTTAAAGCGAGGAACCTACTTTTCAGAATCTAGACGAGTATTTAAAACCAATCGCATGAAGGGAGACACACTAATAAATGAAGTTCGACGGATTTTTTGTTAGAACCACTTCAAATCCGGAGGTTTCGGGTTCGATTACTGCGTGCGCAAGTAAAGTTCATTTCATCAACATAATATGCAATTTAAAATTTAATTAAAATACAAAACGTAAATCGTACTATTATATGGAATTTTCACATGTAGCAAATACTTTGTGGGAATACATAATTATAATAAACACAATAATATTTTGTTTTAATTCCACTTTATTATTTCATTATCCAACCGGTTTCGGTTCAACCCGAACCTTCCTCACGGATGAATAGAGATGAGTGAATAGATAATGAGTAGATAATGAATAGATAATGAGAGTACATGTTTAATCATCTCTGAGGAAGGTTCAGGTTGAACCGAAACCGGTTGGATAAAGAAATAATAAAGTGGAATTAAAATAAAGTATTATTGTGCTTATTATATCATGTGGAATATACTCTCATAACGCGCTCGTGAAAGACCAACTTTCAAAATAGTGGTAATATTGAATTGTTTATTTATTACGAAATTGGTTAAGAGGAAACACGGTCACCGAGAAATTTGAATAATAGTTTTTTTTACCAAACTGTCACTGGCGCTGTTACCCCTCTGAATACTGAGTGAATCGGATAGCTGCGCCTCAGGCTCATGACACGTAAATAAAATCGTCAAAATCGATGTTTCGTATTGGAATTCTCCTATAAAACTGAACCTAATTAATTTTTTTTTATCAACTATGTTAGAAGAAAATATTCTGTGTGTCTGTAGTTTTAGTTTTTTAGAAAATGCATTGTCTAATTTGTATACTGAACGTCTGGTGAAAGCAATCAAGCCAGGCATTTTTATCGGAACTCCTATGCAAGAAGTAGTCATTAGTCCGAGGATTTCACCATGTAGATGAAAATTCCCGCAATATTCTTCTTTTCAGGAGTTTCTATTCCCCAAAAATAAATTTCCGGAAATATATCCATCTCTATGCACTTTTGGCCAAGAATTTTCCCGAAAAGTGCGAGTTGTTTGAAAAAAATGTGTGTATTTTATATAGTTTAGCGACAAAAAGGGAAGGTGGGAGGGGTAGGGGATTCCGGGAGGGGGGTAAGACAAGACAATAAGTGACAGTGTTGTTTCATCTACCTCTTTGTTGATCTTAAGATGATACCCGGTGGTGGAGAAATTTGAAAAATAGATTTTACTAAATTGTTGCTGTCATTGTTGCTCTTACTCCACCGGATATTAAGCGAAAGGCACCTCAGGATACTAATACCTAACTAAAATCGAGGTTTTGTATTCCCCACTTTTCTCCTCCAAAAGTGGACTGATTTTCAATTTTTTTTCAATTACATAAGAAGAAATTATTCTACGTCTGTACATTTTGCTTTTTTTTTTAAAAAAAACATGTCTATTTTGTATACTGAACGTCTTTTGACGGCATTTAAACCAGTCAATTTTATTGATTTTTGGAAGGTCATAACTTCTATAAAAAGTAACTTATAAAAAAAACAAAAAGTACCAACACGCTAGCAGTTGATATCTATTTTATGAAAAAACAATATTTTCTCTAGGGTTAAAATCCAGAGAGATAAATAGGGAATACTTTTGTATGGAAAAATCAACGCCGGGTATCCCCTTGAGGCCGGTCTCTTGCGAACTTGCAACCAAACATGGGGCAGAGCCACAACGTTTGTTGTTTTCCATGGGCCATGGAAAGCAAAAACATTGTGGTCCCGACCTAACTATCCACAAAGTGTGTACACATTTTTGTCGAAGGAGACGCGCCGCTTTATAACCTAGGGTTGGAATTTCAGTTGCTGTTTATTGCTGAAATTCCGACCTATAGCGCCACCAACAACTTTGAAAATTGACTGTCGATATAAACCTTGTATAAGCTATGGTTTATAGACCAATCATTGGTATTCATAGTTCACACCAATGTCGTTTTCAAGTTCAAGTGTTACTTTTTTATCGGGCAATCTACAAACTAATTACTGCGTTACCATTTATCCACAAGGTAATTGTTAATTGTACAGGTGTCAGTAGGTGCCAATAAGTGAACCAATAAGTGAACCACAACTTTGAAAAACTGCCGAAACCGACTGTCGATATAAACCTTGTATAAGCTTTGGTTTACAGACCAATAATTGGTATTCATAGTTCACACCAATGTCGTTTTACTATATTATAAAGTTCCACCGCAAGTGTTGCTTTTATATCGGTCAATCTGCAAACTAATTACTTACTGCGTTACCATTTATGAACAAGGTAATTGATAATGTGTATATCAGTAGGTGCCATAAGCAGTGACGTGCACTGTGTCAGTTACTTTAATTTTAGACATTTTACAATTTTGATTACATAGATATTAGAAACAAGAGAGATGGGTAATGAAACCCAACAGCGCGCACAAAAGTGTCGCCAAATCGTTCACCAATACTACATACTGTACAGGTTCGGTGGCGCCCCTCCCTTGTTTCTGCAGTTTGTTCATAGCTCGGCGACATTCCGCACATCTCCATGCGATATCTCAATTGTCTATGGTCGTTTATTATTTTACCTTTTAAATTATAAATTATAAGATATGATTTGATTTGAAATAGACATAGAATAAAGAAAAACATAGGTAGGCATAGAAAAGATTTTTAAAAATGCCTTGTTAGCGCGGTTCGTGCTTCAAATATTTGGCCAATTTGGGCCTATAATTTCTATACTTACTTAGGACGTAAATATCGCAAATAATTTGTGCATTGATATTTATAATAACTTCCATTTCAATAAAAATGTGTCATAGTTTTTATTTTATTATTTTATATTCAACCTTACGCATAACCCCTGAATGATCCTGGGGACCCCTGGGGTCCGTACGGACCACTTGGGAACCACTGGCCTACATTGATAGGTAAAGCCAAGACAACATTTTTGTTCTTTACTATCGAAACGAGATTTTCGTGGACCCCCACATACAACTTGTGAACCCAAATTTTTTTATCAAGCTAACGTAGACCCATCGAGTCTCCTGTGGACCCCTGGGGATCACTGGACTAAATAGAACATTTGTTTATATTCAAATTTGTATGGAAGGCACTTCTAGTGTTATATTATTTATCTATAGAGTTAAGTATCTACTGATTTAAGCAAGAAAGTTATGATTTTATTTAAGGTAGGTAACGATTGCCTGGAAAATCTTTGAAATAAGAATAAATAGCCCTCACAATGCATTTTGGTTTTAGTAAACCACTGCTGTAAAAAGCTATTTGTTTGGGACTGGCAACAATTATTGGCCATGGTCAAATGCTTTGGCCTGAGGGTTTGAGCAAGTACTTACGCTAACCATGCATCGAAAAAACACATAATATTATGGTGAGTATGTGTTACATTATCGCCATGATTTTTTTTCTTCCTTCCGGGCAGTTAGCAGTTAATTAATTTTTTTTAAAGCTTTTATTTTCATTTCCAAGTGATTCAACTCAAGGAAAACTTAGAAAGTGTATGTAAAAAAAATCAAGCGGAAGTTACATCAATGAGTGGTTTAGATAGACATGTTGTAGAGCAGGCAAATATTCATTTTAATTTGCTAAACGGATTTTGACAAATTGTTCGAATATTGGGGTTCTTGGGCGTGTTGCGGTTCTTTCTCCATCTTTTGATCTGATGATGAACATTGCAAAGTTGGCCGAAATGTTGGCTCAAGAAGGAGTTGGAAGCTCAACATGGCGCAAAACCTCAAACATATGACGTGTTACACTTTTCATTGCAATGGTAATCGGATACAAAACATGCACAGCTGGGGATAAAGCCAAATAAAATTAAAAATAGTTTTGAATGAATATCTGCGCACAAGAAATCCATAGAATGATGAAAGAATGGGTTAGGTTAGGTTGGGTTAGTTTAGTTTAGGTTATATTAGATTAGGTTAGGCTAGGTCTAATCAGGATAGGGCCAGTTGTTTGATTGTTATTTTCTTTCACTTTACTTTAATGTACTGTTTGGTTATGGGACCGATTGTATTAATCTTAAATCGTATCGCACATCCGTATAAAAGTGTCATAAGTCAAAAAAAGTTAATTTTACAGGAGAGAGAAAACAAGTGAATGAATGATGAACAAGCGGTTCCATTGAAAAGAGATGGAGTGATCTAACTTAAATACGGTTTTCGTGGAGCATAGATAATCACAATCTCTTTACTTTACAGAGATAAAACAAACAATAGAAAATTTTCACTTACGACACTTTTCTATGGGATGTGCATACAGGATTTTGGAAAGTACCAAAACATTTCCGAATAAGTTAGGACTGCACCGGATTCGACTGTGCCAATTCTCCTTATCTTGTATTACCTCTTGTAGAGACCTTTGCTAATGGGACTATTTATTTATTTGCTATCTCGGCTTTCGTTGTGAAATCCTCGCTAGTGTGTAGTTCTGGTAAACGTTAACCTTTCGTTATCTCAATTAGCGGACACGGGCAAACTATATTTCCTTTCTTTACCGTTTAACTAGAAACCTACATTCTTGCATATTCATTAGTTTCGTAAACCAATTTAAAAAAAAACAAAAAAAAAATTAGACAATTTTTTTTTCATTACATGGCAACACCGAGTATGATCGAATTAAGAACAAAATATAGTAGATTCAAATATGGGGTTATGTTGCAGTTCAGAATCTGAAAAACTGATAACGTGATACTAGGCCTAACTCAATGTTTCATTATGTTTTAGTTTATTCATTACATGTAATTAATAATTTCTGAACACCATAGATAATGCTTTTTAAATGTACTGTTCTTGCTGTTTCATATGATTTAACTTCTTATAATTACTTCGATTTTCTATGAATACAAATCTAGGGTGGGGGAAATTGCCTGGCAGCCATCTTGTATGACAAACTTTTAAAAAGTTAAAGTTAAAGAGGTATTATACTAACTATTTTAATTTTATATTTATATTGTTAATTCAATTGAATTATTAGTTTTTTTTTGAGACAGGGAATGATGGTATAATGTCTGTTTGGTTTTGAAATGATTTCCTACCGAGATGTCGTTTGACCAGTACCCACTTCTACCTAATCACATTATATTGTTGGAAAAGCATTTCGAATTTGAAATACGAGAGAAAAATAGGAAATTTGAGTGCATTTGTTTTTGAAAATACTGAAGAAGAATTGGGACTATCTTGGAAGCAAGTTGCTAGTGTTTTTTGTGTTCATACCCTCTTTTTGAACTAAAAGAGGTACAGTGGTAAGTGATCGGTTATCCTTCTTCCTTGCATCCATTGTTTTTCCTACACCTATCATCACCCAATTCAAGCAAACACCATTTCGTTTCGTTTCATTTTTAGTATTTACGATCCATTTCCAAGGGCATCTGAAGCTGTAATTCGTAAACAGTTTCGGATGCAACATTGTCATTAACAAAAAAATTAAGTACTTACGTAAAGACATTTATACACATCTTTCTCCTCACTCCGCGCCTTCAAATTGGTCTCGAATAGCTCTGCCAAGGGCCTTCTAGGTTCATTATTTAACCGATCGCAGTATCTACACTATTTTTAAATACATCTTTTAGAATTTCGATTTTCTTTTCTTGACTGAATGAATGAATGAAAGTAAATCTCAGAAGTGGAAATGGCCCACTTCCCGTCATACGGTCGAACTGAAACTCGGCAGGTAGATCGTTGTTAATGACAATATATTCTATTAAGGGGATACCCGGCGGTGATTTTTCCATACAAACGTATTCTCTATTTATCTCTCTGGATTTTAACCCTAGAGAAAATATTGTTTTTACATAAAATAGATATCAACTACTAGCGTGTCGGTACTTTTTGTTTATTTGATAAGTTACTTTTTATAGAAGTTATGACCTTCCAAAAATCAATAAAATTGACTGGTTTAAACGCCGTCAAAAGACGTTCAGTATACAAAATAGACATGTTTTTTTTTAAAGCAAAAAGAACATCCATACAATAGTTTTTTCTTATGTAGTTGGTAAAAAAAAATTGAACATCAGTCCACTTTTGGAGGAGAAAAGTGGGGAATACAAAACCTCGATTTTAGTTAGGTATTAAGGTAGTCCGAGGTGCTTTATCCCTTTCGCTTAATATCCGGTGGAGTAAGAGCAACAGTGACAGCAACAATTTAGTAAAATCTATTTTTCAAATTTCTCCACCACCGGGTTTCATTTTAACTTTTGCTACTAAGCACACACACGCATTTTTCTGAAATTGGATGTGACGGAAAGTCGAAACTGATTCACTACATAAAAGATTTTTTGATAAGCTATACATTTTTGCATTCGGAACTTTGTGGCATAAGTAAGTAGAAAAATTTCAACAAAAAAAGTGTTCAAAATCTCTTGTAAGCCTTGACGGAATATTTTACTAGCTGTGGCCGGAACCAACAATTCGCCTATTTTTTAAGTGTCCGCTGATCCAATATTTAGATTTCGCTCATTGGTGTATTGGTGACAGCTGAATGTCATCATAATGATCTTGAAACATTATTAATGTTACTATTTTTGCACTACAGCGGGACAAAAAATATGCATTCATTAGTGTGCAAATTCATTAATGGCGTTTTTATAAACAAGTCACTATCTCAGGTGACAAATTATGTCAAGTTTATTTAACAATGATTTTAAATTTTTTTTTGACTAAAAGATTTGTTTTAAAAAAAAAAAAATACATTTTATGGTAAAACTCTTTACATGACCTGATCTACCGTGTGTTTATAATAATAATAATTGAATAATTTGTATAGCGCCGTTTTTGTGAGAAATCACCTCAAGGGCGCTGTACAATTTATAATATAATTCTTAGGCTATATTTAAGTTTATTATTTACAAATGTATACAGAAACATACTTACCTGGTCGGTCACTTCCGATAAACACACTTTAATACGAAAGTTTATGCTTGGAAAAGATACCAATTTGCACGCGGAGGACATTATATTGAAAACACTGGACATTGCACGATTTTACATTTACTGCCCCCCATCCTTTTTGGTATTCACTTATAAGAAGTATAATGCCAAAGGTGAGATATTTATTTTGAAAGACTTGAGAATTTAATGATTCTTTACGACTGGAGAATTTTCATCAAGTGACCGTTATAAAAGCGTACAAATAAGAATTAGCTCATATTTTCACAATTAGTTATTTACAATGTCGCGGGCTGTGAATGTGAAAAGGTTTTAACTTTATGGATAAGACAGTTTGAACAGATGAGTTTTAAGTTTAGCTCTAAATTCCGCCGAGTCTGTAATCATTCTTAACTCATGTGGCAGCCTATTCCACGCTTTAGGTCCCGACACTCCGAAATATCGTTCGTCCTTGTCTACGACTTTCTCGGGTGTCCCTGACTTCTAACTCACTTGTATTCTCCTGGCACATCCGTTCCAAAAAATATATGTGTCCCTTTCTCAAAATTGTTCACTACGTTTTTTGCAACGTTGAATTGTATCCGGTACTGCATATACGTCTCAGGGATCTCATTTCTACAGCATTCGGTCTACTTTCATCCATTATCTGCCAGTGCTATGCCTCACTATCAGGGTTTGATTATGGTTGGTTACAGTACTTGATTGTGGACTGCTACACTGCTAGCATCGTTTATTTAAAAGTACTTCTACTTTACGCCCACTGTGGTCTAGGGGTAAGACCCTCGACTAGTATTCCGAAGGTCGTGGGTTCAAATCCCGGCGTGAGCAAATAAATTTTAAATTAAATTAAAACAAATAACTTTGTTTAAACCACTAATATAATCACAATTACCTACATGTTTCAAAACCGATGGTTTCTTCGTCAGGGTAGTAAATTTTTTCATCGGTTTTGAAACATGTAGGTAATTGTGATTATATTAGTGGTTTAAACAAAGTTATTTGTTTTGATTTAATTCAAAATGACGCCACAAAGTGATTTTGCGAAGTTTGAAGAAATAAATAAATTTTATTTGATAATTTTTTTCCCTCAATTTATTCATTTAAAATAATATAAGCAATATTTGCAGCACGTTCCACAGCGGTATCGCCCTCGTATAAGACCACCATTCAGAATTAAAACGTTTCTTGAAATGGCTTAAGCTGTGTTTGGTGATCAGATCTGAACAGCCAGAGACTTCCTTACCTTTCTCTTCCCCATCTCCATGAACACCGCTACCTTCAGCCACATCTTAATTGGGGATGCCATAGTCTCACTGGCTCAAGACAGTTAGGAGCAGTTGAGACTCTTATGTGGTATTCACATACAAAAAATAAAATAAAAATTTAAAATAACTTCAAATTTAAAAAAAACTTGAACAACAAAAATAATACGATGGGTAGGTACAGGAAATAAATATATGCTCCAAAAAAGGGCTTGGAGGAGAAATCGACACACGAATAAAAGAATTACAGATTTTCAATAAAGTATCCAAAAACATCCGATATTTCACAATTCCATGTTTAATATAATAAGTTAAATCACAAAGCACAGATCGAAACTGCATATCCGCGGTTAACATTTCAATTTGATTACGTTTGACAACCAGCTTATGACATAAGGAAGCAGTGTTTAGATATAAAGTTTAGAATATCGAAGAAGCATAAACGGCGGTCAACATAGTGATGTAACACGTTGTATCTTTGTGTTTATCGGAGGTTGGGCAAGAGGTTGTGCTACTTTCCTCTTGGCTTACTCCAAAATGTTGCCTCTCGAATAACTAATACATTATACATTGTATTTCACGTTTTACCTATCTCGGACATGCCGTTTATACTCGGTATATCCCAGTGGCGTGCATTGCTCTATGACCTTAGAATAAAGCAGAATATTAGAAATATGTTCCATATAAATTTGAATGAAAACAAATGTTAGATGTAGCCCAAAAATCCAGCGCTTTGTCATACTTAAATTCGTGGCATCGTAGATCTCCATCCAATATGAATTTCAAAATTGAGTTTGGTTTTGGAAATTTGGCCAGATTGGACAAAGGTTTGGATCAAACAACATGAAGATGCATGTTTTTATTTTGTATTAATAACTATAATTTTAAGATTATATTATTTAAGAATGTATAATATTTTAATTAATGAAGATAATATTAGCGAAAGTCAATCGAAAATTTGAAACAGAAAAATAAGAAAAAGATACGGATACATCTGGGACAGAGGTCCTGGGTTCGTGTCCTTGATGTATCCGTATCTTTTTCTGATTTTTCTGTTTCGGATTTTCGATTGAATTTCGCTAATATTATCTTCATTAATTAAAATAATATAATTTGAGGTTTAACTCATTAAGTTAAAAATAAAAAAATATTTAAGAATGTATTATCATATGTTGGCGAAGTTTAACGCTAAATTACTATTTTAGATTAATCTTTACTACGAATGGGTTAATATTAATATATATACAAAACATATGTTTTCTACAAATTCAAGCCTTTCTTACCATTTCCATGCGTATTTATATATGCGTTATAAACAGTCTGTACATTTATATATGACAGTGAATAAGTATGTTTATGTCACTGACCAATAAAATAACGACATTTATATGCAAGACCATAATAAAAAAATAAGCAACAATATATCTAATACAAACAATTCTGAGTGCATCTTCAAATTACAAAGTGTTTTATGATACACATATTTCTAAGGTTTATCGGCTATTATTTTTAATTTTGAATTTTCAAAGGTGTTTTGAAATGCCACTTAGTTGTCATAGATGGATGAAATGATGGCTGGAACTACGTCGTGTCGTTCGACGCGTAGCGGAAAAATCGAAACTGGTTCACTACATAATAAAAATAGATGTATTTTGGTAAACAAAAACTTTGTTTACACGGATTGATTTTTTTACAATTAATATAACTATTAGGTATGGACCGCACGCCACTGCATGTCTATGGTGGGGTCTTATATTTTAAATGAAGTCAATAATTTCTGTCAACTAACAACGAACCCGCTTATTGGATGCTAAAGAAATTCAACTGCGGTTAATGAAATTACTGTATGTTAATCTGCGGTTTATACTTACGTATAGATAGATGTTTGTGTCTATTATTTCCCAACTACCTTATTACGTTCATATTTTGTGTTGGTGTTAGGAAACATTATGCATATTTATTTATGTAGGTAGAACCTACATGTATTGGGATAAGTAGCATAAGTATTATTACTATTATAGACTTTAACGTTTTTTATTTATTTATTAAGTTAAAAGAAATATACATATTTCGCTTTGTTCACTTAAGTATACATTGATACAAATAATATTAATAATGATGGTTTGCTACCTAACACCAAGTAACGCATTTTTTTAAGTAAGAATATTTTGGTTTTGCTCATTAATCTTGAGAGCAAACAGTTTTTTTTTTTTAAATATATTCATTTTATTTGTCAGGCTATCAGGAAGGAGATTATATATGTTTATGCACTCATAGCCTATGTTTCTTTTGCCACACTCTGTCTTTGTTGAATTTGTGTATAATTTATTACGTTGTCTTGTGTGGTGTTCATGTACTTGTGATGTTTTCATAAATCTAGTATTTGTGTGTATAAAGCCATTTTGAATTTTGTAGATTAATAAGCATGTGTTGTATTCGTAATGTAAATCATATAGTTCACGCAATTATAGTTGACCCAACAATACAAACTTAGGATTCTGTGTATTGGTGCATATACAGATAATTCAGCACATAACTGAAATACTTTAACTAGCGATTCCTGAAAAAAAAAAATTTTATAATAAAAACTATAGTTTTAACTTTTGAAGGTTATTCCCAACAATGTAACATATCATTGAAGAAGAAGATAACAGTAATAATTTAAATTAAAATATGAAAATGAACAAGATTAGAAAAATAATAAAACATAATGGTCACAACTTTGACTCGAACCCAGATCTTACGACTTACCGGGACGGCGCTCTACCAATTCAGACATTGCGTCCGATTATAAAACCGCCGTAATTGTCAAACTAAAATTTAAAAATGAACAATATTATCTTGAACGAATGTTTTTATTTTTTCCTTGTTATCATGGGTTCGAGTCTCAGTTGCGACCATTATGTTTTATTATTTTTCTGTGTCTTGTTCATTTTCATATTTTAATTTAGATTACTATTGTTATCTTTTTCTTCAATTCCTGAAAATGTTTGTGATAAAAATTTAAATGTCATTTTGGTATTTTTATTTCAATTATTTGTTACAACAAATATTTTTTCATTACACTGGGTACAACCTAGCGCATCACTTGATACGCACTCCGTCTCGTTCCAGCAGCATGATTCAGATGCAAAATAGCGCGTTGCGACGTCTAGCAGTGTGAAAATGACAACTTCATTTTTTACTCCAAGTATTTCGGATACATGCTGATACACCCTGTACCCTATATATAACACTTCCGACAGTGGTGTCCTTGCCATACGTCACTGAGAAACAGTTTTTTTTTTGCTTATGCATACTTACTGTTATTAGCGGAAACGGACATTCAGGTATACTTTATTGAATTTAATTAAGTACCTATTCGAAAATCTTTAAAAGTTCTCCAGAGTGATAATCACTTTCAATATCGCCCGGTGAAAGACCACAATTCGGTGTTTGGTAACCAGATCTGAATAGTCAGGTACTTCCCAACCTTCATCTTTTCCATATCCTTCCATCCCCTTGTTTAATTTGATGCAATCAATTGTTCAACTTAACCCTTTTTTTTTTACTTAAATTAACTTAAATGACTGTTGCTCATTTTATATCCTGAAAACAACATCTCGTAGTTTTGACATTAGAATAAAAGAACATTTAAGGTGTCTTAATAAGAATTTTTCTGATTTCGCTAACCATAATCATTGCAAATAATCATATTTTTGAAAAAAAATAGAGGAATAGACATTCTTCATATTAAAAATTAAGAAAAACGCTTAGATAACTTAGAAGCCTTAAAAATGATTAATGATTACATTAACAATAAAAAATATATTATCTTATTGTCCCATCTTAGACATGTTCCCTTTCACCGTCCGTTCTATTCCCTTCCCCCATACTTCACTAATCTCTATTCATGCCCCACTCTCACCGGAACATTTAGTAATAATGTTCACCCATTGTTTTGTGATATATTTTCCCTGAGGAAGGATCGGTTGTTCTGAAACCGATCGGCGTATATAAAAAAATGTAGTGGTTCAAACAAAAATTATATCGTTAAATGAAACAATATAACTGAGTTAGAATCACCGTATTTAATTTTTAAAATTAAATTAATCAGTGATTCTAACAAAGTTATATTGTTTCATTTAATTATAATGTATAATCAATAATCACCAAGTAATAGCTATTTTCAAAGTAAAATAATATCGTTTAATTTATTTATAATGGATAATCACAAAGTTATAGCTACATTCAAAAGTATCATTTTTTTATCATTTACCAAACACTCTATTTGATTCTAATGACCTTCATGTAGAAAATAAACAGAATAACTAAATTATATTCGTTCCGCCCACAGCGGTTGTGTGTGGACGTATCTAAATAATTTCGTATTCACAATATTAGAGAAATTGTTACATCGCTACTGGTATTCGCCGCGAGTGAGGTGACCGCGGTCACTAATCCAACCCATTATGGACGTGATACAGATAATTGAGAATATTAAACTTGAAATCTCAAACATATCTACAAAACAAGACTCCAAGGCCAAAACTAATCTGGAAACAAACATTAAACTTCTAGAAGAAAAATGGATGCATGAAAAAACTGCATTTCAAAACGAGATCGTTTCTCTGCAAACCAAACTAATAGAAAAACTAGAAAAAAAAATTGAGAATTCGAGCAATATGGAAAAAAAAACCTATGCAAGTCGACTAAAAGAAATCCCTGAACCGAAATACTCATTAATTATTAAAAGCGAAAATACAAATATGACAGCAGACGCAATAAAAGAACAAATTGTCAAAAAAATAAAAATAGCTAATTTAGGTATTGCAGTAAATGGAGTTCGCAAAGCCGCTCAAAACAAACTGATCATATCTTGCCCTTCGAAAGTCCACGCAGAAAAATTGACGGATGAAATAAACAAAACGCTCAAAAAAAATATGGTTGCTGAAGAACTAAAAAAGAAAAACCCCAAAATTTTCGTAAGAAATCTACAGGCAGATCTGACAGAAGAAGATATAATCGAGGCTTTAAAAACCCAAAATGATGGTATCAAAGATATCATGGAAAATAATACAAAAAACACTATAAAACTAATAAAAATGTTTAAACCTAAATCACTAAATGGACTCACAAACTACATTCTGGAAACCAGCGGTGCACTGAGGTCTTACCTCATTGAAAAGGAAAAAATTAATATAGGATTCAGCAGAGTACGAGTTGAAGATGCCAACCCCCTGACGCAGTGTTTCCACTGCTTGAAATATGGACACACTGCACTTAAATGTTTGAGCAAAGATAAAAGCGCGACCTGCTTACATTGTGCCATGGATCACGAATGGAAGGATTGCCCAAATAAAAACTCGGAAGAAAAATGCAGCAACTGTATATATCAAAACACTACTTTCAAGATGACCCTTAACACTAATCATAAAGCAAACAACACAAACTGCACTTACTTTAAAAAAATGATGCATATCGCGCAAAGTCGCATAGACTATGATTAGGTATGTTTGTATAATTATTATTCTAAAAAAACCTAATTCAATGCTTTTAACCAAAGCTTTACTCAAATACTTAAAATCTTTTTCTGATAAGCAAAATAATGTATATGTTTTACTTCCGAAATATGAGTATCTCATATCCTTGCAATTTTTTTCTTATTTAAATATATCATATTCTAATTTATTGTCCGGTAACCACAGTGTTAACACGAGAATATTGAAATGTATATTGATGTTTATCTATCCTTGGTATATTCATGCATGTAGTAAGAATATTTATTGTTGTCAATTATTTAACCAACCATGTTCTGAACTAAACCAAAATCTAATGACAATGTTTACTGCTGTAGTAACATTGATATATATTATCTGCCTTTATAAATCCTCTGACATGTTTACGTATTGCCGCCTATTAAAATATTATTCAATGTGGGTGATTTGAACGGAGATTTTGACACCTCGGAAATTGATTATGAACGTACTCAAAATTTTGAAGACTGGTCCAATAAACATGTATTAGGAAATAATAATATAACTGCCATTAACCTAAACATTCGATCCTTATCAAAATATTGGGATACCTTTCTCCTAATTATTTCTAGTTCGTTGCGAAATATTGACATAATCACGATATGTGAAACGTCTATAAATGAAAAAAATGTAAATCTCTACAAAATATCGGGTTTTAACTCTCATTATTTTTGTCGTACAAAAAGATCGGGAGGCGGAATTATTGTATACGTGAAGGATTATCTTACATTTGAAAAAAATAATATAGTAACAACTAATTTTGAATGCGTTTATGGAACTATTTCTATCTACAAACATAAATGTATACATCTATTGGCAATTTATAGACCACCAAACACAAATAAAAAATTATTTCTCCATGAGCTGGAAACTATATTGGGCAATGTTGACATTAAAGAATCCATTTTAATACTTGGTGATATGAACATAAACACGTTAAATGAACTCGATCCGATAGTAATTCAGTATGAAAACCTAATGGCTCATTTCGGAATGGTTAAAACTATAAACGATGTGACACGAGAAGCAGTATTGTCAAACCATGTGACGGCTACTTGTCTAGATCATTTCTATATAAGAGAGAGGGAGACCGTTGAAATCTGTTCGTGCGTATGTGAAACTATAGTAGCTGACCACTACCTAATTGCAATGACGATTCATTTCTCTACCTACGATAAATACACTTCAAGCAAATCGCACACTGAGTACTATACTTCACTCTCTGAAAAAAAAGTTGAACTATTTATCTCAATCACCGATTGGAATGAAATGCTAAAATTATCAGAACCTAACTTATTGTATGAAGAAATTAAATCGAAATTTAAAAATATTTATGAAAAAAGTAGCATCACACAATTAAAAACTAAAAAACATCGAAATTACCAAAAAACCTGGATGAATGATAACCTCATTGAAAATATACAAACACGAGATACACTTTGGAGGAAATGGAAAAACACACCTACCAACAAAAAATATGAAATCGATTTCAAGAAATACAGAAATAAATTAAATAAACAAATATTAATCACAAAAAAAATATATTATAACGATAAATTTAATCATTGTTTCAAAGACATTAAAAAAACATGGAATGAAATTAATAAAACTTTGGGAAGGAAAGAAAAATCCGGCTGTGATGAAGTCATATCAAAATATTTCTTGAAGTCCCAATCGACAGATGCAGTGGCAGAAAATTTTGCAAACTTCTTTGATGACGGAGTAAATAAGTTATTACACGAATGTGATATCCGAGCGTCGAAGTACCTGCAGGATTGTTTACCTCATTCAATGTACCTACCGAGCGCAAATACAAAGCAGATTGAATTGATTATCGGAGGTATGAAGAATTCTAAGACACCAGGCGTCGATTTAATTCGTATGTATGATTTAAAAAAACACGTAAAATTACTTAGTCCTTTAATTACGCACTTAATAAACAGAATAATTGATACGAGCCACATTCCTGAGGAACTAAAATTTAGCATTGTAAGGCCCATCTTTAAAAATGGAAATCACTCCTTAATAAATAATTACAGGCCTATTTCCATACTACCTGCATTAGAAAAAATTTTAGAAAAATATATATCAATAAATTTAGATAAATATTTAAATAATCTAAGTATTATTGATGAATGCCAGTATGGCTTCCAAAAAAAAAAAAGCTGCGATAAATTGCTCGAAAATTTTTCTAATTATATAAATTCACAACTTAACTCTAAACAACATGTACTGGTTCTATTTATTGATTTCTCCAAAGCCTTCGATACACTCAGCCATATGCAAATAATTAAAGTACTTGAAATTATAGGAATCCGGGGTAAACTCCTCTTATTCTTCAAAAACTATTTGTCTAATAGAAAAATGAGTGTGAAGATTTTAAATATAATTAGTAAATCAAGATATATCAAATCGGGAGTACCGCAAGGGTCAATTCTAGGTCCAAAATTATATATTATATATGTTATTGCTATGAGTAAGATTTTCAAAAAAGCTCGTAGATTCATTTTTGCTGATGATACTGCTCTTGTAATATCACATGAAAACCCTGAAATTGGCATACAAGAATTACAAAGAGATTTTAACGAGCTTCTCAAATGGGCTCATGATGTAGGACTAATTATTAATGTTAAAAAAACCAAATGCATGTATATAAGATCACCGAGTTTGAAAATGTGGAATATACCTAAAATAACTGCTCATAGTTTCGACTGTATTCATAATGAAATCACTAATATTTGCGACTGTGAAAAAATTGATTTTACTAATGAATATACTTATCTGGGAATAATTGTTGATAATAATTTTAAATGGGATAAACAAGTGGCAAAAATTTGTAACCAGCTACGATCAATAGCTAGTAACTTTTACAAATTAAAATTTATTTTACCTCATTGCACTCTTAAACTCATATATTTTTCTATGGTCGAATCCATCCTTAGATATGGAATTCGAACCTGGGGACAGGCAAGCACTATTTACATTAAATATATTCAAAATTTACAAACTGCCATAATAAAAAAAATTGTTACACCAAATATTTACAGAGAGAGAAATAACTTAAAACTATTATATGGCTCAGAGAGCATACTTACAACAAAAGGTCTCCTTTGGTTCATTACTATTATGGATAACGTGGGGGAAAGCTCTTATAAACACCCAATGGTACACAAACATACCACAAGATTTAAAGAAGGAAAGGGCCTAAAAACTCCTCGAATATTAAATAAATATGGAAGCCGTACTCTTGAATACCAAATACCAGTGATTTTCAATAAAATAAATAAAAACTTAAAATTTGAAAAAAATGACAGATTATGCCCTAAAATAATAAAAATGTGGTTGCTTAACGAAAACTCCATGTATCTTTAAATATGTTGAATTGATTATCTTAATGTAGCTGCCTATATATCTATTTATTAGGCATGTACATTGAAATATCTTATAGATGTAATTCAAATAATCTAATATTATTATGTGATCTATCCTAATGTGTCCTTAAAACTATATAATATGTATTAACAAATATTTCCTTATGTCTAATATTAAGAGTGATAAATTGTAGAACCTACAGACAAGCTGCCATTTGACAGCTTTGTGGGACTACCCTTATTTTGTAAAAAATGTATTTTTTTGATAAATAAATAAAAAAAAAAAAAAAAAAAAAATATCTATGTGGAACAAGACCAACTAATTAATAAGTTAGTATCGGTTCAGGTATGCACTTAAAGTCACTAAGGTATTTGTATTTAATATTAATTCGGTTGATATTCGATACAGTATTTCACTTGACAAATGCTACTTCGGTTTAACACGATTACACTGGTCGAGTAATCCAGTATTGAGTATTAATAATTTGTAATTGGGCAACACAGTGAACCCACTCTTTACAAGTTGAATGGTAGGAATTTTCCAAGTCAAAAAAAGTTGAAATACCTGTCACAAAGTATTAGGAATTTTAGGGCCGTCTGTTTCATCAGAAAGCTAAATCATGAATCAAATTTAAATTTTAACTTTCAGATATAGTAATAAGGGGGTTTTTCACCATCCTCCTAATAGCTTATCCATACTCAAACATTTATTTTCGACTAGCTGATACCCGGCATGCGTTGCAACGCCACTTTAATACAGAAATTGTTTCTCCTTTCCCATTCGTCCCCGTTCCTCTTCCGCCACCTCTTCCCCACCCTCGTTCTCTTTTCACCTTCCATGCGTTCCCCTTCCCCTCTCCCGCTGTCCCCCTTCTTGCGCACCTCCCCTTCACGAATACCCCTTCCACCATCTCCGCCTTCCCGCGAACCACCCCTCCTCCTTCATCCCCCTCCGCCCCTCCCGGATTCTCCTCCCCCTACCATCTTTTTTTCCTGCAACTAAACTCCATAAAATACACTCAACCTCATTGTTTTAACAACTCGCGTGTGCCCTATTGCATTTTTTTTGCAAATTTCATAAGTCCAGAACTCGCCCATATAGAAATATTGCTATATATAAACCTTCACGGGCATGTCCCCAACAACTCACCAAATTTTGATCGCAATCGGATGAACAGTATAGGAAATATCTCTAAATATATCCAATTTTCTACGCAATTTTCATAATTTTTCTTTCCGTAAGAACCTTCTACAAAGTATTAGAAAACTTTTTAAAAAGAGATGAATAATATAGGTAAAGTCGTTCTGAAGTTATGGCGTGACCAAGGGAAACAGGGATTCATTTGGAGAGATTTCAAACAGAAAAAACGGTGAAAAATTCATGGCGCCAGAAGTCACCGATCGACAACTTTTGCTGCTTCAAACAATCAAATCTATTTAAGAAATGTGCACTTGTTGACAAATAAATTGGACGTCCGCTTAGCAGAAGTGGTGCCATTAATAATGCAGACAGGTGACCCTTCCCAAGACCGTGTAATGAAAGAGTCTCTCAGTGCAAATAAATTAACTACCATGGACACGTCCAACGTCCATCTGGGAAATAAATTATTCAAAATGATCGGTTACAAGTTACGGTGGAGCACAGAACGTCAACACGATACAAATTAAATAATAAGTCGTTTGTTTGTTGTACATAAACCTAAGTGACTTGCAAGAATTTTACTAATGCAAAAATTTGTTTTCTGAAACTGGAAAAAACGTCTAACGGTCTGCTCTGGCTTAGTTTTTTGTATATATAAATTTTTAAATTTATTTATTAACAGTCAAACTTGCTAAACTATTTATGCAGTTTGTCAGCAGGTACATAATGAAACATTTTATGCAATACATGGTACTTTTTTAAACGGTGATTTAAATTGTTAATTTATCATATAAATTAACAATTACATCAATTGGTTAAATTAACAGAATAGTGTAAATATGTAAATAGCAGAATAAGCTTTGTATAGTAAACAAGTACAAATAAAGAGTCACATCAATAGATAGATCAACATCATTTTCTTAGATTGTAAATTCCAATTATGCTGGGGCCGCATTTGCGCCTATCGTCACGAAGCTTCGCGTAAACGTATTCTTTTAATTTGAAAAAAAAGCATTAGGAATACAAGGGCTTAGGGCATCAATATAAATCATCTGTATCTAATGGCCATTTCATTAGATGTTAGATTATATTTGACTTAGCTGTATAAATGGTATTATTTTTAAATGTCATTTTGATAGTTTATTGAATATTTTGGGTACTCTATAGTTTAGGGTTCTTTTACGGTATTTATCTTTTACAATATAATTGGCGAAATTCAAGTTTTCACCAAATGCAAAGAATTTTAACGTGACTTGTCAGAAGAAAAAAAAACATTTCTTCCAGGGTTGCCAAGTTCGTACAATTAATACGGAATTTACGATCAGCAATCTCAGCAAGGCCTTATTAATTATTTTTCTTAATAAAATACAGCATTCTTACGGTAACCTTTAAAACAGAAAACGATTACCAAAGAATTTTTTGGAGAACAGAGAATTTTTGGTATTTATTTGACTACTTACTTTAATTTCACGTCAGCTGAATGGTAGTTTTTTAAATAATATTTGTAAAAAAATATGTTTTATTTATGGTGTAATTTAATTTGTAAAATTTCATGACAATTATTTTTTTTTCACAACAAAAACTATAATTTACATGACAACACCTACAAAACTCTCTGTTGTGCTCAAAAACTTTTCTCCTGCAGCGTGGGTCTCTTTGAGACCGATTCCCTTCTTCTTTCCCATAAAAAGACCTTTCACACAGCATCCCAAGGATGAAATAGGGAAACACCAAAACTCCTCTTCCTAATACAAAAAAAAATTGCTTTGTGCGTGAATGCAACCAGTAATATCCTATCTCAAAAAGAAATGCTTAGGCTGTACGCCATAGGGAATCTTGACAAATAAAGAAACAGTTTTTTTCCAATAAGAAGATGTTTTGAACATTTGATTCAGCGTTCACTACCTCTGAGAGGTCTGGAGAATTACTAGAGACCTCGGCAGAAGACCCTGGGGTAACCAGATGGCTCTTTACCTTAGTCGCCTTACGAACTGTCAAGGAGCACGATTCGGACAATTAAATACAAGTACGAGTACAAGACCAACTTGCATATTTACGTCACCGATTCTGTTATTTATCGTCTGGCGGGATAGACTGAACTGTCAGAGGCGGCTCGACGCTAAATTGGCGCCACCTATGTTTTTTTTTAAATATGAATACCGCACTCTTGCGCGGTTGCTTGTTACAACTGCTCCTAACTGTCCGAAGCCAGTGGATGTGTGCTGAGGATAGTGAAAGGGGAAGGAGATGTAGGAGAGGAAGGTGAGGAAGTACATGGCTATTCAGATCTAATCACCAAACACAGCCAAAGCCATTTCAAGAAAAAAATCGATTTTGTATGATGGTTTGCCACCAGGGCGATACTAATATTAATTTGTTATTTTAAAATGAAATAACTCATATTGATTAAATAAAATGTAGGTACTTGGGCACGCCGATATTCAAATCCGCGACCTCTGGATTCCTAGTTGACCACGCAGGTCAATGGTGTTTATATATTCCCGAAATCATTTCTGCACCGTGGAAATGATCTTCTTAAAATTTGCTACCATTAGAAAGCTTGGTAGATACTTAAGTACATATGTACTATCCGGAATAATTTTGGAAATTTAACACAGGTAACTTTTATTTTTACTACTTTGACCAAACAATTCAAGTCAGAAAACCAACCTTGACACAAAAAACTGCCTTAAAAAGCAAAAAAAAATCTTTACAGGTGAGCTCTGGCGTCATGGAATTGGCACAGTTTTATATTATTATTTATAGATGTTCTAGGTCACTGCAACTATTTACATCTTGCATCTGTATTTCCATCACAAGCTAGCAAGCTTTGACCAACTCTTTTGATTGTTTTTTTTCTTCAATATTGTTTAGTATGAAAATGGATTTCCCAGAAATAAATAATGTAGAAACTCTCACGAAACAGTTTAGCAAAACCAATATTTTTTTAATGAACGTAGCCGATATAATAATATAATACTAGCAGTGAAAAACCCGCTCCGCCCTTTTGCAAAACTAACTACTATTATTAACATTAAACTACAGAATACTTATATTTAATAGGTAGATATATAATAGTAGACATTCTTACATTAATACCGTGAATAATGAGAGGAACATAAATCTTCATATGTTAATATTGAATAAAAACGAAAAATATTTCCTCTTCTTCATACTTTTTTCCTTAAATATAGTATTATAGATGGCGCCACTTCCGTTTGGGCGAGATCTAAGTGTGTGTATTACGACAGCAGCTCCGTGGAAAAATGCACGTTCACGGACGGCTCAGAACGGTGTCCATGCAATGTGGCATGGAGCTTTACTCAGAGTCGGGTTCCTTAATTTGAACCGTACGGGCATTATCGTATTAATATACTCCGATTGTACCCCGTTTAACAAAATCTTAGTGTCGAGTTGGATAAAGTTTTTTGTATGTGGATTTGTGATTATTCGTAGATTAATTAATGTACATATTGTACATATTCATAACATGACGTTTCTCAGCACTAATGCCATAAATAATTTAACAATATCATTTCTAGAGATGCTTTAGATTAATAGAAGGACTTGTAAATACATACTTTTCCACCTAATTGGTATTCTAGACCTAGACACATCAGTGTACTATCGATGGTTATATACAATGATAGACATTTCATAATTATTATCATTTCACTTTGGAATGCCTTTCTTCCCGGCAGTCCTGTTATAGTGAACAACTGATCAGGGCCTCCATCAATAAAGCTAACATCGTCAAGATAAATATTGTTCACTACATCTAAGTCTTTAATCAACAATATAGTCGACATTCCTCAAGCGCGACAATTACATTTGACAGTTCACATCGACTACAATGTTGTTAGAGTATCAAGTTACCGAGCCCGTTAGCTCCCGAGAATATACTTGTCTGACATCTCCGAATTTGTTTAATTTGAGTTGAGTATGCAGTTATATTATGTAAAAGTGTACCCTCTATCTGGTACAACACTCAGATTACTCATATACACCACTAAATCAATAAATTATAATGCGGAAAAACTTGTAGTGAATTAAACAAAATGATGATGTTTTACGGGTCACTAGTACGATATTTCAAAATGTCATTCTAATGTTCCGGACAGTTTTGCCTCCCAGTGTTATTTTACAGAATATTTAATGTGTAAAACACAGACAAGTGTGAATAATATGTTTTATGGTGAGCAGTCGAATATTTCTTCCCTCATTATCTCAAAACTTAATATTTACTGATGTCTGATTAATAAACTGGGCGATCGATATCATCTTCTGGCAAGCTTTTTAGATGGAAAAGGAAAGCTTTAGGAAAGGAAGGAGAGAAAGTTCAGGGAAGGAAGAAGGTACGAGGGGTGGGTAGGAATCTGGGAGTTAAGTGTCTCTAGGAGTGACGGACATATGAATCAATCCCTCCCACTGCTATGCAAGGTCATTTTTTATTTATTTATTAACGCCGGGCTTTTACACAACGAAACACGAAAAACAACATATAAATGGTCTGAGAGAGTCCTGCTGAAGAGGTAAAAAAGTCGCCATCAACCATTCTCTCCCGATCCGACAAGCCTAACCAATGTCAAAATGTAAAAATATTCTACGCTTTCGTAGATGACGCGCGTTTGGTATTTTTACTTATAAACGCGTTTTACAAGTTATGCTTTAAGAAATTAAGAAATAAATATTATTCGCGAAAGAACGAAAGCAATATGAATATTAATAAATAGTTTTGTCAATTAAAAAACTCTAATCCTTCAAGAAAGGCTAACAAATACAACGTTTCATCGCTAATTCAATCCAATATTGTATTTGTTAGTCTTTTTTGAAAGATTAGAGTTTTTAATTGACAAAAATATTTATTAATATTCATATTGTTTGTGTACTTTCTGGAACAATATTTTTTCTTAATATTTCAAAGCATAACTAATAAAAGCGTTTACAAGTAAAAAAAAAATATACTATACGCGCGCCATCTATATACGAAAGCGTAGAATATGAATTATTTTGACATTCACCTTAAACCTATTATATCGATGAGATTTCGTTATCGATATTGCCGTGCTAGCCCCCCAAGTGGTTTCTTTATCAGGTGGCCAGGCATGACGTGATCAGGCGTCCAGGTAATCAGGTGGTCAGCTGTCTGTCAGGGCCTGGCGCCAGTATCAGAGACTGCCAAGGTCCCAGGCAGAACCATATGGCAGATTGGTAGTTGGAAGGTTGTGACTAGACAGGTATCCGCTATCTACCTGCTGTAGATATCCGTATACTGATTAAGTACCCGCGTGTTGAGTTATTAACGTCGTCTGTTTTCCGACGTAATGTGACTAATTTGCTAAATAATTTAAACTGAGCCTATTTGTTCGTGAAAGACGTTCGAGAAAAATCGACAAATAAAATGGTACAAAGAAGTGATATTTCAATGTAAGTTCGTTTTTTTTTCAATTATCTCTGGCTTCCACCCTTCACGGGTGTTCTAGGCCATCATTTAAAATTATGGAGAAATGAAAGGTGAATTTAAATATTAATTTTATTTAAATGGACAAATTTCAAAATTATAATGAAGATTGGAGTCCAGTTCAGACCTAAAAGAGATGAGATGGAGGGGAGGCAATTTTTGATAAGGCTTGATAGAAAAGAGGATATTTGTTTAGAGAGGGACAGCCGAAAAACATCTGATCCAAAGTTTCCATTTCTAGACCACAGCAAAGTCGGTTAGTTTGTCTAAATCACTAAAAACACTTCAATTGTAAGCTGTAGTTTGTTTGATTTTATTTTTTGACATCAACGCGTTGGTGCGAGCATTGAGCTATGAAATATCTATAACCGTCAATTTTTACTTTGTTTTTATAAAATATATTATTATATATTGAAATATTAGCAACAATTTACTCCAGAAGAGTTTAACAGCTATTTATGCTATTTTGATCTTTTTAAACCCATAAATAAATATTTTATTAATTATTAATCTTTGGGAAATCAACAGTTGAATGTTATCATTTTTACATTATCAAAAAAATATAACCAATTTTAGATTCCCTCCTTGTGAAAAGAAATGTACAGAATTAACAGGACAGAATTGTATGAAACAAAAATCATAATATTATGAAATAATAAAAATATGCAAGAAAAAAAATCACAACAGAATTAATTATATGTACACAACAGAAAAGTTAGGTAAGTACCTACTAGTTACATGACAGAAAAACAATCTTTGTGGACTCTTTTATATTTATTGAATGAACATAATATCTTACTAATATTATAAACGCGAAAGTTTGTATGGATGTATGTATGTTTGTTACTTTTTCACGCAAAAACCACTGAATGGACTTTAATGAAACTTTACAATAATATAGCTCATACATCAGAATAACATATAGGTTTATAATTTATGCCTAAAGCTTGCTATTTTCCATTTATTACAAATAATTATTATTGTTTAATAGAAAATGTCAAAATTTGAGAATGACATTTTGAAAGCAATGATTGTAAAACCAAAATTCTATTTTACAAAAATTTAAATTAGTGAATTTATTTGAAGTACTCCCCCTTGAATCGATTCAAGAATTATAGATATTTTAAATAAATAAGTTAAGAATTTTGGTATAAACATAGACGGGACCTACGAAAAGTAAATAGGCTACTCGAAGTACTAATCCTGCGCAAACGAAGCTGCGGGCGGAAGCTAGTCTTCTATAAATGGCAGTAGGTCGTCAATATACCATTTTAGCGATTTTACGAACCTTTTAATGTTAAATGCAAATTAAGCGTTTAGGTTTTATGTGAACTTTAAATGTCACCTTGAAGCTAGAAGACCGTGAGATGATTTTTAGAGCTCTTGTGCCAAGAAAGAAAGTGTGACACTCGTCAAAATAACAATGGCTCTCTAATTTGTGTACGATTTTGAAATTTATCATCTTTTTTATTGCAACAGATAATATATCTATTTTATTGTAATTGTTAGCCATGTGTTGATCTTCACGAGTAACTGCCATATCGGTAAAGGTACCTCATTATTCCTTAGTTAACTGTGGCCTCCAGTTTGCCACTTCTAGTAAATCGAAGCAGATGAGATATATTTGATTCAGCATATCGAAGTCTAGGTTTACCTCGACCGTTTGGTATTCCATCATTCTGTAAATGTGTTCTTTTCGAGAATCTGCTGCAACCAATTTATTATTTAAGCAAGCTTTATTTTGACATCATATTTGATAACAGCCATCTAGGCTATTATACGGTTATACAAAAATAACAGGGCTTTCCATGGTTATTATTAATTTACGCATGTATATTTTCATTTTCCACGTTTATATGATAAGTATCTGATAAATATTGGTTCCATCTTAGCCGTTATTGCATATTTCTTGCAAAAAAACATACTGTTTTGGATGCAAGGTCTACTAAACTGTTCGCAGAACTTCTAGTATATTTTTCCATCAGTTTGCTGCTTTGTCTTTTTGATGAATTGAACGATCGAACGATCGATGATTTTACAAGTAAATGAAAAATCATGCAAATAGTGAGCAATGATTCAAATAATAGATGACAACTTCGAAAAATGTTAAACATAATGAAATGACATTAATGACGGAGAAAGCTTGGAGCATGAATAGTGAAGTTTATACTCATCAATAATCAATACGTGGTTATTATTAATTATTTACATTTACGTACTTATTAAATTTATTGATGATATTTGGATTGACTTTTCTTGGTCAATCCAACTATCCGTCTCACCCACACGGAGAAAATTTTTATTCAAAATACGATCATTTTAATTGTTATTTCGACCAACAAATTATTCTTACATTTTCCGCCAATAAACATCGAAACACTGTTAATTTGTTCGTAAGAACTTCAGTCCCGTTTTTAACCGTTTATAAGAATTAAATTATCGTATTTTAGAATAACATTTTTCTCCGTGCATAGATAATAAAAATAAAGGAGACGGGCCATGAACTATAATTATTAGCATGAATCCGCGCGCCAATTATTTTTAACATTAACTCCACACAGGAGGCTTTGAGGAAAATATTTTCCCTCGAGGTCTATATTCTCTTAGGGGACGCTGTGGGGAGGGTCTTTTTGAGAAATGAAAGGACAGGAAGTCCTGGGAAGGAATCTGGGGGTCAGTGTGTCCAGGAATGACGGGCGTATAAATCCATTCCTCCCACAGCGATGCAAGGTTGAGAGTCCGGCTGGAGAGATCAAAAGGTCTTCCTCAACTGGCCTCTTCCGATCCGGCCTACCACACGTATCACACACCACCGCACACAGTGGGCAAACGCATCCGCCGCCAAGACCTAGACAAACCTCACCCCATGAACCCGGTCTCCCTGCTAAGACACCAAACGAAGCGAATCATTTGTGGTGACCCGCCTCCCAAAAAGTGTCGCAAACATATTAATATTACGTTAGCGACACTTTCGGTTTAACCCGTTTGTTTCCACCACACCTACATTCCAAACAGAATCATAGTTCCATGTACCAAACGCAGTTTATTCGTAGCTCGACTATAATTGTAACGCTTCCATACCACATCACCCTTTTGTTTCTGTTATCTACGGTCCTGCCGAAGAGTTGACAAATAATATGGCATCCATCATCCGGGTTCGAGTACCTGATGATGATTAGTATTCCGATCTGGTAGTTGCTTGTACCAGTGAGGTGGGCCATTCGCCGAACTACCGAAAGGGTTTTTATTTTGTTATTTTCAACATTCGTAAGGTTTTGTATATATATTTATTATATGTATTGCTAACAACCATGCGAGTAAAAAAAGGTGTCCTGACAAAATTACACAGACGTGAATTTCACGTAGGTACCTATATTAATGGCACTGCCTGAATTACACACACTACAATTACACATTTAGAGAATTACAAATACTTAAATTACACTTACTGGAACTAATTTTTGATTTTGTGTAATTTAAATTTACGTATTTAAATTACACAAAATTTACGTATTTAAATTACACAAAATAGTATAATTTAAATTTACGTATTTAAATTACACAAAATAGTATAATTCTCTACATATTTAAATATCTACATGTGTAATTCTCTATATGTGTAATCATTTACATGTGTAATCATTTACATGTGTAATCATTTACATGTGTAATTATCTACATGTGTATTTTTCTACATGTGTTATTCCGTCCGTGTGTAATTATGGCAGTGTAATTAATTATTAATATTATAATATTGGTACGTAAAATTCACGTATATCCAGTAGTTTTAATTTAACCTACGTGTAATTCTTTCCATGTGTAATTTTGGAAGAGTAATTATTATTGGTGCTTGGAACTCAGGCCTGTGTAATGTCATCGTGTAACCAAAAAATGCAGGTCTATATTTCAATGCTTTTTAATTTCTTTAACAATATTGAAAAATATGTACGTAATAATTTGGTGTTGTAGATATCTTGAAATTTCTTAGTGAGATTAAAATACTTGCCTTGTCGACCTTGAAATTACAGAAGCCGTGAAAATTTCACGAGAGAAGAACTTATTACTGATGATTTTAAATTTGGGAGCTGGGAGGCCAGATCGGGAGAGAATGGTTGAGGGAGACCTTTTGACTTCTCCAGCAGGGCTCCCTCGGAATATTTTTATTTATTTATTTAACGCCCAGAGGGCTTTTTCATGTTGGTACAGTACACTTGCTACATTTTGTTGGTAGTATTTGTCTGGCCTATAATAAAAATTAATCAAAATTTGCCACAAATCTCATCTAATTTATGGGACACTCGTTAAATTCAATCCATCTTGCGGCTTGTCTTTTATCCATTCTAAAGCTATATTTTCTCAGAACTCCGTTTCCCATATTCCTCGAATAATACACTCTTTTCGTATCCGTCTTTGTTCATCCATATGTTTTACATCACGTCCGAATCTTACATATGAGAAAATTGGACGTATTAAAAATAGTATCATGTCGTTTAAACAACCTGCTTTTATTTGTCTTGGTCCTTGTAAATGTTATTTTATGATTTTTCAATTCGTATCTCGGACTAAACCAGACAGTAATGGAAGTTTATTATTCTGCGAGCAGTAAACCAAAATTTCCTCTGAAATTAAAAAGATTTTTAAGTAGGTGCTTAATATGATAGACTTCGCTTTTCGGCCCATACAAAAAGGACGCCCGGGAAAAAACACTTTTCTACATCGAAAATTGCACAAAATGAAAATATTTGGTATGTTTTCGAATTTTCGATGCGTTTCGTATTAACGTAAACATTCACTGTCAAACATGTACGATTTATCAAAAAATATTATTTAAGGAAAAAGTGCTGCTAACTCAATTCTCATAAAGAATTATAAAATTATAAAAAGCTACCGACGTAGCTTCTTCTTTCTAAAAAATATATGTTTTTTAAATTTTCAATTTCGTGAAAGTTTCGGTGTAGAAAAGTGTATTCTCCATAAACCCCTTTTCGAGCGATTTCTGTAGGTAAATTTGAGCGTTGTCTCATTCGCACATTTCGCATTCGCATGTATTGTAAGTGTGCGTGAGCTTATTGTGAGCGGGACAGAATGACAGACGCGGGGGTTCCGCGTGTGGTTCAAAGTCTAGCCTCTTAAATACCTTCCTATTTAATTACAAATCTATAATAAGTCTCGATGACAATTATTTTTTCAAATTTTATTCAGGCGGGCGGGTACCTACGATAATTTTCTTTTTAAATTTGAATACGACCATTTGACATTATTTGAAAAAAGATTCTTTCCCGAACCGTCAAAGTTAGCTACTTAGCCAAAATCAGCCATTTAGTCAAAGTTACCACACGAAATGCAAAACGAACAGGACTGGTTTATTTATGAATTTATATTCACTAAAAATAAGTGCTCTTTGTCTTTGTGAATGTTTAAATTCTGTTCGCTTATGAAACGCTTGGCCTGAAGGCTTCTCCAATAACTACAAGCGATGAACTTGCTTTAATTTGATAAATGAGCAAAATGCAGCTCGATCTTGTTCCATTGTACATTGTAGTTTATAGTTTTATATTAACAGTGGAAGTCGAGAGTAATGTGTCTAACAGTTAACAGTAATCCGACATGCTCTATCCAGCATTCAGCAAGTACCCGGTTGATATGTCGAGGTGAGATAAGTAAGAGCGACTGCTCCATTAATCAATCAACTTCGTTTTGGCGGCTAAAGTAAAGGAAATGTTAACCTTGCCCATTCATACTTAACCTCTTGTAGTTTTTATGCAACATTACAGATTACGGCTTAACACTTTAAGCGGCTTAACCTTTCTTTTTTTATTCTACCTCTGACAAGTCAACACGGGTGGAACAAGGTACATTCCTTGCGGAACGCCACGTGATGGATTATCTTGCACGGTTCATTATCGGGATTTGCGTGCATTGCTATACCAATATGATAGGACATTGAAGTCATATTGTTTTATTCGTGATATTTTAATACATTATTAGAAAGATCAGAGTCTGCAACAATTTGCATGTTTTGAGGGGTATAAAAGTTTTTTAAAGAGATTTTTGTTACAGCATAAGCAACAGCAATATCTATAAAAAGTTGCTTATTTAAAGATACCTAGTTTGGTCTTGAAATGATTATATGCATATGTATAATGCGATTATAACGAAATTATTCGAAATAATAATCACCAATGAATTAATAGATATTTTTACGAATTCAAAATGCCTATACATGGAAGAATAACGAATATAACGGTTATTGTAAAAGATTTGAGATTGGCGGAAATTTGGATTGGTGGATTTTTTTAATAATATACCACTCATATTATATTATATTTCCGAAAATATTTTTAACATTATAATATTGTACCGCAAAACAGTTGGATGTTGAAGGAAAACATAAAATAAAATAGTCCATATAACGTTGCATTCTATCACCTATATCTTAAGATGATCCACTAGTCCTTGACTCATTCAGAATCGGGCGGAGCGAACGATTTTTGGGCGTTTACCAATAAAAACCCTAATCTCTAGCAAACAACAGTGTTTTGTTATTCCGCAAGTATATTTTTAAAGATCGAAGAGCCGCGTAGACTAGGCATGTCCGTTTGCCCGGGCTCTGGGTGTAGAATGAGCGACGGGCTAAATTCCTTCTGTACATGGCATAAGGATGAAATTCGCACTTACAAATTCGTTGGGTACCGCCTATTTTTATTCACTGAAAAGAAACGTCGCCAAAATGCACGTTTTATTTTATTTTGTGAAGTTCAGATACAAATATTAAAATGTTTTCCGATCACTCTATAAGAAACTTAATTAGCTACATTATTCAATAAAACAACACCAGAAAAAGGATTTGTAAATAGGAGATTTTTCGCTGTTAACCATTTTTTATAGGTCAGACGCATAATTTTTTTCTAAGCTTATTAAAAAGCTTATCAAAAAAATACTCGACCACTTCAAAGGCCAAGATGTGTTCTACTCACAGTATTTAATTGAAGCATCTATATTATTTCTAAGCGATCAAATTTTCAAAACTAATACACAAGATTTTATACGATTTTGCATTTTTTCCGCATGTCTTCACCTAATAGGAAATAATATATATAATGCATCAAGTAATGTCGCCGAGTTTTGTGCTCGTGTATATTATCAATTTTAAAAACTGTACTAATTTTAGTGAGGATTGAATGTTATTTTTGATGATTGTATTATTAACTTTTTACTTTCTTTACTTAACTTTTACTATTCATACTTACGTGAATAGCTCATGTTGTTTATACAATAAAATAAATAAAAGTCACAAGACAGTTGAGATGTCGCATTTCGGGATCAAAGTCTCTACAATGTCTTATATTAGAGTTCACTCCAAAAACCCACAACGATGACAACATTGCATTACTCACGGATAGTTCAAGCTAATCTGAATTATTGGTACTTGAGAACACATGATTTTAAAGAATGTTATTGTTTAAATAATCGGATTTCTTGGAATAAAGGACTCTTGGATGGTTACATTGTTCGATGTACAATGTACAAGTCAACACATTATCATTCTTATTCTCTTACATCAGGCTTCGGGAAGAATATATTTATTTTTTCCAAGTATTCTTTATTTTGTAACTGAGCTTTCCTCGTCGAAAAAATGTTAATTATTTTATAATTAGGTATAGAGCAAAACGTGCACAATATATGTCATATTATATCAAATAAGTCAAAACAAAAAGCGGAAAATGTATTAAAAAAATCTGGAAAGATGACCACCAGCATTCGAAATTCGAATTCGAATTAAGAATTTCAAAATTGTTCAATCATTGATAATAATTGTTACTATTGTTTTGTTCCTAAACGGAAATTACGATGCATTTTTCATACAAAAAATAAATGTTAAAAAAGGCTATAAAATGTGTTAATTACTTTTTTTTTATAAAAGAAAGATAAATAAGTTTAAGTGTTCCCGGTTTACGAATAGCCTGACAATATTTGAAAATCTCCTACTACCCCCACAATAAGCGGAAAATGTTGCTCGTGTCGCGATGGAGGACTTAGCCAGCCGAGGAATAGAACGCGGGACGCCTGGGTGGGACCCAAACGCGATACCAACTTGGCCACTGACCGGTCAATACCGGTCAGTACTGATTGTGATTGTGAACGTATATTAGTGGTTCAGTGGGCATCATTGTGAACGTATACAGTGGTTCAGTGGGCATCGCGTTTGGGTCTCACCCAGGCGTTCCGCGTTCGATGCCTCGGCTGGCTAAGTCCTCCACCACAACACAAGCAACGTCTTCCGCTTAGTGTGGTGGTAGTAGGAGATTTTCAAATGTTGTTAAGTTATTCGTAACCCGGAAAAGTTTGTCTTTCTTTTTTGTTTTTCAAAAAATTTAAAAAATATATTCTGTTCGCCATTGTATATTTGGCGTGTTTTTCTGAAGATGATAAGCAGAGATTTATCATTTGGGTCCTGATATAGTTTTCTTATGGGGATCGGTATGAAAAAAAGCATAGTATAAAACTTCCATTTCTAGGGAGCAGGGTGGTAGTTGAACCCGTTACCTTCCAAGCCGCAGTCCCACAGACAGATACGATTGTTCAACGATACGATTCGATTGTACCACCTCAGCCAGGAGCACTCCTATCCCGGTTAGAGCTAGGGCCAAGGGGGTCTGATTTATTAGGACTTGGAACACGTGCTTTGAGGAAGGGAACGAGGTTGCAGTTCAATCGACTTGTATACATGGCAGGGTAATGAGCCGTAATATTGGAATTTATGATGGGCAGGAAGAGAGGATGTGACTGAGCGATGTTTTAACTTTCTATCTTTCTTCTTCTTGCCTCTTCTTACCTCTTCTTGCCTCTTCTTGCCTCTTTTTGGCTCTTCATGATTCTTCCTGCACGGGGAAAATTTTATTCGAAAATACGATCATTTTATTCGTAGAAACGATTAAAAACGGGACTGAAGTTCTTACGAACAAATTAACAGGGTTTCAATGTTTTTTTCTTACATTTTCCCTCCAATAAACATTGAAACACTGTTAATTTGTTCGCAAGAGCTTCAGTCCCGTTGTAAACCGTTTTTACGAATAAAATTATCGTATTTTAGAATTATATTTTTCTCCGTGTGGTTCACTTTGTCTCTTCTTGGCTCTTATTGTCTATTCTTAACTCTTCTTGGATTGTCTTGGCTAGCCTTGACTCTTCTTGCGTCTCTCGTTGGCTCTTCGTGGTTCTTGCCGGTCCTTCTTGTTTCTTCTTGGCTCTTATTGGCTCTTCTTGACTATTCGTGGCTCTTCTTCAATCTTCTTGGCCCTTCTCGACACGAAAACCCTAAAGAATCGATAAAAAATTATGATGGGGAAAAAATGGAACAGGCGAGAAAAATAATTATATCGGATAGCGCAATCGTTGCAAGAAGGAGTGAATCTGTGAATCTGTAATAAAATGACTATAATTATAATCGTGTAGTACTTACATAGAATACAGACGAAGACGTGGGATGATAGTGACGATGGGATGCACACCTGCCATTGCGTGTCGAATAGTCATGACATGATTCATAATCAATATAATCATAATCAACACACCTTATATTTTCTAACAGCGGCTTTATCGTATCCAAGAATGAGAAATATTAGTACAATCAATAAATTATTAATCATATCTATTTATTTAATTGATTTCTTCAATACAATACAATACAAAACCCAATGGATGACCTTCATTTCAGGAGTTTCAAGTACCTACCTTCATTTCAATTCATAAAAGAAAAATACTTACGCCGTCCGTTCACGGAGCTACTCACAATCCACTCGATCGCCGCTCGTCAGTACCCTCCATACTATTTTGCTGTTGTTCTTATGGGGCCAACAGACCTAGTTATAAAAGCTCAAGCGTTATTTGGTTTGGCGTATTTCGGCATATCGGTTGCCGTACATTCCCAATGGGAATGTATGACGAGCGATATGCTGAAGTAGGCCAAGCCAAATAAAGCTTAAGCTTTTATAGCTAGGTCTGTTGGACCCATTACCGGGTACCGACGCGACGAGCGGCGATGTAGTCGCTTGTAAGTAGCTCCATGAACGGAAGGCGTAACTCATTTTTTTAAAACCAACAAAATTAAACTCTTCATTTAGGCATGTGCCTAGTATGGCGGCCATAAATTCCACAATTGTTATATATTTACTATTCAAAGAATAAAGAAACATTAAAAAAAAAAAAAAAAAAACAACATCACTACAGGTACTTACTTACCAAGATATATTATTAATAGTCTACCGGAAGAGAGTAGAAGCATTATTGATAAAATCCAAATATTGGACACTCAACAAATATTTTAAAAACATTAATATAAAAAACTGGTTTCCATGCCATCTCAATTTACATGCCATATTGTTTCTAGTAAATACCGATGAAAGCAAACATGGTAAAACCTCATAATAAAATAAAGTAAATGAATGTGCGGAAATGTATTTTTTCTCTGTTTTCGGTGCAAGTTATTGATCGTATTCCTTGAACAGAGGAAGGACTGCTTCAATGTCTTAATATTTGCCATTTTGGGTTTTGCATATTAATGACTCGCAGTTAATGAATTTGACCGGACATTAGTCACAGAATATTTTAAATTTAGTTATGCGAGTGTTCGTCCTTCCTCCGCCTTGTGTGCTCCTTGCCGCGTTTGAAAAGAAATCAAATCTTTTTTATCTTTTATTTATAACATTGTGTTATCTCAATATGTTCTCCGTAATGCAAGATACTTTGTGTAAGATAAAAAAGATGGAAAAGCTGTAAGCATGTTACGTTGACGTTACTAGGCAGTCGCTATTTTGGGTAACATCCCCTCATGTACGTTTGTAAAATACGTTCGTTAAAATAGTTACACACGGAGAAAAATGTTATTCTAAAATAAGATCATTTTATTCGTAAAGACGGTTAAAAACGGGACTGAAGTTCTTACGAACAAATTAACAGGGTTTCAATGTTTATTTGCGGAAACATGTAAGAATAATTTGTTGGTATAGGTAATTTCGTACGTATATTGACAAATTATTCTTACATTTTCCCGCCAATAAACATTGAAACCCTGTTAATTTGTTCGTAAGAACTTCAGTCCCGTTTTTAACTGTGTTTACGAATAAAATGATCGTATTTTAGAATAACATTTTTCTCCGTGCGGGGTATTCTGAATGCGGGGTATTTTGAAACAGAAAAAAATATAATAATTTTCTCTTAAAATATATGTACGTCAATAGCGGAAATTTAAAATTCTGTAAAGAGAAAAAAATTCAAAATAACTTAAATATGTAATTTTTCTCCGTTTTTTTCCTGTTTCAATCTGCTTCGTCGAAATATTTCTAGGAAAAAAAGTGCGTCCTTTACGATTGTTTTTAAGGGATTTTTTAATGAAAAATTAAAAATAAATTAAATGGCCTTGTAAGCTGACATACCTGTCACAATAATAAAAAACTAAAATACTTTCAGAAATACTTAAAAACAATTAATTAACGATGGGTAAACGTCTTTGACGACACTTTTGTGCTCCCATCTTCATTTTTTCAATTGTCTATGCTGCACCCACTACGAGTTAAGAGTAATTGACCAGCAGCTGAGAATAAAAGTTTTAAAAAGCTTGCAACTGTACAGGGGGGTTCCAATGAGAAATATCGATTATTGCCCGAATCAAATTTTGAAAATTCAAAATTTAATATCGATTTATTTCATTTAAAAATTGCTTTAATATATACCTACATTCAAGTGTGTAACAATGCTCAAAACGTACGATGATGAATTATTAAATATCGTGTACTTCTTGTAAGTATTTTTTGATCATAAGTATTTATGATTTTTCAATAATGTCTAAACAAAATAAGTATGTAAATAAAAAAAAATAATTTTAGTTTGTAAGACCTTAAATAAATAGAAAAACTGAGATATTTTTGTCTCAAAACACGTTCTCGGATTATTTTTTAATGATTTTAATTTAATTTAAATTTAAATTTTTAAAGCTGTGTAGACTAGATTATGTATTGATTTATTTTGTTATTGTTTGTATGATTATGATTTGAAATTTGTGTTGCTTAATAGAATCTATCGTTTGAAAATTTAACAAATCTGCCGACCGACGGTTTAACCTTAGTATATTAAAAATAAACTTAGTTTTTCAAAAATTTTAAACTGCGTCTACCAGATAAAATAACAATCTTTCAAAATCAATTTACGTTTTTTCGTAAAAAAGAGTCAATACGTCTAGAATTTGATTTATTTTAAAAATGACAAACTTCCGGTATTCTCTGGTAATAAATACTCTCTTTAATTCTATGAGTTAAATAAATACGTCATTGTTAGATTATTTGATCGTTTAGCTGAATCCCGCTGCTGTTCTTGCTCAGTTCGAATTTATTTCCTTGGCTGGGTAGAGTTTGTTATAAATAATTGTAATGCGTTGGGCGGTACTTTATGCAAAGCCATTCTCAGAAATAATTCCCGAGATACCACACATTACCAGGCAAGTAAGTCTAAACACGGTCACATCGTTAGCCAGAGGATGGTTCCAATTAGCCACTATCTTAGCAATTTAAATAATTAATTCATATTATTTATGTCATTTGATAGCAACCTCCGTCCTTTTGTATTAGGGCGTACAATTAATATATATTACTCCAATGCTTTACGAGTAGGTATAATGTGATTTTCAGGCGGGAGTGTAAATATTGATAGGAAACAAATACCGAAAAGCAGCGGGAGCGGAAAGCAAGAAGCATCGAGAAACATGAAGTCAGTAATCGTAGCGGGAAACGCTAAATGAGAACCAGGTTGCGATAAGCAGAAAGTAAGAAACATCGTGAAGCAAACAAGAAATTAAGAAGCAAGAAGCGAAAAGCACGAAGCAACGGAAAACGGGAAGGAAGAAGCAGAGGGAAGCTGGAAGCATGTAGCGGAAAGCATAAAATAAAGAAATGAGAAGCAATAAGCATCGGGAGTCAACAACCAAAAATAATGCGGGAAGAGGGAAGGATGAGAAGCAAAAATAAGCGAACTAGAAACGAAAACAAAAGCTCATTTATTTATTCCTCCCCATCCTACATTCCAATATTGGCTTATTAGGTTGCCATGTATACCGGTCGATTAAACTCCAACCTCCTTCCCATCCTTACAGCACGTGTTCCAGTCCTAACAAATCAGTGCCCCCTGGTGTACCGGTCTCACCGGGACAGGATTGCTCCTGGCTGGGGTGGTACAATCGTATCGTATCGTATCGTATCGTATGAAATCACGGCATCTCAAAATTATTTCAATATGATATTTTAAAAAAAATCTTCATAAAATAATAAAATTTTAACGACATGCTCAATGTTCGACAAATTTAAGTGTTACTGATCAATGATACTACATACTTCTCGAATTAAACTCGAATATAACATAAATTCTGAACCATAAACAACGAGCTAGTCCTGTTTTATTGCTAGTACTAACTGGGCAACTAAACTGGGCAAGTTCTTGGTTTACTAATTAAATGAGTAACGGTTTAGTTTGGCGTTCCGCGTTGAAAAAGATGGACACTCTAGCTTAGATCTCAGATAAATAATTTGACAGAATTCAAAATACCATTATTGATACTTTTGTCAATAGACATGACAGAAAAAAAATTACTTTGCTAGTTTCGTGATTAATTTTTGAGCTATTATGCCGTGTTGGGCTTCATCCTTCTTTAGCCAAAGTTTCGGACACCATTACAGTGTCCATCATCTGCATCCGAGCGAATTAAAATCAATCACGATAATGCTTTTGGCCGTTAAAATGTCAAATCATATCTGACATTGGTACTATTGGTAGTGTTAAACATATATATCATTGAAGAAGGTACAGAAAAATTAGACTGGGACAAGATATTTATTTAATTATATTTATAATATTTTATTAGTATAATCTTTTTCTTCAATGATACCTTCCAAAGTTATTAAAAAGAGAGTTTTCTAATTTAAAAAAATCATATATATTTTGGGATAAAATAAATATAGATGGCTAGGATTAGAAAATAGGTAGGAACCCATACTTAGTACGCCAAATCGAGCATACAAGAAAACATGCGCAAGAATATAGACATTTTCTACGTTATTTCTTCTAAGCTAGTTTATTCCAAATGAATATAACGAAAGAGGTGCTTGTTAGAATCAAAGGAAATGCCAAAGCTGGTAGAAAAGTTTAGGACTAATAACAACTTTCTCTTGTTCATGAAAAGCTCATTGACACAAAATGTTTATCAACAGGTACACATTAACTTCAAGTGTGCCAAGAAATTCATCATGGATTTTCTAGTAACTCACCACACTTTCTTCGATTTTATGACATTGTGAATCTTAAAAAATGTTCCTAAAATTTTTTTTTTGCTTGGCAAGGAAATAATGTATCTAAATATTATTCTAGCTTGCCGTTTCGTCATTTGCAAATATGTTTATTTTATCTGTTGAAAAAACTATCTGTTGAACAAACTATCTATTGAAAAAACCTCGTCACAAAATTCCATGTCAACTGTCGTACTTACTTCCGATTTTTAAAAGTCATTGTGCTGTAATTATTTAAAGGAAATTCTCATGTGACTTAGGCGCTCCGCCCACTGAGGCAACTGAAAACCAACTAAAACCGGCTGTTTTCTCTGTCTTGATTGGTCAAAAAGCTTGTTTAACCATAGATGAAGAACAATCAGCTGACAGCTCGCAACCTAGCAACGGCCGCCCAGGGTAATCAGCCGTGACAGTCGCAAGATGGTCACCGCTTGCGTTACCATTGACAACGGGGTTATGTGTGATTGTGTAGTGTGCGGGCCATCACATTGTCATACAAAGACAGTTGGCAGTTGAGAGTTTTCAGTTGCCTGAGTGGGCGGAGGCGCTTATTTTATAACACGTTGACAGTTTTCAGTTGCCTCAGTGAGCGGATCGCCCTGTAATTTTCAAAATCGGAGTTCCAATCAGTTGATTGTATGAAGAATAATTCAGAAGAGCGATAAAGTAGGTACCCACCTACCAATAATTAGAAAATTTATTTATTTTTATTATAAAGAAAAATATAATTCTTTATTTGAAATGTTTATTTCTTTTGTTTAAATTTTTCACAAAACATGATTATTCAAATTTTATAACCGTGTTTATTCGGAAGGTAAATTTCTGGTCATTGAAATTGAAAAATTACATTGTAAAGGACAATATTTGTTTTTGGGCAAATAAATTTTATAAATCCTTTCCGCTTCACAAATCCTACAATTATAATATCCCATGATTTTTTACGGGCTACTTAATAATAATACGCATTAGCTGATGGATCAAAAATTCGATCACCGAGTCCATTGTTTGCTATCCGGTACCCAATTATCCGCGTTAGTCGACAACAAAAATGATTGCAGTTCAATCCGAATAGGACGTAATACCGAATGATAAATAATTCCGCGTGACAAGTGAACCCATTGGCAGTTTCGTGTTCAGCGGAGGTAAACACAAAGCCAAGAGCAGGTTTCGTGAATATTTAATCCAACAGCCTGCGAACACTGGCACTGGTGGGCGGACCGGTTTAGTCAGATATATCCCAGCACCAGTAGCATAGTGCTGACGCTAGATACAGCCACTATACGCATTGTACCATGGGCTGGCCAGCTGTGGTGAGTGCTCCTGATAGAGGAAGTTCTATTGCACGCCATTCATGCTAACCACCCATTGATCAACACACAACACCCGCCAACAGAGTAACAGACCAGCTCGGCAAGCCCTCCGGGACTTGTAACTCTTCGCACAACACACAGCACACAATAAACCTTACAGCCATGCTGCTGACTGTTTATTATTTATGGTATCTCTGTACGCCTCACGCTTAGTACGTGATATTATTTATTACCCTCTTTACATTTACATATTCGCGTGTAATGCTTCGCGTATTCCCAGCGAGATCTTTCTTTTGTTCCGATGAAAACTGTACAAGGAATTCACGAGCAATACTTCGCGGAATGCCGCAAGGACCCCACCGCAGACCACTCTTACATTAATATTCGTTAAGGTTTAGCGGGAAAATATTATTATTTCAAGTAGGTAGGTGCCTAAGTACGTCGTGTCTGACAAATTGTCACAATGCAAGATAAACGGCCAATGGTGGCGAGCATTACTATTATATCTTCGAGTAATTTGTTATTTTAATATTCAACTACGATTATAATAAAGCCACAGGCGTAATGAGATCAATTATATCGCGTTAGGCTAAGTACAAGGTAAGGTTGTGATCAATATCAAGTGGTAGCTACTTCGGGCTGTAGTTGTATGAATATGCATGTCACTAATTGTTGAAAACAAATCAGCGTCATAAACTTTGCTAAAAAAAATCTTTGAGTCGTCCGGACATCTCGCGGCCATGACCCGGCGGCCGTTGCTCCTATAAGTGGGAGTTTTATTACTTGCCAAACTAGTTACACGAAATCATATTACATGAACCAGTTTCCAAAAAAGACAGTTCGTTTCTTTGTCAAATTTATAAAAGCAATAATTTAGTTTGTCTGTCTGCTATTATAATTTATTACTATCAATCACATAATTTTTGTTTGTTCTCTCGGAACTCGCACAAACAGAGTGTGGCTAACATGAAATATAATAAGATAATATGACAGTTAAAATAAGATTTCATACATTGTCACTGAAACTTTCTGTTCGAGTATTATGCAGTGTGTGGTGCTTAATAATTGTTAGCATGACCTACATATATACACAAATATATTTAACTGAACTTCTAGAGCATGTAATACCTCTATAGCGCCCAAGTTACAAAGCATGTCAACAGTTCACGAATTGAAGTAATACTTTCCCTTTTAGAACTCAACAACAGAATTACTTTGCGGTCTTCAATTATTTACAAAATAATTAAAATAATCAATCATTTAAGTTCTAAATAAACAAATAAATTGTATATTGCAATGACTACCTATTATAAAATTTTGCAATAGGAAATGTTATTTACGTTCATATAAATGTCCTAATACGGAAAAAATTTTAAATCTTAAAATTATTATTTTCCAATCTTTTCCACAAATAAATAAACAAATTGCACATTGTAATTTTTTTTTTAATCGGACGTTTGTCCTTATAGACCTATTAATGCTCTAAAAAGATCATTCATAACTATATTGACAGCCCATACTTACTACAAAATATTCATTTTAGATGTCCAAAAAGAGTTACTCGATCTATGGATACATTTTATATTCCTAAGAGCAAAACCAATTACCTTGAAAATGTAGAAGAGGCTGTAGCACATTTAGTAGGTTATGCCCAAACATCGATGTGTTTAACACGAACCTTGCTAAATTCACAACATTCATAAAAAAATGACATTCCATCGAATGCCATATGTTTAACCAAAAACTTAATTTCATTGATTTCTTTTTTTTTATTAATTCCTCACATTTTCTCTTTTACTTTTAGTAGTTTGTATTTTAATGAAATCTTTTCCTCAAAGATATTATTGATATCCATTAAAATTTAAGTGTAAACCTTAGAAATATGTATATCATAAAACACTTTGTAAATTGAAGATGCACTTAATCAGAATTGTTTGTATTAGGTATATTGTTGCATATTTTTTTTATTATGGTCCTGTATCTAAATGTCGTTATTTTATTGGTCAATGACATAAACATACTTATTCACTGTCATATATAAATGTATAGACTGTATATAACGCAAATAAATAAAATAGGTAGATATACATGCGAGTAAACATTTTTAAAAATTCTAACAAGTAGAACAGAATTTGTAGGTGAAATATAAAAAAAGCTGAGATCCTTCAATAATAAAAAAATGTATGTTTGAAAAGGAGGGTAGATTACTATAATAATAAAGTAATATTATAATTAAAAATTTTGAACTACCTCCATTATATTGTAGGCTATTACGACACATTACGATCATTTTACGAGATACCAAGAAGTTTGCACAAATTTTATAATGTATTCCTCCACACGAATTCTGACTTCATCAATCATGTCTAGTTGCGGCAGTGGTCCTCCTTATATCATAATAAATATGCCAACTGCTTACTAAGTAAGTACTATTTACCATGGGTGATTGTGATTAGCTATTTAGAAGGGGAATGCCTCTTACAAAGTGTAGACTTAACTGAATTTTACAGCCATTAAGCACCTCCTATTAGCTTATTACATGTTACTACGTATTTCTTTATTACATCTAACGACTCGAGTTCATTTTACGATGTCCGTGGGTTTATTTTACAATTTTCCAGTGTTTTTTTTGCGATCTTATAACGATAAATGCATACATCTCTGGATTGCGCACCATCTCTACAGGTGCATATGGCGTTCATATTGGACCCTTTCCCCCACATTTGTAAGCATATTTCATAACCACAAAGTTATTAAAGTATGTCCCTTAGTTAGTTTTACTTAAGTTAATTTTATTAAAATGCGTGCCATTTCGATTGGTATGTATAAAATAGTATGTATAAAATAGAAATCAAAATGTTTTTTCTACACCTTTTTGTACATTTTAGATTATTTTGTTGCTATATAACTTTTTATCCACCCACACATATATTGATACTAAAAACAAAAACATAAACACCATACCAATCCACAATCCATCACCCAAACAATGATAGACCCCTAAATGCACTTATTGAAAATAAACATTGCAATCGATTCACACGTAAAACATTACAAAACCCCAAAACTCTATAAGAAACATGATACAAATTTGTAGATTGTCCTCAACAACACAGGTGAACCTCAAAAACTTTAAAATAAACACTGCAATCGATTCACACGTAAAACATTACAAAACCCCGAAACTCTACAATAAACATGATAACAATTTGAAGATTGTCCTCAACAACACAGGAATTCCTAGTGTGGAGGACAACACACAATATCTTTGTAATATTAATATTATTAATAACAAATAAATAAATAAAATATTTGCAAGCCATCGTAACTTGTTTTAGTTTAAAATGACGTCTCCATCTCAAGCTATGAATTTGAAGTTTCCATTGAAAACAACTAAAGGAAAAAGTTACATGAAAAAACAAAAAGCTGCAACACAATGCCCCTGGAATGGTTCATTCCTTTGGTATGCAATTTTGTATTACCGGCTCAAGTTGATTTTTATTTTGCAACGAAATTATGAAGATACAACAAGTTAAATCTTTCAATAAGAGAAATCATAACATTTCTAATTACGTATTGCCGACTGAAGGTACTGCATTATGAGAACATAGTTATTCACGGCATATAAAGCGATCCACATCCTCGGATGATGCATTTAACGGCCGTGGGCGAGGTCTTGCATGCCGCAACAATGTGTATTATTTATTGGGCTGTAAAGTTATCAATTTTCATTGAAGAGGGGCCATTCAATCCCAATACAAATAAATTGAGTAAGAACTATGAACTTACAACTCTAATTGATTAAATTGGTTGAGTAGGTAGGTACTGCACTGTGAGACAATCATGATAAATCGAAAAGGGGTCAATCATTAATCATTTTTGACAAGAAAACAACTTCAAAATCATCGGTGCAGAATAGATAAATACGACAAATGTGAACTCAATGCCATTATAATATAATATTTTCATGGCGTCGTTGGTTGGTCAGATATATTGGATATATTTGTTATATTTTCTATTCTATTATCAGGGTCGCGCTCTCTGTAAGGACAAAGTCGTGTGGGGCATTGTGGCGCCAATCGTAATATAAAGGCGCCTTGAAATATCTGAATTTATTAACAATATATATATATAATTTCAATAGGCGCCATCAGTTTTTTTTCATTGCACAAATGTTTGGAATTTTAAATAAAATGCACTAGAAACTAATTATAGCTAAATCATGGCTGTAACAAACAGAAAACTATATTAATTAAACATACGCATATTTCCATAAAAATTCTCATGGTAATAACGAGTGTCCTTCACTGTTATACCGGACAACAGTTAGGGCATAATAAACTAGTGTTCAGAGTGATAGAAGTATCGCTCTGGTGAAATGATACCATCCAGAATCGAAATATCGCTTGAAATGGCTTAAGCAGTGTTTAGTGACCAGCATTTGAATAGACATGAATCTCCAACCATCATTTCCCCGATACCTTTCTTATTAATAGACCCACTCCTTTCAGTAGGCTTGTTGAAAAAGTATCGATACATCAATATTTGTAATGAAATATATCGATATTTTTAGCCGATATATTTGTAAGCGATGTATCGATATATCGAAAAAATTATCCAATATCGAAAATTGTATCAAAAGCGATATTTTTTCAATTTCGGGGGGGAGGCGCCTGATTAAAATAATTTACATTGTGTATATATTTACACTTTTAATTTTAGATCGATATTTTTTCCTCGATATATCGACTTTGAAATTGATATTTTAATAAATATAGATACATCGATATATCGATATTGTTTTCCACTTTCGACATCCCTACCTTTCAGACTCATAACATGTGCAAATCATCCTATTCACGACCGTCACAGAAGTGAAATCCAAACAATTTATGATCGTATAAATCAGACCCTAATTCTTGTAATTATACTTGGATGATGACTCTAATAAGACTCGGTGCGGCCCTCACTTTCAAAATTACCGCATGTATGCACCAAAAACTACTTGGTATTTTATCAACTCGAAGAAAGATTCGAAACAGTTTATTCCTGTAACACCTTTACAATAAAATCTGACAAATCTATCAGGGCAGCAAAACTACAGAAAAAAAACTAATCTGTTACCAAAATGTAATGGAGAAATAGTTAATAGATGAATGTGGTCACCTAGAATGCATACAACTTATGAATATAATTTCATTATTAATGGATCGCCAGTGTTTGAAGAGAGACTAACACCATACTATCTAGTTCCTCACTACTTGCAGTAACCACATAGCTTAATGTTGGTCGTTGGTCATCGGCTACCGTGTAATCATCGGGTGTTTATGTGAGTCGGATTGCTCTCGAGATCTGAAAATGGCAATCATCTTGATGTCGAAACTAATTACAGGAAGCAAATGTTAATGGATATTATTTCGTTTTGTGACAAATTATTTATTATAGTTACCGCAACTTACTAAACTGTGGCACAAGCTCTAAAATGTTATTGCAGAAACTTGCCCCATTTTTTAAAGGCGCTCAAATTGTGAAAATTGACCATGAAAATTGCACTAGTACATCGTGGGGTAATTACTGATTATTACAACTAGGTAACTCCGAAATAGCGTTTTTGAGTTACACACTAACAGCTTCTGGAATAAACTTTCTGAAATAACTTAACAACTGTTAAACGACCGTGTATGAAAAACCTTACCAATTAAAAACTGACTAAAAATTGTGCATGGAAAGATATGTACATTGTACATTGCCTACACAGTCAAAGAGGGTAGTTTATCTGTTTTGTTTGTAATTTCTTAAATGTCCTATATATTTCTTATTTTTGTAAATGTCGTAAAACCAAATGCCATTTTAGAAACTAGATAAAACTACCTTTTAGATTTTTGTATCTGAAATATACTTTAGTCTTTACAAATTGCTGCATTTTAAACTTCAAAGATGAAAAATTTGACAAAATATTATTTTTTATTAAAGGACTAAAACTGACAAACATAACACAAATAATAGTAATTATGTTGAATAAAACTATTAATTAACTTATTAATTAGTTATTACCAAACTGAATTGGTCATTAGGATAGAAATTATGCATAAAAGCATTATATGAATGGCACGTAAAATCTCATATGTCAAAACCTTGTCAAAACTGATATTTTGCCGCCGCGATGATGATGATAATCACAAGTGGCCAACAGAAAAATTCAATTATGTTCAATTATGTCATTAGTAACGTTTGGTTGTAAAATATGTACAGACTTAAGACAACGCCCTACAGAAACACCGTTTAACGGTCGTTAAGTGTTTTTATTAGTAAGGTTGTAAAGGCATAACATTATTTCCTCGAAAAGTCGTAACGCATTGGAATCATTAAGTTATTTGAATTTATTTTTTGTTGGTTTTTCAAAAAAACGGTATCGTGTAATTCTATAAGTAAGAAACTCTAGTTACCACAAGTGTCTTTCCATGTTTCACAGTTAGGCAACTAGACTTAGCAGGTTGTAGCATTAAAATTTGTGGAATTACTCAAGATGCTTTCATACCGTTTTTGTAAATAAATACATTAAAAAATGATTAGCCATTTACTTATTTCCGAAATATAAGTATTACGGTTCCCAACACAAAAATCTACGATTTAATCATACATATAAATAAACAACAACCGATTTATGAGATTGATCAAGTACCACCTTATAATTCAATTTCCTAACAAAGCTGATTTCAGAGTTACCTAGATGTAGTAATTATCCCACGACATAATATAGAAAATTTGTTAACTTTTTAAGGCCATTTAATCGTATTCTAAAATAATCTTTAAATTCGGGAATGGCCTGAATACAATACAAAAGAAAATCCCTCAAAAAACTGTAACTTTTTTTGTAAAGCACGTGTCCATTTTTTTTAAATGCTCTCCGATTAGAATTACTAATTTATAATATAATATTTTACAGTAAGTAATATATTTTCCATATACAATGATCCCAACTCGCAAAAACTGTTCCCATATAATAAAAAAAACTTCGTTAAATCAATGCTTTTTCATCAAATCAATGAAGACCTGATAACATTTTTGTTTTTAAATTGTGTGCATATTTTAACTAATGTTTCTCGGGACTTAGGCCAAGATGTGTTTCTCGCACGGAGAAAAATATTGTACTAAAATACGATCATTTTATTAAAAACGGTTAAAAACGGGACTGAAGTTCTTACGAATAAATTAACAGGGTTTCAATGTATATTGGCGGGAACACGTAAGAATAATTTGTTGGTATACGTAATTTCGTACGTATACCAACAAATTATTCTTACCTTTTCCCGCCAATAAACATTGAAACACTGTTAATTTGTTCGTAAGAACTTCAATCCCGTTTTTAACCGTTTTTACGAATAAAATGATCGTCTTTTAGAATAACATTTCTCTCCGTGCGCAGTGTTATTGTTTGAGTGTTTGAAAAGACTCAAATATCATTATAATTATCATAAATTTGATGTAAAAACTCAATCTTCTCCTTAAAATTGTAGTGTCCCACATTCACAGCTTTCAGATAATTATTTGTAATCTGCATCTAAAATTCACTGCCAATTATTAACAAATATTTAACTTTGTGAAGATTCAATTATGAAATGTAAGCATTACGTATTGGCTGATTTCCGAACATGAAATGTCCCAAAGATCTCTGCCACTTCTCAGTCTCCTCATCTGTCAGTTCCGGACATGAGATGTTCTCCATTCTGCCAAAAGCAAACATCGGATCGTATTACCGAAGAGCATTTCAAACAACTACTAAACCTGCCTATGTATTATAATATACCGAGTTGCTCAAACTTTATTAACTCCGAACAAACTTGCTCCAATCCGCGTTGGATGAATAGTTTGTAAGAAGATAATTCAATTTCTCGGTGTAGCTAGGGTTTGCAATTCAATTGGCTCAATCCCGCGGGATTTCGGCAAAATATATTATCCCGCGGATTCGCGGGATTGAAAAACGTTTTTGTTTACATTAGCTCCTCTCAGGAGGCCGCGAGGAAATAAATCCCTCAGGGACTACGTCATATTTGATTATAAATTATTATGGAGACTCTATCTTTTTTAATGTATTTTTATTATATGACGAGTTTTAAAAATAATTGACAGCAATAATATTTTTTAAAGAAAATTTTGCATTATTTCAATTTAATACCCCTTAAAATAAATCCCGCAAATCCCGCGGATTTCTAAGTTCTATCCCGCAATCCCGTGGGATTTGAAAGAGTTGCGGGATTTGCAAACCCTAAATGTAGCCAACAACGTGATATATATAACATAGAAATTATGATGCTGATCATGCTTATAATAGTATTGTTATGTAAGTTAGGATGTTTCCGTGATTATCACATCTGTCACAAGGGAAAGGAATGAAATAGTAAATACAAATTATTGACTGAAGCAGACGAAACCTCTAGAACAGTGAACACGATAACAATTAAAATTGCTCCTTATATTTTAAATATTTACATTTTTATCGCAAAACTAATGTGGGTTTTATTTTTTTACAGGTTTGAATTGGTTGCCGATACTCAATAACTTAAGGTAAGTCATATCAATATATCTTTATACAGATTGACACGGTTATATTTGCAGGCGACCAAGGAGGAACTGAAAGAAGAAATAACTACATATTATTATTTATTAACTATACGCACAAATGCAAAGTTCGGAAATCGCGCTATTCTTATTTTCTGTCACTTTAAAATATGTTTCTTATTCGTGTAGGTAGGTACTTTGCTCTTTTTAAAACATGAATGAATACTCCTTTGGTAAACCTGACAGAATCTTAAATATGACCTACTAAAATACTAATTATGAGCTCCGGCATCATGAAACTAGCACGAGTTTTTCTGTCATTAATTTCAATTAAGTTCAATAAAAACAACTCAGGTGAAGCCGGGTAATGCTAATAATTACCAGTCTCATATAAATCTTGTAATTATAAACATTTTTGAAAGGGAAAAAGCTTTACAAGTTGAAGCGAACACAAACGAAGTAACATCTAGTGATATGTACCTAATCAAGAAATCCTTCAAATTATCATACTAAAAAACTTAAGTAAATTTTGCTTATCTTCAATGCTTCAATGCACCGTTAATAATTGTATGTATTTGTGGACAATTTAGGGCTAAGTGAAGTAACAGCACTCACGGAGGTGAACCAACACAGTGTATATTTAGGCCGCTAAGTGTTTAGGCCAGCCCCCATTAATCAGATGGAGTTTATTTATTACATTCTCGGCTAAGAGGATGAGAGCCACCTCGGAATGAACATAATACTTACATCTTGCAATGTTGATGAGATAATCAAGAATTCTTGTCTAATTTCTAACATAAATAGCATTACAACTTTCTTAATTGTTAAATTTAGTTCATAGAACTTTATTCAATGTTAAGAGGGTATTACCATAGAATACCGAAAACTAGTCCTATTTAAATCAAATTCCAGACGTATTGACTCTTTTTTACAAAAAAAACATAAATTGATTTTGAAAGATTGTTATTTTACCTGGTACACGCAGTTTTAAAATTTTGAAAAACTATGTGTGTTTTTAATATACTATTTTACCGTTTTTATACCGTTGGTCGTTGGCAGATTTGTTCAATTTTCAAACGATAGATTCTATTAAACAACACAAATTTTAAATCATATAATTAAACAATAAAATAAATCAATACATAATCTAGTCAACACAGTTTTCAAAATTAAACTAAAATCATTAAAAAATAAATCCGAGAACGTGTTCTGTGACAAAAATACCTCAGTTTTTCTATTTATTTAAGGTCTTACAAACTAAAATATTTCTAATTTTTTTTACGCAAATATTTTGTTTAGACATTATTGAAAAATCATAAATACTTGTGATCAAAAAATACTTGCAAGATGTGCACTATAATTATAATTTATCATCGTGCATTTTGAGCATTTTTATTGCTTACTTGAATGTAGGTATATATTAAAGCAAGTTTTGAATGAAATAAATCGATATTAATTTTTTTATTTAAAATATTTGATACAGGGAATAATCGATCTTTCTCGTTGGAACCTCCCTGTACAGTTGCAAGCATTTTTAAACTTTTATTCTCAGCTGCTGGTTAATCGCTCTTAAGATAAGGTAGGTACTTCATAAAACTTTATTCACTGTTAACTTTAGTTCATAGAATTATTAATTGTTAAAATTAGTTCATAGAACTTTATTAATTGTTAAAATTAGTTCATAGAACTTTATTAATTGTTAAAATTAGTTCATAGAACTTTATGCATTGTTCAGATTAGTTCTTAAAACTTTATTCCACATAAAATAAAGGTGTCAGTAAACATTTTCTGCTGACACCAGTGAAATATTTTCAAATATTTTCAGATTATTCGCAATCCAGGAATGTTAGTCTTCTTTAAAAAAATTGTCACTTTAATGTCAGTTGTTCCCAACTTTTCGACCGATCAATCTGAGTCTCCGATCAGCTAAGTGATTTGTTTAGTAATGCTCGATTTGCCTGTTTGTCGGAGATTTGCATGAGAGTTGTTGGGAAGAGCGCATTAGTGCATGCCAAAATTTCGGTTCAACAGTTGATCAGTAGGACTGGGAATAACGGCCAAGTGCCGTGGGTTTAAATAAAAAAAATCTAGAACCATTTGATTTTTTTTATGGATTGTGGAATTCTAGTATTTTTTTAACAATTTTACAATCTGAATTGATGCCAGTACATATTTTCAAAACCGATATACGTTTTCACAGTAAAACATACGTTTAAAGATTGAAATTTTAGACTCGTAGAAACGGGACCAAATTGAATATATATGATGCTATAAGATTTTCCATGTAGTTGTCAATTTCTCCGAGACGTCATCATCTCGGGGGAATCGAATGACATCAGAACCGAGTTTGGATTTTTGGATATTTTTGGATGTTTTTGGATATTTGGAGATTTCAAATAATTTTTCAATGTGGATTCATTAACTGTACGAATAACCAAACACAATAAGAAATTATAAACTATTTATGAATATGTATTATATTTTCAAGACATACCTAATACTGGACTTTCTGATTATTTAAGTTAAACGTTTTATCATTCTAACAGAAATAACTGGCAGAGTAAATGTCTTTCACATCGAAATGAGCAAATTAAAATATCTATTGAAACGTGTTGAAAGACTGTATCCCTAGTGAACTCCACGGCTTTATTGGATTCTGCGGTTACCCGTTAGATGCAAATGTTACAGACTTCTGAATATAATATTGAAACCAAATTATGCAAACTTAATAGCAGTAACGGCGTCCGTTAAACTTTAAACTCTGAGAAAACTGTTATGTTTCACCGGGTCAAATTCGAGGTTTAAACAAATAATAAAAAACATGTTCGTTAAAAGCAGTAACACGGTGGCTTGCTATAATTAGATTAGATAGACAAAAACCAAATATTTTGTCGCGAGTTGCGGCTTGCATTGTTCGAATGAAGACGAAAATTGCTTTAATATAATAAATAGACTCATGATTCATGACTAATATAGTAAATGGTGACCTCGCAAATGCTTTATTTATAATATTATATATCGTTTTGAACGGAAGATATTACATTTCACCGACATAATGTATGTGAGTTGCGAGTCGTGACTGTGTTGAGCTTTGACAAAACGTTGACCCAGAAATGGTAATAGATCTCACGGACGATAGAGGTGAAATGTCATGTCAAAAATAAGTTTCAGGGAAACCCACAATGTTGAGTTTAAGGACTGTCCGGACTGTGTGTAATTAACTATCAGCAAATTAGTTCCCATGGAAATAGCTGAGACCTATTTCTGATTCTGGAAGAAGGGAGAATAGTGAATAGTGCCAAATCGAATAAAGAAATTATCCATGTAAGCTTGTCTTTGATTTCAGTTTCGGTTTTTATAAGTGTTACAAATCAAATCTCAGTGGCTGCTAAGGGAAGTCTGCAAATATTTGCAGACATGGCAGAAAATATGTAATTAGGATTGGATTTAACTATCGGCATCGTCTAAAATAATCCTGACAAACAAAGACTTACTACGGACATTTTCAGACTGGTAGTTGAAAATAATTAAGTGGAAAAAAAATCAAAAATACAATGGAATTCCACAAATTAACAGTCCAAAAACTAGACTCATTAAACAAAGACTTACTTAGTTGACTTAAGGTCAAAGTGGAGTTTATATATATAACACATTTCCTTACGTAACAATTCACAGACAATTGTAATGTTTTCTTTGTGTTGGATATTCATAGCATATTCACTAAATAATACACATTTTATCCAAAACTATATCAGCGCACTAGTTGGGCATGATTCGGCCACAATAAAATTATCATTGTTTCAACTTTTTCAACAGGTGAAGTTTATATCAAAATACGAACTGTACATGACAAAATGCGATAAGAGTTCTGTGATATGTGGTAGTTTCGGGACTTAAATGCCTCATCCGAGATCATTGTGGTATTCTGTAGCAAGTATTACCCAACTCCGTGGGCACTATTAATTGTCACGGAGATGTGGCAGTGCATTGTATAGGTACAATGGCGAAGGTCACACGGCTTGTTAGTCACCGCAGATGATCTGGCGCCTTCACTAACAACTACCTGTACCATGCCTATATTTTTCTGAGGCTCTTGAAAATCTAAACAACCTACGTATATGTACTGTGAGAATTTCATGACCTACCTTCTCTTCTTTTTTGATTTTAATTATGAAGATATTATTGGACAAGAAACATATGGAAATGAAGAAATCAAATGGGAAGATAGTAGACGCACAGTCATTGAAATCGGCGCTAAAAAATTAGGAATTTATGGAAATGTGGCCATAAATGGGATGATATCTCAGCGACGAGAGCGATGAGAGTATCTACAGCGGCGTTGCTATATAATTCACAAGGGGGTTCGATCATAAGGGGAAGAGGGTTTCAACCCTTGTGGGGCGGCAAAGGAGAAAGGGGGAGGGGTGAAAATCGTTTTTTTGGACCTCCACTTACAACAACTTCGTATGTACAATGTACATCACATTGATAAAGGATGTGGTGAAAATAATATTGCCAGGAATGTAATCTAGGAGTAATCACTATTCTCTTTTTTTCTTACGCAATGCTGAGGCCGGTTGAGGGGAGGGGGATTGAACCTCCTATACCACCTCCTTATATACATCCTTGAGTATCTATATTTGTTACAACTCATGCGAGGCTGTGAATCTAAACTAAAATCAATTCCTTGTTTAGTCATTTATGTTTAAGCTTCCAAACACTATGTGCCTATATGCCTATCTGCAGGCATATACGAAAGAAGAAGAATCTTTTCGGTGTGTGCAGGCCAATAAAGAAGATTACTGGTTTTCCATTTCATCTACAAGTCCTGCCCATTGTGGCCATCTCAGTTTTATGAATCTTGTGATTGGTGGCTCTTAAAACAATAGCAAAAGCTCGAGGTTGTTAATATTAAATAACGTTGTTATATTAAATAAAGTAAATAACAATTTAGTAAGGAAATGGTTTTGAATAGTAACAATGCTCTTATGTAAGTGAAATTTCCTTCCACTAAGGAGCTGGCAATTATGGTAGAATGCACTGCATTGTTCGCCAACCAGTCAATATTTTCCTTTGATCAAGTGGACTGCAATTTTTTGTTTGTTTTGAAAGATTTTGAATATTTTCACAGTACTTGAGACCCTAAATGTAACAAAATATATCAGGGTAGGTGGGTATATATCTTGAATGATGAACATTTATTGTATTTCGAGTTATTTTTTGAAACTAAAAACAATTCCGTTGAAATCATTGCAATTTCTGGTGTCTACTTTTCAGAGCCAAACATTTTTTATTCGATAGGTTTCGAAGTCGATTCCCATCACACCACAGTGCAAATGGACATTCTGGGCATACTTTAATTTGATGGATCTTACCAAAGAAAAATAAATAAATTGTTAAATAATTTCTCTCACTATTGTTTGTATGGAAATGACTTTACTTCTAACGGCCCTTGTAGGTTATTATTTTTTTTAATATTTGGAACCATTCCTGCTTGAGCAGGAGCTATTAGCTATTAGGCCTTTTTAGGTAACATTGACCAGAAAGCCACTAAGAACATATCATAACTAAATTTTATAAATTTTAAACTTGCTTATCTGTAATATTACTTTACATGTAGACTGTAGGTGCCTACTGCCCAATCCTTCTCAAATCCAAAATATGAGCTATTCTCTCTGGCTTTATATTATTTTCATTATTATTACCAGCCTTTCATTTAAAATAATAAATTCAAGATATTTCCTGACCGCAGACGTAGTTTAATAAAATCTTAAATGGAGTTATTGGTACATAACAATCACATGAATTGCAAAAGATGCGGAAAAAGCCATCAAGTGTCCAAATTGGGAACGATAATATCCATAACATTACGTTGCTCCTTTGTCTTCCGCTATGGACCATACACCACAGACCGTAGACCTATCCATACCTGTGGATAGAGTGAGAGGCTTAACCTATTAGTATAAGGAAGTGGTTCTGGCCAGGGCCGCATTATTATGAGCAACGTGTGCGCCGCTCACGGGCGGCATGTTTTTCATCCATAGATACCTACTAGAAAGAAAGGTATATAGGTATGTGATGATGATATGGCTGTCCAAAATGCACAGACTATCAAAGTGGAGGAGTAAATAAATGTTAGAATTTGGTGTGCAGGTAGTTGGTGTAAGGCATTGTGCGTTGATACGATTTTTTGTTTATTATGAGACGATACAAATGATGATACGTACACAGTACATTATGTAAGGTTTATAAAATTAAATTATTGCATGGTTTTAGTACCTATTACGCAAGTCCATAGAATATCAGTAGGTAATTTCGCTTGAGATGAGAACGGTTCTTAAATTTTAAGTAATAAATGTACGAGTAATAATAATAAAAAGGAAGAAAGTGTTTGGAGTGATAAGGAGAAATTTTGAAAACAAGAATTATATGATCACGAATTGTAATTAACTGTTAATAAAAGTTTACTGAAAAATTATTTGTAAGTGGTTTTAAAATAACTTATACCACGCTAAAAAAAAGTATAAATTAGTTTTGTATGTTAGCAAGGAATCATGAAAAATGTCAAAGTGTAGTAATTTTTCGTAGTGGGTATATATTGTGATTGTGAGTTATTTGCTGCATTAGTGTTGTTGGCTTCCATATGAAGAAGTGCAGTGTGCCTGATATGTCTCTTTGGAACATTTATTATATTGCTGAAATATGTTGGCGACACATAACTACATGTTGTGCGGCGCGTATGTGCGACACATAGGTACCTACATTTTGTACACATAGCAATTGTCCACTACCCTTCTTCCTTGTTTTATTATCTATGGTTATTGCCCTCGTTGCTACCATGTTTCTGGGAGTCCGATGCTGGTGTGTACCTATGCTAGATGCAGACGGTAGGTACCTGCTCCGTGGATGCTTTGCAATAGCCAGAGTATCTAGTACCAACCCGGTATTACCTATTCCTATTACCTTGTGTCCAGCTCGGGGCCAACACGATACCTCGTGATGAGATCTCGCCGCCTCTGACGTTTGATCAAAGGAAGATATTTACATCATTCCATCTTCCGAGGTACCCTCTGCTCTAACCGGGATATATCTCATACCGAGAGGTATTAATCACTTTCACCGCAAACCAGATTCACTTTTAGTTGATTTCTTGCGTCGTAAACTTGCGAATTTACATCTGAATAATTAAATCTGCATTTGACCTTTCCATTGAATCCGATCGGCAATCAATATGTGTTGTTGTTGTTAATCAAAATCTTTACCCTATAAATTACTGTTTCATCGAATCTTATTTTTTTACACAGAACAAAAATAACTTTCTATCAACGCCTGCAAGTTTGCGTTGTTTTGAACATTATGTTATTACTAAACGTTTAAGGACTTTCTGCAGATTAAAAAATGGAAATATCCAGAGCTTTCTTTAGACAAATTATTTAGAATGTTGTCATTATTAGAAGGGCGAAAAATAACAGGTACATTTAGGAAGGAGATTAGGACAACAAAAATACTTTTGGCCGTGAAAATCTTAAATCATAGGTACATTTAGGTTGTAAAATTGTATACGATTGGTATTTTTGGCTCTAGGATAGGGTCATTTTTATGATTTACTAGCTGAAATCCCCGACGTTGCCCAGGCTTTATGCAGAGTTTTTCAAAATCTTATGTAGGCAGAGAATTTCCTCTTGTTTTGAAGGTTAATTGTGCAAAATTTAAAAAAAAAATTGTATCTAGATTTTTATAAAAATTAAATCCACGGCGCCCATTTGGTGTCCGCACAGAAACTCTAATTTGCGTAATTAGACTCTTTTGATGTTCGTCTTTATAATATTAGATATAAAGATTTACCGCCTTTTGTATATCTCTTCTTGGTTGTCTTCAAGGCCCAGGTTCAAACCTCCATCTTGAAAATATCCTCGACATGCTACACGTAGCATCCCCAGAGATGAAATGCCCAATGTGCGGACTATATATATAATAATTAATATTATACACTAACATACTATTTTACGGCCGGCATAGTCCAGCGGTAGGGCGTTAGACTCCCATTCCGAAGGCCGCGGGTTCGAACCCGGCGTGCGCAAATAAATTTTATTTAATTTATTTGTGTTATTTCACAATTCATTATTTAAAATAATATATAGTGTATTTGTACCATAGTCTCACTGGATGGCAGTTGGGACTCTTGTGAGGTATTACTATAAAAAAAATAACACTTTTGAGCTGGATACTTATAATTTTACAAATATATATTGTTTTTTTTTTACATTAGCTCCCATTACTATAAAAAAAAATAACACTTTTGAGCTAGATACTTATAATTTTACAAATATATATACAGGGTGTTAAGGTACGTACTTGAGTTACTTTAACCAGTGATTACCGACATTATTTGGAGTAAAAAATGTAAATGAAATTTTGGTCTCCGGTGACATTTTTGATGTTTTTTTTTTTTTTTTTTTCTACAAAAACATAAATAATAGTAGGTGTTGGGTAGTTGGGGGCGGGGTAAGTGATGGGGCGGTAACTCGGCTGAGTGACCAATAAGGCCATGTGAAAGATTTTTTTTTTTTTTTGATTTTGAAGAAAAAAAAATTTTGAAAAAAAAAAAATTACATAAAAAAAGTCACCGGAGACCAAAATTTCATTTACATTTTTTACTCCAAATAATGTCAGGAATCACTGGTTAAAGTAACTCAAGTACGTACCTTAACACCCTGTATATATATATATATTGTTTTTTTTTTACATTAGCTCCCCGGAGGAGGCCCAGAGGAAAATAATATCCACATGCAATTATTGCTTATGGTCTTGTTTATCCCGTAGACATTAAATAAATCATATAAATCCTTGGTAGACGCCATCTTGCTGTCTGCATTTAGGCTCTACCCATTACCCTAATATAGATGATAAACCAATATAAAAAAAAAAATTTAGGTTGCGATTTTCCCCCCTACTCATGTCTCCTTTGCTCTAGTAGTGTTTATTTTATAAAATTATTATAAATATATTACTACATACAATTATCTTTTTAATGTAATTATATTATTTATCGACTAATTAGAGAGACGATCAGAAATTTCAATGCAAACCGTTACTAAACTTGAGAAATCACGAAAGCTGTCAAATATAGAAATCTAATTACAAACTATAAAAGAAAATAGTTTTCGGATTATAGGTAGGTATCTTCCTTCTATCGCTTATCTGAACAATCAATACCAATTTTGAAAATGACCCTTAAATTCGAAGCATATTTGTTCATTGAGCATGAAAAATTTCACGCAGATTTGACTAACGCACAACATATTATGATATCCAGCGCCTTTGAGATGATTTTTCACAAAAACGGCGCTATACAAGTCATCCAATTATTATTATTATTATCCGAAATTAGTGTATTTTTATATATAGCAAAGCTACATCACAAATCCTTGTTGTACGCCATCTTGCCCTCTGGTTCTAGGCTATTCTTTACCCAAGGAAGATAAATCAATAATAATTATGTAGGTTGTGACTTTCCCCCACAAATCTCTCTTCTTGGCTTTCTTTACTCGTGTTAATAATATCTTTATTCGCATAGCGACATCATCATCCTTGGTATACTAGATTCTAATGTAGGCTCTATCATTTGCCCAAGGACCCTTTATCCTTGGTCAGTGGCGGTTCGTGGTCTTTTCAACAGGGGGTTCAGAAATTCCAACGACTCCAAAGTTCCAAAGAATGGACAGTTACCTCGAGAGTGTTTTATCTTGGGTACTTAATAGTACACAACTGCTAACCCTCTACAAATCGCAAGTGCGCCCCATGATTGAATTTGGTAGCCACCTCTGGTCTGGAGCCCCAAAGTACCTGAAAAACACCCTCGACTCTGTGCAGAAACGGGCGGTCCGTTTGATAGATTCTACCGTCTTAACAAACCGATTGCAATCTTTAGAGCAAAGGCGTCGGGTGGGAACGCTATCCTTGTTCTACCGGTATTTCAATGGAAGATGCTCCGAGTAACTAGGTGCATAGTCGGGAAACACGCCAAACGTGCGCTCAACATATTATGTACATGGTTGACATTTGTCACATGAGAACGGGTCGGTTCTACGACTAGTTCTTTAGTTCAACAGCTCGGCTGTGGAATGATTTGCCGGCCTCTGTGTTTCCTCCTTCCTTCAACATGGGTCACTTTAAGACCCATGTTCACTCCTTCCTCTCCTCAAAAAGACCCTCCACCCAGCATCTTTAAATATGACATAGGCCCAGGGAAATTATTTTCAATTAATACCTATAAAAAAGAAATTCAAGAGAAGATATAGGCAAAAACTTGATTTAATGAGAGCTCAGGACGCGGAGGTCCTTTATTTTTAATTTCCAACCTTTTTTCAGAAGTATTAGCATTATTTTTTATATACACAAATCTGTATTCCGCCATTGTGTAAAACAAATTATGACAGAATATTCGCGACAATCAACAAACGCAAACGCTTTCAATTGGAAATTCGAAACAATACCTACTGGCTACTGGAGAATGCAGAACACAAAATTGCATAACTAGCGACGACATGCGGCGTTTGCCGAAGCTTTCGTAAATATAACCAAGGGATATAACGACTTATCTAAAAAAATATATATATACGAAAACAGAAGTCAAAATCGGTTTACTTCAATAGTAGATTCACAAATGCCATTGACAAACGGTTGGAGAAATGCAGAAACAAGAAAATAAAAATGTACAAAAATGACTACAAGATTGATATGACTAAAAGATAAATACCGTAATATAACGTAAAAAAATAACATCTAACTTGCATCCCTGTGGTGCAAAGGTCAACCGTTAGCCGGTCAGTCTGCGGACATCTCGGGCTCGGGAATCATCGGTGAGACTCGTCTATGTTCGCTGTATGTATGGCATTCGCAGGTCACGTGACATCATGAATCGCGATCACACGCGGCGACGCGGCGCACACCTTTGTCCTTATTTTGGTAAGAAATTCCTAGTTTTGTACAAATCACCGCCAGAGGGATTGTACCGAATAGGATTCTTTAGTATGGGGAGTTTTGTGCGGATTTCAAGACGCACAAAATGGGATAGATACCTACCGTATTTTACGGTGGCGCGGGTTTTAAGACGGAATTTTAGTGGCGCGCAATCTATGATGTGCTTATATTATTACAAAACAAGTTTGTTTTATTTTCTCATCTTTTTGATGGGGGTTCGCCGCACAAACGCACTTTAGAGAAAACCGCCACTGTCCTTGGTGTATGCCATCTTGTGGCCTGGTTCCAGGCTATCCTTTACCCAAGGGCGATAAACCAATGATAAATATGTACACGGAGAAATTTTTTATTCTAAAATACTATTTTTTATTCGTAAAAACGGGACTGAAGTTCTTACGAACAAATTAACAGTGTTTCAATGTTTATTCTTACATGTTCCCGCCAATAATCATTGAAACCTTGTTAATTTGTTCGTAAGAACTTCAGTCCCGTTTTTACGAATAAAATTCTTACATGTTCCCGCCAATAAACATTGAAACCCTGTTAATTTGTTCGTAAGAACTTCAGTCCCGTTTTTACGAATAAAATTATCGTATTTTAGGATAACGTTTTTCTCCGTGTAGGTTGTAACTTTCCCCTACACATCTCTCTTCTTAGCTATCTTTACTCCGGTCAATAATATCTTGATTCGAACAGCGACATCTTCATCCTTGGTGTACTACATCCTGGATTAGGTTCTATTCTTTACCCAAGGTCCCTTATCCTTGGTGTACGCCTTCTTGCCGTCCGGTTCTAGGCTATCCTTTACCGAAGGACGATAAATCAATGATAAATTTGTAGGTTGTGACTTTCCCGTGGTGTACTACAACCTGATCTAGGCTCTATCCTTTACCCAAGGACGGCTAATTGCAGAAGGTTAAGATTCCCTAAGAGCAGATACCAGATTCCCGTGCGGCTCACACCGTGGCAGTCAGTGCCAGTATTATCGGCACTGTTAGGTGTCGCAAGGCGCGCGTGTCAGCCCGCTGTTGTAAGTGATACAAGGTCCGCTGCCTGCCCATATCGGGAGACCAGCCCACCGCACACACACCATACACCAAGGCCAAGATGATTATATACCTACTCCAGCCTAGTAGACAGATGTTGAATGTGAGCCTTTTAGATATCTGCTGGGAACGGTAATTTATTATTCGTCCAGTGTGCATGAATATCAGTAAGTCTTCCTAGACTTGACATTCGTGACGTTTTCTAGAAATTGACTCTTACCGTGGCAACCTATTTTTACATACTGCAGATGTTGAATGAAAGCATTTTAAATATCTGTTGGTAACGTTAATTATTGATCCAATGGGCATGAATGTCAGGAAGTCTTCCTAGACGTCCTAGAGATTTGTGACAATTTATAGAAATTGGCTTTTCCCGTGGCTCTCTATTTTTATTTAGTAGGCAGCATTTTCATCTTTTAATATCTGTAGGTAACGGTAGGTAATTATTAATTATTGATCCAGTATGCGTGAATGTTAGTAAGTATTCCTAGACTTGAGCTTGAGATTTGTGACGATTTCTAGAAATTGGCTATTTGCGTGGCTTCCTTTTTTACTTGGTAGACATTTTTTCCAATGCACAAATATGTGCTTTATTTTACGCTTTACATTTTACAAGGATACGCCTATCAATCGTATTACACACCCGGAGACGAGAATAATACGTCTTTGTCAACCGGAAATAAAAAACAAACTATGTTTTTTTTCCCTACATTTTGAATTCTCGGAACTTCCCTGGCTTGAACGTGAAATACAATGTATAAATACTAGGTGATACTAGGGATGGCAAGGAACCGGCAAAATTGTCCCCCTCTCGGCAAAAACCGTAACTAAAACATTGCCAGTCGAAAAAAATAGTAGAAGGCTAATCAAACAAACAATAACTGGCCATGTCATGTAAATAATTTACGTGACAAGTTCGAGTAGATAATCAAAAATAGTTCGTATAGATTCTGTACAGAATTAGAACGAATTTTGCATGGCGATAGGACAATTATTAAATACTTATGTAGATTTTACATAACATAGCTGATGCAAATGAGCAATATTATTTACTCGTTAGTACAAGTTAAAACCATATCTAAATATAACATATCGTTGTAGAATGTGGTAGTTTCGCTCCGTTAATTTACTTTAGCTTCTATTTCAAAGGAAACCGTAATCAAATAGAGAAACGTGCCCAGACAAATCAAACACATCCATACCAGGAATAATAATCTGTACGAAATTAAATTATGTTTAATTAGCATGGTTAATGAGATAGCCAGGACAGCTTTTATTAAGATTTCAAGATGAAGAACCTCTTTTGTAACTGTGACCTAAAACAAAATTTCAATGGGATGCAATAGTTCGTTGTTTTTTTCTCTTTTGTAGTGGAAGACATGGAAAGATGAACACTTAACGGAAGATACAAGCAACCTAAATATAGGTATAAAGGTGCATCCTCTTTCAAACACCATGACTTTATACTTACTTACATTGTGTTGTGTAGTTGTGAACGATGAATACTTGGAGCAGGTGGATGAGTTTGTGTATTTGGGTAGTATGTTTACGAGAGATGGGAAGGCTGATAGAGATATTGAAAGAAGGGTAAATGCAGGTAACTCCATTAATGGAGGACTGAATGCCGTTGGCGCTAACAAAAAGCTGTCCAAAGAAGCGAAGATAGCAGTCCACAATGGAGTGCTTGTACCTGCCCTGATGTATGGCAGTGAGGCATGGAACTGGCAGAGGAATGATGAAAGTAGACTGAATGCTGTTGAAATTAGATCCCTGAGGCGTTTGTGTGGTAAAACCATGTTTGATCGTGTGAGAAATGTGGAGATTCGAAAAGAATGCAAGGCTGATGTAAGCGTAATGAGTAATGAGTAAAATTAAGAAATGAACCCTCAGATGGTTTGGGCATGTAGAGCGAATGAACGAAGAAAGGAGCGTAAGGAAAATATATGAAGTAAGTGTGAATGGTATAAGAAGTAGGGGATGTCCGAGGACGACATGGCACGATCAAGTGAATCAGATACTTGAATCAGAAAAATAGAAGAGTATGTATGATACGATGTATGAATGTGAATGAGGCAAAGAGTGTACGCCAAGACCGAGGTGTTTGGCGGTCCGTCCTCTCTGCCTACCCCTACGGTGATGGTTAGTTAGCTAGTTTAGTTAGTTAAGGTGCATCCTCAAAATGTACAACACATATAGGGTAACAATTTAAGAAGCTTTCTATCAATTCGCCGAAAAACATCAAATATATCCATATAGCATCGTGAGAAGACCTCATAAGAATGTTACGGTTGACTTAAGAAATATTGTTTTCACCCAAAATGAAAATAACCACAAATAATGTCGTGAAAATGGATGGAGAGGTTCAGAAGTTCCAGTAGACCATGGACAGCATTCCCGCACCTGACGCCTGTGATCTCAAGATCTGGTTGCACTGATGGTAGCCGCTCACTGGTGAATTTGGCAACCACGTAAATCTGAAAAAAATCCTGCAATCCATGCACACATGATAGATTTTCCTTTTCTTAACAAACGAATTACAGTCTTTGGAGTTTGGAGCAATGCCGTCAGTCCGAGGGAAATTATTTCCTTCAGCATGTGCGGAGTTAACCCCTGAAGCATTTCGCGGAGTTAACCACTGAGCCTAGACAAAATAATATCCTATCATCAAATATTCCAGCTTGTCATTTTGTTTCAAATAAATATATTCACTGATTTTGAACGAACATATCCCTAAAGCACCTATAGAAATGCACAGACATCAATGATGTGTTTAGCACGAACCTCACTAAATTCATAATCATAACACATTAAAAAAATAACATTCGATCGAATAATATGTATCTACGCATAACAGAAAACTTATTATTTCATTGATTTTTTCACTCATCCTTTTTTACTTTGAGCAGTTTGAATTGAATGACATCAATTCCTCTTCATTGATTATTCCGTATTTAAATGTAAACATAGGAAATAATATTTAAAAAAAAAACACTCTGAAGATCTAAACAGATGCACGAAGGATGCACGTTATCAAAACTGTTTTTAATATATTGTTATGTATTTTTTTTTTTTTGGTCTTAAATATTGAATGTCGTTATTTTATTGATCGGTGATATAAAAATATGAATACATAAATACTGTTTAACAAATAAAAAAAAAAAGAAATACTGTTTTCGAAAGCCGAGGAAAAATCTTTAATACATATTTTGATTTTAGAGGCGGAGACATGCAATAAAAAATATACCATTTGACCGTAAACAAAGCTAAAGTTTTAAAATCGCTTAACAATGTATTTTTTGTATAAACTTTATAATTTACCAATTTACAAACAAAATAATTAAAAAAAAAACACATTCAATTAAATAATAACCATTAATTGGACGACCAACACCTCTGCCATAGGTCACCCCAAGTGGTTCACTACGTTTGGTGACTTAGCAGGGGTGCCCGGGTTCATGGAGTTAGGTTTGTCCGGGACTTGGGGGCGGATGCGTCGGCCGACCATCTGCATGGCAAGCCTGATGGGGAGAGACTGGTTGAGGAAGACCTTTTGATCTCTCCAGCCAGACCCTCTTAACCCATCGCCTTGCACCGCAGTGGGAAAATGGCTTCACACGTCCATCACTCCTGTACATATTTATCCCCAGATTCCTACCCACCCCTCAAACCTTTTTCCTTCCCAGGACTTCCTTTCCCTAAAAAAACCCTCCACACAGCATCTTCAAAGATGACATAGGCCCTGACGGAATTTTTCCCTCAAGGCCTCCTGTGTGGAGCTAATGTAAAAAAAGGGAGCGTCTACTGTAAACTTTTAAATGCAAAGGCTAAGCTCTGTGGTATTTATTTATTTATTTATTTGTTTATAAGATTTACACAGTACATTAAATATAAGTTGTAAGGTATTTTAAATAAATTAAATGGTTTTGTACCTATTACGTAAATCTGTAAAATGTCAATAGATAATTTCGCCTGGGTTTTAAAACTAAATTATGATGAAACTAATGAAAAGAATCAAACATTGGTTGACTAATAAAACATAAATGAAAGAGTATGGGTGGAGAAAATTTTACATCAAAAATTATTTGCTCACTAAAGTTTAATAAAATGATAAGAAATTTAATAATTTGGTTTTGTATGTTCGCAATGAATCGTGAAAAATGTCTAATTGTAATAATTTTTCATAATGGGTATAGGTTGGGATTGCGCGAGTGATTGGTGAGTTATTTGATGCATTGGTGTTGTGGGCTTCTATATGAAGAAGAGAAGTGTGCCTGGTACGCCGCATTGGAGCATTTAAACCAATGACGGATAGTAATTCGGGACTATCAATATTATTATTAAGCAGGTTATACAGAAACAATAGATCCGACAATGTGCGTCTTTTTTGTAGTGTTAACATATTATTTGTAGTTTTGTTGTATTTTAAAAGTAAATGTTTCGAAAATTTATTTTGTACATTTTCTAATAAATCTATGTATACCTTATATTGAGGATTCCATATTGTAGACGCGTACTCCAGTGGACTAATTCTTTATTCTTTCTAAACATTTAAAAAATAATTTTATGGGATAATAGGAAGTGTTATTTGGACAAAATAGATCACTGCTTAACGCTAGTGGATTAAATATTTTTAAAAAATCACGAAACGATCATAATTTTGGATTGTGTAAAGTATGAAGTGACCGCCATCAGGGTTAAAGACAAGCACCCGCATGTGGTAGCAAGTAGAAACAGCAAGTATTATAGTACCTACCCAGCTACCAGTTCCTCTGACACTGACACACTTCATATTCTGTGCCATTTTCCTGATTGCCCGCCATCATCGCTTCGCAGTCCACTCCGCATCGCTTCCGATACGCGGTGAAATGCCTTCGAGTAATTAGCTTCGAGATTCCTGTTCTTTGGGTCGGTGCAATCTTTCGCGGTCTTCATTTTATTCGTATTATTAATGTATTCAGCTGCAGTTTCTTTACGAGATAAATATTTATGTTTTGAACAAGTTTATTTCGTAAAGAGTACGTAATGTAGTATCATTTGTAGTCATACATACGGATTTACAACTTCATTTGAGAGGAAAAACGACCACATTCCCAGCCATAAATATACCAATCCCTTCCCAGCATTGTGGTATTTTATACCGAGTGGGTAGCCATAGGGGGTTTCTCACCATCCTCCCAATAGCTTATCTACACTAACTAACTAACTAACTAACCATCACGCCGTTTCCCCGCAGGGGTAGGCAGAGAGAACGGACCGCCAACAACTCGGTCTTGGCACACATCCTTGCCTCATTCACATTCATACATCTTCTCATACATACTCTTCTATTATTCTGACTCTTGACATGGCCCGACTCAAGTATCTGATTCACTTGATCGTGCCACGTCTTCCTTGTGCGTCCTCGGCTTCTTCTACCGTTCACATTCGCATCATAAATTCTCTTTACACTCCTTTCTTCATTCATTCGCTCAACATGCCCAAACCATCTAAGCGTCCCTTTCTTAATCTTACTTACTACGCTCACATCAGCCTTGCATTCTTTTCGGATCTCCACATTCCTCACACGATCATACATGGTTTTACCGCACATACGCCTCAGGGATCTCATTTCTACAGCATTCAGTCTACTTTCATCCTTTCTTTGCCATTTCCACGCTTCACTGCCATACATCAGGTTAGGTACCAGTACTCCATTGTGGACTGCTAGCTTCGCTTCATAATAATAATAATAGTGTAGATAAGCTATTGGGAGGGTGGTGAGAAAATCCCATAGTCTAACAAAAATATGTTACATATTTTTATATTTTATGAACTGGCAATCTTTTCCGTTTTCTGGGCGCATGCGCACAACTGCACAGCACATTCGTAGCCAATTATTCGGCTGATTAATGCGGGAAGTTGCCTCCTCGTTGCATCGCACTATATTTTCTTTATGAAGATTGACAGGCGGCCATAGACGCAGACAGTGCATTATTATTTTTATTTAATTTAATAAATCAAATTGGTGTCCGTGGCAATCAATTTATCCAACTTACAATGATGTTTTAGCAAACTGCAATTTAATATGATATGTATTTATTTATTTGATATTGGTCCACATTGCTAAACCGAATCCCACAAAAACGTGCTCATTGATTAAGGCGATCCGCTCACTGAGGCAACTGAAAACTGCCAACTGGCAACTGTCTTTGTATGACAATGTGATGGCCCGCACACTTCACAATCACACAAAACCCCGTTGTCAATGGTAACATCAAGCGGTGACTCGCGACTCGCACTGCTGATTGCCGTGACCGGCCGTTGATAGTTGCCAGCTGTCAGCTGATTGTTCTTCGTCTATGGTTAAACGAGCTTTTTGACCAATCAAGACATAGCAACCAGCTGGTTTTAGTTTGTTTTCAGTTGCCTCGTCAGCGGAGCGCCTTATATAAAATATTTGGTTTATAAAGTAGATATATATTTAAGTAAGTAAATAAGTACCTACTTAAAAATCATCATGATTTCGGAGGAAATTTTGGTTTTGATTTGTTAAATAAGAGAAAATTAGAAAAATATTTATTTGGATGCGAAGACTAAGGCCAGCTGTCCGCTGACGAGGCAACTGAAACCAAACTAAAAATAGGTGGTTTCTATGTCTTCACTGGTCAAAAAGCTTGTTTAACCATAGACGAAGAACAATCAGCTGACAGCTCGCAACTAGCAACGGCCGGCCGCGGCAATCAGTAGTGCGAGTCGCGAGTCACCGCTTGCGTTACCATTGACAACGGGTTGTTGAGTGATTGTGTAGTGTGCGGGCCATCACATTGTCATACAAAGACAGTTGCCAGTTGACAGTTTTCAGTTGCCTCAGTTAGCGGATCGCCTTACTGTTTACAAAACTACAACATTTTTATAGATTATTTTGACACGCATCTTTATGTAAATAAGTTACTGAGAAAAACCTCGATCAATAATAAAAAAGGGCTTCACGGTGCACTGTGCAGATAACGGAATGCTTGCACCAATTCGCACGTATTATGATAAAGTATCAGTAACAAGAATGGATAAAGCCATTACAATATTATTTAGATTGTGGCCTTCCTCTACTCGTCTGCCTTGTCACGCGTCCTTCCATTGTAATGGAGTTATCGTGATTTCCCCATTACATTTTCTTTGTTTTCGTAGAACTCTTTTGTATTATGTTCTTTATATCTGAATTTTAACGCCGAAATCAATGGCGCCAGTTAATATTATAATATTTTGCTAATACAATGCACCATAATATGAACTTTTGATTGTTTTGGCGATCGGATATACTCCAGTATTTTATAAATAATAACGACCTGTTAGACCATTGTGCAAATTTAATAGCCGAAGGCAAAATTGATACTAAAGTCACCCAGGCATGTTATAATAATTAATCTTAGATTATTATTAGAAAATATTTCAATAAGTAAAATAACAAGAAAATTATCTCATTATTTTAGCGTCGATATGAATGACGCGGTTACCGGAAAAACAAAACATTTATTTATTTTATTTATTTATTTATTATTCATTTTCAACGCCCTGATAGCCTTTTTTTTTAAAGAAAAAAATGTTACATTACAAGTGATTGTGATTACATTGTGCAAAGTTTTACAATTATTCATTATTATTCTACTACTCCATAAGTGTTTATGGGAGGAGTAATTACATGCGAAAAATAATGTTCAAATAAAATATGTAAACAATAATCAAAGACTTATGAAATAAATACAAACATTATTTAACATTGGTATACAATTTAAGAAAAAATATGTTATTGAAAGACAATACCAATATACGAGTATATTTATACTTTTAACATTGATAGTACAGATTAAGTAAGGGTAAACTAAGGGTAAATTAAGGTTACAATTTATCATTATCCAATTTCAGAGATTAATTTGCTTTTTAAATTGTTCTTATTTGTAATAAAACCTCAGTCTTGGTGGAAGACCACCATTCAGAATCAAAATGTTGCTTGAAGTGGCTTTAGCGTGTTTGGTGGCCAGATCTGAATAGCCAAGGACTTCCCCACCTTCCACTTCCCAAATCCATCCCCTTCCCACTACCTCATCCCAAATCCATACCCTCACAAATACCTAATTGGGGATTCCACACCCTCACTGGCTCTAGACGGTTGAAAGCTATTGTTTTAATAGTAAAAAATGTAGAAGTCATTTTCAATTGAAAACGTGACGGTAGGAATGTGATCAGTAGCGACATGTGATTGAAAAATATTTTGGTTTTAAATAGAAAAAAAAAATCATCGGACAGCAAAATGACGTCTATTTTTTTTTACTATATATATACTCAGGAATAGCTGGTTAAAATCCTTCGGGTATGTGCTGTTACATCCAGTATATTATATTATAACAAATAATGATGACATGCTAGACCTTACTGCAATAAATTGGCCATTGGCAAAATTGCTAAATTAAAGGCCAACATGGACGTAAGTATATTATAATAACATAATAATATAACGTTGATGCAAAATGTCTTAACAAATAAAACGTTCAACAGGATAACATCTCATCCAGCTCTCTGCAAGGTTAAACAGTTGCCTTGATGGTAAAATTATTGATCAGTGAATATCAGAATCAGTATCGTTTTGTGAATCGTAAAGTTCGTAATGTGCTGATATGTAAAAGATATTACAGATTTAAAAAAACTCTACCCACCTTGGGCCAATTGCATCTTTCCCGGGTCAACTTAAACTCTCTGTTTGTCTAGTTATAGTGTTGAGTACCTCACACACATCACCAAGATGTAGGTACTGCAGATACCCCGTACTAAAACGTAAAATGTTCCGCCACCTCAAAACATATTTGTCCCTACTCTTTTACTTTGTATCACTACTAAAGGATTTGTAATATGTTGTATTACTACAATTGTTTTTAGGTGGTGGGGTGTTTGTGTATTGGCATAACATTACTACCTCCCCATGATGTAAAAAAGTTCTGAGGAAATTTTCTCTCTGAAATTCTCTAGCCACCCGAAAATAATCCGGGGAAAATTCTTTGACTGTTAAGATTTTAGCTGCTTTTTGGCACTTTCACACCTCACACTTCATGGTGAACGGTCCACTCCGTGGAAACTTTTTTAAGTGTATGAATATTGAGTACAAACTTTTCATCGGAAGTTAATTCCTCACATGATAATTCATCATGTCTCGAAGCGTCGAAAACTGATAATTGGGGTTTTTAACTTTAGTTAGGTTAGGTAAGGGGGGGGGGGGAAATAGAAGGGTAGGTTAATGTAATAATGAGTTATGATGTGATGAATTATCATGTGAGGAAGTATCGTGTCTGAATAAATTTTTACTATGGGAATTCAGACGCTGAGATCTCATAGTCCGATTAGACGTGGAACCACACTTCACACCTTATACCTCACCTCATTTGAGGTGGAACATCTCATTTCAGTATTTTAGTACCTCACAAAAACTCATTCTTAAATCTTGTCCTACTTAGGGTTACCATATGACAGGAATTTCCCTGACATGTCCGGAATTTTAGCTGTCTGTCAGGAAAACAGGGAAAATTGGAAAAAACTAACTGTCAGGAATTAAAAAATATTAGAAAAAAAATTAATAGAATTTTGTGGGATTAAGGATTTCCTGACAGAATAGAATAAAATGACAAAAAACATACTTATATAGTAAAATTAAAAAGGAATCTCGAATATAGAAGGTTTTTCGTAGAAATGCAATTGTAACATTGCCGTCAAATTACCATCAACGCCATTTTGTTTTTTTAGTCATTTTTTTTAGACAAGATTTTCATTGAGAGATTGATGTATGGTGCATGTGAACAAATTTTGATCAACAGAAAAGTACAGCTGTCATGTTGTTATGCTTGTCAGTTGTACAGGGTAAAGGAAATGCAAGATTTCCATTTGAACTTAATTTAAAAGTTGTTTTTTCCAATCACAGATCAATATGGAATATGGATCTGTGATTGGAAAAAACAACTACTGGAATCTTAAAACCCCCAAAGGATCGCAGCCCCACCGGTTAGAACCCCTGATTTTGAACTCGAAGAGTGTATTATAATATAGTAGAATACAACAAACTTGAAGACTTCACGTGACTGAAGCGAGGTGACGTGACAAGACACCTGTCAATTACAAGCCATTGTTCCTTCATCATGTTAAAAGTTCCCGACATAGATGGCTGAACTTTACACTGAAGCATCAACAATATCATAATATTTCACTTGACCTGCACCAGGTACCTACCTGAAATCTGTGAGATCCAATGATCGCTGTGCATTGTATCAACTACAACAGATCTGCACAAAGGTCCGCATTTAAAATATATCTTGTGTTGACAGCCATCGAAAAAACTTCTAACTTTGACTTTAGAGTTTGATTCCTTACTAAACTGAGTGTATTTTTTCTTTGACATTAGGTTAACTATAAATCAAAATATATTATTCTGTAACAATAATTCTGGGACCAATTACCATACATATGCACCTATTCATCGCTTTCAAAGAGATACCTGAATGATATTTTTATGTAGCATATCTTTTTAAAATTGGAGCATCACATAAGAGATGTCGGATATATTTTTGTATTTTTTTTATCTATGTAAAATGTAAAAACTTGTTCCTCTCCCTTCTTTTTCTATATCATATATTATTCAGCTAAAAAAAATATATTTTAACCTACATTGCATTATTATTTTTATGCTGTCTACAATTGAAAAAATGGTTTCTGTTTTTTTTTTTTTCTCACTTTCTTTTTCCTATAATATATTATTTTTACTTTAATTTACCTTCATACCTACTATTTATGTAATGTTCATATTTTAAGTTGATCTTTTTTTTATCCAAACATTGTGTCTCTGTATATATCATATCATACACTTACAATGTAAAAGCCCGTAAGGGCGTTGAAAATGAATAAATAAATAAATCAAAAACGTTGTTTAGACATGCTACTAAACTCTAAATGCTGTGGATTTTTCTAAACCTGGAAACATGTTAAAAAACTTTTGTAATTTTATGTTACTTTGTTTTAATTTCAGCTGAATTAAAAATACATCTTTTTATATAGAACCCGTCTGCTGGATGCATGAGTCTCAGTTTCCAGTTCACAAATGAGATTATATTGCATTTTCAGTGAAAAGTATTTGCTAAACATGTGTATAACTGTTAGAACCCGCAATCTCGTGGATACCGTTAGTTGGTAGTTTATTAACGCTTTGTGTGTCAAAAAAGGCTCGAGCCTTCTGAAGTCTGCAATACTGTACTTGTCTGATTGTGCTCCGATTCCCCTCTTTCGGCAGGGTTCTACCAGTGTGTCCAGGTGTCCAGGAAAGATGGCATAATATCTATACCATAATATCTATATAATATGATACCGTCGACATACTTAGTTGGTGTATGCCTGAAACAGAATTTTTTAATAAATTGAATTGGCTCACTTCTACGAATATGGAAACTGCAGGTAACCCGTAACTGTCCCGCTTTCTTCCGTAGTTGAGCAAATTGATATTTCGCAAGGCAGCCTTTCGGTATTTTACGCAAATTGTTTTGCTGTGTTTCTCGGTTTGTAAAAGAAATAACTTGCGAAATATTAATAACGTGAGATCTATGCATCGCACAAAGCTCACGATCGCAGCTTTAGATGGCCAAAAATATTATTTTTACAATAAAATATAGGTATATACATTGTTTGCGTTTTTCTAATACGTTTATAGAATTTTAAAAATAATCTATCAAAATTTGTCCAGCGTGTTTAGTAGCAAGAAAAATAAGAGTCATGAAAAAGAGGATACAGAAAATAGATAAATAAATACATAATATCAATTGAATGACATTTTTCCAATTAAAAAAAAAATTGCCACACGTCGTTATTAGATACGGATCACGTGGTTTGCCCTGTAAAGGACCTGTTGATTCGACAAGCAGCCTCCTATCTCATATCCTGTACTACTTCAGAAGTCGTCCTTTGAACACACAAGAGAAATGTTTTCTTTATTAAATTGGGAGGTGCCCGACCAAACCTCAAGCCTGCATATGTTGCTAGGGGTGGCGAAGATGATTTGAGAGGGCTCCGTGACGTGGTCGTTCGACTCCTGTTGGTGCAGGGACGAGGTCATACGCACCCCCATATGGGATGAAAGGACAGTACAGAATAGAAAGGTGGAGTTCAGATCAGCCTACTGAACGAAGAAATGGAGATTGTATGACTGAAAAAGATAGCAAAAATCAAAACGAATTCAATAATAACCACTCATTATGGCACTATTTCCAAAACCACGGATTGCTTTGTTGCCTAAATGTGGCAATTTTTTTATTTATTATTATTAAAACGACTATGTGAAATATTGTACATTCTAAATATAACAAAATAAATATTCTGTAGATTATTTAAAATGTTTTAAGGTTAAAGATTTAATTATATTTTTTTTATAAATTCTACAAGAATGTGACAATAGAAAAAAGATAGGGGAATTCATTGGCTACATAGAACTATAATCAGTTTGTATGTCTCCATATTCAAATTCGGAGGTATGATTTTTTTAATGTGGGCGGAAAAACTTCCTTTAGCAATCCGAGAAAAAAACATTTAAATTGCTCTGTCGCTCCGAGCAGCGGTCCTTGGAATAGGAAGCAGAAAAACAAAGAATATAACATATAAAAAATAAAAAATAAACAGGTAGTAGTACATTATGTACAAGTTGTGTCAACGGTACATTTGAAACATATGATGTAACTCCTAACATCTGATGATATCTGCTCGAATCCTTTTTTTGACCAGCTTAAGTTGTGATTTGGACGTTCGTTCATCGATGCAGGACTGATTTGTTCTCTCCGAAACTATTCAATAGGGACTTTGCTAATTGAATGTGAGAATGAGGATGACTGTATTCACCTCAAGTCGGGTTCTCGAATCGTTTCTTCGTGTTTGCAATTAACTCCATTAGCCCTCGTCTTATCAATTAAGCAATTAAGCTCCTGCTAATATAATACCACTTAATTCCCGTAGATTGTAAGAAGTGTTGTTTAGGTATTGCGTATTACGTTATTAGTTGAACCTACCGGGTGTGACCTAACATGACACATGACCCGACCTATAGTAACCTATGTACATCATTTTCGCTTCGTGATGCTTTTATCTTGTATTACACTATTGACACTCTTGGGGAACAACTATACTTTCTTAGATATAAAGTTTATTGATTAGGTTGTTTCGAGGCAGCAAAACACTCGAACGGTGAGCTCTATCATCTCATCTATAAAGTAAACGATACCTAGGTTTGTTTATTTTCTTTCATGCTTGCACGAATACCGAACAAGAACGAAATTGGTAGAAAATATTAGGTAAGTATATAAGAATAATGAGTAAAACTCTAGAAGTGCTTTCCACACAAGTGTTTTTATTTCTAGACTATTTAGCCCGTGGAGTGTCTCTCTTATACTCTTGCCTGAAATTGTATATCGCCATCCCATTTTAATTTCGTAATTTTGATGAAACAAAGTTTTGTATGGAGATATAGGCCGAAATCGGCCCTATAATTGGATAACGAAAGACACGACACCCTCTAGGCATCTCCTATGTTATTATTTATTAGTATTACATAATATCGACCATTTGGAATAACGAGGTTCCATCTGTTGCTTTAACGTCATGCGATAATGAACTCTAAGGTAGCTTACCATAGATCCCATAACCGCGAGACCTTTCTGCAACTCATGGAACCTTGTTATTCCAAAGGTAGATATGTAAATATTATACAAAAAATTACTAAATTGATTATTTTTCTTCCGGATCAATGAAACACAATTTTAAAAACTTTAACGTGCAGCTTGTATTAAATCGTAATAATTATAGGTTCTCAAAGGTCAGAGTCGTAAATTAATAAAAATTCTGGTAAAACCTGATTTCAGCGATTTTCATTCTGCTTTTAAATTATGTAAAACTGTTATGATATTGCTTCTGTCTTGTGATGAAAACATTATTCAGTACACGTAACATTAAACTTATCTAAAATGTATGAGCCATAATATGCCCATATAATAGAAGTCTATTTCCCTATCCAGTGAGGATTAGTAAGGTAACGTAATGGCTAATGGTATGTCAGGTAATACGATAAAGTGCTATAAAGGAGTTCACAATGGTCTAACATGCCAGCTAATTCTGCGTTCCTGGACTGTTTGACTTCGGAACATGTTGCAATATCATTTATGTGGCAATTCAGATATTGTTGACCAAAATACATTAGTGCTGCCATACAGTGGATTTCCGGAAATCCTTTTATTAAATTTTGTAAATAAATTCGGAAACCTGTTTTTGAATGACTTCATTATAAACAGAATTTTGCTTGTCAGCAATGTGTGACTTCGATTGAGCCACGAATTGTGGGAAAGTTATTGCTTCGTTGCTGTCCCATAATTCGTGGTTAATATCTGTTTATAGGCAGAATTAAGCGTGTACAGTTATGTCAAATTATCGATCTTGAAAATGATCTAGTTTAGAGTTTTGCTGTATCTAATATTTGTAATCTTTTGTAATGTTATTGCACTAGGTATGTTCAGTTAATAACGGTTTTTTAAAGAATAACCTGACAATATTTGAAAATTTCCTACTGCCGCCACATTAAGAGGAAAATATTGCATGTGAAGAATTAGCCAGCCGAGGAATTGAACTCACGACGCCACTGACCGGTCAAATAAATAAATAATAATACCTACATAAAATTACATGATAAAAAAAAATCTGTAGACGAAATTTTGTGAAAACACAAATTTTTGCAGTAGTTTTTAGGACTCAGTGCGTATTCGACTTTTTTTCGTTGTTATTGGGAACACGTTGTTACGGAAATCGACTGATATCACTGACCACAGTTCGTTCAGGCGGTTTCCATTGAATATATCGCAAAACAGTACGTTATTTAGTAATTCTGGTACATACATTCTACCATAATACGGACGTGTGTCTAGTGTGGTAGTCGAAAAGCATGTAAAAAAAAACTGTATAAAAAATATGTTACAAATAAAAAAATAAAATAAAGTAACACACTGAAATAACATAATATGAATGAAATGTTAATAGAAAGGCAGATATGTTTTAAAAGTGAATAATTTATTAGTTATTAACGCTGTATACAAGAGTATAAAAAAATCCTCGCCAATCCGTCGCCAACTTAGAGATACAATATATTATTCTCAATGGTCGTCAACTGATTTAGTTATTTTCAACATCATCATCATCATTATAATTGGCTCTACAACCCGTGGCGTGTCTCGGCCTCCTCAAGAGTCTTCCTCCACTCATTTATATTTTGTACCAGCTCTCTCCAGTTTCGAAGCTCCAAGGTGCACAGGTATTTGAGGACGTTGTCGCTCCATCTTAATTTTGGCCTTCCCAGGCTCCTTCGCCCTACAGGTCTAGATTGTAGCAGAGACTTTGGTGCTTGATGCTCGGTCATTCTCTCCACATGACCCAGCCACTGAAGTCTTCCCAACTTAATACATTTTGTTACGTTTATTTTCTTAAACAGGGTATAGAGCTCATCGTTGTAACGTCTACACCAAAATCCATTTTCTAGGACCAGTCCGAAGATACGCCTCAAAATTTTCCGTTCAAAGACGTCCAGTGCTCGCTCATTCCTCTTCGTTAGTACCTATCCATGTCTCAGCTGCGTTTGTGAGCACTGGTCTAATAAGAGTTTTCATCATCAAGCTGCCTTTATTTATATCCTTGTTAATAATGTAAACAACGCCAGTGTTATTTAAAAAAACCTGTTTGAATAGCAAAGTCTCTTGAGAGTAATAAATATAAATATTAGCCTTTCTATATAATTTTTTTTTGTGAATTTCTAATTTGTCTTCTTTGTAAATTTTCTAACTGACTTGTAGAAGGTACAGAATCAGTAATCGTCGTGGTGGTCTTTGTTATTGTTCACAGTTCTTGTCATATAATTTAATAGTGGTTATAAAGTGGAAATGGACAATGAGACAATAGACACATAATATCCAAAAAGGAAGCTTTTATTAGTTTCAAGTATTTATTCATAGGACTTATGGATTCGCAACTTGTATGTCACTAATGCTCCCTGCATAAACTGTGTGGGTACGAGTTTCATATAACATATAACTATTTTCCTGCATGTCGTATATAATGCAAACTGTTGATAACTTTGAAGTAAACTTGGAGTAAATACATATGTAACCTTTCCCCTTTTCTCGTGCGACGTAAATTTTTATATAACAAAAATATATATTACAACTGAGCTCACAGCGGTAGGACCGTACCCGATGGTTGTAGAGTTGCACAGAAATTCAATAGTAAAATTGTCCGATCAGCGCCATTTTGTTTTTAAAAAATATTTTTTATAATTTTTTTATTGAAAATAAACGTTACCCGAGAGCAAAGTTGCCATAAAATTTTTTACTCTAAATATGATCGGGAATTTGTCGGGTACGTGCCGATACATACTGTATATGCTGAAAACGTGTTTACTAAAGATGCTTTATACTAAGTCACGTGTGTTAATTGTGACAATCTATAAAGTTATATTATAATTAGTAATAATATTATTTATGTACGTTTACATTGAAATTGAACAAACATTGTAATTGAACAATCATTGTAATTGAATATTAACATCCATAATTGTAAACATCACAATTTAACATTAGCACCCTGTTGACAAAGTGCTTATGTAATTGCGATTTAACGTAATTTTACTTTACAAAAAAAAATTTGTTTTAGTCACAATTACAATACAAATATTACGACCATAATCGAAGTTGGTAGTTTTGGCACCACACTAAAATACACGAGCGTACTCGAACTTGGATATAAAGGGTTAACTACCATTAGAGTCAGAGATCTACTTGTTTTCTGTGTATATCTTATTACTTATTAATCTTATTATCCTTTTAACGTCTCCTTTGTGTACTTACATAAATAATAGTGAACGAACACGAGATTAGCGAAGATTTAAGCGGTGTTTAAATGTCATCCCATATTTGTCCTCCTTACGTCATGTTTGCTTTGTATTAGCAAAACATCCAAACGATATATTATTTCTCGTCTAGTCGTTTATTATTTTTATACTTATTACTTATTACTGTTGCTATGATCATTACGAGTGTCTTGAATCCTACGATTTTCCACCGTTATAAATATTTAACATGTCCGCGTATCCTGGACAGAGAGGTAACTTATTAAAAAGCATTATATTGAATGGTCAAAAATTACTGTATTGTATTTGAACAGTGGAAACTTCCAATATCCTTCTTAAGATGAAACCCGGTGGTGGAGAAATTTGAAAAAATATATTTTACTAAATTGTTGCTGTCACTGTTGCTTTCACTCCACCGGATATTGAGCGAAAGGGACAATGCACCTCGGGCTACTTATACCTAACTAAAATCGAGGTTTTACATTCCCCACTTTTCTCCTCCAAAAGTGGACTGATTTTCAATTTTTTTTACCAACTACATAAGAAAAAACTATTCTATGTCTGTACGTTTTGCTTTTTTTAAAAAAACATTGTCTAGTTAGTATACTGAACGCCTTTGACGGCGTTTAAACCAGTCAATTTTATTGATTTTTGGAAGGTTATAACTTCTATAAAAAGTAACTTATCAACAAAAAAAAAAACAAAAAGTACCGACACGCTAGTAGTTGATATCGTAGATATTGTTTGAAAACTAAAAAGACAGACGATACTAAAAGGATGACGTTAAGTACGAACTCTCGCTGGGACTAGTATATTATATAGGTGTGTATTGAAATCCTTGATCATATGCCGCAAATACATTTGACAGTTTATTTGCGGCACATTTCAGATTGGAAGCTCTTAAGTATTGCCCTGACGAACGACCACCATTCAGAATTGAAATGTTGCTTGTGATGGTTTTAGCCGTGTTTAGTGACCGATCTGGATAGCCAGACATTTCCTCGCCTTCATCTTTCCATCTCCTTTCAAACCCCATGACAATCAGACTCACAGCATACTCCAATTGGAGATGCCATATTCTCACTGGCTCCAGACGGTCAGGAGCAGTAGTTGGAACTCTTGTGCGGTTTAAAAATTAACAATAAATCATTCTAACCAATACGAAGATGACCAACGTCAATCGGAAGTCTAAAAATAACAATCAATATTTCACTTTTGTGGTGTATTTTTTGTATCACTGTCCAAGATTTCAATTTTAATCATTTTATTTTCAACATGTTACAACAAACAGCAGACTTCCATGTTTTACACTGATGGGTAGGTACTTTCGTATGTCTCTTCTTTCTTTCTTCTCCATTCTTCATTCTCCGTCTGCGAGTCTTCCTATTTGTGATCTCTTAATTATTAGTTTAATCTCTTCTTCTATTCCTATCCCCGTCTCCCGGCTTCCTACTCTCTCCTGGTCCATTTCCGACACACTTTTAACCCCAGAAATAGCCTATTTAAGTTCTTCAGCCAGTTTATTTCAGCTTTTACTGCATTAATATTGCCTGGTCTATAACTAGCGCGACCTTTTTGAAAAAGGAATTTAAAAAAAAAACTGGCGGCACGTGCGGACATTCCCGCCAATATTACTGTCACTTGCAGGGATGACCAAACATAACCTAATCTTTTACATTAACTTAACATTCTTTTTTTTATTGTTTCCATATTATTTCTCTTTCTTTACATCTAGTTTTTTACATACGTAGACGATGCGAGCCGATCAAAATATTCTAGACAGAAAAGTCTGTATGAATTTCAGAATGCCAGAACTCACCAAGAGTTTTTTAGGGGATAAAATTGCACCAGCTGACTGATTTTCCGCTTTACAGTTAAGGGTATTATTATTTGAGGAAGATCAGGCATGTTTATTTCTTCTTTCATAATATATGCTAGAAATCAACAGTTGGATAAATAAAGTAAAACGCTCAGGAGGTGTTTCACCATCCTCCTAATAGCTTATCGAAAGGATAACGTACATTTCGACTAAACACTTAAATTTATTTAAAAAGTCTGAATTTACTATTCGGTAGATACTTGAACCCACGAATAGTGGGAATATATAAGATAAGTTAGTCGAGTTTTTACCTGTTGCGAGTATTATTTATTTGTTTATTTATTAATATTCGTTATCGTCTGGATAAGTTATCAGGGAATAGTGAAATACGCCCTCAGTATTAAAGAGTACAGAGCCCGAAAAAGTATTAGTTTAAATATAATGATTAATTGTAAGTAAGTAAGAAGGTACTTCGGCATTTCTTACATAATGATGCAGGTCAGATTATTTTGGATTATTTTTAAAGCTGGTAACACCGTTACTCACAGGTCGCCAGCCCTGTCATGGCGGCCAAACGGAAGCTATCAAGAGGTTGATGGGAAGCCATTTCCGCCGCCGGATATCGTCACCTTGTTCCCCTAGTTTGGGCGGGACGGCCGTGTCCATAGAAAAATTATACTCCTCGTGTCGCCACTTTGGCTATGTAGGTAAGTACCGGCTGTATAAAATTATGATGTTTGGTGCTTGGTACCAGGCAGAAAACTCTGATAGGCAGGTAGGTACTTGCAGGAGCGTATTTATCATAGAATAAATTATTTCGTAGATTAGCGAAAGGGCCGTTCACATTGATGAACCCAAAATAATGTAAGTAGGTACTAACCTAATTTATTTAAAATTTAGAAAATCGATTCGTATATATTTAGGGTGGAACAGTTACCTTTAATCCCCACTGGAGCGACAAAGCAATTTAAATCTTTTTTCTCGGATTGCTAAAGGAAATTTTTCCCCCAACATTAAAAAAATCATATTTCCGAATTTGAATACGAAGAGATACATACATGGTTAGTAGGCTGAGTTAAAACATGCATCGGATTTCCACCAAGGCGTTGAAGGTCCAATTCCTCTGCATAAATGTCTTTCATCATGACACAAGCAACATTTCGGCTAAATATGATGGTAGAAGGCAAGGGCGTGTATATGTATATGTAAGTGTAATGCAAAATAACTATTCAGCTTCGTTCGGTTTCCTCTTATTTCCGAGTCAGATTTCTTGTGAAAAATTGAACTAATAATTTAAATAACGGTTTTAATGCGATTCAGAAAGATAATGTTGCACCCTCATATATTTATATCTTTTGGACCCTAAATTTATAAGCGAAAGTGAATTTTGTGCGCACCCCGGAGACCCTACGAATTCACTGCCTCTGGGTTATAGCATCTTCAGCTCTACGCTAAATCCGTGCCTGGATTCCTCGTGGTAACGGTCGTTCTATCCTGTGCTGTCATGGACGTGCTGCGTAAACATCGAACAGTGAACAATGCCTTATAGACTGACCGCAGGGAGCCGCAGTAACTGTTCGTGATGTCCATATGACTTCAGCGCCATGGCTGACTGCATTATTGTAAGACAATGCATAACAATCGCCATTAGTGTGTAGTTTGTTACACTTCATTAGAAGGCCTAGCGGGGCTTGTCAACATTCACATTTCACGGTGTGTTAGAGCAGGTACCTGGGTCTCGATTCTCCAAACGCTGTCGAAAGTACATATATTGGTCGACTTTGTTATTCTGGAATCTCGTCGAAGGTACTACTTAGACGCCAAACGTCAAGTCATTCCACTATATCGACTAGAACAACGAAAGGGTCGAACCAATCGAAGCCGACAAAACGGTCAAATTCTAGTACATTGTATCCTAACCTAAGATCGTTTTCCATGCGATCCTCGAAGGACTGGCATCATATATTTTTACAAAGTTACTTTAAGGTTTTATTTCGCTCATTTACATGTGATATTGACTGCAATACATAATATAGAGTAAGCTGAAGAAGATGCTGTCAAACCAACAAGAACTTTACGCCGGACGGTAGATAGTTTTCACTTTAAAAATAACCTTCTAATTAATCTGTTTCAATGTCGTTTTGCAGGTGTTGGCAGCATTAAATTTCTTTACCGTGGGTGGTTACCAGCTGTTTTTGGTTTAGAGTAATATACCCGCTAGGTGCGTGCGTAATTTCAAATTCACACCAAAAATATCAGAAACATAAACAATATTCATAGGGCAGGCAATATATCATATTTTCAACCCACCGACATTCAAGAATGCGTATAGATGAAACATTCGGCAAAGTTCGTCGACACGAAGGGTAATTTTTGGTTCGCAGATGGCGCATAACGAATAACTCTCGATAGCTGTGAGAGAATTGTGCCCCTGACACAACACAGTCAACACACAACTGAACAGTAACATTTTGAAAACATCGTAGGATTCTGTAGATCCCAAAGTCTGTGATGAGCTAGCCATCTTTATTTTTTTTGTTTTTGTTTTTCGACTGTTTCCTATTGTAATAACACAACATAAAACACGTACAACAATGGAAATAAATGAATATACCTACAATAGGAAGAATATTTAAAATCGCAGCGTGAACAAGGTTTTGTCTGATTCCATGGTTTATCTAAAAAATCTATTTTCGGAATAACACGAATAAAACCTCAAAATGTTATATTTTAATAATTAAAGACAAAATTAGAGACTCCCAACCAAAAAATTGAAAAAAAAATCAGGAAAAGATTCGGTCGCATCCAGGAAAACACCTATTATGTGTATTAATATTAGTAATATTATCCGTCTTCGATGAATACATGAAGGGACGATGAACTGGATGAGATGCAACAAAGAAGTATTTTCCAAGATCATCTAACCACTGGCGAAACAGAGCAATTTAAACCCTTTTTCTCGGATTACTAAAGGAAATTTTTCCGCCCACATTAAAAAAAATCATACCTCCGAATTTGAATATGGAGACATACAAACTGATTATAGTTCTGTATAGCCAATGAATTCGCCTATTTTTTGTCTATTCGTAGAATTTAAAAAAATATATATTATAAAATCATTAACTTTAAAACAGTGTCAATAATCTAGAGAATATTTGTCATATTTTGGCAACAAAGCAATCCGCGGTTTTGGAAATAGTGCCACACGGAGAAAAATGTTATTTGAAAAACGATCATTTTAATAGATAAAACGATCATTTTAATAGAAAAAACGATCATTTTATTAGACAAAAACGATCATTTTAATAGTAAAAACGGGACTGAAGTTTTTACGAACAAATTAACAGGGTTTCAATGTTTATTGGCGGGAACATTAAGAATTATCTGTTGGTATACGCAATTTCGTACGTATTTTACCACCAATAAACATTGAATCACTGTTAATTTGTTCGTAAGAACTTCAGTCCCGTTTTTAGCAGTTCATTTTTCTCCGTGCACATTGTGGCAAAAACGCTCGAGTGGCTAAAGAAAAATTAAGAATGCTAGATGACGAGTGGAATCATGAGCAAGTGAGTGCCCCAGAGGCAGACTGCGAAAGAGGGGAAGAAATTCGCAGCAGGATAAAAGAGACCTAATCATTATATAATAATGAGACCATAATTCAATCTATGGGTAGCTAAATCGCCATAGAAACTAAGGAATAATTCAATTAAAGAATATCCTTCAAAACAAAATGCAAACATTATTTTACTTTTATTACAAACAGATATCGGATCTTCAATAACACACCTTCACTTACTGCAGACATTTTGGCTTTCGCCAAACATTTTTTTCTAAATATCACCTTTTGATTTTATAACCCTTGACCTCTCGATTTACCCTCGATACCAAGGTTAACAATAAAACAATGTGTTGAACAATGAAAAAGTGCAAAGCCACTGTTGCTTGGCTCTACTAATATATTTGGGTGTCGTGGTTAAGGTGATCACCTACGATAAAAATGTGAAATTCAATTATATTATTAATGTGGATATGTAGGTACTTACTCTAAACTCTAAAAAAATACAGATCGTGCATTTTAGTATTATATTGCTAACTAATTTATCTACGCGAAACAAATTTGTAAAAAGTTGAAAACTCTTGAACTCGAAGTTACTTTTTCTTGTGCGATTGTCCTGTTCTTGTAATTTTATAATTTTTTTTGTTGTGTATTAAAGATTGACAAATCCTATTACAATACACATGACATATACATAACTTTACATAAATTAATTAATTTTGCAATAATATATATTTTACAGTTCTTGTCTAAAATTAGTCTTGAAACCTTCAAGGCTAATATTAAAGATGTCAAGAGACCTGAGATATGCCATACCTCATGTCATGCTATTATGGGCCAGAACGTCCGTTCTGCCATGTGGAATACAGAGCAAGTCGTGGTGGCGACCCTGGCGGTAGTTGTTCGGTGCGAATAATCTGTATCATGCCAAGAGGAGATGGGCTGTCAATGAAAGAGTTTGTAATTTAAAAAGCAGTTACTGAGACTTTCGTAGTGCGTTTCAGAGAGCAAATCCATATGATGCGTAAATCGCGGATTTTCACCATGTGTTCTCATATAAAGATACCTTAGATTTTTTTTCAATTTGCTTAATACACTTTGTTTACCTTCTATCCTTTATTATTTGCATTTACGATTATTGAATCATCATAATTTGATCTTCCTTGAAAGCTGGGAACAATTCTGTGGGATGTCGAGTTCATCATTTTTAATATAGTCAGCAATTTTTAACTTCGTCTTTAATAATATTAACTGGTTCTTTCTACCAGTTGAAATTAACCCGTAAATATCGATCCTTTCTTTTTTAATGGTTTATGTAAGCAGCACGTCGCTTTTATTGCTGTTTTTAGCATATTTTGATAGTGTGAAAGCCTGTCCAGTTGAGTGAATGCATAACGTAATTCGTAAAAAAAAACGCGGAAGCCGAACTGTGCTTCCCATCTTTCAATAAAAATAGTGATAAAGTGTACCATTTTGTACATTTAAACGGTAGAAGTTAGATAGACACAGGTTATTGTTATTATATTAACCTAAGGACAGTAACATTATCGTCAAATTGCCAATCACCGCCATTTTTTAAATATTTGAAATGTCCCCGCAAACGCAATTCTATGTAGGTAGCTTTAGCTATCTATCAAATTGTGATCAACTGACATGACATTTGTGCTTTTCTGTTGATGACAATTTGTTCAAAAGCTGTATCGGCGTTAAACGAAGATCTTTTAAATGTAAAAAAAAAACAAAATGGTGCCGATTGGCTATTTGATGACAATGTTATATTTGAATTTATGTGGAATACCCAAAGTAAGAATGAAGAATGGGCCAACTTATACCGGTACCAGTCTCCTATATTATATCTGCTACTTTGAGCATTTAACATTTATAGGTACAATTTACAATTGTTTGTTACTTGGAAGCTTTTAGCTTGTTCTCATCTTCCCACAACTGGTTGCCTCATCGCCAATCAATAATAGATAAATATACACATTGTATTTATCTTCCATCGACTTCACCTAACCTGTACTTAGGTCTATAATCAGAGTTTCCCAAACTTATTTTCGTGGTACATTTTCAAAGCGTTAATTTTTCTAGGGATCGACTTTTAGATAATTTTAATGAAACGCCATGATGCTGAAATGTTAAAGCTAATTTCAAAAGAAAAACAAAAGATAATTTTTCGTAAGTTAATTATTTTGTTTGATTTTTTTTACATTAACTCCACACAGGAGGCCTTAAAGAAAATAATTTCCCTCAGGGCCTATGTCATCTGTTAAGATGCTGTGTGGAGGGTCTATTTGAGAAGAGGAAGGAGTTAAGGTCTTGAAGAGACCCATGTTGTAGGAGGGAGGAAACACAGAGGCCGGCAAATCGTTCCATAGCCGAGCTGTTGAATTCAAGAACGAGTCGTAGAAACGACCCGTTCATGTGACAAATGTCAACCATGTTGGGCGCGCGTTTGGCGTGTTTCCCGATTATTCACCGATGCCGAGGGGATCAATGATGTTAGTTCCTCGGAGCATCCTCCATTAAAATACCGGTAGAACAAGAAGAGCATTCCCACTCGACGCCTGTGCTCTGAAGATTGCAACCCGAAGATGCTGTAAAACGTGATTGATTATGTATTTTGGAGATTTATTTAATTAAACACATATTTATTATAGTGGTACACATAGTATTTCACTATAAAAGTCAATAATAGTAATAAATTTAAAAAATATGTGTAGAATCTGTCGGTATATAGCCCTGACGAAAAACCCTTTTTATGATTGGAGTATTTTATTAAAGAATTACAAAACATTATTTTTGTTAGACTGACCTCACCAGAGGCCCTAGCACACTTGCTCTTTAACGATCGATAGGATAACTATCGGTTACTTCTCATCGTTCCCTAGGACAACTGCACATCGCAAACGTACAAACAACAGTTGATGTCGAATATGTTAATGACACTTAGTCATTGTGAACTGTCACTTTTTCGTTGGCGATCTGTAGTCATGCTAGGTAACGATGAGAAGTTACCGATAGTTATCCTACCGATCATTATCGAGCGAGTGTGCTTGGACCTCTGGTATTTTTGCTGTTCTGTGGTAATGTATAACAATCATAACATATTACCATATAATTTTTAAATTTTATTTTTATTATCCTTCTGTGTTGATTTGATCTTCTAATATAAAAATAAACAAAGAGTAGCTCTTATGTTGTTTCTGTTAATTGTGTTGTGTTTATGGTTCGTGTGTATTATGTTATTTTTAATTTATTTTATTTTGTAATTTCTTACATGACTTCAGTGAACAGGTCTAAATAGCCAGGTAGGCACAATATCCCAACCTTCCTCCTACAATCACCTTCCCCTCTCCACTGCTTCCAGCCTCACAAGATACGCCAAATTGGGAATGTCAATACAAGAGTCCTACTGGCTCCACAGACAGCAGGAATCTTGAACAAAAATCACAAAAAAGACATTTATTAGTAATATTTTTAAAGCGCATTTTAATTGCGCTTTCCGCCTCTATGCAATTCAATCCCCCTTGATCTCCCACTTTGGGAATCACCGATCAAGTGATCGGATGCCTTCCTCTTCGCACTCATATATTTGCGCCACGTCATTTCTGTTGCTTCTCTCCTCTCACTAGCCACTAACTCATTAGGCCATATTATTTGTTTATTTTAGAAAAATCGGTTTGTGGCACTCGAACGTCTATACAAATACGCGGAGCAATCTCTTTATAAGGCTTTTTTCGTAATGAATCGACGAAAGGGCAAGCAGAAGTTTATGAGGTGAGATGTTTAGTTTATGCCAACTTGATGAGCAGTCACGAACCGATAGAATCGTTATTAGAGTTATTATTATTAACTTATAAGGATTGATGGCTGCTTATATAAAAGTTTCACTATGAATAATGTAATACTTGCATACCAACAAGATTCTTATATGAATAGCTTCTAATATTACTTCATTAAAGAAGAAGATAACAATAATAATCTAATTTTTTAAAGTATGAAAATGAACAAGACACAGAAAGTAATAAAAGACAATGGTTGCAACTGGGACTCGAACCCAGAACCTCACGTCTAACCGGGACATACGCATTATTAACCAATTTTGCCATTGCATCCTATTATGAGACTGTCGTATTTGTCAAATACATATTTCAAATTTCAGAATTAACAATATTATCTTCGACTAATGTTTTTTTTTCCAAATTATTGGCAGCTACCTTATTTCAGTGAAAACAAGTATTCAAAGAATGTATTTGTTACCTAGATAGTGTTTCGGATAAATATATCCGATTTTATTTATCGAACACCTGTTGACTTTTTATTAAAATCAATAGGTGTTCAATTCTAACCGGGACATACGCATTAACCAATTATGAGACTGTCATATTAGATTAGTTTTTTTATTATTATTATTACGTGCAGTTCTGGGTTCGAGTCCCAGTTGCAACCATTATCTTTTATTATTTTTTTGTGTCTTGTTCATTTTCATATTTAAAAAAATAGATTATTATTGTTTTCTTATTCTTTAATGGTATGTTACATCGATGGGAATAGTGTTCGAAAGTTAAAAAAAGAGATTTACTTATAAAAAAATGAATATTCTAATATTACTACTTATTAACAATCCCAGTGAAAAGTTAAACCTAGAATTAAAGGCAATGAACCATTAGTTACAGTATGAAACCGCGTAAAGCCAGGGACACACACGGCGTTATAAGCGCTAGCGTTATTTGTCTTGGCCTATTTCAGCAAATTCCTCGCCATGCATTCCAATCGCAAATGTATGGCGAGCGATATGGTGAAGTAGGCCAAGCCAAATAACGCCGGCGCTTTTAACGCTGTGTATGTCCCTGGCTTAATAGATAGTTTATAGGTCCGTGCAGTTTGGTCATAGCTTGGTGACAATCGGCATGCTTCCGTGCCATAAAGTACGAGTATAATCAATACTCATATATCGTGGGGTAATTACTACAACTAGGTAACTCTGAAATTAGCTTTGTTGGGAAATCGAATTATAAGATGGTAATCAATCTAATAAATCAGTTGTTATTTACTGTTAAGTATCGTTAAATCGTAGATTAATGTGATCGGAACTGAAACGCCGTTCTTCCATGAAGCTACGTTCAAGCGACGCGATCGCCGCTCGTCTGTATTTTCAATACTATTATTAGTATTTGAAATCGCCGCTAGGCGCTGCACTAGCAAAATTGTATGACAGGTAGCGGTAGCGTCGCTTGTAAATAGCTACGTGAACGATGGGCGTAATACTTAATAAATAACAGAATGACTAATCATTTTTCTTGTATTATTTACAAAAATGGAATGAATTAAGTACCTAGTTATTAGATACATAAACGCAACGAAAGCAAACTTAAGCTATTCCACAAATTTTAGTGCTACAACTAGCTAAGTCTAGTTGCCTAATTGAAACATGGAAAACACTTGTGGTAACTAGAGTTACCTAATTATAGAATTAAATGCTAGGGTATTTTGGAGATATCCACAAAAATATATTCAAATAACTGATAATTCCATTGCGTTACGACTTTTTTGTTTGCGGCATTCATAGGCTAGCTTAAGCGCCTCCGCCCACTCAGGCAACTGAAAACTCTCAACTGCCAACTGTCTTTGTATGACAATGTGATGGCCCGCACACTACACAATCACACAAAACCCCGTCGTCAATGGTAACGCAAGCGGTGACTTGCGACCATCTTGCGACTGTCACGGCTGATTACCCTGGGCATTTGAGAGCTGTCAGCTGATTGTTCTTCATCTATGGTTAAACAAGCTTTTTGACCAATCAAGACAGAGAAAACAGCCGGTTTTAGTTGGTTTTCAGTTGCCTCAGTGGGCGGAGCGCCTTACACTAGACTTGAAAGTTTTTTTCATAAATTTACGACTTCTGGCTAATGGGCATATTGCATTTTGATAATACAATGTGCCCATTGGCCAAAAGTCGTAAACTTACAAGTGTAAAGCTAGCTTTAGTCGAGGAAAGAGAGTTACGCTTTTAGTGCCTCCGCTGACTAGGCAACTGAAACCAAACTAAAACCGGCCATAGTTCCAACCAAACTTCCATCAAATTTCTATGACGGCCTACTCAATTTTACGATTTCTATTATTATCTCGGCTTGAAGATTTCTATTATTATAGAAGAAGAACAATCAGCTGTCATCGTAGTCATCTGTCGCTGTCAAATTGAAAAAAACAAGAAAAAACTAGAAAACTGACAACTAAACTGGCGCAACCATGACAACCGAGCAAACTGGCAACGGCTGGCCACGGCAACCAGCAGGGCGAGTCGGAGTCACTGCTTGCCTTGCCATTGAAAACGGGTTTTTGAGAAATTGTGCAGTGTGCGGGTCACATTGACATACACAGGATAGCGAGTTTAGTTGCAAACTGTTTTTTTTTTCAGTTGGCTCGTCAGCGGAGGCACTTAGTGTGTAACCCAAAAACGCTGATTTCGGAATTATACTATCTATAGAAGTAGTACATTTACTCATGAACTCGATAACTAAGGTAAAATGATATAAACAAACTTCTCAATCAATTTATAAAATATAGCTATTTGTAAAGTCAAGTGATATATTTTAAATGTCTTGCAGAAGTGTATGTATTAGCCATGTAACCAACAACAAAGTTGTTGCGTGATGTAACTTGAGATTTATTGCAACTAACATTATGTAACACAGTTGACTTTTAGGTTCACATCTTCTATTATAAATTTAATATATTGTGCAGTAATGGCCTAAATTTGAATAGCGATTCATTCCCTCCTCCCATCGCTATCGTTGGTTTAGTCTGCAGTCTGCATGATAATACAAATAATAATATGTTCACCACGACACTACCAGTTATTTAAATACGCTTCCAGGCCTTTATGTATGTTATTACATCTGCAGCACTTTAACTCCGTTAACATTAGTGCGCAGTTCTTCAGGCTCGTACCTACTTCACTTCAGCAATAATTATTTTCCCTCCTCCCATCGCTATCGTTGGTTTAGTCTGCAGTCTGCATGATAATACAAATAATAATATGTTCACCACGACACTACCAGTTATTTAAATACGCTTCCAGGCCTTTATGTATGTTATTACATCTGCAGCACTTTAACTCCGTTAACATTAGTGCGCAGTTCTTCAGGCTGTGTACCTACTTCACTTCAGCAATAATTATTTTTTTATCTGAATAATACCTATCATTCCTCTTATTATTGTATAAAATACGAACTACTTATTTGAAACTAAGGTTTCCAACCATTAGTGTTTCTTCTGCCTCTTCTTCTCTGTCTTAAATAATAATTTCTTTATTTCAGATGAACAGAGCTCTCTCTGTCTGCCATATAAAAAAATCTATAATACATGATATAAAATAGTAAAACGTCTTTAGCACTTGTAGGTACTACGGTGGCTCGAGGTAAATTCTCTATTTACGGTGTGGGGGCGTGCTTTGCCACTGGGCGACGGCCTGGATGATAGTGTTTTCCGAGCGCTGGCTGGTCCCGGCTACTCTGGCGCGTCAAAGCAGCGAACCCATGCGGCCTTCCCTCTGCGGACATCTGCAAGGCGCTGCATCGCCAAGGGAGGCCGAACACCGCCGTGTATCGGTTATACTGTAATCAGAGTGTGTTCATGACGCTTTGTGTGTAATTTGTTCATAGTTCGCTAGTCTTCATTGCGGTATGTCTGGCATAGATGCTTTTTCATAAAAGGATTGCACCTGTTGAATCTCCTGGCGAACATGTTGGCTCGCTCGCTACTCTTCTTTGGCGTTCTATATCATTTTTATCATTTATAATAATAACATTCATTTACAGATGTTGGCTTTTAATATTTAGCTTCTTCTTTTTCCAAAGTTTCCCCCTCCAATCGTGAATTGGCTATCATCTATATTAACTGGATATATCATCTATGGTTATGCAATCTTGACCCTGCTGCATACCGAAACAACTCAACAAAGATGTCGAGTTATGGAGCGGTAACGTAGATTTCAACGCCGGCAATTTACAAGTTTGCTTTGTATGAAGAAAAATGATTGTTGTGTGTTCGATCACATAAATTACTTAAAGCGATGGAGGTTTTTTTTATTAAAATTAGGCAACTAAAAAATATGTTTTATTCTATTATTATTTTCGATCGTTTAATGCTATCCATCATATGCTCGAGGATCCCATAGTAAGTATAGAAACACTCCCACTACCTATATACAAATTCGTGCAAATTTTGTAATCCACTCCGCAAAAATATCGGTGTCTTTCTCCAACCAATTTGGCACGAATTTATCGCGTAAGCATTTTAATCTGAGATTACTGGTCCATTAGGAGGGGTTTCAAGTTATTTGTGAAGTATTTTTTATTTTTTTTATTTATTTATTGGCTCGCCAACAGAATACATCACATAATTTTTACAGTAATAAGTACATTTATACATGGTTGTAATGATGTTTCTAATTATAGGTGAGCACAACATTCATCTCAATATTCTTTATGTAATAATGATTGGTTAGTTACAAGAGTGATAAATTTAATTTCAAATATGTATATAAAAATAAGGAGGATCGAAATCAGTTATTAGGAAGAAAAAAAGCATACATACTTATAAATATAATATACATATATACATACATACACACACATACATACATACATACACACACAAATATACTCACATAATCATATATGCATATATGTGCACAACACAGTATTCACCACAAAGAGTTCGAATAAGAGGACTGCCCAATAAAATGAGTGTTTGATTGTAAAATTCAGATTTCCACCGCATTGTGCGGATGGTTTGTCCTTGTCTGCTGCCCACACTGTTAGCTCGAGTGTCTTGAAGTTTGAAGTATTGAATGTATTCGCTGCACTATAGCGAGTGTCTCCCTGTGTTACTGGTTTTACTGCACACATTAGTGGCTTACCCGTGAAGTTACATACGTACGGTGTTTATTCATAAAGCGGACCACACATCAACAGCTATTATGACGAGTAGAAAAACACGTGCAAGTTGTTCGGTCAACGGGTGTTGCCATAGGTGTTACTACCAAAAAAACAAAACACGGCTTGCTTCAACTCAATGTTCCATTTTATTACCACTTTCCACACGGTTTCTTTTAGTAATTCATTAAAAAAATAAATGAAAATAATCAACTTTGTTAATAATAGTATTTTAAATAAAAATACTGGTGCAAACAAAAATAGAGGTAGATCTGGAACGGAAAAGGGTAGATATGACGGGAGGGTAAGAATCTGGGGTCAGTAGGTCCAGGAGTGACGGACGTATGAATCCACCCCTCCCACTGCGGAGCAAGGCGACGGGTGGGGAGATACCAAATAGAGACACCAAATGGTCTCCCTCAACCAGACTCTCCCGATGTGGCATGCAGTAAGTGGGCAGACGCATCTGCGCCAAGGCCCAGACAAATCTCACTCCATAAACCCGGATACCCTTGCCAAGTAACCAAACACAGCGAACCACTTGGGATGACCTATGATGAAGGTGTTGGTTATCCAATACATGGTTTTATGGGGGTACCAACACCCGCCTCCCAAATTCAAGAAGAAGAAAAAAATATACTCTTATAAATAACTTGATTAGAATGAAGATGAATAGAAGTCTCCAAGACATTACTGCGAATTGAAGGTATTTTGCCTCCTGAGATCCAGCTTTGAACATAATAGTCCCTCAAAAATATTTTCAGCTTTGCGGGTTTTTGACATTTCTCCTCCATCCGAAACTGGTACCTCTCTTCAAGTCGTCATCTTATCTCATTTGTGGACGACTTCTTTTTCCATTCCTCGACTACGCTATTGGATGTTTGTTTAATTCTTCGACTGCCTTTGGCTTGATACCAATCCACCTGTTAGTTTTTTTGTAACATATGGAGACATCTAGAACGGTTCTTTCAGTGAACGGTATTTTCCTTGTGAGCCTGTTGAAATTACACAATATGGCGTAGAAACGTGTAGTTTATCCTAAAGAAAGACCAAGAGCAACTCCACCAAACGTTGGCGACAATTCATCAGTAAAAGGAAAATACAATACAGAAATTTCTATCGACAGTCACATTCAACTTTTTTTGGGAAGTTTAATGGAAAATATCAAAGTCACTCACGACGTTGATTTTAATAAATGATTCGCAAAAATTATTACCGTAAGCTTCTTACCATTTATTTGTGTTTTGATTGAATAGCTACAGGTGCAACTGATACATTTCCAATCAGCTAGTCCCGGGGCGTTTACAGATTGTCTGATTTTAAAATGAAAATTATTCCATCATAATTTATATTATGTTGTTTTTATTACTTATTTCCCATTAGGTACTTTTAGCCTCGAGGTATCGGAGCACTTTGATGACGTTTGTAGGTATTAAATATGTTTTGATTGTCGGGACATAAATGCATGTAAGTAGAATGTAGAGCAATAAGTTGAATGGTAAATTAGCATGATGGAGTGATAATAGTGCAGCTGTTGGTATAAGTATCTATCTAAATTATGCAAAGCATATTTATCTCCTATTGTTTGAAAAGTCAATGCTTTATTGTTTTGTCACATTTAAATGAAAATTTAATTTGCAAGATTGTGCATAGTACCATTTCCGATGTTGATGTCTGTCTAAATGTGTTTGTGTGTTCCGTTTTCGGTCAATACTGTCAAGGTGGTAGTCGTGCTTGTTAGTACATTTTTATTCTCCCGGAACGCATGAGGCACGCATCAGCGATGCGCCTGGTGCGAGCTATCAAGTCGGAGCGCGGAGTAATCAACATCACGAGAAATCTACTTATTCACAGAACTACTAGTATTATCTGTAAAATATTACGCACCAGACTTTTAGGTCCGGGTTTACTTTTTCCCATAGGAAAAACTAAACCCTTTTACACACTTTTCCATATAAATGATCATCTAGTAAATCCACGCTATGCAAGTGTATTATATAAGTATAATTAATACAAAACAATACAAGAACAACATGTTAACCTACCAGACTATTAAATAGGAAAATAATTCACCGACTCCAGATATGTTCGTACCAGAGGGTTCGGCTCGGTGGAATTCCTAATTTGACCGATAAATCCTACTGATCCCTCAATATAAATATTTAAACAATCGTAATCCTACATGTATTTAAAATGACTGATTTTTGCATTTTTATATACAAATTCTTTGACAAATCTAATATGCCTAACTTTTTAATGAGGGAGCTAGGTATAATGCCAGTAGCCGAAATAACAAATGGTAATATTTTTATAGTCTGAGAATGCCAAATTCTTTTAATATTATTATTTTTTTTTTTTGGTACAAAAGGATACATAAATTACAAATATATATATTTTTACAGTGATTAATTACATAATACATGTATTTGATGTACCTCCATAAATAAGCAGGGCTTGTGTGTATGAAGGGGTGTTATTACATTTGTTTTATTTGACATGATTCAGTTCAAGTTTTCAGTATAATTTTTAAGGTGAGTTTTAAATTCTTTTATGTTAGTATTCATCTTTCTAATTTTCTCTGGTAGTGAATTAAAAAAAATTACGATATTTATGATTTAACTGTCCTATTGTTTTTTTACATTTTGGAGTAGTAAGTATTGAAGTTTGTCTAAGATTTCTGTTATTTTTAAATGGTGCAGCTTTATTTTGAATATTATCTTTATAAATTTGTAATTTTGCATGGTAGAAGTATAATGCCCTTAATTTTCTGACCTTGAATAAGAGGTCTGACGAATATGTATAGGGTTTTTTTTTAAATGGTTTATTATTAATTTTTGTGATTTGTAAATTATTTGTGTTTGATTTGTAAATATATTATTACGATGTGGCTAAAATTAGTACATAATGTTGTGGTATGTATGTCTTTTCAGTTAGTGTTTTATCCGCTTTTGTTCTATATTTATATAAGAATAGAACCACAAAAAAAACAGTACAGAAAAACTTACTGACAGTTTTACGCTGCTCTCCTGAGATCAAATTTTTACATAGATACTCCGCGGAACATCCGCTATCATATAGCTTGCTGAAGGTTGGTTTTTTACTATGGCCTTTTTTTATTAACTGTGAATGCAGTAATAATATTAATAATATTTTTGTCTACTAAATCCACACATAAATTTTTTTTATTTCAGCGGGATATATATATACATTTTGAACATAACTTTTTGTTCTATCTCCATAGTAATACAAATAAAAGAGAATTGGAGTGTATTATGTCCATTAACCAATACAATTTTTTTACTAGTAAATTAGTAAATAAGTTAGTTAGTAAATAATTTTATTTTTAATAGTAATTACAAAAAAATGAGGATTGGAATGTATTGTGTCCATTGGCCAATACAAATTTTTTTCCTATTATTTATTAAAACCTTACGTACGTGTATGTAAAAATTATCAATGTTTGATTACTCCATACATTTTATTTATTCATACGACAATACTAAATTTTCTAATTTCTAATGGAGAATTTTTAATATTTTTTATTTATTAAAATCTTATGTATGTGAATGTTAAATTATTATTGTTTGATGTGCCAAAGGATGAAATTACTGTTGGTTTGATATATCTCCACCCAGAGTGTGGATATAGTATAAACTAACGTTAAATATGGTCATAGTACAAACCAACCCTCAGCAAGCGATATTGTGTATTAAGTAGTATTTTTGTCCTACCTAATTTTGTCCGGTAATAGAAAAAATAATATCATGAAGTGATTGTGTCTAATTCTCACTCCCACTGGATGCGAGACACGTGCCGTGTCGACCACCTTGCCTTTCGCCTCTTGTCATGCGGTCCAATACCTGCATGCTCCTAATAGATATGTGAGAACGTGGACAAGATCCTCAACACAGATCAGGTGTATCCAATTATGCATCCTTGTTGTCATTCGTTGTTAGTTCTTTGTTGATTTCCAACACCACGAATTCTTTTATAATGTCCTTGTGTCCTGTCAATCCTTGAAAAGGGGACATTTAAATTCTCAACATTGTTTGAAGTTAGAACCAAGTGGATCAAATTTCATTGGTTGAAAATTCTTTAGCCGGTTTTCAAGCTTACGAATTATTTAACAATATCCACGAGTCCATTGTCCATCCAAACACGACAAAGAAAGAGTTCAATTTGAAACCGGTATTTTCACGTGGACGAAATGCATAACATTGACAAATATTATTTTCAAGTTGCTCATCAGATTATCCCACTTTATATATATGTGTACCTACTTACCTAGTAATTCGTTGTTCATTCTTTATCGGTTGATATCACATATCTATCACATTCCCCGCTTTCAGAATGTATTGTGTTAAAATAAATTCGACAAAGATATTACTTATATTTCATGTTGCCGATCACATGTTTCCAATTTCCTTGTTGACAGTCGTTGATAGTTCTTTGTCGGTATCTTAGAGAAAATAAATACACGGTTCAAACGTGGAGTAGATCCAACACCTCGACAAAGGACCATTATTAGGTATTATCGTGTTGTTACTTTAACGCATTCCTTGACTTAACTTGCGAAACGGGCATCCTTTGACGATTACCACACAATATGAGGATATCTCTCACGGGTAACTCACAATGCCCTCACGGTCCTGATTGGAATATAATAGCCTGTGATCGTGGTCAAGATCCACAACTTTGATAATGCTGCGTTTAACGTTAAAGAGTATAGTACGATGTGTTACCTTTTCCGGGGATTGCTGACAAAGAAAAACCAAAGTTTTTTTATTCCATTATGTTAGAGGAATTCCTGTGTTTGGCCAGTTGACTTTGAAAAAGAACCAATTTTGAAGTAGGCGCCAAGCGATTTTCCGTTAAATAACGTCACAAATTTGTGAATCTACACAATTTGTAATCTAGTCCGCGGCTGTACACCGAACGGTAAGGCGCTACGTTCACCGGAGAAACTGAAACCAAACTAAAACTGGCTGGTTACTATGGTTTCCAACCAAATTTCTATCACGATGCTACTCAATTTTACGATTTCTGTAATTATCTCAGCTTGTTCAACCATAGACGAAGAACAATCAGCTGTCATCGGTACGGCGAGTTTTGAGTCACTGCTTGCCATTGACAACGGTTTATTGAGAAGTTGTGTAGTGTGCGGATCATCACATTGACATACTACACCGGATAGCGAATTTAGTTGCAAACTGTTTTTTTCAGTTGCCTGGTGAGCGGAGGCACTAACTATGATGTCAGAGGAGTTTAGATATTATGGTTACTTAAACATTTTTCTAGATCGTTGTATTTAATTTTTTTTTTAAACATACACAATAAAATTTATGTATTCAAAATCAGCTTCAATGTTATTCAATATCTGATTGATAATATCTGATGTCTTTTGTTTATATCTACGCGTGTCTATCATAGAGACAGACACCTGCTGACAGCAGAGTGGAGGAGAGAAGTGACAGAGGAAGGGGTAGGGGGGAGGGTTTATATATATTCTCTTTGTGGCTCCGAGGAACAGCAGGTAGTTGGTTGGTAGTATCTGCGCAGTGTGGGCGGCAGACCATTCCACCGGCCGCAGCCGTTGCGATACACAAATGCCAATAACCGCCCACACTCGGTGCTGACTGCTCGCACCGGTGCCTGTGGAACCTGCCTACCTCATACCTGAACCTACTGGCAATACGTGGCGAGGTATTATATTATTGCTTATTGCGCAACCCCCCCGCCTCAACCTGACTCAGGTGGATGGTCACTTAGGAAGTACCTTTTTCGTAACCTCACCATAAATAATATCTCATTCTCATGCTCGCATTCGGTTCCATGACAAAATAGAGTGAGACAAAAGTGATGTAAACAAAATAACGATAAAAAGTCTAACCTTTTTTAAACCAACTATAAACAGGGCATCGTTTTTGTATCATTTTTCATTTTATTCTCGCATCCACCATTCGTCTAGAGTAGAAACTGTTTTTTGGGAGCAGTAAAAGCTGGACACACACGGCGGAGCCATTTGGACTGGAGCCATTTGGTTCCGTGCCATTTGTGGGACACACACGATCGAGCTATCGAGCGATAGAGCATACATAGCATTTGATAAATATCATCATCGAGTGAATAACTCGAACTTCTCAACTAAAATCGTATATGGGAACATGAAAAAGGATATTTATTAGAATATTTTCATTTTATTTTTTAAAAATTAGGTTTCTAATGAAGAAAGAATTAAAAAATAATCCTGTTAAAAAAAATCTTAGAAGTTGGTATTAAGAAAGGAGTATTTATTTTAAGCAAATTTCTACAAATTGCTCTTTTCGTGTAACTGGCCCACTCATTTGGAATAAACTTTCCTCAACTCATACTAATATCCAAAATTTGTCTGAATTTAAACGGCTTTAAAAACAAAATTATTTAAAAAATCACATTATTCATGAATACTCTTTTCAATAGACTAATAAGCCAGGTTCTGAAGTTTCCGGTAATTGTTTGGTTTCGGTTTCCTCCTTATTGTACTTTATATAATATTTGAGTATTTTCCTGTTTTTTATAATACTTTAGTTTTACAGTTCTTGTTTTATCCTGCACCGTTATTGTCAATTATTATTGTCCTTTGCTATAACAACTCTGTTATGTTAAATTTTGTTAACTGCTTTTGTTTTGTTTTGTGTATACCGGACATTTTTTTATTTCTATCTTGTATTTTTATTAATGAATTTTTATTAATATTTTGTAAGGAGCACTATAGGATTATTTTTAAGTTTATTTTAGTTAGGCGCACTTGAAGTGAAACCACACAAAACTGCGCTATATAAATGTATTGTTATTATTATTATTGTTTACAATTCTGTGGAGTTCGGGAGAGGGGTGTGCTTAACCTATCTGTGGCTTATTTAATCCTGCATGCAGCGACATGTTTAGTCTAAAGCGTTGCAATCATTGCCCTAGACGTCGCGTATTGTCGAAGCTTTTATCCATGGTAGCGACCCCTAAAATGTATTTAAATGAAAAATACACATATATGTGTGTATATTTTTTGGCTATAGAAAGCATTTACAAGGGTGCCCGATAAAAAAAATGCGCCCAACTTATTAATATAATAAAATATATGTAAATTATGGCGAGCCACAAAGTTAATGCTTATTACGAACATGTATTAATATAATAATTATTTATAGACGAAGGGGTAAAATCTTCTTGCGATTCAGCCATTTGAATTCTAAACAACACTATTTTTATTGTCACACTACTGCCACTTTTTACTTCAAAAAGACCCCTTTGAAGCAGCCTAAGTTACACTATAGGTAAGTAAAATAAGTACATTTTTTATAACATGCAGAACAAAATCACGTGGCCATACTGTGCGACTCGAGTTCTGAATAACTCATGCTGAGCCATAGGCCCGGGAATTAACCACATACGAACAAGTCGAGCTTGGCTCGTTGGATTTTGGATTCAAAAAACCGCGGAGGCCGAAAATCAAGCGGAGCTTGCCGAGCTACGCCGAACCATCTGAGTTTCCTCACACACAATGATTTTTTGGCTCGGCGCGGGGCCATTTGGCTCTGTTTGTCGATGGCTCTGCCGTCAACTTCCAACTGGCGTATCATTGCAACTAAAATATGAATAGTTTACTCCAGTTACGTAATAAATTAATGTAAGTACAAATTAAATCTTGCATAAAAACAATGTAAAATCATATGGTTATTGCGTTGTAATAAGTGACATCATGGGGTTTCTTGCAGGCTAAATGTCAGCTTACCAAAGCTCGAGATTAGTTTTATGTTAACAGCCTACATTATGTATTTTTGCAAATTGGTTTATTGTGCTATAAACGAGCGTTATGACTGATATTATTTTTAAATAATGCTATTTAGAGTTTAGGATGCTGAGATTTACCAGTGTCCTGATAGTAAATACTGCGAGTTTTCAGACACGGTGCATACTTGAAATAAACCAAATAAATTATTCTAGATACAAAGAGCATACCCCTCAACCGCTAAGGTCGTCAAAATTTCTATATTTTAAGTTCTGTAGATATTCGTCCTAGCATCACCATCTTCAGTCTCGAACGAATAATTATACCAAACTCGGAATATATATTTTTTCCCATTAATATGTACCTACCAAAGAGTATGGATATTACAGAGTTCCATGGTACTTACGCTTCACTCTATTTGTACCGGAAACCGAGTCACTTGAAATTCCGTAGAAAAATCCTTTTGTAATTAGAATTTCATAGAACCTGCGCAATTCTCATCGCCGAGGTCCAACTTCTTACTTCTATGGACGTCGCTAATCGCAACTGGCTTTATGGAGAAACGACATAATGAGTTTTGATTTAATTATCCAGAATAGAATTATTCAATGAAAATGAATCAGTGCCTCCCACGGATTCCTTAGATTTTGACTCACGATTATTGGAATCAGACATACATATTACTATTTTTAAGGGCCGGAATTCCGATTTTCTACCGATTTATAACATATTTCCCATGAACACTTTCTAAGTTTTAAAAAAAAAGTTATTTTTCAAGATAGTATCTAAAGATTTGTAGAGCCGAAACGTTAATTACATAAAATTCGATAGAAAAAAAAACGCAAAGTATGCTCCAAAAATTATTATTTACACGTTTGTTTCTGTGATTTTACTAGTTATATGTATGAAAAAATTCACAGTTTTTCTTTAAATGCTACTTAAGGTGTTGAAGAGAGATTTTTGCTGTATTGTAAACGAGTCGTGTTTTATTAAACATTTTCCCAATTTTCGCTCGAATTGACCTAATAATAGACCTCCCGTGACAGAGGCAACGTGACGCGGTAGGCGGCCCATCTACTCGGTCCGTGTGATCCAGGCATTAGTTACTTACTGCAATTCAGTACCTGTCAATCAGACACGTCAGATTCTTTCACAGTATAGAATCAATTCAGTCGATTCACCTATTCAAGTGAATTAGAAGTCAAGTGAACTAGTCAAGTGAATTAACTCAGTCGGATTCCACTAGTCAAGTGAATTGATTCAGTCGGATTCCACTAGTCAAGTGAATTGATTCAGTCGGATTCCACTAGTCAGGTGAAATAATTCAGTCGGATTCAGCTAGTCAAGTGAATTAATTGATTTCTTCAATTCGATACTTCATTTTGGTTTTTTGGTTATAATTTTAGGAAACTTCAAGAACTTTAGTACTGACGACGTCTAAAAATCTAAACCCTATACTACTATTCTATATTATTTGAGTTTTGTGTGATTTTCAACCATTAACCCTGTCTTTCAGAACAAAATGAACTAAATTATAGCCGACTGGATGCACTATACGCGCATATCTCACATTGTCATTGTTAGTGGTACACATAAATAAACCAATAACGTGGTAAATATTATGCCAATTCGATGTGCTTGTAATTATTTATATTCCGATATAACATATTAAATGTTGCCATCATTATTACGGCAACATGAAGAATTAAGCACACAGACAATCTTAGCAACACTAAGTAGGTACCTAATTATATTCAACGTGGGCAGTTTTTGCAATGGTCAATTACAAAGGAGTTCAAAGATATTTCCCTTATAAATTCAACGCGTAACCTTGCTGTCAATCAAATGCGCACAGCTGTACCCAGATGTACCGTGGTGACTAAGAGGGAACCATTGAATATAGATCTCAGGTACTTTATTAAGTCATTGGAAGGAACAGGTACCTACTTATTGTGTCTTATAAAATAAATACGTTTCTTCTATCTGTCATATTATCAAAGCTACGAATACAAATATAGGAATGATGGTTTTTTCCGCAGACTTTTTTTTTTCTAAAAAACACGTTCTAAAATACGATATATACATATATATATATTTTTTTTTTTAATTCGATAGACGCCGCCGCATCGCATTGGGAGGCGAGGTACCATTTATTGGATTACCAACACCTCTGCCGTACGTCACCCCAAGTGGTTCGTCACGTTTGGTGATGTAGGTGTGGTGTATTCAGATCTTGGCGGCGGATGTGTCTGCCCACTAGCTGCATGGCGGGCTGGAACGGGAGAGCCAGGTTTGGGGAGACTCGTTGATCCCTCCAGCTGGTCTCTCTCGACCTATCGCCTTGCACCTGTCTCGACCTATCGCCTTGTCAGTCATTCCTGGACACACTGATCCCTAGATTCGTACCCACCCTCATACATTCTCCTTCCCAGAACATCCTCTCCTTAAACAGACCCTCCACACAGCACTCCCTGCGATGACATAGGCCCTGAGAGATTTTTTTTTTCCTCGGCGCCTTCTGTGTGGGGTTAATGTTAAAAAAACATAATATGAAATTTTGATTTTTGATGTTTGATTTACAAGAAGATTCGTAATACCCGATTGATATTAGTTAGTCGACGATAATTTATCCATTTCCATGCAAAGTGCACCTGTTTAAATCAAAGATGGAATCATCCTCCATTACCCAAAATAGTGAATTATTTAGTATGTTTTTAGTCGTGTAAACTCGCTAGAATCCAGCAGGATTTTCCCCTTTTTAGCTTCAAGTGTCCACAAATAAAACATAAAGCATTGCTTGCATTTGCAACCAAAGTGGAACTCGCAGTGTGCGGTTTATTTATAGAAATACGAGTTATAGATGGCTGGCATCGCCATAATAGACACAGCCATATTGGCGCTTTTTTCCACTTGACAGTTGATAATAATATGGCTGACAGGACACGTGACCCGACCGGCCAACTGGATGTGCACGTTGTACATGGTAGGGCAGGCACACTTATTTTCCAGGAACGCTTCGAACTAGGGTCTAGTTTGGTAGAAGAAAAGCGGTAGGTATTTACATACTTGCGTATTATCATAAACAGTAACATTCCGGTGTTTTAATAGCCATAAACCTAAAATATATATGTATTAGGTAGGTACCTTCTTAAAAGTAATTTCTTTCTCTATTTTTCTATAAGGCAGGAAAGTAGCCACTATCGTAATGTCTATATTCTAGATTATTTATATTATTTTCATCTCCCATACACATTTTTTTTTTTGTTTCCATTAAATATCTTTTATAAACGAAAAACTATAACATGGCAGTCAAGAATATGTTGTGATATATGGTAAAACATAAAATATGAAGGATATTTGTTTAACCGCTTTTTACCACAATATGGCACTATTTCCAAAACCACGGATTGCTTTGTTGCCAAAATATGGCAAATATTCTCAAGATTCTCTAAAATGTTCTAAAGTTAATAATTTTATAATATTTTTTTTTATAAATCCTACGAATATGTGAAAATAGAAAAAAGATAGGTGTATTCGTTGGCTATATAGAACTATAATAAGTTTGTATGTCTCCATATTCAAATTCGGAGATGTGATTTTTTTTACTTGGGCGGAAAAATTTCCTTTAGCAATCCCAGAAAAAAGTTTTAAATTGCTCTGTCGCTCCAGTGGATAAGTAGGTAAGTCATGTGAAAGATAATAGAAACAAATGAGGTAGGGCATGCACCATTATATTTAAACGCAAGTACAACTTTAAGCTTTTTAAGGTCATTTAAAAAAATCTCCTATCGTAAAATTACAATAAAATAGTGATATTTAAAATAAATATGAACTCTTATTTTGCTACTAATCTTCTAATAGCGGTGCCCCTTGTGCAGTTTGATCGTAGCTTGGAGACAGTCGGTATGCTTCCAAGCAATGTCTCTACTATCTATAGTAGTTTCATACCTTCCATAGATAAAAAAAGAAGTATTGAAACTAAAGAAAATTCTTCGCCCCATTTCCCACGGCTGCATCTGGTATAGGCCACGTGTTAAAAATAATGGCCGACAGTTTTATGTCGACTCACAAATTGGACGCTTCTGAACATTTTGTCGGAATAATAAGAAGTATAAATATAACGGAAAATAAACGAAATCGTAGCAAAGTTAAGGGGTATTGAACTCAATTTTTATCTTCATAAAATTGAAATGACAACTTTCGTATCTTCATCCGTAAGTAGTGAAAGATACTATCGGTATCGCGATGACAGAAAGACAACCGTTAAGATTCGAAAAGTTTCTTGGAATCGCTTTAGCCATGTTTGGAGGCTAGATCTGAAAAGCAAAAAGCTTTTCATCAATATTTTTCCCATCCGAACTTGTACTGTATATTTTTTTTAAACATTGGTGCGCACAAATACATTCAAACGTTTTCTATTTAAAAAGATTTACCCGTATTTTTATTATTTTATTCCGGGAACCTCTATTGATTTAAAATCGAAATATAAGGTCGTGTTTATATGGTCCCCGTTAAGCCGAACCCGGTGAATCGAGAGTCTGCTGTACGTGCATGGCAACACTAGCCTTGAAGGGCGCCTTATTTATTATTATTTCCTCCCAAATATGGTAACTCGCCTGGCCTCCAGTAGGCCTCCATAACACTGCCACCACAAATATCATCAATATCACCAATATTATCAATACCACCAATAACCACGAATACCGTTAATATCACCAACACCTCGAATTACAACAATACCACCAATACCTTCTATACCACGAATACCACCAATTCCAACAAGAACACAAATGCTACCGGTACCACGAAAACCTCCAATACCACTAATACCTCAAATGCCACGAATAATTACAAAGAAACAAAAAATCTTTCTGATTTCACAGTTTTCAGCAAGCTGCGAAAAGATTGTAGTAAATTTTCAAAGATTTGTTATAATAATTATATTAAGAATGTTGAATTTTCAATCGCTAACAATGTAAAACACTTTTTCAACTATTGTAAATCCCAAAATAACAACAACCTTGGCATACCTGAAACTATGCACTACAAAGTGAAAACTTCTAGTAAAATCAAAGAAATAGTCAATTTGTTTGCAGACTTTTTTAAGGATGTGTATGAAACAGATATCCCTGATAAAGACATTCCAAACTTCGAGTCAGATATTAACTTACAACTATCTCAGATACATATTGACATTAAGGAAATTGCAGTTTGTATTAAACTACTGGAACCTAAATCTTGCTCAGGGCCAGATAAAATTCCCCCCGTATTTCTTAAAAACTGTGAGGGTAGTGTCTCTTACCCACTGTACCTACTATTTAATCAATCACTTTTAGCAGGCAAGTTCCCGCAAATATGGAAAAATAGCTTTCTCACTCCAATATTTAAGAGTGGAGACAAGTCTTTAGTTGAAAATTACAGACCAATATGCATACAATCGTCGATTCCGAAAATTTTTGAAAAGTTAATTCTTCAAAAAATATGTTCTTGTATTAAATTTAATATCTCATCATTTCAACATGGTTTTATCTCTGGACGAAATACCTTAACTAACCTTACACTGTACGAACATTTTATCTCAGGTGCCTTAGCTAATAGAGAACAAGTTGACTCGATTTATACAGATTTCAGTAAAGCTTTTGATAAGGTTTGCATTAAAATTCTTCTAAATAAATTGTCTAAACTAGGAATTAGTGGTAAATTATTATGCTGGATTAAGAATTATTTATCAAAACGTGTATTAACTGTATCTATTAAAGGACACTTGTCTTACGAATTTGAAGCCACTAGTGGCGTGCCTCAGGGTTCGCACCTTGGTCCAATACTGTTTTTATTATTTATAAATGATGTCACTTTCATATTCTCCGATGTTAACATATTATTATTTGCTGATGACATGAAAATATTTAAAATCATCAAAAATATATACGACTGCTTGTCCCTACAGTCCAATTTTTTAAAATTCGCAGAATGGTGTACCATCAACAAACTTACACTTAACATTAAAAAATGTGAAATCATGAGTTTCTTCAGAATAAAAAACCCTATCAAATATTGTTACTCACTTAACAACCACAGTTTATTGTCAGTACCTGTAATAAGGGACCTCGGAATAACCTTCGATACTAAACTCCTATTTACTAATCACATTGATATCATTACTAATAAAGCAATGAAAATGCTGGGCTTCATTATAAGAATATGTAAAGATTTCAAAAATATCCAAACATTTAAAATACTATATACAACTTTAGTTAGAAGTCATTTGGAATATAATTCCCCCATATGGAACCCTGTCTACAAAAGCCATGCAAATTCCATTGAAAGAATCCAACACAAATTTCTCAGATCAATTAATTTCAAATTAGGAATTCCCGCGGATGACATAAACTATGATTCTCTATTACAAAAAATGCGACTCTTATCGTTAAAAGATAGAAGAATACTTAATGATCTAATTTTTTTATTTAAAATAAATAACAACTGGTTTGACTCCCCTGAATTAGTTTCACTGGTGAATTATCACATACCTTTTAGACCTACTCGACTCCAAACACCTTTTCATTGTAATACCTCTGGGACCACCGCAGAACAAAATGCAACAATAAATCGCTTACATACTTTTGGCAATAAATATGCTAATATCGATCACGCCGGTAATCTGTTCTCATACAAAAGATGCATTAAACAAAATTTGTCTTCTAGTACCATGTAAACATAATAATTATGTAAACATAATATGCTTACCAGAACTTGCAAAACATTAATTCATTAGAAATCATAGGTACTTGTAAAATTCATCATATCGGTTAATATTTGTAATCTATAATATCTACCTATTAAATATTTTATTTTTATTTTTCTTTGCTCCTTACTTTTTATATTTTATATTTTATATTTAAATGGAGGACTTCTTACTTTTTATATTTTATATTTAAATCTTTGTTCTTTTTAAAGACATCTTATATTTCTACATTTAACTTTTTTATTATTATTATTTTATTCTCACTTTTAACTTTTAACTTTTTTATCTTTGCTTAATAATTTAAAGCTTGTACTTTATACTTATACTTTGTACCATATTTTTCACTTTACATTTATATTTTACCCTTTTCCTACTACTTATTACCTTACTACTTACTTTTAAAATTTTTTTTTTTCCTTATATTTAACTTACATTTATACTTTTAGTTATTCTTCATGTTGTTGTACTATTTATATGTTATGTCAATTATGTTAATGGCACATGTTGTGCCGTATATGTGTAAATAAATAAATAAATAAAATATCACCAATACCACAAAAACTACCAAAACCATAATTACCACGAATGCTATCAATACCACAAATACCACCCTATACGACCAATACCACAATTACCATCGATACCTCCGATACCAACGATACCAACAATACCACCAATACCATCAATACCACAAAAACCACCAGCACCAGCAATACCACGAATATTACCAATACCAACGCGATTAGATAGATCCACTACCACAAATTTAATTGATTATGTCGATTTTTTAAGTACTAATTTTGACAAAAGAACACAAATATATGCAGTCTATACTGATTTCCGAAAGGCATTCGATAAAGTCAGTCATCCTCTTCTGATCCAAAAACTAAAAAGAACAGGTTTCCACGGCAATCTCCTGAGATGGATTATATCTTATATTTCGGACAGGAGTCAATATGTACAAGTTAATAGTTATGAGTCCTCTCCCAAACTAGTCACATCTGGTGTTCCTCTTCTTCTTCGATGGCGCTACAGCCCATATCGAGCTTTGGCCTCCCGCAACATTCGCCTCCAACTCCTCCTGTCCTCAGCGGCTGACTTCCAGTTAGTTATCTGGAGAAGCTGTGCTGCATCCCCTCTTACTTCGTCTTCCCACCTCAGTCTGGGTCTTCCCAATTTTCTCTTTCCACCTGGGTGTCCAGCCATAATTCTTTTAGGGACGCGTGTGTCCGGCATTCTCTGTACATGTCCAGCCCATCTCAACCTGAGGAGTCTCATATGGGCTGAGATATTGGGGGCCTGATAAATATCATACAGTTCTTTGTTGTGCCGGATACGCCACTGTTCCCCCTCTTTCACGGGTCCACATATTCTTCTTAACACTTTTCTTTCAAAAGTATCCAGCATTTCAGCCATCTTTGCCGTCAGTGTCAGCGCCTCACATCCATATGCCAATACAGTTCTGACAATGGTCTTATATATGGTTACTTTCGTTTTCCTGTGGACGCTACGTGACTTAAACACTGGCAGCAAAGAGAAGTATGTTTTGTTGGCTGCTGTGATTCTCCTTCTGATTTCTGCTGGATCCTCATTGTTCTCCGTCAGACTGGAGCCCAGGTAGGTGAATTGATCGACCACTTCGTATGAGTAGTTGTCTTTAAATTGTGCACTACCTCTTCTTCTATGTGAAGGGTTTCTGCTCTGTATCATCATTTTCGTTTTGTCAACATTAATCCGCAGTCCTACTTCCCGCGCCGCTATTTCTAAAGGGTCGAAGACCTCCTTAATAGCTGAAATTGATCTTCCGACAATGTTAATATCATCCGCATATCCGACAACTTGACTACTCTTGAAATAAATATTGGAACCAGTGTCTATTAGCGTTTTTCTTATTACATGTTCGAGCACAATGTTAAAGAGAGTGGGAGCCAGGCCGTCTCCCTGTTTTAATCCCTGCGATACTGTGAATTCTTCCGACAATTCTCCATCGATTTTGATCTGACATCTTGAGTCTGACATTGTGGCTTTGATGAGCCTAACCAGTTTAGGCGGAATCTGGAATTGTAGTAGTATGTCATATAGACACTCACGATCTATGCTATCATATGCTTGCTTGAAATCTATGAATAGTTGGTGTATATCTATATCAAACTCCCAGCACTTTGCCAAGATCTGTCTGACGGTGAACAGTTGGTCTGTTGTGGATCTACCAGTGCGGAAGCCTGCCTGATACTCTCCTAGTAGGTTTTCTGCGTACGTCTCAATTCTTTGTTTCAGTATTATGGTGTATATTTTATATGCTTTGCACAGAAGTGATATGCCTCTATGATTTTCGCATTTTAATTTGTCACCTTTTTTGTGAATTGGGCATATTATACTTATTTGCCATTCCTCTGGGATTTTTTCCAGTGTCCATATTTTGGTAATAAGATTAAGTAGCAGATTTCTCAGGTGATCATTTCCATATTTGAACAGCTCTGCAGGCAGGTTGTCTTTCCCAGGCGATTTGTTGTTTTTAAGTCTCTTTAGTGCAGCATTTATTTCTGGCATTGTTGGTGGATTCGCTTGTTCTTCATTATTTGATTCCGTGGGGATGTTGGTAGGGTGGCTTCTCAGGTCGCTATTAGGGTTGAGAAGTTTACAGAAGTAGTTTTTCCACACTGTTTTAATCCGTTCCTTATCGGAAATAATTGAGCCATCAATGTCTTTGCATAGTGTTGTATTCGGTTTGAATCCTTTCTTGAAGAAGTTTACTCCCCTATATGCTTCTCTAGTATTATTATCAGCAAAATCCTGTTCCATTTTTAGCAGTATATCATTAAGGAATTTTCTTTTCTTTCCCCTTATCAGCTTATTAGATTCCCTTCTCGCTTGTTCGTACTCCTGTCTTTTGTTCCTTGTTGATCTTTCCAAGTACTTCTTTCTGAGTGTATTCTTTTCAGCTATCTTTCTTTCACACTCTTCATCAAACCAAGGGTTTCTGAGCTGTCTGGGCATGTTTCCAACACTTGATTCCACTGCTCTTACAATTGCATCTTTTATATCATGCCAGTCTTTTTCGAGTGATTCATAGGAGTTCTGCTCAGTGATCTGACCTGGTAGGCTATTTACAAGGGCGTTGTGATACTGCTCTTTGCCTTCTGCGGTTTTTAGAGCTTCCGTATTAATTTTCGGAATAGTTGGTGGTTTCCGTGTCCTGTTGTTGGCGATTCGGCTCCTATAGGTGGCCACCACCATATAGTGATCAGAATCACAGTTGGCTCCCCTGTACGTCCTTACGTTAGTGATGCTCGTTGCCCCCCTTCTTTCTATCAGGACATGATCAATTTGGTTATGGTGTCTACCATCTGGCGATGTCCAAGTCCGTTTGTGTATGTCTTTTCTGGGAAATTGAGTCGAGGCCACAGTTAGGTTTCTTGATTCTGCGAAATCAATCACACGGGTTCCATTATTATTAGCATACTTGTGTAGACTGTTCATTCCTGTAATGTGTTGGAGCAGAGGATCTTGTCCTATCTTGGCATTAAAGTCCCCAATTACCATCTTAATGTCGTTAGATGGTAATGTGTCGTAGACCTGTTCGAGTTTCTGATAGTATGTATCTTTCATTATGTCATCTTTATCTTCCGTTTCAGCATGTACATTGATAAGCGATACATTGAAAAATTTCGTTTTTATGCGTAAGGTGCACATTCTTTCATTAATGGGTTTAAAGTCTAATATGCATTTTTCCATTTTCCGGTCCACAATGAAGGCCACTCCGAATTTATGATGTTTTTCATTTCCACTATGCAGTATCGTGTGTGTTCTTGTGTCAAATGGCTCAGATCCTATCCATCTTGTTTCTTGCACTGCCATTATGTCAATCTTATATTTCTTCATCTCCCTAGTGATCTCTCCTAGGGCTCCACTTCTATACAGTGTCCTTGCGTTCCAGGTAGCAATTTTCAAGTCCTTATTTCGTTTGCCGGGTCCTTTCCTAAGTCCAGTAGTTGTCCGAGGCTCTGTATTAGGTTTCGTAATAGCGTTGCTTTTACAGGGAGTGGTTATTAGCCTCTCGCCCAACCCCCTACCAGGAGGGCCAGGGTTTTCTGTAGGGGTTTCCATCCCTTAGCTGGGGGGTTTCGGTTATGTGGCGCCGAAGATTCGCCATTCATCCTCTCCTATCTGCTATGGCTGATGGTATTGCCAGTGGCCACATTGCCCAGGGCTCGCGGGGCTTAAGAGACCACTCGTGGACGCTAGGAGTAGGACTATTGGTAGTGTTGCTGATGGAATGCAACTGTGGCGTTACACGGTATTTGGATGACACATTTTTCCCAGCAAAAAAATGCGTCTCCGTGACCCTACCAAACTTTGAGCCCCTGGTGTTCCTCAAGGATCCCATTTAGGGCCACTTCTCTTTATTATATACATAAATGATCTAACAGCACAACTATTTTGTAAATGTTTATTATATGCGGACGATTTAAAAATCTTTCATCCCGTGAATTCACAAGAAGACTGCAAAACTTTGCAAAAAGACCTACTCACGTTGTCTCAATGGTGCATAGATAATGCCATGGAATTAAATATTAGCAAATGTTATATCATCTCGTTCACGAGAAATGTCCATAAAATCGATTTCCCTTACATGATCTCTGATGAGATCCTAAAACGAGTAGATTACATTAGAGATCTGGGAATCTTACTGGACTCGAAGCTAACATTCATAAAGCATTATCAACACATTGTAAATCAGGCTAATAGAATGCTCGGTTTCATCACTAGAATCACCAAATCGTTCAAGAACATCAGTAGCTTCAGAATCTTGTACTACTCATATGTAAGAAGCATCTTAGAGTACGGCTCTGTGGTTTGGTCACCACACTATGCAATTCATAGCAACAAAGTGGAGTCCGTTCAAAAAAAATACGTAAGAATTCTAGCTTACAAATCTGGAGTACATCGCAATCTCGGTAACTATACTGAAAGACTTACTCACTTTAGAGAAGTCTCACTCGCCAAAAGAAGAAACGTATCAGATATAATCTCTCTGTTTAAAATCATTAACAATGTGTATGATTCATCTTTAATTAATCAAATTAATTTTAATATAAGGCCGAAATCCACAAGAAATCCGGTAACCTTTTGGATCGACACTTGTCGTAGTAATACAAGTTTTTTCAAACCAACATCAAGAATGACTCGATTGTACAATAGGTACTGCAATCATCAAGACTTAGATATATTTTCAAACTCAATTAATACCTTCAGAAGGAACTTACACATACTTTTACCAGATGATCTCCTTACTTAAGCCGTTTTATTTTTTTAATTTCTAACAATTACTACTTGTGCATTGGCTCCACAAGAAATGTATTTGTATGTCCAAGTGTAAGTACATGTATGCATATACATATATATATGAGTACGTTGTGCACATATATTCATATATAATTATGTGAGTATATTTGTGTGTGTATGTATATATATATGTATATGTATATTTATAAATATGTATGCTTTTTTTCTTCCTAATAACTGATTTCGATCCTCCTTATTTTTATATACACATTTGAAATTAAATTTATCACTCTTGTAACTAACCAATCATTATTACATAAAGAATATTGAGATGAATGTTGTGCTCACCTATAATTAGAAACATCATTACAACCATGTATAAATGTAAATTACTGTAAAAATTATGTGATGTATTCGGTTGGCGAGCCAATAAATAAATAAAAAAAAAAATAAAAAAAAAATTAGGTAACTCGTATAAACATAATGTCAACACATCCATGCATAATATACATATATTCTCCAATCTCTCAATAGCCAGAGACGCTAAAGGCCAATCTGGTAATCGTTGAAACACTGAAATTAAAATTTAAAAAAAAACGCTGAGACAAATAGCTCGAAAAAAATTATATCTGAGATTTTCACGGCCGTATGGATTACCTACATATTTGGATAAAAAATAACTTGAACTGCCTTTAATGTTTTTTTTTATTTACATTCTTTTAGTGTTCTTGAACTTCTTTAATGAACTTTTCTTGACGATAGACTTCGCTTTTTCGGTCCATACAGAAAGGACGCCCGGGAAAAAACACTTTTCTATATACATCGAAAATTGCAGGAAATGATTTTTTTATATTGCCTTCTAGAAGGTAAAATCTATGTCGGGATGTTTTTAAATTTTCGATACGTTTCGTATTAACGTAAACATTCACTGTCAAACATGTATAATTTATCGGAAAATATTATTTTAGGAAAAAGTGCTGCTAACACGATTCTCATAAAGAATTACAAAATTATAAAAACATACCGATGTAGCTTCTTCTTTCGAAAACATATTTTTGTTTTTAAATTACAATTTCGTGAACGTTTTGGTATAGAAAAATGTTTTCTCCCGAAACCCTTTTTCGAGCGATTTCTGTAGGTAAATATGAGAGTTTACGGCAATTATCCCATTCGCACGTTTCGCATTCGCATGTATCGTAAGTGTGTGTTATCTTATTAAGAGCGGGGTAGAATGACATACAAGAAATACGTAAACGTTCCGCGTGTGGTGCAAAGTCTAACTACTTAATGTTGTTTAACTTTCTTTTAATGTTATTGAACTTCCTTTAAATGTTCTTTAACTTTATTTTAGTGTTCTTAAACTCCCTTGTTCTTAAACGTTATTTAATCTTCTTTAAGGGGCCGACACACCAAGCTATAAAATCTCGAGCGTTATTTGACTTAACCTACTTCAGCATATCGCTCGTCATACATTCCCATTGGGAATGTACGGCAACCGATATGCCGAAATACGCCAAACCAAATAACGCTTGAGCTTTTATAGCTAGGTCTGTTGGCCCCATTAGACTGCCAGTGGAATTACGGCATCCAAAATTTTGGTGTGGTGTTTTTTGTGAAGTTGAAGAAAGTGTGGAGGAGTAAGGAGATGGGAAAAAGAAGGCTTTGAAGCGGCTGATTTTCAGATCATTCAGACCCGGAAGATAGAATCTTTTGAAATGTGAATTATATAGGCGTTCCAATTTCTTATCCTTAAAATAATATCAGACAAATGTGGTAACTTATAAACAAATTCTTTATCGGATAGCCAAAAAATGCTATATTTGATTAGATATAATATAAATGTACGAGTACCTACAGTTCTGGATGTTGAAGATTGCTTCAGTGATAGTTTTTATTTCCTGTTTTGAGTTTTGGGCAAGTCCTGCCCTCGCCTGTAAATTTTCAAATGACTGAAAACCAAAACAACAACATTATAGGTAATTATAATTATTAATTATATTTATGTTAGTTGTTTATGACTTCCCTTCTTCCCTTTTCGAAAGGCGATAAAACGATTCCTTTATTCCAAATTATCTTGTTTGTACAAGTCACTTTACTCGATATATTATAATATTATAATTTATTATTATTCGGCGGGGCTTGCATTCCGCCTACGAGCTACCATTTTCCATCTTAGCCGTCAAAACGTAAACAACAGATACCAATAATATCCCTTACCTGCAGTTAGTCCGCTTATTTAACAGATGCAAAAGATCAATAAAATATATCACATGACTTCCCAACTACAAAAAGAGTTATAATTCAAAATCTAAAGTTGTTGAATTTCATACAAATAATAATATTATAATAGTGAAAAAGGTAGGAATTATAATATGCTCTACGGTTTTGTGAATACCTCACTAAAATAACCTTTGCTAATTCTATAAATGTTCGCGTGTTTCAGTTTTTTTTTTATTTAAACTGTTTATTGTTCCAATATTTACAACTTACTATAATTTAACATTTGAATCACTCTCCTAATAAAGCAGTTGCTTGTGTTTAGGAGAGAACAACTATATATTTTTACATCTATTTAAATTACATATTATAAAAACTAATTTCTAATTTTATAAGAAAATACATCGAAAGTAATAAAAACATAGGTTAGTTAAAAAATGATACAAGACAAGAAAATACAATAAAAGTAATACAAAGGTAAGTTATAAATGATACAAAGGATATAATAAGCAACACATAATATAAAACAATAAGAAAAGTTATGAGGTGGTATTAGAGTTTTTTTTTTTGTAACTCTCATAGTTTTCTTCCGTTCTTATTACATTGATCCACCCCTCGTACTTTTTTCCCTCCCGAAACTTCCTCTCATTCCATTCCTAAAAAATACTCTTCACATAGGAAACCCAAGTAGGTATGACATAAGCCCTGTGGGAAATTATTTTCCTAAATGGGTCTTGTTTGGGGTTAATGTAAAAAAAGTGTTGTATGTGCCGTATAATAGTTTTATTACATATTTTTCTTCCGTTCTTATGACACTGATCCACCCCTCGTATACCTTTTTTCCCTCCCGAAACTTCCTCTCATTCCATTCCTTAAAAAGACTCTTCACATAGGAAACCGAAGTAGGTATGATATAAGCCCTGAGGGAAATTATTTTCCTAAGGGAGTCTTGTTTGGGGTTAATGTAAAAAAAGTGTTGTATGTGCCGTATAATATATGGTATATTAATATGTATAATAAGGTATATTCTCTGATTTTGACAGTCATAATTGCTGATTGGCATAATTGCTGATTTTGACAGTCCTCGAATTAACAGAAATTTGTGCGAAAAACGTATACGTAGGTATGATACGTAATGTGATTTATATACCAATTTGTGATTAGAATTAGATGGCCTCCAATAAAACCAGAAGTTTGCAGCCGACCCGTATGCATTTTATATAAATTACCTACGGGTTTCTGTAAAAGGCACCGTCCAACTGATTTACTCGTACAACACGGCGTCCTACAACCGTCGTCACTTCCTGAATATCAGATCTATTGACATCTTAATAAGTATAAATTGCCAACCGAATCTTGGCATCTGTTACCAAGGTATGTTGTCCAACGAGACAATTAAGGGGGTTTCTCACCATCCTCCCAATAGCTTATGTACACTAATAGCGAATATTTTCTATTTACGATTTACGGTTTATTTATTTATTAAGTTGGAGTTTATAATTCGGTACTCGAACCTATGAATGGTGGCTATATATTGGATAACTTGGCTGAGTTTTCTAACCACTGCAAGTATTTTATTTTTATATTTAATAATATTCGTTATTAGGGTAGATAAGCTATTGGGAGGATGGTGAGAAACCCCCTAAATATAATAAGTACCTACCCTGCACTTACATAGTAAAGGTACATACATTCCAACTTGTATAAATCGCTGCACAGAATGCCTGCAAATTGTCGTATACAATTCATTCTGTTGTAAGTAATAATAAGTCACGTTGGCATGCGATAGAAATAGCTGCCCTTAAACTTGTGGGTCTGGTGTAGCGATTCGGTAAAAGTTGATCCCCGACAGTTGCCCCCTGGCATACTTATATGCATACAATATTATGCCGTCGGTTTAGTGAAAATACGGTGTAGGTACCTACTCACACAAAATATAACTAAGTTTCCCCAAAGAGAGAATGGACCGTCGAATAACAAAAGTATAAAATATTATTTCTTTCAAATGCAATATTCAATATTATAATATATTTATATTACCAGCATATAAAAATACAAAAAACAAGACACCGTATCTAATTTCGTTGAAGTCCATTTTAGGTTTGGAATTTATCATTGATAATGTTATTGTAATCTCTCCCTATTTCTCGAACGACGCAAATAATCGAAAGATATTAAGATGAAACCCGGTGGTGGAGAAATTTGAAAAAATAGATTTTATTAAATTGTTGCTGTCTCTGTTGCTCTTACTCCACCGGATATTGAGCGAAAGGGACAATGCACCTCTGGCTACTAATACCTAACTAAAATCGAGGTTTTACATTCCCCACTTTTCTCCTCCAAAAGTGGACTGATTTTGAATTTTTTTTTACCATTACGTAAGAAAAAACTATTTTATGTCTGCACGTTTTGCTTTTTTTTAAAAAACATTGTCAAGTTTGTATACTTAACGTCTTTTGACGACGTTTAAACCGGTCAATTTTATTGATTTTTGGAAGGTCATAACTTCTATAAAAAGTAACTTATCAAAAAAAAAAAGATACCGACGCGCTAGTAGTTGATATCTATTTTATGTAAAAACTATATTTTCTCTAGGGTTAAAATCCAGAGTGATAAATAGGGAATACGTTTGTATTGAAAAATCACCGCCGGGTATCCCCTTAAAGTTACTCCGCGGCTCTCGGCAGTAGGACTTTAGTGCCATCGAAGCAGATCTTCATAATCAATCGGCTTTCCTTAATCGACTGCATCTTTAAATAGAGGTAAAACATGCCAATAAATTCTGAGCACTAGCTTTAGAGAAGTCTAACAATAACCCACGAAGACTTGATATTAATGGCACTCACACCTGTGCACGAAGCCTGTGCAGAATCCGAGAAGTGCATCGAATTCTATAAATGCTCAATGAATCGAAAGTGAGAATGGCTCGGAAATGTAAACAGATAACCCTTGAAATAGCTGACGCGACTGATCTGCTGGACCAAAGTGGACAAAAAGATATCGCATTCCTCTCTTCTCCCCTCTGCGAGAGGTATTCCGGAATGTCCCGTCACTACAGACTACAGCAGAGTCGAGGACTGCTCCATTGTTAGTTAGAAGCCAATTAAGCGTGATTAAAGGTTAATTATGAAACCTATTTATTTTCATTGCTCGCTTGATTTTTTAACGAGAACACTTCTATAAATACCTAAACTTTACGGAAAATAAGAGTTAAAATATGCCGGATAAACCGAAAGAGGAATGTGCAATTAATTATACCTACGATTAAAGATTGGTGTTATCGATTTATATTTTTTTTTTGGGCATAAGGCAATTCACCCTAAGAAGAGTGCTATGTGTTCCAGAATTTAGAGATGCTTTGGAAATGTTGCTCTTGTGAGTGCTTTCTCGAATTTGAATTGCTATGATAGCTGTGTAATTGTTCTTTGACAAAACAACCATCTTCTCCTCACCATCACAGTTTCACATACGTCAATACAAGGGGGACTTCAACATCGAATATCGAAACAGTTCACTGCTGCAATAGTTTGTAGTTTGGCGCTAGTGCTCTAAAGTTAGACCAAGCTATGTTCAAACCAAAAATCCGCCATTTTAACAAATTATTGTTGTTGTTAGTTTAGCCTTCCTAGGTCACAAATACACTTTCCACTATCGATTCTTCCCGAATGAAAAGAAAGGGGACAAATAATACAAAATACATCGATATCGGCATAATGACAGTCCAGCAGCTTGGGTAGTTTTTTTTTATATATCGCCATCCGTATTAGGATATCATAATCTTTATTACAAACTAATTTTCTGTAGGGTCGAGGTTTCATTGCTCCTATCAGACTACCCCTGGTCTGTCTGCCTTTTGTACCAAGTGCCAAGAAATCTCCAAGCTTTATCGTACGGTCTTCTGTTTTACTGTGTTCCTTAGAGGATCCTCTGAAGAAGCCTTTCCTGTCCAATGTTGATCAAAGTTTGATGTTTAATTTCTTTTGTTGCAGATCTAAACCAGTGCGTGGCAATCTTCAGTCATGGAGAGCCGCGTGGGACTGGAGTACATCGTGGAGAACAAGGAGTACATGGGCAAGCTGGCCGCAGCCCTGAGCAGCCCTAGCGTGCCAGTCAAGCGGCAGGTGGTGGAACTACTGTCAGCCTTGTGCGTCTACAGTGCCGCTGGGTACGTGAGGGCGCTGGACACGCTGGCTCACTATCAGGTAGAATCATCGATATACAAACACAATAGATCAGCCCTCTTAGGTATGCTTAATACCAATCTAAAAATAACATCACCTGAGAGTAATTTCACAATACAACTCCACATCGAATCCCTATGCCTCGTTTCGTAATCCTATAGATATAAAAGCAAGTTCTGTTTATCCAACAGACCAAAACGCAAATCGGGAGAAATGGCACTTTAAACTTTTTTTTACGATAGAAGCACTTACATTTTGGAGGACGTAAGACAAAGTGCGTTTTGAAAACCTTTTAAATAATTGTTTATAATTTTTTTTGAACAAGTATCGTATAAATAAAGGCTTTTTGAGAACATTTAATTCAATTTCACGAAAAATGGTCTGTTGGACAAAAACGAACTAGAGCGACGAGTTCCCTACAATGTCTATATAAAACGTATCACGAAGTTATCGCTCAATCCCATTATATAATTTGTTAATTTTATCGGCTAATAGCAAAACCTGAAAGGCATCGCGTCAATAGAATTTCTTATGTAAACTTGTGCAAGCTTCTAAAAGCGTATGCGAAACCAGCGAAGATTATTTGAGACGATTTTTTTTGTTGGAAAGAAATGTAAGATTTTTATCAATTGTTACTTTAATCGATATGCCGCACCGTCTTGAAACTGAGGTGCAGGGTGCAGGGTAATATTCATATCTAAAGCTGATAATGATAAAGTCCGCGATAGCCCCTACCTAAAAAAATCGTGTTTAAAAAGCTTCACAAAGCTCATTGGACAAACTTGCTGGAATACGAATTTGCTCCGTGCAGATCAATAAAAGAAAGTAGCAATTCGACTGCTCGATTTACTCGCGAGAAAATGCATTTTTTTTTAAACCAATATTTTTGTTCCGGTGTTAGCGCCTCCGCCCACTCAGGCAACTGAAAACTCTCAACTGCCAACTGTCTTTGTATGACAATGTGATGGCCCGCGAACTACACAATCACACAAAACCCCGTTGTCAATGGTAACGCAAGCGGTGACTTGCGACTGTCACTGCTGATTTCCCTGGGCGGCCATTGATAGTTGCCAACTGTCAGCTGATTGTTCGTCATCTATGGTTAACCAAGCTTTTTGACCAATCAAGACAGAGAAAACAGCCGGTTTTAGTTGGTTTTCAGTTGCCTCAGTGGGCGGAGCGCCTTAATTGTAAGGTTCACACGTCCGCCCTGTTTACCTAGATAATATTTGGTCGATGGGCAGGATCCATGCCCTCGCCCTGAGGTTAGCAATAATGGTTCCATATCTAATCGGACTATGAGATCTCAGTGTCTGAATTCCCATAATAAATTTATTCAGACACGATACTTCCTCACATGATAATTCATCACATCATAACTCATTATTACATTAACCTAACCTTACCTAACCCAACCTAAGATTAAAAACCCCAATTATCAGTTTTCGGCGCTTCGAGACATGATGTATTATCATTCAGTGGGCATCGCGTTTGGGACCCAGGCGTTCCGTGTTCGATTCCTCGGCTGGCTAAGTCCTCCACCACAACACAAGCAACATCTTCCGCTTAGTGTGGTGGTAGTAGGAGATTTTCAAATGTTGTTGGGTTATTCGTAACCCGGGAATGTTTGTCTTTCTTTTAAAAAAAAAAAAAAAAAAATGTGAGGAATTAACATCCGATGAAAAGGCGGTACTCAATATTCATACACTTAAAAAGTTTCCACTCAACATTCTGGTCACCAGCAAGAATACACGTGGCGCGTGGAAAACTTCACCAAGCTCGTCGCAGCCCTGAAAAGTGTGTACATTTATAACTACATATGTGTGTATTTTTTTGTTTGTTTTTGATACAATTATTTTATGTATTTTTAAATATTACCTATAAATGGTTCGTTTTTAGATTTTCACGGCCAAAAGCATTTTCGTTATTTGTTTTTGGGGTGTTATGCCGTGTTGCGCTACCCCCTTCTTTAGCCGACGTTTCGGACAGCGTTGCAGTGTCACTGCAACGCTGTCCGAAACGTCTGCTAAAGAAGGAGGTAGCGCAACACGGCACAACACCCCAAAACAAACAACGAAAGTTACCTATAAATATTTTTTTATAATTTAATAAAAATATAACATGAAATAAAATAAAATACAACGGGAGGAAATAAAATAAAAGCATAGGTAATCAGCTTCAGTGTAAGGTTGCTAGATAATATTAAATTAAAATCGTTAGATAATAAAAACAATTTAACAATGTCGTAGGCTGGTTCAAATGCAATTTATTTATTACCGGCTCTTTTTATAAATGAATGAACTGACCTCTCTATTTGAACAGATTGATATCTTAGCCTTGACAGAAAAAAAAAAACTAATTAATGTCTTTAAAATATATAGATAAATTCCCAATATACAAAACAGATGGACAGTGCAGAAATACAAACTTAACTCTCCAACTAAAAACGATCTAATTATCCTGTTACAAATCCACGTTTTTTAGGCTACATTTTGTCCATTTTAACATTCATTTGTCCAATTGGACATTTATTTGTTCAATTGGACATTTATACGGTTTAATTACTTATGAATAGTGGCTATATATTGGATAAGTTGGCTGAATTTTCTAACTATTGTATGTACGTTTTTTTAATATAATATTCGTTATAGTATGGATAAGTTATTAGGACGATGGTGAGAAACCCCTGATTGAGATGTGCGCCGACTCGCAATTTTATTTCATTAGTTGTCTCATGTTACTAACACGTCTCAGGAAAGGCTCAATATGGTATTTTCACAAACGAGGGATTGTGTTGAAAATGTATTGAATATTTAAAGATTATTTTTCCGATTTTAATCATCTTACAATTTTTTTGTTTTTTATGTTTACATTCAAATTTATTGGTTTTAAAAACTATGCAAAACTGACAAAACCAAAACGGCCCGTGGTTCGCAACGACGCTACATACGCACGTCAACAAACAAACAAAGTGCTACTGTAAGATTTTTTCAGAGCCGGGCAACGCTTATGACGCCACACGTCCAAAGTGTCGTTTTGGCGGTTTTACAAAAATGGGTAACTTTGACTCGCTGTAGAATATTTATTCGTCAACATAAAAATAAAATAAAAATGCCGTAATAATCGTAATATTTTGCCTAATTTTTTTAATCAATAAAAAACGTGGAAATACCCTATTACGCTACTATTCAGAATAAATGTTAGCTGAAAAATTTCCTAACAAATTATTTTTCCTAAATAATCGCAAAAGATAGTTAGTAATTATTATTTTGAAATTCACTAAAGCAGCAGAGGATTTGAGATTATATTATTTTAATGAATAATTTCATTAAAATAACGTAGGCAGAGGCTATTGGCTCGCGTTTTTGTGTTCATAATAATATTTGACGGGAAAGATACTGATAGGTACATAACATACATTGCGTATTTATATCATGTATTTATATCGTATTTATATCATATTGACACATGAACGTTAAATTAGCGGTTATTTCCCGTGTCAGGATGGCCGAGCGGTCTAAGGCGCCAGACTCAAGGTTTACCTTACCCGCTAATGCGGGGTATCGAGCTCTTCTGGTCCTCTCTGAGGGCGTGGGTTCGAATCCCACTTCTGACAAATATTTTTTATTATTAAATTTGTGTTTATCGCGCTTGCTAAAAACTTTATTATGCAATAAAACAAAATAAATAATTGTCAAGATATAACACACCTATTTTTTTTGCATTTCACAAATTTTATTTTTAAAAATTTTTTTCACTCTTCTTTTCGATTTATTTTTGGGATGCTTTTTAGGTGGGTAATGAATACAATTTTTAGCCGATTTTTCGCTTGCTAGTTTTCGATTTGAATATTCCCTAATTCAATTTCGCATTTCAATAACGCGCCTTTGGAAAAAAAACCTCTCTTCAATAACAGATTGCAGTGTTGAGTAAAATATGTAAATAATATGTAAGTATTTAAAACAGCAATTTCTTCTGGATTATCAGTTGGGTTATCTTTTATTGTCACTCCTCGTGAAATTTATATCTTAGGCGATCCGCTCACTGAGGCAACTGCAAACTGCCAACTGGCAACTGTCTTTGTATGACAATGTGATGGCCCGCACACTTCACAATCACACAAAACCCCGTTGTCAATGGTAACGCAAGCGGTGACTCGCGACTTGCACTGCTGATTGCCATGGCCGGCCGTTGCTAGTTGCCAGCTGATTGTTCTTCGTCTATGGTTAAACAAGCTTTTTGACCAATCAAGACATAGAAACCAGCTGGTTTTAATTTGTTTTCAGTTGCCTCGTCAGCGGAGCGCCTTACAAGCTGGAAACATGACAGAAATCTAATGTTTTTATCATAGACATATGAATATGTCTATGGTTTTTAACAAAGATTTTTTACTATATTTGGTATCACAACTAAAAAACTTAGTTCCATTTACATCTCTTACTATCGTAAGAGACGATAAAGAGGTCTTTCTTCACGTGTTGACCTCTGTAATCGGCTCCTAACATCAAGGATTTATATAATAATATTATTAACATAACATTTGTGCAGTGCAGTTTCGCGTTATTTCATCACAACCTTCATGATTCTCATTCCACCAATTGTTTGTTTGTTTCAGAGCGTGTACGGAGAGCGATACCGTTTCAGCGTGGTGGTCAGCGAGTTGGACAAGTCATCGCAGGTGGAGTACCAGACTGCGCTGGTCGCCTTCATCAACTGTCTTATCATCTCGGCCCCCCGTCTGCCCGACAGGGTGCGGGTTAGGAATGAATTCATTGGTAAGTCCAGTATTTACTTATCAGCCCGACGAACTACCAGATAATTCACGATTGGGTTGATTTTAATAGATAATAGAATCAAGGGAGATGAACCATGAACCATTACTGGTATTAAACCATGCGTAGAAAAGTATCGTCAACATTGTATACCCTACTACTACAAAAATCGCAAACACACAAAACGGTGTCCCGAATTTGTTTCTACTTAGACATCAAACGCATACGCTCCGCTGACGAGGCAACTGAAAACCAACGATTTCTCTGTCTTGATTGTCAAAAAGCCTAGAAGAAGAACAATCAGCTGACAGCTGGCAACTAGCAACGGCCGGCCACCCCAATCAGCAGTGCGAGTCGCGAGTCACCGCTTGCGTTACCATTGACAACGGGTGTTTGAGTGATTGTGTAGTGTGCGGGCCATCACATTGTCATACAAAGACAGTTGTCAGTTGACAGTTTTCAGTTGCCTTAGTGGGCGGATCGCCTAACTTTCATTGACTCAGCCGCTCTGATAGTCCATACAGTTTAGATGTAACTCGGCGACAGTCGGCATGCTTCAGAGCCATATTGTAATCTTCTCCGTTATAATTAGTTTATAATCATTTTACGAAGAACATGAAAAAATAAATAAATAAATCTCCTACGTTTCTATTCTATAAGTTCTATACTTACTTCCCGGCTTGGCTAACTACCAGAGTAATACTACCATTTTAATGGAGAAGTCTTGAAAATATATATTCTTTTATTTGCTAAACTATCCCTACTTGGAAAACAATACATTTATAACTGTGTTTTTTTTTTTAACATTGCCTATTTTGATTAGCTGGCAATAACTTGTGCAAACAGTAATCACGCCTTATGATTAATTTGAAAATATACAAGCCTCTACCATAAACAATAAATGAAAGGACTAATGACATTATTATTTTTACAGGTTTGAATTTGCTGCCCATATTAAACAAATTAAGGTAAACTATATAAATTTTATTGTAGTAGAAAGTATTTCTATGTGTTCTGCTTTTTAAACATTCAATGGAAAATTCAATGATTATTGCTGGAATGATTGGTGACCCTAAAGCAGAAGGTCTGTTGTGTCTCACTAAAAAGTTTTTGGTGAATTGTAGCTTCATGAAATTTACACAGCTTTTTTGTCTGGAATTTATAAATCTACGCAACTATTTTCAGCTTGCAAAGTTATCTCAATACCGACCTGGTGAATGATCACCATTACAAGAGTCTACGTAAGTCATTAGTAAGATTCCCAAAGTGTTCCCGGTGAACCCCCAGGGGTCCACGGGAGACTCGATGGGGGTCTACGTTGGCGTGATAAATGGTCTACGTTGGAGTAAATATGGTCGAAATGTAGCAGGAAGGGGTCCATCGAAACCAATAAAATTATGAAAGTGGTCTACGAGAAAAAAAAGGTTGGGAACCTCTGGTCTAGAGCAAGGCAACCGAGGCAACCCCAATTGGGGTATACTGTTAAGCTGAAGGTAGTGGGCTGGAGAACAGGCAAGGTAGAAAAGAGGAAAAGTACTCCACTATTCAGATCTGGTGACCAAACACTGCTAAAGCCATTTCAAGCAACTTTTCGATTCTGAATGATGATCTTTCACCTGGGCGATATTATATCGACGGCAGAAAGGTTATTTGATGTAACCAACATTTTTTCGATTTTCACTTTTTGATTGTAAAAATTCACTTGTAATAAAAAAGCTGCTTCGATCTGTAAACTCGAGGCTGTGAAAAAGTGAAAAAAGAAAAAATGTTAGTTTTCTCAATTAGCCTTTCTGCTGTCGATATCTAATTACCACTCTGGAAAATGCCGCAAATATACTATAAATTATTTTTATTTGATAAATTAATCAAATAAAATTTACTTGCACATGCCAGGATTTGAATATGCGACTTCCGTATTCGTGAACAAGTATTGTAACCATTTAACCACAGAGGGCGTCTTGTTTCCACTTTACAGAGAGAACTGCGGCAGTGTCCCCGTGGGGGCAGGCAGTAGCAATGACCTGGCGGTACAGCTGGATGTGTTTGCGGAGCAGAGAGACAGCGATGAGGCTCGCGGCCCCGGAGGAATCAACCTTTCCTCGCACATGGATGTTTTCTGCGCGGTAATATATTTACAACCCTTTACCCACCAGTCTTCTTAGGCTGGTGTATTTCAAATTCCATCCATCAAAAGATGATCAGCACAATTTAGATTTTTTGACATTTGAACAGCCCCCTTTAAAATCCGTTTCTCAGCGGATTCTTACTTTAGATTAATTTGTGAATTACCGTCAAGCGTAACACTTATGTTATTATGAATTTACTAGGGCAGGGCTTTCTGAATTCTTGACACCTCAGTTACAATTTGACTACCATAATACGGACATTTGCCTAGCTTGGTAGTCGAAAAGCCATGTAAAACAAACCTGTAACAAACAAAATGGATAAAGAAAATTAAAAAAAAAAGAATTAAAAAAGGCGATTACAATAATTTTCTGTTAAAATATTATACTCACTTAGGTAGGTACTTTATCGCTTATCTGAATTCTTGACAATCATTTCTTCAAACTTCGCAAAATCACTTTGTGGCGTCATTTTGAATTAAATTAAAACAAATAACTTTGTTTAAACCACTAATATTAGTGGTTTAAACAAAGTTATTTGTTTTAATTTAATTCTTGACAATCAGTTCCAATTTTTAAAATAATAAAAATCAAAGCAAATCCGAGTTCATTAGATCAGAGTTACATATGTATATACAGATATTAATTAGACAGTCAGATAGACTGACAACTGAAATTAGAATTTTTGATTATATTTTTTTTGTGAATGCCAGACAAGAGTTTGCAAATGCTCCCCATTGGAGCCAGGTAGACTATGGCATCCGTAACAATTGAGGTAAGAAAGAGAAGCAGATAGGGAAGAAGAAGTTTAGGAAGTACTTGGCTATTCAGATCTTTTCACCAAACATGGCTAAAACTATTTCAAAACGATTTCAGTTCTGAATGGTGGTCTTTCATCCAGGCAATACTGAGAGTATCTTCCACTCTGGAACATGCTACAAATTTAAAATATGTACAGTGTATAATGTTAAATTAATCATTGGGTGAGAAATAACACTAGTAAGTAAATAATATTTAATCCATTCAAATTGAATTCGAACTCACAAACTCCGGATTTATAGTCAAGGATCTTAGACAGTCAACCACATCAGGATCTATCAAAAATTTAAAATTATGCTGAATATTGGTTTAATAATCGTCATCGCACTGACAATATCTTTAAGCTTTTGTGACATTTAAAAAATCTTTAAGAATTGCATTGTCTTTTTACATAAAAGGGGAAATGAAATGAGCATACATAATACCAATTGCACAACTTATTAAGTACTTAAAAACGATGTATAACCAATATCACTGAATATGAATGTTTCTGTGTAGGTTTTACGCCGCGTAGCAGACACTCCCCACGAGGTGGTTTTCCTCTCGCTGCTACAGCACCTCCTACGAGCCGAGCCCTCGGAGCCACTGGGGGCTCTAGCCTGGGACACGGCGGAGACGCTGGTACACCGCGCGACACTCATCGGAAACCCGGAGGATGCAGCAAGATTGCTCAGAGCACAGCCTACATCACAGGTCAGTATAATACAGAAATCTTACTATCTTCTTATTAATATTATAAATGCGAAAGTTTGTATGGATGTATGTATGTTTGTTACTCTTTCACGCAAAAACTAATGAACGCATTTTAATGAAACTTTACAATAATATAGCTCATACATCAGAATAATATATAGGCTATAATTTATAAAGCTAGCTATTTATTTTAAATATATTGAAAATAATAATTATTGTTTAATAGAAAATGTCAAAATTTGAGAATGACATTTTGCAAAACAATGATTGTTAAATCAAAATTCTATTTTAGAAAATATTTAAATTAGTGAATTTATTTGAAGTACTCGCCTAATACTTTAAATTGAATCGAGAATTATAGATATTTTAAATAAATAGATTAAGAATTTTGGTACAAACGTCGATGGGACCTAGGAAAAGAAAATAGATTACTCGAAGTACTAATCCTACGCAGACGAAGTCGCGGGCAGAAGCTAGTATGTAAATATATGATAATATTACTGAAATAATATTTATTTATTTATTTATTCATTTTCGGGAAATCGACAGTTTACATTTTTACAGTTTGTACATAAGTAAAATAACCAAAATAAAACCAATTAGGGATTTACTCCTTGTGACTTTACATAAGACAACATAATAATAATTATTATTTAGTAGGTACTTTAAAAAGAACGCTTTACCAAATATTTTAATCTGGCAATTACAACTATGTATAGCCATAGAGCACAGCGGTGTGTTTTTTCACCAACATATATTTTTAGCGCTGTAATTGTTTTTTTTTCTAGTCTACATATAAATCGAAACAGATGGAAAATTTTCAAAAGAGCCACAATAACTGTATAAAAAAAGATTTCTTTTGGATTGTGAAAATATTTTTTACAAAATGACTATTGTCTCGGTTGTGATGTAGCTACGCAGTTTGAACTTGACAATATGTTAATGAGTTTTAAAAATTCTCACTTCTTCTTATTCTATCTATCCAATTTATCGATTATTAATTATGAGGAAAACTTTTAACAGGGAAAGATGGTGTGCGTCCAATGCCAGCAACACAGCTCAGTCGGCAGCCCCGGCCGCAAGGCTTCTCTCGCCCGTGCCCTATCCCCCCCTCCTCCACCCTGCCCGCCTCCACCCCCGTGTCCACCCCCCGCACCTCCTTGCCCCCCTAACAATGCACCCCCCCCCGCCGCCTCCGCCCCTGCTGGTGCCTCCCCCACCCCCCCATCTGCTCATGACGAACCCCCCTCCAGCGCCCGAGAGACCAGAGCCAGCGGGACCCTTGCTGCCACAACAGGAAACACCAGTACCTAAAACTAAGATGAAGACAGTCAACTGGAACAAGATTCCTAATAATAAAGTGAGAAGAGTATATACATTTATCATAATTTATTTTTACCTCTACTGAGTACAATTCTAGAGGGAAGACGAGAGCTGCCCTACCCACTGTGAAGGTCTTTTAGACCTTTAGACCTTTACACAGATTTTTTTTCCAAAAGCCAAAACATGCTCTTGAAAACCTTCTTTGTGTGAAGGATCTTGTCAATGATAAGAAATGTGGCATTCCCCAAGGTACTCACTTGGAGCCAATCTTGTTCTTTCGAATAATTTGAAATTTTTTTTAAATGATCTCATCAATGATAAGAAATGCGGCATTCCCCAAGGTACTTATTTGGGGCCAATCTTGTTCTTTCTTGTGTTTTCAATTAAATTCAATATCTAAAGTTTGCAGATGGTATGAAATTATTTAAATTTTTATTGTCATTGAAACTTTAAAACTTTCAGGTCGTAGGCAAAAACAATATCTGGTCCCTTCTCGCCACCAGCCACAAGCGAACTGCTGACTCCGAATTGGACTGGGAGGAGATGGAGGGACTCTTCTGTCAGCAGGCGCCCCCGGGATCCGCCGGGTCCTCCCCTCGCCTGGGCAGGGCCGCTCTGGGCCCCCTTCAAGGCGCAGATACCAGGAGGAAGGAGAGTGCCGAGATCACACTGCTAGATGGAAAGAGGAGCCTCAATGTTAACATTTTCCTAAAACAATTCCGAAGGTACACCAAACGCAAATATATCTACCTTAATTATGATAAAATGCACATAAAACTCTTTTAACAACTCTTTTTCAAGTGACTGGTTAAAAAAAACTCTTACGTGGGAAACCTTTAGCACTGGTTTTATTTGCTCCGAAAAAGGGATTTTTCAATTGCAGAATTATGTTAATAGTAAAATGTTATTATGAAAATAGTAAAAATGGGCAAACTTTTAACAACTTTAATAAGTATTTTTCACCAATACATATAAAAATAACCTACGTTGCCAAACAAATTCATGTCAAATAACCCATTATTTATCTATGTAGTAGTTTTTGTATGAACAAATAAATAAGGTTCACAATGTGAATTATGAATTTTCAGCACAAACGAGGAGATAATGCAGATGCTTGGAGCGGGGGCTGCAAATGCAGTTGGGGCTGAAAGGCTCCGGGGGCTCCTGAGGCTGTTGCCAGAGATGGACGAACTAGACACCCTCAAGGCCTTCCAAGGGGAGCCTGCCAGACTCGGGAATGCCGAGAAGTTCCTGATGCAACTCATTCAACTACCCAAGTAGGTCTTCACTAGATTAACAACATACGTAATATAGATATTATGCAGATAGGATAACTATGTGGCTGTCGCAAATGTGATCTGTAGGCGAATCTGTTTTGAGGTTTATATTTTAGTGAAACTTTATGGATCACATGCCGTGTGAGCATTGATGTGTGAGCCACGAAGTTTCACTAAAACACATACGTTGTATCAAAATGTGCCGTGTGATGGGATTGTGTTGAAAAGGCCAGCAATGTAAAGGGAAACCTAATCAATTGCTGGCTTTCGTATATATGTAGTATGTCCATGACATTTTACTAAAACACATGTACATTAAATCAAAACATGCCAAGCGGTAGAATATATTGCATTGAAAAGGTTTAGGAATTTTTCAATGAATTGTCAAAAATTATAAAGTTGTAGAAGATATAAATATATATATATATATATTCAAATACAAGGTTACCTAATTGAAAATCTACGAGAAGATTTATTGAAGATATAGGAGAGAAAGATGCCACACCTCATGACTTTGAAACATCAGTTTTCCGGATTACAATCGGCAGGTCGAATTTCCTGAGATGATAACCAATCTTCGATAGGAGAGGTCACCAAAAGAAGATAGAATAGAGTACACTTTTTAACAATTCCATTACAAAACAAGATTGAAGAAAATAACAAACAAACAACAAATCAAACCTAATTTATTATTTTATTCTGTTATCCTTTGAATCTATTTACGCTTTTCACTAACTACTGTTAATTTGTAGTTTGTATTTTCGATATACCTCCCATTTCGGAGGTAGGATAATTTAATAGCTCCTTTAATTTATATGCGACTTGATGACATTGTTCTTTTTTACCTTCCAGTTACAAACTAAGAATAGAGGCAATGTTACTGAAGGAAGAGTTCGCTGCAACAACAACTTACTTGGAGAGCTCTATCAATGCTATTCTTGTAGCTGGAGACGACCTCACTACCAGTCAGGCTCTTCAGGTAAAACACACTTACTATATAAGTATATTAACAGTTTTAAAATTATGTCATGTCAATAATATCTTAAATAATTATTATTTAATGGCTTTCAGGAAGTATTATACATCGCCCTGATTGCTGGAAATTTCCTGAATGCCGGAGGGTATGCAGGCTGTGCTGCGGGAGTTAAGTTGTCATCTTTACAGAAGTTGACAGACATTAGAGCCAACAAACCTGGCATGAACCTCATGCACTATGTCGCCATTGTAAGTGATAACATTATAATAACTTATTATAGTTAAGTAGTGACATCTATGGAAATAAATCGCAAGTTTTTAATTAACTGATATAATAGTCCCTTCAAGGTACAGTAAAATGATGCTCATTGTATAATTGTTTATGTTCTCAGCAAGTAGAAAAGAAAAACCAGGAGCTGGTCCATTTCGCAGATGATCTTCGTGTTCTGGAGGATGCTTCCAAAACAACTGTGGAACAAATAAACAATGAAATCAAAACCTTAGACACAAGAATTTCTAAAATAAAGAAGCAAGTCGAGCTGCCCACAACGGACAAGGATATTAAAAAGCAGACAGAGGAATTCCTGCAGGTACAAACGTACAATTGTACAACTTTTTTAATATAAGCCCTCGAGTGATCATGTTAATAATTGAAAAGCGAGTTGAGCAATCGTGATTTCTGAACATTTTAGGATATTTAATAAATTTATCACAAAAAATTGGTATTACATTAGATAGATACATTTTCTGCCTACAATTATCAATAAGAATAATCTCAATTCTTGCTTTATTTTGTCCAATTAATCATTTTACACAGACAGCCTATCTCACAATGTACAAATGACGCAAAGAATTCACTTAATATTAGTAATTGAATTATCTAGGCACTGGTAATATGTAAAAAAAATAGAATAAAACAAACACTTTCGAAAAGAAAACTTTTGTTAACTTGAGAATAAACAATATTGGAATTTAGACGTGTATAGAATCGGTCACAGGAAATCGATTTGAGACATATTGATAAAATGGGAAAGTATTATTTCAGCGTTCTACTAACGCAAACTGTAGATCGCAGGAAGGTTTAAAAATTTTTTATAAATGTTTTACGAAAGTTAAGATAATTTTGCCACATTTTGGCAAGCGATCACTCAAGTCGTTTTGCAACGGGGCTTTTACGCGGCTGTCGCATATGCGATCTATCAGCGGCTATCCCCGTAAGTGGATGTCGCGCATATGATCCATGAACTTTTACTACAACACATTAGAACATTGTGTCAAAACATATTACTTGATGGGATAGATTGCGTTGAGAAGGTTATTTTATTGTAAAGTTAGTAATAAATTTAAAAGATTAACACTTTTTGTTTGTTGTTTAGATGGCTACTAAAGAAGTATCGGCGCTGATGAAAGACATGGATGAAGTGGAGTCCATGCGGAACACCTTGGCAGAATTCTTCTGTGAAGATCCAGCATCGTTCAAGTTGGAGGAATGCTTTAAGGTAAGCAGAATGTTAAATAGGATATGGGCAAGGGCGTCGCCAGCCGATAGCCTAGGAGGGGGGGCAAGTTGATATGGAGAATGAGAAAAGTATGAATTATAGGTAAATTCGAGAGCACATGAAGCTTTTCATTTGTAACACGAGCCTTACATCTACGGCGATTGTTTCCATGAATAAGTTTTCTGTGTACACTCACCATGGCCAGAACTTTTTTAGAATCTCTAGGGGGGGGGGGGGCAGCTGCCCCCCCCCTGCCCTCCCTTGGCGACGCCCTTGGATATGGATATGACTGAGAAGTTTAAACCACTGCTAAAACATAGAGAATTGTGCGACGTGATAGCGACCTTCCAGTACGAGACAAACTGATTGAGATTTCACTCCGCGTTCAGACGTTTCACTTTGCTCTCTTCCACGCGCGAGTGAAGGATGCCGAATGAAAATATCCAACATTGTTGGATCGGTTCACTTGAAGATTTCATTCGGCAGTATTCGGCACTTTCGTTTCATTTCATGTTCAGACGTGTCATTCCGAGTAAAATAGGCTGAATGAAATACAGAAATGAACGAATAGTGAACCGTCTGATTCGTGCATTACTAAACATCATAAATGTGGTATGTTTATTTCAGGTGTTGCTGGCTTTCTGCACCCGGTTCCGTCAGGCCGCCGGAGAGAATGGAAGAAGAAGGCTGCAAGAGCAACAGGCGGCACAGAGGAGGGCACAAAGAGAAGATCAGCTCAGGAAGAGACAGGGTAAACACTACTTTTAATTTAGCGTACTGTTTGTATTCTTATGATTCAAGAACAAGTGATGAAACTGTATACTAAAGGAAAACTTTATGTTTTACCAAATTCTGTAGAATATACTTTAGTTATATTACCTCCAACTTCTTACATTTCCCATGCATTCTGATGGCAGTATGCAACATGAGTTTTGGGGTTAGTTTTATTTCATACATTTTAATGGATTTTATATGAAATATTTTCTTTATTTTACGTTAATAAATTATAGAAATGGAAATGGAAAATCAAAAAATAGACATTAGGTTAAATCTTTCTCTAAATTTAATAATACATATTAAAAAGATTAAAGCAGCTTTTAGGTTTGTATTCAGTCCTAAATCTACCACTGCCACCAAGTACTATAAATTCAGTTATTTGCCGCCATTGTCTAGAACAGTGATTCTTAAGCGGGGCGCCAACGCCCCTTTGTGGGCGTTTTGAAGGTCTGGGGAGGCGTTTTTAAATTTTTAGCTTTTAGAGATAGAGAAAAATAAACTCATTCACGAGCTATGTATACTGATCCACTTTAACACTTTCTTTAGGCGCTTTGATTTTTTAAGTTCTGTTTAATAAACTACTACTAAACTGAGGCATAATACTCAATATCATGTTTTTCATATATCATAAAGGCCCATTCAAAAGGGTTCAAAATATCACATATGAGTGAAAGTTTTGTACCGCCCTACATAGAAAAAAGTGTAAATTAAATTTCGTTTTTTGTTGTGGAGGGGGGGGGGGGGGGGGGGGTTGGATAATTTTACTGTGGTAAAGGGGGCGATTCTTTCAATACGGTTAAGAAACTAGAAGAAACTAGAAGGTTAAGAAACTGGTCTAGAAGGAATGCATCATGCAACACTAGTGCTCTAGTGTGGCCAGTCAATACAAGTAAATGCCGCGTTGTGGGAGAGATTGCGTTGAAAAGTTTAAAAGTTTTCTTGTAACTTCTTATCTTCCCCTCAATAATTTTCACACAAGACTTACTTTATATGAACTTAAATTACATTTCTCTTGCAATTGCTCATTTGTCATGTGCCATGTGATAAATGGATTTCATATTAACAAGTTGACGAGTGTTTCTTATGGTTATTTTGATCAAGACCGCATTCAAAATGTCAGTGAATTGCGTCACCAGGAAGTACCCTTAACGGCAGCATTATTTTCCTCAATGTTCTGACCTTATGAAATGATATCCACCAGGAAGCAACGCAGGAACGCCCTGCTCAGACTCGGAGACAGGTTTGGTGGACTCGTTACTGCTGGATATCCGCGCTGGCTTCCCGCTGGTGCGCCGACCCTCCAGAAGGTACGACTCTGACAGTCAGGGTAATGCTCCAGTGGACGCCTCACCAGGTTAGTGACAAAACTGTATTTCAAATAATAATCCTAATCCAATTTAAATTTATTACATATGTTAATCGTCCAGTGATTAGTCAGATATCTCCAAATACGAAGTTTTGAAATAATGAGGAAAGTTATATTTGAATGGTTGATTTATATATTAAATATGGCATAAAATAACACTAGTATGATATTTTGAAATATCCTACTAGTGACCCAGAAAACATCAACATGTTTTTTTTCTGCATTTGGTGGTGTCTAAGAGTAATCCAAGTATTTTACATATAACTAACTGCATTTTCAACCCGAATTTTGATTTTTCCGAGATGTCTGACTAGTGAACTGGATGATCGATGTATTTCTAATAATAATAATAAATAGTTTATAAATTTACATTTTCACTAATAAATTGCATCTATGATCTATACTAAATACAAACCATAGATAATTAAAACAAAGAAGACGGGCAAAGAACAATTATTATGTAGTATGAAACCACGCGCACAAAAGTGTTACTGCAAATCGCATATACAGGCAGCGACTCCCTGCCTTTGTTTTACCTACACACCAAAAGCATAACTTTTATTGGCTTTACTGCTTTGATTGTCCAAGCAGTTTGGTTGTTGCTCTATGGCAGTTCAGCTCGCTTCGATCCCATATTCTTTTGTTTCTATTATCTATGGTACAAATGAGGCTTTAATTTTTTCTAAAACAAGCACTGAAATTTCTAATGGCTTGTGAAAAAAAAGTATATTTCATGCCTTTTTCAAAGTAGGTTTACAATTTATATGTTTATTTGTGAGTTTAAAATTTTTACCTAATTATGATCTTCTTGCTTTAAACTAATATCTAAAGACTGTAAAAACGTCTACATATGTGTTGGCATTCATGTTCGCTGACGAGGATTATGACTAACTGGCATGACAGTCTGAATTACAACTGAAGCCGCGTGAGGCCACTGGCCAGTGGTTGGCTCCTCCCCACTCTCCGTTCTCATTGGCTTTCTTTGAAGGAGACCGACACTTCAACCATTTTCATTAGCACACGGCTGGCTTATTCGCTTGTGCCAACGGTCACATTTACATTAAATCGGCTTTGCCAACTGGCCTTGCCAATTGGCAAACAGCGGCATAATGTGGACGCACCTTTAGGTATCCCAATATTGCCAATTAAACGGAGGCGTCTACTAATATCTACAGGAATTTCAAAAACTGAACAAATCGGACTAATATCTATGAGAATCCATGTGTTGACTAATATCTATACAAGGTATGTTGGAACAATATCTATGGGAACCAAACTGAGGACGAATATCTACAGCTCAAACTGCTGACTAATATCTACGGAACAGGTGATGTAGACGAATATCTACAGTACTGTCAGAGGTTGGATGTGCAATTATGTATAGCATATTGGCATAACGTAATATTGCGTTTGCAGTTTAAAAAACTATCTTTTGTATCACAAAACATATTACACAAACCTAGCGTAGCCGCTAAACTACTCGAAAACTGGGATGTTTTTCTTGCCTTGACGCGAGCAGGCGCTACGAAGGGGGCACTTCCTTTTGTAGGCGTAGGCGCTAAACTACTTGAAAACTGGGATGATTTCTTGACTTGACGCGAGCAGGCGCTATGCCAATTTTAACATTACAGCAAAATACGTAATATTATGCAAAAAATTCATGTACGTACTTTAAACGTTTAAGCCTTTACGTAATTGAAGTATAAGTACTCAGCTGCCCTCTGTAGATATTAGTCCCACCTACGCTCCATAGATATTCGTCACCACTGGGACCATCATAGATATTAATCAGACCTTAGCTCTGTAGATATTAGTCTTCACTCTGAACGTCATAGATATTTGTCCAACATATAAGCTGTAGATATTCGTCCGACATACAGGCTGTAGATATTAGTATCTGGAGTCAATTAAACTAATATCTAAGGTATCCCAATATTGCCAATTAAACTAATATCTAATGTAATATCCTTTCTAAACTAATATCTAATGTAAACTAATGTTATAGGTGCAATAATATTACTGGTCTACCTGTACTACTAACACAAGCTGATAATAACAACTCTACCTACTCTCTACTCTTCATTCAACTCTCTCTCCTGGGCAAAACACTAATGTATGCTTCTTTTTATTTATCTTATTTCACCAACACATTTTACTAATTCGATTTCAGGTAAAAAAAAATTTTGAATGAAAAAAGGATTGAATGTTGTTAATCGTCGCTATTATGGACCTTGAATTTTTTTCAGAAGTTATTTAAGATGATAGACTTCGCTTTTCGGCCCATACAAAAAGGACGCCCGGGAAAAAACACTTTTCTACATCGAAAATTGCACAAAATGAATATTTTTTTTTATACTGCCTTCTAGAGGGTGAAAACTATGTCGGTATGTTTTCGAATTTTCGATGCGTTTCATATTAACGTAAACATTCACTGTCAAACATGTACGATTTATCAAAAAATATTATTTAAGGAAAAAGTGCTGCTAACTCAACTCTCATAAAGAATTATAAAATTATATAAAACGTAGCTACCGACGTAGCTTCTTCTTTCTAAAAAATATATATTTTTTAAAATTTCAATTTCGTGAAAGTTTTGGTGTAGAAAAGTGTATTCTACATAAACCCCTTTTCGAGCGATTTCTGTAGGTAAATTTGAGCGTTGTCTCATTCGCACATTTCGCATTCGCATGTATTGTAAGTGTGCGTGAGCTTATTATGAGCGGGACAGAATGACAGACGCGGGTGTTCCGCGTGTGGTTCAAAGTCTAGCCTCTTAACCAACACCTAGATATTATATTCGGTCATTTTCAATGATCCCATATATTAATGGAATAAATTAATATATTCCATTAACTCCCATATTTTTAAGTCTTCCATCTATCTGAACAATGGAGGAGTTCTTCACTAATTTATTTGCAACCTATTATGGTGGTCACGGATATATATTTTTATCTATCCAATTTTATTTTCATAATATACGGTTGACTTTTCTAGAATAAAGTATTTTTGTTGAAATTACTTTTAAAGCTTATACCTACACAGTAACGTATTATAATATAATCATTGAATATTATTACAGACATAACGCCCACGGGCAGCTTGAGAAGAAGGAGGGGCCGCCTGCCCTCAGAGGAAGATGAGGGAGGTCTGCTGCAATTCCTGAGGGCTTCCAGTGATACGCAGAGGGAACGCAAGTCTTGGGGAAGTCTCGGTAAGCTATCTTTATACAATATGTTAGCTTACAAAAGATCATGAAAACTGGTAAAAAAGTTGCTGCACACTTTGCAACCGAATTATTAACAGAAGGACTAATGTCATTTAACTTGACTTTGAATTTAATTATTTTAGTTGGAATTCTTTAACCATGACTACCCAAATTTAGGTAGATCATTTTTAAAAATTAAAATAAATCATGAATTTAAATATAAAACCTAAAATATGGGATAGACAGTAAAATCTAGGTGGATTCATCAGCTTTAAACTGCAGTAAGCAGTTCATATGTTTGCCAGTCGCTAAAAAGGTTGATCATAACTGATTAACACATAAAAATGTTGCAGGTGGTGAATTTTTTTTTAATTACTTAAAGGGGGTCGCGCCTTTAAAAAGTTTTGAAAACCATATTAACATAGACCATACTTTATATTGTATTTTCTGATCAATTTTTGCTGTGATAGTTTGATACTGGCTTTGAACGCCGAAACAGTGACTTGCAGATAATAACATTATTAAATTTTATTAATTTAAAATTATTTAAATAAAATGGTTCAGTGGATTTAACAATCATATTTTGCATAAGTTAAATTTCAGTAATTTGGTTATTTTTGCTGATGCTTCTAATATTCACTTTCAGACCGCTCCTGGGCTCGACCCGGGGGCCCAACGCGCGCCCGTCTCGAGATCCCCGGCATAGAGCGCGAGCGGCCAGCCTCCCCGCGCCCCGTGCCCCCGCCAACTCCACCGGCCGCGCCCCCCGCCGAGACACCCAAGCCCCGCGAGTGGCGCCAGAAGATAGAGTCCTGGCTGAGGGCCAACCAGCAGGAGCAGCCTGATGAGGGCAAGACAAGGGCCAGGAGGCTTCAGGCTAATAGGCGCTCGCTTGAAGACTCAGGTAGGACACATAACAGGAAATAATAGGTTAGGTTAGTTTTTTCATTGGCTGTTGCAGAGATAAGAATGAAATAAAATCAGTAATCAATTATTCCTTCGCGATAGAAGTGTGTCACTCCGGCCGGAACGAATCCAATGGATCTGACTCCAAACGCGTTTGGATCACTCCGAGTTCGCTAAATTCAATGAATCAACTCCGGATTCACTCTTACCGTTCCTAGTTCTGAACTGCGCTTGCGAGTGGACGCCGAAATTGACGATGGATTCAGACTTCAAAAAGAAATACAATTATCTCGTAGTCAAAAGATAACAAGAAGCATGTCTTTTTACCTTTTGTTGGTCTGCACGAAGGTAATTTGCTTTCCAGCAGTCAGCAGTTCGCGCCAACGTTGAGAGATCAAACGTCGTGTCGACTGAAAATTACGCTGGATTCACACTTCAAAAAGAAATACCATTACATCGTAGTCAAAAGATAACAAGAAGCATGTCTTTTTACCTTTTGTTGGTCTGCACGAAGGTAATTTGCTTTCCAGCAGTCAGCAGTTCGCGCCAACGTTGAGAGATCAAACGTCGTGTCGACTGAAAATTACGCTGGATTCACACTTCAAAAAGAAATACCATTACATCGTAGTCAAAAGATAACAAGAAGCATGTCTTTTTACCTTTTGTTGGTCTGCACGAAGGTAATTTGCTTTCCAGCAGTCAGCAGTTCGCGCCAACGTTGAGAGATCAAACGTCGTGTCGACTGAAAATGACGCTGGATTCAGACTTCAAAAAGAAATACCATTACCTCGTAGTCCAAAGATAACAAGAAGCATTGCTTTTTACCTTTTTTTAGTCTGGACGAAGCAAATTTGCTTTCCAGTAGTCAGCAGTTCACGCCCAACGTTGAGAGATCAAAAATCAAACGCCGCGTCGACTGAAATTGACGCTGGATTCAGACTTCAAAAAAAATTACCATTATCTCAAAGTCAAAAGATACAAGAAGCATTGCTTTTTACCTTTTGTTAGTCTGGACGAAGCCAATTTGCTTTCCAGAAGTTCGCACCATCTTTACTTAAATATTATTACTAGCTTCATGAAGATCATCTTTCGAACTTAAAATAAAAGCAGTTATATAAAATTTGGGTGGTGCGTATGGGTACCGCTGCCCCGGGAACCATTTATTGGATAATAAACACTCCTGCCATAGGTCACTCCTAATGGTTCGCTACGTTTTTTGACTTTGCAGGAGTGCCCGGTTTCATGGGGTGAGGTTTGTCTGGGTCTTGACGGTGAAGGCGTTTGCCCACATACTGCTTTGCGAGCCAGATCGGGAGAGATTGACCCCCAGATTCCTACCCACCTCTCTTACCTTTTCCTTCCCAGAACTTCAACTCCTTTCTTCCCCTTAAAAGCCCCTCCAAACCGCATCCCCAAAGATGACATTTAGGAAAGGATGTTCTGGGAAGGAGAAAGGTATGTTCCGAGAGAGCCCTGTTGAAGAAGTCAAATGGTCTCCCTCAACCAGTCTCTCCCGATCTGGCCTGCCACGCAGTTGGTGGGCAGGCGCATCCGCCACCAAGACCCAGACAAACCTCACCTCGTGAACCCGGGCACCCCTGCTAAGTCACTAAATGTAACAAACCACTTGGGGTGACCTATGGCAGAAGTGTTAGATATCCAATAAATGGTTCCCGGGGCGGTGGTACCCATACCCGCCTACCAAATTGCTAAACTATGTAAGCTAAGTTTATGTGCATTCCTTTTGTTAATGCTTATGTTCATATTTCTGTATGTGTGCACTCTCTCTAAATGTTTTTGTTTATATTTATGTTTACTATTTGTTGTTAACTAACAACACCAGATGGTGAGTGTCATTTAAATAATAATAAAAAAAATCAAATCTTGAAAAGAAAATACCTAGGTTGTTTTATTTTTTAACTCCCGCATTAAAACAATATTATAATGGACAGCATTTATTTTAGATCAAGAACAACTCCCTATTCAGTGTTTGTTTATTTACAAACATTCCTCGACACGCCGATCATTGGTTCCGATTTCAGGTAATAAATCTGAAGTAAAGTTCATTCGCACTTGTAACTCCTATCGTTCCCCAAATCCCTGAGGCTCCACCGAGTCCAGCTGAATTAAATCAATGGGTTTGGCTCCAGCTGATTCGCTGAGTCCGGCGGAACCACACAAATAGTTTGACTCCACAGGATTCGGTGAGTTCAGCTGAATCAACTCAACGCTTTGGCTCCAGCTGATTCAGTGAGTGGCGGAACGAATACAATGAGTTTGACTCCACCGGATTCGGTGAGTCCGGTGGAGCCAGGCGAAGCGAAAGGAATCAAAGGAGTCAAAGGAGCGAGTCCAATGAATCGAGTCCATTAGGCTGAATCCAGTTCCGGATCCGAATCCTTAAAATAAGTGGAGTGACACACTTCTACTTCGCGATGTGCAGCAGTGTGATCAGTCGCGACGTGTGATAGAAAAAGATATTTTTTGTTGATATGATTTTTTTTTATTGAAAAAAGATATCAGACAGCAAAATGACATTGTATGTTTTTCACTCCAAATATGTTCAGGAATCGTTGGTTAAAATCTTTTGGGAATGTGCTATTACACCTGTATACTTACATAATATTTTTTTAAATTGACATCATTTTAACCAAATTAAAAAATTTGTCCAATAAATGATATATTTTTTGCTTCACAGAGAGTGAAAGAAGTGGTCCACTAGACACACTACTGGAAGGCAAGGAGACAGAGAGAGACAGGGAGAGGAGCGACTGGCGCCCCTCGGCCGTCCTTGACAAGGATGTCGTCAGTGCGATGGAAGCTATAGAAGGTAAGATATATAGACATCACGATACTTGTATAAGAGTGAACGCAACTTTTTGTGTAATAGTGAAGGCAGGCTAACCTTGGCTCTTTGTTATCCTTGTTTACAGATGTGCAGCCTCAAAGCAGGATATCAGCACTCCCACACAAAGTAGAAGAGAGTGCCGAAGATCTACGACGAATCCGAAGACAACGATCCCGACCCAACCTGGAACCCTCCTCTCCTCCCCCTCTGCTGGGGGCCATCAAGGAGGAGGATAAGAGCAAGTCCTCTAATGAACAGAGTCCCCCCGCCGCCCCTTCCTGGCCACTCAGGAGCCCCGACAAACCCATCAACAAGATAGAAATAGACTCTGACAACATAGAAACCCCTCCCGTCACCAGGAGAGTTTTCAGCCCCCCCGCTGAAAGGGAGCCCTGTCGAAGACTTCAGTCTGCCATCTCCAGCAGCAAACCAGCTGATGATAATGGTGTTAGTCTTAAACACATCGACGACCTTCAAAATCTAGAAGTGTTGGGAGATGGACAGTTTGATAGATTTTCGGCAACTCGCCGCACCAGGAGATACAAGAGACCCACAGATTACAATTCTCAGAGTGAGGATTCTAGCTCTAAACATGATGATTCGCCACCAGTACAAGTACAACCTGCGGTTGCCGAGACTCAGGTCCTTAGGCCTTCCAAGCTTGATTTAAAGACATCCTACATTGTGGAACAAGTCGCACCTCAAGCAGTCGAGGTGGTGAAACCTGAAGATAAGGACACTCGTCTGAGAAAGTGGCAGGATAGGCTCAAGAGACAGGATAGTACAAGTCCAGTGAAGGAAGAGCGGCCCGTCTTTCCGACTGAAGCCCCGGGCAGTGTGCGCTGGGGAGGACGAATTCGACACCAGACTTCTATCAACCAAGAAGACGTCCAAAAGGCAATTAGAGAACTCAAATCACCAACCGACAGTCCGAGGAATTTTTCCGCTTCCAGAAGCCTTCCAAGAACGAGCAAGCCTGGGGGCTCATCTCGAAACACTTCCGAAGTTCAGTCGGGTAAAATGGTCAAGAACCGCAGTGAACATGAACTGAATGATGAAGGATTTGAGGAAACAAATAGCTTGAATTCAGAGAGCAACTCTCAAGGCGCTTCCTCCGGGTGTAACGAGCCCGATTTGCCTGCTGTTAGGAAGGTCTCCAGAGTGGGACCACCACACCCCCCCGTGGCAGGAAAGACGAGAGCTCAGTCAGTCACCGTAGGCCGACCCATTCGGCCAGCGGCCACTGGAAGTAAGACTGTGGACCGCCGTGCACTGAGCCTTAAGAAAGTGGACTCCCAGAGCAGTGTAGGGAGCCTGCGTAGCAGAGGATCACTGAGAAGCTCACGTAGTTCTCTTAATTCTTCAGCTTCAGTTGCCACAGTGAGGCGAGTAGCTCCCCCTGCGCCCCGCATCCCCCCGCCAGCCCCCCGAGTGGCAGCTTCCCGCTCCAGCTCTAGTGGCAGCTCGGTGGCCCAGAGGGTACCTCTCAGGCCTCCCCCAGCCCCCGCTGCGCCCCACGGGGTGCCCCCCTCCCGCTCCTCCTCCTCGGGATCCTCCTCCGTGCCCCCACGCCGCCCCTCCAGCTTCATGCGCCCCACAGAAGCTAGCCGCACCAAGAGAGCCCCTTCCCACCGCACACAAACACCTGTTAAATGAACCCCGCACACTAACTAGGAAAATATGTTTTAACATTAGGAAAATGAGAATTTGCTCATAAGATGTGCCAGTTTTGTATTTCTAAAAATATGTGTCACGTGTGTAATAATTATATCACACGCGCTGACACCCTTATTTCTCTGTCCACCAGATCCATCTACCGAAAACTTCAAATAACATTCAATACAAATAGAATATAATAATTATATTTTACGAATGTGTGTTGTGATATTAGAGCAAAAGTTTACTAATGAAATATTAGACAAAGAGTTATTGTTCAGATTCAGAGTGAAAACACAATAACTGAATAATATTATTTTACCGAATCTCTGAGTGGAGGTAGTTTATATTCTCTTTTTTACTTCATGTGTTAAAAAAAATAGACCAATCGATCACGAATCATGAATCGTGGTCAACATACAAATAGATCAAATCCCCTTTCCCGTTAGGTATTACATATACTTTTGAATGAAGTACTTTTATCCATTCGGTTACCTCAAGAGGTCTTAAGACATGATGTCTTCTGTTGGAGTAATGTTAAGCATACATGATCCAAATATAGTTCATAGTGCAGTAGTTTATAGCGGAGTAAGCTACCCCCTATTTTAATACAAATAACTTTACTGACCATACTAAATGTTAGTCTTCTCACGAGTTTAGTGACTCAATAGTGAACGTGGAATACAGTTACAGAGTCTAGAAGAGATGTAGCCACGTGCGACAGTCATTTCCATAGATATTAGAAGATGCAAACTTCTTACATTATCTATGCTCAGGTCGGTCCTAGATCCTAGAATGGATGACATTTCCCAAGATTGGTGCTGATCTGTTTTAAAATTCCAGCCACATTCCCACTTGTGTCCAAGACGCCTGAAGGAATATCGTATTGTTACCCTCAGAGTTATGTTTTGAGTTAAAGGTGTGTAGTGAGTGAGTTTTACAATAAATATATATAATAATTAAAACATTGTTAAGATTGAGTGTAAGAAACAGTCAATCAGAAGTGAGAGGCATTGTATTTATTTACTAAAACGCTAATAGATTAACAAATTTAATAAAAACTTCCATAAAACGATACGCATTTCTCATTACCTACCAATTCAAACCGTTGTCCTTGTATTCCAATTACAATAGTTCAAGTCTGCCCTGGTGATGATGTCTAGATGTGAACTGCACTGATGATGGACATTGCTGACTCTCCAAAACGTTGGTCGAAGAAGGGGAGATAGCACAATGCAAAAAATTCTATAGAATTTTCATTCAGGGTTTGTAATTTGGGAAATGAAAGTGTAACAAATAAAACAAAGTGCGTACAAACTTCGTGACATGTATTTTATGTACACATATAGTTCTTTGAACTAATATAACTTAGCACATGATAACTATAACACTTACAGTCTAAAATATCTGACACCAATCGGGTCAAATGGGCAAATATAAATACATCAATTCATTCAGGTTCACACAATCGCCACCACTTCATATTATTAGCTACAAGTGGACTATTGGACAGCAAACTACCAACAAATGCCGGCTTTGGAATGTGACTCCTGCGGTTTTACTCTCAATATTCATAGGACAAACTTAAAAGTAACACAAAATAATAAATAATGTTTTTTTTTCATAAGAAGCAATCACTTTACGCAATTACATAATACGTATCGATAGCAGAAATTTGAAATGCTGTAAAGGACAATATATTCAAAAATGATTTATAATTATGTTATTTCTCCCTGTTTTTTTTCTCTTTCAATCCGCATCGTCGAAATATCTTTTACGAAGCGCATCTAAAAAGGATATTTTTTCTGAAAAATTAAAATTAAATTAAATTCTATTCTTAAAGAAATAATAAATAAGAGTGGACCGGTATTAGAAGTGTGGAGGAGCTATTCCGGGCAGCGCAAGATAGAGATAGATTCACCAGAGTGATCGCCAACGTCGGGGCGACCTGATAGGGCACACAAAGAAGAAGAATTAAGGGTTGGTAGTACCCGCCCAAAAACAATAAGATGGAGAGATACGACAATACGAAGGTTGGAGCGAGCACGCTAATATTAAAAACGTAAAAATTTGAGCGAAAACTGGGAAAATGTTTAATAAAACATGACTCGTTTACAATAGAGCGAAAATCTCTCTTCAACACCTTAAATAGCGTTTAAAGAAACACTGTGAATTTTTTCATACACATAACACGTAAAATAACAGAAACAAACGTGTAAATAATAATTTTTGGAGCATACTTTGCGATTTTTTCTATCGAGGGAATTTTATGTAATTAATGTTTCGGCTCTACAAATCTTCAGATATTATCTTAAAAAATAACATATATTTTTTTAAGAACTTAGAAACTTAAAGTGTTCAAGGGATATATGTTATAAATCGGTAGAAAATCGGAATTCCGGCCCTTAAAGAAATTTCCAAAAAATGATATATGAGAGATCTTTTCAATGTTGTTTTAAAATAAAAATTTGTAATTGTAGGTCTAAAAATTAAGGAGACATAATTTTTTCAAAAACTAAAAAGACTTTCTTTTCGCTCTTCCGAACAATTAACATTTTATCCTATACCATTTCAAATTTCCGTGATCGATGTATAATATTAAATCAAACCACAAAATTTATTTTTTAACGTCAAACGGTTTCGCTTGGACCCAAGCTTCATTACGACAATTATAAAAACTAAATAAAAAGACAGAGATATACAACGGATAACTTAACAGAAATTTATAATAACTAAATAATAATAATCGAGTTATATAACGGATATCTCTGTCTTATTATTTAGTTATGTATTATAATTATTGTCCTGATAAAGCTTGGTAGAAGTGAAACCAATTGATGTTGATACAGTAAATTTGGTGGTTTAATACTAAGTGTTGTTTGATTCAATAAATTGAACATAACCTCACTTATGTTGAGGTGTTTTGCTTAAATTCAAATGTTACATTATTATCAAATGGTCATCAGCACAGAAATTCGATAGAAAGCTGAAACGGACCTAGAATCAGCGTTTAATGCATTTAACCTTTCATATGTCCAAAATACAAAATGGTGCTGATTGGCTATTTGATGACGATGTTAACATTTGAATTCCTGTGAAACACCTCACCTTAAACTTAAGCCTGAATATAATTGAGATTAAACGCCTCACTACTGCAGGTTTTATACATTAACAGGTGGCCCTGTAATTAATTTCTCTCAGGGCCTATGTCTTCTTTGGGGGTGGTGTGTGGAGGGTCTCTTTAAGGAGGAGTGAATATGGGTCGTTCCACGGCCGAGTTGTTGAACTCAAGTACATGTTTTGATTTTTTGACATTATGAAATTGGTTGACGACCGGCGTGGTCGAGGGTTAAGGATCTCAACTCCCAATCCGAAGGTCACAGGTTCAAACCCGACACGCGTAAATAAATTTTATTTGATTAATTTGTGTTATCACACAATTAATTAATTAAAAATAATATAAAGTATATTTGCGACACGTTCCAGAGTGAAAGATACTCTTAGTATCTCCCTGGTGTAAGACCACCATTCAGAATTGTTTTGTCACCTGATCTGAATATCCAGGTACCCAACCTTCCTCTTCCCCATCTCCTTGCCCTCCCCGCTACCTTTAGCCTCACAACATACCCCAATTGGGGATGTCATAGTCTCCGGCTCCAGACGGGAGCAGGTGGGACTCTTGCGCGGTATTCAAATTAAAAAAATATATTTATAATATAAAATAGATGTTGGGCGCGTGTTTGGCATATTTCCCAGCTATGCACTACGACGCTAGTTCCTCAGCGCATCTTCCATTAAAATAACTGAAGAATAAGGACAGCATTTCCACCTGAAGCCTGTGCTCTAAAGATTGCAGTCCGTTTATTACGGGCCGCCTGTTTCTGCACAGAGTCAAGGGTTTTTTGAAGTACCTTGAGGCTCCAGACCCGAGGTGGCTGCCAAATTCAACAGTGAGGCGCAATTGCGATTTGTACAGGGTTATCAGTTGTGTACTATTTGCAGAATATCTCCCCTCAACCTTTTTCTTCACAGAAATTCCTCTATCCTTGAGAATTTTTTTTTTCACTTGGCTTCTGACAACCACAAGCATACAAGACTGAAACAAATATATAATATGAGATATGGCAGGTAAGCGTGACGACTGTCACCGAGCTACAACCAAACTGCACGGACCATCAAGGTGGCGGAGTCAATGAACATCATTCGTTTGGTACGTAGATGTGATTTGTAGTAGTATGGGTGAACCACATTGACGAAATTTTATCGAGAACGGTTTTATACTAATAATGGTTCATCGACCATTTTCCTTATTTCTATCATCTATGGTTGTAGCATTACATCAGTTTTAACACAACATCATGAGTTTTTAAGTTTGTCTTATCAACATTGAGATTGTACTCCGCAGAAGTAGGAAATAGAGTGATGGAATACAAAGTCAATACACCTAGACAGATATGTGCGGACGGAAATAAAATAAAAGTAATACGTTAGTTGAAGTTTGTTCTAAAGTTATACAAAACTAATACTTACCACAACATGGCTTGTTCATACTGACTCTTAGCGTTCTGGGATGGTATAAAGAAAAGTAAACAATAAATTATTGACTACAGTACAACCTCTTGTCCAAATTAAGTTGGAATATCAAGTTTGTATTACAGATCATAGAAATAATCTAAATATAAGGTTAATAAATAAATTAAAAGCAGCCAGATTGCTGTAGTTATGAAATACAGTGAAACCCTCTTAAGAAGTTTTCCAAGGGACCGGAAAAAAAAAATCTTAGGCGGGAAAACCTTATAAGTGGGATAAATTGGGCCATTTGGTCTTCAAGGAACCGAAAAAACCAAACTTCTTAAGTAGGAAAACACCTTAAGCGAGAACTTCTTAAGAGGGTTTCACTGTAGTGTTAATCTGACAGTAGCTATGTCGGAAAGTTTGATTAAGTTGGGCCAAAAACACTGGAATTATCGGAGGTTCTAATTTTCCAGGTAAAAATATAAAAAAACAAAAATATTTCCAATGCAAAACTTATTTTAAATAAATTAATTATTGTTGCACTAAAATGTTTAATCACTCATAAACCATCCATAAATAATGCAATACAAAATTTATTTTCATTATAAAAAGGCTACAAAAATAATTAGTTATCTCATTTATCTACAGGGATGTTAAATTCGTGATGATTTTGCAAACATGAGCTTTGTAAACTCTCAAAGTAGGCTTAAAAAAAAGTTTTGGAGGTTTTTATAGCTCAGTGATAAAAAAAAAACAATATTTTTTGACGTAACAATTACAATAATGTGGTTAAATTAATTGGCAGAGATAAAAATTGTATTACTATGAAACATTATGCATTTAATATCGTAAAAAGTGCAATAAATAAGGACGAAAAGATAATAATATACATATTGGTGTTTAATTTAATAAAAATACTAGATTGTAAAGATTTGTGTAGAGCATTTTTAAACATGAATTCGATAGAAAAATAAAAAAAGATATATGGACCAACGTAAAATAATCATTGTTGACCTTTGTATCGAACTTAGGATTCAAACAATAAATTGAACTTTTAAAAAAATGTTAAAGCACCCCTGAGACGATCAATTTGAATTTTCAATGCGCTTACTTGCATTGATGTGCGATTGACGTGCTATTCGATGGAACTTCAATATTTTTGTCCAAGTCGATTTTTGAAAGTGTTTGATTTGATAATCTTTTGATTTTAGTTTCCACAACTCTGGACAATGGCGATATAATGCAGTTTTAAGTAAAACAAAATCTCATTCCGCAATGAAGCCGAGTTGCAAAGAGCTTGATTGATCCGATTATCAATTGCCTAATGAAACAAACAAACCGCTGTGTCAAAGACGCTTGTCAATGACGTTTGTCAATGACGTTTGTCAATGACTCTTGTCAATGACGCTTGTCAATACGTTCATTCAAAATACCCATTATTCCCCCCCCCCCAATTATCAATCGCATCAATGACTTAAATTGACATTATTGACAATTGATATTGATGGTCTCGGGAGCGCTTTTGTACAATACACAAGTGAACTTTAAATAAATAAAAAGTTGCCACGTTGATTTAATATTTGAATAAAAAGTTGGGTGAATAACTTGATGTAGCTGAGAATATGTATTTATACGTAAGTGTAAGGTAACGAAAAGCAAGATTTCACTCCATAAATAATATTAAAATTATTAAATGCTTGCCTTGCTTCATTAAATAATCGATTATCACATAGAACAAGCAAGGCAGAAAAGAAGTCCAAAAAAACTAATAATAAATAGATTAGAAGAAACTGTCCACATGAAATGAAGAAACTAATGACAAATTCAGAGATGATGTTCATTTTACCTACATTGTGTTCACAACTCTTGATCCAGAACTTTTCTAATTCACATTCAATTTGATTTAAGTCACTAGATATGATTGTGTTGGGCTGATCCATCCAAAGGCAATGCCTTACGATTTATGAGTTAGAATTAGTATATTGTTAGACTTGAATTATCTTATTCCCAGTTCTTACACCATTAAAGCAAAGCTTAAAGTTCACACTGCGGAATAAGCCGGTAGAAAGAAATCATCGACGATGCATTGCAATTGACACAACACCAACATAACAAATTCTTTAAAACTTAAACTTATTGTCGAGATAAATTGGATATAATGTTACTGGGTGAATATTTCACAAAACGGTGCCTAAAGTCAGTATTATTTCTATTATTATTATTTGAACTGTTTGTGAAATGTTGTTTGTTTGAGGAGGTATTATTGTGAATCTGATTTTTTTAGGGATAGGGGAGTGGAGTCGGAGCTATCACTGGTGTTAGGTTTAGTGGTGGTCCGTCTCCTCAAGACAATGGTCCCCCGATCTCTTGCTCGGCCTCGGGCCTGGACCTGCAGCCTGGTCAGAGGTCGCTCTCGAGGCTGGTTTCCTCGGGAGAGGTGTGGCCTGCCCCTGGAGAGGCGCGGCCGTCCTCTAGAAAGGGCACGCCCACCTCTAGACAGGGCCATGGTGAGGGCACGCCCTACTCTGGATACACTCGGCCGTCCCCTGGTTATGAGGAGGTCTCCCGGGCCCTTTGAGAGTTGTAGCCGTCCCCTAGGTCGGTTAGGACATCCTCTAAGCAGTACGCCATCCCCTGAACCCCTGGAGATACCGGAGCGAGCTCTAGGCAGGAGAGATTCCCCCAGACCTAGACCCCTAGAGAGACTAGGCCTTACTCTGGGCAGGAGAGAGTCTCCCGGGCCCCTGGAGAGCTGTTGAGGCCTTCCCCTGCGTACGGCAAGAGAAGGTGGGTAGGTCCGGGGCCTGCCCTGCAGTGGCCGCCCCCTGCGCGCGGCAGAGGACGGCAGTCGCCGCTACGACACGGTTCGCTTGGCCTGGAGGCGAGTGAGAGGTCAGGAGGTGGACGGATTGGGATCGTAGTAGAAGGAAGTCCCAAACCATTCCTCGTGCTCCTCCAGGTACCTGCAAGAACAATTAAATATAATGACACCTTATTATCAAGTAGGGAAAGGGATAGTGTATAATTATTGCTAGACTAGATTGCATCCAAAATCAGGTATTTTAATTTTTTTTTATTGAGATGAGCACTTAATTTATCTTAAATTAAATTAAACAAATAACCTTCTTTACACTACTTATAACTTAAATTATCGTTTATTCAGAATTTCTTCATACATTTTAGCATAAATAATTTTGAAGTTAACCTGATACGCAGTAATTGAAATGTATTTTTAGAAGGAACGAGTATTCTGTATACATAAATTAGGAGGTATTTTTAAATTTGGTACTTACTGGACAAAATATTCCACATATTGTACAATTAATTCTAATTTGGACTCGGGCATATTGATCACACTGAGATATTCTGGTAATTTTACTGAAACAGAAAATAGAACGACATTATTATTTTATTGTAGAAATTCAAGACCAACGTGGAACATATTCACATAAAAAGAGCTACATAAATTAAAGAGATAATTTTGGGTAATGACTAGTTTGGAACAACGAATATCTGGCTGTTAAGATCTAGTCACTAGCATACTTGAAAAGTCAAAGTATTATTTTTTTATGTTTTGTCATTTTCTTCCTTTTTAAATACATGATTGGCAAAACTTTTTTTATTTGTTTTGACAGTCATTCGCACTTTGAAGATATTATTAATATTTAAAAAAACATTTTTAAACTTTTTGAAAACTTCCAATAATGAAAATACATAATATTAAATTTTCAATAATATGTGTCACTTTTTTAACTAACATTTTTAATTACAAATCGAATTACTAATGAAAACCTACATAGATGATTTAAAAACTAATGTCATTTTGTCAAAATATAGTTCAACCTATGCACTTTTCAAATATAAATATGTCTAACGTGTAAATATCAGAAAAATACAATTAATTGTCTACAAATGAACGATTCGCAATAAAATAATTAACTGAGAAACGTCAACCACGCACTATTTATGTCTTGAAAATCTCTCGACATAGAAATGTCAAATTCAAAAGGCCTACCCATAGATAAGGATAGATGGGAAAGTTCATTGTCAAAGGCATACCAGAATAACCTACCGTTCACACAGGTATGTTTTGATTTATTCAGTACCTCCCTACTATAATTTTAATTTTTGATAGAAATATATATTTTTTTGATCATAAAAATAAAATATATAGGTTATGTTACCAAAGAGTCTAGCAAGGTGTATAGCCCCGTAGACGGCGGCGGGGTAGGGAGGGTGGTCGGGGGGCACTATTCGCCAGTCCAGCGCCTCCTTGAACTCCTCCGCCACTCCTCCATTCAGTTCTGCCACCGAGGCTTCTGATCTGCAATAAACAATGCTCTCAATTATCTATGCCAAGGCTGCCCAACCCTAGGCCCACTTTTTCACTTTTTTTCACATTTTTTCAGGCTGCAATTCATTTCCAGTGTTATAAGTGCAAAATGGCTAGATACAAAAAATAAAACTGAATTACGTACTTCATCGAAACTGACCTTTGGCTTCAAAAAATTGCCAGGACGAAATTTACGAGGATGTGTGGTAAGGACAGTAGGGCTGTGGAAAAGATCCAACCCGATTTGCTCATTGTGTAAAAAAGGACCGAAATTTATGTAGATGTCTGCACTCTTGTAAATAAATCTTGTACATTTTCTGTAATTTTTTTGTCAATAAATACATAGTCTTCAATTTCTGTGTTTTTATTATTATACATAGTTTGAAACCTTCTGAAGAGAATGTTGAAAAAATTATGAAAATTAGTGTATTGTAACAGAAATGGTAAGTGTTTTTCTTGTTTATTTAAATTATCTATGAAAATGCACTTCTTTACTGGCATTTTCAGCATATTTTGACAAAATATTTATGGCACAATGGTTAAAATCAGTTTGACTGAAACAATCAGTCAGTAAATAATCAATTACAACTATAACATACAATTTTGTGTGTAACGAAAATTACAGGATGATGTACTTCCTGGCGGAATCAATAAAATGTCAAAAACTAAATGAAAGTCATTAATCTGGTAACCCTATCAGTGGCCCGCCTGTGATTTTGCCGCGTCAATTTGGCCCGATTGTTAAAAAAATTAGGCAGCTTCGATCTACGCCAACACCATAATAATACAACATGAAACATAAACACTGTGAGGACTAAAAGAGAAAGAAAAGGGTAGGTACCTTTTTATTACAGCAGTTAATTATAAACGTTGCGGTAGGTGCCTACCCAACCCAATGGTTGTGCTAATGTTCCAATTTCAAAAAAGTGCATAGAGAATACTAGTAAGAAAAGTGTTTTGTTTTTGGATTAGGTGAAGAATTAAATTATTGAGAAAGAAAAAAAAGGGAAGTGCATACTTATTACAGTGGTAACCGAATAAATCAGATCAGTGACAAATTAGAACACTTTTTGGTCTAACTATTACAACAGTAGAAATTAAATTTGCCTTGTAACTAATACAAGAGCAGAAAATGATAAGAGCATGGTACCTCTAAGGCTGGAATCAGACGGTTCACTCGAGTGAAGGTTTACTCTATGGTTACTCAAGCAAATGTTCCCATCTTCGTTTCACTTTTGTTTCATTTCATGTTCAGACGTGTCATTCCGAGTAAAATAGGTCAAATGAAATACAGAAATGAACGATTAGTGAACTGTCTGATTCCGCCTTAACCGAATGGTTGTTATTGTTCTAATTTCAAATAAATGCATAGAAAATAGTTAGAAAGGTGCTTATTGCTTTTGGATTAGGCTCTTTTTAACATTTTCACATCAACTCCAAGGGGAAAATGTCATCTTTGAGGATGCTGTATGGAGGGTAAATAAAGATAGTACTAACGTGCTGGTGGTCCGGGAGGGGCCTGGCTGGGGGTTGGGGGGCCGGTCGTCCAGGGTGCGCGAGCGGGGCCTGTGGGAGCGGAGTCTGGAATATTACGTCCACATACAACAAACGTCATCACACAATATGCATTGCTAACAAATCCATAAATAATAGAAACAAGGAGATGGGCCATAAATAATTTTTAGTACAAAACCGTGCGCACAACTCGTGTCGCCTACATTGTTCACTCACACTACTGCAAATTGCATCTATGTATGATTTATAGACTAACAAAAACATTATAATTTTTCAAAAGAAGCATTGTGACTTGACATTTTAAATAAATGAAAAGAAAAGACTTTGTTTTAGGTCACTTTATTTTTATTTAACATCTACCGCTTTCGGTACCTCCGTACCATGGGGAACATACTTAAAATTGTCAAATTTTTAAGTCTTTAAAGACTTAACAATTTGGAAGCTTTAGAAATAAAAAAAAATCAGTAAATTCAAAGGAAGAAATCATTAATAACCATCTAAATTTAACCTTCAGTCCAATTTTAAGGACTTATTACTTCACTTATTCCCCATTCCCCTCCTCCCTCCAACAACTGACACTCTGTCCCACTCTAGTATACTGTCCCTTTCTTTCATAACATTATTTATATATATGTGTACTTCTGTATTTGTAGACATTATTTTTGCAACAGTCCTGATGATGGTACGGAGGTACCGAAACCGGTAGACGTTAAATAAAAACAAAGTAACTTAAAACAAGGTATTTTCTTTTCATATATTTTAAAACATTATAATTGACGCTGTCACCGATGAAGTGATCGCCCACAAGAATTTCTAAACGGACTAAAGTTAAAATATGAAATTTTGATAAAATTGGCCAAGAATAAATGCAACAATGAAAAGAATGAAAATAATGTAACTATTTAATTTACCTTCTGCTTGGCATCTTTGGATTCCGCAAATTCAAATTGGAGCGTAGATTGTTTGGTTTGCTACAGTTGGTCACCCCCTCAGCGCTGTCTCTACTCCCCTCCCCGTCTCTGCCCTCCTCACCCTGTACACTGGACACCCGCGAGGCTGCCCTCCCGCTTTCCATATCATCAATTTGCCTGGAATCCGACTGACTGTCCTCCTGGGAAGAGAGCGTAGAACCAATCTCAGACTCTTCTTTAAGATCTAGTTGGGAGTCTGACGCTGCTTCTGAGACCCCCGATGAATGTCCTCGCTGGTCCCTCATAGAATAATGATTGGGAGAATCTCTACTTGTTCGAGAGGCTTCTCTCGATCTCGTTTGATTCGCCATCCCTGGTAACAATTGGTTGCAATTATCCCAGATATTGTTGGTTTCTGTTGATTTTTTCACGATGTATTCGTCTTCTTTGGTTGATGGTTCTTTAGAGTTTTCGGAGATATTGTTGTCTTCGGTTTTGATTCTGATGAGGTGCCAGGTGGGAGATGGTTCGCGGTGATTGGGGGGCGGGGAGGACTTGGGTTCGGACTTGCAGTTGGCGTCATCGCAGGGGGAGATGACCTCCCTCTTGATGAGGATGTTGGGGAGGCCGTCCAGGAAGGGCGGGAGGTGAGAATAGTCGTCGGGGTAACCTCGGGGACCACTCTCCTCCTCGTCCTTCACCACTCTGAAACATAAATAAATAACTTCAAACATGTTTTGTAAGCTGAGCACAGAAACGTGACAAGGTTTTGAAATATTATGTTACATTTATTACAATGGAGTGCAGATATTAACACTGATGTAAGGCAGTGGGGCAGGACAAGGTATGCTGTAGAAATGAGAATTATGAAGCATATGTGTGGTAAAACTTTGTATGACCATGTTCAAAATATGGGGATCCGGAGAGAATGCAAGGCTGACGATGTAAGCGTAATGGTTAAGATTAAGAAAGGGATGTTCAGATGGTTTGGGAAGGAGTGTAAGGAGAATGTAATCATGTGAAAGTTAATGGTAGAAGTAGTGTGATGGCCAACCCTCTCTGCCTACCCCTGGAGAAACAGCGTGAGTATATTGTAGGTGCGATATGGGTTATTGTACAATAAATAAATTTGTACTAACGGAGGCAGAATATCCTTGATGGTCCCATCTGCAACTGCCTGCTGGTATTGCTCCCTCTCCCCGTCATAGAGGAGCTGATCCCTCAGGATAAAGTCCAGGTATATCCTCAGGCCGTCTGCTACCTCTCGGAGAATATTCAGCCTAAAAACATAGTTTAAAAATATATTATAATAAAAGTGTTCCATTTTTTTGTTTTTTCCACATTGTCGTCTCCCGCGTTTGTTTGAACATTGGAGCGCGGTAAACACAGATTTCAACAAACACCGCTGTGGGCGTGGCTACAAATATGACGCGTCTACCATCATATTTTTACAGAGCTTCGAAATATTGCTGTTTTGCAAAAAAATCCAAATAAATGGAATATTTCTGAATGTATCCGAAAAGAAAAAACTGTTTTGAAAAGGTGATGAAATACGCTTTCAAATTTTATGATTCAAAATAAATATATAATATTTGAAATATAAACATTTTACGTGCAAACATAAAGAAGTTTTAAAAATGACTAAACTAAAATTACTGTTAATGAAAAAAAAATAAAAACACATAAGTACATAATTTATTAGAAAAATGTATTATAAACGTTATTATCACCTCACTTTTTAGTCGTTTTATGTAAAAATAATTAATAAAAAATTCTCAAAGATTCATAATTGATTTTCAAATTGCGGTTGGAAACTTTGGATTCATAAATATGTACATTTTAATTACTTTGCGGTTAACTTTTAAATTTAAAAATAAAATGTGATATTTTCTCTTTCTAACACCGCTTAGATCATACTTGATAGTAAGGGAGACACAACGATTTCTATCAGACCTAATAAATACGCTCATTGCACATAACCTCAAAAATGCATGCCATTTATTCACTTATGAAAAGCACCATGCAGCTGTTATCAAATAATGAACATTTCCCCTCCCCTGCCTTCCCCGCTTTACGTGTTGTCGTGTTTTCCATCGACCACGGAAAGCAAGGACATTGCGTCTGTGTGTAGGGTCACGCCCCTATTGACAATGTTGCAAGTCATGTGGAAGCAGAAACAGTTGTCGCAGGAGATGATAATATTGAAGGAAGAGACCCAGCTTAACATATCTCTTATAATTCTACTATTCGGATAAAACTGAACAGTTGTCTAGGTTAGGTTAAGTTCGTTATTATGTTATGTTTTGTCATGGAATCATCTAACCTGCGGACTTGCTCCTGCATATCAGCCTGGGGTGGTGGAGGGGTGTGTGCGGCGACGGTGCGGGTGGTGTGGTGCCGTACGCAGTCCTCAAGCAGCTGCAGAGCGCTCGGGCGGCAAGGTAGGCGCACCAGCAGACCTCCGCACACAACCAGCTCATAGTCTAATGTCAACCTTTGCCTGGAATGATACACTCGTCATGTTTACATGCATTATATGTACAGCACGGAAGCTTGCGGACTGTCGCCGAGCAAAGACCAAATTGCACAGACTATCAAAACCGCACAGCCAATGGGCTAGAGTAAGATTCACAGTAAGTAGTAGGGGACACTGCCATCTCAGGAGACGAAAACACCAATAGATGCAGGAAATGTGAAGAGGACGAAGAGACTCCATTTCACCTATGGTGCCAATGTCCTGCCCTGGTCGGAACTAGGCTCATATACCTGGGGAGACATTCTGTAGAACCAGAAGACATAGCCACATATCCAATGACAACCCTGGTGAACTTTATTGAAGGGACTGGTTTATTGTTAAAGGATTGAGGTAAAATGGGAGAAAGCATAATGGGCCTACCGCCTTAGCGCTCACGGGAACTTTTAGTAAACCGTATTCGTCTTTTAAAACAAACAAAAAATATTTGTTTGAGTGAACGATGTTGGTGACACTTTTGTGTGCACGGATCATGTTAATAATTTTTGTTATTTATTTTTGGGGTGTTATGCCGTGTTACGCTACCTCCTTCTTTAGCCAACGTTTCGGACAACGTTACAGTGTCCACTGTAACGTTGTCCGAAACGTTGACTAAATAAGGAGGTAGCGTAACACGGCATAGCACCCCAAAAATAAATAACAAAAATACTTTTGGCCGTGAAAATCTAAAATCATAACCATGTTAATAATGGTTCGTGGCCCATCTCCCCGGTTTAAATTATATCTATGTTGTGGATATTTTTACGGCATAAGCCATTTCAAGCAATGGCAGCCTTTCAACAGGGCGATACAAAGAGTATCTACCACTCCGGAACCTGTCACCAAAATGTCGATGGTAAAAAGAAGAACTTTTTTAATACTTGGGTCATCATTCTACTGCCAGAGTGCAGTAGCGTTGTTTCAGTTCTCCACTAAGTTTATATTATGCCTACCTTAGTCCAGGCCCCAAGGGAATCGCAGCCGTGCCGTGGTCATCACTTTGATAGTCGCAGTCGGAGACGCAACTGCTGGAGCTGGAGTCGGTGCTGTCGGACCCTGGGACTCCATCCCCATCTGACAAACAAACAGCATCAATATAAAACATGTTTCTTACACAGTTAAACATGTAAGTGTTATTGGCCAGAGGGACTATGGAGGTGTATTCAATGCTGGCCACAGACAAAAACATCCAACAAATTACAATACGAAGCAATACGATAAGCGGAACATTGTCCCAGACGCATCTATCAAAACCAATGGCGTTTGTGACTCGCGACTTGGGCGGACTACATCTCATCACCTGGTTTGCTAACCCGAACTGGGCCCCACCACCACCCTCCTTCACTCCTTCCGCCCTACTAGAATAAACACACAAGAGATCACTTACCCTCTTCGCCGTCTTCCGGGGAGCTGAGGGCACTGGACTCCCCGTCGCACTCGATGCGGGGCCGCTTGCCCGAACTGGGCCCCGCCACCTTCTTCCGCTCCTTCCTGTACAGGTAAGCGCCTCTGGAACATTCACACAACAGAACACATCAGCACACGCAATACGCTTAACTCTTTCAGACCATATGTACATTTGAAAATTTTCAAAATATTTTCCTCCTCTTGGCCGAATAAAAATTGACAGTTTTCATTCTCCAACTGCTGGCAATATTGGCTTTGCGTGATAATTTTTTTATTGAATTCAAGCTACTCGTCCAGGCGGTAACCATGTTTATACTTTGACAAGTGACATTTGTTTTAACCATGATTTCAGCATCATATAAACGGTTCTTTTGGAGGTAAGTTTTGAATGTATGTTTTTATTGTTGTTTTTTTTTTACCTGTTGAAACCCAGCATAGGAAAAATATATTTTTTCAATACGACGTAAAATATTTGACAGTTCTCACTTTTCTTACGAATTTAATTTTTATAGCATTTCTTTTGTGATATATTACAAAAATTACATCAAAATAATGTAGATAAAAAAGGAACTTCCTAATAATCACTCAATTCTATGCTTTCCACAATGGATTTATATAAAAAACAATTAATAAATATAGACTTCGAATGTGACAGATATCATATTATCAAGCGGCAGCCATTTTGTCCTCCATCTTTGATGCCCGGTGCGTCATCGTGAATTAATTTGAATTATTCGGAGAGCCTAGACGCTATCCAGTATTCCGTTACGTCAAGAACGAGAATAGCCCAAGCGATTCTGACCTTGTTCTTCATACAATTTCTTTATACACAAGGGACAAAATCGCTTCCAAAATCGATGGTACACCGGAGTACGTACGGCCAATGACAGGTTAAGTTACTGTTTAGAAATTAATAAAAACAAAAATAGGAGGTCGAACACTTGAGAATTATAAACAGTGTAGGTTTCTCAGAATTCGCCACCCACCTAATAGATAAAGATCACTCATTTAATAAATCGTCCGGGATAGTTGTATTACATAGAAATGGGATAGGTCTACGACTTAATAATCTTGAAGCCCTTGAAATAAAAATCATTAAAAATAAATTTACTTAATAAACAATTAGATTTGTCGAATAGCCCCATTTTCAAAATATTTCCATTACCCACGCCCACTTTCACCCCTCCCTCCTAGCCACCTCCCCCATATATTTTTATTCATCCCTGAAGAAGGTTCAGGTTGAACCGAAACCGTTGGATAAATAAATAATAAAGTGGAATTAAAACAAAGTATTATTGTGTTTATTATAAAACAAAAATAATTTTGTTCAGTATATGATTTGCCTTTAATTATTTATTATTAATTGTAAAACACACTGAGGCCCAATAATATTCTTTCAAAAGAACTTCTACAGTTTTTTTTTTAAAATAATTCTACAAGGACAGAGTTATCAAGCTTCAAATATTTTTACCACCTGCCAGTTTTAATTCACGTCTGAAAGGGTTCTTTTGCCGCAGATTTGAACTTGTGACGGTTTACGCCTCTTCTAGAAACGAGCCTTACGTAGACCTTTTCCAGAAGAAGCATTTTCAATAGCTGACTTTAAAATCTACGCACCATCGACATCAAATCCCTCATACTACTTGAGCGATAGTTATCCAAATTAAGTTAGGCAATTTATATAAATTGAAATGAATTATAGATTTTCTTTTATAAAACTTAAAAATATGAGACAAACGGTTAAATATAGGTGGATTCATTGGCTTCAAATCGTAGTAAGCAGTTCATATGTTTCTGTATTTTAAATCGAATGGCCGAATTGAAAACCGAACACCTGAAAATCTCCATCGCTCAAGTGACTAAATATAAACGAGAAGATGCTCCGAGGAACTAGCGTCATTGATCCCCTCGGCACCGGTGCATTGTCAGGAAACACGCCAAACGCATGCCCAACATATGTACACGGTTGACATTTGTCACTTGAGAACGGGTCGCTTCTACGACTCGTTCTTGAGTTCAACAGCTCGGCTGTGGAACGATTTGCCGGCCTCTGTGTTTCCTCCTTCCTACAACTTGGGTCTCTTCAAGACCCATGTTCACTCCTACCTCTCCTCAAAAAGACCCTCCACACAGCATCTTCAGAGATGACATAGGCCCTGAGGGAAATTGTTTTCCTCAAGTCCTCCTGTGTGGAGATAATGTAAAAAAAAAAATTTTAAAAGGGGGCCTTACCGATAAATGTGTTTTAACTGCTTGGACACATAAGCTTGTTTTCACGATAATTTAACATAGGTAGACATAGGAATGACGTATGTCCCGTACCTGAGTTATTAAATTAAACACAACTGGTAAACAACGCGTTTACCTTACATTAATGGTTGCCTATCAGTTGTGCAAAATTTAAAACAAGTTTATTAAGGGGGTTTGTGTTTAATCTACTAACATCTGCAGCTGAGCCTTGTGCGCCAGGTTCCGCTGCAGCTGCCGGTTGTTCTCCGTGTCTTTGAGGACCAGCTCCTCGCCCACGCAGCGGTCCCACGAGGAGTTCCAACCCTGGAAGTGAATCAGGTACTCTATGGCGCGCCTTCCCCTCTTGTCTTTTCGCTCTATCACTTCAAGGACCTGGAATAAACAAATTATAAATTAAAATAATACTATAACACCGATCATAAATTTTTTAAATTGGTTTGTTTTTAATAACCAATGCGTATAAATTTTTATGGCTGTTAAATATCAATTTAGACAATTTCATTTATTGTAATTTTAACTTAACCGCTTGGACACATAAGCTTGTTTTCACGATAATTTAACGTAGGTAGACATAGGAATGACGTATGCTGCGTTCCTGAGTTATTAACCTGTCGTCTGTGGCTCGGACGCCGGCGTCCGGAACAATTTTTTAAAAATTAAATTTTAACCCACATGTATAAATAAACTGTACAAGGACAAGGTCGGAATCGCTTGCGCCAATACCATTCCAGACGTTACTTTTAATTTCAGTAATGTAGCTTCTCGGAATGCTTTGAAATTAATTTTCCATGGAAAACGGCCATCATGTGCCCAAATGTCATCCCACATTCAAGAAGTTAATGAGTTAAACCTCAAATCGTAATATTTAATCACTAGAGACAATATTAGAGACTCTCAATCGAAAATTTGAAACAGAAAAGTTTCAACCCCTCATTTGGCGCTCGCCCGCCAGCAGGCCTGTGACAGATGAGAGGTTAAAAATAAAATGCGATTTTAACCCTTATGTATAAAGAAACTGTACAAGGACAAGGTCAGAATCGCTTGCGGCAATATCATTCCAGACCATGCTTTTAATTTCAGTACTTCTAGCCTCTCGGAATGCTTTGATATTAATTTTCTATGGAATACGGCCATATGTGGGCCTATGGCAACATACAGGAGCACGCTTTTTCTCTGTACAATGTCAAGACAAGTCGGCTATTACTTAACTGAAACTAACGGTTTTGTGAATTGGCGCTTGGCATATTTGTCATTATTTTGGTGATGAAGTTTTATTCTGCCTTGTGTTATTTGTTATGTCTAGAATTTTAAAATTTCAAATTTAATGGAAGTTTTTGTAAATAAAACGAAAATCGTTTACGTTTATTGTACTCAAAACTAATGAATAAATTGATAAAAAATACATAAAACGTGTTGTCTATTGAAATACCTCATTACACATAAATTTATTTGACTTTCAATGTGTATAAATATGTTCAATACAGTCAAATGTAATGTCTAACAGGCCAAATCTCAGAACTCACTTTTTCACATGCTGTTTTCCACATAAAGGTACAATTGTAAATATGCTAAAAGATTAAACAAAACTGTAAAAACTTAACCTTAATTCTGGAGAATGACTCCCATGGAATTACTGTGTTTTTACTTACCACGGCAGTGATGTTGTACGCCTAATGTATTTAAATAATCAGTTGGTTATAGATTGCAAAAATCAATAATTAAAACTCAGCAAAATGGAACGAGTGAACATTCATTAAATATAGACTGTGTCCTTTTGATCAAATATTCATAGACATAATTAGAGGAATTTGCAACAATATTCTTTGTACGGGTCATTAATTTGTTTTAAAAATATGTGATTAATAAATTGCATCAATTTATATTAAAAACCATAATAATCGAATTAACAAAAATTTTGTTGTTATTTTTCTAATTAAAAAATCTACATTTAGTGGTAATAAATTAGTCTGAGGGGGTTTCTTACCATCCTCTCAATAACTTATCCGTACTAATAACGAATATTATTAAAAATAAAAATAAAATACTTGCAATGGTTAGAAAACTAGGCCAACTTAATATATTATAGCCACTGTTCATAGGTTCGAGTACCGAATAATAAACTCTGACTTAATAAATAAATAAACCGTAAATCGAAAATAAACGTTATGGTATGGATAAGCTATTAGGAGGATGGTGAGAAACCCCTGACAATAATTATAAATAAAAAACAAAAACAAAAAAATAATGTGTAAAATATATATTTTGAAATAATGTAAAATTTGTATTGCATAAAAACAGATATTTTACAAAAAATATATTTATGCAAATAATGGCAATTCAAAGAGAAAAATTGACATATAAAACTTTTATACCTGCAAGTTAAGTTCAAGGTCACCATAACATTTTCATTGGAAACGGTCGCACTATTTTTTTTTATCCACTATCCAAGTAAATTAATTGTTAGTTGTACTCACTGGTGCTATTTTGAAATTGGTGCAAATATTAATTAGGTATAATTAAATTAATAATTCGAATTAGTATTATATTGACAGGTAGGTACTAGCTACGAAACACAAATAATATTAATACAAGATGTTATGGGGTGCCGAATAAATTGTAAAGATTAATTTTTGAACAATGATTCGATTTGATATATTGTATTTTTTAAATAAATAAAAACAAACATGATGTTAATAGCTTTGTCAGAAAACTTTGTATGTTATATTTTGGGTTTAGGCTCAATTATGACAGCTTGCATTTGATATATATCCCAAAATATGAACAATACTATGTTTATTGTTTTAGATATAGTACAAAAATGCGTACAAAAATATACCTACGTGTTATTGTGCCGAAATGCCGATCGACAAGTAAAACAAAAGTACGTATATTTTTATAAATTGAAATAAAATATAATTTTAACAATAATATAGTTACTGTCTAGTGAAATAAAAATGAATAACTTCCAAAAATTATGTTTTGTCCGTTACTTCTGTCCTGACAACGAAAATGTTGACGTTTGACAGCTCGAGTCGTAAGTATGTAAATTCGATTTTTACTCGAATTATTTCAAGCATGAACAAAAAACTGAAGCCGCAAATATATTTCAATAATTTTTAATTTCCTAATTAGTTGTACATATCAATTAAAAACATTGTTTAAAAATGTCAACAAAAACAAACACAAAATCGTTACCTTTGAATCGTAAAGTACTTTTGCTTTTGTTGGATCGGGTTCGTAGCATAAAACTCTTTCGCCTTCAGTAAATTTATATCTTGGGCCTCTCGTAGAAACCATGTTTAATTTAATATAATTAAACGCAAATAGATTTACTACACATCGCATAACCTACAAACCAACCGGCGCGAAAAGGCAGCCATTTTTATATGATGCCAATAATTTTCCTCTTTTTCTTTTTAAGGGTTGGGAATTATTCCCCAAATCACAGACAATGTCCTGGCAACGAAGATTCGACCAATGAACACGCTCAACTAAGTAAAATAGATAGAAAGATGCACACATGCTTGATTTCTCAAAGTCAACATTCAATCCGACCGTGAGACAGAATAAATAGGAAACATATATAAATCATACACGCAACATATTTTCTATTAGTCGATTAATTTGAATGATTTTAGGAAGGTGCTTTTTAGAAAAAAACTTTAATTATGAGCATCAGCTGGTATTTTGCAACGCTTACTTTCAAATTAATTGACTGGAGGAAAAAAAGTATGTTTCGTGGGATGTTTTTTTTTGTATTTCTGGATTAAACTTCAGCGCAGCTCAATGATATTGTCTCTTCGTGTTCTGCGCTACCATACAACAGTATAGGGTGAATCACGATACAACCGACACTCTGAAAATCAGTCTAAATGATATTCTTATCTCATATTAAAAGAACCCAATTACAAACTACTTAAAAGTAGTTTATTGGGACTTTTTCTCTGTTTTTTGTATTATGTTTTATTTGATATATTATATGTATTATTATTTTTTGTTTTAAATGTTTCTTTAAATTAAAAAAAATATGTATATATAAACTTTGCGCAGTGCGATATCGTAACCAATGAGCAATCAGCAGTGCGAGTCGCGAGTCACCGCTTGCGTTACCATTGACAACTGGATGTTGAGTGATTGTGTAGTGTGCGGGCCATCACATTGTCATACAAAGGCAGTTTCCAGTTGACAGTTTTCAGTTTTCAGCTCACTTAGGCAACTGAAAACTGCCAACTGGCAACTGTCTTTGTATGACAATGTTATGACCCGCACACTACACACTCATACAAAACCCCGTTGTCAATGGTAACGCAAGCGATGACTCGCGACTTGCACTGCTGATTGCCGTGGCCGGCCGTTGGTAGTTGCCCGCTGAAATTGTTTAGTGTGCGGGCCATCACATTGACATACACAAGATAGCGAGTTTAGTTGAAATATTTTTTTTTTCAGTTGCCTCGTCAGCGGTGGGCCTAAGGCTCTCCGCCGTCTTTATAATCGTTACTCAAAGATGCATAGATATAAAACATAAATATATACACCGCGCATTTCTACTTTTATTCGTCATCTATTGTTATGATGTGGTTTTGACGAGTTGGGTGCGTTTTGTCATTATTTTCATTTCATTATTTTCATTTGGATTAGTTGCATTTTCCTTATTTTTTTTTCAAATGACACTCCGCATTAGAGCAATGTTTATTTGCGAAGAATAATATTAGTTTTCCAAAATGGGTACAAGTACGACGGGAAGCGAGTTACACTCGGATAAACTCGCAAAATTACAAGCTCGAAAGAAGGAACTGGAAACTCTGTTAGCTGCGAAAAACGAAGATTTATACAAGTTATGCGTTCAGGAAGTCAAGCTCACCGGGGTCATGCCTCCCGAGGCGCCCGTTGAGGCTTCACCGTCTCCTGTCGAGGTCCGCAGGGAGGGCACAGAGGGACGAAGAACCCGTCCTGTTCAGAGACAGTCTGCGGAGAAGGGCAAAGAAGCTCCTTCCACTTCAAGAAAACAGATCTGTCACCGACTCTCTACTCCATCAATATCTGGACTTTCAATAAAGAGTAACCCTGTGAGACGTGCGGATCATGCATCGGCCAGTTGTTCAACTCTCTCTCACGACGTCAGGGACACCTTCTCTCTGCACAGCTCCCAGACCTACCCCACCCTTCAGCTGGGACACGAGAGAGAGCCCGCCCCCGTCCCCGCACCCGTACAAGGTGGTTACTCTCGCCACCACACCCTCACTACTGAACGCGTCAACAAATTACACTACATGAGCAGTCAGCCGGATACGCAGAGCTTCTCCCGGGAGACTCACTTTAGCTCTAGTCACCCGGACATCACCACTCACTACAGCCATACTCTTCTAACTACCCAACCTCAAAGTGCAGGAAACAATATGCCTTTGCTGTACCAGTATGCTTCACAGCTAAAGGCGCGGAGCCCACACCTCAGCTCTGTGGAGCAACGTCCCCGGCGCACCACCTTGCAGCGCACACAGACTTATCACCTTACAGCGCACAGTGACCACCCACCTACTCACCCGCCACACTTGCCTTCCCCTATGTCTCCTCTAACCCCCCTATCTCCTCTCTCGACAATGTCTATGAACACGGGTTCTAATCCCTCAATATACTCCTCTCACTCGGCTGAAGCCCAAGACCGAGAAAAGATCAAAGAAAAAGAGTGGTACGAGTCGTCTCTGGACTCTCCGACTAGTTCATCAGGAATGAATCTATCCAAAGAGTCTGTCCATTACCATTCTCCTAAGAAGGTGGTGCAAAGGTCTCCGAGTGTAGCTCAGCCGCCTCTGCCATCCCCCCCTCCCGCCCCACAGAGCCCCCAACTGCCTCCGCCACCCCCCATTGTCCCCCTGGAGTCCCCCAAGAACTGTATGGTTGTGGAGTCAGGAAAGTGGTTCCCTTATAGAGAAGTATCCAAGCCTTTTGAGATGTCAGACTTCTACAAGTACTCCACCAAGTATCGCCAGAGCACTAACACTACACAGAGGAGTGGGACAAGCCCCTCCGACTACCCTCCACCCCAGGAACAAGTCCGGACCTATAACTCCCCCGAACAATGGCACCAAGCACACCCCTTGTAAGAAATCTAAACATGCCCTATGCCTGACAAAATCCCACCTTACATAAATAAAATGTACTAATATTTTGATTTACTATGTTATTTGCCGAATGTACAAATATAAAGTAGCCATATAGTTTACTTGCCATAAGCCAACAATTTTCTTACCAAGAAATAAACAAAAAGACTACAATTTTGTTTTACGCTTAACATTTTTTCATAGCAAGCAAGCTTTGATTTTTGTTTGAAATAAGAATACCCTTTTAAAAATCCAACAACTGTACTTGAAAACTTATGCATCACAAATAATGTTTTGTACCGGGTAAGTACCCACTGTTTATTTTTCCTTGAATGAATCACGTTAAATCTGATTGGATTCTGAAAATTGCCTTTTAATGAGGTTTTCTTAAACCCAGTTGTATTAATTTTAAGCAATATTTTGTATGACTAAAATATGCTATTATTGGCAATAATTATTGTCACACCATGACACGTCAAAGCCATTTGTTCTATTTGCACAATTTTTTTTTTTTAAATGGTTATTTGTGGTAAGAACCTAAACCTTTTAACATTAAAAGTGTGCCAACAATGTTTTTAAATTGCCCACAATTTGTATAATTTTTACCTTATAAATATTATTATTTACAGATTTCTCACAAATTATTGTTTGTAGCAATATTTATTATTATAACAAATTATATTGCAAAGTTGATCATTATATTGATTAGAATCAATAAAAAATATGTTTTTATTGTACTGATAAAAATTATTGTATGGGCTACCCAAAAACCCAGTTTATGTAAAAAATATAAGTTTATAGATGTGAGAATAACTTGGAAATTTTTTGTTTTTTTTTTTTGTTTGTTTACCAACTTATATTAATAAAACCTTTAAGGCTTCTTTGATATATGTAGTGTTTCTATATTATCAAAGTTAAGATAATGAACTTATTTTAAGCTCTTGTCGAGCTTATCTGAAAAAAACTTGTTCATATCAATTTATTGATAAATAATATTTAAAATAGTCTTGTTTTTTTTTTTTTCGGGAGTAATATTTTATATTGTATAGCAGACCATGGTGGTATTTACATACATACATTATTCAACAATTTTCAAAATATACATATTAGAAAATCGGATTATTGTACTTGTAACGGACAAAACTTGAAACTGTCAGAAATTCAATTTAAAAAATGGTTATTGCCAATTCACGGAGGGTCTTAAAGCTGCCTTAACCAGTTGAATGATGGCTACCCATATTTAGGTCTCATCGCTCTATCCCTTGAAACATGTCTAAATTTAGGTAGACGGTTTTTATAAAACCTGCCAATATGGGATAAATTATGAAATATAGGTGGATTCATTGGATGCTTTTATAATTCCGACGGCAACGGCATGCATCATCACATTTCTTTAATACGACTGAGGGAGATGCAAGAAAATTATTACTTTTTTACCTTTGGAGGAAGCATACTTACTTACATTGTTTGTCCCACTATTATTTAGTGTGTAAGAAAGAGCTGCAGCATTATTGTGAAATGGAACAACTTTTATTGCCTTTTTGTACCGTTGCCGAGCTGTAACCACGGGAATTATAAAAGTGTCCAATGGCTTTAAACCACAGTAAGCAATTTGTATATTTCCATATTATGATTTTTTGAATGAGCACGGGTGAATCTAAAACCGAACGCCCGGAAACGTCCATCAGGATAACGGTTTCCATAATTAGCGCAAGTTCAGAATTCAAATTCCGATCGAGACATTATAAATATTATTTTCTTTGAATAACATTGTTTCAATTTATTTTCTTCGTCTCGTTGTTTTTTGCTTTATTTTGGTTAGAGATTAAATATTATTACATACTTCGAAGATTGTTACAAAGGTGATCTCAATAAATCATGTTCCCGAGAAACGGTATTAATTACAGAAAAATATGTTTGAAGTCTTGTCAAGCTATGAAACCCGATATTGATTCGCATCTCGTGTTACTTTAAAATAAAATTAATATTCTATTACAATATCAGAATTCAATACATTACCATATAAAATTGACAATATTAATTCATACAATGTTTTTGTATAGGACTGCTCAAATTTTCTGAGATTTGAAATATTCAAATATAAATTTCGTCATTAGACACTTTAACAAGAATGTGATAAAAAGTTCTCTCTTATAAAACATATTATAGATTTTAAAGAGGCTATTTGATACAATAAAATGTAGATTTAATTTGGAAGCTTATTTAGTATTAAGAAAATTATATACATGATTTATACACACTGTATAAAAAACGTTTTGGATTGGCATTATATTTTCACCCAGGTTGCTGTGTTTATTGATAATTTAATGTAATTCAAAATAATATTTCCAGTAAAACTATATATTCTTCCAAAGAAAGTAAGGTGTATGGGATATACTGGACCATTTTTTAATTTCAGTCTTCAAGGTACAGAAAAAACTAATCTTATGAGGGATCCTTGTACGAGTGTTTTACTGTATTGCTGAGAAATAAATTTCAATATGATGTATTGTAGTAAAATGTTGACATATATAAGAACTATGTTCTGCCTTTATTTACCTGTTAAACATATGTTTGTAGAAACTATAACAACATTATGAAATGTTTTGGAATCTTGTGAGGTCCATTTAAAAAGTACTGAACACAAATAAATAATTTAAAACCGAGCTTTATGAAAATATAGGGTAAGTATGTAAAAATGTAGGTACATTTTTTGAGAATATTTGTCACTCTCAGTCTTGTAAGACCAGTGATATTTAATAATGTTAATTCTTTTTCTGATTAGAAACCAATTTTGCTTGGCAATTTATTGGACTTGGGCAGGGATAGTGAAAATACTCTGACAGCCGGGTTGTTTTGTATGTTTGTTATTATTATTAACAGGCAGTTGTGAAAGCTGTGGATAGTTACTGGTTGTAGCAGTCCGTGTTTTCTTTACTTTATATTATTAAAACAATGTGTTCTATAGTTGTTTGTACATTTATTGGAATATTAATGTTTATTATCCCATTGTATTTTAGAGGTGTGTTCAGGGTCCAGCTAACGTCAGAGTTATATATTTTAGAAATATGGACATTAGTGACCTCTAACGGGCTTTGATATTTGATAGCGTTTAAAGTATTCAAAGCCCGTAAAGTTTCAGTGCTCAATGGGTTAGCTGAATTGCATTCAGTATTAAAAAGAGTTGAAAAAAATATATATGTACATCACAGTAAAGAATTATTGAAATTAAACTATTTTGTATTATGTTTAATTATATTATATATTTGTTATTTAATAATTCTTACAATAAATATTTGGGATTCTGGAGAAGGGTATATTTTATTTCGACATAAATATTCTCATCGTAGGTCATCAATAAGTCAAGGAGATGGGGGTCTGGAATATTCTAGATGTTATATTTCCTGTGTAGATTCTGATGAGGGAACATCTTATTGTAGATGTGCTGCCTCGCCTTGAGGGCTTGCAGGGAGCGCTTGCCTGGATTGAAGCCTCCATTCAAATAGTCATTGTCCTGACCTGGAGGCAGAATAAATTGAAAATTACAAGTTTTTTCAGGCACCAAAGTATATTAAAGTAAAACCAAAGATTAGAATGAAGAGAAATGGGCCATCAACCATTATCAGTATGAAATCGCGGATACAAGTGTCGCAAAAATTATTTACCCTTGCATTTGTACGTTGTATTATGCAAATCGCCTCTATACACAGCAGCACCCCAACATTATTTCTATCTGCACAACAAAAGCATATCTTTCATTGCTCTGCTGTTTTGATAGTTTGCTCGTAGCTCGGCAACAGTTGGCAAGCTTCCACGCCAAATCTCTCTTTGTTTCTCATAATGTCTTGCCCATAACAACCAAATATTAAGTTTTGCCTTACAGGAAAACTTGTTAAAAATTTGTTAGTACCTATCTACCTACTTTTGTATTATGAATGCACTGTAGACTTTACATTGCTATTAGTCATACGTGAATTATTACCTAATTTATATAAATATTCCTCCCTGATTCACTTTATAAACTTATTTACTAAGTGAATGATGTCATACAATTATTACACTTCATTGAGTTAATAATCAGCTGAACACAACCATCACAGGGGCTTGGATGAAAATACATGTTTGTATTGTCGAAAGAAACTTGTGATATTATCTTAGATTTTTCATACAAAATTTTAAAAATGTTTTCTTCACTAAATTTGGTTTCACTTTCCGAATAATAAAAATAAACAGCATTTTTTATTAATTTGACCTTGAACCTAGCAACATTTTTGTCCGCGGTGCTCTTTATCAATATCTTTGCTTTGATCAATATTTTGCATGGGTTCCATTTTATAAGTGTTCACTTCCAAACAGTGTTTCTGAAAATATAAATAATAGAAGAGAGTTTTGATATGTTTTAATTACAGTGAAGTTCTCGCTTAATATGTTTTCCTGCTTAAGAAGTTTGGTTTTTTCGGTCCGTTGAAAACCAAATGGCCCAATTTATCCCACTTACAAGGTTTTCCCGTCTAAGAAGTTTTTTTTTCCCGTCCCTTGGAAAACTTCTTAAGAGGGTTTCACTGTAATAGCTATCATTCAAATTTCCGGGTCTGTAATCAAATATTTTACGTTTCAAAATCTGTATTAAAAAATATACAAAAAGTTTTCGCGACATACTTTTGTCCGTCTATTTTGAATCAGCCGCCCAAAACTGTAGTAGTATTTTAAGTAATTATTTTTTACTTGTCCTTTAATATTTCAGAATGATAAAAATCGACAGCATTTATTAGTTTGGTCTTGGAGATGTAATTTTTTTGTCTGAAGGGCTTAGTTTCTGCGAAAATTAAATTAAACGAAAAAAAATTATGGTTTTAGAAAATACAAATAGGTTTGAGAAACCACCAACTGCAAAGTTAACTACTTTAAGTATCCAACCTCCTGCCGCCGGATTAATTAGCCCTCCGGTTAAAACGGTTGATCAGCAACGCAGATGAATTATGAGACAACGCGGGTAAAATACGTTTTAGATTTTCACGGCCAAAAGCTTTTTCGTTTGTATGTTTTTGGGGTGTTATGCCGTGTTGCGCTACCTCCTTCTTTAGCCGACGTTTCCATCATCAGCGCCGGTTCTACGAAATCTGGCGCCCTGTGCAGGAAGTACCGATTGCGCCCCCCCCCCCCAACATTTTTTTAAAATTCAGATACAAAATTTATATATACATAAAAAAAAAAAAAATTTATGCAATACGTTTAAAATAAATTAATATCTCGCCAACAAGAATCAAGAGTAACTTTTCCAAGTGACCTGGCGGTAGCTATCTATGACACTGGACAAAATGAGAATATCATAACAAAATATAATATAAAACAGGAGGCAGTTTAGTTCAGAAATAATAATATTCTGATCAGTTTGTTTAATATGGTGCCAAATCGCACGCGAATGGCAACATAAATAAACCAATAACGCGGCGAAAGCGACGAACTATCATCAAAGAGCAACTTGTAATCAACGAAGGGAGATCCGTACGAGAAGCGATCAATGAACGAATCACAATGTTTGTTGAATTTCGAACGATACAATGGTCGTAAGAGCAACAAGGAAAAATAGGTCTTACGTTCATATGAAATATATTGTATTTGGAAAAAAATTCCTTGACGCAAGTCAAATCCGTATTTCGTTAAATTTTAACCATCGATGCGCGCGCATTAGGTTCACGCATATGGAAAGTGAGTGTTGCTAGCGCGAACTAATAATTCCGTATTACGAGTAATTTTTAAACGATTCGGGGAATATTTTAATTGAATTTTAAAACAATATTTATTTTATCACGGCGCCCCTTCGTAGTGGGCGCCAGGTTTTTTGCACGTTTTTGAACACCCCAAAAACAAACAACGAAAACAACGCGGGTAGTTTCATTGAAATCCACTAAAAATTCTTTAGCCACCCTTTTATATTCATATTCTTTGAATGGTAACCTTTTCGTAAGCGGTGCTACATTTTTTGTTTTATTAGTATGAATATAAATAAGCTGTCTTGTATTTTTGTAATGTCACCTAGCAAAATTGTGCACTGAAATATCTTACTTCTTACGAAGTAGCTAGCATACAATAAATTGTGCCAACTGAAGTGACCTTTTCATCTTACGCTACTTGCATAATATGTGATCCATTAAGTTCCGCTAAAACACTTAACTTGTGCCAAAAGTGCAGCGTGGCATAGATTGCGTTGAAAAGGTCAGCGTTGTAAAGTTTTAGCAGCTGTAATTGTCTACAGAAAGTACTCTAGTATTCTTTTATACCCAGAGTTTGTTGATGTGAATGCGGCTTATCAATGTTTATAGCAAAATCTTTCAAGAAATGGAAAATATATCTATTATTTATACCTGCTCCGGGTAGCTGACCATTGGCGCACCCCTCATCCCAGACATTGGCACAACGCTTGCCCGGGTTGAAACCGCCATTTAGGTAATCATTGTCTTGACCTGTAAGGAACAAAATATTCAATTATTTATTTTTATTGTTTCTACAAATGTAATTTTGAACTCACATTAACATCAATGTTGGGATGGTTGTGAATGAAGTGACCAACTGACAATAGGAATTCCAAAAAAATTAAGTATGTTTATCAACTAACTTAAACTAAGTCATTCTTAAATGACGATTTATTAATTATACATATAATAAATTATAAATAATAAAACTTATATTTTCAGAATCAGCGTTTGGTAATTTATGTGCTTTTTGTTGTTGTTTAAGCCATAATATTTTTCACTCAAGTTCTTATTTGTCAAGTGTGCTTTGATCAAAGTTTTCAAATAGGAAAAATTGACAATCTTCATAATTTTTTTCATACAAACTACTAACAACTTTAGAAGTAGACTTTTAAAAGTGTAATATGTACATATTGGTTAGAGAACAGCATCATGGAAAAAATAAAATTATTCAAATTTCAAAGAACACATTTTTCAAAACGTAATAAGTGTCGTAGATAAAATGTGTTTCTGTGGACAATTTCAGTGAATAAGGCTCCGGTAAACAAGCAAGTTTTTACAGCAAGATTTCCGTATTTTCAGTAAAGATTGTTGTGTATTATCTATTCTTTTCAACGTATTGCCCAGTCTTGACGGTGAGTTCGCTTGGCTAGAGATATTACGACAATATTGCCGTGTCAAATTTATTTCCTCCTTGCCATAATTTCGAACGCGATTAATACATATACATAAATAATTTTGCAATTTTGCTTCCAAGTTTATGCAAATTTGGTGGAGTTACTTCAGGAGGTCTTTGTGAATTTGTCTTATACATTACGACAATCTTCATGGGACACGGCAATATTGACAGCCAACACCTTGCCCGACAAGACTATTGACGGGCAAGACAATTGTTCGGCGATAGGCAATAATAGTATATTTATATTGCTCATTTAACAGCACCTTTATAATTTGTTCCAAGTGTTTTTATAATTTTTTTTTTCCAAAATACTAGTTTTGGAGTTAGCCAAGAAAAGAAAAATACCTGCTCCGGGAAGTTGACCATTGGCACATCCCTCATCCCAGACATTAGCACAACGCTTGCCCGGGTTGAAACCGCCATTTAGATAATCGTCATCTGAACCTGAATAAAATCACACGGAATTAAAACTTTAAATTAATTAAAATTAAACTTTGGCGAATCATTCGATAACCTTTAAATTTGCTTTTGGATATTTCTGTTGCACTTAAATCAGGAATCGGGAAACTTTTTTGAATACTCAACCAAAATATATTTGTGTACAACCCTCACCTTTAGAACAATCAAATTAAGCTAATTATTTAGGGGTAACAATGAGTAACAATATAATGCCCTTGAGGTTATTTCTCACAAAAATGGCGCTTTACAAATTATCCAATTATTATTATTAAGAAGTAATACCTGCTCCGGGCAGCTGACCATTGGCGCACCCCTCATCCCAGACATTGGCACAACGCTTGCCCGGGTTGAAACCGCCATTTAGGTAATCATTGTCTTGACCTGTAAGGAACAAAATATTCCATTATTTATTTTTATTGTTTATGCAAATGTAATTTTGAACTCACAATAACATCAACTTTGGGATGGTTGTGTGTGAACTGACCATCTGACAATAGGAATTACAGTCATTAAAAAATTAAGTTGTTTTTAAAAGATCGTCGTTTGAAATTAGCTTTGAATATTTCTGTCGCATCTAAATCAGAGATCGGGAAACTTTTTTGAATACTCAAAAAAAGCATATTATTGTGTACAACCCTCGTCCTTCGCGAGTAAAGATACATTACTGAGACAATGCGCTTGATTTCACTGAACTCAAGTGGACATACTTTAGCGGCCTGTTCATACCATTTATATAAAATTTATAGTAATAAGTCATTGGATAGAAGTCATAATTTTTCAAGTTTACTAACATTCAATATGTAATTTTTTTCTTTGAAAAGCAATGATCCTAAGGCAAATATTTTTTTTATAAATACTTTCAGTTTCACAAATCCTACAATCATAATTTACCGTTTTTTATTTTTATTTTTCACTGGTCTGAGCTAGTGTAATATAATATACACAACCGACGGCCGGCGTAGTCCAGAGGCAAGGCTTTGGACTCCCATTCCGAAGGTCGCGGGTTCGAACCCGGCTTGCGCTTATAAATTTCATTTGATTAATTTGTGTTATTTCGCAATTAATTAATAAAAAATAATATATACTATATTTGCGGCACGTTCCAGAGTGGAAGATACTCTCAGTAAGACCACCATTCAGAATTGAAATGTTGCTTGAAATGGCTTTAGTCGTGTTTAGTGACCAGATCTGAATAGCCAGGTACATCCCACCTTCCTCTTTCTCATCTCCTTCCCTTCCCCGCTTCAGCCTCACAACATACCCCAATTGGGTGGCTCTAGGCGGGAGCAGTTCGGACTCTTGTGAGGTGTTTACTACAAAAATAAAAATAAAATACAATATAATACCTGCTCCGGGCAGCTGACCATTGGCGCATCCCTCATCCCAGACATTGGCACAACGCTTGCCCGGATTGAAACCGCCATTTAGGTAATCATTGTCTTGACCTGTAACGAACAAAATATTCTTTTTATTGTTTCGTCATCTGAACCTGAATGAATAAAATTTAAGCAGAAATAAAAATTATTTATTTAACTTAAATTTATTAATTGGGCTAGACAAAACTGGTTGTTTTTGATCATTTCCTCCGTGAATGTGCTGTTTATTATTAATCAATTATTTTCAACACTTCCCTGTCATATATCCTGACTATGATAGTTTGTTAAATGAGACTTTCAATTTGAAAAAATATCATGTTTTGTCAGACAAATAAGTATTCTGGTATATTACATTGATGGGAATAACCTTCAAAAGTTAAAAAGAGAGTTTTTCTTATAAAAAAAAAATGAATAGGTATTCATTTGGACTTTTACAAAAAGTCAATAGTGTTCCATAAAAATAAAATCGGATATATTTATCTGAGACACTATCTAGGTAACAAATACATTCTTTGAATACTTGTTTCCAATAATAAAGGTAGCTACCAATAATATGGAAAAAAAAACATTAGTCGAAGATAATATTGTTAATTCTGAAATTTGAAATAATAAGTTGACAATTACGACAGTCTCATAATAGATCGCAGTGGATCAATTAGTAGAGGCGTATGTCCCGGTAAGACGTAAGGTTCTGGGTTCGAGTTCCAGTTGCGACCATTATCGTTTATTATTTTTCTGTGTCTTGTTCATTTTCATATTTTTAAAAATTAGATTATTATATTTTTCTTATCCTCTTCTTCAATGAAGTATTCTGGTATTCATCAATGTACAAGGCTCCAATAACCTCAAATCCACATAATCAATCTAGAAGTAACACTGCAAATATTTCCTTTTCATTCCGAATACTAGTTATAATAAATTTATTAAATAAATTCAAGAGTCAACGAAAGAATTCAACTATCACGGTGGAAAATGAAATTCAAGCACGTCATGACTTTCTGATCAATCACCGCTCTAGCCCTTGATGAGTGAATCTTGTAAAGTATACATTGTCTAAGAACCTTGTAGATTATAAGGTATTTATCGAATGTAAATTGGAACAATCAAATATAATGTAGATACATACAGGGTTTCCGGAGGTAAAGTGCAGTAACTTCGGGAGGTGATTCTACATGATAATATAAGTAAAAAAGATAAACGACTTTTTTCGAAATTCCAACTTTTTTTTTCCCATACAAAAAGACGTACCTGTTAGAAATCCTTAGTGTAAGGTACAAACTTTCCGATAAATTTTCTGTGCGCCCGCCCGCGACTTTGGATTGTTATGAGTCACCCGTATCGTAACAGCGTAAAATAGTACCTAGTGCTGGCCGCATACGACGGACTGATTTTATCGTTTTACCTAAAAAGTACCCCTTAAAGTTAGAATTTCGAAAAAAGTCATTTTTCTTTTTTGCTTATATTTACTTTTTTACTTCATGTAGAATCACCTCCCGAAGTTACTGCACTTTACCCCCGGACATATATTTGATATGTTTTAAATTCGGATTTAAAATGATTTACAGCTTAAATCTTTATCATTATATTACACAATATTTTTATGGGATTCTCACCGCTACCGAGGACTGTCGTTAAACTTAATACCCCTTTGGCAATCCATTATCAATGAGTTTTTTTCCTAAAAATATGTACGAAGTAATAAAATTGCACTGTATTATATTATAACAATAAAAATTTGCACCCAGTGTGCTGTTCTTCCTACCCTTCTCTTCAAACTTACATTGTTATATAGGTACATAATATAATACAGTTGATTACGCTTAATTGGTCCACCGGAAATTATCGGGACAGCCGGTTATTTCTGACAAAACCCAAGAAATAGAAACCAAACAAAGAAAGTGATACTAATCTACTGCAGTTATCTGGGACGCCATTAATTTAATTGGGACAAATTTCGGTCCAAAGACGATGGAAAACGTGTCTGAGTAAACGAATTTTAGTTAAGAAGGGTGGGTGAGAGGTACATTCCGAGACAACTCGATTAAATGTAAAATGTAAAAAAAGCTCAATTAATATAACTAATTAATATACTTACATTTTTTTTTTTTCCTATCGACTTCGCTTATTAGGGACAAAATGTTTGGGTTCCGATGTGTCCCAATTAAGCAGAATCGACTGTATATGAATAAAAATTAAGACATTATCTCTTTGTTAATATAAATAAAAAAAAACTGAGTCTTACCTGCACCCGGCAGTTGTCCATTGGCGCAGCCTTCATCCCAGACATTGGCGCATCTAGCGACAGATACAAAGTGGCGTGCCAGTGCACACTCCCACAAACCGACAGTCAACAGGAATATGACGATACCCTTCATGGCTAAACTATTGGAATATTACTAACTTCTTCTCTTAAGGCACAGGAGTGAATGGCAGTTCATTTAAATTCCCGGGTTTTATATAATTGGATTCAAGTGGGTTATCTTCTTAATTAATATTTCATTTGATTGGAGGTCCGTATCAATGTAAATAATGATTGATATGAGGTTTTCAATATGATTGTTAATTAGTTACCCACCCGGAATAATAACAGGATATTAAAATATTGGAAGGAAGTGCTATTGATAGCTAAAATATAATATTGTGTTGTTTAAGAGAGAAAATCATTATTTTTTGTAAACATATCTAAATACATACTTGTAGTTCTGTGAATAGAAATAGAAAATTAATATTTTAAATTGATAAACTAATAATCAATATTTGACAAATTAAAAGTATTTCACTAAAAAATGTAGACATAATTTGTCTCGACGCCACCTAGTGGGAGATTTAGTACTTACAATGCTTTTCTCAAATGAAAATAAATGTTGGTTGTTTGCAGGTGGAAAATGTAATAAGCAGTAATTGTTGAATGAGACACTAGTATACATTGAATTATTTGGCGGGCAAGAGATAAGCCGGCGTAGCTTAGTGGTAGAATATTTGATCGGAAATCAGAAGGACACGGGTTCGAGTCCCGTCGGCGGCATGTATCGTTTCTAGGAAGATTTTTTTAATGTGGATGAGTGTTTCAGGCTAATAATTATTGCTTATAATAAAGAAATAGAAAACTTCATGTAATGTGGATTATGTATTCCGATTTGACAGCTCTGGTGGAATAAAAGCATCAAACACGCCTACCATCTTGACAGGATTGACCGGAGTCGAAACACAACAAATTTACAGAAAGACGAAATGCAAAGTCATCGAGTTACGCTCAGTCAGTAATGAAATAAAGCAAATTAATGTAAGTTCTTTTGTCGCAATCTCCATGTGTGTTTCGAAAAATTTACAAGAGACCATATAGGTGCATCTACCTACATATTTGAGTTTCTGTGGCAGGCAGGCAGGCAGCGTGAATTTGATTTTTATACAATTTTATTTTTTTTCCGAGATTGATTAATATTTGCACACTTGACATTCAAATCAAGAGGAAGGTCACTGTATGAAATTTTGAAAAACTCTGCGCAAAGGCCATGACTATTATAACACAATAATAAAGTTATCAGAGCCATACAAGTGTAAGTTCAAAAGGTGTTCCATTTCATGTGGGACTGGATTCGGCCCTTCCGGCACCAACGCAAAGCCGTGAGTACGCTGCCCTGCTGTGGCAGCTGTATGTAAACCTACCTTTCTGGTGTTCTTGCATTATTCTACATGGCATAGTTTGGTTTTTTACCCTTGGCTGTTGCCAACTGCATTTATCTCGGGAAAGCTGGATATCTGCAGTGTCAGTTCTAGGAGGCGTTACTGCAGAGGGTATAGATTAATACAGGCTTATAAGCTTCTGAGGGGTTTTGATCAATACCAAACATTCCGGCTGAAATATGATTTGATATCCTGGATATCAAATCAACATGTAAGGTTGCCAGCACAGGCTTCTGATTGATCCCAGGAGCACATTCATCATATCCTTCAACTTTTAACCTTATGTATTCTTTTTTTGTCGTGCATATAGCTAACCTTATGTTAATTATATATTTAGCTTTTTTTATCGCTTTTGGAAGCTGACTAGCTTTTCCAACTGTTTTCACAAAATAAAATAAAATGAGAAAATTAAAAACAATGATCTTAGGACAAGGCAACATTTTACTGCAAATCGCTACGCCCAAAATTCAGTATGTCGCTGACTGTTGTCCTGTGGCCTGCGCTGAGAGAAATTAACCCACTCAGACCCAGTGATAAAACGGATATTCAGCCGATATGTCCAAATACATAATCACTAATTACAAAGAACTAAAGAGGACAACTCTTACAGGAGATTATATGATAAGTATATGGTAGGTGTCACTGATAGCGAAGGTATTGGAGTAATTTAATTTGACATATTATTGGTATTGAGCAAAAAATTTGTAATGTCCATCATATTGTTGATGAACTCGAGGATAACAATGATTATTCATTGGTTTCAAGTTTCAAGTGAATGATCTGAGATTTTTTTAATGGGAATGATAATGTTCATAACTTCGGATTAATTAGTAAATAATGGTTAACCTCAACACAGGCTTGTCCTAGTGAGGTTAAAAATTGTATTGTAAACTGTTATACCTAAAATGTGAAGAAACAATAAATAAATAAAAAATAAAAATTCCTCAGCCTATTTAATAAATTTCATGCCACATAAAGTACAGTTGTAATACTGTCACCACCGTTATTTAAGTGTATAAAGAAATTCCATTTTTTGTTTGTCGGTAGACAAATAAATAAACTTTAATAAAATAATTAAATTTATTTAAATAGTGGGTTTGAATGTGTTGGCGTTCGTCCTAGTAGCGGTGGGCAGAAGGGGCAGAGACATGCGCGTTCACGGGTTGATCTTATCGTGGATTAAGAATAAAACTAACTAAAAATTGAAAGGACGGGTCAGTTATTGCAGAAAAGTCTTCTTTTGGCACAAATTCCCAGAACTACAAATTCTTCTGAAGAAGTTTGTGACTTTGAAGATATTTTTTCTGCATAAAGGTTTTTTAGTACAGAATGATTTTGCAGTTCAGCGAGTTCCAACTGAATATTGGCAGGATAACTGATTATTTCAGTCAAACTGATTGTAAAAGGATTTACAAAACTTTGCAACTTGGCGGAAAATTTTAAACTTGCTCACGCAGGCCATTTATAATTTGTTCGCGGGCCAGGGGTTCGGCAGCCTTGTACTAGAAGATAGCTCAAATAATAATGACCGGGCGGAAATTGACTGGAGTTTACTTTCATATATTGATGAGTGGGGCACAGGTAAGTCATGTGAAAGTTGAAGACAAGCAGTGCAATGCACAAATGCACATACCAAGGAATTGCCTCTGATGGCCCGGGGATAGTCCATTTTACTCCAGAAATTTTTTATCTTTAAAAAAACACATTACTGATGACCGTAAATAGATTAATTCCAAAAAATATAATAAAATTTCATTTATTAAAAAAATTATAATTTTATTATTCAATATGAACACATCTTAAGATAACAGTACATTAACATTTCGACAGGCATATGTATCGGAATTTTCTTTTAGTACATTATTAAAATTAGCTTATGAAGAAAATATTTACTTCAGAGATGAGGAAATCACATTTCAATCAAATTAACCAAAGCATACCTTATATAACTTAACTGCAATACTAGATAAGGAAAGAATATGACCAAAAAAATAAAATATAACATTGTACATTCAATACGAACTGTTATAACAGATTTTGTATCATTGAAATATAGCGCAACACTGCATGTCAATACAAAATGTTACAAAACAATATGAATAATGAAAACTTTTTCATAAGTATTTTCAACACAAAATTTACACTTTTTACCAGAAAGCTCACCACTGCAAACTCAAAGTTCACTCAGAAAATTTATCATTTAGTGAACAATAATAAACAAAATTCAGTGAAACCCACTTATAAGATACATAAGAAGTTTTCATGCTTAACACTCCCTTACCGGAGAAGGGGAACACTTACCCAAAATGAGAGTTTTGTGCGATATCTAGATACAGTGAAACCCCTCTTAAGAAGTTCTCGCTTAATATGTTTTCCTGCTTAAGAAGTTTGGTTTTTTCGGTCCTTTGAAGACCAAATGGCCCAGTTTTCCCATTTATAAGGTTTTCCCGCCTAAGAAGTTTTTTTTTTCCGATCCCTTGAAAAACTTTTTAAGAGGGTTTCAAAGGTAATTGTTTTTTGTACATATCTTTAAGCGCCCTTGAGGTGATTTTCTCACGAAAACGGAGCTTATAAATTATCTGAACATTATTTATTGTATTAGGAGGCCTGAGATTACGAGAAGACCATGTCACACTTTTTGCAAGACTGAGTTAAGAACTCCAAAGTTCACAAAATCGATATCTATCAACCACTAATAGACCAGATCCATAAGTAACTCATAAATCTTCCTTTTTTTTAAATACTATAAGACCATGTACAAATTTAAAATTTAATAATAACACAAACAGATCTAGTGGAATTTAGCAGTGTACCTGCTGCAATACATCCCCAAAAACATCTGTTAAGCACTTTATATTTACTTATTTACAATAAGATATTATGGTTGACGAGCTGCTCTGTACAAGCGGGCCAGAATACGTCAAAAAGTAAATTTTTTTGGGAAAATGAAATAAAGAAGTATTTAATTAACTTTTTATATTTCTGGTTTATCTGATTAAAATTTAATTGGAATTTATATGCAAAACTTATTCCGTTACTATTTTTTAAAGTTATTAAATAATATCTATCAAATTCAGACAAAAGGACTCTTCCCTCCCCAATCTGTTTGGCGAAGATAAGCGATGTCCGGTTAAAATGGTAGATAGTCACTAATATCTGAGTGTTACTGGAAAGGGCAAAAGGAATATTAAGAGTCACAATCGCTCCGTGATATATGGGGGACCCTAGTGACCCCCTTCGGGTGGTACGTGATTTTTACCTTCAGGTACTTAAAGGTTAAGAAGTTCTATTTTTCAGTCACTTGAAAATAGACACTTTTTAAAATTGCCCAATTTATTCCACATGTAAGGTTTTCCTGCATAAGAAGTTTTTTCCGGTATCTTGGAATATATTATAAGAGAGTTTCACTGTATGTTGATACATAGAAGTAGGGGTGAACAATGTTGGCTACACTTGTGTGTACACAGTGTCTAACTAATAATTAATGGTTCGTGGCCCATCTCCCTTACTTCTATCATCTATGACTCCAACGGTCTTTTGGTGAACAGGTCTACAAATGACTTCACAGTGCATTTTTAACGCAGACCAACAAAAAAAGAAAAATAGTAAGACACTATCAGCCTCACTAATAAATGTGTTTAAAATTTTATACAACTAATAAACAAACAAATGTATGTTTCGTAAATGGTTGTTTATCATTTGTGTAAAATTTAAAACACGTTTACTAGTAAGGCTGTATAAGTGTAATACTCAAAATATCATAAAGATGTCGGGAGAATATAATATCATGTTTAGGGTGAGAGCTTTTTATGTCTGTAGGCGTTCCAGCACCTTCTTGTACGATTCCTCGACGGTCTTGTATTGGCTGCACAGGCGCTGGAACCCTTCCTCCACTCCGGACATGGAAACGGCTGCAGCGTACTCCTCGGCTTTCAGGACCTTCTGCAGCTTTTTCAGCTCATTCTTCTTTTTCTGAAATACGAGTAAGATAGTAAAATAAGAATCACTGAGGCGTGTATGTAAAACCATGTATGACCAAGTTAAAAAACATGTTTGGTTCCGGGACAATCCTGACTAGTTTTCATAAAACGATTGAGTGGATATGCAATAGCCGCTGATGGGTCACATTGTGACAGTTGCGTAGATCAAGTAAATTTCATAGAATTCTTTTAATCTCTGCAAGGTTTTGAACCTGTGTCCTTTGGGTCAAGAGCCAAAGAGCATACCGTCGTTGGAGGCTGTCAAAATTGTTGCACTCTTATTTTTGTTTCTGTTTCTGAGTTTCTGGTAAAAAAAGCTAATCATATTGATAATAAATAAATATGTTGATAAAGAGAATAAACTGATAAAATACAATAATGTGCAAACGGTATTTTCTGAAAGATAACTTATAGGGTGGTCCGTAAAGTGAAGTGCATATTAATTATGATAACTTTGAAGTGTCTGGCTTCATATCTGCACAGCACATAATGATAATATTATTGTAGGTTATTAAAAAAAGTCACTTTGTAAATAACGCGAGAAATAAATTAATAATAATAATAGTAATAAAAAATAAAGTAAAGATATAAAACACAATGAGTCAGGTCCCTGGATAGAAAATGAAGAACTCAATTGTTCAGACATTGAACAAATGAGTTTTTCTGATATATCGGTTGAATTGTTAGCCAAAATTATTAAAAATACTCATAATTGGAAAGCCACGGGTTGCGATTGGATACATAATTTTTGGTACAAACGTCTGACTACTTTACATCCTCTTTTGGCAAAAAATCTTTCAAAATTTGTTAGACAAACTCAAAATTTTCCAAATTTTCTAACTAAGGGCATTACTTATATGTTGCCTAAAAGCGAAAATATTAATAATCCCTCTCAGTATAGACCCATTACATGTTTACCGACAATATATAAAATTTTAACCTCTTGCTTGACAGATTTAATATATAATCATTTAGATGAAAAAAATATTTTATCTGAACAATAAAAAGGTTGTCGCAGAAAACATATGGGGTGTAAAGAACAATTAGTTATTGATTCTGTAATTCTAAAACAGATTCAAAATAAAAAACGTAATTTACATACTTGCTATATAGATTACCAAAAGGCTTTTGATAGTGTCCCACACTCGTGGCTTATCAAAGTATTAAATATATATAAAATTAATCTAATGATTATTAGCTTTTTAGAAAATATTATGTCTTTTTGGAATACAGATTTATTTATCAATTTAAAAGGTAAGAAAATAGTAATACCGGGCATTTCAATAAAAAGAGGAATTTTTCAAGGAGACTCGTTGAGTCCTCTTTGGTTTTGCTTAGCATTAAATCCTCTATCTAAAATGTTAATAAAAAGCAAGTTTGGAATAAAAATTAAGGGAAATATAGGAGAGAGTAGTACAATTTCGCATCTATTATATATGGATGATATAAAATTATTTTCAAATTCTGAATCTAATTTAGAGAAAATGATTAAGGTAGTTAAAATTTTTTCAGATGATATTAAAATGACTTTTGGTTTAGATAAATGTAGAACGATCCATATAGAGAAAGGCAAAATTATAGATGGAGATGAGGGTATATTTAGAAATTTCAAAATTAAAAGTATGAAAGGGGATGAGGTTTATAAATACTTAGGATACCCGCAATCGAATAGATTAGATCATACTAGTATTAAAAATGATATTAGGATTAAATTTCAAACTAGGATAAGAAAAATTTTAAAATGCAATCTATCTGCTAAAAATTTAGTAAAGGCAATAAATAGTTGGGCAATACCTCTATTAACGTACTTATTTGGTATAATTAAATGGTCTAATACAGATTTAGATAGCTTAGAACGATTAATTAGAACTACGTTAACAAAGTTTAATTGTCATCATCCAAATTCAGCTATAGAACGAATTAATTTACCTAGAAATTTAGGAGGTAGAGGTATAGTCAAAATAACTTCTTTAAAAAAAAATCAGGTAGAAATGTTAAAAAAAATTTTCCATAGAAAATCTAATAGCTCAGAGCTTCATAAAATAATTTGCAAGGCAGACAGAAATATTTCACCTTTAAATTTATACGACGAGAATGCCAACATTTTTATAAATACCAACCAGGAATTATTAGATTCCTGGTCAAATAAAATTATTCACGCAAAACACTTCAATTATCTCAACCAAACGTATGTTGACAAACTTTCGTCAAACAAATGGTTGAGTATTGGAGAGTTGAGCGCAGAAATAGAAGGATTTATGCTTGCTATTCAAGATAGAGTCATAAATACCAAAAATTATAGGAAGCATATTATCAAAGATCCAAATCAAATTGATGATTTATGTAGAAAATGTATGGCTTTTCCGGAAACTATAGAACACATTATATCAGGATGTTCTATATTAGCGCCGTCTGAGTATACATTTAGGCACAATCAGGTTTTAAAAATAATTCACCAAAGTTTGGTAATTAAACATAACTTGATTGAATGTCATAATATAGTACCATATTATGAATACGAACCAAATTCATTTTTAGAAAATAATTTCTTTAAAATTTACTATGATAAAACTATACTAACAGACAGACCAATTGGTCATAATAGACCTGATATAGTTTTACATGACAAAATTAAAAAAATAACTTATATTATTGATGTAGCTATTCCAAATTCCTGTAATATTCAAAAATCTGTTTCTGAAAAAATAAGAAAGTATACAGATTTAGGAAATGAAATTAAAAGAATTTGGCATTCTCAGACTATAAAAATTTTACCTTTTGTTATTTCGGCTACTGGCATTATACCTAGCTCTCTTATTAAAAATTTAGGCATATTAGATTTGTCAAAGAATTTGTATATAAAAATGCAAAAATCAGTCATTTTAAATACATGTAGAATTACGAAAGATTTTTTAAATATTTATATTGAGGGATCAGTAGGATTTATCGGTCAAATTAGGAATTCCACAGAGCCGAACCCTCTGATATGAAAATATCTGGAGACGGTGAATTATATTCCCATTTAATAGTTTGGTAGATTAACGTGTTGTTCTTGTATTGTTTTGTATTAATTATACTTATATAATACACTTGCATAACGTGGATTTACTAGATGATCATTTATATGGAAAAGTGTATGAAAGGGTTTAGTTTTTCCTATGGGAAAAACTAAACCCGTTCCTGTAAATCTGGTGAATAAAAAAATAATAGGCTTTTCCGGAAACTATAGAACACATTATATCAGGATGTTCTATATTAGCGCCGTCTGAGTATACATTTAGGCACAATCAGGTTTTTAAAATAATTCACCAAAGTTTGGTAATTAAACATAACTTGATTGACTGTCATAATATAGTACCATATTATGAATACGAACCAAATTCATTTTTAGAAAATAATTTCCTTAAAATTTACTATGATAAAACTATACTAACAGACAGACCAATTGGTCATAATAGACCTGATATAGTTTTACATGACAAAATTAAAAAAATAACTTATATTATTGATGTAGCTATTCCAAATTCCTGTAATATTCAAAAATCTGTTTCTGAAAAAATAAGAAAGTATACAGATTTAGGAAATGAAATTAAAAGAATTTGGCATTCTCAGACTATAAAAATATTACCTTTTGTTATTTCGGCTACTGGCATTATACCTAGCTCTCTTATTAAAAATTTAGGCATATTAGATTTGTCAAAGAATTTGTATATAAAAATGCAAAAATCAGTCATTTTAAATACATGTAGAATTACGAAAGATTTTTTAAATATTTATATTGAGGGATCAGTAGGATTTATCGGTCAAATTAGGAATTCCACAGAGCCGAACCCTCTGATATGAAAATATCTGGAGACGGTGAATTATATTCCCATTTAATAGTTTGGTAGATTAACGTGTTGTTCTTGTATTGTTTTGTATTAATTATACTTATATAATACACTTGCATAACGTGGATTTACTAGATGATCATTTATATGGAAAAGTGTATGAAAGGGTTTAGTTTTTCCTATGGGAAAAACTAAACCCGTTCCTGTAAATCTGGTGAATAAAAAAAAGAAAAAAAAAAAGTACAATTTGACAAGCATCTTCCCCAATAAAGACGCCATTGAGATGCTTGGAGTATCAGTTGTATGATATTAAGAGGATACCCGGCGGTGATTTTTCCATACAAACGTATTCCCTATTTATCTCTCTGGATTTTAACTCTAGAGAAAATATTGTTTTTGCATAAAATTGATATCAACTACTAGCGTGTCGGTACTTTTTGTTTTTTTTGATAAGTTACTTTTTATAGAAGTTATGACCTTCCAAAATCAATAAAATTGACTGGTTTAAACGCCGTCAAAAGATGTTCAGTATACAAACCAGACAATGTTTTTTTAAAAAAAGCAAAACGTACAGACATAGAATAGTTTTTTCTTATGTAGTTGGTAAAAAAAATATTGAAAATCAGTCCACTTTTGCAGGAGAAAAGTGGGGAATACAAAACCTCCATTTTAGTTAGGTGTCAGTGCATTGTCCCTTTCGCTCAATATCCGGTGGAGTAAGAGCAACAGTGACAGCAATATTTTAGTAAAATCTATTTCTGCACCACCGGGTATTATCTTAAGGACTCCCATAGATAACAGAAACAAGAGAGACGGCCTATGAACCATTATTAGTATGAAACCGAGGGGACAACAAGACAAGTTTCCCCAACATCGTTCACCCATACTTCTATAAATGGCATCAACTTATACCGGCGCCCCACCTTTGTTTCTACCTACAGACCAAAAGCATAACTTTCATTGGCCCTGCCGCTTTGTTAGTTGGTGCAGTTTGGTCATAGCTCAACAATAGTCGGCACCTTTTCATGCCATATCTTCCTTTCTTTCTATTATCTATGAAGACTTAACATGTGGTTGGCCGTATGATCACCGGTTTTTGGAAGCAATTTTTTTCCCTTATGTATAAAGAAATTGTATCAAGAACAAGGTCAGAATCGCTTGGGCCATTCTCATTCTCGACGTAACGAAATACTGCATGGCGTCTAGCCTCTCGGAATAATTTTAATAAATTGTCGATGATGCGGCGGGTAAGAAAGATGGCCGACAAAATGGCTGCCGCCTCAAAATATGGAGGGAGTTGGTTTAGAAACTCTATATTCTTTCATTGTTTTTGATATAACTTCATTGTGGAAAGAACAGATATCAGGTATTATCAGAAAGATCGTTTTATCTACATTATTTTCATGTAATTTTTTGTAATATATCACGAAAGAAATGTTATAAATATTGGAATCGTATGAAATGTCAAATTTCTTACGTCGTAATGAAAAAATATACATTTTCCTATGCTAGCCTTCAAAAGGTTAACCTCTTGAATGTTGAATGACATTTGGCCACATGATGACCGTGTACCATAGAAAATTAATTACAAAAAATTCCGAGAAGCTACATTACTGAAATTAAAAGCATCGTCTGAAATGATATTGGCGCAAGCGATTCTGAACTTGTTTGTAATTAATTTTCTATGGTACACGATTATCATGTGGTCAAATGTCATCCGACATTCAAGAGGTTAACTCTGTAAAAAGTTTACTCTCTGGTAAAAACCTTGACAATATCCAATTGATAAGATTCCAGGGGGTACTGAAATCCCAGCCCATAGAGTTTCAGAGTGTTGATTCATCATTCTAGCTAATTAATAACAGGATAAGACAGAAAAGCGACACAATAGAATATGATAAAAGAATAGGTTAGGTGGGTTGATTTTTGATATTTTCCTTCATTAACCTCATACAGAAGGCCCTGAGGAAAACAAAATCCCTTGGGGCCTATGTCATCTTTGAGGACGCTGTGTGGAGGTTTTTTTAGGGAAAGAAAGGGGAGGAAGTTTTGGGAAGGAAAAGGGTATGAGGGGTGGGTAGGAATCTGGGGGTCAGTGTGTCCAGCTCCCACTGCCATGCAAGGCGATGAATCGAGAGAGTCCGGCTGGAAAGATCAAAAGATCATCCTCAACCAGTCTCTCAGAAGGTGGACAGACGCTTCTGCCGCCAAGACCTAGACAAACCTCACGGACACAAACCCCTTGGGGTGACCTATGGCAAGGGTGTTGGTTATCCTTCCAAATTGAAACCATAGAATGATTTGTTTTTTCATAGAATCAAGTAGGTAGTGTCGATTACCTGGAAGGGAGCGTTGAGCCGGTTCTTGACGTCCAGCCGATAGTCCTGGTACTGGCGCGCGTCAGAGGTGTCGGTGTGCTTCAGGCGCAGGATCTCATATACGCGGCGCGCCTGGCGCCCGTTTATCTTGAACTTGCTCTGGGCCTGCTTAGCCATGTCTTTTGTAAATCTGCAACGGTTACACACATCTAGATGAGTACCTACGTACTATTTGATAATAAATCCTATAACTATTTTGAAAAAAAATTGACATATTTTTTTACTAACCTTTTTACATTACACTATCTATTGCATATCTTAAAAAAAAGGTTATTGAACATATTATTATGGATATATTTTGTTAGCAGCGTATTTAAATATTGCCACCTCACACGTTTGGTTTGCTCATCCGCCGCCAGAGGTAGTGCTTGCGCCTCTGGCGACCAACCGGGAAACTACTCCAGCTACTGCGGTCAGTAAAGAAGGGATTGACTGGAACTACTGACGGGTCGGCAACACTGAACTACCAACAGCCAACGGCTGGGAAATGTGAATGGCGGAACGTAATCTTGCTGATTGTCGGATGTTATTATTGTCATTTACCGTGGAGACAATATATTTCATTATGAACATTTACTTAGCGTTTTATTATTGCTAACATCAGATATGGGATTCGGAAAAGCAAGTGTCATTGGCTTTTATTTAATTCGCCTGACATAAAAATCTTGTGTTGTGAAAACAAAAGGCGTTCGTCGCTTGATTTTTCGTTTACGTTTACCAAGGCATTTACCGTGGAGAAAATATATTTCATTATAAACATTTACTTAGCGTTTTATTATTGCTAACAATATAAATGGATAGAATAGATAGGGTGTGACCCGTATTCTATCTCTGAGATCAAATCTGTTTTAATAACTCAGGTATGGGGCATACGTCATCTATGTCTACCTACGTTAAATTGTCGTGAAAACAAGCTTACGTGTCCAAGCGGTTAATGTTTCTAATTGATATTGGACAAAATGAATGTCCAATTGGACAAAATGAATGACCAATTGGACAAAATGAATGTCCAATTGGACAAAATGAATGTCCAATTGGACAAAATGAATGACTAATTGGACAAAAGATTGTCCACATGGACAAAATGAATGTCAAATTCACAGGTACTCAAAGTTATTTCTACCACCGCCTACATTGAGATTTTAAAAAAGTGCCCCCCCCCCCCTATTTTTTAACATACCTTTTTACATTACACCATTGCGTATCTTAAAAAAAAAGTTATTGCAAATATAATTTTTAAACATGTATTATAAGGATAGGATAAAAAGGGTGTGACCCGTATCCTATTTCTGGGATCAAAGAATGTTCCAATGAGAGGAAATAAACTCACACTTAATCATATACAAACTTTGAGGAACCAATGACGGTGATAGAAAAGATATAATTCCACTATTAGTGTTTTACAAATTCTTGCTAGCTGAAAAAAAATTTAAATATCAATAAAATAGTGCACTGCTTGCCACCCATACACATATTTCTCCTATAACTTCCGGAGATGCCAGATTTATGAAATAAAAAGTGGGAACGAGATTAGTGAATGCGCAAGCGACTCTAGTTTTTTTTGTATAAATGGGTCTCCAAGCATTCAAGCCTAAAATCGCATCTCAAGAATTTTGATTAAGGATAAGATCGCCACGATCATCAAATTTAAAAAAAATTTAAATATTGGAAATGACAGAATTTTATTTGGTTAACTTAACCATAGACTATGAACATAAAATATAAAGCTGCACCCACATTATTACATGCGTAAAGCGACTCTTATTTAACCGTCTATGCGGGACTCCAAGCATTTGAGTAGTAAAACGCATCTTAAGTGGTGTTGTGTCTAGATTCCGTCTGATTTTTATAGACAGAATTCATCTGCCGTCGCCCTAGATGTCTACTGCCCCCCTGAAAACCTCCAGCGCCCACAAGGGGGCGTTATCGCCCAATTTACTGCGCTAGACTGTATCCAACTACTCAGCTGCGATGGGTAATGGAAAAATATATATTAAATTAAACAATATATATATAAAAATATATATATAGCAATGGGTGGTTACAATCCTAAAGGTACATGCTGTTACATCCTTTATATAGAGTTGATTAGCAGTATTGTCCAAGGTCAATAGATAGTTATGACTTTCTCAAAGGTTGTTTTTTGAATTTTTGCAAAATTACCAAAAAATGCTGATTACATACTAACCCATTCAATATATTATTACGATCAAAAGCGGGAAGATTTTCACAGTTCTGGACATCCACATAGTCCCGGATCCTCTGAAAGTCCTCGGATGGATCCTCCACGGTTATATCCACCACAGAGCTTATTGGGATGTAGTGCAAGTATACGGCCTGAAATCCAGAGAACACCCACTTAAGCTTTGTCTCCCATTAACCATCATTTGTGAATACACTGAAATCATCTTAATATTAAAAATTCATGCAAGCTTCCTTCAGATGTGGATTATCATATTAGGGCCGTCTGTTTCAATGCTAGCTACAGTTAAAGTTAGACTAAAAGCGGTAACTAAAGTTATATTGCACCAAAATGTGTTTTTCAATCATTTTGACTGCTTATTTTCTGTTACTTTTAACTTTTGTTTTTACCTTTCGAAAACAGACAGTTATCCTATAGTTACTGGCGCCATAATGGCATATTTGATAGTTCTGTTCGGCTCTGTTGGAGGAAGCTACGAAATTTCGCGCTTCAAAATCGATTACTCATCATGATAAATATAATATAAGATGATGATGTATACTTCAATGGGTATTACATTACACCCTTGTGATAGACAATCTTTCAGAATATAGGTAAAGACAATAATTCCTGCATTTATATTATTATGTATACATCTACATGTGAATCGATAGGGGCCGTCTGTTTCAACGCTAGCTACGAAATTTCAAGCTTCAAAATCGATTACTAATCATGATAAATATTATAGAAGATGATGATGGTGACGATGAACTCCTCATCCAATATGTCTTGCAGTGAAAACAAAAAACATCACATTCTATCCCGCGTCAATAATATGGTTATTTGGGAAGGTCTCAAATTTTTGGCGCGGCATCGGGCTTCGAAAAATCTCGTAAAATTTGTGACACATAAAATACAAGGAGATATTACAATTGCTAGAAAGTAAATTACATTTTTTTCGTATAATATCGCATATATTATAATAGACCGTCATTTATTTGTAAATACTTTTATACAAATATTTTTATCGGAACAAAGCTGTCAGATCCTATGGAGCGGAACAAAATGAAGCCAGATATTTTGATAGTTCTGCAATGTAATTTACGGTGTTGCCGCAACAAACAGTATTGCGGTTTGTTTTTTCACGCGATTTCGAGGTTTATTCTGCTTTTTAGAATGGCCACACTAACTATTATTACTTTAGCTCAAGTAAGCTTAACCGCTTGGACACATAAGCTTGTTTCCACGCTAATTTAACGTAGGTAGACATAGTAATGACGTATGGCCCGTACCTGAGTTATTAAAACAGAGCGTGGTCCTGTTTAACTTCCTTATTACTATAACTGAAGGTTAAAATTTGAACTTAGTTCACAATTTAACTTTCTGATGAAACAGACGGCCCTTAATGGTTCCAATGAAAAATGCTAAATATGAAAACTTATTCACAATACTAAAGCCGTGATCACACCTGATCTATTCTATGATCTATCATAGAATCTATGAAATAGATCAGTGATTAATAGAAAACCCAAAGAGGAATCAACTTAACACAGAGACTCTTAGAATAGATCAGGTGTGAACCCAGCATTAGAAACTAAACAGCTCTTATGCAAGGTTATCAAATTTACACATATCGTCACTTTATTTGGATAGGGTTCTAACTGCACTCTACCTTGTTCTGAGATATGAGCTCTCAAAGTTTGCAAATACGATTTTTCATAATCTATTTAACAATTTGTGACTTTGAGTTTCAATCTTTTGTAAAGTATATTAGTTTAACATATTTTAAAGGAAAGTATTAAAAAATGATGTGTAATTAATTACTTGTTTAGAACATACCTAAACATGAAAATAGAAATGTGTTATACCGGTTGGGCATAATAATTCATTGCGCAAGGTTCTAATTACGTTTGGAACCTTGTTCAACAAGTTTTGTGTATTTTTTGTGGTTGGAGTAAGGTAAATTGGAATAAAATTTCTCATAATGATTTAAAAATATCTATTTAAAACATGTTATTTTTTTTGTTTGGAACAAAAATTATTGATAACAATGAAAAAAAAAAAAAATATTTCCTAATACAATGGCTTAAAACACTTTTTTTTTTCAATCCAGTTTCTTTTTTAGTTTTTAAGAGATCAGCGTTCCCAGACATCAGACTCCCTATCTGGTAGAGGCATTCAGGAACATTGCTTTGTCTGCTTTAGTGCACTCTTGAATTTCACTAACCTTTTTTACAACTTTGAAGAAGAAGACAAAAATAATAATCTAAATTAAAATATGAAAATGAACAAGACACAGAAACATAATGTTTGGAACTGGGACTCGAACCCAGATCTCACACGTCTTACCGGGATGGCGCTCTAACAAATTCAGCCATTGCGATCTATTATGAGACTATCGTATTTGTCAACTTCATATTTAAAATTTCAGAATTAACAATTATTCCATATTAGTTTTTTCCATATTATTGGCCACTACCTTTTTACAACTCGACCCTTTGGAATAACAAGATTCCATCTGGTGCTTTAAAATTTAATTGTAAACGTTTAGCTTACGGCGATAAAAAAAAGGATCAATTTCTGCACTAGGACATGTCAAAACATTTTCCAAATCGAAACATAATACTGGCACGTTCCCTTCTTTATCGTTTTGACGTTCCCTCCTCATTTCTGTTTTCAATATGATGTGCCTGTCATATTGAGACTTGAGGCTCTCAGACAATATATTTTCTTGATTTGCTATTTTAAAAGTTTCACACTTGCTAATTGTATTATTTGATGTTAAACGTAGTTATAAAGGATAAAATCATTTAGATTTATTGGTGAAGTTACTAACCTTTCGTATTTTCAGCTGTTTTCCTCATTATTATGACCAGTTTTTTTTTCAGATAAAGGTGGATTGCAAACTTCATCCGACGAATTGCATTGCGATGTTTCTTCAGCAAACATATATTCGATTTCTTTTTGAATTATGATGTCTGACCCCAAAAACTCACTCGCTCATATTATGTAGTTATTATAATGATGTCAAATACACTGTTTTATATCGAAAAAAACACGCACAAAACTTCAAAAAAACCAATAACAATCAACAACAGAACTGTCAGATGCGAACAAAATTTCGGTTAGACAAGGTCCGTAGTGACAATAGAACCGTGTCAAAGTGAACACTTTATATATTTTTCTCGGAATTTAAATTTATTTAGTTCTAACTTACTATTGAATCATGTAAAATAAATTATTATTGAAAATGCTTGAAGTTAGAACTTTGTTTTATATCGAAAATAACACGCACAAAACTTCGAAAAAACCAATAACAACCAACTGCACCGCGCTTTCCTAAAGATCAACAACAGAACTGTCAGATGCGAACAAAATTTCGGTTAGACCAGGTCCATAGTGACAATAGAACCGTGTCAAAGTGAACACTTTATATTTTTTTCTCGGAATTTAAATTTATTTAGTTCTACCTTACTACTAAACCATGTAAAATAATTTATTATCGAAAATGCTTGAAGTTAGAACTTTGTCACACATACACCTAGTAAAATACATCACGGATGGTTCTGAAAATTATTTTGGGTATAAAAATAAGTAAAAGAAATGCTTTGACATTCAAAGGTCATTTTTGAAAAAAATGTCAGTTAGAACCATATCCAAATGAAGTGACGATATGTCATTCTTCATGAGGACCACAGAAGATAGAACCAGGGAGAAACGAGACGAAACCACATGCATGAAGTATCTACAACATCATTCACCCATACTACTAAACATCCGAGGACAGCGGCACCGTGTTTCTACCTACAAACCAAACGCATAACTTTTTAATTTGGTTGTAGCTCGGTAACAGCCTCCACACCATATCACCCTTTGTTTCTACCATCTATAGTTTAATGAGCAGGTACCTGCAGCAGCTGGGCGCCGAGACCCATCCTCTGGAAGGGCGGCAACACCAGGCATTGTGAGATGCGTGGACGCGTGTGGAAGGGGTAGGCGTAGTAGCGGTACACGGTACACAGGCCGGCCACGGCGCGGTGCACGCGCCCATCACTGCCGGTATAGCGCTCAAAACTGAAACAAAAAATCTTCAGTAAACACTTCATTGCTTAACCTTTTGAAAGCCAGCATAGGAAAAATATATTTTTTCAATATGACGTAAAAAATTTGACATTTCTCACCTTTCTTACGAACTCAATTTTTATAATATTTCTTTTGTGATATATTACATGGAAATAATGTAGATAAAAAGATCTTCCTAATAATCACTCAAATCTATGCTTTCCACAATGGATTTATATCAAAAACAATGAAAAAATATAGACTCCGACTACGACTCTGCATATATCATCACGCGGCGGCCATTTTGTCGGCCATCTTTGATTCCCGCCGCGTCATCGTGAATTAATTTGAATTATTCGGAGAGGCTAGACGCTATGCAGTATTTCGTAACGTCAAGAACGAGAATGGCCCAAGCGATTCCGACCTTGTTCTTCATACATAAGGGACAAAATCGCTTCCAAAATCGATGGTATGTATATCAATGACAGGTTAACCCTCGAGATGCCAACCAATCCGTAGTGGATTGGATAGGAACTCATCAAACTCGCCTCGATTTTGCGGTCTTATTTTGTATGTTCACCGGTCAATACTTCCTTCTAATCGAACCAACGTTTCATCATCATTATCAGGCCAGATGTGTCACTGCAAGGATCTAAAAACATCGGCTGAAGAAGAAAATACGGTGTAAAAATAAAATAAGTAAAATAAACGTCCCTGTGACTTTTTTGCCATTGGATTGCCCGATATTATTATATTTCCAAGGAACCAGCTATTTTTGGAATCGGTTCCTTTTGGCTTTTATAAAATTTAAAATGGGTTTAGGATTTTATAAGCGGGCTTCCAACTATTGGGGGTATATTTATGTAGTTTAGAGCAGGGTTGTGGTAGTTTAGAGCAGGGTTGTGGTAGTTGATCCCCTTCATGCTGCGTTATGGTTGCGAGAGATAATGTCTCCGAAACTTCGACCAAGTATAATCTAGACAGGGCCTACCATACAAACATGCTTATTAAAAATAACACCTCCTGAGAGTAACTTCACAATACAACTCCTGTTACAATTCCGCCGCCTCGCTTAGAAAACCTAGATAATATAAACGCACATTCTAAAACAGAGCACAAAGTTAGCCTTCAATCCATGATGTAGTTTTTTCGTCTATCGACCAATGAGACAGCTTAAAACATCATACGTCACAATTTATTGAGATGAATTTAACAATTTGACTTATTGTAAAGTTGTCGTACGAGTTTATAAAGTTGTATGCGAAACTAGTGGAGCGAGTTCTGTATCTGAGGTGCTGGTTTAATTTGAACACGGTGCCATCACAACAAACAAATACATACACGTTCATTTAGGAACAAGGGCTGAATCAGGTAAAGATAATAAATAACATAAAATATTTTTCATTTCTAGTTTTTAAATTCTGTAAATGTAAACATTTTTATTTTTGGGCAAGATTTTTTTTAATAAAAAGTATTTATATAAAATAATTATTAAAGAAAACTTGTGGCTTGACAAAGTAAAAGAAGAATTATTTTGTTTTTAACCACTTTATTATAATTAATACACTGCGTCAACTATTATTTTTATTATTGTGTTTATAATAGACCTGTCGTTCATTCGTTGTTGTCCATTTGTTATTGCGCTGTCTTTAAACTATCTATAAGGCATATATATTTTTTTGTATTCAGATAGCTGATTACATTTTCTAAAATAAAGTCCGCGGTGTATGTCCTCCCGAATATTTGGAAGTGCATCATTTTTGTGTTTGAAAAAAAATGTGCTCGCTCGTAATTGCTGGGCGACGAATTGGCTCCACTGTAGACCAACAAAAGGTAAAACACAATGCATATTGCGATCTAAATACTGTGATACAATGAACGCGCTTTTTCATAAATGGGCACATAACCAATGGGCGATTGGTTTAGGTGTTATTTTTTAGTTCCACACGGCTCGTCTAGATTATATGTACTTGGTCAATGCTCCAAAATGATAAAAATTACCCAATTCTTTTATCATGGAGTAAAGTGGTTAATCTGAGATAAATTCTTATATACACATATTCACACAAAAGTGACTGCAAAATCTAATCTAAAATAAATTTACTCATGTACATATTTTGCTTTCGACAATATAGAATTTATTATTGTGATCCGTGAGGTACAAATTTGTCAATTTTTAAAATATATTTAGTCATAAATGTAAAATAATACCGGCTATACAGTAACTGAGTACATATACAAATGCCTTGGGCTAAGTTAGGTTAAGTTTACACTGCGGCATTGTGCGTTTAATTCCTCTACTAGATAAGTCCTCCATCACTGCACAAACAACATTTTTCTCTTATAATTATTGTAGCACGAGTTTAATAGTTTTGTCAGGTTAGTCATAACTATAGAAGGTTGCTAAAAAAAACAAAAGATCAAGAAGGCTAATTCGCAGGATAAAGAGGGTTAACTCACAGTATAAATAAGGTTACCACACAGTTTAAAGAAGGTTAACTCATAGTATAAAGAAGGTTAACTCACAATATAAAAAGGTTAACTCACAATGTGAAGAAGGTTAGCTCACAGTATAAAGAAAGATAACTCACAGTATAAAGAAGTTAACTTACAGTACAAAGTAGTTAACTCACAATATAAAAAGCTTTACTCACTGTAAAACAGGATAACTCACAGTATTAAGAAGTTTAATTCACAGTATAAAAAGGTTAAATCACAATATGCAGAAGGTAAACTCACAGTATAAAAAGGTTAAATCACAATATAAAGAAGGTAAACTCACAGTATAAAAAAGGTCCACTGATCATCGTCCACGTCAATGAAGGAAGCCGCATCCACGTACCACAGCAGGAAGGTCTGCAGGCGCGTGTGGAAGGCCAGGAAACCCGGGGTGGTGGTCTCGCAGAAGTATGCCTCAAACTTCCTCTCGGGCATCTCCTCTGTAAGTGGTCATTGATCATATCATAAACTTAATAAGGACTCAAATCAAGGCACTAGATATATTAGACAGAGAGGGAATATATTTTTATTTTTATGTGAATACTGCAAAAGAGTATCAAATAATGGTCTCAACCGTCTGAAGCTACTGAGGCGTGAGGCTGACGGTATGGGGAGGGGAAGAAGATGGGAAAGAGGAAGGTGGGGAAGTACCTGGCTATCCAAATCTGGTCGCCAAACATGGATAAAGCCTTTTCAATCAATGTTACAATTCTGAATGGTGGTCTTTTACCAGGGTGGAACTAAGAGTATCCTCCTGCCGGGGCAAACTTTTCGATGATTCTGCTGACGGGGAGGGGCAAAATGTTGCTGAATAGAATTTCTAATATTGACGTACAACGAATCTTAACCTTTGCGCTGCATGTGCTCATTTTCGAATAAAATGTAATTATTTATTTATTTACATACGCCCAGCTTTTACATTGGGTACATAAAGTTATCAATTTTTTTTACACAAGAATTAGTAATAAGCAATAGGTTGCATAAACAATTTCTTAGTTTTCGGTGTCAAAATACGGATAAAATTTAACAATTTAACAAGAAAATTTAATTTAACAATTAACAACAAAATAAAACAATTTCTTAAGAGGGTATTACCAGAGAATACCGGAAATTAGACCTTTTTAAATCAAATTCTAGAGGTATTGACTCTTTTTTACAAAAAAATATAAATTGATTTTGAAAGATTGTTATTTTATCTGGTTAACGCATTTTTTAAATTTTGTAAAACTATGTTTATTTTTAATATACTAAGGTTATACCGTTGGTCGTTGGCAGATTTGTTCAATTTTCAAACGACATATTGTATTATACAAATCATATAATCATTCAACTAAATAAATCAATACATAATTCTAGTAAACACATTTTTTAGAATTTTAATTTTAGTTAAATTAAAATCATTAAAAAATAAATCGGAGAACATGTTTTTTTGACGAAAATACCTCAGTTTTTCTATTTATTTAAGGTCTTACAAACTAAAATATTTCAGATTTTTTTTACACAATTATTTGTTTAGAGATTATTGAAAAATCATAAATACTTATGATAAAAAAATACATACAAGAAGTACACAATATTTAATAATTTATCATCGTGCGTTTTGAGCATTTTTATTGCTTACTTGAATGTAGGTATATATTAAAGCAAGTTTTTAATGAAATAAAACGATATTAAATTTTTAATTTTAAAAATTTGATATGGGGATCGATCTTTCTTATCGGAACCTCCCTGTACATTGCAAGCATTTTTAAACTTTTATTCTCAGCCGCTGGTCAATGGCTCTTAAGGGTATCTTACCGCAAGCGCAGCATAATTTGCGGTTTTTGATGCAGTTTTTAGATAATTTCTATATTGTTTATCAGAGAACAATATTATGTTTTGAACAAATAAATTATTCTTCTAAAAGAAGTTACAACAAAACGTGTTAAAATGTTTACAACTATTGTATAAAAAAATATTTACAGAACCTCTAAAAATAGCTTAAAGTTCGATTGTATCATTTAATTCTAAATACAAAAGAATTATTAAAATATACTTTATCACCACAACAATGTTGTCTAAACGGCTGGAAAATAAAATTATTTTTAAAAGCATTAAAACAATGCTTAAATAAATAAAAACCGTTTTTCAATATTAGGATATTGTTATCTTATATAAACCAGAACAGAATTCAATTCTCGTCAGTATTCGAGATAGTCTCAGAGCGAGCGGACGTCAAATTTTACTAGAAAAAAATGCGGGCACATGAGGAAAGGGGTCACACTAACGGTTTGGCGTTATGTTACGATGTATTATTTTAGGTCCAAGCAGACTTTTTTACTAAAAATTCCGTTTATGTGGCCGATGTAAACAACCAGCGTTCTAAAAAGTTGTAGAGTGGCCCGTTGAGCAGAATCGTTTCCCTAGTTTTATTTATTTACGCCCTACATGGCTTTCACATAAATTTATAATTATACAGTTGTGTTAGTTGTAACAATGGTATATCTAACATTCTATCGACAATATTCTCAAGTTGATAACCTAGATCAGGGTTTCCCAAACTTTTTCTGCAGTGGAACACTGTGATTAAATTTTAACGGAACCCTGGGCTTATTTTTAAGATTAAGTAATTCGTAATATTAAAAATTTAAAAAGAAAAGTTATTAAACCCATTATTTATTTAGTATACAAATAAACTATACATATATTACAAAAACAATAAAACGGAAAATAAAATAAAAATATATATATACACAAAAAATGGAATAAATGAAGCACCGATGATATGCTTGGTGTAACTAACTCTAACGCCGTTCTTCCACGTAGCTATTCACAAGCGACGCTACCGCTACCTGTCAAACAAATTTGCTAGTGTAGCACCTAGCGGCGTTTTCAAACACTAATAATAGTATGGAAAATACAGACGAGCGGCGATCGTGTCGCTTGAAGGTAGCTCCATGGAAGAACGGCGTAAGTGAACAGCTCAGGTATGGGTTTTACATTTTTTTAATTCGTGGAATTTTTTTTAGTTATCAATGCTCGACTATGCAAAACACAATGACTGCTGGTGGCTATTGTTTGGCTATTTCTGGTTACGTGATACAACACCTTCCATCTATCGTACCATTGCTGATGGGGGGAATTCCCTGGGAAGTTTTTGAATAATATTTAAATTCCTTAATAAGAAATAAATTTCGACATTGTAGGCAATCAGATTAAATTAATAATCAAGAAAATTGTTCCTTTTTTTTTCTAAAATAGTTAATTTATATTTTCGGAAATCATACACCCAATTCTGTTTTAATGTAATACATTGGTTCCAGGAAATGATGTGTAGAATAAAAACGCGTAGAAACAACAATCTAATGTAAATTTGACAGAATGGTTCGCAACATTGAGTAAAAATTGTGTAAAAAAGTATCAAAAATGTACCAGAAAACTAAAAGCGTTCCTTGTTGTTAAAATTAATTTACCACTGGAGCGACAGCGGAATTTCTAACATTTTTCTCCGATTGCTCGTGATTTTGTGTTGACGATTTTGAAAATTTTCCACCCAAATTAAAAAATAACATACTTTCGAATTTTAATAGGGAGACATATAAACCGAACACAGTGCTTTCTCGACAACTAATTCATATTCTATATATAAATAATCATCTCATGTCTTTAGGATTTATAAATAAATTACTAAAAAATTGTAAACATTAGAAAAGCATATATTCTTTGGGTTTTTTAGTTTTAAACCGCCGTAGGAAGTTCAATTTTCTGTCCACATTAAATATTTTATATGAAATTTCATGTAAATGTCTAATATATGAACACATTTACAAATATCTATAATAAAACCGAATTTTATAAGTTATGAAGTGTTTCAATGTTTCGTATGAAAAAAATTTCGTCACATTTTCTGGTCGTGGAATGCATACACTTCGTTGTACTAAAATGTAATTAGTAATGCACTTAACAAGAATAACTTACATCACATCACACAAATACATCCATTAACTATAATACACAACAACACTTAACTCGATTAATGCTTTATTTATTGAAAGTAATGCATTTGCAAAAATAGTCATCTCGAACAAATTATTAACCAACAAACACTATTTTGACAATATTAACTTGATTTTTAACCGTTACGGCATTTAAACACTTTAAATATATTAAAAAATTAAGCACTATTACACTGGTATACAGATATGTTAGAAAAATCGACTCAACATGGAAATAATAATATTTTAGAGCATAAAAGCCTGACAGCGCGTCATTTCAAATATTCTCCATCTTAGACTTAGCAATCCGAGAAATATTGAAAATGACCGATATTTTATTTTTCTTGCCAATATATTCAGATAATTATGATCACATAATAATGCGTAATTGAATACCGTATTGTTTTGGCACCTGTCAGTGAAAAACTGTCGGTTACGAGTCATAAGCTACTGCCTACCGTCTAGCAGCGTAGTTGATTGTATCGAATAATTAGTCAAACAAGTTTGATCGAAATCTGATAAGAATCGTATAATCATGAGCTCTTTCAGTAAATGTAGGTAATGTTTCTATCGAAATTTATCTAAAACATGCATATTCAACTTAATAAACATAATTTGAAAGATGCGCATTATTAAGCGTTTCACGTGCAAACCTTACTCAAGGGTACCATCTAGTGGATATTTTTCGCTGGTCTGACTCGACTGTGAGTCTAAGCGTCTTCCCCGTTCTAGGATACCTCATACCTCTCCGCCCCGAAATATTTTTTCGGTCAACGCAAATTAAGCCTTAACTTACAGTGTCAAAATTCGTCACAATCGGATAAAATTAAAATAATAATAAACTGAAATTATCAAAAAATAATATCTTGACATACAAAAATTGATTTAAAAAAAGTATTTTCGTTGTTTGTTTTTGGGGTGTTATGCCGTGTTGTGCTACCTCCTTCTTTAGCCGACGTTTCGGACAGCGTTGCAGTGTCCATCATCAGGGCAGATCCGGCAGATCCGTCGACGGATCTGCCCTGATGATGGACACTGCAACGCTGTCCGAAACGTCGGCTAAAGAAGGAGGTAGCACAACACGGCATAACACCCCAAAAACAAACAACGAAAATGCTTTTGGCCGTGAAAATCTAAAAACGTATCTAAAAAAAGTATGTATGTGAATTTTTTTTTGTAGAGAATAGCTCACAAGAGTCTCAACTGCTCCCGTCTGGAGCCAGTGAGACTATGGTATCCCCAATTGGGGTATGTTGTGAGCTGAAGGTAAGTGGGGAAGGGAAGGAGATGGGGAAGAGGAAGGTGGGGAAGTACCTGGCTATTCAGGTCTAGTCACTAAACACGGCTAAAGCCATTATTAAGCAAGGTTTCAATTCTGAATGGTGGTCTTACACCAGGGCGATACTGAGAGTATCTTTTACTCTGGAAATTGAATGTTCCAAAGCATGCCGCGCACACCCATTATTCTATATTACAATGGTGTGGATATCAGAAACACGATAAAAGGTTAGGTTGAAAGCTACATAATATTGTCAAACTCACCATGTTTGATAGAGAAGGAGTGCACAAGAGTGCCATGGGGTACAAAGGCATATTCCTTGGCCAAACTTTTGATCAGGTCCTCCGTGTTGGTCATGTAGTTGGGGGCCAGCACTTCCGACAGCTTGCCCGCTATATCATCAGGCTTCACCCCATCGAACTGGGCCGGGTCAACCTTAAAACAATCCATACAAGTTATAAGCATATCGATGACACATTCATAAAGAATCTTTTCTATTATTTAGGCTAGCTTTACACTCGTGAGTAAAATTTATGACTAAATGCAAATTTTTGAGATGTTACACACAAGAGCGTTTATATACGCGTCCAAATTATGGTAATTAACGCTCACAGAAGTTTGATTTACGTGAGTTCTCACAGCCACCGCTACACACGTATTTTCTGTTTCATTTTCTGTAAACAACCAAGAAGAATAAACTTACCCAAGAACAACTTTTGTAACTTGCTATAAATTACAGAAAGTAACTTTTGGTGTCGTTTACATTGGTCGCTAACATGAGTGACTTACAGGAAAAAACTTATGTGTGTAAAGGCAGACCCATGAATACCACAGTTAATAGAAAAAAGGAGATATGGAATGGAAGCTTACTCACTGCGACAGATCTACAACCAATCTGAACGGACTATAAAATCGGCGGAGCTTACGTTAAACTTTCAAGGACCACATCTTCGAGCCATCATCGCAAAAGTTATTTGACAGTGGCAATAAACATACTAATAGGTCAGCTGCTGTCAAATTTATGAAATTTCATCAATAAAGCCTAAATAAAGTGTTGAAGTTGGCTTGAGACAAAAAAATTCTACACGCGTTTTTGTTCAGTTAATGGTGAAATTGAATAGAATTCTTTAATTTTATTCATATTATGACAAATAGGATGACATATGACAGCGACCGACTTCGATATGTAATGTTATAAACATAAATATTGAGATTAGAAAGGATTGAACCAATAATTAAATAGAAGGATGTTCATTTTCAGAAAACTTTTTCCATCTGAAAAAATAAATGACATCTCTTTCAGTTTATTTCTGTTAAAATTTGTTTTCGTGGGTAGTGCTAATTTGTCTAGTGTTTTGTTTATATCGTTTTCGGGAGAAAATAAGATGGGTAATTAATTATCCACTCAATCTAATCAGATTTTAGTGAAAATAATAAAAAATACTAGTTTTATAGGGAAAAAATCCTACGGAAACAACTGTCTTTAAATTTTTGACATCTCGCGCGGCGCATTTTCGTACTATTTCTTACAGAAAGCCTCTCAACTAATCAAACTGATTTTATAAGCTGTAAGAAGGCTGGAAGTTCGCGCGGATGCGATTAGACCTGTCAAAAACCTAATCCAAGAACAACTTCTGTAACTTGCTAAAAATGACGGAAAGTAACTTTTGGTGTCGTTTACATTTGTAATTTGCCCATAAGTCGCTTTCATGAGTGACTTACGGGAAAAAACTTATGTGTGTAAAGGCAGACCTAAGAATACCACAGGTAATAGAAAAAATGGAGATATGGAATGGAAGCTTACTCACTGCGACAGATCTACAACCAAACTGAACAGACTATAAAATCGGCGGAGCTTACGTTAAACTCTCAAGGACCACATCTTCGAGCCATCATCACAAAAGTTATTTGACAGTGGCAATAAACATACTAATAGGATTTTTCAATGATAGGGAGTTCCTACAATGAAAACAGTTTCACCATGCATGTCAAATGCCGCCTGTTTTGTAAAATCGCCACTGCTTTTTAGTCTCTTCTGTAAAATAACCAGATATGGTTTAAGTGCTGATGGATTACTGTCGACGATATAACATCGGGCAGTAGTCCTGGGTCGATCGTGAGTGACCTGCTCTTGACACCTACTCTAGAGCCACCAAAGAGCGAGCAGGTCATATTTTCATCAGCACCCGGGTGTCATGACACATTCGCGCTCGCGACTTACTTGTTCAGACCGCTTTGCGGTGAGTTGTAGAGGATGTAGAGTGATGTCAGAAACTTTACCAGACAAATATTAAGCAACTTCAAAATCCTACACTTGTTAATACGCTGGTATTAAGTTATCGGTAAGGTATACATGTATATATAGTTTTCTGTTTTCAGATAGCTGGTTATATTTTCAAAAATAAAGTCCGCGGTAGGTACCCTCTAAAATAATCAAAACATCGTTATTTTTGTGATTGAAAAAAATTTACTTGGTCAGGATGGCTGGGCGTATAATTAGCTTTACTGTACACCAACAAAAGGTAAAACGCAATGCACAATGCGATCTAAATACTGCAATACAATGCGCGGGCCTTTTTAACAAATTCAATATATCATTGGCCGAGAGCCGAGATGAGTGAACTTACACACTTATTTTTGTTCAGAAGTTCACTTGCGTGAAGTAGTATCCTGCGTAATCGGATGTCGGCCGTTTCACACTTTCACAGGTTTTGTGTGTTTTGGCCGTTTTGGGTCACGAGTCACGAGTGACCTGGTCTGGTACGGCGCGCATGTAGTGACGAGTAATCGGGTGTTTTGGGTCACAAAAAGAGTAGGTGTTCGCGACCTGCTCACGACGCCAGTGTGTCGTGAGTGACTCGTATTGTGTAAAATGATCGATTGACCCAGCCCTATCCAGCAGTATATAGCGCGAGACTCTAGTTGGCATAACTCTAGTTGGTAATGTCATTCTGTAGCTAGTCGATTTAAAAACTACGTATATATATATCCACAAATCATAAATTGGATTGGGATAGAGGCCCTGCAGCATCAGAAAAATTATGTATCGGTAAGTGCGCAATGTGGTTGAAATAGGTTTTGGGAAAATCACCTTAAGGGTCAAAACGCAATTTTAATAGATACATTTAAACTGTTGGTTTGGATGTACAAATTAAGCTTACAAAAGAAGGTTGGGAAAAGAAATGGCTTTGCTAAGCAAGCAGTTGAATCAAATTATATGCAACAATACCCTTGGGTGATTTGACAAAAATGCAAAAGTCTTGACCGTTATTATAATATATTATACCTTTTCAGTATAGCTGATTCCTAAATAAGTCTGCAATGAAGCTGCCGTGTAGTACAGCCGAATGTGAAGGTCTGTGTATCCAAATATGTTTTCACTGTCCCCGAATACTTGGTGACACATTTCTGGGCCAAACGCGACACTATCATCCTCAATATCTTCCGGAGTGCGAACTGGAAAAAAAAACAAGTTCAATATCAAACCAATCAAGAAAAATGACTAAGCAATACCGACGTGTTTTATCACAAAAACTGCACAAATCCTTTTTTAAAAACCTTACTTAGTTTAAGTTCCAAGACAGTATTAGCATCCACCACAAGATGGGACAAAGCGTCCATCCTGAAACAAGCGAATAAGAGTACATATTAAGATCGGTTTTTCATTTCATTTGGTAAACACATTCATTGAAACGGAAGACGAAATTGCCGCCAAAATTTAATGATGTGTTTTAGCATATTTAGACGGAATCGAGGTAAAATAAATAGAAAATTACATGTTCGACGACATATTTCGCTTTTCACTTCGTGTTTCAATGTGTAAAACTATTATTCAAACGATAAGATTAGTAAAAATCACAGTATTTTCCTAAGTATGCGCGGTCACCATTCGAGAAAAATACCAGAGACAATGTTTAATCCAAAAACTTTGACAGCTTAATGGAAGTGTTGCCAAGGACAAGGCAGTAAATAATTTTTGATACTGGGTTTTTATTTGTTTATTTCAAAGTAAAATAAAAATCTTGCATCGGACAAATGAGTCGGCTCAGTCGGCTGAAAGGGTAAATGAATTTAGTAAAATTCTCGTCAATTGATTTGAGTTCTGATATAATTTACGATATTTGACACGGAATCCTTTTTGATTAAAATTATTCAAAATTCACCAAGTCAAGGTACAAAAGTATTTTAATTTTTCTGCACTTTCTTTCCGAAATTCTAAATTCACCACCACAGAAAATGTAATTATTATTTTCACCATGAAGATCATCTTTTGACAATTTTGTCACAAAATGAGAAATATTTTCATAGTGATAGTAAGAGAAAACAAATCGCTCTTACAAGCGCTATACTGACGATGCTGCGAACAGTCCGACAGGTCAGGCTGTTTGACAAATTGCTTCATTAATAGGCACAACCGGCTGCCGAATCCTTTGCGATTTATTCAATTAATTAATAATATTAATATTTGCTACAAATCGCAACGGATTCAGAAGCCGGTTGTGCCTACTAATGATGCAATTTGTCAAACAGCCCGACATATCGGGCTGTTCGCAGTATCGTCAGTAGAGCGCTATAAAAAACGTCTTCCTAAGAAATTGTTGTTTCATCCGGTGATTGATGCCTCTGCTATTATAATACCCGTTAATTTTTTTATTAGTCCACATATTCTTCAATTTCAATGTTCTAGTAACATCGAATAAGCCAAAAGTACCTCCTAGAGAGGAAATAATATATATATTATTTTTTTGGAATAAGAACCAATAACACCGTGTTTGAATGTGAATGTATGTTATTATATTTTTTTATGTACACAACACATACATAGAAATATTTACATTGTCTATGGCATTATGTGACGTCATTATGGCCTAGTTGGGTTAGGTTTGTCGTAGAAATTTCTGTTAAAAAAATTGTCATTGCCCATGTTAGCGCTAATATTAGAGTTGATTTATTTACAAAGGAAGGAAGGCGCTGTAAGAAATTCGCCAAAAATAAGCGAAACAGAAATAGAGTTGCGTTTGAGCTAAAATGAGTCGCCATGAAGGTAGGTGGTGGTGATAATCAAAATTTACACGAATGACTTTTAGGCTGCAATCGTCACTGCAGCTGGATATTTTGCGATTTATACCCTTAATATTGTTTTTCTTTGTTCTCCGGAGCTCGTAAATAGTATCATTGACCTAGCTTTTAATGTGAAGGACATGTTTTGTAGGAATATTTTGACATTGTTTGCAGGAGTCAGCTGCGATTCATGTATGAAAAGCAACTTCAGGGGGCGCCGTTATAAATGCCTTATATGTTACGATTATGACCTGTGCGCCTCTTGCTACGAGAATGGAGCAACATCAGCTCGCCATACAACAGACCACCCAATGCAGTGCATCCTCACACGATCTGATTTCGGTAATGTTTACACTTCACACCTTGGCCATTATTTCCTTTCATTCTGTCACCTCATTTCACGATATCAACCATACCACTCAAATCGTGACTATCTTAGCTTCTTTTGTCACGGAATATCGAATAAACATTCCTTGGATTCGATTGTTATATTTGGTGGAAAAAGACCCAATAAAAGGCTAATAAGGTCAATATTGAAGTCTCAAAAGATATTGTTATGACAGCTTCCATGCTGAAAAATAATCAATATGAATTAACCATCCAATCATATTATTATTCTGGCAATGTTTTTACTTTCAAATCATTATTATTTTACGAATACAAATTGGTTTTTTTATTGCTTTGTATTCATCGTTGAAAAGGTGCATGCAGTATAATTATACTAATGGACAATCAAATAAAATGTATATAGTAAACTTCTTCCCACTAACTTGTCTCATGTAAATGACTAACTCAGGCCCAAGACAAGTCTCTGATTTTTATATATCAATAATTAATCATTTTGTATCAATTTTACTTTTGAAATTTAACACAGATTACAAAAACTATGATGATCAGGGAATTTTTGAACCAAATATACTTAGTTTTCATGGTTTATAAAGGGCATATATGGTTTATAAAGGGCACCAAGCCGATATATAATATATGTATTATGAGATAAATATAAAACAGATGTTCAGATATGATTTGAGATTCTCACTAAAGTATCATCGTATTTCCTTTACCCAAAGTTTCAGACAGCTTTGCAGTGACCGTCGTGAGAGCAGCGCTAGGCTGTCCGAAACGTTGTCAAAGGGCATAATATCCCAAAATCAATCACGATAACAGTTTTCAGAATTTCAATGTCTATAAGCATTCAACCAGCAATGTTTTTAGCTTAAAAGCTAATCTATTTTATATAATGAAGTTTGTCCGTGAACTTGAATAATTTTGCAGCATTAATATACTGCTTTATAGAAGCCATCTTTGGCAAAGGGCGAGGAAGAAATGTGATGTAAAAATACATAGGGAGTTGAGTTTTAGTTGTAACATTGGCGACACTAAAATTTAATCCTATTTTCTCTACAAAGCAGCTTAGACTTTGGATTACCTCCGGTATTGGGGTTAATGGTTCACACACACCTGTTAAAATGCAATAAAGAAGTCTTGTGACAGTTAATTTTCAGTGTTGACAGCATAAACAATGCACTTATATTTGGTCAGTTACATTAAACACTTCTCTTATTTAAAGTTCTTATCTAAAGTTTTTTTTAATGTGAAAACCGCACAAGAGTCTCGCACCTGTTTCCAACTTTCTGGAAATAGTGAGATAATGGCATCTCCAATCGGGGTATGTTGGCTGAAGGTAATGGGGAGGGGAAGGAGATGGCTATTCGTATCTGGTCACCAAACACGGCTATAGTTATTTCAAGCATCGTTTCAATTCTGAATGTGGTCTTACACCAGGGCGGTACTGAAAGTATCTTCCACCGACTTTTCGAAATTCCAACTTTTTAAGGTAGTTATCAGGTAAAAAGATAAATTGTTTCATGGAATAATTATATTCTTCTATGGAAAAAGTTTTCGTATGGGAAAAAACAATGGAATTTCGAAAAAAGTAAATTTTCTTTTTTTACTTCTACCACCATGTATAATCACCTCCCAAAGTTAGTGCACTTAACCCCTGAACACCCTGTACTGAACTTAAATAAGTTGTGAAATAACACAAATTAACCCAGTAAAATTTTCTTGCATATGCCGGGATTTGTAGTTGAGAGCCTTACCACTTAAACTTTGTCTTCCAGTCCAATTTTTTCTAGCTTAGCGATCAGTCTCGAATGCGACACACTATCAAAAGCCTTTTTTAAATCTATAAATATTCCTAGGCACTTCAGTCAACTATCCAAATTCCCCAAAACTAGAGAAGTCAATTTTTGCAATGGCATCATGAGTTCCTAGATTAGTTCTAAATCCATATTGGTTTGAATGCAGAATTTTATTGGTTTCTAGAAATAGGAGTAGTCTCTTTTTGACAATTTTTTCAAATATTTTAGAAATGTCAGATGTTAAAGATGTAGGTCGGTAGTTAGTCATTTCCTTAGATATAGCCTAAGAATTATATTATAAATTGTACAGCGCCCTTCAGGTGATTTCTCACAAAAACGGCGCTCTACAAATGATCCAATCATTATTATTATTATTATTACTCCTCTGGGTTGCCAGACTTAAAAATCAGACTAATTACAGTTTTTTTGTAATTATTTGGAAATCTTCCGATAGAAAAACTTAAATTAATGATATGAGTGATAGGTATTTTTAAATAATCTTTAAGATTTTTTAAGGTTTCTACTGTATAATTTGGGAGGCGGGAATGGGTACCGCCGCCCCGGGAACCATTTATTGGATAACCAACACCTCTGCCATAGGTCACCCCAAGTGGTTTGCTACGTTTGGTGACTTAGCAGGGGTGCCCGGGTTCATTGTCTAGGTCTTGGCGGCGGACGATCTAGACACACTGAATCCCAGATTCCTATCCAACCCTCATACCTTTTTCCTTCCCAGAACTTCCTCTCCCTCCTTTCCTTAAAAATACCTTCCACACAGCATCCCCAAAGATGACACAGGCCCTGAGGGAAATTATTTTCCTCAGGGCTTCCTGTGTGGACCTAATGTAAAAAAATATATATATATATATATTTTCCTCTATGCCGTTACTAATGATCTTATGGTATCATTGTAGACTTGTACTATGGAGGAGAAGCATTGGGACTCGAACAGCCACAGGCGTACACATGCCCCTTCTGCAACAGAATGGGCTTCACGGACGCCACCCTACAGGAACACGTCACCGCAGATCATGCCGATACTTCACAGGAGGTAAATTACACAATTCCGTGACAAAACAGAATATTGCAGCGAAGTGAAGAGAAAAAACCTAACACAAACTAAACTAACCTAATCTTTTAGTGTTCTGTTTCGTGACTATTTTCGTCACTACCAAACTATACATGGACCATTTGTTTAAATGCTATGACTTGTAATAATATGTATCGGTGATTCTATCCAATATTGTATTTGTATGAATTCCTTAAAATAATTGAGTTTTTATATGGATAAAACTATATATTCTTACTGTATGTACGGTAAGGTGGGTCATTTAAAAAAAAGTGTTAATTTCAAATTCTAAGAGCGATAAAAGGGTGCCAAATGGGTTCAAAACGACGTGTTTAAAATTTTAAAATTTTCTGATACGATCTTCTTCCTCCGGATTCACTTCAAAGTTTTGAAAATTTTAAATTTTAGAGGTTATTTCTAGTGCGTATAAAAGTTACTATGAATCTTTTTAACCATATTTTTTGTTATCTTCCATAGCAAATGTGGTATATATTTACGAAATAATTTACAAAATGTTCCCGTTTTTTATTATTGGAGGCGTGAGGTGAGGGCGGGGGGAGCACCGATTGCACTAATACCGGAGAAAAAATGGAGGAATTCCGCCGCAAAAGTAAAGTGCTGTTTGATATTTCGTCTTGCAAATGCAATGATTTCAGTAAATGTGACTGTCCTAGATATCAAAAAATACCTGTAAATGAATAGATTTTCATTACTGACCAACGTACTACACGAAAAATGATAATAGGAAACGTGGATATCGCTTCAACAAAACAAATGAAAACTGCGTTGAAAGGGAAACTTTTGAAGCAAAAATCCTTGTGCCCGTCTAAAAAGGAAAGCACAGGTAAGCCAACTACCTCTCTATTCGATTTTTCCACGTCTTCTGCATCAAATGAATCCGATTGTAAAGATGTTTTCAAACCTAATGTTGTACCTCAAACGCTTCAGAAGCAGGCTGCGGTCAATATTGATCACTCCACACTGTCTAAAACTTTTGATAGATATGGAATGTCGGATAAGGCAGCGGCAGCTATTGCCTTAGCAGTTCTGTATGACATCAAGTCTAATATTCCAGTTATTGACAAGAGTAAACTTCGCATAGAACGAAAGAAAACAAGAGGCAACATTAAGGGCACCACACATAGTTTTATAAAACCCCCAAAATATATTTTGATGGCCGGAAAGATAAAACATTAATTATCAGGGAAGGGGAGGAGACGCAATTCAGAGAATGATGCATCGAAGAGCATATTTCATTGATAAAAAAGCAGACTCAATATATATTTAGGTTTTATTGCACCAAACTCCGGCACGTCGAAAGTTATAAACCATTGCAATGGTTAATTTGCTTGCTTCACAGAAACGTGTTACCATTTCGGCATTTGTTCGCACATCTTGACGGTAAGACATCTGGACGTCAAACATGTTCTAGCTTTGGAAAATTGTGTAAAAAAGCCAATGGTTCATTTTCAGAAAATTGATGGAGAGTTGCATGAATTATTTACTAAAGAGGAGGATACAGATCAGTTATATTTGTATAAAAAAGTATCTGCAGTTACAGTGGGGGAATTACCCGAAGATTTATGCCACAAATCTCCTGGAAAAATGTCTCATGCCAAATAGCTTACGCGTTCTAACTGAATTCTTCGTCTTTATGTTTCAACGGAAGCTCCTTCAGAGAATCTTATTATTTTAAAAACGTACGTTGTTAAAGTGTATGCTCCGGCTTGTTCAGCATTAAAACTCATACCACCTGTAAAGATGGAGCACGTCATCTGTGGTAGTTAATCTCAGCGCCTAGATACTTATCAACTGAACTGAAAACTTAATTGATCCAGTTATAGAAAGAAACAGTTTCTTCGCACATCCCGAAAATTTATTGCTTGCAATTTTGACTGACCCTCACAAGCATATCCGAGAATTAGCTGCGGGTCGTGTTATAAAAGCACGCAGTAATAAACTAAGTAAAACAGGGCTGTTTCAACTTCCAAACATAAACCTCGATGCATCATATTATTTGGAAGCAAAATGTAACCGAACCCTTAATACTGAAGAATATTTCGGATGAAGATCTTCAATTATTTGTAGCTCATGGGGGAGAAGGTTGATTGCCTCTTCTGCGTCTGCTATGTCATACTCAAGCAGTTGAAAGAAGTGTAACGACTGTTATTGAAGTCTTGACTACTTTTTGTATAAAGTCTGCAAGAGTATGTCTTATTAAGGTGAAGATTGAGTGTCTCAAAATAATGCCGAAATTTGAGAGTAAGAAGGATTTTTCTGGTATTTGAATACACTACCTTGAGATAATTTGAATTATATTCATGTATGTTTTTAGTAAATAATTCGAAACATTCCCTCTATTTTGCGTTTTATTGAAAAATAGTTCATTTTTACTTGTTTATCTAACATTTTTTAAAGATTTAACAAGGGTGGGTTTTTCTCTAATATGTGAAATTTCAAAGTCAATCCGGAGGAAGAAGATGATATCCAAATATTATTAAAAAAATTAGGTGATTTTTCATCGTCATTTAGCACCCTTTTTTCACTATTAGACAAATCAAAACAAGAAAAAAAAATTCCCCATACATTCGTGACCCACCTTAATGTACGGGCGCAAACTAACAATCTATCTCAATATTTGAAGCATAGCTTGCAAAAGATGTTTTTTCCTAACATGATTAAATTAGCGCCATCTATGAATGAGCAATTTCTGAATAATTTAATGTTTACCATTACGCCCTTTGCACACGAGGCTAGTATTTCATGCCAGGATAGCAAGCTAGTATGCGGGCGCCCCATCCTGGCAAAATTCTGGTTTACTATCCTGGCTTGGCACAAAATAGAGCGGTTTTCACGATGCTGGGAAATTTTAAGCCAGTATCATTGCAGTGACTACACACATCCGTAAGGAAAAATTAACAACTTATGTAGAATAAACGTCGCATTATGCCAATTGTCATTAATTCATCACAATTTTTTTTTAATCACAAAGATTATATATTTCCTCCAAAGAGGAAAAACAGTTGAAATTAGTTGATGTATGTATTATGAATCGGCGTTTGATGAATTTATTGAATACGTTTATGTTATTGAATATTAAGCCATAATATTTTTTACTGGAGTTCCTCATTAACTTAATATGTTATGCCCTCAAAATATATTTAAATTGAGATTATTATCCTTTATGTAATATGCCCTCATAATATGTACATTTATTTACCTAAAATAAGATTCTTAAGTAAAACCCCCTTATAAAGTTCCCATGTGAGAATTTTTCACTAATAATGCACCCATAGATTATAACAAACAAGGGAGATGGAATATGAACTCTTTATTAGTGTGAAACAGCATACAATGCTTGTCACCAACATCGTTAACCCATTCATCATTCAAATTGCAAATCGCATCAGTACGCTCATTGGCGCTATCTACACACCATACACATAATTTTCATTGGCTCCTTGGCACACTCCCATGCCTTATCTCCCTTTTTTCTATTATCTTTGTGAGCCAATCACCCATGTACAGTATGTTTCTAAAATCCATTTTTTTTTTAGGTTGTGTGCCCAGTTTGTGCCGCAGTGCCAGTTGGTGAACCCAATTTCGTGACGGATGATTTTGCTGGACACCTCACCCTAGAGCACCGTACCGGGCCCCGGGACCTAATCTCTTTTCTCATATCCTTTACAATTATTTTTTTTTAAAAATTTATATAGGCTAAATGGAAGAATGATGAATGTTTGCAACCTTATGCCTTTAACTTACCTACCTTTTTGAATGAGGGGCAGTTTTGAAGGTCCCCACCCCATTTTTCAAGCTGATAAAGTATCAAAAAAATAATTTTTTTTTATGTGACACATCACCTTGAAGGGATTTATTAATGCTGGTCTTGAAGAGGTCCGGATTATATATTTCCTCCAAAGAGGAAAAACAGTTGACAGTAGCTCATTCCACATATGAGTCGACTTAGACAAAAATTAGTTGACGAAACGATCCGTTCTCATGAAGCCAATATCAACTGTGAACGGGTGCTCATGTCCGTCGAGATTGGATCGATTTGGGTTGAATCACCGATACAGTATTGTATTTGTAACCAGATAAAATTATTTATTTATACATATTCATATATACCGTATATACAGGCGTAAAAAAACAATTCATCTTAAGATTTTGAAGCATAACTTTTAAAAAGTGTTTTTTCCTAAAATAATTAAATTAGCACCTTCTATGAACAAGTGGCATAAGTTAAAGTTTACCCCTAATAGATTTTCATTGTATATTATTATTATCTTCCCACGTCTACTTCATTTTTATTCTTAGCTAAATCTTAAACTCTTCATCCCCTTTCGTTGGAATGGTGGGGGGTCCGAGGGAGACACGTAGGTCTGTGAGCCAGTCTATGGCCTCAGGCATCGGATGTCTGTGCTTCATACGGACCCAATGGCTGTGGGAGCACAGCTTTACTTTACATTTACTTGCATCATATGATGTCCAAACAATCTGTGTATTCTACACCAAGGGCATCCATTGGTCTAAAAAAAAAACCCAAGCGTTGCCGATAATTCATTTACATACATGCTTGTTTGTTTGGCCATAGCTCAGCGATAATCACACACTTTCATGCCATTGTCTATGTCTCAAACCATAATATTATTGAATTTATTGTACTTAACTAATGATTACGACGAGCCGACAGCCATCCGTCATGGTGGAGTTCGCCGCACCCCTCACGCAGGAAGAGGAATTGGCGTTCGTTCGCGGCGATCCAATATGCACTTCAGGTGAGCAAATAATATGATATATCATTGAAGACGAAGATAACACTAATAATCTAAATTAAAATGTGAAAATAAAATACACAACCGAACAGTCGCAACTGGGACTCGAATCCAGAATCTCTCGTCTTACCGGGACGGCGTTTTATCCAGTTCAGCCATTGCCACCTATTATAAAACTGTCATATTATCTTAATATATAAAACAAAGTCGGGTTAGTTATACCATTTATAACTCAAGAACGGCTGAACCGACTTTTATGATCTTAGATTTGTTGGATTTGTCTCCGTCCCGGTTAACAGAATAACTATTAAAACATCGGAAAAAATCATGGGAAAAATAATTATGAAGAAAATTAATTTTTTCATATATTTTGTATGGAACTGGTTTTCAAATAATGTGCGTAGGTCGACATAATTTGAATCAATTCGAACTGTCAATGGTGTAGTGTGCCGAACATTTCGTGCTTAGCTCAATTTCATTTTTTGAACTTGGGGGTTGAATAGGTAGGTACCTATTTATTTTAACTTAATAAAAACTTAATTTATTTCAGCTAATAAATTAAAGACAACATTTATTGATTCTGAGGCGGTACGAAGTTTGCCGGGTCAGCTAGTATATTATATAATGATATATTACATTGATGGGAATAAATAACCTTTAAAAGTTATGAAAAGAGAGTTTTTCTTATAAAAATTAAAAAATATTTATTTATTTATTTAAACGCCATAAAATGCTTTTACATTCAAGTGATACATAAGTTTACAATGATACACAGGAGAGAAACAGATTATGAACAAAATACGTACTCTGAAATAATATCGAAATATATCTCAAAAAATAACATCAAGTGTATCTATTCATACATACATAGTTTTATTTGCATTCGTTAAATTCTAGAGCGATCGCCACACTACTCGCGAAGTTGATCGAAGTAGATAGTGTGGACACGCACTTCACTTCGCTTCGGGCAACTTCGCCTCGCTTTGTCCAACTTCCGATTGAGTCAAAGGAATCCAAGCGTTCCGAAGTGCGAACACGGAGCGTCTAACCACACTACTCGGTTCACTTCGTCATCAACTTCGATCAACTTCGCGAGTAGTGTGGCGAACGCTTAGGAATTGAAATGTTTACAGTAATTTTGTATTAGGATTATTGTTACTTTCAAATTTATATTTGTTTGAAATGGCTAGGCAAGTACCTACTGGAAATTAACTCTGTTATTAGGGCTGTCAGTAATAATAATATGAATTTACATTGCAGTACTATATGTAGTATGACTGTTACAAAAGTATAGATCCAGAAAGAATGCAAGGCTGATGTAAGCGTATTGAATAAGCTTAAGAAAAGACACATTGATCAATATATGATAATAGACAAAAGATAGGGGAATTCATTGGCTACATAGAACTATAATCAGTTTGTATGTCTCCATATTCAAATTCGGAGGTATGATTTTTTAATGTGGACAGAAAAATTTCCTTTAGCAATCCAAGAAAAAATATGTTAATTGCTCTGTCGCTGTAGTGGATAAACACTACCAAATCAATTATAATGCAGTATTGAATTAAACAAAATGTTAAGGTTTTCTGGGTCACTAATAGGATATTTCAAAATGTAACGGATGTAATTAATGGATTAATGTACCGGACCGTTATGGCTCTTGGTGTTATTTTATTGCATTTTTAATAGATAAAACACAGATACATGTAAATAATATTTGATTTATAGTGAGCATTCAAATATCGCTTTCCTCATTATCTCAAAACTTTGTTTTTGGAGATGTCTGACTAATCACCTGGACGATCAACATACAGCGGATGTGCAAAGAAATGAGTGTAAGGACAATGTATTATGACATTATGTGAATGGTAGAAGAAGTCGGGGACGTCCGTGGAAGACATGGCACTGTTAACTGAATCAAATACTTGATTCAGGCCATGTTAACCGGCCATTACTTTGGATTGGTTTCTGAAATCCTGGGAAGACCCAAAACGCATCGAGCATACCTAATAAAAAGAGGCAATTGAAATTCACCAAATCCCATTAAGATTATTAAGCACGATGGGGCTAAGCCCAATAGTTCCTGGTATCAGGTTATTGATGGCTAAAACAAAACTAAATGCAGAAAACCATTTTAAATTAACTAATGTTAAGAGTCAGAATAATGGAAGAGAATGTACAAGACGATGTATGTATGTGAATGAATGAAGGAAGGAAGGAGTGTTTGGTAAGCGGTCCATGCTCTCTGCGGAGAAATAGCGCGATGGTTAGTTAGTTAAATTGTTGTGGCGTTTAGTTACAATTTTGTACATTTTCGATTGGAATAAAACACTATGATGTGAGATTTTCACAGCCAAAAGTATTAACGTGATTTATTTTTGGGGTATTATGCCGTGTTGCGCTACTTCCTTCTGATGTTTCAGACAGCGTTACAATGTCCATCATCAGTGCAGATGCGTAATCGAAGATGGTGTTGAAGTGTGTGCTTATGTATGTAAATGAGATACCGTGTTGCGCACTCCAATTCTCTAAGAGCTGGTATCACAGTATAATAAGTTAATTTATAATGGTTTTCTGCATTTAGTTTTGGTTTAGCCATCAATAATCTGATACCAGGAACTATTGGGCTTAGCCCCATTGTGCTTAATAATCTTAATGGGATTTGGTGAATTTCAATTGACTCTTTTTATTAGGTATGCTCGATGCGTTTTGGGTCTTCCCAGGATTTCAGAAACCAATCCAAAGTAATGGCCGGTTCAAGTAAATGCACGGCCATCCTGACAAATCATAAGCTGTCATACATAAGCACATACTTACATAACATGTATGTTACCTGACATACATAAGCACACATTTCACCACAATCTTCCTTTGCACATCTGTCCTCTGATGATGAACACTGTAACGCAGTCCGAAACGTTGGCTGTAGATCTGAAACTATCGGATACAATTATTAGAATTCAATGAAAATAATTTTAGTTTTGAGATTTGGGCTAGACGCGCACTAGGTAGCCGTGCTGCGCAACCAACATGATCTTCAAATGTGTATGAAAATGTATTCAAGCTAACGCACTAGGAGTCAGTCGAAACATGGCCATTTTGCATGACTAGCTAATGTATGTGGCTGCTCCACTTTGGTCGCAAGCAAATCTAGGCTGCTTAGTGCATTCCTCGCTTAACACTTGATATTTGTTGCATCAGTCTATTTGCGATAATTCATTGAAAACCACTCATTTCCCATAATAGCGAAGATGGTCATCAAATAGTGGCCAGGTATTCCTACCTCAGAATATTTATTTCTCTCGTAATTGCAGTAGTGTTTCAATATATTGGCAGAAAGCCAATCCTCTGATAAGAGTCCAATGCTTAGACTCTCTGCCAAGAAACTACATTTTAACAGCTTACGGTTCCAACTGTGAGATTTTTATTTACGCTTAATGAGCAGATGGCATTCCTTTTTTTTGCAATAAATGTTTACATTGTAAAATATACTGTTGAAAGAATAATATTATGTATACACTGGAGAGATAATTATTAGTGCAGGGCTATGACCTGCGGGGGTGTTAAAACACAAAACAATGTGACAGAGTAACTGTCCAACCGTTGAAACCCTTTTAGATGTCCGGAAAGAAGGCGAGTGCGACACGGCAAGCCACCAACGAACTACTAATAAATCATGCCCTTTCTGCACATGGCAAGAGATAAGCGTTTTCGAACCTTATTTTGTTGGCGATCTAGCTAAGACACTGATTGTACATTAAATAAAACTGTAAGTTGGAATAAATAGCAAAGTACTGTCTGTTGATTGTAAAGTCAGGTACAGGCTATTGCGTGCATTTGTTTTTAGCCTAGTACGGTCACAGTAAATAGTATTGTATTTGTATTGTAGTGCGGGCAGCGGGCTGAGTGCCCTGTCGCCGGGATCCCGCGAGGCCGTAGTGGACCCCATCGCAGAACTGCTCTCGCAGCTGTCGGGGGCTCGCAGGGCTGCCGGCCCGGCCCCGGCCCCCTCCCAGCTGCAGCAGCTACAGATGCAACTGCAGCTCGAGAGACACCAGGTATCGGTGAGTGTCACAAAGCACTCTTTTTGTATTTGTACTCTATCTTTGAGCAAGTCTAATTCTACTTTTTTAGATGTGGAATACCGAATATGCTTTCTGTAATCGGCTCTTTTTTTCATCATAATAAAAAAAAAAGAATAAAATATTAATTACAAGTCACGAAAATCATGAAATGTGTCGGTGCATACCACTGTGAGGTTACAAAACATAACTAAAATCATTTCAAGCTACTTTTCAATTATTCTAAATGTTAAACTAATGTTTAAGACAAGATTTTATGCATAGCACAAAGGGTAACAATTATTATAAGCAATAATTATCAGCCTGAAACACTCATCCACATTGAAACAATCTTCCGAGAAAAGATACATGCCGCCGACGGGACGAGTTAAAGTATTTCACCAAAAATGTAGACATGATATGTCTCGACGCCACCTAGTGGAAAAGTTAGCACTTACAATGCCTTTCTCACATAAAAATAAAGTTGGTTGTTTGCAAGTGAAAAAATGTAATAAGCGGTAGTTGTTGAATGAAACACTAGTATATATTGAATCATTTGGCGGGTAAGAGGTGACCCGCCGTATCTCAGTGGTTTAAGAGCACCTGACCGGACATCAGAAGGGCACGGGTACGAGTCCTGTCGGCGGCATGTATCTTTTCTCAGAAGATGGTTTCAATTGAGTGTTGCAGGCTGATAATTATTGCTTATAATAATTGTTGTTCTAAATGTGTATGGTCTTTTATGCTTGAGTGTGACTTAAAGTATTTTTTTCTCTAAAGGGATTGTGGATATATGAAATGCCGGCATTAACCTTTGAAAAGTCGCCCACGACCCAATGCATTGTGTGCCGAGGTTTAAAATCTCACAAACAGAAAGTATCATTTTCAGATTATGAATAATTGGATATGCCGGTGCGGAGCAGATACAAATTTTTCGTTTCCAATGGGTACTATTGGCACTTAAGAAGTTAAATTCAATTTAAATTTTGGAGCTAACATTTTGGGAATAAAAGACTCCTCTGGCCTTTGTCTAAATCTATTTCAGAATTGATGGAATTTCAAGATGGCTGCTGAAATTTTGATTTTAGATTCGAGTTCATCTCTCGACACCAACCGAAATGAACCAAATCGAAAATATCTGTATGAACAAAATAGAAAATAATTATTAATATCAGAGTAGAAAACCATTCTTACGCAGGAACATGCTAACAGCTACTATATTTTATGAAAACTTCAAAGGTTCTCTTTAAAATTATAGATGGCGACACTTCCGTAGAATATTATTAAGGAGTGATAATTTTTTAATTAATAAGAACCTACCTAATTTAGTGATGGTTGAACCTGAAATGGGTTGTCACTGCGGTTGCTTTAACCAGAGACTGATTTGGAATCGGTTCTGTATTCCGTTATTATTCTAACCGGTTTCACAAAAAACTATAGGGGAGAGAGAATTTCTGAGAAAAAGGAATCGGTTCTCCAAAAATTGAAAACATTTTGTCTGTTTTTTTTACAATTTTTCTAATATGTTTTTCAATAAATGTTCCAAAAGGAACCAGTTCCAAAATAACGTTTCCTCAGAGAAATGACAGTTCCAGTGACAGTAATGGAACAGGTTCAAGAATATCGACCATCTCTAACCAAATTCTTAATTCATTCTTTTGACAATGAAGTAATATTTCATTTGTGGGAAAGTCGATTGTAATACCTGACTATCACCTATTTTTTCGAGATTATGTGTTATGTCTATTTAAATCGTATCGGATGTATTAAGAGTGTAGGTGCTAATAACATAATAACTATTATAATCACAGAAGTTGCAATTATTTCTCTCGGTTTAGACAGTAGGCGAAAGCTAAAGTTACATGTACTAACATTGCCGGATCATAGATGGTGCTATTTTTGTTGACCTCAGTTTGAAGTATGGACATATTTAAGCTTAAGAGGCTAGACTTTGAACGACACGCGGAACACCCGCGTCTGTCATTCTGTCCCCCTCACAATAAGCTCACGCACACTTACAATACATGCGAATGCGAAATGTGCGAATGAGACAACGCTCAAATTTACCTACAGAAATCGCTCGAAAAGGGGTTTATGGAGAATACACTTTTCTACACCAAAACTTTCACGAAATTGAAATTTTAAAAAATATATATTTTTTAGAAAGAAGAAGCTACGTCGGTAGCTTTTTATAATTTTATAATTCTTTATGAGAGTTGAGTTAGCAGCACTTTTTCCTTAAATAAGATTTTTTGATAAATCGTACATGTTTGACAGTAAATGTTTACGTTAATACGAAACGCATCGAAAATTCGAAAACATACCGACATAGTTTTCACCCTCTAGAAGGCAGTAAAAAAAAATATATATTCATTTTGTGCAATTTTCGATGTAGAAAAGTGTTTTTCCCGGTTTTTTGTATGGGCCGAAAAGCGAAGTCTATCGTCTTTATCATATGAAATATAAAAGTTAGTTCCCACATAAAAGCAGGACGTAAAAGAAGAATCAAAATGCATTAAAAAAAAATCAGTGTGGTTATTATTTTATTATGTTGGATATGATGGGTATAAAAGGAAAAACGCCACTCTCCAAAAGTACTGTTTTCGGTAAATCACAAAAAACCGATAAAAGAATACTATGCATTTTTCGTGTGATTTTCTACTAATAACTTAAAAAGTATAACCCAAAGTGAATTATTACAATAAAAAATGTTATAATAATGTCTTCTGGTCATGTTGAATTTATTTTGAATTCAGGCTTGTGATTGGCTTTTGTGGAGAGTGGTGATTTTGGTCGTTAATCGCTGTGGAGAGTGGTGATTTTCATCAAAACCCTTTTTCATTTCGACTTTCCATGATTTGCGGTTGATTTTTCTAGGGATCTCAAAAACCATCTTGTAGCTACGTACATTGCGCATAGATTGGCATTTGTAACTCAATTTCATCATTTTTGGAGAGTGGCGTTTTTGCTTTTATACCCCACAATATAACTGATTAAAGGTATCTGAAACTTTAAAATTGATCATCTAGAATCAAAATTTTGTCACTTACTTACTTCTGGCAGTAAACTGACAAAGTTTCTTGACTTTCAAAGTTTCAAGACTTCTGGCAGTAAACTAAAAAAATCTTTTTTGTAAATAAATCTTTGTGCATAAAAGTATAAAAATGTGTGGCTAAAATAGTGGTTTCTTATTAAATAAAAGATGATGTTGCAGGCGGCCCGGCAGCAGCAACTGGAGCGCGTGCCTCGGCGCGGCGGTCTGGGTGGGGCGCCGGCCGCCTCCGCACCCTCGGCCACCGCCGCCCCGGCGCAGCCCGCCGCCCCGCCGCCTGCCGCCCCCGCACAAGCCGCTACCAGGGACGGGGAGAGTGCACCACCCTCGCAATTCTTACTGGCTAGGTGAGTCTATTATTATATCTACCAGATATTGTAGTTAGATTTAGCACATTTAATTTAATGTAAATTATTATCTCTTTTAACCCCTAGAGCCTACTCTATTTTGCAATGCATTTTCTCTTATGCAAACTGTCAAAATGCTGGTTGTGCAGGAAATATTTTCGCATTACATTCCATTTTGGTTCCAAATAAATTCTCTATTTTTTATGTATTTTAAAATAAAATTCTGTTTTTCAAAGCAGATGAAAGACTCTTTCAGATTTTTAATGCAAATTAGATACAAAAATTTAAAGTCGTTTACCAATGGTTTTTATTGTGTTAACTGTAATTACAACTTTACACGAAATTAGAAAACATATTTATTCAGACATAATTATTTTTTTTTTCGTTTCTATACTGGGTGTCTGGGGGTAAAGTGCATTAGCTTCGGGTGGTGATTCTACATTGGTGATTCTACATGATGGTAGGAGTAAAAAAGTTCAACAACTTTTTTCGAAATTCCAATTTTTTTCCATATAAAAAGACGTACCTATTAAAAATCCTTAGTGTAAGGTACACACTTATCCATTAATTTCCTGTGTCAGCCGGGCGCGTTGTCGCGACGTTGGTTTTGATTAGCACGTATCGTAACAGCGGAAAATACCTAATAATGCAGGCCGTACTAATTTTATCTTTTATCAAAAAAGTACCCCTAAAAGTTGGAATTTCGAAAAAAGTTATTTATCTTTTTTACTCATACTATCATGTAGAATCACCTCCTGAAGTTAATGCGATTTATCCCCGGACACCCTGTATAAAAAAAACCTTTTATTAAAAAATGTGCAAACCTTGACAATCATTTTTCAAATGTTGTTTGATAGAAACATTTCAAAATTTTCAGGAGTGTCTATATGGTACACTTTTAAATGCAAATACAAAGCTTGGTTTTCTCTCTTTCTAACACTGTATCATGTGTTCTCACCATAATACAGGATGAAATCGACGGTCTGTTATTGAGATCAAGAAAGATAGTGTTATTTTGATATTTTCCTTTCATTCAATATTCCGAAAATACAGACTTTTAAATCAACAAAATAAGCCAACAGAAAGAATTTCAATTTTTAGCAGATCCGTCATTGTTCTTCTGGACTGTTGAAATATCTCCCAAAAAGACTCTACAAGTGTTTGATGTCTGGGAGAAATATCTCCCACATCTTCTCTAGGGGTTAAACCATTGTTATGCATAATTTCGAATGGTATTTTGGTTATTTATTATTTATTCATTTTCAACGCCCTTACGGGCTTTTACATAGTAAGTGTATGATATGGTATATACAGAGACACAATGTTTGGATAAAAAAGAGATCAACTTAAAATATGAACATTACATAAATAGTAGGTATGAAGGTAAATTAAAGTGAAATTAATATATTATAGGAAAAAGAAAGAGAAAAAAAAAAAACAAAATAGAAACCATTTTTTCAATCGTGGACAGCATAAAAATATAGGTTAAAATATATATTTTTTTAGCTGAATGATATGTGCTATAGAAAAAGAAAGGAAAGGAACAAGTTTTTACGTTTTACGTAGATAAAAAAAATACAAAAAATATATCCGACATCCTTATGTGATGCTCCAATTTTAAAAAGATATGCTACAAAAAAATATCATTCAGGTATCTCTTAAAGAATGATAAACTTATATTAAATATGTCGATATCTGAGGTGAATTGGTTTGCAAGTGTGTGAAAGCGATGAATTGGTGCGTATGTATGGTAGTTGGTCCCAGAATTATTGTTACAGAATAGTATATTTTGCCTAGTTGCTCGATTAGGTACCTTGAAGTCGATGAGAGGCAGGAGTTCACAACAGTCAAATTTCGGGTGAATAATTTATGTACCTTCCTGTTAGACTTTGTGAATTTTCCTGTGCGATGTGCAGTGCTTACAGTCAAGCGATTATGCCAGTAGCAAGTAAAATATAACTGTCCCATCCCAACAGTTAGAACTCCTAATGTTTGGGTTGCCCTAATATTATAAGAATCGTTATTATTTTTTTATTACTGTTTGCTTCCAAAGGTAATCAACAGTTGGCATTTTTAAGATTGTCGTCAATACCTTGTACTAGTATGAAAGCACCTAAGTTTGTTGTACGCTCATCATTGCAGATTCCTGAGCAGCGTGACCATTGAAGAGGACCCCTTGGAGATGACGTGGCGCTCGGGCTTTGCGCAGGCCGCGGCGCTGGGCTCGCTGGGGCGTCCGCCGCCGCCGCGCCGCCCGCGTCACCCTCCCCCGCCGCCACCCGCGCGCGTCCCTCCGCCCCCCAACACCAAGCAGGGACAGGGCAAGCAGCGCAAGGAGCACCAGCGCCAGCCCGCTCACCTCGCCGAGGGGAGGTAAACACTGTCATTGCCGTCACTGTCAAATGTTATAATACAAGCCAAACTTCAATGTCCACCTAAACTTGATACCATCCATTCTCGTTACATACATTCATTCATACAGTCACTTTACTGACTTTACATCGTGGCGAAGGATAAAGATGCATAAAAACATGTGCGACAGAGAAAGGCGTAGGCAGGGAGGCATGCCACTTTCCGGACCTTAACCTTTTGAAAGCCAGCATAGGAAAAATATTTTTTTTCATTACGACGTAAAAAATTTTACATTTCTTGCAAATCCAATATTTATAACATTTCTTTTGTGATATATTACAAAAATTACATGAAAATAATGTAGATATAACGATCTTCCTAATAATCACTCAAATCTATTCTCTCCACAATGAATTTATATCAAAAACAATGAAAGAATATACAGTTTCTAAACCAACTCCGTTCATATTTTGACGCAGCGGTTATTTTGTCGGCCAATTTATTAAAATTATTCCTAGAGGCTAGACGCTATGCAGTATTTCATTACGTCAAAAACGATAATGGCCCAAGTGATTCTGACCTTTCTTGATACAATTTCTTTTACATAAGGGACAAAATCGCTTCCAAAATCGATGGTACACCGGAATACGTACGGCCAATGACAGGTTAAACTCCATTATTGCGACGATTTCTGTATCAATGTCAGGTCTCTAACTTGCGGCATTTTAAAGATATCAGGGCAAATAACTACGCACTAAGCAAAGAACAATTGACCATAGTCCAATTTCTTCTAAATAACAGTGTAAGCATATTGTGTCTGCTTGTTACTGATGAACAGAGGGGGTCACGCGAATTTTTCAAATAATTTCATTATATTCTTAAAATGTGGCAAAAACACTCCAGTGGTTGTAGGATTGTAAAATACATTTTAGAGATGCAGGAGTAAATATATATTTTTTACATTTAATTGAAGAGATATGATTTTTCTTGTAATTACATTGTGTGCAGTTAACCCGTAAGCTGCTAAATTAATTCTGTGATGTTTACAAATACTTACACCACCACTTTAGTAATTTCCTTTTTATACATACTTGCAAAAACAAAATAATATAAAAAACGACAATACATGCGATCCGCAACTTATGGGTTCATCTTCCGAATGTATTACCGACTGCATGCAATCAAGTTCAAGTGAGTATGTAAATATGTAACTCTTTTTTTTGTTGTATTTCTTGGGCATTAACTATGTGACAATTTCTAGACATTTTGTTTTGAAAAGTTTTATTTTTCTATGTACATTTATTACTTAAATAATAGCACCCTGCAAATCTCCCCTTTTGACTATGTTCCCTTGTGATATTGGCTCCTCCCACTGTTCTCCCCCTCCTACTACCCCCACCTAATAACATCTAATTCATTTCTGTATTTGTTAAGTTTTAAGTTTGCTAGTGAATGGTAGTAAACCGGTAGCAGATATATAAAATTTAAGTAACAAATGTACATAGAAAAATAAAACTTTGCAAAACAAAATGTAAATAACTCTCCTGATTTTTTGTTGTTTGGATACATAATTAAGTGCTGTACGTTTGGTGTATTTCCTGAAGGTAGGTCCTGCCTGGCCTCGCGCGGCTGCCCGCCCCAGAAGTCGGCAACGCGCCTGCAGGAGCCCTAACGTCGCTGCCCGCCCCAACACATGTCCCGCTAGCCCCGCGTGCCGTACTGGCCCCGGGAGCCCCACATCTAGTTCTCGCTCCCCCTCGTGCTGTGGAAACTCTACGTGTCAAGCCTGCCCCATATGTTGAGCTTGCCACACGTCTAGTACTAGCCCCATATCAAAAACTAGCCCTGCACGATGATTCAGCTTCACATCTTGTGTTGGTCCCACTTCAAATTTTAGCTCCACAATTCAAGCTATCCCCATGTTTCGTGGGAGCATCACAAAATTTGATGCTTAAAAATCATGTGGATCTAGTCTTATACGCAGTGTGTGACCCATTTGTCAAACTAGCCTTGTGTGTCAAGCTTTGCCGATATTGGTGGCATGCCCCACACAGGGTATGGTTGCATGGGCACGTGGGTTTTGTTCCGTGTGTTGGAAGAGCCCCGCACGTACTGGCCCCCCTTGTGGTGTTTGCCCCACATGAAGAGTTTGCCCCGGTCGCGCCTGTGGGGACGTGACCCTTGCTGTTTAATTTTTGTTTGTGTATTTAACTTTAGTCTTAAAAATGTATTAAATTGATATGTTGTTTGATATATATGTATATATTAGGGAACAGCTGGCTAACGGTGGTGGAACTCTTCCCGGGCCGAAGGGAAGGATTGATTGGAGGGAAGCTTTGTATAGAAACCAACCCCCTCCACTCCCCGTCTCGGGATGGGACCGCTATAAATACTTAGTGATATTACTAAACATTAAATTCCTAATGAAATATAATTGTTGTTAATTTTAATTTAATATATTATTATTGTATTGTTTTAAAATCGTTTAATCAACATCTCAGAGTCTTGTGAAATGGTTGATAGTAATAATAATAATTTTAAAACAGTTTGATTATTTATGCTTTTTCTTGTGTTTTAAATAATATTATTCCACGAATTGCCGGTAGCAAATAAATTAAATTTAGTTGTTTGAAGTTTATTTCTCACACTCAGTACTGTACAGTTCGGCTGTACGATGTCCCGACCCGACCCGACCTAAACTAACCTAATATACTGTTGTAAATAATATAAACCGTAGTGTTTTTAATATAGGGTGGGGTTAATCCGTTCTTCTCAAAGTAGCTCTTGTTTTACAAACATAGCATATTCAGTATGTGAGATAAGTACTGTCTAGTCAGACTTGTAATGTTTTTGATTGAATAGTGTATCAGTTTGGCTTTCCTTTGTACTGATCAGGCGTTGTCAAGTGCGGTAGCTGTTCAACTAGCTACAAAACACTCCTCCACCCTTCCTTTATAATTCACTTCTTACTATTTGACATTTAATGCAATAATTTATTATTTGTAAGGAAAAGTATCACTTATTATGCAAAACAATTAGGTGTTTACGTCAAAGGATTGTGATGTATAGAAGCTACATGGGGTAAATTGTATTTACACCAGTTTACATTGTTAGTTGGGTGCCGAGCAACACCTCACTCACCTCCCTGATACTGATACATTTTGTAATACATATATTATTGCAATGCATTCAATAAAGGAAATGTCTGTTTACAGTTATGCTTGTGAATTTTTAATTCCTCACTTGTGTATGTTAAAACCCAATTTCATCATGATTATTTGTTAGTTATGAATAATTTATTTACTTTGTTAGTTGTGACATTTGAGGTCGAGGACAATATTAATTTGTGAAAAGAAACATTGGTGTGCCTATGCCGAGAGTATCTTTTTTGCATAGTATTTTTGTACATTTAGCTTCAGAACATCGACCCCTTGTGATAACAAGGTTCCATCTGCCTTGGTAATGTCGTGCGATTATGGGATCTATAGTAAGCTACTTTAGAGTTCATTATCGCATGACGTTACCGCAACAGATGGAATCTTGTTATTCCATAGGGTTGACATGTAGATATGTTTGTTGAATTTTAATTTTCTTACTATTTTTATCAGTCTTTGCTGTTAGCAGCCATTCTAATGTATACCTGTTGGATCAATGATTTAACGATTTTTGACAGCCAGTGTAGTCCAGGGATAATTTTTTTTTTTTATTTATTTTTTTTTTATTTATTTATTTATTTTTTTAAAAGAAAGACAAACATTCCCGGGTTACGAATAACCCAACAACGTTTGAAAATCTCCTACTACCACCACACTAAGCGGAAGATGTTGCTTGTGTTGTGGTGGAGGACTTAGCCAGTCGAGGAATCGAACACAGAACGCCTGGGTGGGACCCAAACGCGATGCCCACTGAACCACTGACCGGTCAAGTAAAATAAGGCTTTGGACTTCCAATCCGAAGGTCGCGGGTTCGAACCTGGCTTGCGCAAATAAATTTTATTTGATCAATTTGTGTGATTTCAAAATCAAATAACCACTCGAGCGCTTTTTGCCATATTATGGCACTATTTCCAAAACCTCGGATTGCTTTGTTGCTAAAATGTGGCAAATTTAAAAAAAACTACTATATAATATATCGTACATTCAAAATAAATATTCTCTAGATTCTTTACAATGTTTTAAGGTTAAACATTTAATTATATTTTTTTTATAAATGCTACAAATATGTGATAATAAACAAAAGATAGGGGAATTCATTAGCTACATAGAACTATAATCAATATAAGTTTGTATGTCTTCATATTCAAATTCGGAGGTATGATTTTTTTAATGTGGGTGGAAAAATTTTCTTTTAGCAATCCGAGAAAAAATATTTTAATCGCTCTGTTGCTCCAGTGGTTGTAAATATAATATATAGTATGAGTGGAAGATACTCTCAGTATCGCCCTGGTGTAAGACCACCATTCAGAATTGAAATGTTGCTTGATTCCTCCTTGAAAAATGTGGCAATGCAAAGAACAGAAAAGAGTTGCAGTAACATGGGCAGGCATTCCTCTGGCGGTGAGTAGACAGTCGCTAATGATAATATATAGTTAAGTGAGCAATGGGAGAAGTTAATCTAACTCATATAAGGGTAGCCTTACTTGCGCTGCGCCTGCTCACACAAAACTTGATTCTTCAGACAGTAGTAGATAATTGTCTTATGTTGAATCAGAAAAATAATGTGGGAATAGAATAAAGAAAAGATATTTTAAGTTCATTCTTATTTATTACAAAATCTTAACTATTTGCACATTCATTTGCAGAATTATGTAGTGTGTTCAATCAGGTTAAAAACTTGTGAATTCAAATTAACAACTTGGTGCAGGACTCATTTTCTGTTGCACAGAAAAAATGTTACACAAGTAAAAAAAAAAACTGCTCTAAAACTGATTTCTTCAAAACAGTTTATATATTCATTTATTGAAAAAAAAACAGTGAATCCAATTACATTTCACAAAATTTACAACAGTTGAGACGCAGCCTAGTGTTAAAAAAACATTAAGGTGGTTTAAGAGTGTTGTCCCCAAAGGTGTGATCTTTGGTAGGTTGATTCAAGGTTTGTTTTATAAAATACCATAAGTTTTCTTGACTAAATTTTGTTATTAAACTAAACTTATAAAAAATAACAGAATTTATTAGTTTGTTGGAGACAATTTTTTTTTATTAAATAATTATAAAAAATTGTGGTTTTAGAAAATATAAAAAGGTTTGTGACACCACCCCTCACTGCAAAGTAATGGGGCCAACAGACCTAGCTATAAAAGCTCAAGCGTTATTTGGCTTGGCCCACTTCAGCATATCGCCCGTCATACATTCCCATTGGGAATGTACGGCAACCGATATACTGAAATACGCCAAACCAAATAACGCTTGAGCTTTTATAGCTAGGTCTGTTGGCCCCATAAACCACATTAAGCTATACGTACCCTACCCCTGGCGGCCCGAGAATAAATTGACCCTCCAGTTAAAAAGATTGCTCATCACTGGTCTAGAAGATCTACTCCTAAAGCATTCCAGCGAGAAAATCCGAGGGATATAACAGAGGGTAGTCACTTGTAAATGTATCCTATAAACTTATTTTGCACCTTTTCTACATCATTTTAGTATTGTGCATCTTTGGGTCCCCATATTATTGAGCCACTCTCGAGAATGCTGCAAACCGGAAATTATTGTTATTAACTTAACCGCTTGGGCACATAAGCTTGTTTTCACGACAATTTAACGTAGGTAGACATAGGAATGACGTATGCCCCGTACCTGAGTTATTAATGCCTACTATTGAATATCTGGCAATTATCCAATTTATGGACATTATTATAAGTTATTGTGTCGGCATAAAAATGTAAATATGTGCAGAATTATTCAACTTCATGAATGACAATTGTCCGATCTAAACTAGAAAAGGATGGTTACTATTAGATAAAAAAAGTTGTTAGCTGTGTGCTCGACAAAGGGAACCAACTTCTGAGCTATTGTACAATGTTGCAATTCAATAAGAGTTTGGGATTGATAAATACGAGTGCCCCGCAAACTGTATTGAAAATGTGTCACTATCGGAAAATGTCAACTTGGTAAGAATATTATTTACAAGGTTTTGTTTTCTTTTGTCAACCCTAGAATGTTGTATCATATTACCCCATTGAAGACGAATGTAAAAGTAATAATTTTTCCAAAATAAATGATCAGATTTTGATCCATCACTTGAAATGTAAATACAAATAATGTAGTATTACAAAATATTATATTCAAAACACTAATAATTAAAATCAAATCTTATATTAATAAAATACATACACTACACAAATATTTTAAAACATTACGTTTTCACTAAACCGAATTTGGCTTTCCGTTTTTCTATTTTCTCCTGGTTCTCTACATCAACCATTACTTTGGAGACGGAGATACCAAATCTTTCAGCACGTTTCTTCAGGACGTCTAAAGACGCTGCAGCAGCTGGTTCGATCTTGCGGCTTGCAGGGCTAGCTGGTGTGGTCGGAGTGGTGCTTGTTACTGCTGTCAGGCCGAACCTCGCCTTCCTCGCATCTTTGGAAGCTGCCTCAGTGGGGGGGAGGCCGAATCTCTTGGCTCTCAACTCTAACCTGCTCTGAGCATCTACTGGTGCCTTCACTGCGATGGGAGTTTTAGGAGGATCTTCTGACTTATCACTGCTTTCCACTTTGTCCACTGTTATGATCGCTCTATTGAGAACTACTTTCTTGGCGGAGGTTGCATTAATATCTATGGCGGTTATTTGCCGTTTTGGCGGGCTCTCTGAGTCGGGGGACAGGAGTTTATCTTCGTTGATAGACTCTGTGCTCGTAATAACCGGGGGAAGTCTTCTCTTCAGAGTTCTGGTGGGTAGAACCTGACTCAAAGCGGTGACGGAGTCAGACTGGCCTTCCGATGCGGTTTCGGGTTTGTTCGTAGATGCCGACACTTCTGATTCGTTCGAGATGACATCTTCGGCTTTCAACTCTTCGGCAAACTTCAGATCAACATCGTCGTCCAAAACTCCGTCGGAATCCAGATCGTCTGAGTCCAATGTGTCTTCCGCCAGACTGTCCTTGCTGACGGCAGCCTGCAGGCGAGTTGTCAGCTCACTCTTGTCTCCAACGGTGCTGAGTCCACGCGACTTCAACTCCTTTTTCAGCTCCACAACCTTTAACTTAGCGATGTCCGAAGACTTTCCAAAAACTGTGGAGTCTGCCATCATTACAAATTACGTGCTCGATTTTCTTTGTATCACGAAAAATTATGCATCTGCAGCAGGGACTTCCAAAATATGAACGCCGTTGAATCGCCGAATGACGGATTGAGAACGGAGAACGGATGCCATAAATAAACCAAACACCATAGATATATGATGGATGCATAGAGCATACACAATAGGGCTCATTATGGGACTGCGAGACGAACAAGCGGCTTGATGGCCAGCACGTAAATTTGTTATCTATTGTTTTCTATTATTCTCTATGCTTTTAGGCTTGCCGCGGCGCATCAAGCCTCTCCTTCAAGCCTGGCCACGCCTTCGGTGATTTCGTGGCGGTCGAAAGGGGGTTGAAAGTGAATTTTGTGCGAAATGGAATATAACAAAGACAAAGCATTCTTTATTGTGTTATAATAAATTTTATATATTAATATTGTAATATAACATTAATTAGTAAAGTAAGGACAATTATTTTTCTCCATTTCTCAGATGTTTATTTATTTATTTAGGAAAATCAACAGATTGTTTACATCAATTGAAATAAAATTAAGAATACAAATAAAATCTAAACAGATTTTCACATTACTATAATTATAATAAAAAACTAAGTAGGCTGAGATAATATTTACAAAAAATACAACATTGTGAAATTAAATAAAAATTAAAAGAAGATGTAAGAACATAAATAAATAACAATTTAAAGTTAACATATAACCTGCTTAATAAATTCCAAATCATAATGTTTGGAAATATTTTTTTTTAAACACAAGACCTGTACAATTTAACACATTTAATTATGACAATAGCAGTTTCGTTACTATTAAACATTTAAGAAAATATAAAATTATTAACACCAGTAAAAAATCATTTTAAACTCCATGGATATTGAAATTGGACGGCGTTAATAGAATCGCATAAATAAGTGGTCTAAAAGTGACCTAACTACAATTTAAAAATGACATTGAATACCGAAACAGTTTTCATAATATTAAAAAAAACTAAAATACTTGCAGAACTTAAAAATAACATTATTGAATTTGATGTACAATATTTTCTTTAAAAATCAATGGATTTCTTGAATTGAACCCAGAAATGGACAAATTGAACACAGAAACAATAGCTGCCTACTTTATAATAATTTTATATGATTTATATAATTGTTTTACACGATACGTAATATCTAAAATCACCACTCATCGTAATGTTTTTTGTCTATGGGTACTTATTTATCTATTCTCGTTTGTCTATTCCCGAAAAAATATAAATTCGCATCAAGCCCCACCGCCAGCACGTAGTATTGCGCAATGCTTGTGAGAAAGCCGCAAGCAAGCTTTGGAGACGGTCAAAAGGCTTGTCACAAAGCGCCATAGAAAATAAACTACGTGCTTGCCATCAAGCGGCTTGGTCGTGTCGCATAGCCTTTTTACACGTACACGAAGAAAATAATTTCCCTCTTTTTGAGAAGATGAGGCTGTGAACATTGGTCTGGAAGTGGGAGGAAACACGAAAATCTTTCCACAGTAGAACTGTTGAACTCAAGAACAAGCCGCAGAAACGACCCGTTCTCATGAAATAATTAATGTCAACCAAAAAATAAATGTTGGGCATGCGTTTGGGGTGTTTTCCGACTATGCACCGGTGCCGAAGTAATAAATGTCACTTGCAGAATCTTCCATTGAATACCGTTAGAACAAAGACAGCATTCACACCTGACGCCTGTGCTCTAAAGATTGCAATCCGGAAAGTATCATACGGGACCGCCCGTTTCTGCACTGAGGGGTTTTTCCAGTATTTTGGTGCTCCAGACCAGAGGTGGCTGCAAATTCAACAGCGGTTAAAACTAAAGATATAAGGTTCAAAATTCTAATGTACCTGACAACTGTGTGTAGTTTTTAACGTGGAATTAACATTACTTTAAAAATTGAAAAAGTTTATTATGTATTCATTTCACTCGATCGCACCATGTCTTTCTCTGGTTTCCTCGACGTTTTCTACCCTTTACTTCCACGTCACACATTCTCCTTACACCCTTTCTTCGTTCATCATATCGCCTAATTTTACCATGCCATTGCGTAAATATTTGTTTCATTTGATCGCGCCATATCTTCCTCAGGGTCCCTAGCTTTTACTACCTTTCATTACTGTATATCACGTTGTTACTGTTAAAAAAACTACTTATATCGATTCATTATCCGAAAATTACTACATAATAAAAAAATCCTAATTTTAATAGAATTTAGTTTTATTTTGGAAATAATGGCTGAATCAGACGGTTCACTAATCGGTCATTTCTGTATTCCATTCAGCCTATTTTTCTCGGAACAACACGAAATTTCCGAATACTGACGAATGAAATCTTCAAGTTAACCGATCCAACAATGTTGGATATTTTCATTCGGTATCCTTCACTCGCGCGCGGAAGAGAGCAAAGTGAAACGTCAAAATAGTATTCGTTCGGCTAATTTGTTTGCTTCTGTGATCACGTCTCATAGAAATTGTTGGGTCTCCCTTACTATCCATGTATTATATATATTTTTAAAAATATATGTAAGATTAATTAATTTGTAGGTAAATGTTCGTAATAAAAAAGTAAAATCAAATTGTGTTATTATTCCATAAAAAATAGTAAGGTTTATAAGAAGAAACAATACTGTTTTTTTTTTTAATTTAATTATGTTAACAAAATTGCGTAAAAATCGATGCATCTGACATATTATCGAGTGAAGGTTTACTCTATGGTTACTCAAGCAAATGTTCCCGTCTTCGTTTCACTTTTGTTTCATTTCATGTTCAGACGTGTCATTCCGAGTAAAATAGGTCGAATGAAATACAGAAATGAACGAATAGTGAACCATCTGATTCCAGCCTAAAGAACATCTATTGTGGATATTTTGGAACATTTGCATTGGCAACTCTGAAGACAGTGAAGACCATAGAAATTTATTGGTCATCGCACAATGATCGCGCATATCTATGGTCATCGCGGTGTACTCTTCTTGGCGATTTGATGGATTTCCTCATATTATTATGATGGTCCTTCGCTTAAAAACAGCGTAACAAGGCCAAATTGAGTTTAGAAATGATGGCTCCGGTCCCGAATACCAGGTCGACCACTAATAAGTGTTGTACGATTTGCATAAAAGCAGTGAAATGGCTACCAGTCTTATTTATAGTGACAATCATGGTATGGTCTTATTACGCCTATGTGGTTCAGTTGTGTTTTTGTAAGTATAAAAATAATGTATGGTATACTATATTTTTTGTTGATTTTAATCCATCACAATAACCGAATATATTTTTTTTTCAGTGACAGTTCCGAGTAATTTCGAAAGAGCAATTTACTTAGTAATATATCACTTGCTCTTTGCGATGTTTTGCTGGTCTTACTGGCAAACTATATTTACAGATATTGGGCGTGTACCATCCAAGGTATTATTTCCCACTAAGAATTTATTTGAAATTATACTGCATTATAACTTTTCTCTATCATTTACACCTAATGTTTTCAGTTCAAAATCCCTGATTCAGAAATGGAAAAGCTATTAGCAGCAGAAAACGAAGAAGCTCAAAGGAGATTGCTGGAGATATTTTCTCAAGAACTACCCATTTACAACAGGTAATTTTTTTAGTAAATGTTTACTACTCCGCTTACCGGATAATACGGAATTCGAATTTCGATACACGGATAATAGGGAGCGGAACATTTCCTTTGCCGCCATTTCTTTGGATTCGATATTTGCGATTTTTTTCAATCTAAATACGCACGAATTACTTAGGTTACCCAGCCTAAGAACCTAATAACCTATTTTGTACACGTAAATAGTTGTATATTGTAGTAATTGAAGTTGTATAAGTCCCGTTTCACTTGGCCAAACGTGGCTGTCAAATACTTCGTGTAAGTGAAATAATCTTATAAAATTGAAATATAAAATGCATGTTTTTTCGTCTCCCCCGACATAAATACTCAATTTTCGTAATAATAAAGCAAAATCTAACTGTTTGAATAAAAAATATTCCGTATTAATCAGTAGGCGGAGTATGAAACTATAAATTTTTTTTATTCTCTGCTATCTGAAGTGCCGCCGTTACCCAAGCTTTACAGTCTTTTGAAATTGGATGTAAACAGTAATCGTCCTCTTATGTTGAATTGCTAGTGTGCAAAATTTCAACAACAAGTATTATTCTGCTTAAAGGGGATGGGGGTGGTTTTACGAAATCTCATGTGGACAGTAGCAGTTTGACGGTGAAGTGTGCAAAATCTCACAATAAAACTAGATTTGTATAAAAATCAAATCCACGCCGCCCGCCCGCCGTACTATCTTTATATAAATAGATGTTTAGTTTTATTATTTTTAGTCAGTCAACATTTTTCTATTGCGCACTTTGCATTGATGTTCTTTCTATTGATACCTTTCTCCAATGCTAACAATTTCATCTTGTGTCAATAAATCTGTTTCTCAAACGTACATAGTTACCAAAAGGGAAACATCTTCCATTTTGGTTTATTATTATATATGGATTTAGTTTTAATCGGATTTTCTGTTACCTAAATCACTATTAACTGTTAAACGTGTAATATATGAGAGCAGAAGTGAATCCTTTAAGCCTTGGCTACATAGTTATGTTGAACTTTGCCGCAATGTAAACCAATAAGTCAATATAATCTGTCCTGGCTTGTGTACCCAGGTATGTATTGGTAAATAATGTTATCAGATTAGCTTATCATGGATAAGGTGTTTTAGAAACATGCTTGTTCATAGTATTGTTGTAGTCAGTGTTGTCATCCAGGGGTTTCACAAAAACCCTTTAATCAAAACTTCATGAAATCTGATAAAAAATGTCATTCTAAATAACTTTTGCCAGCAATGGTTTTTTGAGATTATTAGTAGCACATTTAAATATTAAAAATGATACTTAGGAACCAAAATTTCGGTTAGTACAATATTGTGCATGATCTAAAGACTAAAAAACTTAGAACTTTAGTTCTTCTCTTGTCTTAAGTTTCACTTCGTTAAAAAGTCTAATGCTATACTATAATCTTAATATAATAAAACAAAGTTGGGTTAGTTACACCATTTATAACTCAAGAATGGCTGAACTGATTTTTATGATCTTTGATTTGTTGGATTTATCTCCGTCCCGATTAACAGAATAACTATTAAAACATCGGAAAAAATCACGGGATAAATAATTAAGAAGAAAATTAATATTTTCATATATTTTGTATGGAACGTCTTTTCAAATAATGTGCGTTGGTCGACATAATTTGAATCGATTCGAACTGTCAATGGTGTAGTGTGCCGAACATTTCGTGCTCAGTCAACAGCTCAATTTCATTTTTTGAAATTAGAGTAGGTACCAAGTAGGTACCTATTTATTTTAACTTAATAAAAACTTAATTTATTTCAGATAATAAATTTAACACAACATTTATTGATTCTGAGGCGGTACGAAGTTTGCCGGGTCAGCTAGTTAACTATAATTGTAACTAAGCGATGTTAAAGTTACGGAACGTATTAAACTAATGAAACCAGTGTAGCTACCACAATTTGTCGCCGGCAAGTGGAGGGGATAGATGGGGGTTTAGTTGTCAGTGGGGGGGAGGATCATCCTTCTGGAGATAAAGGCCGAACTGTTAATGGGCTACTTATTATTATTATTATTATTTTTTAATTTGTCAATTTTTTAATCATATTTTAGACACAATATTCAAATAATGCCCAATTTGCCTTATTTGCCGAACGAATTTCTTTTTCTATCAGGGTCTTTAGTTTAATTTTTAGTCTTTAGTTTTTTTTTTTTTTTTTTTAGTTAAAATATATTTATACAAGCTTCTTCCCGCGACTTCGTCTGCGCAGGATAGTACTTCTATTAGCCTATTTTTTTTTCCTAGGTCCCATCTATGTTTATACCAAAATTCGTAACCTATTTATTTAAAATATTTATAATTCTTGGTTCGATTCAAAGTATTAGGCGAGTACTTCAAATAAATTCATTAATTTAAATATTTTCTAAAATAGAATTTTGGTTTAACAATCATTGTTTATGCAAAATGTCATCCTCAAATTTTGACATTTTCTAATTAACAATAATTAAATATAATATTGAAAATAGCTAGCTTTATAGATTATAGCCTATATGTTATTCTGTTGTATGAGCTATATTATTGTAAAGTTTCATTAAAATCTATTCAGTAGTTTTTGCGTGAAAGAGTAACAAACACACATACATCCATAAAAACTTTCGCGTTTATAATATTAGTAAGATATACTTCATATATCTGACTTAACCTGTTGAATGTCAGAAGATATTTCGAGAAACCGTGCGGAAATTACCTTAATGACTTCTGGTCAAATATCCATGTAAAAACAAAAGAATTGTTTTTTTTTGCGATTGTTTTCTGTTTACCAGATAATGTATCTTATTATTCATCATGATAATTTTTGTTACAAGTTTTCCCAGAATAGCTAACTTTAACAACAAAAAAATTTCCCATTCGGCAAATAAATATAAAAAAAATATATTTGTATGAATATGAACTAATTTTATTATTTCTACACAGACCTGAAAATACACCCTACATGAAACGAACAATTCAAAGGTGTTTTTGAAGAATTAATGATATTGATACTTCTTTGAAAAGTTGACAACTGGTAAAGCGGTAAAAATATGACTTTCCGAATCTCGCAGATAATTTCTTTAAAAAATATTCAGAGTAGCTAGATTAATCAAATCAACTGTTACGTCAAGAAAAATATTGGCGCAAGCGATTCTGACCTTATACAGTTTCTTTATACATATGGATTAAAATCACAGTTAATAAAAAAAAAAGCAAAAAAAATTGTCGCGCCCGCCGGCGGGTCTATGGCAGACGAGAGGTTAACTCAAATTTCAATTTATTCGGAGATGTCTGACTAATCAACTGGATTATCAATATATATATATATTTTCAGATATAAATGAATGGGTTCAAATAAAAATGCCATGATTCCTAAATGCTTGGCTACATTAACTTGTTTTTCAATGGGATGTTTTTTCCTCTTGGTCAGTTTGAAGATACTTCTGGTAGTAACAACTGTTCTTTATGCCTCACTGCACATTCCATTGTTATTAAATTGACTTGCCTTGGTAACACCAACCTTGGCGTATAATATACATTGCTGTATTGGTGAAATTGTGAGACAGTTTGTTTTGATTATTATTTACTATGTTTTCATAAAACACAAGATAGTATTTTTGCGTCATAAATAAAGGTTACATTTGATTTAATACAATAATGACCGTCACCGTTAAGATCCTCTACTACGAATCCAGAGGTCGGGGTTTAAATCTTGCCATGCGCAAATAAAGTTTAAATTCCGTTATTTCACAATGAATTCATTAAATGTAATAAATAGTGTATATGGGGCACGTTTCAGAGTTAAATCATGAGTCGCTCTGATCATGGTTCTTGCGAATTATTTATTTTGAGATTTGTTGATTTCATACCGACCCATGTGAGAATTTTAACTGACAAAACTGATTGGTTACGCCATTTACACAATACACCACTCTCATTGACACATAAAAACTGCAGTACTTAGGAGGATGATTGTTGCATTCCCGTAATCCTAAAAACCCCACTCGCCACCAACGCACTCTCGGCACTAAAAAGTACCGCGAAATCGCTCTAATTGTCATTCTCAAGCCGCGATAAAATGCATAAAACTGTTGTGTGCCGCTTGCCACACCACCAATACATAATGATACGCTTTAATCCGCCTCGCAATCCTCAATAAAGGCAGTGAAACCAATCAGTTCCAACTAAGGGCATTCCACAAAATCAAGCAATAAGTCCTGTTTCCTTCTATACCTTTATAATAATAATTGGATAATTTGTATAGCGCCGTTTTTGTGAGAAATCACCTCAAGGGCGGACATATGTGACATTTCTCCTTTCTAAAGTGGGTTTCACACATTATTTTATACAAATAACGATCCTTCGACATAATCAAAACTTTCTAATTACACATCACCGACCTATGTGTAACATTCGTAATTGTATTACTTAACTGAGAAAACAACTTTTATAAAAAATAAAAATACTCCAGAATGCTTACAAATTATTATTGTTTTAAATTGACCCGAAGTTCCTTATTGGGGATGCCTTAGTCTCACTTGCTCCAATGGGAGCGATTGGGACCCTAATGCGGTATTAAAAAAAGAATTAAAAAAATTCCACACTCGTTATTCAGCAGTCAGAGGGTTAAAATTTACTGTACATGTTGTCATATCAATTTAGATAAGAAAAAGAATTTTCTTTTTAAGTGACTCACTCTTAGAAATATAAAGACACTTCAAATTTCTCTTTGAATTACTCACTTTTATACAGAAAAATAAATACATGTAAGTTTTTGTGACAAAGCATACAGTCTACCATTTTAGATAAGCGTTTTGTCGGTTGTAGTTTGAATGAGGTAAACCGGTTCCTTTTTATTCAAATTTTATGGTGATTGGAGGCAACCAATTGAATTGAATAAGTAACTGTGTTATACCTGATAATCATTCTGAACTTTCTAAAAAAATTGAGGGAAGTCACAAATTTACAAGATAATGATGAAAAAAAAAGTTACACATATTACAATAGTCTGGGTCAATTAATAGATTTATTGACTTTTTTATTTATATTTTCTTATGTATGCGTTTTTTATTCACAAAAGTCAAAAACTAATTTAGTTTCCAAAGAATAAGCTTTGCTTTGAAGTTATTTTTTTCCTAATGTCACAAAAAAAATGATTTGTTAGAATAATAATAATAATTGGATAATTTGTAGAGCGCCGTTTTTGTGAGAAATCACCTCAAATATATTTACTAACCCTGGTACTGAATTGTTTTTGTACCAATTAAGGCCTTGAATATAAAATTAGTCCTGTGCCGAAAATTGCAACCTGCTTTATCGATAACAAATAATATAAGGTAATACACATAGAGAACTTTAGTTTCTTTATTCGCCGACAAAGTAAAAGCCAATATGGTAAAGAATGATCGTAGCCAGATACACTTTCAGTCTACAATCTAATATTTTCTCTCTTCCAGAACAATATCCGGTGCGATACGATACTGCGATCGTTGCGTTCACGTGAAACCCGACCGCACGCACCACTGCAGCGTGTGCGGAACGTGCGTACTGAAGATGGACCACCACTGCCCGTGGGTCAACAACTGTGTGTCCTTCTACAACTATAAATACTTCATCCTCTTCCTGGGTTATGCGCTCATGTACTGCGTCTACATCGCACTCTCCAGCATGCAGTACTTTGTCATATTTTGGAAGGTTTGTCTTGCCTTTAATTATTTCCTCTTTATTTGTCTGTTATGCTGTGTTTGATTCTCCTATTTTTTATATTGTTGCACTAATTAAACTTAACTTTTGACATTTTTTTATCCGTTTTCCGAGCACGACAATATTGAATACTAAGCAATATCGGTCGGATAAACGTAACGTCGGATAACTAAGCAATATCTTTGACATATAGACACGCTCCAGGAGCGTGTAATTATCGTTCATATTTATCTGCCAAATGTAATCGTCGTTCTTGCGAATGCCGACTACCAACATCGTTGAAGAAGACTTTAGCCGTGTCAATGTTGACTTTCATGCTAGGGCCCCGTGGCTGATGTAATGATCGGTGTGTTTAACACAACAAAATGGTAGAATCTTTAAAGATGGGTAGAGCTAAACAAAGCATAACAATCCCAAAAAAATTTTGGAACTGCCTTGAGAAATTGCAAGTATGGACACTGTACAAAGGCAGGAAGAAATAAACCACATTTAAATTTTAAATTTTACACCAAAAAAAAACTAAATATTTTTTTGTAGTCAAGTTTATTGCAAAGTAAATAACATTTTTTTAAAAGATTTTTTGTTGAATTGATTGATCTGAGAGTTCTTTTTTATTTTGAGGTACTAAAATTGAAGAAATATGTCCACTCTCATATCTGTTTATTTTACAATATTATTTAAGAAGTAAGAGCAGCTTCTTCCTATCTGCCATGGGGATAAAGAAAAAGACTTGTGACGCAGTTAGTTGTGTCGCTTAGCACATTTTGCTTTGCATCTTGGCTTCTAGCAGCAAAACTCCTACTTTTTTATGATATTTTTAAAGTCTTTTATCGTGCTTAACAAACTATGACACTTAAAAAATTAGGTTTATTCTTTTCTGCCCTTTAAAAAATTATTGATATATTTGTATTTATTCCTGTGTTATTTTTTAAATCACTGGGTTTAGTCTGTCCTTTTAGATTCTTCCTGTAATTGTAACTCCTCAAACTTTCAGTCTATCACAGAATATTTAATGGCTATTTTCTTTTTATATTCTCCCTGAAACCAGTCATCGTTAAATTGGATACATCAACTATTACCTAACTATTTATCGTTAAATTTAAAACACAGCTATCATAACTCAGCAGAGAGATCTCTTCTCTGCTGAAGTTTCCCAAAATGATTATCTACCTTTTTTATATGCCAGATGGCACCGTTGCATTTTTTTAAATGGTAACATTGCATTATTGAGCTAGTCTTTAGGGTTTTGCTAGACCTTACCACAACCTACACACAGTTTCATGTTGATTTATTTTATGATATCTTCTCAAGCTGTTTTGTACGTTTAGGTGACCTCAATAGGAATAATAGGAAGGTCTCCTGAGGTCAGCATGCTATTTACTATTAAGCCATAAATCAACATCCTGCTTCTAATACTATCATATACATATCTAGTTGAATTTAACGCCATTGGACTCACTGATCTCGGTTCAGACTATCATACTGTCATCAATAATTTCTCTAATAATATATTTTGATGTTTTTAATATTCACTAATAATATTTCTATTTATTGTTTTTCTAATTGCATACAAGTATGTAGTTTTCAATGAACATTAGAGTAGAGAAAGATAGTGTTATTGCATGTAGAGTTTGATTTGAATTATAATAAACTCAGTAACGAAATATATAGTCCAAATATTTAGGTACATACACTGATTATTGCTGCTGAGCGAATCTTTCGATTTTCTAAAAGTTTCCTGCTTTTAAAACAAAAAATTATTTTCCATACTAAAGTAGTAAAAGATATTTTGCCGGAAAGTTTCAAAATGTTATTACAATTAATTGTTTATACAAATTTCAGAGTGAAAGTAACTTGCAGTACCTATTGCTTTGGTGATAGAATTTTAATAAATTGATTTTTCTCTAACATTCGAAGAAGCTTTTTTTTTTTTACATTAGGTCCACACAGGAGGCCCTGAGGAAAATAATTTCCCTCAGGGCCTATGTCATCTTTGGGGATGCTGTGTGGAGGGTATTTTTAAGGAACGGAAGGAGAGGAAGTTCTGGGAAGGAAAAAGGTATGAGGGTTGGGTGGGAATCTGGGGTTCAGTGTGTCTAGATCATCCGCCACCAAGACCTAGATAAACCTTACCCCTTGAACCCGGGCACCCCTGCTAAGTCACCAAACGTAGCGAACCACTTGGGGTGACCTATGGCAGAGGTGTTGGTTATCCAATAAATGGCTGCTCTTTTGATCTTTTATTTTAGCAGTATATTTGCAACCATTGAGTGAAATAAATCATAATTATGTCTATGCGTTTCTTATGCCGTGTTGCCATTAAAATTACTGCCATCATAATAGTTTTCAGCCATCTAACATTTCATAATAAAACACCTCATTCACCTTAGACAGTTTGATATTAGATTGTTTTGAATGTATTATGAGCATGAGTCCTTTTCTGCAATAACAGTTTATGCACTGTTATACATACTTACTCAATACATAATTCCACATCTGTTTGTATCAATTTTATTTAATTTTAGAATCATAAATCAGACTTTTAATAATAATTTATTACAGAAAAATTGATAAAGCCAATATTTTTTTGGCATCCATTGTTTTGTCAAACCGTAGGGGACGGCAAGAAACAAGAAACTTCAATAAATAAAAAGCTTTTTTGTTAATTCTAATTTTTAACAATACCATACTTGATAAAGTGACATTTTTATTTTTGTCTTTAACTAGCCTTATAGATGTTATATCCGAAGGCAAAATGAATATTTAAAGTCGACACTGCAATTGCTGTGCTTCGTTCCGTGCATAGGCATGATTCTTCAACACTGCAATTGCAGGGCTTAACCCCCTAGGGGTTAAAGAATGATAGAAATAGTTTTAATTAATGTTAATGTGAAATTATTTTTTTTATCAATTTCTCATAGTTTAAAAAAATATTTTACTGTAAAGCTGTTTTGCCCCTTAACCTCTTGAATGTCGGATGACAGTTAGAGGTTAATGCCGTATTTCATAGAAAATTAATATCAGAGCATTCCGAGGATCTAGAGTGCTCTAATAAAAAGCATAGTCTGGAATGATATTGGCGCAAGCGATTCGCATTTTATTTTTTAACCTCTCAGCTGTCACCCGCCCACCGGCGGGCTTACGACAGATGACTCGTTAAAGGCATTGTTAAATAGATAAAAATGAATAACCATATTAATTAAAGAAATTTCAATTATGATAATATAAATTAAACACCAAATGTTATAATATTTTAAGTAGCCACCTTTTGTTGGAAAGTTATTAAAAATATATCTTTGTTTACACAATAAAATCAATCAATGTAACATCAAGTCCCATACTTAGTCTCATTCTTAAAATCTTGTTTTTCCCCTTCTTCTCCCCCTTCCCCTGTCTATTTCTCCTATTGCTTCTTTCTCTTTCACCTGACCTAATAACTTGATGTCATTTATGATCTACATTATTTATTTACTCATGTTGCCCTGAAGAAGTTGTAGTTGTGTCTGAAACTAGTTGGCTTTAACCTTTTGGACGCATTAAATTGTTTCTCCCACCCCTTTGTCACACTTTTTTTTTTGAAGTAGCCAAATCACCCTAAAAAGAGTTCACATTTGATGTTGTTACATTTGACTGTCACATTTGACATTGTCACAAATCGACATTCATAGCCGCTTTGGTTTTTTAACACAACTTTTTTTTTTCTTGTTTCATAAGACATTGATTAACCCAACGAGCATAACGGTGATCAATATTTAACAAGAACTTAACTTAGGGAATATTAATGTCGACTAAATATTAAAATTGGTACTAATTGCCAATTTGATGACAGCCGTTGTTCGAACAAGTTGGACTAATGGCCGATTTAAACTGTGATGACTTTTAGGGTAAAACCAGGAAGACACCCCTGCTTTTATTTTATTATCATTATTACACCGTGGCGTCTCATCTGGTTTTACTCTAAAACTAATCAAAGTGGATATCGGGCTTTAGGCATTCAAAGGAAAACTAACGCTGTGCGCATACGAATGACTTGTCACAGCAACAGTTTCAAAATCCATTGCAATATATGGAGGTGTCCGCATGTAGCAATGTGACATTAGAACATTAGGGTGACTTTTTAAGGATTTTTAACATGTTACCGTGACGAAAGTCACTCTTGCGTGCCTGGCCTAAAACTTAAACTCAAGTAAAATGGGCAAAGATATATTTTGAATAACTAATGTGTTACTATTTATTTGTTTTTTCTTTCTTTTAAAGGATATGTCCATGTTTCAGGGGGAACTGGAAGGAATGGGAAGGTTCCACATCCTTTTCTTGTTCTTCGTTGCATTAATGTTTGCCATTAGTCTTGTGTCGTTTTTCGGTTACCACGTCTACTTGGTCATGCAAAACAGATCTACACTGGGTGAGTGACAATTTTTTTTTTCATTAAAGCATATACAGTACTCTCTCAGTAATCCGCTGCTCGATTATCCGACATTGACTGTTATCCGCTATTCTTTTCACTAGTTAAAACACAAAATCAAGCTCTATAATTTGTCAGTATTCATATGTCAAATTCAGTAGTACGCCGTGTGCCTAGACTGAAGCGCTAAGCTTTGTACACCGACGGGTTTGATTATCTTACTCACACTATACTTATCGCCATCTCGTTTGCTCTAGCTGACAATTTTACCAGCCACCAGAGTTAATTGTTGTTGTTTTAGGACATTTCGGTTTTTCCTCTGTGTATTCTGGCAATTGTTGCGTGTGTTTCTATTTGTTTAATTCTGTCACGTTTTTTCGTTTGAATAAGTTTACAAAATGTTGTAACATTTTAACTTTAAGCCAAAAAATGGCAATTTTATAAACAATCGATTGGTTTGTTTTCACAAAAAACCTGTTTTAATTTTTTTGCATATATTATTTTGTATATACGCACTATAATCCGCCGTTTTCACTAATTGGACACTAGGTTTTTGGGGTGGCAGATTAGTGAGAGTATTGTAGTTGTATAAACTTTTTTAACATAATGTTTGTTTACTGTATTAGTTAATATTGTTTATTAAATTAATCAACAGATTAATTAGTGCAGTCATCTTGGGGCCGTCTGTTTCAACGCTAGCTATAGTAAAAGTTAAACTGGCTAGCTTTACACTTGTAAGTTTTTTCGTAAGTTTACGGCTTCTAGCCAATGAAGTCGTAAACTTACAAGTGTAAAGTTAGCCAGTTTAACTTTTACTGTAGCTAGCGTTGAAACAGACGGCCCTTGATAAACAATATAACTGGCGCATAACCCATAACTGAACAGAGTTGTATTGATAAAAAAGGATTTTTTCATAAAAAAATGTTTGTATTTAGTTTTATTAGCATTGGTATTAGCAAATTTAAACACAAAAAGTAAAATGTACAAGCTCTTTATTAATCCGTTTATATCTCACCGTAGACTCGTTTGAGCGTCATAAAACAATGTATTGTTGATAAGAGATTATTTTTAATAATCATAATAATTTGACGGACAACAGAAATAACATTGTGTTAATACTGCCCATAAAACTTCACTTGGTCATTTTAATTATCATTCGTAGAAAAAACATTTTATCATAAAAACACAAATACTTTTACTTGATGTGTTTTGTTTCCCGGTTTTCCTCGCATTCCAGCTTCATCAGATTTTAGATAGTGCCGAATTAGTGAAATTCTGCTGTACTACAAATCAATTACTGCAATCATTCTATCTAATCGCTTGAGCGCTGACATACGGATACAGTGCCACAATAAAAAAAATTGTTTCTCTGAGCTATTCCAGGACAACTACTTATGGTAGATAATACACTATTTTTCATCAATACACAAACACATTATGTGGTAAGACAGTACAATTTATAAAAACATCATTTTGAAAAAACCAATAAGTCGTTACGAAAATAGAATCAGCCGGCGGACGTTGAAAATTTTGCATCGACGCAAGAGTTATTAGTAGAAGATATTTTCAGTTTCTTGAAAAATAACCATGCAGCATCAAAACATTGCCTAAACTGCTACAGTGAAACCCTCTTAAGAAGTTTTCGCTTAAGATGTTTTCCTGCCTAAGAAGTTTAATTTTGTCGGTCCCTTGAAGACCAAATGGTCCAATTTATCCCACTTATAAGATTTTCCCACCTAAGAAGTTTTTTTTTAAAAACTTCTTAAGAGGGTTTCACTGTATATTATTATTTATTAACCAGATTTGTAAAGTGAGGTACAGTTAAACTGTCTTATAAGGTTTTTCAAGGGACCGGAAAAACTTTGTACATGGGAAAACCTTATATTTATGTGGGATAAATTGAGTCATTTTTCAAATTCAACTTGGGTCGGTAGGGAATCGACATAACACCGAGTGGTCTTAAGTCTTCAAAGGACCGAAAAAATAAAATTTCTTAATCATGAAAACTTTTTAAGTGGAGTTCAGTTTATTTCCAAAATTTCTCTTTTATTTCTAGTTGATGTAAATTAGATTGTTTATACAATTTCAGAGGCTTTCCGGGCGCCAATATTCCGTTCAGGCACCGACAAGAATGGCTTCTCTCTCGGCCGGTACAACAACTTCCAAGAAGTATTCGGGGACAATCCCAAGACATGGTTGCTGCCTATATTCACAAGGTAAGCTGCTCAAATACTAGTTGGCTAATGCGCTCTACACTTCTTTCTCTTCTCTCTTCCTAATTCTTCCTTCTGTAAATATGCCTTATTGTCCATTATTACTATTCTAGAAAACGATCAGAAGTTTTCTAAAGAAATTATGAATTCAGAGATTAGATTTTTAGTGACGCTTTATTAACAGTGTTGTGGAAGAAAAGTACTAATTTTCAAAGGCTAGGAATACAGCCAACCCTGTTTTTAAACGATTTTTCATGTAGAACTGTCGGCATAATGGTAATATCTGTTCTTTTAAAATCCTAGATTTTTTCCACCCTTGTGCATCTAATACATTACTAGTGTAAAAATAAACAGTCCTTTTTTATTTTTTGACATGTGCTGTATTATTTTGAAACGTAAAAACTGTGCAACGAATCCCCCATGTAAAAACAGAATTAATTAGTATAGTTTGAATGCGAGCCTTTCTTCATTATATTTCCAACAAGTTTCTTAATAGGTTTCTGCAATTATAATAGACTGATTTTGTTTTAAGTTTTACTTCAGCAGTCGAAGCCATATAAAACTCTAAGTTTGATTCTAGGTCCTTTAACAATTATAAATTTGTTCATTTTTTGCTTGAAATTAAGCTTTGATGAACTTTTATAAAGTTGACAATAAAATAGCCAGTAATTCGATTTTATTTAGGAATTACCATGAATACATACGAGGGTGGTCCGATAAGTACTTAGACTACAAAAGAAAAACAAAATTTTTCGAGTGACTATTTATTTCTCAACGTAATCTCCTTTTAGCTCGATACACTTGACCCAGCGATGCTCCAATTTCTTTAACCCGTCTGAAAAATACGCTTTCTCGAGGTCTGCAAAGTAGGTCACCGTGGTGGCGATGACCTCCTAAGTCAACACAAATTTCTGCCCGGCGAGTGACTTTTTCGAGTTTGGAAACAAAAAGAGATCGCAAGGGGCCAAATCTGGGGAATGCGGTGGATGGGGCAGCAGGAAGGAGGGGGCGGAGGTGTGAGTCGGTGCGTTGTCATGGTGGAAGAGCACTTTTTTCTTTGCCAAATAGGGCCGTTTTTTCTGCAATTTGGCGTTGAATCGGCCCATAGTACAGCCCTGTGATCGTTTTGCACTTCTCTGGGAAGTCGATTTAGATCCCTTGTGAATCCCAGAAAACGTGGCCATCACCTTTCCGGCCGTTAGGACAGTCTTCGCCTTCTTCGGAGCACGTTCGCTGGGCGAGGTCCACTGTTTCGACTATTCCTTGGTCTCTGGTGTGTACCAGTGTCAAATACTGCTCTGAAGTGGTCTCACGGTGTTGCTTGTTGTCCGGAGTGAGCAAACGCAGCACCCATCGCGCCGACAGCTTTCTCGTGCTGAAAATTTCATGTAGGATATGACCCACGCGGTCTTTTGTGATGCCTACTGTCTCAGCTATCTCGCGCACCTTCAATCGGCGGTCTGCCAATACGAGATTGTGGATTTTTTGTTATGTTTTCCCCCGTGGTAGCCGTTTTCTGGGCACCTGGGTGTGGCTCATCAAAAACCAATGTGCGACCACGTTAAAACTCGTTAAACCAATTTTTGACGATCGCCATCGAAGGAGAAGAGTCACCGTACACAGCATCCAAGCGCTCTTTGATTTCGCTGCGCGATTTCCCTTCCAAAAACAATCGAAAGAATCGAATCACTGACCGATATTGCTCTTTTTACATTTTTCTAAAATCTGCCCGCTTCTACACGCGGTCAAAACAAAACTACGAGTCCGATTGAGCTGAAACAGTAGCCGTCTACGAGAATGTACTACACGATAGTATATTTCTCTTGCGATGGTTGAGCCATCAGGCGGTGAGGCTAAGTACTTATCGGACCGCCCTCGTACATGAAATATTATATTTTTAATCTTAGTTCCGTATGATCATATAAGTAGTAGATTAGTTTTACCTGTTGATTTATAGATGATTCGTAAAATAGAATTATTATATTATTAAAAGTGAAGCAAGATAATGAAATGTGAAAATTTATCCCTATACATTATATATATCCATAGATTAGTGTATTAAAAATGTTTACATAATCCTGATGTGTTATGAAAGTTGTCCTTTCTGCATTTTTTCATATTCATTTCCCCGTTCATAATATACATATTTATTTTTATGAATAACAATGGTAAAAATGGTTTCATGTTTGCAGAATTATTTTTGTAATGCAAAAAACTTATGAATTACAATGTTAGCATGTATAACCACTATACAACTATACTTATCTACAACGGTGACAACATTATAAGAATCATGCATATACTCCCTTATACGCAAATAGTATTTATCCAGTGTTTGCGTTTAAATAACTTGTGAATGTCTGCTTTAAATCTGCAAACTCAGTTTAAACCAAATTATATAGAACCTACCCGTAATACAACATCTTAACAGACAGCCCTTATTTTCTTTTTAAAATGTTTTTTAACAGAAGATGTTTACGATGTTAATTTTAAATAAACTTTATATTTTTCTCCTCAAGTTCACCAATAAATAATTTTGAAGAATTTATTTGGGTATGCCTATAACAATCACATGTAAATACATAAAAAAATTCATCAAAATGTTAAAATACACTGGGAATATTATTCTTAAATTGTCTGTAAATAATTTAATGCTTTTTTAAAATTAAATTGGCATTTTTTGTTGGTAGTGTCATGGAAATGGTGTTCAGTCATCATCACCAATGAATCACTGATTAGATTGACAGAATGTGATCATTAAGCTAGTCTCACACATGCACACTGATGATGCTCTCATGGCTTGGACTATTTCACCATATCACTGGCCATACATTCCTTAAGAATTGGGATATAGTGAAATAGGCCAAACCCCGAGAGTATAGCTCATGTATGTGACTAGCATTATTGTTTCGACACAAAACAATCTCAACGTGTGAATTGGCTTCTCACTCTACACAAGTGTTTTAGTCAGTGTCAAGTTGTGATGGTAAGGTAATTCAGTTAAGAAAGTTGACATAATTGGCCACGTTATTAAATTATAAGTAAAGTATGTTATTTGAATAAGGTTACTTAACTAATATAAATGGGTGATTGAATGGTTCAATCCGAGTGGTTGGATTGTTTGTTTTTACCGCAACTGGCACGGTATCTTCTGTTCTGTGTAGTCTGGGTGACGGCTCAGAGTTCCCCGTGAGCGGGATCCACCAGCAGCCGACCCTGAACCATTACATCAGCGCTGGGGGCGTGACGGTCAACCAGCACACCTACCACTCCATGGGCACCACCCGATCAAGGTCAGACATCTGATGGCCCGGCATTCCCGTGCTGATCTGACGGCAGACTTTAATCAGACCATCTTGGACAGTGAATCCTCAGAGTCTCGCGTAGCCGTGTTAATAAACCATTCTAAACCTAACCTAACCGGGCTTTTGTACCAACTACGTTTACATGAAAAAAACACCTCTTTTCTGCCTAACGCACTTCTCTGGTAATCAATAAAACACATTTTATTCTTCAGTTTTTCCACCGTTGAATTCCATGTTCTTAATGCATTTTTTGCTATTAAACCGCCAATAATGAAAACTTTCTAAAAGTAACTATTCTGACAGAATCTGATGTAAAACAAAATGACAACCCCTTATTCCATTAACTGGACAATTCATCCTAGTTATTTTACGTTGTTTTTCAAACAAACTAAATATTCAAAGTCCACAGAACAGTGTTGAGAATGGGATAAGAACTATTTATGGCTAAGACAAGTGAAATTTTTGATTTAATACCGCCTTCATTAGCAGACGTGTTTCAATAAGATATGAAATTTTTCAATCACTTTCACTCTGTATTACAAAAATAGACCTGCATTTTTAAAGATCCAAATAATCAGCATAAAATTAATCTATGACAGAACTGAATAGTATTAACATCCTTGCAGAGTAAATAATTTTAAAATGCCCCAGAGTTAATTGGTCTAATCCTTTCAGGGTATTAAATCTAAATAATATATTAATAACAAACTTTATATCCTACAAAGGAACTAAGGGTTCACTGTTTAACGATGGATATACTTATATCTGGGAGGTACTAGATAGCGGATAGTGTTTATAGCAAAGTGGTTTTGGGATTAGGTTGCATTCAAAAGGTTGTGGACACTGTAATAATCACATTCATCAATTCTAGCCATCCATCGGTACATCTATTAACACTGAAGTTGACTGGTTCAAACATTTTTGGGATATCATTTTGGTGATATAATTTGCATGGTTTGTTACAAGACATGAGAACATGATGTGAATCCACAACAAATTCACATATAAAATACATACCCCAACATCAGTTAATAAGGCGTACTAAATTACACACCGCACATCCCGTAGAAAAGGATTTCAAAGTCAAAATTTTCTGTTTTATAAAATTTTATTTTTATCTCTGAATAGTAAAGTGATTATGTTCATCTATGCGCCAAGAAAATCGTATTTATGTTAGATCACTCTATCTCCGCGAGATGTCGCTAGTGACTCTTTTTGATAGGAAAGCTTGTTTCATCAATGATATTTGTTTACGCTCTGTTGTAAAATTCTTGATAAATGCCAAGTATTATGGAATATCCAGAAACAAGCTTGCACGGATCAGGAATTATGTCATACACAAACATGGAGTGATAAGACCCCCACTGCGTACTTAAATGTTTATCAATACTACTCGATACTTCACCATACGTATTAAAATTTATAAAATGGGTATAACTTTTAAGATGATTCCCACCAGTAATGAGAAGTTGAAGTTTTAAGATTAGGAAAAGAGTGAAAAGTGGCAATTATGTAAGTGTAAACTGTAAGTATAGTTAGTACGAAGATAATTTATTGAAGGTCATGGAAAATTTAATGCACAAACGCTTTTAGGGTGCAACCCTCAATTAGCCTTTTGGTTTGAAACGCTTGCAGCACACGAATAACACTGCCAGCCTTCAAAGCCTCAAAATGCTTCAGCAATTAATAGATGTTAAGTGAATAGTTGTGCATAGGATGGTACATGAATATCTCACATCAATTTGTTTTTGAAGAGTTTTATTTCAGATGTACATCTGTTACTTCATTTTTATTTCTTATTCGTAATAAGCACTAACTTTGTGGCTCGCCATAATTCACAATAAAAATATATAAATTTGTTTTACACATTAGTTTTAACTTGTTGAAAGCCAGCATACAAAAAATATATTTTTTCAATACGACGTAAAATATTTGACAATTCTCACCTTTCTTACGAATTCAACTTTTATATCATTTCTTTGGTGATATAATACAAAAATTACATAAAAATAATGTAGATAAAACGAACTTCCTAATAATCACTCAAATCTATGCTTTCCACAATAGATTTATATCAAAAACAATGAATAAATATAGATTTCGAATATGACAGCGTTCATATTATCAAGCGGCAGCCATTTTGTCTGCCATCTTTGGTGCCCGGCGCGTCATTAGCAATTAATATGAATTATTCGGAGTGGCTAAATGCTATCCAGTAATTCGTAATGTCAAGAACGAGAATGGCCCAAGCGATTCTGACCTTGTTCTTCATACAATTTCTTTATACATAAGGGGCAAAATCGCTTCAAACATCCCGACCCACCGGGGGGATGCAACCTACAAGAGGTTAATATTCTCCCGACTAAGGAAGGGTTATTCCGATACCGGTAGAGTTTAATTAAAATTTAAAGCGGTCTAAAACAAATTTATATATTTTTATTTGTAATTTTTATTTATCCGCCATATTATTAATTTGTTACTTATTTTTTATTTACCTCCCACTACCCCCACCTAATAAAATCTAATAATTTCTGGACTTGTATAATTTTTAAGGTAGTTTTAAGATTGCTAGTGAATGACACTGGTATGTCGAAACCGGTAGCAGATAAATAAAAATGAAGTAACAAATGTACATGTGAAATAAAAATCTTAAAAAACAAAATGTCTAGAAGTTGTTAATGCCTAAGAAAATCTCATATCATATTCTCATGTTTAAATAAATTATATTAAAGAAATGCTCTAAAGACGTAGGTAGTTTCTGCTAATTTGAGTACATATAGACTGAATGTAGAATCCATCTCCTTGTGATTGGTTGATTTTAAGGTAAATGATATCATTTTTGAGTAGAGACTCTTTTTGGCTGAAGAGTGATCAGATTTCTATTTACTGCTCTTAGATTGTAATGCATAAATTTACCATTTTAAATTTATCAGCTATTTAATTATTATTAAGATTAAAATTTGAATGTTTTGTGAAAAATATTTATCAAAAAATAAATTAAAAACAATGATCAATGAATGAACTTACTAAAAATGGATACTTTTGATATTTACATACAACTAAAGATTTCTAAATTTGATCAAATTAATTTTAAGTTTTCTAATACTTTTGGAGTGAATTTAATGGTTATGGGGTTGATGTTTTTTGATTATCACGTAATTCCATGTGTTTTTATTTTAATTGAGTATTTTAAGGCTTAATAATAAAATGCTTTAGCTTTACACTTTCTTTGTAACCGATCAATACTTAAATTAAATTGCCAGCAGCATAAATTTGTAAACAAAGCATAAAAATAAGTAGTTTTTCAAAAATTTTAATTGATTTAGGTTCTCGAGGTGGCTTGTAATTTTGAAATAGTTTTATCTATAATAATTGTGTTTTATATTTGGGTGTGTTTGGCTGCCAAGCAATTTTAGACGCTGGACTTGAAACAACTGAAATACATTTTAGTGCCTTAAATTAGATCCGCATTTTCCACTGTAGTCAATTTGCTACTAGATGTCGCTAGATATTCCCGTGCTTAGCACAACAATGCCTTATTATATCTAAATATAATTCTCATATAAGAAGCTCACAAAAGACTTCCCAAAGACCAGAGAGATCAGCAGTAATTGTGCCCCTTCTATTTAAATACTTTATCTGTGAGAAGATAAGGTTTCGCCACAAGAAGTTTTCTCCGTGAACTTATCGAGACTCTTTGGAATGTGGACCACTATTTGTAACAATTAACTACACGGTTGAAAAATGCTCCTAAAAATTATTCGCAAATATATTACAGAAACTGATAATTTTCTGTATTGGCTTCGATCCTAATGTACAAATTAGTGCAAGTAAGTAAATTTAGCTTATCTAGATTTCACAACATATTTAAATTAAGTATAGAAGATTTATGCGCATTTTGCTAAATTATAACATTAAAATTCTATTTATTAAATTGACAAGGTTTTTACAACACCAATATAATATTATACAAAAGTCCGATGTACATAGTTCTATGATTGCTTGCTGGGTAAAAGCATAACAAAAGCTTTAAAGTTTTAATATTACTAACATGGGCTTTACTTTGGTTTGAGGTTAACTTGATGTGAACAAAAAGTAATAATTTTATTTATTTTGCAACAGCGGGCCCGACATTATAGAAAATGAATCGACGAGCCTTTATCCACGCACTCCGTATGTTGAACCCAAAATTGTTTAAGCCTCGTTGCGCATGGATTGTTTTTCATAGATTATAGGCAAAAAGAATTTATCTATGACTGATAGATTATTTAGTAAATGTTTAATAAAATAAAATGTCCTGTGTTTAAGTTAGTTCAAGAAGTCACCCCACATTGGAGGTTTACTATATCACTCAATGTTTGAGCATTTGTTTGAATTTCTAATAAGTTTTTTAAATGGCTGATAGTAATTCTGATAATTGAGTAATCGAACTGTATTCATATTGCATTTAAGAAGAAGCCAGAAATATTTTTCTAGTAATGGAAAGATGTTCGCTAGAAAAAAATGCCAGTTTTCTTTACTCCCAATCTAAACAGCCGCCATTCCAAAGTAAAATGAAATTGATTGTTATCTTTCAAGCATGACCTCTGCAGCTATTCTTCAGCTCGTAGACGAAAAATGCACAATAAATATTTTTAACTTTTCATTTTATTGAGGAAATGCTACTTTTTTTTTTAACAAGCTTCAATAAAACGGATGTGTCCATTTTGTCTATGAAAAGAATGGTTGCACCGAACAAATATCATTAAGGAGTCACGCCAGAATGGCCACCGTTTGAGTGTTCAATTAACAACCAATGTCTGCACATTACAGGACTTCTACAACCTGAGGCTGTTTATTGTTTTATAACATCTTTGGTCTCATTTTTCTTAAGGGGATAACAATATATCCAACATTATCTTTGTTATTTTAATCTTGAAAGCAAGTTATTTTCTATTTGAGTGCTCTTAATTTTTTTTTAATACATAAAATATCAATAATTATTGTTAAAGAATAAAATTATCGTCACAAAGCCAGAAGTGTTTTTGCAGTGTGCTAATTGTTAAAAGCTTTACATGTCAAATATCTTATTGCTCACAAGGATCAAATGAATTACTTAGGTTTAATTTTAGTATTTTTCCAATACTACTTAAATGTTTAAATACAATGTCAATGCATTCAGGGGAATAGTTTGGCTAGTCAATATTGATTTTCACTTGTAATACAAGGACATATTTATCTATTGTTTTTTTAAAAGGACCAATTGTTACAACATGCAAGTCATTAAATAATAGATTGCCAACCAAAACGATACATGACAAATAATTAATTTGTGGTAAAATTACACCAGAAAACAGACAGATTAAAGAATAGATTGAAGTTACTTGTTTATTTATTTTCCATGTAAATATATTTGTCCATAATTAACAAGGCCGAATAGAGTGCAGGCCAGCGCCACCACCAAATGACTGTTGCTAAGTAAACTTCACTGTAAGATAGTCTAATCACTCTGTTTATTTAATATGCTTGTGGTAAAACAATAAACAAATCAGCGGAAAAGAGTATCAACAACAGTGGCCGCCATTTGCAAACTTTGGTTACTCGATAGCACCCGCCGCCTGTACTGTAGTCGGCCTTGCATTATTAAATAATGACATCATTCCGCTATAGTTCTGTCATCTTCCAAATTATACTAAGTATGTACCTAATCGTTTCTCAATGGTAAAAAAATAATATATCGATAATTTACTTTGTATTATATTATAAAAGTTTGTATTCTATGTTTATTTATTTTTAATTTTACATTTAAGATGTTCTCTACCTGACGACTATTTCTTTTCAATGCATATCAGATTATTATCATTAAAAATTTGAATAGAAAAACAACTACTTATCGTAATTATTTGCTGTTAACTGAAGAAGAACATATTGTTGTTGATTAGCTAATTTCTTAATAAATTGATTCCCGAAGGCTACATATCTCTACTTATTTAAATTTGTCGTTGATTTATTATTAAAAGAATGTCTCGATAACTTTTTATCCAAAAATTAATTTAAATTGCAAATTAATATTGTGAATGTTTATTTTCACTGTCCATTATTTAAGTATTTTATTTTTAGTTTTATTTATTTGCATTATTTTCTCTTGGATGTTATATTCACATTTGACACAAATTAAAATTGAAAAAAGTATTGTCATTTGGATCATCGGAGATTTATTTCTAATTTTTTTTTTTTAAATTAGTTAATTGTAGGTCGCTGGTGAGTTTGTAAAGCCATGCAGTCCTATAAAGTACAAAAAATATTTTTGCCAAATTGTCTGTTATTTGTTGTTTTCCGCCCGGCGACATTTATATATGTTGTGAAAGTTATAATTATACCTCCCAGACAAACGATATCTACCCTAAATCTTGTGAATCACAGGCTTTATTACTAGAGCTTCAGGCTGTTACAGTTATCATATCTTGCCTGTAAATGTTGTATTTATAGATTACATACATTTTATAAGATTATATCCACGTTAACATTTCAATCGATTAAAAAGTGTTAATTTTAGAACAAGAACTAAAAAATAATATACACATGTTTGTAAATTTTAATCAGAAATCATTATTTTGGGCATAGGCGGTTTTTATAGTTCGTACAATTTATTATTTACTTCATTATACTAATATTCTTTAGCTTTATTTTTTCTAGTGTTATAATTAAAAATTTTATATATATATGAGCGTTACTAGGTTGAGCTCTATCTGGATATCTGTTGCATTACAGGAGCTGACATACTAGTCCCAGCGAGAGATCGTATGTCATCGTTCTAATATCTTCCGTCTTTTTCATACAAGACGCAGGAGAAGGAAGAGAGCGAACGTCGATGACGTCCGTACAAGCTCTTGTTGGCACTAGTTTACAAGTTTTTTTTTTTCTGTAGTTTTTATGAATCACGAAACAACTTAGTGTAAAACTTATTAATATGCAGTTTAGTCCATACAGCCTCTGTTTTTAGCAATGTATTTATCTTAAACGGTATGTCATTACTGTCTAATATCTGTCAAAATACGGATTGTGTGGGAGATATATTCGCATTACCTTCGATTCCAGATAAATTAGCTAATTTTGAAAGTATTAGTTTGACATATATTTATAACATTTGTATTTCCATATAAAATACAGTTTTTGAAAGCAGTTGAAAGACTCTTTCAGATTTTAGCTTTAGAAACTAACATATTATGCAATTAAAAATAATAAAATTTTGAACGCAAGCATGTATGTTTTTAGAACATACATGTTCTAAAAACATAGATAATGTTTTTAGAGTCTCTTACCGACGGTTTTTATTGTGTAAACTATAATTACCACTTTTCACAAAACTAAAAAACATATTTAATTAGACAACGATATTATAAAAGTTAAAAGTCACTTTACTCTTATTTGTTTTTACATAAAAATATTTATTAAAAAATTTGCAAACCTTGAAAAATATTTTTGAAACGGTAAATGTTATTTCATGGAATTATTTGAAAAATTTCAGGGGGCTTCTATGGTAAACTTTTAAATGCAAATACAATGCGTGCTGTTCTCTCTTTCTACCACTGTTTAAATCAAATATTTCACCATAATACAAAATGAGATAGCATGACTTTTACGAGTCTTGTCAGGTTGGAAAAAATATATTCAAAAAAGACTATGGATGTTTGACATCTGGGAGAATAATCTCTCAAAATTGCTTTAGGGGTTAGTATAATAATGAATATTTGTGTCAAAACTAAATGCAAAAACCATAAATCAGTCTGTTCCCTCCGGTGATGTAACAGATTTGCCGATGATTGCTTTTCACAGGTTACGATGATGTTATAATCGGTATTCACCATTTCATGTTGGTGTTATCCACAAACTTAAAATCTATAGATAACCCAATAAATTAATATAATATATGACAGATCAAGATGTACCATTTATTTGTTCAAAAACATTTTTACCATTGTTATTTGTTAAAAATATTTTGTTTTATTTCTTTTTATACTTATAGTGAATACAAGAGAATTATATATGAACTGTTTTTGTTTTCATTAGACCCTGCATGCTCCTTGTGAAATAGTGTGGCACAAACCTATTTTGTCAAAACATAAATGTTTCAAGACTTTTCGTACAAAAACTTCAACATTAGTACATTTCACCCCTTTTTTCAGTCACCATCTTCCAAAATCAAATATCGTTGGAGAAGAACTTGTTTTTGGTTAAAAGTCTTGGACAATGTGTGTTCGGACAAACTTTCTAGGCTTACTTGTGTGTGTGTGAGTATACATATTCTGTTTGTTGTCCCCTTCTTGGTGTTGTGGCTTTCCCTAGCTTCGCATCTGCTTGTCCAGTAAGGTACAAGGCTTGATGTGTGAATAGTAATTATTCATTTGTAGATATGTATCACAGCTAGATTTTGTGATCATTGAAGCATGTGTTATGGCCGCCTTAATTTAGAAGTTAGGGCAGTTTCTTTACAATGTTGGGGTGATTCAAGCTCTGTCATATTTGACTTTTTTTTACATTAATTCCATATGGGAGGACCTGAGGAAAATATTTTCCCTCAGGGCCAATCTTTGGGATGCTGTTTGGGGGGGTCTTTTTAAAGAATAGAATAAGAGGGAGTTCTGGGAAGGATAAGGGTAAGAGGGGTGGGTAGGAATCTCGAGTGCAGTGTACTCACGAGTGACGGATGTGTGAATCATCCCTCCCACTGCGGTATTAGGCGATGGGTTGAGAGAGTCCAGCTAGAGAGGTCAAAGGCTCCCTCAACCGGCCTCTCTCGATCCGGCCCGCTACGCAGTCGGTGGGCAAACGCAACTGCTGCCAAGTCCTCGACAAACCTCACTCCATGAACCCAGGCGCCCCAGCTGAATTACCAAATGCAGTGAATTGTCACAAATCCACGATCAGCATCATTTTGAATTTCACATTTAAACGGTCTCCATACCGCTGAGATTGTTCAAATATCAAAAGTTTATTTGTTGCAATGTAATTGTGACAAACATTGAAATATCCTATGTTTAATATTTGATATCTAAGTATTTGTACCTACTTGAAGCCATAGTAACTTTCACAGCCACTTTCGCACATTAAAACTGAGCGAAAGCCAAATTGCATTGCTTTTAGCATGCCAATAAGCTCAAATTAAATCTTCAAATTATTAAGTAAATTTAAATCTCACAGTATAAGTAAAGTTATTTTTTTGACCAACAAAAAACTTGTGGAGGTTAATCTATGAAAATTGATAGCTTAATTTTAAGTGTACTACTGACTGAAAATTACACTCAAATGGATTAGTGACACAGAGATTTTGAGTTTTAGCTTGTTGTTCACTCAGTTTGATTAGTAAAAGCGATTGTCAAATCATAATAATACTTTGCCAATTTATTCAGTGACATTTTTCTGAATTAACACTACAAGGGTGCTTTCAACCTAATAATATTAATATGAGCCCTATTCATTATTTTGATTCTATGTAAATTATACTTTTTTAGATTCTAAATTGTTACAAAGATTTTCTGGTTTTCACAATTATTTCATTAATTCATAAATTTCCTCCGATCAAATTTTTGACTGCTACAAATATTATTACATAATCTATAATATTAAAATTAATGTTTGTTTTTTGTTCATACCTCTGTGCGGCCATACCGTTCATCCAATTGCTATGAAACTTTGGGATTATGATGTGCGCATACCCGGTATGGTTATAGGATAGTGAGCTCTGGCGTTATGAAATTATTTCCTATACTATTCATACGATTGCGATTAAAATTTCATCTGATTGCTATTAATTTTTTTTGAATTGTTGTGAACATGCCCGTGAATACTTCTATATCTATACTGGTGAGCTCTGGCAATATGAAATTTGTACAAAAAAATTAAAACAGGTCAAGCGAGTTGTTGGAAAAATGGCTGTATTTTATGGAGTTCAGTGGCAGGGAAAAAAGGCTGGGGGGAGGGGTATGCGGGAGGGTTGGTTGGGGAATTAAGGAGGGGGGACGAGGGAGAGGGGAAGGCGAAGAGGGTGGAAGCGGAATGCGTGAGGGAAGGGGGTTTGCGAGAGGGGAGATCCGGGATAGTGGAGGGGAACGCGGGAATGGGGACGCGGGAGGGGAAGAGGAAGAGCAATTTATTTATTTAATTAGCATTGCAACACATGTTGGGTATCAGCCAGTAATAAATAAGAAATTATAGAGTGAAGATAGATTATTTTTTAAAAAAGGTGAGTGATTGTTTTTGTGAGAAATTCCTTGTAACCTCTGTGATACATGCATTGTTTATGAGAAAGTAGGAGAGGTTGCAATGGAGCTATCAGCACATCATTAAGATTGATGATTTAATTTGAAATCAGTGACCTATCGATCTTGCCAGGTATAAGGGTGTGTTTTTTTTAAATAGAGACATCTCATTATTTAAGACCATGAGATATTGTTTTGTATTCCATACTAATCTGATGGGTCCTGACAGTATGGGCGACGGAGTCACCTATCCCCAGCGACACATCGAAGAGGACTCGGAGCTGCTCCTCGGCTCCGACCAGTGGGCTGATCATCCACCTTTCTCCTCTGCCTCCGCTTCATTGCTTTATGACAATTAGGTGAACAGTGGTCGGCTGTTCGAAGCTGTCCTGGAATGGCATTACCTCAAATAATATTATTTACTAAACTATAACCAGATATAAAAGGCATTTTGTAATTTAGAAAGTGAAATATGAAGATTTTGAGACAGGTACTTGGTAAAATATAAATTAATTTCTAATGTATAAAATTGATTAAGGCTCCTATACATATGCCGCTAGAACTATTTGTTGTAACTTTAAGTCTACTTTGAATTTCTTTCATCTGGATGTCATCTAACAATTGATAATTAGAGCCATTTTGAATTTTTGACATTTGACCGGTCCACAAGCTGCCATTACGCTTGACAACTTAAGCAACGACTGACCAATCAACCTTGCTTAAAATTTGACCGGGTCGAGAATCGATTCAACTATTGAAATGTCAAAAAATTTCAAATAGAGCCGAATGCGATTTGTAACAATATTAAGTAATATGATGGGAGTTCAAACTCTTGGGTCTATACTCGCACTTTAAATGTACCAATTCCTCTAAAGCAGTTTTCTATTAAAAGTTGAAAAATCCTTTATTTTGAATTTAAGAATCACAAGTCTTAATGAAAAGAAACCTTTCCAGGACAGCATTATTATACACCTACTGAATAATTTTGTAATACAACATATTTATTTTGCATTTTTATAATTAGTGTAAAATTACTTAGGTAAATATAATTACACTTAAGACTTGTGTGAAAACAGCATTCCAGAGGAGAATGTGAATCAATTAATACTGATATGATGTTTTACGCATTTATTTATATTGTAAATAGTTTGATAGATGAAATAAGATTTTATTGCCATTAGCTTTTAAACTGAAATCTGACATCTCCAATCTCCATGGACCCTAATAAATAAATAATTGACCCTCCAGTATAGTTCATGCCAATCTTTTAGACCGGCCTGAACATATTACAATTCATTCTCACGCAGCTACTGATTTTAGCGAAAGAGAAAGATGCGTAATAACATATGTGTGACAGAGAAAGGCGTGGGCAGGAGGCATGCCACTTTTTTTTAACCTTAAATTTGTCTATTGTGACGATTTTTGATCAACATCAGGCCGGTCCTATAGTTTGGTGTTTTCTTATAATAATGAACATCAAGTCCCCAGGCAAACCACAAAAACAGTCATCCTTTTCCAAAGCATATATATTCTTCTAAAAAATGGAACATTCTTTCAATATGCCACCCCTGAAGGATTTAAAAAAAAAAAAAAAACCCGCGTTTCGAATAACCAGACAATATTTGAAAAACTCCTACTACCATAATTATAAGGGGAAGATGTTGTTGTTGAAGATGGAGGACTTAGCAGGAGAGGAATTGAACCCACGTCTTTTCCTCATTTTTTCTTTGTCACACAGAATTGTTCACTTTGGTAAAGTATTTCTGTACTCAATAAATAATAAAAATATATTTTCACTTCAATAATAGCAAAATCTCAGTGGCGTCATTTTAATAAAATAACAATCGTTGTTTACAAAGTTTGTTATTTTATTTAATAAAAATAGAGTTCATATCTTTTAAATAGAAAATAAACACATCTCGCTCAAGTAGGCAGATGATTGCTTTATTAAATGATATATATACTAAATGATGTAGTGTATATTACTAAATAATTATCACTGTTTGTCATTTTATTAAGTTTTTTATCACACTTTTTATAAAATGCTTTTACTAACAAATTTGTCTTGTTAACCTAATCATGAATCATCATCATACCTATAATGGTTACAAATTCATATGATAAAATAATGCGGTAAGATTCGATGAGTATGTAATAAAAAGTAAGAGAGAATCGATCAATTTAATAATTCATGATAACACGCCAAATATTAAGTAGGTACCTACCAAAAGTGGAGTACATTTAAAAACAAAAAAATAGTGTAATTTTGACCACTCGGGGCATGATTTTCACCTGAAGTCTGAGAAAAATAACATAACCTCTATCCTGTCTGAAAATCATGCCTCGTAGGTTTGGGCTACATATGGCTTTGTTATTTTCATTCATATTTGCGAGATGAGCTTGCACTCTCATGCCCATATATATTTTTATAAATTCATCATTCTCATGTAATAAGTTGGTTACTAATTTATCTGATATATTTGATAATGGAAAATAATTATCGATTATTCAGGTGTTTTTATTGCCGACTATTAAGCTCTAAGTATTCTTTAATAATAATATCATCATTCTAATTAATTCTTATTCTAGTCCAACTACGTAGCTGGATAATTTAATGAGATATCGACTTATTTGAAAGGAATTGAATGATAATGGATCGTCAGTGAAGTTTTGAATGATTGAAATGCTAAAGCACTGAAACGAATGAGAGATGAGATTTCACTATGTTTAAAATGAATATTACATAATAATCTTTCATTCCCACTGAATAATGAAATTTAAACACACAATGGAGTAGGCATTTAATTAGGCTTGTAGAATAAAATTGAACACCTACTACAAGAATTTATAACTAGCATAATGAAGAAGTTAGATAATAGAAAAAAGGGAGATGGGCCATGAACCATTAGTATGCTATAGCATTTGTTCAGTCAATTTAATCAAATCTCTACCTCAACTCATAGACAATACCATACTTGTCACTATAAATTTTTTATTTGTATCTTTAACTAACCTAGTAGGTAGGGTAATATCCAAAGGCAAAATGAATATTTAAGGTCGACACTGTAATTGCAGTGCTTCGTACCGTGCATAGGCATGACGGCCGGCGTATTCCAGCGGTAGGGCGTTAGACTCCGATTACGAAGGCCGCGGGTTCAAACCCGGCGTGCGCAAATAATTAATTAAATAAAAAATTAATTTGTGTTATTTCACAATTAATTATTTAAAATAATATATAGTATATTTGCGGCACGTTCCAGAGTGGAAGATACTCTTAGTATCACCCTGGTGTAAGACCACCACTCAGAATTGAAACGTTGCTTGAAATGGCTTTAGCCGTGTTTAGTGACTAGATCTGAATAGCCAGGTACTTCCGCACCTTCCTCTTCCTCGTCTCCTTCCCTTAAGCCTCATAACATACCCCAATCGGAGATGCCATAGTCTCACTGGCTCCATTAAAAAAAAGGCATTATTCTTCAACCCCCAGATAGTTTCAAGGTTTAATAACAGTAGTATTGTATTTTTATCTACAAACAAACACGCATAACTTTCATTGGCTCTGCCACTTTTGACAGTCCGCGCAGTTTGGTCGTAGCTCAGTGACAGTCGGCGTGCTTCTATGCCGTATCTCCCTTTATTTCTATTATTTATGAAAGAAGCAATGAAGGTGAACACTTAACACCTGCGAGAGTTGTTTAAATTATTCTCTTGCTTGAGGGAGCATAATTTCACTTGTGATATTAGTAGTTACTCTGCATTTATTTTCAAGCAACTTGGATTATTGCTTACTGAAATCTGATTTGTACTATTATTTTAATCAATTTCTTAACTTACATATAATTCAGATGTAAAACTAATTTTAACTGCGTTAAAAACGTAGATCTTCAATCTAGTCTTGTACTAAATAAACAACTATTATATTTATATATGCAAATCCTGTAGAAAAGTGTTGTAGTCAAAAAAGTTAATTTTAAAGGAGAGCGAAAACAAACAAATGAATGATGAACAAGCGTTCCTGCTGAAAAGAGATACTAGCGACATCTTGCGGAGATGGAGTGATCTTTTCGTGGGGCATAGATAATCACCACTTTACTTTTTAGAGATAAAATGACACTTTTTTATGGGATGTGCAATATATAGTCAAGGTGAATTCATCTCCCCATAAGTCATATTTTGGTCACATTCTAAAAAACCAGAAATTGGCTGCAATTTTTTCATTTTTGAAGCACATCAGAAATTCAGTTATTATAATTATTGAAGGACCATTTAATTACATTGGAAACATCTGATTTTATTTATACCAATGAACCTACAATTATTTCTGTACTTCAGTGTACTATGGGATGACGTATGCAGTGATGGATTCACAGCGGCACTATGCTTATGTAATGTAATTCCCATAACCCCATTATTTCTCCATTGGAATTTTAATACACAGAGTTATTACTAGGAGGCGGCTAAGCGGTGGCAAAACGAAGAATTCTAAGTCACGAATCCGCAAAAACATCATTCGGAGATATTGAAATTTGAAATGATATGTTTTTGTAATAACGAATCAATTCTAAACTTCAAACCTCAATATCTCCGAATGATGTTTTTACGAATTTTCAACTTGGAATTCTTCGTTTTGCCACCGCCTAGCCGCCTACTAGTTATTACATTCCAATTAAATAATTATCTAATTTAATTAAGTTTAAAAAAATTCTATTTTTTAAAAGAGCAGTTTTACTTATATTTTATTTTATTTGTATTTCTTACCTACTAAAGCAATATTATAGACAAACTTTTTCCAGAAATTTTTATAAAAACAACGAAATATTTAAATAGATGATAATAATATGTAATGATTGAAATTGAGAACAGCCAAGATGATTGAGACCTCGCTGTGCGCTGTGCCATCATGTGCAATACATTTATTTTTAAACTATTGAAAAATAAAACATATAAAGCACTAAATTGTTAATTGTTATTTAATAACTTCCCCAAAGAATTGTATTATTGAAACAATCGATGAGACTGCAGCATCTGCCCGCTTACTGCATGGCGGGCCGGATCGGGAGACTGGTTGAGAGAGACCATTTGCAACACCCCTCATATCTTGTTCCTTTCCTTCAAAAGATCCTTCTCACAACATCCCCAAAGATGATATAGGCCCTGAGGAAAATTATTTTCCTCTGGGCCTCCTGGAAGCAGATTTTACAGCGGTTGGGTTGCAAGCAGCCATGCCCTGTATGTGGATGTCACAACGGAATTGTCTTGCGAACATATTTCAAAGAAAAAGTTCCACTTACAGAGGAACCTAGCATCGAAACGTCATGCATCTAAAGAGTTCTAAGATTTTAATAAATGAAAGATTGTGAAGTTAACAAAAGTAAAATGTAATATCGGTTTGAGACTGAATCTGTGTTTGTTATTTTTTATTACAATTTATTCACATTGCAATTGATGCTTGGCCCCATAATACTATACATTTGTTGGGAGTTATTTTTGTGACAAAGGCGACTTTGCAGCGTGATTTAACAGCGCTATTCAGCCACGTACATCGTTTTAGCATGTAAATCGCAGAGCTACGCACATTAGCGACTTTAACGGCGCTATCATTTTTGATATTCAATCACATTCTGCTAAATTGCCAAAGTGAAACTAGCCTAAGAATAAAAGAAAAATGATGATTTTATATAAAAATTTATTCAGATCATTAATCAACAATAATAAGACAACATGACACTGTTTTAAAAACTAGAAATACTGACAAATTAAACATAGTTTTAACTGTAACGAATATTATTATATTTCAGGTAACTCTTACTTATCATTTATAAACGAAACAAACATGACTTATTGAAATATGTAAATGGAAACAGTAAAGAACAATAATATTGAAAATCATTTGAAAAAAAATATAACAGATTATTCAGATTCAAGTAATTTAAGTTCGACATTAACAAAATGTAAGAAAAATATTTTCTTACAACGAGGTATTCAATCATTATTGGACTATGAAAATGTGCTTTCAAGCAATTAAACCTTTAAACGCAATCCACCACACACCATGTTTTGACACACTATGTGTGTTTTAGTGAATGGATCATACATATGCAACACTAGAATACAGGGATAGCCGCCCATGGAACACATATGCGAAAGCTGCATCAATCAGGTTAAATCATTTTCAAACTGGAATATCAACATTATGCTTTCAATCAATTAGGAACATAAAACCTCAAACTTCCTGGCAGCCATCAGAACATCCCTCAACCCGTCGGTGCCGGGATGGTTGTATAGCTTCTTGAACATGGCCACCAGGTTGGCCTCTTTCTCCAGCTCCGCAGACACCTGGTGTGCCCGGCGGGTGATGGCCTTGCTTATGCCGGCCAGGCGCGCTGCGTTGAAGCCGTAAGACTTGGGGCAGGCACCCGGAGACAGCTTGTACATGAAGGTCACCGTTTCTTGCGCAATGTTTTCCGCATCTTCGGATTGGTTCTCTTCAGTTTCCACCATGCAAGACTGAAAACAAAACAACCATTTTAAAGTTAAAAATAATATAATTGCTACTAGTGCACTTTACTTGAATAGCCTAACCTTTAGTAAAAAAGCATTTTGAATTAATTTTGTTTTTCTCTAAAAATTATTTGTATTTCTCGGTGTGTGGCATCTCCAGTACTTGTGTATTGGTCAGATTGCCGCCAGCCATGGAATATTTTGGAGTTGAACTAATGCCAAACCTGCAGGCAGGATTCAAATCTTGAGAATTCAAATGAAGCTTTGCTCATTCTTTGTTTGGCAGTCCAGAGCGTTGGGCGACTCTCTGGACTGACGACATACGAGAGATCGATTTCAACTCGCCAATATCGTGATCATACATCTTTTAACCTTTTGAAGGCCAGCATAGGAAAAATATTTTTTTTCATTACGACATAAGAAATTTGACATTTCATACGAATCCAATATTTATAACATTCCTTTTGTGATATATTACAAAAAATTATATGAAAATAATGTAGATAAAATGATCTTTCTGATAATACCTGAAATCTATTCTTTCCACAATGAAGTTATATCAAAAACAATGAAAGAATATAGAGTTTCTAAACCAACTCCGTCCATATTTTGACGCGGCGGCCATTTTGACAGCCATCTTTCTTGCCCGCGCATCATCGACAATTTATTAAAATTATTCCGAGAGGCTAGACGCTATGCAGTATTTCGTTACGTCGAGAACGAGAATGGTCCAAGCGATTTTGACCTGGTTCTCGATACAATTTCTTTATACATAAGGAACAAAATCGCTTCCAAAAACCGGTGATCATACGGCCAACCAGAGGTTAAGTAACTCGCCATCATTGGAATTGACTGGAGGTCATTTCGAGAGGATTTTTTTGGAATCGGAAGACATCAACTCGTCTTGCATCTGGACAGGTCTTTTGGCTGGTAGCCAATGTTCTGCAGACTACCCGATCCCACGATATGAGGTTCTTTTTCAAATTTATCCTACAACTACTCTGCAACTTATAACGGTATCACACCATCATCAACCTATTTACTTAAGCAAGCCCTTTTTGCCAGTTAGTGTTAAATTCAGGATGTCCTTTTATTGCTAATATAATTTTGTATTTCAAATACCTTCTTTTCATTTGAAAAAAAAAAAACCTAATCCTTGCAGATGCATTTGACGTTAGTAGAGTTCGCATTGCTCAAAATAATCTATACATATTATTCAGTATTTCAAAAATGTAAATTGTTGCCGCATAACCCCACGGTAATAGAACGAGTGAAAAATATGCGTTTGGTATGTAGGTGGGGTCGCTTGTAGGTAGATGCGATTTGGGTAGATGACGTAGGCTTTCAGTATGAGCAGTTTCAAACTAACAATGGGATAACGGCCCACGTAGCTTATTTGTATTAGCTACGGTTAGGACACTTACCATATGCGCCAATGAGACGGCTGAATTGTTCTTGACATCTTCCACCAGGGTGTGGTAGTGCGTGGAGAAGATGGTCCGGCACCTCCTGACGCAGAGCTCATCCAGCACGGCGGCTGCTATGGCCGTACCATCGTACGTGGACGTTCCTCGACCTGGTTTCATCAATATATTAAGTTTACTTGAAGAATTAAAAAACTATGTGTTTTAAAAAAGTGTTGACGGTATAATATCCATTCTAATATCATAAACTACGTAATACTCTAGCGTAAGAATAAACAATAATGTGTTTCATATATATTTTGACATCCTGGTTTGATTTTTAAACAATAGGACATAATCTTAAATTTTTTCATACTTTAGGTAGAGTGAGCAGTAGGTAAAATATTTTTTACATGGTCTGTGAAACGATCCCTCGTGAGAAACAGAATTAATTGTTTCTGTGTGCGAAAGTAGGCAATCGGAAAACAATTTGTTCAGCACATGATGCATGTAAAGAGTGTAGATAAATAGTTGAAAATTAAAAAATTTACTGATTTGATTTTTTATTTACCAGGAACAAAAAAAAAAGATTTCAGACAGTTTTTTCACCATTATAAAAACGACTACATATATATAAGTTTGTATATACTTTAAGGATCACCCTGGTAAAAGGCTACCATAGTCCCACTGGCTCCGGACAGTTGGAACTCTTGTGTGGAATTCATATAAAAAATTTAAAATATATTTTATCCTCACCAAGTTCATCCAATAAGACCAGCGAATGCGGCGTGGCGTGTTTGAGAATGGCGCCTGTTTCACTCAGCTCCACAAAGAATGTGGACTGCCCTGTCATGATATCATCATGAGCTCCAAGCCGGGTGAATATCCTGTCCACTACGGTCAGGGAACATTCTGCCGCCGGGATGTGGCAACCCTGGAATCATCAAAGGATTTAGAAGGTAACTTTGAATTTTACAAGGAGTAGGAAAAAGAACACCTTCAATTATCGGGCGAGAATTACCAATAGTTTTGATCAAATATCAGAAAAAAACTATGATTTGTTTTTTGCAATAGTTTCTTTTTACCAGATTATGTACCTTATTATTCATTTATATTTTACATTTATATCCTAAGACATTTTCCCAAAATAGACATTTTCATCTAAAAAAAACTGTCAATTATTCAAATATATAAACTGATTTTATTTCTACATATCGCTTGCTGAGGGTTGGTTTGTACTATGTCCAAAAAACTCATATTGAGAAAACGAGCTTTGAAGTTTAAAAAAATTCTATTTTTGTATCCTTTACTTCAAACTAGTTTTTATAAATAATAATATAAAATACAGGGGTTAATCTACCTCTAGGTAAAAGAACAACATAATTGGTTGAATTTTTATCTGAAAAAAAAGCATAATCAAGAACGTAGAACACTTTTTTTAAACAAAATAGCAAAAATTTTGGTTTCTACTATATCCATACTCTGGGCGGAGATAGACCAAACCAACAGTAATTTCAATCTATGGCACATTAAGCAATAATCATTTAACATTCTCATACATAAGGTTTTAATAAATAAAATTTAAAGTATTAAAATTTTTTAATAGAAAATAGAAAATTTTGTATTGTCATGTGAATAAATAAAATGTATGAGGTAATCAAACATTAGTATTTTTTTACATATGCGTACATAAGGTTTGAATAAATAATAGTAAAAAATTAGTATTGGCGAATGGACATAGTACACTCCAACCCTCATTTTTTTGTAATTACTATGGAGATAGAACAAAAAGTGATGTTCAAAATGTAAGTTCCCGCTGAAAATTATTTTTTTTTGTGGGTGGATATAGTAGATAAAAATAAGATTAATATTACTACATTCAGAGTTTAAAAAAAAAACCATAAGTGGACATAGTACAAACCAACCCTCAGCAAGCGATATACCTGAATATATACCCTCCTTTTAAAAAGGCAAATATTTTCATTTTTGCAATGCCTTTTTACGTAAATGAATTTTGACATGCATAGAAAATTTTTTTTTTAAGCTGTCATAAAGGCTACATTCATGAAATGAACAGTAGAATCTACAGTTATATTAGCGCAAGTGATTCTGATTTTGTCCTCTAATACTGTTTTCAAAGCATAGAGGTAAAAATTGCATCAGAAAAAATTCTACGATGGATGGTATTAGTGCTCGCACCGTGCGGTCGTAAAAATTGATGCGCATTGAAATTGAAAAACAGTTCACTGGTTAATGTAATAATTTGTTTTGTTTTGTCATGGAACCGTAATGGCATCATGATATGGTACAGGTTAGTGTGAGGTATAACTTACAATCTGCGCCATGATGGTCAGCAGGCCCAGCTGCCTCATGAGGGTGGACTTGCCGCCCATGTTGGGGCCGGTGAGGAGGACGAGAGAGGCCCACTGCTCACTGCCGAGGCGGGTGTCGTTGGGGATGTAGTCATCCAGGCCAGACTCTTTGCAAGCCATGCAGGGGTGGCGACCCTCCAATATGGAGATGAATGGCTGGAACCAGATAAATTTATGTTAAAAACTTGCAACTGAACAGACAGCATAAAAGCGAGGCAACTGTAGATTAATAAAGAGTACACATGATTGTCCGGTCTCTTTTCATTATCTTCCGTCATCTGAGATAATTTATTCTGTTAATTTCATGAAATTATTCTGACATCTCAATAACGCAATGTATATGTATATGACTACAGCCATGTATATGTGCAGAGGTTTGTAAACAGACACATGTTGCTGAAATTTTGTAAACTCGTCAGCAATGCCAATCTCGCGCGACCAGCCGGGCGAGGGCACCTTTATTCACGCCATCAAGACTTTAAACAAGGCGTCACCTATGTCAGACATTTTGTAACTTTTTCAATGCTAGGAACAGAACAGTCAACAAAGAATATAAGCAAGATATAAAAAAACTGTTTGGTTGTGAGGTTATGAAAACATTCTAGTTTTTACGGTTCATGAATTCAACAATGATTGGTCGCGACTCGAGATTATGCACGACAAGTTATTTGTGAAGTGAGTACACAACACGAGTATTGGATACTTGTGTCCCTGTGGAAGAAGGGTCTAAGGGGGCCATTATGCAAAAGGCAATGATTTTTTTTTTTTTTAAATTAATTGTCATCTGGTTCATTATATTATATTGCCTCACACTTCCAGTTAAACTAAACTTTTTCGATTCTTGAAATTTTCGAATTAACTCTGAACAGAGTGGTGGGTAGAATCAAGCTTTGCTATATCTGACTGTAGCTATATTTAGCGACTAGATTTGAATAGAATCAGAATTTGCAACACATTTAATTGATAAAGATCACTCCTTTCAGAAATCTTCTGGTATAGATGTAATTCAAAGAAATGGGATAGATCTACACCTGAATAATCTAGAAACCTTAGAAATATACCCCTAAGAATAAATAAAATAAATTTAGTAAATGAATAATTAGTTCTCCCCTCCAAACCAAAGTTGACGATCACTTCCTGTGTTCTATGTTTCCTACATGCTGTAATTCTGTAATAATTTTAGTATGTTTTTATGAAACCCTAAGGAAGATTCAGGTTAGACCTGAACCTGTTGGTTTATGTATTATTTATGTATATTATACTCAAAAGTGTTTATATGATTGAAACAAAATTATTTTATTTAAATTATAATTATGTATAACCACGATTGCACAAGTGATTGTGCTACCTGAAAGTATTAAATTATATAGCAAAACAATGAAACAAACCTTGACATTGTCAGTAGCCAGTAACAATTCTGGAATGCACATATCGCAAGACTGCAATCTGGTGTATTCGGCCAGTGCAATGATCACATCCAGTGTGGACAGGCAGAAAATAGCCTTCTGCCAGAGCGCGTGAGATTGGCTAAACTTCTCGAAAATGCGGCGACTCAGATCTTTCAAAACAGCTGTTTTGTGGTCCTCTGCTGCCATCATTCTCGCCAATAATTCCTAGACAATAATAAAATAGAAATTAACCCATTGGCCTCCGAATTGTCTTTCACATCCAAATTAATTTTGTACCAAAAGTTTTAGATCTCTAGTGGTTAAATCTAATATAACTTTGTAACTACACATTTAAAATCAATGATTTTATTATTTACGTGTGTATTAAATCAAGGTATATAAAAAAAAAAATTGTGTTTAAAAAGAAGTTATAATATGATTAAATCTGGATATAAAAATAACTTAAAAAACTTTTTTTTATTTAGATTAAAAAATTGTACATTGGTCAATCTTATAGGCATATTTTTTTTTGTTTTTTACGTTTATGTACATATATACTAATTACTAAAAAAAAAAATTGCATGATAGTCCTCAAAGCAATCAGGGATATGGAGGGCCACTTTGCGAGAATTGCATTCCCAGCGCGATCCAAAATGTCAAAGTGAAGAATTGCGAGTATGCCGTGTACTCTGTCTTGTCCCCTTCTAATTCATTCAGGGTGCTTTTCCTTATTCCTGAACTTCCGGTAAATGGAATCCGATTGGTGTTTGGAAACCAATTCCATTCCCATTCGTCAGGATTGACAGTTTTACGGCGCTTAGCTGGGGGCACGGAAGCCTTCGGACCAATACTACAAAATTAATGCCTGAATACCTATAGTGCTTTTAGCATTTAAAATTTTAATAACAGATGTTACGCATACGTATGTCTATTTTTCGTTTTTAAGCTGACACACTTCAGATCCGCCGTCCCAAAGTGGTTGGAGTTTACGACATCACGTTGCACACCCGCCGGGACGGCGGGATTTGAGGCCAATGGGTTAAAACAAAATATTACCAACTTTACTAATTTATCTCAACTACGAGTAGTATTATAATAATATACTCAGGACCAATGTCATCTTTGGGAATGCTGTGTGAAGGGTCATTTTAGGAATGAGAGTAATTTCTGGGAAGCTGTTCGGGGTGGGTAGGAATCTGGGGGTCAGCAGATCCAGGAGTGAGTATAATATCCCTCCATACCCTTTCACTGTGGTGAGTCACTCTCGTGGGATCTGCGGAGGTCAAGACACACCCCCGACACCAGATAGCTCATATGATTCGTGATGACACGCCAAAAAGGAAGGGTTCAGTGAATGCGCATATGAAACTGGTGGGGGTCAGTACCTACAACAAGGTTAAGAACCACTGAGCTAGAGAGATCAAAAGGTCTCCCTCAACTAGTTTCTCCCAATCCAGCCTGCCACGCAGTTGGTGAGCTGAAGCATCCGCTATCACTGGACAAACCTCACCTCCACATGGGGTCAACGGGTATAAACCCCAGCAGATGCTCCCAAAGCCTAATCATAATTTATCAAAATGAGTGAATTCTTTAAATATAAATATAATTAATATGTGTTGGAGCCGCCACTGCATTACATGTGTAGCCGATTGATTGCAACAGGCTCTTCAATATTACAGAAGACTAAAGATAAAAAGTATTTACCTTTGACTCTGCTGTGCTGTATCGTTTAAACCCTTTCCGTGTTCCTTCAAAATTATATCCATGGTTTGCCTTGCCACATTTGGATTCTGGCACCTCCAGTTGGTACCTTTTTTTATCTGAGCCAAAATAATTGACCTAGAAAAGACGAATAAAGCTATTTACAGTGAAACCCTCTTAAGAAATCCCTCCAAGGGATCAGGAAAAATATACTTCTTAGGCGGGAAAACCTTATATGTGGGATAAATTGGGTTATTGGGTCTTCAAGGGACCGAAAAAACCAAACTTCTTAAACAGGAAAACTTCTTAAGAGGGTTTCACTGTATTTGTAGTCTGTTGTACACAAATTCTCCCACTGCATCTGGTCTAACTCTGTAAGTATAAAAGAAATGGTGGGTAATCGGATAGAATAGAACAGTAACAAAACAGAACATGATAATAAATAAGTTATGTTAGGTTTGATTTTTGAGATTTTTCACTTTTCTTTTACATTCGGTTTTGACATGGAACCTAAAGAGACTGATCTTGAGCAAGTAAAAATAAAATCCTTTTTTGTTTAAAATTATCTTATCAGGAGCTTTGAAATTCTCGAATACACTTATTATTAGGAGGCGGCTAAGCGGTGGCAAAACGAAAAATTCCAAGTCACGAATCCACAAAAACATCATTCGGAGATATTGAAATTTGAATTTTTGAAATGATATGTTTTTGTAATAACGAATCAATTCTAAACTTCAAACCTCAATATCTCCGAATGATGTTTTTGCGAATTTTCAACTTGGAATTCGTCGTTTTGCCACCGCCCAGCCGCCTACTACTTATTATATATTCATATAGCTATTTTGTTCCTTCGCATAAGTATAATTACCGAAACCGGTCCTGGTGTAAATAATCAAGTGGAACAAAGTCAAAAAAAATTGTTTAATGTCATAAATATCTAATACAATGGAATTCCATCATGAATTAACAGTTAAAAACTAAACTCATTATTTTGTAATTAAATCTATCTACATTATTATTATTATTTCTTACTTTGGTAATACAGATAATCTCCTATGTACACTTTATACTTATGATTATGTCATGTATCAATTTTATGTAAAAGTCTTTTTAAGCGTATATAAATAAATAAATAAAATAAGTGTACTAGATCCACATTGATGCATTATACTACGGTGTTGGTGTATCAACTAAATATGATTACATCCTATACCTTGCAATTGAAATGTCTTCCCTGCGACTTCAGATAGTCCTCAAGATCAGATTTGATTTCCTCAATGGTTTCCATGGCCGTGTCATACTCGGTGTCCACCCCTTTCTCTGGGAGAATTGTGCCTTCCTTCTGCGCCAGGTTGTGATCAAATGCACCCTAAAACAACACAAATTTGTTTAGAATCAACTACAGTGGAACCCTCTTAAGAAGTTTTCCAAGGGACTGGAAAAAAATTTCTTAGGCGGAAAAACCTTGTAAGTGGGAAAAATTGGACCATTCAGTCTTCAAGGGACCGAAAAAACCAAACTTCTCAAGCAGGAAAACTTCTTAAGAGAGAACTTCTTAAGAAGGTTTCACTGTAATTACATAATATATGTATTAATAAAGCTAGGGGACAATCTAAAGTAGGTGCATATTTAGTAAATCACATCATTTAGGATCAGTATTTCAGTTGCTTTTTAAGCTCGGCTTTAGAGATATTTTCGTTGATTAAGTTGCTCCCTGGTAGAAACCCTGACAATATAAGCTGACTGGATAACATTCCTCATAACTGGATAAATTTGAATTAAAAATGGTTAGATTATTTATTTGTAAGAAACAAACCTCTTATATAATACAAAGTTTTTTATATATGTACATATGTATACATTTAAGGTTAAATAAGGTCAAGCCAAAAACAGTTTTTAATGCTAAGAGGTAAGGGTTAAAAAAAGGTAAAGGGGAGAGGAAGAGGAATATAGGATAAAGATAAGAGGTGCCCCCGATACATTCCATACTCTTGCATTCATTTGTTATCATAAGCGTTACTTGGGTTCCATTTTTCTGAAGGTTATTGCTAAGAATGTCTACATTATGAAATTTTGTACTATACTGCACATGCACTGGGAATTATGGATTTTTTTCTAAAGTTGGTTCTGCATGCGGGCAAATGAAAAAAATCGGTCTGTGTGGTCGGTCTAAATTGGCATGAAAATTTTTATTAAATTGGTAAGCTCAGGCGAGCTCAGGCCATTAATCAGAATTTTAAATAATAAGGTTTTATCAAAAATATACTCATGATGGAATTCCACCAAGAATTACCAGTTGCAAAATAGAAATTTTAGAACAAATTCAGCCTTCAATCTTACGTTAAATGAACAATACTTCTTTGTTGGTAACCCTTTCCAACAAATTTAAGCATTCCACTTCGGTATTTTTTTTTTTAAAACCTAAATAATAATTACCTTAAAAAAGTTCAGAACTTCAGAGTACTCTGGGAACTGTCCCTCCGGAGCGAAGTGAGTAATTCTCTTCAGCAGGGCAGAGTCCGTGTCTTTGAACCTGCTCATCACGCTGACTGCGGACAGGAACCCGTTCAGGATGGATATAAAGTCAATCACCTTCCTCTTGGAATAAGCCTTCATTTCGTACAGAATGGCCTTGGAATCGGGGTGGTTCTTGGAACGGTTCAGATTTCCCAATGTGTGAATTCTACAAATAATTTAATGTTATTTTTTACAGTTGATTCATGCTTTCTTTGAAAGAACACAAATTATTTGTCAATGTTTCTTGACGTGGAAACAGTTAACTGTTGCATATATTATGATCCACTGGCGACTATCCCCATAGATGGATGTCCCATGTGTTCCATGATTTTTAATTGAAACACATACATTGTGTCAAAATCTGCCGCAGGATCGTATAGATTGCGTTGAAAAGACCAGTGTTGTAGAAGGGTTAAAATTTAATAATCAACATCACAATGTCAAAGATGTCTATTTATTTTGAAGAATAGTGCTGTAACCACTAAATATATAGTAGCGATTCTCATAGAACAGTTTCTCAGCTCAGTGTGGTAAAAACTGAGGATTTCAAATTATAAAAACAAAAGTTACACTTTTCAGTCTCAATAGGCAAGGTCCAAATAATATGAACTGCCTAGATGACTTCTTGAAGTAAATATCAAGAAATCCACTCTGTAACAAATATATTTACGTCAATCATTAAAGTATGCAATATTGTTATCTTGGAGGAAATAGTTATTTCTAGAAAATGAGGTATCTCTTCCTCTGACACTCACAATCGCTCCTATACATTTGCCTTAGTATATCAAGATAACTATAGCTCGACAGGGAGCAAAATAGGATGCGTCTCTTGACATGCACAGAAAGGGCGTGATTTTTTAGTAGTTTCACTAACGTTCTTTTGTTTTTGGTTGAACTATAAACATCATTATGCTACAGTAGCAATCGGCTCACCGGGTTGAAAACATTATCTCCTTATCTGTGCATCTCTACCCACAGTTGACGCAGGCAGAGGGAGGAATATTCCCTGGCACCAGTGCGTTGGATTTACGCAGTCGCTAAATTTCAATAAAAGTCAATCGAAAAATAATAATTATCAACCCATAATAATACCACCAAAAACCAAAGCAAATAACAATAATAAAAGTATACGAACATAATATAAAAATATTAATTTAACTCAAATTTTCATTCTCTGCATAAAGTGTCATAATGCGCGAGCTGATTCCATACAGCTCCCCGAGAAATGTCACCTGGGGACATCAATTACCTATATGCACAGAGTGAATGTAGATCATCGTATCGAAATTTAACCGAAATATAAGCTGCGTTCGTCAATGTTTTGAAATACTTCGGCAAAGACACAATACATTTATTAGTCGCGCAGAATATAGATGGCACCGCTTTAGTTCACAGTTCGTGTAGGTGATACTCTGACAATATTTTTAGCGCCCATTTTTTTGAGCATAAGCCGGGGGGCACTGTTTATTCAATAATGTAAAATTTTCAGAATGCATTTAAAATTTAAAGCTTACAAATAAATGATTAGTGGGGATAATTAATTACTTAGTGAGCAGTCGTTCCATATCAGGCAAAGTGGCAAGAACGGCGCGGACATCTTGAACTATGGACTGGTGCTCCAGCAGGAAGGAGATGGCCTTCTGCCTCTCCTTGATGACCTCGATGTTGCAGGTCGGGGAACAGACCCACTGGTGGAGCAATCTGAAACATTCAAACGGGATTAGACATTTTAACAACTATTTATCAAAGAAGCAAGGTAAACAGTCCAAAATGGCGTCCACAAAATACATGGAATTATAACGAAATATATAAATTAGAACCCATACCCCGCAAAATTGGTTACAACGCTAGTCAAGTACGGAAAAGTATATACTGACCTTTTTCCCATGGGTGTAGCGCAATGATTCAGCTTGGCAACTAGAGACGTCTCGTCCCCCACAATGTGCAAGTTAGCCAGCGTGCAAGCGTCTAGCACCATATTACTAGGCATGTTGTCGGGAGTCAGTCTTCTCTGGGGACTGTTGGCCTCACCGCCAACGGTGTCCGGGGGGTGGTAGGCCTGGTAACGGGCCATGCCCATGATCTGGATGTCCAGCAAGGTGTCCGTCAGGTAGAAGACACAAGCACCCAAGGCTCGGACCGCCAGCGTATAGTTCTCTGCCGGAGTGAGGCCTAGCATATCGCCTGAAATTAATACATACACGCAACAATCAATTAATAAAATTGAGCAAATGAACGAAGAAAGGAGTGTAAGGAGTGAGGCTAGTACAGGTCTTGGCGGCGGACGCATTTGCCCACCAGTTGCGTGGGGGTCTGGATTGAGGGAGGCCGGTTGAGGAAAACTCTTTGACCTCTCCAGCCGGACTCTCTCGTCCAATCGCGTTGTAGTGACATTCGTCACTCCTGGACACACTGAACCCCAAATTCCTACAAAAAGTTAAATTGTTTGTATGGAAAAAATAATGTTCTTCTATAGAAAAAAGTTATTTATATTTTTTACTTCTACCATCACGTAGAAACATCTCCCGAAGTTTGTGCACTTTATCCCCGGACACACGGACTATAATAAATTATTTTAGGAAATTGTGAAATAACACAACACACACAAAATTTACTTACAAAATTAACAAAATTACTTAATGTTTTTAGATTTTCATGGCCAAAAGCATTTTCGTTGTTTGTTTTTGGGGTGTTATGCCGTGTTGTGCTACCTCCTTCTTTAGCAGACGTTTCGGACAGCGTTGCAGTGTCCATCATCAGGGCAGATCCGGCAGATCCGTCGACTCGACTCGACGGATCTGCCCTGATGATGGACACTGCAACGCTGTCCGAAACGTCGGCTAAAGAAGGAGGTAGCACAACACGGCATAACACCCCAAAAACCAACAACGAAAAAAAATAAATATATATATTACTTAATTATTATTAAAATTACTATTACAAATTTACTGAGAGCCTTACCCCTCGACCACGGATGCCCTCAAAGATAAAAATTCTTTTAGTTACTCCCTGATAATTAAAGAGTCCATTGACATTTGAGCAAATTTCATAATGCCAGAACTTTGAGAGATTTTGCTACCTCAAACCTCAAGAAAACGGATTATCTACTTTGTAATTAAGACAATTTATTATGCAAATTCATTACTGCTTACATAATACCTGTGTCATAATATCACCATATAAATCCTAAAATATTATTTAACACCAGCAACATCTTTGGAAAAAAAAGATTAAAGGATAACAACAAAAAAGGCACATAATAAAACCGAAGAAAAAAAAGTGTGAAAAATTGCCATTACTTATTGGCCTCCAAAAGTGGTCAAAATGGACTCCTGCAGATATAAATTTGCATAAAAAAGATCACTATCAAAAATTCCAATTACTAACAATATTACTTACTATCACTTAGCATAGGTTCCAGACCCTCTGGCCAGTTGACCCCCGCAGTACCCTTGTAATACTTCTCGGCCATGGTCTTCAGAGCCTTCTCAGCGCTCCAGAACTCCTTCTGCGGGGCCAGAGCCTCCTTGCGGGCCGCTTGGCAAGTCAGACGCAGGATCTTGGCCGTGCGCTCAGAAATATGGGACCTTTCATGCAGTACCTGAACAAAAACAAAAATTACTTGACCATGTGCTCACATATGTGGGAACTTTGGTGTAATATTTGAACAAAAACAAAAATAACTTGGTTGTGCGCTCAGATTTGTCCTTGCGGTCAATTTTAGTTCGCAGACGTTATGTGATTTGCTGTTTCCATGGGCAGTTCATTGGATAGACTTTAACTCGTCGCAGGCCGCAGTCCCCCCGGCGGGTCTGGATTTTTTAAGCTATTTTGTCCCTTATGTATAAAGAAATTGTATGCAGAACAAGGTCAGAATCGCTTGGGCCATTCTCATTCTTGACGTAACGAAATACTGGATAGCGTCTAGCCACTCCGAATAATTCAAATTAATTCACAACGATGCGCCAGGCATCAAAGTTGGCGGACAAAATGGCTGCCGCTTGATAATATGGATCGAGTCGTATTCGAAGTCTATATTTTTCATTGTTTTTTATATAAATCCATTGTGGAAAGCATAGATTTGAGTGATTATTGGAAGTTCGTTTTATTTACATTATTTTGATGTAATTTTTGTAATATATCATAAAAGAAATGTTATAAAGAACTGTCAAATATTTTACGTCGTATTGAAAAAATATATTTTTTCTATGCTGGCTTTCAACAAGTTAAAACCAGTTATGTACGTACTTCAATGCCATGCACAGAAAAAAAATAAAAAACATTTTAAAACTGGTAAAGGTATTGTGGAAAATTGATGATAATGTATAGCGCTCTATGAACTGTCTGGTATATGCCTGGCTGCCATAATTTCATGGCTGACATAATTTCATGGCTGACACCATCGTCTCGTGCCAAACTTTAAAATGTGTAGCGATGTATGGCGGCTCTCTCCCTCGAACGCCAGCCCCCTGGTGGAATAGGGCTACTTTGACACAGTTTAAAATATCAAATTAGTGTTCCCGTTCAAGTGACAGTTTTAACCATATATTTATTATAAGTGATTGATGTTAAAATAAGCTACCAGAGCTGGAGGATGATGCGCCAGGGTGGTGAGGAGTCGGGAGGAGTACTTGTCATCCTCAAACTGGCCGAGGTGGAATAGGCCGATGGAGGTGTCGATGAAGCAGACTCCATACTGACTGCGCCCCACTCCTAAATCCTGGAATCAAAATGCATTTTATTTAGTAGGTGCCAAATGAAGCCTATTATCACCTCTAGTAATCTGCTACTACCTGGCCAAGGTCATCATATCGTCGTTGCATATAGAATATGAACCATGTGAGAATGAGTACATTCTGAGAAAATCGATAAAAACTGTTTAAAAAATAACAGGACGGAAAATAACAATTCTATTCTATGCACAGTTTTTCTCACATGGTTCATATTCTATACACGGTTTACGCATAATTTTAAATACCATAATAAAGTCAAAATATTTAATTTTTGACAGTTAGGGATCACAAAATTATGTTAATATTATGTACATACCAAGGCAATTGAATTGTGTAGTGGTATGCAGAGGATATGATTTTTATTTTTTATTTTGCACTATTTTGATTGTCCTCTATTATTTTCTATCGCCTTAAATATTTTTACCTGGCTCATATTGTAGAAGATGGAGAAAAAAAAAAGTAAAATGACTGTATATTTAACTTATTTTCGTCAAAATCGTCACATTGTTCATAATAAATACGCAATGACAATATTTCATTTCTGTCAATGAAAATTCCAAAGTAAAAAAGTTGATATTGCAGATGCGGATCTATTATTTCAATTATAATTTTTAAAGTTGTATTCGTGTGGCTTTTAGATATTTATTACATTTTAACCATCTCATGTGGGTAAAAGTATGGCATCTCTAACTCACACCATTCCAAATATATTTAAATGCGTTAAAATAAAAATACGAGAAAAATAAAAGACTTTTTTAAAATTAAGATTTTTTTATTTTATCCACTCGAACACTTTTTGCCACAATATGGCACTTTTTCCAAAGCCTCGGATTGCTTTGTTGCCACAATGTGGCAAGTATTCCCCAGATTCGTTAAAATTTTTTTTAATTTTTTTGAAAGATCCCGCCATCTAGAAATATGATTATTTGATAAACAAAAGCTAGCTTCAAGTATAGACCAACAGATGCCAGTCTCCTTCGTTATTTGTGAGCATTTGTCGGTCAGTCTAAGATGGAGAATACATATTTGAAATGGCGGGCTGTCATACTTTTATGCTCTAATATATCATTATTTCCGTATTTGAGTCGATTTCTCTAACATAACTGTAAACCAGTGATTGAATTTTTAATGTATTTAAAGTTTTTAAATGTCGTAACAGTTAACAATCAAGTTAATATTGTCAAAATAGTGTTTGTTGGTTAATAATTTGTTCGAGATGACTATTTTTGCAAATGCATTACTTTCAATAAATAAAGCAGTAATGGAGTTAATTGTTGTTTTGTATTATAGTTAACGAATGTATTTGTGTGATGTGATGTGAGTTATTCTTGGTAAGTGCATTAATAATTACATTTTAGTACAATGAAGTGTGTGCATTCCACGACCAAAAAATGTGATGAAATTTTTTCATATGAAACATTTAAACACTTCATAACTTATAAAATTCAGTTTTATTATAGATATTTGTATATGTGTTCATCAACTAGGCCATTTACATGAAATTTCATATAAAATATTTAATGTGGACAGAAAATTGAACTTCCTACGGCGGTTTAAAACTAGAAAATCCAAAGAATATATACATTTCTAATGTTTACAATTTTTTAATAATTTATTTATAAATCCTAAAGACATGAGATGATTAATTATATATAGGTGAATTCATTGGCTAGAAAGCATTTTATTTGGTTTATATGTCTCTGTATTAAAATTCGGAGGTATGATTTATTAAATTGGGTGGAAAATTTTCAAAATCATCAACAGAAAATCACGAGCAATCGGAGAAAAATGTTATAAATTCCGCTGTCGCTCCAGTGGTTAAATAAAAAAAATGGTTTTATGAGGCTTTACACTATCGATATGCATAATGGTTTTCTAGTACCAATAAATAAAGTTGATCTCAAGAGAAAAATATGTATTCTGCGTGTTTTTATAACAATATTTTGTGTACTCATCCACAAACTGGCTCGAAACACACCATAGTTTTGGAGATGGAAAGTGATTTAAAAGAACATGCCTCTGATGTCACTGTCAGAAAAAATTATGTTTTTCAAAATGGTGAATAACTTCACATTTGTGTTGTTGTATGCCTCAGTGGTTTGAAACTTTAGTAACAATGGTCTATGATACATGGCAATAGTTGTTTAATTCTAATGGATTTTCGTGTATTTTTGAAAAGACGCATATACCTGAGTTGAGTCATTTTGCATACTTAGTTTCTGCCTTTGACACCTTATAGTAGTGCAGTCGGAGCGTCGCTGCAATTCGAATTGTAAGTGTAGATTGATTGATTTAATTTTTAAATTTTAATATTATTTTCATGTGTAAGGTAGGTAGGGTAGGCAGTGCTTATGTGTCTAAATGAAATGCACGCCTCTGCAAGGAGGTATTATATTACAGTGCTAGATTAGTGATATGTATTATAATGTGATGACTTACATTCTCAGCAATGGCTATCATGTAGCTGGCGGCGGATTCAGCGGGTCCGCTGTCCTGCAGCCCAAACACCTCTATTCCCTTGCAGGTCACCTGGCACACTTCCCTACGAACCACCTTCTCTTTGCTCGCAGCTACAAATCAAACAATTATATCCAAAATGTCAGTGATAAAGGTACATTTAGAAATACACAATACAGTACACTCTCACTAATCTGCCATCACAAAAACCAAGGGCAACTAGGCAAGTGTCCAATTAGTGAAATTGGCGGTTTGCAGGGTATACATACAAAATATGCTAAAAATTATAACAGGTATTTTGATAAAACAAACAAACACCACTAACGATCTTTACAAAAAAATTTAATGGGAAACTGTTACTCTTACTCCCCCGAATACTCAGCGAAAGGAACAACTGCGCCTTAGGCTGATAATACCTAAATAAATTCATTAATTAATTTTCATCCTCTGAAACTGGACTGATTTTTAAGATTTTAGATTTAACTGTATTAGAAAAAAATACTTTATGTCTGTACATTTTTCATTTAAAAAAAATACATTGTCTAGTTTACATACTGTACGTCTGTTGATGGCGTTCAAACCAGACAATTTAACGATTTTTGGAGGGTCCCAACTCTAAGAAGTAATTTACCAAAAAAGACAAAACGTACCGACACGCTATTGGTGATACATATCTATATTGTATTAAAAAATATTTGCAGTAATGTCAAAAGGTAAAAATAATACGTTTGTATGGACAATACGCAGCCCGGTTTCCTCTTAAGGCGTCATGTTTACGCTTGCAAGAAGAATCCATTTTGTAAACTTATTCAAATAAAAAATGAGGCAGAACAAAACAAACAGAAACCAACAGCGAAAGTTGCTAGAATACACAGAGGACTAACCGAAAACCGAAATGTCCTAAAATAAAAAAAAATAATGGACAGGAAGCGAGGTGGTGGTATAAAAGTGAGTGTGTAAGAGTAAGATAACACAACCTGTTGGTGTACACAGCTTGGCGCTCCAGTTTGTGCATGCAGCGGACAATGACTTATAAGCCTGATTTAGTAAAATAATGGACAGGAAGCGAGGTGGTGGTATAAAAGTGAGTGTGTAAGAGTAAGATAACACAACCTGTTGGTGTACACAGCTTGGCGCTCCAGTTTGTGCATGCAGCGGACAATGACTTATAAGCCTGATTTAGTAAAATAATGGACAGGAAGCGAGGTGGTGGTATAAAAGTGAGTGTGTAAGAGTAAGATAACACAACCTGTTGGTGTACACAGCTTGGCGCTCCAGTTTGTGCATGCAGCGGACAATGACTTATAAGCCTGATTTAGTAAAATAATGGACAGGAAGCGAGGTGGTGGTATAAAAGTGAGTGTGTAAGAGTAAGATAACACAACCTGTTGGTGTACACAGCTTGGCGCTCCAGTTTGTGCATGCAGCGGACAATGACTTATAAGCCTGATTTAGTAAAATAATGGACAGGAAGCGAGGTGGTGGTATAAAAGTGAGTGTGTAAGAGTAAGATAACACAACCTGTTGGTGTACACAGCTTGGCGCTCCAGTTTGTGCATGCAGCGGACAATGACTTATAAGCCTGATTTAGTAAAATAATGGACAGGAAGCGAGGTGGTGGTATAAAAGTGAGTGTGTAAGAGTAAGATAACACAACCTGTTGGTGTACACAGCTTGGCGCTCCAGTTTGTGCATGCAGCGGACAATGACTTATAAGCCTGATTTAGTAAAATAATGGACAGGAAGCGAGGTGGTGGTATAAAAGTGAGTGTGTAAGAGTAAGATAACACAACCTGTTGGTGTACACAGCTTGGCGCTCCAGTTTGTGCATGCAGCGGACAATGACTTATAAGCCTGATTTAGTAAAATAATGGACAGGAAGCGAGGTGGTGGTATAAAAGTGAGTGTGTAAGAGTAAGATAACACAACCTGTTGGTGTACACAGCTTGGCGCTCCAGTTTGTGCATGCAGCGGACAATGACTTATAAGCCTGATTTAGTAAAATAATGGACAGGAAGCGAGGTGGTGGTATAAAAGTGAGTGTGTAAGAGTAAGATAACACAACCTGTTGGTGTACACAGCTTGGCGCTCCAGTTTGTGCATGCAGCGGACAATGACTTATAAGCCTGATTTAGTAAAATAATGGACAGGAAGCGAGGTGGTGGTATAAAAGTGAGTGTGTAAGAGTAAGATAACACAACCTGTTGGTGTACACAGCTTGGCGCTCCAGTTTGTGCATGCAGCGGACAATGACTTATAAGCCTGATTTAGTAAAATAATGGACAGGAAGCGAGGTGGTGGTATAAAAGTGAGTGTGTAAGAGTAAGATAACACAACCTGTTGGTGTACACAGCTTGGCGCTCCAGTTTGTGCATGCAGCGGACAATGACTTATAAGCCTGATTTAGTAAAATAATGGACAGGAAGCGAGGTGGTGGTATAAAAGTGAGTGTGTAAGAGTAAGATAACACAACCTGTTGGTGTACACAGCTTGGCGCTCCAGTTTGTGCATGCAGCGGACAATGACTTATAAGCCTGATTTAGTAAAATAATGGACAGGAAGCGAGGTGGTGGTATAAAAGTGAGTGTGTAAGAGTAAGATAACACAACCTGTTGGTGTACACAGCTTGGCGCTCCAGTTTGTGCATGCAGCGGACAATGACTTATAAGCCTGATTTAGTAAAATAATGGACAGGAAGCGAGGTGGTGGTATAAAAGTGAGTGTGTAAGAGTAAGATAACACAACCTGTTGGTGTACACAGCTTGGCGCTCCAGTTTGTGCATGCAGCGGACAATGACTTATAAGCCTGATTTAGTAAAATAATGGACAGGAAGCGAGGTGGTGGTATAAAAGTGAGTGTGTAAGAGTAAGATAACACAACCTGTTGGTGTACACAGCTTGGCGCTCCAGTTTGTGCATGCAGCGGACAATGACTTATAAGCCTGATTTAGTAAAAAATAACGCTGAATTATAGTAATTGTCGGTAAAAATATAATAATTGAATGACGCATTGCTGAGAGTACTGTAATGTATATTTTCAGTGAATTGATCGTCCAGTTGATTAGTCACACATCTCCAAAAACCATGTTTTGAGATAACGAGGAAAGCAATATTCAAATGCTCACCATAAATCAAATATTATTTAGATGTGTTGTGTTTTACATATTAAATAAGCTGTAAAATAACACCGGGAATCATAACGGTCCGGTACATTAGAATGACATTTTGAAATATCATACTAGTGACCCAGAAATCATCAACATTTTGTTTGATTCACTACAAGTTTTGTGATGGTGATGTTTATGAGTAATCTTCCAGATAGACTATAGAGGGTACACTTTTACATATAACTGCATACTCAGCTCAAATTCTGATATTTCAGAGATGTCCGAATTAACCTTTTGAAAGCCAGCATAGGAAAAATATATTTTTTCAATGCAAAGTAAAATATTTTACATTTCTCACCTTTCTTATGAACTCAATTTTGATAACATTTCTTTTGTGATATATTACAAAAAGTACATGAAAATAATGTAGATAATCACTCAAATCTATGCTTTCCACAATGGATTTATATCAAAAACAATGAAAAAATATAGACTCCGACTACGACTCCCATCATATTATCACGCGGCTGCCATTTTGTCGGCCATCTTTGATGCCCGGCACGTCATCGTGAATTAATTTGAATTATTCCGAGAGACTAGACGCTACGCAGTATTTCTTTACGTCGAGAACGAGAATGGCCCAAGCGATTCTGACCTTGTTCTTCATACAATTTCTTTATACATAAGGGACAAAATCGCTTCAAAAAACCGGTGATCATACGGCCAACCAGAGGTTAAGTAACTTGCGGCCGGCGACGGGTTAATCAACTTGGCGATCGATTAATCGGTCTGATGGCAGCCAATGAAAATGGTTTCATACATAGATAATAGAAACAAAGGGAGACATGGAATTGAAGCATGCCGACTGTCGTCGAGCTAAAACCAAACTGCACGGAGTATCGAAGCAACTGAACCAATGAAACTTCTCTGTGTGGATGCATTTGCATAAATGTAGGTGAACGATGGTGACAACACTTTTATGCAAGCAGTTTCACACTAATAATGGTTTAGGATCACTCTTTATTACATTGCTTTATATTGAAATAGGAAAGAAATAGAAGTTACAAGATTTGGTCCGTTCCGCCAGCATGTCAGGAGTCTCCGTCTGCTCCACCCTCGCCACCTTGTAGCCCTTCTGCACCAGGGAGCTGGACATCCGTGCATATGCCGTCTCCGGGAAGCCAGAGTGGGCAAAGTCTCCCTGAAATTCAGCAAATTATCAGATACTTTTAACCACTGGAGCAACACAGAGAATTATAAAAAATCTCCTTGAATGCTCACCCACCCGCATTAAAAAAATCATTACTCCACATTTGTGTATGTAAACATATAAACAAAGTATAGTGCTATATAGCCGATGAATTCACTTATATTTTACTAACTATCCTATATTTTTAAATATGGATATTGCCGCCAGCGGATATTTTTAATATCTATATTGAATTTTGTTCTACGTTTTTATGTTCTCTATGGCCTGTTTGATAATTACAGAGGCCCTAGCACGCTTGCTCTATAACGATCGGTAGGATAACTATCGGTAACTTCTCATCGTTCCCTATGACAACTGCAGATCGCAAACGAATAGGTGACAGTTCACAATGACTAAGCGTCCTTAATATATTCGATATCAACTGTCGTTTGTACGTTTGAGATCTGCAGTTGTCCTAGGGAACGATGAGAAGTTACCGACAATCGGTCGGTAACTTCATATCGAGCGACCGTGCTAGCACACCAGATGCAAATATATGATAGAAAACCAAATTTTTACATTTGTTCATCAAATTAAAAGTTTGGGTTGAAAATTATTTTGAAATTTCTTTGTAGAACTGAAGCTGGAAAGCTTTGGCAGTTGGAAAACTGCCGAAATTCATTCTAGAAGAATTCAAAGACAATCGATAAGGCCATAGACATAAAGTCTATTTTATCAACTATTTGATAGAATAAATTGCTGGCCATGAAAATGTTTCAAATAATTACAATAAATGTTTTACGAATGTGGTGCAATTTTGGACCGATATCAATTGCAGAAAAATAAAAGTGGTCCAAATTTGGACCAGAATCACTCAACATTACATAACATGCTCATAATTAACTAGACTTTATGCTCGGTAGATACCATGCTTAACCTCTCGACTGCCGTTCGCACACCGGTGGCCGCGGGTCGAAATTAAAAAAAAAAAATTTTTTGAATCAATTTTGTTCCTTATGTATAAAGAAGTTGTATGAAGAACAAGGTCAGAATCGCTTGCGCCGTTCTCGGTCTTGACATAGCAAAAATCCGCATAGCGCCAACCCATCTGAATAATTTATAATAAATATCTATGGTCAACTTGGCGTCACTTTTACAAACGGTTTTCAACTGTCATTTCATTTTCAAACAAGTATTTATGTCATTACTTCTTCGAAAACACCTTTGAATTGGTTTTTTTCATGTAGGGTGTCTATTCAGGTTTGTAGAGAAATAAAAAAAAATGATCATTTTCGTATGAATATATTTTATTTACATTTTTTTGTCGAATGGGAAATATTTTCACATTTTTTTGTTAAAAATAGCTATTCTGGGAAAACTTGTAACGATATTATCATGAAATATATATGAATAATAAGGTACATTATCTGGCAAACAGAAAACAATCACAAAAAAAAAACAATTCCTTTGTTTTTATACGATATTTGAGCAAAAGCCGGGAAGATAATTTCGCGCGATTTTTTCCAAATATCCCTGGCCTTCGAGAGGTTAAGGTGATTTTTCAGAAAAACGGCGCTCTACAAATTATCCAATTATTATAAGCCGGTTAGTAGCCGAGTGGACAAATGCATTGTGTTCCTACCCAAGTATCGCGGGTTCAATTCTCTGCTAGGTAAGTTTTAGAGTGAGATGTTTTAAATTAATAAATATTTACCTTCATGTAGGAGAATCCCAATTCATTGACACCAACAGCAGCGTCCATGTGATAGAGTTCATAAAACTTCCCAACTTTGAAGAACAAAACACAATCGTAGTGAGCTGCCTTTATGTCCCACCATTGTTTGTGGCCCTGTAACATCATTCTATATGTATATTATCGCACAAGAGTTCCGTGTGGAGTCAGTGGGACTATGGCATTCCCAAATGGCTAAACGGAATGGGGTAGGAAATGAGATGGGAAAGAGGAAGATTGGGAGACATTCTCAGTACCGCCCTGGTGAAAGACCACCATTCAGCCATGTTAAGTGAACAGATTTGACCAATTTATTGCTACGTTGACGAGGGTTATCTTTTTGACAAGCCCCTTCCACTTATGATGAAGCTAGGGAAGTTTTGAGACAAAAATTTGACCATCACCTCGAGAAGGTTTGTGCCTGGGGTAAGGACAACCTGGTCAGGTTCAATGCCTCGAAAACCCTTTAATGAAAAAAAATTGTCAAATCTAAAGTATATAATTATCATTTTAATATCAATAATAAATAATCTCGACTACCATAATACGGGCATTTGCCTAGCTTGGTAGTCAAAAAGCCATTTAAAATAAACCTGTAACAAACAAAATAAATAAATTTTTTATTTTTTTTAAATTGTACATCATCTTTTCCCACATACGTAAGATCTTTTAAGGATTAACCTACACTTCCAATTACCGTTCCTTTTGATTATATAGATCTAAAATGTATATTACCTTAATAATATCCGTGTAACTATGTTTGTATACACTTATGTACCTCTATGCCACAGGCAGTGAGACAGGCATCGAAAAACCTCATGTTTATAAACTTTATGTAGATAAATAATAAAAAATGACTGCCTGGTGGAATTTGATGGAAGCACCCACCCCAATAAAGACCCCATTGAAATGCTTGGAGGAAGTATATCAGATCAGCTCAATCGGGGCTCCATGGAAGACAGAGTAAATCGGGCGTCGTGTATAGGGCTAGCAGATTCCTCTAGCTGCTAACCCTACAAAAAATCTCAAGTTCACTTAACAATTGAATATAGGAGCCACTTCTGGGCTGGAGCCCCACAATGCTTGATAAACCTACTTGATTCTGTGCAAAGGAGGGCCATCCGTCTGATTGACAATCCGCTTTTAACAGACCGATTGCCATCTCAGAAGCTCAGACGCAATGTGGGCATGCTGAATCGGTTCTACGGGTATTTCAATGGAGCCTGCTCTAAGGAGCTAGCTATCCCGACAAACACGAACAGAACAAACATTCACAGTTGACGGTTAGCTTCATAAGAATGGGTTGTTTATTCGACAAATTTTTTATATAAGTCTGCTCGTATGTGGAACGAGCCACGGTGCCACACGTGTTACATAAAAAAGCAACACCTATGGGTCACCCCAAGTGGTTCGCTACCTTTGGTGTCTAAGCAGGGGTGCCCGGTTTCATGGGTCTTGGAGGAGGATGCGTCTGCCGACCAACTGCGTGGCCGGACCGGGAAAGGCCGGTTGAAATCCTTCATCCTCTCCAACCGGACTCTTTCGGGATGGATTCATACGTCACTACTGGACACACTGACCTCCAGATTCCTACCCAATCGTCATACTGTTTTCCTTCCCTGAACTTCCTCTCCACCCTTTCCTTTAAAAGACCCTTTAAAAAGCATTCCCAAAGATGATATATAGGCCTTGAGGGAAATTATTTTACTCAGGGCCAGTTAATGCAATAAAGTGAAAAAAAAAAAGAAAAATAAATCTTACCGGTGTCTGCTTCTTTTTAAAGTCCTCTGGAACAAAGAGGGTTTTAGGATTGTATTCCGGGTGGTCTGGTTTTCTCTTATTGGCGTCCCTGATATTTTCTGGACGCAACCAATCCAACTTACAGTGGTTCCAGTTATTGTTCTCTTCACTTGTGTTAGGAAGCCTTGGCTCTGAAAAGCTGGTGTTTACTTCTTTAGACCTACAATTTAAAAAGTCAATAAATTATATAATATACTTTATCCACTGGAGCGACAGAACAATATTTTTTCTCGGATTGCTAAAGGAAATTTTTTCATCCGCATTAAAAAAATCATACCTACGAATTTGAATATGGAGACATACAAACTGATTATAGTTCTATGTAGCCAATAAATTCCCCTATCTTTTGTCCATTATCACAAATTTGTAGGATTTACAAAAAAAATATAATTAAATCTTTAACCTTAAAACATTTTAGAAATATGTACTTTGTTATATTTTGAATGTACAATATATTATATAGTCGTTTCAATAAAATTTTTTTTTTTGAAAATTTGCCACATTTTGGCAACAAAGCAATCAGAGGTTTTGGAAATAGTGCCATAATGTGGCAAAAAGCGCTCGTTATAAATGAAGATACCGGTTACGAAAAAGCAGAAGGGCTGTAATTTTTTCATACAAGCTTTTAAATACTATCTTTCATGTATTAACCTCTTGAATGTCTTGAAAATTAATTTCTGAGAGGCTAGAGTGCTCAAATAAAAAGCAACGCCTGGAATAATATTGGCGCAAGCGATTGCAGCCTTGTCCTTGTACAGTTTCTTTATACATAAGTGGTAGAATTGCATTTTATTTTTTAACCTCTCATTTGTCACCCGCCCGCCGGTAGGCTTAAGACAAGTGAGAGGTTAAATAATGAATTTATTGTATAAGTATTTTTGTATTCCAACAAAATCTATGTAAACTTAGCCATATAATTATCACTTGCATGGGGCATCTTAGTGACCCCTTGTAGTACTATAAGTTTAATGTTGCATCTTGGTATGTCAAAGGTTAAAAAAATATTTAATTGAGCACAGAATGAATAGGTAAGGAATATTTTTTACTTACTCGTCTAATCTTGGCTCCTTTTTGGCTTTGGATGCAGGGGAAGATGAAGGAGAAGAAATCTTTGGTTCAAACTTGAAGCTGCTTTCTAATTTGTTTTTCATGCTGCTGTTATCTACGGATAAAAATAATTATTGTTGTTTTTAAAAATGCATTATGGTTTTCCATTTATAATAATGAAATTTCAGCTTTTAACGTACAGTTAACCTTTGGAATGCCGAGCTTTCGCAACCTAATACCTCCATTATGCGGCAACATTAAATTTCAAGGGGCTCGCCCTATTATTTTTACACCTGTTAAGCAGCACCAGCTGATTCTATTTTCATAATCATAATCGTCAGGGGATGAACTAATCTCAACCAATGCAATAAAACATCTCAGTGAAGAAATTACCCTCCCACTGACACACCTTATCAATCTGTCTATAACTAAAAGCATATTTCCCACGTCCCTTAAAGAAGCAACTGTCATACCCATATATAAACAAGGATGTAAAAATGATATTAATAACTATCGACCGATAAGTCTTCTAAGTACTTTTTCGAAAATATTGGAAAAAGTACTAAAAAAACAACTTATGAAGTACCTAGAAGATAATAACCTATTATCGAAATCTCAGTATGGTTTTAGACAAAACTTGAGTACTGCCGACGCCATAAACGATATCATAAATACGATCACGAAAAGCTTAGATGGGGGAAATAAATCCTTGGCAATTTTTATAGACCTACAAAAGGCCTTTGATACGATAGACCATAAAATCCTGTTCAAGAAACTTAAAACAATTGGGATGTCAAACACAACTTTAAATCTGCTAATAAGTTATATGTCAGAACGTTCACAGTGTGTTAAAATTGAAAAGCGTAAAAGTAAACCTCTCCCAATCAAATACGGTGTACCCCAAGGAAGTGTCTTAGGACCTTTATTATTTTTGATATATATAAATGATATCTGCAACTTACATATCAAAGGAAAAATCATTAGTTTTGCCGACGACACTGTTATTTTATTTAATGAAAGTGATTGGGTAACCACTTACAAAGAAGCTGAACACGGACTTGTACTTCTACAAAAATGGCTCAAGCAAAACTCACTTACACTTAATGTCAACAAAACTAAATATTTAACGTTTTCAATAACAGCCAGAGGACAACCAGCCGAGGATTATGCTCTCAAATTACATGATTGTCAAGGAAAAAATTTAACACAATCATGTCACTGCCCCACCATAACACACTCTAGAAACATAAAATATCTTGGCATTGAAATCGATGAAAATTTTCGATGGGACTCTCACATAAATAGCATTACAAAGAAACTCACAAAGCTCATGTACTATTTTAGAAACATACGCAATATACTAAATAAAAATGATCTATATAAAGTCTACTATGCTCTTTGCCAATCACGCATAGAATATGGGATTATTGGATGGGGATCTGCCTCAAACATTCACATGAAGCAGCTTGTTAAAACACAAAAAGCAATAATAAAAATAATCCTGAAAGTCCCCATAAGAACTCCATCAAAAGAAGTTTTCAAAAAATTTAATGTGTTCAGCATTATAAAACTGTACTCAAAAAATGCACTACTCAAATTTAAAGAAAATTATGCATACCTTGCTGACCAACACACCTATACTACAAGGACAAAATCTTCAAATCTACTAAACATTCCAAAATTAAATACAGCTTTCGGCCAGAAAAACCATTATTTCCATGCTACAAAATTATATAATGCCCTTCCGATTGAAATAAAAAATACCATGAATATACAAAAGTTTAAAAAGGACATCAAATTATGGCTAACGAAACATGAAGATGAGGAACTAATTAAAATTATTAAGTAACCCCAACGCAACCTACAGATAATAAACATAAACACTTTTTAAAACAACGCAAAATAATAAACATAAACACCTTTTGCTTTATTTATTTATATTTCGTGGAAACCAACAAAAACCAACAACAATGATGGGAAATCATGATCAACACCATACAACAACCTGCAGTCCACCTCGGAACAGGAATACCTAGTGAGGAGGACTGAGGACAAAATACTTAACTTTATATTCTTAATTTACTTTATATTATATTTTCATTTTAATTTGTATTGTCATTAAATAAAAAAAAAAAAAAAAAAAAAATAACTTATTTGGTTTTTGAAAAATTATGTTTTTGTTTTATACCGACTTACCCATCGACCAAGATATCTAGATAGGGCGTGTATAATTTTATATAAATAAATTATAATCAGATTAAATAGTTGCGAGGACTCACACCTCTCCAGTGGCGGTTTTCTCTAAAGTGCGGTTGTGCGGTGAACCCCCATTAAAAAGATGATAAAATAACACAATCTTGATGTATAGTAATATAAGCGCATCACAGATAGCTCGACATTAAAATTCCGTCTTTAAAACTCGCGCCACCGAAAAATACGGTAGGTATCTGTTCCCATTTTGTGCGCGTTACGATCCGCACACATTTGTCCATACGAAAAAATCATAGCCGATACGAATCGCTGTGACGGTAGAATGGACAAAACTACGCAGCTTGGTGCGCTGCTCACGAGTCAAGATGTCACGTGACCTCCGAACTTTGACGAGTCTCGCCGAAACGAAGCCCGAGATTGTCGCAGGATGACCGGCTGACGGTCGACTTCTGCACCGACTGATGCAAGTTAAATGTTATATATTATGGTATTTAACTTTGTCGTCATTTTTGTACATTTTTTATTTTCTTGTTTCTGCATTTCTCCAACCGTTTACTAATGGCATTTGTAAATCTACTATTGAAGTGGACCGATTTTGACTTCTGTTTTCGTATTTTTTTTATAGATAAGTCGTTATATCCCTTAGTTACAAGTACATTTACTAAAGTTTCGGCAAACAACGTCGCTAGTTATGCAATTTTATGTTGAGCTTTCCTAGTATTGTTTCGGCTTTCAAATTGAAACTGGTCGCGTTTATCGGTTGTCGCGAATATTCTGTCCTAATGTTTTCACACAATGACGGAATACAGTGTTATATACAAAAAATAACGCTAATGCTTATGAAAACAGTTTGGAAATTAAATATAATTATTTTTTGTATACGTGTATAATGGATTTTTTGTGAAAGTAAAAGAAGTTACGTTTATTTCGTGGCCACCTATATTTGTGTTTCTTGTTTTTTTTTTAGGTTTTAAAATATCAATTATATTATATTCTACATTCTACGCAATTTTTCTTATTGAAAAAAAAAATTTGCAACGTATATTGAGTGTTGTAAAAACCATTAAACAATTTAAATCCTCTAAAACCATTTTGGTTGTTTAATAATTGTGTCGAGGAGTATCAAGTTATTTAAAAAACAATAGTAAATATTTAGGTACCCCTCCACTAACTTTATTTAATTTGTGTGACAAGAGTGAATTTTGATTAGACAATATATCTTCTCTTGAATTTCTGAACCCCCCGTTAAAAAGACCACGAACCGCCACTGCACCTCTCCAAATAGATTTTGTATGTTTTTTGTGAGAACTATAATAATTAGTTGGAAGAATTATCCATAGATGTCAGTTAGGGCAAATTCCCCTTAGAGCAAGAAGTAACTTAATAAATAGCCTGTTTTTTAGGTTTTATTTCTCTCTCAACAATATCTTCTTGACAAGTAAACAAATAAACTCCTTGGTCTGTTTGGGCTTCCTGATATTCACAATGTAATTGGGAATAGAGCAAATAAAAACACAAGTCCTTTTAAGTTTCCTGAAGATGCGTTATTATTTTACAAGTTCCTTCCTCCAAACTTTAACAGGGCGTGTGAATAATAAAATTAACACTGAAACCAAAAATATTGATTTAAGAAAGCATTTATCAAAAGACGAGCGGACAGCTTACTGGCGCGCAGCATGTGAATCGTCTTGAGTCCATTTCACAGTGCACAGAATCTACCGTGCACTTGGGGATAATCCGAGTTGTCCCTTTAAGTATTTTGTTTCATTCTGTGTATTTCTTTCCTGAGTGTGGGCAATCCGAGAGCCGCGCAGGCGCACTTGTATGTGAATTTCAAATACTGCGGAGACAGTCCATTGGATCCCCTCGTAACAAAATACTGAATCGCTTATTTTAATTCAAGGAGGTTTTAGTTCTTGTTTGGCTACGTAGTATCTGGACGGAATCGCACGCGTTCAAAGTAAGTTCGATGATAATCTTGCAAGATATTGCCTTATTTTTATTATAATGTGCTATAAGTATATATCTACAAACATTTAGATTTATTTTGTGTTTAGACATCTGCTTAGCATTATTTGACCATGTTTGGTAGTTAGATTAAAGTAAATGTAAAAAAATATCATTCCCTGCCACCCAGGAAGTGCTCTAGCCGCCACTGGGCAAATGTGAGGAATATATCATTGAAGAAGAAGATAACAATAATAATCTAATTTTTTTAAATATGAAAATGAACAAGACACTGAAAAATAATAAAATATAATGGCTGCAACTGGGACAACAGAACCTCACGTCTAACCGGGATATACGCATTAACCAATTTTGCTATTGCACCCTATTATGAGACTGCCGTATTTGTCAACTTCATATTTCAAATTTCAGAATTAACAATATTATCTTCGACTAATGTTTTTTCCAAATTATTGGCAGCTACCTTTTTCGTTGGAAACAAGTATTCAAAGAATGTATTTGTAACCTAGATAGTGTCTCGGATAAATATATCCGATTTTATTTTTATGGAACACCTATTGACTATTTGTAAAAGTCTAAATGAATATTAATTTATTTTTTTTAATAAGAAAACTCTCTTTTTAACTTTTGAAGGTTATTCCCATCAATGTAATGTATCATTGAAGAAGAAGATAATATATTGTCCCAGTTGCAGCCATTATATTTTATTATTTTTTCTGTGTCTTGTTCATTTTCATATTTAAAAAAATTAGATTATTATTGTTATCTTCTTCTTTAATGATATATTACATTGATGGGAATAACCTTCAAAAGTTAAAAAGAGAGTTTTCTTATTAAAAAAAATATATATTAAATGTGAGGAAGTTTGAAACATCCTAACCCAATTGGTTCATTCTACTAACCTGCTGCCTGATCATTATTTTCAGCATCAGAATCATCAGAATTTTCAGATACAAGTCTGATTCTCTTCCTCTTCGGTACAACTGGAATATCCTCTTCATCATCGTTGCTTTCCGGTTCATCTAGTTTCAGTTTCTTCGGCTTCAATTCAACTTCTGCCTCAGAATCTGACTCTTTTGAATTCTGCTTTTGAAGTTTCTCTATAATAATCAAAAACATAAATACTGAATCAAAACAATCTCAATTTATACCAAGCCTGAAGTAATAAAATAATTTATATTTATTTCTAATAATAATGTGATTCGTTGCTTTATTGGGATTTTGTGTCAGTGAAATTTCCATACTTCGCTGACGCAGCTAACTGAGCAGCCTGGCATTGCGGCGCTAAAATTAAGTGAAGTGGGTAAATTATAACACATTTGTAAAAGTATCTAACTAAACAGAGTAACAAAATATCAAATTTAGGAAACAAGCCCAAACTTTTGTTTACCCGATTTGCGATTTAAGTAACTTTTTTTACGCAGCCAGCAATTTGTACATCATTATAAAAAGGACTAGTAATTCGAAAGCAGAATTTATTTTTCGAGGGCTGAATCTTGCAATGTGCGTTACCTGTATACTGTCAGTGACAAGTTTATTGACAACTGCGCAATTTGGTTTGTTCCCCTTTCCCTATTTTATAGTGAGTCACAACACAAGAGTCCCAACTGCTCCCGTCTGGAGCCAGTGAGACTATGGCATCTCCAATTGGGGTGAGTTATGAGGCTGAAGGTTAAGTGGGGAAGGGAAGGAGAGGAGGAAGAGGTAAATACCTGGCTATTCAGATCTAGTCACTAAACACGGCTAAAGCCATTTCAAGCAACGTTTCAATTCTGAATGGTGGTCTTACACCAGGGCGATACTAAGAGTATCTTCCACTCTGGAACGTGCCGCAAATATACTATATTATTTTAAACAATTAATTGTGAAATAACACAAATCAATTAAATAAAATTTATTTGCGTACGCCAGGTTCGAACCCGCTGCCTTCGGAATGGGAGTTCGGTTGGCTAGTCTATTAAATTTAATGACAATGAAAGCTCTGCATCTTTTACCATCTCCCCTGACGTAAATAGTTGTTTATTGTAGAATTTAAGTAGAAACAAAGTGTTAAGTCAATAATTTGCGCATATTGAGAATTAAGCGGAGCGCGGAAATTTTACCATTGTTTCTGTACATAAATTATTAAAATAAGTGAGGGAATGTTATTATTTTCTAATTTTCACCCATCCCTTGGATATTGACAACTTCCCAATGTGAGAACAATGTTTTATAATCTAACCTTCATTTTTTCGTTTCGCATTTCCATTTGAAACTGGTTTCAGCGGAGTTTCATTTTTCTTCGTTTCTGTTAAGGGTTTTGGAGATTTATTAGCTAACGGCGACTTAAGAAAATAATTGAACAATGTATTCGAAGAACCACCGCCACTGCTATTTCGCTTAGACATTATAAAGTTAAAACTGGTTAAAAAGAGTCTTGTTTCGTAAAAAGTACCAAGCTCGCACGCAACAAAAACAGCTAAACGAATTTGAGAATTATAAATAAACAATAACAAATCACTAAAACGATAAGATAAAAATTACTGAGCACGACGAAAAATACAACGTGAACAAGAAATGTCAACAATGACAAAAATGTTGGCGCGAATTAGGCTTGTTGAAAAAGTATCGATATATCGATATATCGATATTTTCAATGAAATATATCGATATTTTTAGCCGATATATTTTGAACCGATATATCGATATATCGATATAAAATATCTAATATCGAAAATTGTATCAAAATCGATATTTTTTCAATTTCGGGGGGGGAGGCGCCTGATTAAAATAATGTACATTGTGTAAATATACACTTTCATTTTTACACATTGTGTATATGAACACTTTAATTTTAAAAACGTACAAACTAAACATTTGACCGATATATCGATATATCGATTTTTTTTCCTTGATATATCGACGTCGATATTGATATTTTAATAAATATCGATATATCGATATATCGATACTTTTTTCCACTTTCGACATCCCTAGCGCGAATCCGCGGGCGCGAATTGACCAACAGAGAAAGTCGACTCCATAGATATAGATACACCATTCAGTATAGATACAGAATTGGTTTATTTATGGTGGTATACTGGTAAACTGGTATATCTATGATGCCATCATTAGCTTAGATAAAGTTCATAAGTTACGATCTGTCAAACCTCGGAGAATCCTCGATACAAATATATCGCACAAAATGAATTCTCTGAATAATATTTTGTTGTAGGGTAGAAAAATGTGGAAATATGTCACAGGTCGTGTGAAGGAAACTCTTCAACGTGGTTGTAACTATTTCGATGTAAGATGCGGGGCCGGCCTCGCATCCAACCAAACCACCTCCGTCGTCCCGAGGAAGGATAACGCGGTAAAGAGTTATCAAGAAAATTATCGATGCAGTGACAATTCAGACCATAATAACACCAGAAAGAATGATAACAATTGGTATCATGATCGACTGGCCAACCCCTGGCTAAACGCATTCAGCTGGGTAAGTGTTCTCAAGGTCTAAACGGTTTATCAACCTCCCGAAATAAGCATGTAAATATTTACGATCTAAGACTTTCATTTCACCTTGAATACGATATTAAACATAATTGAAGTTACATAACGTATAATTTTTGTTCATAAAACCTTATTGAAAGACGGGGTGGTATGAATTAATGATTTGTTTTATTTCAGAGTGGTGCCATTGTATTAGGATGGTACACAAGCCAATTGTTGGGTCTCAGCCAGAAGCGTCACCGTTGGTTTGAGAAGGAATTTAAGGGACGCCAATGCTTCCTTCGGTCCAACACCAAGGCCCTTCGTTCTGCCCTTTTGTCCTGCGCCTTCACCCAGCCACCCTCCATCAGCCAGCAAGTTATCAACACCAGCTTCTTCAATGAGTCCTCCTCCACCACTGTGCCATACACCGTAGCAAACGACAAAGATTTGTCAAATGAGGATAGGAAGCAAGATAACGAAGTAGGGTTAGACGACGCCATCAAAGATCTGACGGGAGTTCTGAGCTCAGTGGAAAACCAGTTGGGACTGGTGGCCATTGAAGGCGGAGACCTGAGAGAAGGTCTCGCCATGCTGCACTCGGCGGCTCAAAGGAACCACGCGCCCGCCCTCTACAACTTGGCCATTTGCTACGAAAAGGGTTTAGGAATGAAGAAGAATGAAAAAATGGTATTTATATGTCTACCACCTGTTTTTACTATTATCAAGCCGATATAAAAGTTTTTGGCAACTGTTCAATATTTTCTGGCTCGTGAATCGGAACACGTTACATATAATATTATTGTAATCCAGCATAATGCATTCTAAATTTTGGAATAAAGACTAATATTCTTATAGAAAGCAATCACTTTGTTGTTTGACAGTATAATATATTATGAAATAAGTTAGACAATAAGTTTGCATTGCACTACTATATTATAAGGGAGGCACTGGTTAACCAACTAAAAATTACGCCTTTTCCACAGGGGTATGCAGATAGGATAAACCGCCACATAATACACTGTCTCATACTACACTCTTTGCTTCATTAACATTCATAATCTTTTGTAATTCTGATTTTCGACATCGCCCAACTCAAGTATTCAATTCACTTGATCGTGCTAAGTCTTCTTCGGACATCCCCAACTTCTACAATTCACTTCCGCGTCATACATTCTCCTTACACTTCTTTCTTTGTGCATCCATTTCTTAATCTTATCCATTACGCTTTCATCAGCTTCGCACTCTTTCCGGATCTCCTTTTTTTTTTTACAAGGTCTTCTTAATTTTACATTTCTACAGCATTCAGTCTACTAATATAAATGTGTTGTTGTGTTGTTTGTAGGCGGCAGAGTTGTACCGTGCAGCCGCCAGTCTCGACCACCCCACGGCTCTGTACAACCTGGCAGTGTTCCAGGGTCAGGGGCGGGGCGGGTTGGCCCGGGACCCCCTTGCCGCAGAGCAACTTCTTCGTCAGGCCGCAGCCAAGGGGCAAGAAGACGCCATACGCCTCCTGCGAGCCCGTCAACCCAAAGTCGACTCCACCAGACCAGTACTTAAGGGAAATGCATTCTCACCCCCAAACAAGACTTCCACCGAAGCTGTCTTGGACTTCATTGCTGGCAATGAAATACCAACAAGACACCACCAACCCGTTTTGACATATTGAAAGAAAAAAAAACAGGATAAAGCTGAACAGTGATAAAACAGTATACTGAAGAAAAAGCTAAACTGTTAACCCTTAGGATGCGGCAGACTGCAATAGTAGTCCAGTGAAACCTGTTGAAAGCCAGCGTAGGAAAAATATATTTTTTCAATACGAAGTAAAATATTTGACAGTTCTCACCTTTCTTACGAACTCAATTTTTATAACATTTCTTTTGTGATATATTACAAAAATTACATCAAAATAATGTAGATAAAACGAACTTCCTAATAATCACTCAAATCTATGCTTTCCACAATGGATTTATATCAAAACAATGAAAAAATATAGACTTCGAATACGACTACGAGCGGCAGCCATTTTGTCCGCCATCTCTGATGCCCGGCGCGTCATTGGGAATTAATTTGAATTATTCAGAGTGGCTAGACGCTATCCAGTATTTCTTTACGTCAAGAACTAAAATGGCCCAAGGGATTCTGACCTTGTTCTTCATACAATTTCTTTATACATTAGGGACAAAATCGCTTCCAAAATCGATTGTACACCGGAGTACATACGGCCAATGACAGGTTAAGATGCACTGCTACCCGCACGTGTGTAGTAGGGGGTTTTTAACCCATTCTATTAATATCCATCAAAACTCCAAAGTTAAAAAGTTGAAGTTTTTGCGGTCTATTATTTCAATTATAACTAGTAGGCGGCTAGGCGGTGGCAAAACGAAGAATTCCCAATTGAAAATCCGCAAAAACATCATTCGGAGATATTGAGGTTTGAAGTTTAGAATTTATTTGTTATTAAAATAACATATCAATTCTAAACTTCAAACTTCAATGTCTCCGAATGATGTTTTTGCGGATTCGTGACTTGGAATTCTTCGTTTTGCCACCGCTTAGCCGCCTTCTAATTATAACTTTCAATATTATATTGGTTTTGAGATGAGAGTCATTTGCGGGTTACCCTAACTTATTCCTTCTATTTTGTCACTGTTCCGTTTTGTCCAATTACTTTTAAAAGATATCTCAATTATTCATATAGAGCTATATATAGAGTGAAGCCGTACTCCCCATACCCATTTCCAAATTACTATATTAACGAGATTATCTAATCTCTATTATCGGTAATTTACCAACAAATTTTAACAGTGCTCTTCTTATGTTCAATGTTTGACGATCAATGATTGAAGTTGCATTAGTTTCTTTTCCGAATAGTTTATTTGTTTTCTTTTCACCTCTTATCTCTTGATTAATAACAAATTAATGATCTGGAAGTTTATCACACTTATGGCTTTACTTTGTAATATTTTTTATGTATCGGTTGTTAAATAGGTATTATCTTTTGCAAGATAATAATACAAATACCAATTAGAAAGTGATTAGAATGTAACATTGCAAAATTCTAACCTCTACTGGAAGGTTTTTAACCTTATCAGTGCAAGTGATCGGGTAGATTTAATGACGTCACTATCACGTCTATTTTTTCAAAATTACCTTATAACATTATGTACATGTACATACTTACTAACACATTTTGTGTGGTTTGCGTATCATTTAACATTGAATTTGTTTTATATTTGACCTAGTGTAAGGATTTCGGAAGTTTATTGACAACCACAATAAAAGATGTTGATTTTTTTAAGTATTTGTTTTCTCTGCAGGATAAAGCTGCTAATACCAGTTTACAGATCGACATACTTAACTTTCCAATTGGTGGCTCCGCCCGTGTACATATTATACAGCTTATTGACCATTTGCAAAGATAAGTGTGTCCATCTGTAGGTAATACCAATTCATACCTATTCCTTTTAATTTATGCAAAAAAACCAAAAAGATTTTGTGTCTCACTAAAACTGTTGAACAGTGTTTTCTGTCTGTTCCTCGTCAAAAATATTTTTAAAAATGTCAAAAACTTAAATAGTTATGAATAAACGTGGAGACAAAAACGCTTTTGAGAAAGAATTATTAATTTACTAGCTGATTCCCGGCGTGCGTTGCAATGCAACTTAAATAAAGATGTAATTTCCCATTCGTCCGTTCCTTACCCTCCCGCATCTCCTTCTTCTCACGCATTTCCCTTCCACCTTCTCCGCCTTTCCCCTCCCTTGTCACCCCACCTGCGAACCCCGCCCCCTCCTTAATAACCTGCTGCCCCTCCCGGATTCCCCTCCTCCTATTTTCCCTGTCACCAAACTCCATAAAATACACCAATTTTTCAAACACTCGCTTGTGACCAATTGATTTTTTTGCAAATTTCATAGCGCCAGAGCTCACCAATATAAAAACCCGCTATTAGGAAACCTTCGCAGGCATGTTCACTACAACTCCAAAGCAAATTTTCATCGCAATCGGATAAATAGTATAGGAAATAATTTCATAATAGGAAATAATTTCATAACGCCAGAGCTCAATAGCCTATATGTTATTCTGATGTATGAGCTATATTATTGTAAAGTTTCATTAAAATCCATTCAGTAGTTTATGCATGAAAGAGTAACAAACATCCATACAAACTTTCGCGTTTATACTATTAGTAAGATATTTCTTGTACCTAAGAACTTAAGCAACTCGGCTTTCCCTAAAAATTTGCAGGTAAAAAAAAACACATCTTTGAAACAATATTGTCATTTATTATCTTTGCATGAACCAAATTTATTTGTCGTGTGTGCAATAATAATCAAGGATAAAAATAACATTGTCATGTTTGAACCAATCATTAGTGAAACAATGTAATAAAAAATGACACAAATATAAAAAACGGTACCTATACATAATAATATATAAACTGTTTTAAACATTACCAAATAAAATAAAGTACTACTTATGTTTTAATCAGTTTAAATCTCCCTTGATTTTCTCTAAGGGTTAATAAATCATAAGGCACTTAACTCTTTTCTAAAAAATATATATTATACTCTACGTTGAGATCAATAATAAAAATATTTAAGAAACTAGATATTATTATCAAAATGTCATTTTTTTATATAAAAAAAACAGCAACTAATCTTCTCAAAAGATTACAAATCGACCCTTTGGAATAACAAAGTTCCATCTGTGGCGGCAGCGTCATGCAATATGAGATCTATAGTTAGCTACTTTAGAGTTCATTATCGCCTGACCTTACGGCAACAGATGGAACCTTGTTATTCCAAAGGGTCGAAATATTATCGTCTTTCATTTTATAACTTATTTTATTATGACGCAATATAAAAAAATTGATTATGTCCCACTATAATGTAAACTGAAAATCCCATGTGAAAACGCCATGTTTTCAGGATAAGTAGTAAATAAGTTTATTCCAATGTGGGATCGCTGCTTTGCAACCTAATAATGTCTCGTCATATTTAATGATTTCAAAAACAATAGAAAAAAAAATCTTCTCAAAAGATTAAAAATATCATTTCTTTAGTTTCATAATTATGCAACATAAAAAAATTTGATAGGTTCCACTTTATATTCAAACTGATGTGAAAACGCCATGTTTTCGGGATATAAATATAAGTTTCTTCCAATGTTGGATCGCTGCTTTGCAATCTAATACATGCTTAATTACTATATCTATTTAATTAGTTAAATTTTCTTCAAATTATCGCTGCAGGATAGTTGTAAGGCTCGAGAGACCACTTGAATTGCTTCTCGGCTCCAGGCATAAGTTAGAGGATGTCCATTGAAAGATATTGGATCCCTGTGGAAAGCAGATACTAAATAAATATGCAAATAAAAGTCCATACAGAATGCCTGATCTTTTGGATTGGGAAGTTATTCCGTTCATTTCAAAATACATGATATATCGCATCCCGTTGAAAAGGGTCATAAGTCGAAAAAGTAAAATTTGAAAAACCATGAAACGAGCGGTCTCGTCAAAAAGAGACACTAGCGACATCTCACGGAGATAGAGTGATCTGACTTAAATACGGTTTTTTGTGGGGCATACATAGATCACAATTATTTAACTATTCAGAGATAAAAATAAAATTTTATAAAACAATTTTTTTTTTAACAAAACGAAGGAGTGATCCTCCGGGTTCTGAAGAGACCTATGTTGCAGAAGGGAGGAGTCGTGATTCTCAGTAGATTGTTCCATTGATAAGCATGACTGAATCGTAAAAGCAACCTGTTCTAATGCGGAAAGTGTTCAATGTCAATAATGTTAAGGACATATTTTCCAGCTGTACACTTCTGGGGGCCTAGTCTATATCTCTCACAGCTCCCGTAACGCGGGTTTAGCTATATTAACCCTCCTCTGACCGTGCTAAAAACTTTCTCGCGCTCCGATGCTGTACACTCAGTAAATATTAGTGTAATGTATTTATTTAATCCAATACATAAATGTATTGTGGAGGAATACCTAAAATGTTAACTCTATGTTTAGTATATTTACAAAGATATTTCAGTAAATACAAACCGTGACTGCTTAGTTGGCAGCACTGTCAAGAAAGGTTAAACGGCAAACGTGCTTGTTTGTGAAACCGAAAGATCGAGACTAGGCCCCCTGTGCTAGTTCTTTGGAGCACCCCCCATTTAAATACCGGTAGGTCAAACACATCATTCCGATAGGTGTCTAAAGACTTTAATCCGCATGTTAAGATAAAGGATCGAATAAAGTTTAATTGTTGAGTCATCCAGACAAAAAATGGCTGCCAAACCCTAACAAAAACAACAAGTGCAGTATAATCAACAGTCGAGTCTGAAGAGGTTGATAACATTGTGGTCAACGCTTGATTGTCCATGCAGTTTGTCCGTAGCTCGGCGACAATCGCCATATTTCCCTTTGTTTCACACGTCTGTAGTCTGTACCGTAAATCATTGGGTTTATAGCAGTTTTCTAATTAAAAAAAATAATTAAATAATAATAATTTTAAAAAATACATAGGTACCTCTGAAACATGTGCAGATTGATGGTCATGGTGTTGTCTTCATAAAAGAAGAGACTAAAGAGATCCACGACCTTGACGGCAGCCAGCGTAGAGAGCCAGCAGTTGAAGATGGCGATGGAGTGGTTGAGCCACAGGAAGGGCGAGGGGGGCAGGTTGCACACCACCGGCTGGGCCCCCCGTAGCAGGGCGCACAGGATCAGCTCCTGCATCTCCGATATTATCAGGTCCACAGGCTTACCCTACATACAAATTAAATGAGAATGAGTCGATGATGAACATACATAGTCCAAAGTCACGGTGTTTGATAGAGAGAATACAAAAACAGTGTATGTAGTTGTGAATGATGAACACTTGGAGTAGGTCGATAAAGGCTGGTATTGGAAGAAAGGTAAATGTACAAAACTCCACTGAAATCTTGTGTGCCGCTATTGCCACATAAGAGTTTAAGCACTCGAGTGCTTTTTGCCACATTATGGCACTATTTCCAAAACCTCAGATTGCTATGTTACCAAAATGTGGATAATTTAAATTTTTTATTTAAACGACTACATATATAATGTATTGTACATTCAAAATATAACAAAATATATATTCTCTAGATTCTTTAAAACAAGGTTAAAGATTTAATTATATTTTTTTTATAAATCCTACAAATATGTGATAATAGACAAAAGATAGGGGAATTCATTGGCTACATAGAACTGTTTAATAATCAGTTTGTATTCTCTATATTCAAATTCGGAGGTATGATTTTTTTTAATGTGGGCCGAAAAATTTCCTTTAACAATCCGAGAAAAAATATTTTAATTGCTCTGTCGCTCCAGTGGTTAATGGAGTTTCTATAATAGATGCAATTCAAAAAATCATTTCTCTGTGCCATTCTGGGAAAACTTTATATACTATCTATTTTATTTTACTTTATATGCTAAGACAGGGCATTTTAAAAAACATCATTGCACTAATAAAAAAATATCCAAAGAAGTGAAACCCGAAGCTCACAATAGACTGCTGATAATAACCCTGATGTGAGGCATGTAACTGGCAGAGAAAGGATGAAAGTAGAGTTAATGCTGTAGACATTAGATACCTGAAGCGTGTGTATGTATATTTCAAAATGGTAAAACCATTTTTTGTATTTCTTGGGCATTAACTATGTAACAATTTCTAGACATTTTGTTTTGAAGAGTTTTAATTTTCAATGTACTATCGTTACTTAAATTTTAATTTTTATGCTACCGGTTTCGACACATCCGTGTCATTCACTAGCAAACTTAAAACTAAACTTAAAATTTAAAACAAGTACAGAAATGAATTAGATGTTATTAGGTGGGGGTGGTGGGAGGGGTGATTTTGGGGGAAGGGGAGAACAGTGGGCGGGGTCAATATCACACGGGAACAAAGTCAAAAGGGGAGATTTGCAGGGTGCTATTATTTTGTTAACTAAATTAATTTTTGATTTAATTTTTTTGTTTATTTCTAAAGTTTCTAAAGCGCACAAGTTAAAGTATGAATTTATATTTATATGTTTAAATTTGGTTTTTTCTTTGTTGAAGCTATGGCCTGTCTCTATTAAATGATTGGCGAATTCAGAATAGTTATTATTTCGTAAACAGAGTTCATGTTCCCTGATTCTAGTTCTAAAATTTCTAGTAGTCATTCCTACGTACTGGGCGTCGCAATCATTACATTCCAAAGTGTATATCCCGTTTTTTTCGAATTTATTAGAAACATCCTTGTTATTAATTAAATTTTTTATTTTAGAATTAGTATAGAAGGCTGGAGAAATGTGATCTGGTAATATGCGGGATATTTTTAAAGATAAGTCGCCTGTAAAAAGAAGTTTTTTATATATTAAGTTTTTACCAAGTTCGTTATTATTATTGCCACTATAAATGTACTTTTTTGTTAAAAATTTTGTTTGTTTCTTATTAACTAAGCGATTAATTATTTCAGGTTTATAACCATTGTTTAGGCCTATTTGTTTTATAATGTTAATTTCATTATTATAATTATCATTGCTTAAAGGGACATTAATAGCACGATGAATCATTGAGTTGAAGGAAGCAAGTTTGTGAGATATGGGATGAAGTGAAGTTGATGGTATAACACAGTCAGTGTGTGTAGGTTTTCTATAAATATTAAATACACACTTATTATTTTCTAAATTAATATTTAAGTCTAAGAAGTTCAAACTGTTGTTATCATTACGTTCCAGTGTAAATTTTATATTTTGATGTAGGCTATTAATGAAAGTGAGAAAATTTTCTAATTGTCTGTTGCTACCCGACCAAATTACAAAGATATCATCAACAAATCGATACCACACAAATACATTAGATAAAAGGGAAAGTCCACAATCGAATAGTTTGTTTTCAAAAGAATTCATAAATATTTCAGCAAACAAAGGAGAAGTGGGATTACCCATCGCCAGACCATTATGTTGTTTGTATAATTTATCATTAAAGGTGAAGTAGTTTTGATTAATGCAAATTTCTAGTAATGTGGACATTTCCTTCACAATAGTAGGATCTAAATGGGAATTATTTAAAATGTTTATAATTAGGTTTTTACATTCGATAGTTGGAATGCTAGGAAAAAGATTAACAACATCAAAAGACACTAATTTACTGTTGCTAGGTATGTCTAAATCTTTGATTTTATTGATTAATTCCAAACTGTTTTTAATTGAGTGATCAGATCTGAATAAATTATTGGATTTAAACAAGGATACAAATTTAGAACATATATTATAATTGGGGCTAGAATATGCCGGAACAACTGGTCTGATGGGGATGCATTGTTTGTGAAGCTTCGCTAAACCATACAGCTTAGGTGGTTGAGGATTGGTTGATACAAGATTATTATATTTTGGTGAACCGCATATTAAAGGGCAGCTCTTGATTGTGTTCTTGACGTCTTCTTGAAACTTCTTTGTAGGATCTTTTGAAAGCGTTGTAAAGTTATCACTATTTAAAAAATCTTCTACTTTATGAATATAGTCCGTTTTATTTAAAATCACTATGGTGTTACCTTTATCTGCTTTAGTTAAAGTGAGATTATTTTCTTTAATGGTTTTTTTAATATTATTTAAGGTTTGTTTTTCAGAATTTTTTTGGTTATTATTGTGATTATTTTTATTTTTAAGGTTTTTTTGAATGATTTCCGAAGATTTATGTTTAAGGGATTCTGGACATTTAAAGAGGGCTTGATCCGTGTCAGCAGCAAGTATTTCGACGTTATGAATTTTGTTATCTTGAATATTATAATTTAGTCCTTTTGATAATAAACACTTTTCTTTGGTAGTTAATTCATGATCCGACAGATTTATTATTCTTTCATTAAATTTATGATTAGAAAAGGTAACATTATTAGGTGGGGAGTTTTTCAATAGTTTTTTGGAGTTAAGAATAAGATTTTTAAGTTTTTTCTGTAACGTAATTTTCTTTTTGAATGCAACTTCACTAGCACAATTTCTCGCGTTGTCATCGAACAAATCCCATTCTACAGGATGTAAACTGTTCACAAGTTCAGTATGTAGAACTTTTAACAAAACTTGAATGTTATCTCTGATGTGGAACCACGATTTTATTTCTTCCTTTAACCACATATTCTTAGCAAAAAGAATTGATTTGGTAGCTGATGAACTGTTATTTTTAGTTTTTATATTTATGTATTTTGGGAACACTTTATTTTTCAAACACATTTGATTAAAATATATATTTAGAGACACAATTCTGTACTTGCAAATAAGTTTAAAATAATATTTGCCCTGGTATGCTGTACTAGCGTTCACAATTTTTTGTATTTCTTGGGCATTAACTATGTAACAATTTCTAGACATTTTGTTTTGAAGAGTTTTAATTTTCAATGTACTATCGTTACTTAAATTTTAATTTTTATGCTACCGGTTTCGACACATCCGTGTCATTCACTAGCAAACTTAAAACTAAACTTAAAATTTAAAACAAGTACAGAAATGAATTAGATGTTATTAGTAAATTGTTACATAGTTAATGCCCAAGAAATACAAAAAATTGTGAACGCTAGTACAGCATACCAGGGCAAATATTATTTTAAACTTATTTGCAAGTACAGAATTGTGTCTCTAAATATATATTTTAATCAAATGTGTTTGAAAAATAAAGTGTTCCCAAAATACATAAATATAAAAACTAAAAATAACAGTTCATCAGCTACCAAATCAATTCTTTTTGCTAAGAATATGTGGTTAAAGGAAGAAATAAAATCGTGGTTCCACATCAGAGATAACATTCAAGTTTTGTTAAAAGTTCTACATACTGAACTTGTGAACAGTTTACATCCTGTAGAATGGGATTTGTTCGATGACAACGCGAGAAATTGTGCTAGTGAAGTTGCATTCAAAAAGAAAATTACGTTACAGAAAAAACTTAAAAATCTTATTCTTAACTCCAAAAAACTATTGAAAAACTCCCCACCTAATAATGTTACCTTTTCTAATCATAAATTTAATGAAAGAATAATAAATCTGTCGGATCATGAATTAACTACCAAAGAAAAGTGTTTATTATCAAAAGGACTAAATTATAATATTCAAGATAACAAAATTCATAACGTCGAAATACTTGCTGCTGACACGGATCAAGCCCTCTTTAAATGTCCAGAATCCCTTAAACATAAATCTTCGGAAATCATTCAAAAAAACCTTAAAAATAAAAATAATCACAATAATAACCAAAAAAATTCTGAAAAACAAACCTTAAATAATATTAAAAAAACCATTAAAGAAAATAATCTCACTTTAACTAAAGCAGATAAAGGTAACACCATAGTGATTTTAAATAAAACGGACTATATTCATAAAGTAGAAGATTTTTTAAATAGTGATAACTTTACAACGCTTTCAAAAGATCCTACAAAGAAGTTTCAAGAAGACGTCAAGAACACAATCAAGAGCTGCCCTTTAATATGCGGTTCACCAAAATATAATAATCTTGTATCAACCAATCCTCAACCACCTAAGCTGTATGGTTTAGCGAAGCTTCACAAACAATGCATCCCCATCAGACCAGTTGTTCCGGCATATTCTAGCCCCAATTATAATATATGTTCTAAATTTGTATCCTTGTTTAAATCCAATAATTTATTCAGATCTGATCACTCAATTAAAAACAGTTTGGAATTAATCAATAAAATCAAAGATTTAGACATACCTAGCAACAGTAAATTAGTGTCTTTTGATGTTGTTAATCTTTTTCCTAGCATTCCAACTATCGAATGTAAAAACATAATTATAAACATTTTAAATAATTCCCATTTAGATCCTACTATTGTGAAGGAAATGTCCACATTACTAGAAATTTGCATTAATCAAAACTACTTCACCTTTAATGATAAATTATACAAACAACATAATGGTCTGGCGATGGGTAATCCCACTTCTCCTTTGTTTGCTGAAATATTTATGAATTCTTTTGAAAACAAACTATTCGATTGTGGACTTTCCCTTTTATCTAATGTATTTGTGTGGTATCGATTTGTTGATGATATCTTTGTAATTTGGTCGGGTAGCAACAGACAATTAGAAAATTTTCTCACTTTCATTAATAGCCTACATCAAAATATAAAATTTACACTGGAACGTAATGATAACAACAGTTTGAACTTCTTAGACTTAAATATTAATTTAGAAAATAATAAGTGTGTATTTAATATTTATAGAAAACCTACACACACTGACTGTGTTATACCATCAACTTCACTTCATCCCATATCTCACAAACTTGCTTCCTTCAACTCAATGATTCATCGTGCTATTAATGTCCCTTTAAGCAATGATAATTATAATAATGAAATTAACATTATAAAACAAATAGGCCTAAACAATGGTTATAAACCTGAAATAATTAATCGCTTAGTTAATAAGAAACAAACAAAATTTTTAACAAAAAAGTACATTTATAGTGGCAATAATAATAACGAACTTGGTAAAAACTTAATATATAAAAAACTTCTTTTTACAGGCGACTTATCTTTAAAAATATCCCGCATATTACCAGATCACATTTCTCCAGCCTTCTATACTAATTCTAAAATAAAAAATTTAATTAATAACAAGGATGTTTCTAATAAATTCGAAAAAAACGGGATATACACTTTGGAATGTAATGATTGCGACGCCCAGTACGTAGGAATGACTACTAGAAATTTTAGAACTAGAATCAGGGAACATGAACTCTGTTTACGAAATAATAACTATTCTGAATTCGCCAATCATTTAATAGAGACAGGCCATAGCTTCAACAAAGAAAAAACCAAATTTAAACATATAAATATAAATTCATACTTTAACTTGTGCGCTTTAGAAACTTTAGAAATAAACAAAAAAATTAAATCAAAAATTAATTTAGTTAACAAAATAATAGCACCCTGCAAATCTCCCCTTTTGACTTTGTTCCCGTGTGATATTGACCCCGCCCACTGTTCTCCCCTTCCCCCAAAATCACCCCTCCCACCACCCCCACCTAATAACATCTAATTCATTTCTGTACTTGTTTTAAATTTTAAGTTTAGTTTTAAGTTTGCTAGTGAATGACACGGATGTGTCGAAACCGGTAGCATAAAAATTAAAATTTAAGTAACGATAGTACATTGAAAATTAAAACTCTTCAAAACAAAATGGTAAAACCATGTTTAACCTTTTGAATGTCAGATGATATTTGTCTACATGATGGTACACACCAGGGGTGTTAGGGATATTCGCATCCGCATCTGCAAATGCGGAACATTCGCATTAATTCAGACATCTGCATCCGCATTCGCATCAATTAATGCGGAGCTTTTACAGATGCAGATTAATATTTGCAACAAGTAACGACATGTAAAGAAAATGGGCGGGGCCAGAGTGGCGCATGCCTCGCGCTTGTTGGCTAGTTCGCTAACGAAGTTCGTTCGCTAACTGACCAATAGGAAGGCACACATTGGTGACAAGATCCTACAGGTTTTGTTTTAGTTATCGATGTGATTCTCATTGTAAATCAATTACAATGTTATGTATGTACGTACTTACAATTGAAATATCTTGTGAACCTCTAATAATCCGCATCCGCGGATGTCAAAATTTTTGCATCCGCAACAACCCTGGTACACACCACAGAAAATGAATTACAAAGAATTCCGAGGAGCTACAATTATAAAATTAAAAGCAACGTCTGGAATGATATTGGCGTAAGCGATTCTGACCTTGTCCTTGTACAGTTTCTTTATAAATAAGGATTAAAATCGCATTCTATTTCTTATCCTCTCATCTGTCACCCGGGCACCGATGTCTGAGCGAGAGATGAGTTGGAAATTTGGAAAAAATGCAAGACTGAAGACAGCGTAGCGAACGAGATTATCCCTCTGATGGGCGACATCCAGGAGGCGTTAAGTGGTGCAACAAGGTCCGTGCAGACCTTATATATAAAAAATATGTATAGCATTTGATATTTGTGAAATATGTGTGTATATTTCGAACACTTACCAGAATATTGATATTAGCCATAGCTTGTTTATATATTAATGGGTATGCACATACCTTAGGATTAGCAGCCCTTGCTTCCACGTGTGGAATTGTCAACCGTCTTGGCAGTGCAAATATGAACGAACGGCTCCTTTCAGTCTTCTGTTCGCATTTTCTAAACTAAACTCAATTCAATTTTATATGCAACAAAAACAACCCTCTTGAAAAAACGTTCTACCAAGCGTCCAATCACGAGAACACAAATCAACTCACTGTAAAGTCTGAACAAAGTTCGTAGTTTTCTACAGGAACGCGGTTTAAAAAATTAAATCCACTACGATATACGAAAGCATGCTGTTTCTGCGCCCGTTGCGTTCATGGCACCAACTTTGAGGAAGTCATAAAACCGTTTGGTTCTAAGACAGAAAAAAAGGTCAAGGTCTGGCCAGACCTTGTCGCCTATCGGAGGGTTAAGAAAGGGTTGCTTAGATGATTGTAACATGTAGAATGAATGAACACAGAAAGGAGTGTAAGGACGCAAAAGTGAGTGGTAGAAGAAGTCAGGGGATGCCTGAGAAAGACAGCATGACCAAGTGAATGAAATACTGAGTCGGATCATGTCAAGAGTCTGTATAACAGAAGAGTATCTATGAATGTGAATGAAGCAAGAAGTGTATACCAATACAGAGTTTAGTGGTGGTCCATCTTCTCTGCCTACACGTAACAGCGTTAGTTTCAACATTTTTAACAGTTAGTTAGTTTTAACATAGTAGTAATTACATTGCCGATGTCCATCATCCCACAGCTGATAATGATCTTAGAGGAACAGGGCTGTTTGACTAGATGGTACTGGGCCCCTTGCAAGTTGAGCCCCGGTATGCAGGTGGAGAACTCCTTCTGCCTAACGGAGAACTTCTCCTGCGCCAGGAACAGAATGTTCTCATCGCCAATCACCTGGTGGCCGAATATAACCAGGTTCTTCCTGCTGAAAAATAAGTTTTATATCAGTCAGAGTTTAAAAAGAGGAAATTAAATAAATAAATGTCATGAAAATTCAGATAATAAGTACCTCTCAACCTCAAAAGGTCGGGAACCCTTGCTCTACGCCAGCAGTTTTTAACCTGTGGTACATATATCCCTTGGGGTATGCAAAGCAAAAATTGGGGGTACACAAATGTAGGTTTTAAAACTCAGCTCAACGTTTTCAAATTTCGGTGTCGGTGGTTTGGCAGCCTGCCGCGTAATACCTTTCACAAGCAAGTATTTGTGTGAAAGGCATTTTCTTCCTATGCGTTTATTAAAAATAAATATCACAATCGCCTGAATGCTGAACCAGACTTGAGGCTCTACCTATCTGAAATTGAGCCAAACTTTGTAAAACTTTGCTCTATAAAGTAAGCTCAAGGGTTGTAAAGTTGTCAAGCTCAAGTTGACTGTAAAATTGAATGATTGATTATGAGTTTAACAGGAAATCGGGCTTTTATTTCAACTACTGATACACCGGAAACTTTAATTTTACCAAATTTTTTGAGGTTTTAAAAGTCCATCCTCTCAAAACACTTTGTGAGTTCGGAGTTGTGTATGGAGAATATGAATTTTTTTATTGAAATAAAAAGACATGAAACAAAATTCAATTTCACTGGTTGAATATGCCCGAAGTCTTGTTACACTCTGTATAAAATTGTATTTGTGTGACTTGATTTTTAAATTTTTTTAAATTATGTAATAATGAGAGTATAAAATTACAAGTGAAGCATGTCTTTCATTAGACGCGTATGCAAGATACGGGGTACAACAAATCCGTAGTAAGAGTCAAAAGGACTCCAGATACTAATATCTACAGCCTGTATGTCGGACGAATATCTACAGCTCATATGTTGGACAAATATCTATGACCTTCAGAGTGAAGACTAATATCTACAGAGCTAACTAATCTAGGTCGGATTAATATCTATGATGGTCCCAGTGGTGACGAATATCTATGGAGCGTTGGTGGGACTAATATCTACAGAGGTCAGCTGAGCAAGAGGTTGTACGGAAAAGCATAAATTACTTCAATTACGTAAAGGCTTAAACGTTTAAAGTACGTACATGAAGTTTTTGCATAATTTTACGTATTTTGCTGTAATGTTGAAATTGGCATAGCGCCTGCTCGCGTCAAGGCAAGAAAAACATCCCAGTATTCAAGTAGTTTAGCGGCTACGCTAGGTTTGTGTAACATGGTTTGTGATACAAAAGAAAGTGCCCCCTTCGTAGCGCCTGCTCGTGTCAAGGCAAGAAAAACATCCCAGTTTTAAAGTAGTTTAGCGGCTACGCTAGGTTTGTGTAACATGGTTTGTGATACAAAAGAAAGTGCCCCCTTCGTAGCGCCTGCTCGTGTCAAAGCAAGAAAAACATCCCAGTTTTCAAGTAGTTTAGCGGCTACGCTAGGTTTGTGTACCATGGTTTCTGATACAAAAGTAAGTTCTTTAAACTGCAAACGCAATATTACGTTATGCCAATATGCTGTACATAATTGCAAATCCAACCTCTGACAGTACTGTAGATATACAAAAGTAAGTTCTTTAAACTGCAAACGCAATATTACGTTATGCCAATATGCTGTACATAATTGCAAATCCAACCTCTGACAGTACTGTAGATATTCGTCTACATCACTCGTTCGTAGATATTAGTCAGCAGTTTGAGCTGTAGATATTCGTCCTCACTTTGGTTCCCATAGATATTGTTCCAACATACCTCTTATAGATATTAGTCAACACATGGATTCTCATAGATATTAGTCAACACATGGATTCTCATAGATATTAGTCCGATTTGTTCAGTTTTTTAAATTCCTGTAGATATTAGTAGACGCCTCCGTCAAAAGGTACACAGGCTCAAAAAGGTTGACAACCGCTACTCTACACCATAAATTCCTAAAATGTCTTACATGGGTTGGAAATTTTCAGCCGGTCTATTGTTGGACTGTTGTTTCAAGGCGGCAATCCAAAAGGAATCTCCATTGATGTGATCGCTCTGCGCCAAAGACAGCCGTTTATCGTTGATCAGGTTGCACATTGAGAACACCAGGTTGAATAGCTGGTGGTGTTCATTGTACACGTAATTGTAGTCATAGTAGGACAAGTTCTGCAGGAGGTGCTCCAGTAATGAGGAGCGCTTTCCAGCGTGCTTTAGAGATTTCGGTGAGCGGGATATCAGAGGTTTTTTTGCCACCGGGTCTTGAACAATATTCGACCTGCGTTTAGTTGCAGTCTTGGGTATATCGCGCTGTAATAAAATTATTATAAAAAATATTAAATAGTGGACTATTTTGTCTGGTTTACACGAAGCTATGTAGTGTTTTTTTTTATTGTATGACAGAATATTAATTCAGAAACATGTCCACTCCTTCTTCTCCTCAAAAAGTCCCTCCACGCAGCATCTTCAAAGATGACATAGGCCCCGAGAAAAATTATTTTCCTCAGGGCCTTCTGAGGAAAATAAATAATTATAAATGGAGTTAATATTAAAGAAAAGTACAAAATTTAAGTATTTATTCCCTTAACCGCCGCACTTTTAGGCATAGATTATCATTTTTTAAATTTACTATACGATTTAGTTACTAAATCACTCTACTAAACACTGGACTCATGTAAACGAGACATTAGTCCTAAAAATAGAACATTTTGGAATTTAGGCTATTTTGTGTTAGGCACTGTTAAATTACAGCGAAAAATCATAATCCATCCAAACCTCATAATAAATTTTGGAAAACATTATTTTGGTATCCACCATAAATAATTATATAAACACTCACTTGACGAATAGGAGCTGACCGTGCATTTTGGCCATGTTTCTGTGTACTAGATTTCTGTTTGTTTATCATATTCTGAATATGTTGAGTCTCAGCACAGACACAAGTCACAATACTTCCTTTCACATTCACTCCGGGCAAAGAAGATATGAAGTCGTGAAGGGTTTTGAATTGTGTTTTTGAGAAATCAATGTCATTTCCAACCAGCTTCTTATAGTCCCCTGAAAGAGTTAAATTTACGTCGCGGTGAGTTTTGCAATTGTAAGTTCTGGAGAATCTTATGAAATTGAAGCTGTAGAATCAAATTTGATATGTATGAACAACTTCCAAAACTATATCAATCAAAACTTATAATATTCAAATTTCAAAATATTATTTCGAGTTGGATTCTAGCACGACGTATGACACCTTTTGTGATTTTGAACATAGGTGGGTTTTATAACTAACTTACGATTTAGTTCAATGAGTGGAACTCCTCCCTTCCGAGACATAATACAAGCTTTCAAAGCGGCAGGATCCATCCTAAAATAAAATAATTTATGAGGATTCAAACTACACTTTGATCATAATAAAGAGTTATCAATAAAACTGTTGCACTAAAAAAATCGTGAATTGTGAATCGTTGGACTACAGAAATACAAAAGTTTGCCTCCGAAAACGAACGGATTGTTATCACATCACCAAAAAATTACTAAATAAAGATATGCATTTGTGATAAAAAACAATTTGATTAAATTTACTTTTGTCTTTCTTAAATTAATGGCGGGCAAATTAATCTGTTATCGTTGCTCGTCAAGTGTGTTCAAGACATAAATAAACCAATCCCGTTCAAAAACAACTCCTCGCCAAGTCAAAAATCAAATCTAAATGAGAACTGGAAACGAAACATTTAGCAACTTTAGCAAAGTTTTCAATATTCCCGCTTTATATTTTTAATTGTTCTGGCTAAAACATCATTATTTATCTAGCCTTCAACATTTAAATGCGTTCTTATCTGTAAAATAATAAGGAATACTACTGGCAACATTATTCACGTCAATCGTAGAGATGGCTAGAAGATTTTCTTCTTAATCGATATATATATTTTTTTTATTGTTTTTATTTCTTGCTAGAGCGATCCCGTTGGGTTACAAAACTCATTTTAGGACAGGAGGAACTTACAATTCATAGGTAGGAGGTAGTAGTTACAATTTTACAAAGGTATTTTGATATCATAATATAAGTTTTACATTCAGTACAGCATAAAAATAAAAATAAAGACAAGTTAAGTAGAACAAACAACAAGAGAAAACAAGTAAAGAGAAAAAAAACGATACGAGTATATAAGATAGAACAAGAAATGATAAGATAATTACATATTTTCATTTTTAAATGTTAATACTTCTTCAAACACAAACTTATTTTGTGGCACAATTTTGAATGAAAAATAAGAGAATACTTAGTTTTAACCACGTTTATTGATTTAAAAACCAAAACGTTTAGTAAGCACTGCTTACTTCATCATGGTTTACTTAAAAGTAAACTAATTTTAAACTTGTTTTAAGTAAACCCTGACGAAGAAAGCATTGCTTATTAAAACTAAGTATTCTATTCATTTTGGTTATGTTAATAGGTTATCTGGAAAAATGGTTACAGTCAAAGTAATGCCATGTTACACAATAAAGCATTCGGCAAAGTAATTACCGTAAGAATTTTATTATAAATGCATGGATCGCAGTCTACAATCTTCAAAATTTCGCCAAATAAAATAATAATTTATTTCAGATTCGGCTAATATTATTAGCAGAACCATTCTTCTGTGATGTTAGGATGTTAAGGGACGTACTTGACGTACTTTAACCAGTAATTACTGACATTATTTGGAGTAAAAGGTGTTAATGAAATTTTTGGCTCCAGTGACTATTTCGATGACTATTTTTTTTTCAAAATCAAACAACAAAACAAAATACTTCCGCATGTTGCCGTTGGTCACTAAACTACTGAGTAACCATCCAACTTCTTACCCGCCCCCAACTGTCCAAAAACCACAATTTATTGTGTTTTTGTAGAAAAAAAAACAAAGACCAAAATTTCATTTACATTTTTTTACTCCAAATAATGCCAGGAATCACTGGTTAAAGTGCCTTAATCGAGTACGTCCCTTAACCCTGTTTTTCATGTTGTTCAATGTACATGTATAACTTACCGGCACCCATTACAATTATTTTCACTGAAAACAGTAGTTCAGCATTTTAACCAAAATGGTAAAATAACAAAACTAATAATTATTGTCAGCAATATAATATTATGTCGAAGTGAATAACACTAATATTCTTATCAGAAATATTTTGCACAGCCCTAGTTGTTAATTTTTCCTTGAACGAACTTGACCACTGCCTTCTTTTGTAGCTCACGCAGGGTTGCCGATTTGCGGGGAAATCCCCAAACTGCGGGGAATTTTTTAAAATTTTAAAGTATTGTGTATTTTGCGGGGAAAATGGGGGATTCTGGGCATTTCTTGCATGTGTAGTTGTTAGTGTTAACACTAACACTAACAACTACACATCGTCGGATCTGCCGGATCTGCAAGAAGGCAAACACCCCAAAAACAAACAACGAAAAAGTTGACTTGTTGTTGGAAAGTTTGTTATATTTTTTTTGTCTTTTTTAAAATGGATAAATGATTAAAAAAGCTTTATTTTTTTCTACTAGCTATACAATTTATTGGCACAGCATATTGACTTTTTTATTTATATATAAGTTGCGTTAAGCTGGAATCAGACGATTCACTCGAGGGAAGGTTTCCGCCATGTTTTTTCGGCCTAATCGTCCATTTTGCTTCATTCCATGTTCACACGGCGCTATAGAAATAAGCGTTCACTCGTCCATTCCGACCACAGCGTCGCCGAGCGAGGTCAACCGCGCTGAAATTCGTTTGTTTTCCAGCGCGGTCCGGCCCCGAATTTTAAGGAAAAACATGTCATATGCATCGATTTTTACGCAATTTTGTTGACACAATTAAATAAAAATAAATAAAGAAAACAGTATAGTTTCGTCTTATAGACCTTTTTATTTTTTATGACATAATAACACAATTTGATATTACTTTTTTTATTACGAACATTTTCCTACAAATTAATAATCTTACATTTATTAAAAAACATATAATATACATGTATAATAAGGGAGACCCAAAAATTTATATGAAAGGTGTTCCCAAAAGCAAACAAATTAGCCGAACGAATACCATTTTGACGTTTTGCGTGCGATTTGATAGCGTCCTGTCATGGTCCTTCCCCATTCCTTCCCGTACAGGACGCGAGACAAACTGATTGAGAGTTCACTCGGTGTTCAGACGTTTCACTTTGCTCACTTCCGCGCGCATGCGCGCGCATGTGAAGGATGCCGAATGAAAATATCCAACATTGTTGGATCGGTTCACTTGAAGATTTCATTCGGCAGTGTTCGGCACTTTCGATTCATTTCATGTTCAGACGTGTCATTCCGAGTAAACTAGGCCGAATGAAATGCGGAAATGAGCGATTAGTGAAACGTCTGAATGGCGCTTTATCGTTAATAGGTTTTTGCGGGGAATTTGTCATTTTGCTCTCCCTTTTTTTTTGTCAATTTGGGGATTTTGACCGTTAGTTGCGAGTATTTTAGAACACAAGCATTGGCAACCCTTGTAGTGCGCTCTGGATTTGACGTAATTTTTGGGCAGATCAAATATAAAAATGGCTGCTGCCGCAAGGTTTTTCGGTCGCGCGCGGGGTAATTATTAAATTACATAATATTTAACATTATAGTAGTGAAGGGGGATTAAAAGCAAGGGTTTATGTCGGTCAAAATCCGGGCAGACCCTCGAACACGCCTTTTTCCGTTCGAATGAGTGGTCTTCATGAAAATGTTCTTGATTGTCAAAGTCTGTTCCTACCCTTTTTTTTGTACTTTCGGCCACCTCTCATTGATTTATCACGTTTGATTTGTCCAGCATTCATGTGTTAGAATCATAAATATGAGTGATATAGAGTTTTTATACTAATTTATGTCATTCTTGTCTAGGTCACGGTCCCCTTGTTTCAAAAAGGTTATTATTAACTTCAATGTTACGACTTGTAGTTATTGAGCCGTGTATTTTGCAATAGCCAGATAGCCTAAATAGTGATTGATCTCCAATATGATAGAAAGGGGAGCAAGCATAGAAACAATGTAGTTTGACGTTAGATGTACTTATAATTGTCAATTAATTATAAAGATGATGGCATTTCATCGAATCATGTTTATATGTTTCATAGTGGTCAAAGTTTAAGTTGGGACCGGAATAGTACACGAACAAATGATTATTAACTTATAAACTAATCATATTCAATGTGTATTTCATTATTTGTGTATGTAAATATGCCAGTTATTTCGTAAATAATCTTTTTTATTAACCTTTAAGTCCAGATGAACATAAACATGGTATGGCAGAATTTGCACTCCAGATGAAATTGTAGTTTATTGTCTGTTGTGCAATATGCTTATAGGCTATATATTTAGGAGTAGCTGTTGATAAAACTGTTTTAATTTAGTATTTAAATTACATTCTTTGATAAAAAGTTATGGTAATCTTTCGAAATCACTGGTCACGCATTCAAATATTTTTTAGAAAAAACCTTTAAAATTCGCCAATTACTGTAAGGACAGCTGACAGCCATTTACAATAATTTATATCCGAATCTATGACATTTTTTATTGAAATTTTGAATGCAGTGTTTTCCATCGCCGCGAATCCAAATAGGCTCGAAAGTTTACCCATTTATAAATAAACTGTTAAATAAAAAAATATTCTAATTAACACACTTTGATCGGGCGAAAACAAGGTACCCATTTGAAAAAAATTAATTTATTTTAAACTGATATATCTTTAAAAATTATCAGTACATTTGAATGATTTTTTTTGTATTTTGCTCACTATAACCCAAATATAATAGTATTGTCCAAAATTATAACCTGCTTTGTAATTGGACTCCATCAACCGAGGTTAAAATCAGTGTTGGGCCATTTAGTGACGTTGTGTAAAAAATGTACATATTTTATTACATTTCAAATAAAATCTTTTTCGCTTGGGATCATAACCAAATCATAACCAAAAAAATGAACAATTTGCGCTCCTTCAGTGCCAAATAGTAACAGCTTCCTTTTGGTAAAATATTCTTCCACACAAAAGACAAGGAGATAGGAAGATTTCCCCATCTTGTATCACATTTATATACAGGGTGTCCGGGGGTAAAGTGCATTAACTTCGGGAGGTGATTCTACACGATGGTAGGAGTAAAAAAAATAAATAACTTTTTCTGAAATTCCATTTTTTTTTTACCATACAAAAAGACGTACCTATTAAAAATCCTTAGTGTATGGTACAAACTTGCCTGATAAATTTGCTGTGAGTCAGCCGGGCGCGATTGTGGCAGTTGTGATTGTTACGTATCGAAACAGCGGAAAATAATAGTGTTGGCTGTACACGCAGGAGTAACTTTATCTTTTTACCAAAAAAGTACCCCTAAAAGTTGGAATTTCGAAAAAAGTTATTAACTTTTTTACTTATACTATCATGTAGAATCACCTCCCGAAGTTAATGCACTTTACCCCCGGACACCCTGTATATCTTTTCTTTATATATAAAAATCTCGCGTCACAATGTTCGTCCGAGGTAAACTCCGAAACTACTTAACCGATTTTGATGAAATTTGGCTTACTGTGTGTAATTCGGTCCAACTTAAAAGATAGGATAGGTTTTATCTCGATTATTGACCTCAATATTTATTATTACGAATTAAATGCTCATTAATGTTTGTTATGGGATTTTGATTTGAAATTATTCATAAGTTTCTGACAGATGGTGGTGTAAGTAAATTTTTTGACACAACACTTGGTTATCTAGGTTAGGTAACCATCCAGTAGATGGCGTTGTGTTTCGTTAGCCACAGCAACGCGTGAGCGGGTCAGCTAGTATATATAAATATATATTACTATATATTTATATGTTTTATACATATATGAATAGTTGGGACCCTTACAAAGACATTGGTGTACAATAATCGTATAAAAATATATGACTGAAACGCCTTTCCAGGCATTCAAGTAGGACCGGCGTAAAAGGTAGAAATACCCTTCCCGATCAAATTTGTTAAGCTTGACCAATAATTTCTCAAGTTTACCATAACTTCTTATCGTAGTATGTAATTACCATTTATAAATAAACTGTTAAATTAAATTACAATTAATAAAAATATTACTGAATATACAGAAGAAAAACTTTGAATTGAAATGTAAAAAAATGTTTTTATATGTTATGCTTGTTTTTTTCAGATGGACTCGTTCTTACAAATGTGCGGTTTAACTCCCAGTATAACCAGACTAGGAAAAACCTGAAACTCACTGCACAGACTAAAGTCATCTGTCAGGTAATATATTCATCTTTATTTTTCAAAAATTATTTTCAAATAATAGAGTGACCGCTTTTTCTGCTCAAAATCAGTATCTATCTTGACCCCATGAACCGGTAGATATTGTACCTACCAAAGATAATAGAATACATCTAATATCTTTGGTACCTACAATGCATCATTGTATTTTGAATTTGCTATGGCGTACATATTACGATGTTTTTTTTAAATACATAAATGCATTCTGACCATCAGGCATCTACTTATAAAATACTAAATTGTAAAATTGGGAGTTGACCGGTCAGTGGTTGAGTAAGCATTGCGTTTGGGTCCCACCCAGGCGTTCCGTGTTCGATTCCTCGGCTGGCTAAGTCCTCCACAAGCAACATCTTCCGCTTAGTGTGATGGTAGTAGGAGATTTTAAAATGTTGTTGGGTTATTCGTAACCCGGGAATGTTTGTCTTTCTTTTTAAAAAATAAATAAAATAAAAAATGTAAGAAAATTTATTTACGTACTTTTGCTTAAAAAAACTATTATTTCATATCTCCAATTCTTTTAATTTTACTACTAGATATTTTAAATAAGCAGTAAGTGCTGCTTTAGAGTAGTACGGCTCTGCTGGGAGGGAAATGTAGCAAAAATGGAAGAAAGCCGACCAACCAAAAGACTTCTCTTGTAAACCTGCAGGTTGAAGGAGCGTGGGAGGGTCTAAATTCGTATTGCTAATGGAGGAAAATACTGTGGTCTTAATCCTTGATAGGTACTTAAATCAAATTGGAAACAGAGCACATTCTAATAAGCTAGAACCAAAAAATACTACAATAAAATATATAAATTTGTTATAGACCACTTTACACTCTACCGGTTTCGGAAGAACCCTTCCTTCGTCAGGAGAATATTAAAACTTATAACAAATTTATATATTTTATTGTAAATTATGGCGAGCCACAAAGTTAATGCTTATTACGAACATGCAAAAAATACTAAGTCAGTGACATTTTGTTATTTTGGTTTCCATTCATAAGTAAGGCATTTCTAGTGTTCTTCTTTATTCTATGATTGATGATGTGGGATCTGGACAAAATGGTTAGGTTTGTTTATTTGTTCTTTACGTCACTGTTCTGTTTTTTCATTGAACCTATCTAACTAATTATCACGTTTCCCATCAAGGGTAGGCAGAGAAGATAGACGGCACACAACTCTGTCTTGGTATACACTCTTGCTTCATTCACATTCATACATATTCTGCCTTTATTTTGACTTTTCACATGACCCAACTCAAGCTCAAGCATTTGATTCACTTGACCGTGCCATGTCTTCCTCAGGCGACCCTGACTTCTTCTACCATTAACCTCCGCATCATATATTCTCCTTGCACTTAGTTCTTTGTGTATTCCATTTATGTGTCCCTTTCTTTCTTAACCATAAAGCTTTAATCAGCCATGCATTCTCCACATTTTTAACTATCATATAAAGTTTTAGCACATTTACGACTCGGTATACATGTGTTAGAGCTTAAGTTCAGTAATGATGCGTTGTTTGTTCCAGGGTTTCACCGGCAAGCAAGCCACATTCCACATGAAGCAGGCCATCGAGTATGGCACCAAAGTAGTAGGCGGTGTGTCCCCTGGCAAGGGTGGCAAGACCCACCTGGAGCGGCCTGTCTTCAACTCGGTGGTGGAGGCCAAGAGCGCCACGGGCGCTGACGCCTCCGTGATCTACGTGCCGCCGCCAGGAGCCGCTGCCGCCATCATCGAGGCCATCGACGCCCAGATCCCGCTCATCGTCTGCATCACGGAGGGCATCCCACAACACGTTAGTATTTTAAAATTTAAAATTATGTGACACCTCACAAGAGCACGCCCCTGTCTGTACAGTGTAAAGACAAGGGAACTATATCGCCACCTGGTTATTCAGCATTGTGGAAGGAGCCATAGAAAGGGATTTTTTAATGCAGGTCTTGAAGAGGCACCGATTATATGCCGGTAGCTTGTTCCAAATATGAGCCGACTTAGACAAGTCAAGTGTGAACGGGTGTTCCGCTCGTGCCTGACGAGTTACGCTTAATGCACCTGTGCGCATCAATGCTGCTAGCTTCTAAGAGCAGGCTCCATTAAAATGCTCAGACTCAGCATGCCTATACCATGTTGTGGATTGGAGATGGCAATCGGTCTGTTGACAACGGATTCTCGATCAGACGGACCGCCCTCCTTCAAATTAATAATTGAAACTATGAAAATAATTATATAAAGTTTTGTACAAGTGCTTAGTTTTTTTTATTTTTTTAAATTTTTTTTATTTTTTTTAAATATTGTTTAAGGTTCTAATAACTGAAGAGTGTCAATAGAAGTGTGTTGTGGGTAGTGATGTGCACTCGGGAATATTGTCCAACCTAATGTAAATTCTAAATTTATGAGTTTTCATTATACAATTGTGTCTCGAGATGTCACAAGGTGCAGGTTGGAAATCAGTCAACTGGAGTTTGCATTGGCTAATCCAAATTTTTCAGTTCAAAATAAAAATTCTTCATTCAAAAATTGGTATTTAAAAAAAAAACATTTTCAGCTAATCAATAATGTTGTATTTTTCAATCTTAGGAATCTAGCTCACTGAAAAGTCAAGGTCCGCCACTGTTGGAAATGCATCTGTCGATATTTTGTTTTGTCGTAAAAAGTATTTGTCAGAAATAATTATTTCAGAGAGTTCTGTATTAATTTTTATTCTTGTTCATTTTACTTAGGAAGCAGAAAACAACAATCAATCGAAAAAAGTGCATCTATGCGGTAAACAAACTAATCAAAATGACAGTCAATATTCCATAGATATCACACCCAGATTCATGACAAGGAGGAGCGTGTGAAAACCCCCCAATGGCAAACAAATAAATAATGGTACCTACTTACTAATCCCATTAATGGAGTACCTTTTTTTATGTATTGCCAGTAACTGAATACCTAAAAAAATATTGGTACCTTCTCACCTAATCCCACTAAAAAGGTATATCCCTTTTCTTAAATAATGATAATTTTTGTTTTTCCAGGACATGGTTCGGGTCAAGCACAAGCTGCTCAGGCAGAGCGCCTCCCGCCTCATCGGCCCTAACTGCCCCGGCATCATCGCCCCCGAGCAGTGCAAGATCGGCATCATGCCCGGACACATCCACAAGAGGGGCTGCGTGGGGGTGGTTTCCCGCTCGGGGACCCTGACCTACGAGGCTGTGCAGCAGACCACTGAGGTATTTTTACCCTTTAACCTGTGGCGGGTGGGTGGCCTGGCTTTGTTTTTTATACAAATCTACAGTTTTATTCCGAGATTGATGACTCACTTGACCTTCAAAAAAAGGGGAAGAAGTCACTGTTGAAATTTTTTAAAACCATCCAACCCACTTTTACCACCCTTTAAAGCAGAATTTTGATACTTCTTGATGAAATTTTGCACACATTCACAATTTTTTTGGCAGCAACAAATTATTTTACCCTACCTTCAGTAACTGTATCAATATCAGTGGCAGAAAATGATATTGCAAATTTTTTTTATATTCTCAGCTTTTTCTTTTTACAATTTTATCTCACACCAAAATTGTATTTTTTTTTCAGGTCGGTCTCGGCCAGACCCTTTGCATAGGTATCGGTGGTGATCCGTTTAACGGAACCGACTTCATCGACTGCCTGGAAGTGTTCCTGCAGGATCCGGAGACCAAGGGAATCATCTTCATCGGTGAGATCGGAGGAGTAGCCGAGGAGCAGGCTGCCGAGTACCTCATCGCCAACAACTCGGTCAGTATTTTATCCGCGTCTTGTCACAGTTTAGGCTTATATTGGTTGAGGCAAAACCACCTAACATAATAAAGATTTTCTAACAGTGATGTGTGGTTGCTTTATCTACCACCAGCACATAGAGTTTAATATTGTTTGAAGATAGAAACATTTCACAACAATATCCCAAATTGTACACAAACTTGACTTGAGTCTCCGAAAAGCACATCTATGTCTATAGATTAACTGGAACGCTTGTATTAAGGGCTGGTAATAGAAAAATGTCACTGCACATCACTGTTATCTGATTCACGAGGCTTATTTTGGTTGAGGCTAAATGTGTAAACAATTACAACTTATATTATTTAGGATCAGTAGTAAGTAACACAAGTTTAGACACCATAATTTTGCAATCATCACCATTTCGACCCTTTGGAATAACAAGGTTCCATCTGTTGCTTTAACGTCATGCGATAATGAACTCTAATGTAGCTTACCATAGATCCCACAACCGCGTGACGTTTACGCAACAGATGGAACCTTGTTATTCCAAAGGGTCGATTTGTTATAATGTTAGACTAAACACTATTCTATATTATTATGAGACATAATGTATGATTAAAACTTGCATTGGTGTTCTTAATGTCAGAATACAAGTTTTGAGCAGTGGCGCCTGTTATTTTTTTGCACTAGGAGTTGAGTTAGAAAAAATCTGTGATTATTTACCAATGTGTAAATATGTACATTTGGTTTTTAAAGATATATACATTTTTTTAATTCTTCGCTCCTAGCACTGAAAAGCCTCAAACCGTCATTACTTTTTACACAAATAAATGTTTGCAATTAGCTATTTTGCACACAATTAATATAGTTCATATAACAACCTTGTAAATTTGACTAGTTACAATGATTTTTGAGCTATAAACATACTAAAGTTTCTGGTAGGCTATTAACCTGTTAACCGGAGACTTCCGTTTTGAATTACGCAACATACAACGGGCGCAAACTCTTTCGCTAGGACGTGTCAATGTGTCACGCCTGGAGGACGTAATTTCATATTATTATTATTTTTTTATTTATGCAATATATATAAAAAAAATGGAAAGACTGTGAAATATATTTTTTTGGTTTATTTATTTATATATAATGCACAAAGGAAAATACAAAATTACAATGAAATCAAAAATAATTCCAACAAAAAAATGGTAACATCGAATTAAAAAATTTGAAATTTTACAAACAATTAATTATATTACAAATTTTTTAAATTTTTTATTTTATAAAAAATAATAAAACAAAAAATACAAGTAAAAATATAATTTACGAAAATAGGTAGATAAGTGTAAGTACGTACCTGTCACTGCTCCAGTGTCACGTCCATTACTCTCAATAGCGAAATGATACTGATTCCCTCCGTAACTTAAATTCACATCGAGACATGTATGCATGACTAATACTTTTGTTGCTCGGAAATATACATCCCGCCCATTTCACAACATATATTTCAAGGACGTATTCATATGTCCTCCCCGTACCCGATACTGTTTACGTTTGACGTATTTATACGTTCCGCCCGGTTAACAGGTTAATGTTTCATAATTGCCAGTTAAATTATGCTTATGATTGACATTGCGTATTGTTGATGCTATACCTATTAATAGTGTAATATGACTTCCCAGTTTAACACTAGGAACACATGTGCCAACGCTTATCTCAGTTGCGAAAGTGTACAAACATGAAATCATTTTTAGAACATCACTCATTCAACTGGATTTGGAATTGATTTGGCCCACACTGGGGCTCTTTTTTATTTTTGCATTACACATAAATTTCTATAAAAGCTAATTATTTATTTTTTTATTTTTTTTTTATTTATTTTTTTTTTACAAATACAGTTATTATACATTGTATATATATATTTTTAATACATTTTTTAAATATCGTGTTTCACCTTTTTTTTGAGCAATGCTCGTGTAAAAAAGGTGGAGCAGCGAAAAACAATTCAACATATATTTTTAAAATGTGTAGTAAGGATAATGAAAATTATAATATTTAATTTTTTTATATATGTATATCATACATTATACGTGAAACAGAATTGAGTAAAGAAAAGATATAAAAGAAGAAGAAGAGAGAAAATAAAAAAGAGTATAAAAGTAAACTAATATTTTCATAATGTTGCCAGTTGCAGAATTAAGAGCTAACAATTATTTTATTTATTTTTTCCTAATTTATAAAAATGGGCTCAATTATATTTGCTTCCTTCTGGTTATATGCTAAATATATAATTCAAAATAAAAATATCATGGTGCTATAATCTTAAAAATACATACATATTGATAATGCGTATTCAAGTCAAGATATTCTCAGATGGAATCCAGTATTGATTTATGAAAAAAGTAAAAGTGCACACACACAATAAGCTTGCAGCTACATAGAGCTTTGAACACTTTAAAAGAATAGAGGAACCCCATTGGTTTGAAAGCCTCACAAAATTTATTGTTTTATTATTATGGACTCACAAAATTATAATTTTAGCTGCTCCTAACTTAACTATGCTGAATGCTCAGAAGAACTATGTGTTTTGACTAGCCACATGAATGGATAAATACTTCATAATCTAGCATTTTCAATATTGTAATTCTTGTTAGTTTTTGATATGAAAGTAATATATAGCACTAAAAAGTATGTTTGAGTTGAATTGGGCAGTTTGGTAGTTGGGTTGGGAGCAGTGTCTGTTTGGTTGCGGTGAAACTGAAGTTTGGTGGTGGTTCTTCATGATGTTTTTACTACTTGTTCCTCAGAGTCGCAAGGTTAGTCCGACGCCAGTAGAGCCTCAAGTTTACAATACATAATGGTTGGGAAAGGTTTTTATTAAGCAGTTATTTGCTACTCTTGGTTCATGCATCGAACTCTTCGTTTGACATCGTCATCCATTTATTATTTCGTCCACTAGTACACAAACCGTCTGCTCGCCAATTGTTTCCCGATTGCGTGGATAATTTTCCCTCTGACAAGTTTCGTTACAACTATCACTCCTAAAATTTTATGATTTAAATTGCTGTCACATTTTTTTTTTCGTAATTTTTTTTTTGTATGAAGATTTTCAAGAAATTTCAGTTTTGCCGTGCTTTCCACGGATTTCCTGAAAATTCTCATAGAAAAAAATATTTTTCATCTACAACGACATCAACAATGCCATTTTTGTTAATAGTAGCACTCTAGCTCAACAAAAGTCACGAGCCGCCACTGGTTCCCACCCGGGTGTCACAAATAATTCCTTTTCTAGAAGTCTCTAGTCAGCAACATTTTTTACTTACAAAAATGGTAGTAGAAGTTTTTCAAATATTGTCCGGTTATTTGTATACCCGGAATGTGTTTTTAAAATTTTTTTAGTGTCCATTCTCACATACGTATCATAGCTAATGTATGACTGTTCAAACAAATAGAGGTCACTCCGAGATGAGATTTTTAAATTTTTAAATTTTATATTTAGCTGAAAATAATGTAACCTCACTGGGGTACCCCGTTCAAAGGTCACATTGTACATGGTTTGGGATACGAATTATAAGTACCTATGTTAAAATATTTCTAGAGGAATTCCTAGAATGATAGCTTACCAAAAAGTTCCCACTTCGGACGGTTGAGCGTCAACAAGAGTCAACAAATCGGGAGACATTTGGAGAGGAATTTACTTAAAGTTAAAAATCAGAAAGCTGATATTAAAGATTTACTTAAGCTGATATTAATTAAAATTAATTAATCAAGATTTAAGCTGATTTAATCATTTTCGCTTAAGCAAAATTAATTGATACTTAAGCCGATTTAGAATCCAGACATTTTAAGGTTAATTATTGCAGAGCAAACATCGTAACACGCAATCTTGTCAATGGGAAATATATCTTTTCAATCTTGAAGCTTTTGGCAAGCATTTTGTGTATTTAGTCACACTCATCTGTTCTGTTCATAAAAGGTTAACCATTTGCAGATTTATGGTACGTAGAAATTTTAGAATTAGGTACTAACTCAACGGCTAGCTAGTACCTAATTTTAGAATTAGGTACTAGTTAGCCGTTGATCAGTTTTATACAATGGTTAAAATACTAACTGGCAATCTGAAAATGGTTAAATTTATGTTCTCCTACCATCTTTTGTAGCGTTGTCACATGGTACAGTCTCCATTGAGATCATTTTGCTTTATCTATTCTCATCTGGTTTTCTATCATATGTTTGGTATCAGTGATCATATGTCCTCTGCTTTTGCAACAGTTTTATTTGCTATACAATAGAGTGGATTTTTGATCATTGATCTATTTTTAATTTTGATTGTTCTTGTATCTTGAATGTGTATCATTTATCTATGGGTTTGTAAACATTCCATAATGAATGGTTATTCAAGGAATAAATACATGTAATATTTATAAAGATTTTATTATGTCGACTTGGTGAAACAGCAACTAAACCTTTACATACTTTTTGTGTATAAAAAAAAATTAACAGATATTCACAAAGGATTATAATTATTATGCAGTTCCAAATGCTTTAGTTACTAATACCATAGAAAATTTGAGGTGTTTTATTTTTCTTAATTAATAATTGTTGTATTATATATTATAACAAATAAAAAATTCTAATTTGACTAATGTCACACTTGTTAACTATGGTGGTGTCCATGTCATTTTGTGAAGAGTATATGTTTATCATTAAATAAAAGGGAAAAGAAATATTATTTCACCTTTGCAGTGTTAACCTTACTTCTGTCGCTCGGACGGTGACGTCCAGGATTTTTTTAAATGCGATTTTAACCCTTATGTATAAAGAAACCGTACAAGGATAAGGTCAGAATCGGTTGCGCCAATATCATTACAGATGTTGCTTTTTATTGCAGCATTGTAGTCTCTCGGAATGCTCTGATATTAATTTTCTATGGTTTACGGCCATCATGTGACCAAATGTCAGCCGACACAAGAGGTTAAATACCACGTAGAATTTGGAGAAGATTTCAAAGCATTGTTGAAGTACTGCTTGACTGGTGTATTTATTTCTTCCTTGCTCATTTTAAATCTGTTCATGTCTTTTCAACTTTCTGTCTGTCCGGCATGTTTCATGCATCGCAACACACATAGATTATTAGTTTGCGTGGCAAGTTTTAACAAATCTGTTTTCAATATTCAGGGAATAAAAGCGAAGCCCGTAGTTTCGTTTATCGCGGGGCTGTCGGCCCCTCCTGGCCGCAGGATGGGACACGCAGGGGCCATCATCTCCGGAGGAAAGGGAGGAGCTCAGGACAAGATCGATGCTCTCAGAGCTGCCGGAGTCATCGTCACTCCCTCACCTGCCAAGATGGGACAGGAACTCCTCAAGGAAATGAAGCGACTAGAGCTCGTCTAGACAAATATCATCATCTGCCTGACATTTCTCATCCAATTGCTGCTAAATTATCTGCCGTACACAGAAAATAAGTCAAATTCACAAAATCTTTACAGCGCTTTGCACTTTTTTTTTTTTTGATTTGTATTTATTCTTGTTAACTCTTTTTAATGTTTGTTTTTATGTTATGATATGTAAAGTGAGATTTTCTTGAATAACTACAAATCTAATAAAAAAAATTTTAGAATCGTATTTGTTTTCTAATAGAAACGCCAATATAATACCAGAACTTTTGTTTATTCATCAACGGATTATGTAAACGGTTTCTCGAATAATGCTAAAATGTTTTCTACAGTGTTTCCCTAAGGTGAAAAATGCAATTGAATCTATTTGTAAACCTTCAAGTTAAAAGCAAAAGAAAATACCGTTGGAATGTTTGAAATGTTGGGTTGTTCACTTGACGAGGCTTTCAGAAGCAGTTTGATGGACTTATTCTGTTTGTGTCACGGTGACAATTATATGTCAACACCTCATTGTTTTGTAACTAAGTAAATAGTAAACTCAATGCCAAAACTGCCATGACATAATAATATCTTGAGATTAATTAATCATTTGCACAAATTAATGATGAATTCCATAAATTGTTTTAATTGGGTACACAGGCACATCGTACATGGCAAGTTTCAACTGTTCGACACGGGCAGGTTAAAAAGTCAACTGCTTGTATGCAGCAGAGGGGAATCACGAGAATGTAGGGTTAGGAAGTCAGGAGACGAAGAGTGAACTCGGAACACCGGAGTTCAGCTTTTATTAGCAAACAAGCCTTAAGACACGCGACTGATGCTAAAATAATTTCAGTATTATTTTGGGCAGGGGCTGCGCACTAATTAGCGGCCGACAAAACTGAGTTGGTCATTTTGTCATCATACGATTGTTATCTGTTATAGTCCATCTTTGTATAGTGTAAAATATATTTATAAAAATAACCATTAAAACGAATTTTATTTCATCTCTCATAGGAATAAGTGGTACTGCTAGTGATCGGAAGGGAGTCTGTCAAATAATAATATCAGTTTATTTATCAATTTGTAAGATTTCATCAATAAAAAATAATGTTACTAAATATTTTTTTCTTGTTCTTACAACTTTTGTTGTTGCTAATTAAGGCCCTTCTTCCACAGGGATAGTATCCAACGATTCAAGTATCTTGGCGACTACCACTATACGTCTGTGCGGAGTTTCATACGTAGGCACAGGCACAGGTCCCTTCGTACATGCTTTGGATGCTGTAAATCCCTTGTGTGCTAGGCTAAAAGTAAAAACTATTTATTTATTTAAAATGTAAACAGCACTAGGTAATTTAATGATGCCGTCTCATCTTCGGAGACTCAACACACCAACAACAGGATGAGATGCACGGAGCGGGTCGAAATACATACAATCTAAATGCTCAAATGTCGCTTAAACACACAGACACCAGCAACAGGTAGAGGATTCTACGTTTCATTCCGTACCATGAAGCCGCTAAGAGTTTGACGCATATTCAGTCCCTCCTGCTTAGGCTGAATACGTATTTGACAAGAGCATCCAACGTACAAAAGCGACGTTAATGTTTACAGGGCATAATGCACAGAATAGACCCTATTGCGAAGCAAGTGGATTGTTTTAGTATGATTCGAAATTTGTTTGCATGACCGTTTTTGACAGTTTGGCTTGAATAACTGAAACCAAATTATTGAAACATTGACTATCTTTCGATTACTTTTGTAATTAATATAATTTTGGATCTGTAATTATTTATGTTATTGAGCATAAAAGATTTATAGAGTTTATTTGATACCATTTTTTGTCATTGCATGTATCATGAAGAATGAAGCACACATATAGTATAGGTGATGTTTTTTCTGCTTTTTAATAATTAACAATTTAAAGCTTTGTTTAACAATGTTTCGTACCTACTTATAAAAAAAAATTTTTGGCCAATAATCATGCATAAATTTAGCATATCCATCTAATGCCAGATGATGACAAACTGGTAAAATAAATTCAGCACAGAGCGTAGCTCTCTGAAAGGGAGTGACCCATTTTTATTCAACTTCTGATTTTTCCTGCAGTGTCGAAAAAACACCTTTGTTATGTGAAATAACAATTGAACACAGCACCTTTGTTTTATAATAATACTAATTGGCTAGTTTAATCACCCCAAGGCGCTGTACAATTTATTGTGAGTTCTTAGACTCTCTAATTTTATTATTTACAAACAGAAGCAGAAAACATACTTACCTGGAGGTCGCTTCTGATAAACACACATTATAATAATTAATATATATATATTGTACAGATGAACCAGTTGGAGTCCCCAGTGTTTCTCGAAATCAAATGCAAAATTTCTCAACCTCGGAATAAAACTGTAGATTTGTATAAAAATCAAACCCACGCTGCCCACACCGGACCCTCTTTTTTTATATAAATAGATTTTTGGATTGATTTATGACCGTCAGTGGCCATTGATGAGATGGTTTATTTATTGGTTAGATTTATTGAATTCATCATGCTCTGTCCTTTTTTAAATTTATTAGTAGGTTTGGAAGGACTGGTTGTGTTTTTTAATGATGTTGCCATTTAAATTTGTTACGTCGTTATTTAGGTATTAAACATGGTACAAAGTACATATTTGAGTGCTCCTCCCAGCATACAAGTACAATACATGCCTATCTCAAGCACATAAAATCGTATTACATATGTAATTTTATAAATATCTACATGTATGTTATTGCACCCATCATATATTGTGTATGCACTTATAAATTGTAATACCTACCATACATACTATAAATTATAGTTTTACAATGGTTCTACTAGCAAAATGCGGTCTTTTAGGCCATTTGTTCACAGAGATACTTACAAGAGACTCTAGTTTGTTTAGTGCGCGTAGCTTACGCGTCGCTCTTGAGTAACCGCCATACTACTTTGCTGGTGTTCGCACATAATGCGACGCGTCGACAATGGGTTTGAAGTCAATTGCACGCTACTCCGCAGCGTATGCATATGAATCTTTTTTTTTTTTTACATTATTAGGTCCACACAGGAAAACAATTTCCCTCAGGGCCTATGTCATCTTTGGGGATGCTGTGTGGACATTTTATTACAGGGTATTTTAAGAATAGAAAGGAGAGGAAGTTCTGGGAAGGAAAAGAGTATGGGGGTTGGGTAGGAATCTGGGGTTCAGTGTGTCTATATTATCCGCCGCCAAGACCTAGACGAACCTTACCCCATGAACCCGGGCACCCCTGCTAAGTCACCAAACGTAGCGAACCACTTGGGGTGACCTATGGCAGAGGTGTTGGTTATCCAATAAATGGTTCCCGGGGCGGCGGTACCCATTCCCGCCTCCCAAATAAGAATCTTCTAAGCATCTACTACTTGTTTGACAGAAATGGTGTCCGAGCATGATTTAAATGTTAAATTTGTTCTGGAGGTGGGAAAAATATCTAATTTTATATAACTACAATTTACTGGAATATGTAAGAAAGGATTTAGTGGAGAAGACGTGGATTGAGGTTAGAAAAAAAGTAATTATGATTCTATGGGTGAACCCAAAATCTTCTTTTAGATTGTTCTTTATGCTTATAATAAAGATAAAGAAGAACAATGTTGTCTTCATCGCTAGTCACTTGAGATGTCGTATTAACTCCATGGCTGCAGGTGAAAAAATGATCAAGTTCAGTATAATTTGGGTAGCGCCGTGTTCGCAAACCAGCTTTAAAGAGTAGCATATGTAGGCGACTTGTGGTTGCATCACGGTGACGTAACTTGTAAGTATCTCTATGTACGAAGAGCCTAAAAAAAATATAATATATATAAATATTCAATAATCATAATGTTATTGTCAATAATTACTAATGAAACACTGATTATTATAACCTACCCCTATTTTAAGTATGCAGTTCAATTCTGTATTGCCATAGTAGATAATACATATTAGGGCCGGTATATCTGTGATTTTTAGTAATGGTATCATTGGTTGATTTTTACCTAGTCAGGGCTCCTACCGGGATTGGTTTATTTATGCTCCTACCTGAGAGCACTTGAGAGCAACTTGGCAGTTGTAAATATTTCTCTTGGCTGGTAAACAAGCAACTTTTTATGACTATTTCTGCCTAGATTTAGATTTCCGTGTTGTCTGTGAAGATTGCGCAAGATTGTCATGTCTTGCCCTGTGTTGACTGAGTTCGCCCGGCTGCCGATATTATAACATTATTCCTGGGCCAAATCGATTTCCTTCTCGCTCTTTTACATATACATATGTCCATCTCTGTTTGTCACCTAAAAAATTAATTAAAACTCATAGTCATAATTTTGATGGCAATCTTGATGGGATACAATAATATTGATGGCTGACACCTTGCCCTCCGAGACAATTTGTTCGGCAATAGGTAATTTATCGTGCTCATTTTCCTACACCTTTAGCGAGCATAAACAGCAACTGATATACGGCCCTATTTAAAATATTAAAACAAATTCTTCCTGTTACCCACATCTGATTTGGGACAAAATTTCATCAGTCTTATCAAGACTAGTAATAAACTACTAACAAGGAATGTTGTTAAGTTTTTAGTCATAAAATATAATTTTCAATACATGTTATTTATATTATATTTATAGAATGTTAAACTTTGTGTCCAAAATAGACAGTTAATAAATAATACCTACATAAGTTACATCATTTGATTTTGTTCTTACTTGGCAGAGAATAAATTAGAACACAAGAAATATATATTTTTTTTAAACATTACTTCCACTTCACTTTTGGGGATGGTGTGTGGAAGTTATTTTTTAAGGAAAAGAAGTTCTGGGATGGAAAAAGGTATGAGAGGTGGGTAGGAATCTAGGGGTCAGTGCGTCCAGTAGTAACGGATTGAATCCATCCCTCCCACTGGGTGCAAGACGATGGGTCGAGAGAGACTATCTGGAGAGGTCAAAGGGTCTCCCCAAACCAGCATCTCGCGATCTGGGGGCAGGCGCATCCGTTGCTGGACACACCTTATCCGATGAACCCTGGCACCCCTGCTAAGTCACCAAACGTAGCGAACCACTTGGGGTGGCCTATGGTGACCTATGGCCTAATAACCATTGATTGGATCAATGGTTATTAGGGTGGAAGTATCCTTACCTGTCTCCCAAATTTGGATGATGTTCCTGACAGGGCGGCTTATGAATTTTGGGTGTGCTTGAGTGCGAATATTAAAATATATATATAATATTATATTAAATTTAAATCTTCAGGAAACAATCGAAATAATAGTGTTATATATAAAAAATATTACCAATTATTATTTTGGCTACTGGCATTATACCAAGCTCTCTCATTAAAAATTTAGGCGTATTAGATTTGTCAAAGAATTTATATATAAAAATGCAAAAATCTGTCATTTTAAATACATGTAGGATTTCGAAAGATTTTTAAAATATTTATATTGAGGGATCAGTAGGATTTATCGGTCCAATTAAAAGTTCCACCGAGCCCAACCCTCTGATATGAAAATATTTGGAGTCGGTTAATTATTTTCCCATTTGGTACTCTGTTAGGTTAACATTTTGTTCTTGTATTGTTTTGTATTAATTATACTTACTAGGCCCCTTTTTGCGAGAAAAGGCCCATACTGAACGCCTTAACCAGGGCGACCGAAGTGGCTAAGAAGCGGGTGTACAAAAGTGAGCGATTAACTCACAGGACCCTTTGAGTAGTTCTCACAATCCTTGCTTCATCCACATTCAAACATCGATTTTTTTTCTTCAAATATTTAATTTTTAAAAAATGTAGCCACACACTTCTTGCTTCATCCACATTCAAACGTCAAATCGCTTAGTGCTTTAACCAATTAGTTGCGTTGCAACGGGCAAAAGCTAGTACTTATATAATACACTTGCGTAGCGTGGATTTACTAGATGATCATTTGTGGAAAAGTGTGTGAAAGGGTTAAGTTTTTCCTGTGTCTAAAGTAATTTGCTTGTATTTACGAATGAAATGTTATTCCTTGGATTTTAGTAGTGTTTGCTGTGTTATGGAAACATTAACCTCAAAAACTCGTGCGATTTATTCTCCATGACTGACTGACCGCATGCGCGGATGTTATCAAAAAAATAACAAATCCCTGCCCCGCTTTGTAAGGCCATGCCGCCATTGACAAAGTTTAAAGTAAAGTTTAATCAAGGGTGTGAGCAAAAATTTATGGATTCGATTACAGGAGACGACTAAAGTTAAAGCTAGAGACCCGGCTTAAACAAGAATTGTGTAAGGCCACGCCCCCATTGACAAAGTTTATAGTAATGTGTAAGCCAAAGTTTATGTATTCGGTTGCAGGAGACCGGCCTTATGTAAAGCTGCCAGTACACGTTGGACCAACGTTTTTTGCCGGTGTTTGGCCAATGCGTGAGGCCAATTTTGCATTGGTCATTTGATCGAGCTGGATGTGGAAACTATCGCAGCCGAGGCAAATAATGTGTATGGCATATTTCATACACTTTGGTGCATATTATTACATTAATATGCACCAATGAAGAGAAACCAAACAAATATACGTTGGGCCAACGCATTGGCACCTTTATAGCGGCGTCTTGAACGAAAATATATTATACACAAAATTTGGATGGTTAGGTCCGAACCACAATGTTTTGGTTTTCCGTGACCGGTAGATACAAAAGAAACGTTGTGGCCCTGCCCTAGTGTTTTATCTTTTGTTGGATGTTTTGTTAAATATTTTGTCGCAGGAGACGCCGCTTTAGATGAACGGTGATGCCCATAAATAAACCAATAACGTGATGCCTTGCTGCGAAAATGAAAACCGATAGACAAAAGATAAAAAATTCTGGAGTGAAAAAAATTGTTGGATTGGTTATAAGTGGTTTATTTATGGATTGGATGAATAGGCAGATCGCCAAATATTTATCGGGGCTAGTTGTAACATTTTTTGCACTGCAGCCAATGCATAGGCTAGTGCAGGGGTTGGCAGGCTTTCAAGTTAAAAGAGCCAAATTGTTACGGAATCTGGATAAGTTTTTTTTCTGTAATCTCTCTTTGGTTTACGTCCTCAATGTTAAAAAAAATAATTTCTACAAAACGAAACGAAAGAAAAAAACTATTCGATGTCAGTACATGGTAAACACATCACTATTCGATGTCAGCACCAGTCAGCACAGACATCACTATTCAATCTGTCAGGTTGACGTATCGGCACATATCGGCACTTCAGAATTTTATCTACAACTCTAATCAGTAAATATTATCACAAAAGGAGAGTTTCTCTTTTGTTGTGATTATTAATTTATGTTTTATCATTGTTATCTGAGTTGTCTTACAGATATATTTAACTGAACTGCTGTCTCTACAGTCATTCGAGCGTGTAATGTAAGTGCATTATTTGCAAAAAAAATAATAGTTCAAGTTTCAGAAACCGGTATTTATTTTTATATTTTACCTGAATAGTTAAACTTTATTACTTTTTAAATATGTATGAATAAACTTGTCTCCCCTGGTAACAAAATAATACAGCTTACTAATACTTTCAGAGAGATCTGTGATATTTCACAAAATGGAAAAAATTCTTGGAAAATATCAACACTACAAAAATGAGAACATTGACGAATATTTCACCGCTGTCGGTAAGTTAATCAGAAGTCTTATAATTGCATATATACTATTTTATTACTTTTAAAATTGTGTTATATTTATTTATTTATTAATAGTGATGTACTCCGCCTACTAATTAATATGGAATATTTTTTATTCAAACAGTTAGATTTTGTTTTATTATTACGAAAAATGAGTTTTTACGTCGAGGGAGATGAAAAAACAAGCAAAAAATATGCATTTAACATTTTAATTTTGTTTAAATTAATTTACTTATGCGGTACTGAATCTTCACCATATTCTATTTCATTTTCATAGACAACACACACATTTTCCATGATACCAGTAGCTAAAATATTAAAAAAGATTGCCATACCCCAAAAATCGAGGCTAGAAAATTTTGAAGCTACCACGAAATCTGGGCGTGTTAGGTAAACACTGATTTACCGGAGTTTTAGAAAAAAAATGACTTAAAAAAAACATGTTTTTAATTTCAGTAATTATTTTTTATAAATTTTATTCACTTTTGTGTCACAAACCATGTTAAACAAACCTAGCGTAGCCGCTAAACTACTTAAAAACTGGGATGTTTTTCTTGCCTTGACGCGAGCAGGCGCTATGAAGGGGGCACTTTCTTTTGTATCACAAACCATGTTACTACTACTTGAAAACTCAAAATCTAGGTTAGGTTATAAATGATTAATTTTACGATTATATTGTATTAATTAGCTCAACCAGAAAGTAGGTAGGTTTTGTACCTACACTCGTTAGTAAGAATTTATTTTATAAATTTGGTACTTTTGGCAAATGTCATATTTGATTATGTTTGATTGTCTATTGATTAAAAAAGGAACGCTCCGTATTATCCGTGTATCGAACTTCGACAAGAAATATTCCGTATTATCCGGTAAGCGGAGTAATGCATATTTACCATTTATTTATAACATTATACGCCCTTATGGGCTTTTACATACATAATTGCAAGGGTGCCCGGGATCATGGGATGAGGTTTGCTTAGGCGTGGGGGCCCAATTGCGTACCTACTGCATAGCGGGCCGGATCGGGAGAGATTGGTTGAGGGAGACCTAAATTAGACCTCTGCAGCCAGAGTATCGACCCATCGCCTTGCGCCGTCAGTGGGAGGGATTAATTCATACGTCCGTCACTCCTAGATACTTGACGCCCAGATTCCTACCCACCCTCCTACCTTTTTCCTTCCCAGAATTTTCTCTTCTTCCTTTCCCTAAAAATACCCTCCACACATCTTTCCCAAAGATGACAAAGGCCCTGAGAGAATTTTTTTTACTCAGGGCCCCCTGTGTGGAGCTAATCTAAAAAATGATATGTCATATATTATTATGACACACATAATAATATATGGAGCAACAGTAAACATGGAGTAAAGTAAAAAAAATAGTATATCATATATTATTATGAAACACATAATAATATACAAGGTGTAACAAAAACATTTTTTTCTATCAAAAACAAAAAAAATGTTTTTCAATCACACGTCGCGAGACAATATACGTGCACGTAGTGTGTACACAGGAGAAAGGGAGCGAACGCGCGGTAAGGAGACCAAGGGAGCGCGCTGCCAATCTGCGGGGGGTTGGCTGGCAGATAGGGGGAAGGGTCAACGAGGTTTATACGCGATCACCGACGGGGTGTGCAAAAACATTAAAAAAATGTTTTAATTGCAAAGAAAATGTCACCGTACAGCAAAATCATATACATATGTTTTACTCCAAATAAAGTGGAAGATACTCTCAGTATCGCCCTGGTGTAAGACCACCATTCAGAATTGAAACGTTGCTTAATAATGGCTTTGGCCGTGTTTAGTGACTAGATCTGAATAGCCAGGTACTTTCCCACCTTCCTCTTCCCCATCTCCTTCCCTTCCCCACTTACCTTCAGCCTCACAACATTCTCCACAATTGGGAATGCCATAGTCTCACTGGCTCCAGAAGGGAGCAGTTGGGACTCTTGTGAGGTTTCTCTATAAAAAAAAAAAAAAAAGCTTAGGAATTGCTGGGTAAAATCTCTCGGGTAAGTCTTGTTGCACCCTGTATAGAGCAATAGTAAATATGGAGTAAATAAAAATATTGAGCAATTATTAGGTGAATTTGCAAACAACGGATTTATTACAATCCAACATCCCACGACTTTAATAATCATAATATTACATTTGCGTAGCGCAGTTTTGTATCATTTCACTTGTTTAACAAGTTATTTGTAGGTGTTCCGTACTTTCCTCGCAAGATGATGCTGATGACTTCCCCTTCCTTGGAGATCAGTCTGGACGGAGGCCACTGGACTGTGAAGAATGTTACAATGATGAGGACTATGATACAAAACTTTGTCCTCGGAGGTGAATATGAAGAAAAAATGCCTAATGGGGAAACATTAAAGGTAAAGGAAAAAAAACCTTTTTATTGGACGTTTAGTTTTTTCATAGGAGATTAGCCATTAATCACTGTTATCGCTCACAACCTGTGTCACCAACATCATTTACCCATACTACTGCAAATCGCGTATGTCTCGCCTTTGTTTCTAGTTACACATGTCCGTGTAGTTGGGTCGTAGCTCGGCGATAGTTGGTGCGATCCAGTGCCATGTCTCCCTTTATTTCTAACTAGCTGACCCGGCAAGCTTTGCATTGCAACTTTAAAGAAACTGTTTCTCCCTTCGTGTCCTTTCCCATTCGTCCCCGTTCCCCTTCCGACTACTCTACCACACCCGCGTCTCCTTCACCTCCCGCGTTCCACTTTCACCTTCCCTCTCCCCTCTCCCTCTGTCCACCTTCTCGCGACCCCCCTCACGCATTGCCCTTCCACCTTTTTCGCCTCCCCCACTCCCTCGTACCCCCTCCCGTGAACCCCTTCCTTAATTCCCCTCCCCCTCCTGCCCTTTTCCCCTGCCACTAAACTCTATGAGATACACCCATTTTTCAAAAAACTCGCGTTTGACCTATTTAAATTTTTTTATGCAAATTTCATAATGCTAGAGCATGTTATTCTGCTAAATCAAAGATCATAAAAATTGGTCCCGCCGTTCTTGAGTTATAAATGGCGTAACTAACTCGACTTTGTTTTATATATTAAGATATTTATGGGTGCTATTTTAGACAGACATTACAATCTATTGGTCTTCTCTTTCCCAGCCTACATGTTACTTTTACCCATTATATCTGCTTATCAAATTATCTCATACTAAAGCCTGTTCAATTTGGTCGTTTCAGATTTTTAGAGTCTCTGAAGTATCAATGCACAACACAGTATTTACACTTACATTATTTTTATTTTTTACAGAGGATACGTTCCACAGAATACCGTGTAAAATAAAATGTGTAAAAAATACATTGGAAATGGGGGAGAGGTTCTATCGTATAAAAATCACTCAAGCATGTTAAAAAAATATACCATGTGATTTTTTATTGCTCTATTATTATTGGGTTGTGTATTCAAGGGACTAGGAAAAATCTAGGGTTTTAATAATAATGGATATTAGAACATTACACTTTTGACTGTATTTGTTTTATTACCCTTTAGAGTTAAATAAATTGTTATATAATAATATATGTAATTGATTCATTACAGAGCGTAACAACAAAGCCAAGCGAAAACCAGCTGGTGACTAATTCAACCGTCAAGGAGTCCGGTGTGAAAACCTCGAGGACTTATGATTTCGATGACGACAACTGCATTATTGTACGTATTTATTTTATTTATGAAGAAGTCGACACGACATGGCATCATGAAGCAAATACTTGAGTGGAGTCATGTCAAGAGTAAGAATAACAGAAGATTTTGTATGATTGAGAATGAAGCAAAAGGAAATAAACATCATGAAGCAAAGAATATGTGCCGAAAGGGGTGTGTCGGTGTATCTTCTCTGCCTACTCGTGCGGAGAAACGATATGATGGTTTGGGAATGATGTATATTGGGGGATCCATTGATGGATCCACACGTGGACTCCAGACACGTTGACGTTACCAAAAGGATGGTCGGTATTTAAATGAATGCTATGGTGAACGTTTAATTCTCATTTATTAACTCCACACCGACACAGGTTATTAAATTAATATCAGAAGGATTCAACAAAGGTAGCGTACGAAAAGAAGCGACTCGACGATCGGGCCGTGAAACCAGAATGACAGGCAAGTTTGCCGTGCGTATGGCGCGGGGCCTTTGGTGTTGCCTGTGCAATAAAATAATTAAACAGCTATTCAATGCGTACGCTACGCTCCGCTACAATGGTTAATTAGTTATTTTACTTCTTCCTTATTGTGCAAGAGTGTATAGTATCACTATCCTACCAAGAGTCGAATATACTATCAGAGAATTGAATTTCACATATCAATATTGTATAATATTGCTAGAATTATTATGGAGAGAATTATTGATTTGTTCAGCGCAGTTTTTGTGAAAATCCACCGCAAGGATCCACCGTCTAATCTTCCCTCGAGGGGCCTTCGAGGAAACCAAGCAAAGAGGGACTTCCTATGGGAAAACCCTCATCACTACAGGATTCTCTAGGGGATCCATAAACAGGAAAATAGGGACGCTAACTTTAAATTTAAGACAGTTTAAGTCTGAAATCTTAACATTTTACTATTTGCAATTTTGGAAAACTGTTGATTTTTGATGTTCGAAATGTTAAAACAAAATTTTGTCTAGAAAACTTTTGGTATTTTATAAAACTGAGCCTTTAAAATGCATCAAACCAGAACTCAATAAAAAACTGCTGCGCTGGGAAGGTGATTTTTTTACACTTAGGTAATGTCGAATCCCGAAATTTTTGTCCTTTATGTGTTAGAAACATCTTATTATTTTGAGCGGCTGATTCAAAACTTTGGATAAAGACTAAAGTTTCTACTAAATCCTTTTACAAAACAACATAAACCGATGGATCCTTTACGGCAATGTTTTTGATATTTTATTTAGATAAGTGGGAAGTACGAAAAGGCTCGCGGGCCCCACGAAATGGTCTCAATAAATGTGCGCTAAATAAATTTCATATTGGAATAAAAACTAAAGTTATATTAGATTTTTTTTACTTATGTAATTCCAGTAGGTGTAATTCTCTCCATGTGAATTCATCGCTGTTCATTAATTCTGGCAGTATAATATTGGTTTGTTAAATTCACACCTGTGTAATTTCATTATCAACTATATCAACTGTAACTTCAGTATCACCTCGATGAGAGACCACCATTCAAAATTGAAATGGCATTAACTCTGTTTAGTGACCAGATCTGATTAGCCAGAAGCTTTTTCACTTCCTAGAACCTCACAAAATTCCCCAAATAGGAGTGCCATAGTCCCTCTCGCTTTGGGTTGTTAGGACTCTTTTGTGGAATCACATAAAATAAATAAAATGCTCAGGAATTCAACAGAGGTACATAACTTACTTATTCGGTTAAGAGATTGTAGTATCAATTGAATTTCATAATAATAAAACTATATAACATGAAGTTAAGAATAGATTCTGTTTATTTCATTTTGTATAGTCATGTATAATCAGAAGATAAGATAGCATTATATAAAAATAAAAGATGTCTCAAGATTATAACGTGATTTTTCTCATGTAAAATTTGTCATTTTTAATTGTAGATAAAATTTTTGTATATTCTGTCATACCATAACATAATATTATGTAGTTATATATTTATATATTATATAGTCATATCATAACCATTACGCCCTTTCTTCACAGAGGTAGTAGAGAGGATAGACCACCACAAAATTCTGTCTAGGCACAAACTTCTTATTTCATTCGTATTCTCACAACATATCAATTTGGAAGGCGGGAATGGGTACCGCCGCCCCGGGAACCATTTATTGGATAACCAACACCTCTGCCATAGGTCACCCCAAGTGGTTCGCTACGTTTGGTGACTTAGCAGGGGTGCCCGGGTTTATGGGGTAAGGTTTATCTAGGTCTTGGCGGCGGATGATCTAGACACACTGAACCCCAGATTCCTACCCAACCCTCATACCTTTTTCCTTCCCAAAACTTCCTCTCCTTCCTTTCCTTAAAAATACCCCCCACACAGCATTCCCAAAGATGACATAGGCCCTGAGGGAAATTATTTTCCTCAGGGCCTCCTGTGTGGACCTAAAGTAAAAAAAAAAAAAAATATCATACAAACTCTTCCGTTATTCTGACTCTTGGCATGACCTGACTCAAGTATTTCATTGATCTGTTTGTGCCGTGTCTTCCTAGGGCGCCCTCGACTTCTTCTACCATTTACTTTCACGTCATATATTCTCCTTACAATCTTTTCTTTATGCATCCATTTTACATGCCCAAATCATCTAACCAGTCGAATGATGGCCACCCATGCTTAGGTCAAAGTCTTGAGCAATGGCTACCTAAATTTTGGTAGACGATTTTTTAGAATTTATTTATTTAATTTTATATAGCCTCAATTATTTTGCAACAATTCTAATTTAACCCCCATTCTAATTTAAAGATCCCGTTAATCGCCGAATAAGGCTAGGTGCTTTTCAGCTTTCTATCAAATTGTAATAAGCTGACTAATAACTTGATAGTTGTTTTCTTCTTCTGTCGGTCTACAAATATGGATAAATGATTAAATGTAGGTGGATTCATTGGCTTTGAACCATGGTAAGCAGTTTATGTGTTGCCTTATTAATATTCGAAGGTATGATTTTTTTAATAAGAGTGGCCGAATCCAAAACCGAATGCCATAAAATCTCCATCGCTCAATAAATTTATTTTGAAAATACCCCATCACTCTAGTAGATAAATGCACCTTTCTTAATCTTAACCATTATACTTTCATCAGCCTTGCAATCTTTCGGGACGTATCTATTGGGATTTATTTATTTCGTTCTCGCTAACCGAATACATCACATAATTATTACAATAATTAACATTTTCAATATGGATCATGTCATCTTCCGTGAAAAATTGTCTGAAATGACCGAATGTACAAGAAGGAATTAGTATTAGTAATGAAATCAAAAAGAGTGGAGACTTGAAAATGAATCTTCTGTTGCCAGATATCTCAATGCTATTTGTAATTTAATAATTTGATAGATGCTCACATAAATGTATCTGTTTTTGAAATTTATCTTGAATTTCAGATCAACAGTTCATCAAATCGATTAAATTGAGATGTGTGAACGAAATCTTGTTAAATTTTTGTAGTTCAATAAAAGTTGATCAACTAAAACTGAAAAGTCGGTATGCGGCTTAACTCTGGGGCCAATGGGTTAACCTCTCATTTGTCGTAAGCCCGCCGGCGGGCTGGTGACAATCTAGAGGTTAAAAAATAATGCGATTTTTACCCTTATGTATAAAGAAACTGTACAAGGACAAGGTCAGAGTCGCTTGCGCCAATATCATTCCAGACTTTGCTTCTTATTACAGCCTCTCAGAATGTGCTCTGATATTAATGTTCTATGGAATTTAACCTCTTGAATGTCGGATGACATTTGCCCACATTTGCCGATTTCCATAGAAAATTAATATCAGAGCATTCCGAGAGGCTCAAGTGCTCAAATAAAAAGCAACGTCTGGAATGATACTGGCGCAAGCGATTCTGACCTTGTGCTTGAACAGTTTCTTTATACATAAAGGTTAAAATTGCATTTTAGTTTTTAACCTTTCATCTGTCACTCGCCCGCCGGCGGGCTCATCGACAAATGAAAGGTTAACCTCTTAACTGTCATCCGACATTCAAGAGGTTAACCAGTAAAATGTTAATGTTTTTTTGTTTATTTTCAGACGTTGGCGATTGGCGATATTACTGCAAAGAGATACTTTTCCAGAGTTAAGGCGGAATAATGTGAATGAATTCCCTCAAACAGCTTTTTACACTTGCGACTGTCAAAATCACACGAGTCTCATTGTTTTTAAATTTGAGATTATTTTTGATAAGGAACGGTTACAGTCACACAATAAAATACAGTATTACACAATTTAGTATTTTAAAGCAGTAATAAGTAACATTCCGGATCCACAACAAAATAAGACAGTGACATAACAGAACATTGAAGAAAAAGAACAAATAATCCTAATCTATTATTTTATCATGTTCTGTTTTATCATTCTTCTGTTTTATTCTGTAACTAAAATTCCTTAGCTATTTTAATATACATTTTATTGGTGCTACATTCACTTATTTCTATTTGAAATTTTTGTGCATTTATTTTATTTCAAAATTATATTTATCTCATACTTACTCGTTGTGTACATGTAATATTTTTAGTACTTCAGTATCTTTACACAAACATAATATTTTCCATTCTATTTTGCAATTTGTAATAACTTTATTACAATATCAGACTGAGCTGTTATTTTAGTCTTTAGATTTTTATGGAATATTTACAATTTATTATTAAGTTTCAAATTATATTTTAAATTTTGCAATGATCAATATTGACTGACACTCCGGGTTTCAATTTTATAATCAAATTATAAAATAGTTATTAATCTATTGATATTTTAAATATCTGTATTATGATTGCTTTTATTGTTTAGTGTTTGTATGAGGTACATAATATGTATAAAGCTTCTTAATTATGGGTTATGGTTATTAAGTTGTATTTTTTAAAAATGTTACGTAATAATATTTTATTTGTTTTTATAAATAAATAATATTTTCTATTTTTTTGTTACCTGTTTGACTAATTATTTCTAACCTGAATTTTATTTTCCAATCTTTTCATCTCATAGGAAAAACAAATGTCTACAAAATAGTGAATTAATCAGGAGGATTTCATATCATATTTGGTCACTGAGAGTTTGCAGGCTGCAAAATCGGGATTTATAGCTTATTTCTAGGGTTCCCAAATGGTCTATTGTGATTGTGTTGATTGTGTATTTTTCCCTGCAGCTTAACTCCATAAAATACACTTTTTTTTCAAACAACTCGCATGTGCCCTATTGCATTTTTTTTGCATATTTCATAACTCCAGAACTCACCAATATAGAAATATTGCTAATTAGAAACCTTCACGGGCATGTCCACAACAACTCACCAAATTTTTATCGCAATCGGATGAATAGTATAGGGAATATCTCTAAATATATCAAACGCGCAAACTGTCAAACGTACAAAGTTAAAATAGTCGTTAAGTTTTCTGAAATTATCCAATTTTCTGCGCAATTTTCATAACTTTTCTTTCCGTTAGAACCTTGTACAAAGTAATAGAAAACTTTAAAAAAAAAGATGAATGAAATAGGTAAAGTCGTTCTGAAGTTATGGCGTGACCAAGGAAAACAGGGATTCATTTTTATATGTATAGATTTTTGGTATATGGTTCACCTTACGTTTTTCTAATTAAAATTATTGATATCGAAAAACTATAAAAGCACACACATATTTTATTAGACAATCTTAATATATAAAAAAAGAATGTTTCTTTCCTTGTCCCTTATGCCAGTGTTCCGCAAAGTGTGTGCCGTGGCACACTGGTGTACCGTAGTCATTAGTTGGTGTGCCTCACCGCAATCTTACAGCTCAGCTAAATGCTCATTTAAATGAGCTCAACAAAAAAATGTAAGGCAGGAATTCTAATATTTAATGAAATGTTACCAAATGTCATGGCTGCCGATTCAGAAAAAAGTGCACGCTTTGATAATGAAACATTATTAACTCAAAAATTTACTCATATTTTCATAAATGTGACCTACAATCTATGGACTGGGTACGAAATCCATTCTCAGATAGCATTTCCCTTGGACACTTGCCGATAAACGAGCAGGAAGAATTCACGGAGCTAAAAACTGATTGGACATTAAAACTAAAATTTTCCAAAACACAGCTAGCACATTGGCACAAGGACGATCGACGAAGAGGTGAGAGCAGCAATCTCAACAATTGCTCCAAATTTTGATCGCCTATGCTATGTTAAGAAGGCTCACATTTCTCATTAAACATCTTTTCATATTTATTTATTTACGCCTATTAAGGCTTTTACATACATATAACAATTTTTACAAAATTATGCTCGTAAATAGTGCAGGAAACGACTGTTTAAAACACTTGCACAAAAATAAAATTAAATATAAAGTAAAAATATTTTTGAATTTGATCCACTCAGTATGTAGGTATAAAATATAAAAAATCCAAAGTAATTTTTTTCTTGAATAATGTAGGTATTCATTTGGTTCGAAAAAAGAGGTTACCTGGAAAGTTTTCCAAGGTTTTAGAAAATTGGTAATTTTATAGATTTCGATGTGTTCTTTCCGATTTTCTACTTTGCCACCTCGTATCTTTGCCGCTCGCGCCGCCATATTGGAAAAATGGCGCCTAAAGCAGTTTTTTGACAAACATGTCCTTTCCAACTCATTTTACGATAAAAACATTCAACGCAAAATTAAACTAGAGAAAATTTCTTACAATTTATGTATTAACAATTTTTTTGTAAAATCAAATGTTTTGGACATTGACGAAGTATAATATAGACGAGCCGTGTGGAACTTAAAAATGACCCCTAAACCAATCGCCCAGACCATTTATGAAAAAGCGCGTTCATTGTATCACAGTATTTAGATCGCAATATGCATTGTGTTTTACCTTTTGTTGGTCTACAGTGGAGCCAATTCGTCGCCCAGCAATTACGAGCGAGCACATTTTTTTCAAACACAAAAATGATCCACTTCCAAACATTCGGGAGGACATACACCGCGGACTTTATTTTAGAAAATGTAATCAGCTATCTGAATACAAAAAAATATATATGCCTTACAGATAGTTTAAAGACGGCGCAACAACAAATGTAAAAAAAATGCTACTATCATACATGTCAAGCAAAGTTTCTGACGTCACTCCGCGAAGCTGGGCCCGATATACTAACACAGCCATACATGATACATATCGACGGGCTGAACAAGATCTCTATAGCTCACGTCATTATCGCGTGATAAATTTTGTTGATGTGTTGGTTTAGTTTCGTTCCGGGAGTTACAATACTATTGAAATGTACGTGGTGATACGGAAACGCGTCACAAACTGTATAAGTGTGCGTGATTGTTTTGGTAATTGGTAATCAGGGTTGTATTTTGTCGACTTTGCCCTGTGGGAATTGTTTCGGAATGTGCGGTTTGAGATCGTTTTGGAAATCAATAATTATGAGTGAAAATATTAAAATCACGTCTTTAAGTACGATAACCAATCAAAACAATAATCATTAAATCTTCCACACATTTTTAACGGTATAAGTTTGCGAAAATGCCCGATTATTACTATTGCTATAGAGTTAGGTGAAGTCAGTAGAGGATATGTTATATATGAACAGGTAATTACATGTAGGCTTACAATATTTTCAGTGAATGAGTACAGGGATAAATATTTTCGATATAAATTCTGATAATTATTATTAAAATGTCTTATTTTTTATGATTTATAAATAAATTATAAAAAAATCGTAAACTTTAGAAAATGATTTATTCTCTTGGTTTTCTAGTTGTAAACTGCCGTGAAAAGTTTAATTTTAACGTTACATATTTTATATGTAGTTTCATGTAAATGGTCTAATTAATAAACACATAAACAAATATCTATAATAAAACTCAATTTTATAAGTTCTCACGAGTTTAAACGTTTCGTATGAAATAATTTTGTCAGAAATTTTGTTCGTGAAATGCACACACTTAATTGGATAAAAATTGTATTTTTAATACACTTACCAAGAACACCTGTATTACACCAGACAGATAGATATATTCATTATCTTTAATCCGCCATAAGTATTATTTTGATTAATGCTTTATTTATTGAAAATAAGGCATATAAAAAAATAATCATCTTGAACAAAGTATTACGTCTTAAAAAATCAACAAACGCTATTTTGAAAATATTCACTTGAGATTTAATTGTCACGGCATTTAAACACTTTAAATTCATTAATAAATCTATTACTATTACACCAGTTTACAGACATGTTAGAAAAATAGGCTAAAATACGTAAAATATGACATTTTATAGGATACAATTTTGACCAAGAACTTGCCGCCATTTTGAAAGCCCCGAATTCGACTGACAGCTTGGTTATATTGTCATTTATTAAATTAAAAGTTATCTCAACCAAATGAGATTTATATGTATCATTTTGTTATGAATCACTGAAATTGAATAACTATAGTCAAATGCACATGACAAAATGATGACAAAAGATTGTTGACAAAAGAACTGGACAGTCAATATGACCATTCAAGACTATGGGTCATCGATATGATATTTCACCAAAAGGGCGCTATAAAAATAAACCGAGTAGGGAGTATATGCCAAAATACGCCAAACAAAATTAACTTTTTTGTTTAAATTTTATTTATTCTAAGTCACTTCTTGCACAATCTTTCAGGCAAATATTAATTTTAAACTTACTATTTTTCTTTAAATGACCACTGTTATTTTTAAGTACAAAAATAAAAAGTGTTATTTTTTTTAGTTTTATAGAGTACAAGAGTAACTGCTCCCATCTGGAGCCAGTGAGGCTATGCCATCCCCAATTGGGGTATGTTGTGAGGCTGAAGGTAAGTGAGGAAGGGAAGGTGATGGGGAAGAGGAAGGTGGGGAAGTACCTGGCTATTCAGATCTAGTAATTAAACACGGCTAAAGCCATTATTAAGCAACGTTTCAATTCTGAATGGTGGTCTTACCAGGGCGATACTGAGAGTATCTTCCACTCTGGAACGTGCCGCAAATATAGTATATATTTTTTTTATTAATTAATTGTGAAATAACACAAATTAATCAAATAAAATTTATTTGCGCTCGACGGGTTCGAACCCGCGACCTTCCGATGGGAGTCAAGTGTCTTACTTCTCGACCACGTATGGTCGTCAAATACTTACATTACCCACGCACAACGGTCCCACAACGGTGCTCACTGTAGGTTATAATATGTCAAATGTAAAAATTGGGAAAAAATAAATAAATTTATATAAACCATGATAAATGTACATATATATAAATATTTAAACCATGTAACTCCAAACCTCCCTTGACCTCACCCACACCATCTCTAAAGCTCTGTCCTCATTTAACGTGATTTTTCTCTTTCTTTATATTAAAGTTATTTTACATTTAATGTACTGTGTACTTAGGTTAGTGTACAATAATGCTTTCGTGAAGAAGGTCGATTATAAACACAATAATAAAAATAATAGTTGACGCAGTGTATTAATTATAATAAAGTGGTTAAAAACAATATAATTCTTCTTTTACTTTGTCAAGCCACAAGTTTTCTTTAATAATTATTTTATATAAATACTTTTATTAAAAAAAAACCATTGCCCAAAAATTAAAATGTTTACGTTTACAGAATTTAAAAACTACAAATGAAAAATATTTTATGTTATTTATTATCTTTACCTGATTCAACCCTTGTTTTCCCGAATGAACGTGTATGTATGTATTTGTTTGTTGTGACAGCACCGTGTTCAAATTCAACCAGCACCTCAGATACAATGCTCGCTCCATTTGTTTCGCATACAACTTAATAAACTCGTACGACAACTTTGCAATAAGTGGGATTGTTAAATTCATCTCAATAAATTGTGACGTATGATGTTTTAAGCTGTCTCATTGGTCGATAGACGAAAAAACTACATCATGGATTGAAGGCTAACTTTGTGCTCTGTTTTGGAACGTGTGTTTATATTATCTAAGTTTTCTAAGCGAGGCGGCGGAATTGTAACAGGAGTTGTATTGTGAAGTTACTCTCAGGAGGTGTTATTTTTAATAAGCTTGTTTGTATGGTAGGCCCTGTCTATATTATACTTCGTCAATGGTTTTGGAATACGAGCGCCGCACAGCATACACTTCAATATGCGTTTTGGCTTAAAAAAACCCATTTCACACCACTTTGAGGTAGACAGAGAAAGCGGCGCGTTTTTTTATCATGGTGTCATGTCCTCTGTAGGCCTAATCCACATGTAATGCACAATTTCGAAATTTAGTGCAATCTTCTTCGCTGATGGACCAGGTGTTGCGAGTTCGTCTTCGGTATCGATCGAAACGTCACAGACCAAAATGTCATCCGCATCATCTACGATGGGATTATCAGACTCGTCACAATCCTCTTCGTTTTCGGTTCCATTCTGATTCTTGAGGTGGTGTGGAAATGAGTTTTTTTTAGCCAAAATGCACGAAGTATACTTTGCGGCGCTTGTACTCCTAAACTATTGATTTTACAGAAAAAATAGTTCATTAATAAATTGTAGGAAATTTTCTCTAGTTTAATTTTGCATTGAATGTTTTTTTTTATCGTAAAATGAGTCGGAAATGAGATATTGTAAAAAAACTGCTATTAGGCGCCATTTTTCCAATATGGCGGCGCGAGCGGCAAAGATACGAGGTGGCAAAGTTGAAATTCGGAAAGAGCACATCGAAATCTATAAAATTACCAATATTCAAAACTCCAGAAAACTTTCCAGGTAAAACTACCAAATGATTAATCTATAATAAATATTAAATAAACATTGGTTTTTTCTTTAGTGTACCTCTAAAATTTCTTGAATTGGTAGGTGTACCTTGAACACAAAAAGTTTGCGGAACACTGCCTAATGGGGCGTTCAGACGTTTCGATTTTTGTTGACCAACTTTTATTTTACGAAAAAAGTTGAGCAACATTTTGTTCACACGTTTCAATTTAAGTTGAACCGATTTTGACATTTAAAATGGCGTCAACTGAAATTGTTAGTGCGTGCGTCTATCTAATTTCTGATGTTCTGTGAGAGGAGCTGGAGATTATGAAAAAATATAAAAAACGTCGTACTTGGATGAGAAAATGGATCATGAGAAGGAGTGAATTAGGCGCATCCAACACAATTTTTTTCAAAATAATATTATTTACATTTCAAAAATAATATTCTATTTTTGTATACTTCTTGTTTTTGATCCGAAAGACAGGGATGGCTTTGGTACAGATCCATAAATCTGAACATTAAATCGTCCGACCATTTCAGATATTTTTTTGGTTGAAACGGATTCCATGACGGTAGGAAATAGTACCGAATAAATTAAACGCCTGACGTTTACTTTTTCCCGCGAGTAACTAAAAATGATAAGCGACTTGAAACATGTGTTCAGACGCGACGATTCGATGTAAAACTCGAACGATTAGTAAAACCAAAATGGCGATAGTCATACTTGAACGACAAAAGTAGACGGGCTATCAACTTTCGCTAGCAACAAAAAAAGTTGATAACTTTGTTGACAAAGTGTTCACACGTGTCGATTAGCTTTCAACTGTCGAGTTGACCGACAAAAGTCGCCCCGTGGGAACCGGCTATTATGCGGTACCTAAAGCATTCATCCGATTGCAATGCAACTTTCCTGATTTATCTTGAACATGCCTGTGAAGGTTTCTATATGTAGTGCAAGTGAGCTCTAGCATTTTGAAATTATTTCCTAAACCAATCCGAATGCGTGAGTTGTTGTGTGCACACCCGCTAATTTTTGTATATATAATAGTGAGTTCTGGCATTATGAAATTTGTATAAAGATTTACAATAAGTGGCGCATGAGTTGTTTGAAAAATATATGTATTTCATATACTTTAGCTGCAGGAAGGGGGGGGGTAAATGCAGGATGGGGGAGGGGATAGAAAGAGGTGGGGTTGCATGAAGGGGAAAGAGGAAGAGGGGATGTTGGAAAGGGAATTCGAGACGGGAAAGAGATGCAGGAGGGGAACGGGGGAGCATGGGAAAGATCACGCTAGGGAGAAATGACGGAGGGGGAGTGGACGAGGGAGAAGCAGAGGGAAGGATTGCAAAGTAGACATAGCGGTAGGGGATAACAGGGAGTAAATTTGAAAAATCCATGATTCTCTCACAGTTATCTGTGAGAAGGGTGTGCATTTCATATAGGGAAAGTAGAGAGGAGGAGGGGGAGGAGTTCGAAGGAGTGGGGTTCACGCGAGATGGAAGGAAGGAGAGGAAAGGCATGAATGGTGCAAGGGGAACTTGGAAGGGGGGGGGGGGGGGGGGAGATGGGAATGTGGAAAGGGGGGTTCGCGGGAGGGGTGGACTAGGGAGAGAGGGAAGGCGGGGAAAGTATAAGAGATTATGGGAGGATAAGGAGACGTGGGAGGGCAACCGGGACGGGAAGGGGGAAGCACGGGAAAGGACATATAGGGGAGGGGTAACAGATAGGTGGGCCATAAGGGAAGGCCAAATGGAGGGATTTCAAAGGGAGGGATTGCAAAGGAGACACAGTAACGGTAGGATATAGCAGGGCGTAAATTTGGTAAATCCATCCTTCTCACACTGACAGCTGTACGTTGCCTGCTCACGGGTCGGAAACCTTCTGATTTATTCGTGTACGTATTAGACGAAAACCAAAAAATATTGTTTATCCACAAGGACTTCAATAAACAGAATTAACCCTCAGATTCTTTGAGTGGCATAGCAACGCATGCCGGGTACTCTCTAATGTATTATAATTGTTACCGTCGACAAACTTTTTATGGTTTCATGTAAAATAATAAATAAAAAAGTCCCAAACGAACTTTATGATTCTCCCCAGAATGGTTTTATTGCCAAGTCAGGAATTTTGGTTCATTCCCTATCCACGGGGAAATTTTGACTATGAAAAGGGGTTTATGGGCCAAAAGAATTTGAGAACCACTGATTTATATGGATTACTTTTTTTTTTACTCATGGCTAATATCATCAAGCGTTCATATATGGTCCAAAACAGTGCTCTCGATTTTCGCATAAAATAGATACACGTACTACTAAAATAGCTCTAAAATCATTCATCATAAAGCCTATTTTTGTGTGTTTATTGAAGTTCACCATAGACACCTTTTATGGAAGTTGGTTCCCCGCCGCCCGCCACCCGCTTTCACGACCCGCGTGGATCCGATTGACGTTTGCTTTGCGGCTTGTCATTCATTTCGTTTTATTCAAATTTATATCTTGTATACACTCCATACGGACCGGTCGGTGTTGGGGATTACACCTTATCTGATTGTTACCTCGAATAATCACACTCCATTAATTTCTCTGTTATACTGTCAGTGCAATTTAAATTCTAAATCATGTCGAACGGAAAACCGAATCTGCAGGCTCTGGCCGATCTTGCCAACAAGCTGAGGATCCACAGCATAACGTCCACAGATGCCTCAAAGTCTGGGTAAGTTTAATAAACTACATGTAAACTATTTTTCATTTATGTTTTACTGTGAGTTGCAAAAAACATGACATGTGCAAAATTGTTTAGTTTGGTTTTTTGTTGTCATTTTGAAGGTCTAATCAAGGTGACTTTAGAAATCGCAAGAATATCATTGAAGGAGGTACTTCTAAACTAGGTACCCTTCACTTTGGCGGATATTTGCCCTACTTTTAAGATTTTACATGTGATTTTATGGTCATAGTTTTAATTTCTAATTTTATGACGAATATGTGCTATAATTTTTATCGCCTGCGGTCAAGCCGGTATATGACCACTCTGACACGACTCTAATCAGAGTATTTTCTTTTATTTCATTTATAAATGTATGATTCCAATACAGCTTGACGAAAATACAATAATTTACATTATATTCATATATTATAAATATCTATAATAATTCTTCATAAGCTACTTATTGCTACAACAATAATCTTACTTACCCACTTAAGTATTTTTTATTCACATGTTCAAAGTCTATTTTGCTTTGAATGCACGCAATTACTATTCAAACTGTTCAATAAAAACATAAATTTACAAGTAGCTGTTATAGTACCTACAGGTATTTTTACATTTCCGTTAAGTGATTTTATTTCTGTAGGTAAACATTTAAATTCTACTTCAAATTTACTATTCCTTTATAAAATTTTATTTCCAACTGGCAAGCATCTGCATAAGTTTATTTATGTTAAATAATCTGAAATTGATTGCTTGGTGAACCCGTTGCCCCTAAAATCATACATCCCTCCACACGGGATCCCCAAAGATGACACAGGCCAAGGGGAATGCATTATTTATGCCATGATTCTTTAATAACTCAGGTCCAGGGCATACGTCATTCCTATGTCTACCTACGTTAAATTGTCGTGAAAACAAGCTTATGTGCCCAAGCAGTTAAAATACAAAGTGCCTATGTATGTTGAAACTAACTAAAGCACACCAATTTTGATAAAAAATTCAAGTAATATGCCAAAATACTTTTATTTATTTATTTATTTATTTATACGCCTATTAGGCTTTTACATACATAGTTATAAAAAATATTCATAAGATTGTAAGTTCACAGTTACAGTAGTAATACATAGTATAATCTATCTATTTAACATATTATAACAGCAAGTAACTAGTAATGCATAAGATGATTATTTGTAGGTATAAACCTGTTGTACAAAAATAAGAATGTGCCTACTCCTAAGGTTAACAAACGTAATTTAGCTATAAAGAAATGTAAAGTTTATATGTACAGTAGGTAGGTTATTTTCAAATTTACAAGATCAAAGTTAGATCTTTTTTCGGTTAAGTACATTCATTTCTGTTTTTAAATGACTTTTTTAAACGATTTTTATATGATAATATAACACGGTCATCAAGTGTAATGGTAATATTTGTTCTTATTAGAATCTTAGATTTTTTCCACCCCCTGTGCATACACTACCAGTGACGGTATTCTCTAAAGTGCCCACACATACACTATCAGTGAAGGTATTCTCTAAAGTTTCCGTGCATACACTATCAGTGACGGTATTCTCCAAAGTTTCCGCGCATACACTACCAGTGAAGGTATTCTCTAAAGTTTCCGCGCATACTCTACCAGTGAAGGTATTCTCTAAAGTTTCCGTGCATACACTATCAGTGACGGTATTCTCCAAAGTTTCCGCGCATACACTACCAGTGAAGGTATTCTCTAAAGTCCCCGCGCATACACTACCAGTGAAGGTATTGTCTAAAGTGCCCGCGCATGCACTACCAGTGACGGTATTCTCTAAAGTTTCCCCGCATACTCTACCAGTGAAGGTATTCTCTAAAGTCCCCGCGCATACACTACCAGTGACGGTATTCTCTAAATTTTCCGCGCATACACTACCAGTGACGGTATTTTTTAAAGTGCGTTTGTGCATGAACTCCCATAAAAAGATAAGAAAATAAGACAAAATTTTATTATAATTTTACCATACTTTAAACAGAGCGCTATTCAAATTCCGTACTAAAAATCCACTTGTCCGTATTAACACTGCCCGAGAGCGAGTCCGAAATGAATCTCATACGTGCTTCATGAATTCAGCGACTATGGAACTTTCTGTTATGAGAAACTGTAAATACAAAATGTATGCGTGGCGCTTCAGCGGTGAAGTGCAAGTGTGCAGACTTTAGGAATCTGTTAGCTGCTCCGGTGCATAGTGATTACGAGATTGGTTTAAACCAAAATTGGTATGGTAGTATTTTACAAGAATATATAGATTTTTATTTGTTATTATTATAGTGTTTTAATAACTAAGGTCCGGGGCATACGTCATTTCTATGTCTACCTATGTTAAATTGTTGTGAAAACAAGCTTATTTGCCCAAGCAGTTAATTTGATATTAAAATAAGTTAATCACTGAAGATGTTACTTTTTGTATTAAAATAAGTTAATCACTGAAGATGTTACTTTTTGTATTAAAAAGAACAGTTTCTTTCGTAATTGAGATTTATTATTCCCAAGTTTCCTATAATATTTTGTTTTCACGAGTATTGTATGTAACCCCAGTGTAAAACTGAATTGTTTATAGCTAGAAGTCCTCGGCGTTGCCCGGGCTTTATGCAGAGTTTTTAGAAGTCAGGTGTAAAGACAGGCCAAAGAAGAGAGGCCAAAGCTCGATATGGGCTGTAGCGCCATCGAAGAAGAAGAAGGTGTAATGACAGTAATTTTCCTCTTATTTTGGATGTAAATTTTTTAATCTAAAATTTCATTAAAAAATATCAAAATACTACTTTAAGGGGCGGGAAGAGGGGAAGGACGTTTTTCGAAATCTCATGTAAACAATGACCTTCCTTGCGTTTTAATTGGTAATGGTTTTAGTGTGTAAAAATCATCAACTTAAAGCTGTAGATTTGTACACAAATCAAATCCACGCTGCCCTTCCCTCACAAACTTTCTTTTTTATGTTAATAGATTTGATATGTGTTGCCGCGTTAACCTCTGTATATTATTATTTATTTATATTAAAATGTATCATAGCTTATCCGACGTCATAATGATGGCCTATAACCTATTGAACCATTACACAAGCAATCCGAACATATTAGGAAATATACCTACATATTGACATTCATTTTACCAGAAGACACTGGCATATTATGTTTTTACCAGAAGACAAGGGCAAATTATGTTTTTACCAGAAGAGATGGGCATATTATGTTTTTACCAAAAGAATATAGACGGGCATATTATGTTTTTACCAGAAGAGACGGGCATATTATGTTTTTACCAGAAGACACGGGCATATTATGTTTTTACCAGAAGAGATGGGCATATTATGTTTTTACCAGAAGACACGGGCAAATTATGTTTTTACGAGAAGAGACGGGCATTTTATGTTTTTACCAGAAGACACGGGCATAATTTGTTTTTACCAGAAGAGACTGGCATATTACGTTTTTACCAGAAGACACGGGCAAATTATATTTTTACGAGAAGACACAGGCGAATTATGTTTTTCGCAATTCCGTAATGCAGAATAAAATAATGTGAGATTAATGCATCTCTGAAGATGTGTATTAATAAAATTTTCATTTAATGATAATATTCGTTTTGAAGGAAATTGTAACAGTTGTAAGGAATTTTGTGAAAAGTAAATTAAAACCTAATTTTCTGGCATGTCATTTGGTTTTTATCAGTTGATAAAACTTAGCAAAAAGTAATTAATAATAAAACGATATATTTAAGAGATATTCATCTTTCAATATAGTCCAGTAATTTGATAGTTTTACCTGGTAATATTATAGATTTCAATGTGCTCTTTCTGAATTTATACATCGGAAAGGAGACATTGTCAAAAAAACTGCTATTAGGTGCCATTTTTCCAAAATGGCGGCACGAGTGGCAAAGATACTGGCAAAGTTTAAATTCGGAAAGAGCACATCGAAATCTATAATATTACCGATTTTCAAAACTCCCGGAAAACTTTCCAAATATATGATAAAATATGCTTCCAAATTTTATTAACATAAAAAAGTTTAAAAAATGACTTACCTTACGATTTTACTGATAACGAAAAAGAAAAAATTACATACACATTTTATTAGAAAAATGTATTTAAAAACATTATTTACTTTCACCTCACTTTTTTTGTTGTTGCATGTAAAAATAAAGATTAAAAAATTCCCAAAGTTTCATACATTTTTTTTTTTAAATCTGAAACTTTGGTTTTACAAAGGTCTACTCCCAGTAGATGTAAAAAGGCAAAATGAATGTAAAAGATTGACACCTTAATTGCAGTGCTTCGTACCGTGCAAAGGCACGATTTTTCAACACTGCAAATGCAGGGCTCCGGCCCCTAGGGGTTAAAAGATTTAATCGCATCCCTCTGTAGTCCATGAAAATGGACAAGACCACATCATTACTTTTCATTAACCATTAAATAACCTTAACCATTAGCTTGAGAGCGAATTTGGGTCATTACAACTAGACAGATGAATGTTATAGCGTAAGTTAGCGCTATTGCACAACTGATATTGACCTTAATGCCACATTACAGATTATGCATTTAGTTTGCTGCAAAGGTCAGATAACTAACTGAAATAATACTCGATCTATCGTCAGCCTATATAGAATATTTGCAGCACGTTCCAGAGTGGAAGATACTCTCAGTATCGCCTTTGTATAAGACCACCATTCGGAATTGAAACGTTACTTGAAATGGCTTTAGCCGGGTTTGGTGACCAGATCTGAGTAGCCCTACCATTACCTTCCTCTTCTTCTTCCATTTCCTTCCTTCTCCACTACCTTCAGCCTCACAACATACCCCAATTGGGAATGCCGTAGTCTCACTGGCTCCAGAGGGAGCAGTTGGGATTCTTGTGCAATTTATAATATTGGGATTCATTACAAAAAAAAGTCCCACTAGCTACTCTATCATGAACAATGAAACACATGAATTTGATTTGAATTATTTCACAATGAATACATTAATGTAGAAATCAGAAACCCCTGATCTAAAAAATGTAATAAACATTAGACAGATTGTTTTAACTACTAATTAATTATTATTTAGTTGGTTGCAAATTACAAACAATTTAATGTATGGTATTACGCATTTCTCACATTTATATTTAATTAGTGATTACATTATTCTAATAAAGTTTCATGTTTAATTATACAGTTGTCATACATTTATTTATTTATTTTTTCATGTTCTCCATAAAACAGTTATACACCAATATATCACGGAGAAGATTATAAATTACAAAGTACACAAGGGCAGTTTTTCTACTTAGTGACATGTGCTAAAAGATAGTTGCTGAACTGTCTGTAAGTGACATTGAAAATGTCGATGGTCAATGCAGAATCGTTAAGCAGTTGAGTCGCTCTGTTTATTGGAGCGTTCTGATAGGCAGAAGTCCTCACTTTCGGAGCATAAAAAAGTGCATGGGATTTCCCACGAGTATACTTGTTAGGGACGTAAAAATTAACCTCTTTTAACATAGGCGGATTGAGATTTTATGGATATATCTACGTACACATGTAAACAATTAAGTGATAAATGTGATAGTCTAATAATAGCTGCAGGGAGAATCATGCTCTTGGTCTGTTACATACGTTACGGAGGCTGTGCCCCCCCAAAACAAAAAAACCTTCATACAAAAAATGGAATTTTGAAAAAAAAAATCATTTTCAGCTACAACATAAATAATGTTGTATTTTTCAATCTTACACGGAGAAAAATGTTATTCTAAAATATGGTCATTTTATTCGTAAAAACGGGACTGAAGTTCTTACGAACAAATTAACAGTGTTTCAATGTTTATTGACGGGAAAATGTAAGAATAATTTGTTGGTATACGTACGAAATTAAATTTACCAACAAATTATTCTTACGTGTTCCCGCCAATAAACATTGAAACCCTGTTAATTTGTTCGTAAGAACTTCAGTCCCGTTTTTAACCGTTTATACCAATAAAATGAATGTATTTTAGAATAACATTTTTCTCCGTGTAGCACTCCAGCTCATGAAAACTAAAACCTGTTGGCCATCCCTGATCTATACAGTATGTAAAACTACACAAAGAAATTAAATTATAATTATAATAAATGTTTTTCTATTGTAAAATAAGCACATATAAATTATGTAACATTCTAATTGGATTTTAATCGGAATAATAATTTATTTTTCATCATGTTTTCAAAGAAATCAATCCGGCCCTTTTCTCTAAAAAGTTGGTGACTACAGGTCTAGATGCTTGTAATTCTTTTGCATTGAGATACAAATTCTGTAATCATAAGTCATTGCTTTTGATTGATCTTGTATTCACTTTAAAGAAGACCAAAAGGTTAAAGAAGGTGATGAACAATATTTTAAGTTTGCCATTGCTAATAACATTTTTTATTTTGGCAGACATCCCACATCATGCGCCTCCATCGCCGACATCATGTCTGTCCTCTTCTTCAACACCATGAGGTACAATGTCAACACTCCTCGAGATGCCTCCAGCGATCGCTTCATCCTCTCCAAGGTATCAGCCATAAAGCCCTTTATTAATATGCATTACTAATCTCGTAGTTGTGATTACCCTACATGTAATATTAATAATACCTTAAACTTCTGACAATTGTTTATTGTTTCTTCTTCACATTTTAGGTATAACAGTTTACAATACAATTTTTAACCTCACTAGGACAAGCCTGTGTTGAGGTTAACAATTATTTACTTAAAGTAACAAAATAACACAAAAGGAAAAACAAAAATAATACTTCAAAAAACACAATAATACTTCAAAAAACACAAATAATATAGGTAAAATAAAAATGATACTTCAAAAAACAATATTGTTACACAGATAATGGACAAGCTAAAGGCCCTTGGCACATTACAATGTAAACAAAGTAGGGTGACCATAGTTGATTTGAATTTTGAAGGACTAAGATAAATAATAAATATATGTATATAATATATTATGCATATATATTAGCACGACAAAGATGAAAAAATGATTTAGACAATAGAATATACTTTTAATTTATGAAGGACAAAGACGAAAAAAATTATTGGCAATCCTCGGCAAACAAAAATAATTCCCATACATTCTGACGGCAGCATGCTACACTAGCGCCTCCCAGCAGCGTGAGTTATGCGCCTTGGTTTTCTTTCATACATTTTAATGGATTTTATGTGAAATATATTCTTTATTTTGTGTTAATAAATTATATAAATCGAAAACCATAATTTAATTCAGGTAATTACATAAGTAAGACCCTTACTGCTTTTTTTAAACATCAACATTGACAATGATTTATAACTTCATCATGAACACAGAATGCCATATAGAACTGAAAACCTTAATGTTTTTATAATTATATTTTTCACGATATAATCCACTTTTTATTTAATCAAGAACATTTTATTTGCTAGAATCCAACGAATATTTCGCCAACAAACCGTTAACGTTTTTTGCACCTGGAGTGTTTTTGTTGTTTGTAATTATTACATCCGTAAACTGCACACACATAACCTACTTTTTGGGACATTTTCATACATTTTTCTAATCAATATTGATTAAAATACAAATTAAAAAGTGCGAAACACCATTGCCAAGTACTCAATAAATTCAATTTTACGCCATTGAAAGGAATGTCAATGTCGCTACACTAGCGCCTTTAGCGGCCAGAGTTGTTGATACTGCCAAATTTTACTGGAGTTGGACATATTAATATTTTAGGGTATTTCTTAGTTGATCCCTTGAAAAATCACAGAATGTAACTTGACTTGCAGAGTTCCGTTTTGAAAAGTAGTCTGTAAAAGTAAGCCATTTATACCACTCATACCATAGACATATTATGTATAGACCTGCCCTAAGTGATAAAAGCGTATTATTTCCCCCTCCTTAATTGTGGGTTCCATGGAACCGGCTGGGCCGGCGTATAGGTTCACATGAATCTAGAAAATGTGACGTCATCATTCTTGTGGGGACTAGCGTCGAGCTCTCATCGGTACATTTTACGAAATAACACAGCAAAAATGGTAACTTGTGCTATTAAAACGTGTAATAATAGAAGTGAAAAAGAGTATAAACCCAATTGTCGTATTACCTTCCATAGGTAGGCATTATTTGTCTTTATTTTAAGCTTATTCACATCATATAATATGATCAGTTTTATCACACCAAGAAATATGAAGCGTTGGCAACCGAAATTCCCGGTCCCGCCGTGTGCACGTTGCTGTTTACTGGGGTAAGTAAATTATGAAACATTTGTAAAAGTGTCTTAACTGAACACGGTAACAAAATATTCGACTCTCAAAACAAGCGAACCTTTCTTCGCTTTATATGGATTACACAAGTTTGTTCAAACCGGGCAAACAATTCTCGCTCCCATGTAAAAAGATCTATTCATTCAAAAGCAGATTTTACTTTTAAGAACTAAATGGTGATATGCCTATATACTGTCAGATTGAATTATTAACTAATAACATATCTTTACAGTCAACTCATCCCTCTGCGCCCCGCTACAGTTGTCTTTACCCCTCTCCCTGATTCTCTGGTCTATGAATATTCATATGTCTATGACCCATACACATTTGAAATATAGAATGAAAATAATTGTCTGCTAAAATATATTATAGGTAGGTACTTGTCGGTATCGCTTGTCTAGATTTGATTGGACAATTGATGAAAAAGGGGTGCCTGAACTCTCTTTTAATTTGATTTTGTACATTGTTGAACTTGCTATGGCATTTGAGTTACTTTAAGAACTTTATCACCTGAACTGCTTGACATAATTATTATCTAACCACTTCAAGATTATCATCAGTCAATATCTGATAAGCGACACTTTCTTTATCGTTCAGAAACTCAGTTCAAATTACACAAGATGGATATTCCTTTTGTCAACTCATGGCAGGAATTTGTCATTTAACCTCTTGCAGGCCGCAGTCCCCCCGGCGGGTCTGGATTTTTGAAGCAATTTTGCCCCTCTTATGTATAAAGAAATTGTATGAAGAACAAGGTCAGAATCGCTTGGAAAAGATTCTGATCTTCCATTTTCGTTCTTGACATAACGAAATATTGGATAGCATTTAGCCATTCCGAATAATTCATATTAATTGCCAATGACGCGCCGGGCACCAAAGATAGAGGACCAAATGGCTGCTGCTTGATAATATGAACTCTCATATTCAAAGTCTATGTTTATTAATTGTTTTTGATATAAGTCCATTATGGAAAGCATAGATTTGAGTGATTATTAGGAAGTTCGTTTTATCTACATTATTTTGATGTAATTTTTGTAATATATCACAAAATAAATGTTATAAAAATTGAATTCGTAAGAAAGGTGAGATCTGTCAAATATTTTACGTTGTATTGAAAAAATATATTTTTTTTATGCTGGCTTTTAACAAGTTAAAGACAGTTGATTCCATGTAAATTTGTATTTTTGAATATAGCGTCATGTCAATCAATCGCGTTTTGAAAACACTAGCAGTGATTAATTTTTCTTTTTTTGGGGTACCTTATCCTTTACAATTGGTGACCATCATGCTGATCTTCGCCCTGTTTCTATCCAATTTGAAATATTTCTCCCATACCTTGAATACCTGACCACTTATTATGTTACATTATGATCTACCACAGAAAAAGCCAAACGCATATTGAAATTCACTGGGCAAAAATATCATTTTAGTTTTTAATATTTATATTTATCACATGTAGGTATACTGTATTCATAAGCTAAAAGACAGCTGGAAAATTATAAGGGTCGCATTCTGATGTACGAGACCTTTCATGTATGTCAGCCTATTATAATAGGAAGCACATTAGAATGTGACCATTGAAATTTCTGTTGCCTTTTTGCTTATGACGGCAGATAGAGTAGTTAGTCAAATTTAACCTGATATGTATATCGTCGCATTAATTCGTAGACTGCGTTACTCCAAATTTAAAAAAAATAACTTTTATAATGCCGTTGTGTGTTAAAATTAGTTCCGCATCAACTAGTAAAACTCGCAAATTTAAAAAAAATTACTTTTTTAGATAAACACAAATTAGGAAACTGCTAACTGTTAACTGCTAAAAGTATGTATCTTTTGTAAGATATGTACCTTTCTCCATTCTCGGTTTTTATGTAAACTTCCTAACTCCGATTTGAAATAGAAAGCCTTAACTTACAAAAGTTAAATGATTGAAAATGAATCTCGAAATATATTGTTTGTTCGAAACATAAATAAAAACAATGACCCGTCTTTAATTTTTTTTCACTATGAGGTTTTTTGGGCCTCCTGTAAAATTTGACATTTGGTGGTTACGCATTCTACGAATTAATGCGACGATATGTGATTCATTAGCAGCTATCGTATGCGAATGTCTCATAATATGTGATCCGAGAAGTTTCACTAAAACTCATATATAGGGTCAAAACGTGCGTTATGGGATAGATTGCGTTGAAACGGCCAGTTCTAAAGATTTTTCATTTACCTTAAGGTAAAACAATATTGACCTCAATCAATATATGCATAAATTAGCCTTCCATTCCCTTCACATATTATACTCATGCAACAGTTCACCTGCAAACATATTTATTGCGGTTAATGTATTATTAGATTGTGTGTAATACTACATTGGCAGCTGTGGTTTCACACTCTATATTATCAGTTATAAAAGTTGTACATACCAAATTTATTGTACTGCAAATGTTGCAAAACCAATCATTTGCAGTACACAGTTGTTTAATCTTTTTAATATATAAAAATGAATTTGTTCTTTGTATTTGTATTGTGAATTTGTTCTTTGTATTTGTATTGTGAATTTGTTCCACTTATGCGTTCCTAAATCATTAATTTGATTGCTATGAAACTTTGGGGATTTGATGCGCGATGGTTTCTATATATAACAAAAAAAAATAAAAAGTGATTAATTTACGAGTGAGCCTGGCATTATGAAATTATTTCCTATACTATACATTCGATTGCGATAAAACTTTGGTGAGATATTGTGCCCATGCCCGTGAAGGTTTCTATATATACTAGTGAGCATTATTATGAAATTTTTCAAAATTAAATGAAAATTTAAAAAATTTACAATAGGTGGCTCGCAAGTTTTTTGACAAATGAGTGGGGAGGGGGACGTAAGAGGAGCGGGAGGGGAACATGGGAAGGACGGTTTGCAGGATGGGGGGAAGGCCGGGAAGGTGGAAGGGAAACGCGTGAGGGAAAGGGGTCAGGAAGGGGGATGCATGGGAGATGCATGGGAAAGGACACGCATGGAGAAAAAATTTCGATTAAAGTTCCACAAGCCGCCGCACTTTTAATAGGCACAGATTTTGGAAATTACACCACGTTTCGACATAATTAATTCAAGAAATAACTAATAACGTTTGGATAGATGGTAAGTGGATTAAGTAATGTGGATTTGACAATTGCGAAGTTTTGTTTCAATCTAAATAAGCATGAATTACTTAGTTTACCCAAACTAAGAACCTAATAACCTATGTTTTGCACGTAAATAGATGTTTCTTGTAGTAATTGTTGAAATGAAGTGCAATTTCCATAAGCTGTGCCTAAAAGTGCGGCGGCTTATGGAACATTTAATAAAATATCTTTCTTTATGTGGACTTGCAACGCATGCCGTGTACTTTTTTAATAAAAAAAAGCAATGCATTTTTATTGCAATGTACTTTCAAGAGGTTATAAACTCTTTGTGGGATCAGTCTCGAGTACGGTTTTTTATTTTCACAAAGTGGGCTTAATACAAAGTCACATCACAGTATCTCTTCATAGTCACTGCCTTCCGAGATAATACATAGTGTTAATTAGAGTCCGTTGACCATTATTCCGCCATCCCAATATCAAATAAACTAGTCCCAGAGATAGCTCATGCGGATGTCATCGACATTCATCCTATTCCTTCTCGTGCATCTTCTTTGAAAACAAAAAAGTAAGAAGATGTTAGAATGATGACGTCACATAAAATCCTCTCGCATTACACTAACCAATCTCAAAATTTACATAGCAACAATTTTTATCAGGTATAACATAAATAATAATAATGTTTTGTCGATTTAAGTCCCCTTTATAATGGGAGTCAATACTGTTATCTGACTCTACTGTTTATTCCCCCCTAACTCTTATTTCCCTCCAATAATCTATCTATCTAGCAATTCCCCAAGTTGGCACTATTTAAAAATAAAACACATTCAAATTTAGAATAAAATCTCATTGAAAAGTACCTAAGTACCCGGATTTAATTACAATAATAATTTTGAAGTTAGGCGCTCCGCCCACTGAGGCAACTGAAAACCAACTAAAACCGGCTGTTTAATTTTAACCATAGATGAAGAACAATCAGCTGACAGCTCGCAAGTAGCAACGGCCGTCCAGGGCAATCAACCGTGACAGTCGCAAGATGGTCGCAAGTCACCGCTTGCGTTACCATTGACAACGGGGTTTTGTGTGATTGTGAAGTGTGCGGGCCATCACATTGTCATACAAAGACAGTTGGCAGTTGAGAGTTTTCAGTTGCCTGAGTGGGCGGAGGCGCTTAAAAGAAAACTTCTCGTACTATTTAAAAATGGAACACATAAAATATTATTAAAGACTCTTAGGGAAGTACCTAATCCGATAAAAGAAAATCTTGTAATAAAGTACCTTCTCAGATTTAAAAGGATGAAAATGGATTTATTTCTCCTAAGAATATAAAAAAAGACAGCAGATTCTTGGCATTTCATGGATAGCAAAAAAATAACACTGGAAAAAAAAAATGTTTTTTCGATTTAATAATATTTTGGATATTATTATTTTTGCCCCGATGATGGTGAACACTGTAAAACACTAATCATATTATCAGTGTACCTTTTTTATGATTTTTTTTTATTAACGATTCATCTGTCGTAAGCCGGCGGGCAGGTGACAGCTTAGAGGTTAAAAAATAAAATGCGATTTTAACCCTTATGTATACAAAAACTGTGCAAGGACAAGGTCAGAATCGCTTGCACCAATATCATTCCAGACTTTGCTTTTTATTAGAGCACTGTAGCTCGTCGGAATGCTCTGATATTAATTTTATATGAAATACGGCCTTAACCTCTAACTGTCATCTGACATTCCAGAGGTTAAGGCAATGTTACAATGTTTTGTGTAAATGTTTAATAAAACAAAACATTTTGTGCGCAGGAGACGCCCTTTAGTGGTTTAAAAAGAGTGTATTCTTGATTTTAGTCCTTGTGTGGACAATATGCAATAATAAAAAATACGCCTTGATTACAACAGTCTTTTTTTATCATAATATAATGTTCTCAGCCTAGCAACTCAGTTTGCCATTGTAAAAGTGATTAATTTATATCAGCTATAATTGTTATGGATTTTCTCTTTCCATTCTGGTTTAGTGAGATTCTATAGTAACTTTCTAAATAATAATAAAATTATTTCTCTCTTGTAACTATGTACATATTCCAATGTGTGCATAATCACTTACGCTATCATTTTTCATCATAGATAAGAAACAAGATCCAAAGATAGGCCATGAACCATTATTAACACACTTCAGTTGGGAGAAAACAAGGAACCCGCTCGAGAAAATGGAATTTCTTTTAAACCAATATATTGTTGAAAATAATATGTTCATTTGAATGAATTTTTTGTATAGTACCCACCACACCCGAACTATAAAATTATTGTCCAAAATTATAGTCTAGACTGATATAATGCATACATGACTTAGTTTTGACGTAAAGCCTACAAACTGTGCTGCCATGGGCCATTTGGTGATGTTTTATGCGTAAATGAACATATATATTTTTTTTTTCAAAAAATTGTTTTCCACTTTGTTCATTTAAATTATCACCAAAAAGAACAATTTGCGCTTCTCCATTGCCGAAATGTATTTGCTTTTGATAAATAATGCCCTTTTGATAAAATATTCTTCCTTCTCTCAGGTAAGGAGATAGAAGATTGCCCCATCTTGTATCACATATACATATATATTTATATATTTTATTCACACAGCTGGGAGTGTTGGGACCCTTACAAAGAGATGGTGTACAATATTCATATAAAAATATTTGACAGCAGCATTCAAGTAGGACCGGCGTAAAAGGTAGAACTATCCTTCCCGCCCAAAGTGTGTTATTATGAAACCGCATGCACAAAAATTTTGCCAACATCATTTACCCATACTATTGAAATTTGCATCTACGCACAGCGGCGACCCGCCTTTATTTCTGCCTTCACACCAATCGCATAACTTTCATTGGTTCTCTTACTTTAATAGCCCGTGCAGTTTGGACATTGGCGACACTTGGCACGCTTCCATGCCATATCTCTCTTTGCTTTTCTTATCTATTTTTCATCAATTTAATTGGTACTTTATGGGATCAGACGTTTCGATTAGGATTATCTACGTGTATTATGCATACATGACTTGGTTTTGACGTAAAGCCTACAAATTGTGTTGTAGCGTGATTTTATGTTCTTATTACTCAATTATTACCTGATAACATTCTCAACTTTAATAGTAAACACTCTTATCTTGCAATTTAAAAATAAAAAATATTTGCCTTTTCTAATGGTGTTATTTTCTGATATCTCTTTATATTATATTTTCCAATGATTCTAAATCAGTTGCGGCAATTACAGATCTACTTGCTAGATATTTTTGATATTAATGTGCGGATAATTCCAATCAACTATTCAATTTAGTGCATTAACTTGTCATATTACTATCTCCGGATTGTGCTAGTTATGAAACTACAGATGACAGGTGAATTTCGTAAACCACACACACACGAGAAGTTCAAGTTCAACATGCAAAACAGAACTATTAGGGGTCACTTTATTACACTTGTGTTATCATGAAGGGTCACTAAGATACCCCATGCATGTTATTATAAGGGTTTAGTTATAGCAAGTGTTCCGGGATCTAAAGAAAAATAGATGATGTTTTCATAATTTTCAATATTGTTATGCAAATTTTCCTCTTTATGCAACAATAAACTCTGTGCCCTGGCGGTAGATGCTAAAATAGTATGGGGCCATTGTACATCAGTGAAATTTTAACCTTTTATTCCTTTACTAATAAACGTCTTTTAAATTTTACGCAACTGACAAACAACCATTAATGTAGAAGCAATGCGGCACCCGGCTAACTCGAGCAGTCACTCTGTAGAATTCTAAAAAACTAATCTACTCTTTGAAGGCTGTTAATAAAAATGTTTTGTTAATAATAATGGTATCTTTTGCAGGGTCATGCCGCCCCAATCCTGTACGCCGCTTGGGCCGAGGCCGGCAACTTCGACGTGGCGCTGCTGAACAACCTGCGCAAGATCGATAGCGACCTGGAGGGCCACCCCACCCCCCGCCTGCCCTTCATCGATGTGGGTACGGGCTCCCTGGGCCAGGGACTCGCCGTGGCCTGTGGCATGGCTTACGTGGGAAAGTACTTCGATAAGGCGCCTTACAGGTAAACATTCACTTATAACAGGACCCTTAAATGGTACATGATGTGACAATGAATAGGTCGCAATCAGTGGCATGTATTGCTCTATGACCAAAGGTTGTGTTTCAGCATAGGGAGTGTGTGCATTGATCAGAGAGTGGAAACATGACCTGCAATGCCATCCCAAGCCGAGGTGTACTGGGCTGAATGACACTGAGGAACACATACAACCATAAAATCAAACAAAAAACTAGGGCTCTTTGGGGAACTTAGGGGGTATGGAGAGGAGAGCTGAAGCCACCTCGATGGACTCTTTCCTCTTGGGGCCTTTGGGCAACCAAAGAGGAGTGGAGAGGAGAGCTTAGACCACCTCGGTGGATTCTTCCTTCGTGGGGCCTTCCTGAACTTAAACAAAGGGGGACTTTCGATGGAAATGGATCGCTACAGGATTCTCCAAGGGATCCACAAGTGGGACCCTCACGGGACCTGTAAACAACCTCAAAAGAATGAGGTGAGATGGGACATATACACAATGGGCCAACGGCTTGATTGCTCACGAGAACTATCCGTGTTCACTGTCCACGTTAATAAACATTAATAGGTTGTGTTTACATCTTTATTTGCGAAAATTACTAGCATTGATGGCTTCATAGCTTTAAGTGAAAGCAATACGCGGATGCGCGAGGCTCTGCGTTATGTATCCTGCAAAAAAACTAGATTGAGTAAGTCAAATGTATGGTCATAAGCAGGTTGTAACTAAAATGTAATTTCACAAAGCCGCAAATTTAAGGCACTTTCGGAAGTTGACCATCATCAGGGCAATCTTTACCCTGCACGCTGCAGCCCAGAACAACTCATGTGTTGTCTTTCAATCTTTTTTGATTAAAAGGGCTGTCAACAGATAAAATAAATTACAATGTTTATTAATCTCAGGAGTTTATGAACTTGAAGTAAACTTTGAATAGATCTTCAACTGACCTCCAAGTACTTTAATTTTAAATTTTTTAAATTCAATCGTAATGTTGTTTAACCCTCTGTGCTCTGGGCCTCTGTGTTTAACTCTCCCTCCTACAACATGGATCTTTTCAAGACCCAGGTTCACTCCTTCCTTTTGTGTGGAAATCTAAAAAAAACTGTACTGCGCTACATTAGCGGCCTCAGTCCCTAGTAGACCCAGTCGTAATTGTAATATGAATGTCCAGGGTGTACTGCTTGATTGGTGATGGAGAAGCGGCTGAGGGCAGCATCTGGGAGTCTCTGCACTTTGCGTCCCACTACAAACTAGACAACCTGGTGGTCATCTTCGACGTCAACCGACTGGGACAGTCCGAACCCACCTCCTTGCAGCATCAGGTAAACTTATATTTAGAAATAAATATAATTATGCATTGTTATTTCTCTTTTTTCATACATACTGATTTTGCAATTAGTGTTCTCATAAATATATACTTCTTACCTTAATCTGTTGGGTTATCGACAATAAAATAAAACAATACTTTATTTGTATCAGTTGGGTCACTGACTTCTACAATCTCAATAGAGGACACTGTGACCACTGATTTCTGCAACAATAGTCTATTTGTGTTTTTAATATTAGTTCTTTATTCTGGCTTGTATAATATATTATATAAAAATCCTTCTTTCCCAGATGGAAGTATACCATAGCCGCATGGTCGCCTTCGGATTGCACACCCTCACTATTGACGGCCACGACATCGGAGAGCTGGTCAAGGCCATGGAGGAGGCGCAGGCCACCAAGGGGCTGCCCACGGCGCTGGTCTGCAAGACCTACAAGGGCAGGGGCTTCCCAAACATTGAGGATCTGGAGAACTGGCACGGAAAGGCGCTGGGATCCGAGTCCGGAAGGGTTTTGAAGCACCTGAAGAGCCAGCTGTCCAACCCAGACGTGAAGTGCGTGGCGCATCCGCCCCTCAGTAAGGTGGCTGACGTGTCCCTGGCCAACATCACCCTGTCCTCGCCCCCGGCCTACAAGGAGGGAGAGGCGGTGGCTACCCGCCTGTCATATGGGATCGCACTCAAGAAGATTGCAGACAGCAACAACAGGTGCTCCTTCCCTTTGCATTAATTAGTGTAGAAGTTGTATAATTTTGGACCTAAGAATGAAAACTTTGACTGAGAAAGGAAATACTGAAAGATGTTTCAGTTGTATTTGGATAATTTTGTTTATGTCTATAAGTGATTGTGGGTGACTTGAATAAAATAATAAAAGATCTTTTTTTATTTGCAGGGTTATCGCTTTGGATGGCGACACCAAGAACTCCACCTTCAGTGACAAGCTGAGGAACGCCTACCCAGATAGGTAAGATAAAATACCACTTTTTGTTTGATAAGTCATTATAGCTAGACTGCAAGCAAAAGATGGTGCACAGACACACATCACTTACCATGTGCAGAAAGGGCGTGATTAGTTATTAGTTCGCCAGCATTCATTGGAATTTCCTACACCATGCTTAATTATGGATGATGGTAAAAAATTGTTTTGTTTTTAGTAGAACTATGTTTTAGTTACATTTTTAATCATTATTCATTTTTAATTCCCTTGCAGATACATTGAGTGCTTCATTGCCGAGCAGAATTTGGTTGGTGTTGCCATCGGAGCCGCCTGTAGAGACAGGACTGTGGCCTTTGTGTCCACCTTTGCTGCCTTCTTCACCAGGGCTTTCGATCAGGTACGGAATTCTCCATAGATTAAAGAAACAAACATATGGGCAGGAACTATTATCGGTATGAAACCAAAGTGTCGCCAACATTGTTCACTCATACTACTGCAAATTGCATCTGAGCACAGCGGCACCCTGTCTTTTTTCTAACTATGCACTAAACGCATAACTTTTATTGGCTCCGCCGCTTTGATAGTCCGTGTAGTTTGGTCTTAGCTCTGCGATAGTCGGCACACTTCTATGCCGTATCTCCCTTTTATTTCTATTTTCCATGGAATCCTCGTTTGAGAATTTTCATTTCAGTGGGCAATATAAATTCATATACAGTCATGCTTTTTTTTTTTTTAAAAAGAAAGACAAACATTCCCGGGTTACGAATAACCCAACAACATTTGAAAATCTCCTACTACCACCACACTAAGCGGAAAATGTTGCTTGTGTTGTGATGGAGGACTTAGCCAGCCGAGGAATCGAACACGGAACGCCTGGGTGGGACCCAAACGCTATGCCCACTCAACCACTTTGATCATAATATGGTCTTGTTGCTGAGAGCTCTGTTGTAAACTCACTGTTACATGTGTAATTTATAAGAAAGTGGGAGAGGCTAGAAAGGAGATATCAGTACCGTGAGGCGTCACTGAGATACCCCACATAAATATGTTATCATTAAGGCTATGTTTTGTTTTGTTGGAAAACAAAAAATACCAATACAATAAATTTTAGGAGGATAGTAAAATTTTTATATTTTCAGATTAATTCTTTCATTTTGGTTACCCCCTGTTCTCAACGGGAAGGTTAAAAACTTCAATCTAAGATGTTTTGCAACATTTTTTTTGCAATGTTATTATGAGTACAAAAAGTACTAAGTTTTACTGGAGATAAAAAAAACCTAATCAGTGAAATAATAAAAGTAAACTCAAACTGAAGTAAATCATACATGAGTTAGCAAACTAGGTGAAGAGATGTGGTCCGTCAATGCCGTTGTTTTCATAGACTAGCTCAGTGGTCACTAACATTTATTTATTTATTGGTAAGAGACAAACAGCTTATACATAAAATATAAAGATAAATATATACATTGTTAAATGAAGTCAAGCCAAAAAAGTCTCCTATGTTAAAGTTGAATGGAGATGGAGTTTTATTACATACAATTAGTTTTGGGTGAGAAGGAGAGGTCTGCAACATACGGCCTGCAAGCCGGATCCGGTCGACCAAAGATTTTCATCCGGCCCTCCAAATTACAAATTAAAATTAGTGATTTCTACTTATAAATAATTCATATAGGATTTATTTATTTTATGGAATTTTATTATTTGGTTGTGAATTCATGGCAGCTTTATTTCAATTCATCATTAGAAATTTGATTAGGTAGTAGGCAGTGGACCCAAAGTAAAAAAGGGTATTTGAGATAACCAGAGTTTTCGGAGAATGAAATAAATTCAATTCTTGTAATAATGTCTTTATTATTACTTTCTTTCCTTTTAATATGTAAGTAGTTTAATCTTTTTGTGTACATACAGATTAAACGTGAGTATTCCTCTTAATTATTTTATTTTTAACTCAATAGATAAAATATCATCCATATATTGTTTTAATAGTTTTACAGTTTGTAAAACTAGACAAAGAAATTAATTTAATAATTGTGTGTCCTTTATTGTTACTTTATTCCTTTTTAATTAGCTGAAATGATAAATGAGATATTCCTACATTATAATAAATATTTTTCTATTGTAAAATACGCACATATAAAATAATATTCTAATTGGAATAAGACTTAATTTTTCATCCGGCCCCCCAGGTTTTCAAAAACATTGACGCTGTGACGTTAATGTATTTGTTTCTATGTAGGTGTTTTTGACTGTGGTTATAATATAATAACAGTTATTTATTATAACACACTTTTTATATTGTCCTATACTTAATAATCAATTAGAGGTATCTAGTAGCCCAATATTAGGTCTGTTTCTGATAAACCATTAAAAATTTCCCTATGTCTCTTTCAATATACGTAGTATTATAACCCATTAGTCTGCAATTGTCTGTCAGTTTTTTCCCATTTCCTTTGTATTGATGTAAATGTATCTGGGTCTGTTTTATTTTTGTCGTGTTGCCTCCCTCTGTATTTATATATAAAAACACACTATGTATTTCTTGTTTAATATTAATTTGTACCCTGATGGTTGAGCAAAGCGAAACCGGTCGGTAAAGTAAATTAATTAAAACTCATGGTTTTACACAAAATAAATGTTTCATTTTATTACACTTTTTACAACTCGTTAAATCAATTTCTAGATCCGAATGGGTGCCATCAGCCAGAGCAATGTCAACTTTGTTGGCTCTCATTGCGGTGTGTCTATCGGAGAGGACGGCCCCTCGCAGATGGGGCTCGAGGACCTGGCACTCTTCAGGACCATCCCTACCGCCACCGTGTTCTACCCGAGCGACGGAGTGTCTTGCGAGCGCGCCGTGGAGCTGGCCGCCAACACCAAGGGCATCTGCTACATCCGCACCTCGCGCCCCAACACCACCATGCTGTACCCCAACAACGAGACCTTCCAGGTAGGCTTCAGACTTGTTAAAGTTGCAGATGGGGCTCGAAGACCTGGCTCTGTTCAGGACCATCCCCACGGTCATCTATTCATAATTTTTCATAGTCTTCCTGTCAATTGTCAGATCCTTCATGATATTTTAGTTCCACAAACTACCAGATTCATGATATTTTAGTTGCACAAAATACCAGATTCATGATATTTTAGTTGCACAAACTACCAGATTCATGATATTTTAGTTGCACAAACTACCAGATTCATAATATTTTAGTTGCACAAACTACCAGATTCATGATATTTTAGTTGCACAAACTGCCAGATTCATTACCCTTTCTTCTCACATACTGTACAGGTAAATGATCTTTAGGTCTCACAAACTGTTAGATTTACAATCGTCTCGGACACTCTCAGATTCACGATCACGTCTCACATTGTGTCTGCTAGCCTCATTCAATCTCAATCTTCCACACAACATGAATCTTCTTTACCAGGTGTATGAAAGTTAACCTTTTTCCATGGTTTGCAGGTGGGCAAGGCCAAGGTGGTCCGCCAGTCCGTGTCTGACTGCGTGTTGCTGATTGGCGCAGGCGTGACCCTGCACGAGTGCGTGAAGGCCCACGACGCCCTGCTGCCGCTGGGACTGGCCGCACGTGTGCTGGACCCCTTCACCGTCAAGCCGCTGGACGCCAAGGCCATCCTGGACAATGCCCAAGCTTGCGGTGGAAGGGTTGTCGTTGTTGAGGACCATTACTATGCTGGTGAGTGCTTTTTAACACATGGTACATCAATACATCAAAAGCAGTTTTGTGTACTTTACGGCATAAAGTGAAATCTTCTTTTGCAAGATATATGAATTAAGCAATGCAATGAAAGTGGCTATAACCAAATTGGTCATTTGGAATTTAAATTTAAGACCATAATAAGCCTATTTTAATAATTTATATTTTATATTGCATTTACATAGTAGATAGAGAAATATTATTATTTTAAACAAGCTTCTGCCCGCGACTTCGTCTGCGCAGTATCTATGTTTATATTAAAATTCTTAACCTATTTATTTAAAATATCTATAATTCTTGATTCGATTCAAAGTGTTTGGCGAGTACTTCAAATAAATTCACTAATTTAAATATTTTCTAAAATAGAACTTTGATTTAACAATCATTGTTTTGCAAAATGTCATTCTCAAATTTTGACATTTTCTATTAAACAATGATTATTATTTTCATTATATTGAAAATAAATAGCTAGCTTTATAAATTATAGCCTATATGTTCTTCTTATGTATGAGCTATATTATTGCAAAGTTTCATTAAAATCCATTCAGTCAATTTAGCGTGAAAGAGTAACAAACATACATACATCCATACAAACTTTCGCATTTATAATATTAGTAAGAAAGATAATTATCACAAATAATTGCCAAAGTTCCCTCTAAAATTATGTAAAGTTGAATCCTTTAATTGCCTATGTTTTATAAATTAAAACATAAATAAATGTGTAAAGTAGCACATATCCGTAATAGATATTTGCTAAACCTTTTGATCAAAAAACAAAATTCAATTTGGTCAAGTATTTTCCAAATCAATCTGTTTCCCAATTCTTACAATTTGTTATAATTGTCTTCTTCCAGGTGGTCTGGGAGAAGCGGTCATGAGTGTCCTGTCCATGGAGCGCAACTTCATCGTGAAGCACCTGGCCGTTGGCGCCGTGCCCCGCTCCGGGCCCCCGGACGTGCTCCTCGACATGTTCGGCATCAACGCCAAGCACATTGTCAAGGCGGCCCAGGAAATCTCCAAGTGCTAAGCCCGATACGTATATTCTGACATTCCTCGGCACACCAAATAAATATTGAAAACATCACAAGGATTCTTGGCCATTCTGAACCCGGATCACGGTGAAACTCGGTTAAAATATCTTATAATATGAATTCATAATATTAAAGAAATTACTTGTATTTAAATCTCTCTGCCAGATTTATCCTTATCAACACTGCTGTCGCATATGTGATCCAATGGCGGCTATTCCGGTACGCGGATGTCGCATAGGTGATCCATAATGTTCTACTAAAAACTTGTTGGACGTGTGAACATATTTGATTGAACAATGAAAAATTAAATAGTTAAATTTCATTGTTCTTTTGTATTGATTGTCGTTTATATACATCAATGCATCAAAATTTGCACTGGTAGTTTGGTGGTTTGAGGCGGAGAGGTTCAACAGATTTTCATTCCCTTGAATGTTTTTCAAATTAAAAAAATATGTCTGTTAAGTTTGAAATACATATGTAACAAGACTTATAAATTATTAAATAATAACAATTCATCACTTCTTTCAACACTATCGTTCCTATAAGAAATCATTAACAATTAGGGATTTGATATTATGTTAAGAGAGTTTTTCTAGTTAAGGGTTCGGCAACATCAAAGTAATTTAGTCTGTTTTTAATGTTGTATGTATAAATTGTCGTTCTTTTTTTTGCAAAGAACATTTGGTGTGGTTTCCTTTTTTTTAACGCGTTGATATAAAACCTTTTTTCCCGGTGCAATAGATTATTCCCTTTTTTTTAAATAATATTAAGTGTTAAGTTATCTTTCTGGTTTGGTGCTGAGCACTGTTTGTTGTTAATTTTTTCGATTAACCATTCCGTTTTGTGAAAAGACTGTTTTTTAATAAATATTTTTTTATGAAATTTTTTTAACTTAGTAATTTTTTTTTTTGCTTGGCTTTGTTCAATGTAAACCTACGTAAATTAGAGATTTAAAATTATTGGCTTAAAAAAATTATATTAAAAAAATACCTTGTCATGGTGAAAATATGTATGAAAATGTTTTAGTTTATTTTTATAATGGTGTTTTAACTGTTACATTTTTACCTACAAATGATAAGTGAACTTTACTAAAAACAATAGGTTTTCATTCCACTGTGAATATTCCGTTTTATATGTTTTCCATAATATTTTCATGTAAAATTTATAACATTTTTTTTTTACACAAAATGAAATAAATAATTCTTGTTAAAGGTGACTTCCTGTGTTTTTATTTGTCTAATCCCACTGAAATAATGTACAGTGAAACCCTCTTAAGAAGTTCCTTCCTCTCTTAAGATGTTTTCCCGCCTAAGAAGTTTTTTTTTTCCGGTCCCTTGGAAAACTTCTTAAGAGGGTTTCACTGTATTTGAATTGAAGTTGCTCCAGAGAAATAGTGTCATTGATGCCTGAAGCACGGTGCACAGCCGTAAGTCACGCCAAATACATGTCTAATGTTTGTACACATTTGACATTTACCACATAAAGACAGGTTGTTTTTACAACTCGTTGTTGTGCTTATCCTCTAGAGATCAGTACAAATTTTCAGATGCTGCCCTCTCGAAACAACGTAAATTTTGACATTTGTGATACATCCAGTAAACAATTATGGCTAAAGTAGTGTCATTAATATTATAAAAAAATATATATGATGAACATGAATATATCAACTTGCGTATGTTGCTATTAAAACGTATACTTAGTTTTATAAACTAGGTTTAAGAGCGTCCACAAAGGAATCGCTAACAGTTTGTTTATGAAATAGAATATTGTAAAAATTATTTTGCACCATCTGAGCATGTACATTGCCGTCCGAATAGATTAATTTAAAATTTGTGGTCCATCAATAAAAATAAATGTTTACAAATAAAATAAATGGATCAACTTTTCATGCACAGTTCTCATAGAATAATGTCCATATAATAAAGAAAATGTGGGCACCCAAAAGATAACAGACTAATTGATACTTGAAGCGTAATGATGTCCTGAGACAACATAACCGCAGTATATCATATATTGCCTACGACTGCGTGTGTAGGTCCCATCAGCCGGCCGATAAGTGGATGAACCACATTTCAAAAAAAGAATTTCCAAACCCTCGATACAAAAGTAAAATCGTTGATAGTAAAATGCAGATAATACCTTAAGGCCCATTTCCACTTCTGTTTAAAAATCGGACGTCGTTCCGTTTAAAGTTCGGATGCCCTAGCGGCTGTAGAGGATATATGGAACTGTTCACACTTGTCTGATAGATTAAAAGTCGGATCCGGCACTTTTTGTCAGATGGATATCCGGCGCATTTTTTAAAAAATTGTATCGGAACTCGCTCACTCATAGGTTTGTATGAAGCTGTTCATACCTGCCGCCTTGTTGTTCCGGCATTAGCCCCTTTACTTACTACATCCGACTCCTCAACCCGTCTGCTCTCCAAAAGCAAGGAAGCAGGCAGGCAACGTCTGCGTATCTCCGGCTGCAAGGAAGTGGGCACGTTGCGTTGTTGTATTTGTAGGTTATTTTGTTAAGTATAAATAATGGATAAGAAAATAAATCCCGAAAATTTAATCTTATTTGTCGAAGAAACTGTTGTAAAAGATAAAAATAATTAATTAAAATTATCAGTGTCCGATATTGGATTTTTTATCATTCTTTTTTTTAAATAGAGGCGTGAACAGGACATCCGACATCCGATTTATTGTCGTCTGTTCTTTAAATGGAAGTTGGAACAGGCGCTCACTTGGGAGAGTGGCATTTTAAATTTCGTCTTGAACTAATAAGTAGAAATAATATTTGATGACAAAAAATACGTACACGCCAACCCTGCAATTGCAGGGCTTTGTGCCGTGGCATTATTCGCCAACACTGCTTATGCAGGGGTCCGGCTCCTAGAGGTTAACAGAACGGCTGTGGAATGAATTGTTTTCTCCTTCATTTCCTTAAAAGTACCTGTACACAGAATACACAAAGATGACATAGGCCCTAAGAAGCAAGGAACCTCCAGTCATTGAACTGAGACCATTTGGTTCGGCCCATGAAAACATTTGATCCGGTCCGCCATACCAAACGCAGAAACAAATAAATATAAAATCGGCCTCGAAATTCATTTGGTCGTACATACTACTATGGACCATATGATTTTAAACAGAAATTTTTATTCCTCAGGATCAGTGTTGCCAAAAACGTAGAAACTCCCTCACAATGGTATCAAATACTCCCCAGGTTTAAAATTTCTGAAAACTATTTTTATGCCTAGAAAAGACATACCGAAAAATAAACTTTATGTTCATTATAAATACATTTTATATTTGTCTTGTAAGAAACAAGAATTTCCGCAATCTGCGTAGCTTTGAAGTTGTTTAGTTTGTGGAATCAATATTTAGCAGGCGCCAAATATTTATTTTATTTATTTATTTAACGCCCAAAGAGCTTTTACATGTTGTTCACTTGTTGCATTTTATTGGTACATTGTGGTTGGTAGTAAAAAATACAAAAACTCAAGTCATAAAAATACAAGAACAAAAATTGAAAAATACAGCGATTAGATAGGTTTACAAAAATACAAGATCAGTTTAGGAATAGTGTTGGAATAAATATTTTACATGATCCACAAAACTCGCCAAGTTGATATTAAATATGTCAACATCACCTACCTAATGATTTTCCGTAGTGTGAAATTGTTGTATCAGAGAGTGGGCAATGTTGTTAGGCTTATGAGAATGCTGCAGTAGAATAGAGTATTTTGTCGTGCTGTTGTTGTGGGTATTCGTAAGTTTATGAGTAGAAGTATTTGAATAAAAAAGTTAAGTCGTTTATTTTACGCCTGTCTTGTAATGTATGTATTTTCAGAATATTTAGTAAGAAATTATATTTTAAATCTTCCAGTGTGTTGTTTAATTTAAAATTTATAAAATGCAGATTTTTTTTTTTGTATTCGTTCAATGTTATTAGTGTAAATTTTGTAAAATGGAAACCAAACTACTGACTTATATTTAATTAGGCCTCTAACTAAATAAACGTATAATAGTTTAATGGCTTCTAAGGAATTAAAGTTTTTAGTTTTTCTTAATAGGAAGATTAGTGTTTTCATACCTTTGTTGACAATTTGGTAGATATGATTGGCGAAACTTAGTTTTCCATCAATAAATTTCGAGATCGAAACATAATTTTCTCGAGAGGAGTCGTTATTTGCACAAAAAGATGTTCGATGTTATTGTGTTTCGTGGTTAATTTTCTTGATGACAATTTCTATTTTATTGCAATTAAAACTCCTCCACCTCTAGACTTGGAACTTGATCTGACGTTTATGATCTGAAATATTTTGTAGTTAGTAAAACCGAGTTCCGTCGATTTGATTTCTGAATTTACCCTGGTTTCCGTAAGTATAATAATAGCATAATAGAATGATGATGAGAAGGTAGAGCTGCTTGCAGGTCATCGAGTTTTGACAGCAGTCCGCGGGTGTTTTGGTAGTAGATTTTTAAAGTCTTCCGAATTTCCGCAATACAGGGTGTATCGGTACGTACCCGACAAACTTTAACCAGCGATTCCTGAGCATATTTCGAGTAAAAAATATTATGACGACTTTACTGTCCAATAACGTTTTAAAAAAAATATAATTAATTAAACATATTTTCACCACATGTCTCCACCGTGTCAAAATTTGAAAGCGTCCACTGTGTGAACACGCGTTTCAATTAAAACATATTATGTCGCAGCGAACGAAGCCCGTATTACACACTCCAGTACCAGAAAATAAATATTTTATGTAACAATAATAATTATGCACATTTTTCGTATGCAAATCGAAACGAAACGTTCAGCTTGACACACTTAACTTTATTTCCACTAATTTGGATATGCAATTGGTAGGTACAAATAATGTATAGTTTTAAAAACAATCCCTTTTATGCATAAAACAAAACTCTTCATATAAAACGACTCGGCCGAACACTCACACACATGAGAACTCCCGAAACAATACTGACCACTAACAGAATGCGTGATAGAGTAAGTAGCGGGGACAGTGACGGAGTGTGTCGTTTGTCGGGTACGTACCGATACACCCTGTATGATTAGCTTTGAAGTTGTGTAGTTTGCTGAATCAATGTTCAGCAGGCGCCAAATATGCGCATTAAAAAAATTATTCCCACCAGAAGGTTAGCTTTGAAGTTGTTTAGTTTGCGGAATCCTGTACTTTTTATTTTGTATCTATCTATAATAAATAAATTAATAAAATAAAATAAATAAATCAATGTTCAGTAAGCGGCAAATATGCGCTTTCAAAAAGAATTTCCACAAGATGCTTAGATTTGAAGTTGTGTAGTTTGCGGAATCAATGAATATGCGATTTATTTTATTTTTATTTTAACGCCACAGGGCTTTACAGTGAAGTGTTAGAAGTGAATAAAATACAGGTAAGTAACAGAAAATATAAAGACACATGTAGGTAATACAGTATATAAATAAAGTAAAAATAGATAGCCTGCCAATATCCTCCAAATCAACAATAATAGGTATTAATAAAAATTTATAAAATTGGTATTTACAATAGTTTATGAATTAAGTAGAAATAGTTCGCACATACGGCGTTTAAAGTTTGCCAAATTCAAATTATTATCAAATACATCAATATTGTTTAAATATGTAGAGAGACTATGTAGTATGTAGTCGTTGTATTGGGGAATGCAATTTATAGTTAGAATGAGATGTGTGTATAAAAAGTGTTAATGCTTGTCTAGTAGTTCGTGTAGGTGCATTTAGATTTATTAAATGCAAGAGTTCACAGCAATCAAATTTAGAGTTTAATAATTTTAATAAAAAGGTTAGGTCGGTTATTTTTCGTTTGTTTTCTAAATGATAGGTCATTTATGTGCTCTAAAGGGATGTTAAGTTTAAAATTCACAAATCTTAGAAATTTTCTTTGAATTCTTTCAATATTATGAATATGAATTTTGTAGAAGGGCGACCAGACTATTTAGTTATGTTCGATTAGGCTTCTGACCAGGGATATGTACAAGAATTTTACGAATCGTAAAGATTCAAAGTTTTTAATTGGTCTTAAAATAAATCCAAATATTTTCATACATCTTTTGAATGTTTTTAATTTAAAAAAGAATTTCCGCAATCTGCTTACCTTTGAAGTTGTGTAGTTTGCGGAATAAATATTCAGTGGGCGCCAAAAAACCAAATATTCAGTAGGCACCTAAAAAACGAATGTCAGCAGTCTGCGTAGCTTTGAAGCTGTGTAGTTTGCGGAATGAATATTCAGTAGGCGCCAAATAAGCGCCTTAAAAATAGAATTTCCGTAATCTGCTTAGCTTTGGTGTTGTTGTTTGCGGAATGAATATTCAGTAGGCGCCAAATATACACATAAAAAATGAATTTCTGAAATCTGCGCAGCTTTGAAGTTGTGTAGTTTGCGGAATGAATATTCAGTAGGCGCCAATCATTCGCCTTAAAAATAAAATTTCCGCAATCTGCTTAGCTTTGAAGTTGTGTAGTTTGTGGAGTCAATATTCAGCAGGCGCTAAATATGCGGTTTAAAAAACGATTTTCAGCAGTCTACGTAGCTTTGAAGTTGTCTAGTTTGCGGAATCCCTTCTCGGCATCGGCCAAAAATGCGCCTAAAAATGGGGTTACCGCAATCGGCGAAGCTTTGAAGTTGCGTAGTTTAAGGAAATAATATTCAGTAGGCGCCAAATGTGCGGTTTAAAACGAAGTTTTCTTAACCTGCGTAGCTTTTAAGTTGTGCAGTTTGCGGAATGTCTTCTCAAATAGAGATCACATTAAATTCTAATATTTTTATTATTTGTATTTTATACACTGTACCATCGATTAATTTATATGAATGTATTTAGCATGATTTAACTGCTTACAAGTCGAGAATTATTTATCAAAATTTAAAAAAAATTAAGTGATTATGAAAAATGCAGTTTTTATGAGAAAGGTCTTTCAAAATATGTATCCAAAAGTAGTAAAATATAAAAAAAATGTATCAGAGGCAGTTTTAGACTTTTCGTGAGCCGGTGTGCTAAGATGCGCGTCGTAAAAGAGGTCTGATGCGCGGCGTCCACCCAATGCCTTAAGGCCGGTCTCCTGCGACAACATATTTCAGAAAACATCCGACAAATACAAAACTAAATTGGGACAGGGATAAAACTTTTTTGTTTTCTATTAGCTATGGAAAATTTAAAAAAAAATGTGGCCTCTACCCAACCACCCACAAAATGATCGTAGAAACGGTCGCAGGGGATCAACCTTTACGCGTAATTGCTCAATGGGACAAACGCTGACGCGAACTGGCAGGTGAATTGGCGGGTAACCTGACCTTTTGGACCGCTGCTATTACACGTTCCTTTCGGTATGTATATACCTTACGGCCCACGTTTTGGAGCGAAGTGTGGTGTGTGGTGGGTGGCAAACTCAATATGTAATGGACAATATAGTAGACCTGTGGTCGAGTTTTGCGGGTTCGATTGTCATCTGATTAGGCAAAATAATATGGACTTTTCATTTTATTATATGGGCGCTGGAAATGAATCAGTTTTACTAACTCATTGGAAATAATATAATATTATAAACAATGAAACCTTTTTGTAATATTTTATCAATTTATCAGACCTATGGCAATCGACCTGCCCCAACTGCGCCTGCACAGGACCGGCCCCTCCCCACAGAAAAAGCGGAGGTGGTCAAACGAACATTTCTTAGGAGACTTTTGTCGCGAACTTCGGTGACGGAAGTCTGGGGTGCAAGTGCGAATTTCAAATTATATGAATACACGGCGTCCGGAAACTCTAAGTGTAAGAGAGAAACTGGCGAATCTACGTCACATAGAAAAAAACAAACTATTTCATCTATGTTTTTAAAAAAAAAAATTTTTTTTGGCAATTAAAGGGTGTGATGTACAGTTGTATGGTGTCGGTAGTAGTACGCAATGAAGAGCGAGCAAGTATTATGTACAGGTATTTATTCAGGAGCTGCTTGTAACAAAAGAGACATCCTTCTAGCACGCACCGCCTTTTATAGAGTCTCGCAAGCATACTGTCTCGCTTGCTCTCCTTTGTGATATTGTCCAAAATCGAATACAACTTCCAAATGTGTTATATATACAGAGTGTTAAGTGTTAAGGCTTGATTTACTTTAACCAGTGATTCCCCATTATTTGGAGTGAAAATGTAAATAAAATGTTGGTCTCCGGAGACATTTTGATGTTTCTTTTTTTCTACTAACGCATAAAAAATAGTAGGTGTTGGACAGTTAGGGGTGGGGTAAGAAGTTGGTCGGTAACTCAGCTGCGTGACCTGTGACGTCATGTGGCAGTTTTTTTTGTTGTTTAATTTTAAAGAAAAAAAAATTGAAAAAAAAGTCATCGAAAAAGTTACCGGAGACCAAAATTTCATTAACATTTTTTTTTTACTGCAAATAATGCCAGAGGCCCTAGCACGCTCGCTCAATAACGATCGATAGGATAACTATCGGTAACTTCTCATCGTTACCTAGCATGACTACAGATCGCCAACGAATAAGTGATAGTACAAAATGACTACGTGTCCTTAACATATTTGACATCAACTGTTGTTTGTACGTTAGCGATGTGCAGTTGTCCTAGGGAACGACGAGAAGTTACCGATAGTTATCCTATCGATCGTTATAGAGCGAGCGTGCTAGGGTCTCAGGAATCACTGGTTAAAGTAAGTCAAGTACGTTCCTTAACATCCTGTTTATATTGTAGATTCACGAGTTTCTTGTTTGCCTACGAGACACCATATAATTTGACACGGTTGACAAACAGTTATTTGGCAAAATTTTTCAGCGCCTTTTTATTGTCCTTGTCAGTTGCGTCGCATGGAGATACGCACACAAGACGACGCGACTCTAGGGATACTTTTATGATTTGTTAAAGATTTTGAAATAGCTTCTACTTGCCACCACCTGTCGCACAAATAACTTTTCAACGGTCGTTGTTCCCAATCTTACTGATTAACGGTTGATCCGAAATATTTGCTCATTAAATGCAGAAATCCGCTCTTCCCAACGTAACTCACCGAACAACAGGCGAATCAAGCGTTACTAAACAAATAACTTAGCTGATCGGAGACTCAGATTGATCGATCGAAATGTTGGGAGCAACGGCCGTAAGACACCTAAAATAAAAAAAAGTAGATAATGGTCGAAATTAGGTAACGCACGCAAATGCGCGATAAACCTCGGCGCACGATTTTATTCGTCAAAAATATTAATTTTCAAGCTTCTTGTAAAATACTTGTCTACTTAATTTTTAATACACATGAAGTAAAACTGTAGTAGTGCCATAATAGGGTAAAGGTAACTGTGTAAAAAAGTATATATACGGGGATGCTGTGTGGAGGGTCTTTTTAGGAAAAGAAAGGAGAGAAGTTCTGGGAAGGAAAAATGTATGCGGGGTGGGTAGGAATCTGGGAGTCAATGGGTCCAGTAATAACGGACTTGTAACTTAACAGATGATGAAGATATTGACAGGCAGAGGCGAGTACTGAGCATAAAATGTAACATGCTTAGTAGAAGATTTCAGCTTTGCAGTCCACGGGTGAAAAGGACGCTCTTTCTAGCCTTTTGCACTACTCTGTATACGTGCGAGCTCTGGGCAAAGTTCAAAAAAAGAACCATGGAAAGGCTTCGGGTGCAATACAACAATGCATACCGCTTGCTATTCGGACTTCCCAGGCACTGCAGTGCCTCCTCAATGTTCACAGAAGGGCGAGTTCCAGGATTCAAAGCTGTAATAAGAACCAGGATTGCAGGACTGAGGGAAAGAATAAACCGCTCCAGAAACATACTCGTCATAGAATCCCGTATGACCCCAGGATCGAGCATAGAAGACCATTGGAGAAAGACACTGGCTCCCACAATCCTAGATCCGATGGATTGCTGCGTTTCCGTGTTTTGATTTTACTTTTACTTTACTTTTATTTTTATATCTTTTTCACTTTTTGATTTTGATTTAACTTTTACTTTACTTTTATTTTTATATCTTTTTTACGTTTCATATCCATAAAATATTTATTTATGTTTTTCAATATTATATGTACATATACTCTCTATGGGATGTGTGGGATTGCACTCACCTCCCCACATTCTGGAATAAATAACTTATTATTATTATTATTATTATTAAATCCATCCTCCCACTGCGGTGCAAGGCGATGGGTCGAAGGAGTCCAGCTGGAGAGGTCAAAAGGTCTCAAAGGTGGACAAACTTCACCTCATGAATCTGGCACTCCTCTTGACCCACCACATGTAGCGATCCAATTGGGTGACCTATGACAGGGGTGTTGGACATCAATAAATGGAACCCATATCCATATTAGCTTCCCAAATTGTAAAATTTGATAATTATATTAATTATAATCGTGTTCATTGTAATTTTATTGCGATAACACAATTAAAATTATATAATAAATGTTTTTTTTAGAGCGTGAGATATAATCATCGATATATCAAGTATTATTTTTTTCCTCTGAGGCTATAAAAAACACGCGTCCGTTTATTTCACAGGTTTGATGAGGCATGGGGTTGGGCCGTTGGGCAGATATCGTATTGTATTAGGTAGCTACCACTTTTAAGTAGGTACCTACTACCCTCTATATATACCTAAATACGATCCTGGGATTGAAATTTGTTTTACAGAGTTCTCATAATTGAAAACACAAATAAATAAAATAACAAATATCCGTACTAGATATTTGCTACACATTTTGATTAAAAAATTATTCAGTATTTATGACTATTACGTACATATTATATTATACGATTCACATTTTTAAATATTCTAATGTCGATTGTCGGTGCGTGGGTCATGTGAAATATTCCTCCGTAAAATGATACAAGTTCAATGCACTTTTAATTTGATTAAATTGGAATTGATAAATGTGAAATCACACCAGACAAGCGAGAAAGTAGATCCTTTATTATATATTTTTTTTACTTTAGCTCCACACAGGAGGCCCTGAAGAAAATAATTCCCCTCAGGGCCTATGTTATCTTTGGGGATGCTGTGTGGAAGGTATTTTGAAGAAAGGAAGGATATGAAGTTCTGGGAAGGAAAAAGGTATGAGGGGGGAAGGGAGGTAGGAATCTGAGGTGTCTCTAGGAATGACAAACATATGAATCCATCTTTCCCACTGCGGTGCAAGGCGATATTCCGGGAGAGTCCAGCTGGAGAAATCAAAAGGTTTCCCTCAACCAGTCTATCCCGATCTGGCCTGCCACCGTGCCGATGCGTACATTGTTAAAAGACTCGGACAAACCTCAGTCCCATGAACCCGGGCACCCCTGCTAAGTCACAAAACGTCACAAAAAGTAGTGAACCACTTGTGGTGACCTATGGCAGAGGTGTTGGTTATCCAATAAATGGTTCCCGGGGCGGCGGTACCCATACCCGCCTCCCAAATTAATTATAATCGTAAAACATGTACAGAATTATAATAATAATTCTGTACATTTTTTACGAGTGTATTTTTTACAGATCTAACTATTTTTCTGATAGGCATATCCTGAAGCAAATATTTTATAAATACTGTAAGCTTCACAAATAATAAAATTTATAATATCCCGTGGATTTTCCATGAGTCTTCCCTAGTTTCTTATAAATCACAGATTAAACGGTAGTAGGTCGTAAATACTTGATTATCTGTTAAAAGCGCAATTAGCCATTTTCCTATTTTAAACTTTCAATTAGGCGCTCCGCCCACTGAGGCAACTGAAAACCAACTAAAACCGTCTGTTTCTCTGTCTTGATTGGTCAAAAAGCTTGGTTAACCATAGAAGAAGAACAATCAGCTGACAGTTGGCAACTATCAATGGCCGCCCAGGGCAACCAATAGAGCAAGTCGCAAGTCAACGCTTGCGTTACCATTGACAACGGGGTTTTGTGTGATAGTGTATGTGCGGGCCATCACATTGTCATACAAAGACAGTTGGCAGTTGAGAGTTTTCAGTTGCCTGAGTGGGCGGAGGCGCTTACGTTCACGAATTTAATAATTAAAATCCCACGCTTGCTTTTTTGATAGGTTAAAAACCGAGAGTGGAAAAGTATCAAAATCGAACATTATTTCAAATTAAATCGTTTAATATAACTACTTGTCCACGAAGGCGTGTGCAGAGACGATCTACCGCCGAATAACAGAAGTATAAAACATATATTCATTCAAGTGCATCCAGAATAAATCTACATGTCTATACTGGTAATACTAGTATAATAATTTGGAAAAAACATTAGTCGAAGATAATATTGTTAATTCTGAAATTTGAAATATGAAGTTGACAAATACGACAGTCTCATAATAGGGTGCAATAGCAAAATTGGTTAATGCGTATGTCCCGGTTAGACGTGAGGTTCTGGGTTCGAGTCTCAGTTGCAGCCATTATATTGTATTATTTTTCTGTGTCTTCTTCATTTTCATATTTAAAAAAATTTGATTATTATTGTTATCTTCTTCTTCAATGATAAATCGTTTAATGCTAGGTGTTGGTTGAATTTTGAGGATATTTTTAGACGGTTCAAAGGTTTTCAGAAAAGGTTGTGCACATTACACAACATACGTGATTGGAGTAATAATTACTTCCCCTCTTCCGTACTTGGTAGAAACCTTCTCCGAACTGTGGAAATGACCCTATTAAATAATAAATAACCGCCCAACCTGTTATTCCATAATTGGATTATTATTATTTTCCCAGAAAAAGAAATTAAACGAGAATTGTTAATACAAACTTTATTTTACTGCTGTTCATAAAGTTTATTGAATTCTCCGCCGATTAATTATTTAGGTTCCCTTTGTCGTCGTTCGAACGAACTCGATTTGTCCGTTGGGTTGTTTGGGAATAAAGGTTTTCCGCAAGTTATTCGAGGAGCTTTCATTTGCATTATTAGAATGAAGGTGAAAGCTTTCCACTTTAGTTGGCGTGGTTGCTTATTGTACATTAATCACCGGCGGACAAACATCGCCATGCCGAGCGTCGAGCGTCTCGTCGGATATCGACCGGGACCGTGCCAACATCAGAAGCTCGATTGACTTTTCGTTTGCAAATACGACGAAATAGGTCATTATTTGATAGTTCATTTTCAGTTTTTGTAGTCAGGGGATTGCGCTTTTCAGGCGGACGGTTGTTAGCCGGACTGCCTCAGCCACTGACGAGTTAAAGCGAAGGTATACAGTACGAGAAGGCTATAAACTCGTAGTCTTGAATGGCCGAATTGGGCCTGCGTTCAGTATAGCGCGATCCAAGCTAGCGGCAGGTTGCTAGTTGCTACTTGGCTTGAAGCGGGTAGCGGATAGCGGCCCGGTCTCCCTAAGCACGACGGAAGCTCACGGAACGTGACTATGTACTGTCACATTACGGTGAAAGTTTTCCACAATACTTCGCCAAGTTGCTACTTGATACAAACAAAAGGTTTCCAAGGTTCGTTACACTGAACGAAAGTTTACAAGTGGTTTCAAGTTCAAATGTGACGGTTTTGTGTTGACGTTTAAAAACACGTATTTTATTAACTTAATGTATTTAATTATTGTTGTGTGTGCTTATTTTTAACAATTACTATAACAAAGTGGGAACTTTTCAACGACATTACGTGGTAAGTGCGCGCTTTGTTTAACTTAAACTTTACGATTTCTTTGTTTCTTTGTGCTTTCTACGATTGGAGTATAGAATTTCATTGAGCTTAAAATTTGTCCCGCAGGTAAATAATGTTATAATCCGATGTTATTTTATCGTTCCATCACAGTTGATCGTCTGACAGATGCCCCCCCCCTCTGGTATGTTTATGTACAATATCAATCGCTTTAGGGAAAATAAAATAGGTAAACTTACTTACCCAAAATATAACTAAATGTCCACACAATGGGTGTGCAGAGAGGATGTACCGCCGAATAACAGAAGTATAAAACATATATTCATTCAAGTGCATCCAGAATAAATCTATACTTATTATTAAAGGTATTTTTGAAGTATATTATAGGTTTTAATAATTAATAATTCACCTTATTTTCTAAAGATTTTCCCCAAAAAATATATTCATCCGTACGAGCAAAACCTTTACTTAAATATCATGTATCATGCTATAAATAATATATATACAATGCTGATGACGCTATTAGTATATCAGTATTAATGCTAATTTAATAATAGGTAAAGTATTGCCATCACGATTATGTTTTTAAAGCAAACATAACGTTAATTTCTTTCAAAAGATAAGTAGAATCTACGGTTCTCAAAAATTTAGTAAACACGAAAAATATATTCGTGACAGAATGACAGATAAAATAACAGTATCAAGTATCAGTACAAAGATCCCCGAGAAAAGCTTTTGTAATGAAAAAATTTATCATTAAAATATCCAAACTTTAAATCAATACTGCCACTCTTTATTATCATCTTCGATTAAAATGCTAAAAAAGCGAGCCAGATGTTCTTAGTGATATTAACCACGGGGTGGACGCACTGTGAGCATTTTGCTGCTCCTTATCGAAAAACGTTAATATTTTCTGAAATGCTTGTGGCAAACGACATAACAAGTAGATAACTGTCTCCCACCTTTTCGTGGGTCTTCACATCAACTTTAATTTCGATATATGCGTGAATCTAGTGCTGTATTTATATTATAATTTCTCTTTGTGCTGCAGGGTAAATATATGCTGAATTATAATTTTAAAATATTGTGCACATATATAGTTGCAGCTCCTTACCGATTGGTAGATACTTTTAGTATTGCCCTGGTGAAAGACCACCATACATAATCGAAACGTAGCACGGCTTTAACGGTGTTTGGTGACCAGATCTGACTCCCAGGCCAGGTATTTCCCACCTTCCTCTTCCCCTTCTTCTTCTCCGCCCCACTACCTTCAGTCTCGTAACTTACCCCAATTGGGAATCCCATAACCTCACTGGCTCCAGACGGTTGGGACTTTTGTTCGGTAGTCACATAACTAATTTGATAGCCGAGATGGTCGAAGGGTAAAGCCCTCGATTAGCAAATCAGGAGATCGCGGGTTCAAATCCCGGCGTGCACAAAGAAATTTTATTTAATTAGTTTGTTTCATTCACAATTTACTCGTTACAAATAATATTTAGAATATTTGCGGCACGTTCTCACAAAACTCTGTCACACTACGTGCTTCAATCACACTCACACATCTTCACTTACCCTAGTCTACAATATATGCTTATTATTTCAGTCGTGGTGTCGAACTCTAATAGAATCAGGCCGCTTCTCCGCAGAGGTAGTCAGAGAGGATAGACCGCAAAACAAATCTTAAAAATAAAAATAAACCTTTAAAATCATTTCTTACTTAAGAGGGTATTACCAGAGAATACCGGATATTAGTCATTTTTAAATCAATTTCTAGACGTTTGACCCTTATTTACAAAAAAACATAAATTGATTTTGAAAGATTGTTATTTTATCTAATGCACGCAGTTTTAAAATTTTGAAAAACTAAGCGTGTTTTTAATATACTAAGGGTTATACCGTTGGTCGTTGGCAGATTTGTTCAATTTTCAAACGATTGATTCTATTAAACAACACAAATTTCAAATCATATAATCATTCAATAAAATAAATTAATACATAATCTAGTCAAAACAGTTTTCAGAGTTTTAATTTTAGTTCAATTAAAACCATTAAAAAATAAATCCGAGAACGTGTTTTCTGACAAAATATGTCAGTTTTTCTATTTATTTAGAGTCTTAAAAACTAAAATATTTCAAATGTTTTTTGCACACTTATTTTGTTTAGATATTATTAAAAAATCATAAATACTTATAATCAAAAAATACTTTCAAGAAGTACACTATATTTAATAATTTATCATAGTGAGTTTTTAGCAGTTTTATTGCTTACATCAATGTAGGTATATATTAAAGCAAGTTTTGAATGAAATAAATGGATACTAAATTTTTAATTTTAAAAGAAGGAATATAAAAACAATACGGAATATATTTTTTATCCCTTAACGTGCAAGAACAGCGTATAACCTTCGTGCCTTGAATGTCAAAAGAAATAAGAGCTTAATGTAGAGATTTGCTGAAATTTACATATGTCAGATAAATAAGACTTAAATATAAAAAAAATCGTAACAATGTTTTATCCATAGGAAGAAGATATATCTACTTTAATCTTTCGTTAAAACTTTGAGGGCTGTTTTCTCACATAAACTCTTATTGCACCCGTATCCTCCATTGGTTAAGGGAGTGGAACAAGTTAACAAAACGATGTACCCATGTTTATCGGAAAACAGCTCATTATTAATATTAAAACATCCAACGGAATATTATTATTTTCGTAAGTAACGTGCAAGTTTCCATGAATAATTTATATACCCACGTCAGGTCTTCTGTGAGAACAGAAGGCTTGTCATTAGGGATTGATTAGTCTATGGATAGCTTATCACTATATTCTAGTACACGCAGAAAAATGTTATTCTAAAATACTATAATTTTATTCGCAAAACGGTAGAAAACGGGACTGAAGTTCTTACGAAGAAATTAACAGGGTTTCAATGTTTATTGACGGGAAAATGTAAGAATAAATTATTATTATTAATTATTAGAACAAATTTCGTACGTATACCAACAAAATATTCTTACATTTTCTCGCCAATAAACATTGAAACCCTGTTAATTTGTTTGTAAGAACTTCAGTCCCGTTTTTAACCGTTTTAAGAATAAAATGATCGTATTTTAGAATAACATTTTTCTACCCTACCCTACTAGATCTAAAGTTTTATATCTACTGATCAAATTCGCCTGGAAATTATTATTATTTGGTTTAAATAATAACATTTAAATGTGGTTTAAATTTGTGCTGTTCATGATATTTTTACAGATTTATTTTATTCGTGTTCCTTTTTTAATACGCTGCGATACACTCTATTTAAAAATGACATTACGCCATTGTGGATTGTATACACGATTATTTGCGTAATGCAAAAACTATGAAAAACGATTGTCCTACTAAATAAATAACATAATATATTATATACAAATATTTATTCTTTCATCTTAGTCATTTTTAAATAAAAACCAGTGTGTGCTCTCTCTTGCTCCTACAGTATTTATAAAATTGTTCAAGAACGAAATGAAATTACGGATAATCTTCATGCACCGGCTATGAGAGGAAGAGAGAAAGAAAATGTGCACGTGCACTGCTATCTCTGGCTCCTATAGTGTTACAGCCCGTTCGCCTCGCCCGACTACGCGTAACGTGGTAACGCGTTTTCGTAACGCATTCGCCAGCTTACCCCCCAAGTCAACCGTGCGTAAAGAAGTTTTACTTCAAAAAGCATATTTTTATTTCAAATCAAACATCAACACTATGGTACTACTTGTTTACACTATAATGTATTAGCCGCCTTCAGTTCAGTGAGTACCCATTATCTGTGAGAATTTTAATGTAACAATTTTGTTCCCTGTAGTATTTTTTTTACCTATATCATTTTGTGTAATTTTTGTTACTTTGTAGAATTGTTAACCTCAACACGGGTTTGGTTAAACATTGGATTGTAATCAATAATGCCTAATAATTTGTATAGCGCTGTTTTTGTGAGAAATCACCTCAAGGGCCTAGCATGTTAAGAAACAGTAAATAAATAAAAAAAAATAGTCAAGATGTCGCTGAATGCGTGAAAATGCATTGCAGTAAAAACTTGAAATTGAAATTGCTCAAAAACTAATTCAACGATTTAAAGAAAATCTTACTAATTTCTTTAATTTGCCGTCCAAACTATCCTTAACTTATTGAAAAAAATTTATGATGAAAATTATTTAAAAAAAATAAATATTTTTCTTGAATTATGACGCTATGACTATGACGCTATTAAATCAAGTCTTACACGATACGAGCACAATAATGTATTATTTAGAAGTGAGTATTCTTTTTCTACTACATTTTATTAAAAAAAATTTGAGCTATTATTTTAAAAATAATAATTATTTTGTTGAAAAATTATTATTAATTATAGTATTTGCATAATAATATGTTCCGTAGCCACAAACTAATTACAACTTTACATGCGGGTCTGGGAATAGAAAAAGACGATTCGATTTTTTTAGCTTACTGAGGCACTGAACTAACGAACTCCTTTATTTTTCCTTTCATAATAAAACGTAACTCTGGCTTGTCACAGCCCAAAAGACGGTGGCATAATGGCAATGTTATTTTATCAGATGAAAGAGACGGACATGAATGATATCTTACACAGGTTCAAATAATACCAACATTCCCCATAATAATCATTTTTACCACAGCGAAGAATAAGTAAAATTGTTCAATGAGATAGTGTCTACCTGTCTACATTTATTTTATTTTATTTATCGAATTATCGGTTTATCGAATCCGTAGATAAAAGAAGCAAGGGAGACGGGCCATGACCATTAATATAAAGCCACGGGCACTGCTCTAAAAGATGTTGCTAATATCGTTCACACATAGATATATATATATATAACTCTGGGACCACCGCAGAACAAAATGCAACAATAAATCGCTTACATACTTTTGGCAATAAATATGCAAATATCGATCACGCCGGTAATCTGGCCTCATACAAACTTCTAGTACCATGTAAACATAATGATCGTGTAAACATAATATGCTTACCAGTACTAGCAAAACGTTAATTCATTAGAAATCATAGATACTTATAAAATTCATCATATCGGTTAATATTTATAATCCATAATATCTACCTATTAATTATTTTATTTTTTATTTGCTTCCATGAGGACTTCATACTTATTATATTTTATATTTAAATCTTTGTACCTTTTAAAGATATCTTATATATCTACATTTAACTTTTTTTATTATTATTATTCTATTCTCACTTTTAACTTTTTTACCTTTGCTTAATAATTCAAAGCTTGTACTTTATACTTTTCAACTTATACTTTATACCATATTTTTCACTTTACTTTTATATTTTACCTACTACTTATAACCTTACTACTTACTTTTTACCTTTTTTCCTTATATATAACTTACATTTATGCTGTTATTCTTCATCTTGTTGTACTATTTTTATGTTATGTTCTCATGTAAATGCGAACATCTGTAAAAACCCAGTATAAATAAATAAATAAATAAATGTCAATTATGTTAATGGCACATGTTGTGCCGTATAAAATAAATAAAACACAACCATGTTACTTACTGGAAATCGCATCTATGTACAGCAGCGCCCCGCCTTTTTTCTACATACACACCAAACGCATAACTTTCATTGGCTCCGCCGCTTTAGTCCGTTATAGTCCGTACATAGTGTATCCGCTATAGTCCGTACATTTTGGTCGTAGCTCGGCGAAAATCGGCACACTTCAATGCCATATCTCCCTTTGTGTCTATGGTTGAATCAGCTCAAGAAAGGTCCTTGCGAAGCTTTATAAAAAATAATCACTAGAGTTTTTTTGCAGTGGCTTTTAAAACAGAGTTTTTATTAGATTACAGGCGGAAATTTAATACATTTGTTTTGTGTCGTGACTCGTGACTGTTTTGGTAAATTTTAATTAATTTTGTACTCATAAATAACTTAAATCCTATAAAATAATTTGGTTATTTCTTAAAAAAAAACGAATTATAAAGCGAAACAAGTATTGGTTTCCTATTTATAGAGAAAACATAGTTCGTGTTATGTGGCAATCAACTGACAAAAACTACTAGAATACCAGTAGGTATCTTTGGTGATAAAAATGCTCAACCATGGCTCCATAGTAGGTAGGGGAGACCTAGGACAGTTGTGACAATTTTTAATTTAAGGGACGTATCTCGCTCAGTAAACAGTCCACAATTATGATGTATGTGAATTAATGTAGCACCATTCCTTCCCTATACAAAACAATCATCAACATTAATTAAAGTATTAAGGTTTCCGAGAAAATCAACAAAAAGAAAAACTACTCCCTCTGTCACAACTCCCCTATCACCGAGGTAAGTTGTGACAGGTACCGAGGTAAGTTGTGACAACTTTGTATTTAGACTATTTGAGTATTAAAAAATACCATTACATATTATAAATAAATGCAACCTGTTTTTTTTTTGCAAAAAGTAATGTAATCATCTTTTAGTACATTAAGTACCAACAAAAACAACATAAAACATTCCCATAACAAGTAATTATATCTTATAAGTAATTATGGCATGGCTTTGAGATCAATCATAATATTATAATTAGTCAAAAATCTTAATATAATCTGATAGGCAATTATGGCAAATGTATTGCACCTCGTCTCCAGTACAATCTACATGTGACCAGCCTTTGAATTCTAAGCATTGCACCCAGTCCTCATTCGATCTGCAGTTTTCATAGGCTTCAAGGCAAACCAAACAAACACAATTATTTTCTTCTTCATTTCTTTCGTCATCACCTGTTCTCTTCTTCTTATTAGTCTTCATGGCTTTTTTAGGTTTCTTCTTATCGTCGCTTAAGACACGCTTCTTCACAGTCTTCGACTTCCTATTGGCTTCTATAGCAGCTATTTCGTCCGAAGTAGGTGTGTCAGTAAGCACAGCAGATTTTATTTTGCGTCTATTTGGTTGGCAGTTTTTTTTCTTGGCGGAGCTTTTGGCAACAGCTTAACTGGTTCTGGCGAGAATACATTAGAAACAGTTGCAAGAGGACTATGGATTGTAAACGCGGAGGCACAGGTTCATTGGCATTATTTTTCACAACTGATGACTTGCTAGATGGTATGGTCTGTTCTATAGATGCACCTGGAGTAATGGCTCTTGCTTCAACGTTATCAACTCTATCGGTGTTGAGATTTGGAGTTATGGTTCTTTCTACTGGATTGTCCACAATTTCTGAAACGGATTGCTCTAGTTCTGGGTTGGGACGATCAGTGACTTGACTTGACAGGAAATCAGCGTCTCGAAATATGTTTGTGTTAACCGGCCACGCTCCAGTTGCAGCAAAACCAGCACTGATATTCCTTGCAGTGATTGTTACACCAATGCAGGTTTTGTTATATATGGGAGGTCATCAATTGTCATGACTTTACCAGCATTGCTTTTCCACATAGGAGAGTTGTGACAGCCTGTCACCACTCTCCTAGGTGCTCAAAATTACGACTTGGTCCGAATAATAATTCATATTTTCTAAACACGATGCAAACACAAAATATCAATGCAACGCTTTGAGACTTGAATAACCATACAACTTAAGAAAAAATAACACAACAATGCACATGTAATAAGACATGATATAAATTCAATCAAAATTATTGAATAAAAACCTACTTTTAGCATTTTTTACACGCAAAGGTCGTAATTACGCGACCGCTTCTCTTGCGCCGCCGGCGTGTACTGAGTGAAGTAGTGCATCTCTAAAGCGACAAACGAGCATTGTTGCCATCTCCTTAACTATTATAGGTGGAGAGAAATCGTCACTGTCACAACTCTCCTAGGTCTCCCCTACTATGCGATAAAAAGAAGAAGAGGATGGTTTAAAAGGGAGATATATATATATATAGATATATAGATATATATATATATATATATATTTTTTACATATAATAATTTTTTTAATTAGTTCAGATAAGATACATAAATTACAATTAAATTTAATATATTAATTAATTACATAATACGAGTAGATGTATTTGATGTACCCCCACAAATAACCAGGGCTTGTGTGTATGGGGGTGTTATTATATAGGGTTTATTTGACGTGATTCAGTTCAAGTTTTCAGTATAATTTTTAAGGTGAGTTTTAAATTATTTTATAGTAATATTCATGTTTCTAATTTTTATACGTAAATACGACTGTTAGGGGGAGCGCGGTAATATTAAAAAAACAATAATATTCAATAAAGCATGACTAATAATGCAAAATCTCTTGATATATTTCTTATAGCATTTAAAGAATGGTAGGGGCTAATATCTTTCTCCTAATTATACCTAAATAAAAAATGTCAAATTTGAGAATTTGACTATCGATTCAAAATTTTTACATAAAAATGTGAATTAATTATTATTTTTGAAATAACTAAGTTATACAAGATACCTTTAGTATACCTCCAGTGAAAGATTAGCATTCAGAATCGAAACGTTGCTTGATGTGGATTTTGCCATGTTTAATGTACAGATAGAAATACCTAGGAACTACAAAACCTTACTATTCCTATCTCTGATTCTATTGTGCGGAATTCACATTAAAAAAAAATTATCTGGGAAAAGTTTTATTCCCACTGGTTCCAGGTGGTTATAACTCTTGTGCTGAATTCACATACAAGGTTAATATACAAAAGTACCAGGAAATTTTGTAATCAATCAAATAAAGTTTTTATGTTTGAAAAATTCAGAGTAGGTACATTACAAACGGCCCAAACAATCCATCACCCCCCGAAGACTATGCGGAAAATTTAATATGACACGGTTCTGCGTTGTTTCTCCGAGTGCGTACAACAGTTCTGCCGTACATTTCCTCCAAGGCCATCTGCATCGATATGATTCTACTATATCTATGCTTACTACGTACTACACTACTATATTATAGTATGTGTGCTTGTATTCCACGAATAAGCTTAGAGAAAGCGGAAAAACCGCTCTCATTAAATTGTAGAAAAAAAAAACGCCGCTGCGTTTATTTAAATGGCAACATCACATGCCATCAATAGTGGTTCAGTATAGTCCAACTGAATATTTTTCATATCAATATCAAACTGTGGTCATTATGTAGGTTGTACTTCCTGGAAGAAAATGATTCTACCACGTTCTAACGAAATTAACATAGACCGGGCAGTTGTTGAGTGGGCATCGCGGTTGGGTCCCACGTAGTGGTAGTAGGAAATTTTCAAATGTTGTTGGGTTATTCGTAACCCGGGAATGTTTCTCTTTCTTTTAAAAAAAGAGATTTAAGAAAAATAGTTATTTTTAAATATATTTGTGATGTATTTTTCTCAAATTTTGAAATGTTAATATTATTACAATAAAAAAAAACATGAATACACGTGGAAAACTGCGAAAAAAAAATAAGAAAAATCGAGTTGTTCCTGTCCATTGTCAATCTGTCATATACAGGGTGTTAAGCATTGTAATTGACTTACTTTAACCAGTGATTCCTGACATTATTTGGACTAAAAAATGTAAATGAAATTTTTGTCTCCGGAGGTTTTTCAGATGTCTTTTTCAAAAACTTTTTCTTCAAAATCAAGGAAAAAAAAATTCTTTCACAAGTCGTCACCGGTCTCTAAGCCAAGTAACCAACCAACCCCTCACCCCACCCCTAACTTCCCAATAGCTACTGATTTTTATGTTTTTGTAGAAAAAAAAAACTCAAAAATGTCATCGGAGACCAAATTTTTTTATTTAATTTACATTTTTTACTCCAAATAATGTCAGGAATCACTGGTTAAAGTAAGTCAAGTACGATACTTAACACCCTGAATATAAGAAAGTCAATCATAAGCTTAAATTGGGATCTACTATGATTATAAATCGGTGTTTTTTGGTGTTGATATTTATTGAAAGATTTTTTTTTACTTTAATCTACAAGTTCTGAATCTTTTCTTAGAAAGAGGAATGAAATTAATTTCAGAATATTTGTATTATTTGGGAAACATGCAGCTGAAATAAGTTACATAATACACAACACGGTAGTGCATAGTCCCACGTTGAAATGCTGTGATTAGTTTTTCCAAGATACCTTTATTAACTTCCCTCGATGTTTAATAGAAAACATCTGCCTGACTGAATGTGAAAAATCCATCAAAATTCGAAGTAAATTTTCAAGCCCTGTGAAAGGTCTATTCAAGTTATGTAATTATTTCAGTTTTGTGAAAGATCTGGTTCATAATGATATGAAAAATAGAACTTGATAATGAACTTTAAAATTTGAAGAACTGTTCAAATTCTGTGAAATAATCGGCCCAAGAAAATGCGGTTGTATTATGAAGTATATTAAGTGTTTACCTCGAATAAGTACTGATTTTACATACATAATAATCGTAGGAGATTTCCTTAAAGATTGGGCATATCGTACTTGTGTGGTAGATTACTGCATCACCCTCGTGAAAGATCATCATCCAGAAAATAAACTCTGCATGAAATGGCTTAAACACTGGAGCGACAGAGCAATTTAAAACTTTTTTTATCGGAATGCTAAAAATCAAAATTCTGAATTTGAATATGGAGACATACAAACTGATAGCCAATGAATTCACCTATCTTTTGTCTATTATCACATACCTATTGGTAGGATTTATAAAAAATATAAAATAGTTAAAGAATCTAGAGAATATTTGCCATATTTGGCAGCAAAGCAATCCGTGGTTTTTGAAATAGTGCTATATTGTGGCAAAAAACGTTCGAGTGCTTAAGGTGAGTTTGGCCAATTGATTTGTCAGGTTACTTCTCAACCTTCTTATTCTGTATCTCCTTCCCTTCCACACCCCCTTCAGAGCTTTCCGTCCGTCAGTTTTTAGTAAGTTTTACACAAATATAAAACAGTAATGTTTTATAGTTGAATTGTACGAACAAAACAAACCCAACAGACAAAATGGTAGTTAATCTACATTAATACATGCGTACTGTTAAGTAACTCACATTCATCTTTCTGTGGCAGTTCAAGGGTCAGACGCGTAGAAGTGCTTTGCACACATCAGATGTGAATGACTGATTGAAGGGACATGAGTACTTTGGAATATTGAAATATAAATCCTTTTATAAAGGTATTTATTTCTCTCAACCCTATTCCTAATTATAAATAGATAATTTCGATTTGTTTTTAAACAGTTCATTTTGTTGCATTCGAAACAGCTTACGAAGAATGCACTTAAAAAAGGATTGTAAATACTAAAAATGAAACGAGACGAAATGGTGTTTGCTGGAGTTGGGTCATACAATTACACACCTACACATACTATATATAGGAAAAACAAAGTATCAATACAATAAAGTTATACAGTTCCACCGAGATACTTTGAGGTAATAATTATCGCCACAACAAAACGATATTGTTTACTTCCGAGATTATCATATACCCTTTTTTCAGTTAAACAACGAGATTATTTACACGAGAAACCTCCCTTCAGTGAACATCGTTGAGGATCTGCAGAACCTTGGTATTTGCAGAAGTTATCTGTATACATTGTGGTAGCATATCCTCAGCTTGTTCCAATGCGCTGCTGGGAATTGTGTCCATAGCTCACATGTGTATAGGCCGTTAGCAATTTCCTGACATGGTTGCTGCAATGGTAGAACCGCCTTTAGAGCATTTCGGCCTGGCTCTCCTTTGTTCCATATATTTTTAGTTTCTTACTAATTTTTCACAACTGTTAAATAACCATTAATGCAGGGTAAATACTTGTTTATCAGTGTTTACCAGTGACACAGAGTAAAAAGTTGTTTATCAGTGTTTACTATTAATGCCGGGTAAATAGTTGTTTATCAGTGTTTACCATTGATACAAGGTAAATAGTTGTTTGTCAGTGTTTTCCATTAATGCCGGGTAAATAGTTGTTTATCAGTGTTTACCATTGATACAAGGTAAATAGTTGTTTGTCAGTGTTTTCCATTAATGCCGGGTAAATAGTTGTTTATCAGTGTTTACCATTAATGCCGGGTAAATAGTTGTTTATCAGTGTTTACCATTAATGCTGGGTAAATAGTTTTTTTATCAGCGTTTACCATCGATACAGGGTAAATAGTTGTTTATCAGTGTTTACCATTAATGCCGGGTAAATAGTTGTTTATCATTGTTTACCATTAATGCCCGGTAAATAGTTGTTAATCGGTGTTTACCATTGATACAGGGTATATAGTTGTTTATCGGTGTTTACCATTAATGCCGAGTAAATAGTTGTTTATCGGTGTTGACCATTGATACAGGGTAAATAGTTCTTTATCAGTGTTTACAATTGATACAAGGTAAATAGTTGTTAATCAGCGTTTACCATTAATGCCCGGTAAATATTTATTTATCAGTGTTTACCATTAATGCCGGGTAAATAGTTGTTCATCAGTGTTTACCATTAATGCTGGGTAAATTGTTTTTTTATCAGCTTTTACCATCGATACAGGGTAAATAGTTGTTTATCAGTGTTTACCATTAATGCCGGGTAAATAGTTGTTCATCAGTGTTTACCATTAATGCTGGGTAAATAGTTTTTTAATCAGCTTTTACCATCGATACAGGGTAAATAGTTGTTTATCAGTGTTTACCATTAATGCCGGGTAAATAGTTGTTTATCAGTGTTTACCATTGATACAGGGTAAATAGTTGTTTATCAGTGTTTACCACTAATGCCGAGTAAATACTTGTTTATTAGCGTTTACCATTGATACAGGGTAAATAGTTGTTTATCAGTGTTTACAATTAATACAAGGTAAATAGTTGTTTATCAGCGTTTACCATGCATGCAGAGTACATAGTTGTTGATCAATGTTTACCACTAGTGCAAGGTAAATAGTTGTTAATCAGCGTTTACCGTTGATTCAGGGTAAATGGTTGTTAATCACTAGTGTAAAAATTTGGAGCATAATTTTTCAAATAAATTATTTATTTATTGTTTTGGAACATATATTATAAGATTAACATGTTAAGTAGAGTAGATGTTAATAATCCACTTAAAAATGTTCACAGAATGCACAGTTTAAGATTCGTTTTTCTCTATGTAGATATGTTAACAATAATTAGAAAAAACAAGTATAAACAAAAATATAAAGAAAGAAAAGAGAAATATAATACAAAGATTAAAATATGATGTAAAAAGATAAAAATAAATAGAATAAATAACAACCATTCACATAAGAAATAAAATATAACCATTCCCCTTGACATGTCATGGTATATTGCTAATTTGCTTTTTAAAATATGCGAGACGGTTTGTGTACGTACCTATAAAGTCACATTTAATTTAATTTATTATACAGACGACACATGCGAGTCACCGGCTTGAAGTAGGCAATATTCTAACTAAATAATTCAAGTTGGAAAATACCATGACTATTTAAATTACGTCTATTCGGAACATTAATGTTAATATTGTTCAGACAATGTATGGTTTCAAGCTTGTCATGAATAATTTTATGTAAACATATTAAGTCAGAAAATTGTCTTCATTTTTCCAGGGTTGTAAAATTAAATTGTTGAAGCCGTTCCCCATAAGATTGGAGTAAGGCACTTAGTACAAGTTTAAATGAAAATAGCCTTTGGATTTTTTTTACGCCTTCTGTAAGAATATGTCCCAGATATTTCCTGTGAGGCCACAATATATAATATACGTTATAATTATTTATAAAAATCTACAAACTGATGGTGTTCAGAAATATGCCGGTGGTGTAGCTGTGTATCATTCACGTCTACACGGAGAAAAATGTTATTAAAAAAAAACATCATTTTAATAGTAAAAACGGTTAAAAACGAGACTGAAGTTCTTACGAACAAATTAACAGTGTTTCAATGTTTATTGGTGGGAAAATGTAAGAATAATTTGTTGGTATACGTACGAAATTACGTATACCAACAAATTATTCTTACATGTTTCCGCCAATAAACATTGAAACCCTGTTAATTTGTTCGTAAGAACTTCAGTCTCGTTTTTAACCGTTTTTACTATTAAAATGATCGTTTTTTCGAATAACATTTTTCTCCGTGTAGACATGAATGTTTGATGAGTTTGGTCGCATGTTTTGAGAAATGCAATAAAAGTTATGAATATGGATTCGCTCTTGATTTTTCATCCAAGTTTCGGAAAATAATAAAAATATTCTATCCAAGGCGAGAACCCTTTAAAAATAAAAACAAACACAGATGGCAGTAATTGTACCGATATCCGAACGTAATTTCCACTTGAAAATGATATAACGATGTCGGAAAGGCGTACATTTTAATTATTTTGTGGATAACTTTTAGATTTTAATGTAAAACATAGTGTTTTCTCTTTCCAACGCCGTTTATATCATATTTCTCACTATGATAGAAAGGGAGACGCAACGATTTCTATGAGACGAAAAGCGAAAAAAATAGCCTGATTGGTTAAATAAAAAAAAGTATTCTACTGTGCAAGTTGCAAATAGCGTCATTTGCGAATTAAAGAATATTATAATTGGAAAAATCACAAAAAAATCCTATCTTCTCCGGTCGAGTGTGCAAATTGTAATAATGTGAAGTGGTGGGTGTCGGTAGAGTGTTAGCCAACAGGAGCTTTTACTCACCATAACTAGTAGGAAGCTAATAGAACTAATCCGTGAGAAAGGCTTCACGGATCGATACCAGCTGGTGACACCATAATCCGCTGCAATCATCATCAGCTCCTCCATTGATGTAATGTCTATTAGATTAGCCCTCTTTAGATTATAGATAGATAAATAGCTGCATAAGGCCAGGGTCGGCCAAGGCGCCACGGCAAATCGGCGCCCGGAGCGGATGGCTCCAATTGCACCTGCACAGGGTCGCCCCTGCACGCGCCCTTTGAGTTATTTAAATAGAGTCAGGCCATACAGACGGATATTTGATCTGTGCTTCGTTTTGTTCGGGGGAGGTATGTAAGTTGTGCGGAAAGGAGACTCGCATTCGCAAGTCGAATAATACTCACGGATCACGCTGAAATTTTGCGAAATTAGCCGGAGTTTGCCGACTGTCATTTGACAGATATTTAGCTAATTTATACAGTGCCGTTTTCGTAAAAAAACCACCTCATTTGTTATCTTCAAATTTATTCTTGCTTAATAAACAGTAATTTAATAACGTAAAAAAACACATTTTATATTATTAATTTATTTTGATTTGTTAAGAAGATAAAACACACACTCCCGCGCTACGAATAACCTGACAATATTTGATAAAATAAAAATGAAACAGCAACTACCAACATTATAAGTGGAAGATGTTGCTTTTGAAATAATGGAGGACTTAGGTAGTAGAGGAATTAAACCCACGACACCCTGGTGGGAAACAGACGCTTTTAATTTTTGTATCCAGTCACGCATTATATTTCATATTATGCAGGTCTATGCAAAATTCCCAGAAATTTCAACAATAGGCATTTTACCAAATTGTTGCTGTCACTGTCGCACTTTTCCCCCCTAATACTGGGCGAAAGGCACAACTGCACCTCAGGCTGATAATACCCAAATAAAATCATCAAAATCGAAGTTTTGTATTCCCCATTTTTCTTCTCCAAAACTGAACAGATTATAAAAGTTTTTTTTACCATCTTAAGAATACATACTCGTATATATTATAAGAAACTATTCGGTTTATACGTTTTTAATTATATTTTTTTTATAAATCCTACAAATATGTGATAATAGACAAAAGATAGGGGAATTCATTGGCTACATAGAACTATTATCAGTTTGTATGTCTTCATATTCGAATTCGGAGGTATGATTTTTTTTAATATGGGCGGAAAAATTTCCTTTAGCAATCCGAGAAATAATATTTTAATTGCTCTGTCGCTCCAGAGGCTACTAAGCTTTTCAATTCTCTACCCACTGACATTAAAAACACGCAAATCAAAAGTTCCTTTAAATGTAAAATCATTGATTACCTCCAATAAATAATATATTATCCATCAGGAGTATTTTTTAACATATTTACATGTATGCCAACTATGTTCAGATATGTATGAGTTTCACTTGCTTTTTTCTTATCATACTTGAATTGTATGATTTAAAAAAAGGATTTGGAACACATTTGTTGGTAAAATGTTATTTATTGAAGGTAAGTTCACAGATCACATATAGTAAAAATAGTCACAATGTATCAAATCACAATAATAATTAACTGAGCAAGGGATCGGAGGGAACCTTGCTGATTAGTCTTTGGGAACAACAAAACTGACTCGTGCCGTTATGGTAACGGGTGGCGGCGACTGTGTTCTGCTTAGAGGGTCGTACCATAGGACGAAGCGCAACTAAGAGAGTGTACTAGCCAAGGGCAAGCTGCAGACAAACTGGTTGAATTAGGGCGCGCAGCTCTTTATATAGGCCATTCCTTGTGGCGGGGCGTGGTTTATGGGGCGACTCGAGGGTAGGAAATGCGCAGAAGGCGTCTGCGCAGCCTGGTTAGCCTAGGTTTGGGTGAGCAGGATGGCGCTGTACGGGGAAAAGAGAGGTGTAGTGGCAAGCGTAAAAACGGTGTGCTACAATTTTATATTATTTTTATGCCATTTTCATAGTACTAAAGTTAACAACTGTTCTGTAAATTGCCATCTCAACACAGGCGTTTCACACCTAGTGAGATGGGCAATACCTACGTCATTACTTTATTTACATGTAATATTGAGATAATTAAATAAATAAAAAATAAATTATATAATAATTGGTACCAAGTAAGCATTGCATTAGGTATCTAGAATCTAGGAACTAGTGGGTGAATTGAATAGTTTTATCGCGAGATAGGTTTGTCAAAATAATGAATTTATGTTGTGTTATAAACTTCACGTCTACACATTATCAACATTGTATATCAGTAAATAGCAAGTAATCGTGTTTTATGATATATAAAGAATACAGCTAATATTAAACCATATTGTCTAACGAGTTTAACCAGACTAATCGGTATTAATTTCATCGTGTACAGTAAATAGCCCTTTATTGTAAAATGTGAAGAAATACGAACATTATTGTTTCACTGATTAATTTTATATTATATTTTCACTGATTTCACAGAGCGACTCAACTGCTTAACGATTCTGCATTGACCATCGACATTTTCAATGTCACTTACAGACAGTTCAGCAACTATCTTTTAGCAAATGTCACTAAGTAGTAAAACTGCCCTTGTGTACTTTGTAATTTATAATCTTCTCCATGATATATTGGTGTATAACTGTTTTATAGAGAACATGAAAAAATAAATAAATAAATAAGGAGTTTTACAATAAATCAAATGTAACATTGTCATCAAACGGCCAATCAGCACCATTTGGTTATTTTTGACACTTTTGAGGTCTTCATTAAACGTCGATTCTAGGTATTCAGCATTAAATATGTTTTGATTCGCAGAAAACCACAACCATCATGTTGTAACCCCTCATTAGCTGATTACAATTTGATAGAAAGTTTAAACGGGACGTTTAAAATGTAAAAAAAAAACCAACAAAATGAAGGTGATCGGCAATTTGATGACAATATTACCCCGTTTAATCACAGGAGACCATACTTGTCCCAGCTCATATAGGTCTCACAGAAATCGTTGTTTTTCCCTTACTATCATAGTCAGAAATGTGATCTAAACGGTATTGGAAAGAAAATACATCAAACTATATATTCAAATCTCAAAGAAAACCACAAAAAATTAAAATTTACCCCTTTCTGAAACCAAAGTTTCCGATAGCAATTTGAAAAAAAATTATGGAAGTTTGTGAATTTTTTAAGATTTTTTTTTTAAATGAAACGAAAAAAGTGAGGTGACAGTAAGGTTTATAATTCATTTGTCTAATGAAATAAGTTTGTGTTTTTTTTTTCATTATCAGTAATTTTAGTTAGAAAAAAAAGTAAAGTGAGCCATTTTTAAAACTTTTTAAAGTTTTCGCAAAAAAATTTATATTTAAAAATATACATAGTAATTTTTAATATAGAAATTTGAAAGCCTATTTCATCACCTTTCGAAAACAGTTTTTAGTTTTCGAATACGTTAACAAATGTTCCATTTATTTGGATTTTATTGCAAAGCGGGAATATTTTTAGCCTCTGACAAAATATGCCAATTTTTTTAGGGGTTACATATGAATTTCTGCGTAACTTTCCAACATTAACCCTTCCTTACGGTTCTTATTCCGCCTCAACGTCAGTGCTGTGTACTCAGTACACAGGGTACACTTTCAGAATTTTGTTATTTTTAAGGTGGATAAAAAAACACTTTTTTACTTATGGAAATCATTTTATTAATGGTACTTATGGACATGGAAAAAAGCATCAGCTATACTTAAAACGCGTGATACGTCCATTACAGCCGTCAGACCATCGTCAGACCGCCGGCTACTACTGACTACCGTGCATTGTGGCACGGTGAGCGATACTCCGTTCCCTTCTCCCTAACTACTGCACCACTCGGAAAATTATCAACTCACGTAGTCATACTACACATCTGCCCTGATGATGGACACTGTAACCTTGTCCGAAACGTTGGCTAAAGAAGGAGATCGCGTAACACGGCATAAAACCCCAAAATAAATAACAAAAATACTTTTAGCCGTGAAAATCTAAAATCATATCCCACGTAGTCATACGTATATATTAACGATTTTCGCCGATTTTTTACTGTTCGATAAATACTTCTAACTACCTAACTAACTAACCATCACGCCGTTTCCCCGCAGGGGTAGGCAGAGAGGACGGACCGCCAAACACCTCGGTCTTGGCACACACACTCTTTGCTTCATTCGCATTCATACATACTCTTCTATTTTTCTGACTCTTGACATGGCCCGACTCAAGTATCTGATTCACACTTGCATCATATATTCTCCTTACGCTCCTTTCTTCGTTCATTCGCTCTACATGCCCAAACCATCTGAGGGTTCCTTTCTTAATTTTACTAATTACATTACGCTTACATCAGCCTTGCATTCTTTTCGAATCTCCACATTTCTCACACGGTCATACATGGTTTTACCACACATACGCCTCAGAGATCTCATTTCAACAGCATTCAGTCTACTTTCATCTTTCCTCTGCCAGTTCCACGCCTCACTGCGATACATCAGGGTAGGTACAAGCACTCCATTGTGGACTGCTAGCTTCGCTTCTTTGGACAGCTTTTTGTTAGCGCCAACGGCATTCAGTCCTCCATTAATGGAGTTACCTGCATTTACCCTTCTTTCAATATCTCTACCAGCCTTCCCATCTCTCGTAAACATACTACCCAAATACACAAACTCGTCCACCTGCTCCCAGTATTCATCGTTCACAATTATATTGCACACTTTTTTTTGTTGTTGTTTATTTTTTGGATATTATGCCGTGTTCCGCTCCTCCTCTACTAGTCCTAAAATAACTAATAATAGATAACTCCTTATTTAGCCGACGTTTCGGACAACATTACAGTGTCCATCATCAGGGCAGATGTGTTGAACACGGCATAATATCCCAAAAATAAACAACAAAAATACTTTTGTCCGTGAAAATCTTAAATCATATTTGATATTGCACACTGTTTTCGTAAATACTTCTATATTTTAATTATTGCTTTGGGTTTAGTTTTTCCTATGGGAAAGATTTTACCCGGACATAAAGGCGTAAGAATAAAACACATATTCTGCTTTCGGTGGATATTTGATTTCCAAATTCAATAAAATATTCCCTGATGTCACATATGAATACTATTCACGACAAAACCACCAATCAGGCAAACCTTTCACGGACGTTTTCCTGTCATTAATTCTTTCATTAAATATGTTAATGTACTACAGGCTACGGGGAATATTGCTTAGTGAATAAATAATCTGTCCATTGCACTCCATACATTTAATAAACCTATAAAGAGAAGGTACACAATTATGTCTTGTATATTAATGCGACTATGAGTGCGAGTACATATGTAAGTATTCAATAATATTATTATTCAACTTATAAAAATACCAATAATAATTTTTTGGAGTTTGCCAATCATCATTTCCACCAATCATACTTTTATTAAGGACAAAGGGGTTAAAATTCTTCACCGTAATAATAAAAGCAAAAAATTAGATAACTTGGAAGCACTTGAAATTAAAAAAAATCCCTAAATAATAAGGCTAATATATTGAATAACCAAATTAATTTATCGATTAGTCCCATTCTAGATATGTTTCTAATAAACCGCTCTGTTATTGCTGGACTTCCCGCAATTACCCCCCTTCCCCCTTTGACCTCCCACTCCAGCACCTAAATTTTTGGTATATATCTATCAATATTTTGTATCGTAGGTTAGTTTTAATATTCTCCGACGAAGGAAGGGTTCTTCCGAAACCGCAAGGAGAAAAATGTAATTCTAAAATACGATCATTTTATTCGTAAAAACGGTTAAAAATGGGACTGAAGTTCTTACGAACAAATTAAGGCGGGAAATTGTAAGAATAATTTGTTGGTATACGTACGAAATGACGTATACCAACAAATTATTCACACATGTTCCCGCCAATAAACATTGAAACCCTGTTAATTTGTTCGTAAAAACTTCAGTCCCGTTTTTAACCGTTTTTACGAATAGAATGATCGTATTTTAGAATTACATTTTTCTCCGTGCGGTAGAGTGCAATTCAAATTAAAAGTGGTCTAAAACAAATTTAAATATTTTATTGTATAAAAAAACTGTTTATTTATAAACAGGTTCCGCTATATAATAATAAAAATTATAACTATCAAGCGTGACAGCTGTTTCGCCTTCTTTTCATCTGAAACAAAATATAATTCTACCTAGTTTCTAGATTACTCTTATGGAGCCCCCACCAAGTAATCCTACCTACCAACCTGAAAATTTTGTCCAATATTTTTGCTTTATTGAAAAATGTACTTTATATAATAATTAAAAAATATTTGTAAACTAGGTAGTCTGTATCGACACAGGAGTTCCTAGTGAGACAGGCAAGGCCAAAAAAATGTAAACCTTATGATATAGATTTAATAAATAAATAATAAATAATCATTTAAATTTTAATATAAAATTATCTTACTCAATTATGTTACAACAACAAATAAAACACATTTCATAATGTGGGCCTCATTGGTGCTTTAACCGTGCTGATGCCCTCGTGAGTTTTTTACACGTACTCTTCGGAGCGGTGCAGCGCACTGAGGCCCCAAAAGCAAAACCAACGGCATTTAATCGTATAATTCCAAATTTCAATTTATGTTGTGTTTGTCCAAAGCTTGTGACTGTCGACGGAGTTTTAATGTCATTGCTCCCATAATGTTGTTAGAACTAGAATGATCCTTTTTTACTTCAGGATCTAAATAGAAGCAAGGGAGATGGGCCGTTAAGAGGGTATTATCAGAGAATACCGGAAATTAGTCCTTTTTAAATCAAATTCTAGAAGTATTAACCCTTTTTTACAAAAAAAACATAAATTGATTTTGAAAGATTGTTATTTTATCTGGTACACGCAGTTTTAAAATTTCGAAAAACTAAGTGTATTTTTAATATTCTACGGTTATACCGTCGATCGTTGACAGATTTGTTCAATTTTCAAACGATAGATTCTATTAAACAACACAAATTTCAAATCATATGATCACACAACAAAGAAAATCAATACATAATCTAGTCATCACAGTTTTCGGAATTTTAATTTTAGATAAATTAAAATCATTAAAAAATAAATACGAGATCGTGTTTTGCGACAAAAATACCTCAGTTTTCTATTTATTTAAGGTTCAAATTTTCAAATTTTTTAAAATAAAATTTATACACTTATATTGTTTAGACATTATTCAAAAATCATAAATACTTATGATCAAAAAATACTTACAAGAAATACACGATATTTAATAATTTATTATCGTGTGTTTTGAGCATTTTTATTTTTTACTTGAATGCAGGTATATATTAAAGCAAATTTTAAATAAAATAAATCGATATTAAATTTTTTATTTAAAAAAATTGATACGGGGAATAATCGATCTTTCTCATCGGAACCTCCCTGTACAGTTGCAAGCATTTTTAAACTTTTATTCTCAGCCGCTGGTCAATCGCTCTTAAACATTAATGAAATCGCCAACTTCCTTCATTCAGTGTAAAATCGTATCTCAAAACGCATAACTTTCATTTGTTCCATCGCACGCGTTGATAGTCCGTACAGTTCGCCCGTGGCTCGGCGACAGTCGGCATGCGTCTTATCTGGATGTAATGTGTAACTTCTCCCATTTTCTCATGAACGACGAACATAAGAACTGAGCTTGCAGTGGCAGTACCACACAGTGTCCTTGAAGTATTTTAAAGTCATTCTCCCAAGGACGTCGCTGAGTGAAATACCCTTTTTACTGGTTCATTTTTCCTTTTTAAATCCAAGAATCCAATATTCCTAAATGACCCAAATCTTAAACTGTGAGGCCCCAGAGGATTGAAAAAAATATGTTACGTAGACCACTCTTTTTCAAAATGCATTTATTTTTATTAGTCTGGAGATCTGTGTCAGCTTGCAGCTATCCCGAGTGCAATCCCAGAAAGCGAGAATTCTTGGAAATGTGATGCACATTGCAATTTTTGCCTTGCAAACCTTTTATTTATTTTGTGTATACTCCGTTGCTTATAGCAGCGTTTCTCAACTTCGGTCCGGTGGTCTTATATTAAGTTTCAATAATAAAAAAAGAGTTTTGAATACTTAGCCATTGGAGCGATTTAGGTCCAAATTTGGATCGCTTTTATTTTTCTGCGATTGATATCGGTCCAAAATTGGACCACATTTAACGAACCTACAAATCACTGGAGCGATTTAGGTCCAAATTTAAACCGCTTTTATTTTTCTTTAATTTTGGACCGCTTTTATTTTTCTGCGATTGATATCGGTCCAAAATTGGACAACATTTAACGAACCTCCAAATATAGGATAAACGGTAAATTCTAGGTGGATTCATTATCTTTAAAACGGAGTAAACAGTTTAAATGTTTCCATATTAATATTTTGAGGAATGATATAAAATAAATCGAATGTCCAAATCAAAAACTGAACACCAAAAGCTATAACTGTCCGGAACATCAGTGGGACTACAACGATAAAAGTGTCCTATCCGCGATCGGGGGATATTGAACGATTAGGGAAAATGATTGGGGTTTTTTGACCAACGGTCTTTAGCCATTACTAGTGAAATTTTGAATACCTATAAAACAATCGTTATAATACATCTATGCACGTGGATAAACTTATCTATGGTGGAAATGCTCTCGGCATACTAACGATATTGGAGTCGATGTCAACATTTCGATTGTGGAGAAGTCGGAACCCCGCAAAAAAATAGGTGAGTTTTGCTCAAATATTATATTACTACGTATTTTTTTCGATTTTTTTTTCTGTTTACCAGATAATATATCTTATTATTCATATGGATATATTTCATAATTATATCGTAAGACGTAATTTCATGTTTATATCGTAAGATGTAATTTCCCCTGATAGCTAACTTTATCTTAAAAAACATCCCCTTACATATAATACATTCAAAACATAATTCATTTATCAAAGGCATAAATGAATTATATTTTTCTGAACACAATACTTTTATTTTTAAGTATGCCTAAAAACATGCTTACTTCCATTTTATTAGATAAATCCGACAGCTTTTTTCTTCTTGAGAATAAATAATGCAGAATCTCATAGTTAACTAATTTCAAAACCGTCAGAGAAGCTACATCCATTAAATAAAAAAAAATCATTTTAAACTGTTATTAGCGCAAGCGGTTCTGACCTTGTATTTCACACTATTCATTGATAATTAAAGGTTGAATTTTCGTAGAATGGTCACCGGAGACCCAAACACACTTGACAGATTAAGAACTGATGATGTTGGTGGTGTCCTTGCTGGGGTAGAGGTAAAAAAGGTTGAGAAACTGTGGGTAAAGTGCAGACCCGTCGGATGAGTTGTACTTTTAGCGCTGAGATATTTAATTAAATGCCCATTGAAGGTCTTTGCACAACTGGTTTCCAAGGATTCCACCCAGAATGATTGTTAATAAAATATTTCATCAGAGAACTTGTATTTTAAAAGTTCCAAACTAGTTATTTGCGTTCTGTCGAGTTTTACTCGTGAGTGTTCATTTCGTCGAAATTTGTGGATTTTACTTTAATTAAAAAGACTCTCCTGGCTTTATCGAAATAAAACGAATATACAGAGTGAAGGGGGTAAAGTGCAGTAACTTCGGGAGGTGATTCTACACGATAATATAAGTAAAAAAGATAAATGACTTTTTTCGAAATTCCAACTTTTTTTCCAATACAAAAAGACGTACATGTTAAAAATTCTCTTACATATAAATTTGCTGTGCGCCCGACCGCGACGCGACGTTGGATTGTTGTGTCACCCGTATCGTAACAGCGTAAAATAGTACCTAATGCTGGCCGCAAACGACGGACTGATTTTATCGTTTTACCTAAAAAGTACCGTTTAATCAGTTTATAAAATAATGCTCCTTGAATGTATTTGCATGTTCAAGCAAACATAAACGAACAAGGCAGAGTGGAAATTTTAAGTTTGTTATCAATAGTGCAATTTCATTTTACGATGCTGACTGCAGGGGTATCAGAATTCTCATATTATTTTAAAAACATCGCAGACCCGAGAATAATCAGCTGGAAAGTTTGGCAAATCAGATGCAATTTTGAAAATGTTATCTCCCGAAAGAAACCATTCATCTGTTCTGTATGAAATTACTAATGTTATCCAAAATGACCCTGGTAAAATAATTACATCTTGGCGATTCTTTCAAGGAAAAAGAAACAATCCCGTCACTACGAATGCAACCAACTACTAGTGTTCTCAAAAGTTGTCTTGACAGAATCGCCATTCCATTGTAAGAATATGTACTAAATACACAATTTTGCTCTCCTGAAACGGGAATCCTTCCCAGTTGGACAGACAAAGGATCATTTTGTATTGTATTGTTTGTAATATACAAATAAATAAATTCATGTCAGTATCTCAAAAAAAAATGACAAAACAATAATTATTAAAATAAATATTGTTTTATAGGTGGGTGCTGGTATCGCTTAATTTTGAAAATATTGTTCAAATTCAAAGCAAATTTGAGTTCACTGAGCCAGAGTTAGTAGACAAGACGCACAGACAATCGAAGTTAGTATTTTTGATTGATGTTGCTTATCATAAATGAAGATTGTCGTGACACTGATTTTATTTATTTGTTTGTTGGATTTATTTGATCTGATTCTATCTTCAAACTTAAATATTATATTACACGTTCGTGGTCAAGCGGGTAAGATCGTAGACATGCATTCAGGGGTCACTGGTTCGAATCCGCAAAGTAATCTTTATTTGATTAATACATTAATTAATATTCTTTCATATATTAAGACATAAATAGACGTCTATAATCTCTGCAATTTTTGTCTATGTTGAATATCTATTTATGTGAAACTTCTTATGTTTTTTACCCATGTATCTAATCTTATTATATGCTTTTGTTGTTATGTTTTGTTGTAGGTGTATGCTTTTGTTTTACATTTTTTTTTCACTGTATTATGTTTTCTTTATTGTTTTAATTTTGAAATTTTTAAAATAACTGTGTTACTCATCTATTAAACTAAAATGTAAAAGCCTATAAGGGCGTGTAATAAATAAATAAATATATGCTATATATCAATATATGGGTAATTTTGTCAATTATTATCACTAATTTTAGATTGTAAAAACGTAAGGCGAGCCATTTTTAGAACTTTTTTATATTTGAATTATTGTATTTACAGAAATTATAAGTTTATGAAAAATTTAGGCATATTAGATTTGTCAACGAATTTGTATATAAAAATGCAAAAATCAGCCATTTTAAATACATGTAGGATTACGAAAGATTTTAAAAATATTTATATTGAGGGATCTGTAGGACTTATCGGTCAAATTAGGAATTCCACCGAGCCGAACCCTCTGATATGAAAATATCTGGAGTCGGTGAATTATATTCCCATTTAATAGTTTGGTAAATTAACATGTTGTTCTTGTATTGTTTTGTATTAATTATACTTATATAATACACTTGCATAACGTGGATTTACTAGATGATCATTTATATGGAAAAGTGTATGAAAATTTGGTGCGTAAAAAAAAAAAAAAAATTTGGGAGCAAATTCTATCACTTTTCAAAAACAGTAAGTTTTTGGATACATTCAGAAATATTACATTCATTTGGATTTTATTGCATTGCAGAAATTTTTGTGATCTTACTCTCATCCTTATTCTGATAGAATATTTACGAATTCTGAAGGGGTCTAGCGATTGCCAGTTATCGAAGTAAAACTTGCAAATAATACAAGATTGCTGTACGTCGATATATTCTCATTCTTCATAAACCTCCTAATGTTGTTACCCGTTTAATGGATGGAAAACAAAGTTAGTAATTAGTAATTACCTCCCTCCGAATGAAGTTATTTGGTAATTTGGCACTGATAGCATTTTTGTTTAACTAACAGTCAAGTTTCCTTCATCTGAACAGTGGACAAACTTTGTAAACTACTTTACACACTACTTCTACATTCGACGTTAACACACCGAAGATCTAAAGGTGAAGTTCTTAGAATGGGAAATGTATAGACTCGTATTTAAGAAGAAACTCAACCTACTTTCCTTTTCAGAAGTTAGTAAGAATGGCATTCGATTAAATTGAGTAACAAAGAAATTAACACTGTACTAAAGTTAGATTCGAATTTTTTGTTGTTGATTTAATTGATGTAATACGTACGAACATTGTAGTGATTTACATTTTTCATTTTTTGTCAATTTGAAAACTGCACAAGAGTCCCAACTTTCTACGGATGAGTAGTTATGATCCTTGGCTACGTTGGATTTTATTTTATTAATTTGTGTTATTTCACAAGTCATTCATAAAACATAATATAATAGCATATTTGCGGCACGTTCCATGCTGGAAGATACCCTCAGTATCGCTCTGGTGAAAAACCATTATTGAGAATGGAAAAGTTGCTTGAAATGGCTTTAGCCGTGTTTGGCGGCCAGACCTGAATAGTCAGGTACTTCCACACCTTCTTCGCATCCATCTCATTCCCCTGCACACTCCTTTAAGCCTCACAATATTCCCAGGAAGTGGATATAGGTACCGCCGCCGCGGGAATCATTTATTGTATAATCAATACGTTGGTGACTTAGGACTTGACATCGGGTGCGGTGTGTTTAGGTCTTGACGTCGGAAGCGCCTGTCCACTAGATGCGTGGCGGGCCAGTTCGGTAGAGGGCAGTTTGGGTAGACCCTTTGACCTCTCCAGCTGATCTCTCTCGACTCGTCTTGCACGGCAGTAGCAGGGCTAGATTTACACGTCCATCACTCCTGGACACACTAATTCCTACCCACCCCTCATACCTTTTCCAACCCAGAACTACCTCTTCAAGAGAAAGACCCTCCACACATCGTTTTTTTCCTCAGGACCTCCTGTGTGGAGGTATGTAAAAAAAATTAAAAATACCCCAAATAGGGATGCCCTAGACCCCTAGTGATTCTAGATGATTGGGATTCTGGAGCGGTACTCATATTTAAAAAAACAACAGCTACCCGCTATCCAGAGTCAGTTGGACTATCGCATTCTTAATTGGGGTACGTTGTTGTGAAATACATCCTTAGTTCCGTTTCACCTAGTTATTATGTCAACACAACCCGACTGATATTCTTCACGGTCGTTTCTAGCATGGTCAATCGATATGAAGTTACCGACCGATTGTCGGTAACTACTTATCGTTTCCTAGAACAACTGCAGATCGCAAACGAATAGGTGACAGTTCACAATGACTAAGTGTCCTTAATATATTCGATATCAACTGTCGTTTGTACGTTAGCGATCTGCAGTTGTCCTAGGGAACCATGAGAAGTTACCGACAATCGGTCGGTAACTTCATATCGACCGACCATGCTAGCACATCAGAGGCCCTAGCACACTCGCTCGATAACGATCGATATGATAACTATCGGTAACTTCTCATCGTTACCCAGGACAACTGCACATCGCTAACGTACAAACAACTGTTGATGTCGAATATGTTAAGTACACTTAGTCATTGTGAACTGTCACTTATTCGTTGGCGATCTGTAGTCATGCTAGGGAACGATGAGAAGTTACCGATAGTTATCCTACAGTTCGTTATCGAGCGAGTGTGCTAGGGCCTCTGGAAGTAAAAGAAAATCGCACTATTTTGTTAACAAAAAATAACACATCGCACAAGAGTCTCAACTGTTAGAGAAGATTGCAATGCACCTTCATTGTTGGAGAATGTATGATGTAGAAGAGGAAATGAGTTTGAGAGAATTCGTCCCCTTGGTACAATAAAGTTCCAGCCGACATTTTTACCCAAATTGATTAAAAAAAATAATATTAAATTAATATTTTTTCTTCTTTACCCTACCTATAATTGTATATCCAACTTCTAAGTAAATTCGTAAGTAATTGTGCAGCAAAATTCTATTCAAGATTTGTATATACATTTTTTCAATATACATATAGTTTGATTTTTGATTTACAATCCACCCATTTTATTTAAAATGATTTATATTTTTTCTTTTAGAATAAAAGGGTTATTTAAAACAATGCGGTCATCACAGTTCTATCTGCAATAAATAAAACATTTGGAGCAGCATGGTTTCATTTGCGATTTGGCACCTCTCATTTGAGATAACAAGGTTTCATCCACCAATAAATTGCGTTTAACTGAGATTTTTTTTTTGTATTTAAAATTAAATTAAAAATTAAACTAATTAAAATCATCACATAGAACCATTCTGTTCAGAGTGAGTTTAGATGATTTTCAATGCAAATTTTTTTTTCCATTTTTATTATGATTCAAACATTGAACCTCAATATCGCAGTTTCAGGTGAACGACAAATAGAGCCATGTTGTCCTAAGGGAACGATCCATGAAAATTGAGTGAATTTACCCGGAACTTCTGCAGTTTTGTGCAAATTAAAGTTCAAAATCAGCCGTAGGTAGTTTGTGGAATTTCGAAATCAATAGCAAATAAAAGCTTCAGGGGGATAGGGGAGTACGTTTATATTTTTTTGTTGGCAAATTTTCAGACTGTGCTAACTCGCATGCCTTATTTTGTAATAAATTTTTAAAAAATGTTTAAAAATATTTCTAGTGTTTAGTGAGTTATAGTGAATTTCTAGAGTTGTAGTGAAACTAACTGACTTTGACGACCTCTGTGGTCGAGCGATTAAGATCTTTGACCACGTTCCCAGATTTTGCGGGTTCAAATCGCGGCGTGCACAAATAAATTTAATTTAAAAATAGGTACGTGTTATTTCACATTTAATTAATTTATATATCTATTTCTTTGTTTGTGGCGGGCGGGCGGGCGGACCTCAGGCGGGTGGGGTGTATTTGATTTTTAAACAAATTTACAGTTTTATTCCGAAATTGATGAAATTTCTCACTACCTTCAATTCAATTAATACAAGAGGAAAGTCACTATCTACAATCAACACCATATTCTTAAAAACCACCCCCTCCCTTTTTACCAATTTAATACCAATAATAATTTGGCGGGTAAGAGATAAGCCGACATACCTCAGTGGACAGAGCATTTGACCGGATATCAGAAGGACACGGGTTCGAGTTCCGTCGGCGGCACGTATCTTTTCTCGGGAGATTTTTTCAAGGAGGATGAGTGTTTCAGGCTAACAATTATTGCTTATAATAATTGTTACCCTTTTTGCTATGCATAAAAATCTTGTCTTAAACATTAGTTTATTAATTTAAAAAAATATAATAAATATATCACGCGTTCAACAATATTTGCTTCAGAAAGCAATTTGCCTAAACCGTTTCAGTGCATGCTTGTGGTCAGTATTGCAACGTGGTGGAATTAATTCCCAAGTCAAACATCTTGGCTTGAGAATATGTTATTAACAGGTAATCAGCCGAAGGGCGAATTACATGTTACAACTTCCCGTACAAGACCGGTTTATCCGTAGGTAAAGTTTACTGTATTGAGATGTATTTAAATTACATTAAAATGGTACGGCATTTAGTTCAATCATAAGGATAGCAGCCAATAAAAGCATGCTTCAAGAAAATAAAAATAATATTCGTAGTTCTTAGTCGAAGCACAGTTAAATATGACCAAAAGGTCAGTAGTAGAGAATCGCCTCGGCTAAGGTCCTAGGTTTAATTCCTAAATGTGACCGTATCTTTTTCTGATTTTTCTGTTTTAAAATTTCGATTGAAAATCGCTAATATCGTCTTCAGTGATTGATTATTACAATTTGTGATTTTGCTCATTAAGTTAAAATAAAAATAAATATCTATTCATCCACGCGGACACACAGAAAAGCCAATAGATGACGCATAAAAAAAAATACAAGTGTGCTTTAGACCACACGACTGAAGTAAATAATTCTTTAGCTCCATCTATATGTATGTCTTTATATGTATAAAAATATCCATATATTAATTTACTACAAATATTTATTTAAATTTATTATCATTCGCCTCGTCCGATCAAGCCGTGCGCATCGACGTCCGCTCCCCCCGCGTTTGGCGCGCCACTGGTATTTCAAAATACTGACTGAAATATTTCATGCACTGGCTACGAGAGGAAGAGAGAAAGAAAATGTGCGCGCGCACTGCTCCCTCTTGCTTCTACAATGTGATACAGCCGTTCGCCTCGCAACGCATTTCACTTTTCGTAAAGCTGTAATTTCCGTAACGCATTCGCCAGTTTACCCCTCAAGTCAAGCGTGCGTAAAGTTAGTTCAAAAATGGATCAATTTTATCCAAGACACTATCTAGGTAGCATTTAGTTCGAGATGAATCTTGCATATAATTTTTCTGTTTCGAACTTTCGATTAAGAGTCCCTAATTTTGTCTTTAGCGATCGAAAATGATATAATTAAGGAGAAGAACTATTATATAAAGCCAAAATCTCACATTGTTAGGCAGCAAATACTCCCGAACTAAACTTTATGATTTTTTGTCTAGAATTTCATTTAGCAATTTAATTTCTATCCGCCATGGAACTTTGAAAATATAACTGGCAGTACATATTATATTATTGTATTACAAGTATTGCCATGATTAAAAAAACGAGTGTTCTTTAGCCCACACCACTGAAGTAAATACTTCTTTAGCTCCATCTATATGTATGTCCATATATATGTTTGTATGTATAAAATATATACATATTTTAATTTTCTACATATATTTATTTAAATTTATTATCATTCGCCTCGTCCGATCAAGCCGTGCGCATCAACGACCGCTCCCCTCCGCGTTTGGCGCGTCGCTGGTATTTCAAAATACTGACTGAAATATTTCATGCATTGGCATGAAATATGTCATGAGAGGAAGAGAGAAAGAAAATGTGCTCTCTCTTGCTTCTACAGTGAGCCCGTTCGCCCTGCAACGCATTTCACTTTTCGTTACACATTCGCCAGTTTACCCCTCAAGTCAAGCGTGCGTAAAGAAGTTTTTACTTCAAAAACTTTCAAATAAATTATGAAAAATGCTTACAAGATTGAATTATTTTCATTAGTTCTAGGGAAATATGCACATATAGCTCGCATTATTGACCCAAACGTGGGTTGTGTGTTTAAAATTATCAGTCAAGGAGAATTCATAAAAATTGTCAAATAAAAATATTTACTCACGCCGCGCCAATTCGATTATTGTTACATTCAGTACTCAGTTACGTTACAAACTTTGAATCGAAATTTTGATCGGTTAGTAGCTGTATGAACCCGTTAGGTTTGTGAATTTTTCGAAAAAATAGCATTACGAAAAATTATATACTTTCTTAGATCAAGGAAAATTTCTCTTAATATCACATTTCACTTGGGTTATTTAATATTGGCAATTGATTCCCCGACATTCCACAGAAATTATGATTAGGTACTTATTTATTTTATTTTGTTGAAACAAACAGTACATTGGTTACAGTGTGATGAGAGAGTTTACAGATATTAAATAATATTTCATGGTGGGTACCTTTGATATGTTTCTTTCAAATGTCTTATTGTGGAATGTATAATTAGTAACTACCGGGTGATGTGCGTAGTGTGTAAGTGTGTGTATGTGTGAGTATGTGTGAGAAGTGGTGATCTGTGAAGGGACAAACATTATTAAATGTACGAAGAGCACGGTTAATTGGCGAATTAGTTGCTGCATTTGTTTTGTAATTAAAGGTGTGGGATAGTGCTGTATAGCGTGTACGGCTTAAAGTTATATTAAAATTAATTAAGGATACAAGTTCGGTACAGTCGATTTTGTTATTTAAAGTTCCTTGTATAAATATTAAATCAGATAGTGCCCGCCTTTGTTGCAATGTTTGAAATGTATATTCAAAATTATTGTTGATTTTGAAGGGAAGATATTTTATAAATTTGCTTTGAATATGTTCTATCTATGCTATCTATGTATATTTTGTACTGTGGGTGTATATCTATCTATGTATATTTCATTAAAGACATTAAAATTTATGAAAAAAAAGAAAATAGTTCATAACCTAAACTAACCTATTTAACCAATGTAACCAATTTTAAAAAATCATCACTTTTAATGACCTTTCAAAGGACGCATCCGCGTCCGGAGTCGTTGAAGTTAAATGTTTTCGAGGTGTCCTGTCTCCCTTTTCTGCGTTATTTACCAATTTAAAACATAAAATCAGCTTCAAAATTATATGTAATAAAAAATTGGCATGGATATCAAATGTATTTATTTACAGTGTCAATAATTTTGTCCTAATACGCTGGTATATACAGTATTTAGACAAATAGTTGTTCCTTGATGAATTAATACTTTTATTATTATGCAGTACATCCTCTCCCCATCCCTCCAGAGGCCGTAGCACGCTTGCTCTATATCGATCGGTAGGATAACTATCGGTAACTTCTCAACGTTCCCTAGGACAACTGCACATCGCTAACGTACAAACAACAGTTGATGTCGAATATGTTAAGGACACTTAGTCATTGTGAACTGTCACTTATTCGTTGGCGATCTGTAGTCATGCTAGGGAACGATGAGAAGTTACCGATAGTTATCCTACCGATCGATATAGAGCAAGCGTGCTAGGGCCTCAGGGACATTTAGTTATATCGTCACCTTAAAGCAACCGTGAGATATCTTCAAAAAATCACTTTTAGATAAGTATGCAGTTCCATGAAAAAATTGTGAGCTCTACATGATAAATTACTGGGATATTTAAAAAAAAACAAAATGCCCGAGTTACAAGTAAAATCTCAATATTGAGATATTGCCAAATTTATACTTTGTCAAAATTAGTCTGAAAAATATTAATTATTTATCTATTATTACAGTTTTATGATGATGTTAAATAATTTACCTTTCTAATACCATATCATTAACCTGCAACATTAGTTAATTTGATTCTGCTAGAACTCACGCAAACCTAAAAGTCCTATTATCTCAGAACAGCATTTTTCAAGATATCTCACTGTCGCTTTAAGGTGACGATATTTTGTGTATGTGCGTATACCGTATTTTTCTAAACCGACTCTATATTGTACATTATGTAAGTATGTCGGGGTACCAACTGTCGGGGATCAACTGTCGTGGAACCGTTAATATTGATTATAAGGGTGGTACACAAAACATTCCCTGTGGTATTCTTTGTGACGATCGATGGCGCGATGTTCCGGGCTAAAAATGTAAAAATAAAACTACAGCGGGTATTGTCCGTGAGAGAATAATAATAAAGAGTAACGACTCCCGTTAACACTGAACATTGTCCAGGGTCTGGGACAACTTGCAGAAAGATGTTAGGAGTAATGGATAAAAATTGGCATTTGGAGGTCGTTGGTAAAGGGTGCCATAACAAAATGTTCATTATTTGGAATGTTTATCATCAAGTTTTATGGAAGCTTTTCAGCCTGTTTGTAATAATAGTGATGTTTTTTAAAAGGTATGACTCTCTTTCCCTTTATCGTCCAGAAATAAGATAAAAACAGAATTTTTATTGGTCATCACAATTTATTTTATTTATCTCCCAATGTAATTCCTCTGTTAATACAGGGTGTTAAGGGACGTACTTCATTTTCTTTAACCAGTAATTCCTGAGATTCCTTTGAGAAAAAATATAAATGTGGTGCAAGCCGAAGGGTCGAGAAAGCTCGGCTGGATAGTTCAAAAGGTCTCCATCAACCAGTGTCTCCCGATCTAGTAGAACCGCAGTAGGTGAGCAAACGCATCCTCCGCCAAGACCTAGACAAACCTCACCCCATGAACCTGGGCACCCCTGCGAAGGCAGGGTGTTGGGTTATCAAATAAATGCTTTCTGGGGTGGCGGACTCATACCAGCCTCTATTGTAAGGATAAGAGTCAGGCAAGTGTAAGAGAGGCAGAATGGTAAATGGTCTAAAACCAAAAGGTACTAACTCAGTGGCAAAATCGTTTAACATTCAAATCTACATGGAAAGCACTTCTAGCGTGTATTATCTGTTCAGTGGGCCAAATTGATTTCAATATTTGGCCAGCAGAAAAGTAGGTGTATAGTTTTAAGTAGGTATACAATACTGTCCCAGATGTGTAATGTTCATCCGAATACAATAATGGTTCTGGGCGGACATATAGCTCAATACTGTCGAAGATATTATTAATAAAAGAGAGAGGTTCAGGGGATTGGAGCCACATGTTACTCAGTTACCCTGCTATTTCGCTACCAGAGGCGTGCGTAGCTCTTTGATGAAAGTCTCAGATAAATTATTAGGAGCTCTCTAGCAGGGTGAGATCAATATCGGGTCGAAAGGCATAACTTCCGATGATTTTCCGATGTATTGACAGCCGAAACGATAATGACAGGAAATACTGATGTTGGTAAATGTGTGAGACCTGCTCTTGAGGCATTAACACGAATTAAAGACTTAGGCATCACTTTTCAATCAAATCTTTAATTTATTAACCACGTAATAGAAATCTCTAATAAGGGCTTACAAATGTAGGGATTTATAAGTAGGCTAACTAGAAATTTCAACAATATTAAATGTATTAAACTATTATATTTTGCCTTTATTAGAAGTAAACTTGAATACAATTCTCTCATCTGGAACCCCTATTAAAATATTCATATAAAAGCTGTTGAGAGAGTAAAAAATAAATTATTACGTTTTATAAATTTTAAAATAAGTATTCCAGTAATTCTGTAAAACTACGACACTCGTTTAGATGATATGGATATGTTTAAATTGTCAGACAGAAGGATTTTCACTGATTTTGTATTTTTGTATAAAATATTAAATGATGTGGTTGATAACAAACAAATGAATTCACAATCTGAAACGTCAAACACCAATCAGTAAAAATATTAATAACTAGCTTCTGCCTGCGACTTCGTCTGCGTAGGATTAGAACTTCGAGTAATCTATTTTCTTTTCCTAAGTCCCATCAACGTTTATACCAAAATTCTTAACCCATTTATTTAAAATATGTATAATTCTTGATTGGATTCAAAGTATTAGGCGAGTACTTCAAATAAATTCACAAATATTTTCTAAAATAGAATTTTTATTTAACAATCATTGTTTTGCAAAATGTCATTCCCAAATTTTGACATTTTCTATGAAAAAATAATAATTATTTTCAATATATTGAAATTAAATAGCTAGCTTTATAAATTATACCCTATATATTATTCTGATGTATGAGCTATATTATTGTAAAGTTTCATTAAAATCCATTCAGTAAATTTTGCGTTAAAGAGTAACAAACATACATACATCCATACAAACTTTCACATTTATAATATTAGTAAGATGGAAATTTTGAATTTGAATTAGTAATCGAAAAGTGGATTGTCAGTACGCATTTACTTTTTGACACTGACTGGGATTTAATTAGTTAATAAGGTCTTTATTGATATTTCAACCATTTTCGGTTCTCAAAAGATCGAACGGAATAAGTTGATTGTGTCTTAGATGCATTATTTATGTCTATGTATCGCGTATAGGACTTCTCTTATTTCTAAGAGATTCGTTAGTTCAATGCGTTCTTTAAATGAGCTAGTAATTTTGTGCAGCGAACGAAATAATTCAAAAATATGTGTATATAACCGAAAATTCCTCCGACACTCTGACACTAGGCCGCGCGATTTATCAATCGTCTGCCGGAATATATGTTAACAATCGTCCTTGCTCGCAAATGAACTGACCATATATAGACCGCTGATATCGTATTGATATGGGGTTTTATCGATTCATTATTGAGGTAATTTAGAGGTAATAATGAGGTAGTTGGCATTACCATCAATGAAGTTTCATCAACTTGTTTCTTATACAAAAAACACCACACGCTCACCGAAGGTGATCCACAAATAATAACAGCGGGTATATCGATTTAAGGTACCTGTAGTATAATTATGGTGCAAAACCTTCACATTGGCTTAAACTTTGCACATTTTGGTATGGATCCCCATGAAGCAAGCTAAAAACCCAATAATGTACGAGCGAGAGGGAGTTCAAGGAACAATTTATTAATAAAGACTATAACTATATTTTTATGTTCTACTAGCTGACCCGCCCACGCGTTGCTATCGCTAACGAAACACAACGCCATCTACTTGTTGGTTACCTAACCTAGATAATTAAGTGTTGTGAAAATAAATTAACTCACACCGCCATCTGTCAGAAACTTATGGAACTTACAAATAATTTCAAATCGTTGTCCCATAACAAACATTGAATGAAAATTAAATTCGCAATAATAAATACTGAGGTCAATAATCGAGATAAAAACTATCCTATCTTTTAAGTTGGACCAAATTACAGACGCTAAGCCAAATTTCATCATATGAGTAGTTTGGGAGTTTATCCTGGGGTGCTAGCATGGTCGATCGATATGAAGTTACCGACCGATTGTCGGTAACTTCTCATCGTTCCCTAGGACAACTGCAGATCGCAAACGAATAGGTGACAGTTCACCTTCCTTAATATATTCGATATCAACTGTCGTTTGCACGTTAGCGATCTGCAGTTGTCCTAGGGAACGATGAGAAGTTACCGACAATCGGTCGGTGACTTCATATCGATCGACCATGCTAGCACACCTGGACGAACATTGTGACGCGATAATGCATAATAAGGTAATATATATAAAGATACCTAATGGAAAATCCATTTTTAATGTGAACTACTAAACTCCCAACCATATGGAGCCAGCGAGACTATGGCATCTTCAATTGGGGTATGTTGTGAGGGAAATGGGGAATGGAAGAAGATGTCAAAGAGGAAGGTAGGGAACTACCTGGCTATTCAGATCTGGTCGTCTGGTCAACACACCATTTCAGGTGATATTTTAATTCTGAATTGCGATTTTTCACCAGGGCGATACTGAGAGTATGTTCTACTCTGCAACGTGTATATATATACAAATCTGCATCCAACGCAAATTTGCGATGTACGTACTTTTTTTAATGAATTAATTGTGAAACAACACAATTTGATCAAATAAAATTTACTTGCGTTCGCCTGGATATGAACCAGTGGCCTTCGGATTCGTAGTCAAGAACCTTTCCCCTCTACCACAGAGACCATTAGTATTATAAAACGTCTTAAATTATAGAAAAAAATACTCAAAATTGGACGTTTTTTTATAATCTTAATATGACATTTAGGGTAATTTCTCTCAAGGTAGCGACAGTTGTTCAGCCCTTATGGAGTGCACACCTCTGCCTTCTACCCCTAAGAGACTAGCGCCGGAGACTCGGAGATGATTCTAGAATATACATTTATGCGGTTATTAGGGATGAAATGGGAGAGCTTATTAGTTTTCATCGCGGCCTTTTCCGTTTTGCACCCAGTCTGCTTGAAGCCAATTTGGAATAATATCAAATTCACATTATAAATATATTACTATCTTAGATTACACTATCATACTGCGCGTTGGGCGAAATCAGGAGAGACCGTTTGAAATAGATCTTTTGACCTCTCCAACAGGGCTCCCTTGACCCATCGCCTTTCATCGCAGTGGGAGAGATGGACGCATACGTCCGCTACTCCTGAACACATTGCATTCCAGATTCCTACCAACCCCTCATACCTTTTTCCATCCCAAAACTTCCTCTCCTTCCTTTTTTTTAAAGACCCACAACAAAGCATCTCTAAAGATGACACAGGTACCTACTGAGGGATATATCCGACTATCCGGCTTTGCCCTGGTTTGAACTGTTGGTTTTCGAAAACCTTTTCTTATGCATTTGAACCACGCAACAAAATATATTCAAAGTTTTCTGCGATTAAATCAAATTCTTATAAACAGTTTGAAGAACTAAAAAATTAAAACGTGTTATTAAATACTTTTTATTCTGATCTCACTATTTTGGAAACTAATTTTCATTTCTTTATATAGATATGTAACTTTTTCCGGTTTTTGAGCAGATTGGTAATTTGATAATTTTTCGGAGTTTGCCAATCATCTTATTTCCACAAATCATATTTTTAATAAAATGCTTCACGGTAATAATAAAAGCAAAAAAAATGATAACTTGGAAGCACTTATAATTTTAAAAAATCCCTAAATAATGACGCTAGTGTATTGAAAAACCAAATTAATTTATCGTGTAGTCTCTAGATATATTTCCGATAAACGTGTTATTGCCGAAAATCCCACAATTACCCCCCCCCCTTTGTTAACCTCCCACTCAAACGCCTATTTTTTTGTATATATCTGTCAATATTTTGTATCATACATTTTAATATTCTCCTGACGAAAAATGCGATTTTAACTATTTTGTATAAAGAAACTGTACAAGGACAAGGTCAGAACCGCATATATGCAAGAGGTCAGTCTGAAAAAAAATTCACTGAAAAAGCTATGCAATTTTGATGGTGCCAAACCTACGACATTTATTATTAACCGTGAGGGGAGGGGGGGTTAATTTTTTTTAAAAATTTCATAATGTAAAACATGTCGAGAATGTTGTGTCAAAATTTCAAGTAAATCGGAGCAAAACTACAGTGTTTCAACCGACCGACCCTTTTCGATTTTCGACCGGATTTTCGATTATAAAAAACTATAAATCGATTTTCTCGCAAACAAATTTTTAAAGTTCGTGTATATCATAACTTACTCAAAATCTACTTGACCGATCCTTTTGAAATGTTGTACACTATTTCTACATATTAATCAACAGGTAGTCAGAGAGAGTTTTTTTTAACCATTTTTTTCCATTTCATAATAACAAATTCATTGAAATTTTTTAGCAAATATCGCGTTTTTCACTTCAAAATGCTGCAAAAAATAAAAAATATCGAAAAAAATACTCCCTCTGAATACATAAGAAAACATATCATCTGTTAAATGCAATTCGACTTTTTCTGTTTCGGACGATCCGATGTTCACCGCATAACAACTTTTTTTCGACGCGTCTCAGGAGATTCGCTTTCACGGAATCATAATTATTTATTGATATTTATATTTGTAATTTTTTTCAAAGATTCGTCATATGTTATACAGATGAAATGAATAAACCAACATTATTCATATCTCCAAAAAAAAATCATGAAAATATGCCTTTAAAAACTTACGCCCCCCCTCAACTTCAAAAGAAACACGAAGAAGAGTTAAATAAACGCCTCCGCAACTAGCAAAACTTGGATAATCGAACAAAACAAACAGTTTTTTGTAGATTCTTGTATAAAATCAATTATGGTAAAATGGTAAAGTTGGACTAAAATATGATGATAATCTTTTAAAAGATTAATTAAAATCATTTGGAAGTTATAAAGCAGAAAAAACTTTCGATAGGTTAAGTCTGGCATCATGAAATTAGAACACTTATTCATTATTATTTACTGTCTGGGATATCTAAGTAAAAGCATATTATTTCCATCTCGCAATGTTAATTCCATCATTCCAAATATTTATTTTTACAATGAAGAATAGTTTTATTATTTATTATTAGGTAGGGTTACAAATAATATAGTTTACTGTGTCGAGACAGGCTAATTTACAAATATTTTTTTAAGAAAAGCTTATTTTTAAAACGAATAACCCGACAATAATTTGAAATTCTGCAACTTCCATAACACTATGAGTAAAATTCATTAAAAAACTGAGTTGAATTTTCTTATTGTTTCTGATTTGTAAAAGGTATTCTACAATATTGAAAAGACAATAATTATTATTATATAAACATTGATAAAAAATGTTAGTTTTGTTTTATAAAAGCCAGAATGACTCACTTGTAGAGCAGTTCTGATAGTAAAAATTCATGAGGCCAAAGTTCATAATTTCAAAGTTCAAAGCTCTATGTTTACAAATCATTGGTTGATTGGTATATCTTACCAAATATTGACACATTATAAATTATTTCAATAAAATTACTATTCAACGCGCTTCATTCAATCTATTTCTGCATTATCAAGCTTTATCTAACGGGTACGTAATTACATTTTCCTGATGAAGTAAATAATTAATTGGGCACTCTGTTTTACATATTGCACGCAACTATAAAAGGCCAGTAGACGTCCCTACACGTATTCACGAGTAATCCCAACGGATTCGGTTAGTAAATATTACCTATATGTACGTGGATTCCTGTCCGCTATATTTAATTCACGTTTTATACTTTTGCCATCGCGTGACCAAAATTTCCCCTGTACTGAAAGTTACTCGGGCCTAAGAGCTTTTAATGCTCTTTTCCGTTTATATGAATAACGCCTTCATAAATTTATGCTTCTATATATTGATTAAAAACGTCAAATCAACTCTTTAGTCTGCTGTTGCATGAGATGTCTAATACATCTCAATCTGAGTATAATAAAATAGTGGTACATGTTCATAATACTAGACTAACTGCAAACGATGGACTTGTTATTCCCAGATACCTAAATAAATACGGTCAAAAAACTCTAGAATACCTCGTACCAATAATTTACAACATGTTACCCAATTCAATAAAAAACTGTGAATTGACTTTCAGAAGAAAATGTATGCTAAAAAAATGGTCATGTGAAAGAATTTTTTTGTACTAACCTCCGTATTTCTAATTTTCGTTTTTAATGTTTTTTCCATTATTATAATCTTTTTTCTTTTTCTTTTTTTTTTTCGTTTTTCCTCTGCTGCTTATTTTATATATGTAAAAATATGTGGATGTATGTATATATAATGTAATAATGTGTATATTTTATGTACCTGTTTAAAAAAAAAAAAGTTGTATTTTGTGTTTTGCCGAAAAAAATATAAGGTTAAAAAATGGATCAACGATTTTTTGTGAAAATTCAGATGAAACTTGGAAAAACGGCTACTCAAACTTTAAATTTATTGAAAGAAAATATGACAATGAATGTTTATCGCTTTCACGTATTTTTGAGTGGTGTAAGCGTTTTCAAGATGGCTGAGAAGACGTTGCAGCTTTCCGTGAAAAAAAACGGATGACAATATCGAAAAAATCGGTAATCTGGTTCGATCTGATTGTTGGATTGTGCAAATTTCTATCTAAACGGTGCCTAAAATTCTCACGTTTTAACAAGAGCTCGCAAAAATGTTTTTTCTGACATTTGCTGATTGGAAATGGAACAAGCTTTGAGTCATTTGACGCTGTGAAAGAGAAAGCGGCAAGCGTCCTGAAGGAGCTGACAGAAAAATACTTCTAGCACTGTTTAGAACAACGGAAGATTCGCATGGAGAGTTGTAGGGATAGAGAAAAAGATTGAAGATGGAGTTAAGTAAATATGTTTGAAATTAAAATAAAATGTTTTACAGTGTCTCTCTCGTTATTTAATAGCCAAACCTCGTAGAACGTCTAGTTGATTAGTCAGATATCTCCAAATCCTAAGTTTTGAGATAACGAGGAAAGCAATATTAAATAACACCGGGAAGCATAACGGTTCTGCACATTAGTGTGACATTTTGAAATTTCCTAAAAGTAACTCAGAAAAGAATAATTTTTTGTTTATTTCACTACAAATTTTTCTGCATTATAATTGATTTGGTGGTGTTTATGAGTAATCTGTATAGTGAACCGGATATAAGGTAAACTTTTAGATATAACTGCATATTCAGCAATGTACCAGATATTGTACAGATACTCAGTATTTTACACATTTACATATTAAATATGATAATAATGACTTTTCCAAGAACATGAGTTCGCTATTATGTCCTCTGCACGAAAACTGTATCTAAATTAACATCTTTTAACTTTAATCTCAAGTGACCTACCAGGTAAGTATGGTCCTATAAATTTTCATAAAAAAAAAATACATGAAACATGTAAATTTTTAGGCAGCACCGCGCTAATTGGTCAGGTGCATTGTACATATAGTTTTGTATCGCTGATGAAGAACCGGTGGATTTGCATCCATTGTTTTAGCCATAGGTTTTTTATGTTTGTCTATTGTGTAGTTAGAAATAAGATTGTAGAAATGTATTGAAATTTGTACAGCGCCCTTGAGGTGATTTTTCACAAAAACGGCGCAATACAAGTCATCCAATTATTATTATCATAGATTTTAATGTATGCATGGATCCTACCACTTCAAGCAACCTCACGTACCCCTGGGGGTACATATACCACTAATTGGCCACCACTGGTCTAGAGGCTGGTCTGAATCTAGAATATCCTATTTATATTTGCCTCGAACTTGAGACTGAGTTTAATTTTAGAAACCCAGACAAACAACGATTGAAACTCTATTTTTAGACTATAGTTTTTTCTCAGTTAGGTAACGGTTGGATTGATAAACCTAACGTTTATTCTGTTAGAATTTAAAAAAAATCCATTTTTTTCTACTATAACTTGCCGAAATAGCCAATTATGAAAGCTCCAAATTTATTAGTCCTTAAAATACTTTTTTTAACGTTAAGTGGAAAGGCCGCGCGGCCGGTTTCATACAAAACGTAGTTTTGGATTTGAGGCCAAAACACTTAACCAAACTGAAAAATAATTTTTGTTATAAAAACTCGGACCGGAGCTACTTTTTTTTTTGCTTTTAAATGATGACGTTAATGATGTTAATTAAGGAAATTAGTTTTGGTTCTTTCTGGAAACAACTTTGGAATTTTTTTGGAGTTATTTATAATTATTTAAAAAAAAAAAAATAATAAAATACAGAATTGTTAAAAATGCGTTTATTTGGGTAGTAATTTTAATATATAAACGTCAAGTTTTTGTTCTGATGTAAATAGATATTTTGTAATTTAAATTTACATCCATAAAAATTGTTTCTAAAAAAAAATATTTTTAATTTAATATTTGATCATATTTCTAAAAAAAATATAGTAAAATTATTTTGAATATAGTAAATAATTGTCTAAGTTGCCTCAAAAATCAAAAAATATTAAAACCTTTAATAGCCGACAGTTAATAATTTAAAGCTAAAATAAATAAAGTAGGTCCTGTCCGAGGTAGACATTTGACATACCTTTTGATTACAAAAATAATTTTTCAGTCTGGTTGGGTATTTTGGCCTCAAATCCAAAACTACGTTTTGTATGAAACCGGCCGCGCAGGGTTATGCACCACGTCGTGTTAAATTCGTAATCGGGCCAATAAGGTTTAAATTCCCAATTAACACCAGCTGCCTGTTTTGATTTGGATAAGAAAAAAGCATCCCCCAAAAGCGTGCTTTATTTTAATTTTTCAAAAGAAGCCAACACATTGTGACTTGACATTTTAAATAAATGAAAAGAAAATACTTTGTTTTAAGTCACTTTATTTTGATTTTTCGTCTACCGGTTTCGGTACATCCGTACCATCATAAGTTCAGGTTTTTCAGAGTTCGCAGATCATTTAATTGATAAAGATCATAATTTTAACCACGATTCGGGAATTAAAGTCCTACATAAGAGCAGCGCCGGATCTGCCATACGTTCAAAAACGTGCAAAAAACCTGGCGCCCACTACGAAGGGGCGCCGTGATAAAATAAATATTGTTTTAAAACTCAATTAAAATATTCCCCGAATCGTTTAAAAATTACTCGTAATACGGAATTATTAGTTCGCGCTAGCAACACTCACTTTCCATGTGCGTGAACCTAATGCGCGCGCATCGATGGTTAAAATTCAACGAAATACGGATTTGACTTTTTTCAAATAATTTAAGTTCTTTATATCATCTCTTCTCCATTTTTTCTTTTCTTTTCTATTTCTCTTATTAATTTTCATTTTATGTTTATTTTTCAAAATTCTATTTATTAATTAATAATTTATTTTATTCTTTCTTTTGAAAATGATATAAAAAATAATAAATTACTGCCACCTCGGAACAGGCTCAGCCTAGTGAGGTGGCATATACCTAAAAGAATGTACATAACATGTATTTTTTGGTTAATAAATAATAAAAAAATAAAATAAAAAAAAAAGACTTACGTCAAGGAATTTTTTTCCAAATACAATATATTTCATACGAACGTAAGACCTTTTTTTCCTTGTTGCTCTTACGACCATTGTATCGTTCGAAATTCAACAAACATTGTGATTGGTTCATTGATCGCTTCTCGTACGGATCTCCCTTCGTTGATTACAAGTTGCTCTTTGATGATAGTTCGTCGCTTTCGCCGCGTTATTGGTTTATTTATGTTGCCATTCGCGCGCGATTTGGCACCATATTAAACAAACTGATCAGAATATTATTATTTCTGAACTAAACTGCCTCCTGTTTTATATTATATTTTGTTATGATGTTCTTATTTTGTCAAGTGTCATAGATAGCTACCGCCAGGTCACTTGGAAAAGTTACTCTTGATTCTTGTTGGCGGGATATTAATTTATTTTAAACGTATTGCATAATTTTTTATTTTTTTTATATGTATATAAATTTTTTATCTGAATTTAAAAAAAAATTTGGGGGGGGGGGGCGCCATCGGTACTTCCTGCACAGGGCGCCAGATTTCGTAGAACCGGCGCTGCATAAGAGCGGAATAGGTTTAAGACTTAACAATTTGGAAGCGTTAGAAATAAAAAAAATCAGTAAATTCAAAAGAAGAAATTATTAATAATCAACTAAATTTAACCTTTAGTCCAATTTTAAGTATGTTCCCCGTGTCTTCACTTATCCCCCATTCCCCTCCTCCCTCCAACAACTGATGCTCTGTCCCACTCTAGTATACTGTCCCTTTCGTTCACAACATTATATATATATATGTGTACTTATGTATTTTTAGACATTATTTTTGCAACAGTCCTGATGAAGGTACGGAGGTACCGAAACCGGTAGACGAAAAATTAAAATTAAGTGACTTAAAACAAAGTTTTAAATTTTCTTTTCATTTGTTTTATTTTATTTTGCGAAGTTCATGCTCAAATATTTAAATGTTTTGCGATCATCTTCTAAAGCTCTTTATTTTCACCGTTGTACCATAAAATCATACCCCAAAAAGGGTTTGTTAGTAGGAAAATTTGAACTTTAAAACAGTTTTCATAGGCATGATACTTTTTATAGGCTAATAAAAAGACTTCTCAAAAAAATACTCGATTATTTCAAAGGCCAAGATGTTTTCTATTTGCATTATTTAATTAAAGCATCTAATATAATAATACTAAGCGATCAAATTTTCAAACCAAAAACACCTGATTTTGCATTAATTCGGAGTGTTTCGCATTGAGAGCGATTGACCAGCAGCTGAGAATAAAAGTTTTAAAATGCTTGCAACGGTACACGAAGGTTCCAATGAGAAAGATCGAATATTCCCCGTACCAATTTTTTTAAATTAAAAATTTAATATCGATTTATTTAATTAAAAACTTGCTTTAATATAATATACTACATTCTAATAAGCAATAAAAATGCTCAAAACGTACAATGATAAATGATTAAATATAGTGTACTTCTTGTAAGTATTTTTTGATCATAAGTATTTTTGATTTTGTAATAATCTCTAAACAAAATAAGTGTGTAAAATTTTTTTTTTATATTTTAGTTTGTAAGACCTTAAATAAATAGAAAAACGTAGGTATTTTTGTCACAAAACACGTTCTCGGATTTATTTTTTAATAGTTTTAATTTAACTAAAACTAAAAATTTTAAAATTGTGTTGACTAGATTAAGTATTGATTTATTTTCTTGCATTATTAAATCATTTGAAATTTGTGTTGTTTAATAGAATCTATCGTTTGAAAACTGAACAAATCTGCCAACGACCAACGGTATGGTATAACTATAGTATATTAAAAATAAACTTAGTTTTTCAAAATTTTAAAACTGCGAGTACCAGATAAAATAACAATCTTTCAAAATCAATTCATGTTTTTTTGTAAAAAAGAGTCCATACGTCTAGAATTTCCGGTATTCTCTGGTAAAGCAAATTTACAAAATACACAAAAAAATGTTAGTTTAGGTTAGGTTAGGTTAGGTAAGGTTGGGTTAGGTTTGGTTAGGTTAGGTTAGGTTAGGTTAGGTTAGGTTAGGTTAGGTTAAGTGAGGTTAAATGATCGATTGGAAATGTATTAATTACACTCATTTCGGGGTTTTTGTACCAAAAACGGACTGAACAATATACTGTAACAGAAATAAGGGAGATGGACCATGAACCGTTTTTAGTATGAAACCCCGCACTCCGAAGTGTCGCCAACATGTTAATCCATACTACTGAAAATCGCATCTTTAGCAGCCTTTACTTTTACCTACATTCTAAACACATGACTTAAAATGGCTCAACCACTTTGATATTCCTTGCTATTTGGTCTTAGATAGGCTACAATAGGCATGCTTCTAAGCCAAATTTTCTCAAACCCTAACAAAAGGCGATTAAATACTTCCCAATTTGGGCTATTTTTATACTCTGGCAACTCAAATACTCAAATAAAGCATTATAATAAATGTAATTTTACAATTTATGGGTACCGCCGGGAACAATTTATAGAATAACCGTCGTCCAACACCTCTGCTAAAGGTTACCCAAAGCATTCTACGTACACGGAGAAAAATGTTATTCTAAAATACGATTATTTTATTCGTAAAAACGGGACTGTTCTTACGAACAAATTTACAGTGTTTCAATATTTTTTGGCGGGAAATGTAAGAATAATTTGTTGGTATACGTACGAAATTACGTATACCAACAATTTATTCTTACATGTTCCCGCCAAAAAACATTGAAACCCTGTTAATTTGTTCGTAAGAACTTCATTCACGTTTTAACCGTTTTTACGAATGAAATGATCCTATTTTAGAATAAAAATTTTCTCCGTGTATGGTGACTTAGCAGGGGTGCCCTGGTTCACGAGGTGAGGTTTTTCCAGGCCTTGGTGATATATATGCGTCTGCCCGCCAGCTGTATGGCAGGCCCCTTCGAGAGAGACCTGTTGAGGGAAACCTTTTGATCTCTCCTGCAGGACTATCCCAAAACATCGCCTTGCACCGCAGTGGGAGGGATGGATTCATATGTCCTTCACTCCTAGAGACACTGACCCTCAGATTCCCTTTCCTCAAAAAACCCTTCACACAGCATCCCCAATTCGGCCACCATAACACGGGCATGTGCCTAGTATGGCGGCCATAAAATCCGCAAATGTTTATTTACTATTCAAAGAATAAAGAAACATTAAAAAAAAAAAAAAAAAGACATAGGCTCTAAAGGGAATTAATTTCCTCCGGGCCTAATTTTTTTTATTTTTTTATATAGTGAATATTTCACAAGAGTCCCAACTACTCCCGACTGGAGCCAGTGAGACTACGGCATCCCCAATTGGGGTATGTTAGGAGGCTGAAGGTAAGTAGGAAAGGGAAGGAGACGAGGAAGAGAAAGGTGGGGAAGTACCTGGCTATTCAGATCTAGTCACTAAACACGGCTAAAGCCATTTCAAGCAACGTATCAGTTCTGAATGGTGGTCTTACACCAGGGCGATACTAAGAGTATCTTCCACTCTGGAAATGTTGATCTAATGTAAAAAAAATAAAGAAAACTTTGTACGAAATCCCTTTATTGCCAGAAGGAATGAACTGCAAGAATGCATGCATACATTCATTGTATGTATGTCATTACACAATGAATGTCATATATCATTCATTCTATGTATGTATGTCATTATACGCACATTATATCATGCATACACTCAGTGTAGGTATGTCATTATACAATGAATGTCATATATCATTCATTCTATGTATGTATGTCATTATACATACATTATATCATGCATAAATTCAGTGTATGTACGTCATTATACAATGAATGTCGTATATCATTCATTCTATGTATGTATGTCATTATACATACATTATATCATGCATACATTCATTGTATGTATGTCATAATGCAATCAATGTCATATATCATTCACTATGTATGCATGCATTCACTTCGATGAAAAATACAATTTATGGAACATTTATGATTAAAGTTAATTTTCCACGCGAATTCATAAATAAATACAGCATTATTTCCAAAGTCGTAGAAACATCGGTAACCCATTTCACCTTAGCAATTTGGTTAAGAGCAATCCGAAGTTTTACGGTCAACTTCATTTTATAGTTCCAAACATTAAATTCTATGGAACTATTCCACTTCGGATTCGTCTTATTCTCTGGAACTTTTGACACAGCTAGCTATTTTTTTCTTAATTTAAGCAGTTCGTTCTCAAAGGAGACATTTCGACGATCGTAATAAGATAGAGTGTGCTGAAGTAGACATTTTCATTGATACATGTTTTAAGGTGATTATATTACGTATCACTCTTTGTGATGTATCTCTATTTGTGTCTTTTGTATCTCTTGCCTCTCTTTGCATTATTTAACGTTCGAGTATTTAACGTTTGATGTAATTTTGTATTTTTTATGTAGATGTTATGAATCCCTTGACAGAGTAGTTTTAATTTCATGGACCTATTTGTAAATATTAACTGAGTTTGTATAACTAGATTGTTCTTACGTAAGTGAGAAAACCGGTAAAACCCATTATAAATAAGTAAAAAATAGTTTAAAATATCACAGGCAATACTAATGGTAGTAAATAATCTTATATATAAAAAAGAATGTTCGTTTATTTGTTCATATTTTATGCGCTGCCATACTCGGATATTGCGAAGAAACTTTGCGGATTTGATGTGCACATGCCCGCGATGGTTTCTATATATAATAGTGAGTTCTGGCATTATGAAATTATTTCCTATAATATTCATCTGATTGCGATGAAAATTTGTTGAGTTGTTGTGCACATGCCCGTGAATGTTTCTATATGTACTGGTTAGCTTTGGCGTTATGAAATTTGCGTTAAATATATGCAATAGGTCAAACGCGAGTTGTTTGAAAAAATTGTGTATTTCATGCAGTTTAGATTACAGGGTGAATGGAAATGAAGGGTGGATTCAAGGGAGGGGGGTCGAGGGAGGAGGGAAGGCGGGGAAAGTAAAAATGTAAATAACGGGTAACGAATGGGAAAGGATACAAATAATACAAGTAAATAAAAATTCACGTGCATGGGGGACGAACAGGAAAGGACACGCAATTGCTTTATTTATGCGGCGTTGTATTAAATAAGATCAACCACGTAAAGTAATAAATAACTAAAAATAATACTAATTTTCACTTAGGTAGAGGAAAAGAAACGACAAAAAAATTTTCACAACATTTGTGATAGAAATTACTCGTATTACGACCATTAATAATTTTATTTTCAATGCGTTTTTACACGAATTTAAGTGTTATTTTTACGAAAAAAATCCTTTTTTATTGTAGTCAATTTTTTTTAACGATCTGAGCGTATTTTTAACGCGTAATTTAGGTAATTATCCTTTAAACTAAAGCTCTGTTCGTCACGCGATTCGAGGATAAGCTTATTTTAATATCTGGCAATCATCAACTCAAACAACGGAAAATTGTTATAATTTAAATTTAAAGTTAAAATTAAATTTCACTGGAATAACTTTATTATAAACTTTTAAATGTTATACACATGAATGTAATATTAGGTCCTTACATATGAAATTGGCGTTTTGCTATACTGGCAACTTTGATCTCAAATATCTTCCCTTTAAATTCTAATTTTTACAGCTATTTACCCATGTAATTGTATTTCGAAAATTATAATTCATTTGTTTTTTCCATAATTGTTTGTTTTTCTTTGCGTCGCTTAGTTTACAAAATGGAAAACTTGAAATATCGCGTTATTTACGAGTACGAGTTCCACCGTGGCACCAGTGCTGCAGAAACGGCTCGAAGGGTTAATGATGTGTATGGCGACGGTGCCGCAAAAGAAAACACAGTGCGTTTTTGGTTCCAACGTTTTCATTCTGGAAACTTCGACCTGCAGAACAAGCCCCGTGGACAGTCGGAGACCAAAGTTGATAATGAAGAATTGAAGGCTATTGTGGAAGCGGATCCATCGCCAACCACGTCTGAGTTAGCTGCAGGCTGCGGTGTTAGTGATAAATAGGTGGCGCGCGGTTCTTTGAATAATGTGTGCATTTCATATAGTTAAGCAGTAGGGACGGGGAATACAGGAGGGGGGTGGGGGGTTGGGGGAATGAGGGGGGGGGGAGTGAAACAAAATTACTGTGTATCCAGAAGCACTTCAATTTACAGAATAAAAAACACAAAAATACTTTCTTTCTTTGAGTGGCCCTGCAATGCATGCCGGGTGCTCGCTAGTATCTTACTAATATTATAAACGCGAAAGTTCGTATGGATGTATGTGTGTTTGTTACTTTTTCACGCAAAATTTACTGAATGGATTTTATTGAAACTTTACAATAATATAGCTCATACATCAGAATAACATATAGGCTATAATTTATAAAACTTGATATTAATTTTCAATGTATTGCAAATAATAATTATTGTTTAATAGAAAATGTCAAATTTTAAGAATGACATTTTGCAAAAAAATTATTGTTAAATCAAAATTCTATTTTAGAAAATATTTAAATTAGTGAATTTATTTGAAGTACTCGCCTATACTTTGAATCGAATCAAGAATTACAGATATTTCAAATAAATAGGTTAAGAATTTTGGTAAAAACGTACATGGGACCTAGGAAAAGAGAATAGATTACTCAAAGTACTAATCCTACACAGACGAAGTCGCGGGCAGAAGCTAGTATTATATAAAACTGGATCACTTTGTGCAGAGATCAGGAAGATTGTTGTTTGTACTCCACCAGGTAGTGCTGCTGTTGTTTTAACAAGTTCAATCTATATAAAATTTAAAACTATATTATGCAAAAAGATGTTCTGCTCAACGACGCGAAATAGAATACCTAGGCAACCTAAGATCAGATCTCATTATGCATAGCCACGTCTGGTTCCCCTCGTTATCATGTCACCCATTATCTCTATATAAAAACCAGAAGGTTTGGCAGATTGCTAATTGAAAGAGTCCCAACTGCTCACGTCTGGAGCCAGTGAGACTATGGCATTTCCAATTGTGGTACGTTGTGAGGCTGAAGGTATGTGGGGAGGGGGAAGAGATGGGGTAGAGGAAGGTAAGGAAGTACATGGCTATTCAGATCTAGTCTAGTAACACGGCTAAAGCCATTTCTAGCAACGTTTCAATTCTGAATGGTGGTCTTACACCAGGATGACACTGAAACTGTTTCGTAAACTTATTAATTTCTTCCAGAAACACATAAGATTTTGTATCTAAACAGTGTTTATCAACAATATTTTCTCGATGAATAGAGCCATTGACCAGCGGCTGAGAAAAAAGTTTTAAAATGCTTGCAACTGTACAGGGAGATTCCGATCAGATAAAATAACAATCTTTCAAAATCAATTGATGTTTTTTTATATAAAAAACAGTAAATTCGTCTAGAATTTGATTTAAAAATGAATAATTTCCGGTATTCTCTGGTAACCCTCTTAAAGCTTGCTTTGTTGTACGTCTTATAAAAAAAGTTGCGGTAGAGCGTTGGAAAACATTTTTAAACAACCCAAATACCAATTACTTTAGTCTAATAATTTTCTAGGACAAAAATAAGCTCTAAGGGTAATAATATTTTAAGAGTCTCCCTGGATGCAATGGACTCATGCATTTCGAAATCGCTGAGCGAGTAAGTGTTTTTAAGTAACATGCATTTTAGTCCGTGCATACGTAAAGCGTGGTAGCCTTTATGTTTCTCTCAAAGCCCAAAGACGATTAATTTTAAGTGTTTACACAGAGTGTTTTACCAGAGAATACCGGAAATTAGTAATTTTAAATCAAATTCTAGACGTATTGATTCTTTTTTACAAAAAAACATAAATTGATTGTGAAAGATTTGTTATTTTATCTGGTGCACGCAGTTTTAAAATTTTGAAAAATTAAGTGTTTTTTTAATATACTAAGGTTATACTGTTGGTCGTTGGAAGATTTGTTTAATTTTCAAACGATAGATTCTATTAAACAACACAAATTTCAAATCATATAATCATACAACAAAATAAATCAATATATAGTCTAGTCAACACAGTGTTAAAAATTTGAATTTTAGACAAATTAATTAAAAAATAAATCCGAGAACGTGTTTTGTGGCAAAAATAACTCAGTTTTCTATTTATTTAAGGTCTTGCAAACAAAATATTTTTCAGATTTTTTTTACACATTTATTTTGTTTAGACACGATTGAAAAATTATAAATTATTGTGATCAAAAATTAATTTTAAGAAGTATATAATTTTCACTCATTTACCATATCCCGTTTGATCATTTTTATGGCTGAGATGCGGCTGTGTGAGGTTCTGTGTTGGCAACGCTCATAATGATTACATTTTGCTTTTCATTTAAAACTAATACCGTTTAGCTTCATGGTTGTAAAAACATCCGCGCGCAGCGCTGTTAACAAAAACGGAATAATGGATTGCTGGATATTACCTCTTAAGAGACACGTATGATTTGCTTTAAGGCGAAGGCTAAACAATATTTATCACGATCCATCAATATAAATTGGAGTATTACCCTTGACGTTCAATATTTAATGTGTTCCGCAGAACTCCAATCCATATTGACGGACCGTGATAAATATTGAACGTCAAGGGTAGCACTCCAATCCATATTTATCAAATATAGTGATATATATATAGTAATATATGATTATTGAACCAGTAGAATAGCGTATTGACGGATCACAATATGGATGATAGGATTTCTAGATTCCTGAATTCCGGATCGTGATAAATATTGAATGTATGGCCTACGACTAGTTATACTTAGTTATCACGATCCGTTTGTTGGATACGGATATTTATGGAACCTGTAGACTAGCTTATTAACGGATCACAGAATTTTTAGATTCCTGAATTCCGGATCGTGATACCGATCGTGATACGGATCGTGTTACGGATCGTGCTACGAGTCGTGATACGTGTCGTGATATGGATCGTGATGCGGATCGTGATACGGATCGTGATACGGATCGTGATACGGATCGTGATACGGATCGTGATACGGATCGTGATACGGATCGTGAGAAGTATTGAATGTGTAGCCTACGCCTCAATATTTATCACGATCCATGGGTTTACGATACGGAATTCGAGAATCTAGACATCCTGTGATCCAATTTGTGATCTGTCAATACGCTAGTCTACACGTTCAATAAATATCATGATATTTGATAAATATCTGCACAATAAATATTGAACATGTAGTTCGCCTAAAGATTGACTAGTGACCGGATGAGGAGTAAAAAATGTAGATGTTATTATTTTTTTTTTCACCAAAAAACATAACAAATTAATAGGTATTGGATAGTTAGTGTAGGGGTAGGGGAGTATATTGAGCGGTTACTCGGCTAAGTGACCAGTGACGACATGTGAAAGTTTTTTCTTTGTATTTGAAAAAAAAACAAAAAAAACATCCAAAATGTCACTAGAGACCAAAATTTTATTTAAATTATTATTACTCTCAATAAGGTCAGGAATCACTGGTTAAAGTAAGTCGGGTACGTCTGGGACAGCCTGTATTTTATAAATACATATGATTTTATATTAACCATTACCTATTTTATTATAAATCCTTGTGATTAATCTGTGTGTCTTTTTTTAATGTGTAATTCAAATTCAATAATGTTATTATTAAGTTCTGCAAGTATTTAAATTTTTTTATTATTGTGACAGCTGTTTTAGCTTAAATGGTCATTTTCAAACTGTGGTCAGGCTACTTTGAGACGACTTATTTATCGTCATTATTAAACAATTAACCACTGGAGCGATTTTTGGCTTATTTATCCACCTTTTAAATGTCTAAGATTGCTTTACGGCTTTAAAAAGCCAATTATCTCTTGATTCGGCAAAAAAAGATTAAAAAAATATTTGTAGCTTCCACGTTTGTTATTTCGGTCTTAAAACGAAGCTATTGAAATGCTTTATCTATTATAGCCGTAGATGTTGCAAATTCGAACTTCGTAGATTATTTTAGAACGATGTTAAAAATAGTTTTTTTAAATATTTTTTTTGCGCAAAATTTATGATCAGCTGTTTACGGTTAAAATTAAGTCCCTTTTTCAAAGATATGTTGTGATACCAAAAAATTGTGAGATCAAAGTGATACCTTTCATTATTAAGAATACCACAGAGAACATACAGAAATCGAAAATATTCTATATTGACTCGAATAAGTACCTCTGACGGCAGATTCAAAGTATCAAACCTACAGGAACCGCGCGGTTATAAACTTTACGATTTTATAATATTTTTTTTATACATCCTACAAATATGAGATAAACGGTATAATAGAGGTTAATTCATTGGCTATATAGCATTTTAATAAGTTTTCATGTCTTTATGTTAAAATTCGAAGATATGAATTTATTTAATATTGGCGAAAAATTAAAAAAAATGATAGTCTGGAAATCTCGAGCAATCGAGGCAAATTTATTTATTTCGCGTGGTCGCTCCAGTGGATTTATGAACAAATTTTATGTGGGAAAATAGATTTCAAAGTACCCAACATAATACAGAATCTATAATCACAATTGATTTCTCAGTTAATCGGTTTAACCGGTAATAAATCATTTTAGGAACCATTATCAAAAGTAGTTGGGCGGGGGTAAAAAGAGTTATATAAATAAGTCGTCTCAATGTGGCCTAACCAGCTTTTACAATAATAAAAAACTAAAACAATTAATAATTAATTAATGTGTAGTAGGACTTACCTACATAACATTATATTATTAAAAAAAATTTACTCTATGAGAAAGTTTTTTAATAAGTTATTTTAGGCTACAGTCCGACGTATCAATGGAAGGTAGGTGGAGGAAGTGGATATGAAGTAGGAACACAGCCATCAATCTGATAGCCGCAGGATCTAATGGCGTTATTATGTTCCGTGAAGTACTCCTTAATGGCCATTTCCTCTCGAGGAGATGAGAGATGCTTGCTTCTCGTGTCGGACCTAAATGCGTTGGTTTGTATTTAACTATTTATTTTATTTACATTCGATTATTACAGATTCTTGTCATCCTTGTGATTTAAAAAATCATTTAATATTACAATAGGTGCATCAAGGTACAAAAACTACTCAGTCAAGGGATTAATTTATTTTATTTATTTAGGTACGATAATTTAGTTTTTACAATTTATTTGCTCAATGATATGGCCTCACTGCGTGGTTTCCCTATGCTGATACAAAAATCATTGAAGAATATATTAAGGTAATACAAAGGTAACATAAAAATTAAATAAGTAATACAATAACGTAAACTAATTAATTTTAATAAAACATATAAATGATGTGTGATGTGTGTAATAATGGTATTGTGTGTTAAGTATATATGTTTTAATCTTTTATATTATAAAAAATTGTAATATTGGTTTTTTGTTCTTTAATCCATCTTATAATTTTGTATTTGATTCAAATTTGTATTTGGTTCAAACCCGGCGTGCGCAAATAAATTTTTATTTAATTGATTTGTGTTATTTCACAATTAATTATTTAAAATAATATATAGTATATTTGCGGCACGTTCCAGAGTGGAAGATACTCTTATTATCGCCCTGGTGTAAGACCACCATTCAGAATTGAAACGTTGCTTGAAATGGCTTTAGCCGAGTTTAGTGACTAGATCTGAATAGCCAGGTACTTCCCCACCTTCCTCTTCCTCGTCTCTTTACCTTCCCCACTTACCTTCAGCCTCATAACATACCCCAATTGGGGATGCCATAGTCTCACTGGCTCCAGACGGGAGCAGTTGGGACTCTTGTGAGGTATTCACTATAAAAAAAATAAAAAATAGAATTTTTTTTCCTCCTTTTTTGTGTCAAGTAAAAGATAATTGAATATTTTTATTGCCTGATATTTATGGTGTCTCTGCCCAAAGCTTGTGTTGACCGTCGGAGTTTTTATATTTTCTTTGTACGCTTGTCTTACTGGTCTGTTAGTGATAGTTTGTGTTTGTTAAATTTGTTTTTTGTTCAAAGTAGTGTTTTAAGGTCAAAACTTGTGGAATTTTTTATTTGTTTGTTATAACCTTAAGATGGTTTTCTATGCGATTTCCATTTGATAGATAGCTGAGTTTGTTGCTTCTCCCCAAGCAATGATTCCATATTCTATTATATATAATATGTATATGTAAGTACTAATTTTTTTAAAAATAAACTCACTCAAATTATTACATTAGACAAGGGTCGTGACATCAGTCCCAAACTGAAGAGGGATGGACACTATGGACAGGACGAAATACTGGTGGTCGGCAGAGTTTTTATTTTTTATGTCTGGTCTCTGTTGAACTCCAATAATTTAGTCCAAACTTTAACGTCTTCCACCCTTGGATATCAGAAATTAGACAGCCCTTGGTTGGTAACTCAGAGAATTGTATGGATCTGCATACAATTCACAGTATGAAAAGTGGACATTGGCTTCCTGAGTTCGATAAATTCGGTAAAAACGTAGTAAATGGTGCATGTGCAACGATATTCTTTCTGTTGACATCCAAGAAAGACCTTCGAGTCCAATTAACTTACATATTTTTCAGGGACTCAGGCACGTGGTCACTTACATGTTTTTGGGGACTCGTCCACGTAAAATATATTAAATATTTCAAAACACACTATAAGGGTTCAATCTCGTAGGCTCGCCGCACCATTTTGGCCTCGGCCTTGACGTCACTGTCGATACTACCCATACATGCCCGTACAAATACGGATGAAATAGTGACGTCATAGTACCTAGGCATTGGTGTGCTCACAGTGAGATATATTTAACCTGTCTCTGAAAAGAACTTATTCCAAAAATATATTGAATTGGTGTAAGATAATATTAATTATTTTTACATGCGGTGCAGATTTCAAGCAACTACACGTTACAGATATTCGGGATTTTTACATGTTGAACAAAAAAGCCCAGAACTCACGGTTTAAGAGATTTTGTTGCTTCGAACAAACAGAATTTCACTTTATTGTTAGATCTAAGAAAGACTCACTAATTTTCTCAACCGTTATCCATTTCGTCTGTAATTTTTTTTGTGCGTTTCGTTTCCGTTTTGAAAATCTGCTGCGTTCACTTTATTATTCAAGCCAGCCTTACTTCGACTAGATGGCTAACTTTGACTATGGTTCAATACAGAGAAAAGATCCTTTTTCCTAACGTGAATTCGTCGTGTTTATTTGGACTTCCTAATTGGCATTTCTTCAATATTATGGTACATACCTATCTGAAATAAGTAGGTACCTATGAAAAAAATGTCATCAAGATAGTGGCGATTCTTTGGAAAAATTGTATAATGATTAAAAATACAAAATGTTACATTAAATATTCATGATTTATAAGTAAGCAGGTCGGTATTTAAGTACCTACTTACAAATCTTTTGATTTCAAAGGAAATTTTGGTTTTGATTTATTAAATTAGAGAATATTCGAAACATAATTTTTTGTATGTGAGGTCTACTGTTTGCAGAACTACTAGTTATGTTTGCAGTGCAATTCCGTCTTCGATTGCTGCAAGAATAGATGCATTTATAATTAGTGCATAAATTATACGTCTGCCTGCCAAGATCTGAGTGTCATAAGCTGCAGGAAATTAAGCCAATCACCCCGAGTGCATCTAATGAGATAAGTAATGCACAGGCTGAGTTTATTTCCTGAATCTCAAAGGCTAGACTGCAACGGGATACAGTTGCAGAAGCAAATTGAAGCACCACGGGCGCAAATAGAATTACCTAATTAAATATCACAATGGTTTGATTCTATTTTACGCTCTGTATCTACTGTCTACTGGGAATGTGTTAAATCTAGTTAAACATAGGTAGGGTATTGGACCGGATATAATAAATAGTCTGTGATTACTGGATACAATTTGAAATTTCCACAGATTGATTTTTAAGATTAGGCGTCGTGTTGCGCTTCCTACTCTTTTAGCCAACGTTTCCTTTTTCACTTTAGGAAAAGTTGATGATAATTAATTATGCCAATTATGAACTATCCACTGTTGATAGTAAATTAATAAGATGTGACATTGCAAGGGTGTTTTCTTAATCAAATTATTTTCTAGTTACAATATATGAAAAGAAGGAAGGGGGAGGAGGAAACATGGGATTAGGATTAAAGGTAAAGGACGGGAATATATAGGGAATAAGCTTCCAGTTAGAGTCATGTTACTTAGTGAACTTTTCGTTTTATGTCGCGTAAAGTCGAGTAAAAAATGTCATTATGGTAATAATTTAAGTTAAATGAATAATGGATGTAAAATGAATCTGTAAATAAATGAGTTTTGTTTGGAGTTGGTCTTCGAAAGAGGGAGATTAAAAGTAAGCGACTGTCTGCTATTGCGATTTGGAACATGGAATGATAGGCGTTGGAGAAGGTCGGGGCTATCGATTAAGTTGTGTGTGATTTTAAATAACATTACCGAATCTGCTATATTTCTTCGGCAAGTCAACGTCTGTACATTAAAGAACTTTTCAGAGTCTTTATTACTAACATGAGATCGGAAAGAGCGGAAGTTAAGGTACTTTAAGAATCTATTTTGAACACTTTCAATTTTATTTTTATGTGTTGCATAGCCTGGGTTCCACACTTGTGATGCGTATTCAAGGATACTACGAACTTATGCGTAATACAGTATTTTGAAAGTGGCAAGATCTTTGTGTACATCGTGTTCATTATTGAAGGGATTTGGCAGTCAGCTTTAAAAAATGTCAGGGTTTGTTCTTCGAACCGTCAACAGTTTTTCGAGATTCGAGTACTCTGAAAATGTCATACTTCCCTTGGTCTGCAGTAGGCTGGAGAGTGGTTCGACTATCTAAAATCCTCATAAGGTGAGATGCCTTCTCAAGTTGGAGAGATTTCAGTTTTTTTCCGAGATTTCTCTGCGTGAGGAAGTACAGCCACTATCTCTGGATATACCCGATAAAAATTCTTCTGAGCACCCTGGGATTTCACTCCCTGCAGCTTAGAAGAGAGGGGTTTTTCCGCACCCACATCTATATTGAGAATTCGGCTATTTTGGAGCGCATGAGTCTTAAGGGCGATTGACCAGCGGCTGAGAATAAAAGTTTAAAAATGCTTACAACTGTACAGGGAGGTTCCAATGAGAAAGATAAATTATTTACCGAATCAAATTTTTTAAATTAAAAAATTAATATCGATTTATTTCATTAAAAACTTGCTTCAATATATACCTACATTTAAGTAAGCAATAAAAATGCTCAAAACGTACGATGATAAATTATTAAATATCGTGTAGTTCTTGTAAGTGTTATGATAAGTATTTATCATAAGTATTTATGATTTTTCAATAATGTATAATCAAAATAAGTGTGTAAAAAAAATCTGAAATATTTTAGTAAATGGTTATGTGAAAGAATTTTTTTGTACTGACCTCCGTTTTTCTAAATTTTGTTTTTAATGTTTTTTCCATTATTACAATCTTTTTTCTTTTTCTTTCTTTCGTTTTTCCTCTGCTCTTTATTTTATATATATAAAAATATGTGGATGTATGTATATATAATGTAATAATGTATATATTTTATGTACCTGTTTAAATTTTCTGAAAAGTAATTGTTAAAAGAACCCGTTGACAAACAGATTTAAAAAAAAAAAATTATTTATAAGAAAAAAGATTTTACATTACAAGTGATTACATTATGCAAAGTTTTTTTTATTTTTTTATTTCTATACAATATTGCAGCGTTCACATAACGTTATTAATATTTATACATAATAGCTAATAACATAATTTATGAACTTTTTGTTGTGTTGTGTGTAAGGTTGGTTAGTGAATGTGAAATTGTGGTTGGTATTGAAAATAATAATGTATAGTTGTACAACTATACATTATTATTCTACTACTCCATAAGTTGAGCTCTAAGAGCTCGTGTTTATGGGAGGAGTAATATATATAAATCAGTTTAACGGGACTTAATGTTGAATTATGTAAAAAAAGAATGTTAAATAAAAAAATAAAAAAAATACCTTAAATAAATAGAAAACTGAGGTATTTCTGCCACAAAACACGTTCTCGGATTTATTTTTTAATGATTTTAATTTAACTAAAATTAAAATTCTTAAAACTGTGTTGACTACATTATGTATTGATTTATTTTGTTGTATGATTATATGATTTGAAATTTGTGCTGTTTAATAGAATCTATCGTTTGAAAATTGAACTAATCTGCCAACGACCAACTGTATAACCTTATCATATTCAAAATTAACTTATTTTTTTTAAATTTTAAAACTGTGTGTACCAGATAAAATAACAATCTTTCAAAATCAATTTATTTTTTTTTGTAAAAAAGAGTCAACACATCTAGAATTTGATTTAAAAAGGACTAATTTCCGATATTCTCTGGTAATACCCTCTTGTCCCTGATGACTATTGTAATGTACTATATTAATCTATAATTTAGTTCCTACATTACTTTGGTGGTGTATGGGCTATTTGGGTCACATGAAGGCGACCGAGGGTAAATATGCGGAGTCATTATAGTTCAGGGGGCTCCTGAGATCAACCCTAGCTTTCAGCCGTCAGGAAGGACGTTTGTCCTCTGAAGAATTATTGTAAATTACAATACGTTAATAAACTGTCACTATGTTATAGAACTCAAGCCTTCCAAAAAGCATCTGGAGAATACAGGTCCCAGTACTTACTAAACTACGAATGTCGCTGGAGACATTACTAGACACCGTCATCAGAGATTATTCTGTCTCCCTGATTGTAGGACTAATCTGCCATATTGATATATATGACTAATATTGCTCCTGAACCAAATCTGTTCCGATATCGATATTTTTTTCAAGGAGAGGTTATAAAGGAAAATTATATTAATTCTTGAATGTGCCTCTCCACATTGACGCGATCTTCACCACTATTTTATTTCATTTTCTATTTGTTTTATAGGTATTATTTTCTATTGTGTACTTCGCAGAACTCCATTTACTTTGATTTTAATATCTCAGTTACCCAAACCATTTTTAGTAAGGTTTCGATTTTGAATGGCAGTCTAATACTGAGAATAATAATACTAGTGAGTTTAATACTGAGAATATCTTCCACTTCAACACAAACACTTTTCAACCTGGAAACTTTTTATTTTTCGTGGTTTTTCTTTTTCTTAACAACTTCTAATAATGGAATGGAAGCGTGTAGACTTTCGCCGAGTTACGACCAAATTGCACGGACTATGAAAGTTATGTTTTAAAATGTAATTGTATGCGGGTAGATTTTGGATTAAGTATTATCGATTCCTTACCTTTAGAAAATCGATATGTTAGTATTTAGTGTGATCGCGGGTTGTTTAAATGATACGAAAGTCACTTTTTATTTAAATTATATTTTTGACATTGATAAACACGCGATAGTGATTAATCAGAAACTATTCAGAAGGATTTTAAAATGTGTAGACAGTAAAACACGACCAGCCAGAGAGACGCACGTACCAGAAAGGCGTTCCTGGCATTGTCTTAGGTTTTGTCAGCTGTCGCTAGGTTTACTGATCAACTGTTGTAAGTTATATTATTTTTAAATAACAGAATGCAATATGTCAGCTTAGATGACAAAAACAGTCAACACAATAATATAAAATATGGAGTTCCTCAAGGATCCATATTAGGACCTCTATTATTTCAAATATATATTAACGATATCTGTCAATTAAACCTAAATGGGGAAATTTTTTTATACGCAGATGATACTGCTATATTTTACTTTGGCAAAAACTTAGAAAACTTACTTGAAAAAGCTCAACCGGATCTTAATAAATTAAATGACTGGCTAATTAAAAATTTATTAACTATTAACACTAAAAACACTAATTACATGATCTTAAGTTCACAAAAAAGAAAAACGACGTCTCATAAACCTTTGCAAATAGAAGGAATAAACCTACAAATTTAAGATAGTGAAAAATACCTGGGACTTTTTATCGATAAACACTTGTCTTTTAAACACCACATACAAAAAGTAAAAGAAAAAATTAACCCACTAATTGGTGTATTTGGTAGAATAGCCCATCTCCTACCAATACTTTTTTTTTTATTTTATTTTTTTTTATTTTTATTTTTTTTATTGAAATTTTTTTGATACAATCAGGTACATAAATAATAAAAGGTATATAACATACTTAAATATAATATTGTATGAACAAAAAAATTCCCACAAAGGCAAATGCCTGAGCGTGGGTATAATATTGAATTTATTATAATTTTATGGTTAATAGGAGATTTAAGAATTTAGTTTATTTTTAGGTATAAAAAGAGTAAAAGTAAAAGAGTAAAAGTGCCTTAAAACATAGAGCAAAATAACAGCATTTGTTGTTATTATTGCATTTGTAAAATTTTATGAAGAATTAATGTTAAAGGCGTAATTAAAATAAAAATAAAAACAAAAACATAGCAAGCAATATAATATTTCTACTTTAAAAGTTGTCTGATGATAAACATAATTAATGGTTTTGTTTAATCTTATAAGAAAAAGTTATCTGTTTCAGTGTTTTTTAGCCAAGTTTTGATATATTTTTTATAAGATTTAAGATTTTGACATGTGGGGGCTTTAAATGATGCGCGTAATGAATTATGCATTTTTGGAGCAATAAAACTTTAGTTTAATTCATTCCCATCTTAATTACCTCATAGAAATATGGGGAAACACAAATATCACATTCTTAAACGAAATTCAAATAATTCAGAATAAAGTTATAAAAAAACTTTTTAACTATAGACCAGATACCCCCACCAAAAGAGTATACAAAGAAACTAACCTAATGAAAATTAGAAAACTGTCCGAATACAACATATGCTTATTAATCTACAAAATTCAAAATGGCTTTATACACACAAATACTACATTTATGAAAACATTACAAGTACATGAACACCACACAAGACAACGTAATAAATTATACACAAATTGAACAAAAACAGAGTGTGGCAAAAGAAACATAGGCTATGAGGGTATAAACATATATAATCTCCTTCCTGATAACCTGACAACCGAAAATAAAATAAGTATATTTAGAAAAAAACTGTTTGCTCTCAAAATTAATGAGCAAAACCAAAATGTTCTCACTTAAAAAAATGTGTTATTTGGTGTTAGGTAGTAAACCATCATTATTAATATTATTTGTATCAATGTATTAAGTTAACAAAGCGAAATATGTATATTTCTTTTAACTTAAAAAAAAAAAAAAAAAATGTTTTTGGTTGTTCAGTGCTATCTACAATGTGTTTGGTGTATAGGTAGAAACAAAGGCGGCGCGCTGCTATAAGCAGACGTGACTTACAATAGAACAGGTAAAAGACATTGGCGACACTTTGGTGCGCGTGATTTTATATAAATGGCCATTGACCAATATCCTTTGTTTCTCTTATCTATGTAGTTATTTGTAGATAGATATATTTTTAGTAAAAGTTCAACATTTTGGGTGGCGGGAATGGGTACCGCCACCCCGGAACCGTTTATTGGGTAACCAACACCTCTGCCAAAGGTCACCCCAAGTGGTTCGCTACGTTTGGTGACTTAGCAGGGGTGCCCGGGTTCATGGGGTTCATTGTCTAGGTCTTGGCGGCGGATGATCTAGACACATTGAACCCCAGATTCCTACCCAACCCTCATACATTTTTCCTTCCCAGAACTTCCTCTCCTTCCTTTCCTTAAAAATACCCTCCACACAGCATCCCCAAATATGACATAGGCCCTGAGGGAAATTATTTTCCTCAGGGCCTCCTGTGTGGACCTAATGTAAAAAAAAAAAAAAACATGGCAGGAAAATTTTTCTAGAATACCTAAGTAATAACATAGTTCACAACACGAATAGCAACAACTTATCACTCAATATACATACGTTCTTGTAAAGGTAAGCAGTTTTATTAAAATTGTAAAGAGGAAAAAACACCAAAGCTTGGTTCGCCTTTCCAAGCTTTCGCATAAAAGCCAGTCCGATGTTTTACTTTTTTCATAAAACCCCAACCTTTTCATGCCTTAGTGCCAACACGCCCGTAGAGATATATGAAAAAAAAATTCTAAATGAAAAATTGAAAGACCATGTTTCTAGCGAAAGAAAGATTTTTATAAAAAGGGAGATCGTCGTAAATATTCACAAAGATTTCTCCTTAAATGCTTAAATTCTTTGTTAAAGCAAAAATAAATCAATAAATAAATGTAATGTCCCTTAATTTCTACTATTAAGACAACTTACGATGTGTTGGGTTTGGTTCAAATTATTTATAGGTTCGTGTGATTACTAGTTGATTTATTAAGTTATTTTATATTATAATAGTCTCGCTACTGCTAGCGGACTAGAGGAGCCCGCCCAAACTCGCCGATGCCTTCGGCCATCATCGTAACTGTTCGTTCCTAAGACATGAACGACGATAAATGGTACTCTTTTGATATCATACCCAACTGTCATCTGTTGGGATATAACAGAACTTCGTATTACTAACTCAGCTATAGACATCTATTGAAGGAAGCTGAAATAACATGAATAATCAATACATTACAAAAATAGAAACGGGAGATATGCCATAAACCTTTATTAGTATGAAATATACATCATCATCATCATCTAGATATATATATATATATATATATATATATATATATATATATATATATATATAAATCCCTTTTGTTCTATTTTCTATGATTAAATCTACTTATAACATGAGCTGAGTTTTCTACAAAAGCCAACAATTTTTTAATCTTTTGAAATAGGACATCTCTGAATATTTTTATTTTCATCATTGAAGAAGACAATACTTATAATTCTAAACGAAACATAAAACAGAACAATACACAGAGAAATAAAAAAGTAACGGTCCCAACAGTAGTGGTTAAAATAAAAATATTAAAAATTAAAAATATAGTAAATATGTGTTGAGGTAATTGATTTTGCAGGAATTTCTGTTAATAAAATATTTCAGTACTTTCATAAATGGAAATCTAATGCCCTATATTATTGGAAAAGCAACATTTTCCGCTTAAATAAATATGTGAAATATGTTTTTCAAGTATTACGTTCTGAATGTGTATCATTTTGGCACCTAGCCGGGGCTCCCTCTGAGTTTGGGCCCTTAGGAAAAATTTGACATTTTTAAAGTTTTTTCATCTAAAAACATAAAAAAACAGTAGGTATTTGACAGTTAGAGGTGAGGTCGGTTGGTCGGTTACTCAGCTGAATGACCTGTGCCGAAATATGGTTGAATTTTTTGTTGTTTGATTTTGAAGAAAAAAACATCAAAGGAGTCACCGGAGACCTAAATTTCAAATTAAATTTTTGACTGTATATAATATCAAGTACAAGTAAGTCAAGTACGTCCCTTTAAACCCTGTATGTATAAGGTGTCTGGGGGTAAAGTGCAAAAAACTTCGGGAGGTAATTCTACATGATAAGTACAAGAAAAAAAGATATATTACTTTTTCGAAATTCCAACGTTTAAACCTTTAATTGGCCGTTAAGGTGTAAATAATTTTTATTTTTTTTATCATTATTTGTTAACGTGTTTCTATTACAAAATAATATCATTAGTAACAAAAGTTGTATAAACTACCAAAATCTGAAATAATTGTTACTGCAAACTTATAAAATGCGACACAAAAAAATTCTGATGTGACGTTGTTTTTTTTTTGAAAAAAACCTAACCCTCCAAAGGCAGTAGTTTATGCGTTAAAAGTTGAATTGTTTATTTAAAAATATATTTTTGCATGGGAAAATAACATTAAAAATTCGTAAAAAGTATTTTTTTTCTCGAAAAATCTTTTTGTATTTCTACCATCGTTTAGAATGACCTCCTGAAGTTTGTGCATTTATTCCCCGCACATAATATATCATAAGTATATCACAAAATAAATAAATAAAAAGTATGTTGAATAATATTAGGGTAGGAATACAAGTTCTCTTCTAAGCACAAGCATCTGCTTTATTAGGAGAGTGAATGAAATATTATATTATGTATCGACAAGCTTTTTTCAAGGCACAAAGGTGAAATCAGGCATTATTTAATGATAACAAAGGGAAAAATAGAAAAACAACGAATGAAGCAAAAAGCTGGCTTCACAATGAGCGACATGAATACATTGATAACCTTTAGAGCAAACACATCGATCCGCCATATTGCTCGCGACTTGCGACATTATGTATTACATCATGTGTCAACACTTGCCCTTTTTCCGCATCCCCGATAGTACCCCCTTCCCAGCAGGCTGCAGGGGTGGATCATACATTATTGAAACATGGGAACATATTTATAATACACAGATTGGCAATGACCCTTATTAGTATAAAAGTGCAGTTTGTCCGTAAATCGGCTACAGTTAGCAGGGTTCTATGCCATATCTCTCTTTTTTATTTTGTCTAGACAGAGAAAAAAATTATTCTAAAATACGATCATTTTATTCGTAAAAAGGTTAAAAACGGGACTGAAGTTCTTACGAAAAAATTAACAGTGTTTCAATGTTTATTGGCGGGAAAGTGTAAGAATAAATTATTATTAAATAATTCTTACGTTTTCCCGCCAATAAACATTGAAACCCTGTTAATTTGTTCGTAAGAACTTCTGTGCCGTTTTTAACCGTTTTACGAATAAAATGATCATATTTTAGAATAACATTTTTCTCCGCGTACATACATATTATGTACCCGAACTTTAAAGCTTATTTGATGTAAAAAATACCTCGGTTCTGTTTTGCTCTAAGATGACTTTTACATGTAAAACGTGTATCTATGACCTCATTTGCTTTCCCGTAGCACTGGACAACAAGAGGTAGGTTACATGTAGCTAGAATAGCAAGGTCAGGCAAATAAATCACTGTCCTTAAAATTAAGCTTGCACAGTGGGTGGTAGGGTCTACTTAACCTATAAAAATATGAAAGATTCGAATAGCTTTAAAACTAAATTGCTATGGTACACGCCACACTTTAAGACAGGCCTGAACTTACTTCGATCTATTCAATATTAAGCGAAAGACAAAAATGCGGGGAACATTCCACGTTTTCCACCTTAAACTCATCTATTGCCAGATTGCCAGATGATCTCCTTACTTGAGCCATTTTATTATTTTAATTTCTTTAACAATTACTACTTGTGCATTCGCTCCACAATAAATGTATTTGTATGTCCAAGTGTAAGTGCATGGTACATGTATGCATATACATATATATGAGTACGGTGTTCACATATATGCATTTATGATTATGTGTGTATATTTGTGTGTGTGTGTGTGTGTGTGTGTGTGTGTGTGTGTGTGTGTGTGTGTGTGTGTGTGTGTGTGTGTGTGTGTGTGTGTGTGTGTGTGTGTGTGTGTGTGTGTGTGTGTGTGTGGATATATGTATGTATATTATATTTGTTAGTATGTATGCATTTTTCTTCCTAATAACTGATTTCGATTCTCTTTATTTTTATATACATATTTGAAGTTAAATTTATCACTATTGTAACTAATCAATCATTATTACGTAAAGAATATTGAGAAGAATTTTGTGCTCACCTATAATTAGAAACATCATTACAACCATGTATGTATGTAAATTACTGTAAAAATTATGTGATATATTCTGTTGGCGAGCCAATAAATAAATAAAATAAAAAATTAAATAAATTGCTAAGATTGATGTATCATATTCAGGTCGGTCTTAAAATTTGGCATGTACTATTTATACTTAACGATAATTGGTAACCGCACTGTCCAAACACGGAGAGCGACCAAAATTTAACATAACGATTTAGTTGCCACATAAGTTGTCCTTGATACTGGCTAGGGACGGTGTGTGAGGAGAGCGGTTGGTGGACTGAACCAATGTTAGTAAAGGTCAAAATACCAAAACGCCAGTGTACTAACAGTTACCAATTTGAGCATTGATTCAGTTATGTTTGAAGGGTCAATTACGTATTTCCCAGACCTATTTTGATCTCCCAGTTCTCCCCTGGGTAGGTAACTATCTACTGGTAAGCTTTGGGTACACATGAGGGAGGGAATATGCCAAAGAAAATGTGGGAATTTAAATTGAAGAGAAAAACGAATTCGTGGGAGTTGGTGTTCGGTTCAGCCAGACAATTATTTTTTTCACCTTCCGGCGCTTATAATTGAATTTGTGTGATATTCAAACGAATGGAAATTGAACAAATTGGTTGGAAAGAAAGAAAAAATATTTTTGCTTTTGAAGTTAGTTATGAAAAACAAATACAAATACATGAACCAATGAAGTGGACGAATTTACAAAAAGAATAAATAGCGCCAAACTTTTAGGATTGTAATTTAAATGCAGTATTTTGTATAAATCTCCCCCGACGAAAATAGTACAGTAATTAAGTTGAATCAAAGTATCATTTCAAAAAAATTGCTGCCACGGAAAAATCTCAAAATCTTATCCAAGCAAATCTTACTAATATTATAAACGCGAAAGTTTGTATGGATGTATGTATGTTTGTTACTCTTTTACGCAAAAACCACGGAATGGACTTTAATGAAACTTTACAATAATATAGCTCATACATCAGAATAACACATAGGCTATAATTTATACCCAAAGCTTGCTATCTTCCATGTATTACAAATAATAATTATTGTTTAATAGAAAATGTCAAAATTTGAGAAAGACGTTTTGAAAAACAATGATTGTAAAATCAAAATTCTATTTTAGAAAATATTTAAATAAGTGAATTTATTTGAAGTACTCACCCTTGAATCGAATCAAGAATTATAGATATTTTAAATAAATAGGTTAAGATTTTTGGTATAAACATTCATGGACTTACGAAAAGAAAATAGGCTAATCGAAGTACTAATCCCGAAGCTAGTTAAAAATAATCTTAATATAAATAATCTTATATATAAAAAAGAATGTTCGTTTATTTGTTCATATTTTATGCGCTGCCATACTCGGATATTGCGAAGAAACTTTGCGGATTTGATGTGCACATGCCCGCGATGGTTTCTATATATAATAGTGAGTTCTGGCATTATGAAATTATTTCCTATAATATTCATCTGATTGCGATGAAAATTTGTTGAGTTGTTGTGCACATGCCCGTGAATGTTTCTATATGTACTGGTTAGCTTTGGCGTTATGAAATTTGCGTTAAATATATGCAATAGGTCAAACGCGAGTTGTTTGAAAAAATTGTGTATTTCATGCAGTTTAGATTACAGGGTGAATGGAAATGAAGGGTGGATTCAAGGGAGGGGGGTCGAGGGAGGAGGGAAGGCGGGGAAAGTAAAAATGTAAATAACGGGTAACGAATGGGAAAGGATACAAATAATACAAGTAAATAAAAATTCACGTGCATGGGGGACGAACAGGAAAGGACACGCAATTGCTTTATTTATGCGGCGTTGTATTAAATAAGATCAACCACGTAAAGTAATAAATAACTAAAAATAATACTAATTTTCACTTAGGTAGAGGAAAAGAAACGACAAAAAAATTTTCACAACATTTGTGATAGAAATTACTCGTATTACGACCATTAATAATTTTATTTTCAATGCGTTTTTACACGAATTTAAGTGTTATTTTTACGAAAAAAATCCTTTTTTATTGTAGTCAATTTTTTTTAACGATCTGAGCGTATTTTTAACGCGTAATTTAGGTAATTATCCTTTAAACTAAAGCTCTGTTCGTCACGCGATTCGAGGATAAGCTTATTTTAATATCTGGCAATCATCAACTCAAACAACGGAAAATTGTTATAATTTAAATTTAAAGTTAAAATTAAATTTCACTGGAATAACTTTATTATAAACTTTTAAATGTTATACACATGAATGTAATATTAGGTCCTTACATATGAAATTGGCGTTTTGCTATACTGGCAACTTTGATCTCAAATATCTTCCCTTTAAATTCTAATTTTTACAGCTATTTACCCATGTAATTGTATTTCGAAAATTATAATTCATTTGTTTTTTCCATAATTGTTTGTTTTTCTTTGCGTCGCTTAGTTTACAAAATGGAAAACTTGAAATATCGCGTTATTTACGAGTACGAGTTCCACCGTGGCACCAGTGCTGCAGAAACGGCTCGAAGGGTTAATGATGTGTATGGCGACGGTGCCGCAAAAGAAAACACAGTGCGTTTTTGGTTCCAACGTTTTCATTCTGGAAACTTCGACCTGCAGAACAAGCCCCGTGGACAGTCGGAGACCAAAGTTGATAATGAAGAATTGAAGGCTATTGTGGAAGCGGATCCATCGCCAACCACGTCTGAGTTAGCTGCAGGCTGCGGTGTTAGTGATAAATAGGTGGCGCGCGGTTCTTTGAATAATGTGTGCATTTCATATAGTTAAGCAGTAGGGACGGGGAATACAGGAGGGGGGTGGGGGGTTGGGGGAATGAGGGGGGGGGGAGTGAAACAAAATTACTGTGTATCCAGAAGCACTTCAATTTACAGAATAAAAAACACAAAAATACTTTCTTTCTTTGAGTGGCCCTGCAATGCATGCCGGGTGCTCGCTAGTATCTTACTAATATTATAAACGCGAAAGTTCGTATGGATGTATGTGTGTTTGTTACTTTTTCACGCAAAATTTACTGAATGGATTTTATTGAAACTTTACAATAATATAGCTCATACATCAGAATAACATATAGGCTATAATTTATAAAACTTGATATTAATTTTCAATGTATTGCAAATAATAATTATTGTTTAATAGAAAATGTCAAATTTTAAGAATGACATTTTGCAAAAAAATTATTGTTAAATCAAAATTCTATTTTAGAAAATATTTAAATTAGTGAATTTATTTGAAGTACTCGCCTATACTTTGAATCGAATCAAGAATTACAGATATTTCAAATAAATAGGTTAAGAATTTTGGTAAAAACGTACATGGGACCTAGGAAAAGAGAATAGATTACTCAAAGTACTAATCCTACACAGACGAAGTCGCGGGCAGAAGCTAGTATTATATAAAACTGGATCACTTTGTGCAGAGATCAGGAAGATTGTTGTTTGTACTCCACCAGGTAGTGCTGCTGTTGTTTTAACAAGTTCAATCTATATAAAATTTAAAACTATATTATGCAAAAAGATGTTCTGCTCAACGACGCGAAATAGAATACCTAGGCAACCTAAGATCAGATCTCATTATGCATAGCCACGTCTGGTTCCCCTCGTTATCATGTCACCCATTATCTCTATATAAAAACCAGAAGGTTTGGCAGATTGCTAATTGAAAGAGTCCCAACTGCTCACGTCTGGAGCCAGTGAGACTATGGCATTTCCAATTGTGGTACGTTGTGAGGCTGAAGGTATGTGGGGAGGGGGAAGAGATGGGGTAGAGGAAGGTAAGGAAGTACATGGCTATTCAGATCTAGTCTAGTAACACGGCTAAAGCCATTTCTAGCAACGTTTCAATTCTGAATGGTGGTCTTACACCAGGATGACACTGAAACTGTTTCGTAAACTTATTAATTTCTTCCAGAAACACATAAGATTTTGTATCTAAACAGTGTTTATCAACAATATTTTCTCGATGAATAGAGCCATTGACCAGCGGCTGAGAAAAAAGTTTTAAAATGCTTGCAACTGTACAGGGAGATTCCGATCAGATAAAATAACAATCTTTCAAAATCAATTGATGTTTTTTTATATAAAAAACAGTAAATTCGTCTAGAATTTGATTTAAAAATGAATAATTTCCGGTATTCTCTGGTAACCCTCTTAAAGCTTGCTTTGTTGTACGTCTTATAAAAAAAGTTGCGGTAGAGCGTTGGAAAACATTTTTAAACAACCCAAATACCAATTACTTTAGTCTAATAATTTTCTAGGACAAAAATAAGCTCTAAGGGTAATAATATTTTAAGAGTCTCCCTGGATGCAATGGACTCATGCATTTCGAAATCGCTGAGCGAGTAAGTGTTTTTAAGTAACATGCATTTTAGTCCGTGCATACGTAAAGCGTGGTAGCCTTTATGTTTCTCTCAAAGCCCAAAGACGATTAATTTTAAGTGTTTACACAGAGTGTTTTACCAGAGAATACCGGAAATTAGTAATTTTAAATCAAATTCTAGACGTATTGATTCTTTTTTACAAAAAAACATAAATTGATTGTGAAAGATTTGTTATTTTATCTGGTGCACGCAGTTTTAAAATTTTGAAAAATTAAGTGTTTTTTTAATATACTAAGGTTATACTGTTGGTCGTTGGAAGATTTGTTTAATTTTCAAACGATAGATTCTATTAAACAACACAAATTTCAAATCATATAATCATACAACAAAATAAATCAATATATAGTCTAGTCAACACAGTGTTAAAAATTTGAATTTTAGACAAATTAATTAAAAAATAAATCCGAGAACGTGTTTTGTGGCAAAAATAACTCAGTTTTCTATTTATTTAAGGTCTTGCAAACAAAATATTTTTCAGATTTTTTTTACACATTTATTTTGTTTAGACACGATTGAAAAATTATAAATTATTGTGATCAAAAATTAATTTTAAGAAGTATATAATTTTCACTCATTTACCATATCCCGTTTGATCATTTTTATGGCTGAGATGCGGCTGTGTGAGGTTCTGTGTTGGCAACGCTCATAATGATTACATTTTGCTTTTCATTTAAAACTAATACCGTTTAGCTTCATGGTTGTAAAAACATCCGCGCGCAGCGCTGTTAACAAAAACGGAATAATGGATTGCTGGATATTACCTCTTAAGAGACACGTATGATTTGCTTTAAGGCGAAGGCTAAACAATATTTATCACGATCCATCAATATAAATTGGAGTATTACCCTTGACGTTCAATATTTAATGTGTTCCGCAGAACTCCAATCCATATTGACGGACCGTGATAAATATTGAACGTCAAGGGTAGCACTCCAATCCATATTTATCAAATATAGTGATATATATATAGTAATATATGATTATTGAACCAGTAGAATAGCGTATTGACGGATCACAATATGGATGATAGGATTTCTAGATTCCTGAATTCCGGATCGTGATAAATATTGAATGTATGGCCTACGACTAGTTATACTTAGTTATCACGATCCGTTTGTTGGATACGGATATTTATGGAACCTGTAGACTAGCTTATTAACGGATCACAGAATTTTTAGATTCCTGAATTCCGGATCGTGATACCGATCGTGATACGGATCGTGTTACGGATCGTGCTACGAGTCGTGATACGTGTCGTGATATGGATCGTGATGCGGATCGTGATACGGATCGTGATACGGATCGTGATACGGATCGTGATACGGATCGTGATACGGATCGTGATACGGATCGTGAGAAGTATTGAATGTGTAGCCTACGCCTCAATATTTATCACGATCCATGGGTTTACGATACGGAATTCGAGAATCTAGACATCCTGTGATCCAATTTGTGATCTGTCAATACGCTAGTCTACACGTTCAATAAATATCATGATATTTGATAAATATCTGCACAATAAATATTGAACATGTAGTTCGCCTAAAGATTGACTAGTGACCGGATGAGGAGTAAAAAATGTAGATGTTATTATTTTTTTTTTCACCAAAAAACATAACAAATTAATAGGTATTGGATAGTTAGTGTAGGGGTAGGGGAGTATATTGAGCGGTTACTCGGCTAAGTGACCAGTGACGACATGTGAAAGTTTTTTCTTTGTATTTGAAAAAAAAACAAAAAAAACATCCAAAATGTCACTAGAGACCAAAATTTTATTTAAATTATTATTACTCTCAATAAGGTCAGGAATCACTGGTTAAAGTAAGTCGGGTACGTCTGGGACAGCCTGTATTTTATAAATACATATGATTTTATATTAACCATTACCTATTTTATTATAAATCCTTGTGATTAATCTGTGTGTCTTTTTTTAATGTGTAATTCAAATTCAATAATGTTATTATTAAGTTCTGCAAGTATTTAAATTTTTTTATTATTGTGACAGCTGTTTTAGCTTAAATGGTCATTTTCAAACTGTGGTCAGGCTACTTTGAGACGACTTATTTATCGTCATTATTAAACAATTAACCACTGGAGCGATTTTTGGCTTATTTATCCACCTTTTAAATGTCTAAGATTGCTTTACGGCTTTAAAAAGCCAATTATCTCTTGATTCGGCAAAAAAAGATTAAAAAAATATTTGTAGCTTCCACGTTTGTTATTTCGGTCTTAAAACGAAGCTATTGAAATGCTTTATCTATTATAGCCGTAGATGTTGCAAATTCGAACTTCGTAGATTATTTTAGAACGATGTTAAAAATAGTTTTTTTAAATATTTTTTTTGCGCAAAATTTATGATCAGCTGTTTACGGTTAAAATTAAGTCCCTTTTTCAAAGATATGTTGTGATACCAAAAAATTGTGAGATCAAAGTGATACCTTTCATTATTAAGAATACCACAGAGAACATACAGAAATCGAAAATATTCTATATTGACTCGAATAAGTACCTCTGACGGCAGATTCAAAGTATCAAACCTACAGGAACCGCGCGGTTATAAACTTTACGATTTTATAATATTTTTTTTATACATCCTACAAATATGAGATAAACGGTATAATAGAGGTTAATTCATTGGCTATATAGCATTTTAATAAGTTTTCATGTCTTTATGTTAAAATTCGAAGATATGAATTTATTTAATATTGGCGAAAAATTAAAAAAAATGATAGTCTGGAAATCTCGAGCAATCGAGGCAAATTTATTTATTTCGCGTGGTCGCTCCAGTGGATTTATGAACAAATTTTATGTGGGAAAATAGATTTCAAAGTACCCAACATAATACAGAATCTATAATCACAATTGATTTCTCAGTTAATCGGTTTAACCGGTAATAAATCATTTTAGGAACCATTATCAAAAGTAGTTGGGCGGGGGTAAAAAGAGTTATATAAATAAGTCGTCTCAATGTGGCCTAACCAGCTTTTACAATAATAAAAAACTAAAACAATTAATAATTAATTAATGTGTAGTAGGACTTACCTACATAACATTATATTATTAAAAAAAATTTACTCTATGAGAAAGTTTTTTAATAAGTTATTTTAGGCTACAGTCCGACGTATCAATGGAAGGTAGGTGGAGGAAGTGGATATGAAGTAGGAACACAGCCATCAATCTGATAGCCGCAGGATCTAATGGCGTTATTATGTTCCGTGAAGTACTCCTTAATGGCCATTTCCTCTCGAGGAGATGAGAGATGCTTGCTTCTCGTGTCGGACCTAAATGCGTTGGTTTGTATTTAACTATTTATTTTATTTACATTCGATTATTACAGATTCTTGTCATCCTTGTGATTTAAAAAATCATTTAATATTACAATAGGTGCATCAAGGTACAAAAACTACTCAGTCAAGGGATTAATTTATTTTATTTATTTAGGTACGATAATTTAGTTTTTACAATTTATTTGCTCAATGATATGGCCTCACTGCGTGGTTTCCCTATGCTGATACAAAAATCATTGAAGAATATATTAAGGTAATACAAAGGTAACATAAAAATTAAATAAGTAATACAATAACGTAAACTAATTAATTTTAATAAAACATATAAATGATGTGTGATGTGTGTAATAATGGTATTGTGTGTTAAGTATATATGTTTTAATCTTTTATATTATAAAAAATTGTAATATTGGTTTTTTGTTCTTTAATCCATCTTATAATTTTGTATTTGATTCAAATTTGTATTTGGTTCAAACCCGGCGTGCGCAAATAAATTTTTATTTAATTGATTTGTGTTATTTCACAATTAATTATTTAAAATAATATATAGTATATTTGCGGCACGTTCCAGAGTGGAAGATACTCTTATTATCGCCCTGGTGTAAGACCACCATTCAGAATTGAAACGTTGCTTGAAATGGCTTTAGCCGAGTTTAGTGACTAGATCTGAATAGCCAGGTACTTCCCCACCTTCCTCTTCCTCGTCTCTTTACCTTCCCCACTTACCTTCAGCCTCATAACATACCCCAATTGGGGATGCCATAGTCTCACTGGCTCCAGACGGGAGCAGTTGGGACTCTTGTGAGGTATTCACTATAAAAAAAATAAAAAATAGAATTTTTTTTCCTCCTTTTTTGTGTCAAGTAAAAGATAATTGAATATTTTTATTGCCTGATATTTATGGTGTCTCTGCCCAAAGCTTGTGTTGACCGTCGGAGTTTTTATATTTTCTTTGTACGCTTGTCTTACTGGTCTGTTAGTGATAGTTTGTGTTTGTTAAATTTGTTTTTTGTTCAAAGTAGTGTTTTAAGGTCAAAACTTGTGGAATTTTTTATTTGTTTGTTATAACCTTAAGATGGTTTTCTATGCGATTTCCATTTGATAGATAGCTGAGTTTGTTGCTTCTCCCCAAGCAATGATTCCATATTCTATTATATATAATATGTATATGTAAGTACTAATTTTTTTAAAAATAAACTCACTCAAATTATTACATTAGACAAGGGTCGTGACATCAGTCCCAAACTGAAGAGGGATGGACACTATGGACAGGACGAAATACTGGTGGTCGGCAGAGTTTTTATTTTTTATGTCTGGTCTCTGTTGAACTCCAATAATTTAGTCCAAACTTTAACGTCTTCCACCCTTGGATATCAGAAATTAGACAGCCCTTGGTTGGTAACTCAGAGAATTGTATGGATCTGCATACAATTCACAGTATGAAAAGTGGACATTGGCTTCCTGAGTTCGATAAATTCGGTAAAAACGTAGTAAATGGTGCATGTGCAACGATATTCTTTCTGTTGACATCCAAGAAAGACCTTCGAGTCCAATTAACTTACATATTTTTCAGGGACTCAGGCACGTGGTCACTTACATGTTTTTGGGGACTCGTCCACGTAAAATATATTAAATATTTCAAAACACACTATAAGGGTTCAATCTCGTAGGCTCGCCGCACCATTTTGGCCTCGGCCTTGACGTCACTGTCGATACTACCCATACATGCCCGTACAAATACGGATGAAATAGTGACGTCATAGTACCTAGGCATTGGTGTGCTCACAGTGAGATATATTTAACCTGTCTCTGAAAAGAACTTATTCCAAAAATATATTGAATTGGTGTAAGATAATATTAATTATTTTTACATGCGGTGCAGATTTCAAGCAACTACACGTTACAGATATTCGGGATTTTTACATGTTGAACAAAAAAGCCCAGAACTCACGGTTTAAGAGATTTTGTTGCTTCGAACAAACAGAATTTCACTTTATTGTTAGATCTAAGAAAGACTCACTAATTTTCTCAACCGTTATCCATTTCGTCTGTAATTTTTTTTGTGCGTTTCGTTTCCGTTTTGAAAATCTGCTGCGTTCACTTTATTATTCAAGCCAGCCTTACTTCGACTAGATGGCTAACTTTGACTATGGTTCAATACAGAGAAAAGATCCTTTTTCCTAACGTGAATTCGTCGTGTTTATTTGGACTTCCTAATTGGCATTTCTTCAATATTATGGTACATACCTATCTGAAATAAGTAGGTACCTATGAAAAAAATGTCATCAAGATAGTGGCGATTCTTTGGAAAAATTGTATAATGATTAAAAATACAAAATGTTACATTAAATATTCATGATTTATAAGTAAGCAGGTCGGTATTTAAGTACCTACTTACAAATCTTTTGATTTCAAAGGAAATTTTGGTTTTGATTTATTAAATTAGAGAATATTCGAAACATAATTTTTTGTATGTGAGGTCTACTGTTTGCAGAACTACTAGTTATGTTTGCAGTGCAATTCCGTCTTCGATTGCTGCAAGAATAGATGCATTTATAATTAGTGCATAAATTATACGTCTGCCTGCCAAGATCTGAGTGTCATAAGCTGCAGGAAATTAAGCCAATCACCCCGAGTGCATCTAATGAGATAAGTAATGCACAGGCTGAGTTTATTTCCTGAATCTCAAAGGCTAGACTGCAACGGGATACAGTTGCAGAAGCAAATTGAAGCACCACGGGCGCAAATAGAATTACCTAATTAAATATCACAATGGTTTGATTCTATTTTACGCTCTGTATCTACTGTCTACTGGGAATGTGTTAAATCTAGTTAAACATAGGTAGGGTATTGGACCGGATATAATAAATAGTCTGTGATTACTGGATACAATTTGAAATTTCCACAGATTGATTTTTAAGATTAGGCGTCGTGTTGCGCTTCCTACTCTTTTAGCCAACGTTTCCTTTTTCACTTTAGGAAAAGTTGATGATAATTAATTATGCCAATTATGAACTATCCACTGTTGATAGTAAATTAATAAGATGTGACATTGCAAGGGTGTTTTCTTAATCAAATTATTTTCTAGTTACAATATATGAAAAGAAGGAAGGGGGAGGAGGAAACATGGGATTAGGATTAAAGGTAAAGGACGGGAATATATAGGGAATAAGCTTCCAGTTAGAGTCATGTTACTTAGTGAACTTTTCGTTTTATGTCGCGTAAAGTCGAGTAAAAAATGTCATTATGGTAATAATTTAAGTTAAATGAATAATGGATGTAAAATGAATCTGTAAATAAATGAGTTTTGTTTGGAGTTGGTCTTCGAAAGAGGGAGATTAAAAGTAAGCGACTGTCTGCTATTGCGATTTGGAACATGGAATGATAGGCGTTGGAGAAGGTCGGGGCTATCGATTAAGTTGTGTGTGATTTTAAATAACATTACCGAATCTGCTATATTTCTTCGGCAAGTCAACGTCTGTACATTAAAGAACTTTTCAGAGTCTTTATTACTAACATGAGATCGGAAAGAGCGGAAGTTAAGGTACTTTAAGAATCTATTTTGAACACTTTCAATTTTATTTTTATGTGTTGCATAGCCTGGGTTCCACACTTGTGATGCGTATTCAAGGATACTACGAACTTATGCGTAATACAGTATTTTGAAAGTGGCAAGATCTTTGTGTACATCGTGTTCATTATTGAAGGGATTTGGCAGTCAGCTTTAAAAAATGTCAGGGTTTGTTCTTCGAACCGTCAACAGTTTTTCGAGATTCGAGTACTCTGAAAATGTCATACTTCCCTTGGTCTGCAGTAGGCTGGAGAGTGGTTCGACTATCTAAAATCCTCATAAGGTGAGATGCCTTCTCAAGTTGGAGAGATTTCAGTTTTTTTCCGAGATTTCTCTGCGTGAGGAAGTACAGCCACTATCTCTGGATATACCCGATAAAAATTCTTCTGAGCACCCTGGGATTTCACTCCCTGCAGCTTAGAAGAGAGGGGTTTTTCCGCACCCACATCTATATTGAGAATTCGGCTATTTTGGAGCGCATGAGTCTTAAGGGCGATTGACCAGCGGCTGAGAATAAAAGTTTAAAAATGCTTACAACTGTACAGGGAGGTTCCAATGAGAAAGATAAATTATTTACCGAATCAAATTTTTTAAATTAAAAAATTAATATCGATTTATTTCATTAAAAACTTGCTTCAATATATACCTACATTTAAGTAAGCAATAAAAATGCTCAAAACGTACGATGATAAATTATTAAATATCGTGTAGTTCTTGTAAGTGTTATGATAAGTATTTATCATAAGTATTTATGATTTTTCAATAATGTATAATCAAAATAAGTGTGTAAAAAAAATCTGAAATATTTTAGTAAATGGTTATGTGAAAGAATTTTTTTGTACTGACCTCCGTTTTTCTAAATTTTGTTTTTAATGTTTTTTCCATTATTACAATCTTTTTTCTTTTTCTTTCTTTCGTTTTTCCTCTGCTCTTTATTTTATATATATAAAAATATGTGGATGTATGTATATATAATGTAATAATGTATATATTTTATGTACCTGTTTAAATTTTCTGAAAAGTAATTGTTAAAAGAACCCGTTGACAAACAGATTTAAAAAAAAAAAATTATTTATAAGAAAAAAGATTTTACATTACAAGTGATTACATTATGCAAAGTTTTTTTTATTTTTTTATTTCTATACAATATTGCAGCGTTCACATAACGTTATTAATATTTATACATAATAGCTAATAACATAATTTATGAACTTTTTGTTGTGTTGTGTGTAAGGTTGGTTAGTGAATGTGAAATTGTGGTTGGTATTGAAAATAATAATGTATAGTTGTACAACTATACATTATTATTCTACTACTCCATAAGTTGAGCTCTAAGAGCTCGTGTTTATGGGAGGAGTAATATATATAAATCAGTTTAACGGGACTTAATGTTGAATTATGTAAAAAAAGAATGTTAAATAAAAAAATAAAAAAAATACCTTAAATAAATAGAAAACTGAGGTATTTCTGCCACAAAACACGTTCTCGGATTTATTTTTTAATGATTTTAATTTAACTAAAATTAAAATTCTTAAAACTGTGTTGACTACATTATGTATTGATTTATTTTGTTGTATGATTATATGATTTGAAATTTGTGCTGTTTAATAGAATCTATCGTTTGAAAATTGAACTAATCTGCCAACGACCAACTGTATAACCTTATCATATTCAAAATTAACTTATTTTTTTTAAATTTTAAAACTGTGTGTACCAGATAAAATAACAATCTTTCAAAATCAATTTATTTTTTTTTGTAAAAAAGAGTCAACACATCTAGAATTTGATTTAAAAAGGACTAATTTCCGATATTCTCTGGTAATACCCTCTTGTCCCTGATGACTATTGTAATGTACTATATTAATCTATAATTTAGTTCCTACATTACTTTGGTGGTGTATGGGCTATTTGGGTCACATGAAGGCGACCGAGGGTAAATATGCGGAGTCATTATAGTTCAGGGGGCTCCTGAGATCAACCCTAGCTTTCAGCCGTCAGGAAGGACGTTTGTCCTCTGAAGAATTATTGTAAATTACAATACGTTAATAAACTGTCACTATGTTATAGAACTCAAGCCTTCCAAAAAGCATCTGGAGAATACAGGTCCCAGTACTTACTAAACTACGAATGTCGCTGGAGACATTACTAGACACCGTCATCAGAGATTATTCTGTCTCCCTGATTGTAGGACTAATCTGCCATATTGATATATATGACTAATATTGCTCCTGAACCAAATCTGTTCCGATATCGATATTTTTTTCAAGGAGAGGTTATAAAGGAAAATTATATTAATTCTTGAATGTGCCTCTCCACATTGACGCGATCTTCACCACTATTTTATTTCATTTTCTATTTGTTTTATAGGTATTATTTTCTATTGTGTACTTCGCAGAACTCCATTTACTTTGATTTTAATATCTCAGTTACCCAAACCATTTTTAGTAAGGTTTCGATTTTGAATGGCAGTCTAATACTGAGAATAATAATACTAGTGAGTTTAATACTGAGAATATCTTCCACTTCAACACAAACACTTTTCAACCTGGAAACTTTTTATTTTTCGTGGTTTTTCTTTTTCTTAACAACTTCTAATAATGGAATGGAAGCGTGTAGACTTTCGCCGAGTTACGACCAAATTGCACGGACTATGAAAGTTATGTTTTAAAATGTAATTGTATGCGGGTAGATTTTGGATTAAGTATTATCGATTCCTTACCTTTAGAAAATCGATATGTTAGTATTTAGTGTGATCGCGGGTTGTTTAAATGATACGAAAGTCACTTTTTATTTAAATTATATTTTTGACATTGATAAACACGCGATAGTGATTAATCAGAAACTATTCAGAAGGATTTTAAAATGTGTAGACAGTAAAACACGACCAGCCAGAGAGACGCACGTACCAGAAAGGCGTTCCTGGCATTGTCTTAGGTTTTGTCAGCTGTCGCTAGGTTTACTGATCAACTGTTGTAAGTTATATTATTTTTAAATAACAGAATGCAATATGTCAGCTTAGATGACAAAAACAGTCAACACAATAATATAAAATATGGAGTTCCTCAAGGATCCATATTAGGACCTCTATTATTTCAAATATATATTAACGATATCTGTCAATTAAACCTAAATGGGGAAATTTTTTTATACGCAGATGATACTGCTATATTTTACTTTGGCAAAAACTTAGAAAACTTACTTGAAAAAGCTCAACCGGATCTTAATAAATTAAATGACTGGCTAATTAAAAATTTATTAACTATTAACACTAAAAACACTAATTACATGATCTTAAGTTCACAAAAAAGAAAAACGACGTCTCATAAACCTTTGCAAATAGAAGGAATAAACCTACAAATTTAAGATAGTGAAAAATACCTGGGACTTTTTATCGATAAACACTTGTCTTTTAAACACCACATACAAAAAGTAAAAGAAAAAATTAACCCACTAATTGGTGTATTTGGTAGAATAGCCCATCTCCTACCAATACTTTTTTTTTTATTTTATTTTTTTTTATTTTTATTTTTTTTATTGAAATTTTTTTGATACAATCAGGTACATAAATAATAAAAGGTATATAACATACTTAAATATAATATTGTATGAACAAAAAAATTCCCACAAAGGCAAATGCCTGAGCGTGGGTATAATATTGAATTTATTATAATTTTATGGTTAATAGGAGATTTAAGAATTTAGTTTATTTTTAGGTATAAAAAGAGTAAAAGTAAAAGAGTAAAAGTGCCTTAAAACATAGAGCAAAATAACAGCATTTGTTGTTATTATTGCATTTGTAAAATTTTATGAAGAATTAATGTTAAAGGCGTAATTAAAATAAAAATAAAAACAAAAACATAGCAAGCAATATAATATTTCTACTTTAAAAGTTGTCTGATGATAAACATAATTAATGGTTTTGTTTAATCTTATAAGAAAAAGTTATCTGTTTCAGTGTTTTTTAGCCAAGTTTTGATATATTTTTTATAAGATTTAAGATTTTGACATGTGGGGGCTTTAAATGATGCGCGTAATGAATTATGCATTTTTGGAGCAATAAAACTTTAGTTTAATTCATTCCCATCTTAATTACCTCATAGAAATATGGGGAAACACAAATATCACATTCTTAAACGAAATTCAAATAATTCAGAATAAAGTTATAAAAAAACTTTTTAACTATAGACCAGATACCCCCACCAAAAGAGTATACAAAGAAACTAACCTAATGAAAATTAGAAAACTGTCCGAATACAACATATGCTTATTAATCTACAAAATTCAAAATGGCTTTATACACACAAATACTACATTTATGAAAACATTACAAGTACATGAACACCACACAAGACAACGTAATAAATTATACACAAATTGAACAAAAACAGAGTGTGGCAAAAGAAACATAGGCTATGAGGGTATAAACATATATAATCTCCTTCCTGATAACCTGACAACCGAAAATAAAATAAGTATATTTAGAAAAAAACTGTTTGCTCTCAAAATTAATGAGCAAAACCAAAATGTTCTCACTTAAAAAAATGTGTTATTTGGTGTTAGGTAGTAAACCATCATTATTAATATTATTTGTATCAATGTATTAAGTTAACAAAGCGAAATATGTATATTTCTTTTAACTTAAAAAAAAAAAAAAAAAATGTTTTTGGTTGTTCAGTGCTATCTACAATGTGTTTGGTGTATAGGTAGAAACAAAGGCGGCGCGCTGCTATAAGCAGACGTGACTTACAATAGAACAGGTAAAAGACATTGGCGACACTTTGGTGCGCGTGATTTTATATAAATGGCCATTGACCAATATCCTTTGTTTCTCTTATCTATGTAGTTATTTGTAGATAGATATATTTTTAGTAAAAGTTCAACATTTTGGGTGGCGGGAATGGGTACCGCCACCCCGGAACCGTTTATTGGGTAACCAACACCTCTGCCAAAGGTCACCCCAAGTGGTTCGCTACGTTTGGTGACTTAGCAGGGGTGCCCGGGTTCATGGGGTTCATTGTCTAGGTCTTGGCGGCGGATGATCTAGACACATTGAACCCCAGATTCCTACCCAACCCTCATACATTTTTCCTTCCCAGAACTTCCTCTCCTTCCTTTCCTTAAAAATACCCTCCACACAGCATCCCCAAATATGACATAGGCCCTGAGGGAAATTATTTTCCTCAGGGCCTCCTGTGTGGACCTAATGTAAAAAAAAAAAAAAACATGGCAGGAAAATTTTTCTAGAATACCTAAGTAATAACATAGTTCACAACACGAATAGCAACAACTTATCACTCAATATACATACGTTCTTGTAAAGGTAAGCAGTTTTATTAAAATTGTAAAGAGGAAAAAACACCAAAGCTTGGTTCGCCTTTCCAAGCTTTCGCATAAAAGCCAGTCCGATGTTTTACTTTTTTCATAAAACCCCAACCTTTTCATGCCTTAGTGCCAACACGCCCGTAGAGATATATGAAAAAAAAATTCTAAATGAAAAATTGAAAGACCATGTTTCTAGCGAAAGAAAGATTTTTATAAAAAGGGAGATCGTCGTAAATATTCACAAAGATTTCTCCTTAAATGCTTAAATTCTTTGTTAAAGCAAAAATAAATCAATAAATAAATGTAATGTCCCTTAATTTCTACTATTAAGACAACTTACGATGTGTTGGGTTTGGTTCAAATTATTTATAGGTTCGTGTGATTACTAGTTGATTTATTAAGTTATTTTATATTATAATAGTCTCGCTACTGCTAGCGGACTAGAGGAGCCCGCCCAAACTCGCCGATGCCTTCGGCCATCATCGTAACTGTTCGTTCCTAAGACATGAACGACGATAAATGGTACTCTTTTGATATCATACCCAACTGTCATCTGTTGGGATATAACAGAACTTCGTATTACTAACTCAGCTATAGACATCTATTGAAGGAAGCTGAAATAACATGAATAATCAATACATTACAAAAATAGAAACGGGAGATATGCCATAAACCTTTATTAGTATGAAATATACATCATCATCATCATCTAGATATATATATATATATATATATATATATATATATATATATATATATATATAAATCCCTTTTGTTCTATTTTCTATGATTAAATCTACTTATAACATGAGCTGAGTTTTCTACAAAAGCCAACAATTTTTTAATCTTTTGAAATAGGACATCTCTGAATATTTTTATTTTCATCATTGAAGAAGACAATACTTATAATTCTAAACGAAACATAAAACAGAACAATACACAGAGAAATAAAAAAGTAACGGTCCCAACAGTAGTGGTTAAAATAAAAATATTAAAAATTAAAAATATAGTAAATATGTGTTGAGGTAATTGATTTTGCAGGAATTTCTGTTAATAAAATATTTCAGTACTTTCATAAATGGAAATCTAATGCCCTATATTATTGGAAAAGCAACATTTTCCGCTTAAATAAATATGTGAAATATGTTTTTCAAGTATTACGTTCTGAATGTGTATCATTTTGGCACCTAGCCGGGGCTCCCTCTGAGTTTGGGCCCTTAGGAAAAATTTGACATTTTTAAAGTTTTTTCATCTAAAAACATAAAAAAACAGTAGGTATTTGACAGTTAGAGGTGAGGTCGGTTGGTCGGTTACTCAGCTGAATGACCTGTGCCGAAATATGGTTGAATTTTTTGTTGTTTGATTTTGAAGAAAAAAACATCAAAGGAGTCACCGGAGACCTAAATTTCAAATTAAATTTTTGACTGTATATAATATCAAGTACAAGTAAGTCAAGTACGTCCCTTTAAACCCTGTATGTATAAGGTGTCTGGGGGTAAAGTGCAAAAAACTTCGGGAGGTAATTCTACATGATAAGTACAAGAAAAAAAGATATATTACTTTTTCGAAATTCCAACGTTTAAACCTTTAATTGGCCGTTAAGGTGTAAATAATTTTTATTTTTTTTATCATTATTTGTTAACGTGTTTCTATTACAAAATAATATCATTAGTAACAAAAGTTGTATAAACTACCAAAATCTGAAATAATTGTTACTGCAAACTTATAAAATGCGACACAAAAAAATTCTGATGTGACGTTGTTTTTTTTTTGAAAAAAACCTAACCCTCCAAAGGCAGTAGTTTATGCGTTAAAAGTTGAATTGTTTATTTAAAAATATATTTTTGCATGGGAAAATAACATTAAAAATTCGTAAAAAGTATTTTTTTTCTCGAAAAATCTTTTTGTATTTCTACCATCGTTTAGAATGACCTCCTGAAGTTTGTGCATTTATTCCCCGCACATAATATATCATAAGTATATCACAAAATAAATAAATAAAAAGTATGTTGAATAATATTAGGGTAGGAATACAAGTTCTCTTCTAAGCACAAGCATCTGCTTTATTAGGAGAGTGAATGAAATATTATATTATGTATCGACAAGCTTTTTTCAAGGCACAAAGGTGAAATCAGGCATTATTTAATGATAACAAAGGGAAAAATAGAAAAACAACGAATGAAGCAAAAAGCTGGCTTCACAATGAGCGACATGAATACATTGATAACCTTTAGAGCAAACACATCGATCCGCCATATTGCTCGCGACTTGCGACATTATGTATTACATCATGTGTCAACACTTGCCCTTTTTCCGCATCCCCGATAGTACCCCCTTCCCAGCAGGCTGCAGGGGTGGATCATACATTATTGAAACATGGGAACATATTTATAATACACAGATTGGCAATGACCCTTATTAGTATAAAAGTGCAGTTTGTCCGTAAATCGGCTACAGTTAGCAGGGTTCTATGCCATATCTCTCTTTTTTATTTTGTCTAGACAGAGAAAAAAATTATTCTAAAATACGATCATTTTATTCGTAAAAAGGTTAAAAACGGGACTGAAGTTCTTACGAAAAAATTAACAGTGTTTCAATGTTTATTGGCGGGAAAGTGTAAGAATAAATTATTATTAAATAATTCTTACGTTTTCCCGCCAATAAACATTGAAACCCTGTTAATTTGTTCGTAAGAACTTCTGTGCCGTTTTTAACCGTTTTACGAATAAAATGATCATATTTTAGAATAACATTTTTCTCCGCGTACATACATATTATGTACCCGAACTTTAAAGCTTATTTGATGTAAAAAATACCTCGGTTCTGTTTTGCTCTAAGATGACTTTTACATGTAAAACGTGTATCTATGACCTCATTTGCTTTCCCGTAGCACTGGACAACAAGAGGTAGGTTACATGTAGCTAGAATAGCAAGGTCAGGCAAATAAATCACTGTCCTTAAAATTAAGCTTGCACAGTGGGTGGTAGGGTCTACTTAACCTATAAAAATATGAAAGATTCGAATAGCTTTAAAACTAAATTGCTATGGTACACGCCACACTTTAAGACAGGCCTGAACTTACTTCGATCTATTCAATATTAAGCGAAAGACAAAAATGCGGGGAACATTCCACGTTTTCCACCTTAAACTCATCTATTGCCAGATTGCCAGATGATCTCCTTACTTGAGCCATTTTATTATTTTAATTTCTTTAACAATTACTACTTGTGCATTCGCTCCACAATAAATGTATTTGTATGTCCAAGTGTAAGTGCATGGTACATGTATGCATATACATATATATGAGTACGGTGTTCACATATATGCATTTATGATTATGTGTGTATATTTGTGTGTGTGTGTGTGTGTGTGTGTGTGTGTGTGTGTGTGTGTGTGTGTGTGTGTGTGTGTGTGTGTGTGTGTGTGTGTGTGTGTGTGTGTGTGTGTGTGTGTGTGTGTGGATATATGTATGTATATTATATTTGTTAGTATGTATGCATTTTTCTTCCTAATAACTGATTTCGATTCTCTTTATTTTTATATACATATTTGAAGTTAAATTTATCACTATTGTAACTAATCAATCATTATTACGTAAAGAATATTGAGAAGAATTTTGTGCTCACCTATAATTAGAAACATCATTACAACCATGTATGTATGTAAATTACTGTAAAAATTATGTGATATATTCTGTTGGCGAGCCAATAAATAAATAAAATAAAAAATTAAATAAATTGCTAAGATTGATGTATCATATTCAGGTCGGTCTTAAAATTTGGCATGTACTATTTATACTTAACGATAATTGGTAACCGCACTGTCCAAACACGGAGAGCGACCAAAATTTAACATAACGATTTAGTTGCCACATAAGTTGTCCTTGATACTGGCTAGGGACGGTGTGTGAGGAGAGCGGTTGGTGGACTGAACCAATGTTAGTAAAGGTCAAAATACCAAAACGCCAGTGTACTAACAGTTACCAATTTGAGCATTGATTCAGTTATGTTTGAAGGGTCAATTACGTATTTCCCAGACCTATTTTGATCTCCCAGTTCTCCCCTGGGTAGGTAACTATCTACTGGTAAGCTTTGGGTACACATGAGGGAGGGAATATGCCAAAGAAAATGTGGGAATTTAAATTGAAGAGAAAAACGAATTCGTGGGAGTTGGTGTTCGGTTCAGCCAGACAATTATTTTTTTCACCTTCCGGCGCTTATAATTGAATTTGTGTGATATTCAAACGAATGGAAATTGAACAAATTGGTTGGAAAGAAAGAAAAAATATTTTTGCTTTTGAAGTTAGTTATGAAAAACAAATACAAATACATGAACCAATGAAGTGGACGAATTTACAAAAAGAATAAATAGCGCCAAACTTTTAGGATTGTAATTTAAATGCAGTATTTTGTATAAATCTCCCCCGACGAAAATAGTACAGTAATTAAGTTGAATCAAAGTATCATTTCAAAAAAATTGCTGCCACGGAAAAATCTCAAAATCTTATCCAAGCAAATCTTACTAATATTATAAACGCGAAAGTTTGTATGGATGTATGTATGTTTGTTACTCTTTTACGCAAAAACCACGGAATGGACTTTAATGAAACTTTACAATAATATAGCTCATACATCAGAATAACACATAGGCTATAATTTATACCCAAAGCTTGCTATCTTCCATGTATTACAAATAATAATTATTGTTTAATAGAAAATGTCAAAATTTGAGAAAGACGTTTTGAAAAACAATGATTGTAAAATCAAAATTCTATTTTAGAAAATATTTAAATAAGTGAATTTATTTGAAGTACTCACCCTTGAATCGAATCAAGAATTATAGATATTTTAAATAAATAGGTTAAGATTTTTGGTATAAACATTCATGGACTTACGAAAAGAAAATAGGCTAATCGAAGTACTAATCCCGAAGCTAGTTAAAAATATTCGGAAGCTTAGTCTTAATTCTTACGAATTTCGGACATAGAGCTGTATCTATGCGACGCGACCGCGACGCTCAGTGTTTCGTTTCATACAAGCTAGACGGTAAAACCACATTAATCAACTAGGTGTATTAATGACCGGTCAGTGGTTGAGTGGTCATCGCGTTTGGGTCCCACCCAGGCGTTCCGTGTCCGATTACTCGGCTGGTCCTCCATCACAACACAAGTAACATCTTCCGCTTAGCGTGGTGGTAGTAGGAGATTTTCAAATGTTGTTGGGATATTCGTAACACGGGAATATTTGTCTTTCTTTTTTAAAAAAAAAGGTACTTGTACCAATCCCACCTTGGGTGTATTTAACCATATTATGAAGAAACGTTATGTATAGTGATAAACAATAAAATTTTTATTATAAATATTTTTTTTATTTCTTCAGTCTTTGCAAATTCACTTTGTGGCGTCATTTTTAATTAAATGAAAAACAAATCTTTGTATTAAAAAAAACGAAATTTGATAAATAAATAAAAACAATAAATTTGGGTACAAAAAAAAAATTGACAAAGAAACTTTTGGTTTCGAAACATGTCGATAATTGTGATTATAAAAGTGGTGTACACTAAGTTTTTCATTTAATACATTTTTTTAAAATTTGAAATTATTTGTTTTTAATTTGAATTTTTTTTATTGTAAATGTAAATTATACAAATATTGACGTAGAAATACTGTGGCAAATATTTGATTTATTTATTTATTTATACAAATATTGGTCACGATTTAATAATGGATTAAATAGAATAGAGAGGGCTCGGCCATTTTGTTTTATAAAAGACTACATAAACAAAAATTGGGCTCAGCGGCCCAGGAACCAAACTTGAAGACACCTAGATTCTAGATAATTCAGGATTAGAAATAAAAGTTTTATTTTTATTTTTATTGTTACGATATTTATATAGCTATATTTAGATATATCTGCTTAATAAAAATATAGTTTTATTTATATTTATTATGAAGCCAATTTAGGTTAAATATTAGACATTCGTATATAAAGATCGAGGTATGTAAAAAAAAACAAAGGCGGAAGTATTCATTTTCCTCAATCACAATCGATCACAAAAATACGTTTTTTCAGTGCATTATTTATCAGTACGGCCAGATATATCTGTGGATTTTAAGCTCGGCTAGGAACCTAATCCGTATTTAGGTCGCAAGCCTAGATACCACCGGTATTACACGGATTGTCTGTGATTTATTATAGAGAAACATGTTTCCTTTTTATTTGTAAAATCTAGTCACTGTTTACACGAGTGTTATATCTATGCTTTATACTGACATCAAGAGATCTCCAACTCTCAAAATTTCAACGACGGCAGTTTATTTCATGATCCAAAAATATTTTTAGACGAGTTGATTTTTGATACACTTTCCCAATTCAATCACCATGGTTGCTGTACGCGAGAATACACTGAGAAAAATGTTATTCGAAAAAACGATCATTTTATTCGTAAAAACGGTTAAAAACGGGACTGAAGTTCTTACGAACAAATTAACAGTGTTTAAATGTTTATTGACGGGAAAATGTAAGAATAATTTGTTGGTATACGTACGAAATTACGTATACCAACAAATTATTCTTACATGTTCCCGCCATTAAACATTGAAACACTGTTAATTTGTTCGTAAGAACTTCAGTACCGTTTTTAACCGTTTTTACGAATAAAATGATCGTATTTTCGAATAACATTTTTCTCTGTGTACCAATTTTAAATACTATTGGTTTTGCCAGAGTCGTGCACAACTGAAAACTAACTGTCCTGATGTTGAATCTTTTTAAATCATCGACATTCTTAGAATATAATTGTCTAGAAGTGTTTAATTATTTACGTAAATATGACAGATTTTACATGGTAGCCTTTAAAAAACCACTAAAATTAGGTAATACCGTATTTTTTTTAACCTTTGAACATTCGCTGTTTGGTTTCGCAGAGTTGGACACTGCCTGTTTTGATGTAAATTACTATTGTGAATACGATGCAGCCAATGTACTAACGGTAATTTTTATATAGAGCGTAATTAAATTTAGTTTTTCTGTTTTTTTAACTCCTAAAGCCTCTGACATTTTGCAATGTTCAATGTGAACTGTCAAAATTCAGACCGTATTACATTAGATTCCAGATAAATTGGCTGTTTTTGAACATATTTCAAAAACAAAATAAAATACTGTCTTTTAAAGCAAATGAAAGACTCTTATACATTTTAGTATTACAAATCAATATAATGAAATTAGAACTATTAAAATTTTAGACGCAAACATAGAGTTTTTAAAGTCGATTATCGACGTTAAAATGATTCACAATAAAAATCATGTAAAGTGTAATTACTACTTTATAAGAAACTAAAAAAAACTTTAATTAGGCAAAAGTTATTATCACTTACGTTTTATATAAAACATTGCAAAACTATGCAGTTATTTTTGAAAAGCTATAAATATGGTATTTCTTTTGTACGCAAACTGAAGGCGCGGTATTCTCTTTTTGTAACACTGTTTAAATCATATATCTCACCATACTACTACTACTTGCTTCCTCGAATAAGGTTTTTTCGTGGATTTCCTTATTTCCAAAGGCAAATGCGAGCGAATTCCAAAGTAAGAGGAAACGACCCATCTCCTTCCCTCTCCCAACACAACACAGACACGTATGTATATATGCTGCCTTCGCTGGCTGATGCTGATGATTGTTGCCGCCTGGGCGGACATGCAATTTCAATAGTGTTTTTTTCCCTATCGAAAAAACACAGGACCTTTAAGTCTATAATAGCAAGGTAACTTTTTAAAAATACCCACATGAGGTAAAAATTGCGAGGCGCATATGACGCCGTTCTATTTGTATGAAGAACATTAACTTTAAATTCAGTAATTTAAATATTTGATTTACTGTAATATTTATTGTAATTTACAGAAAAAAAAACCTCACCATACTGTAAAATGATTTATATAATTTTTATAAGACCGTGGGTGGCTGGGAGATACGTCTTCCAAAAAGACCTACGGATGTTTGTTGTCTGTGAAGAATATCTTGGATAAAGGAAGAAAATTGGATAAAGGGTTAAGGATTGTTATTTATTAATTATTGTTTGCTCGCGGACCGTAGTTTGCCGAGCCCTGGGATAGGACAAAGTGAACAACTTACCTTCACCTCATTACTAAATCAGTATCGGTCAGTTTAAGCTATCGCAACAGGGAAATATTTAGGTAAGGTCCGGTCAGTAGCCACTAGCTACCCCACTACTCTACTTTTCCTGGCTTTTGCGGTGTGCTTTTCTGCTGAATAAGCGATGATGTATCTACAGTTCGTCAACAAGTTGCGCGCTACGATAGTTTAACCAAAGACGTCATCTTACTAATATTATAAATGCGAAAGTTTGTATGGATGTATGTATGTTTGTTACTCTTTCACGCAAAAACTACTGAATGGATTTTAATGAAACTTTACAATAATATAGCTCATACATCAGAATAACATATAGGCTACAATTTATAAACCTAGCTATTTTCCATATATTACAAACAATAATTATTGTTTAATAGAAAATGTCAAAATTTGAGAGTGACATTTTGCAAAACAATTATTGTTAAATTAAACATTCTATTTTAGAAAATATTTAAATTAGTGAATTTATTTGAAGTACTCGCCCAATATTTTGAATCGAATCAAGAATTATAAATATTTGAAATAAATAAATAGGTTAAGAATTTTGGTATAAACATAGATGGGACCTTGGAAAAGAAAATAGGCTACTCGAAGTACTAATCCTGCGCAGACAAAGTCGCGGGCATAAGCTAGTATATAATATAGAGACTAGCCATTGTCTCACAAACTCAAGATAAAATGTGGCGATAGTGGATAGGAAGTAAGAAACAAACCGATGTTTTCAGTTCTGACGGCTGCGGCTGGCATGGTCGAGCGGTAAAGCTCTTGACTCCCTGTCCGAAGGTCGCGGGTTCGAACCTGGCGTGCGCAAATAAATTTCATTTGATTAATTTGTGTTATTTCACAATTAATATATAGTATATATGCGGCACGTTCCAGAGTTGAAGATGCTCTCAGTATCGCCCTGGTGTAAGAGCATCATTAAGAATTGAAACGTTGCTTGAAATGGCTTTAGCCGTATTTGGTGACTAGATCTGAACAGCCAGGTACTTCCTCACTTTCCTCTCCCCCATCTCCTTCCACTCCACACTACCTTCAGCTTCACAACATTCCCCACTTAGGGATAAAAAAAGTAAATTATTTATTCAAAAGTTATTCATGTATGATAAAGACAATCAAAGAATGTGTATGTATGAACCACATAGGTATAGGACCGGGCGACTTTTCGTATTTTCGCCGAATTCTACATTCCTCATCACGGGTGTGACTGAGATGCCGAGATACTGCTGTATGAGATAATGCTGTATGAGACGACCTACTGTTCTAGGTTGTTCTTCTTTACTTAATTGTTGCTAAGTTTGCTATTTCACTTTCTCTAATGGTGCCACAAATCTTCGAGAAACAATCGAAGCAATTGTATTTTTTACAATAATAAATAATTTGCGTGTATTTATGATTGAAATGTTATTATTTGGCTTCTACTAGTGTTTGATCTGTAACGAAAACATTTTCTCATCACACACGAGGGCATTTTGGTGCCATTTTAATACAATTTACTTACTAGTAGGACATGACCTTACGCGACGTGTGGCATTGAGTGATTGAGTACTAAAATTATGAAATCGAAGACAATATAATTGCATTGTCTTTGAAATTTCTTTGAGATTTCTACCACATTTCTACAACTTTGAGATTTCTACCACGGTTCCATATTTTATAGATGAGTACTAAAACTACGAAATCAAGAACAATATAATTGCCTTGTCTTTGGATTACCACTTTGAGATTTCTACCACGGTTCCATGTATGATATATCACTTTGCGATTACTACTATAGTTCCATATATTATATATGAGTACTGAAACTACGGATTCGAAGACAATATAATTGCCTTGTCTTTGGCTTACCACTTTGAGATTTCTACTATGGTTCCATATATTATATATGAGTAATGAAACTACGAAATCGAAGACAATATAATTGCCCTGTCTTTGGCTTACCACTTTGCGATTTCTACCACGGTTCCATATATTATATGTATATGCGTACTAAAACTACAAAACCGAAGACAATATAATTGCCTTGTCTTTGGCTTACCACTTTTTTCGATTTAGAGATTTCGATTTCGGTTCCATATATTATATATGAGTAGGTACTAAAACTACAAAATCGAAGACAATTTAATTGCCTTGTCTTTGGCTTACCACTTTGAGATTTCTACCACGGTTCCGTATATAATATATGAGTACTAAAACTACAAAATCGAAGACAATATAATTGCCTTGTTTTTGGCTTACAACTTTGAGATTTCTACCAAGATTACATATATTATATATGAGTATCAAAACTACGAAATCGAAGACAATATAATTGCCCTGTCTTTTGCTTGCCACTTTGAAATTTCTACCACGGTTCCATATATTATATATGAGTACTAAAACTACGAAGTCGAAGACAATATAATTGCCTTGTCTTTGGCTTACCACCTTGCGATTTCTACCACGGTTCCATATATTATATATAACGTCTTTATTGGATATAATTCATTGTAACAAAGTTGAATAATAAATCCTTGACAACATTTTCGGAATTAATATTTCCTGAGAAATCTGATAGTTAGTACAATCTAAAGTAGGTATGTAGGGTTTCTTTATTTATGGTCTACGTGGTAAGTTTACTATGTAAAGCGCGGCAGCCTTAAAACTTCCGGAGGCTTTTGACTGAAAAGAAAAACGAGTTAAAAAGCATGGTGTAATGCTTGCTGCAAAATCTTAGGAGGCACAGCTTTTATGCAGGATTTAATATTTCAAGAAGATGCTAATTTACAATTTCCCTTTGTTGTATTCGCTTTGAGATTTCTGACAGTGTTACAATAACAATAATACATACATGTTTTATTTTCTTTTTCTATGCTACAAATTGAGATCATGATGGGATCTCTTGTGCTGAGGATTTCATTTATATATTAAAATATATTACAAATTTGAATAGAATGAAGCTTTTATTAAGTACTCACTGGATAAATAAAGTAAAAATAGAGCCAACCAACAATTCGCGTACTGAACTGTTTAAGAGGACCAGAGAATACCAGAATGTCCTTTTTAAGTCAAATTCTAGAGGTATTGACTCATTTTTACAAAAAACACAAATTCATTTCGAAAGATTGTTATTTTATCTGTTACACGCAGTTTTAAAATTTTGAAAAACTAAGTGTATTTTTAATATACTAAGGTTATACCGTTGGTCGTTGGCAGATTTGGTCAATTTTCAAACGATATTCTATTAAACAACACAAATTTCAAATCATATAATCATACAACAAAATAAATCAATACGTAATCTAGTCAACACATTTTTGAAAATTGAAATTTTAGTTAAATTGAAATCATTAAAAAATAAATCCGAGAAAGTGTTTTATGACAAAAAAACCGCAGTTTTTCAATTTTTTTAAGGTCTTACAAACTAAAATATTTCAAACTTTTTTAACATACTTATGTTTTTTAGACATTATTGAAAAATCATAAATACTTATGATCAAAAAATACTTACAAGAAGTACACGATATTTAATAATTTATCATTGTGCGTTTTGAGCATTTTTATTGCTTACTTGAATGTAGTTATATATTAAAGCAAGTTTTGAATTAAATAAATCGATATTAAAATTTTAATTTAAAAAATTTGATAAGGGGAATAATCGATCTTTCTCATTGGAACCTTCCTGTACAGTTGCAATCATTTTTAAACTATAATTCTCAGCTGCTGGTCAATCACTCTTAAGGTGAATGTCAGAATAATTCATATTCTACGCTTTCGTAGATGGGGCGCGAATAGTATTTTTTTTTTTACTTATAAACACTTTTTACAAGTTATGCTTTGAAATATTAAGAAATAATGTGAATATTAACAAATGGTTATATTAATTAAAAAACTCCAATCTTTGAAGAATGGCTAACCAATACAATATTGGATTGAATCACCGATGAAATATTGTATAACTAATGTATAAAAAACTTTATGGCGACTTATCTTTAAAAATATTTCGCATATTACCAGTTCAGATTTTAACAGCTTTCTATGCTAACTCCAAGATAAAAAATGTAATTAATTATAAGGATGTTTTGAGGCGTAGTCCAGCGGTAGAGCATTAGACTCCCATTCCGAAGGCAGCGGGTTCGAACCCGGCGTGGTCAAACAAATTTTATTTAATTGATTTGTGTCATTTCACAATTAATTATTTCAAATAATATATAATATATTTGCGGCACGTTTCAGAGTGGAAGATACTCTTAGTATCGCCCTGGTGTAAGATTACCATTCAGAAATGAAACGTTGCTTGAAATGGCTTTAGCCGTGTTTAGTGACTAGATCTGAATAGCCGGGTACTTTTCCACCTTCCTCTTCCTCGTCTCCTTCCCTTCCCCACTTACCTTCAGCCTCAAACATACCCCAATTGGGGATGCCATAGTCTCACTGGCTCCAGACGGGAGCAGATGGGACTCTTGTGAGGTATTCACTATAAAAAAAAATAATAATAATTTCGAAAAAACACGGGATACACAGTTTAGAATGCAATGAATGTGACGCACAGTGTATAGTTATGACTGCTGGAAAATTTAAAAGTAGAATTAGGGAACATGCACACAGTTTACGAAATAATAACCGTTCCGAGTTTTCTATCACTTATTAGAGATAGGCCATAAATAGCTTCATAAATTTTATTATTTACAGCACCAGGAAATTTGACAACGTTAAGTGAATTTTAAAGCACCGAATCTATAAAAACTTTTGCTAATATAATATATCAGCTTCCTAAAAATAGCGACGTGATATAAAGCTCACGGAGCCTGTTGTAGAATGCCTAAAACAAGAAATTACAAGGCAAAATATGATACAGAAACTTTTCAAGAGCTTTTCAAAGTTCACCATCGTATAGAAACCGAAAGGTCAAGGCTTTCGTTTATTCATATACGGTTTTTTATTATATAGCATTAAACATTTTTTGTTAAACATCAAATTAAAATATTTTGATTAATGAAGATAAGATTAGCGAAACTCATTCGAAAACCTGAAACAGAAAAAATATAAAAAGATACGGACACATCTGGGACTCGAACTCAGGACCTTTGGCTTCCCTTGCAGAAAACTCAATAGATGTCGCATATTAAATACAAAATGGATAAATTTATCCAAGACACTTAAATAGCATTAATAATAATATATAAAGCAATAATACATAAAGATAGCCAATAAAAATATGCGTTAAGAAAATAAAGAAAATGTTGGTAGTTCTCAGTCAAAGTGTGATACATTTAAATATTGACACATTAGCTCAGCAGGTAGAGTTTGGGCACAGAAAGCCGAAGGTCCTGGGTTCGAGACCCAGATGTGACCTTATCTTTTTATGAATTTTCTATTTCAGATTTTTGATTGAGTTTCGCTAGTCTGCAATAATTTTAAAAAATCAGTTTGGTAAAGAATTTTCAAAAGCAGATTTTTGAATAAGACCACGCAGTTGCTCAGTTCGTGTGGAATACGGGGATTGAACAAAATTTTATACATTTGGTCGACGTGAAGGGCGAGCAATTTTTTTTTACATTATGTCCACACAGGAGGCCCTGAGGAAAATAATTTCCCTCAGGGCCTATGTCATCTTTGGGGATGCTGTATGGAGGGTATTTTTAAGGAAAGGAAGTTCTGGGAAGGAAAAAGGTATGAGGTTTGGGTAGGATTATATCTGGGGTTCAGTGTGTCTAGATCCGGATCATGAACCCGGGCACCCCTGCTAAGTCACCAAACATAGCGAACCACTTGGGGTGACCTATGGCAGAGGTGTTGGTTATCCAATAAATGGTTCCCGGGGTGGCGGTACCATTCCCGCCTCCCAAATTGAGATTTAGATACAAAAACAAAATTTGTTTCGTTTGCTGTCGGTCTGCACACGGACGATTTCGCGCGGCGGCTAAACTATCTTCCTGAGAAATCACTCTCCCTGATAATATTCATATTAGGCATTATATTGGTAGGTAATTTTTTTTATGAGTTTAATAGATTTTATAGTCTTCAGTAAGATATTATAAAGTAATTTTACGTAATTTACCAGTGCTGCACAGGAACATACTGCCGCACACACTATGCAACCAGCCGCCCTTGATTGCAAGGTTGAGATATATTCCACCCGTCTGTTGCTTCCCACACGAAAGGTTTGCTTTAGTAAGTATCCAACATTCGTGTTTATATTTTTCAAATGATATAAATGAAAAAAATCATTATTTATGTTTACGTGTTTCGGGAAGTTTTATTACCAGTACCCTTGAAATGCTATTTATTGATGATAAAATCACAATCAAAATAAATACAACACAATAATTATAAAAAATGATAACATCTGAAAATATTTCGATGACGATAAAATAATTAAAAACACATAAAAAATGTATAATAATTGTTGAAGGCGAAGTTTAAAGCTAAAACACTATTTTAGATTAATCTTTACAATGAACCGATTTACATGATAAATACAACAAAAAAAAATGAGTTGGATAAATTCAAGCTAATTGTTAATTACTTTGTAAAAAATATAAGCGTCTACTACAAAAAATGTATTTTCTCATTATGTTTTTGGATTTTTTAATTTTTTTTTTATTTAATTTCAGATGTATGAATGCATATAAAAAAAAATTTTGAAAATAAAATTAATTAACGTGTTTACTTTTTTTTAAATTATACATAAAATATTAAAAACCACTTTACCGTTTGAAATCGTGACCTCAAGACAAGTGAATTTTCGAACTCAAAAGCTTTGTAAAATCATTTGTATGTAGACGGCGTGCGTGGTCGAGGGGTAAAGGTCTCGACTCCCAATCTGAAGGTCGCGGGTTCGATCCCGGCGTGCACAAATAAATTTTATTTGATTAATTTGTGGTATTTCATTCGCAATTAAAAAATAGCATATTTGCGTCACGACATCTCTAGGTCCCTATGTTATAGCGGGTAAAGTTAACAGATTGTAAATAAAATTATAAGTTATTAAATTCTACAAATTAAAATAAATTACAAATATTAATGTCATGCATTCTAAATGTAGTAAAGTGATGTAAAACGATTGATTATTACTATAGTCTATTAATAATAATATACTATGGTAATAATAATAAATTTAATCAATTCAATCATTTTAAATACATACATGTAGGATTACGAAAATTTTTAAAATATATAATATTGAGGGATCAGTAGGATTTATCAGTCCAGTTAGGAGCTCTACCGAGCCGAACCCTCTGATATGAAAATACCTGGAATCGGCGAATTATTTTCCTTGGTCTCTAGTAGTGTTGTTCTTGTTTTGTTTTGTATTTATTATATTTATATAGTACAATTACATAGCGTGGATTGACTAGATGATCATATGTAGAAAAGTGTGTGGACCGGTTTAGTTTTTCCTGTGGGGAAGATTTAACCCGGACATAAAGTCACAAAAAAGTATAATAATAATATGTTGATAATGACAGTATGTAATTAAAATTATACAATTCAATTTAAGAATTATTTTAATAAACTAACTTAATGTTAACTACTCTCCATACAGCATCTTAATAGATGACATAGGCCCTGAGGGAAATTATTTTCCTCAGGGCCTCCTGCTACTTCGATAGATTGGTTGTTCTTCGGAGTTATTGGTCCCAAGACATGTAGGTAATATTGGCACATATTGATAAATAGGTAATAGTAGAAGGGAAATGGATATAGTTGAGTCAAACTTACTAATGTACTAACCGAAATTGAAATTACCTACTATCAAAACAAACTACGTGTTATTTTAAATCGTGTTTTCAGATGTTGTTTTAGTTGTTTTTATAATCGCTCAGAATCTCCATTAATGACTACAGCGCTATTAATGTGTATTATTTTGTTTAACCGCTTTCTTTTTTTTATCTAATGGCCCCTTTTAAAGTTGACATCGCAGCTAGAAAAATAATATAATGTGTTCAAAATTTTGAACACGCAATGCATTATAAAACCATGACTTTCGGGTTTCATAAAGCTACGTAAATTAAGGCTTGGCTTTAAAATAATACTTAGATAAAGTACTTGGGAATAATACTAGATTCAAAGATATCTCTTTAAGAAAATGCCGATATTTTTAGTGCAAAAAATTGCCAAGAAAGTCTTGGAAGAATTACGAAAAATTTATATAAAAAAACAAGTTAACTAATTTAGTAAACAAGTGTTGCATCACACATACTGTTCTAGCATTCAATTTTTTATTTTTTTTTATTTATTTAATAAATTTTTAAATGTTACAGTTTTTGTTATTTTCTTAACTACCATACTAGGCTAATGCCCGTGTGGTGGTAGTATATCATAGTACTGTATTTTTTTTTTAGTTTGAAAGGCGGATAGAGGTAACGCCGCCCCGGGAACTGCTTATTAGATAACCAACATCCCTGCCATTGGTGACCCCACGTGGTTTGCTACGTTTGGTCACAGCAGGGGTGCCCGGGTTCCCGAAGGTGAGGTTGGTCTAGGTGTAGATACTGCGTTGCAGGCCGGGAGAGACTGGTTGAGGGAGATCAAACCTAGACCTCTCCAGCCGGACTCTCTCGACCCATTGCCTTGCACCGTAGTAGGAGGGATGGATTCATACTTCCGACACTCCTAGACACATTGCCCCCCTTATCCACTGGAGCGACAGAGCAATTTAAAACTTTTTTCTCGGATTGCTAAAGGAAACTTTTCGGCCGAATTTTTTTTTCTAATTTGAATATGGAGACATACAAACTGATTCTAGTTCTATATAGCCAATGAATTCACATATCTTTTGTCTATTATCACATATTCGTAGGATTTATAAAAAAAATATTATTAAATCGTTAACTTTAAAACATTTTAAAGAATCTAGAGAATATTTGCCATATTTTGGCAACAAAGCAATCCGTGGTTTTGGAAGTAGTGCCATATTGTGGCAAAAAGCGCTCGAGTGGTGATACCTTTTCCTTCGCAGAACTTTCTCTCCATCCTTCCCCTAAAAAGACTCTCCACATGGAATGGCACTATAACCTCGTTTTGAAGGTAGTGATTAGGTAGTGAAAGATGGGTACTTTTCACAATTTGGCATATTTAACTCTGCACCAAAATTCATAAAGACTCGCAGACGATCTTTCGAAGCTTTGAAACACCAATTATTACTGCCATACTACCGTTATTTCTTTTCTAAACTCACATATTTCAACTAAATCAACCCCAGACCCTATCCCATTCTAACAACTTGTTTTGTGTAATTTTTTTGTTACTCGTACAACGCTATTTTTATGGATTCCATGTCTAATCGGACTATGAGATCTCAGCGTCTGAATTTCCATAGTAAATTTATTCATACCCGGTACTTCCTCACATGATAATTCATCACATCATAACTCACATTAACCTAACCTAACCTAACCTAACCTAATCTTACCTAACCTAACCTAACCTAATGTTAAAAACCCCAATTACCAGTTTTCAGAGACATGATAAATTGTCATGTGAGGAATTAACATCCGATGAAAACTTTGTACTCAATATTCATACACTTAAAAAGTTTCCACTGAACATTCTGGTCACCATTTTTATATTACATGGAGAATATTTTATTGTATATTGTAAATAAGCCTACTGATTCGGTAATGGCAAGGAATTGACCAAAATAAAGACCCTTCGCAAAAAAGTCCTATAATGGATCTGCTTCAAACCGTAGAAAACTTTCTGTTTTGGGTCTTCAGTTTTTGTCGATTCCTTACCGTCAACGAGTCAGTGCTGTACCGTCAACGATGGCTAATACACACTGGAACTGCACTCTCCGTAAAGGTGTGGTCGATGTTCGAATCCATGTAGGGATCTTTCTTTATTTTTTCCTCTATAAATTTTATTTTGTTACCAAACATTGTGCGCTACTTTTGTTTGAAGAGGTAGCTTTTACTCGGAAAAACGGAGAGTACGATAGTAGGACTCTTCCCATTTTGCCTTTTTAGAACTTAGTTTTTAGTGGGTAGGTAGCTTCTAGGTGCCAGGTAAACGTTACGTAGATTAATACCAACCCGTTTTACTAAAGTTACCTGGGTGACGTTGACATAAATGTACATTATGATAAGTTTCCATTAAGAGTAGCGGGATGGAAAAGCAATTTACCCGAAGAAACTCTGGAGCCTTGTTAAGTTTCTTATGAATTTACATTGTGTTTTAATTAGTTTATACGCTATAACTAACGCCAAACTGGAGTTTTTTCAAGTTTCATATATTTTTTTAAAAATCTGGTAAAGTTGTTAAGTTTATGAAAGGAATATGGCTTAAAGCAGGGATAGGTAATCTCCGGTTCGTAAATATACACCGTATTCAAAATCCTTCCCCTCGCTGCTCACCTAACTACACGGAAAAATGGCGCTAGTGTGGTTGGAGATCACTTGCATGAGAGCAAGTTATTCGGTTTAAAATATATTGTTTTTACGATTTAAGATAAAAAAATAGAGGCAACGAATTATTAAAAATGGATTGAGAAATAGTAATGCTAAATTAATTGAGATAGGAGAGATTTGGTTTGTTTAAAACAGCAACCTGTTTCAGATAGTTTTCCCATGAAATAATGTATTTAAACGTCACAATGTTAACAGACGAGAAATATGTATTTAAATTTTTTTAAATTAAATTTTATTTATAGTTCCTATATTTATTTGTTTATTTATTTAATTATACCTACTGAGTTTCACAGATGTTCTCACTAGCGTGAGAACAATCCAGTTATAAAACTCATTTAATATACAATAACAAAAATCTACAATTACATACAATTAACTACAGATACATTAAATAAATCTTCAATTACATACAATTAAATACAGAAACATACAATTAGGAAAGTAAACATCACAAAAAAAATAAATATATATACAAGCTCACTCAAGTAAAACATTACAAGGAGTGGCAAGATGCATAAAAAACGTTAGAGGAATGCATAATAGAGACAATTGAAACAATATAATTAGTTACAGTTTTTTAACAGCGCCAGAACCTTTTTTCTGAATCTGTGCAATTTATCGATAAAATATCTACTTCAGCATACTCTATCTTGTTATATAGTCGACACATCTGGGTCAGAGGGCTGAAGTAGGCGATATTATTTTTAAATGTATTCAGGTGAAAAATGTTATGACGTCTTAAACAATGGAAGTTGGGGATATTTATTTCAATATTGCTAAGACGTAATGTAGTATCAAGATGGCCGTTAATAATTTTATGTAAACATATTAGATCAGTCAATTGCCTTCTAGTTTTAAGTGTATCAATCTTGACGTAATCACGACGGGCGTCGTATGATCTAAGATGGTCAAGTAGTCCACATTTGAAGGATAACATTCTTGCATTTTTTTTGTACTGATTCTACAATGTTTTCATATTTGCAGTAATGTGGATTCCAAATAGTGCTTCCATATTCAAGTATACTTCTAATTAAGGCATTGTAAAGGGTTAGAATTGATTGAGGATCTTTGAAAGGTTTACATATTCTGTGAATAAATCCCATCATTTTTAATTCTTTGCACTTAATGTCTTTAATGTGCACATCAAATATGAATTTAGATCTCTTATTGAAGACACTAATAATATTACAATATTTATTAAATACAATATATGATACAACATTAAAAGGGTAAAGGATTGAACCACTACCTAAATACGTGTTTGATTGCAAATAATCTTTCCTTATTATTGCAAAAATGTTGACCACCTCTTAATTTGTAAGAAACTTTGAAACTTGAAAATTTCTGGTAAGACGATATTTTTGTTAAAGTTAATTATTAGAGAGTGGTTAATTAATTATGCCTTGCTTGAATTAGCATTAGTGGAAGATACTCTAAGTATCGCCCTGGTGTAAGACCACCATCCAGAATTGAAACGTTCCTTGAAATGGCTTTAGCCGTGTTTGGTGGCTAGATCTGAATAGCCGGGTGCTTTCCCACCTTCCTCTTCCCCGTCCCTTCTACCTTCAGCCTCACAACATACCCCAATGGGGGATGCCATAGTGTCACTGGCTCCAGACGGGAGCAGTTGGGATTCTTGTGTGGTATTCATATAAACTAAAGTAAAACTTGTTTGGCGTTTGAAAGAGAGAGTACGAAAACAGTGTGCGATGTAGTTGTGAATGATGAATACTTGGAGCAAGTTGATGAGTTTGTGTATTTGGGAAGTATGTTTACGAGAGATGGGAAGGCTGATAGGGATATTGAAAGAAGGGTAAATGCAGGTAACTCCATTAATGGTTGACTTAATGCCGTTGGCGCAAACAAAAAGCTATCAAACCAAAACCAACCAACCTACCAAAGAAGCGAAGCTAGCAGTCCACAATGGAGTGCTGGTACCTACCCTGATGAATGAAGAGTGAAATGAAGTAGAGAGATGAAATGAAGAAAGGGGTGTCAAGAGAATATATGACGCAAATGTGAATGGTAGAAGCAGTCGAGGACGCCCGAGGAAGACATGGCACGATCAAGTTAATTAGATACTTGAGTTGGGCCATCTCAAGAGTCAGAAAAATAGAAGAGCATGTATGATAAGATGTATAAATGTGAATGAGGCGAGGAGTGTATGCCAAGACCGAGTCGTTTGACGGTCCGTCCTCTCTGCCTACCCCTGCGGAAAACGGCGTGATGATTAGTTAGTTAGTTTAGACTTTAGTGCGCGCGGTTTCACACTTTTAATGGTTCATGACCCACCTAACTTTTTTCTTTTATCTATGGTTCCTGCAATCCACAAATTTGCCTCTATTTTATAATGCATGGCGTTATTTCGGGATGTATAAGGTGGTATATAACATTCCCGCCAAAAAGCCAGTTGGCATTCACAGCCGATCTTATCGTGACATTTTCTTTCGAGAATAAAGTCCATTTCACTAAATGTTGACGAAAGACAAATAATAGGTTTTAAAATTTTATTCTTGTCGCGGCTTGGAAATGGCACGTCATATCACCTGTCACAAAGCCGGCTGGCTGAAATGTACATATTTATTGTGTCATATACCTATATGTTCACGTGAATTATTTTAGCAGTATATCTAAGTGACGATTTATTCATGTATGTTCATACATTTACATTTTGTGTCTGCATTGTGCTATACGCAACGATATAAATGAAAAATGAGAAGAGTTCTGTCTTGGGATAAATTGCTTCAAGTAAGTCACTCTTGTACACATTTACACCCACACATACCTTTTTCTTTCTTACTTTCATACCTTTGCATTTCCTCTCAGTCCTTTCCCTAAAATACTCTCCACAAAGCATCCCTAAAGATGTCATAGGCCCCGAGGGATTTTTTTCCTCAGGGCCTCCTGTGTAGAGCTAATATATAAAAAAGCATACACTTTTGTTCTGAGTCACGCTAAACTCACGTTCCAACAAAAATCGAGCTTAAAAGCAACTGATATACCGGCTTTAAGGCCGCGCTAGCCCGCTCAAAAAGAAGAAGATGGAGAAATACGACAATATGAATGTGGGAGCGAGCGCGCTAACATTAAAAACCATAAAATTCATGCGAAAATTGTGAAAATGTTTAATAAAAGACGACTCGTTTGAAAATGAGCAAGAATCGCGTTGGGGATGTGTCAAGTAGCATTTAAAGAAACAAAAGATGAGTTTGTATATTTGGGAAGTATGTTTACGAGAGATGGGAAGGCTGATAGGGATATCGAAAGAAGGGTGAATGCAGGTAACTCCATTAATGGAGGATTGAACGCCGTTGGAGCCAACAAAAAGTTGTCCACAGAAGCGAAGCTAGCAGTCCACAATGGAGTACTGGTACCTACCCTGATGTATGGCAGTGAAGCGTGGAAATGGCAGAGAAAGGATGAAAGTAGACTGAATGCTGAATGCGTATGTGTGGTAAAACCATGTATGATCGTGTGAGGAATGTGGAGATCCGAAAAGAATGCAAGGCTGATGTGAGCGTAGTAAGTAAGATTAAGAAAGGGACGCTTAGATGGTTTGGGCATGTTGAGCGAATGAATGAAGAAAGGAGTGTAAAGAGAATTTATGACGCGAATGTGAACGGTATAAGAAGCCGAGGACGCCCAAGGAAGACGTGGCACGATCAAGTAAATCAGATACTTGAGTCGGGCCATGTCAAGAGTCAGAATAATAGAAGAGTATGTATGAGAAGATGTATGAATGTGAATGAGGCAAGGAGCGTGTGCCAAGACCGAGTTGTTTGGCGGTCCGTCCTCTCTGCCTACCCCTGCGGGGAAACGGCGTGATGGTTAGTTAGTTAGTTAGTTAGTTATGAATTTTTTCATACATATAACTTGTAAAATAACAGAAACAAACTTGTTAATAATAGTTTTTGGAGCATACTTTGCGATTTATTTCTGTCGAGGGAATTTTAAATAATTACCGTTTCGGCGTGGAGAATGTAATCTTAAAGAATAACATATTTTTTTAAGAGCTTAAAAACTTCAAACGTTTAAGGAAAACGTGTCAGAAATCGGTAGAAATAGGCAGAGCGGCACAAAGTTCTCCGTGCTGCGTAGTATTATAAAATAAAATGGTAAAACTTTTCTAAAAAAAAGTAGACTTGATTGAGCATAAAAACCAAATACCCTTCAAAATAATTTAAAATTAATGAATAGGTGCGCGGGTCTGTATAAAAAGAAAAATGCTCTTAGAGAGTAGTAAAACTACGACGTAAGTACCAAACTACGTTTATTACGTAACTCGCCTGTATGGTCAGGACTAAAGCGAAAATATTTCAGCTTCATAATGGGAATGGCTCACTGGTCGGATCATTTGGTACAGGATATCTCATAGAGAAATAATAAAAAACTGGGCGGCAGAGTTTAATTCAACTTAAAAATGGAGTTATTTCATATTTTTCAAAGGAGCTAGGAACTAGAACAGTAATTTATATTAAAAATTACGGCGTAACCACTATAGCGACAGAGCAATTTAAAACCTTTTTTCTTGGATTGCTAAAGGAAATTTTTCCGCCCACATAGAAAATATTTGCCGTATTTTGGCAACAAAGCAATCCGCGGTTTTGGAAATAGTGCCATATTGTGGGAAAAAGCTCTCGAGTGGGAGATTAACCTGTCATTGGCTGTATGTACTCCGGCGTATCATCGATTTTGGAAGCGATTTTGTCCCATACGCATAAAGAAATTGTATGAAGAACAAGCTCAGAATAGCTTGGGCCATTCTCGTTCTTGACGTAACGAAATACTGGATAGCGTCTAGCCTCTGAGAATAATTCAAACTAATTCACAAATGGTATCAAAGATGGCGGACAAATGGCTGCCGCTTAATAATATGAACGGAGTCGTATTCGAAGTCTATATTTTTTCATTGTTTTTTTTAAAATATAAATCCATCGTGGAAAGCATAGATTTAAAAGATTATTAAAAATATCGTTTTATCTACAATATTTTGATGTAATTTTTGTAATATATCACAAAAAGGTATGTTATAAAAATTGAGTTCGTAAGATAGGAAGCTACTGATATATAAGGCCGCGCTAACCCGCTCAAAAAGAAGAAGATGGAGAAATACGATAATACGAACGTGGGAGCGAGCGCACTAACTTTAAAAACCATAAAATTCATGCGAAAATTGTGAAAATGTTTAATAAAAGACGACTCGTTTGAAAAAGAGCAAGAATCTCGTGAGGGATGTGTCAGGTAGCATTTAAGGAAACATTATGAATTTTTTCATCCATATTATAGTTTAATATTATTGAAAAATATTACAAGTAGCACAGCCGATTTGACATTAAAATCACTACGAATTTTATGATCTAAAAATAATATTTTCGTCTTTCAGAGTTACTCAACTAGCACACTCCTCAATTTTCAGCTCTTTGTTTCTGAGTGAAATTTATTGCTGGCCGCTCTAAATTCACCGCGGGAAAATCCCTCGAAATAGGCCACTCGATAAGGCCTAGCAGCCAGTGCTTCCGTCGGAACTGGATGACGAACCCCCTCTCAATTTTCCCATTGATTTTGCTCGATAGCCAACAGCAGTCAACGCACAACATCGCCTTTTGTCGTTGCCTTCCTTTGTTACTTTGGCAGAAAAGCATTCTCCGAGAATAAGGTAGGGGACAATCTCTTGGAAGTAATTTAATAAAGTGGTCGTGAATCGCGTCTCGCAAATTCAACATGCAAGTGATTTTTGTAACGCAGTAACAAAACATGACGTAGTACGGAGTACCTACCGTAAATAATAATTATTCATTAGCGTGTGTCGCTCTCCATAGAGAGAAAAAAAGCCTTATTTTTAAATGCCCGGGGTCTCAAAAGTACATATATTTATTATTCTGGTTTATAGTCAAAATTATTAAGTACCATTGATAAAACAGGGGTGGAATCGGCTTATCAATGGATATTTCACCATTTGCCAGTTTGCGATAATCGTCGAGTAGCGTTTATTGGATATCGGTAAACATATTTTAAATGTTGTGCAGGGAAGAAAAAATTTAATTAACACATAATAATTAATTCCGGTAATACGAGCAATATCCATTGTTGTTGATTTCAGATTTTCCAAATTGATTTATATCACTTCATTATCTGGTTTTTTACACCATTCAAGTGAACACCAACAATAGATTGATCCTAGATTTTATTAATACTTTCTTGTTTCCCATTTTACTACATTATTATTACACATTAGCCTGTTTCAAAAAGTTAAAGGTCATCTTTTTTATCGGGTCACACTTGTAAATGCTTTCAATATCCAAAATACTCGTATATATATATATATATATAATTTTTTTTAAATTAAATAAATTTTAGGGGTCGCTACCACTGATCAAAGGTTTGTAAATACGCGACGATTAGGACAATGATTGCAGCGTTTCAGACTAAACATGCAGAATTACATAAGCCACAGATAGTCACGCAGCCAAATCACCGTCCAACTCCTCAACCGGACCTTAACCGTCCAATACCTACTGATTTTTTAATGTTTAAAGTTGAAAAACAGTGTTAACGAGATAAGAATTACAAGTCTTACAGATAAAATAGCAAATAAGTATGGAAGCCGAACGCTGGAGTACTGTGTACCAGTGAATGTTTTGTTAGAAAAAATAAACCTTTTGCATTTCATCATAATCTCATATGTCACGATTTTCTGGTAAAATTAAGTCAAGTACCTTAACACTCATTATCTAGTTCTTTATTAAAGTTACATAATAAATTAAAATAAGTCAAAAGCAATAACTTTACAACGGAAACTAGAAGGAAATAAACTTGATGCAACGTGTCCTAAAAATTTGTCTATTTTTGACACTATGAAAGAAGGCTAAAATTTCTTCCACCTTTCTTAATGGATATTTCCTCACTCCTTTAGATGGAATGATGGCTCCATCGGTAACATCGACTTTCTCCGCTCCCTCCCACCCGTCTCCTGGGGGGAAGTTATCTATCCGAGTAAGTAAGTTTAGAATACCTTATAGCTTCTAGTTAGTGTTAGTAGGTACAGACATCTATTATCGGAAGGTGTCAGGCGGATGGTTTGGAAGCTTGATAACTAACTCCCCTGAAGTTGGAAAAGTGTTGTTTGATCAATACATTGTAAGAAAACTTTTTAAAGGGATTTATACAGGGTGTTAAGGTACGTACTTGAGTTACTTTAACCAGTGATTCCTGACATTATTTGGAGTAAAAAATGTATATGAAATTTTGGTCTCCGGTGACTTTTTTTAAGATAATTTTTTTTTTTTTCAAAATTTTTTTTCTTCAATTCTTTCACATGACCTTATTGGTCACTCAGCCAAGCTACCGCCCCACTACTTTCCCCGCCCCCAACTACTTTACACCTACTATTTTTAATGTTTTTGTAGAAAAAAAAAAAAAAAAAAAAATCAAAAATGTCACCGGAGACCAAAATTTCGTTTGCATTTTTTACTATAAATAATGTCAGGAATCATTGGTTAAAGTAACTCAAGTACGTACCTTAACACCCTGTATAAAATGATTACACTGTTAAATGGCAAACATTTCATCGGCTTGTTTGAAAGGATATCATCAACTCGATATGTTGATCGTCCACTTGGTTAGTCAGACATCTCCAAATAATAAGTTTTCAGATAATGAGAAAAAAAACTAACTAACTAACCATCACGCCGTTTCCCCGCAGGGTAGGCAGAGAGGACGGACCGCCAAACAACTCGGTCTTGGCACACACTCCTTGCCTCATTCACATTCATACATCTTCTCATACATACTATTCTATTATTACCCGACTCAAGTATCTGATTTACTTGATCGTGCCACGTCTTCCTTGGGCGTCCTCGGCTTCTTCTATCATTCACATTCGCATCATAAATTCTCTTTAAATAATATAATGAGGAAATCAACATTCAAAAGCTCACCATATATCAAATACTATTTACACAATTATGTGTTTTGAATATTAAATATGCTTCAAAATAACACCGGGAAGCGTAAGAGGACAGGAAGCAGAGGAAGTTCTGGGAAGGAAAAGGTATGAGGGTTGGCTAGGAAATTAGGGGTCAGTGTGTCCAGGACGATCTGCCTGCCACGCAGCTGGGCAGGCGAATCCGCCGCCAAGGTCAACAAATGTAGCGAATCACTTGGGGTAAGCTATTACAGGGATGTTGATTATCCAATAAATGGTTCCCAGGGCGGTGGTAAATACTCATACCCGCCTCCCAAAATGAAGATTCATAACACTATGCAGTTATATTCAATTGAATTATTCGAGCAAATTGCTCAAATAATAATTTGCACAATTCGTTATGTGAGTGTGAAAAGGTTCCAACTAGTGTTTTGGAGAAAATTGAAATTTTGTCATCCGGCAGTTAAGGAAGTTTAAAATAACCGAAAGTTTAGTTCAACAAGTTTCCAACCTTCTTCTTTTAAAATTTAATTTTATATATATATATATATATATATATGTAGAATAATTTTCTCGGTTTACCCGCGTAACGTAGTCCTTAGAAGGACTTTTTAACTCCTGACGTTTCGGACAGATCTCACTGTCCATCTTCAGAGGCCTTATGTCTTGAGTTTTGTATTAAACTGACAGCTTGCGCATGTCTGTTCAGTCCAGAAGTCAAGACTTAAGTGAATGCATTTCAAATCTTATGTCGAGAACGAAGAACACGGGTAGAGGGTGATTTTACGATGGAGGGGGTAGGCGATTTGCGTGTAGAGACCTGATTGGGTGGCTTTGAACTAATTGGAGGTGCTTCTGAGGATTTTGGGAATGCCGTTTTGGGGGAGATACAGATATTACAGTGAGATCTGTCCGAAACGTCAGGAGTTAAAAAGTCCTTCTAAGGACTACGTTACGCGGGTAAACCGAGAAAATTATTCTACATCTTACACCCGTGAAAACCTTAATCATAACATATATATATAATATCTGCTGTTAAGTGTCCGATGACACCGTGTGGACTGTAAAACTAAATTATGTGGCGAAATTACGAGTGTATAAGATTGTGTTTTTAAATCGACAATGGGGGAAGGAAACGATAGGAATGGCCCTTACCTCGATGATGAGGTGACAGCTCCCAGCTTTTCTTTACGATCACTTTCCAATGATGATGACCCGATGGTCTTCACGACAATTATAATATATTTATATTATTGTTATTTGCGAGATTTGCGAAATGCTTGTACAAGCTTGGTCGAATTTTCAAAGATAACAACCGAATGTTTTTATTCAAAACAAGGATGTCCAAAAGTGTTATTTTTTCAACTGTTTTAAATCATCTTCTTCTGCTTCTTGGGTAAGGGCCTTATTGTGAAAGGAAGGGAATCAGAAGAAAGGAATATTTGGTAAGGAACATGGGTATAATGGATTAATGTCCTAAAGTTATTTCAACAATAAACATCTGCTACCTACCAAAATTAATGTCCTTTTTTTAAATCAAAAGAACATGTCATTTTCTATTTAGCCGTATTCAAGCTTTTTCGTATGTTTTTATTTTAAATTATAAAATATAGAAAATTAAAGAATTCGATTAAAGTTTAGAGACAACTGTGTCAATTATTTGCTGGTTATTGAAAGTTTAATCAATTCCAATTATTTATAAAAAATAATTATGTCCTATCTCTTATTTAAATATAATATGTTATAATATGTCAGCGCCCTTGGGGTGATTCCAGCTCCCTTGACGTGATTTTTCACGAATGTATATATGAATGTATATATATATATATATATATATATATATATATATATATATATATATAGGGCCATTTTCGTGAAAAATCACGTCAAGGGAGCTGGAAGCTAGTGGTGCTATATATATATATATATATATATATATATTTTTTTTTTTTTTTAATAGAGAATACCTCACAAGAGTCCCAACTGCTCCCGTCTGGAGCCAGTGAGACTATGGCATCCCCAATTGGGGTATGTTGTGAGGCTGAAGGAAAGTGGGGAAGGGAACGAGATAGGGAAGAGGAAGGTGGGAAAGTACCTGGCTATTCAGATCTAGTCACTAAACACGGCTAAAGCCATTATTAAGCAACGTTTCAATTCTGAATGGTGGTCTTACACCAGGGCGATACTGACAGTATCTTCCACTCTGGAACGTGTCGCAAATATAGAATATATTATTATTATTAATTAATTGTGAAATAACCCAAATTAATAAAATAAAATTTATTTGCGCACGCCGGGTTCGAACCCGCGACCTTCCGATTGGGAGTCAAGTGTCTTACCACTCGACCACGTACGGTCGTCTATACTACTATATAAACTACTATATAATAAATATAATGAATAAACTATTACTATACAAACTAGCCAAATTATAAAATACATAAAAAAACATTTTGATACGCTTAAATTTAAATAACAAACGACCGATTTATGGTCAAACACAAATTTAGTCGTAATTTTTTTTTTATTTAACACAAGAAATGCCGTTTTCATGATGATTCATTGTTTTATTTTGTAATTCGTCATATTGACGAAGAAGGCCAGCCAAGAATACTTTTGTCTCGTATTATTTTATTAGTCACGTGGTTTTAGCAACAACACGATGCAAGTTTTATTTGGCATTTTTGATAGTTTATCAGTAATACTCAGTTTAATAACCAAAATAGTATTTTGGTTTACAATTGAGCAGTAATTAGAAACAACTAAAATCTTAATCTAAAATAATTCTTAATTATAAAAAGGTTTTAAAAAAAGAAAAAAAAGGAACCTTTTCGAACTGATTCCATTCTAAAGTTTCGCAGTAAAAAGGTTGCAACTGCAATTTGAGGCACAGCATATAATTTGATCTTTGTAATATACAATGTGTTGGCGAATTTTCAAAATATATATTTTTTTAATTTGTGCTATAACATCTCAAACTTTAGAGCAGTTAGAACCTTTTCACTTTCACCTAACAAATTATTAATTATGCTTGTACTGACTATTGACTAGTACTACGAGGTAATCGTGTAATTACATTACCCGGGACTCAGGAGCAAGCAGGAGTGACCTAGTCCCGGGGGAATTACACATTAATATTATAATGTGGTTAAACATACCCGGGCCGCAGTGGGCATTGTTGTTTGAGTTGTTTATAAATAGAACGCTAAACACACTATTTTAGCCAACTACATATTTACATAGACCGGGCTTTATTCCCACGTGTAAGGAAGCAGATGTTTATAAAACGACTGAATTGAATAGTTAATTCGGAAACTAAAAAAGAAACTTTGCGTAGCAAGTGAACACCTCCACCTTGAACATACGTAAAATGTATTATATTTATATGAAACATAAGTAAAAAAATTGGTTCCACTTTTGTCCGTCCAATTAGTCTGATTTGCCTTTAACCCTTCCAACGCTCTATCGTAGACCGACCCGAAACTAAAGCATCCGGTCTACGTGCCCTTTTGCACCGATTATCGCTAGTGGAACATGTTTCGGCGTTAAATTTAATATTTACGCACCAGACTTTTAGGTCCGGGTTTAGTTTTCCCCATAGGAAAAACTAAACCCTTTCGCACACTTTTCCATAAATATGATCATCTAGTAAATCCACGCTATGCAAGTGTATTATATAAGTATAATTAATACAAAACAATACAAGAACAACATGTTAACGTACCAGACTATTAAATGGGAAAATAATTCACTGACTCCAGATATTTTCATATGAGAGGGTTCGGCTCGGTGGAATTCCTAATTTGACCGATAAATCCTACTGATCCCCCAATATAAATATTTAAAAAATCTTTTCCTACATGTATTTAAAATGACTGATTTTTGCATTTTTTGTACAAATTCTTGATAAATCTAATACAACTAAATTATTAATGAGAGAGCTAGAATTTTTGTTTTCACCAGATTTTCCCATAGGAAAAACTAAACTTTTCCATATAAATGATCATCTAGTAAATCCACGTTATGCAAGTGTATTATATAAGTATAATTAATACAAAACAATACAAGAACAACACGTTAATCTACTAAACTATTAAATGGGAATATAATTCACCGTCTCCAGATATTTTCATATCAGAGGGTTCGGCTCTGTGGAATTCCTAATTTGACCGATAAATCCTACTGATCCCTCAATATAAATATTTAAAAAATCTTTCGTAATTCTACATGTATTTAAAATGACTGATTTTTGCATTTTTATATACAAATTCTTTGACAAATCTAATATGCCTAAATTTTTAATAAGAGAGCTAGGTATAATGCCAGTAGCCGAAATAACAAAAGGTAATATTTTTATAGTCTGAGAATGCCAAATTCTCTTAATTTCATTTCCTAAATCTGTATACTTTCTTATTTTTTCAGAAACAGATTTTTGAATATAACAGGAATTTGGAATAGCTACATCAATAATATAAGTTATTTTTTTAATGTTGTCAATGTAAAACTATATCAGGTCTATTATGACCAATTGGTCTGTCTGTTAGTATAGTTTTATCATAGTAAATTTTAAAGAAATAATTTTTTTTTTAAATGAATTTGGTTCGTATTCAGAATATGGTACTATATTATGACAGACAATCAAGTTATGTTTAATTACCAAACTTTGGTAAATTATTTTTAAAACCTGATTGTGCCTAAATGTATACTCAGACGGCGCTAATATAGAACATCCTGATATAATGTGTTCTATGGTTTCCGGAAAAGTTTTTTTAAAATTATTATTTATTTTGGTACAATAATTTAGATTTTACAATTTATTTTGTTGATGAAGCCTTCACTGTGTGGCTCATTGTGGTGGCAATTATAATTTTTTTGCAATTTTTTTTTTGATCTTTAACCCATCTTTAAATTTTGCATCTGAATTTATTTAGGTTTTTTTTAAATTTTTTATTTATAATTTTTTTGGTACAGACAAAATAAGTATAATTAAACTAAAAATATAGTATATAGTGTGTAAATATAATGTATAAGAACAATAAAACCCACATGGGCTAAAGCCTATTTTGAACTATTTTTTTTTATGATGTACATTTTATTTGTATGTTTATATATATAGAGTTCCTTCATTAGGTTTTTTTACTGTAGCAACAGTGTTGCATAATAATGCAAATTAGGTATTCACACAGAACCTTCGGTGTATCAATTGAAAGATTATTGAATGCTTTTATTGCCTCGTATTTATGGTATCGTTGTCCAAAGCTTGTGTTTACCGTCGGATGTTTATGTTTTCTTTGTACGCTTTGAGGTGTAGCGCTCTTGAGGTGATTTCTCACAAAAACGGCGCTCTACAAATTATCCATTATTATTATTATTATTATTGTCTAACTAGTCTGTTAGTGATAGATTGAGTTTGTTGAAATTTGTATTTGTTCAAAAATGTAATTTTGTAGTTTTTTAACTTTAAGGAACATTTGTCGTAATTATATCTAGTGTGTCAAACTTGTTGAATATTTGACCTGTTTCAGTCAGTCTATGTTTTTTAAGTATTATTTACTGAGAAGTGAATCACATAGATATAACCTAAAAAATCAACGACAAATCAACTGACGCGCCACGTATGCAATAACTAGAGACTATGGGCCGGTATATCAGTCTTTGCTAAGGAGTACATTCCTCGCTCAACTTAAGCCGCCGAAATCGGCCGCTTAAGCCGTGGTAAGCCGCAGAATAGTTCCTTTGCTAGACGCTGTAGCGCTATTGGCAAAAACACATCTGTTATCGGTCAGATTTCACATTGCTTCGGTTTCGATCTGCTACGTACGGACGCAATAAATTACATTGGAGGAATAAGTTTACCTATCAACATGGAATTTCGAACTTTCTTCGAGTGATGACGATTTAGACATCGTTTGACGTTTGGTTATTTGATAATAACCATAGAGTCCATAGATATTTACATAAAAAGATTGGTTCGGTATAAAAATGACAAAAATTATCATAGACTAAACGTTTAAAATTGGTCAACTCTAGGATTACGACTGATATACGGATTGTGTGCTAAGCCATGCTGGGCTCCACATTTCATAAAAGCCGAGCTTTAGACCAACTGATATACCGGCCCTATTTGTTACGTAGTCATACGCGATGCATGCGTAGAAACAGTGTGTGTATCGTGCGCGTGGACCCAGTGTGTCTACCTTTTTACGACTGACGCGACTAAAGGACTCGTTCCAGGGGTGCTAGCATAGTCCATCGATAAGGATCGGTAGGATAATTGTCGGTAACTTCTCATCGTTCCCTAGGACAACTGCAGATCGCTAACGTACAAACAACAGTTGATATCGAATATATTAGGGACACTTAGTCATTGTGAACTGTCACCTGTTCGTTTGCGATCTGCACTTGTTCTAGGGAACGATGAGAAGTTACCGACAATTATCCTACCGATCCTTATCGATGGACTATGCTAGCACCCCAGAGTCTCTTATTTACCGGAGCAGGAATAAACAATGCGAGCGTTTCTTGGTGCAGCCAGCGTGAAAATGCCGCTTCAGAAGGCAACGGCTAAAAGCTACAGGAAACTTGCATTTTGTGTCGTTTCCGAGAAACCTATTACACTATACTCGGGTATTACCTATTCCTTTTGTTCTTTCAGATACTTTTGACAGCAGTGGCGGTTCGCATTATTGTTTTTATGTTAACAACGCTGTATTTCATCGTTGTATAAGTATTAAGTGTACCTAACAAGAATAACTGCGAGAAATCAATAAATGCAATTGCTTTCGAAAGAGCAACACAATGTTGCATAACTAGCGACATGAGACAAACACTATATAGGCGGGAAGGGTAGTTCTACCTTTTACGCTGGCCCTACTTTAATGCCTATATTTATATGAATGTTCCTTCACCAATTTCTTTGTAAGAGTCCCAACTAAATGTATAAAATATATCATTAAATCATTGGAGAAGAATATGAAAATGAACAAGACACAGAAAAATAATAATAATAAAATCATTTATTCATCAATATTTTTTTTTACATATATATACATTTTTGATTAAACATTGGTTTTATTGACGAAAAGGTCACTGCTCAGCTGCAATTCAGCAGTGCCTCCAATAAAAGACAGAAAATAAATACAAATAAATTAAATTACATAAAAATAATCAAACCAAATCTTAAAATCAACATATAAATAATAAAAAAGATATAGAAATAGATATAAATAAAAATATACAAATAATGTAAATTGTAAAAGAACCTTATGTCTAGCCGGGACATACGTTTTATCCAATTCAGCCATTGCGATCTATTATGAGACTGTCGTAACTTCATATTTCAAATTTCAGAATTAACAATATTATTTTCTACTAATGTTTTTTTTCCATATTATTGGCAGCTAACTTTTTCATTGGAAACAAGTATTCAAAGAATGTATTTGTTACCTAGATAGTGTCTCGGATAAATTTAATATATCCGTTTTTATTTTTATGGAACACCTATTGACTTTTTATAAAAGTATAAATGAATAATATTATTGTTAATTCTGAAATTTGAAATATGCAATTGATAAATATGACAGTCTCATAATATATCGCAATGGCTGAATTAGATAAAGCGTATGTCCCGGTTAGACGCGAGGTTCTGGATTCGAGTCCCAGTTGTTTATTATTTTTCTGTGTCTTGTTCATTTTCATATTTAAAAAAAATTGATTATTATTGTTATCTTTTTTTTCAATGATATACATTCATAGGAATAACCTTTAAAAGTTAAAAAAAGAGTTTTTCTTATTAAAAATTGAACATATAATTTTATATTTGTATTTGTGATACAAGATGGGGAAATTTGTTATCTCCTCGTCTTTTTAGTGGAAAAATATTTTATCAATATGAAACTTAAATTTTGTCACTGGAGATGCGAATATTGTTATTTTTTTGTAATAATTTGAAGCAAAGTGAAAATCAATTTTTTGTAATTTTTTTTATACATCAAACGTCCCTAAATTGCCCAACACCGACTTTCTGTTTATGGAGTCCTATTGCAAAGTAGGCTATAATTTTGCACAATACTTTTATAGTTGGAGTGTGGTGAGTACTAAAAAAATCATTCAAATGTACCCACATATTATTTTCAAAGATATATCGGTTTTAAACAAATTCCATTTTATCGAACGGGTTCCTTGTTTTCGCCCGCCTGAAGTGTGTTATAAGAAAATCTGTTTTATTAGTACATGTACAAATGCCACTAAAATCAAAATCTTGGATAAATGCATGCAGGTACAAAAAATTAAAACAAGTTTAAAAATTTACTACTAACATTAAATTTCATCTATGTAGTGCAAAAGTCCAGTTGGCGAAGCGGACGGTGACCGATAGGAATCGACCAATCTCGGCAACTCCGGAGGTCACTAGATATGAAACATTGGAACACAAACATCGCCATGTTTTGGCTTAGGTTATTGAATTTCACCGTCAGTGGGTTTGTGTTGTTTTGTATGAACTATTTGGCGCTAATTCCATAACGGAATTTTAAGGGCACGCTATTTTTAATGTCCTAATAGTTTTTATAATGCAAATTTGTCCTAATTTATTATCTTTGATTGAGAGCCTTGCCCCTGGAGAGCCTCCGCGGTCGGGGGGCAAGGCTCTCAACTAGAGAGCGATATGGAGATCGCGGGGCAAAATTTATTTGTTTGAGTTGTGTTTTCACAATTTAATCATTTAAAATATTGTAAACTAAATTTTGGCACTTTCCGGAGTGGAAGATACTCTCAGTATCGCCCTGGTGTAAGATTACCATTCAGAATTGAAACGTTGCTTGAAATGGTTTTAGCCGTGTTTTTCGACTATACCTTAATAGCCAGGTACTTTACCACCTACCTCTCCCTTATCTACTTCTATCCCCACTTACCATTTGCCTCACAACATACCCCAACCCCCTTGATGCCTTAATCTCAATGGCTCCAGACGGGAGCAGTTGGGACTTTTGTGACATTAAAAATATACATCTTTTAATAGGGGTTCACTGCACTAACGCACTTTATAAAAAACCGCAACTGTTCGACTTTATGTCTCCTTCTATGCTGTGCCCAGTGGTGCTATAAAATTTTCCGTTTCTATTTTATTTATTTGCGTTATAAACAGTCTATACATTTATATATGACAGTGAATAATATGTTTATGTCATTGACCAATAAAATAACGACATTTAAATATAGGACCATAATAAAAAAAAAAAATGCAACAATATACCTAATACAAACAATTCTGATGCATCTTCAATTTACAAAGTGTTTTATGATATAGATATTTCTAAGGTTTACACTTAAATTTTAAAGGATATCAATAATATCTTTCACGAATTTCCAAAAAATATGTTCAATTTCTCAGTCCAAGTAGCTAAAAAAAAACACTTAAATACTATTGATCAACAGTATGTCATAAAACTAATATTGAAAAAGAATTAGTTAATTAGCATTTTACTATGTGTGCAGTATCTCACAATATATATGTATTTTTAATATTAATTTGATAATATTTTCTATGTATAATATGGAGCTCGTGGGATTGCACCACCCTCCCCGAGATCTGGAATAAACAATAAAAAAAATAAAAATTTGAAAATTCCCCGAGAATATGGCTATTTCCACGAAACGGCTTTTAATGCTACGCCTCTATCGCGGTTTCAGTGATCGGTGGTTGCGAGATAAATTTAACATGTCAAACCATCATGGGTTTAACGTGAATATTAATTAATAATATTAACAGTTTGTTCATTAAAACCTTAACTGGTGTTTCAGCATGCATGCTCGATCCTGACTTACTAGGCTTTTCAATCCCGGGAATGTTTTTCATAACCGGGATTACGGTGCTAGAGGATTTTTCAATCCCGGGATTCCGTTGCTGGCACCCGGAATTTGAATGTATAAATTTATATAAAAAATAGGAGTTGTGACAAATATTTTGTTTTTATTTTCCAGGTATTTATTATTCACAAATTTGGATTGATTATTTACTAAAATTCAAAAATGTAAAATTAGCTGCAATACTGAATAAAAATAGGAAAAAAAACACATACCGTAAAAAAAATATAATTAAATATTTTGATACTTAAAATGAGACCTCAATAAGATTAAAGGGCCTCAAATTTCATCATTCAGTTGATAATCGTATTTTAGTCGCTATTTTCCCACATTCTGAAAAAAACCTTCGTATTTCACACTGGCAGGTGGTTGATATTATTTAAAAACTTCGTAGCATTTTTTCCCTAGATTGGGTAATACGCATTCCTAAACGAGAGTTTTATGTGTCATATTTAGTATGTAAAACGCAGATACGTGTAAATCATATTTGATTTATGATGAGCAATTGAATGTTGCTTTCCTCATTATCTCAAAACTTAGTACTTAAGAGGTAATATGCAGCAATCCATTATTCCGTTTTGTTAACAGAGCTGCGCGCGGATGTTTTTACAACCATGTAGCTAAACGGTATTAGTTTCAAATTTAATGCGAAATGTTGTCAAAATGAGCAGCGCGAACAGACAACCTCATGTCTAAACAAAATAAGTGTGTAAAAAAATCAGAAATATTTTATTTTGCAAGACCTTAAATAAATAGAAAAACTGGGGTATTTTTGTCACAAAACACGTTCTCGGATTTATTTTTTAATGATTTTAAATTATCTAAAATTAAAATTTTGAAAACTGTGTTGACTAGATTACATATTGATTTATTTTGGTGTATGATTATATGATTTGAAATTTGTGTTATTTAATAGAATCTATCGTTTGAAAATTGAACAAATCTGCCAACGACCAACAGTATAATCTTAGTAGGTATAATATAAATACACTTCGTTTTTCAAAATTTTAAAACTGCGTGTACCAGATAAAATAACAATCTTTCAAAGTCAATTTATGTTTTTTTGTAAATAAGAGTCAATACGTCTAGAATTTGATTTAAAAATGACTAATTTCCGGTATTCTCTGGTAAAGCACTCTTAAAGATGTCTGAATTATCAACTGGACGATCAATATATATGTATTTTTTAAATTTAATTTTATAGCCGGCAACCCGGGTCTTTATTGAGATTAAATAATCGTTTACAAATAAGTGAGAGTATATATAGATATTGCCTGGCATGAAATATATTCAAGGAAAAAGTTTTTCATAGTGGCCGTAGCAAGTGAATTGATGTGTGTTTTTAATATATTTTTTTTTAGTATCACTGAAACGAGACGCCTGATATTAAAAAAAAATCAGAATACCGTTGTACGTGTCGGGTGAACATATTGAAAAATGATCCGCAATATTTTATCAAATGGAAACAATTATCTATAAATATGACATTCCAATAACCGCACCCCACACCATGGACTTGACAAATTCTGTGAGGCTGTGAAACAGTTGCTGATAATGAAAACAATCCGCCGTAAATTCGCCGTTCATTCAATTATTCTACATTTATGTCCTTATATTATGTTTACGATTTTCGGGCTCTGTGTGGCGTCGATTATCGATTACGGTTAACCAACACTACGGTTAAGATAAAATATATTTAATACTAGCTGATGCCACTTATATAAAGAAATTGTTTTTCCCTGTGTGTATTTACCCATTCGTCCCCGTTTCCCTTACGCCACCTCTTGCTCACCCTCGTCCCTTTCCCCTCCCGCCTTCCCTTTTCACCTTCCCCGCGTTCCCCCTCCCCTCTCCCGCTGTCACCCTTCTCGCGAACCTCCACCCTCATGAATTCCCCTTCCACCTACTCCGCCTTCCCCCTCCCGCGAACCACCCCTCCTTCATTCACCTCCGCCCCTCCCGCCTTTTTTCCCTGCCGCTAAACTCCATAAAATACACCCATTTTTCGAACAACTCGCATGTGCCCTATTGCAATTTTGTTTTGCAAATTTCATAACCCCAGAACTCATAAATATAGAAATATTGCTATGTCCAAGACAACTCACCAATTTTTTATCGCAATCGAATGAATAGTATAGGAAACATCTCTAAATATATCAAACGCGCTAAATGGTCGTTAATTTTTCTGAAATTATCCAATTTTCTGACAATTTTTTAAATTTTTCTTTTCGTAAGAACCTTCTACAAAGTATTAGAAAACTTAAAAAAAGATGAATGAAATAGGTAAAGTCTTTCTGAAGTTATGGCGTGACCAAGGGAAACAGGGATTCATTTATATATATATAGATAATATAAGACAAAACTAAATAAATTTAATTTATATAAAATTATAATGTTTTGTGCATTATTTACCAATTTTAAACCAAAAACTAACGCCAAATGTACCTTTAATAATAACTTGGTATGGATATCAATCGAATTTATTTAAACTGTAGATTTTTTGTACTTACACACTACTATAAAAAGTATAAGGACACTTAGTTTTTTCCTTGATGCATTTCAATGAAAACATGTTTTCGGCGGTACATCCTCTCTGCACACCCCTTCGGGAAACATAGTTATATTTTGTGTATGTAGGTGCACCGTATTTTCCCTCAACCGACTGTGACTATTACTACAGCTTACTTTTTGTTTCGTCAGGTTCAATTTAGTTAGTAACGAGTATTGACATTTTATTATTCAGTTCAATACATTTAATCGAAAAAACGCGTTGAAAAATATCGGCATCTTGATACTATTGTTATTGTATTGTAACAATGTGTAAAAATACAGCCATTTCTGCACTACATTCATATTTTATGTGTGGTTAAAATTCTCGCTTTTTCTATGTAAATCACTTTAACTTACCGAAGAGTAAACCATATCTACATATTAAAAAAAAAAAACAAGGGAGTTAGGCCATGAACCTTTGATTGATCGTCCGAATTTCTACTGATTTATAACATATTTCTCCTGAACACTGTCTTTATGTTCCTTAAAATATATATGTTATTTTTTAAGATAATATCTATACATTTGTAGAGCCGAAACGGTATTTAAAATCGCAGTGAGTTCCGAAAATTATTAAAAATATATTGTGTTATGTTATGTAATATGTTTTAGTTATAAAAAAAACACTGTGTCATTAAATGCGAATTAAGCATATTATCTCTATATTTAGCGAGTCGCGTTTTGTTAAATATTTTAACAATTTTCGCTCAATTATTATCGTTTTTCAATATTAGCCTGCTCTCTCTAACATTCATATTTACATATCTCCCTTTCAAATCAACTTATTCTTCTTTTTGAATCTTACTACCTAGCCTTAATTAAAATTATTGTGTTGCATGGTAACAGAAACGCGTGTTAAAATATTTGTCTTGAATGGTCACGGTAACGCGCGTTAAAATAATGAAAATTCGGTCCCAGGTGAAAACCTTCTACACGTAATAACACTGCGGCGAGCTTATTCGAGCTTCGCGCGATGCTTTTGATAAGTTGGAAAGCTCACCGTGCCTACAAAGGCTGTAGTTGCCGACTAAAGTTTCCCGTGTTTCCGTAACAGGAACTTTTAGCAAACAATTGCATTTACCAATTTGCTTTCGGTGTTGTGCGCGACTTGGAATGGTGGAGAACTTGGCTGATTATAAAAGTTATTATAATTTTTATTATTAACTTTTGAATGAGAAAAATGAAATTTGTGATTATGAAACAAAGGTGAAAAATAAAAGTTTATATTTTACTAATTTACCCGTTAAAAATCATGAATTTGTGAAGCGTTTTACAAAAAAGCGATTAACCAGCCTCGGTTGTTTAGAAGCTAGCTTTTCCATCAAGGTTTGCAGTTGCTGACAATATGCATCTGCCGTAATCGTCTGGCCAGATTTAAGAAAGCTGTAGTGAACGACACCAGCACTAGTCCACCAAATGCTCTCAAGTAACTTTTTTGGAGTCAATTTTCGTTTGGGGCATGGTTTGGCTGGTTCGGCAGGGTTCAGCCATTGCGATGAGCGCTTCTGATTATCGTACCACTTTTCCACTTTTCATCACAGTTAATGATTCGATTTAAAATCCCTTCATTATTGTGCCGGTTGAGTAATGCAACGCAGCAGTCAACCCGCGTTTGTTTAATACGCTTCTTGTCTACTTCTTGTCCCTCCTTTATTCATTCCATAAAAAAATTTAGATCACATTAGAAATAGGAAAACATTGTTGTTTAAATTTCTTAGACCTATCTCTATCCATTGTTAATAATAAATTCGATTTTAATATTTATAGAAAACCTACCTTCACAGTACTTGAAACCATCCCATTTCCCATAAACATTTCTTCCTTTCATTCTATGGTTCACAGACTTTTCAGAATTCCTCTATTTAACGTTGACTTTACTGAAGAACTCGCTAAAATCAAATCTATTGCAATAAATAACGGATACCCCCATAGCTTTATCGATAGAATCCTTACAAAAAAACTTAATTTCATATCTACCAATAAATTCACATATAATAAATAATACACCCAACATCAGAGACGATAAAAACTCTCAAAAGAGACTCTCGATTACCACATCAGAATGTCGCGGGTTCAAACCCGACGTTCGCAAATAAATTTTATTTGATTAATTTGTGTTATTTCACAATTAATTAATTAAAAATAGTATATTGTACATTTGCGGCACGCTCCAGAGCGGAAGATACTCCCAGTGTCGCCCTGGTGTACGACCACCATTCAGAATTGAAACATTGCTTGAAATGGCTTTAGCCGTGTTTCGTGTCCAGATCTAATAGCCAGGTACTTCCCCACCTTCCTCTACCCCATCTCATTGGGGATGCCATAGTCTCACTGGCTCCAGACGGGAGCAGTTGGAATTCATAAATTGTTGGAAAAGTTTTGTAGTTTAAGTTGTCTTTTTTTTAAATCGTAAAATGAGTCGGAAAGGAGATATTGTCAAAAAAATCCTATTAGGCGCCATTTTTCCATTATGTCGGTGCGAGCGGCAAAGCTACGAGGTGGACAAGTTAAATTTCGGAAAGAGCACATCGAAAACTATAAAATTACAAATTTTCAAAACGTCCGTCACTCCTGGACACATTAAGCACCAGACTCCTACCCACCCCTTATACCCCTTTCCTTCCAAGAACTTCATCTTTTTCCTTTCCCTAAAAATGCCCTCCATACAGCATCTCCAAAAATGACATTGGTCCTGAGGGATTTTATTCCTTAGGGCCTCCTGTGTGTAGCCAATGTTAAAAAAAAACTCACACCGTATTATCTATACCTACCAATTACCGCCGAAAACGCAGAGTTCGCTTGGTGAAAGACGGAAACTGTCGAACCCGGTTCTTTCACACCCATCTTCCTGCTCATTGTGGAATCAGCTTCGATGGTATATTATTATGTACGACGTAGCGTGAAGCGGCCGACAAACGCGAAATTCACATCAAAACTGCAAAGTTCACATCAAACGCGAAGTTCACATCGAATACGGTTATTCTTCATGTTGTTGTACTATTTATATGTTATGTCAATTATGTTAATGACACGTGTTGTGCCGTATATGTGTAAATACATACATAAAATATACTTTATAACACAAAAGCGCTCGCCATACAATCCCATACAGACCCGCCACATGTAAAAAGATGATGTGTTATAAGCGCGGTTCGGGTCTTCGCTATTTGGCGTTATTCGCCTGATGCGATATTTGAAAAGTTATGCGATCCCCCTCCAAACAAGAGAGGGAGGTAAACAGGAGAGGGGGTCATTTTCGATAAGTATCCGCGTGCTCAAGCAGATCCAATACAAATAAATGGTATTTCGCTGTCGCTTCCGAATTCAACTGACCCCCTCTCCTGCCGTAGGAAGAAATCTTTTATAACGTAGTGTGTCGGTAGAAAAGATACTTTATAACACAGTATCTTTTAATAATAATAATTGGATAATTTGTAGAGCGCCCTTTTTGTGTGAAATCACCTCAAGGGCGCTGTACAATTTATAATATAATTCTTAGGCAATATTTAAGTTTATTATTTACAAATGTATACAGAAACATACTTACCTGATCGGTCACTTCCGATAAACACACTTTAATTAGAAAGTTTATGCCTGGAGAAAATACCAATTTGCATGCGGAGGACATTATATTGAAAACACTGGACATTGCATGATTTTACATTTACTGCCCCCCATCACTGTTGGTATTCACTTATGAGTAGATTAATGCCAAAGGTGAGTTAATATTTATTTTGAAAGACTTGAGAATTTAATGATTCTTTAGAACTGGAAAATTTTCATCAAGTGACCGTTATAAAAGCTTACAAATAAGAATTAGCTCATATTTTTCACAATTAGTTATTTACAATGTCGCGGGCTGTGAATGTGAAAAGGTTTTGATTTTATGGATAAGACAGTCTGAACAGATGAGTTTTAGGTTTAGCTCTAAATTCCGCCGAGTCTGTGATAATTTTGATGTGAACTTCGCGTTTGCCCCTTCCTTGAAGCTCTAATCATAAGAAGAATAAAAGAACGCCATAATTTTCAACGTAAAATCAAGAGTTTCAAATAATAATATGAATTAAATTAACGTGGTTAGGTAGGCATTAGGTAGACCTGGAATTCAGAAGAGAGAATAAATGAATTTTCAGTTCCGGACATACCCGCGCACAAATATTGGAACTCTTTCTCATTTCCATATTAATTGAAACTTGGCAAAATTAAACCCAATCGCAAACATATCCATGCCCGGGTCTGCTCATAATATGGAAGGCTTTGAATACGGTTGGATCCGCAGTCAAATGACGCATATTTTTTGACGTGTGCTCCTTTATGGGACGGAAAACGCGTCATTTCACAGTTGATGAATTAAAAACAAAAAAAAAACATAACGACCGTATTATCCACGCTAGCCACTGAGTTCTTGCAAAAGTAAACTCGGAACAATACGTGCATAGACGTACTGCCATTATAACGTACCTTCCCTCACACGTGTATAGAAAAAAACATATTTTCATATTAAATTACAACATATCTTGTGATACCGAGTACATTCTGCGATAATTGATAAAAACAGTTTAAAAAAATAACGAAAAGAAAATAACAATTCTTTTTATGAATAATGTAGGAAAATATATTTCGTTCATTAAACAACACAAATTTCAAATCATATTTATCGTACAACAAAATAAATCAATACATAATCTATTCAACACAGTTAAAATTTTTAAAATTTTAGTTAAATTCAAATCATTAAAAATAAATCCGAGAACGTGTTTTGTGACGAAAATACCTCAGTTTTTCAAAATAAAAAATATTTTTTTTTTACACACTTATTTTGTTTAGTCATTATTTAAAAATCATAAATACTTATGATCAAAAAATACTTACAAGAAGTAAACGATATTTAATAATTTATCATCATGAGTTTTGAGCATTTGTATTGCTTACTTGAATGTAGGTATATATTAAAGCAAGTTTTGAATGAAATAAATCGATATTAAATTTTTAATTTTAAAAATTTGATACGGGGAATAATCGATCTTTCTCATTGGAACCTCCCTGTACAGTTGCAAGCATTTTTAAACTTTTATTCTCAGCCGCTGGTCAATCTCTCTTAAACTAAAGATTTTTAGCAGGTATGTCTTTTTGTATGGAAAAAAGCTGGAATTTCGGAAAAAGTTGTTAAACTTTTTACTCCTACAATCATGTAGAATCACCTCTCGAAGCTAATTCACTTTACCCCCGGATACCCTGTATAATATGTTTTAGTGAACGTGAATAGACGTTTTGTCCCAGAACGTGTTAACATATTTCTCAATGGAAAATATTTGTCAAAGCCACCCGCATTGACTGTGAGAGCAATTTCTCGTATCAGCTACTAACTCGGGGGATTTTATGGGTGAACTGCGATAAATATAAAAATAAATGCTTTTGCCTTGTCAATACCGTTTTACATTTTTATTTTCAGAATTCAACGTAGGTTTGTAAGCCGGTACTTTACATATAGGCAATAGAAACAACGGAGATGGGCCGTCAACCACTATTATTATTTATTTTATATATTTATTTACGCCCTTAGGGCTTTGACTACAATCATAATACAAAAATAATAGAAAAATAAGCAATAATATACAAATTATGTTATTTCATTGTTTCTCTTCCTTTACATTAGTAAACGGGAAACAGAATTTTTGAAATTTCAGAAATAATTTTTGGTAATGAGTCATGATGTCATAATGATTACTAATGACTAATGAATAAACGAAAATATCAACTGAACTAAATTTATTTCCAAGCCTATCCAGTCTTTGGATTGGGGAGTTATGAAATAGTTAGTTTTCGAAAGATACACAAAGAACAGCTCTGGGGTGCTAGCATAGTCCATCGATAAGGATCAGTAGGATAATTGTCGGTAACTTCTCATCGTTCCCTAGAACAACTGCAGATCGCAAACGAATAGGTGACAGTTCACAACTACTAAGTGTCCTTAATATATTCGATATCAACTGTTGTTTTTACGTTAGCGATCTGCAGTTGTCCTAGGGAACGATGAGAAGTTACCGACAATTATCCTACCGATCCTTATCGATGGACTATGCTAGCACCCCTGGAAGCCTCGTGTTACGATTTGGTACTCGGAATGTTGCGTCAATTGTGCCATTAACTAATTTTTAAATAAAAGTACCATATTGCTCCTGATTCTTCTACAAGTTAAGTCAGTTAAATTAAGTCCTTTCATTAATTTATCATAATTGATTTGTTCAATGGGTATGGAGAGTTTAAAATTAATGAACCTTAAAAATTTGTGTTGAAATTATTAATAATAATAACAGTTAAATTATATAGCGCTGTTATGTGATCGTTTACCTCTAGAGCTCTTTACACTAAATACGCGTTAGAATAAGAAAATAATACAACTGATAACTAATATTTATTTTGAGTGAAACGCTGTTTCATACGAATTTGTACGCACAAAAGTGTCGCCAACATCATTCACCAAAACTTCTGTAAATCGCATCTACGCACAGCGAGTATTTGAAAAAATACTCCAGTGGAGTATTTTCTCGCCTCGAAAGTTGATTAAAACAATGAAGTGAGTTTTTTCTAGTTGATTCATGGTGTTTTTTGAGAAATAAATATTTAAGTCCTCTTATTTACTCCAAAACAAACCTCTCTTTTCTAAAACAGAATGTAAAGATCTTGGCGTTTACCTTGATAATAAAATTATATTATTTACAATGACTCAATCGTTCATAGGCCGTATAAAATGCTTGGTTTTATTCCACGTAAAAGTAAAGCATTCAGTAACCCGCGTACAATCGTCATTTCGCATTAGTCAGAAGAAAAATGGAATATGCTTTGCCAATTTGAAACCTGCAGTGTAAACTGTAATCGATAGTATAGAAACAATGGAAAATAAAATACCTCTCTTAGGTATTAGTTTAGTAATTGCATATAATACAAACAAATTTATAAAATAACTTACTTATATATGTAATAACTTCAATTTGAATGTACAAAATAACAAATTTTGTAATTGTTGTAGTTTGCCTTTATGCTCCTGAAGAACGTCTGGACATACATAGGTTTCCAAGTGATTAAGATGTACGGTTAAGAAAAAAGTGGATTGTGCCAAATACATAAATATAAACCGATAAAAAATTATCGTATTAACACATTAGCAATAAAGATTTTGTTGTAATAATTAATGTATATGGAATCTGTTATAATCTTAGACGTACAGTATAATTTGAGCAAACCTCTATTTTAATAGCAATATAAAAAATGTAAATAAGCCCTATTTTAAAACTCAAATTAAGCCCCTGCATTCTGAATTTCTACCGATTTATAATATATTTCTCTGGAACGTGAAAAGTTTTTAAGTTCCTAAAAAATATTTGTTATTTTTTAAGATAATATCTGTACATTTGTAGAGACGGAACGGTAATTATATGAAATTCCCTCGATAGAAAAAAAACGCATGGTATGCTTCGAAAATTATTAAAAACACATATAATATTTGTATTTACATATCTTTCTTTAAAACCATCGTCTTTGTCGTTTTGAACGCTTAGTCCCGAGACTTTTCAATATTTCGGCTATGTGAAAATGGTCTGAAATTCATTTCTTATTTCTGCCGTTACCTGTTATCCGAAATCAGCAAAATTTATTTATTATTGTATGTACATTCATAGGAAAATAACCAGAAATAGACTGATGGTATTTCGTTTCCGAACACCATGTAACTTGCACATACCAAAAATATTAACAAAGACATTACACTTTAATATTCGCAATGGTTTTTTTACTGAGTACACTTCTTTTCAGGGCTATAACCAGATGCCTGGAAAACTTGTCGAGTTTTTTCTCTGAGAGATTTTCTACGATAGCTGGCGCCGAAACACAGACAAATGGAAAATGTCACGCGATTCTTCGTTCATCATTATACAAGCATTTGAAATAGTAGATCCTATCAACTCCAGGACTACTACAACCGTCTAGCTGATGAATACATTCCTTCAGAAATACCTTCAGCCAGATTAAACTTGGAAAATATGTGGCGGCTTTATTAAACGTAATCAAGGTTTCTGCATTATTGCTTCCATGATTATTTTCTCGATAACCTTTAAGTTAACTGCCCTACTTATAAGAAGTGAAATTCACTTAATTTTCGTGCGGCGTTTTATCCATACCTCCTATTCTCCTTTTTCCTCTCTGTATTTTGACACCACTGCACATATTTTTATATGTAATGCAGTATCAACTAGCTTTTTTAAGTTACTTCTTATAGAAGTTAGGAACCTCCAAAAATTCTTAAAATTGCCAGGTTTGGACATTGTCAACAAATGTCCATCAACAAATTTGACAGTATATTTAAAAAAAGCACATATGATATGGACATTGAACATTTTCTTCCTATGTTGGTGAAAAAAATCTCAAAAATCGGCTCAGTTTTGGAGGAGAAAACGGGAGAATACAAAACCTCGTAAATTTTATTTAGGCATAATCAGTCAGTGCAGTATTTCACTGGTGGGGAGGGGGGGGGGGGAGAACTAGAAATGACTTCCATATAGATTTGACCGAAAACCGTTTTCGTCACTAACTTAGTACATTTTGGTTCTAGCCTTAAATATACGCCGCGCCCTGTCTCTCTTATTACACTGTGAAATCCGCGAGAACTCGTTTTAAATTGGTTTGAATTTGTTAGAATTTGAAATCGTTTGAATTTGAATTTCAAACGAATTGAAATCGCGTCCGCATGGATTTTGCCCACGTAACACTCGGAGTTACACATGTCTAACATTGTATTTTATCGCTATTTTGAATTTCATAATGATTAGGAAACAGTTCCGCATATGAAATTTAAGCGGAGAATCCTCAGAGTTTTGGGTTACAAAACACGTCCCGTAGCATTTCTTGACCAGAATTGTATAAAAGTATATACATAGAGATACCATCACTGTAGCAACTCTCTTTAAGAAGCACACACCATACAGCACTAATCCACGGGCTTAATAACAAAATAAATGCTGCAGTTAATATATATTTTTTAATTTATTTATTTCTTCAAAAAATGAATACAAATAAAAATAATAAGCCTTTCTCACTAGGCAGAATTTTTAGTTAATTAATTCTCGCATTTTGTCTATGGTTAACTTACAAATGTATAATATAGGTTCTCATACAGCGATACATTATTTTGGTTTACATTAATGCTTGCATATACACAATACAAAAATAGCAAGGCTTAGCACAACACTATAATAAATGACAAGGCGTTTGGGTGAGGGCACCGTGCTTTTCATGCCTTCAATCATTGATATATATAGATTAAGGTTTTCACGTGTGTAAGAAGTAGAATAATTTTCTAGGTTTACCCGCTTAACGTAGTCCTTATAATGACTTTTTAACTCCTGATAAAAACGATTTATAAATCGGAAAATAACATCACGTCTCTATTAAGAAGTCCGAAAGACCACATTCCACTAAAGTCAGATGGTATCTATAAAATACCATGTGGGGCATGTGAAAAGGTGTATATTAGACGGTGCAATAGAAAAATTATCGTGTAGAATCGCAGAACATAAAGTAGATGTTACTAATAAACGCTTAACTTCATCCACAGTACCTACAACACGTCCGTATTGAGAGTCATAAAATAGACTTTAATAAAACCACTACAATAGCTAGAATTTATAATGAAACAAAAAGAATTTACCGCGAAGCTATAGAAATTTATAGACATAAAAATAATATGAACACCAGAAATGACTCAATCAGAATTCCCAACACCTGGAAAGTTATAATTGATCAAAATTCCCCCAAAACGGCATTTCCAAAATCCTCAGAAGCACCTCCAATTAGTTCAAAGCCATCCAATCAGGTCTCTACACGCAAATCGCCTACCCCCTCCATCGTCAAATCACCTTCTACCCGCGTTCTTCGTTCACGACATAAGATTTGAAATGCACTCACTTAAGTCTTAAGTCTTGACTTCTGGACTGAACAGACATGCGCAAGCGGTCAGTTTGATACAAAACTTAAGACATAAGGCCTCTGAAGATGGACAGTGAGATCTGTCCGAAACATCAGGAATTAAAAGTCCTTCTAAGGACTACGTTACGCGGGTAAACCGAGAAAATTATTGTACGTATATATATATATAATGATGCTTAAACTCTAAAATTCATATTTTTTCAAATTAACTGCCTTGTTTAAAAGGAGCATGATAATGGGAAACAAGAGTCGTTTATCAACGAACAACAAATTACTTTTATACAAAACAACCATGAGGCCAGGATTCACATACGGCTGCCCCGTTTGGGGGTACGCCGCACCCAGTCTTATAAAACAACTTCAAGTTTTTCAAAACAAAGCCATTAGACTTGCTTTAAATGCACCCAAATGGAGCCGAATCAGTTGTCTCCATAATGACTCCAACGTTCCGTTGATAAAGGACTTCATTGTCTCCCAAGCAACCAAATTCTATGCCGGCCTACCCGGCCATACCAATCCATCTATAAATACGCTCGCTAGATATAGCGAAAATGAAAATTTTAAATACAAAAAACCAAAGTCAATCCTCCGGAAGGAATAAATTACCTGCACAAGGACGCAGTATAGCTTTAACTCTCATTCACCCCACTTATTTGAAAAGCCGTTCCATACAAAATATATGAAAAAATGAATTTTCTGCATTTTTTTCCCCGTGATATTTTCCGATGTTTTAATAGCTATTCTGTTAATCGGGACGGAAACAAATCGAACAAATCAAATATCATAAAAATCGGTTCAGCCGTTCTTGAGTTATAAATGGTGTAACTAACCCGACTTTGTTTTATATATTAAGATTTCATCAATGCTACCAATCATAGAACAAATATTAATAAAACAATAAGTTATTCATGTTATAAGTGAAAGCATTATCGACAAGTTAGGACCTGTAAGGACCTGTAAGGTATTAGAATAATTACATATTCCCGTTAGATTATACAAACCCTGATTGCCATATAAAACATTAAAAACCATGGATATAAATAAATATATAAGTAGAGAGTAATAAGAGATATTAATATATAAGAGATATTAATAATAAGAGATATTAATATATAAGAGCTCCTTAAAAGTCCATCCTTATATAATTCATATGATGATGACACAGTTTCCGCAGCTTGAACCTGAACCCAGTACCAGTAATACCGGGAATAATTCGAATTAGGTACGTTTGTTTTTATTTTGACAACAATTTATTTTGTAATGTTGGTACTTCGGACAACTATTTCATATTTGATTATCTATTAATTAAAACGGAATATTCCGCATTATCCGTGAACCGGACTTATACAACTTTACCAAATATATTTTTAATGCGTTATCGATAATCTGTTAGTAAAAAACAGTTTCTGTTAGTTAAAAAAACCAGTTTGTATTACAAATCTTACTTCTTACTATAAACGCGAAAGTTTGTATGGATGTATGTGTGTTTGTTATTCTTTCACGCAAAAACTGCTAAATGGATTTTAATGAAACTTTACAATAATATAGCTCATACATCAAAATAACATATAGGCTTTAATTTATAAAGCTAGCTATTTTCAATATATTATAAATAATAATTATTGTGTAATAGAAAATGTCATAATTTGAGAATGACATTTTGCAAAACAATGATTGTTAAATCAAAATTCTATTTTAGAAAATATTTAAATTAGTGAATTTATTTGAAGTACTCGCCTAATACTTTGAATCGAATGAAGAATTATAGATATTTTAAATAAATAGGTAAAGAATTTTGGTATAAACATAGATGGGACCTAGGAAAAAAAAAATAGGCTACTCGAAGTACTAATCCTGCGCAGACAAAGTCGCGGGCAGAAGCTAGTACATTTATAATTAGAAGCCAATAGTTTGATTGATTTAATACCTTTACATTAAATGGTTCACGATCATTAGTATGTTTTTAAATTTTTCATGTGAATTCCGCACAAGAGTCCCAACTGCTCCCGTCTGGAGCAAGTGAGACTATGGCATCCCCATTTGGGGTATGTTGCGAGGCTGAAAAAAAGTGGTTAGGGGAAGAAGAAGGGGTAGAGGAAGGTAAGGAAGTGCCTGGCTATTCAGATGTGGTCGTTTCAACTTTGAATGGTAATTCTTACACCAGGGAGATACTGGGAGCATCTTCCACCCTGGTAGTAGTAGTGATGACTTATAGTTAGCAGTATTTAAATAAATGTTCCCAATTCCTAATGTTTAATACGTCATAGCATGTTTCACTTGAATACATCTAAAATCGCCGATAACTTTCATTCGCCACAACAACAGTATGTTGAAATAAAATTATTATTTAAAAAAATAAATTGCGGCGTGAAAAATCCTAAAACATAAAACCGACTCCTTCCATTCCGTTTATGAACATGGTTAAACTTTTGAAAACGATCATATGGAGAACCCATTTGACTGAAAAACCAGTTTTCCATTTGCCACTTCATTGAATCCAATTCTACAAAGGCTTTTAGTAAAACAATATAAAATAATACGAAATAAATCGCGTAATACGCAATTGTCACCGAATTGATAATTCAAAGAAGTATGATGTATTCCGATTTAAAAGAAAACGGTTTTTGCCGTAAATGATAATAAAAATACAAAGGAGATGGGCCATGAACCAACCGTACGTAGCATTAAATCGCGGGTTCAAGTGTCGCCAACATCGTTCATCCGTTCTATTGAAAATCGCACCTATTTGTGAAGGTTCGAGCTACATGACATAGATGGCTCTAGCACGCTCACTCTGGACTGGTTTCATCACAATAAAACAACATAAGTGTGCGATATTTTCTAAATTGACATATTCTTATCATTGAAGAAGAAGATAACACCAATAATCTAAACGAAAATATGAAAAAGAATAAGACACAGAAAAATAAAAGGTGACAATCGCAACTGGGACTTATGGTGGCAGTGGCTTAATTAAAATGGCGTTTGTAAGACGAGAGGTTCTGGGTTCGTGTCCCACCGACCGTTTTTTTTTCTGAATCTTGTTCTTTTTTATATTTTTGTTTAGATTATTAGGGTTATCTTCTTTTTTAATGATATATTACATTGATGGGAATAACCTTCAAAAGTTATAAAAAAGAGAGTTGTTCAAATAAACACTATATTATTCTTGTTTGACGAGAAAATGTCAGCCCCATAGCTCCGTAACTCGTGGTGGAAGACACTTCCTGAAATAATCGAAATTGAACATTTTGAAAGGGAGAAAAATTGAGCAAATTTAACGACGCTAGAGGTAAAAATTAGATTTTTAAAAATTATGTCTCAAATTTCGTCATTCAGCGGTATCCAATCTAGAAATTCATGACTTTTCAGAGTTTTTCACCGTTCGAGTTATTTTTCGTTATCTCTGTTATTTTTGGCTGTAACCAACTTTAAAAGTAATTTAATTAGGTTTAACTTATTAAAGTTTAACACTTCGTTTTGATATCAATATTTGAGAAGATTATTTATAATAAATTCTCTACGAAAATATTGATAATATGAAGTTGTTAAAAATGAATAATAATGGTTTCGTTAGCTCATTTGGCAGAGACGTTATTCCCGGATAGAGTACCTAAAGGTTCCGAGATAAAGTCGGGACCTAATATTTTCAATGTCAATCTCTTTTTCTTTATCCTTTTTTTTATTTTCCTTAAATAATTTTATTTCCTTTAGAGTCACGTGAGGTAACCGTACGCAATTTTTACATTTGGATTTTTGTATTAAAAAGCTTTAGGTATTTTACTCAAAATTTCTGTTTATTAATATGATTGATTATTAAGGCATCTCAAACAAACATAAAAATCTCATACGGTTCATAATTAAAAAAGTTTACATGTATGTCGATTGCGTACACTTACCCCATGTGCGCCCCCAAGAATTCGCATACCGTACAGTAAGTGTTCGCATCACTAACAGTTACCCCCCATTGCAATTATCATACTTAAATTGCCTATTAAATCTGTGCAGTTCTCATGCCAAAATGCGCAGGGTGGCGTCACTGATCTCAACAATATCTGCAGCAGCCCGTCGACTCTTCCCCTCTTTCATAAGCCTTTTTGCAGTTTATATTTGCTCTTGGGAGGTCTGACCACTGACCTCTCCGGGTGCTTTCTCATGTACACACGCGGCATATTTCACTGTAAAAAAATAACGAGAGTTGAAATATTATGCTACCAAATCAATTAAATATATAGAGGTAAGTGTTTCCACTCATCCAACTGCGTACGCTTACCCAACCACACCAAAATTCAATAAACTTTAAAAATCAGATTACTGGTTATCTTTATTAGAATTACCAAGTTGCACCCGTGTAAATAACAATATTTCACCAAAAATTATCATAGACTACATCGCTCTGACAAAGTTGGTTACACAAAAACACACATCAATAAAGGAGATGAAAACTTTAAGAAAAGCACGAAAAAGTAATTTACCTAGCAATTTTTATTTTCAAATTAGGATTAAATGTACACATGTCCTGTTTCAAGCGACCTAATACTTCGAAACAAGCACGATCTTGTTGGAAACATCATTGCAAACACTTACACTCCGCGTACGGTTACCCCACGTTACTCTATCATTTTTCATAAGCAATATTTTGAAAAGTTTTTTTCCTCCTGAATTGGTACAATATTCGGTAGTTCTCTCTTGTTCCTGTGTTCCGGATACTTGAACAATAGTAGATTGACAATCACACTGATAACGACCCGATAGGAAGAGAAAAAAACAAATTACAAAAAAACTGTATGCCTGAATAGGTAGCTGTGTTTGTCTTATCGGTTAGGGTCATCCGATACCAATATTGGTACAACGGTTGATGACTTATAATAAATGAGATAACTAGATCCGCCAATAAAATATATTTAATATAAAAGAAGGAATTTTGAGTCGCTAACTATGAGACCAACATTGTAATGTTTATCAAACTTGAAATTTAACGTTAAAACCCCCATTTATTTACCCATCCCGGCTGTGTATTTTGTTGGTAGCCAGCCAAAATGTACTCCACTAATTCTTACTAACTCCACACACTGTATATTTTGCCGGGATAATAGTTGACGAACGTCAACTCCACACACTGTACATTTTGCTGGGATAACATTTGACGAACGTTAACTCCACACACTGTACATTTTGCCGGAATGCCAGTTGACGAACGTTAATACCACACGCTTTACATTTTGCCGGAATAAAAGTTGACGAACGTCAACTCCACACGCTGTACATTTTGCCGGTATACCAGTTGACGAACGTTAATACCACACGCTTTACATTTTGCCGGGATAAAAGTTGACGAACGTCAACTCCACACGCTGTACATTTTGCCGGGATACCAGTTGACGAACGTTAATACCACACGCTTTACATTTTGCCGGGATAAAAGTTGACGAACGTCAACTCCACTCGCTGTACATTTTGCCGGGATACCAGTTGACGAACGTTAATACCACACGCTTTACATTTTGCCGGGATAAAAGTTGACGAACGTCAACTCCACACGCTGTACATTTTGCCGGGATAACAGTTGACGTTAACGTTTGGAGTTATTAAGTACTACTACTACCAGTTTAGCACAAGAGTTTTTCTCTCATTTTTTTAGAAATTGAGTAGATTACACAAATTTCGATATTTATGTAATATACACAATTCACAGTTTACAAATAATACACAATAAAGTTATTAAAAAAAATTACGAGTGTGCTTTAGACCACACGACTGAAGTAAATACTTATTTAGTAATCTAATCTAATTTTCTTTCTGGCATCGCCTGCAGGTCTATATGTACATTTATATCTATAAAATATATACATATATTAATTTTCTACAAATATTTATTTAAATTTATTATCATTAGCCTCGCCCGATCAAGCCGTGCGCATCGACTTCCGCTACCCCCTGCGTTTGGCGCGTCACTGGTATTTCAAAATACTGACTGAAATATTTCATGCACTGGCTTCGAGAGGAAGAGAGAAAGAAAATGTGCGCGAGCACTGCTCTCTCTTTCTACTACAATGTGATACAGCCCGTTCGCCTCGCAACGCATTTCTCTTTTCGTAACGCTGTAATTACCCCTCAAGTCAAGCGTGCGTAAAGAAGTATCTTCAAAAAGTATACGAATAAAACATACTGAAAATGAGAAAATTGTCTGAATAACATATTAAATATGACCATTATTCTAGAATGTCGACGAACACACCATTTATAAAAACATTACAAGTACATGTACACTACCCAAGACAAGACAACATAATAAATTATGCACTAATTCAGTATTGACTGAAAGCGGTAAAATAAACATAGGCCGTAAGGGTGTACATGTACAAGTAAACCATCTCCTTCCCGATAACCTGAAAACAGAAAATATAATAAACATTTAGAAAAAAACTGTTTAAGATTAATATTAGTGATAAAAATCAAAATGGACTTATATAATAATAATGCTTATGGAGTCCTATTAAAAATAGGGCTATAAATTTTGACAATACCTTTGTAGTCGGTGAGTAGGTAGGATCTTGAGGTCTAAAAAGTAAGCTGAGCCGATAAGATAAATTTTGCCCAGTGACGACGAACGAAATACGTTTTCACACAAAAAAGGAACGGTAGTGTGGAGGTACAATCTATCCTTACTTTATAATAAGTTTTAAGATCCCGCATTCCGAACTTCTACCGACATAATATAACATTATTCTCTTGATCGATTGTACTTGGTCGAAGTCTTGGTCACATCTTAAAATAAAAGTTGTTTTAAAGATCATCTCTATTCAGATGCCGAATTTAAAAAGTAATTATAATATGAAATTTCCTCGGTAGAAAAAAAAAACTCAAAGTATGATCCAAAACTTATAAAAAAACACACCTGGTTGTGTTATTTTAACGTGCTACTACAGTATGAAATCAGTGTTTCTGTAATGCTACTTAGATGACAAGATATTTTTGATCCATTTTGAATAATTGTTTTTGCTGTTTAAGTTTAAGTGTTGGTGACCATTTATAAGGCTTCGTCTTTTTGCAAAACTGACAACTATCAACATAAAACTACACAACTCTTACATTTAATAGTTAGATAAATAAACAATGAGAGGAATAGTCTTCACTCCAACATAAATCTTCTTATTAATGAATGAAAGAGAAAAATGGTTCTTCTTCCATACCATTTATTGGATAACCAAGGCCCCTGTCATAGATTAACCCAAGTTGTATCGTTACGTTTGGTGACTTAGCAGGGGTGCCCGGGTTCATGGGGTGAGGTTTGTCTCCGACAGACGTTACAGTAATAATATAGATTATCAAATTTAATTCCACGGGAAAAATAATAATATGAAAACTTCAATAGAATTATAGATGGCGCCACTTCTATTTGCATTTCGCATGTTTAGCGAGTGATAAGTGTGAATATCACGGCAGCAGCTCCTTTAAAAAGTGCACGTTCACGGACGGGCAAGAACGGTTTCCATACAGTGTGGCGTCAGAGATTTACATGGAGTCGGGTTTTTAAATTTGAACCGTACGGGCATTAGGCTACCAATTACGTCAGATAATTGTTCTTTTAATATTAACGCCCTCAATCAGTTATATGATTGGTATTTATATAATATTATCTCCCTTTATAACCATCGTCAGTAATCTGTGTCTTTTTGAACGCTTATATCTTTCGATGAGCTTTCCATATTTACTAATCGCATGATTAACAGATGACACGTATGAAATTTTTAGAGCTGCCAATTTTAAAATAAATTGAAACTGACGCACTCGGGACGCCCAATATTTACGATAATTTACACTGCTATATATACATAATTTTGGAACTAACAATAACCACTAGATTCTCAAAAGGGGTATCCACAATAGGGTGTGTCAATTATTTCAACTTTTCAATTCAGAAACGCCCGGGGTCTCAAAAGTTGCGTCCTACAAACCTACAAAGCAAATGAGAACTGCATATAGTATTTTTTTTTAATGTTTATCAGCTCGCTAAAATGCATTGAAAATCAGAAAAAACACTGAAAACCTGTGTTTTAAAATTATGGTAATTAATATTTTTTTCACAATAATTACTTTTGTCATAACATGTTATTATTCAATTTGGAGCATCTATTATTTTTTATTTGTTGTATTTTGTTCAAAAATTGTGGGTTAGTTATTGTTTAGTATCTTGATTTTATCCAGAAAAAGTGTTATTTTTATATTTTTAACAAACACATCACATATGTATCAAATTATTTTTTTTCAATTTTTTGGACTTTTTTTTACATTAGCTCCACACAGGAGGCCCTGAGTAAAATAATTTCCCTCAGGGCCTACATCATCTTTGGGGATGCTGTGTGGAGGGTGTTTTTTAAAGAAATGAAGTTATTACCGAGGCGGCGGTACCCATTCTCGCCTCCCAAATGAAATATGACCATAGTTATGGAATAAAAATTAAGTTAGCAACAAAATATAAAATATGGACCCTTCATTTTATTGTTTTCCCGAATCACGAATACTAATTTTCAAAAATTGTGGTAATTTTAGCCAGCTAATAGTTAACACCAATTTAATTTATTTTTGCATTTTCGAATAGCTACAGATCATACGAAACTTTTGAGACCCCTAGCGTTTAAAAATAAGTCAATTTTTTTACTGTCTTTGGAGAGCGACACACGCTATTTCACAATCCTCCACATACCTGCTTAATCTGTGGTAAGTCCTAGATAGCCACCGCAGAACTGAGGCCGTCTTTGAGGTCGCAATATATCTGGAGCGCGGAGGTCTGAACTTGCAAAGGTTGACCTGTCAGCCGCCGGGGTAGGCTTACCATGGATGATATAGGATCAACAATGTCAAAGGTCCCCCTATCTATATTACGGTACTTAATTCAGTAAATAATAATAACAATGATTCCAGATTTAACACGAGTTGGAAACGAATAAAACATAACACAATTTTGATACCGCAACGAAACGTTTTAATTATGAGTGTATAAGTTGGGGTTTGTCAGGTTTGTCAGGTCAAGTAACTCTTAAAAATTAGTTATTTTTAACTAAAAAACTAATGCTTTAAGACAAGATTTTATGCAAAGCACAAAGGGTAACAATTATTATAAGCAATAATTATTAGCCCGAAACACTCATCCATATTGAAAAAACCTCCCGAGAAAAGTTACATGCCGCCGACGGGACTCGAACGAAAAAATAAAGTTGGTTGTTTGCAGGGGGAAAAAATGTAATAAGCGGTAATTGTTGAATGAAACACTGGTATATATTGAATCATTTGGCGGGTAACAGATAATTCGCCGTAGCTTAGTGGATAGTGCTCCTGACTGGCAATCAGAATGGGCGCGGGATCGAGTCCCGTCAACGGCATCTATCTTTTCTCGGGAGTTTTTTTCAATATGGATGAGTGTTTCAGGCTAATAATTATTGCTTATAATAAATGTTTAGAAATTAGATTAACCTGGATGTAAAAACAGAGACGAGTTACGTTGCTGATCGGTGGTGATACGGATAATTTATTCGAATTTTTTTAGAAAAACTATTTTTTTTAACTTTTGAAAGTTATTCCAATCAATGTAATATTGAAGAAGAAGATGACAATAATAATAAAAAAAAATTAAATATGAAAATAAACAAGATACAAAAAAAAAAAAAAAGATAATGGTCGCAACTGGGACACGAACCCAGAACCTCACGTCTAACCAGTACATACGCTTTAACCAATTCAGCCACTGCGTCCTATTATAAAACTTTCGTGTTTGTCAGACTTCACATTTAAAATTTTAGAATTACCAATATTATCTTCGACTAATGTTTTTTCCATGTCCCAGTTGCGACCATTGTCTTGTTATTATTTTTCTGTGTCTTGTTCATTTTATATTTAAACAAATTAGACTAACATATTTATCTTCTTCTTCAAGGTTAATTTATTTATTAATGCCTATTTTGGGGGCTTTTACATGTGAATAGAAAAATTATAGATTACTTATATTAATAACTAAACTGCATCTATAACAATATTTTGTAATTGTTTAGTGATAAATTGAAGACGTCTACTGGTCCCTTAATCCCAGAATTTCTGCACTTGAATAAATCTCGACTTTTGCGTAGTGGAATCCGCTACTCGACGAGTAGCCTTAATCGACAGTTTGCTCAAAGGTAGTGAAATTCCCCCTCAGTATTACCTCGTTGTACCAATGCACTTGAGGTACCAAATGCGCAAAAGACTCCTTTACGAGAAGAGAGCGATAAATGAAAGCATCGCGGAAAAAGAAATCAATTCCAACTGTCCAGAGTTAGTGGGACTATGGCAACCACAAAATTGGGGTAATTGCGAGGCTGAAAGGAGTGGAGATGGAAGGAGATGGGAAGCACCACAGTTATGGCAGCTATCGAATTTTTCTTCCAAATTTTCGATTTTACAGAAGAAAAAGATCTACTTCGGTATTGGTATCCCTCAGGCTAATTTGGTCGGTTTTTCGAATAACTCATATAGGTCTCATAGACATCGTTGTGACTCCCTTACTATCATGGTAAGAAATATGATCTAAACGGTGTTAGAATGAGGAAAAAACACGCCTTATGTTCGAATCTAATTAATTTTTTCGTTGTCTTATTTTTCTTCAGAAAAATGTAAGGTGAGCTATTTTTAAAACTTTTTTATTTTTGAATTTAAATTTTTTGTTAAATTTTATGTTTATTTCTAATAATAGTTTTTAGTTATCGGATAAGTTCAGAAATATCCCATTTATTTGAAGTTTATTGCAAAGTGGAAATATTCTGACTGTCTGGCAAAATATGCTTGAGGTCTGATGGGTTAAAGCTAAAGTTTTTCCTAAAAATATGTTTTTGGTAGATAGGATTGTAAAATTTAGATTAAGTTTTCATTAACAAGGTAGTTTTCATGATGATATTTTCTCCTTAACCTTAAAATACCGTCCAAAAATATGTTTACAAAAACAGCAAAAATAGAAAAAAAAATAAAGGAAACTCTCCTGGCGTGACAAATTTTCGTTATTATAAAAGGTCAGAGATAAATTTGAGGAAACTGAAATAAATCTTTTTAATGTAGGACTACCATATTATTATATTAAAATTAAAATGTAGTTAAGAAAGAAGGTCTTCTTCATAAATACGTAGACGATATAAAACTAGGTTTGTCAAGAATTTGTAGACAAAAATGGAGGGTGCTACGATTTCTACGATTTGCTTAAGAGCTATTGACCAGCAGGTGATAATACAAGTTTAAAAATGCTAGCAACTGTGCAGGGAGGTTCCAATAAGAAAGATTGATTATTCCCCGCATCAAATTTTTTAAATAAAAAATTTAATATCGATTTATTTCATTCAAAACATGCTTTAATATATACCTACATTCAAGTTAGCAATAAAAATGCTCAAAACGCACGATGATAAATTATTATGAGGGTATTATTAGATAATACCGGAAATTAGTCCCTTTTAAATCAAATTATAGACGTATTGACTCTTTTTTACAAAAAAAAATATAAATTGATTTTGAAAGATTGTTATTTTATCTGGTACCTACACGCAGTTTTAAAATTTTGAAAAACTAAATGTATTTTTAATATACTAAGGTTATATACCGTTGGTCGTTGGGAGATTTGTTCAATTTTCAATAGATAGATTCTATTAAACAACACAAATTTCAAATCATATAATCATTAAAAATAAATCCGAGAACGTGTTTTGTGACGAAAATACCCCACATTTTCTATTTATTTAAGGTTTTACAATCTAAAATATTTCAGAATTTGAAATATGATTTGAAATTTGAGTTGTGTAATACAATATTTCGTTTGAAAATTGAACAAATCTGCTAACGAACTGTGGTATAATCTTAGTATATTCAAAATAAACTTAGTTTTTCCAAATTTCAAAGTTCGTTTACCATATAAAATAACAATCTTTCAAAATCAATTAATGTTTTTGGTAAAAAAGAGTCAATACGTCTAAAATTTGATTTAATTAATTTCCCGTATTCTCTGGTAATACTCTCTTAAATGGCAAAACAATATGGTTCACAGGCAAAATATTGTAACTTAAAAAAGCCACTACGGTCCAAGTGAATGTTTTTCACATCATGGAGTTAATTATTATCCGAAAATGTTATCATTTAATACTTAGCAATGAAAAATTGGCGTCCACAAATTAGTAATTACTTTCTGAAAGGTGATACAACAAAAATGGAGGGCGCTAACATTCGCCGTGCCATGACGCTGTTCAAATGACAAGAACAAGATGGTTCAAAGGAAAAATATTGTAATTAAAAAAAAAAAAAAACATTTTGGGAGGTTGGATTGGGTAGCGCCACCCCGGGAAGCATGTATTGGACAACTAACACCTCTGCCATAGGACACCTTATGAGGTTCGCTACGTTTGGTGACTTAGCAGGGGTGCCCGGGTTCACGGTCTAGGCCTAAGCGGTGGATGACCTGGACACACTGAACCCCAGATTCTAGCCCGTCCCCCATACCTTTTTGCTTCCCAGAACTTCCTCTCCTTCCTTTCCTTAAAAAGCCCCCTACACAGCATCCCTAAAGTTGGGTTCATAAATTAGTGCTAGGGGGCCTGGTGTAAGACCACCGCTCAGAATTGAAACGTTGCTTGAAATGGTTTTAGCTATGTTTGGTGATTAGATCTGAATAGCCGGGTACTACCCCATCATCATTCTCTTCCCCATCTCCTCCCCCTCCTCGATACCTTCAGCCTCAAGATTTACCCCAATTGTGGATGCCTTGTCCTCACTGGCTCCAGCCGCTTGGAAGCAGCTGGTCACAAAAAAATACGTCGAGAAAAATTGAGTTATGGCATTTTTTCCATCCAAGTCAAGCTGTCAGATTTGGAAATCAAAAATTACCTCAAGATTTAATCTTAGTCTATTTTTTTTTCTAAAATCGGTGTGACTCAGTGTTGCTAAAGTATAAAATAAAAATTGTTCCATTTTATTAAAAATTTAGTTTTTCCTTAATACACTGTAGGTGTGAAAATGTAATATTTTTATGAGCACAAAGAGCCTTCGTTTTACATCTTTCAATACTTTTCTCATCAGCGCCAGCACTTTCATTATCTCCCTTCTAACTCGTAACCTTTCTTCATTTCAGATGGTGATACTAACTCGGAAGTGACTGGAGGAAGCGGAAGTACTCTCCGAAGCATTTACTTCTCCAATCAGACGACGGAATCGAAATCTAATAATACTAGTTATCAGCTAATACTAACTAGAGTGCACTGATAAAAAATGTTACAAATTGAAAAATCTTGATTGTAATTAAAAGGTGCGGTTTTAAAATTCAATTATCATGGACGTTGACTTTTTTCATTATTAACGATTCACTCTTTATCACACTTATTTTTATAATAATATGCAAACCAGTTTCGTCAAAATTGTTTTTAAACAGTTTTAATTTATCATTGAAAAGTATGGTATAATAATACAAAGTTATTATTGAATTAAACGCTCTATCATTATTCATCTTAAGCTATTTTATAAAAATGTGCAAACCGGTTTCGTTAAACTGTATTTTTCTTGACGTAGATATAAATATTATTCAATCGAGTTGGGAGATTAATCTAGCTTTTATTAAGATAACGTTAAGTAAAAAAAATAATATGCGAGTGTGCTTTAGACTACACGACTGAAGTAAATACTTCTTTAGCTCCATCTATATGTATGTCCATACATATGTTAATATGTATAAAATATATACATTTATAAAACATATATTAATTTTCTACAAATATGTATTTAAATTTATTATCATTCGCCTCGCCCGATCAAGCCGTGCGCATCGACGTCCGCTCCCCGCCGTGTTTGATGCATCACTGGTATTTCAAAATACTGACTGAAATATTTCATGCATTGGCGATGAGAGAAAGAGAAAAAGAAAATGTGCGCGCACACTGCTCTCTCTTGCTTCTACAGTGAGCCCGTTCGCCTCGCAACGCTTTTCAATTTCCGTTACACATTAGTCAGCTTACCCCACAAGTCAAGCGTGCGTAAAGAAGTATATACTTCAAAAATTTAATAAAAAAATCACAGAGAAAACTACCTAAATTGAAAGAATTGCGTGCGCTTAAATGTGGGCTATTTAAAAATAAGCTTTTTCAATGCATGAATCAGAATTTAAAAAAAGGAATTCGATTCTCGAAAATGACCTTCACTGAAACATTTGCTTGTAAACTTCGAGTAACGCTCTTTTGAATTTTCGATTTTGTGTTCAAATTGCGTAAAGGCGTATTTTTTACGGAGTCGTAAATAATATTCGTTTACATTTTAATTGCCTGCGTAAAACGTCCCGTAACTTGCTATAATAAAAGCTAGAATGAGCCGTGGAACTTCTCAAAGAGAAATTATGACATTTTATGAATCATTTCTTGATTTCGGGACGATTTGATGATGTTTTTGATAAAAAAAATCCACTTTAAAGCGTTTAATTTACAAAAAAAACATTACAAATTTCATACTTTTCAGAATATTTAAAATAAATTCAACCATTTAAATATCTCTGCGAAGTGTCCATGAACTCTAAAATCATTTGCATTCAGAGTAGGAATGGCGTTTAGTAGTTACGTTTAAATTGTCTTCAATAAGTTTCGAATTTAAGTAATCTCTGAAATTAAGTATTTTTTAATGTGTAATAATTTGCAGTGCAATTATTTAATAAGAAATCGTCTTAGCATAATATCGTTTTAGCATTTCGCATTGCATACACGAAACGAAAACACAGCGAAATATCTTTTAAACAAAAATAGAGATTATTTTCAGGTAGCATTTTTATTTGTATTTATTTTTATTTTTATATAGAACATCTCACAAGAGTCTTAACTGCTCCCGTCTGGAGCCAGTGAGACTATGGCATCCCCAATTGGGGGTATGTTGTGAGGCTGAAGGTAAGTGGGGAAGGGAAGGAGATGGGAAATAGGAAAGTGGGAAGTACCTGGCTATTCAGATCTAATCACTAAACACGGCTAAAGCCATTATTAAGCAACGTTTCAATTCTGAATGGTGGTCTTACACCAGGGCGACACTGAGAGTATCTTCCACTCTGGAACGTGCCGCCAATATAGTATATATTATTTTTAATTATTAATTGTGAAATGACACAAATTAATCAAATAAAATTTATTTGCGCACGCCGGGTTCGAACCCACGACCTTCCGATTGGGAGTCAAGCGTCTTACCACTCGACCACGGATAGCCAGTGTTAATATTGGGTAAAGCATTAATATGTTGGTTTTTGAAATGAGAAAAATGCTGGCCCACTAACATTTAATTATTAATTTTAGGAATATTAAAAAAAAATAATAAAACGTATTTGTCAATATTCAAGGTAATATCAAACAGTGATATAATGAAGCCTGTTAGGTGACACAACGAAAATAATCAATAAAATGACGATAAAAACATATAAAACATTAACCATGTGATTTAATTGATAAACAGTTGAAGACAGCTATTTTTTACATCAGTAAAAAATTAGTGATATTTTGGTGTACGATGAAAAGTTAAGTTCGGTTATATACGACAGTCATCTGTGATGTTATAGACCCTTTCTGGATACGTGATGATTGGTAATCAGTGAAACAGTTAAAAATATAAAATAATAAATAATATATTCAACTGTAAAGTTATTACGACTGTACGTGGCATGGAATTAGTGCAATAATTGAGAGGAACCGACCGTCAGGAATAAGTTATTTTGCGGAATAGAGAGTGAAGCTACAAAATCAGTGAAATATTGTGATATTAAATTCATACAACGCGAATCTATATCCGATTGTCAAAGTGCGTAACAAAGGTAATCTCTACATAAATGTGATATAAATTATGAAAAGTTAATCACGATCACTAATATCAGATTTCATGACATTACTCGCTGAACCAGTAGCTATTTATGGAATTACAGACTTTATGAGTTTACCAGACTAACCATGAGATTAAGCCTGATTACCGGTAAGCAATTGTGAAAACAAACCTGATCACCGCAAACATATCATGAGATCAAATCCGATTGCCAGCAAATAGTCATGAGGTTAAACCTGATTACCAGTATCTAACTAAGAGATACAACCTGATTACCATTCTCTGACCATGAGATACAAAATAATTACCGGTATTTAATCATGAGATTAATCATCATTACCAGTAAATCATGAGATCAAACCTGATTACAAAGAAAATTTACTAATTATGAGATTAAACCTGATTACCGGTAACTAATCGTAAAATCAAACCTGATTACAGACATCTAATCATGAGATCATACCTGATTACAAAGAAAATTTACTAATCATGAGATCAAACCTGATTACAAAGAAAATTTACTAATTATGAGATAAAACCTGATTACCGGTAACTAATCGTAAAATCAAACCTGATTACAGACATCTAATCATGAGATAATACCTGATTACCAGAAATTAAAGTGATAAATCTCCAAGTCTATCAGACATAGATGCTTCACAATGCTAGAGCGCGGAGCTGGAGGCCTAGGCCGCCGCCCCATGGAGCGCCTCGGCTTGGAGGAGGCGCAGACCCTGCTGCCGGGGGGCGGGGGCCCCAGCCCCGTCATATGCGCGGGGCCCTCGCCCCTCAGCGACAACAACTCTGCCAGCCAGCAGCTGCTCGACCCCACCCCGGACACCCTGACGGCTTCTAGTGGAGGTGAGGATATAGCTTTCTATGGTAATTATTGCTTTATTAATATAGTACATATTTGCGCAGTGTAGATGGTGTATTTGTTAGATATATTACTGTCCCTGTTCATTTTCTGTCACTGACCCCGTTAATACTAATTATCTGAAGAACCGGTTATTTTTGGAACTTGTTCCTTTTTAACATCTATTTTTAGGTACATCAAAAATTTTAAAAAGTATATGTTCGGTTAGTAATTGTAAAAAACGTGGTAAAATATTTTGAATTTTTGAGGAGCAACCTGACAAAAAACCTGTCCCTGTCCTGTCGTGGGTCGCCGGTAACGTAAGTAACAACCCATTTCAGGTATCAACCGTCTCTAATACAATATTTTTATAAACATATCTAAAGTCCGTCAAGAACGTAAAGAAAAATACTTTTTTATAATAATGGCAACACCGAGTTACGCCGAATTTAGAACAAAATTTGGGTCCATTCAAATATGATTTTGACTTTGATTACCATAATCGGATATTTATTAAAAAACATAAGTAAGTCTCGCGGAAACATTTTATGTGGGAATATCCACCCATGATAACGCGTCTATAAACTGCCTTGCCCGGTACGACAAATACCACAAATTAAAATCCAAAACAAATTCTCCTTAAAGATTTATCTCCCATATTACAGCCATGTCCCCTTGCAAATAATTTTTAACAAACTACAAAATACACAAAATATATTATAAACTCATGATGAAAGATAAGGGGCCTTTTGGCCCGGAGCTCTGTATGCTATAATACCGTATATTAGTTACAGTTTAACATTTATAGAAAATCATCATAAACGTTTTATGAATTTTTTTTTACGTTCATTTTTTACATTAGCTCCACGCAGGAGGCCCTGAGGAAAATAATTTCCCTCAGGGCCTACGTCCTCTTTGGGGATGTTGTGTGGAGGGTATTTTTAAGGAATGGAAGTAGAGGATGTTCTGGGAAGGAAAAATGTATGAGGGTTGGGTAGGAATCTGGGGTTCAGTGGGTCCAGATCATCCGCCGCCAAGACCTAGAAAAACCTCACCCCATGAACCCGGGCACCCCTGCTAAGTCACCAAACGTAGCGAACCACTTGGGTTCACCTAAGGCAGAGGTGTTGGTTATCTAATAAATGTTTCCCGGGGCGACGGTACCCATTCCCGCCTCCCAAATTGTTAGTGCTAGTTACGTGCGTGTTTCTTCAACATTATTTTTAAAATGTTTATTTAATATATAAGTTCTTAGGCTTCTTTGGTGTGCGGATCCACTTAAAAACTACAAACAAAAAGTTTTTGTCTTAAAAAATAACAAGGTCGGATATTATTTTTCCTTAGAAGATGTCGTAAAATCATCTCCTCTTAGAAATTACCGTTGATTTATGAACATCGTCAGCTTTTGAAGTAAAAAAAAAACAATTGAACCACAGTGTTATTATTTTTCTAGATACATTATTTTTCTCTTTTTATCTCGGTGTTGCCATTTAAAACTATAAATATCGAACTTTTTTTTAGACTTTCTTGTCAGACCGAACTGTCAGTCCTGAAGATTAGACAGGCTGAACTATCCGGTCAGACTGAACTTGACCTACTGAAGCTGTCAGGCCTGGAGATTAGACAGATTGAACTGTCCGGTCAGACTGAACTTGACCTACTGAAGCTGTCATGCCTGAAGATTAGTCAGATTGAACTGTCCGGCCAGACTGAACTTGACCTAATGAAGCTGTCAGGCCTGAAGATTAGACAGATTGAACTGTCCGGTCAGACTGAACTTGACCTACTGAAGCTGTCAGGCGTGAAGATTAGACAGATTGAACTGTCCGGTCAGACTGAACATGACCTACTGAAGCTGTCAGGCATGAAGATTAGACAGATTGAACTGTCCGGTCAGACTGAACTTGACCTACTGAAGCTGTCAGGCATGAAGATTAGACAGATTGAACTGTCCGGTCAGACTGAACATGACCTACTGAAGCTGTCAGGCATGAAGATTAGACAGATTGAACTGTCCGGTCAGACTGAACTTGACCTACTGAAGCTGTCAGGCATGAAGATTAGACAGATTGAACTGTCCGGTCAGACTGAACATGACCTACTGAAGCTGTCAGGCCTGGAGATTAGACAGATTGAACTGTCCGGTCAGACTGAACTTGACCTACTGAAGCTGTCAGGCGTGAAGATTAGACATATTGAACTGTCCGGTCAGACTGAACATGACCTACTGAAGCTGTCAGGCATGAAGATTAGACAGATTGAACTGTCCGGTCAGACTGAACTTGACCTACTGAAGCTGTCAGGCGTGAAGGTTAGACAGATTGAACTGTCCGGTCAGACTGAACTTGACCTACTGAAGCTGTCAGGCGTGAAGGTTAGACAGATTGAACTGTCCGGTCAGACTGAACATGACCTACTGAAGCTGTCAGGCATGAAGATTAGACAGATTGAACTGTCCGATCAGACTCAACTTGACCTAATGAAGCTGTCAGGCCTGAAGATTAGACAGATTGAACTGTCCGGTCAGACTGAACTTGACCTACTGAAGCTGTCAGGCGTGAAGGTTAGACAGATTGAACTGTCCGGTCAGACTGAACTTGACCTTCTGAACCTGTCAGGCCTGAAGATTAGACAGATTGAACTGTCCGGTCAGACTGAACTTGACCTACTGAAGCTGTCAGGCGTGAAGATTAGACAGATTGAACTGTCCGGTCAGACTGAACTTGACCTTCTGAACCTGTCAGGCCTGAAGATTAGACAGATTGAACTGACCGGTCAGACTGAACTTGACCTACTGAAGCTGTCAGGCGTGAAGATTAGACAGATTGAACTGTCCGGTCAGACTGAACTTGACCTACTGAACCTGTCAGGCCTGAAGATTAGACAGATTGAACTGTCCGGTCAGACTGAACTTGACCTACTGAAGCTGTTTAGCCTGAAGATTAGACAGATTGAATTGTCCGGTCAGACTGAACTTGACCTACTGAACCTGTCAGGCCTGAAGATTAGACAGATTGAACTGTCCGGTCAGACTGAACTTGACCTACTGAAGCTGTCTAGCCTGAAGATTAGACAGATTGAACTGACCGGTCAGACTGAACTTGACCTACTGAAGCTGTTTAGCCTGAAGATTAGACAGATTGAACTGTCCGGTCAGACTGAACTTGACCTACTGAACCTGTCAGGCCTGAAGATTAGACAGATTGAACTGTCCGGTCAGACTGAACTTGACCTACTGAAGCTGTTTAGCCTGAAGATTAGACAGATTGAATTGTCCGGTCAGACTGAACTTGACCTACTGAACCTGTCAGGCCTGAAGATTAGACAGATTGAACTGTCCGGTCAGACTGAACTTGACCTACTGAAGCTGTCTAGCCTGAAGATTAGACAGATTGAACTGACCGGTCAGACTGAACTTGACCTACTGAAGCTGGCAGGCCTGAAGCTCAGACAGATTGAATTGTCAGGTAAGACAGTCAATTAGTTTTTGCTTCATTATTTTGTAGATGATTGCAGATATACTGCCAGCAATTTATCATTTTCTTCGTTTTCTTTTTTCCTATTGTATCTGTATATTTAAAAAAAAAACATTATTGTTCAATTTTTTTTTATTATTGCTACTAACACTTTGCTGTCCTGCACTTTCTTAAGCACTTGCAAACTGCTTCATAACACTGTATGCAAGGACATTTGGAGGTCTAGCTTCGTTCATATACATTTAGAATCGTTCTTTCAAAAAATTAGAGTCCTTGCGAGAGCCTTGAAGGAGTAACCATAATTTACATTTACCAGGGCGGGAAAGCGGTGGGGTCTTCCAAATGTCAGGTCAGACTGAACTTGACCTACTGAAGCTGTCAGGCCAGGTAAGGATTTCGGGAGAAAACATTTTGCTACACGCAAACTTTCACAAAATTGTAATTTAAAACAAAAAATATGTTTTCAAAAGAAGAAGATATGTCAGTATATTTTTATAAATTTGTAATTCTTTATGAGAATTGAGTTAGCATCAGCACTTTTTCCTTAAATAATATTTTCAATAAATTATACATGTTTGACAGTGAATGTTTACGTTAATTAAAAAAACATGGCTACATAGCTTTCACATTCTAAAAGGCAATATATTTAAAAATATATTTATTTTGTGCAATTTTCGATGGAGAAAAGTGTTTTTTCCCGGGCGTCCTTTTTGTATGGGCCGAAAAGCGAAGTCCATCGTCTTAATATATACATTCGAGTGTATATCATAAATGTAGGTAGTTATAATAATTATAGCGTATATTATCGATTCAAAGGCAACAGCTGAGAAAATAATAGGTGAGGAGGGGGAGTTGGGTTAATACGAGGCTTCACCGGGAACAATTTAAGTAGGGGGTTGTTAAGTTTTAATGATTGCATCATTATTTTTGAAGAATATTTTTTTTATTTTACATTCTTTCACAATCTCTTTAATATTTGAAGGCCTCCGTGGTCGAGGGGTAAGGGGTGTTTTGTTTCTCAATTTATTCAACAATAATAATATATAATAGTGTATTTGCGGCACGTTCCAGAGTTGACGATACACTCGGTAGGTCACCGGTGAAGGACCACCATTAGGAATTGAAATGTTGCTTAAAATGGTTTTAGACGTGTTTGGTGACCAGATCTGGATAGCCAGGTATTTTCTCACCTTCTTCACCGTTTACTTCATCTCCCTCTACCTTTAGCCTCACAAGATATACCTCAATTCAGGATGCCATAGTCCAACTGGTTTCGACGGTTAGGAGCAGTTGGGACTCTTCACATAAAAAAAATTATTGATATTTTGGTTCTACAAACACAACATTAAAAGCAGAAATTCTAAATTCCTAAATTCTTCAGTCTTTTAAAATATACAGGGTGTTAAGGTACGTACTTGAGTTACTTTAACCAGTGATTCCTGACATTATTTGGAGTAAAAAATGTAAATGAAATTTTGGTCTCCGGTGACTTTTTTTATGTAAATTTTTTTTTTTTTGAAAAATATTTTTTCTTCAAAATCAAACAAAAAAATTTTTCTTTCACATGACCTTATTGGTCACTCAGCCGAGTTACCGCCCCACCACTTACCCCGCCCCCAACTACCCAACACCTACTATTATTTATGTTTTTGTATAAAAAAAATAAAAATAAAAACATCAAAAATGTCACCGGAGACCAAAATTTCATTTACATTTTTTACTCCAAATAATGTCAGGAATCACTGGTTAAAGTAACTCAAGTACGTACCTTAACACCCTGTATATCAACTATATCCAAGTATAAACTTTCGAATAACAGTGTGCTTATCTGAAGTAACCTGCCAGGTGCGCATGCTTTCTGTATCTGTTTGCAATTAATAAAATAAGATACCGCTTAGAAACTTACAATACAACGACCTTGAGTTGATTTTTCACAAAAACGACGCTCTACAAATAATTATTTAATTAACATTATTATTATTCCTTTAATATAATATAATATAAGAATGTGTTATTTTTTACGAAATCGGTGAGTTGTGTATTAGTCGGTTGATTAAAAATTTTTTACATTGGATACATTCCTTCATACAATCATTCCATTTAAGAATTTGATCTTTAACTACTTCGGCCGTCATCTTAAGTAATAGGCATTTATACAAGGAGGTTTTGATAAAAACCCAAGTAATATATTTTTATTGTAATATAAAGAATATGGGTCATATTTATACATGTATATTTTACAAAATATTATCATTGGACATACTTTATATCTCATCAGAAAAGAGGAGCTCTTGTGCCGTGTAATGGAGCCACGATCTTAGGTTGTATGTTATAATATGTTTTGTATAAAATATTTCATTTTTTAATGTAAGTTTTATTGAATTTTTTTTTAAATTTAATTATTTGTTCTGATTGTCAGCTCAATTCAGAAGGGAGGTTATTGAAGTTTTTATGGCTTTGTGTATATAATAGTTATTTTAAAATTGGGTGTAATAAATTTATTTCCATTTCTCATTAGTTTTTTTTTGTCCATAAAGTCATGAACAACCAAATTCCAAAATATTTTAAGGATGAAATTGTTTTTAAAAGGGATGTACATAATTACGATACCAGAAGTGTAAATATAATTAGATTACCACATATGAAGAAACCCAAATCACAGAACTGCCTAATTAATGTGCAGAAGACTAAAGATGTATGATGAAATGCCTGAAAATCTGAAGAATGAATGTATTTAAAAAGAAATGTTATGTTTATTGTAAAAATATTTAAAGTTAAAAAATGAAATATTATCTTTTAAATATTATGTTTATATTTAGTTTATAATTCATGTTGTATAAACTAACTCAATAAATAATTTTAAAAAAATGTGTGAAAAATTCTTGATTTTCTTTGTTATTTTTTCTTAACACACTTTTAAAATGGCAGCTTGCTTACTTGTCATCGACATTTCGTACTGGAAACAATTGAAAAAGTGAATCTGTTGAGAAGATAGAATTTTTTTGGTTTTGGTTTTGCCTGATGGTTCTTTGATTTTTTATGATGGTTCTTTGCGAAACTTTTAATGAGTATAGGTGGTTTTTATAAGAGCTTCCCCAACCTATAATTTTAAATCATCTTACTAATGTTTGTATGGATGTATGTATGTTTGTTACTCTTTCACGCAAAAACCACTGCATGGACTTTAATGAAACTTTACAATAATATAACTTATACATCCGAATAGTATATACGCTATAATTTATACCCAAGCTTGCTATTTTCCATGTATTACAAATAATAATTATTTGTAATACAATACAATGACATTTTTAAAATATCTATAATTCTTGATTCGATTCAAGGGTGAGTACTTCAAATTAGTGAATTTATTTGAAGTACTCACCCTCGAATCGAATCAAGAATTATAGATATTTTAAATAAATAGGTTAAGAATTTTGGTGTAAACATAGATGGGACCTAGGAAAAGAAAATAGGCTACCCGAAGTACTAATTCTGCGCAGACAAAGTAGCGCGCAGAAGCTAGTCAATAATATGTGTATGGAATATTTTCCATATAAGTAGCTTTCCTTATCTGGCACCTTATTAATTTGTCAAAACTTTTTGGGTCATTGGCTTGGACGTATTTACCACATTAAAACCTCTGTGAAGTGTCAAGGCAGCATGTTGCAAGTCTGCCAAGTTAAATCCTAATTGGTTCCATGAGTGATATTCCTTCAGCGACTTTAGCGTATTCCGTAATGAAAATGAATTATGTTTCAATCCATCACCAGGGAATCAGCTAGGCGAGGAGGTGGCGCTACTTCATTGCTTTGCATTTATAATTTATTATTTACGAAGGCAAAACCAACGACCAAGCTTAGGTAGTCTACAGCAGCGTTTCCTAAAAGGTGTTCCGCGGAACCCTGGGGTTCCGCAGAAGCATCACAAGGGTTCCGCGCTCCGTCCAGATTTAACGTATGTATAATTTAACAAACAAAACAATGCGCACGGAAGCTCAATCATGTTTCTCTTTTAAACGAGTTTCTGGAAAAAAATGAGTTGCAAGTAACCTCAGATACGGAAAAATGCATTTACGAACGTTTGATGGCCCTCAACAAATCTCTGGAAGAGTATTTTCCTAAAAAAAACCTGCAGGACATTGACTGGGTACAGAATCCATTCCTAGTTCGCAAGAAACCGTCGATTCTTACAGCAACAGAGTACGAGACTTTGATAGATATCAAATGTTCTTCTTCCTTACAAAAGTTTAATTCAGAAAAAAACTAATCTGGATGAGTTTTGGTTTGGACTTAAAAACGAATATCCAGAAGTCGTCGAGAAGGCTATCACAGTTTTGTTACCGTTTGTGACCACTTACCGGTGTGAAACTGTTTTTTCGGAACACAAAAAACAAATACAGAAACAGACTCGATGCAGCTCCAGATCTTCGTATTCAGCTGTCTGACATAAAGCCTGATTTCAATGCTATTTTAACAAAAAATGCAAAAAAATATCACTCTTCACATTAAAGTAAGTTTAACACAAAACTTTTGATTTCAAGGTAAACATGAAAGTATTATAACTACACATTTTTCTTATAAAAATAGGGTTCCGCCTAGAAAAGTATGATCGATAAGGGTTCCGGGGCGAAAAAAATTGGGAAACGCTGGTCTACAGTTTAAAGCTACAGGGGGTTCGGTAAACTTCGTGCAAAAGTTCACTTCCAATGCAACCAGATTTAATTTTGATTGAAGGTGGGATTTTTTAATACTGCATTCGTGGCACATGATCATCGGGATGGGTTAAGAGGTGGCGGGCCCAAAGCTCAGAGAGAAAGAACAATTAAAATATCGTTAATATGCTCAAAACGCACGAAGATAAATTATTAAATATCGTGTACTTCTTGTAAGTATTTTTTGATCGTAAAGTATTTATGATTTTTCAATAACGACAAAACAAAATAAACATGTAAAAAAAAAAAATTGAAATTCTTTAGTTTGTAAAACCTTAAATAAATAGAAAAACTTAGGTATTTTTGTCACAAAACACATTCTCGGATTTATTTTTTAATGATTTTAATTTAACTAAAATTTATTCTGAAAACTGTGTTTACTAGATTATGTACTGATTTATTTTGTTGAATATGTATGAAATATGATATGAAATTTGTGTTGTTTAATAGAATCTATCGTACCAAATGAAACAAATAACTTTGTTTTAAACCACTTTATATTTATTTTTATATTTGTCGACCGGTTTCGATTGGGCTCAATCTTCATCAGGACAATAAAATAAACTAAATCATAATACAGAGAAACAATATAAGGTAAACAAAATAGAGAGAGAAAGCAATATATGGGAGAGGGAGAGAACATCATAGGCTGGTTGGTGGAGGGGTAGGGGGCGGGGTAAAGGAAGGGTGGGAGTCAAATAAGGAGTAAGGGAACAACTTTAAATTTGGACTGTTTGTTAATTCTAGTTGTTTGTTTAAAATTTGCAAATTATTTTTATTTGATTTTGAAATTTCTAAAGCTTCTAAATTATTCAGGCGTATTCCTATTTTATTTTTATGTATTATGTGGACTCCCGTATTTTTATTAAATGTGTGGTTAGTATTAATTAAATGTTTGGCAAATTCTGAAAAACCCTTGCTTGTTAAACACCTGACATGTTCTTTAACTCTAATATTTATATTACGCGCGGTTTTACCTATATATGTTGCTGGGCAATCGTTACAATTTAAGTAAATGCCAGAATGGCTTAATTTATTCTCCTTGTCTTTAGAATTAGTTAAATTTTTTTTAATGTTATTATTAGTATAGAAGGCCGGCCTTATTTCTGATGGAAGGTTAGAAACGCAAAGGGAAGAGAATTTACTTATATACAAAATTCTGCGCCATTGGGTAGCCACATTATTATTATTAATAGATGGTAGGGCATTATATAGAAATTTATTTGTTGTGATTCGGCGAAGTTTTTTTGAGAGAGATCATATCCGTTGTTGATAGCTATTTGTTTAATTGTAAGAAGTTCATTAGAAAAATTATTATTAGAATTATTGGAAAGAAGAATGTTTATGTGACATAGGGTGATTGGAAGTATTATGTATTATGGTGTCAGTAAATGTAGGTTTTCTAAAAATGTTGAAGGTTATTTTGTTGTTAATGATGGATAAGGAGAGATCTAGAAAATTTATATTGGAATTTGTAAGTTGTTCCCTTACTCCTTATGTGACCCCCACCCTTCCTTTACCCCGCCCCCTACCCCTCCACCAACCAGTCTATGATGTTCTCTCCCTCTCCCATATATTGCTTTCTCTCTCTATTTTGTTTACCTTATATTGTTTCTCTGTATTATGATTTAGTTTATTTTATTGTCCTGATGAAGATTGAGTCCAATCGAAACCGGTCGACAAATATAAAAATAAATATAAAGTGGTTTAAAACAAAGTTATTTGTTTCATTTGGTATAATGTCAAGCCACAAAGTGTTTGCTTTCTTCGATAATTTAAGAATTTATCGTTTTAAAATTGAACAAATCTGCCAACGACCAACGGTATAACCCATGTATATTAAAAATTAACTTAGTTTTTCAAAATTTTAAAACTGCGTGTACCAAATAAAATAACAATCTTTCAAAATCAATTTATATTTTTTTGTAAAAAAGAGTCAGTACGTCCAGAATTTGATTTAAAAAAAGACCAATATACGGTACTATATGGTAATACCCTCTTAAGATAATTAAAAGAGAAGAATATGATTTTTTTTTGGTAATCAACTTAAACACTTTTGACTCACCCAGTAGCAGATATAGTATTGGGTTTACTATATTTATATTCTGGCTGAGGTCAGATACGAACTCAAGATTACGCCAAGTCACGCACGCATAGTCAGTTGGGTTTATATTTTATATGAGATTAGACTGCGATAGCGGAGACATTAGGGTTTTTTTCAGGGAAATTTGCCTGAATTAATAACATGAGAGGTCCTCCATATTGTTTTCTTTTACTTTTCACTTTGTTCGGCAACACAACAAAGTGGATATGGTTAAAAAGATTCGGGAAAATGATCGCGAGGAAATAAATGTGCATATAAAAGTTGCCACAAAAATTTTGTTTGTATTGTCAATTGTTTGATACTGTTATTTTTTGACCGAGAAAAGTAATGAATTTAAATAGACTTTTAGGATTACGACTCCGAAAACCTGTTTTTTTTTTCATTTGAATGCTGTACAAGAGTCCCAACTGCTTCCAACTCTCTGGGGCCATGGAATCCACAATTATGGTATGTTGTAATGCTGAACATGGTGGGGAGGGAAAGAGAGGAAGGTGGGAAGTACCTGGTTATTTAGATCTGCACGGAGAAAAATTTTATTCTAAAATACGATCGTTTTATTCGTAAAAACAGGACTTACGAACAAATTTACAGTGTTTCAATGTTTATTGGCGGGAAAATGTTAGAATAATTTGTTGGTATTCGTACGAAATTACGTATACCAACAAATTATTCTTAGGTACATGTTCCCGCCAATAAACATTGAAACCCTGTTAATTTGTTCGTAAGAACTTCAGTCCCGTTTTTAACCGATTTACGAATAAAACGAACGTATTTTAGAATAACATTTTTCTCCGTGTGGTCACCAAACACGCTGTAAAATATTAGGACTTTGGTAAACAGAAGTGAATGATTGTTTTTTATAAATGAAGCACTTTTCGAAGAGTCCATCGTTTTATTGCTATGCTCTAAATTTACATGTTGACGTTATTTTTATGGTGATAATCACCCACCCAACAGGCTAAGAGTATAAAAATGCACTTGTTTACTAATCAAGAAATGATCGAGGAAGAGGAGATTTTAAACCGGAAAAGTGTTTTTATAATCTCATACTCTTTGTTTGTTGTGGTGGTGGAGAAAAAAAACATAATGAAATCTATAATATTGTACATGAATAACACAACACCAATGCCATCTATGAATTAGATCACTTAACTCGTATTAACCATTCATAATAGGTTTGGAGCAAAAACTGAAACCTCGCTCAATTTTATACAACAGCTAAAAGCCATTTCAATTCTAAATGGTGGTCTTACACCAGGGCGATACTGTTAATATCTTCCAATATGAAACGTGACGCAAATATATATTAAAAGTATTAAATTGTGAAATAACACATTTCATTAGAAAAAAAAAACTTTCTTACTTTAATTTTACGAAATAACTACATTTTAAATGCATTATTTTTCATCCTTACTTCACATTCAAACTGATATAGAGTGATTTTTTTAATATGCGAAATATCTCTGACCCACTTTTCTATATATTTCCAACATAAATTCTCCAAGCTGTGTTCTGAAAAATTGTTAACCTATTTTTAAAATAGGCTAATAATTCATATTTTATTTTCGCTGTTGTAAAAGTCTGACAATAAAGAAACAGGCATTAAAAAATGTTTACTACTAGAAATAAAATAAAATATTCATATTTGTACAAAAAAGTACCGGTTTCTAATCTACGTGTGACATCTCTTGTAAACGTCTAAATCTTAGTAAGCTAGGTAAGAACTTGAATAATATATTGGGCAGAACAAAGTTCAGGAAATGTGATAAAATCGGGCTCGAATTATACGTGAATTAGTTATTTTGTAAGTTGTACTTGACAATTTGTTTTTACGTCATTAATTTTTAATTTACTTTAGTAGAACGGAAATGTCAATTCTTCAAGGGCGGTTTTTAAAATAAGAAATTATGTGAAGAAAAGACGACTTTCAACGTTATTTTTTTAATAATTAATAAAATTATGTCTTTTTAAAAATACATCTATTTGATTTTCACTTTTGTTTTTTTGATTGAATGACGCGTAATCCTGGAAGTGGGAATTAACCCACTTCCAGAGCTGAAACTCGGCAGATAGACTCGTTGTCGAAGGCAATGCTTTACATCAACTCCTGGCCCCCTAGCACACTCGATCGATAAGGATTGATAGGCTAACTATCGGTAACTTCTTATCGTTCCCTAGCATGATTAAGGATCGCAAACGAATAAGTGACAGTTCGCAATGACTAAGTGTCCTTAATATATTTGACATCAGCTGTTGTTTGTACGTTAGCGATATGCAGTTGACCTAGGGAACGATGAGAATTTACCGACAATTAGCCTATCGATCCTTATCGATCCAGTGTGCTAGGGGGCCTGGTGGCAATCACGTCACACACAATACATTTTTTTTTTAATTTGAGGAAATTAAAGCATCTTATGAAATAAATGTTGATCTTACCAACTCCCGATTTAGCCTGAGCAATTTTTTTGTATTATAGTAAAAAACGCTGTTTTTACCTACCCATGTCTATCTGAAGTCAAATATAACCCCACATTTGGATCCAATATCTGTTCTAAAGTCGGTCTTAAGTGATGCTGCTATAGCAGCGATTTTTTTATTATTATGAAATTTCTAGACTTCGCTGAATAATCGGAAAATTTTAACGGTAAGGCGATCCGATCCGCTCAATGAATAAACTGAAACCAAACTAAAACTTGCTGCTTGCTATTCCAACTAAACTTCCTACTCAATTTTCCATAATTTTCAATAATTATCTCAGCTTGTCCAACCATAGACGAAGAACAATCAGCTGTCATCGTAGCAAATAGCAGTGCGAATCGCGAGTCACTGCTTGCGTTACCATTGAAAACGGGTTTTTGAGAAACTATGTAGTGAGCGGGCCATTAAATTGACATACCGACCCTTTGGAATAACAAGGTTCCATCTGTTGTGGCAACGCCATGCGATGATGAGATCTATGGTAAGCTACTTTAGAGTTCATTATCGCATGACGTTACCGCAACAGATGGAACCTTGTTATTCCAAAGGGTCGATACACAGGATAGCGAGTTTAGTTCCAAACTGGTTTTTTTTTCAGTTGCCTCGTCAGCGGAGGAGTCTTCTATTTTAAAATTATATTTTTTAAGCGATTTTTATCCTTACGTACAAAGGAGCTGTATTATGAACAAGGTCAGAATCGCTTGCGCTAAATATCACTTTAGAAACTACTTTTTATTTTGATGTATCGTCGTTGCATATTTAATATGAACAATGTGACGATTTTGACGAAAATGAGTTAAATATACAGTTATTTTTCTTTTTTATTCTTCATCTTCTACAATTTGAGCGAGTAAAAATATCAAATATTTAATGTGATCAAATAAAAAATCAGTAAAAATCAAAATAATACTTAATAAAAAATAAAAATAAAGTCATATCATCTGCTTACCACTACACAATTCAATTGCCTTGGTATATACATAATATTAACATTATTTTGTGATGCCTAGCTGTCTAATTTGAATAAATTTAAATTAAATATTTTGACATTATTATGGTAGATACTTAAAATTATGCGAAAACTGTATGTAGAATATGAACCACGTGAGAAAAACTGTGCATAGAATATGAAGCATATGAGATAATAAAAAAATTAATGTTTGCCATAAATATATTCTTATAACGAACGAAATATATTTTTCCCACTTTGTCGATAAATAGAATTGTTATTTACCGTTTCGTTATTTTTTAAAACAGTTTTTATGGATTTTCTCAGAATGTACTCAGTCTCATATGATTCGTATTCTTTTTTTTTCATTGTTTTTATTTCTTGCTAAAGCAATCCCGATGAGTTACAAAACTCATTCTATATCCAACGACGGTATGCAGCTTCTCTGACGGCTTTGAAATAAATTATCTATGATTTTTCGGCGCACCACTTTTTCTCGGTGACCAGAATGTTCAGTGGAAACTTTTTAAGTGTACGAATATTGAGTACAAACGTTTCATCGGATGTTAATTCCTCACATGATAATTCATCATGTCTCAAAGCGTCGAAAACTGATAACTGGGGTTTTTAACCTTAGGTTAGTTTAGGTTAGGTTAGGTTAGGTTAGGTTAGATTAGGTTAGGTAAGGTAAGGTTCGGTTAGTTTAGGTTAGGTTAGGTAAGATTAGGTTAGGTTAGGTTAGGTTAGGTTAATGTGAGTGATGATGTGATGAATTATCATGTGAGTAGTATCGTGTCTGAATAAATTTACTATGGGAATTCAGACGCTGAGATCTCGTAGTCCGATTAGACATGGAACCCTTTTTCTCATTGTCACCGAAGTCCCACAGTGAATGGTTAAACAAAAGCATTCCGAAAATGTTTCGATTTTCAAATATTCACCTCATTGTTTTGAGAAACTACTATAATAGAAAATAATTTACCAGTTTACCACGCTGTTGAACATGATGATCCCTCTAAATTGTCAAAGTGTCTACCTTTAAATAGATCCCGCAGCGGTTTGCAACCGTTTGGGCCCACAAAACCATTAAAACATTAAACACCTGCGGGGCTAATTAATTATCGCTTGCTAAATTACCCTTCGTTTGCATACAGACATTGGCGGGTTGGGAGGGGGAGGGGGACTGGCTGCAATCGATTAACCCTAGATTGCTAACGTTCGTCGAATCGACTATGCCGAAACACAATAATGTTTTAATGCTCCAAAATATGTTTTTATAAATTTATGTTATCTTATTCGGCGTCTGGTACTAAATATTGGTGCATCTTTTTATAATAATAATGTTTTATTCCAGGATCAGGGCCCGTAGCACACTCGATCGATAAGGTTTGTATCGATAACTTTCGGTAACTTCTCATTGTTCTCTAGCATGACGGCAAATCGCCAACGAATAAGTGACAGTTCACAATGACTAAGTGTACGTAATACATTCGCAATGAACTGTTTTCTTTTTACGTTAGCGATCTGAAGTTGTCCTAGGGAAAGATGAGAAGTTTTCCTATCAATCGTTATCTATCGAGTGTGCTAGGGGGTCTGGTGAGGATAGTGCAATCTCCACACGCCCCATATAGTTGTAAATATTTACACAATAGAATTTTAAGTAAAGAAAAAAGTACACAGAAAAAGAAAAAAAATAGAGAATAACTAAGCAATTACTGTGTAGGGCGTGGTCTGGAGTGAGCTTGTGCTCAGCGCTCACTCAGGAGTGGCGCGGGAAGGCTACAGTCACCACCGTGTCGTCTGGGGGGCCAATAGCCGCATCCTGGCTTCAGTGACCCTGTGTCTCATCAGGATGGCGAATCCATTCAGTCCTAGTACCATGAACTCTGTCGATGCGCTTCTATGCCTCCCGTGTCCAAATATAATTCTGCATGCGTTATTATGTTGGATTCGGAGTCATTCCATCGAGCTGATTCGGTATTCAAACCATGTTTCACATGTATACGTATACAGTGCAGAATGCATTAAACAATGTTTTTTAACATTATTGCTGCATTGGAAGAATCTTCGGGTAATCGTATTAGAAAGTATACTGACACTTTTCCTCTGTCGTTCAATATCACCATCGTCAGAGGGTTTTTCAGTATTTTACATTATTATTATTTATTATTTCTTTACAATTAAAATACGTTGTTTAGCATTAATTATTAACCCCACTAGGGTTCGTCTGTATCGTATATATATAAATTATACTTTCTTATAAATTGAGGTGAATGTAAATTGAAGTTGCTATTAGTTAGCTACACATACTGCATGTTCTAAGGATTTAAATTTTTGGTAGGAATCAACATATTAAGTTGTAACGTGTTTTTTATTAGTTTTGGTTAATTTATTGTTATAATCGTTCATCAGACATCGAATTCGTATTTAATAAGTGTTTTGAATTAGAAAAAATAAAATTAAGTAGGTTATATTTTTGGAGAAAGATGGAAAAGGAGGAAAATCTCGTAATTTTTTTTATGAATGTTTACTTTTTAACATACGAGAATTTTTTTTACAAATGTCGATTACATAGAAAAAATGTCGAGACATGCAATCTTTAATTTTACAACGTAAAATAAGTGAATGACAGATATAGAAGCTTGATATTTAATTGTGTTACCACGTAGAGTAAGAGTTAGGTTAGATTTTGTTAGGTTATGCTTTGAACGCGTAGTCGAATCGACAAAGGTTCGTAATACAGGGTTAAGTGTGAAAGAGAGTGTTAGGGGTGATATTCGCCTGCAAAGCTTCTGTGAATTAATTCTCTTTGTGTGCTTAGCTTATCACTTCCACGTCACGGGTAATTAATATCAACTTCTGCTGGTGCATCATACTTTGTCTATGGCGGTATTATTTGTCTGTGTGGAATTAGATAAAGTGAATCGATTTCTATGCTTTGCTATTCAATGCACACGATCGAACCAAATTAAATGGTAAAACAAGCATGCCATACTCTACCGCAAAATATCAAATTCCTATATAAACTATCCGATTAAATTAATATATTTTAACGTAATAATATAAATATCAACACTGTGGGCCTTATTCACAAACGTGTTTTAAATTTAAACAAGTGATAAATAACATTTATCTTATATTAATTGTTGTTTATGAAGTGTGTAAAATTTAAAACACGTTTATTTATCTATACAAGGGTAAGTAAATAAAAACCACTTAAAATGAAAACTCGCACGCATTCAGAGCAAAATTTATATACATAAAGTTACTCTGAGTATCGCGCGAAAGTCCACCATTAATAATCGAAACGTTGCTTGGCTTTAGACGTGTTTGATGACCATATTTGAAAAGCCAGGTACGTTCTTTAATCTTCCCCTTCCCCAATAACTTCATCTCCCTACTTCCTTGGCCTCACAAAATATCTCAATTCTCTAGTACAGCAGGAAGCATGTTTTATACAATTTTTTCCCATAAAATATTTTGATTTCATGGGTCTCTTACAATGCTATACAAAATATGTAAATATAGCAATGTCGGTAGGATATAGGCATGTTCCTCCATGTTTCTCCATGTTCAGAATCAAGGTGGGTTTGCAATTAACAACTGCAGTTAGGTTTGGTTTGCTATGTTTGGTGCTTTAGCAGGGGTGCCCGGGTTCATGGGGTGAAGTTTGTTCGGATCCTGGCGGTGGATGGATTTGCTTGCCTATTTCGTGCGGCTCGGATCGGGAGAGACAGATTGAGGGAGACCCATTGACCTCTCCAGCCGGACTCTCTCGGCACATCGCCTTGCACCGCAACGGGGATGGATTCATACTTTCGCCACTTCTGAACACACTAAGGCGAACCCTACACCTTCAATATTTATTGTGACCCGTCAATATTTATTGTGACCCGTCAATATTTATTGTGACCCGTCAAAATTTATTGTGACCCGTCAATATTTATTGTGACCCGTCAATATTTATTGTGACCCGTCAATATTTATTGTGACCCGTCAATATTTATTGTGACCCGTCAATATTTATTGTGACCCGTCAATATTTATTGTGACCCGTCAATATTTATTGTGACCCGTCAATATTTATTATGACCCGTCAATATTTATTGTGACCCGTCAATATTTATCAATTATCGTGATATTTGTTGAACGTGTAGGCTAGTGTATTGACGGATCACAATATTTATCGCAGGTGTCTAGATTCCTGTATTCCCTATCGCGAACCCATGGATCATGATAAATATAGATGCATAGTGCACACTTTCAATGTTTATCACGATCCATATCACGATCCGAAATTCCGAATTCATATCAATCGATGCATATTGGACGTGTGTTCTACGCCTAACCCCTTACACTATTCCTTCCCAGAACTACGTCTCCTTCTAAAAAAACTCTCTACACAGATCCTCAAATATGACATAGGCCTTAAGGAGCCTTAATGCACGAAGAAAAACGTTATTCTAAAATACGATAATTTTAATCGTAAATGTAAGAATAATTTGTTGGTATACGTACGAAATTACGTATACCTACAAATTATTCATACATGTTCCCGCCAATAAACATTGAAACCCTGTTAATTTGTTCGTAAGAACTTCAGGCCCGTTTTTAATCGTTTTTACGAATAAAATGATCGTATTTTAGATTAACATTTTTCTCCGCGTGTAATTATTTACAAGGACAATACATTAAATATTATACCTAGTTTTTTACCAATACTATTCACATCAATTTAGTTTGGAGTGTCAACAACACCTATCGTTCATTTTCCAGTATTTTGAACCACAGCGCTGCCATTGATTCCAATTACCGCCTACCCCTATCATTGGATTGGCAGCCATTCAAGTGTGATAGATTGACTGATAAAAATTATCAGGAATATTGTTTTATAATTCAACGGATGATAAGCACATAACTTTTTTGTTTTACTAGGATTAGGAGGCTTGCGACTAAACAAATAACTTTGTGCGGTTATTTTTTGAGTTTTATGAAATCAGTTACTTGTATTTTGTGCGTGAAGTGCTGTAGATCTCAAAGTGAAAAGGTGAAATTCAGATATAATAATAGCAGTTGTATAAATGACGGAAAAGAATTTGTATATCCCGAGTGATACGTGGGACACACTATCCTCAATCACTACTCAATCTGAAACAAAACGTGATGGTACGTAAAACAGAATCATAATATAGTTTAGCGGATGTCAACTTGACTCTTACTATAAAATTTGTTGTACCCTTTGCCATCTGTCTTATGTACACGTACAATGAAGGACATGCTTCATATGTAATTTTGTGTAACACGACATTTTTAACCAGTGATTCTAAACGCGAAATTGAATAAATTTTGTTCACAAAATGTATTAAGAGGATGATTTTTTTAACCTCCAAAAATTCTGATTTCCTTTTACATTCTAAATAATCAATCATACAATGTTAACATATAGTCAATGTGACCCTTGAGCTTGCTTTGCAAGGGATCATTTGCCCCTGGAATTTTAGGGGATTTATAACAGCTTTCTCTAGAACACTAAGTTTATAGGTTCCTAAAAATATATAAGCTAATATTGAAGATAATATTAGGTCCTTACATAATATGAAATTGGCGTTTTGTATGGGAGGAACATAAAGTCGATTTTTTAAAATATAATATATTTATTTAATCAAAGTATGTACCATTGCTATCTATGCATTTTTGCTATCTCATAGGTAGTTCATCGATCCCTTTACTAAAAAAACCATTCGGATGGGAATCAATAAAATCTTTGAAGGCGGTTTGGACTGCCCCATCGGAAACCCTTGCAAGATAAACGGTAATTATATGAATTTCCCTTAATAGAAAAAGCGATAGCAAAGTAGGCTCCGAAAATTATTAAAAACACATTTAGTTCTTTTGTTTGTATTAAAAATTCACGTTGTATCTTTTCACGGAATTTAAGCATTTGTCGAGAGAGTTTTGGTCCATTTTTTTAATTAAATATTTTCACAATTTTCACTTAATAATTATAGTTTTTTTAGTATTTGCGCGCTCCCTCCAATATTCGTATTTACATACCTCGCTTTTAAACCATCTTATAATTTTATTTCATTTGATCATTAAAAACTATAATTATTAAATAATAATTATAGTTTTTTTGTTAAAGGATTCAATTTCAAGTCAGGTGAGTAGAGTAGCTTTACGGTAATATATTTATGATTCATTTTGTTCAGGGTTAATTACCGAAGATTTTAGTGATAAAAATCACCGCGAGGACTCATCGTATTGCCAATCCCGTATATTTTAAGAAATCCGATTTGCGGGATTTTTATTAAGGGGTTTAACTATTGAAATAATGCCAACATTTCATAATTTTTTTTTATTTGGTATCGATTATCTTTGATACATAAAAAACCATTGAAGAGGTTACGTAGTAAGTAATTTAAGAGTACTTTTCGTATCAATCGTCTTTATTACTAGCAGTACTATAAAAAAAGATTTTGAAAAGGAAACATTATGAGTACTTTAAGAAAACTGTAAAAAAAGTTCGCAAAAAATCCAAAAAAACATCAATGTCACACATTAATCATTTTGTTACTATATTATAAAAATACATTGAAAACGCAACATAATAATTATTTTAAGAAGATTTTGATAAAATAAATACGATCGTCGAAAACGGTGACCAGACAATTCGCCAATGTGCTACTGCATTGGTGGAAGAAGCCGAGGAAGCCCAAGGAAGACGTGGCACGATCAAGTAAATCAGATACTTGAGTCGGGCCATGTCAAGAGTCAGAATAATAGAAGAGTATGTATGAGAAGATGTATGAATGTGAATGAGGCAAGGAGTGTGTGCCATGACCGATTTGTTTGGCGGTCCGTCCTCTCTGCCTACCCCTGCGGGGAAACGGCGTGATGGTTAGTTAGTTAGTTAGTTAGCTACTGCATTACTCCTTTGAAAAGTCATTAGGAATGATAAAAAAACACTTGTTTCAATAGGTTACGTCAGGTTAGTTTATGGGCTATTTAAAAAAGAATCATTATAAATTTTCTAGGGATGATGAAATGCCATTTTAATGTCAAGTAGAGTTATCACTGAACCGTAAAAAATAAGACTATATAGAACGGAGATTTGTGTACAAAAGCCCAGCAGCGGAAAACGCTCTCTCTGTCAGCATGCTTTAGTGTTAACATGGCATTTTAGTCAATCCCACACATGAAAATACCGCAAATACTGCTGTTATCCCGCGGAATTGCGGGATTGCAAACCCAAAATTACGAGCATTTACTTGCTGAATTTCACCTCGAACAACAATAAATTTATCTTCTTCATTCTTCGCAAAATCACTTTGAAGCGTAATTTTTAATTAACTGAAAACAAATCAGTTCGAATACACCACTTATTCTACCTAATCACAATTATTTTCAATTTTTGAAACCAAAGGTTTCTTCGTCAGGATAATATGAACATAATAAGATAATATGTTCATATAACCATTGGTTTCGAAACACTTAGATAATTGTGATTATAATACGAAGAGATTGGTTTTCATTTAAATAAATTTATCACTGAAGAAGAAGATAATACTAACAAATCTAAACAAACATATAAAAATAGCAAGACACAGAAAAATAAAAAAAGTAACGGTCGCAACTGGATCTCGAACCAAAAATCTCTTGCTATACCTGAACAAACGCCTTAATCAACTTAACCATTCATGTTTTTTATTCATTTTTATCAATCACATAATTTAAATTCAAAATTAACAGAATTATCCTCGACTAATTTTTCCCATATTTTTAGCTACCATTTTAAATTATCACAAAGTTTAGAACTTTGTGATTATTTTCTTTCTGATAAAGAGCCCTGAAGGTGTTCCCACGAACCCCTTCTTTATGGTAGGAAATTAACTTGAAGGCGGAAATTATATGAAAAACTTTCACAAGTAAAGGTGAAGTTCACCTGGTACAAAGTAATATTCTTTAATTTGTATCTCATTATTTCGTATAATGGAAGAAGAGAGGGCCCATTAATCCTCGTATAGTTCCCGGGATGAATATTTCTTGCTTCCTTTATTTTATTTAATATTTCATTCCGCGAGGGAAACATTTTCTTCGTGAATTAAATTTTGGTTCCGTTATTGTTATTGTGATAAACGGTTTCCATATTTCGAAATGTCCTCAAATTTAGGGAGGGAGCACACACTCATTGCGCTGGTGGTGAGGTTGAAATTGCTTGAGTCTCGAAATACATGTCGAACGTGTATTTTATTATATTTTTATTTAATTATTAAATAATTAAATTTTGCAACTTTACACATTGAAACACCCTGAAAACAAACTGTACTAATTAGTATGAAAATCAATATGTCTAAGCAATTTTTTCACAGGTATAATTATACAAGGTTATGAATAACCCCGATGGCATCTTATTTTTTAAATATAAAAATTTTGTATGCAAACTTTAAAAAGTTTCAAAAAAGGCTTACCTGTTTTTTTCTAACTAAAATTAAAATTAAAATTATCAAAAAAACAAACATATTTTTATTAGACAAATATATTCTGAACGTTATAATCATCCCAACTTTTGGCGTTTTATGTAAAAATAATTAATTAGAAAATCACAAAGTTCCAATTTTTTTTTCAAATTGCGGTCAGAAACTTTGTTTGTTAACTTTTAAATAATATATAGCGTAGCATTTTCTCTTTCCAATACCTTTAATATTATATTTCTCACTATGATAGTAAGGGAGACACGACGATTTTTATAAGACCTATGTGAGTTGGTTTGAAAAGCGAATAAATTAGCCCGAGTGTTTAAAAACACATTCGAGAGAACTCGAATGAATGTAATATGAATAATACATATAAAAATTAAATATTAAAAAAATATATATTTGCCCCACTAAAATTTCGCGTATAGTGACAAAATGTTTGGGTCCTGATGGGTCCCAATTAAGCGGAATGGTCTGTGTAATGTGGAATATACTTTTACGAGGATACAAGGCTTTTTGGTAGTAGTAGGTACAAAAAGAGAAGCTATCAATTATTCAGTATATTCTAGTTTCATAGAAGCATAACACAGAGGAAAAGCTTTTGAATATTTCACCCGGGGACGAATAGAGAAATTGTAAAGCGGGTTGCTGTAATCTGATGAAAAAACGCATTTATAATAAATTGTTCCATATAAATAAGCATAAAGTGACCGGCCAGTAGCTGAGTTGGCACCGAGTCCAGGTCCCGCCGGTGTCATGAGTTCTATTCCTTGACTGGCTCCATCGCAACAGTTGGAGATATTAAAATATTGTCAGGTTATTCGTAAGCCAGGAATATTTGTCTTTCTTTTTAATACATACTGACATGTCATAATGTGTATATTTTTATAAGACTGTTTGTTGTCTTTAGGTTTTAAATGACAAATAAAACAATGTGTTGCTCTGGAGTATAACGAAACGACAATTTAAGTTTATTTGTCATATAGAGGTTGTTTTTATAATGTTTTAAAAATATCAGCCACATAACAAAGTGTAACCAAAGTAATGACCATAAATAAACCATTACCGTAATGACACTTGAAAAAAAAACAATAGAATAAAATAAAATTCATAATTCAAATATAAAGGAATCCTAGATAATTCTAGGTAGGTACTTAAATACTAGGTAGGTACTCTTATTCCTTTACATATTAATTTTTTTTTACGGTTACCCAGACACTTATTGGATTAAATTTAATAATGCAAGTATGTTATCCGCCTCAGTAGACGATGTATGGTTCTGAGACGGGTAAATAAAATGTGATTATTTCAGTATATACATATTTTGGATTTATATTCAGGTTGACCCAAAAGTCAACGTTATCCCTTGGAGGGTTGATAGGCCATCTCAAGACAGACTATAATATCATATGACGTTAGAAAATATCATTAGTTTTGGAGATATTGGCAATTTTATGAATTTCGTAAAAATCGACACATTGCATTAGTGTTTCGAGTGCCATAGTTACAAAACTCCGTATTCTAAGATTCTAAGTTTTAGTAAAGAACCCTGAATAGTTACGCTATTGTTTACGGTCCAAAATAAAAACTAACGGTGTCTACCTTTGGGAAATAAAAATATTTTTGCCCGATTAACGACAAAATTTTTAAAATGGTTTTCGACTACTCATACTGTTAAAAAATCTACCACACTAACTAGACAAGTTATTACAAAAATGTACTACACTAATTTAACAAGTTTAAAAAATGTAATACACTAACCTTACAAGTTATTAAAAATATTTACCACACTAACCTGACAAGTTATTCAAAAATATTTACCACACTAACCTGACAAGTTATTCAAAAATATTTACCACATTAACCTGACAAGTTATTGAAAAGATTTAACACACTAACATGACAAGTTATTAAAAAATATTTACCACGCTAACCTGACAAGTTATTAAAGATATTTACCACACTAACCTGACTAGTTATTAAAAAGATTTACCACACTAACCTGATAAGTTATTAAAAATATTTACCACACTAACCTGACAAGTTATTGAAAAGATATACCACACTACCCTAACAAGTTATTAAAAAGATTTACCACACTAACCTGACAAGTTATTAAAAATATTTACCACACTAACCTGACAAGTTATTGAAAAGATTTACCACACTATTCTGACAAGTTATTAAAAAGATTTACCACACTAACCTGACAAGTTATTAAAAATATTTAACACACTACCCTAACAAGTTATTAAAAAGATTTACCACACTACCCTAACAAGTTATTAAAAAGATTAACCACACTAACCTGACAAGTTATTAAAAATATTTACCACACTAACCTGACAAGTTATTGAAAAGATTTACCACACTAACCTGACAAGTTATTAAAAAGATTTACCACACTAACCTGACAAGTTATTAAAAATATTTACCACACTAACCTGACAAGTTATTGAAAAGATTTACCACACTAACCTGACAAGTTTTTAAAAAGATTTACCACACTAACCTGACAAGTTATTGAAAAGATATACCACACTACCCTAACAAGTTATTAAAAAGATTTACCACACTAACCTGACAAGTTATTAAAAATATTTACCACACTAACCTGACAAGTTATTGAAAAGATTTACCACACTATTCTGACAAGTTATTAAAAAGATTTACCACACTAACCTGACAAGTTATTAAAAATATTTAACACACTACCCTAACAAGTTATTAAAAAGATTTACCACACTACCCTAACAAGTTATTAAAAAGATTAACCACACTAACCTGACAAGTTATTAAAAATATTTACCACACTAACCTGACAAGTTATTGAAAAGATTTACCACACTAACCTGACAAGTTATTAAAAAGATTTACCACACTAACCTGACAAGTTATTAAAAAGATTTACCACACTAACCTGACAAGTTATTAAAAATATTTACCACACTAACCTGACAAGTTATTGAAAAGATTTACCACACTAACCTGACAAGTTATTAAAAATATTTACCACACTAACCTGACAAGTTATTGAAAAGATTTACCACACTAACCTGACAAGTTATTAAAAAGATTTACCACACTAACCTGACAAGTTATTAAAAATATTTACCACACTAACCTGACAAGTTATTAAAAAGATTAACCACACTAACCTGACAAGTTATTAAAAATATTTACCACACTAACCTGACAAGTTATTGAAAAGATTTACCACACTAACCTGACAAGTTATTAAAAAGATTTACCACACTAACCTGACAAGTTATTAAAAAGATTTACCACACTAACCTGACAAGTTATTAAAAAAATGCTTATTTAGTTTAGCTTTGAAATGATATAATATTTGCTATTTTATTTGAACTTGGCAAACTTCAAACGCAGTACGTGCCAACTATTTCTACCTATTTCATAAACTATCGTGAATACCAATATTAAACATTTATAAGATGAATACCAATTTTAAACATTTATAAAATGAATACCAATTTTAAACATATAAAAGATTAATGCTAATATTTTTCATACACAATCACTCCATGTACCAGATACAAGCGAACGTGCTGCTACCTCTAATTACCAAATTGAACTTCCGTTGTAGTTTTCATAAAATATTATAGTTAGTGATCGTTTTTTATTGATTTTATTGTTGATTTCAAGGATATTGGCAAATTATCCATTTTCACTTAACTTACTTAACTTATATTCTATGTTACCTACTTTTGTCTACTTTTATATTTTATGTAACGTATATTATGTTTCTTTATTTATAATTTACCTACGCTGGTATTTTAAGATAGTACCTATGGGGAAAATATTACAGCCAACTTTTTCGTCTCCAGAATTGTTTAGAAAAAACTTCCACCTCACTGTGAGGCGCGTTTTAAAATGGGAGTCCCAGGTGTAAAATACCTCATCCTGGTTCTAGATGCTATGATTAACTTTTTTTAATGCGATGCCGCAGTTCCAACTGCCCCATTTCGGAAAATGTTGTGAAGCTTTTTGATAGGGGTAAGAAGAAGGGGAAGAGGATGGCTATGAAGGCTATTCAGGTCTTCTCACTTACCATTTCAAGCAAGTTTTCTATTTTGTGGTGTGTTCACTAGGTATTTTCGATTATACGTGATCCCATTATCCCACAAGAAAATCACAAACGAGCGCATTTCAATGGCAGTGTAAAGATGAAAAAAAGACAACCATTCAATCAGAAATTTGTCAAAATATGACATCACTACCAAGAAATAAAAACAATATAAACTGCGAAGATTTGGTGCGCAGCATGCCGACTATAGGATTAAATTGCTTCTTAAGAACAAAGGACGGCCAGGGTGGTCGAGTGGCAAGGCTCTCGACTCTCAATCCGAAAAAAGCGGGTTCGAACCCGGCGTTCGCAAATAAATTTATTTGATTAATTTGTGTTATTACACAATTATTTAAATAAAAATAACATATAGTATCTATATTTGCGGCACGTTCCAAAGTGGAAGATACTTCAGTATTGCCCTGGTGTAAGACCACCATTCAGAATTGAAACGTTGTTTGAAATAGTGAAATGTGTTTGGTGTACAGATCCTCTCTTCCCCATCTCCTTCCCCTCCCCACAACATTCAGCCTCACAACATACCCCAACTGGGGATGCTATAGTCTCACTGGTTCCAGGCGGGAGCAGTTGGGACTCTTGTGCGGATTCATGTAAAAAAATTGAATGCTCATCAAATACTAGATAAATATAAGCCTTATATGTAATTAAAGTACTTATATGTTATAAAAGTTTGGAATCTAAAATAAATCGTTTGAGTCTATAAACTGCACACATCTATAGTCGCGGTAACGCATATGTGACGAAAAAAATTAATAATGTCTCCGGAAACCAAACTATCATTTAAGTTTTTTACTTTAAAAAATATCAGTTAGAAAATTATTAAAAAACTCTAACAAATTCAAAAAAAGTCCCATGGTTGCAACGCAACTGTCACCGCGACTAAAGACCCTCGTCTGGGCATTGATACATTTATTTATATTTTTTGTGAGTATTAAAAAAAAAACAAAGTTAACTAGTTTATTCACAGTCCTCCTCACTAGGCATTTCTGTTCCGAGGCGGACTGTAGACAGTCGCATTGGTGTTTCATAATTTCCTCATCGTCATGTTTGTTAATTTTCTCATCTTCATGTTTTTAATTTCCTCATCTTTATGTTAGTTAATTTCCTCATCTTCATGTTTTTAATTTCCTCATATTCATGTTTTTTAATTTCCCCATCTTCATGTTTTTAATTTCATCATTTTCATATTTGTTAATTTCCTCAACTTCATGTTTGTTAACCGCTTGGACACGTAAGATTGTTTTCACGATAATTTATCGTAGGTAGACATAGGAATGACGTATGTCCCGTACCTGAGTTGTTTTTCCTCATCTTTATGTTTGTTAATTTCCTCATCTTCATGTTTTTTAATTTCCTCATCTTCATGTTTGTTAATTTCCTCATCTTCATGTTTTTTGATATCCAAATCTTCTTGTTTGTTATAATATTATTATTATTTTCATATATAGCCAGGCTTTAGCATTATTTTATTTTAACGGAATCTTATATTTCTTGCGCAATGTGGTTTTAAAAGAATAATCGCAATGGTTGGTTTAAAGGAAATGGCGGAAAATTAAAGATCTTAGTAAATTGTTTAGTAAAGGTAATGTCGCATCTTGGAACTAAAAGTAAGATTTTTTGTAACCAAAGCCTTACACTGGGGGACCTGAGGAAAACAATTTCCCTCGGGGCCTATGTCATCTTTGGGGATGCTGTGTGAGAGTCTTTTAAGGGAAAGGAAAGTGGGCAAATGCATTAGCCGTCAATACATATGTTATATATATATATATATGAAAAATCTCACCCCTGAACCCTGCACCCCTGCTAAGTCACCAAAAGTAGCAAACCACTTGGGGTGACCTATGGTAGGGGTGTGGGTTATCCAATAAATGGTTCCCGGGATTTGGGTACCCGTCTCCCAAATTGAAAATACGTTGCCGTAACCAAGGAATGCTTGTTATATCTTTTTTCAATGTAAAAGTACGGTATATTTTCCAACATGGAATTATTAGGGCTTTCTCCCAATGATTTCATTCCATCATCAAGGTTATTTTTATTTTGCCAATTTCCCATAAAATGCGAAGTAACTTCACCGGACTAGTCACGCACGTTATGAAACGATGAGGTGTGGCTTCTTTCCCCACAGCATTCACCATTCATCTTCCCATCGATGGTGTGGTTTGTTTAGTTGAAAGGGTTTGGCTATATTATTATCTTGGCTAACCCTCCTTTACGCACATAAAGTTTGAATGGTTGTATCGTGAATGGTTGTATCGTAAATGGACGTATCCTGAAATACCACTTTTAACAAATAATGTACTATCACGCATGGATATAAAGCTTCGTGTATATGTTATGATTTTTAGTACAGTCGAACACGGCTAAGGGTCGAAACACGTAGAACGCGGGTAAAGCAGTCGGCGCATGGGCAGCCGACGGCCGACAAGAATGTTTGTATGTAAACGTACTGAAGCGCACACAGTGAATCCAGATTCAAATGTCCGCAACTCGGTACAAAATACCGCCGGCGCGCTCGGGCGCTGTGCGCGGGTAGTCCGAAATACGAAACACGCTTTCTACGTGTTTAGACCCATAGGGTCGAAACACGTAGAACGCGGGTAAAGCAGTCGGCGCATGGGCAGCCGACGGCCGACAAGAATGTTTGTATGTAAACGTACTAAAGCGCACACAATGAATCCAGATTCAGATGTCCGCAACTCGGTACAAAATACCGCCGGCGCGCTCGGGCGCTGTGCGCGGGTAGTCCGAAATACGAAACACGTAGAACGCGGGTAAAGCAGTCGGCGCATGGGCAGCCGACGGCCGACAAGAATGTTTGTATGTAAACGTACTAAAGCGCACACAGTGAATCCAGATTCAGATGTCCGCAACTCGGTACAAAATACCACCGGCGCGCTCGGGCGCTGTGCGCGGGTATCCGAAATACGAAACACGCTTTCTACGTGTTTAGACCCATAGGGTCGAAACACGTAGAACGCGGGTAAAGCAGTCGGCGCATGGGCAGCCGACGGCCGACAAGAATGTTTGTATGTAAACGTACTAAAGCGCACACAGTGAATCCAGATTCAGATGTCCGCAACTCGGTACAAAATACCACCGGCGCGCTCTGGCGCTGTGCGCGGGTAGTCCGAAATACGAAACACGCTTTCTACGTGTTTAGACCCATAGGGTCGAAACACGTAGAACGCGGGTAAAGCAGTCGGCGCATGGGCAGCCGACGGCCGACAAGAATGTTTGTATGTAAACGTACTAAAGCGCACACAGTGAATCCAGATTCAAATGTCCGCAACTCGGTACAAAATACCGCCGGCGCGCTCGGGCGCTGTGCGCGGGTAGTCCGAAATACGAAACACGCTTTCTACGTGTTTAGACCCATAGGGTCGAAACACGTAGAACGCGGGTAAAGCAGTCGGCGCATGGGCAGCCGACGGCCGACAAGAATGTTTGTATGTAAACGTACTAAAGCGCACACAGTGAATCCAGATTCAGATGTCCGCAACTCGGTACAAAATACCACCGGCGCGCTCGGGCGCTGTGCGCGGGTAGTCCGAAATACGAAACACGCTTTCTACGTGTTTAGACCCATAGGGTCGAAACACGTAGAACGCGGGTAAAGCAGTCGGCGCATGGGCAGCCGACGGCCGACAAGAATGTTTGTATGTAAACGTACTAAAGCGCACACAGTGAATCCAGATTCAGATGTCCGCAACTCGGTTCAAAATACCACCGGCGCGCTCGGGCGCTGTGCGCGGGTAGTCCGAAATACGAAACACGCTTTCTACGTGTTTAGACCCATAGGGTCGAAACACGTAGAACGCGGGTAAAGCAGTCGGCGCATGGGCAGCCGACGGCCGACAAGAATGTTTGTATGTAAACGTACTAAAGCGCACACAGTGAAGCCAGATTCAGATGTCCGCAACTCGGTACAAAATACCGCCGGCGCGCTCGGGCGCTGTGCGCGGGTAGTCCGAAATACGAGACACGCTTTCTACGTGTTTAGACCCTTAGGGTCGAAACACGTAGAACGCGGGTAAAGCAGTCGGCGCATGGGCAGCCGACGGCCGACAAGAATGTTTGTATGTAAACGTACTAAAGCGCACACAGTGAATCCAGATTCAGATGTCCGCAACTCGGTTCAAAATACCACCGGCGCGCTCGGGCGCTGTGCGCGGGTAGTCCGAAATACGAAACACGCTTTCTACGTGTTTAGACCCATAGGGTCGAAACACGTAGAACGCGGGTAAAGCAGTCGGCGCATGGGCAGCCGACGGCCGACAAGAATGTTTGTATGTAAACGTACTAAAGCGCACACAGTGAATCCAGATTCAGATGTCCGCAACTCGGTACAAAATACCACCGGCGCGCTCGGGCGCTGTGCGCGGGTAGTCCGAAATACGAAACACGCTTTCTACGTGTTTAGACCCATAGGGTCGAAACACGTAGAACGCGGGTAAAGCAGTCGGCGCATGGGCAGCCGACGGCCGACAAGAATGTTTGTATGTAAACGTACTAAAGCGCACACAGTGAATCCAGATTCAGATGTCCGCAACTCGGTTCAAAATACCACCGGCGCGCTCGGGCGCTGTGCGCGGGTAGTCCGAAATACGAAACACGCTTTCTACGTGTTTAGACCCATAGGGTCGAAACACGTAGAACGCGGGTAAAGCAGTCGGCGCATGGGCAGCCGACGGCCGACAAGAATGTTTGTATGTAAACGTACTAAAGCGCACACAGTGAATCCAGATTCAGATGTCCGCAACTCGGTACAAAATACCGCCGGCGCGCTCGGGCGCTGTGCGCGGGTAGTCCGAAATACGAAACACGCTTTCTACGTGTTTAGACCCTATGACGAGAACGCTTATTACGAGACCACGGCTGTGACCAGCAAAAATCCCAAAATGATTTAAATTTGCATTGCTTTACATATAATCGCTTACAATATTATGAATGAGCTACAAATATAATGTACATATTATACTGAACAGTTTGAAGTTCATTTAAAAAGTATATAGGTAATCCTTATTTGAAAAAACAACTAACTGATAAAATTAAGCACTTTTCTACTGAGTTTCGCAGTACACCACGTTTGTCCCCTTCCTTCTCACGCGTCTTATTTGAAAATGAAAAAGACAGGAAATACTAGAAGGATGACGTCACATACAATCTCTCGCTGCGACTAGTACAGCAGTTATTTTAAGGCAGTGCCCCTTTATTATATTACCTATATAAATTTAATTTATGACGATTGAGGAAATTTTCTGACAAAAATTAGAACGCAGAAAGATTAAACACTGACCGGGCGAGTTGACGTCAAAAAAGTGATCTGTAATTGCATTTCGTAGTACTCATGGACATTCAAATTGGTAGACTAGTCCTAGCATGAAATCTGGATATCATTTCGATGAGCTGGAGACAAACCAAGTGACCATATTTTAGGCACCAGGACAGTTCGAGAATGCTTTGAATAAACTATGACATCAGTTGTGCGTTGACCATCGAAGAGCCCACGTAGAGTTTGCTAAAGAAAGGCAACCGCCTTCAAATCGGCTGCGTAGCGACGCTAAAAATCAGTGAGTTCGGTAAATTACAAAACATACCAAAACAAAAGTAACTAATAAATAAATAATGAAACAAAATTTTGGAAATAAGTTCGAACTTTTGTTCACCCGATTTGGAAATTATAGTTAAGTTTTTTACACAGCCAGCAATTTACGCATCATTGTAAAAATCACTAGTAATTCGTAAGCACATTTTATTTTCGCGGACTTAAAGCCCTATTCAGACACAGCTAAAAACCGTAAGCAGATATCTGTTAAACCGCGAGCGCTTATATTTTGTACCGTTCACATGACGATATCAAATATTTCTTCCTGTGGTAGGAGAGGGGGTCAGATGAATTTCTATGTAGATTTATACCATTTCCATATCTCCATACGAATACCATACCATTTCTTTGTAGATATAGTACTAGATCTGAGAATTTGACAGCTTGACATAAAAATGACTCCCTCTCCTATTTTAGGCGGCGAGGGGGGCGCTTATCTGTTCGTATATCGCCTCAGGAGCGGTTACGGCATAAGATGTGCATTGTCTATGGTTGATCTGTGCATAAAGCGCTTAGGTGTGAACCGTCTGAAGGGATTGTATGGAGAGCGATATTTAGCGTGCTATGATGATCTTTTATAGTTTATAGCTGTGTCTGAACAGGGGTAAAATGCGAGTTACAATGCGTGTTGCCTTTATACCATCAGATTCATTTACTGATAAACCACAGAAAGGTCGACGGTCACACCCCCTGCTCGCTTTTCTTGATGGGCTCGTCTATCATTTTGATTGACTATGGTAGTGCTTATCTATTGTATTTCCGACATTATGTGTGACTATGTAAATAAAATCAAAATGCGCATTTAAGCGTCCTATACATGTGTCATATATTTTCAATATTTATTTAAATACCGAGCATGACACGGCATAGTATTTATTACCCATAAGGTGAGGAGAATTTTTCAACAAAAAGCTTTAGAAATATTTGTTTAAACTGACAAGGCTTTAGAAGTAACTAGTGTTGAACGGCACAAAGAGACGATGACTAGTCAGTTTTACACAACATGTAAACGGTAGTCTCTGTTAATATTTTAAAAGGATTTTGTTAATCCTGTAAAATAATACAAAAAAATTAAGGTGACACTTAAAAGAATTCATAATCTGCTCTTTCGTGGATAAGGCGAATAAATTACTAAGGATAACCAGGAAAAAACACTTTTTGCAAGTTATGCTTTAAAATATTAAGTAATACTTAATATTTTGGCTTGGAACAAACTCCCTCCGGAACTAAGATGCATAACAAGCCCAACAGAATTTAGGTCAAAACTAAAAACCTACTTATTTAGGCTCTCATACCCTTAAATTAAATAAATCTATTTGTATCGTGTATTGCCTATAATTTATCTTAATCTATTTTCTTATTAGATTAACATCATTCGAAGCCTTCACAGCAATCCGTCGCTTAACGAGAGACTGAGACTTCATTTAAGAAAATAAATATTCTAATAAAATTCATGTACTACTGTACCGCCCATTAATTAATTTTGCTTTTCCCAAACACGTTCTTTAAATAACATAATTATATATTAGTATTAAAAATATACCAGGATCAAATAATTACTTTTCCAAGAACATGTGTTCGCTATTATGTCCTCTGCGCGCAAACTGTATATAAATAAACATCTTTTGACTTTAATCTCAAGTGACCTACCAGGTAAGTGGTAGGTCACTTGAGATTAAAGTCAAAACCTATGGCTAAAACAATGGATGCAAATCCACCGGTTCTTTGATCAGCGATACAAAACTATATGTACAATGTATCTGAACAACTAGCGCGGTGCTGCCTAAAAATGTAAATGTACATGTATTTTGTATATTAAATGTATACAGGGTGTTAAGGTACGTACTTGAGTTACTTTAACCAGTGATTCCTGACATTATTTGGAGTAAAAAATGTAAATGAAATTTTGGTCTCCGGTGACATTTTTGATGTTTTTTTTTTTTTTTTTTCTTCAAAAACATAAATAATAGTAGGTTTTGGGTAGTTGGGGGCGGGGTAAGTGGTGGGATGGTAACTTGGCTGAGTGACCAATAAGGTCATGTGAAAGATTTTTTTTTTGTTTGATTTTGAAGAAAAAATATTTTGAAAAAAAAAAAATTTACATAAAAAAAGTCACCGGAGACCAAAATTTCATTTACATTTTTTACTCCAAATAATGTCAGGAATCACTGGTTAAAGTAACTCAAGTACGTACCTTAACACCCTGTATACATTTAATATACAAAATACATGTACATTTACATTTTTAGGCAGCACCGCGCTAGTTGTTCAGATACATTGTACATATAGTTTTGTATCGCTGATCAAAGAACCGGTGGATTTGCATCCATTGTTTTAGCCATAGGTTTTTTTATATTTGTCTAGTGTGTAGTTAGAAGTAAGATTGTAGAAATTATTGAAATTTGTACAGCGCCCTTGAGGTGATTTTTCACAAAAACGGCGCTATACAAGTCATCCAATTATTATTATTATTATAATTAATAGTTAATAAATATGTGCATCCGTGCACACGAAATATGAACATTAATAAATAGTTCGTTCCATAAACAAACTCAAATATTTCAAGATAGACTTACAAAATGTACAATACTAGCTTCTGAATTAGTACTTCGAGTAATCTATTTTCTTTTCCTAGGTCCCATCTACGTTTGTACCAAAATTCAACATATTTATTTAAAATATCTATAATTCTTGATTCGATTCAAAGTATTGGGCGAGTACTTCAAAATAAATTCACTAATATAAATATTTTATAAAAAAGAATTTTGATTTTAAGAATCATTGTTTTGCAAAATGTCATTCTCAAATTTTTACATTTTCTACTAAACAATAATTATTATTTTCAATATAATGAAAAAAAAAATAGCTAGCTTTATAAATTATGGCCTATATGTTATTCTGATGTAAGAGCTATATTATTGTAAAGTTTCATTAAAATCCATTCACAAAATTTTGCGTGAAAGAGTAACAAACACACCTACATCCATACAATCTTTCGAATTTATAATATTAGTAAGATAAGATAAGATAAGATTGTATCTGTTATTCAATCCGACACCGTATGTAGTTTGGATGTAGCTAGTCGACAATCCATGCCACATCTCACTTTGTTTCGATTATCCATAAATTCAAGAGCTTTTCGTGTTAAAAATATTATGTGTTCTTGTTTTTTATCGTATTTTAAAAAAAAAGAAAGACAAATATTCCCAGTTAACGACAATATTCCCGTTAACCTGACAATATTTGAAATTCTCCTACTACCACCACAATAAGCAGAAGATGTTGCTTGTGTCGACTCTATTATGTTCTATGTTATGTTATTACTATGTTCGATACTATTAACGTTTCGTGGCCAATCTCAGTTGTTTCTATTATCTAAAGAATATTATTTTTATTCCGTTTGAAAATATTTTTAGGAAAGCAAACGAATTTATATTGCGCCGTTCATTTTGTCAGTGTTGGAAATGACATAATAAGAGGTTCATATCTAGGTGTATCGTAAATGTACTTCATTACCCATATAATCTGCATACTTCACCCGCCATAACACAGGGACATCCCTAGCATGGCGGGCGAAATAACACAATATGTACACTATGTATAAAATTCTTTAATAAATAAATAAATAATGTCATGTTCAATTTGGGAGGTGGATATGGGTACCGCCGTCCCGGGAATCATTTATTGAATAATCAACATCTCTGCCATAGGTTACCCCAAGTCGTTCGCTATGTTTGGTGACTTAGCGTGGGTGCCATGGGGTGAGATTTGTCCAGATCTTGACGCAGATACGTCTGCCCACTAACTGCGTGGCAGGTCGGATCGGGAGAGACTGGTTGAAAAAGAACTTTTGACCTCTCCAGCAGGACTCTATCGGAACGCCTTGTACTGCCGTGGTAGGGGTACATTAACGCCGTTCTTCCACGTAGCTATTCACAAGCGACGCTACCGCTACCTGTCAAACAAATTTGCTAGTGTAGCACCTAGCGGCGTTTTCAAACACTAATAATAGTATGGAAAACAAAGACGAGCGGCGATCGCGTCGCTTGAAGGTAGCTCCATGGAAGAACGGCGTTATACGTAAAATTTCTGGACATACTAACCCCCAGATTCCTACCCAAACCCAACCCTTATTTCCTTCCCAGAACTTCCTCTTCTTCCTTTACACAGCATCCCCAAAGATGATTTAGGACCTGAGGGGAATTATTTCTCTCAGGGCCTCCTGTGTAGGAACACGAGAATAAAATTATCGTTCATTAAATACTTTTGATATCTACTCAGAAAACAAAGAATTGGAAGCGTATAATAAATTCCAGAAATCCATGAGAATGTAATCTATATAATTAAAATAATGATTTTTTTATTGCTATGTAGTTTAATTTAATGACTATCGCCATAATGTAACCTAGTTTATACGGTTATGGAAGAAGAAGTAAAAGGTTTTGTTATGTTTTTGTTGTGATCATTTTTTTTATTATTTCCTGAATTCGCTTGAGTTTAACAACTCTTCTACATATTTTTATAAATAACTAGCTTACCCGCCCACGCGTTGCTGTAACTAAAGACACACAACGCCATCTACTGGATGGTTACCTTACCTAGAAAACTAAATGTTATATCACTAAATTATCTCACACCGTTATCTGTCAGAAACTTATGGAATTTAAAAATAATTTCAAATAATTGCAACATTTAATTCGCAATAATAAATATTTAGGTAAAAAATCGAGATTAAAACTATCCTGTGACGCGAGATTTTTTTATATAAAGATAGTGTATGTGGCGGGCGGACGCGGACGGCGTACCTAATATATATTTTTTACAGAATTTTTTTTTTAGAATGTCTCCACAAAGGAGGCCCTAAAGAAAATAATTCCCCTCAGGGCCTAAGTCTTCTTTGATGATGCTGTTTGGAGAGTTCTTTTTTGGAAAGGAAGAAGAGGATGTTCTGGGAAGGAGAAAGGTATGAGAGGTGGGTAGGAATCTGGGGGTCAGTGTGTCCAGGAGTGACGAACCCCTCCGAGATGATGTTTCGAGAAAGCCCTGCTGGAGAAGTCAAAACGTCGCACTTAACCAGTCTCTCCCGATCTGGCCTGCCACGCAATTAGTGGGCAGACGCATCTACCGCCAAGACCCAGATACAGTTTTATTCTAACATTGATAAAATTTTGCACACTTGAACTTAAAAACAACAGGAATTCCTTTGGTGGCTGTAAAATAGTATACAATGACAGCAGAAACAAATAATAATTGGAGAAGTTAAAATGTATAATTTTTCAATCATATGTTTTTTTTCACTTCTCTACATTATTCTTATGATATGTAATTCTAGATGTTTGTTTGTTTGGTTCTTTATTTCAAATTAAAAGTCGATAAAACGTAGTTTTTTAACAGTGACAATGGTTACACTTGGGCTTGACTTCCGAGGTCACTGGAGGTCGCAAAAGGTTAAATTATCATAGAAAGCGAACACGATTTGAACACAACCTTCATTTTGCTTTAGTCACAACAAATTCAAATTTCAAGCTGCCTTAATGCTTCCGCTCACGGGCAACTGAAAAAAAAAAACAGTTTTCAACTCAACTCGCTATCCTGTGAATGTCAATGTGATGGTCCGCACACAGTAAGGCGCTCCGCTGACGAGGCAACTGAAACCAAACTAAAACTAGCTGGTTTCTACGTCTTGATTGCTCAAAAGACTTGTTTAACCATAGACGAAGAACAATCAGCTGACAGCTGGCAACTAGCAACGGCCGACCACGGCAATCAGCAGTGCAAGTCGCGAGTCACTGCTTACGTTACCATTGACAATGGGTTTTTGGGTGATTGTGTAGTGTGCGGGCCATCACATTGTCATACAAAGACAGTTGGCAGTTGAGAGTTTTCAGTTGCCTCAGTGGGTGGATCGCCTAACTTGCAACTAGCCGTGCTAGTTGCCGCTGCTGGCCGTTGCCAGTTTGTTTGGTTGCCATGGTTGAGCCAGTTTTGTTGTCAGATTTGGAGTTTTTTTAAATTTTTTTATTCGCCAGCGCCAATATGACAGCGATAGAAGAGTGAGATGACAGCTGAAGTGTTTCTATCTATGATTAAACGAGCTGAGATAATTACTGAAATCGTAAAATTTATTTGCGCAGTGATAAAAGTTTGGTTGGAAACCATAGCAACCCGCCAGTTTTAGTTTAGTTTCAGTTTCTTAGGCTTTTGTTCCAACGTTGAACTTTTGTTTTGAAATATACCGTGACGTTCCAAACAATCTGAATATAATTTAATTTTAATGTAATACTTGAAGAAAATGAACGAGTTTGTGTATTTGGGAAGTATGTTGTACTGATACGGATGTTGAATTATAAAGTGGAAGTGATTGGTAGAAAAAGTTAAGGCGCCCAAGGAAAACAATACACGATCAAGTGAATCAAATACATACTCATGTGTGGTAAAGTGAGGTGTATGTGCTGAACAAAGAAAAGGATGTAAGGATAATTTATGACGTGGAAGTGAATGGTAGAAGAAGTCCGGAAAGCATGAGGAAGACATGGCACGATCGAGTGAAACAAATTTTTCTATGAATACCGCACAAGATTCCAACTTTCCCGCCTGGAGCAAGTGTGACTATGGTGGGGGAAGGAAAAAAGATGGGGAAGAGAGCGGTGGGAAAGTACCTGGCTATTCAGATCTGCCCACGAAACACGGCTATAGCCATTTCAAGAAACGGTTCAATTCTGAATGGTGCACGGAGAAAAATGTTATTCTAAAATACGATCATTTTATTCGTAAAAACGGTTAAAAATGGGACTGAAGTTCTTACCAACAAATTAACAAGGTTTCAATGTTTATTGGCGGGAACATGTAAGAATAAACATTGAAACCCGGGAACATGTAAGAATAATTTGTTGGTATACGTAATTTCGTACGTATACCACCAAATTATTCTTACATTTTCCCGCCAATAAACATTGAAACCCTGTTAATTTGTTAGTAAGAACTTCAGTCCCGTTTTTAACCGTTTTTACGAATAAAATGATCGTTTTTCGAATAACATTTTTCTCCGTGCACCAGGGTGATGCTGAGCATATCTTCCAACCTGGAACGTGCCGCAAATATACTATATAATATTTTTAATTAATTAATTGTGTAATTGAACCCCCGACCTTCGGATTGGGAGTCGAGAGCCTCACCCCTCGATCACGTCGGCCGTCAAAATTATAATTATATCTAATTATTTCGAGCAGCTATTATTGATTTTTGAAGAAAAATTGAAGTTTTCCGTTCAACCCATCTTTAAAACAACAGAAACCTTTTAATAAACTTTTAGTATTTCAGTTTAAGTGTCGGTGACCGGGTGTTTATTTTATTTTCATTTGTGTACATAGTTTTCTTTTACCCAGCCCACTGTTCCGTGTCTGTTCCGAGGCGGGTAACTTTGCTGCAAACTTTGAGATATTTTATTTATCCTAGTGGGAGGCACGAAATGGGCTTGCGGGCCGCGGGTTTCTCATCACTGCACTGGGTTAGAACTAGTTCGGTTGAGTGAAAAGTAATAATACTAGCCCAGTCCCGTGAAAAATCACGGGATATTTCAATTTTAGAATTGATAATAACGATCAAATTTCACGTTGGTTAAAAAGCGCAGACCCTTGAAAATATCACAAAATCTGACTTTAGTTGTCAAGATCAACCCTAAGAAACTTAAACAAAAGAAGTACACATATCAAATATAGATTACATTTTTTAGTACATATAGGTACCTACCTACTATTTCGCTTGTCTGATTTCTTGAAACACCAGTTTCAATTTTGAAAATAATTTTAAAATGCACATAAAAGATCAATCAAATTGCAACACCGAATTAAAACCCAAACTTAAAAAATGGTTAATAGATCAAGCTTTTTAATATTGATAGTTTTTGTAATCTTATCTTATGTATAAATATAAATATGAGTAATCTGCCTGTATTAAAACTGTCTGTCTGAATATTTTATGCAGTTACTTAAAAGTTATTCTTCTGTTTGTATTTTCCATATGCCTTTGTATTGTTATTATGTCATAAGCATAGACATAGACACAGAAGTTATTCTTCTGTACTTATTTTGCATATTGTGGTTTCTTGTAATACGTGTAAATTAGCATTATATTATAATTATTGTTAAATTGATCTGCTGACAAACTGCTTTGGCAGTTTAGCGGGTGTTCAAATGAAGAATAAAAAATAAAAATAACCAATTTTTTAAATAATTTTCTGTCAAAACATTGTATTTTTATAAACATAAATCCAAAGCAAATCCCAGTTCATTATATCAGAGTTACAATCACAGACAGACCCACATCCAAAAAAAGAGGTTTTGATGTCGATGATTAATACATTTTTGGTATTTATTCTAGTTTTAATTCACCAAAATCCACTGAAAACCTAAGAATTATATTAATTATCATTAAAAAAAAAAATCTACATAAATAAAGATGTAAATATTCGGATAGGTTGGCATTTACTTACCGCACTTCTTCAGGTTAAAAAAACCCAGGTTAGCTCTGGAATTATGAAATTTGAACTACATTTTTTGGCTCAAAATTTCTTGGTAATTAGCAGCCTTTTAGGTTGCATCACCATTTCGATCTGACGAAGAAACCATCGGTTTTGAAACATGTAGGTAATTGTAATTATATAATAGTGGTTTAACACAAAGTTATTTGTATTAATTAAATAAATAAATTGAGGTTCCACGACAATATTCAACGCCCATTTGAAAAGTCATTTAAAGTTATAAAAAAATATATATTTGGTAAAATATCACATAACCAAATCTAACGTAATCTGTCTAACCATTTTTTTAAATATATTTTTATCACTTTTATGGCTTTTCAAAGGGGTTAATGAAGTTGCATTTTGTTGAGTTGACCGGTCACCATAAAATGCATAAATGCATAAATGTTACTGCCATCTATTATCTTCGCGACAAATCTGAAGACATGGGGTTTGCGCCTTGACTGCGCGAGTTTTCAACAATATTTTCCAGAACACCGAGTGGAGGTAATGAAATGGCAAATTTCCCCGTAGAGGGCCTGTTTTAAAAACATTTATGTTTGCAATAATTTTCTCCAGGTGTGGAAAATAATTATTTCTCACCGTTTCCCGGTATAATTTTTATAACATGAACGTTCTGTGATCGTATCTGGTTCTGATCGATAAAAGTTTGCACGTTTGACGTAGAATTAGGTTTTCACTCTTGACTTCACATTTTAGTAGACAACTACTATCACAGACCCGAGAAAAATCACGGGATAGGCTGAATGAGGTCGTCTCCTATTTTTTCTTTATTTTGATATTATATTACTTTATTTCATATGAAATATCATTTTTTATGAAATTCGATAGAGAATCGAAAATGGTCTATGTCAGTAATATCTACAACTACTAGATACCGCGCACAAAGACAAATAAGTAATACCGGACAACAAGCAGACAATGACATAGGTATATTTCGAATGAAGCACCTCCATTAATATCTTATCTTATCTTACTATCTTACTAATATTATGTATGTTTATGTATGTATGTATGTATGTATGTTTGTTACTCTTTAAATCGAAATTTAATTAATGGATTTGAATGAAACTTTACAATAATATAGCTCATACATCAGAATAACATATAGGCTATAATTTATAAAGCTAGCTATTTATTTTCAATACATTGAAAATAATAATTATTGTTTAATAGAAAACGTCAATATTTGAGAATGACATTTTGCAAAACAATGATGGTTAAATCAAAATTCTATTTTGGAAAATATTTAAATTACTGAAAATATTTGAAGTACTCGCCTAATACTTTGAATCGAAACAAGAAGTATACATATTTTAAATAAATAGGTTAAGAATTTTGGTATAAACGTAGATGGGACCTACAAAAGAAAATAAATTACTCGAAGTACTAATCCTACGCAGACGAAGTCGCGGGCAGAATCTTGTAATATTATAAACGCGAAAGTTTTTATGGATGTATGTGTGTTTGTTACTCTTTCACGCAAAATCTACTGAATGGATTTTAATGAAACTTTACATGTATGTGTGTTTGTTACTCTTTCACGCAAAATCTACTGAATGGATTTTAATGAAACTTTACAATAATATGGCTCATGCGTCAGAATAACATATAGGCTTTATAAAGCTTGCTATTTTCAATATATTATAAATAATAATTATTGTTTAATAGAAAATGTCTAAATTTAAGAATGACATTTTGCAAAACAATCAAAATTCTATTTTAAAATTAGTGAATTTATTAAGTACTCGCCGAATACTTTGAATTGAATAAAAAATTATACACATTTTAAATAAATACGTTAAGAATTTTGGTATAAACATAGATGGGGCCTAGGAAAAGAAAATAGGCTAATAGAAGTACTAAGCCTACGCAGATGAAGTCGCGGGAAGAAGCTTGTCTCCAATACTTCCTTTATAAATTAATTTTGAGATGCCACGACATGTTGATATCCCTCAATTTTTTTTCTTCTGCACAATGGGATATTTTTGAAATCTAGAATGAGTGATTGATATATAGTTTATTTTTCTAATTCTGATCACTGTACTAAAAATGTGCAATTTTAATATTTTCATTGATAATGATTTAAAAAATGATCTGAAACCGCACATTCCGAAATGTTTCCAACTGGCTACAACGTCTTACCAAAGACGGTACTCTCGATGCGTCGCGACGCCGAAGTTGCCCGGCGTGACGGCAACGCGCCGCCATGTTTTAACCTTTTGGCGCCAAATTGAAAATGGCACATTTGACCATTATCGTAATTTTTAGTAATGCTCGGGCCGCATCTGCGCCTATCGTCACGAAGCTTCGCGTAAACGTATTCTTTTTTTCAAATTAAAAGAATACGTTTACGCGATACTTCATGTCGATTGGCGCAGATGCGGCCCCAGCATTAGAGTATAAAAAAACAGTAAAAATACCCTAAATATTAGAGTAAAAAACAGATTTTTGGCTATTGGGCGGTATTGTTTATTCGTCGACGAAGCACTGTGTTATCAGAATGTTTGTTATATTGATGATATATATGTGGTTATTTATTCCCCTAGCCGCCCTGCTGCTGGAACAGCCCCGGGAGTGGGGCGCTGCGGGCAGGTACCTGGTGAGGAAGCAGAGGAGGCACGCTGGCCGGGCCACCTTCCAGGGTCAGGTGTACAACTTCCTCGAGCGCCCCGTTGGCTGGCGGTGCTTCATCTATCACTTCACCGTGTAAGTACACAAGGGCGCTTTGCCACATCACTGTTTCAATTCTTAAATCTCAAGTGAACTTCGGAATAAAATAATGGTGTTACAATAATGTATCAATAATTTTCCTAGTAAATTCAGTGTCAAGTGTAGGTATCGTACACGTATCGTTACCAATGTCTTCAATCTTTCGTTTGTATGGGAAATAAACGGTTTTCCTATAAACAAACTCGAATTCGTCAAGAAAAGCTAACAAATAGAATATTGTATCTGTGATTCAATCAAAAATTGTATTAGTTAGGCGCTCCGCCCACTGAGGCAACTGAAAACCAACTAAAACCGGCTGTTTTCTCTGTCTTGATTGGTCAAAAAGCTTGGTTAACCATAGACGAAGAACAATCAGCTGACAGCTGGCAATGGCTAATTATCAATGGCCGCCCAGGGCAACCAGCAGAGCAAGTCGCAAGTCACCGCTTGCGTTACCATTGACAACGGGGTTTTGTCTGATTGTGAAGTGTGCGGGCCATCACATTGTCATACAAAGACAGTTGGCAGTTGAGAGTTTTCAGTTGCCTGAGTGGGCGGAGGCGCTTAGCCTTTCTTGAAAGATTTGAGTTTTTTCATGGACAAAACTAGTCATTCATATTCATATTGCGTTTTTACGGGCCTAAATATTTAATTCATCTTAATATTTTGAAACATAACTTCTAAAAAGCATTTTTCCCAAAATAATTAAATTCGCGCCTTCTACGAAAGAGTAGATTATGTATTATTTTAAGTATCACATTGAACACCGATTCTAAGTGCGTTCAATTTCTATTAAATTATAATAAGCTGATATGGCATCTGTATAGGGCTAGCAGATTCTTCAATAGTGATCAGTTGCTAGCTTAATATAGATCTCAAGTCCACCTAACAGTTGAATATGGGAGCCACCTGTGGGCTGGAGCCCCATAATACTTGATAAACCTATTTGATTTTATGCAAAGGAGGGCGGTCTGTCTGATTGAAAATTCGCCGTTAATGGACCGATTGCCATCTCTAATGCACAGACGTAATATGGGCATGCTGAGTCTTTTATACAGGTATTTTAATGGAGATAAGTGAGGTCAGAATTGACCTATACTGCTGGTTGTATGCAAATTTTGCTTATTTAGTCACATTCGTCACTTTTTCCAGAAAAGTCACTTTTTGGAGCACTGACAAGCAATTGAAAAATAATTTAAAGAAACTTTTTAGACGTCTATAACCATACCGTAATAAAATTGTTACACTTCCCCCTCCCACAATATCTAATGCATATATTTTTATAGTACTTCGCGATGGTTTTTTTATGATGAAACCAATTTTTTTTAAATAAAAAAACATTTAAAGAAGTTACCGGGCAATCTGGGTTAACAAAATAAATTGTAAAATCTAAATTATCACATTGAAAGAAATAAACAAATAAATTCACATTGGTGTTTCGAATGAGAGTCACAGAATATAAATTATAATAATTAATTGCCGTAAATACGTTAGAATTAATTGACGTGGTCTGTCATCTATTTCCCAAATGGCCCCTTTTAACACCACCATAATATAATAATTCATGGCTACCTTTACATTATATTATATTTATAAATAACCCCAAATTCGAACTGAATAATCTTAGAACAACAGGAAATAAATATCAATTATCTATTCAATATCATTAGGTACTAGCGCATTCCCACGAATAATTAGGGGATGTTTTTATAATCGTAGAATTTGTTAAGCTGTATTTATATAATATCATTGGTTCATTAATTGCCTATCAAAAAAAATAATTAGGGAGAATTTATTTTTCGAATGAACACCGTTAGTTTTTATTTATTTATTTATTTACATTTGATACATTTAAAGCCAAAATAACAGAAATAATATTACATAATAAGAGAATATATTTAAAATGAATACAAGTGTTATTACGTTGTTTTAGGTCGATATTAGTTCCTAGCTAGGCAGATTGCCTGTTCTAAGGAACCAAAGTGTGTAAAGTGCCAAATGCAATTTAAATTATTATTATTTTTTTTAAATTAATACCTATATACTAAGTTTTTACTAAATGTGCCGTTCATAGGTAACCATGTATAGTTTTAAGTCACATTATATAATAGTTTTTCAGACTCCTCCCTACCCAAGCCAATCAACCGTTTAGTTATTATTGAACCAATGCAGGACATTTTGAAATTTTTAATATTTAAGTCTGAGGGGATTTTATTGTATAATTTCTAATGTTAATTATAATTCTAAGTTTACAACAATGATTTGGATTTAGCCCTGTAAAAAAATAAAAAAATAAATAAGCATTTCAAATATGGAATTAAAATAACAAAAAATGTAATTACCATTTATTGGATAACCAACACCCCTGCCATAGGTTACCCCAAGTAGTTCGCTGCGTTTGGTGACTTAGCAGTTCAATTAAACACACCCTCTCCCGTTCCCGGCAGGAGAAAGCGTGTTTAAACGTATTTGTATCGCAATTAGATTCTCTGAGTAATAACGTACTTTTTGTTCATGATTGAATTTACAATCGTGACATTAAATGACGCCTACAAGCCCATGTATAACATATAACAATTTCATGCATTTTAATCATGTGTACATAACTACATTTCATGAAAATTTGCCTAAAATAAATACCAACTTATTATACTTTTTGGTTAAACATCTACATTTTCATAGCTGGTAGCAACCCCTAAATCCCCATTAAAAATTAGAAAAAAAAACTGTTTAATTTTTTAAACGTTTGAAAATATAAATGAGCCTTAGCCTCGAATAATGTTGTATCCAACAATATTCTTGTTTCAAGAAAAATGCAAAAAACGAAACCGGTTATGTTTTATAACATTTTATATTTAAAATTCAATAAGCGTACAATTCTCAAGACTTTTAAAGGAAAAGTCGTGAAAAAGGGCTGTTAAATTATAACTTATAGCAAGAATTTTTGCTGAATTCGTGGTAAAATGTTGTGTATGAAAATTTAACACACAACATTATTCCACAAAACGGTTTTTTTTTTAAACTTTTCTGACCCTCAAGAAAGCACCATGTTCTTCTAACATCAATTTAAATATGTCATTGAAGCATTTGAGCTTAAAAAGCAAAAACACTACATGAATAAATAAAACTATTTACAATCGAGATTTTGTCTTGAGATCAACATAGAGCATTATTCCACAAAACTGTTTCAATGGCTAAAAAGCAGCCTTAATAATATTTTTTCTGGACGAATTCTACTTTTATGCATTCTTCAGTTGAAGTGTATTTAGTTGAAGCCACAATGCGTTCGTTTTCTCCATTTATTCCCATGAATTAAACCAATCTCCGCGATTTCGATAAACGACTTTATAAAAAATTCTTCCACAAACCGAGATTTAAAATGCTGCCAAAGGCCTAAATTTTTTTTCATTACTATAACCCCTATCTTAAAATATGCGTAATAATATTCCCTACATTACTTTATACAAAATTCTTCCACAAACCGACATTTAAAATGCTGCCAAAGGCCTAAAATTTTTTTCATTACTAACCCCCTATCTTAAAATATACGTAATAATATTCCCTACATTATCAATAACTCAACATTGATAGTTTTGTTGGATACAACATTATTCCGGGCAAGGGCTCAAAGATCAATATACATTTTTCGTACGTTTTTGAACACCATAGTGCTACTAGATACTAAGATTACATTACACCTCCGTTCCGTTTACAGATAAAACGGGCTTACTGGAATTTCAAGTTCGTCAAGTAACAAAGCCTTACGATCGTATTAAACATTAATCGTTTATTACAACTCGAAAGGACGCGGCTACGAGGAGTTTTCGTAACTCCTATTAAATAGAGCTTTACAACGAAATAATGTAAAATCTAATATGACTCTCGGCACGACCTTATGTTACATCAAATACAAATTTTTATTTCAGTGACAAAACGCAAGATTTAAGAAAATTGAGGAAGAACTTAAGATAAGAAGCATCTATAACCTTACCTGACCTATGGTAAATTTCCTTTAACTTAAGAGGAATATAAACGCTAGAATTATTTCACTTCATACCCCTTTAGAACTCCACGTGTTTTTCGTTATTATCTGCACGAGAAAAGTAGCACCAAAGTTGTTTTTATTTTTTTATGAATATGTTTACAAGAATGAAAAAAAATAGTCAATGGAAATAGTCAGAAATAATACGAGGTTCGTTCAAAAATTAATGTGATTTTTTGTTGTTCTAGAAAAATATATATTTATTTATCAATATCTATTTTGTTCCCTTCAAAGTAATCCTCCTCAGATATAATACACTTGTGCCAGCAAACTCGTTCCAATCCTCGAAGCACTTCTGATAAGCGCTTTTTAGTATGACCTTGAGCCCTTCCGGCGATGCGGTCTTTATCTCCTTAATTGTGACAAAACTCCGTCCTTTCATTAGTTTTTTCAGTTTGGGAACAGGGGGTCAAATCCAGTGAATACGGTGGCTTAGGCATGATTACGGTGTTGTTTTTGGCCAAAAACTCTCTAATAATGCGCATTTGCACTCGCGGATGTCAACATTTTTCCATCAACAACAACCCTATATATATAAATCTTAAGAGAATCTTAATTATTATAACTGAAGAGATTGATTCAATCATTACGTTAACGGAAAAAAACTGAGCCTTTGTCCAGAAAAATCGGTGAATTCAACTGAAAAAAAGTATCTATCAAAAAATAAAAAAAGGGCAACATTCAGAAACGAAAAATTGCATTAAATGACCATACACGGAGAAAAATGTTATTCTAAAGTACGATAATTTTATTCGTAAAAAAGGTTAAAATCGGGACTGAAGTTCTTACGAACAAATTAACAGGTTTTCAATGTTTATTGGCGGGAACATTTAAGAATAATTTATTGGTATACATAATTTCGTACGTATACCAACAAATTATTCTTTTTTTTATTAACATTGAAACACTGCTAATTTGTTCGTAAGAACTTCAATCCCGTTTTTAACTGTTTTACGAATAAAATGATAGTATTTTAGAATAACATTTTTCTCCGTGTCGGCATGTTTGGTGACCAGATCTGAATACTTCCCATCCTTCTCTTCCTTACCTCCCCTCCTCCTCCTCCTCAATATACTATTATGTACAGCGATATCGTTAACGTTTCGATCCGTTTTTGTCTCTACCTGTACACACACCACAACTTTCATTGGTCACGTACCCAATCGGAAATGCACCACCGGTACAAAATAGTACCACCGGCCACCTCTGGTCTGGAGCCCCATAGTACCTGAAAAACCCCTCGACTGTGTGCAGAAACGGGCGGTCCGTTTGATAGATTCTCCTATCTTAACAAACTGATTGCAATCTTTAGAGCACAGGCGTCGGGTGAGAATGCTATCCTTGTTCTACCGGTATTTCCATGGAACTAGCTTCATTGATCATCTGAGGAACTTTTTTTTTTTTTTATAGAGAAACCTCACATGAGTCCCAACTGCTCCCTTCTGGAGCCAGTGAGACTATGGCATCCCCAATTGGAGTATGTAGTGAGGCTGAAGGTAAGTGGGGAAGGGAAGGAGATGGGGAGAGGAAGGTGGGAAAGTAAACTAAAACTAGCTTCATTGATCCCCTTGGCACCGGTGCTTAGTCAGGAAACACGCCAAATGCGCGCCCAATATATGTACACGGTTGACATTTGTCACACGAAAACGGGTGGCTTCTACGACTCGTTTTTGAATTCAACAACTTGACCGTGGAACGTTTATGTTTAAGCATGAGAGTTTGTGAAGATGTGGCTTATGAATGAGGGATCTATGTATCTGTAAAAAAGACAGAGTAAACAGGGAAGAAAAGGAAAGATATCGTAAATAAGCTTTACTTCTAATATAAATATGTGTATTTTTTTTTCTCACCTTATAATTTTTATTATCATCTGGAAGGCAATTATATAAATTGCCCCCCTCGAAACAAATGGTTTGCTTACCGTAGAGTATAAATAGTGTTTAAATGTATATTATCGTGTTCTGTAAAATGTCTATGTACTTGATACTTTTTGTGGACTTTTAAATGAATTCTGTGTGTGTATGTATAAGTTTATTTTTTATTTTGTAGAATTTCACAAAATCCCACTTGTATTTTCATTCTACTTGTGTTTGTATTCTTATTGCATATAGAGTTAAAATCTGCAGACAAGCAACCATGTGGTGGTTTTCGCGGAACTACCTATTTGTTGTCTAAACCATGTACATTGTTAAGTGTATTCTTTTTGTTAGAAATAAATAAAAAAACCATTTGCCGGCCTCTGTGTTTCCTCCCTCCTACAACAAAGACCCATTACACTCATTCTTCTCTTCAACAAGACCTTCCACACAGATGACATCATCAAAGATGATCCTGAGGGTAATTATCTTCCTCAGGGTTTCCACACAGGAAGTTAGTATGTTAGTATGTGAAAAAAAGGCTTTAGGCCTGAGTGGGACTCTTGGGCGGTGTTCCTCATAAAAAAATATATATAAAGTAAGGCAATTATAAAATACACAACCTTCACACGTATATTAACATAATATTTACATACAATGATTAAAATCTCTTCCCGTAGAACACAAACCGGGGAGTGAGAGGTGTAGACATCGTAGACTGATCCACAGAGCGTGAAGGTATTCAACAAAATGACTTGCTGGAACACGTGACTCAGTGTTATTCGTAAAACCTTTATATAATCCGAATAATTTGCATTTTATTCAAATCGGTTTCCTGGCGTATGAAACTGAAGCGTTGTGGGAGGGAGCCATTCATCGCCCAAAAGCACGAATATGAGGTTATTTCAAATAATAATAATGTAACTTATGATTTATTCCATCTCTCCATATTAAGTACTGTATAAGTTACATGGATTTGATAGTTTTTTTGGGGAGGGAACGCGGCTTGAAACGAACGCGGTTTCTGAAATTTTGTTGACTTTTATGAGGAATCATTTACATATGAAGGGTTTTATAAGCGGTTAGTAATTTGTCTTCATGGAAAAATAATTTTTACGGCTCCACAATTTCTGATAATAATAGGGTCGTGGTATTTTCAGCATATTTTGTTGTCTGTTCAGCTAGAATATAACATAAAATTAAGTTATATTCACATCTTTCATGATAATGTTTTTTTTTTTTTTCATTATTTCCACACAGGAGGCACTGAAAATAAATCTCTTAGGACTTATATCATCTTTAAGGCAGAGGAAGTAATTAGAAGAAAAAGGTATGACTGGTGGGTAGGAATCTGGGGATCAGTATGTCTAGGAGTAACAGACGTATGAATGCGTTGCAAGGCTTTGTCCCGAGAGAGTCCTGCTGGAGAGATCATCAGGTCTCCTTCAACCAGTCTCTCACGCAGTTGGTGGGCAGACGCCTCCACCGCCAAGACCCGTACAAACCTCACCCCATGAACCCGGGCACCCTTGTTAAATGAACAAACGTAGTGAACCACTTGGGTTGACCTTTGGCCACAGACAAATGAATATTACTAGACCTGCCCTAAGTCATAAAAGCGTATTAAATTGTAAATTATGAAACATTTGTAAAAGTGTCTTAACTAAATACAGCAACAAAATATTCGACTCAGAAAATAGCTACAAACTTTACTTTGTAATTTTTTTTATTTTTATAGTGAATACCTCACAAGAGTCCCAACTGCTACTGTATGGAGCCAGTGAGACTATGGCATCCCCAATTGGGGTATGTTATGAGGCTGAAGGTAAGTGGGGAAGGGAAGGATACGAAGAAGAGGAAGGTGGGGAAGTACCTGGGTATTCAGATCTAGTCACTAAACACGGCTAAAACCATTTCAAGCAACGTTTCAATTCTGAATGGTGGTCTTACACCAGGGCGATACTAAGAGTATCTTCCACTTATTTTGACTTCACGAGTTCGTTCAAAACGTGGCGAGCAATTCGCGCTCCCATGTAAAAAGGTCTATTCATTCAAAAGCAGATTTTATTTTTAAGAACTAAATGGTGATATTATAATGCGAGATACCTATACACTGTCAGATTGATTTATTGACGAATCACAGTCGACTCACTACTCCACGTCCCGCTACAGTTGGTGTTTACCCCTGGCCTGTATGTTCTCGTTTAGTAATATTCATATGTCTATGCCTTTGGCAGAGGTGTTGATTTGCCTTTGGCTGCTTCTGTTATCACACGACGCTAGCTACAACTGGGGGATAAATAAAAATTATTAGCTATTTCGCCTTTTTTTCTCTACTTATTCATACGATAATAAGAAGAATACTTTTTAGAAGAAGATTTTTAATGTCATCGTCGTATCTTTGTTCTTTCAAAATATATCGTTTGCTAGAGCATTTACTTTACTATCCCGTTTTAACTCTTTGCATTTGCTTAGTTTACAAACCGGAATATAGCTACTACTAAAATTAAATGAACAAACATCCCTTGTTCGTGTCGTGTAAAACAAAAAAAAACTACCCCGTGAAATTATTAAATTGAAAAACATAGCAGAAATTTTGGACTTTGTTCGCTTTCGTAAAGTATAAAATGAATAATAAATTCAGTGAAATTGTGTGCGTCAGGTCCGGATGAGGAATTTTTAAATATGTGCACCGCGTAAAATCACACTTTATTTTTACTTTTTCGAGAGGGCTAATGCGTAAGTGGAAAATATTGTTATATAGCACACGTTCGGTATAGAGAAATGTCATACAGGTTCATCAAAAAAACTCTTACACACGACTGAATAAGTCATTAAAAATCAAAATTATCCTGGTTAGGGACGTCCATGAAATAATGAAATGTTTTTTAAAAAGGGTTTAGCTATAGATATTTACTATTTATTTATGGGTTTTAGGGACTCGGGTAGGGGAAAAATATATACTCCAAAAAACATCTTCTATATTATTGCGCTGATTAAAATTGGAAACTGACTTGTTCAGAGAACATTCTTGGCAGATTTTTAAAAGATTTAAACATGACAGAGAATCGGTTCGGTAAATTTTCCCACAACCCTTAATCTACATTTATAAAATCAAAAAATCTAATCACTATACATCAACACTTGTGTCAACTTTAATCATAATCACGTGAACACTTCGGCACAGGATGTTATTAGCCATACCGTTATAAAAACCATTCAAATCGCCGTTATCATAAATGTGTAAATATGTAAAATGATAACTGTTTAATTTATAAAAAAATAAACAGTGTACAAAAATCGATGTCCCCTTAAAGGTTGGCAAAGTTTTGAGATTTAAAATAAAATTTTAAAAAATTTTGCAATTCAGTATTTCTTGTTTTAGTACATTAAATAAATCATTCGCTGTCATTAAACTCAATCACAATTAATCTATCCAAACCGTATCTAAATTTTAATTAATAATAATTAATTACAAAGCAAGAAAAACTTCTCTTGCCAATAAATTTTGCATCTTATAGTAATAAAAAAAAACCCTTTACAAACTCACGATATTTAATAACTTCACAACAATATAATAAATATCCTTATTAATTCGTCTTCCGATATTAGCGCATTTAGGCAACGCGCCTGCTACCGGCACCCAAGTTGCTTAGCACTTATTCCGGGCCTGGTAAACCACACAACTAGGACTAACAAACCCAACTGCGATACGCAAACTTTGCGTCTATTCGGTATTTAATGAATACAATACAATATTTGTTCCTGTGTAAGGTTTGCTCAGCCCCATGTATGTAAATTTAGGTTAAGCTAATATGCACTGTTTGGGGTAGAATTTTTCTGTGCGGACGCGAAACTTTGTGGACTTATTAATATATTTCAATGACCAAAATAGATTACTTTCCTGAAATAGGTTTTATTATATATAGAAATTTGAAAGGATAATTATCTTTGGAATCTCCCATGTTAATGCGAGCGTATAGAAAGGGTTAAGCAAAGTAAATACCTAGGAGTCATTATAGACACCAACTTACGCTGGACTGACCACATAACTTATATCACAAATAAACTGAAACGAGTCATGCATCTCATATAGTCAATTAAAAACATATTTCCAAGAATAATCCTCAGGACCATATTCTTTGCGCTTTGTCAATCCATTATCACATATGGCATACTGTCTTGGGGAAGTGCAACGAACATAGCAATAGACCCAATAGAAAAAATACAAAAGGCAATAATTAAACTCATCCTCCAAGTATACTTCTACATAAACTCGAATGAAATTTTCGAAATACTGGACGTCACGACAATAAGACAACTTTATGCCAAATCTGTACTAATATACTTCTTCCAACATAAACTCCAAATTCCAATGCTACCTCAAACAGCAATTAAAACCAGCGCCTCTACAAAAAAACACTAGATATACCGATAACACATACCTCACACGGGCAGAGAAATTTTAAGTACTACGCAGTCAAGCTATATAACTACATGCCCACCACACTGAAACAACTACTAACTATGAATATCTATATCTTCACAAAAAAACATATCACAGATTGGATCAAAAAACAAGGTATTCACCTTACTCAAAAAATTATAACACCTAATCAAACATAACTCTACCCAAACAAATAAAAACTAAACACTTTGCTTCTGGACAGAAAATATTACCTTTATATTATTTATATCAGTGGGGTGTGTTGCAAAATCAAAAATGTACCTACCTGATTTTCAAGACAATTATTTGTATAATTTTAACTTCTACCAATTCTATGTCTAGGATACTGCCGACATGGGTCGAGCCACGGAGCCCTTCTTGACAATATCAAGGAGGATACTGTGTTGTTACTTATGTCAGCAGAATATCTCTTAATCCAAAACATGCGAACACCTCAGCACAGGTTCTCCCAGTGAGGTGTTCACAAAATGCTATTATTAACCTTTTTACATACCTTTTTACATCCTGTTACTGAATATGAACTTTTTTTTGTACTACTATGTAAACATCGTAAACCATTGTAATTATTTGTTAAATGTATGTACAAGTATAGAAATAAAAAAAAAATTGACACTTTCAATGGTTAATGGTGTACAGACCGGATGAGTATGAGGGTTACGGCATAAAAGTAAAATATAAAACTATATTTATTATTGCCGTGATTGTGATATAAAAACAAATCTAATAAAGAAATAAAGTATTATATAATAATTTTTTACGCAACTACATAAATTAATAAACAAATAAAATAAATAAAAAATTAAGAAATTAATGAACGAACGAATTAAATAAAGAATTAATTAATAAATAAGTAAACACATATATGAAAATGATCACGGTTTTGGGGAAATTACCATTTTAGAGCTGTGAAAATCAGTTTTCTTCTCAAGTTCTATGATTTCAACAATATTTATTCCTGTACAGGGTATTCTGGAAGTCCTTTTGTTACTAAAATGAGCATTCGTTTAAGAAGGATTTATCGTTTTCAACTTTGTCGCCTCGGCTCTGTGACGGTTTTAAAGAACATTTTTTTTTAAATTGAATAAAAATAACATTGATTGTCAGGAGGCACTTTTCAAAACGCCTCGTAACAAATTGTCTGTGAATTGAAATTATTAATTGCCAAATAATTTAAAATTGTTATTTTGTGATAAAACGTTATTCTTAAATGAATAAAAATTGTAAGATTTTAATTAATGACGACAATATTAGCGAAACTTAATCGAAAATCTGAAACAGAAATATCAGAAAAAGATACTGTCACATCTGGGGTGTGGGAGCTTTGAAATATCGTTTTACATCGCAATTAAACTCTATATTCCCTTTATATAAAATGTTTACTATTAACAAACTAGAGTATTGACATCTACTAAGGTTAAAAAATAACTGTTCATGCCAATTCCCGACGAGAAAATTTTTAATCAACTAGCATATTTTAAAAATGTACTCCTCTGCCTATGCGATACGTCAATTTCCAATTTCTCACACTAGTAGATACTATTACAATCGTATTTGTTCGACCGAATGTTTCTCCACTCGCTGCAAGGCTACGAGCAAATCTACGGTATTACAGGCCCAGGGTCTACGGTTCTACAGCGCTAGGTTATACGCCTACGGCCTACGCCAGACGGCAATCGATCATGGAGAACATTACACACTGATCTCGCACGCGACTCTAATTACCTTCACGTTAAAAGGCTTTGTTTCCCCACCGAGGGTATCGTGCAGTAAATTATTGTGATATTTTACCAAATTATTCCCTAGAACAATGTATTATATACAATGTCTAGAATAGTTCCGCGCTCGGTAAAGTGGTGATTTTACATAATTGACAAACCATTTACCCTACATTTTCATCAGTTGTGTAAAATTATTAAATTAAATTTATTAAACTTAGATTGCATGAAGTTGGCAATACTTTCTCGCAAGTAGTAGATGTGTTCAACTGCACGGAATAATAATAAGAAGGCTACAATAACATACCTCAGTAATATTAATCATTGTTAGCGTAATAGTAATTTTCTGCATGGGTTCTATATAATTTAAATATCATATTTTTTTACTTCATGATTCCACAAAATTTTATTTTTTATTTTTTTTTATTTCATTGCCGCAACCCAGGCGTTTATTAAGGTTATATAATATTTTATAAACAAGCAAGTTACCCGCTTCACTAGACGATGTCTGTTCTGAGACGGGTAATACAAACATTAAAAAATATAAGAGGTTTACATGAAAATTGACACATCATCAAGAGTGAAAGAAAAAGAACTAATATGTACAAATTATCTCTTGAATAGTTATATGTATAAACATATAAATTCGTACATACACATGTACCTACACACATATACACACATGTATGCATACATATATACACACACATATAATCACACGGACAGATATATATGTGGACACATATTTACACATACATGTACTATATACAAAGCATAAATTTATAAAATTTGAAAAGAATTAATATACATTGTTGGAAGGGTGGAAAAGTATAAGAAATCCCAGTATATATAGATTATTATTTCATAAAACCAGTTTTTTTGTTAAGAACTTTAAAAATACATCAGAAAAACATATGTAAATCTAAACCCGAAGCTTTTAAGATGTCAACAAAATATTCTAAATAAGTAATTGAAGTAATATTGTAACAATAAAGTAAACACACGTAAACAATGAACAGTGTTTGAAAGAAAGAATAAATCTTTATAATTGGAAATAAAACCCATGTGTAAATAAAAGATGAGAAATTATTGATTAGGAAGAGATTAGCATTAAGACGATAGACTTCGCTTTTCGGCCCATACAAAAAGAACGCCCGGGAAAAAACAATTTTCTACATCGAAAATTGCACAAAATGAATATATTTTTTTTAAACTGCCTTCTAGAGGGTTAAAACTATGTCGGTATGTTTTAGAATTTTCGATGCGTTTCGTATTAACGTAAATATTCACTGTCAAACATGTACGATTTATCAAAAAATATTATTTATGGAAAAAGTGCTGCTAACTCAACTCCCATAGAGAATTATAAAATTATAAAAAGCTACCGACGTAGCTCCTTCTTTCTAAAAAATATATATATATTTTTAATTTCAATTTCGTGAAAGTTTCGGCGTAGAAAAGTGTATTCTCCATAAACCTCTTTTCGAGCGATTTCTGTAGGTAAATTTGAGCGTTGTCTCATTCGCACATTTCGCATTCGCATGTATTGTAAGTGTGCGTGAGCTTATTGTGAGGTAGACAGAATGACAGACGCGGGTGTTCCGCGTGTCGTTCAAAGTCTAGCCTCTTAACTTGGTGATACATTACCTTTTTTGTGTAGTAGCTAAATGTTGCATTGTTTATGTAACCATTTTAGATTTTTTTGAGTGAATGGTTTCTTTTAGGAAGGTGTTGAAAATGAGAGGTGCTAGGTAGGATTCCTAATTATAATTATATTATAACCTACAATGTCTGCAAAAGCCCGTATAGGCGAATAATAATATAAATAAATTATCAATGAGGCCCTTAAGTTCAGTAGCTACGTTGACAAATGTGTCGGTAACCACCGAGGACATTGTGGGATTAATTATTGCGTAAAAATACTTTCAAGACCATTTTGATCTTTGCTGTAATAGTAACTAATGTTCTACTTTATAAAATCTACCTATATAATATTGTAGTGTATCATATTAGTCTAAAATTATTTCCACATTACTTTAGTTGCCTATGGGCTCTTCGGTTCACACGGTCTCATTTTCGAGATGTGCCGAAGGTAACCGAAGGTAGATGCGTTATTATATTTCTAGAATTCCACAGACAAAACCTTGCTTTCAGCCAGGAAATACGTTAGTCCGCTGAAGTATAATTATACATTAAGATACGTCAATAAACGGTCACTGCGATCTAAAGATACGTCAATAAACGGTCACTGTGATCTAAAGATACGTCAATAAACGGTAACTGTGATCTAAATATATGTCAATAAACGGTCACTGTGATCTAAAGATACGTCAATAAAAGGTCACTGTGATCTAAAGATACGTCAATAAAAGGTCACTGTGATCTAAAGATACGTCAATAAACGGTCACTGTGATCTAACGATACGTTAGTAAAGGTCACTGTGATCTAAAGAACATAAGGCTTTCAATAGTAGTAGTAGTACGGTATACTGGTCCCAGTTTTTACAAATAACGAATATCTCTGGAGAGAACATTGGACATATTACAAATATTAACTATTAGTATTGACCCAGAGGGTGGAGACCAATCTTAAAGGAGCCAGAAAAAGCTTGAGAGTAAGAACCAAATTCAATTTAAAAATTGAACACTTTGGCGCAAGACCTGATTTTTCTCTAGCTACTCGTTAAACTTGTTGACATTCTTTTCAACTTTTCAAATGTCAGAATTGGAAAATTATCTTCAATCGAGTGTTATAAATATTACTACATTTAAAATGTACTTTTGAATACATTTTTTATGGTAATCTGTGGCATAATGATAGGTGTTATAGGGAAAACAGTAATCGTTGTCATTACAATAGCACTTCTGGCAACGATCGGATTCATTTTGATTTAGACAGATCGATTGTTGGGAAATGTCATTTATATACAGGGCTCTTGTTGGATCGGCAGATAAATATGTGCCTAGTGGTTTGAGACCTTTGTGGGAACACCCTGCAGGTGAAAATATTTTTTATTCATTATATTAATTGGTATTATATCAAAGCAATGGTGTTTGAGATGGAGTGTACGAAAAGTGTATGCGATGTAAGTTGTGAATGGTGTTTACTTGGAGCAACGGAAAGAGTTTGTTTATTTGGAAAGTATGTTTACAAGATATGGAAAAGCCGATATATAAAAATAAGGGGAAATAATGCCAACGAGAACGAGGACTCGTCAGCAGTTGTGTACTAAAAGTGTTCGGTTTTGAGAGGTAATTTGACTCTGGCTTTGACGGAGCCCTGTACCTGAGCTGGTCACTTATGTACATAAGGCTAGTATTTGAAGCCAGGATAGCAAGCTAGTATGCCTGCATCCTGTTCTGGTAAGATTCTGGCTTACGAACAAGAGCGGTTTACACGACGGAAATAAATTTTAGGCCGGTGTCGTTGCAGCCACACGGAGAAAAATGTTATTCGAAAAAAACGATCATTTTAATAGTAAAAACGGTTAAAAACGGGACTGAAGTTCTTACGAACAAATCAACAGGGTTTCAATGTTTATTGGTGGGAAGATGTAAGAATAATTTGTTGGTATACGTAATTTCGTACGTATACCAACAAATTATTCTTACATTTTCCCGCCAATAAACATTAAAAAACTGTTAATGTGTTCGTAAGAACTTAGGTCCCGTTTTTAACCGTTTTTACTATTAAAATGATCGTTTTTTCGAATAAGGCGCTCCGCCCACTGAGGCAACTGAAAACCAACTAAAACCGGCTGTTTCTCTGTCTTGATTGGTCAAAAAGCTTGGTTAACCATAGAAGAAGAACAATCAGCTGACAGTTGGCAACTATCAATGGCCGCCCAGGGCAACCAGTAGAGCAAGTCGCAAGTCACCGCTTGCGTTACCATTGACAACGGGGTTTTGTGTGATTGTGTATGTGCGGGCTATCACATTGTCATACAAAGACAGTTGGCAGTTGAGAGTTTTCAGTTGCCTGAGTGGGCGGAGGCGCTTACATTTTTCTCCGTGTACGGTAACCAGGAAGAAGGACCAATAACAACGGTCATTATTATGCCGACTGTCATTAATTCGGCACATTTATTTTTAAAGCTGAATTACGCGTCGACTTGTCTTTAAGATAGAGTACTGTCATTACACAGACATTCTATTCCACGATTCAATAATTGTACAAACTTAACATTAATCTCTATTGATGTTTGGAATTTTTAGAATAACACTGCCATCTCTACCGTGCGCTAGCCGATCATGTACTAGCTTTAGTTAGTTACATGAAGCTAAACACAAAACTAGGATAGATATTCGGTGGTGGGATGTGCTACTAGCTCAAATAATAGAACAACATCATATTATTAAGCTAGTTTCTGTCTTGAGACGCTAGTTTACTGTCTTCCTATCTAGCTTACTAGAGAGGAAGAAAAAACAAAGCGAGTTCTGTCTACACGTAGCTAGTGCTACTAGCTTATTGGGTTACTAGCAACATCTTGCTACCCTGACTTGAACTACTAGCCTCGGTGTGCACAGGCATTCGAATTACACAACGCATATCAATGGAAGACCTGTTATTTTGTACTTAGTTAATTCGGGTACAAAACACAAGCGTTTTTGCGTACTGTTGAAAACAAGTTATTTTTACAATAATATATTGTTACAGAAATATTTTGAAAAAACATTATGTAATTTCAATATACATTATTTTTATTGTGTAAAATTCTTTATTGGCTTTTAATGTCCATTATAATATTTATTTATTTATTTATTGTATTTTACGCCCAGAGGGCATTTACATACATATCTATATAAAGGCAGTACACTTTAACATGAGAAAAAAATATACATACATATATGAAATAAAAATAAAGGCAACAAAAAATTAAAGTACAGTGAAAAATAATAACAACAAAGTTATGATAAAAAAAATACACAGATACTATAAAATTACAAGCAACAAAATTTAAAAGCACGGTGAACAGAGAATTACTCTGTACATTAAACATGTTTATGACACCTAGGTATTGATTTCGCACAGTACGAAACCTCTGCGCACTGTATCGGGGAATCAGCTAGTTGCAGGAGTTCGGAACTGTTCGTAATTTGGATTTTAATAATAAATAAGAAAATTAATTTGTAATAATGAAAAAAAAAAAAAAATCTATTTAGACAATAATTAGGTCGAATAGAGATGTACAATATTTTTTATTATAAATGAAATTAATCAAAAATTAAATGGCTCATTTAACAAATTTAACCTCATAGGCCGCAGTCCCCCCGGCGAGCACGGATGTTTGAAGCGATTTTGCCCCTTATGTATAAAGAAATTGTATTAAGAACAAGGTCAGAATCGCTTGGGCCATTCTCGTTCTTGACATTACGAATTACCGGATAGCATTTAGCCATTCCGAATAATTCATATTAATTGCTAAAGACACGCCAGGCACCAAAGATGGCGGACAAAATGGCTCCCGCTTGATAATATGATAGCTGTCACATTCGAAGTCTATATTTATTCATTGTTTTTTTTTTTTATATAAATCTATTGTGGAAAGCATAGATTTGAGTGATTATTAGGAAGTTCGTTTTATCTACATTATTTTGATGTAATTTTTGTAATATATCACAAAAGAAATCTTATAAAAATTGAATTCGTAAGAAAGGTGAGAACTGTCAAATATTTTACGTCGTATTGAAAAAATATTTTTTTTTTATGCTGGCCTTCAACAAGTATTCATGATCATTTTACAGATATAATTAAAACAATATGAAACACAAAATGACAACATCGTGAAACCTTAAAATATTAATGTTTTTAATACGATCTTTTTCAGGTCCAAAAACGGTATTTTTCTGGGCTCCAGCATTGAAATGGGTACGTGCTTAAAATTAAATTGATTGCAACTACTTTTATACTAAATACCTGTAAGATGGTTAAATATATTTCAGGGGGTCTAGCATGGTCAAATTAACAATGTTGGATCGATAAGCTTGAGTTCCGACGATTTTATATCGATATCCCGTGCACGGTTTCACTGTCGATGGCCTCGGTGTAACTCTAAGTGACCAGCCCAGGTACGGGGGCTCCATCGAGGCCAGAGTTAAATTGGCCTCTCAGAAACTGGACGTACTCTATATTGATTTACTTACATTTACTGTACGATACTTTAATAGTGCACAACTGTTAACCCTGTACAAATCGCAAGTACGCCCCACGGTTGAATTTGGCAGCCATCTCTGGTCAGGAGCCCCAAATGTATCTGAAAAATAACCCTCGACTCGACTAGAAACGGGCGGTCCGCTTGATGGATTCTCCCATCTTAACAAACGGATTGCAATCTTTAGAGCACATGCGTCGGGGGGGAATATTATCTTTGTTCTACCGTTATTTCAATGGAAGATGCTCCGAGGAACCAGCGTCATTGATCCCCTCGCCACCGGTGCATATGCGCCCAACATATGTACAGGGTTGACATTTGTCACATGAGAACGGGTCGCTTCTACGACTCGTTCTTGTGTTCAACAACTCGGCTGTGGAACGATTTGCCGGCCTCTGTGTTTCCTCCTTCCTACAACATGGGTCTCTTCAAGACCCACGTTCACTCCTTCCTCTCCTCATAAAGACCCTCCTTACAGCATCTTCAAAGATGACATAGGCCCTGAGGGAATTTATTTTCCCCAGGGCCTCCTGTGTGGAGTTAATGTTAAATAAAAACCGATATTGACCTGAAATAAATAAAAAAATTGTATTACTCTAGCAACACTAGCGGGTATTGTCTATGGTTCAAAATTCCTTAACGTCAAACGACAAGGTAAAAAAAGAATCAATTGACAATGTCGAATCGAAAAATCATTATTTGTTATATTTGAACAAATTTCTTTTCTCCAAGCCCAAACTGATTAAATGTCTCATGTATTTGACTTTTTCAATTCTAAGAGCTTCGTCGGTTCACATTCTTTCATTAATAAGCCAGTAATTATGTATAACTAACGACATTATTAAAAAAAGATGTGTATGTTGACAGTTAACCGAAGCTTATCTGACACTAAGAAGGCAGCGTTAAAATTTGTCCATCGGCCGTCGGAACACTTCTTTTCGATTGTGGACCGTGCTTGCAAATATCGCTAACTGATGGCCCCTAATGGGAAGCCACCAGTGTTGCTAGATTTAAGAGGAAACGCGAGCACCGAGAAATTTGAAAAACAGTCAATTCACAAAACTCCCCCCCCCCCTCCCCTCGAATACTTAGCAAAAGGGTCAAGTGTACCTCAGCCTGATTATATTTAAATAAAATCGTCAAATTCGAGGTTTGTGTATTCCCCTGTTTTCTCGCCCAAAACCCGACCGAGTTTTAAGAATTTTTTCAATTTTCTTTACCTGTACGTTGTAATTTTTATTTATATACAAAGATAAAATTGTATACTGAACATCCGTTGATAGCTTAAAAATAGGCAGTTTTAGAAATTTTGGAAACTCCCATAAGATGCCAGCAGTCAATATCTTTATTATATTGAAATATAAATATAGATCTATATATTATACAATATTTGTACATAGTTGACATTTGTCACATGATAACGGGTCATTTCTACGACTTGTTCTTGAGTTCAACAGCTCGGTTGTGGAAGTATTGGCCAGCCTCTCTGTTTGCTTCCTCGTACAACATGGTCTTTTTTTTAATAGAGAATACCTTACAAGAGTCTTAACTGCTCCCCGAGCCAGTGAGACTATGGCATCCCCAATTGGGGTATGTTGTGAGGCTGTAAGGAAGTAGGGAAGTGAAGGAGATGGGGAAGGGGAAGGTGGGGAAGTAACTGGCTATTCAGATCTAGTCACTAAACACGGCTAAAACCATTATTAAATAACGTTTCATTTATGAATGGTAGTCTTACACCGGGGCGATACTGAGAGTATCTTCCACTCTGGAACGTGCCGCAAATATAGTATATATTATTTTTATTAATTAATTGTGAAATAACACAAATTAAGCAAATAAAATTTATTTTCGCACGCCGGGTTCGAACCCGCGACCTTCCGATTGGGAGTCAAGAGTCTTGCCACTAGACCACGGACGGTCGTCAAGACCCAGGTTTACTCCTTCCTTTCCTTAGCATCCCCAAATATAACATAGGCCCTGTGGGAAATAATTTTCTTCAGGACCTCCTATGTAAAAAAAATATGTAATAGCGTCAAAATCCAGAGATAAAGTAGGGGACTACCTTATTTTGTATTGACAAAACGTCACCCGCGTTTCCTCTTAACGCAACGCTATCTCTCTCTTTATATTATTTACATACCTCGTACTGTTATCAAATTTTTGGCTGTTGTATATTATTAATTTAAAACATATAAAACAAAATTTACAAGAATCTAAAAAATTATGTTACTTACTCGTACCATAAATTTGAAGGGTCTCGTGGTAGCAGGAATCGGTGACCTCAACCGCCCCGCCGAGAAGATATCCATTCTCCAGGCACTCTCCCTCGCCATTACCGGTCTCATTTGGTCCCGCTATTCTCTTGTCATCATCCCCAAAAACTACAACCTCTTCGCCGTCAACATGTTTGTGGCCGGCACGCAGATGTACCAGTTGAAAAGAGCCTTGGGAAGTAAAAAAAGTAGATAAAATAAAAGAAAATGGTTTGTGATTTCCATCAAACATTTATTTATTTATGTAATTATGATGGAAAATTATATACCAAAATTATAGTATTTTATTAAATTTTAACGGCCTTCTGTACAAATATATACGTAGTCCTATTCAAGTTAAATAATTGGGCAATCTTTATTTAATCAAAGTTTTAAATTACGAAAAACCTAAAATGCAGTTTTGCTGCCCTAGCAAATTATTCATTTTCCTATCGATTTATTGATATAAATATTAATAAATGGATGGATTCATATTAAATATCTTAATATTTACTCTATTTAGTCAGTGACGATGAATTATAACAAATTTAGAGCCCAGCTGTTTTTATAAATGCGAGAACATTACATAATATACTCTTTGATTCGTTTTCACCGAAATGAATATCAGGGGTTCCGTATCTCATATGAATAAGATTTGCATTATCAATTTTTTTTTTGTCATTTTAAAATTATCTTTGTTGATAGTCACCTCCTAAATTAAATCATGTTATATTTATACGCCTGTTCTAAAACTGTTTCATTTACATTTATAATTATTAAATGTATTTACAATTTTATTTTTATAAAAGCCTCATTTGGGCTTGTACCATTTTATCAATACGATTTGAAGTGGAAAATGTTCGTGGTTTTTTCCATTTTTTTTGTAGTCCTGTCTTTGTATTGACTTAGTTTTAATAAAACTCTGTTTAATTTTTGTTATGAATAAAGCTTTATAAAAATCGCCTTTTGTTTTTCTTACTTGTTGCTTTAATAAAAGTGAATCTGTTCGGTTTAAATTGGTCAAACCCGAATAATTGGAGCCATGTATTTGTCATAGGAAACAATGATTGATGTAACCAGGCAAAGCAGGTAATTAGTTAGGTGATTGGGAACGTAAGATTTGATTGATTCATCATGTTAAACCAATAATCATTAAATTTAACTGTTACCATAGCTGCCATGGAATGTCTTAGTCCAAGGTTCGTAGAACAGGACTAAGACACTTGTTTGGTCTGCATTTAAGAATCTTGCTCTGTAGTATATGAAAATATAATCAGATTACAAATTAATATTTCAGTATTTTTAGGTTAGATGATAATTTTCGATGTAGAAAAGTGTATTTTCCCGGACTTTTTTTTGTATAGGCCGAAAAGCGTCTTAAAAAATATACCTATGAAATATCAAAACCGAGCATTATTAATATTAAAAACGCACACAGGAAACCTTTTAATTATGTTTGTTTTATTTTTAAACTAGTAAAGTTACACACTGGAAGAAGAGGTGTAATTTTCTCCACGTGCAATTTTCACAGCGTAATTTCGTCAATGCCTTCGAATCGCGAAAAATTGCTGTCCTTCACGAAATGAATATATTTTTTTATATTGCCTTGTAGAAAGTAAAAGCTATGTCGGTATGTTTTTAAATTTTCGATGTGTTTCGTGTTAACGTAAAAATTCACTGTCAAACGTGTATAATTTATCGGAAAATAGTATTTAAGGAAAAAGTGCTGCTAACTCAATTCTCATAAAGAATTACAAAATAAAAAAATATCGACATAGCTTCTTCTTCTGAGAACATATTTTTGGTTTTAAATTACAATTTTGTGAAAGTTTGAGTGTAGAAATTTTTTTTCTCCCGAAACCCTTTTTCGAGCGATTTCCGTGGGTAAATATTAGAGTTTCGCATTCGCATGTATCGTAAGTGTGTGTTATCTTATTTAGAGCAATGACATACAATGAAATACGCAAACGTTCGCGCGTGTAACGTCTTGCCTCTTAATGAGGTCGAACAAATTTAAAACATCCAAGATTATTATGCCTTTCGGATCAACTCTGGTTAGGACCAGAAATTGAGGCATTATATGAGCCTTCGCCACGAATGGAACAGCATATCGACCCCTTGGAATAACAAGGTTCCATCTGTTGCAGAAACGTCATGCGATAATGGGATCTATAGTAAGGTACCTTAGAGTTCATTATCGCATGATGTTAAAGCAACAGATGGAACCTTCTTATTCCAAAGGGTCGATGTTACAACTGATTACAACAATTATTTTGAAAACCAGCATGATTACTTGAACAAGTTGTTTTAAAACGTTTATAAAATTATTTTAATTTTCTTTCCCTTAGCCCCACGACAACCCTTATGAGGTGTTTGGGAAGCATAAAGGCTGGTAATTAGACAAAGTAATGTGTTATTTAGGGGAGCCTAATTGGTCATAAATATTTACATATATAATGACCTGGTTGAATATTACATCAGAGTCAAATGTGAACAAGAAGGAAAGGGACAGATTTCTGTTGTTTGGAGCTTTAGAGGGTTAATTTTTCATGGTAATACTATTACTAGTCGCATGATAATTGCCTTGGCTTGTACCACCGATAATAGAAATAAGGAAGTGGGTCGCTACGTTTGGTGACCTAACAGGGGTTCCTGGGTTCACGAGTGAGGTTTTTCCAGGTTGTGGCGGTGACGAGCCTGATAAGCAGATGCCGATTGAGGGAGACCATGTGACCTCTCCAGCCGGACTCTCTTGACCCATCGCCTTACACCGCAGTGGGAGAGATGGATTATTACCCCCCACTTACCCCCAGATTCCTACCCACCTCGTGAACCGTCTTCCTTCCCAGAACTTCCTCGCCCTTTTCCTGCAAAAGAGCCTCAATTCAGCATTCCCTAAGAAGACACAGCCCGTGAGGGAAAATATTTTCCTAGGTGCCTTTCTTTGTGGAATTGGTGTAAAAAAGGCATAATCCATAAAACAATAAAAACGAACCATAAAAACGACCAGTCGGCGACAAACAAAGCTCAGGTACGTCCACGCATAAAAAAAATAAAGCAAAAGAAATCTGATATGAACGATTAAGTCCCTTACTCATTTCTTTTAAACAAATTAGTATCAGTTTTCAAACATATTTATTTTTTCTACGTCCTCGTATTTTAATGAATTTTATACCTACCAAGGCAATTTTCATTCGGTTCGGAGATCCACGTACAACGATGTATTTTTAGATTCAAATTCACGTAATGGAGAGGATGCCATTATCTTCGCTCCATCTCTCGGTTCATCAAATCTTCCTTTATTTTCTCCTTCTTGTGATTCTAGTGTATATAATACATATCTAGTGCATATTACCTGTTCAGTGAATTCTCCCAAAATAACCTTCACTTCTTCTGGAATTTTCTCTCCGTAAACGCATTGTCAAATATTTTTTAATAAGTTTCTTAGAAGTTAGGTTGTTTGAGGTATTTTTTAAGAATGTTCGGAGTATACATTTTTATTATAGATGACTAGATTTTCTATAGGTGCCTACCTACATCTTCGCCCGGGTTTGCATTCTGTTATAAATGTTATAATGTACCTTTTATTAAAGGATTCCTTAAGAAAGAGATTGTAAGACATTTAAAATGCCCTAACAAATTAAGTCACCGAAAATTACTACACAGTTTTTTACTCCATCAAGTTCTTTTCACATATTCTTTTTTAAATATTTCATTTATGTGAATTTCGTACAAGAGTCCCAACTGCTCCCTTCTTAAGCCAGTGAGACTAAGGCGTCCCAATTAGGGTATGTTGTGAGGATGAAGGTAGTGTGGAGGGGAAGGAGGTGGGGTAGAGGAAGGTGGTGAAGTACCTGGCTATTCATATCTTGTCACCAAACACGGCCAACGCCGTTTTCAGCAACGTTTCAATTCTGAATGGTGGTCTTACATCAGGGTGATACTGAGAGTATCTTCCACTTCCCAAATATAGGGAACTACTATATATTATTTTTAATTTATTAATTGTGATATAACACAAATTAATCAAATAAAATTTATTTGCGCACGCCGGGTTTGAACCCGCGACTTTCGGATTGCGAGTCGAGAGTCTTACCTGTGCACATAATTTTTTGTTGTTGATATAATTAAGTAGGGAGAGGTTGGGTTAGGTTAGGTTTGTTAGGTTATAATATTGTGCTCGCGTATTAGTTGGAATCATTTTGTTAACCTACCCGTACGCAAATACCGTTTTTGATTATATATTTGATTATATTATGTTATATATTTGATTAGATTATATTCACACAAACACAATACACACTACGAAAGTATTTGTATATATTTTTCTTACGCCCAGATTTTCTTTTACGTGTTTAATTCACTTTAAGACATAGAAATAGAATTAATAATATTCTAGCAGAAACCAAAAAAATGGATAAGTTCAAATTATATACAACCCTTTCATAATTTTAATAAGATAATAAAAAAATCATATCTTAATTCTTTCAATAATTATGAGTCAATCCCATAATTTCAGATACAAACCACTCGGCAGGTCGTAACTAACGGAACATCCCTTTGAAATAACAAGTGTAGGTTAGATCTTCGTATAGCTTCGCCTTCCTAGAACTTCCCTTTGCGCCCCGTGAATAAATGATGACATCCCTTGGCTTGTCGGCAGGCTGACCCCATCCTGCTAATCCGGACCCCAACCCTTCAACCTCCATAAAGCCTTATCTCACTGGAGAATATCTGTAGATTTAACTGATGAATATTTGAGTTTTACTAAGAATAGTAGAAAATCTAATTCAAGCGAACTCTTACGAACAGTCGTGCTAAAATTTGCTCTGTAATATATGAAACTACCACTCTGAGGTCTATAAACGAAAATAATAATTTGTAATTCTTTTTTTGTATTTATTAAAATTAGGACAATAACCAAAACTCGTCAGATATTACAAGTACAAGTATAACAAGTACTGTAGATAATATATTCAACAAATTCCATGTATTAGATATTCGACAAATGTACACAAAAACGATATTAACTCATCTGTTTAAAAATAAAACACATACATTTTATGAAAATACCCAAAATATTGTAAACACGCGGCACAAAACCAAAGAACTCATACAAACACCTAAAACAAACACAACGTTTGGTCAAAAAAATTTCAAATACATTGCGTGTAAAATATACAATAACCTATCTGACAAAACAAGACAATCGAATAATATTAACAAATACAAAATCCTGATCAAATAATGGATCATCGAAAAAGGTCGTGCAATAATTAGTCACCTCACCCAAATATAATCCCCTACCTCATCAACCTGAAAATTTTTGTCAAATATTTTTGCTGTATTGAAAAATGTACTTTATATAATAATTAAAAAATATTTGTTAACTAGTCTGTCTCGACACAGGATTTCCTAGTGAGATAGGCAAGTCAAAAAAATGTAAACCTTTTAATATAGATGCACATAATAAATAAATTAAAAAAAGTAAAAATAGAACACTAAAAAAGTCTACCACATCCGGTAGCATTCGGAGTCCCTCAAGAAACCAATTTAGGACCACTGCTATTTATCATGGATAACTTAAGTAAACTACAAATAAATGGGGAAATCATAAGTTACCCAGACGACACAGTCATTCTAGTAGAAGTAAATGACTCTATTTTTAAAGTATTCATTAAAATAAAAACATATTTCACAAATGTATGCAATAACCAGAAACAAATACACTTAGCTGCTCGATGCTCGGCACGCAGTTAGTATATATTGTACTTAGATAACATATTTTGGGTGCATATCAGATAGCCTCGCCCACGAAATGCAATAATATAATATAAATCCCCAATATTCTCAATAGAATAATATTGGCAATATAGTACTATCAATATTAATAGCTTTATCCGGACTCCACACAACGCAAGTGAGCCCTTATCAACTTGCAAGTAAGATAATAAATACTTGAATATTGATGGGAAGGCCCGTATAGCGTGGACGTACCCGAGAGGCACAGATCTTCACTCGATGATCAATGAGCTATGTATGCAAATAATGCGGCGACCCCCCTGATGGACCATTATTTAATTTTTATTTAAATTTAATTAAGTTTTAATTACATTTTTAAATTTAATTTTACTTTCATTATTTTTTCCTCCTCCAGCTCCACACAGGGAGCCATGAGAAAAACGTTTTTTTTAAGATCTGGGGAAGAAAATGGGCATGAGCGGTAGATAGAAATCTGGGGATCAGTGTGTTCAGGAGTGACGGAGGTATGAATTCATCTCTCTCACTTGCGGTGCAATGCGATGGGTCGAGAGAGTCCTGCTGGACAGGTAAAAAGGTCTCCCTTAACCAGTCTCTCCAAAGTCGGCCCGCCACATAGTAAGTGGGCAGACGTGTCCGCCGTAAAGAACTGGACAATCCTCACTCCCTGAATCCTGGTACTACTGCTAAGTCACACTTTATTTTGCCTTTATAAATCTTAATATATAAAACAAAGTCGGGTTAGTTACACCATTTATAACTCAAGAACGGCTGAACCGATTTTTATGGTCTTTGATTTGTTGGATTTGTCTCCGTCCGATTAACAGAATAACTATTAAAACATCGGAAAACATCACGGGAAAAATAATTATGAAGAAAATTAATTTTTTCATATATTTTGTATGGAAAGGCTTTTCAAATAATGTACGTTGGTCGACATAATTCGAATGAATTCGAACTGTCAGTGGTGTAGTGTGCCGAAAATTTCGTGCTTAGTTAACAGCTCAATTTCATTTTTTGAACTTACCTATTTATTGTAACTAAATAAAAACTTAATTTATTTCAGCTAATAAATTAAACACAACATTTCTTGATTCTGAGGCGGTACGAAGTTTGCCGGGTCAGCTAGTTAAATATAATTATAAATTACATTAAATACACTTTACATTGCCCTTCTGAATAATGTAATTATTTTTATTTGCTAAATGGGAATGGCTCACATGCGCTCTGTAAAGTGTCTGGATAAAGTTAATAAAGTCCAAAGAGTACTAGGTACTAGGCTTTGCAGATAAATGATTTGATAAAGCAAATATATGGCGGTATTAAGATATCATATTTTGATTTACGCTTATTATTAAAGAGATAAGATTACTGCATTTGTGACGTGGGTGTATCTTTACTTTATATAAATAGTTACTGCAAACAAGTGGTTATTTCAGATTTATGAGATTTTCCAGAATTAGGACCTTCCTACATAAATATACAAGCAACGTGACTGACGCTACCACAAGTAGCCTACCAATAGGTTTTTTTTTTAAGGCGGAGACGGTTTAAAAGTAGTTTCTGTGAGCACTTATGCCATAGGCCCATTGTGCTATCTCCCATTTTACATCAATCCTTCAATAACAACCCTGTCCCTTTAATAAAGTTCACCAGGGTTGTCCCCAGGTATCTGAGCCTCGTTTCCACCAGGGCAGGATATTGGCATTCATAGGTGAAATGGAGTCTCTTTATTAATTAGAATGTTGGACAGTCAAAGACCACTTAGCAACAAACGTTATAAAATCCATATAATTGAATAAAATCCTTGTAAACTACCCCTCTCCCTAATATGTTGTGTATATAATCCGTGGGTTAAGAATAATTTGTACCAGTCTGAAGATGGCTTTGACAAGCTATAATAAGTTTAATATTGGTTTTACTATATTATGATATGTTAATCTTAAATGCAGATTTTCGTGCACGACGCTACCCAAAATATACTGAACTTGATCATGAACGTGCAGCCGTGGAACTAATACGAAGTCAAGCGACTCTAGCGACGAATACAGTAACATTGTTCTTATTTATCTTTATAGGCATAAAAAACTATATAAAAAATGATTTTGGGTTCACTCATACAATTAAAAAAATAATATTAACCGCGATGCCAACGCGGTCGGTGGCCGTGTTGGTATCGTGTTTGGGTCCCACCCAGGCGTCCCGTGTTTAATTCCTCGGCTGGCTATGTTCTCTATCACGACAAAATAAACATTTTCGCCTTTCTGTGATGGTAGTTTTTATATATATTGTCGGGTCATTCGTAACCCGGGAATGTGTTTGTCTTTCTTATTTTTTAAATAATAATTGTAGGGCAATATTTTCCCAACTTCAGAACAATTTTAAAATTCATATCATGTTCGGACGCCATTTCTTTTCCATACTATTATTAGTGTTTGAAAACGCCGCTAGGTGCTACACTAGCAAATTTGTTTGACAGGTAGCGGTAGCGTCGCTTGTGAATAGCTACGTGGAAGAACGGCGTTACGCCAAACCCGTAGGCGATTAGAGTTTCGTACACGATCATTGCAATTTGTTAAGCAGGTATGGGCTTTCCCTTAACAGATCCTCCACACAGCTTCCCCAAAGATGACATAGGCCCTGAAGATTTTTTTTTGACAGAGCCTTCTGTGCAGTGGTGGCCGCTGCCCTGATAATGTGGTAAAAATAGAGAACCCAAAATACAGTTTTTTTTTCCATTTTTTCCAAAATTCTAAGGCTAAGAAAGTATTGTAGTTGGGTCTACACTTCAAATACGCACATACCATATTTACAGTTAATTTTGTACTCGGTTTAGGTACTCGAAAATCAAAGCTCAAATAAGAAGAAAAAAATCTCACAAAACGACTCCCAACGTGATCTAGATTCAACAAATTCCGGACATCGCGTACAATCATATAAAATCTCCCAATCTAAGCCCAAATCTATCAATATGTTTTTCTCTGTTAACTTCTTCAGGTATTTTTTTTTCATATTAAACATAACATACCATACACGTAGTCAGTTTAACATACCAATTATTGTAATGTCACATTTATACGAATGTCTGTTCATTTTTCTGGCAATTATATTTGTTATTTTGTTGGCCCCGGAACGTTGACATCTGAATTTTTTCACATGGCATCACAAAAATATAACGACTTAATAAAACCTTTTAAAGAGACGCGTAATTCGTAAATGACAATTTTTGTTACACTATTTTGTTTTCATTTCCGTATCATATTTCAGCTCACTTATACTATAGATACGTATTTCTTTTAAAAACTAATATCAAGTATATTTCATGTTTATTTTTCATCAGTAGATCTGTGTCGAACATTTTGATTTTTAGGCCTAGAATTGAAAATTTATTAAACTAAGCCTTTTTGGCGTTTTTCCTAATAAAGGGTTCACTTTGGTCACACTGAGCAGACGACTTTGTACGTGGCGAGCAAAATTCCCAAAACGAATAGCATAAAATACATCAACTGAAAATGAACCAGCTAATGTCCTCATAGAAACAAGGGAGATGGGCCATAAATCATTTTTAGTATGAAACCGCTTACACAGCGCGTATAGCCGACATCGTTCCCCCAGACAGCATACTGAAAATTGCCCTTTTTTAGATTTTATCTATACAATTTTTTATGTAAACCGCAAAAGAGTCCTAACTGCTCAAAACCATCTGGAGCCAGCGAGACTATGGCATCCCCGAGTGGGGTATTTAAAAAAAAAATTTTTTATAGAGAATACCTCACAAGAGTCCCAACTGCTCCCGTCTGGAGCCAGTGAGACTATGGCATCCCCAATTGGGGTATGTTGTGAGGCTGAAGGAAAGTGGGGAAGGGAAGGAGATGGGGAAGAGGAAGGTAGGAAAGTACCTGGCTATTCAGATCTAGTCACTAAACACGGCTAAAGCCATTATTAAGCAACATTTCAATTCTGAATGGTGGTCTTACACCAGGGCGATACTGACAGTATCTTCCACTCTAATATGATGTGAGGTTGAAGTTAGTGAGGAGGAAAGGAGATGTAGGAGAGGAATGTGAGAAAGTACCTGGATATTCAGATCTGGTCACCATACACGGCTAAAGCCATTTCAAACAACTTTTCAATTCTAAATGGTGATTTTGCACCAGGGCGATACTGAGAGTATCTTTAACTCTGAAACGTGCCGCAATTATAATGTTTATTATTAAAATGAAAAAAAAAGTGAAATAATACAACATCATCACATAAAATGTATTGCGCACATCGGGATTTGATCCCGCGACCTTCGGATTGCAAGTTCAGAACCTTACCCCTCGACCAAGGAGGCCGTATAAAAAAGGCATCACATTAATTGGCTCCGAGACTTTGATGGTCCGTGCAGTTGGTCGTGCCTCGGCGACAGTTGGCAACCTTGTATGCCATATCTCTCTTTGTTTCTTTAATCTTTGGTCCTTACCCGCAGGCCACGGGGGTCGTCTTAACATTGTATCAAAGCCACAAACCTTTTAACGTTGTAATAAGAGCTTTGGCTGAGTTCAGCGATTATATTCTAAAACCGATGGTGCATAATTTTTAAATTAATAGTCTGTTGATAATCTGTAGATAGTCGTAGATAAGTAAGAAATCACCGAAAATTTGGGTTGTTTCAACCTCAGAAGAAATTTCAACGAAAATTTCATAGAAATGTGATGTTAAATGTGATCAGCCGAGTTCGGACGGTTAGCGAAATAATGGGAGGCGCATGCGCAGACGTCAAAATTGTGATTCGGCGGGGAACCAGAGTGAAATTTTCAAATTTATCGAACGTTATTTGGAGTTGAAACTACCCATTTCGTATTTGAAATGAAGGAAGACGTGATTGCGTGTCAAATTTGAAATGAAAAAAGAATCTTTTCATTTTTTTTAAATATTTCTTCTCGTTGAAATTTCGTCTGACGGAGGTTGAAACAACCCAATTTTTCGGTGAATAAATTAGAAGGAAATTTACACGTGAATTTTTCCGAAACCCCCGGTCCTAAGAAGTCTCACTCGATTTAAAGCCGTATTTAATCACCAGATCTAAATAGCCAGGTAGGTACTTTCCTACCTTCCTCTTTCACATCAACTTCCTAGTCTATTTTTAGCCTCTCAGCATACCCCAATTGGAGATTCCTTGGTCTCACTGCTCATGGTGTTCTCACAAAAATAACAAACTTTTTTTTTCTGAATTTTAGAACTTGCAACGTCATTACATACATTTGGAAGTTACAATACATTTTTCAATTCGGGAAGCGGATGTGGGTACCACCGCCTTGGTAGCCATTTTTTGAATAACCAAAACCTGCCATAGATCACCTCAAGTGGTTCGCTGCGTTAGGTGAATTAGCAGTAATTCCCGGATTCATGGGGTTAGGTTTGTCTAGGTCTTGGCGGCGGGTGTGGCTGCCCATTTTCTGAGTGGCGGGCCAGATTGAAAGAGACTGGTTGGCTCCTGGACACTTTGACCTCCAGATTCCTACCCACCCCTCATACCTTTTTCCTATCGAGAACTTCCTCTCCTCCCATTCCTTAAAAAGATCCATCACACAGCATCCTCTAAGATAGGCCCTGAGGGCAATTGTTTTTCTCATTGCCTCCAGTTTGGAGGCAATGTAAAAAAATACCACTACGATATAAAAAGCTTTTAAACATTTATCTGCCAATTTTTTAAACCTTTGATCAACTTATATACCATCTTACTAATATTATAAACGCGAAAGTTTGTATGGATGTAAGTGTGTTTGTTACTCTTTCACGCAAAAACTACTGAATGGATTTTAATGAAACTTTACAATAATATAGCTCATACGTCAGAATAACATATAGGCTTTATAAAGCTAGCTATTTTCAATACATTATAAATAATAATAATTATTGTTTAATAGAAAATGTCTAAATTTGAGAATGACATTTTGCAAAACAATCAAATTTCATTTAAATCAAAATTCTATTTTAGAAAATTAGTGAATTTATTTGAAGTAATCGCCTAATACTTTGAATCGAATCTCAAGAATTATAGACATTTTAAATAAATAGGTTAAGACTTTTGGTATAACCATAGATGGACCTAGGAAAAGAAAATAGGCTAATAGAAGAACAAATCCTGTGCAGAAGAAGAATTAGATACAAGAAGCTTGTATTTAATAAAACCAGTTTTGAAACCCTGGCGTTATAGAATGTACCGACGTAAATTTTATTATTTTTTTCAATAAATATTTTTATAAAAAGGATAACTTGTTTACTAATCAGTTGTTTAAAAGTGGCATAGTTTTCTCATTATTCTAAAACAACACACGCTTTAAGAGGGAACTATCATGAAAATTATTTCAATCCTTCTGCAATCTCCAGGAAAGCCTCCTGCCTTTTGTATTAGGGTAACATTTGGGGTAAATCCCCTTCTTACCCTTCGAAGCAACGTTCAGCACTAGTGACGCGTCATTACCCTTCTCCACCACCTCTCCCTTCCGCATCAGCCCCAATCTCGACCAATCCAACAGTTGGTTCTAGACCGTCTAAAGAGGTGGGTGCTGCGCCGAACGGGCGCAATTAAAACTCTTTTTTTCATGTAGCGTATACGAACGGGCTCATATTTTGTGTAACTTTCGCGAACACGGCGGGTTTTAGTTTTTTGTTCGAAAATGAAAAACGTCACTAGGGAGTTCGAAATTCGAAAATTTTCGCTTTCGATTAAAAGCGATGTTCGTGATAAAGAATGAATAATTAATAGTGATGTGAACGTGAATTTTTAAAATTTAATTTTTGTGGAAATAAAAAAAAAAAAGTTTTTTGATTTCATAACAAATTTAAATGAGAGTGGCTTAAAAATTATAGCTGCATAAAATAATGAAATGGCGTGGTTTTGGGTGACTCAATAAATTCGTGTAAAGGTTGGAGTTCAACGTTACAGGGTTATTGAATTGATGAGTTTTGATAAAATCGAGATAGCTTTTGGCGTATTGATTTCGACACACTTGAAAAGTAATTTGAATTGGTCAATTTTATTGCTTTAGAGTTCGATTATTTTCTATAAATGAAAACATTTTATATTTACTTAGACTTAAAAATAGACTTAAAAAAAACAATATTTTTTCTTCTTCTATTTATTTATCGACTTATTCTATCGGAAGTCGCATATCACCAGGGCAATCTTCACCTTGTAATGTGACTGGTTTGTAGCTGAGTGGATAAATGCTTTGGGTTCCCTTCCAAGCGTCGCGCGTCGTCTTGGGTCAATAACTACCTATCCTAGCTAATGCCATCATTGAACAACAACATTTTCCGCTTATATTGATGAAAGCAGGATTTTTTTCAAAATCCTCTAATGTTTTATCCCCAAATCGTGATGTTTTCCAGCACTCGCGTAAATTAATATATGCTCTAAAACTAAATCTTGTGTAACACCTTTTGTTCGAAAGTCGAATTTCAAAAATGTTTTCTTCCTTCCGTGGAAAGATTCTAATGTAGTAGATATTTCGAATCAGTGTATTAAAATTGTTAGTCATTTCTGTTAAATTATTTCTTTGTTCGAAATATAACCATTCGATTGTGTACATTTTTGTGATGACCTCTATGAATAAAATGGTTGGTCTTTAACTCTTATTTGGTGCAATTTACCTATCATGACATGTACCTACGTCGTGCAGTGGTAGATATGAAATTAATAAGAAGCTTTTGATAGAAAGTAGATCGTTTGTCAATGCAGACTGGCGTTGCCCTTGTGTAATGAACCAGACTTTTAATCATAAATAATTAATAGTTGGGCATTACCCAGCTTTGCCCGAGTTATAACACTCATTTAACAATTGAAAACTACTGAATACTCGATGGATTCTTTACAATATAAAATGATATGATGTCTATGTTATATGTTGAAGTTGACTCTGAAAATAGTTGTGTTGACATTTGCAAATTTCACGACGTCAGAGGTTGCGTTCGTGAAGTTTGAGTGACACAAATAAACAGATTTTTGGTTAAGCTTACTCATTTTACGTTTCTCCCATATACTTTAATTTAACAAAGATTTTTTCTGTAGGCCAAGAGGTGTATCATTTTTAAAAATTAAAGAAATTTATGAAACTCAAGTAAATGAGTTTTAAGTTAATGAACGTTTTTCATTGCCGTTTTATTGCTCCAGAATATATAAAAATCGTTAATCGTAAAATCTCTTCTATTCGTAAGTAGTCGTGCAAGAATTCCTACAAATTCCCCATGAAATCGATTTTGCCCTCCTTCAACATAAATAATTCAGATAATTTATATAATTCAAGCGACATAAAAAAGCACGAGGTTCATTTTATAATATAATGTGAAAAAAAATAATACTTACTCTATCTTATTAATGAATTACTAATTAATGAATTCAAAAAGGACTTCCGTTTTTCGACAAATTGTTTCGAAATTCGAATTTTAAAACGGGTTCTGTTTAAGTATAAACAAATAAACGGTTTTTCAAAATTCAAATTTTTTTTTCCGACAATTGATCGACGCAACATGATGTGTTTAACTTTGCAGTCGGTTACGTCGATACCATTGAGATTTTTTTTTTTTATTACGCTAAATCGATTTAGATTCAAATTATCATTTAAATGTTAAAAATTATCATTTAAAAAGGGTTACATGTATTAATTGCAACTCATCTGTCCAATTACTCACTTGTGTAGACTGGTCAACTCATGTCAAAACCTTTATTTGTTTGGTATACATCGAAATGATTTTTGTCGGTCACTAAAAAAGTGAAGAAATATTATTATTATGACTTCTAGCTAAGTGTTGACTTCTATTTTCTTATGTTCATATTTGCTTTTGTCTGTGCGTTCATATAATATCCTCCACTCTTATAATTAATATTTTTATTTAATTTCGTTATAATTATTTTGTAAATTTGAATAAATAAATAAACAAAATATTTTTCAAGTAATTTAACCTTACTCATATTATATATTGGCACCGGAATAATAAAGGTGCTAGGTTAACGTCGCGCTGTAGGTACTTGTATTTCTTCCAAAAATAAAACATTCTTTCTAATTTCAAAATTCCAAGCGAACCTGTCTTTTTCGAAATTCAAAATTCTAAAGCCGGCTTTTGTTTACCGAAAATTAAAAGAGCGCCTGTTCATTGCACGTGTTTTCTTTGTCGTTGTTTTGCTGGTTGACTTAAATTGTGTGTTTCGGTTGCCAAGGCAACTAGTGTTCCTTGTTCCTTGTGTGTTTCCGCACACCTTTTATATCGCGTTCTTCTGTTTGTATTGTGTTTCGTTTTTGGTTAGCGGAACAAAAATGGCGGCGCTTGATCGATGGCGGGAAATAGGAGAAAGAGCCGCAGTGTTTTACGCGGTTCGTCGCATTTTCAGAAAATAATTATTCATTGCTGGCTGTAAGCGGTATGCGAATGAGTAATCTTTATTTTTTTTACGATTTAGCTGACATTTACGTGTAATTTTAACTATATCTACAGTAATAAAGAATTTTTCACGGAAGGAAAAAAATTCATAATTTTTTTATTTACTAGCACGTGATATCACGGGACGCAATATATTTAACTCCACAATAGATTTAGTTAATTAGTTTTAAGATTTCTAGTGAAAACCGGTAGCAGATAAATAACAATTAATTAACAAATGTTCATTTGAAATAAAATTTCAAAAAACAAAATGTCCACAATAGACTATTTGTTACACTTTTTTATAATTAGCAACTTGGAAATAAATTATTTCCAATAAAGCAAAAAAATAATGAGATTTTCTTAACAAAAAAATTCACGTTTTTAAAAAACTTTTAACAAATGTATCATATCAATCAGAACATGTTGAGGGTAGAACTTGTAGAATTTTTGGAAAATACCGACGATGTTGATATTTTAGGAGCATCTCGCCGAGATTGGTTTTTTAACATAATTTTCCTTTCACATCAGTTTCAAATTTGAGTTCCATTCCCTTCAGCCCCACAACAAACATTAATATTGGGGATGCCACAGTCCCCCTGGCTTTGGGCAGCTGCTTCTATTTTGTTTATGCTCACAAAAAAAATCCCTTCCGGAGTACAAATTTAATCCAGTAAAATCTATTTGCAGAATGTTTTAATGAATTTTTGTTTATCCACGAGTAAATAAATCAACATTCTTCTGTATCCGCTCTACATTTAAATTTTATTAGTTATATTTACTTTAGTTATTTTTGTATTCAGCCCGGTATTAAATGTATACATCTATTCAATTGATTCTAAAAATATCACTGAAGAAGAAGATAACAATGATAACCTATTTTAAAAAAATAATAATTATTAATTTAATTATTTCTTCAAATTTCGCAAAATCACTTTGTGGCATCATTTTGAATTAAATTAAAACAAATAACTTTGTTTAAACTACTAATATAATATAATATTTAATATTATAATATAATTTTTTTTAATTAATTAATCACCTCCCTCTATAATATTTTTGTCCATAGTTCTTTTTAGTCTATACTTGTTTGTTTATTTTGTTATTAATGTCATTACTACCCTGACGAAGAAACCATCGGTTTTGAAACATGTGGGTAATTGTGATTATATTGTGGTGGTTTAAACAAAGTTAATTGTTTTAATTGTTTTAATTTAATTAATTTAATTATTTTGTTATTTATTATTCATTTTCATATTTAAAAAAAATAGATTATTATTTTTACCTTCTTGTTCAATGATACGAGTATATTACATTGATGGAAATAACCTTCAAAAGTTAAAAAGAGAGTTTTTCTTATAAAAAATTGATTTTAAAAATGTTTATTACTGTGGCAACATCAAGGGTAATTGACATTTTTGTTCAGAAATTCATCTTAAATTTTAATATCACTAACTACTACCAATCTATTTGTATTTATTAATTGTTTCAATTTATTTAACATAAAAGACTAATTCATATTGAAGTGCTTTAGAGCGAGAAAGCTCGTGAGAATATGTTCAGAAATAAACTTTTTAAGTGACTGGTCGTGTCCGTAATCAAATATAATTAATTTCGCTCCGATTTGAAGAAATACATATATAAATGAAAATAGAATATCTAGGCAATTATAACCGCGTGTATTATTTAGATTTTAATTATGCCCCCACATTCGAGTTTGACAGTTTATTTGCAAACAAATAAATATGCTCGGTGGAAAAACCTCATAACTCATTATCTAACATTTTCATTTTATTTATAATTTTGTACTGTGAATTTGTTTTAGTTCTCTCCTTTCGGAAAGTATCACTAATTTCAATATATATGTATATTTTTTAAATCTATAATTTAAAAATTAATGTTTGTTTGTTACCGTTCATCCGATTGCGATGAAACTTTGGGAATATGATGTGCGCATAACCGGGATGGTTATAGGAGTGAGATCTGGCGTTATACAATTATTTACTATACTATTCATAAGATTGCGATTCATCCGATTGCTATTAAATTTTTTTACAGTACACAATTTCTCAAAAACCTATTGTCAATGGCAACCCAAGCAGTGACTTGCGACTCGCCCTGCTAGTAGCCGTGGCCGGCCGTTGCCAGTTTGCTCGGTTGTCTTGGTTGCGCCAGTTTTGTTGTCAGTTTTATAGTTTTTTCTTGTTTTTTTCAATTTGACAGCGACAGATGACTACGAAGACAGCCCGTCGCTCTAGTTCGTTTTTGTCTAACAGACCATTTTTCGTGACGATAATCATTAAAAAAAAATTATAAAAGATTATTTAATGGGTTTTCAAAAGGGGTTATCGTAAAAAAAACATTGAAGCGCCATTTCTTCCGATTTACGTTTTGGTCTGTTGGATAAAAACGAACTGAGGCGACGAGCTGTTTGTTCTTCGTCTATGGTTAAACAAACTGAGATAATTACAGAAATCGTAAAATTGAGTGGGCCGTCATAGAAGTTTGATGGAAGTTTGGTTGGAAGCCATAGCAACCAGCCGGTTTTAGTTTGGTTTCAGTTGCCTCGTCAGCGGAGGCACTAAGGCGATCCGCCCACTGAGGCAACTGAAAACTTTCAACTGGCAACTGTCTCTGTATGACAATGTGATGGCCCGCACACTACACAATCACTCAAAAACCCGTTGTCAATGGTAACGCAAGCGGTGATTCGCAACTCGCACTGCTGATTGCCATGGCCAGCCGTTGCTTGTTGCCAGCTGTCAGCTGATTGTTCGTCTTGGTTAAACAAGCTTTTTGACCCATCAAGACATAGAAACCAGCCGGTTTTAGTTTGTTTTCAGTTGCCTCGTCAGCGGAGCGCCTTAGATCTAAAACTTGGTGTTGCCATTTAAAACCTTTTAAAACGATCGCAGCGCCCTCATTCGTTTGTCTATGTTTGTAAATGTCAGACAGAAAAATTGAAATTTTCAAATCCAGACAAGCCCTACCCAGGATATATTTTTAGAGGTGAATATATTTATTCTATACCTTTTTAATATGTGTAATATTAATTTGTTGATTTGTTGAAAGCCAAGAAACAATCCGTAAAAACTAGTATTTATAATGAAAAACATCGAAGGAAAAATACCTGCATTCAAGGTATATAAAGTTAGCTAATTACAGCTGCATGTTAAGGTACAAAAGCACCGCATAGGCATTTGAATGCACCGGATTGACGCAGAGTTAAAATGTGGGAAATTTACTTTGAAATTATTTAATGGATATATTACCAGCATGCTGAAAACACGTTCACATTACTGCATAATCAATGGTGAGAAGTCAGATATCGAGGTTTACCTGCCATTACCTCAATGGATAATTCTTTTATTGGAACATTCACCCATTAAGAGAATTCTGTCTATTTATAAACATCAAATTATTTGAAAATAATTAAACTTGTAATTAATTATCTGGCCAGTTTTGTAATTCTTGAATTCTTTCAATTCTTTTATTGGAACATTCACCTATTAAGAGAATTCCGTATTTTTATACACATCAGATTATTTGAAAATAATCAAACTTGTAATTATCTGGCCAGTTTTGTAATTCTTGAATTCTTTCAATTCTTTTATTGGAACATTCACCTATTAAGAGAATTCCGTATTTTTATACACATCAGATTATTTGAAAATAATCAAACTTGTAATTATCTGGCCAGTTTTGTAATTCTTTAATTCTTTCAATTCTTTCATTGGAACATTCACCTATTAAAAGAATTCTGTATTTTTATACACATTAGATTATTTCAAAATAATCAAACTTGTAATTATCTGGCCAGTTTTGTAATTCTTTAATTCTTTCAATTCTTTCATTGGAACATTCACCTATTACAAGAATTTATCTGGCCAGTTTTGTAACACTCATTGTCATTTCATATCATATGACGGCCCCCGTGGTTGAGGGATAAGACTTTCGACTAACAAACACGTGATGTAAACAAACAGCGTGCGCAAGTAAATTTCATTTCGTTTGGTTAATTTTACAAATAATTCACTTAAAATAATATAATAGTATTTTTGAGGCACGTGCCAGAGTGGAAGATTCTTGCAGTATCGCTCTGAAAAAAAAAGACCACCATTGAGAGTTCAAATGTTGCTTGAAATGGCTTTATTCGTGTTTGCCCCCTAGCACAGTCGATCGATAAGGATTGATAGGATAACTTTTGGTAACTTCTCATCGTTCCCTAGGACAACTGCAGATCGCTAACGTCCAAACAACAGATGATGTCGAATATATTAAGGATACTCAATTATTGTGAATTGTCACTTGTTCGTTGGCAATCAATAGTCATACTAGGGAACGATGAGAAGTTACCGAAAGTTATCCTATCAATCCTTATCGATCGAGTGTGCTTGGGGGCCAGATCTGAATAGCCAGGTACTTCCACAACTTCTTCTGCATCATCCTTCCTCTTCTTACAACATTCGTTATATTAGGAATGCCATTGTCCCTCTGGCTCAGGGCAGTAGGGTTTCTTGTGCGGTAAAGGCAAAAAAAGGGTAATTTTCATTACGTGGTCTGCAACGGAAAATATAAAAAATATATACAGGGTGTTAAGGAACGTACTTGAGTTACTTTAACCAGTGATTCCTGACATTATTTGGAGTAAAAAATGTAAATGAAATTTTGGTCTCCGGTGACTTTTTTATGTCAATAATTTTTATTTTTCAAAATATTTTTTCTTCAAAATCAAACTAAAAAAAAATTCTTTCACATGACCTTATTGGTCACTCAGACGAGTTACCGCTCCACCACTTACCCCGCCTCCAACTACCCAACACCTACTATTATTTATGTTTTTGTAGAAAAAAAAAAAAAAAAAAAACACCAAAAATGTCACCGGAGACCAAAATTTCATTTACATTTTTTACTTCAAATAATGTCAGGAATCACTGGATAAAGTAACTCAAGTACGTACCTTAACACCCTGTATAGCTACGGGTAAAAAAAAAAACGCTGATCCTGATAGATGTACTTCCCTAGAACCCTAGGCATATAAGAAGTGTTTATAACACAAATATAAGGAAAAATACGAACTTTTGAAAAACTTTTGGTAAATTAAATATCTTCTTCTTCTTTATATATAAAAATCTCGTGTCACAATGTTCGTCCGAGGTAAACTCCTAAACTAATGAACCGATTTTGATGATATTTGGCTTACTATATGTAATTTGATCCAACTTAAAAGATAGGATAGTTTTTATCTCGATTATTGACCTCAATATTTATTATTACGAATTAAATGTTTTTTATGGGATAATTATTAAGTTCCATAGGTTTCTAAGAGATGGCGATATGAATTAATTCGCATTTTTTGTTACCTAGGTAACGGCGTAGTGTTGTCAGCTTAACGGATTTCCTGAATATAACATTATTGATCCAGTTTATAATCTGTCTTAACGATGACGCAGATGTGTTGAAACCGGTTGGCTTGCTCTTACAAATACGTGATGTACACAGTGTTCCGTTAGTGTTTTGATGTCTGTGCAGTTTTAAGCCGTGAAGACGTACTGCATCGTATTTTTCCAAGCGTTTTGTTTATTTATTCATTATTCTGCCTACGTGCAAAATATCCGTTGAAGGCCTTTAATATTCATAGCTGCATTGTGACTTTGTGTGCATTTAAAATGTAGAAGAATTCGGTTAGTTGCAGTAGCGCCATGAATACAGTATGGGATCGCCGGTCGAGAAGGCCTTATTCCAACTTTAGGTGTCGCAGGAATAATTGACTCCATCTATTGTCAAGGCCGAGAACTAATAAAGAATTATTATCGTAGCCCACTGGTCTCGCTGCAGCGCTAAGAACTATAGGAATGCTCCAGTTATAATAAAAACTTGAAAGGAAGCCGCTCGTGTAGTACTTTCAAATTACCTGCTGCACTAGGAACTACAGAAAGCTCAAATTTATTTATTTATTTTATAGAAACAAACAGTATATTGGTTACAGTGTGATGACAGAGTTTACAGATATTAAATAATATTTCATGGTGAGTGGAATGGGTGGAATCTAAAATTAGTAACTACCTGGTGATGTGCGTAGTGTGTGAGTGTGTGTATGTGTGAAAATTGGTGATCTGTGAAGGGATATGTATGCGCATTAAACAGTTATATATATACAAATTAAAATAACGAATTACAGTGGAAGCCACTCGGATTTCACACTTAGTTATAGCAAACAATTAGGGTCGGCGTAAGCTGGGAGTCAGAATGTGTCGCGCGTGCAGACGACGCAGGAAATGTATGGGCTTATACGAAGCATGTCGTACAAGTCCATTCATCTCCTGCGTCGTCTGCACGCGCGACACATTCTGACTCCCAGCTTACGCCGACTCACACTCACTTCAGCGCTAGGCAATAAAGACAAGCTCCAGTTTTCCTTTCACAAATATATACCAACAAATAATTTTTACATTTTCCCGTCAATAAACATTGAAACACTGTTAATTTGTTCGTAAGAACTTCAGTCCCACTTTTAACCGTTTTTACGAATAAAATGATCGTATTTTAGAATAAAATTATTCTCCGCGTAGGTTCAAAGGATAAACATATACATCGATACGTATCTGTAGAAAATCACAGATACTGATCTCAAATCTTTCAAAAAGGCTAAAAATACAATATTTCATCGGTGATTCAATCCAATATTGTATTTGTTAGTCTTTCTTGAAAGATTTGAGTTTTTTAATTGACAAAAATATTTATTAATATTCATATTGCTTGTGTACTTGCGAGAACAATATTTTTTTCTTAATATTTCATAGCATAAATTGTAAAAAGCGTTTATAAGTAAAAATACCATACGATCCATTTAATATGAATTCTTTTGACATTCACCTTAACCACTGGAGCCACAGAGCAGTTAAAATATTTTTTCTCGGATTGCTAAAGGAAATTTTTCCGCCCACATTAAAAATATCATACCTCCGTATTTGAATATGGAGACATACAAACTGATTATAGTTCTACGTAGCCAATGAATTCCCTTATCTTTTGTCTATTATCACATATTTGTAGGATTTATAAAAAATATATAATTAAATCTTTAACGTTAAAACATTTTCAAGAACAAGAGAATATTTATTTTGTTATATTTTTAATGTACGATACATTATATAGTCGTTTAAATAATTTTTTTTTTTTTTGAAAATTTGTCATATTTGGGCAACAAAGCAACCCGAGGTTTTGGAAATAGTGCCATAACGTGGCAAAAAGCGCTCGAGTGGTTAATGAGATATGTTATGTTAGCATGTTCGTTACTATATTCCGAGCAGTTGAACGCACAGAAATGATTACCAACTGAATGCAATCTAGGTACAAGCGAGTACCTAAATGACTCGATCCTGATAATGTTGCTGCAATTAAAGATTATTTTAGATCGCGTAGTTCTTGTTGGCATATGAAAAATTAAAGAATTATAGTCGTAGTCCTTTTTCACCCGCTGCAACTGTGGAAACTACAAAAAAGTGGTGACCGGTCTACTCAGTGAAAACTTTTTAAGCATATGAATATTGAGTATAAACTTTTCCTCACATGATAATTCATCATGTCTCAAAGCGTCGAAAACTGATAATTGGGGTTTTTAACCTTAGGTTAGGTTAGGTTAGGTGAGGTTAGTTTAGGTTGGGGGGGGAAAAGGCGGGGAAATGGAAGGGTAGGTTAATGTGAGTTAAGATGCGATGAATTATCATGTGAGGAAGTATCGTGTCTGAATAAATTTACTATTGGAATTCAGACACTGAGATCTCATAGTCCGATTAGACATGTAACCAAAAAATACATCTTCGCCTAATAAGATAAATGATTTCAAATGTAACAATTATTATAAGCAATAATTATTAGCCTGAAACACTCATCAATATTGAAAACTCTCCCGAGAAAAGATATATGTCGCCGACGGGACTCGAATCCGCACCCCTCTGTTTGCCGGACAGGAGCTCTACCATTAAGCTACGGCGGGATACCTCCTACCCGCCAAATGATTCAATATATACCTAGTGTTTCATTCAACAATTATCGCTTGTTATATTTTTTCACCTGCCAACAACCAACTTTATTTTTATATGAGAAAGGCACGTAAGTGCTAACTCTCTCACTAGGTGGCGTCGAGACATATTATATTATACACATTTTATTTATAATTGTTACCCTTTGTGCTATGCGTAAACATTAGTTTATCAATTTAAAAAAGATTTCAAATGTCTTCATTTAAATCGCCCATAAATGGTAACTTTCGTAAAATAATCATTGTGTCACCGAGCAAGGTTTTTCTCGGGAATACATATGTTATAAAGTCAAGAGTGACAAGTAGGGTGACATTAGAAGAGACTTAGCGCATGTGTAGTTTTGTGAATAGAATAGAATGCTAATGAACCTACACAATAGAGAGTACTTATTTTTTGGGGATTATTTTTTCGCAGACACGGCATTTAGTTTTTTAATCTCTTTCAAATACAGGCTTCGCGAATTCATCACTCTGAGGGATTGTCATGAGTCATGATGGTTTTTTACTTCCACGATGGGGTATATTCACAAACTAGGGATACCTTTAAAATATTGTTGAAGACTTAAGAGTCACAAGCTAAAAATATGCGAATTCTTAGTGTGCTTTATATCGCCACGAATATAAGTAAATGACATAAAAATAGCTTAGCTAACGTAGTCTAGAGGTCACGATTTCAAGCCTAAAAGAATTTTAATAAAATTGTTATGTGAATAATTTTAGGGATTTCTAGGAATTAGTGAAAAAAGGGTAGAGGAGATAGAACGGTCGGTGAAAGGGAACATGTCCAAGACGGGACAGTAAGATAATATTTTTTGTATATTGATAATGAACTCATTATTATTAAGGAATTTCCTTATTTCTAAAGCTTCTAAGTTATCTTTATCATGTGAAGAATATTTATCCTTGTATTTTTTTAAACTATGATTTTTGCAATGAAGTAGTTAGTCACTGGAGCGACAGAGAGAAATACAAAAAAATCGCCTTGAGCGCTCGCCACTTTCGAAAATTAATTTTAAAATTTTCTGCCCACATTAAAAAAAATCATTACTTTACATTCATGTAAAAATCCCAATGAATTCACCAATATTTTAAAAATTATTCTTTATTTATAAAATGGATAGAAAAATTACTAAAAAATCTTTAACTTTATATAAATGCGTGAAATTTGTGCTTTAGTGATTTGAAATCTCAAGCAGTGACTCACGACTCGCCTTGCTAGTTGCCGTGGCCGGCCGTTACCAGTTGTTGTCAAGGTTGCGCCAGTTTTGTAGTCAGTTTTCTCGTTTATTGTTTTTTTCAATTTGACAGCGACAGATGAATACGATCACAGCTGATTGTTCTTCTTTTATGGTTAAACAAGCTGAGATAATTACAGAAATCGTAAAATTGAGTAGGCCGTCATAGAAGTTTGATGGAAGTTTGGTTGGAAGCCATAGCAACTACCCGGTTTTAGTTTGGTTTCAGTTGCCTCGTCAGAGGAGGCACTTACATCATCATTTAAAACAAAATAAATAAAATAGTACTTATCCGTTCAGATTTTTTTAATATTAATTTTGATTTAAAAAATAATGAATTTGGTATTTTGGCCTCAAATCCAAAATTAAGTTACTTATGAAAAGGTAGCTCAACCGATCCTCTCAACAAATCTTTGCAAAACGGAAGTTAGCGATTCTTGGCCAAGTTTCTTCCACATTAGAAATTTTGTTTTTTCGACTAATCGGTCGCTTAATTTTAATGGGAATTTTTAGGGGCAAAATAAATATTAATTGTATTCAACAAGACAATTCATTATTTACTTTCGTTTAATAATATAATAAATATATTTGAATTTTATTAATTGTTAAATCTGACTTTTGTTTAATTATTTATTTTCAGCAAAACTATATCTTTAATATTCCAAGCAATATGTGTGTCGTTCGTAAACTGTGTCCATACCTAGGTGTATAAAACCAAAAAATAAAAATGTGAACAAAATAATTCATTGTAAAAAATGTAACCTAACCGAACCCAACATAACTTTCTTAAATTGCAACTTAACATACCTAATAATAATAATATAATGATAATAGTTATAATAACTAATTGCGACGAAAATATAAATGTAAATAAATAAACAGTGACGGTGTAAAAGTAATCAATAATTCTGACTCAAAAGTGAATCATCGATCCAGTTTTCTAGAAGTTCTCACAAGTTGTGCTTCCAAGTAAAATAAAGTGTAGTGTGTAACACAACCATTAAATAAAAATTACTAAGTAATTGCCACATAATCTATAAATACTAAAAAAGTATTAGTGAAACCATCTAATAATCGTCATTGCTTCGTAATAACCTATTTAGCCTTCGTACAATGGAATGTACAACTGATAATGGTTAAAAAGTAGTAAAAATTACTACACTATCGTCTGTCGTACAAACTCGCTCCTAGTTGAAACTGTACGATAGCAATATCATACTTTAAAACAGCAATAATAATAATATTTTATACTAATAAAATAAAATAAAAATCTAATAATACATTATATCATCAATATTTTTCATTTTTATTTCACAAAATGTGTTTTTTTACCATTACCCCTAAATCAGCTCAGTGGTCCAGGGGGTAACTTAGGGTCTGATCACACTGCACTCTGGTCCGGCGTCCGGCCGCCGTCCGATGGAGAACGCGACCCGGTCCGGTCGCGGTCGTTGACGCGGCGCGAGAGACATGAACCGTGATGAGCAGGAGTCGCTGTTCCGCCACTCCAGGAATCTTCAGGTCGCCCCCAAGCAGAGACACAGCTATGGAAATGTACATCAGGTAGGAATTTTTCATTTTACCCTTTAAAATGTCATTTTAAATAGGTTTGGTTGATGATTTTGTATGTAAATCAAGAAAGTATGTGACAAAATCAACATGGGACAATTAAAATCTATAAGAAGGTTTCAACAGATCCTACCAAGACTCTGAGTAAAGCCCTTGTAGTCTCTAAATTCGACTACTGCAATAGTTTGTATGGTGGTCTGCCTAATGTACATTTGAACATGATTTGAACAGACCACAACTATAATATCTCTTTTGATATGTTGGCGAACAGAGCTCCGGGCCAAAAAGGTCCTTTTCTCTTTTATATGTTATTTGGTTTTAGAAAAAATGATATAATTTGAACAAATAATACTTTCACATCACCCTTTTCAAGATTATAGTTTCAAGGTCAGTTCAGTTTAAATTTGTCTTATGGTATATCAGTGACGTGACAATACGCCTTTTTTTAGAACGGGACCATACCGTTTTTAAGAAATCTGTCCCGTTGTCCCCAATAAAAACATCGGGATGCGAAAATTACCCAGTTAAAGCGAGCCATTCACGACATCAAGTTGAGAAAAAAAGACTATTTGAAATATTATATATAGTCGTAGAAAAACGAAATTTTTTAGAAGTGTGATCCGTACCGATTTGAAAGATAAGCCATAAGACTTTTCAACTCCTAGACACCAGGCAGACAATGAAATTTGTATATATGTTAAAGAGTGATTGTTGACCACCGGCTGAGAATAAAAGTTTTAAAATGCTTGCAGCTTTACAGGGAGATTCCAATGAGAAAGATCGATTAATCCCCGTATCAAATTTTAAAAATTAAAAAAATTAATATATACCTACATTCAAGTAAGCAATAAAACTTTCAAAACTTTCTTTAATATATACCTACATTCAAGTAAGCAATAAAAAAGCTCAAAACGCACGATAATAAATTATTAAATATAGTGTACTTTTTGTAAGTATTTTTTGATCATAACTATTTATGATTTTTTAAACAAAATAAGTGTGTAAAAAAATATGAAATATTTTAGTTTGTAAGACCTTAAATAAATAGAAAAACTGAGGTATTTTTGTCACAAAACACGTTCTCGGATTCATTTTTTATTTTTTTAAATTTAATAACTCTGGTACGGGCCATACGTCATTCCTATGTAAATAAAATTTAAATGTTTAAAACATTGTCGACTAGATTATGTATTGATTTATTTTCTTGTATGATTTGAAATTTGTGTTGATTAATAGAATCTATCGTTTGAAAATTGAACAAATCTGCCAACGACCTACGCTATAACCTTAAACCTTAGTATTAAAAATACTGTTTTTCAACATTTTTAAACTGCGTGCACCAGATAAAATAACAATCTTTCAAAATCAATTTATGTTTTTTTGTAAAAAAGAGTCAATACGTCTAGAATTTGATATAAAAATGACTAATTTTAAGTGTTCTCTGGTAATACCCTCTTAAGAAAGACTTTCGATATTTGTAAATGTTGGATCAATTTCACTTGTAGATAAAGTTAGATAAAATTGACCTAACTTTTGGGCCCACATTACACTTTCACCCTTCTTTTCTCTAGAGATGTTCTCGGTGACTGGTCAACTTATTTATAATAAGGCACTGACCGGCTGGCACCATCATACTTGACTGATCTCTCCGTGAGGGATAAAGGGTCGGCCAGGTATGTTGCTTCCTACAGACTGGTTGAACCGTTGCGTATGAATTTTACGAATTTGGGAACAGAGCACTGGTGCAATTCTGCGAATGACCTAGGCTAGGTACCATTTAGAGTCTGAGGTTTGAAAAATTACATCTGGAATCTCATTTGATTTGTTTTTTTTTGTATTATCGCTCACGTATTGTAAAAGTAAGTATCTGCACATTTAATTTTTTTTTTTGAATTTTGAAATAAATCATATAACTGCAATTTACAGATGTTTTTTTGTTATCGGTACAAAATTAATAAAAAACAGGTTTTATAAAAACGTATAAAATTTTTTATATTTGCAAAAAACAATATACCAATAAATTAAATAAACAGCAGACGTGATCGTTTCACACAACGAAGTCGGTGAATTCATGGATAATTCGATTTTACGTGTGGTTCATCTACATGAATTTACAAAATGAAGAATCTTTTCTCTAAAGTTCGAAGATTTTGGACTTTCGAGATTGTGAACTTGAATTAAAATGTAAAATAATCTTGTCTGCAAAACCTCCCCCTTTAACCTTATTCTTGGAATGGAATTCCGAATATCTTGTCTCGAGAATATGCCCACTCGTCATAGTTTAAATTATACACAACTCCGTAAATAAAGCAAGCAGTAGGCACCTCATCCCTTGTCTAAAAAAAGTAATATTAATTTTTTGTTTTCTTGTTTCACTGTCCCATACCTAAAGATAATGCCCGTGGAAGGCCGGATCAGAAAATCTTTAGCATACGCACTCGCGCGAAAATTACCTTGCGCGAGTTTTGCTTAAAAATCGATCTAAAAACTAAGTTATTTTTAATCATCTTCTTTTTACCAGATATATTTATCGGATCTTATTTAATTAATTTATTTAAAAATATATTTCATGTTTATATCGTAACACGTTTCCCCAGAATCTTTGTCGAAAAAAAAGAAAAATTTCCCATTTGGGATAAACTATCAAAAACAAAATATTTATACGAATATGTAAACTTTTATTGGTTCTACATAAACCACACTGAATACACACTATAATAATCGAAAAGTGTTTTCAAATAAATAATGACCTTTATACTACTTTAAAAACAAAAATATTTAATTTTTTGCAACGCCATTTTACGAAAACGAATTTTGACATTCATAGCCAATTTATTCATTCATAGCCAAGGATGTGTCTAAAATAAAAAAGAAGAATCGACAGTGTTGATTCTCACTATAACCTCACTATAGCTCTCAATGCATAAATGTTAAAAAATCGCATCTCATAAAATTCCAGAGTGGATGGTATTTATTTATTTATTTATTCATTTTCAACGCCCTTACGGGCTTTTACATGATCAGAGTGGAAGATATGATATATATACAGAGACACAATGTTTGGATAAAAAAAAAGATCAACTTAAAATATGAACATTACATAAATAGTAGGTATGAAGGTAAATTAAAGTGAAAGTAATTTATTATAGGAAAAAAGAAAGAGAGAAAAAAAAACAAAACAGAAACAATTTTTTCAATTGTAGACAGCATAAAAAATAATAATGCAATGTAGGTTATAATATAAAAATTTTCGTTGAATAATATATGATATTGAAAAAGAAAGGAAAGGAACAAGTTTTTACATTTTACATAGATGAAAAAAATACAAGAATATATCCGACATCTCTTATGTGATGCAATATTAGGACTGATCTCCGGAGCATCATCGGCAAGTTCAACCATTTAAAATAAAAATTGGCACACGGCTGGTTAAATGACGTCAGAGTGTGTCGAGAAATTTTTTCATAAAAAAGCATATAACATTTTTGACAGTGATCGTGAGAATATCGAAATATTTTACTGTACTAAAAATATTTTAGGACGGTTTGTTGTATAGAATTTTAACATTACATAAATTTCAACGTTAAAATTCTAATAAGTTCTGTTATTATTTCATCACAAGCCCGTTCCAAACAAGTTCCAAAAAAGTTGAAATTTTCTATGACATTGGCGTGCATAAATACATTCAAACGTGTCCCCCTTTAAAATTAATTATTTTCCAAAATCAACCACTTCCCGTATGTACTATGTAAGTATATAAAATAGCTTCATTAGAATTTCTAGACAGATTGGTAACTGATCTAAAAAAAACATACGGCAGATGATACTGTTCTCCAAAATCCTTTTATAACCGTACTCTATCAGACGTGTTCAAATGCACACACAATTAAAATATAAATTACAGAATCAATCATGATTTAAAACCATTTTATGTTTGGCAAACAAACAATATTTTAATTGGCAAACAGAGAACGTAAATTAATATTGACTTCAGGAATTTTAATTGGATGAAAACCCGGAATATTATTATAATTCTGTATTTGGGTAAACTTGTTAAGGGTTAAAACTCTCGACTAGGATTCCGAAGTTCTCTGGGTTCAAATCCCAGTGTGCACTTGTAAATTTTATTTGATTAATTTGTGCTATATCACAATTATTTCTTCATTTAAAAAAATATAAAGTATATTTGCGGCACGTGCCAGAAATTGCCGCTCTTCAGAAATGAAATGTGGTTTGAAATGGCTTTAGTCTTGTTTAGTGTCCAGATATGATCAGCCAGGTTCTGCCCTATCATCATATTCTCCGTCTCCTTTTCCTCCTAACCACCTGCATCCTCAAAACTTACCCCAATTGGGTAAGTCGTACATGGTGAAAAATGTTATTCTAATCATTTTATTTGTAAAAACAGGACTGGAGTTCTTACGAACAAATTAACAGTGTTTCAATGTTTATTGGCGGCAAAATGTAAGAATAATTTGTTGGTGTACGTACGAAATTACGTAAACCAACAAATTATTTTTACACATTTACGCCAATAAATATTGAAACCCTGTTAATATGTTTGTAAAAACGTCAGTCCTGTTTTTAACCGTTTTTACGAATAAAATGATCGTATTTTAGAATAACATTTTTCTCCGTGTAGTCTCACAGGCTCCGAGATTGTTGGGATTGGTTGGGACTCTTGTGTGGTTAATTAATCACTTGTCGATTTATTCTCAGGACATACAATTTCGGAGAATGCGCAATAATTTGCGCAGTATTTTATGAGGATCCCATTTTTTAGAAGCCGCTCACTTTTTTTATAACTACAAGGGGCCAACCTTCCACCAGGACCTTTGTCATCATATGGAGGGATTTTTAAGGAAAGGAATGAGTGAATCTGGGTCTTGAAGAATTCCAATTTGTAGGGAGGACAAAATAGAGTCTTGACAGATTTTTCCACAGCCGAGTTGATAAAAAAAAAAAAAAAACAGTAGTAAAAGTGGCCCGTTCTCCCGAGACAAGTTTCAATCGTGTACAGTGTACCTACGGCGCGTATTTGGCATGGTAGTATGTTTCCCGACAGTACACTCGTGGAAGGGAATCAAAGGCACTACCTTTTCGGAGCATATTCCACTGAAATAACTGTAGAACCAAAAAGTTCATTCCCACGCCTGTGTTCGAAAAACTGCAGTAAAGACATCAGCGTAAATTGCCACTGGAATTTGTTAAAATCGTAAAACGGTTTAAATTGAACAAGATGATATTTTAAGAGCAATATAACAATGAGCAAGCAGTATTTAAAAGTATGAGTTAACCTCACTTTTCAATATTTTAGCTCCGTGTAAATCATCAGATTTTTTTTTATTTCTGTCATAATACGCCAATCTGAAGATACATAAGTTCATAGGAAAACAATCTAAAATAGGATGCTGTTATAAACAAACCAAGAGATCGTTTTTTCATAATTACTTTTGCATTTATATTTCACAATTAGCATTTTAACAACTCCTGGACATACCAATCGCCACTCTTTAAAAATGCGTTTAAATCTTTGTGTTTTAACAAAGAATACAGGTATTTAGTCATTTTTATATCAAATTCTAGACGTACCTATTGACTCTTTTTTACAAAAAACAAATTGATTTTGAAAGATTGTTATTTTATCTGGTACACGCAGTTTTAAAATTTTGAAAAACTAAGTGTTTTTATAATATACTAAGGTTATACCGTTGGTCCTTGGCAGATTTGTTCAATTTTCAAACGATAGATTCTATTAAACAACACAAATTTCAAATCATATCATCATACAATAAAATAAATCAATATATAATCTAGTCAACACAGTTTTCAAAAATTAAATTTTAGACAAATTGAAATCATTAAAAAATAAATCCGAGAACGTGTTTTATGACAAAAATACCTCAGTTTTTCTATTTTTCAGATTTTTTTTACACACTTATTTTGTTTAGACATTATTGAAAATAATTTTAAATTATTATGATCAAAATTTAATTTTAAGAAGTATATAATTTTCATTCATTTACCATCTCCCGTTTGATAATTTTGTATGGCAGTTCGAGATATAAATTCTCGTGATACATTAGCCGCTGAGACGCGGCCGTGCGAGGTTGTGTGTTCGCGCCGCTCTTAATGACAACGTTTTGCAATAAATTTAAAACTAATACCGCTGGCTTCATGGTTGTAAAAACATCCGCGCGAAGCGCTGTTAACAAAAACGGAATAATGGATTTCTGGATATTACCTTTTAAACCATTATCATCTTTAAACCGTATCACATAGCTGTCATTGCAAAATGATATCCAATTACACCAGCGCCATTTGCTTCGAGCTTTCCATATTACCCACCATTCGTTATAATTGTGTAATCTTTACATTACAATTTTAAAGTTGAAATTAATGATTGAAAGGTTCTTTGGTATTAGAAAAACCGCTTTATTGCTTAGCCTTTTTTTTCAAAAATGCCAAATAAATGTCAGTTGACCATGTATGTCTGTAACAATGTAATCTATTTAAATTCCTACGAACTTTATCATTATTATGAATTTATTACCATTGTAACAACACTTGGTGATGGTAACTAGATTCGTATACGTAAGTCGATCTTAGCCTAATCTAACCTAATCTATTATTTTGTTTTCAAATTGATAAACAAATATTAAAGACAAAACTTTTTATGCATAGCACAAAGGGTAACAATTATTATAAGCAATAATTATTAGCCTGAAACACTCATCCATATTTTAAAAAACTCCCGAGAAAAGATACATGCCGCCGACGGGATAGTAGACGCCGATCAGAGGTTAAAGCTCCTGACCGGCAATCAGAAGAGCGCGGATTTGAGTCCCGTCAGCGGCATGTATCTTTTCTATGGAGGTTTTTTCAATATGGATGAGTGTTTCTGGATAATAATTAATGCTTATAATAATTGTTAATCTAACCTAACCTAAACTATCCACAAACTGACAGAACTTCCAAATAAACCACTTAAAAATATTCACAAAAATTATTAACAGAAAACTATTAAGAAATTAAAAGTAAATAAGAGTAAACTAGCGCAGACCCATGAAATATCACGGGATAGTCTTAATTCTTAACAAATCAGTTCCAATGTTGAAAAGGACAAAAATAATTTCTGGTAATTTTTTACCAATGCTGTAGGTAGGTAGGTACTTAACTGCTTGTTTGAATTCTTCACATAATCAGTTATAATATTAAAAATAACATCGAAATTCACAGCAAATTTGAGTTCATTCAAATTAAGCAAGACACACCCAACCGACATCAATATTTTTGATAAATAAATTATAAGAAAATCTTTGTTTTAAGTCACTTTATTTTTTCTTTCACGTCTACCGGTTTCGGTACCTCCGTACCATTATCAGGACTGTTACAAAAATATTGTCTAAAAATATATAAGTACACATAATGTTGTGAAAGAAAGGGACAGTATACTAGAGTGGGACAGACCAACATTATGTATATATATGTGTACTTATGTATTTTTAGCCATTATTTTCGTAACAGTCCTGATGATGGTACGGAGGTACCGAAACCGGTAGACGTTAAATAAAAATAAAGTGACTTAAAACAAAGTATTTTCTTTTCATTTATTTAAAATGTCAAGTCACAATGTGTTTGCTTCTTTGGAAAAATTAATATTTTTGATTATTACATGACTGACTAAGTGCGTAACCTCACATTAAAAAGTGTAGTTTTGCCAACTTCTAACAAATAACGTGTTTCTTTCTTTTTATAAAATCCTAACACTTTTAAACGAGTCCCCAAAAAGGAGTCTGGTGCCTGGACATGATACGTTTCGTTCCGTTTTTTTTATCCACATCTTTTTTTGCTTTGTTAAAATCGAAACGAAAATGTGTTTCTTTCAACCATTTTGCCGTTAGGACAAAAATATAGGGTATGACAAATCGCCAAGGCGTACAGTAATCCAGTAGAATTTTTTTATTTTATTTATTTTTAAATAATGCCGCACTAGAATCCCTCATTGCTCTGGAGAGGAGCCAGTGAGACTATGGCATCATCAATTTGGGTATGTTGTGAGGCTGAAGGTAAGTGGGGAAGGGAAGGAGATGGGGAAGAGGAAGGTGGTAAAGTACCTGGCTATTCAGAGCTGAAAGTAGTGGAGAGGGGAAGGAGATTGGCGAGAGGGAGGTGGGGAAGTATCTGGCTTCTCAGATCTTTTACCCAAACACGGCTAGAGCCATTTCAAACAAAGTTTCAATTCTGAGTGGTGGTTTTACACCAAGGCGATACTGAGAGGACCTTCATTAGCTCCACAGAAGAGGCCCTGAGAAAAATAATTTCCCTCAGGGCCTATGTCATATTTGGGGAAGCTGTGTGGAGAGTATTTTTAAGGAAAGGAAGGAGAGGAAGTTCTGAGAAGGAAAAGGATATGAGGGTTTGGTAGGAATCTGGGGTGTAGTGTGTCCAGATCATCCGCCGCCAAGACCTAGACAAATGAACCAAGGCACCCCTGCTAAGTCACCAAACGTAGGGAACCATCTAGGATGACCTATGGCAGATGTGTTGGTTATCCAATAAATGGTTCCCAGGGTGACGGTACCCATTCCCGCATCCCAAATTATAAATATACTAACGTCGAACAATTAAACAACGTTATACAGTTTTATTAAGGAAAATAAAACTAGCCATTCCTCAACACAAAGAGACAAATAATGCTATTGTGTTTGGTGAGGGAATTCTAGCTAAATTAAAGAAAATCTTGTAATTAAGTAAATAATAAAATGTTGAAAATAACAACAAAAAGATAAGTAAGAAAAACGGAATAAGGGATTTGAAGATAAAAAAAATATTCATAGGTATAGACTCTTATAGTAGTTTTAGGTCATTTTTAAATTGAAGCTAAAATTCATGCTTTTTCGATAATTTTTAGCTTGATAAATACGGGGGTAAGAATAATTGAAATAATGGAGGGAGGTTGTTAAAATAAGTTATGTCTAGATAGAGTTAGGTATTTGGAATGTGCTTGGTTTTGAATTTTGGGATTTTAATATTATTCTGGTATATTTAATTCTAAGTTGTTTAATTGATATTATATTTTAGTTTTACACGATAGAAATATATTTTTTTAATCTTTTATACGCAATCGAAAGGAATAAACAGGAATCGTCACTTAACACAATTCACCAAATACAAAATTCCGATAGACTTTTTTCCTACAAAAAATATATAAACCGTACTTACAAATTTGTAACATCCATTTGAGATTCGAGGCAGAAGGACGAATTGTAAGGAATAAAATAAATGGGGAAAAAAATCTTTAAGCCCTTAATGCCCCAATCCTCCAGGTTAATATGCCTCCGGGCCTCCGGGACTTGTGGGATTAGAGAGGGCTAAAATTTAATGGTAAATATTCATGTCAAATAAAATAAAATGCTACACAATAAACCAATTAAATTAATTTTTTATAAGAAGTTTTCGATGGTCTATTTCCCAACCAATATTACAGGTTGTTGGGTACAACAGTTCATAGCATTTTTCATTTCTGAGGTTATAATTTGGGAGGCGCGTATGGGTACCGCCGTCCCAGGAACCATTTATTGGAAAACCAACGCATCTGCTGTAGATCACCACAAGTTGGATTCTTACCACCCCTCATACCTTTTCCTTTGCTGAACTTCCTCTCTTTCCATTCCTTAATAATACACTTCCCACAGCATCCTCAAATAGGCCCTGAGGGAACTTTTTTCTCTCTCAGGGCCTATGCCTTTACCTCCTAACTGGAGTAAATGTAAAAACACACCTTATGTGTTGTGCACCCGGAAATATTTCCCGATCTAAATAAATTTCCCAAAATCGGGAATTAAAAAAAAAAAGTACTTACCTATTCTTGATGAGGTTGCCTCCTTACTTTAGGAGCTTTCAAAGTGAACTCGGATAAAAGGTGTACAGTCGTGTCTTGTGAAATCACACCAGACACAATTTAGTACAATTCATAGGCATAGCAGTTGGCAGTGCTGCAGTACCATTTGAATAGTTTTTTTTTTAGTTTTTTATTTATATGTTTTATTTTAAGCATGGTTATAACATGAAATTTCGTTGGTTAGTCAGGGGATTTCACCATTTAGTTTTTAGATGAAAATTCCCGCAATATTCTTGTAAATTTTCACAACGCTCTAACTATAACTCTTAATTTATAATAATGTTATCACACTCATAACTTTATGGAAATTCAAAATAAATATTATTTTGGTCAAAGAAATTATTTGTGTCAGTCTACACTTATATTTAATATCCATCCAGAACATATTAAGACATCTTGTGCACTTTTTGAAAAATATTAAATTATCGGTATTAAAATTGCCATCAATTGGTTCATCTTTGTCCTTTGTTGTTTTGTCATTAGGTACCTAAATATTTTTTGTTCTATTTTTACTACTCTTTAAAATTATTATCCTCAAAACAGGCTTATCCTAGTGAGGTTAATATTGAAATGTGAACAATAATACCTACCATGTAAAGAAACAATAAAAAATATAATAAAAATAAATAAAAAAGTGTACAAACTTCAGGAGGTGATAGTGATAGCACAAGTAAAAAAACAAATAACTTTTTTCGAAGTTACAACATTTTAAGGTAGTTGTCGGGTAAAAAAGATGAATTGTTTGTATGGAAAAAAGATATATAAGAAAAATATTTTTGTGTGGAAAAAATATTGGATTTTCGAAAATAATTATTTACCTTTTTTGCTTCTACCATTATGTAGAATTACCTCGTGGAGTTTATGCAATTTACCCGTGTGTATCCTGTATATCTAAAAAGAGTGATTATTTTATGGATTGAATTATCATTTAAAAAAAATAGTTATACTTTCGGGAATCTTAATCCATAATATGATTGAAACAAAAATGATTACAGATGGAAGGCCCGTAGAATATAGATCCTATCCCTGAACAATAAAACACAAAAAAAAAACATTATAGAAAAGCCATTAATCCGCTACCTGTCTGAGCTGTTAGTTGGGCAGGTGATTAATTAGCTATGCAAGAACAAATATACAATATTTTCCATCTGATTTGTGTAAACGCCACTCGGCGGAAAGTTGATTAATCGATTTGATGTTCTTCCGCTGTTTCATTGTCACAATTACCGAGTCAATAGGAGGGTGAATAATTATAAACTAATATCCCAGTAAATAGCAGCAGGCATAAGGTAGGGTTTCATTTGATCACCGTTGATTCACTGGTCAAGTAGGTTACTTGTAATATATTTTACCAGACGTACAATATTTTTTTTTTTCTATATTATTTGAAGTACGATTTAATTGCTAGCAATTTTTCGAAGTGGAATTAAAATATTATGCTTGAAGTAAAATTTTAAAATGATGAGAAAGGTTAGCTCATCGAGGGGGTAGAGCGGTAATTGGCTAGAAAGTTGTGACGTAGCTTGGAGTCCATTCTTCACGGGGAGATTTGAATTCACTGCAATATGAGTTAATGGCGTCAAGCGACTGAATGCACTTACAAATGATTTCTTTCGCCTTTTACTAAAAATTTCCATGGAGGGGAGCGTTCAAATGAGTATATAAACATTAAACAATGCACTTACGTATTATTTATTTATAATAAGTTGGTAATAACACTAATTATTGGTTATGATTTTAGATTTTCACGGCCAGGTATTTTTGTTATTTATTTTTGGGGTTTTATGTCTTGTTACGCTATCTCCTTCTTTAGCCAACGTTTTGGACAACGTTACAGTGTCCATCATCAGGGCATACTAATTATTATTTATTATAGTTGCGAGCCATTTTTAGAAGTGGAATTAAAATATTATGCGTGAAGTAAAATTTTAAAATGACGAGAAAGGTTAGATCATCGAGGGGGTAGGGCGGTAATTGGCTAGAAATTGTGACGTAGCTTGGAATCCATTCTTCACTGGGAGATTTGAATTCACTGCAATATGAGTTAGGTGCTCCGCTGACGAGGCAACTGAAACCAAACTAAAACTGGCAGGTTTCTATGTCTTGATTAGTCAAAAAGCTTGTTTAACCATAGACGAAAAACAAAATCAGCTGACAGCTGGCAACTAGCAACGACCGGCGAGGGCAATCAGCAGTGCAAGTCGCAAGTCACCGCTTGCGTTACAATTGGAAATTGAGTGATTGTGTAGTGTACGGGCCATCACATTGTCATACAGAGACAGTTTTTCAGTTGAGAGTTTTCAGTTGCCTCAGTGGGCGGAGGCCTGTTGCCTTTTCTTTCCGGTAGAGATGGTGGATATTCCTGTCGCGGTTACGTGGAACCAGCTCCTTTGCTATAAATGTCACCAAAAGTAAGAGATTCTTTTAAAGTCGAGCCTGTATGCGTGCAGTTAAAATTTAAAAGATAAAAATAACAGTTTAAATACAAACGTATCATATTTTCGTTGTTTATCGTAATACTCCCAGAATAAAATATTCAAACCATTGCGCTACTAAAGCACGCTCATGTTACTTATCCATATCAAAAACACGATATAATTGAACCATCATTTTTAACAAACCTAATCAAATTTATAATCACCGAAAATCAAAAGTTGTAGGTACTAAGAATTTTTAAATGTGTTTACCAACAACAATCGTGCATGTCTTTAATATTTTTCCAGAACGATCTAAAATTATTCGAATAATCAAGTAAAAATGCTTTGATGTTTTTCCCCAACCCCCTCCCCTTCCCTTCTCACCCCCTGTAGTTCTGCCTCCCCTAAATAATAATATATTCATGATTCGATAAGGGTAAATGATTGATCGACAGTTGTGTTCCCCTGATGAAGAGATAGAATCATTATTATTGTGTTGAGAAATGTCAATTTTACTTCCTTCTCGTCCGTTAATATAGCAGAACAGAAGTTTTAGTATCATTGCATAAAAAAAACCGAGTGTGCTTTAGACTACACGACTGAAGTAAATACTTCTTTAGCTCCATCTATATGTATGTCCATATGTATGGATATATGTATAAAATATATACATGTATATGTGTGCTTCGACGTCCGCTCCCCCTCGCGTTTGGAGCGTCACTGGTATCCAAGTATAAATATAAATATAAAGTACTAGAACGAACTAAATGATAAAACTAAGTATTTAACGAACACCCCGTTTCCTGCAGGGGTCGGCAGAGACTCGGTCTTGGCACATACTCCTTGCCTCATTCACATTCATACTCCTTTATTATTCTGACTTTTGAGATAGCCCGAAACAAGAATCCGGTTCAATTTACTAACATTTTAAAGGTCTTCTTATGAATGACGATCATAAGGTAATTTTTTTTGGTAAATGTTTTCAGCTTCGTTTTTCACAAATTGTACAAATAATATAATATGCGTGATTTTTCAGTATAATATTTGTTTATAGAATTATATAACGCAGATATTTAATTTTACTTACGTAAATATATTTTATTCCATTGTTTTTAACTACTTTTTAGTGATATAATTATAGATCATCGGTTTTCGAATAACGACGAGTTTCGGAATCCTCCCATGAAAACGTGTCCATAAATAGGGTATATGTATCCAAACAATTCACTCCCCTACAGCCACTCCCGCAATTTAGTAGTTATAAATAGTATTTCCTCGCACCAACAACATACATAACATAATCAAAACGTTGCTTGAAATAGCTTTATCCATGTTTTATGGCCAGGTTTGGATAGCCAGTTACTTCCCCACCTTACTCTCTCATTCCCCCCACTAACTTCAGCCTCACAACATACCCTGATTGGGAATGTCGTAGTCTCATTAGCTCCAGACGGTTGGGAGCAGTTGGAAATCTTGGAACTTTTATTTTTTTCGTATAAACATTCTAAAATAATTCATTGATTTAACATATATAACATATATATTCATTGATTTAACATATATAACGAACATATATAATAAAAAAAGTGCCTTCGTTAAAATTATTTAAAGGAACCAAATTTTCATTTTGGCACACGCTATGTTTAACTTACTGCCTGACATCGGAGATATCTATCCCATTTATCTAAACATTATTTAAAACACAGTTATGTTTTGAAAATTGGCCCGATTGGCAAAGTATTTTGAAATACGTCCATGTCTTCTTCTTCCTTGCACTGTCCCAACTAATTGCCTAGGTAGGCTGTTGGGGTCGGCTCTCCTCGTTCTCAGGTTATAGCTTCTTCGGTTCTGGGTATCGCTCTCTTCCATGCCGTTTCTACTTAGGATTTTGGAGCATTGAGTCATCCAGTTCTTTGGTCTTCCTCTGGATGACTGTCGATGAAGCTTCATAGACATTGCCTGCTTCACTGTGTGGTCTGGTGGTCTCCATTTTATGTGACCATACCATCTCTAAAATACGTCCATGTGATTTTTGATTAATCTTTGAGTGGGCCTAATTGAGCCGGTAAACCATAATATTATACAAATTCACTAAAATGTTTTAAAAAAGGACACCACAGACAAAAATACTAAGAGAAAACCGAATCTAAAGAATATACGAATGTTTACAATAAACATTTTTTCTAAGTAAAACATGGTGTATTTTATTGATTTTGTAAAGCAATGATATTTCAATCGCAGTGTTGTTATCTATACCTGTAACATAAATACATTGTGTAACGCTCATCCAACTTGAGAAAACAATTCTTTTTCTGATCGAGAAAAATACCAAAACTATCCTATCCTAGAGAAAGAAATATCCACATAAACTTATTTTTTCGTTGGACAGTTAAGTGAATAATCACTAGGGTTTATTTTTATGAATTATTCAATTAACAGTTTGGATATAATGAATAATATGAAACCTAAATTCATTTGTGAAAAGCCATCATCATTTTAAAAGAAGCCGAAAATAGCGAGATTTGATAAGACATAAATAACTATATTCGATGTGTTTAACACGAACCTTGCTACATTGACAACATTCATAAAAAAATGACATTCCATCGAATGCCACATGTTTAACCAAAAACTTAATTTCATTGATTTCTTTTTTTTTTTATTAATTCCTCACATTTTCTCTTTTTCTTTTAGTAGTTTGTATTTTAATGAAATCTTTTCCTCAAAGATATTATTGATATCCATTAAAATTTAAGTGTAACCCTTAGAAATATGTATATCATAAAACACTTTGTAAATTGAAGATGCACTAAATCAGAATTGTTTGTATTAGGTATATTGTTGTATATTTTTTTTATTATGGTCCTGTATCTAAATGTCTTTATTTTATTGGTCAATGACATAAACATACTTATTCACTGTCGTATAAATGTATATGCTGTTTATAACGCAAATAAATAAATAAATAACTTCATATTTTAAAATAAAAAGTTTACATGAAGCGAAATATCCCCTATATTTAAATCGAAAATAAAATTATTGTTTTAGTAAAAAATAAAAACATTTTTTGTTACCTACCTACATCTAAAAAATAATTATTAAATTTAAAATTCTAAAACATAATACTTACCGTTTTATAATAATACTCATATTCAAAAAATGCACAAGTAATAATACCTTGATACGTTACAAGATAATAATTATTTATCTTTTATTTTATGTAATTACCCAGTTATTTTACGTTTAATAGATGTATGTGTGTAGATATTTCTGTGTGAATATTTATCATCGTCAATTACACATAAAGCCGGTAAATATTTTGATTTCTGAAAAAGTTGGCCATTTCGTAGACATATACACAGAGAATAAGAATCAATAAAAAAACATTTAGAGGTAGACATTTCTCTCTGTGAAGAGGCTCCTCAATTTAAAATCCATAAGAATGTTGTTATATAGTCATATCAACCCTATTAGCTAGTTCAACGACTTACATATAAATTTAATGTGTGTATAAACTCCGTTTCCAAGTATATTGTTGCCTTTCTCCCATTCATAATAGCATCTTTAGACCTAAGACGACCAATTTTACAAGGACTTGGAAGCTCTAACAGCCGACTATGTTGTGTTCCCGCTACTTGTATTTTCGTTAGGCAAATTCAGCCTTTTATATATTAACCATTATATGAAAGTTTTTAAAAGAGTACGCATTTCATTGACTAAATGGCATCAACGTGCTTGAAAAGAACAATAAATTGTATTGATCCATTTCATTGAGACTAAACGATATGTTGTTAGAATAACGAATCGGCGTAGTAAATTTTATGAATCGACCTCAATAGCGTGATGGTTAAAAGGCTTTGTTTTTAAATATATTTTTAAGTTTCTAAATGTGGTCTGTTTTGTATTTTGAGTGTTTTGAAGAGTGGAAGATACTTTCAGTATCGTCCTGGTGTAAGACCACCATTCAGAATCTAAACGTTGCTTGATATGGCTTTATCCGTGTTTAGTGACTACACGGAGAAAAATGTTATTCGAAAAAACGATCATTATTAACGACCGTCAATACGGATTCCGGCGGAACCGCTCGTGCGGTGATCTTCTCGCGTATGTGACGCATGTTTGGGGGCGGTGCCTGGAACGTTTCGGTGAGACCCAAACGGTTGCGCTGGACATTTCCAAGGCCTTTGACCGGGTTTGGCACCGAGGACTTGTCAACAAACTGCCTTCTTACGGACTTCCCGCATCCTTGTGCAGGTGGATTGCCGACTTTTTGAGGGAGAGGTCGATTCAGACGGTTGCTGACGGTTTCACCTCTTCCTCGCATTCGATAAACGCTGGCGTCCCACAGGGATCGGTTCTGTCTCCGACTTTGTTTCTGTTGCACATCAATGACCTTTTGACATGTGCACCAATTCATTGTTACGCGGATGACAGTACAGTCCATGATAGCTTTTTGTTTGACAAGCCCCCAAAGGGTGCACAAATTCCAATGGCTCGGAGGGCTTTGAAGCAAAGAATGGACGCTTACCTCGAGAGTGTTTTCTCTTGGGGTAAGAATAATCTCGTCGAATTCAATGTATCAAAGACCCAATCATGTCTGATTACGTCTAAAAGGGATCGAAATGACTATCTAGTCTCCTTCAACGGTAGCATTCTTCCGAACAGGTCTTCCATTGATATGCTCGGTGTAACTCTAAGTGACCAGCTCAGATATGGGGGCTCCATCGAGGCCAGAGTTAAGTTAGCCTCTCAGAAACTGGGCGTACTGTACAGGGCCCGCAGATACTTTAATAGTACACAACTGCTAACCCTGTACAAATCGCAAGTGCGCCCCACGGTTGAATTTGGCAGCCACCTCTGGTCTGGAGCCCCAAAGTACCTGAAAAACACCCTCGACTCTGTGCAGAAACGGGCGGTCCGTTTGATAGATTCTCCCGTCTTAACAAACGGATTGCAATCTTTAGAGCACAGGCGTCGGGTAGGAATGCTTTCCTTGTTCTACCGGTATTTCAATGGAAGATGCTCCGAGGAACTAGCCTCATTGATCCCCTCGGCACCGGTGCATAGTCGGGAAACACGCCAAACGCTCGCCCAACATATGTACACGGTTGACATTTGTCACATGAGAACGGGACGCTTCTACGACTCGTTCTTGTGTTCAACAGCTCGGCTGTGGAACGATTTGCCGGCCTCTGTGTTTCCTCCTTCCTATAACATGGGTCTCTTCAAGACCCACGTTCACTCCTTCCTCTCCTCAAAAAGACCCTCCTCACAGCATCTTCAAAGATGACATAGGCCCTGAGGGAAATTATTTTCCTCAGGGCCTCCTGTGTGGAGTTAATGTAAAAAAAAAAAAAAAAATTTTAATAGTAAAAACGGGTCTAAAGATCTTACGAAAAAATTAACGGTGTTTCAATGTTTATTGGCGGGAAAATGTAAGAATAAACATTGAAACCCTGTTATTTTGTTCGTAAGAACTTCAGTCCCGTTTTTACTATTAAAATTATCGTTTTTTCGAATAACATTTTTCTCCGTGTAAGATCTGAATAGTCAGGTACTTCCCCACCATCCTCTTTTCACATCTCCTTCCTCTCCCCACTTACCTTCAGCCTCACAACATACCCCAATTGGGCATGCTATAGTCACTGGCTCCAGACGGGAGCAGTTGGGACTCTTGTGAGGTATTCATATAAGAAAAGCTCTTCGGGTAATTATTTATCTCAGTTCCTATATCATTTTGTGGATACTTTGTGAAGAGAATTTTTGAGGAAAGAAAAGACTGACCACGGGTCTTTAAGAGACCCATGTGTGAGAAGGGAAGAATTACAGAGGCCTGGTGTAGAGATTTGAGGAAATTGAGCAATTTGGGATGTATATTAAGGTGGGTCACGAATGTATGGGGAATTTTTTTTTCTTGTTTTGAATTGTCTAATAGTGATAAAAGGGTGTTAAATGAAGATGTAAAAGCGCGTAATTTTTTTGATAATATTTGGATATCATCTTCTTCCTCCGGATTGACTTTGAAATTTCACATATTAGAGAAAAACCCCCCCTTGTTAAATGTTTGAAAAATGTTAGATAAACAAGTAAAATTGAACTATTTTTCAATAAAACGCAAAATAGAGGGAATGTTTCGAATTATCTATTAAAAACATATATGAATATAATTCAAACTATCTCAAGGTGGTGAATTCAAATACCAGCAAAATCCTTCTTATTATTTTGCGAGACTCAATCTTCACTTTAATAAGACCTTCTCTTGCATACATCGTACATAAAGTAGTCAAGGCTTCAATAACAGTCGTTACACCTCTTTCAACTGCTTGAGTATGATATGGCAGTCGCAGAAGAGGCAATCTACCTTTTCCCCCTTGAGCTACAAATAAGTGAAGATCTTCATCCGTAATTGGGGTTCGGTTACATTTTTCTTCCAAATAATATGATGCATCGAGGTTTATGTTTGGAAGTTGGAACAGCCCTGTTTTACTTAGTTTCATACTGCGTGCTTACGTGCTAATTCTCGGATATGCTTGTGAGGGTCTGTCAACATTGCAAGCAATACATTTTCGGGGTTTGCGAAGTAACTGTTTCTTTCTACAACTGAATCAATTATAGTTTTTAGTTCAGCTGATAAGTATCTAGCCGCTGAGATTAACTACCATAGGTGCTCCATCTTTACAGGTGGGATGAGTTTTAATGCTGAACCAAGCCGGAGCATAAACTTTAACAACGTAGGTTTCTAAAATAAAAAGATTCTCTGAAGGAGCTTCCGTTGAAACATAAAGACGAAAAATTCGATTAGCACTGATAAGCTATTTGGCAGGAGACATTTTTCCATGAGATTTGTGGCCTAAATCTTTAGGTAATTCCCCCACCGTAACTGCAGATACTATTTGAAACAAATATAACTGATCTGTATCCACGTCTTTAGTAAATAATTCATGCAACTCTCCGTCAATTTTCTGAAAATGAACCATATGCTTCTATTCACAGTTTTCCAAAGCTAGTCCTATTGTGCCTGAATATGTTTGAGGTCCAGATGTCTTACCGTCAAGATGTGCAAACAAATGCCGAAATGGTAACTCGTTCATGTAAAGCAAGCAATTTATCCATTGCAATGGATTATAATTTTCGACGTCCCGGAGTTTGGTGCAATAAAACCTAAATATATTGAGTCTGGCTCTTTTATCAATGAAATATGATCTTCAATGCATCATTCTCTGAATTGCGTCCCCCCCCCCTTTCCTGATAATTAATGTTTTATCTTTCCGGCCATCAAAATATATTGGGAATTTTTATAAAACTATGTGTTGTGCCCTTAATATTTCCTCTTGTTTTCTTTCCTTCTCTGCGAAGTTTACTCTTGTCAATAACTGGAATATTAGACTTGATGTCATACAGAACTGATGAGGCAATGGCTGCCACTGCCTTATCCAACACTCCATATCTATCACAACTTTCAGATAGTGTGGAATTATCAATATTGACCGCAGCCTGCTTCTGAAGCGTTTGAGGTATAACATTAGGTTTGAAAACATCTTTACAATCGGATTCATTTGATGCAGAAGACGTGGAAATATCGAGTAGAGAGGTAGTTGGCTTATCTATGCTTTTCTTTTTAGACGGGCACAAGGATTTTTACTTCAAAAGTTTCCCTTTCAACGCAGTTTTCATTTGTTTTGTTGAAGCGATATCCACGTTTCCTATTATCATTTTTCGTATAGTACGTTGGTCAGTAATGAAACTCTATTCATTTACATGTATTTTTTGATCTCTAGGACAGTCACATTTACCGAAATCATTGCATTTGCAAGACGAAATATCAAACAGCACTTTACTTTTGCGGCGGAATTCCTCCATTTTTTCTCCGGTATTAGTGCAATCGGTGCTCCACCCCGCCCTCACCTCACGCCTCCAATAAAGAAAACCGGAATTTTTGTAAATGATTTCGTAAATATATACTACATAAGCTATGGAAGATTACAAAAAATATGATTAAAAAGATTCATAGTAACTTTTATACATACTAGAAATAACCCCTAAAATTTAAATTTTTCAAAATTTTGAAGTGAATCCGGAGGAAGAAGATCGTATCAGAAAATTTAAAAAATTTAAACACGTCGTTTTGAACCCATTTGGCACCCTTTTATCGCTCTTAGAATTTGAAATTAACACTTTTTTTTAAATGACCCACCTTAATGTATATATACACTATACCGATGCTCCGGGAACCATTTATTTGATAACCAACACCTCTGCCGTATGTCCCACTAAGAGGTTCGCTACATTTGGTGACTTAGCACGGATGCCTGGATTCATGGGATGAGGTTTCTCCGGGTCTTTGCGGTGGGTGCGTCTGCCCACCTACTGCGTGGTGGGCTGGATTGAGAGAGACTGTTGAGGGAGGCCTTTTGACCTCTCCAACACTGAACCCCAGATTCCTACCCACCCATCAAACATTTTTTTCTCAGAACTTCTTCTTCCTTTCCATAAAAAGATCATCCAAATGGCATCCCTTAAGATGACATTGGCTATGAATGAAATTATTTTCCTTAAGGTCTCCTGGAGCTAATGTAAAAAAAGATACAGCTGTTGCGAACTGTCGAGATTTTTCAGTAGTAGCGCCATTTTTCATTTTTAATCGTAAATAATTTATAACATCAGCAGATGCCTAAGTTTACAGACGTAAGAAAAATATTATTTCGAAGTTGTGTAAGATCGCGATTTACTGTTGAAACAGGATTGATCAGGAAAGTTACTAAGATAAGTTACTTTTAATATATTTTGTATCAGTTTTGACTAGGAATTGAGACAGTTTTGGATAAATTATAATTAAAAATTATCTATGCAGCTGATAATAATATAATTAATACAATAATAAAGTAATTAATCCTGCCTGGATTAGGTCATTGTAAATATTAATTTTAAATATTTTTTTGTGGCGGTAAAAGCATAATTAATTTACATCTTGTTTATGACAGTCGATTGATAGGTAATTCAAAACTCCATTACTTACAGTGGGAATGAACGTTACGATTTATAAATAGTTGCGTTGATCGAAAAACACCAGTCAACAAAAGATGTTTGAATTTTATAATGTCAGAGTTAACCATTGGAGAGTTTTTACTTTATGTACAAATGTTTTTACATTCCACAATTTTTATCTCTGTTTCAAAGATAAGTACAAATCTCTCCTTCTGCTATTTAAATAAATTCTAACCTTTGCCAATTATATTATTTGATGAATTCATATATTTTTCAACGGCAGTATTAATTGTTGTTTGAAACTTTGTCATTTCTGCACCATGCCTCAAAAAAAAAAGGTTTATACTTCTGACTTCTCATACTAGCACCTACCTGCTGCGTGCGCCCCGTCTCTAGTCTCAAGACCTCAAAAAAAAACAACTTCATTTAAGAACGATTCCGTCGTCGATACTGCCCTCGATCCAGTGAAGGCTGTCGAGCCAATCGATATTTCCCCATGACACAGTTACCACATCATTACGGTAGTGTTGTAAAACCTTCAGTGTTGCTATTGTGAATAAAATAGCAGACGATATAATAATAATTCCGTTACCTACCCGTACACGTTGCAGCTCACATGGCTGGCAAAATGCATGCCTAATTATTTATATCGACCACCTAATAATAGAATTGTGGGCTTTTTGGTGAGTCGGCATTGATTTTCATACATTAGGAATGAATAATAAATAGCGTTCGGTACCTACTGCCCTATACTGTTCAATAATACACTGCTTTTAATGTCCCATATTGAGTACACAGAGCTTGGTCGCGTGGCTTTAGTAAATAAAAGGAAACATGTCGCTCGTAAACTGCACAACGTGTTTTTGCATGAACCTACCCCAATTAAAACAATTGTTTTAAAGCATTTTTATCTCTTTAAATGGGGAGAAGTTTAATTTTATTATGTGACGTAGTGTTTAAAAGTTTATTTATGCCTTTCATATTTAATATTATTTTGTTTGGAATGCGAGTGAGTTTTGTCGAGAATTCGTTCGTGATTTTAACTTACCGGGATGGTTTTATTAAAAATGATAAACCATAAATTTATATGCTTCATGCATTGAAGAAGGTTTTCTTTTTCCACTTCTGCAGCTTGGAATGAAAATTTAGCGCCTCCGCCCACTCAGGCAACTGAAAACTCTCAACTGCCAACTGTCTTTGTATGACAATGTGATGGCCCGCACACTACACAATCACACAAAACCCCGTTGTCAATGGTAACGCAAGCGGTGACTTGCGACCATCTTGCGACTGTCACGGCTGATTACCCTGGGCGGCCGTTGCTAGGTTGCGAGCTGTCAGCTGATTGTTCTTCATCTATGGTTAAACAAGCTTTTTGACCAATCAAGACAGAGAAAACAGCCGGTTTTAGTTGGTTTTCAGTTGCCTCAGTGGGCGGAGCGCCTTAATTGTTAACAGGCATATTTCTCGCACACTATTCAAAAACGGTTCTTATTCTACGGTCCGATTATGATTATCTAATATATAAAATTCTCGTGTCACGGTGTTTGTGGTCGCACTCCTCCGACCGATTTTTATGAAATTTTTTATGTATATTTGGTAGGTATGAGAATAGGTCGTAAAGTATATTTCATTCCGCGAGCTCTGGCTTTATGAAATTTGCATAAAAAATATGAAATAGGTCAAAAAGTTTAGCGGCAGGGAAAAAGTCATGAGGGGGGAGGGGGGGGGGGGGATCGGGGAGGGGCGGAGAGGAATTAAGGAGGGGGGGTCGCGGGAGGGGGGTAAGGGAGGGGAGAAAGTGGAAAAGGTGGTAGGGGATGACGGGTATAGATATATATATATTTTTTTTTTTTTTAATTTTATAGCATGTTCATTTACAGAGTAAACAATTACAATAGCTTTTCCTCACCATAAATAGAGATCTCTTCCCCATCTCCTTTCCTTCCTCACTACCTTCAGCCTAACAACATACCCCAATTGGGGGTTGAGACTCATGTGCGGTATTCATGTCGAAAAAAGGCCGTTCCTCAATTAAATAAATTTTTAATACAAATACCCACGGCACTAAAGATTCTCTCATAAAAAAATCAACTCTCCTTTCACTGCACAGGTTTTTAAATTTTTTTTATTTAATTAATTTATCTCCTTTTATTCAGATTACTCGAGAGAATTTTCAATTAGTGAAGAGCCTTTTACGAGTGCAGAAACATCCGTTGGTCAGGGTGATTTTTACTCGTATGTTGAGTGTCCTGGCTTTTTACGGTTAACAGTTCCATGGTAAATAAAAATCTCACGCTTTATGTACTCCAATTGCATAATGCAGTTGTCGTTGCCTTAGTTGGTAATTCACAAGCAGGTTTCAGGCTGCGGGCTGCTGGAATGTGTTTTGTCCTGACTTTATTTACTACGGAGGCTATTTATTTATTGTCTTTAAAGGTTTCTCAAATTATAGCATAACCAAACACATTTAAGGGGAAAAAAACATAAATTTCGTATAAAATTTAAATTTGTATTTGAGGTCAAAATACCTAACCAAACTGAAAAATATATTTTTAAACAAAAGTTATAAAAGGGTGTCCTATAGAAAATTGGATAAATATATTTTTCTAACGATATAGATATATATATATGTATATAATATGGAATATTTAAGTCAAAGCCTGAACAAGGTTTCACTAGAGTCCACGATTTAGACATGTTAAATAATAAATTTCTTGACGAAGATCATTTAGACTGGCACCAATCATTCGTTTATCTCCGCAATAGAGGCATATTTATGTCCGCGTAGATTTTATCCGTCTAGGTCAGGCCTGGCCAACCCAAATTGCACCACATTGCATTGACGACCTAAAATTTTCAAGGGCGGCACAGGATACTGATTTTTTCTTCATGTCTATATTCACAACTAAGGAATGAATTTTGATAATCTGTTACGCACAACTCACAAATCACGAACACAAGAATGGTTTTTCTCCACTATGTGTCAGTTTGTGACTATTTAAATTAAACTTTTGTGAACATGATTAGTAACATCTGGAAAAAGAGAGTGGTTTTTCTCCTCTGTGAGTCAGCATGTGCCTCCTTCCGGTCTTTTTTGAACATGAATAGCTACAGTCCGGACACGATAATGGTTTTCTTCACTGTGAGTCAGTATGTGACTATTTAAATTAGACTTTTGTGAACATAAATAATAACAGTTGGAACAAGAGAGTGGTTTTTCTCTAATGTGAGTCAGCGTGTGCCTCTTTCCGGTCTTTTCTGAATATGAATAGCTGCAGTTGAGACACTAGAATGGTTTTCTTCACTGTGATTCAGTTTGTGATTATTTAAATTAGAATTTTGTGAACATGAATAGTAACAGTTGGAACAAGAGAGTGGTTTTTCTCTACAGTGAGTCAGCATGTGCCTCCTTCAGGTCTTTTCTGAATATGAATAGCTACATTTGAGACACTATAATGGTTTTCTTCACTGTGAGTCAGTTTGTGATTATTTAAATTAGAATATTGTGAACAGTAATAATTACATCTGGAACAAAAGAGTGGTTTCTCTCAAATGTGAGTCAGCATGTGCCTCTTTAAACTGGACTTTAAGTAGTCGGGACACAAGAATGGTTTTCTCCACTGTGAGTCAGTTCGTGATTATTTAAATTAGACTTTTGTGAACGTGCATAGTCGCAGTTAAAACAAGAAGATGGTGTTTCTCCACTGTGAGTCAGTGTGTGCCTCTTTGGAACTGGAACTGGAAGCTGGAACCGTGGTGATAGCCCATTCTGAATATCGACCGTCTCTACGGCGTCGATAGATGACGCACACGGATGTACAACGCTACACGTAAAAGTTGGCGAAAAAGGAGAGCGCTGTTATCTATTCCAGAATAAAAATAAAGATATAGCGGTAGTTAATGTTTACGCCGCCACCAACCTAATGATATAACATAATTTGTATATTATTGTTTCTTTTTCTATTATTTTTTTATTATGATTGTTGTAAAAGCCCTAAGGGCGTGAATAAATAAATAAATAAATGAATGAATGAATGAATGAATGAACGAATGAATGAATGAATAAATAAATATATAAATATGTAAATAAATAAATATTATGACAGTCGTCTTGTGCAAATTTTGCATAGTAGTATACCGCGTCGTCATTGCAAGCGGAACGCAACTTTTCGGTGGGCATTATTATTTGCGGAAAAGATAAACCATCCGAATCTATGCATTTTCTCATGTTCTTCTTGATATTATATGAAGTTTAATTATCACGGCCGCACGTAAGAGCACTGCAGGTTAACCGGCCCTGATCTAAGTGTACGTCACAATAATAGTTCTGTGGTTTTACGATCGCTTTCTCGGAGATGCTTGGCAGGTCGTACAATGGGCTACCGTGGCTTGATGTGGAAATATCATCCCTATCTTAAAGTTTTATCTTAAGTTTTCCCAGTCTCTTCCCCTAGACATATTATCTTGGTATTATTATTTTGAGCCCCCGTTGCAATACGAAGCATTCTTATTGTGCAAGGTTAAGTACCTACAGATATTGTTGATTTGGTATTGAGATTTAGATATAGTTGTTGTAGGTTCTGAGCAATTTTAGGATTTAAAATATGATATTCTTATAAAAAAATTAAATTTATTCATAAATTGATTTTTAATCAATACATTTAAATTTTAAATAGACTAGATACATTAAATCGTAATAATAGGCGGCTGCCTGTTTTATGGTGACCAATGGAGTACAGTTACATTTTATGAAGTCTAGTGTTTTATTTATTTATATATATTAGAAACAATACAATACAGAATGATCCTTTGCCAGGACAGCCAAATTGGGTATTTAGTACATAATATTCTTACAATGGAATGGCGATTCTGTCAAGACAGCTTTTGAGAATATTAGTAATTTCATTCGTAGTGACGGGATGGTTTCTTTATCCTTGAAAGAATCGCAAGGATGTAATTTTTACCAGGGTCATTATAAATATCTTAAGTAATTGCATTCAGAACACATGAATGGTTTCTTTCGGGAGATCACAAGTCTGAGATAATTTCCAAGGCATTTTGGAGAACATTTACAATTGCATAGTTAGAATTTTCACATTAATAAACCAGTATAAGACATATTTTTTTATTTTTTTTTTATTTAAAGAAATATTTAAAACAAAGAATAATACATACATATCAAATAAAAACATAATACAAAAACAGAGAAAAAGTCCCAATAAACTACTTTTAAGTAGTTTGTCAATGGGTTCTTTTAACTTAATGGATTATTACAAAAATTAAATTAATTATTAAGAAAATAATTGTTTACATTCATAAAAAAAAATATATTGTATACACTCATACCATAAGAAATATAGCCAAAAAAGGTGTAACATGATATAAAAATAATTTAAAAAATTAAAAAAATGATATAAAAATAAAAAGAGGTGTAACATGATATAAAAATAAATTTAAAATATATATAAAGTGTATGAAGTTATAAATTGTTTGTCTTAGAATCTAATACAAACTATGTCTTTCAGCGAGCCAATTTTTTAACATGATATTTATTTTTGCGTTTGTACATTTTTTGATTGCTGCAGGTAACATATTTAAGCAATTTGAGATCATGTAGTCCAGCGTTCTTTGTCCATATTTGTTTAAATGCTTAGGAACGATTAGTCCTTCATTTAACGTAAAACGAGTATTGTAAGAGTGTTCTAGTCTATTTATGTACAAAGGGCTATTTATATGTTGAAAAATAATTTTATACCATAGAATTGATCTCACTGAGAGAATTTTAAGATTTTGATAAAGGTATGGAACATTATGTCTTTGTTCGTATAAACTTTTATGAGCTAATAATTTAACTAATGAATTTTGAACTGATTGAACATGATTTATATTTGTTTTACAGGAAAATCCCCAAGCTGTAATTTCATACCTTATAATAGATTCAGCTAATGATAAATAAATTATCCGAAGTGTGCATATTGGAACATAGAATTTTAATTTATATAATCTACTAATAATAGATCTCAGTCGTTCACAGACCTTATTCATTTGTAAATCCCATTTAAAAAAAAACAATCAATTATAACTCCCAAATAAACATATTCTTTAACCAGTTCAATATTTTCACATGTGCATAATGCAGGGATACCAATATGTAAGCAATAAGAAATGTGTGTTTTAATTTCAGGTGTAATAATATTTACCTTGGCATTGGGTGATCTAATATGTATCAACTTAGTTTTTTTTTGCATTTATGATTAGACCAGAGTCGTGAGACCATTTCAAAAGTTCAATGTAATCTTTTTGTAAGAGTTTAATACATAATTGCAAATCACTGCCAAAAATCACCAATGCAGTATCATCAGCATACACAAAGTGTTTTACATGTTTAAAAATGTGTTTAATAAAAGAGACATAAATTATATATAAAATTGGACCTAATATGGAACCTTGAGGAACGCCTGCTAAGATTTTTCTTTTTTTACTTAAAGTGTTCAATAGCTTTATTTGCATGCACCGGTTGTTCAAATAATTTTCAAAGAGTTTTAGAAGTTTCCCCTTATTCCTATGGTTTCTAGTATTTTAAATAATTTAGTATGGTTAATAGTATCAAATGCCTTTGAGTAATCTATAAATAAGACTAATACATGATTTTTACTATTTAGTTGATTATTTATTAAGCTGGCAAACTTTTGAAGAAGTATTTCAGTTCCCTTTTTTTTTGGAAACCATACTGATCGGCATCAATAATAGAAAAATCCTCTAAATATTTGATTAATTTCAGCTGAATGTATTTTTCAAGAATTTTTTCAAGTGAAGGTAAAATACTTATCGGTCTATAATTACCCAATACAGTGTGATCACCTCCTTTATAAATGGGTCTGATAATACTGCATTTTAAGTCATCTGGAATTTTTGCTTCAAATAAGATTCTGTTTACCAAGTGCGTTATAATTGGACCTAAAGTTAATATATGTTTTTTAATATCGCTCATTCTGATGTTATCAATTCCAGGAGAAGAGCTTTTAAAGTACTATAGCTTTTAAAGTACTATATTTTTTAGAATTTCCTAAGTGATAGAAACTACATATTACTAAACCAAAATATATAACTTCCAATTCATTAGTATAGAGAATTTCGAATTTTAAATTTTTGAAATGGCTCGTCTTTATTTTACAGTAATAGAAAAAATCGAAATAAGGGTACACATATGGATTTAATATATTTTGAAGCATTCCGTAAATGTACTATATATAATTTCAAATAATATACTGTTTTATATACACATTCAAATCTCAAACATTTTATTTGTGAGATTGAAATTTTATATTACGAACATATGGTCTGCTCCCTCGATTAGAGTTGTTCGCTTGACGGGCTTTGTTTTCCAGTGAACTAAGAACGAAACATGCGTGGACAATACAGATTTAATAAATAATCAGCAATTTCCTGAATAATCTCACTCTCTGATGTTTGTCAAAGTAACGTAATTCATAAAAATGCAATCCTGTTAACCACTGGAGCGACAGAGCAATTAAAATCAAAAAGCTCTCGGATTGCTAAAGGAAAATTTTCCACCCACACTAAAAAAATCATACTTCCGAATTTGAATATGGAAACATACAAACTGATTATAGTTCTATGTAGCCAATAAATTCCCCTATCTTTTGTCTATTATCACGTATTTGTAGGATTTATAAAGAATATATATATAATTAAATCTTTAACGTTAAAACATTTTAAAGAATCTAGAGAAGATTTATTTTGTTATATTTTGAATGTATAATATATTATATAATCGTTTTAATTAAAAACAAAATTTTGAAAATTTGCCACATTTTGTAAACTATAGTATAGTACAGGAAAAATAGTGCCATAATGTGGCAAAAAGCGCTCGAGTGGTTAATTAAATGTTACATTCTTTCAAATTTACATCAATGATATTTCTCAATTAGATACAAACCCTGATTTTTTTCTATATCCAGATGATATGCAAGTTTCTACTGGTTAGATTTAGACACCTTGCTAGAAAATGCACAAAGTGACATAGAAAAAAATTAATAGCTGGCTCCAATAAAATATCACAACAATGAATGTTAAAAAAACACACGGAGAAAAATGTTATTCTAAAATACGATCATTTTATTCGTAAAAACGGTTAAAAACGGGACTGAAGTTCTTACGAACAAATTAACAGGGTTTCAATATTTATTGGCTGGAACATGAAATAATAATTTGTTGGTATACGTAATTTCGTACGTATACCAACAAATTATTCTTTCATTTTCCCGCCAATAAACATTGAAACCCTGTTAATTTGTTCGTGAGAACTTCAGTCCTGTTTTTAACCGTTTTTACGAATAAAATGATCGTATTTTAGAATTACATTTTTCTTCATGCAGGATACATGATTTAAAGCTTAACCAGTAAAATAATTCCTCCTCATGTATCCTTAAAAATTCAAAAGGATGACTGGCAAATCCTGATACAAGAAAAATACTTTGGGCTATAAATTGATAAGCATTTAACATTTAGCATATATATAAGATATTAAAGATAAACTCACCCCCTTAATTAGCGTACTTAGGCGGTTATCACATATGTTACCAATTATAAAAAAATTTACATTATGATCTCGTACATTCACATTTAAATTACTTGACTGAAATCTGGTAAAAAGCATGTGAAACATACATAAATGATTTGCAGGTAATACAAAAAAAACTATTTCAATACAAATCCAGAACATCCTCTAAAAATTATATATGGAAACAAAACTGTTAACGTTAAGAAAACTACATGTATACAATACACGTCTCGTTATATACAAAATAAATAATAAACTCATAAATACAAAACATAATTCATTTAAACGTCCCAAGTTACACACACACTTTACGGGACAACACGCTAACATCCGTTTAAACACCATAATATATAGTTAGTAAGCAATCCAATGGTTATGAGGGCGGAAATTTATATAATTGCCTTCCAGACGACATTAAAAGTGAAAAGAGTGTGGGTAGATTTTTAAAAAAATAAGCACTACTGAGTACTGAAACTTTGACTCTCTGTAGAAAATTTATTCGTTAACTTAAAAATAAAATTAAAATGCCGTAATAATCGTAATTTTTTGCTTAATTTTTAAACTATTAAAAAATGTTGAAATACCCTATTTTTATTCCAATATAATGTAATATAAAATTAATGTAGTTCAGATTTCTAGTTAAATAACTGAAAATGTAATTTTTTTTCTAGATAAAAAAACTTGAAAAAAAAACGTGAAACGGTATCGCATACGTGCGGTGTGTAGGTATTACGTAATTTGTTGTGATATTAAAAGGGTATAACTTTTTTTGCAAAAAACTTAATTTGATTTCGAAAGATTGTTACTTTATCTGGTAGTCATTTTAAAGATTTCGAACTATATTAAAAATTAACCAAGTTAAATTATGCTTACTATATTAAAAATTAACCAACTTAATTTTTAATATAGTAAGGTTAAAACGTTGGTCGTTAGCAGATTTGTAAAATTTTCAAACGAAATATTGTATTACACAACACAAATTTAAAATCATATAATCATACAGAAAAATAAATCAGTACATTATCTAGTAAAGACACTTTTCAGAATTTTATTTTTAGTTTAATTAAAATCATTAAAAAATAAATTCGAGAACGTGTTTTGTGACGAAAATACCTCATTTTGTTTATTTATTTAAGGGCTTACAAACAAAAATATTTAAAAAAAAAATTACGTATTTATTTTGCTTAGACATAATTAAAAAATCATAAATGCTTATGATCAAAAAATACTTACAAGAAGTACACGATATTAAATAATGTATCATCACGCGTTTGAGCATTTTTATTGCTTACTTGAATGTACATACACATATTAAAGCAAATTTTGAATGAAATAAAGTCGATAATGAGTTATTAGTTAAATTCTTGGGTACGGAGAATAATCAATCTTTCTCATCGGAACTGCCCTGTACAAGTGCAAGGACCCTATCGCAAGTTGAAATTACAATTCTCGACCGCTCGTTAATGGGTCGTAAGTCAATTAGTACGACGTATTTCCACGGTTTTTACAGTTTTCCACATTTCCACGGTTTCACAGTTCCGTCGCTCTCCACCATTGGTCATCACGCTATAAAGTGGCGGAGAAAAATACTTATCGACTTTTTTCTCGGCGCAAAACGCTCGCAAAAAACACTTTGCCAACTTTCGTTTGGCGAATGTTCTGTGGATTTTTTCCTCGGATTTCCAGTGCAGTTCACACGCAGTTAGATAAATACGATTTTCCTCTGTTGTACACATGAAAAAATATGTTAAAAACATATAGGTAGTAATTTTCATGTTCATAAAATAAAAGTCTAGAATTTTAAATGATTTTAAAAAATTTGATTTTTGTGCTTCTGCACTCGAAATTTTTGTTTTACGGTCCGCTCACTGAAGAAACTGAAACCAAACTAAAACTTGGCGGTTGCTATGGTTTCCAACCAAACTTCCTAGACAATTTTACGATTTCAATAATTATCTCAGCTTGTTTAACCATAGACAAAGAACAATCAGCTGTCATCGTGGCAACTAGCAGGTCTAGTCGCAAGTCACTGCTTGCGTTACCATTGACAACGGGTTTTTGAGAAATTGTGTAGTGTGCGGGCCATCACATTGGCATACACAGAATAGCGAGTTTAGTTGAAAACTGTTTTTCTTTTTCAGTTGCCTCGTCAGCGGAGGCAGTAATATTAAACATTTATTTCCATAATTTCAATTCTAGGTGCTTTTATTGTAAGTAAGTATTAATACACTTTTCAAGACTATAAATTTCATGTCGCCAAATAGTTGTGAATCTGACAATGATATTTTTGTTTAAACGACAGAATAGTATGTAATCGAAGCAAAGATGTTGGACAATTCTGAGTTTTTCGGCGTTTCATAAATGTTTTCTCGCCCATATTCGCATCCTGCGTTTTCTTCTTATTATTCTTTATTAGACACATGCAAAATCACGGGATGGCACAAAAGTCATTAAATTAAAAAAATATATATATTTTTAAAAATAAAAGTAAAAACATAAAAATTTTCACCCCGAGAATGCAACACTAATCAACTGCTTGGAAGGCAACTTCATCATTACACCGCCAATTGTAAGAACGGCGGCATAAAGTAATTAGGTATAATATGTATATAAGGCTGTTTGTTGTCTTTAGGTTTTAAATGACAAATAAAACAATGTGTGGCTCTGGAGTATAAAGAAACGACAATTAAAGTTTATTTGTCATATAGAGATTGTTTTTAAAATGTTTTAAAAATATCAGCCACACAACATAGTGTAACCTGGTGTAACCAAAGTAATGACCATGTAATGACATTTGAAAAAAAACAGTAGAATAAAATAAAATTCATAATTTAAATATAAAGGAATCCTAGATATTTCTAGGTAGATACTTAAATACTAGGTAGGTAGGTAGGTAAATCAATATAAAGGAATCCTAGACATTTCTAGGTAGGTATTCTTATTCCTTTACATGTATCTATTGAAAATATAAGTTTTACGAATTTTAGAATGTTGTTTAGGAACATCATAACCGAAATTATATTACCTCAAAGGCTTATTTAGCTTATACTATCTGTGAAAAATGTACATAAAGGTAAAATTCTCAAAAAATTTTACCTGCTTAGTAAAGAATTTATGTATTACAAAAAAGACGTTTGTTAATTTTCACCCGAAGATAATATAGAGCTTACTCCGGGCACACAGATACACCCACAACTTAGCGCCTCCGCCCACTCAGGCAACTGAAAACTCTCAACTGCCAACTGTCTTTGTATGACAATGTGATGGCCCGCACACTTCACAATCACACAAAACCCCGTTGTCAATGGTAACGCAAGCGGTGACTTGCGACTTGTTCTGCTGGTTGCCCTGGGCGGCCATTGATAGTTGCCAGCTGTCAGCTGATTGTTCTTCGTCTATGGTTAACCAAGCTTTTTGACCAATCAAGGCAGAGAAAACAGCCGGTTTTAGTTGGTTTTCAGTTGCCTCAGTGGGCGGAGCGCCTTACTTCTATTTGTTTATCTCTTCAGTGTATCGAATCAACTAGTACCTATAGCTGGGAAAGACTGAAATAAATTCAACAATGTACAAATTTTACCAAAAAAAATTCTTTCTTGTGATTACTGACTTGACTTCTATTTTAATTTAACTTCGCTGAGATACTTATCTGACAAATAACTAAGCTTTGTGTATAAGCCTGGGACGTATAATGTACCTCAAAACCCTTTATTCCCTTAAAAATAGTGATTTATGAATTTACTTCGCGGACAAAAAAATGATCGGAAATGGTTATCCGCAATTGCCTAAAAATATAAAAACGACACTAACATGTATAGCGAACGTCTTCCTGCATAGGAGGCTCTTTCAGATGACATCCACACGTTAAAAAAATACTTCACGTAATTACGAGTACATTATAATAGATAACAATGAGAAACAACTTCGGATTCGGAGGCCCCAAGGAAAATAATTTACCTCAGGGCCTATGTCATCTTTTAAGATGCTGTGTGGAGGGTCTATTTGAGGAGAGGAAGGGGTGAACATAGGAGGGAGGAAACACAGAGGCCGGCAAATCGTTCCATGATGCTCGTTCCTCGGAGCATCTTCCATTGAAATACCGGTAGAACAAGGACAGCATTCCCCCCTTAATTAATATAATAAAATTATTGTTTAAACAGAAAATTGCACGCCATATATGGTGCATTTCAATGGGCCAAACAAATTTAATGTCATTTAGTGAGACGTCACAAAAACATTTTTGGTGATATAAAAAACCATTTGTATATTAAAAATTACTTCGAGACTAAAAAATAAATACATTTTTTGCTACTTAACCCTGTGCATACTAGAAGCAATAACAAAAACGCCAAATTGAAAAAGTCGCGAAAAATAGAAAAATTATTTCTCACTGTGCCTTTCACGGATTTCGACAATACTTAGCAGACGGTTCGTGCAAATCTCATTTAGCACCCAGTGCCAATGGTTCCGCCAATTTCCATTCCATAAGGAAAACCCTAGACAACTTTTAACCTTTGGCCTTTGATATCTGGTTTCGGAGCTTAAAGCAGATATTTATGAACTCGGTGACCTTGAATTATTTGTGGACTTGGCTGGCTGAGCTGTCAATTTTGTCAAATGCTTTACCAACTCTGAAACTTTCAAGTTCCTACCGACCGCTGCTGTAGTTTGCAAATCCAAGTCTAAACTTTCGAAATTACTGAACACGCTTAATAATAATATTTTTTAAATTTTTTTTTTTAATTAACCTTAATTACTATAAAGGACAATAGGGTATTTTCACAAATGAGGGATTCTGTGAGGAATATTTTTGAATTTAATTATCCTACTAAAAATATTTATTTATTATGTTTTCAATCAATATTATTGAATTTTAAAAAGGCTCAAAAACCGACAAAACTAAAACTGCCCGTGATTGGCATTGACACCAAATACGCACAACAAAAAGAAACAAAGTACTACTGCTCATGACGTCACACGATAGCCCCGCTCCAAAATATAGTTTTAGCGGTATTTAAAAAATAGGAAACTTAGACTCCCTGTACAAAATTTATTCGTCAACATAAAATCAAATAAAAATTCGGTAATAATCTTAATTTTTTGAGCAATAAAAAAAATTAAAAATACCCATTAATAGAATTTGTGGCAATGGAAAATACTGCATTCAAAATTCCAATTACATGAAATGAATACTAGCTTTCGTCTTGTAATATGTTAGCCATTTACATTAATTTCTATTATATTGTTATGTTGGCATGCCTGCTATAGTGAGGCGTGTCATGGACTATGTTTTACTATTTTCTTAATTCTTCATGCTTTCATTATCAAGATAATAAATTTCCCGTGGCGAACCACTTGTAAAGTTGTGAACGAAATATGTGACGACATATGTATGTAAATTATGCAAATAAATCGGGGCAAAGCAGAACCCTGCGACGATTATTATCTTTTGTTATTCTACGGCAAATCGCTTTTACGCAGAGCGGTCCCCCACCTTTGTTTCTACCTACACACTAAGGCCATAAGTTTCAAAGTAGATATTTATCGAGAGAAGAGGGCATAAAATGTCTTCTACTATAGTCTGCTAATAATACGCATATTTCATTTTTAAATTTATTCACAACTTGAAACCAACGGAAAAACCTTAAAACTTTGTTTGTCGCATTTAAAGAATCATGCTTGTCGAAAATACGTAACATTTTTCCCAGGAACACAATAATGTTTGATTGGAGATACACTATTAAGAGCGATTGACCAGCGGCTGAGAATAAAGGTATAAAAATGCTCGCAACTATAAAGGGATGTTCCAATGAGAAAGATCGATTATTCCCCGTATCAAATTTTTTTAATTAAAAATTTAACATCGATTTATTTCATTCAAAACTTGTTTTAATATATATCTACATTCAAGTAAGCAATAAAAATGCTCAAAACGCACGATGATAAATTATTAAATATCGTACACTTCTTGTAAGTATTTTTTTATCATAGGTAGGTATTTATGATTTTTTAATAATGTCTAATCCAAATAAGTGTGTAAAAAAAAATATATATTTTAGTTTGTAAGGACCTTAAATAAATAGAAAAACTGAGGTATTTTTGTCACGAAACACATTCTCGGATTTATTTTTTAATGATTTTAATTTAACTAAAATTAAAATTCTGAAAATTGTGTTTACTAGATTATGTACTGATTTATTTAGTTGTAGATTATATAATTTGAAATTCGTATTGTTTCATAGAATCTATCGTTTGAAAATTGAACAAATCTGCCAACGACTAACGGCATGACCTTAGTATATTAAAAATAAACTTAGTATTTCAAAATTTTAAAACTGCGTGTACCAGATAAAATAACAATCTTTCAAAATCAATTTTTTTTTGTAAAAAAGAGTCAATACGTCTAGAATTTGATTTAAAAAGGACTAATTTCCAGTATTATCTAGTAATATCCTTTTGAGATATTCCTTCCTTTGAGTAATTTTATTTTTTTTACAGATGGCGGGAGCTTCCCGTCCCGGAGACCTTTTGCTCAGCGTGTTACAAAGTCCATTGCATTCCTCGCCAGTAAGTACACAACTTTCCAGAAATCAGATACATATACGCATAATTTTATTCACATTTATGACAAGAAACTGTACATTTTCCCCCTCCAGAGACGATCGCTTCCGCCAGAAGACGAGATAGCCGAGACCCCTGACGAGACTCTTGACAAGACAACTGACTGCAGCGCATTCCTCGAGGGGTACGCCACGCTAGACGGCAGCGAGGACGACCTCTGCGAAGACACGCCACCCCCGCACCAGGACGAGTACAAGGGGTAGGTCTCAAACATTATATGTCTCTCTTCGAGGACAATCCTCCCCCCTGAAAACGAGGTAGCCAACACCCCCTAGGAGACGCAAGACAAACAAGAACAACCTATTATAAGGGATTGATCTAAAAAATACAATACTTCCCCTCAAAGACAACCGCCTCCATCCCCAGAAAACGATGTAGCCAAAACTCCCGATGAGATCCTGGATACTGAGAGAATTACCTAGCAGCACAATTGTTAGGTTTCCAACATTGTTTTACACCTCCTCCTTATCCAAAGAAAACAATGCTGACACCTATTATGAAACACTTAACAGGACTAATTCGACCCAGTACAACGGTAGGTCTTTAACATTAGCTTCCCCCTAACACAACCACTAACCAACTATTGATAGGTATCCAACGTAATACTTCACCCTAAGACAAAAACCAATTAAAAATAATAGATATTTTGATATAAATCTAAGTACGTACGAATCTTAGACTGAGAGAGATGGTTTAAAAAAGAAATGTGGGCTTAATTTCTTCTAAACAATTGAGTTTAACAATGAGCAATTGAAAATAGTTGTTTTGATCAACAACAGAACAATAAATTAATAAAACCTCCTCGCGTTGGGCCGCATCTCCCCAAAACTTTAGTCAATATTAATAATCCGTGACAGTCGAACTTTTGTGTCGAAAAATGGCATCACGATTTCGTTTCATGTTTTGGATTTTTTTTTTGCAGACTGCGTGGGATTAGGTGACGTCACCTGTCGCGGCACCGCGTCGAGTCGCGTCATCCGATTCGAAACGTGGTTTAAATGCCTGTGTCAGACCACTCTATACGTTCGTGGCGTGACTATTAACATATTACAATGGAAATATATGGCGAGCCAAAAAAACGCTTGCTACTTTATAGCGTAGTCTGACAGTACCTAAAAAAGTCAAACTTTTAACGCCAATTATAATTAAGCTCCGCGAGAACACTCTCAAATAGCTTTTATTTTCTGACGGAAAACTAACAAGAATTTTTTGCTTGACGGAACGGGATGAGAAATTTGCCTACAAGGAAATAAATCAAGCTAATTAAAATCCCTAAAAACTAGGTGTTAAAACTAAATAATGAAAATAGTTCTTAGCAACAAACACTATTACATAGTTCTTACATACTTAATAGTTCTTCCAACAAACATTAGAACATCCCTAGGTTAAGAATATTTTTTACCAGTCTGAAGATGGCTTTGACAAGCTGAAACCGGTTACGGTCAATTAAATTAAAAGTGGAAAAAGTTTTAAATTTGTTTTATTATACTATAACAAACATTAGTTTGTGTATATTACGGGTTTTGCGCCATTACAAAGAAATATCAACTCACATTAAACAGATAATATTATGTTTAAATGAAACAATATAACTTTGTTAAAACCACTGACTTATTTAATTAATGCCAACCGGTTTCGGAACAACCGTTCCTTCCTCAGGGCAAATATAAAATGATTTGACAATCAGAAAAGAGTGGGATCGTACACTTTATTACTAAGTGTTGTGGCAGGGATGGGGGCGTGGCTAGCCATTAATGGAAAGTTGTGGGAGGGAACAGAACGGACATTGAAAGGGAACCGATTTAAGATTGGGCTATAAGTTAATATGTTTTTTGTTTTTTGATAATTGACACATTATTTTTAAGGGATTTTTTTTATTTCTAAGGCTTCTAAGTTATATAAGCGTTTTCCTTTATTATTAATTTGTAGAATATTTATGCCCATATTTTTTTCAAAACTATGGTTATTTTCAATAATGTGGTTAGCGAAATCGGAAAAATTATTATTATTAAGACACCTTAAGTGTTCTTTGATTGTAATTTCGAAATTACGGGTTGTTTTCCCAATATAAAATAAATGAGGAACAGTCATTACATTTGAGTTTATATATTCCGGAATTAGTTAATTTATGGTCTTTATCTATGGTTTTTTTTTTTTTTTCAAAGAAAGACAAAGATTTCCGGGTTACGAATAACCCAACAACATTTGAAAATCTCCTACTACCACCACACTAAGCGGGAGATGTTGCTTGTGTTGTGATGGAGGACTTAGCCAGCCGAGGAATCGAACACGAAACGCCTGGGTGGGACCCAAACGCAATGCCCACTCAACCACTGACCGGTATTTATCTATGGTCTTTATCTATGGTCTTTATGTATGCTTTTAACTATGGTCTTTATCTACGGTCTTTATCTTTAGCATTTATAATTTAATATTATGTACTCTGAGCGATAGATGAATAAATAAAATTATATTCTAGCTTACTACACATTGCGACACGTAAGTACTAAGTACAAATTTGTTGTCATCTTCAATGTATAAGCTTGGGACGTGCAAATGGCCCCAAAACTAAGCGGACATTCTACCTGTAAAGTATCTCTGAAATCTGAAGTCCTCTCCTGAGATATTCTATTTTATTAGTACCTACTGGGACGGTACTTCCAGTAAGGTTTTTTAGATCACAGTAGATGTTAATTGTTGTTTTATAATTTAAAAATATAGTTCAGGAGGTTTCACGTCTGGGAAGCTACGTTTTGTCTGGCAGGCTGCCGCGATATAATGACAGAGTAAGACCTGCCTTTGGATTTTTTCAGCACATCATTTTCTCAAAAATTCTAATAATTTATTGCGTAAAGTTGTATCAAAAGGACTAACCTGCAAAGCGGTTTGCCCCGACAACAGAAAGGCTCTTACTTTAAGTTGTTAGCTCAATCTTCAACACAAAAAAATCTTTTACGGTTATATTATGTTACTTGACAGGTATTCCAACACGACCCGACGCGATGGAAGCAAAATTCACAAAGATTTTGAATTTTAAATGTCTGTTCAGAACGGACATTAGAACGCCATCTAAGATGCATTTTAACAAGCGCTAAGCATTAGTGCATCTTCAAATACATAGAGGCACGAAGACAATCTTTGAGATATTCAAATAATATTAAATGCTTTATAGTTAATTCGAGACAAAAAAAGTACACTTGACGATGTTAAACCTTGTACAAGGATCCTATATTGCAATGGAGGGGCAAAGATAATTCATTCGTATTGCATTCTGAAGCTATGGGTACTGCAGCTCTACAGTTCTGGTGTTCTGGAGTGGCTGCGAATCCATAAGGAGCGCTATTTATTCAGGAACACCTACCGTAATTGAGAATCGGATGGTAATGCGACTCGAGCACTAAGAAATTAAGAGGAAACTGTTTATTTAATACACGGTTTCTTGGCTGTTGGCTGAGAAAATTGTTTACGTTTCGTCCGAAACTTCAATATTTTAACTACTTATTTTAATTTTTTTGGTTCCTTTTTATTTTTGTTTGTTCTATAGACTTGAATATTACTAGACGAGAACACATAGGAGAGGGGTAAAAACCAACTATAGCGTGTCGAAGAGGGGTGAGTTGACTGTGATGATATGTGATTCGTCATTAAATCAATCTGACAGTATATAGGCATCTCGCATTATAATATCACCATTTAGTTCTTAAAAGTTAAATCTGCTTTTGAATGAATATACCTTTTTACATGGAAGCGCGAATTGCACGCCACGTTTTATATATATAAGTCGAAATATGGCGAAGTAAAGTTTGTAGCTGTTTAAGAGTCGAATATTTTGTTGCTGTATTTAGTTAAGACACTTTTACAAATGTTTCATAATTTACTTTTCCCAGCAAACAGCGACGAGCACACTCGATAAATGCCCCGCCATGTCATAGTATATGTTACTAAAACTGATTATATGATCTGAATAAGCTTAAAATGTTGTAAAATAATGCTTACATATATATGGATTGTAAAACGACAATTGGGTTTATTCTCTTTTTCACTTTTATTTTTACACATTTTAATAGCACAAGCCACCCCTTTTGCCGTGTTATTTCGTAAAATGTACGGATGAGAGCTCGACACTAGTCCGCAAAAGAATGATGACGCCACATTTTCTAATTTCACGCGAAGCCATACGCGAGCTCAACCGCCTCCAAATGGAACCGGTATGGGGAGGGGGAAATAATACGCTTTTATCACTTAGGGCGGGTCTAGTAATATTCATATGTCAATGGTTTATTCCCTTTTTAAAGACAACATTTTCAGGTTGCAAATAACTTTAAAAAATTCGAAATCCTCCTACAACAAAAATTATTATTTGGATAAATCCTACAGGCAAATTGGGGGGCGGGTATGGGTACCGCCGTTCTGCCGTAGGTCACCCCAATTGGTTCGCTACGTTTGGTGACTTATCAGGGGTGCCCGAGTTCATCGGCTGCCCACCTGTTGATCGAGAAAGACTTTGAGAAGAGTTGGGAAGACCTTTTGACCTTTCCATCCTGATTCTTTAGATCCATCGCCTTGCACCGCAGTTGGAAGGATATATTGATACGTCCGTCACTCCCGGACACAACTACCCCCAGATCCTTACCCAACCCTCATACCTATTTCCTTCCTAGAACTTCCTCCTCTTCCTTTCCTTAAAAAGATCCTCCACACAGCATCCCCTAAGATGACATAGGCTCCGATGGAAATTATTTTCCTCAAGGCCTCCTCTGTGGACCAATGTAAAAAACATATTAAGTTTTATTGATGAACTTATTTTTGGCGAATATTAAATTTATATTGAAATTGAGGCATTGAACAAAGCTTTCGTAACAAACAGATCTTAAGAGATTTCTTTGATTTTTACCAATCTGACAGTAAAATATGCATTTAAGATTTTCATAGCAGGCTTTCAGTGAAACATTTATGCTGTTTCGAATCTCGTTTGAATTGTTTCCTATTGACTGTTACTGGCAGCAGAAAATAGTATATTCGGAGAAGCTGTGAGATGTTTCCGGATTTGTTTCTTAGATCAAGACCATTACAGATTTAAAGACGACAGGCAATGTATTTTTCTTGCAGAAGTAGGTATATATATTTTTGAGCGACGGGACAACTTACCACAGTGGCATTTCATCACTCCTTTAAAAAATCATTTAAATTAAGAAGGTTTAATAGGTTACGTTATGTTTTCTATTTTTTCTTGTAAATCTTTTTGTGTGTTTGAGGGCGCAACTCGGATGTTAGGGGCTTGGCGTGTCTCATCTTTTATCAGTCACCTTAAGAGTGATTGACCAGCGGCTGAAAATAAAAGTTTTAAAATGCTTGCAACTGTACAGGGAGGTTCCATTGAGAAAGATGGATTATACGCCGTATCAAATTTTAAAAATTAAAAATTTAATATCGATTTATTTCATTTAAAACTTGCTTTAATATTTACCTACATTTAAGTAAGCAATAAAAATGCTCAAAACGCACGACGATAAATTATTAAGTATCGTGTAATTCTTTTAAGTATTTTTTGATCATAAGTATTTATGATTTTTCAATAATGTCTAAACAAAATAAGTGTGTAAAAATATTGAAATATTTTAGTTTGTAAGACCTTAAATAAATAGAAAAACTGAGGTATTTTTGTCACAAAACACGTTCACGGATTTATTAATTTGAAATTTGTGTTCTTTAATAGAATCTATCGCTCGAAAATTGAAAAAATTTGCCAACGACCAACGGCATAACCTTAGTATCTTAAAAATACACTTAGTTTTTCAAAATTTTAAAACTGCGTGTATTAGATAAAATAACAATCTTTAAGAATCAATTTATGTTTTTTTTTTGTAAAAAAGAGTCAATACGCCTAGAATTTGATTTAAAAAAGACTAATTTCCGGTATTCTCTGTTAATACCCTCTTAATGACTTTTCGTAGGGTTGTTGAAATTTCACTATGTTGAGTTGTCATGAAACCATATTTTTGGGACTTTACTGACTGTCTTTAAGTAAAGGACATGAATAGTTATGAAGGCAGATTTATGGGAAAATTACTATAATTTATTGGTCATAAGTCATAAGTTATAACCATTAAAATCACAGTAGTGAAAGGCCAACCATTCAGAATTGAAACGAACTTGAAACGGTTTTTAGCGTGTTTGATGACCAGTTCTTTCTCTTCCTATATATTCTTCCCTTCCCCATTCACATTAGACCCTAGAAAAACCCCAAGTAGGGCTTTCCCACTGGCTCCGGACAGTTGAATATAGTTGGGACATAAACACAGATTTGAAAAATTAAACAAATGGATTTATACCAAAGATATTATTGCTATGCTTGGTGTAACTCTAAGTTACCAGCGCAGGCACGCGGGCTTCATCGAAGTCATAGTCAATTTAGCCTATCAGAAGCTGGGCGTACTGTACGGGGCCAGCAGATACTTTAATATTACACAACTACTGACCCTGAACAAATCGAAAGTGCGCCTCACTGTTGAATTTGGTCATTATCTCTAGTCTGGAGCCCTACATACCTGAAAAACCCCTGAATCTATGCAGAAATGGGCAGTCCGTTTGATAAATTCCCCTATTTTAACAAGATTATGGAAATCTTTGGAGCACTGGCGTCAGGTAGGTATGCTATTCTTGTTCTACATGTAATGTAATGGAAGATGTTCTTCGGCATCGGTGTGTACGCCAAACGCGCATCCAACATATTGTAGACGATCAGCCATAAATTAGTAACACTCATAAATTTTCTCCACTGGCATCACCGACAGCGGTTTGGTAAATGTGTACACTTGCTTTGTATCAATCCTGGATAGGATTTTAGTTTACAGTTTTTACCATGGCTGTAAACTGGGCTGCGTGTGTTGGTTATTTATCAATGAAAACACTTCAGTATATACAAGTCAAATGTATTTACAGGAAAACGTATTTTAACAATTAATTAAAAGCGTAACAACCGGATGGGAAAATGGGCAACTGCCTTGAACGTTGAAACTAGAATAATTCGCTAGTCACGATTTGGTCTGCGCGACCGCTGTCGGTGATGCCAGTTGAGAAAATTTATGAATGTTACGAATTTATGGCTGTTCGACTACTGTATACGGTTGACATCTTACTTCTTACTAATATTATAAACGCGAAAGTTTGTATGGATGTATGTGTGTTTGTTACTTTTTCACGCAAAAACTACTGAATGGATTTTAATGAAACTTTACAATATATACTCATACATCAGAAAAACATACAGGCTATAATTTATAAAGCTAGCTATTTATTTTCAATATATTGAAAATAGTAATTATAGTTTAATAGAAAACGTCAAAATTTGAGAATGACATTTTGCAAAACAATGATTGTTAAATCAAATTCTATTTTGGAACATATTTAAATCAGTTAATTTATCTGAAGTACTCGCCTAATACTTTGAATCGAATCAAGAATTGTACATATTTTAAATAAATAGGTTAAGAATTTTGGTATAAACGTAGATGGAACCTAGGAATAAGTAAATATATTACTCGAAGTACTAATCCTACGCAGACGAAGTCGCGGGCAGAAGCTTGTTTGTCATATGAGAATGGGTCTCTACTACGACTGGTTCTTGAGTTCGACAGCTCGGTTGTTGAATGATTTGCCGGCCTATGTGTCTCCTCCTCCTTTCAGCGTGGGTCTCTTCATGACCCCTGTTCACTCCTAACACTCATAAAAAATAAATTATTTTCCTTGGGCCTTCTGTGAGGAATTAATGTAAAAAAGATACAGTTTAAACAGAATGACAAAGCAAGATAAATTACTATTTCCTGCTGATATATTATATTCCTGTCTGTGTTCCCAAGTGAACCTTTGCTGGGAATATTCGCGTCACATATTCCCACAGAGAACAAAGATATCACTCCTTGTTCTCGCTTCTGCCGTATTTGGCTTCAATTTGAAATTCAAATTCTCCCCTGGGACTCCAGAACAAACACAATTCTTCTCACATTCAAGAGGAACTTTCAACTCTGTAGAATAATGAATAAAATAAGTTGAAATAAAAATGAAATGATTAGTATTATTTCAAGTGTCTATCTGCCGTATTTTTTTTTAATCTAATAGGGACAATTGTCTTTTAACCTGATAAGATATAGAAATAGAAACTAAGATAAGATATAGAAACAATGCGACTGTCAGCACGCATAACGGTGCGATCATAAAACAGGTATGGATATATGCGCGTCAGGAATTGTTTACCCTGATGGAAACCTGTTTGCGAAGGGGGACTTTTCCCTTTTCTAAGAAGCTGTATATGCTGTTCTTGTATTGTATGCTGCCACAGGAACGTTAAATTTGCTTTTCCTTTATTTTATTTTGTAATGCAGACTCAGCAGGGATTCTTAGGTTCATGGGGGTAAGGTTTGTCTAGGTCTTGGCGGCGGATGCGATTGCCCACCTTCTGGCAAGTTGAAGGAGACCTTTTGACCTCTCCAGCCAGACTCTCTCCACCCATCGCTCCGTAGTAGGAAAAATGGTTTCATACATTCGTCACTCCTGGACACACTGACCCTTAGATTCCTTCCAACCCCTCATACCTTCTCAGAACTTCATCTACTTCCCAAAAAGACCATCCACACAGCATCCCCATAGATGACATAGGCCCCAAGGGAAATTGTTTTCCTGAGGGCCTCCTGTGTGGAGCTTATCCACTCGAGCGCTTTTTGCCACAATATGGCACTATTTCCAAAACCACGGATTGCTTTGTTGCCAAAATATGGCAAATATTCTCTAGATTCATTTAAATGTTGTAAAGTTAACGATTTAATAATAGTTTATTTATAAATCCTACGAACATGTAATAATAAAGAAAATATAGGTGAATTCATTGGTTATATAGAACTATAATCAGTTTGTATGTCTCCATATTCAAATTCGGAGATACGATTTTTTTAATGTGGGCAAAAAAAAATTCTTTAGCAATCCGAGAAAAAGTTTTGAATTGCTATATCGCTCCAGTGGTTAAGTACAAAATTTAAAAAAAAATTGGAGTGTTTTACAGAAATTCAAATGTAAAATTTTCTTCAAATGGCCAATCAGGGCCATTTTGTATTTTTTACATTTAAAAGGTCTTCTTTAAACCCCGATTACTGTCACGGTGTTGTGCTTTGTCAACTGATCACAATTTGGTAGAAAACTGAAACGGACCTACATAGACCTTTCTAATGATGTGCTGATTGGCAATATGATGACAATGTTACATTTCTTGAATATCTGTGCAACACATCATTCTTAATAAATTTACAATATGTTTAACATTAATAGCAATTAATTGGTTGTATCTTTGAATATATTCGAATTATCTATTTTTATTTTATTTCTTTTCTCGAACATACATTTTACAAATGATTACAGAACTTTACATAGATAATAAGTTTCAGCAATACAAAAAGTATTAATATTAAGTTTGAAGATTTTTTTAAATATTTATATTGAGGGATAAGTAGGATTTATCGGTCAAATTAGGAATTCCACCGAGCCGAACCCTCTGATATGAAAATATCTGGAGTCGGTGAATTATTTTCCGATTTAATAGTCTGGTAGGTTAACATGTTGTTCTTGTATTGTTTTGTATTAATTATACTTATATAATACACTTGCATAGTGTGGATTTACTAGATGATCATTTTTATGGAAAAGTGTGTGAAAGTCTGGTGCGTAAATATAATCAGTAAGTGTATATAAATAGGTTAGTAATAGTGTTTTGTGAACACCCCATTAGAGAACCTATGTACATAGGTTAGTAGTAGTGTTTTGTGAAAACCTAACTAGAGAACTTATGTAAATAGGTTAGTACTTAGTAGTGTTTTGTGAATACCTCACTAGGAGAACCTGTGCTGAGGTTTTCGCATATTTTAGATAAAGTGTTATTGTGTCGACATAAGTAAAAACACAGTATCCTTCTTGATATAGTCAAGAACAGTAGTTTGACCCGTGGCGGCAGAATCGTACACAAAAATTTAAGATTAGTAGCTGTTAATGATAGATAAATGATCATCTTGTAAAGCATGTTGATTTACCACTTTGCTACATGGGTGACGGACCCCTAGCAGTGACGCAGGCTTGCCCTTTGTACTGTCAATTTTGTGACAGAATACACCGCAGGGCATGGATATTGTTAGAGCACGTCCGCTGTTCAGTGGATGGCTGGTCCACAATCCACTCCACCTCCAATTACCAGGGACCACAAGGGTGTTCTGTTACCTACACCGCATTACATTACTCAATACCAATTGAATACGGAAATTAACATTACTAGTTTATTTTAACATACTTTCGACTGACTAAATGTCTAGTGATAATGTTAAGTCGAGGCACAATGTGTGGGGCACAACGGTGTACCCCGTTCAACGTTTCCCCGCACTTTGGTTCGTCTGCAGATGGTGTGTAATTATATCAGAAAAACCAGCCGGCATTCTTAAGAGGCTAGACTTTGAACGACACGCGGAACACCCGCGTCTGTCTTTCTGTCCCGCTCTCAATAAGCTCACGCACACTTACAATACATGCGAATGCGAAATGTGCGAATGAGACAACGCTCAAATTTACCTACAGAAATCGCTCGAAAAGGGGTTTATGGAGAATACACTTTTCTACACCGAAACTTTCACGAAATTGAAATTATAAAAAATACATATTTTTTAGAAAGAAGAAGCTACTTCGGTAGCTTTTTATAATTTTATAATTATTTATGAAAGTTGAGTTAGCAGCACTTTTTCCTTAAATAATATTTTTTGATAAATCGTACATGTTTGACAGTGAACGTTTACGTTAACACGAAACGCATCGAAAATTCGAAAACATACCGACATAGTTTTCACCCTCTAGAAGGCAGTATAAAAAATTTTTATTCAGTTTGTGCAATTTTCGATGTAGAAAAGTGTTTTTTTCCCGGGCGTGCTTTTTGTATGGGCAGAAAAGCGAAGTCTATCGTCTTAATCTACGGATTCTATGAACCAAGCTGAATGCTGCCGTCAGTGAAGAAATAGCATACGTGGTGGCATCTAGTCGGTATGGAATAGGATACGTGGTGGCATCTAGTCGGCATGAAATGCCATCATTTACATTTATTTATTGTTTCTTCGCAATTAAAATACATTGTTTAGTATTTCATTCTTAACCCCACTAGGGTTAATAATTTTACAATTTAATAAAAGTAAAACACATAAATATCGATCTTTATCAAATAAACAGTTAATTAAATGCAATGTAACAAAAATTTTAAAAAAATTAGTAGAGGATATTTGTAGAAACTTTTTTTTATATATTAACAACAAAGTCAGATGTGATTTTAGATTTTCACGGCCAAAAGTATTTTTGTTATTTATTTTTGGGGTGTTATGCCGTGTTACGCTATCTCCTTCTTTAGCCAACGTTTCGGACAATGTTACAGTGTACATCATCATCACACATCTGACCTGATGATGGACACTGTAACGTTGTCCGAAACGTTGGCTAAAGAAGGAGATAGCGTAACACGGCATAACACCCCAAAAATAAATAACAACAAAGTGTTGAAATGTATTAAAAATACGATGAGTGTAGGATATTTGTAGAAAAAAATAATTATACATTAACAACAAAGCTCAGAGTATGGAAATAGTATAAACCAACATTAAATATGGTCAAAACAAACATTAATTTTTTTGCTATTTTGAAAAAATAAGTGTCATTTTACGTTCTTGATTGTGCTTTTATTCAAATAAAAATTCAACCAATAAATAATTAGTTTGAAGTAAAGGTAACAAAAATAGAATATTTTTAAACTTCAAACCTCGTTTTCTCAATACGAGTTTTTGTGGACATAGTACAAACCAACCCTCAGCAAGCGATATATAAAACACAAAACCATATTTCTGTCAAAGGTTTCTGTAGGTTCCCAGTAGATAAACTATGGTGACAATTGATTACATTACCTATTTGTGTAGAATTCATATGTAAGACTCAAAAAAATTTGAAAAATGTTAACACCCGAATTATACAAGAAAGGTAACACAAGGCCCATCATCATCACACATCTGACCTGATGATGGACACTGTAACGTTGTCCGAAACGTTGGCTAAAGAAGGAGATAGCGTAACACGGCATAACACCCCAAAAATAAATAACAACAAAGTGTTGAAATGTATTAAAAATACGATGAGTGTAGGATATTTGTAGAAAAAAATAATTATACATTAACAACAAAGTGTTGAAATGTGTTAAAAATACGAAGAAAGGAGGATATTTGTAGAAAAAAATATATATTAACAACAAAGTGTTCAAAGATCAAACAAAATGTTATTTTTTTATTTTGTCATTAGTTCATACCTTTTCAACAATAGAGAAAATAAAACAACATATACCTTTATTGTTTAGAAAAAATATACCTAAGTAAAAATAATATAATGAAAAGCAAAGATTTATTTAATAAGTGATTTTACATATTAAAAGCCAATCGTTCTTTGAAGGCAGTAAGAGAATGTAATATATAATTTGAAAGTGAGTATCAAATAATTTTGAAATAAATACGAAAGAAACCTTTTTGATCCGAATGTTTAGAAGAGTTTTCATTCCCGTCTTCCGAAATATATCAATGGTTGAAATACGATTGCATTTTATTGTAATTTATTATAGAAGTGACACCTTAGAAATGCCACCTGTGTGATCTGTTGATTTTGACAAAGTTGTGGGATAGGATAACCCGTATACATTTATTTATTTAGTGTTTCTTAACATTTTTTTTTACTTTAGGTTTTATTGTTTACATTTAAATGTTTAATCTCTCTCGGTTGTTGATGTTAACAATTTTATACAATTTATAATTTATAGTACACAAATTAATATAGGTATTGAAAGAACAATATTGTTACATTCATATTTCGTACCGGTAATGGGTCCCTGCTCTAAGAACCTATTACATTATAATATAAACACATAGGGTGACCATGCACTGAAATTAGCCTTTTAAATAATATGTTATGCTATTAATTTAAAAGGACTAATATGAAAAGGAAAAATATGAGTAAAATTTTTTTTTTAATTTTTGCAAGTTGTTGAATCTTTAATATTTAAATTGGTTCCGTATAAATTTGATTAAAGATTTTCACGGCCAAAAGTATTTCTGGAATGTTATGCCGTGTTACGCTAACTCCTTTTTTAGCCGACGTTTCGGACAACATTACAGTGTCATTACATTTTTAGTGAAGTTATTTGACCTTGTGGATATGGTTGTCTAAAGCGGTTCAAGGTTCCTTTCAATTAAAAGGTTCAAAAATATTATGTTTTAGTTATAACTTGGTTTTGCGTCTATCCAAAATAAATACATTATCTATCAATATATTCAACCACTGTACTACTGGGTCGTTTGGCCCGCAGCTGTGCAAGTAGTGACTGCCCCTTTGTGATGTGTATTGTGACTGCGGACAGGCAGGCCGCGGGGCATATTGTTAGGGCATGTCCACTGGGCCACCAGTCCAACAGTTCCCCCGAGTCACACAAACCCTTACCTGTATATGAATAAACCATAGTTCGGTAGCATTGGTTGGCTGCCAAATCTCAACCACAATGTTAAACCACAACCAACCTATATTGCAGAAGAGATCTAGGAATAATAATAAATTAATGGTGTTGATTGTTATTAAGGTTAATTACAAGTGTAGTCGCAGATACATTGACTGAGAAAAACCTCTGTCTTAGAAAAATAATGTAATAAATAAAAAAACAAATTTACTAATTAAAATTTAAAGAAAAGCCACAACATTTCTGAAGAAACTTCTACCAAACTATGTGTCTGCAAATCCATATTTACTTCTATGGAAAAAAAAATTAACTTCTAGATGGTACGTTTAACTTTTTTTTTTATAAGCAAAACTATCTTTTTAACTTTTGAAGGTTATTCCCATCAATGTAATATATCATTGAAGAAGAAGATAACAATAATAATCTAATTTTTTTGAATATGAAAATAAACAAGGCACAGAAAAATAATAAAATATAATGGCTGCAACTGGGACTCGAACCCAGAACCTCACGTCTAACCGGGACACACGGATTAACCAATTTTGCTATTGCACCCTATTATAAGACTTTTGTATTTGTCAACTTCATATTTTAAATTTCAGAATTAACAATATTATCTTTTTTCGAGTCCCAGTTGCAGCCATTATATTTTATTATTTTTCTGTGTCTTGTTTATTTTCATATTTTAAAAAAAATTATTATTATTGTTATCTTCTCCTTCAATGGTATGTTTAACACTTAAAGGGTATTTACTAGGGTGACCGGATAACTTAGAATGAATTCAATTCAACACCTCCTTTGAAAAGTCATTACAAGTTAAGAAAAAAATATATAAAAAACTGGTTAAATAGGTTATGTTAGGTTAGGGTATCGGCTATTTTTTTTCATAGTTCACGACTTCTTAAGGAGGTGTTGAGTTGAGTAGATTCTGAGTTGACATGGAACCATTTACTAGATGTACCAAAAGATATTAGTTTTTACATCATTAGAATTAATATTGTGTTAGTATTATTACATTAATTTTAATGCATTATTACACTTGATAGCTGTTTTGCCTCCTGAAGGCATTATTTGATAATGCCTTCAGAAGGCAAACCAGCTATCACGTGTAAATCAGTGTGATATATCGCTTGCCGAGGGTTGGTTTGTACTATATCCATTTATGTTTTTTTTTTTACTGTAAATGCAGTAGGATTAATCATATTTTTAACTTACTTTTTGAACATCACTTTTTGTTCTATCTCCATAGTTATTACAAAAAATTGAGGATTGGAGTGTACTATGTCCATTGGACAATACAATTTTTTTTACTATTATTTATTAAAACTTTATGTACGTAAGTTTAAAAATTACTAATGTTTGATTACTCCATATATTTTATTTATTCATACGACAATACTAAATTTATCTAATTTCTAATGAAGAATCTTGAATTTTTTTATTTTATTATTATTTATTAAAATCTTATATGTGAATGTTAAATTATTAATTATTATTGTTTGATATGCCATAGGATAAAATTTCAGTTTTTTTATCTATCTCCGCTCAGAGTATGGAAATAGTATAAACCAACATTAAATATGGTCAAAACAAACATTAATTTTTTTGCTATTTTGAAAAAATAAGTGTCATTTTACGTTCTTGATTGTGCTTTTATTCAAATAAAAATTCAACCAATAAATAATTAGTTTGAAGTAAAGGTAACAAAAATAGAATTTTTTTAAACTTCAAACCTCGTTTTATCAATACGAGTTTTTGTGGACATAGTACAAACCAACCCTCAGCAAGCGATATATAAAACACAGGTTTCTGTAGGTTCCCAGTAGATAAACTATGGTGACAATTGATTACATTACCTATTTGTGTAGAATTCATATGTAAGACTCAAAAAAATTTGAAAAATGTTAACACCCGAATTATACAAGAAAGGTAACACAAGGCCCATAATAAATTATACTTTCCGTCATCTGTCACTAGTGGAACCAAGAAGACTTGTGTAACTTTAAAATCAGTTTAAATTGCTCCTTAAGCACGCTTTATGTATCAACCCATACAAATAACGTTGAGCAAACATCCGTTATTATTAATATTACAGAATTATTCAATTTACCTAAACCCACACAAAACTCGAACAATGGTTCGCGATGTTTATCTCAGTGCATATTGAATTAACTGAAGCTGGTTACAATACCAACTTCGCGATAGCGGAACACAAGAAACATTGCAGCTCGCGGCAAACGTTCACAACTATGGAGCTGGTAGCTCTGAACACAGGGAACACGAAACTTAACACTGAGAATCTCAATACAGGAAACACTGAACACTGTGAGCTTTTGTTGAATTTGTAAATACAGGAGAGGCGCACGATCTCTATCTTTCATGGCTTACGTTGTATTTTAATATTTTAAGAGGTTTGTAAGAATTTAATGCTTTTTTGCGAAACTTTAAGAAACTTATCCTAACGTTGCCGTTGCCAGCATGGGTACTCAGGGCCGCTCGGCACAAAGTATATAAATAATAAAAGTGGTGTTTACAAAGTTATTGTTTTATTTACATTTAAAAAAATATTAAGATTGTGCAACCTGATGCTCTTTTATTTTAAAATTTTCTATGAAGTTAAAAAAAGTTTGGTCATACTTAAATTTTCTTATAATAGTCAATTTTTGTGACAACTTATGGATACTTGTTGCAGATGGATGGCAGATAACTCCGTTAATGGAGGACTGAATGCGGTTGGCGCTAATAAAACATGTCTAAAAACAGCTAACAGTTCACAATGGAATGCTGATACCAACCCCGAAGTTTGGCGGGGAGGCATAGAACTGGCAGAGGAATGATGAAAGTAGACTAAACGATTTAGCAATGGGGTTCCATATGTATTGTAAAACCATGTAAAACCGTACATTACAAGACTGATGTACCCGAGATGGATAAGTTTAAGAAAGGGTCGCTTGTGGATGGTTTTGGCATGCAGAACATGTAAATGAGGAAAGGAGTGTAAGAATATTATATGACGTGAATGTGAATGATAGATGGAGTCGCAGACGTGGGTAAGAGTCTGTTAGGGATGTTGGGTAGAAAAATCTGTAAATAATGATGGGATTACGCCTACGGTAACACTAAATAATTACTAAATTAACATCATTACTTGAAAACTTTCATATTACAATTACAGTAAAACCCATTTTACTACTATAATAATATTATGGGAAAATGCCCGCTGCAAAAATGGGCCATCGCCATCACATCGGCAATATTATGCCGTTCCACACGGCGAACACAAATTTTTGTATGCTTTCCATGCGATCTCATTTATTCCACAAATAATAACCGTATTTTTCAGACGTTTCCAGTTCCTCCGCAAGCTTGGGGGCCCCCGCTTCAGCGAGGCCCATCACCGCAGGGTGCCGACGCCCCTCAGGGGGGCCAGCGGCGCCGGCGCCGGAGGACTGCGTGGGCGTCGCGGCGGTTCCAGCCAGCCGGAGAAGAAGTCAAGCAAAAGAAGTCTCGACGAGGATGGAGCGGTTGATGACCCGGGTATGGTTCAAGATCAGCTAGTCAATGTTGTAACAGGTGATTTCTGATAAGGGAACCAAGAGACCTTAACTTTGAATATTTGAATCTGACTTTTTTATATCTGTCGCTTTAAAGAAACTGGCAAACTTTGCTTTCTCTCGTGCTTTTGGATATCAAATCTATTTACATGAATTAAAGCGTACAGGTACGATTCCGAGATTGGCGGCAAACCGCAGTGGCAGACGGCAATCTTAATACAAGACACGATGTTAATAATAATTTTTTAAATATTTATATTGAGGGATCAGTAGGATTTATCGGTCAAATTAGGAATTCCACCGAGCCGAACCCTCTGATATGAAAATATCTGGAGTCGGTGAATTATTTTTCCATTTAATAGTCTGGTAGGTTAACATGTTGTTCTTGTATTGTATTGTTTTGTATTGATTATACTTATATAATACACTTGCATAGCGTGGATTTACCAGATGATCATTTTTATGGAAAAATGTGTGAAAGGGTTTAGTTTTTCCTACGGGGAAAACTAAACCCGGATCTAAAAGTCTGGTGCGTAAATTAATAAAAAAATAACTAGAAAATAAAACCCGCTCCTTCGGGTTTTAGCTGCTAGGCTTTTTTAAAAGCTCTCCCAATTTAGTAAAGTTCTCTATAGTAGAGTTTTGTCCCTTTGTATGTTCAACGACAACAATTGGAACTAGCAGTGAAAAACCCGCTCCGCGGGTTTTTGCTGCTACGCCCTGCGGACGGCTTTTCGTTCTGCTTCGCCCAGTTTAAGTATTGGTGACTATTTATAAATCATCACCCTTTTGCAAAACTAACTACTATTATTAACATTAAACTACAGAATACTTATATTTAATAGGTAGATATATAATAGTAAACATTCTTACATTAATACCGTGAATAATGAGAGGAACATAAATCTTCTTAATATTGAATAAAATATAGTATTATAGATTGCGCCACTTCCGTTTGCAAAACGCGTATGGGCGAGATCTAAGTGTGTATATTACGGCATCAGCTCCGTGGAAAAATGCACGTTCACGGACGGCTCAGAACGGTGTCCATACAGTTTGGCGTGGAGATTTACTCGGAGTCGGGTTCCTTAATTTGAACCGTACGGGCATTATCGTATTAATATACTCCGATATGTGCAAAAATTAACTTATAACATAGGTATTTTTCTATCCGAATATAAACCATTTATTTTTTTTTTCACCAAGTAACAAATTCCAGTTAACTAAAAAAATAACTGCCAATCAGAACTCAAGAAACAAAAAACGCCACCGAAATTCTCTCCCCCCTAGCCTTCCATATAGCAATATTTATGCAAATCGGTTTAGAGAGCTCTAAAATTTCAAGATAAACCAACCTTTACACAATATGTATATCATTTTAGATACATTTTGTTGTTCATGGACTCAGTTCAAATTTTCGAAATATGTAAAAGCAAAAAGGGACCGATTTAAAAAATAGCCGTTTCTTTGGGAAATTTTTGATTCTGGATAACTTTATTTTTAGAAAAATAAATCTTTCGGGTAATTTGGAAACTCGGAAAATTTTAAGTCAAAAAAGTGGTAGGGAAATTTTAATAAAAATATTTACTTTTTATTTTGTTAGGTGAAGTTGAAAGTTTTTTTTTTAAATTTGGAAAAAATAAAGGGAAAACGGTCGGAAATTTTTTCAGGATATTGTACGTTTTGTAGAAATTCCATGTTTTGTTAGTGTTCTTTTGACATTTTCTCATCGCGGATGGTGTTTGAAACATCATTGTTTCTTTTTGGAAATAACAGAAGGCGCTACTTTCATTTTCAACAATCCAAACTGTATCAGCTAACGTTTAGTATTAAGTCTGGGGTCTGCAGTCTCCAGTCTGCAGACTGCCACCAACCTCGGGATCGTACCTTAAAGATACCTCTACTTCTAACTTATAGCATCTTTAATCACCTAATTTTCGTAATCAAATCACGTTTTGTCATATTTTTTTAATCAAACACGACGATGTTCTGGGCCGAATGCGCAAAACTTTGGGAGGCATATGTAGGAGCAAAAAATACAGTTTTTGTTTACATGAATTCTACCATCTACAATGATAAATTAAAATACAACATAAGAAAGAGCTGTCTTTCTATGACGAGCCAACTGCTGGAAATTCTAAAAAAAAAACTGTTTTAAAATGAGTACCAAAACTTGTGTGTAAAATAAACTCCCAACGTAAACATGCATTTCGCCTAAAACACCTTGTTCCCCTACAGAATTAAGTTAAGCATATTGTAGATTCCACTCAATATAAAATTATATTAATAGGACCTTTCAATGTTTGGTATGAGAGAGTGGTGAGATTGCATCTTTATTTATCTTTTTTTCTATCGCTTTAATTTTCTAAAATTGTTTACTATCTCATCCGCACATATCAACAAACTTTATTTAGAATGCTAAACACTAAAAACTATTGTAATAAATTTAATATTCACCATAATTCACTATGTTCAAATAAACAACGCAATGCAAACCATTTAGTATTTTCATATTTGTTCTGATGTGAACCGTAAAATTATTTGAAATCAACGTGGAAATTCAATCCTCATTTCAAAGTAATATTAAATGCAACATCAACACTAGAAATGCATTTTCAACGTCGGGTTTAATTAGCGGAAACTGTAAACAGCCTGATTGAAAATTCTTCATTGCTTTATATATTATAATGTCAGGGGCTTTTCAAATGCAGGATTCATACCAGCAAAAATTCCCTGGCTGTAAATGTATAGTAAATATACAATTATGTTGCTTTTTAACTTCCTTTGATTGAGAGCTGTATAGAGCGCCGCAGGATGGACGTTTGAGAAGTTTTTTGTAAAACAAAATTATCCCACCTCTTTAGAAAGACTATGATGCACAATCACTTTCATCTCTTGTATTTTAAAGGCTTAAATAAAACTCACAGGAAATTTAGTAAGCGAGAAGCTGGTCGCGGCGAGCGTTCTGGAAAGGGCGAAGTATAAAAGTAGTTTCTTCAAAATAGCTAAAAAGGCACGCGTTTAGCAAAGAGTTAAAAGATTGTGTGAAATGAATTGTGGCCAATTGCAATATATTCGTTTTGGTTTTTATAAATACGTAAGTAATTTCTTGGTGCATGGAATGTATTTTTTTAATAATTAACACAGTATTTTAAATGGAAATAATATCATAGGAAACTGAGTGATGCCGTCAAAATAGCTAATTATTTGATTTGAATACACTATTATAGTCACAATTGATTTCAAACTAAAGGGTAAAATAGAGATTTTGTCTTTGTGACTATAACTATTATTTGCAAGTTGGTGTGTTGTGAGACTTTACTGGACATAGCCATCGAATTTAAATATCGAGAAATGGAAAATTCATTACACCAAACTGTCTTAAATGACTTAAAAATAAAAAAAGATAAACAAGCAATACACTTGTGAAACACTTGAAGAAAAAAACATCCAGTTCGCTTTGCGAAATTGGAAGTTTTTGGTTGTATTTTTTTTTCCAAAATCTATTCTAAGGCTGTGCCTTTATTGCCTATTATCAAGTTAAGCATCGGATAGCTAAATTGAAGGCTTGCGACAGAGTCAAGAAAGAAGGATATTTAAAAAAAATAATTCACTGGGACATGTATTTTTTTATGATTGAGTTTTACTTTGACTAAAAGTCTGTTGAGTCTATTTCCAATTAAATTTTCTATCGATTGTTGTATGTAGTAGGTAGTGAGAATTAAATTTTAAGATTATTATAACGCCAGTATTTAATACGAAACTAAATTTTATTGTCGTTTTTACACCAAACTCCGCAATTACCACCTGAAAAAGTGGTTGGTTTTACAAAAATGATATTTCTCTTGCAAATTGTTAGATACGTTCAAGCGTAAATCGAAAAAGAGACAATGAAATGATGGAAGAACAGTTTTGTAAAATTAATCATTTTCGTAGCTAAAACAAACACAAGACGCCACAAAACATTATAAAAATAATCAAACTCCAAAACAACATTTCTATTTATGCACTTTTTATGTCCACATTATTTTTTCTCTATTTCTCTGCCTCAAAAAATCCCTCCTTAAATACTTTGCTTTTACAAAATATTATATTTCCGATAAACTCGAGTTAATTTCGGTGTATCTCTAAATACTTCAAAAACTTTAGAAATAACAATTTCATAATGATTATTTTTTTTAATTGATAAACTAATGTTTAAGACAAGATTTTTTATGCATAGCGCAAAGGGTAACAATTATTATAATCAATAATTATTAGCCTGAATACATATTGAAAAAATCTCCCAAGAAAAGATACGTGTCGCCGACAGGACTCGAACCCGCCCCCTCTGATTGCCGGTCAGGAGCTCTACCATTAAGCTACGGCGGGTTACCTCCTACCCGTCAAATGAATTCAATATATACCTAGTGTTTCATTAAAAAATTATCGCTTATAACATTTAAAAAAAAAAAAAAAAATATATATATATATATATATATATATATATATATATATATATACATATATATATATATATTTTTTATGAGTGTTTTAAGATAATAATTATTGATTATAATAATTTCATAATGATTTTATACCTTACTTTTTAATACCTTCTGGGCATGATCTGCAAACATCTTTGAAATTTCAACAACAGTCTAACCATCCATGGAAGCATACCAAAATTACTGTTTTTTAACAATTTCATAAAGTTTGTTTTCAACACTTTTATCCCGCAAAATGGCCCAATTGAATAAAATAATCTTATTTTCGCAATTTGTTAAGAATTCCTCTTTTGGCATTTAGAGGAGTGATGTGAATAGAAGCCTTATAATGGAGATGAGATCCTTGGGATGCTGAGCGGCAAATCCTTTTTTAATACCAGTTCATTGTTGGGCTGGATCATTATGCTTTGTGATCTCCCATTAAAGCGAATGAATCGACAATTCTTCATTGTTAAAATATAAAAAAGACTAAATTGATCACATTAAGTATTCTTATACAAAGTATATTAAATTTAGTCTTCAACAATGGACACAAGTCCGTAGACCTAAAAAAAAAACGTTGTATAAAATTATAAAAGACTTTGATGTGACTTATTTTTCAGGTTGTCTCTTAATGTTTTCATTTTATTATTTCAGAAAATTTCCCGTTCATCATTACTATCATGTAAAACATTTTATATCATAATCATTATATATCACCATCTACATTTTATTACTATCATTAAAAATAAAAATTACAAATAATATTTTTTAAAACTATGACCAATTTGTTAATAAAATTAAAAATATTTAAAAATATATATTGTGAATCAAAAATAACTTGCTAACGTTAAATCGGCTTTGGAATGCGCGACGATTAAATTAATAAACTTAATTTAAATTTGGAATGTGCGTCGAATAAATTGTTCCAGAGGAGCTGACCAACGGAGCCACGGATGGCCCCCGCGGCGTTCCGGATCCCTACTACCCCATATACCTCCCTATCGACCAGGAGTTCAAGGCCAAGTACGTGTTCCACCACAAGAGGGGTCGAACCTTCCAGGAGCGCCTGTACGTCTTCCTCGAGCACCCCGGCGGCTGGGTCTGCTTCGTTTACCATACCAGCGTGTGAGTGACTCCATTGCTTATGTGTTAGATATAAATATTAATTAATTTTTTTATGGAGTCCCCCAAGGACCTCTACTGGAACCACTTCTGTTTTTACGTTATATAAATGATGTTGGTTGACTTATATCAGTATAATTTCTTCAGATTTAAAGTTTTCTATTGATCTTAATTTGTAGGTATCAAAGGTATTTGTAGGTATAAAGCATTTATAATTGTTTCTCGCCATTATTATTTTTATTTAGCAGATATTATATCACTGAGTTAAAAGTGCAATCTGCCATATTATATATATATAAATAGATGCAACATTAAATAAAAGTGGGAGCATAAAAAATATGTAATTAAGTAAATCCAATGAATCGGCAACATCCATCGTTTATTGAAAGGAGAGCTAAACCTCTCACTTACTCATGTAGCCAAGACAATGAGGTTGGTTGATTTGCGTGTCCTGTCCTAGAAGCTGGCTAATTGGTAGTGAATTAAGGCGGTAATGCGTGCGCCATCCTGAGGCATTTCAGAACCTTAATTTTTAACCGTTCGAATGATTTTAGTCAATTCGATTCACGTAGTAAATAATGATTGATCACCACGATCAGTCAAAATGGTAACGCGTAATTTTTGTGTACACTGTTTAGTCCATTCTTATAAACGACCCAGTGGGTAATAGATGTACCGAGAAAGTCATCATTAAGTCCTCGTAACTATTAGACTATTAACACTAATGAGACTGTTAGAAAAGATTACTCTATTTGCAAACTCGACCAAAACATTGAACGCAACGTGACACGCAACTTTAATCTAAGATCGAGGGGAAGCCGTTTTTGGGGAAAATAATAATGACCATGACGAAGGTCACGATGTAGTGTTGTGTCATGTTAGATTAACAAGATAAACGGATAGTTCTGAATGCCGGGTTCGAATTTACGGCTGGATTGGAACCTCCATTTCGAAACATATTGATATGGATTTGAAACTTGGCTATCAGGCAATGTATAACCCAAATTCAAAAACAACGTGTTCTCGACAAAAAAAAACATGTTTGATCTATACGGTAGTAAAATAACAATTTTTTCAAACACGTCGTTAATGCTGCACACACGGAGAAAAATGTTATTCGATAAAACGATCATTTTAATAGTAAAAACGGTTAAAAACGGGACTGAAGTTCTTACGAACAAATTAACAGGGTTTCAATGTTTATTGGCGGGAACATGTAAGAGTAATTTGTTGGTATACGTAATTTCGTACGTATATCAACAAATTATTCTTACATTTTCCCGCCAATAAACATTGAAACGCTGTTAATTTGTTCGTAAGAACTTCAGTCCCGTTTCTAACAGTTTTTACTATTAAAATGATCGTTTTTTCGAATAACATTTTTTCCGTGCATTTTTACAGTTTTACCAATGCACATATTATTATCTTAATATATAAAAATGAATCTTTCATTGTTTGTCCCTTATGCATTCAAAAACCATTCATCCGATTGCGATGAAACTGTGGTGATTTGATGTGCTCCTGCCCGCAATGGTTTCTATATGTAAAAGTGAGCTAAAAAGAGAAATAATTTCCTTAACTGTTGTTGGGCGCACGCCCATTAAGGTTTCTTTGTATATACTGGTGAACTCGGGCGTTATGAAATTTGTAAAAAAGTTGGCAATAAGTGGCGTGCGAGTTGTTTCAATAGTTTGTGTATTTCACGTAGTTTAGCGGCTGAGAGGGAAGGCGGGAGAGGTAGTGAAATCCGGGAGGAGCGGAGGGAAACAAAGGAGGGAAGGTTCGTGGGACGGGGGACGAGGAATATGGAAGACAGCGAAGATGGAAGTGGAACGCGAAAGGGGGGAGGGGAACGCGGGAAGGAAGGCAGTTCGTGGGACTGGGGAAGCGGAGGAATGAGAGGAGAGGGTAAACGGGGAAGGGGGAGGAGAAACGCAGGACGGAAAGGGGTGGCGAAAGGGGGACGGAAACGAATGGGAAAGGACACGCAAAGATAAATAATTTCTTTAACAAGTGCCGGAAACTCGCCAGTTGTTTTATAAAAAAACTTATCTGTGGATTTTCATCGGGATGACTTCATGCATGAAATCGAGTGTTTTCATCTAATTTTGGTAATAATCGGTTTCTAACAAAAACAAATTACAAGCATTCAAAGAAAATAATAACACATACGAGATTTTCAAAATATTGTCAGGTTATTCGTAACCAGGGAACGTTAACGAAAAATAAAAACAACAACAAAACTCGCTGCAAAAGACAGAACTATTACCAAAAAGTATTTTTTATGAGCATTTCATATTCTAGTGTACATTTAGAACGTTTAATTACCTTAATAAATTTACCCTTCAATACGGAACTCTTGCAAACAAGCAATCTGTCGATGATGAATACGAATGGAGCCGTCCTGCGTCATTCTGACGACTATAGACAATTCCGATTCCTACAAATACTAATGGTTGGACACAGACTGGTAACATTATTAACATAGCCTTCGTACTATTTAGTTGTTACTGGTATTGTGAGTCAGATCGAAGTTTCTAAATTAGGTAAAAGGAATAATGACTCATTTATACAGAGTGTTCTTTTTTCGTTTTAGCATTTTTTGTTTTACCTCAAAAAAGAGAAGCAATTAATGAAACTGACTATTTAGTAGGTCAACATATATATAATAAAAAAATGGTGTGATGATAATTACTACTGTATATACATAATTTTACTGGTTATTGTTCGAAAATTCGTTAATATTAAACTTTATAGGTAGTTGCGGATTTGACATTTAGAGATTTTACTCATATCAACTAATGTGGAGTTCCTCATAGATAAATAGCTGCGTTTTTGGCACAATTAGAACACATTTTCTTTCTTTTTTTTTGTATTTTCAAAAGTCTCATTCCCAAAAAGCTAAAGTGGTAGTTAAAAATCAATTATAATTCAATAATTGTTCCAACTTTTGATATCATCAACTATATAAATCAACTATATAATTTTTAAGGGCGTAAATTTAAAAAAAAATGGTAGAAGATGTTTGTCTCTCGTTTTTGACACATTTTAATGGACAAACTGTGGGTACCTTTCGATAAATCATCTCGTTTTAGAGACTAGGTACTTCAGTTGAAGGGTGTTTAAATTTTAAGCAGAACTTTGTTTCATCGGTAATATTTTATATTCTCCATCTAGAGCTGGGGCAACCTTTTTGTACTCTAGAGCAAATTCTAAAATATCGGTAAGGTGGTGGGCACACCACGACGGGGGGAGGGGGTGCTGCCAATGTCAATTTCAAATTCTTTTTAAGCGGCCGACAATTATAGTCAATTAGCTTTACACATCAAAAAATATAAAGGTTTATTCGCAAACGTACGAACGTTTTTTAATAAACCCAGGCACTCAAAAAAATTAAAACTCTAACAAATATATAAAAATAATTTATATTTTTAATTAATGTTTATGAAAAAAATCTGTGCACATACGAATCGTTCGGGGTTGGGAACCTCTTGGAATCTAGAGTGTAAAGAAATGTTTCAAAAGTTGGTTTTAAAAAAACGCTGATTCTTTTTTTGTAAATGTGGGTAAATTAAAATTTGTAAAAATTGGTAAAAATATTGTCTTGAAAGTAATCACAAATACCTTTCAAATATTCCCTATAAACCTGTTCAAAATGAACCGCAAGAATTTATTTTGTTAACGCTACCCAATTGCCTGCACATGTGTCAAAAAGATGAGTTATCTTTCGCACGGCCAGTACTGGTTAGTTCCGCCTGAATCATTGATGGATTACTACGTTTGTCGTAATTTAAAATCATAAGGTTTCCAAAATATATATTAAAGCATCAGGTGGTGCGGCGATGGGCCAATGCTCAACCTATACTTGTATATAAGTAATCAAACAGCTTTGAGCGGGCTGTAAATATGTTGCGATATTGTGTATAATTTGACTTACCGATATCTGCTGCAAGGCACCCACCATTCACTGGATTTAACACCGGGAAGGTTATGTTAATATTTGGATATAGGTCAGGGAAAGGGAATGGTGGTATTTTTATGTTTGAAATGGCAAGTATATTTCTAATTGCTTAGCGCAGGATTTTCTATATTATTTAGCGATTAATGCTATCAAACAGTTAATAAAATAGACTTTATGTCTTTGACCTTATCAATTGTCTTTGAATGAATTTTGGCGGTTTAAAAGCTTCAGTTCTACAAATGAACTTCAAAATAATTTTCAAACCAAACTTTTGATTTGATGTACATACATAAAAAATGGTTTTCTAATAATATATATTTGCATTTGTGGTTATCAAACAGGGCAAATAAAATATAAAAACGTAGAACAATATCTATTCAATATAGATACTAAAAATATCCACTGGCGGCAATTTCAAATCACTAAAGACTAAAGGACAAATTTCGCGCAATTATAAAGTTAAAGATATTTTAATAATTTTTCTATCAATTTTAAAAATATAGAATAATTATTCAAATACAGGTAAATTTATTGACTGTATAGCAAAATAATTTGTTTATATGTTTGCAGACACAAATGTAGAGTAATGATTTATATAACGTGAACGGGAAATTTAAAAAAATAATTTTCCAAAAGTGGCGAGCACTCAAGGCGACTTTTTATAATTCTCTGTGTCGCTCTAGAGGATAATCATAATATTTTGTTATATGTACCTATCTCATTAATTCAAAGTAGAGAAATATTTCAATATAAAATAATTATTATTTTAAAATTAAAATACTACGAGCACCTAACTCTAACTAACCGTAATTAGGATTTTTTTCTTAGATAGTCTTTTTGGCCGTACGTACTCCGGTGTACCATCGATTTTGGAAGCGATTTTGTCCCTTATGTATAAAGAAATTGTATAAAGAACAAGGTCACAATCGCTTGGGCCATTCTCGTTCTTGACGTAACGAAATACTGGATAGCGTCTAGCGTCTCCGAATAATTCAAATTAATTCGCGACAAAATGGCTGCCGCTTGATAATATGAACGGAGTCGTATTTGAAGGATATATTTTATCATTGTTTTTGATATAAATCCATTGTGGAAAGCATATATTTGAGTGATTGTTAGGAAGATCATTTTATCTACACTATTTTGATGTAATTTTTGTAGTACATCATAAAAGAAATGTTATAAAAATTGAGTTCGTAAGAAAGGTGAGAACTGTCAAATATTTTACGTCGCATTGAAAAAATATATTTTTCCTATGCTGGCTTTTAACAGGTTAAGCATCTCTGATCAGAATATCAATTAAAAATAAGTTTGAAATCGTAAAGTGATAATTAACGCCAATACCTACAAATTGACTTTTTTTAATTAATTTAAAAAATCACTGGAGACCAAAATTTTTACAATTTTTACTACAAATAATAAATCTAGTAATCACTGGTAAGTCAATAACGTCCCTTAACACCATGTATATACAATACGTGGTACCTACATGAACCATCTCCATAGTTTATATTATCTATGCTGATATCAATAGGTTTGTTGGTGACATTGATTTTCGTTGGTGACATTGATTTTCGTTGGTGACATTGATTTTCGTTCATGACTTGAATTTCGCAATAACCAAGAAGCAGTCTCAGGCACACAATACGATATTGCTTCAATAATAATTAATTACGTGAATCTACCGTCAAGCACACAGTTGCACCAGTTCACCCCTCCAAAAGCTCTTATTGGTGGTCTAGCTTGACACTCGTGCCAGTAGTTCCAGAGGAGTTTAATAATAATAATAATATTTGGATGACTTGTATAGCGCCGTTTTTGTGAAAAATCACCTCAAGGGCGCTGTACAAATTTCAAAACATTTCTACAATCTTACTTCTAACTATACACTTGACAAACATAAAATACCTATGGCTAAAACATTGCATCCACTGGTTCTTCGATCAGCGATACAAAACTATATGCCTAAAAATAAAATATAACGCTGCCTAAAAATGAACATGTACATGTATTTTTTATTTTATTTTATTTTTTTATCTGTATTATTAGCCAAAAGAGGAACTACTTTTTTGCGGTTGATCCCGCCCCCTACCAAAAACACAGTCATCTTGGGAGACGCTGTGTGGGAGTATTTTTAAGGAAAGAAAGGAGAGGAAGTTCTGGGATGGAAACAGGTATGAGGGATGAGAAGGATGTGTTGGTCAATGTGTCCAGAAGTGACGGACGTATGAATCCGTTCCTCGCACTGCGGTGCAAGGCCTAGGGTCGTGAGAGTCCAGTCTCTCTCGATTCAGCAGGTATTCAAACGCACCAACCGCTAACAATCCTCTACCCATGACACCAAACGTGGCGAACCACTTGGGGCGACCTATGGTAGAGGTGTAAGATAAATTCAAGCTATTTTAACCCGAAAAAATTGCAATATTAATTTTATGAAAAATAAGCCTTTATTTTTACATAACATAAATAATTTCCAAGTGTAAAAATGAGATTGCAGATACAATAAAATAACTCTACATTAGCCACGTCAAAAATACCCAACGTAGAGTCTGTTGCTAAGGCATGGCTACTTCATAAGTCTACGTCTACGTGGTACAAGCTACCTGTTACACGTCCCATACTCCCGTTCTGAACACAAAGCTCCTGTAATCGATTTCTCTCCGTCTGAAAGCTCCGAATGCTGCCTGCGCTACGTTTTCGTACGGAACATTTCTCCTTCTCAAGATCGCTTACAATTTATTCATTACGGCATACTATGATGCTTTGAAAATCCAATTGTTAAGATCATATTAATATTGTAATAATGCAAATGGCATAAATAACGCTTGAGTTAGTTTATAAATAAAATATTTTGTATTTTTGATTGAATTACAAAAGTACACGGAGAAGAATGTTATTCGAAAAAACGTTCGTTTTAATAGTAAAAACGGGACTGAAGTTCTTACAAACAAATTAACAGTGTTTCAATGTTTATTGGCGGGAAAAAGTAAAAATAATTAGTTGGTGTATGTACGAAATTACGTATACCAACAAATTATTCTTACATATTCCCGCCAATAAACATTGAAACAATGTTAATTTGTTCGTAAGAACTTCAGTCCCGTTTTTAACCATTTTTAATATTAAAATGATCGTTTTTTTATAACATTTTTCTCCGTTTACCTACTCATATTTCAAAGGAAATCGATATCTGACCCGAAAGAAGCGTTACGAGTTACCTTGCAAATTATATCACTTAATAACTTGATAATTTAATTTCAGAATCAATGATTCCATAACAATTTTTAATTTGGGAGGCAGGTATAAGTACCTCCGCCCCGGGAACCATGTATTGGAAAACCCCCGTCATAGGTCATCCCAAATGGTTCGCTACGTTTGGTGAGGATGGAATTTGTTTAGGTCTTGGCGGCAAATGGGTTTGCCCACCTACTGCGTGGCGGGACGGATCGGGAGAGACTGGTTGAGGCAGACCTAACCCAGACGACTCCAGCCGGACTGTCGACCGATAGCATAGCACCACAGTGGGAGTGATAGATTCATACGTCTGCCACTCCCGGATACATCGATCCCCAGATATCTACCAACCACTCATACATTTTCCTTATCAGAACTTAATCTCCTGTGTGGTACTTTTTTGAGTTTTTTTTTCCTCAGAGCCTACTGTGTTTAGCTTTTTTATTAACATTAGCTCATCACTCCCTGAGGAAAAAATCCCTCAATGCCTATGTCTGTCATCATTGGGGATGCTGTGTGGAGGGTCTTTTTTATTGCAAGAAATTAGGGAAAGTTCTGTAAAATAAAAGGGTATGAGGGGCGGGTAGGAATCTGGGGTCAATGTGTCCAGGAGTGACGGACACACGAATTCATTCCTTCTACTGCGGTACAAGGCGATTGGTCAAAAGATTCCAGCTGGAGAGGTCAATAGGACTCTCTCAACCGGTCTCTCCCGATCCGGCCGGTCGCGCAGCAGGTGGGTAAAGGTATTTGCCGTTAAGGCCTGTACAAACCTTACCCCATCAACATATATATGTAAAATAAAGACAGAGAAACCATTTTCTACCTCTAACTCTGGTATATCCACTTGACGCCACATCGCGCCGTATATATTAGAATCAAATGCTACCACCATATGAACTTCATTTTTTAATGCATATTTTTATTAATGAAATAATTAAAAACACTTTCTTTTTCCACGATAATCTTTATTTAAAAATCAACATGTTTCGAGAACGATGTTCTCTTCATCAGGACATTAAAAGTACTAAAAACTAAATTATCAAGTATAGAAAGACAGGCGTGGGTAGAAATGGAAGTAGTGGAGGGAGAGAGGTGGAAAGGGGAGGTGCTTAGAAGATCAAAGAAAAAAATTACAATGGAAATATGTTTGAGATAGGGTTATTCACAAAATTAATTTGATTATTAATAATATTTAAATTTCTATTGACATTTTCCTAATTTCTAATATTTCTAAAAGATCTATGTAAAAACCACTAACGTTAGTGTGTAAAATTTTAAAACCAGTATTTATTTCAAATAAATGGTTAAATTCAATTAGATGGTTAGCGAATTCCGAATAATTATTGCTATTTAGACTTCTCAAATGTTCCTAGCCTTAATTTAAAATTCAAAATAAAATGGTGCCATAAATAAATTTGCAAAATTTGAAGAACATATTTTTATTAGTATATATACATACTATACCTCAACTAGACCGATCCTCCCCCTATCCTACCCTCTCCCTATTCCCACTCAGACAACTTGTTATGTAATGTTTCATTATCATCTTTCAAATCATTTCATTTATATATAATACCCACGTGGAATCCTGTAAATGGTACAATAATGTGACTTAAATATTTGTATGCTTTGTTATTTCTGTAAACTGTTGGTCTCCCAAATAAAATTAAAATAAAATAAATAAAAGTGAACGAGAAATTATTATTAAAAAAATAAAAAAGCGGCGAAGTTTGTTTTTCTCTTCCTGAGAATTTGCATTCCAACACACGAGAAAGAGAAGTTTGCTTTGGCAGTTTTGGCACGCCAAAAGCTTCTTTACCGCAATATCTCAAATACTGTCGTGGCTTGAGAAACTTACACGCAAATATTATAAATTTTAAGACCGACATTCTGTTGGATAAACTTCCAGTTTTGTTTATGATGGACATCGTTATGGATAAACAAAGTTGTAGCAAATTATTCAGGTTGGAAAATACGTAAGATTTCAATGGAAATAGTTTCGAGCAGGCGCTCCACACAACGCACGTGAGCTGTTTGCCATAATAACAATTGATTTCATACACTTTATTTTGCCCTTTTGAGTGCTTAACTATTTATATTAGTTGGGAACCGCTCATGTGAGAAGAAGAATTCTTTATATTAGCGTGCCAAGAAATCCACAGTGGATTTTTGATGCTTATAACCGTCACCTCGTGTGCCGGTGAATCCAACGTGGATTTGCTAGTAACTAACCGCTCTTGCCCTGATTTTATGGATTAATGAATCTTTAAAATGCTTCTTGCATACTAAAATAAAATTTATTAGCTTGGCAAGGAAATGATAATTAATATTATTCTAGCTTGTCGTTTCGTAACATACACACGGAGAAAAATGTTATTCGAAAAAACGATCATTTTAATAGTAAAAACGGTTAAACACGGGAATGAAGTTCTTACGAACAAATTAACAGGGTTTCAATGTTTATTGGCGGGAATATGTAAGAATAATTTGTTGGTATACGTACGAAATTGTTCTTACATTTTCCCGCCAATAAACATTGAAACACTGTTAATTTGTTCGTAAGAACTTCAGGCCCATTTTTAACCGTTTTTACGAATAAAATGATCGTATTTTAGAACAATATTTTCTCCGTGTACGCTGTAAAGTAGCAAGCGTTTTTTAAGAAAATTATATCGCGCGTATAACATGGTCTGACACAGGCATAAAAAATAACATAAAATGGTGGAGGCATAAAAATCTGGTTTGGGTGCAGAAATTATGATCACAAGATACTACAGTTCTATCCACAAAGATCAGACCAATTTTTTGTATTTCTTGGGCATTAACTATGTAACAATTTCTAGACATTTTGTTTTGAAGAGTTTTAATTTTCAATGTACTATCGTTACTTAAATTTTAATTTTTATGCTACCGGTTTCGACACATCCGTGTCATTCACTAGCAAACTTAAAACTAAACTTAAAATTTAAAACAAGTACAGAAATGAATTAGATGTTATTAGGTGGGGGTGGTGGGAGGGGTGATTTTGGGGGAAGGGGAGAACAGAGGGCGGGGTCAATATCACACGGGAACAAAGTCAGAAGGGGAGATTTGCAGGGTGCTATTATTTTGTTAACTAAATTAATTTTTTTGTTTATTTCTAAGGTTTCTAAAGCGCACAAGTTAAAGTATGAATTTATATTTATATGTTTAAATTTGGTTTTTTCTTTGTTGAAGCTATGGCCTGTCTCTATTAAATGATTGGCGAATTCCAACGCTCACTTCCAATTTAAGTAACGATAGTACATTGAAAATTAAAACTCTTCAAAACAAAAGATAAGACCATTTTTTAACTGATTGCACAGTTTAAACTGAGCGTCCAAAAAGTCAATGCGATTTAACAGTCCATGACAAAGCGTGTATGGCATGCCTTAGTTAGGTTGGGTTAGGTTAGGTTTAGATTTGTTGTTTGCTTGTTCTTTTCATGCACTCTTCAATGTTCTGTTTTGTCACTGTTTTATATAATCATGGAACCAAAAAAAATATTTGGGCTCGGCTTGTAGATGATATTTTTGAAAACAACGGTATACCAACAGGCGATATAGCGCCGGGATGTTAAATTCTATAATGAAACTTACAAAGTCTGTTATCTTAAACTTACGGTGTTTAATGCGGTGAATAGTTTATATGCATTTAGTTAACTGCGACAGTTAACTTTGATGTTGCAGTTTGCGTTGCATGCCTATAATTTTTATTATTTACTTACGAGTATCTATCTGTCAAGGCTTTGAGGTTTAGTCATAGATCAAGGTTCATATTGCCGATACGCAGTCATGCCAGGGAATGATGAGAAGTTACGGAAGTTAGCGATACAATCTTTATCGATCGACCATGCTAGATACCCTGTGCAGACATAATGCGTTAAGTCTTCTTCTACCGACTATTCCTACCTTTCACTAATGTATAACACATTGGCGCTATTCAAAAACAACATTTTATCGACTTTAATTCGGCTTGCACGTACGTTTTGTGTAATCGTTTCATCTGGACTCCAACTGGACTTCAAGCTACGTCACGCGCTTGCGAGCGGCCTGAATTTTTCCTGAAAAATGCCTGTATGAGAAAACCTTGTTAAATAAATTTTCTAAAAACCTTCGTCATAGATAATATAAAGAATGTGAGATGTGGCATGGATTAATACTAATACATCTTGCTTGCTTGCTAAAGGATTACAAATTTGAAAAAATCACAATTTAAAAAAAAAAAAAGTGATTTTAGAGTAGCTCCACACAGGAGGCCCCGAGGATCTATGCCATGTTTGGGGATGCTCTGTGGAGGGTGTTTTTAGATAAATAAAGGAGGTGAGCTTCTGGGAAGGAAATAGGTATGAGGGTTGGGTTGTGTCCAGATCATCCGCCGCCAAGATCTGGACAAACCTCACCCCATGAACCCGGGCACCCCTGCTAAGTCACCAAATGTAGCGAACCTCTTGGGGTGACCTATGGCAGAGGTGCTCGTTATCCAATAAATGGTTCCCGGGGCGGCAGTACCCATTCCCGCCTCTCAAATTGTCATATTGACATAAAAATTTAATGGTCATATTGACATAAAAATTTAATGGTCATATTGACATTAAAAAAATTGATTAGAGTAAGAACACATGGGAATTTGTTTTTTGTGACCATTTTGACGTAACACTCGTCGAACCTGGAGCGCGAATTTGTATCAACTCCCTCGTGTGGAATGGCAGCCATTTCTTGATTTTTGATGATGATTTTTTCAATTGGTTTCCCTATGTATACCCGACTTTTTAAGTATCCCCATATAAAAAATCAAGGGGAGTTAAGTCTGGAAAAAAACTAATGGTCATATTGACAATTAATAAAAAAATTATTATAGTTAAAAACATTGGTATATATATATTTTTTAAATAGCATTATAAGTTATAAGTTATAACCAAAGGACATAATTTCGACAAGATGGCGCGATGTGCAATACTAACGAGTCAATGGCAGTTGTAAACGAGATGTTTCCAGGAAAAGTGATTCCATGGCCTCCCTGGCGTGCTAGCATGGTCGATCGATATGAAGTTACCGATTGATCGTCGGTAACTTCTCATCGTTCACTAGGACAACTGCAGATCGCAAAGGAACAGGTAACAGTTCACAATGACTAAGTGTCCTTAATATATTCGATATCAACTGTCGTTTGTACGTTAGCGATCTGAAGTTGTCCTAGTACTTCATATCGATCGACCATGGTAGCGCACCAGGGAGGCCATGGAATCACTTTTCCTGGGAACATCTCGTTTACAACTGCCATTGACTCGTTAGTATTGCACGTCGCGCCATCTTGTCGCAATCATGTCCTTTGGTTATAATTTATAACTTTTAATGTTATTAAAAAAATATGTCTATATATATACCAATGTTTTTTAACTATAATAAATTTTTATTATGTCAATATGACCATTAGTTTTTTTTGTGATTTTTTCAAATCCGCAATCCTTTATGGCTCACCCTATATGTGGCCTTGAATTACCTCCCCTAGCGATAGTTAATTATTGGAATCGAACCTGTCCTTCGCACGAAATCATGTGTGGCAATTTAATTCCCACAGTGTTGCAAACATCCCACCTGCACAATTTAATTATTATGTATATTCACGATTTATTTACACGGACATGCCGAGCATTTCATGCATCTGTGTTTCTATCGTCTGTGTTGATAACTTTGGCTTCAATATTTTAAAATTATGTTTCTTTCAATTTTTGATGTGTGTTAAATCAAACACAATTGTTGTATATGTATAAATAAACACTTAAACAAAATCATACTGTACTAGAGTAGCACGTAGTTTCAGTTATTTTTGATATTCTGAGTTCAATTCAAAGATCTTGCAACTTTCATTACTCTTGTATTACTCATACGTTCGTAGTATCCTTGAATATGCATCACAAGTCTGGAACTTAGGCTATACAATACATTAAAATAGAATTGAAAGTGTTCAAAATAGATTTTTGGGGTACCTTAACTTTCGTTCTTTCCGATCGCATGTCAGTAGTGAAGACTCTGCACAGTTCTTCAATATACAGACGCTGACTTGCCGAAGAAGTATAGCAGATTCGGTAATGTTGATTAAAATCACACACAACTTAATCGATAGCCCCGATCTTCTCCAACGCCTATCATTCCGTGCTCCAAATCGCAACAGCAGACAGTCGCCTACTTTTAACCTCGCTCTTTGCACGACCAACTCCAAACAATGCTCATTTATCTACAGATCCACACATGCATTTAACTTAAATTATTACCATATTGACATTTCCAACTCGACTTTACGCGACATAAAACGAAAAATTCACTAAGCAACATGACTCTAAGTATAAGTTCATTTCCCTATATATTCCCGTCCTTTGCCTCTTAATCCATGTTTCCTCCCCCCCTCCTTTTCACATATTGTAACTAGAAAATAATTTAATTAAGAAAACAACCCTACAATGTCACCCTTAATCATTTATTTTCATCAGTGGAAAGTTCATAATTGGCTTAATTAACTATATTATTAAAATAACATTGTATAATCTCAGATATGCTGTCAACTTGTCCTAAAATACATAAATAAATAAAATAAATAGATGTCGGTACTCTTAAAACTTACGTCACATTCCGACAGATGTCAAGCAATTAGAGTAGTTTCACCCGGCGAGTATAGGCGGTCAAGAAGAGCCCTAGATCTAAGATTCATTTCCTAGACAGCCGTAGCAGGTCGGTGGTCCCAGAAGCGTAATATATTGTAAACACATAAATATTGTTAGCCCGTTTTACAAGGTATTGAACCATTATTGTACAACGACCTATTATTACTATTGAAGAGCCCAACACAATACATGCCTGTGGATAAGGCAAACACTTAGAAATAACTTTAATTCAATGCAAGAATCTTTACTACGGTGACTTTGGTTTTAATACATGCCTCTGTAATGTCTAACCTTGAATAATAGATGGATTTATTCGAGATCTAAAATACTGTGATGGCTCTAAATTTCCAATAATAAGACAACGCGCAGCCGGGTTATCCCGTTTCCTATTAATTTTAGATTTAAGTCCAAAATACTCAACTAAACTGGAAAAATATTTTTGTAATCGAAGGATATATCAAATATCTAGTGCGGACAGGAACTACTTTAAAAAAATCTGTTTTGGTTTATTTTGGAAACAACTTTGTAATTTTTTTGTGAGTTATTTACAATTAATAAAAAAACTCTGTCTTATCCTCGATATTAATATAATGAAAAATAAAATAGAAAATAAAAAATCGTTAAAAATGCGTTTCTTTGGGTAGTAGTTTTAATATGTAAACGACAAATTTTTGCTTCGATATAAATAGGAAATTTGTCCCAAATTCAACCCTTTTGAATTCTTTCCTTAAAAATATATATTTTGAATTCTATAATTATTATTTTGAATGTTTACATTTACTCGCAAATAATTGTCCAAGTTGCCTCTAAAATCGTAAAATATTAAAATCCTAAAAAAAACCTATATTTTATAATTTAATGCAAAAATAAATAAAGTAGCACCTGTCCGCACTAGATATTTGATATACATTTTATTTACAAGAAATAAATATTCAGTTTGGTTGGGTATTTTGATCTATCTTCCAAATAAGTTATAGGTCTGCGTGATTACTGGTTGAGTTTTTAAGTTATCGTAAAAGTTACAACTTGTCCTTAGGTACTAGACTAAGCTAAGTAGTTCTGCCGCTACTGCGAGCGGACTGGGGAGCCTGTCTAATTTCGCCGATGCCTTCGGCAATCATCGTAACCATAACCAGAACTTCTCCTCTCCTTCCTTTCCATAAAAATACTCTCCACACAGCATCCCAAAAGTTGATATAGACCCTGAGAGATTTTTTTCTCTGGGCCTCCTGTGTGGAGCTAATGTTAAAAAAAAGTTAGGTAAGTTAGACGTACACGATGTATTTACTAGTGTATTCTACGTACGGAACGAGTAATAGGGTATTATTGATGCATAGCTGTATTTGCTACTTGCTAGTATGCTTAGCTATATCGCCCTTGAGGTGATTTCTCACAAAAACGGCGCTCTACAATTTATTCACCAGATTTACAGGAACGGGTTTAGTTTTTCCCATAGAAAAAACTAAACCCTTTCATACACTTTTCCATATAAATGATCATCTAGTAAATCCACGTTATGCAAGTGTATTATATAAGTATAATTAATACAAAACAATACAAGAACAACACGTTAATCTACCAAACTATTAAATGGGAATATAATTCACCGTCTCCAGATATTTTCATATCAGAGGGTTCGGCTCTGTGGAATTCCTAATTTGACCGATAAATCCTACTGATCCCTCAATATAAATATTTAAAAAATCTTTCGTAATTCTACATGTATTTAAAATGACTGATTTTTGCATTTTTATATACAAATTCTTTGACAAATCTAATATGCCTAAATTTTTAATAAGAGAGCTAGGTATAATGCCAGTAGACGAAATAACAAAAGGTAATATTTTTATAGTCTGAGAATGCCAAATTCTTTTAATTTCATTTCCTAAATCTGTATACTTTCTTATTTTTTCAGAAACAGATTTTTGAATATTACAGGAATTTGGAATAGCTACATCAATAATATAAGTTATTTTTTTAATTTTGTCATGTAAAACTATATCAGGTCTATTATGACCAATTGGTCTGTCTGTTAGTTAGTTTTATTATTATTATTATTATTATTATTATTATTATTAGGGGGTTTCTCACCATCCTCCCAATAGCTTTTCTACACTAATAACGAATATCATTAAAAATATAAATAAAATACTCACAGTGGTTAGAAAACTCAGCCAACTTATCCAATATATAGCCACTATTCATAGGTTCGAGTATCGAATTATAAACTTCAACTTAATAAATAAATAAACCGTAAATCGTACACCGAAAATATTAAATTTGGGACGCGGAAATGGGTACCGCCGCCCCGGGAACCATTTATTGGATAACCAACACCTCTGCCATTGGTCAACCCAAGTGGTTCGCTACGTTTGGTGACTTAGCAGGGGTGCCCGGGTTCATGGGGTAAGGTTTATCTAGGTGTTGGCGGCAGATGAACTAGACATACTGAACCCCAAATTCCTACCCAACCCTCATACCTTTTTCCTTCCCAGAACTTCCTTTCCTTAAAAATACACTCCACACAGCATCCCCAAAGATGACATAGGCCCTGATGGAAATTATTTTCCTCACTTCCTCGTCTCCTTCCCTTTCCCACTTACCTTCAGCCTCATAACATACCCCAATTAAGGATGCCATAGTCTCACTGGCTCCAGTGGGGAGCAGTTGGGACTCTTGTGAGATATTCACTATAAAAAAAAAAAATTTAAAATGTGGATGAGTGTTTCAAGCTGATAATTATTGCTTATAATAAAGTGTCATGCCTGTAAAAATGGTTTAAAATATAAATACAATTTTTTAATTTGGTAACCGAATAACAAGTTTGAAACATGCTGTGTGCAAGCAATTCATCTGTTTGAGCGCTGTAGTCGTTTGACTATAGCTGCGATATCTACAACACAGCTCATTTTTCTTGAAATATGAAAATAAGCATCTTTCTAAGGATTATGTGAAACTCTCGGTGCATTTAAAAGACGCTCAAAGCGCCTTGCAAGGAATACAAATTCTGCCTTGTGAAATATTCCACTAAGATAAACTGGAAGGAATCAAGGAACTGAAGGTAAAATCTGTTTCTATTTTAAATTTTTATTTTTATCCTGTTTGTTAAAACCTTTGAGGAAGTTAAAACCACTCCGCCTTCTTAGTGCTATGTTATAAATATCGCCTATGGACAGGTCTATAAAACTACTTATATTATATTGGTCAGATATATTGTGTAAACAGGTTTAGAGAGATAGAACACAAAGTTTTCTCTTTGCATTTAAGAATTTACCATAGACGCTCACGTAAAATTTAAAAAATATATATAACGGTTGTCGGCTGGTAAAGTTCGTTAACTTCGTGAGGTGATTCTACACGATAGTGTAAGTAAAAAAGATAAACAAATTTTGTCGAAAAATTCTAACTTTTAGGGGTGCTTTTATGGTAAAAAGATAAAATGAGTACGGCGTGTGCGGCCTGCACTTTTTAGATATTCTCTGCTGTTCCGATACTGTAGAATTGTTATTTCCTTTGCAGCAAGACCGTGTTTTTTTTTCCACAAGAGCTTGAGATATTTTAACACGCAATGCTCTACCGACAATTACATAAGTGGATATCACATTATCACATTAATCCCTGTGGGTTCGCTGGCCAAGGGTTGTTGTCTATTTAGTTCTGTCTGTTAATCCTCTCGCGATCGCTTCGCAGTTTGGTGAATATTTTAGTGATTCATTAGGGGGTGGAGGTGGGAGATGAGGGGTAGGGAGGTCCGTTCGTGTTCAGTTAGAACTAGCTCCTTCCTGGTGGGTAGGATCAGGCGCGAACTGAAAATTTCCTTGCAAGCCTAGATTACTTTCTGGCGCACAGCCTTTATTTTACACAGTTGAAATATGTCTTACGGGAATGTTCGTTTTAACGGCTCGTTCTTGTGTTCAAAGGGACGGCTGTGGGGTGATTGTTGGATTTGTGTGTGTTTCATCCCTCGTAAAGTGCTGGTCTTTTCAACACACAGGTTCACCCCATTATTTTCTCAAAAAGCTCCGTTCTTCAGACGATCGACCTCCCGTCGATCGACCTATACTCGATAATTGGTTTTATACGTATGGTGGGGTAGAGCAATTTGCTTTTTTTTATTTGTCGCCCTGAAGCGATGTTTGCTGTGAGGAAGGGGGGGGGGGGATAGACACATTCGAGAGGGCGGGGCTTGAAGTTTTATCTCCGCTAGGTTTAAATAGAATCATGGAGTGGACGAAGGCGGAGCGCGCGTTGGCTGCCGAGGCATACTTTTCGGTCAATTATCGCCATACAAAGTTGCATTCCGTACCCATTTCAGTATTCGCCCCAAGGTCGTGTTCTGGCTGGCAAGATTGCTATTGAATGACACGGATGTGTCGAAACCGGTAGCAGATAAATAAAAATTAAGTAACAAATGTACATGTGCCGTCTTGCGCTACTTCCTTCTTTAGCCGAAGTTTCGGACAGCGTTGCAGTGTCCATCATCAGGGCAGATCCGGCAGATCCGACGATGTGTCGAAACGTCGGCTAAAGAAGGAGGTAGCACAACACGGCATAACACCCCAAAAACAAACAACGAAAATGCTTTTGGCCGTGAAAATCTAAAAACATAAATGTACATATGAACACGTCAACACCAAAATAACGTAACTAACTACATTCAGATCACAACATTACTTCTATGATGGGCTTTAGAAGTTCAAAGAGAGTTTACTATGATCTGAATGAAAATAAATCACCTAATAATTCCTGGGCCATTGTGGTGACCAGTCCACTCCTGCTGGAAAAATAGGTATAAGACTGAAATTTTCAGAATACATTGGGAAGACAGGTTCGCGTGCAACGCTGCAACAAACACGGTATAATTGCCTTAGATACCTTATACTGGCTTAAATCCCACTTTTCCAAAAGTTGGCTACGAAATTTAGTTTTGATCTTGATAAACGAGGGTTTAAAAACAAGAATCGAAGCGCTGAATTTATTACACCTTTTGCATTAATTTTCAATTGGCTTGGAAGAATTCATGATTGGAAGATATTTTTACTAGTAACACGGAAATGTAACGATTTTACGATAACGTTAATTGAAATGCAAGAAAATGTATATTATTGTGTGACTTTTGTCATTTATTTGTGGATTTGTAACAAAAACAAAATTAAACATTTTTTTATTTAAGTGTATTTAGGAAAGGAACATTTTATAATAAATCATTGAACATAGTAAAAACCAGTTAAGTTATATTATTTATAATATTTTGGTAAAATATACCATAAAAAATAGTTACATGACACAACTAGAACCATAATAAAATATAAGCAATCATTTTAAATAAAGAATAACAAATTAACTGTGTCATTTGATTGTGAAATAACATCAGAGATATGAGCAAGAGATACAAATATATACAAATTCTATAGTATAAATAAGATAAACTTAGATTAAATTAATATTGATCGAAAATATAAGATAGCATAGCCCTCTTGTACCTACTTTCCATGCAGTTAAATATATCCGCTACATCAGCGTATCTATTACTAACTGCATGCAACCTAGGTACAAGTGAGTTTTTGGAATACTCAGTCCTTGTGTTGTTGCATTTAAACAGGACTTTAGAACGAGTAGCTCTTGTAGGTATATGAAATTCAATGAGGTTAGTTAAATTGGGACTGTCTATACTACCATTAGTTATGTACTAGTTATTCTATAATACTGATTAGTAATCATAACAATATTAGTGGAGTAAGTATTGAGCAAGTAAAGACTAGGGGTCCTAAATGAGAATCTTGAGGAACCCCCGAGGGAATAATTATTATTATCTGTGACATGTAACCCTTTAGGGCAACAGCTTGACTTTTATTTTTAATGCAAGATTAGAACCATCTGAGATGATTCCCGCTTATACCAACTTTTTAGAGTTTAAAGTGTATAATGATTTAACCTTGTCGAAAGCCTTAGAAAAATCAGTATATATAAAATCAACCTGTTTCTTTTTGTCCATAGAATTAATAGCAAAATCGGTGAACTCTCCCAAGTTTGATCAAGATGTGCCTTGAAAAAACCGTGTTGTTGGGGATTGATAATTGTGTTTTTACATAAATCAAGTAGTTGGTCATAAACGATATTTTCCATGACTTTACTTATAACGCATAGCTTTTAATTCTCAATATTGTGTTTATCCCCCTTTTAAAAACGTGTTACAAAAGATTTTTTTCCAAATAGTGGGGAATATGCATCCCATTTATATATCATATTTTAAATTAGTAAATTTTTGGATTTGGTAGACTGGTAAGATTAATCGGATAACGAACACCCCTGCCGTAGGTCACCTCAAGTGGTTACTTCTTTGTAACTTAGCAGGGGTGCCCGGGTTCATGGGGTGAGGTTTGTCCAGGTCTTGGTTGATGAGATATTGGTTGAGGGCGACCTTTTGAACTCTTCAGCCGGACTCTCTCGACCCATGAATAGATCCATACGTCCGTCACGTCTGACACACTGCCCCCCCAGATTCTTACCCATCCCTCGTATATTTTTTCCTTCCCAGAAATTTCTCTTCTTCTTTTCTCAAAAAAAGACCCACCTCACAGCATCCCCGTAGATAGATATATAGATATTGTTTTCCTCGGCGTCTCTTATATGGCGTTAATGTAAAAAAAAAACATTTTTTCATAAATGGATTATTGTAATGGATTTATATTATTTATATGTAAATTATTTTGTGCTATTTTTGTGGTATATGGCGTTGGTCCTTTCTGTGCACAGCAGAAAATAAGGAACCCTGTAAAAAAATGTTCAACAAACAAACGTTGATTCTGAAGATATCATTTTTGTTATATGTACAAAGTACATATATATTTTCAACAGTTTACCGGAAAAGATAAGAAAAACTGAAGACGATAAATGTCTAATAAAAGCGATTAAAGAGCAATTCAATGTAAAAACAAATGAATGATGAATTTATCATCATAATTAACATATCTAACTGTCCACTTATTTTTAAGTTCAAAATTCCTATTTAATAATTTTAAACATCATATTCAATTATAGGTACAAAATATTTTTCATTCTGACACTCGCTAAACGAAGAAGAGGTCTAAACACAAGCGTCCGCTTCTATAGGAGAGAAACATCGAAAATCAAAAAAAAATCTGAGAAAACTTATTTTGTAATTTATTGTTATCAACATATCATAATAAATAATAAAAAATAAAATTATTATACGCAGAATTTAAAAGTAAATAAAACACCATCACATTAAAACACACCGTTTCGTTGGTACCCGTCACCACTGGTATATCTAGGGAAAAAAACTTTTTTAGGTTGAAGGATAAGGACTACATATTGTCAAATTTAATTTATTATTGGGAAATGAAAAATATTCTGGGGAATAAAAAATACTGTAGGGAAATTTTAGAGTATTTAAAATTTCAAATAGTACTAAAATTTCTCCAAAATATTTGAAGTATTCAAGTATTGAAGCATTCAAATATTTCGGGGAACTTTTTGTCCGAAATTCTCCACCCCAAGATACGAAAGAGTTCTGGGGAAATTCGGTACTGAAAATCTTAATCACATGGTTGATAAATAGCTTCCTTTAAATAAATAATTACCGAATATCATTTTGATAGATTGCATCAAATGTCATTTCTTGACGAAAATAGTATTTTTATCACCGTCTTCCTGTAATAATGGCTTCACTAAGTTAACTTTTAATCAACCCTTCCTAAGGGTGTCATCTTTCATCATGGGCCTTCCTACAGCCCCTTCCTTTGCCCCCCTCATGTAGGGTGTAGGGGTTGGACATCCGGTCAACTTTGGCAATGGATTGGCTTACATTATCTGTGAACGTAGCGTGCCAAGAATTCACCCAATATCTCTATGCGATCTTTCTAACCTGTGCTTTTTGTAAAAAGTTAGCGTGTTTGGAAGGTGCTTTTACTACCGCATAGAATAGAGGTCGTCAAACTTTTTTGATAGAAACTGCATTTATATATTTTATATTAAATATCAATTGTTCCAGAGTGGAAGATACTCTCAGTATCACTATGGTGTAAGACCACCATTCAGAATTGAAACGTTGCTTGAAATGGCTTTAGCCGTGTTTAGTGACTAGATCTGAATAGCCCACCTTTCTCTTCCTCATCTCATTTCTTTCCCCACTTACCTTCAGCCTCACAACATACCACAATTAGGGATGCTATAGTCTCACTGGCTCCAGACGGGAGCAGTTGGGACTCTTGTGAGGTATTCACTATTAAAAAAAGGCGGCAATTCAAGTAACTTGTCGATTTTGAATGACGGCTTCCGACCGAAAGCCGAGTGTCAATGAAAAATAAATTTAAAAAAAAATTAAAAGATAATAGAATTTTTTTTTTTTTTTAATTATCTTTATTCATTTTTTTTGTTACAGGTTTATTTTACATGGCTTTTTGACTACCAATCTAGGCAAATGCCCGTATTATAGTACAACAAACTTCTGACCAAAATGTTTTTTTCTCTATAAATGTATTAATATTTTTACAGGTCACAACCGCTCTACGTTTATTATTTGTTTTGGTTCGGGTAGCAACCTGCCATGGGGCCATACATTTGATTTCTTATGTTCTTATTTCTTATGTCTAGTTTTATGCGACGTATTTTGCACATGTTTGCGATGCCGTTAAACAAGATACAAGGAAGAAAACTGTAGTGTTTTGATAAGTCACGTAGTTTCAGATGTCGCCAGCTTAGTTTGTAATACAAAGTTCTGCTTTATCCCAATATATGACAGTTGAGTAGGATATCAGAAAAGTACCATCTATCACCGTTCGTGTCTTAGGTACGAACGGTTACAATGATGGCCGAAGGCTTTGGTAACAACATAACTACTTAGAGCTTAGCCTAGCAAGGACGTCTGTACAGTTTAATATTCATTGCAAATATTTACGAAAACTAAATAAAGCAACTAGTAATCACTCGAACCTATAACTTATTTGGAAGATACCCAACAAATCTTATCTTAATCTTATTATTGTCTTATTACTAGATATACGGAGAAAAATTTTATCCTATAATACGATCATTTTATTCGTAAAAACGGTTAAAAACGGGACTAAAGTTATTTCGAACAAATTAACAGGGTTTCAATGTTTATTGGCGGGAACATGTAAGAATAATTTGTTGGTGTACGTAATTTCGTACGTATAACAACAAATTATTCTTACATTTTCCCGCCCATAAACATTGAAACACACATTAATTTGTTCGTAAGAACTTTAGTCCCGTTTTTAACCGTTTTACGAATAAAATGATCGTATTTTAGAACAACATTTTTCCCCATGTATTAAGAGACAAAAAATATGATTTACTCATTGTTGTTTTTTTTATACATCTCAGTCAAAAATTTATATTTGGGCCGCGGACTTCGGTTTGCCCAGCCCTATTCCAGAACAGTCTAATATGGCCCGAAGAAACTTTATTATTTCTTATGCAGTAAATTATACACAGAGATCTTTATCGGCGATGTTTTATGTTTGAAATGGTTAAATAATTCACATTAAGTGGCTATGACATTTTTAAGTTCGCTATATTACTAATTTTAATCACACACATAAAGTGCTATTATATAAGTAATCGGACAGATTGTGTACTTCATAATAATTATAAAATCACGACATTATATGAATAATAACCAATCTGATTGTTAAGGTATGAAATAATATTATGTAAACTACACTAAACCATTTCTGGTACGTAAACATTGACCATTATTTTTTTAAATACCGTAATTTTTATTTCTGAATACGAATAATTAAAACCAAATTTGATGCCGCTGTTAGCAAAGAAAGCATCATATCAGATGTTTACCTACACGTAACAATTTTAAAACAAATAAATAGAGTGGCATACATCCGTACTAGATATTTGCTTTTGATGAAAAAAATAATTATTCAGTTTGGTTAGATATTTTGTCCTCAAATCCAAATAAAAATTTTGTATGAAAAGGGTGGGGCAGCGGTTCTCCTTAATATTAATGGGTAGTGGAAAGGGGGGGGGAGGAATGAGATGGGGAAGAGGAATTTGGAGAAGTACCGTTCTGGCTCTTCAAATCTGATCACCAAACACGGCTAAAACCATTATAGGCCACGTTTCAAATCTGAAAGGCGACCGACCATACGCCAGGGCAATTCTGAGAGTATTTTCACGGGCTTTTGTCGCCCCCTATTCTCCAAAAGCAATAAATAGGCGAATAGTAGTCTCAGAGAGAGAGAGGTCGTATGTGACATCTTTGTTCTATTATCTTCTGTCTTTTTCGTTTTCATGCAAGACGTATGAGAATTTAAATATTACAGCTTATGAAAATTATTTTCTGGAAATCTTCCTACCATTTTCTTACCTTGTCATAAAAAAATTTAAAAAATCTGCAACTGTGTAGTATGTCAATGTGATGGTCTGCACACAACACAACGTTTCAATGTTGTTGATGGCAATGCAACCAGTCACTCGCAACTCACCGTGCTAGTTGCCGCGGCCTGCCTTTTCCAGGTTGCTTGGTTTTGTTCTCACTTTTCGAGTTTTCGAGCTGAAATATTCTTCGTCTATGGTTAAACCAAAACCTCCTAGATCACAAAGCCGGGACAATCATTCAAATCAGCCTCCTAACTTGCATGAGATTCCACAAAAAAATTCGTTTCGATATTTTTTTTTCAAATTATTCTTATTTACTAAAGCATTTAAAATAGTTTTCGTTAATTTTTAAAAATAATTAAAAATACATATTTTTAAGGTTCTCATACAAGTTAGGAGGCCGTTTGGATTCAGTGTCCCGGCCTTGTGATCTAGGAGGTTTTGGTTAAACAAGCTGAGATAATTACTGAAATCGTAAAGTTGGTTTGCGCCGTGAGAGAAGTTTGGTTGGCAACCATAGCAACCCGCAGTTGCAAACCACCTTTAGTTTGGTCATAGTTTCTCCATGTATGGAACAAAGTGTTAATTGTTCAGGAAAGCAAGAATAATGTTTTTTTTTTGTCAAAAAAACATTATTTTTTCAAAAAAACATTATTTTTTTGAAAAAATACTAAGATTTTTGTTGACCTATAATTGAGAATTTTTATAATAAAATAACATTTAATAGATCATTCGGAATACTTTACATTTTTTGTATGTTTCTTTAATAAATAATACACTATTTAATTCATATTTAATTTATCAGAAAAAAATCCACTTAAAATGCACGTCGTAAAACAAACACTAACTCGACAGATTGGCATTTGATCTGAATGTAAATTTGTCTGTGTGTTCCTTTTCGTTCAAGAAGGTGGTCGTGTTGGATACTAACTTTTTATCCCGCCAGATACCGCAACAGCGTAGATCCTACTACGAGCTATCAAATCGGAAAAATCAATATTATTTTACCTACCAGCTTGAAGAAAGTTTGAAAAAAGAATTATCATTGTGATAGGGACATTTCTTTAATCAAATTGTATAGGTAATTCCTTATTTGAAAAAAATAAATGTTACATAAAATATTTATGATTACAGGTGGTAGGTATTTAAGTAGACAGGAGGAAATTTTGGTTTTGATTTATTAAATAAGAGAAAATTAGAAACATTCTTAATAGACTCTTGTTAACAAAATGACTAGTAAAAAAGTATTTATTTATTATAAGCACTAAGTATCAGCCTGAAACACTCATCCACATTGAAACAATCTTGCGAGAAAAGATACATACCGCTGACGGGACTCGAACCCGCATCCCTCTGATTGCCGGTCAGGAGCTCTATTATTAAGCTACGGCGGGTTATCTTCTACGCGCCAAATGATTCAATATATACCTATTGTTTCATTCAACAATTATCGCTTATTCTTTGTGCTATGCATAAAAAACCTTGTCTTAAACATTAGTTTATCAATTAAAAAAAATAATAAGTATTTATTTATTTGTAAGAAACAAACAGATTTTACACGGAATAAAGTGAAAAAATATAGGTATTAAAACTCGTTTAATCACAGGAGACCATATTTGTCCCAGCTCACATAGGTTTCACAGAAATCGTTGTTTTTCCCTTACTATCATAGTCAGAAATGTGATCTAAACGGTATTGGAAAGAGAATACAACAAACTATATATTCAAATCTAAAAGAAAAACACAAAAAATTAAAATTTACCCCTTTCTGAAACCAAAGTTTCCGATAGCAATTTGAAAAAAAATTATGGAACTTTGTGAATTTTTTAAGAATGTTTTTTTACATGAAACGAAAAAAAGTGAAGTGACAGTAAGGTTTATAATTCATTTATCCAATGAAATAAGTATGTGTTTTATTTTTTTTCATTATCAGTAATTTTAGTTAGAAAAAAAAGTAAAGTGAGCTATTTTTAAAACTTTTTAAAGTTTTCGCAAAAAAAAAATTATATTTAAAAAAAAAAAATAGTAATTTTTAATATAGAAATTTGAAGGCTATTTCATCACCTTTCGAAAACAGTTTTTAGTTGTTCCATTTATTTGGATTTTATTGCAAAGCGGGAATATTTTTAACCTCTGACAAAATACGCCAATTTTTTTAGGGGAATGAAGATAATATTAGCGAAACTCAATCGAAAATCACTACCACTTCGCCCGGAAAGCCGAAGGTTCTGGGTTCGAGTCCCAGATGTATCCGTATCTTTCTCTGATTTTTCTGTTTCATATTTTCGATTGAGTTTCGCTAATATTAATTTCATTAATTAAAATATTATAATTTTAGGTTTAACTCATCAAGTACAAAATAAAAATATAAATATAGGTACCTACATACATATTTACCAAAAAAGTATCTTATGCTATTGTGGCTTGATGATGGAGTTTTATTATTTTTTAGTATTTTAGTAAGGCTGGTAGCTAGTAATTGGGCAATTAACATAGTAATACGCAGCAGCATTCTGTTTTAAAGGCTTTTATTTTATAAGTGAGGCAACTTACCAAAGCTTTCAGGTTATTCAAGGATAGCTGTGGACACTTATGCATTGTTAGGGCCCATCATCCTCTCCTCGGTAGAGCCTGATTCCGCATTAGGGAGACACATTACAGTTTCTGTGGGGAGGCTTCAGGGAGGCTGTATTAACAGATCTAAGGAAAGCTTTCAGCCTGCTAGAAAATTTCTTCAATTTTACTAATTTCACGATACTACTAATAAAATAATAAGTCAAAAATAAATTACCTTCTCGAAGATTGAATTAAATGAAAACATTTTTACAGTAATTGTAACAAATTATTTACTGAGATCCCTTAAACGTATGTGTGTAAAACTATTTTTGATCGTGTGAGAAATGTAAAGATTTTTTTAATAATGTTTCTTTATTCTTTGAATAGTAAACATTTGTGGATTTTATGACCACCATAATAGACACATGCCCGTGTTATGGTGGCCGGAGATTATTTATGAATATACTTAGAAAACTGGTACACTGCTTGTATTTACTTGTCTCTTTTATGTGTGTTTTTTTTAAATTTATTTTTCTTGTTCCCATATATACCTATGACTATTTAGAAAACAATAAGATATAGAAAGTAATAATAACTGAGTTTTTTTATTTATCAATTGGCGTGATATGAACATTGACATTTTTTTTTACGCACCAGATTTTCTAAAAACTAAACCCTTTCATACACTTTTCCATATAAATGATCATTTAGTAAATCCACGTTATGCAAGTGTATTAATTATATACGTATAATTAATACAAAACAATACAAGCACAACATGTTAATCTACCAAACTATTAAATGGGAATATAATTCACCTACTCCAGATATTTTCATATCAGAGGGTTCGGCTCGGTGGAATTCCTAATTTGACCGATAAATCCTACAGATCCCTCAATATAAATATTTAAAAAATCTTTCGTAATCCTACATGTATTTAAAATGACTGATTTTTGCATTTTATTATAATTAACCTATTTATTATAATTTTTTAATGTGTGTAATGTTAGTAACCTGTAAAAGTTCCTAATAAAAATTATAAATAAATAAAATAAAATTAAGAAAAGGATGCTTAGATAGTTTGGGCATGTAGAGCGAATAAATGAAGAACGGAATGAGAGCAGACTATATGACGCGAATGTGAATGTTGAAAAAAGTCGGGGACGCCCGAGGAAAACATGACACGATCTAATGAAACAGATACTTTAGTCGGGCCATGTTTAACCACTCGAGCGATTGGTGTTCAGTTTTTGATTTGGCCATTCGATTAAATTAATATCATTCCTCAAAATATTAATAAGGAAACATATAAACTTTTTCGTTGTTTGTTGTTGGGGTGTTATGCCGTGTTGTGCTACCTCCTTCTTTAGCCGACGTTTCGGACAGCGTTGCAGTGTCCATCATCAGGGCAGATCTGTCGATGTGAATTTGTAGTGTTAAGTGTGTGCTTATTTACTTGGAAGCGATACCGTGTCGGCAGCTTCATTTCAGAAGAAAGTAAACTACTTTGAAAGGGAAATTTCGTGAAAGTGCAGTATTTACGTTAGCCTGGGGCCCGTCCACGGAGAAATGTAAAAAAATGTAAAAAGGCTGTGGCCGTGGCCGTGAAAATCTAAAAACATATCTAACATATAAACTGTTTACTGTGGTTTAAAGCTATGAATCCATTTAGATTTCACCGTTGATCCCATATTTGTAGGTTCGTTAAATGCGGTCCAATTTTGGACCGATATCAATCGCACAAAAATATAAGCGGTCTGATCAAAACCATCTCAACCAATTTATTTAGAGTATTTACATTCTGTTCTGCTGAAAAAAAGAATGGGTAAGCATTATTATTGCAAAGTCCTTTCTAATCGCCACCATAACAAGGGCATGTGCCTAGTATAGTGGTCATAAAATCCACAAATTTTATAATTACTATGCAAAGAACAAAGAAACAAAAAAACAAATAATCAATTACTATATTTAGTGTCAGACCTATTCGTTAGATATGTGTTCGGTGCAAATCATATATAATAGAATTATGGGGAGATAGTATTGCGGCGCGGAGTCAATGAAAGTTTGGGTTTGGTTTGTAGGCAGAAAACAAATATAGGGCACCGCTGCTGTGCGTACATGCATTTTGCAGTAGGTAGATTAAACGATTACGCGGTTTCATACTTTTAACGGTTCATGGCCCCTCTTACTCATTTTTATCACAGTTTGGAAGACGGGAATGGGTACCGCCGCTTTTAGAATCATTATTGGATAATCGACACCTCTGCCATAGGTCACCCTAAGTGCTTCGCTTCGTTTGGTGACTTGGGCAGCCCGTTCATGGGGTCAGGTTGATCTGGGTCTTGCAACCTACCAATGCCTGGCAATCCAGACTGGAAAGGACTGGATGAGGGAGACGTTTGGACCTCTTCAGCAGGACTATCTCGACCCACAGTGGGAGGGATGATTTCATACGTCCGTCACTCCTGGACATACTAACCCCGAGATTCGTACTACCCCTCATACTTTTTCCTCTCTAAAAGTCCTTCCACAGAGCTTTCTCGAAGATGACACAGACCTTGAGGGGATTTATTTTCTTCAGAGCCTCCTGTGAGGAGCTAATCATAGTCTATTACCTTTACTACGTAGATATCCTGCTAATCATAGTCTATTACCTTTACTACGTAGATATTATGTTAACAGAGAAACATCCAAAGCGGGAGGTTTCTATTTTTGTGCTAGGGTCGTGTTCTAAATTATCTACCCTGAAATATGTGGTATTCTGAGAGAGGGTTACCTGATGCCTAAGCCTTGTCTGGTAACTGAGTTCGGCTTCAATGCATGTGGCATTACGTAGGTGGAGACCAAATTTGATATTTCTCGAGAAACCGGGGCATTAGTTCACTCGTTTCTCGAATATTTGAGTAGTCTGTCATCCACAGTTTTATTCCAAGATTAATGAAATGTTTTTTTTTTACATTAGCTCCACTTTTGATGTATAAAATTTGATAGCGTAATTTATCACCTTTCGCAAACAGTGTTTAGTTTTTGGATATTCAGTTTCAGTGCCGGCAACCCGGGCGTTTATTTAATATAAATTAAATGGTTTACAATTTTCAGTTCCTTTACCTGCCTCACTAGACAAAGTCTGTTCCGAGGCGGGTAAATAACAAGTATATATATTTAAAAATGATATCAATCATAAGAGACATGCATTAAAAATATGTATTAATATTGATATGTATTAAAATAGATATGTGTTAAAAAGATATGTGTAAGAAAGCAAAAAGTAAATATATATAATAAATATTTACATACCTTCTTATTTTGATTTTATTATTTGTTACACTACCATCAAAAGCTTACATACGTTATAAAAAATAAAAATAAAATAGAAATAAAAATAAAACCAAGAATAAAAATAAAAAACTTAAATTTCCAGTTAAGAGAATATAAATAAGCAGGAGCATGTTATTATAATTGCAAACCTGCAGTACCCTATATATTTGTTAATTGTTTAGAATATTTCGAATGTCTGTTCTTTCCTTTCCTTTTGTGTTCAGATATATTCCATTTATTAGGATTATAGTCCTCGACCATATTTTAATATTTTTAAATATTAAAAAATGTGGTCGAGGACTGAATTAATCAAGAAAAATTATTACTTTAATGGTTAAGAGCTAGGAGCGCAGAAGTTGCGTTGGTAGCAGTAAAATGTGAATAGTTCCCCCAGTACGCAAAACGGTACACAAACTTATTATTAAAGCGTCACTTGTGAATAATGTACTTAGTTAGGGCAGTCATTTGTTAGGAAATATTATTAACACCAGCTCGAAAGCGTTCATTTGTCAAGGGACCAAGTGCGATAGCGACCAACTAACCGCTTGACGAAAATACTAGTCCTGTTTTATAATACAAGCTTTATTTTATACTTGTGTTTCGTCAAAACCATTCGAGCGACAGAGCAATTTAAAACTTTTTCTCAGATTGCTGAAGGAAATTTTTCCGCCCGCATTAAAAAAATCATAACTAACTAACTAACCATCACGCCGTTTCCCCGCAGGGGTAGGCAAAGAGGACGGACCGCCAAACATCTCGGTCTTGGCACACACTCTTTACCTCATTCACATTCATACATCGTCTCATACAAACTCTTCTATTTTTCTGACTCTTGACATGGCTCGACTCAAGTATCTGATTCACTTGATCGTGCCATGTCTTTCTCGGACGTCCCCTACTTCTTATACCATTCTCACTTACATCATATTTATATTCTCCTTACGCTCCTTTCTTTGTTCATTCGCTCTACATGCCCAAACCATCTGAGGGTTCCTTTCTTAATTTTACTCATTACGCTTACATCAGCCTTGCATTCTTTTCGAATCTCCACATTTCTCACACGATCATACATGGTTTTACCACACATACGCCTCAGGGATCCCATTTCAACAGCATTCAGTCTACTTTCATCCTTCCTCTGCCAGTTCCATGCCTCACTGCCATACATCAGGGTAGGTACAAGCACTCCATTGTGGACTGCTAACTTCGCTTCTTTGGACAGCTTTTGTTAGCGCCAACCGCATTCAGTCCTCCATTAAAAAAATCATATCTCCGAATTTGAATATAGAGACATACAAACTGATTATAGTTCTGTATAGTCAATTAATTCACCTATCTTTTGTTAATTAGGTATCACATATTCGTAGGATTTATAAAAATTAAAAAAAATCGTTAACTTTAAAACATTTTAAAGAATCTAGAGAATATTTGCCACAATGTGGCAGCAGAGCAACCCGAGGCTTTGGAAATAGTGCCATAATGTGGCAAAAAGCGTTCGAGTGGTTAACTAAGGCCAGGCAACTAAAATAAGTTGGCTTCTTATTTATAAATAGAATTATTTTATTAGATTTTCAACCATGTATAATTATGTTCGACAGTCTATCGATGATGTAAAGCGCACTTATTCTTATGCATGTCCAGAATAGTTAATTTTGAGAAAAAATCATTTGAGTGTCGATCGTCAAGTTCATTATTCAGACATCTCCAAATACTAAGTTTTGGGATAGTGAGGAAAGCAATATTCTAATGCTCACGACAAATCAAATATTATTTATGCGTGTCTGGGTTTCACATATGATATATGCTTTAAAATAGCACCGGGAGACCGGGAGGATTTTTCCACCACTGTCGATAGGATGATCTATTATTAAGTCTATGTAATATTATGTAGGATGATCTTATATATTTTCGTAATATTACGATGATACGTAAATAAGAGATCTGAAACATGTTATTGGTTGGGGTGGTTTTGATTTTATGCTCATATCACAAAAATTTAAGAGGTGATAAACTCTGTAATCAATTTAAGAACTAAGTTATCCACATCGGGATTATCCAACGGGATTTATTTAGCCTAATATGGTTGAAAAAATGACAAAAAAATTGTAACATATAAAAATTTATTTGGAAATAAAAACAAAATAATTATCGGTATTTGCTGTGAGACTGAAAGGAGTGGATAATGGAAGCAGATGGTAAAGGTGAATATTGGAAAGTACGTGGTTATGCAGTTATAAATTTTAATAAACATAAAATCTCAAAAATAACAAAAATAGTGGAGGTCCACCCTTGGTCGCCGGATCTAAGGAGTGTATCTAATCAATTGCTGTACTAGCTTGAATGAAGTTTAGAGAATACAATAATAATTGTTGAAATCAATTATGGGATGCATTTAGTTCCACAAGTTTAGCAATGCTGAGTCAAGCAGGTTGAATCAAGTTGTATGTAAAATTAGGTATAACATCTCCAACTATAATCTCAAGTTCCTTATGGAAATGTGTTAGAATCTTCGTGAAAACTTTTAATTATGTCACAAACAAATCAATGCTGTGACTTCATTCAATTACAGCACAGTTCCATCCATGGTCGAGCGATCAAACTACTAATCCACTTTGAATAAAGAGATCGCGAGTTCAAATCCCAGCGTGCAAATAGTTACATGAAATAATAATGTATAGTTCCCAAGTAGCAGATACTCTCAGTTAAAGACTACAATTCAGATTCGCAAAATTTCTTGAAATGGCTTTGGCCGTGTTTGGTGACCGCATCCAAGTAGCCAGTTTTCCCACGTACAGATACTTTCTCTATCCCATCTCTCTTCCTCACATCCCCTGCATCCTCTTAACCACTGACGCGATTTGTGTTCAGTTTTGATTTGGCCATTCGATTAAATTAATATCTTTCCTCAAAACATTAATATGACAACATATACACTGTTTAGGTACTGCGGTTTAAAGCTAATGAATCCACCTAGATTTCACAGTTTATCCCATATTTGTAGGTTCATTAAATGTGGTCTAATTTTGGACCGATATCAATCGCAGAAAAATAAAAGCGGTCCAAATTATATTTAATTTTAGTATATAATATTATCCCGTGGATAATATTATATACTAAAATTACTTGTATAGCTGTATACAATAAATGATTGCTATGTGGCAATATATAAAATAATAGAAAATAAATAAAAATTAATAAAACCACTTCAAAATCTACACATCCACAACCAGAATTACGTCTAACACAGGCTACATACTATGGAATAAAATCTCTCAACTGTATTGCCTACACAATATTTAACTCTCTTCCCGATAGGTATATAAAAACAACCCGCAATTTAAAAAAAATCACAGTTATGTTTTAAGCAGATACCTTTAAAAATGAAAGTGCCTAATTCTCTTGTCTCGTTTCTTTTTTCTCTCATTTTCTTTTTCCTGTGTTTATAAACATCCACAATTTATTCTTACCTAACTAATTCCTGCCTTCAGCATGCGTATATATATATTCTTGGTTGTTTCTTTTTATTGTTTTCTCTTGTTGTGTGTTCTACCTAATCTCTCCTCTTATTTTTTTTACTGTATTATATGTGAAACTTATATTGTTGTTACCAAAATACCTGCTATTTAAAATTATATCTATTATCTCCCAATTATACAGGGTATCCGGGGGTAAGGTGCATTAACTTCGGGAGGTGATTCTACATGAAAAACATACATTACGTACTTCTCAGTAAAAAAGATAAATAACTTTTTTCGAAATTCCAACTTCTAGGGGTACTTTTTTGGTAAAAAGATTAAAAAAAAGACGACCAAAGGGAATTACGGCGCCAAAAATATGAAAAAGCATTGTCTTCAAACTAATCATATATATTTTTTAAATGTTTTCCATAAATCAGTTCAAAATAAACCGCAATTTTTTTTTGGGAACATTACTCAATAGCCTGTGCATGCGCGCAATGTTGAGTCATGTAACGCACTTCCATGCAGTATTTCTCCATTTGCACCTGATTCGATGACGGGGTAGCTATGCTCGTCCTGTTTTCCCTATTTAAAAATCAGAAAGTTTTCGACATGGATATTAAAGATTCAGGTATGTACTTTAATTTGCATTTATTTTTAACATAATATAGGTATAATAAATGTTTTGTGGTATACTATTTTTGTTAAAAACATAAATTAAAATATTTACTTGAACTAGAGTTTAGAAAAAAGTTCCACCGAGTTCCACGACATTATTTTACAAGTTCAAAAATGTAACTTATTGGCCATGTGAAAACGTTAAATGTATAACCAGCCTCTTCCACCATTCTAAAGAGGGTATTACCAGAAAATACCGGAAATTAGTCCATTTTAAATCAAATTCTAGACGAATTGACTCTTTTTTACAAAAAACCATAAATTGATTTTGAAAGATTGTTATTTTATCTGGTACACGCAGTTTTAAAATTTTGAAAAACTAAGTGTATTTTTAATATACTAAGGTTATACCGTTGGTCGTTGGCAGATTTGTTAAATTTTCAAACGATAGATTCTATTAAACAACACAAATTTCAAATCATACAACAAAATAAATCGACACATAATCTTGTCAACACAGTTTTAGGGATTTAAATTTTAGTTAAATTAAAATCATTCAAAAATAAATCCTAGAACGTGTTTTGTGACAAAAATACTCAGTTTTTCTATTTATTTAAGGTCTTACAAACTAAAATATTTCTATTTTTATTTTTTAACTTTTTAACTTAAAGAGTTAAACCTCAAATTATAATATTTTAATTAATGAAGATAATATTAGCGAAAGTCAATCGAAAATCTGAAACAGAAAAATCAGAAAAAGATACGGATACATCTGGTGTATCCGTATCTTTTTCTGATTTTTCTGTTTCAGATTTTCGATTGACTTTCGCTAATATTATCTTCATTAATTAAAATATTAAAATATTTCTTTTTTTTTACACACTTATTTTGTTTAGACATTATTGAAAAATTATGTATATAGTATATAATTTTCTTTCATTTACCATCTTCCGTTAGATCATTTTTATGGCAGTTCGAGACATAAATTCTTTAGCCGCTGAGATGCGGCCGTGCGTGGTTGTGTGTTCGCGCCGCTCTTAATGACAACATTTTTCAATAAATATAAAACTAATACCGTTTAGCTTCATGGTTGTAAAAACATCCGCACGTAGCGCTGTAAACAAAAACGGAATAATGGATTGCTGGATATTACCTCTTAAATCGAGCGCATTCTTTTCAGGTAGTCCCGCTCTAAAGGAAATGAGCTATAAGAGAAAAGAACTACACATTTATAAAATTAACAATTTAACAAGTTGTCATCATTTTACAGTTAAAACACATTTATATGCTTTATCTACCCGTTTCACTAATTCTAAATAAAGTGACTTAAAACAAAGTATTTTCTTTTCATTTATTTAAAATGTCAAGTCACAATGTGTTTGCTTCTTTTGAAAAAAAAAATAAAAATCTAAATAAAGAATTAATTCAATTCGCAATAAATAATATTTTTTTATTTCAATATTACGACCATCTGACTCCAACCAACCCTAATAAGTTATTTTTTGAAAGATTTTCTTAGGTAACCCATACGTATTTCGTTAACGTCGCCACAACGCGCCCGGCTGACCCACAGCAAATTTATCGAGTAAGTTTGTACCTTACACTAAGGATTTTTAATAGGTACGTCTTTTTGTATGGGATAAAAGTCGTTAATCTTTTTTACTCCTACCATCATGTAGAATCACCACCCGATGTTAATGCACTTTACCCCCCGGACATCCTGTATTTTGTAAATTCCGGCCGGCCCAAAATGACTTTTATAACTCACCGGGATTGCTCTAGCAAGTACAAAAAAAAACAAAAAAATTTTAAAATAAAATTTGATCATGGAAACCCATTTACTTGAAAAGTTCCATTATTACATTTTCGAATAAATATATTATTACTTTTAGGTGTAGAGTCACCTTCCGAATTTACTGCACTTCACCCCGGACATTTCATATAGGTTCAATATATTTTTCTTTGAGATTAAATATTCAAAGTTATTCCTTTATATTTCCACCAGCACTACCAGCAAGCAGCACTGTACCAAAGGCACCCTAACAATTTAACACATATTCGTTGTGCCCAAAAGCTGCGGCATTCTCCTCTACTCAATGCCGTTCCCAATTAGAACCGATGATTGATTCCAGCCCCGGGGCATTAATGATTGCGTGTTTTGTTCCGCTTTGTGTAAACTAGGGCTTTCAATCCCGGGAACTTTTTCAGAATCGAGATTACGCTACCAGCATTTTTCGATCCCGGGATCACGGTACTGACACTTAGTTTTTAAATGTACACAAAAATAAGAGTTGTAACAAGTGTTTAATTTCTATTTTTCAGATTTTATAAATTTATTTATTAATATTTTTAATGACGCAATACTCTATTCTACTGCAGTTTAAATAAGCGAAATTACATTGCTGGTTCTCCGATACAGCGGTATCACGCTATGAGAAATCAAAACTTAAGTGATATTGACATGTTTAATGTTAACTGGTGTATTTTGTGGATCAAATTAAAAATCTATTTCAATCCTATTCGTACCTTCGATTGTCTCTTTTGTAAACCTTTCAGATCAATGTAAATACTAAAAAAAGTTTCTTGTATTCCCATTTAATGTATTTTTCTATCTACTGTAATTTTATTTATATGATTTCTTCCATGAAAAAAAAATTTCCAATGTTGAAGTTTTACTACCTATATTTGTATAAAAAGTTCTCTGGGCGTAAAATAAAATAAATAAATTCACATGCCTACATTATTAACTAAATTCCAATTATATGAAAGTATCTGCACAAATGAAAAAAAAAAACAAAACAGAAAAAAATACATAATACGAAAATTATTCAGCCTTGAATAAAACTTAACTAACTAACTAACTATCACGCCGTTTCCCCGCAGGGGTGGGCAGAGAGGACGGACCGCCAAACACCTCGGTCTTGGCACACACTCTTTGCCTCATTCCTTTCTCTACCTTAAGTAAACAGCGCAATAAATATTACTTATGACCTACCCAAAAATCTTTATTCTCTTTTTTCTTAAGTCGGTTCCTCATTGCTGAGTATCGTGACCCCTTCTCCAATTTCGATGTTGGACAAGGGTCCTCCACTCCTCGCGGTTCTGCGCTGCCTGGGGCTGCGGACACTGACATACCGGACCCCAGTGATACTTAACTCCAGCGCATTGGTAACCTTTTTTTGCTCCTTCTGCCTTCACTTTGCCAGTGATTATGAGTTTGTCCAATTTGGAATCCTCGTTGAACGTGTCTAAAATACTTTGTAGGCAGATAGTTGAGAGCCTATAGGAGGCCTAGTTCTTCCAGACTGGAAAAATTTGTGCATCTGGCTGTTCATGGAATCCTGAGCATTTTTCTCCGGCACCACATTTCAAGGGCGTCTATATACAGAAATATGGGGAAACTCTAAGTACAGAAATATGTGGGAAATCAACACCCGGACGAGTCTCATCTTAATGGTCTTCGTTATGCCTCTGTCATTCCGTTTTCATCAGAATAATTCAAATAATAATTAACCATTCATTAGAATATTGTACAATATAATATAGAATACTAGCTGATACCCGGCATGCGTTGCAATGCCATTTAAATAAAGACATTGTTTCTCCCTGCATGTCCTTTCCATTTCCGCCAACTTTTCCCCTTTCGCAACTCCTTCCCCTCCCGTGTTCCACTTTCACCCTTCCCCCCTCGCTTTCCCCCTTCTCGCGACCGCTCTCACGGATTCCCCTTCCACCTTTTCTGCCTTACCCCCTCCCTTGCCCCCCTCCCGCGAACCCCCCTCCTTAATTTATCTCCGCCCCTCCCGGATTCTTCACCCCTCATGACTTTTTCCCTGCCGCTAAACTCTTTAACCTATTTAAATTTTTTATCCAAATTTCATAAAGCCAGAGCTCGCGGTATGACATATACTTTACGACCTATTCTCATACCTACCAAATGTACATAAAAAAAAATCATAAAAATTGGTCACGCCGTTTCGGAGGAGTGCGACCACAAACACCGTGACACGAGATTTTTATATATTAGAATGAACAATATAATATAGAATATTTTACAATACAATATAGAATATTGTGCAAATGACATACTGGAAATAAAAAAAAGATTCCAACGGTTGAAACAAGATCGTGAAACCAACAAAAAATCCCATTATCCCGGGATTAAGACAAACGCAGTAACAGGAGTTCGGAATCGATGTCCGGAATTCCCGGGATCCCGGTTCTCATAACCCCGGTGTTGAAATCTCTGGCGAAAACCCAGCACTTGGTATATAGATTTACTCGAGGAATCCCAATATTGACCCAGAGGGCATAATGCCCGCCACACCAACTATAAACCCACACAATATTCAGTTACTAGTTTCACGTTATTTGCATAAATGCAATGAATTATTTACTAGCGTGTTATGCCGCACAAGCTAAGCATATGTTTGTGTAAGCCTGAGTTAGACCGTGAATCATTAAAAGGATGAAACAGTGCAGATAATAGTGTCGCCAACATCATTCACACTTATCCACGATTACAAATCACAATCGTATCATTTCCTTTGTCGAAATCATGGACTCTACCAAAACTTTGTTCAGGCTTTGACTTGAATATTCTGTCTAATACATAATATCTACCATGCCATAGGTCACCGTGAGAGAGTGAGAAACTGGTTGAGGAAGACATTTTGACTTTTCCAGACGGACTTTCTCGACCTATCGACTTGCACCCCAATGGGAGGGATGTATTCATACGTCCATCAATGGACACATTGGACGCATTACACGGAGAAAAATGTAATTGTAAAATAAGATCATTTTATTCGTAAAAACGGGACTGAAGTTCTTACGAACAAATTAACAGTGTTTCAATGTTTATTGACGGGAAAATGTAAGAATAATTTGTTGGTATACGTACGAAATTACGTATACCAACAAATTATTCTTACATGTTCCCACCAATAAACATTGAAACCCTGTTAATTTGTTCGCAATAACTTCAGTACCGTTTTTAACCGTTTTTACAAATAAATCGTGATCGTATTTTACAATTACATTTTTCTCCATGTAGATTCCAACTCAGACCTCATACCTTTTTTCCTTAAGAAATCTCCACACAGCATCCCCAAAGACTACATATAACCGGAGGGATTTTTTTCCTCATGGCCCCCAATATTTTTCCTCAATATTTTTTATACTTTTGTTATTCGGCGGTACTTCCTATCTGCACATCCCTTTAGGGACACATAGTTACATGTGTTTTGTGTAAGTAGGTACCTATACCGTATTTTCCCTAAACCGATTGCATATTGCATATAAGTATGCCCCGGAGGCAATATCTACCATTAAGATGATAGACTTCGCTTTTCGGCCCATACAAAAAGGACGCCCGGGAAAAAACACTTTTCTACATCGAAAATTGCACAAAATGAATATATTTTTTTATTCTGCCTTCTAGAGGGTGAAAACTATGTCGGTATGTTTTCGAATTTTCTATGCGTTTCGTATTAACGTAAACATTCACTGTCAAACATGTACCATTTATCAAAAAATATTATTTAAGGAAAAAGTGCTGCTAACTCAACTCTCATAAAGAATTATAAAATTATAAAAAGCTGACATAGCTTCTTCTTTCTAAAAAATATATATTTTTAAAAATTTCAATTTCGTGAAAGTTTCGGTGTAGAAAAGTGTATTCTCCATAAACCCCTTTTCGAGCGATTTCTGTAGGTAAATTTGAGCGTTGTCTCATTCGCACATTTCGCATTCGGATGTATTGTAAGTGTGCGTGAGCTTATTGTGAGCGGTACAGAATGACAGACGCGGGTGTTTCGCGTGTGGTTCAAAGTCTAGCCTCTTAAGAACTTTACTTATTTATTTATGTTAGTGTTTGCTTTACCGTCGGCATTTTTCCAAAATATATTCAATTATTGATTTTCAACGATAGCGGTATTGACGGTTTTTTCAAACTGTCGTCACTTTTCGGTTCTGAATCCATATGTCAACCTAATCGCACATCCGGTAGAAAATTTTCGTAAGTCAAAAAAGGTAATTTTACGTGAGAACGAAACAAATGAATGAATGGTGAACAAGCGATCCCGTCGAAAGGAGATTTAAAAGAAATATATTGATTTTTTTTAAAAATAAATACACAATTTTTACATGTGTTAAAATAGTAGATAAGAATAGCTTTTCCTCAATATAAAGAGACAAGGCTTTTGAGTTTGGTGAGGGAATTTTAGTTCAATTATATAATATCATGTGTGAAAGTAAATAATACAATATGACAAAAACAAGGGAGAAAATGCAAAATTTATCTATAACCGATTTGAAAGAAATAATAATAATTGTGAGATATGGACTCTTATAGAAGTTTTAGGTATTTTTTTAATTTTTGCTGAAATTCCTGAATATGTTCGATAACTTTTAGATATAATAGTAGTTTGTTAAAATATGTTATACCTAGATAGAGATGTATTTTGTGTTGTTATTTTGTGCTTTGCAATTTAGGAATTTTGATAGTATTCTGATATCTTGCTGATGAATCGAATTGTAAGTTATTTAACTGTACTTCTTTGTAAATTTATAGTAAGTATTGAATATTTTTTTAATATATTTTTTCTATTGTAGGTACATTGAATATTGAAAAGAGAATTTCAGTAGTAAATTTGAATGGTTTTTTCATTATTACTTAACTTAGAGATACTAGCGACGTCTTGCGGAGATGGAATGATCTTACTTAAATACGGTTTTCGTTGGACATAGGTAATCACAATCACTTTACTTTTCAAAGATAAAACATAAAAACGAACATTTTGATTAATGAAGTATTAGCGACACGGTAGTTCTTAGTCGAAGTATAATACAGTTAAATAATACAGAATCGGATAGGATCACATTAACTCAGTTGGAGAGCTCCGCCTCGGCAAAGCAAAGGTCCTGGGTTCAATTCCTACATGTGACCGTATCTTTTTCTGATTTTTCTGTTTCAGATTTTCGTTTGAGTGTCGCTAATATTCTCTTCATTAATTAAATATTAATATTTGAGGTTTTACTCATTAGATTAAAAATAAATAGCAAATTTTGACCTACGACTCTTTATATACATGTTGAGCAGTGTCTGGTTAGCCTGGAGTTTGTGCCATCTACGTGCAATTTGGATTATCTCGTCCCCGGCGTTACCTCCCATTCCGCCCACCTTTGAGAATTGACCTACTTTTCAATATGGAGTATATTATTGCAATCCACCACGTCTGCAGGCAGTTCCGGTCCATTTTGAGAGGTTTCCTCCCATCTTTCTGCTACATACCTCAATATCCTGCATGTCCTGACACTTTTAATACACAGGTGAGAAATGTGATATAAACGGTTATCACCTTTCTAATGAAAGAGATAATACCATGCTTTACATTTAAATCTAAAGTTAACCACAAAGTAATTGAAATGTATACCTTTATAAAACCAAAGTTTCCTCCCGCAATTTGTAGAAATTTTGTGATTTTTTTACTAATTATTTTCATATGAAACGACAGAAAAGTGAAGTGGTGATAACGTTAATAATACATTTGTCTAATAAAATATGAGTGTTTGTATCAATTAGTTAGAAAAAACTTAAGGTGAGTTATTTTTAAAACTTATTTATGTTTGCATTTAAAAAAAATATATTTAAAAACTCATGTATTTATTTAGAGTTATAAAATTTTAAAGCTTATGTCACCACCTTTCAAGAACATTCAGAAATATTAGATTTACTTTGAATTTATTTCAAAGCGGAAATATTTTGACAAAATATGCCCGAGGCCTGAGAGGCTAACTGTGAGTTAACAAAACTAAGACCTAACCTAACCTATTAGTTTAGCTTAGGCTAGTTGAAGAAAATTAATGTTAGGCCAGTTAGATTAGGTTTGTATGCTATGTAGAGGATACATTTTAGGAAAGCAGGGAGAGAAAGTTCTGGAAAGAAAAATGTAGCAGGGTTGGCTAAGGAGATGGATAATTATTGCTTATAATAATTGTTACCCTTTGTGCTATGCATAAAATCTTGTCTTAAACATTAGTTTATCAATTAAAAATAATAAGTATCTAGCTATTCCGATCTGTCCACCAAACCCGGCTAAAGCCATTTCAAGAAACGTTTCAATTCTGAATAGTGGTCTTACATCAGGGCGATACTGATGCGTATCTTCCACCTTGAAACGTGCCGCAAATATAATATAACATTGTATTTTTAATGAATAAATTGTGAAAGAACAGAAATAAAATTTGGTTGTGCACGCCGGGGTTTGAACCCTCGACCTCCGGATTGCGAGTCAAGATCCTCAACCCTCGACCACGAGACCGTCAAAGTACCTAGGAACTTCATCTTCTTAATATATAAAACAAAGTCGGGTTAGTTACACCGTTTATAACTCAAGAACGGCTGAACCGATTTTTATGATCTTTGATTTGTTGGATTTGCCTCCATCCCGATTAACAGAATAACTACTAAACCATCGGAAAAATTCACGGAAAAAATAATTATGAAGAAAATTATTTTTTTCATATATTTTGTATGGAACGGCTTTTCAAATAATGTGCGTTGGTCGACATTATTTGAATCAATTCGAACTGTCAATGGTGTAGTGTGCCGAACATTTCGTGCTTAGTAAATAGCTCAATTTCATTTTTTGGAGTACCTATTTATTTTAACTTAATAAAAACTTAATTTATTTCTGCTAATAAATTAAACACAACATTTATTGATTCTGAGGCGGTAAGAAGTTTGCCGAATCAGCTAGTTTAATATGTTTGTCAAATGGGTTATTATTTGGGTTTCGAATATATAAAATAGAATGCTTTTGCTCTTCGGTATAAATATCCATTCAAGTTCAGTAGACCGAATGAAAGATTTGCGAAAAGTTTTAACCCGATTCATACATTTTTTTACTTGAATGGAAATTTTAAAGTTATGGTAGATTAACCGGATATTTCTGCTGACTCGATCAATTATATCGGATGGTAAGCTTACTTTGGATTTGGTTGGATCAGCCAAATTTTGCAATGAAATTGAATGAGGTTATTGTATGTCCGTCGGTCATTATCCCACCGATATCAGCAATGTCAGCATTAATTGATGTGAAATTATTACGATTTTATTACGCTTGTGGTGTTGCCACTAAGAGTTCAGTCGTTACTGGACATGGAAAACTTCGTAAACATGGAAAGCCATGATGTGGCTGTTAATTACTTCGGACGCAAACTTAAACACCTTTTTTACATTAGCTCCACATAAAAGAACCTGAGAAAAAAATATCCATCAAGACCTATGTCATCTTTGGGAAGCTGAGTGGAGGGTCTTTTAAGGTAAAGGAAGAAGAGGAAGTAAGGAGAAGGAACAAGGTATGAGGGTTGGGTGGGGGGTTAATGTATCCAGGAGTGACGAATGTATGCATCTCACCCCTCCCTGCGAAATTTTTTATTAATTATTTTTACATGACACGACAAAAAAGTGAGGTAGCAGAAGAGATCGTAGCTGATTTACAGATATTTTAAATATTCATACAAAATTCCTAAGACCTTGCAAGTCGCCATATGCTTCAGTGACGTATCTTTCATTTTATAATTAAAATATACGGTCTTTTGTGATCTCGTTAAGCACATAACTGAACATTTTTGGAAGTTGAAACCAAGTTTATTATCAATACTCCAGTCAATAATTGCATTTATATCTACCTGAAGCTTTTACAGTTTTATTGTAACAGTGAAAAACTTGATTTATTATCACTTCGTGTGTATGGTTAAAACGGCTTTAAACCAGGTTTTTTTTTTTTTTTTAAAAAGAAAGACAAACATTCCCGGGTTACGAATAACCCAACAACATTTGAAAATCTCCTACTACCACCACACTAAGCGGAAGATGTTGCTTGTGTTGTGATGGAGGACTTAGCCAGCCGAGGAATCGAACACGGAACGCCTGGGTGGAACCCAAACGCTGTGCCCACTCAACCACTGACCGGTCTAAGGTTTAAGGCCAACTTTACAAAACCAAAGATGAGTCGGCGGATACCGCAATTATAAGTAAGGGGGATGCCGGATATGTATTACCTATATATATATATAAAGACATAGCTATTTTATCGATCTGAGGTGTCGATTTTAACGTAATTCATAAAAGTAATATTCTGGTAATATTTAGATATTCTGTTCCCTCAAGAGTTGGCCTGAAAGCCCTCCAAACGACAACATTGACTCTTGGGACGATTCGCATATGAAATTGTTTTTTACGAAACTAACTATTGTAGTCTAGAAATGAATTTACCCTATTATTACACCATCACGTACCTGCCTACCTAAAAATACTTAAAAGTTTAAAACCTGCTCTGTTCAAACTAAATTAATCCGAAACCGTCCGTCAGTAGGAATGCAATTTAATTACAGTTATACTAACTACTACAGTTATCTACTACTGATGAATTTACTAGTTACTAGCGGAGCCTACTTGGGCTAAATAAACATTAGCTACCCGAGTAGGTACTTGACCGGCCGCAGGGGTTGCCTGTCGGAAATTTTTAAACTCCAACGACTTTTCCAAACTCTGACTTTAATGCACTTTGACAGTTAATGTTGACATTTAACTTTATTTACGGCTCGGTAGATTCCGTCGCGTTGACGGCTAATTCAATAAAGCATGAAGATCTGCAGACTGCAGAGAAAAAATATTAAACACATAATTTTATAGAGCGCACGTTTGAATGTAGTTTGTATACAGACAGTATCTAAAGATTCAAAAAGTTGCAGAACTAAATTAGAATATCCGCCGTCAATAGGGAAGTTGAGTGAAAAATATTTTGACTTATAAAAAATATGTTCACGTAGGTGACATGCAAACTTAAATACCAGTATTTTTTTTTTCTTTAAAGTTCGTTTTCATAATTAAATTAACTCTACAAGTTTAAATTTTATTAAAGCCCGCGTAAACGGCGGCCACAGCATAATACCGTGCGGCAGAGTTCGTGACGTAACCCGGTCCTTGATTGTGTAATATATAAGGAAAAATATTTACAAAACCGTGGCACTCTTTTTATGGACGAAAAAAATAATTTAAAAAAGTTGTAGTAGTAAGAATTTCGAAAAAAGTGCATTTTAATGGTTATTTTTTAAATTTAAAAACACGAAATGTCATTTTTCACCGACCGCTGTGTTATGAACTGTTGCAAGATTCGTTTAGACTCGTTTCGTAAATATTTTCCCTTATATTTCACTCAAGCAAGGACCGGGTTACGTCACGAACTCTGCCGCACGGTATTATGCTCTTGCCGCCGTTTTCGCGGGCTTAATAAAATTCAAACTTGTAGAATTAATTTAATTATGAAAACGAACTTTAAAAAAAAAAATACTGGTATTTAAGTTTGCCTGTGAACATTGATAAAAAATAAATAAAAAAGGGCTCAACTTCCTTATTCTCCATTACCCCAGAGTTCTCAAAAGATATCTACTGTATGCGTAGAAACGAGACGTTTAAAATATAACGATTTCAATGAGCGCAAGTTTGAATGTAGTTTGGATACCAACAGTATCGAAAGATTCGAAAAAAAAATTAGAACTAGATTAGAATATCCGCTGTCAGTCCCCTCTTATCCCACAGTAACCCAAAGATACTGGACACGTAGCGACGAGATGTTTAAAGTAGTTAATTATTAAAAATTAATTAATTGTCAAATTAATACAATTAGACTGTCATTTTAAAACAAAATCTGGTCGTGATAACATCGTGCGATATAGGCTAAATAATAATTTTTTTCGTCCGTTTAGTACAGCACAAGACAAGCGAGAATCTTTTTAAAATAATAAGAATAAAAATAGTTTATTTTAGAATGTGTGCAGGATAATGCATTGCAATATATTCCATGTTTCAAAATAACAAAAAGAAATAAGACTAATATTAAGTTAAAATAACACTTCTTACATAAAATTTAAAAAAAAACGAATAAGCCAGATAACTATTTACCTGTAAAAGAATGAGGGGAAACGGGGCAGTCCATAACGGCTGAAAAGCAGTGCCAAAAAAAGAAAAGGAGAAAAATAAAAATAAAGTTTTAAAAACGACAAATATCTTAAAAAATTTAATTGATTTTTACTAAAAAATTATATTAAATGGATATTCGAAGATGAACAACATAATCACAAACAATTCACTATTTACAAACGATCAACAATAAAATAATATGTTAAACCTAAAAATAAAATAAAAATGATTAATTTCAAACAAATGAAAAACTGTCGGAATCTTTGTTTCATTGATATGTGATTTTTCTTGAAACTGCTAGTTAAGGGAAAACTTAAAATAATTAGAATTTATATAATCAAATATTGTATTATCATGTCTTTCTTGGAAGAATTGGGTTTTTACATGAAAAAAACGCAAAAAATCAACCATTATTACAACCATTTACCAAAATCTCTGCCACAGGTCACCCCAAGTGGTTTGCTATGTTTGACGACAATGAACATAACAAGCAGATTATAAATTATTTTAAGTGTATCCTTAACCACTCGAACGCTTTTTGACATATTATGGCACCATTTCCAAAGCCTCGGATTGATTTGTTGCCACAATGTGGCAAATATTCTCTAGATTCTTAAAAATGTTTTAAAGTTTTAGATGTTATTATTTTTTTTTTATAAATTCTACGAGTATGTGATAATAGACAAAAGTTAGGTGAATTTATTGGCAATATAGAACTATACTCAGTTTGTATGTCTCCATATAATGATTTTTTTAATATGGGCGGAAAATTTTCCTTTAGCAATCCGAGAAAAAGTTTTTAATTGGTCTGTTGCTCCAGTGGAAAGTTATAATAAATATTATAATATAGTTCAGGACCTTGTACCTCATTTTTTCCACCGGTTGACCACTCAGAGGAAGACGGTAATAAAACACTAGTTCCCCTCAGGATAATTTTTTCGCTTTTGGGAACAACTCATATAGGTCTAATAGAAATCTATAGAAATCAGAAATATGAGAAATAAAAATAGAAAATACCATGCTTTATATTCAAATCTAAAAGTTAATTACAAAATTAAATAAGATGTACACCTCTAGGAAACCAAAGATTCCGAAAAAAATGAAACTTGGAACTTTTTATTGATCATTTTCACATGAAATCATAAAAAAGTGAATTGATGAAAATTTAAATAAAATATGCGTGTGTATTTAGGTTTAACGTCAATAATTTTTGTTGGTATAGGTGTAAAGTGAACCATTTTTAATTATTTTTATGTTTGGATAAAAAAAAATTATAATTAAAAAAACTATAAGACACGTTTTTTGGATTTTCACGGCCAAAAGCATTTTCGTTGTTTGTTTTTGGGGTATTTTGCCGTGTTGCGCTACCTCCTTCTTTAGCCGACGTTTCGGACAGCGTTGCAGTGTCCATCATCAGAGCAGATCCGGAAGATCCGACGATGTGTCAACGATGAAAAAAAAAATTTGAAGGCGTATTTCATCACCTTTCAAAAACAGTTTTTAGTTTTCGGATACGTTCGGAAATATTCCATTTAGTTGGATTTTATTGCAAAGCGAAAATATTTTGACCTTCTGACAAAATGTATTAACATTTTTTGGGATTATTTAGGCTTTGAATGCTATCATAAATTATTGAACTCTTATATCCAATTACTATCAAAGACGTACATGATTAATTGGCCATCCCTACCATGCCAGGATACTCATTGCCCATCGGCCCGTTTGCAACTGCAAATAGAATTTAAACCACTCCTGCCTTTCCTTTACCGTCCCAACCTCTCCCATCCAGATCACACCCACCCACCCACCCACTCCTAACCCCCCGACCACAGCTGCACTGAGATACATTTATCACCTTCTAACTTTAACAACTACCTACTTGCTGTGGACTTTAAATATTTAGCCTTATAAAGTAGTCCTACACGGAGAAAAATGTTATTCTAAAATACGATCATTTTATTCGTAAAAACGGATCTGAAGTTCTTACGAACAAAATTAACAGGGTTTCAATGTTTATTGGCGGGAAGAATAATTTGTTGGTATAAGTAATTTCGTACGTATACCAAAAAATTATTCTTACATTTTCCCGCCAATAAACATTGAAACACTTTTTACGAACAAATTAACAGGGTTTCAATGTTTATTGGCGGGAAGAATAATTTGTTGGTATACGTAATTTCGTACTTATACCAACAAATTATTCTTACATTTTCCCGCCAATAAACATTGAAACACTGTTAATTTGTTCGTAACAACTTCAGTCCCGTTTTTAACAGTTTTTACGAATAAAATGATCGTATTTTAGAATAACATTTTTCTACAGTGAGGTAACACTAAGAATGAAACACTTGTGTTAAATTACTTCTGTATTAGTTAATTGCGTATAAATAATTAATAAAAACTTTCAATAAAGGTGAGACGACTATAGATGCTGGCTGTATGGCTATTTGAAATGGAATGATTGAATTTTATAGCAAGGAATTGACGACAATAGTTTCCACTTTTTGTTTCTCGTGAAAGCATAAACAAAATGATACAAAGAAAAATTTGTTGTATAATAATGAAGATAAAACGAGACACAGACGCTAAATTGAAAGAAAAAGATTTTTTGTCATTGGGAGATTTTTTCAATGTGGATGAGTGTTTCAGGCTAAATAATTATTGCTTATAATAATTGTTACCCTTTTTGCTATGCATAAAAATCTTGTCTTAAACATTAGTTTATCAATTAAAAAATAATAATAAAACTTAAATAAATTACATAAATAGAATCACTAAACATGTTATTAATTTCTCAGAGATACTATTAAATACTAATTTTCTCACTCTTCAAACGAATCATAAAAGTTATGGATTATGTATGATAAATTTAAAAAATAGGTATCTGTTTTTAGTGCATGAATGTTAACTAATTCAGAATGTCTATAATGTTCATTATTCATATGTAGAATTCCAGAAATTATTTAAAAAACTCCCTTCCTAAACACGAGTTATTCTCAATCAGGAAGGTATTTTTACATCAAGAAACATATTGTATATTTACCATAAATAAAAAATAAATAAAAATGTTTTCTTATAAATCTAAAAAATTGTAAACAATATGAGGTATGATATATCATGTTAATATTTTCTTGATAAATAAAAATAAAATTAAAAATATCTTTTCAAATCCAGGCCAACGATGAAGTACCTACCTAATAATACACAACGAATGTTTTTGTTCTATATTTGAATATACAGTCAACTCTTAGGTCAGCGGCATCATCAGAAATCGGAAGGTTGAAGGAGCCAAAGCGCACACCAAATACTAAGTTCGGTGAGCGTGCTTTCGGAGTGTCGGGACTTAAAGCCTGGAATGGACTGCCACATGACTTAAGAATGATCACAGACTCGGCGAAATTCAGAGCTCAACTTAAAACTCACCTTTTTAGACAGTCGTACCCATAAAGCCAAAAACAAAAACCTTCACTTTCATCTTCTCAGCCCGCGACATAGTAAATAACTAATTGCATAAAAATGTTAACAAATTCTTAATGGTGAGTTATTTGTACATCTAATTTCATTCAAATTCTCGAGTCCTAATGAGTCTAAATTCTCAAGTCTTTCGAAATAACTTCAATTTATTAACTCCATTTTTGGCAGTAATCTTCTTATGAATGTTATATGAAAAATGATGGTGTAGCAAATGTAAAGTTATGCAATGTCCAGTGTTTTAATATATAGCGTCCTCCATGTGCAAAGTCGTATCTCCTCCAAGCATAAACTTTCTAATTAAAGTGTGTTTATCGGAAGTGACCTGCCAGGTAAGTATGTTCTCTGTGTCTATTTGTAAATAATAGTTCTAGGTAGAGCCTAAGAAGTCATAATAAAATTGACAGCGCCCTTGAGGTGATTTCTCACAAAAACGGCGCTCTACAAATTATCCAATTATTATTATTATTGAAACGTGTAGTATTTATTAACATACAAACAATTTTCTTCGGTTTTCATCTTGGCAAGGTATGTTACATCATTGGGATGACTAGTATAATAATTACCTACCAAAGATAGTTTCGTGGTAACAGACGAATTGACTACAAAAGCCAACTTGCTTCAACACAATAGATGGTGGTTACTGGTGTCTATTGAATCCTTCAAACTTTTGATTACTTATTTAGTTACTCGTTCCAGTACGCTAGTTTCAATACTTGACTTGTGAAATTCAGTTCTGACTATGTGAATAGTCCTAAAGTAAATTGAAGGCATTGGCGGAAAGATTTTACATTATTAATTGCAGAATGTTTCTTTATTTAATCTGTGATGGTAGCATTTAATATTATTATTATTATTTGTTTACTACTCCGCCTCACAGTTAATACGGAATCTTTTTTAGTCAAACAGTTAGATTTAGCTTTGTTATTAAGAAAGGTGAGTTTTTAGGTCGGGGGACGTTACCAAGGCAGATGGAACCTTGTTATTCCAAGGGATCGATATTCTATTTATATTTTCATAGACAATAAATCTTTCACTTTTTCAACAGTACCAATAGCTATAATATTAAAAAAGATTGCTATACCGCAAAAATCGATTCTTAATAAATAATGCATTCACTTTTGTATCACGAACCATGTTACACAAGCCTAGCGTAGCCGCCAAACTATTTGAAAACTGGGATGTTTATCTTGCCTTGACGCGAGAAGGCGCTATAAGAGGGGCACTTCCTTTTGTATCACAAACCATGTTACACAAACCTAGCGTTGCCGCTAAACTACTTAAAGACTGTGATTTTTTTCTTGCCTTGACACGAGCAGGCGCTATAAAGGGGACACTTTCTTTTGTATCACAAACCATATTAAACAAACCTAGCGTAGCCGCTAAAATACTTGAAAACTGGCGCTATAAGGGGGGGGCACTTCATTTTGTATCACAAACCAAGTTACACAAACCTAGCGTAGCCGTCAAACTACTTGAAAACTCAAAATCTGGTTTAGGTTATACGAGTTTAATTTACGATTATAATGTATTAATTAGCTCAACCAGAAAGTAGCTAGGTACTGTACCTACATCCGTTGAAAAGAATTTATTTTATAATAATAATAATTGGATAATTTGTAGAGCGCCGTTTTATGTGAGAATCACCCCACATTTACATTTTATTATGACTTCTTAGGCTCTACCTAGAACTATTATTTACAAATAGACAGAAAACATACTAACCTGGCAGGTCACTTCCGATAAACACACTTATAAGGTTGGTTCTTTCCCCAAATGTCATAGTTTATCCGTGCATTGAATTTCGACAAGAAATATTCCGCATTATCCGTGAGGCGGGCTTGTAAGTTTTTACCATATCATTAACTACCAGTTAAATGACGGAAAGTGAATAATGAAAATATAACATTTAACATAATATACAAAAATTTGATCTCCTAACAAAATCTACGATAGACTTTGAGAGCTGCAGAAACATTTTATTTATTTTTTTATTATTTAATCTATACATATATTATAATTACATGTTATTTTTTTCAATGCCCGCCTCACTAGGGTAAACCTGTGTCGAGACAGACGTAGAGTTACATAAATTGTATACAAACATGGTTATTTGAATATAAAGGTTAATTACATTTTAGGTTCAATACAATAAAAGGCAGGTAATTGGAAGTGTGAATTAATGCTCTAAAGAGTTTGATCTTCCAAATCACAGGAAAGGTACATATATTACAATGATATTATAGTAAAATGAATTGGAAATGGAATAAATGGATAGAAATATACATTAAAATGATAATTATGTTAGTTTATTTGACGGGATTCTATTGGTTATTTTTTTTTTTATTAGGTCGTACGTAATTGGGTATTTTTGTCTAAGTGCAATTGCTTTTACATATGTTTGCTATAGTGAGACGTCCTTTACTTGCAAGCCATTTTTTTATTTCGCTTTTGAATTTGGTCATTGTTTCTGTTTGTCTAATCGTAGCTGGTATGCAAGCTATGTATTTAAAATGTCTTTGTCCAAAGGTGGTTTTAGTAAAAGGAGTTTGGAAAATTTCTTTGTTTTTGGTTCGGGTATTGTGTACCGCTTGTGTTGTTGTTGACATTACAAAGTATTTTTAACACAGTTGTTTATTTTTTGTTGTGAACTCTTGCATTTAAAAATTTTACATGTACCTAAACGATAGACTAGAAAAACATTAACATTTCATATATCGATCGTCCAGTTGATTAGTCAGATATCTCCAAATAAGTTTTGAGATAATGAGGAAAGCAATATTCAAATAGGCTCAAAAAAGCTCACCATAAACCAAATATTATTTACAAGTGTCTGCGTTTTATATAACATAACACCGGGAGGCATAACGGTCTGGTACATAAGTATGACATTTTGAAATTTTCTACTAGTGACCCAGAAAACATGTTTCATTTACAATTTTTTTTCTGTACATATATATATATGATTTGGTGGTTTTCTTTAATGACGTCTTTATTCGTATCTCAACCATTTTCGTTTCTCGAAGATCGAATGGAATAATTGGACTGCGTCTTAGATGCATTATTTAAGTTTACGTCTTTTATTTCTTTAGTTTAATCGTTCGTTAAATAAGTCAGTTATTTTTCATAACGAACGACATTATCCAAAAAATGCATGTATTGACAGTTAACCGACGCTTATTTGATACTATGGAAGCCTGCTAAAAGTTATCAATCGTCGGTCAGAAAATGTCTTACCAATCGTTACACCGTACTCGCAAATATAGATAACTGACCATAGATGACGGATTTGGTCAGTATCGGATTGATATAGGGTTTTCAATTTCTATAATAATAGACAAAATATTATTAAAGAGAGAGTGGTGATTAACCTAACAATATTAAAAAAAAAAAAACAATTATACAAAATCAAATATAAAAATTATTTTAGAATAAGTTTACATTACTTTATAAATTAAAAAGATATTTTAAAAATAAACTAAATATTATCAGTTTCTTTAAAAATAATTTATTATAAATATTATTATTAATCTAAAATAAATTTAAGACTTTAAATTTAAAAAGAATATTTGGTTATTTATAATATTTAATTTACTATTGACACTTTTTCTAATTTATAAAATTTATAAGTTTGCTATTTGTAAATCTGTTGTGTTAGTGTGTAAAAATTTTAACCCTTTATTTATATCAAAAGAATGATTTGTTTCTAAAAGTTTATTCATGTTATTATCCTGACGAAGAAACCATTTGTTTTGAAACTTGTAGATATTATAACGTGTGATTAGTGGTTTACACAAAGTAATTTGTTTCATTTAAAAAAATATATGTTTACCAAAAACTGGGAATTGTCCAGAAGAATACGCAATGCCCCTGTGTCTTATTCCAACACTATAGTTTGCATTCTCAAATACCTACAGCATTTACATATTTGACAGAAAATTGAGCTTGGGTACCTTCAAACGCCGTATGTGCGAAATATTTCTACCCAGATTATAAATAATTGTTAATACCAATTTTATAAATAGATTTGGAAGATATTGTCAAATTTTCAATTCTCATGTTACGTACCTATTTATATTTTGTATTGCCTGTATTTAGTTATCTCTTGTGCGTTTTAATTATTATGTCTATCTATCTATATATACATAAAAATGAATCCCTGTTACCCTTAGTCACGCCATAACTTCAGAACGACTTTACAGTTTCATTCATGTTTCTGTTAAAGTTTTCTTATACTTTGTAGAAGGTTCTTACGGAAAGAAAAATCAAGAAAATTGCCCAGAAAATTGTGAAATTTCAGAAAACTTAACGACTATTTTAACTTCGTACGTTTGACAATTAGCGCGTTTGATATATTTAGAGATATTTCCTATACTATTCATCCGATTGCGATAAAAATTGGTGAGTTGTTGTGGACATGCTCCGTGAAGGTTTCTATATAGCAATATTTATATATTGGTAAGTTTTGGAGTTATGAAATTTGCAAAAACATGCGAGTTGTTTGAAAAATGAGTGTATTTTATTAAGTTTAGCGGCAGGGAAAAATAAGCAGGGGGAGGGGAATGAAAGAGGGGTGGTTCGCGGGAAGGAGGAAGAGGGAGGGGAGGGCGGAGAAGGTGGAAGAGGAATTCGTGATGGGAGGTTCGCGAGAAGGGGGACAGCGGGAGAGGGGAGAAGGTGAAAAGGGAACACGGGAGGGGAATGGGGTGAGGGTGAGGAAGAAGTTGGCGGAAGGGGAACGGGGACGAATGGGAAAGGACACGCAGGGAGAAGCAATTTCTTAATTTAAGGGGTATTAGACGCAAGCCGATTATAATTTTTCGAAAAAACATGTACTGCATTGCATGTAAAAGCCCTCTGGGCCTTTAAATAAATTAGACAAATTAAAGCCGATGGTTAACTACAAAGCAAAATAAATCAGACTTTTCAAAATCGTTTTCCTTAACTCCCTGGGAATCACGCGACTAATAAATAAATTAATGAATTTATAATCGTGTCCAGTGAACGAGCATTCTGTGGCGAAATATCATGAATATTTAATGAAATCGTTATTTGGGTATCTACTCCTAATAACTAATAACGTATTCTTTAGCCACGTATCCACGTAGTTCTGGAAACTGTCGGCAGGTGGTGCGTGGCACATCCTCTTGACGACGTCACCGGAAATTATGTGGATTTATTTATCAGAATCTACCGACATCCGGTATTAGCAAGTTTGCAGCGGAAATGGCGGAAGAGTGCTATTAATAATTCAGCATTATTAATTGACTGTGATAAAACTCATTAGTTTCTTAGCTCTCTATTATCATTTTAAAGCTCTTAGCTTCAAGCTCAAGAACTCGGTTTTATTCGTATGTTTTCTTAAGTGTTTTTGTGGTAGATGTAGCAAGAAAGAATATATGTGTTCTAAAATCATGAGTCGTGTTACTAGAGTTCATAATGTGCTCTTTCATAGATGACGCTAGTTTTATTATTTTAGAAAAAAACACTTTTTGCAAGTTATGCTTTAAAATATTAAGATAAATAAAAGGTTTAATCCCGTACATGCGCAATATGAATGTGAATAAATAGTTTTGTCCATAAACAAACTCAATTCTTTAAAAAAAGACATACATACATTGTGAATCACCGATACAATTTTCATTGTTTGTTTTGGGGGTGTTATGCCGTGTTGCGCTACCTCGTTATTTAGCCGACGTTATGGACAGCGTTGCAGTGTCCATCATCAGCGCAGATCCGGCAGATTCGACGATGAGTATTTGATAGATTAAAAATAAGGAGGTAGCGCAACACGGCATAACACCCCAAAAACAAACAACGAAAATGCTTTTGGCCGTGAAAATCCCACCGATATAATATTGTTTATGTATGCAATTTTTTTTTTTTTTTCAATAAATAATTAGCCTATTAATTAGGTGATTTAAAAAAGAATTCATATTCTACTATTTCATAGATGGGGCGCGTAAAATTATTTCACATATAAAGGCTTTTTACAAGTTATGCTTTGAAATATTAAGAAAAATTAATTGTTTGCGCACGTATACAAGCAATATGCATTTAAATAAATAGCTTTGTCAATAAAAAAACTTAAATATTTCTAGGAAGGCTAACAAATACAATATAGCATCGGTGATTCAATCCATTTAGCCTTTCTTGAAAGGTTTGAGTTTATTTATTAACAAAACTATTTATTCGTACACATATTGCTATATATTTATATATATATATATATATATTTCAAAGCATTTTTTATATGTCTTGTATAAAGCGTTTATCCATAAAATAATTATACGTGCTCCATCTATGAAAGAGTAGAATATAAGTTCTTTTGGCAATCACCATGGTGAATTAATGTCAAAAGGATTCATATTCTACGCCTTCGTAGATGGCGCGCGTATAGTATATTTTACTTACAGGCTTACAAATACAATATTATTTCATCGGTGATTCAATCCAATATTGTATTTGTTAGCCTTTCTTGAAAGATTAAAGTTTTTTAACAAACGGAACTATTTGTTAATATTCATATTGCTTGTGTACTTTCGCGAACCATATTTTTTTCTTAATATTTCAAAGCATAACTTGTAAAAAGCGTTTATAAGTAAAAAATACGATACGCGCGCCATCTATGAAAGCTTAGAATGTGAATTCTTTTGACATTCACTTTAATAAACACTGGATCTACTGGGTCTACATACTAAGGTGTTATATGCAGAAAGGAGACCGAGCGAACAGATTTTCTGTACTTATACACCGGTATATTCAATGTAATATATATATTAATTTTTCAAAAGAAGCAAACACATTGTGACTTGACAATTTAAATAAATGAAAAGAAAATACTTTGTTTTAAGTCACTTTATTTTTGTTTGACGTCTACCGGTTTCGGTACCTCCGTACCATCATCAGGACTATTACAAAAATAATTTCTAAAAATACATAAGTACACATATACATAACCTACTCTAGTATATTATATATACTCTATGTCCCACTCTAGTATACTGTCCCTTTCTTTCACAACATTATCTATATATATCTATGTGTACTTATGTATTTTTAGAAATTATTTTTGTAACAGTCCTGATGATGGTGCGGAGGTACCCAAACCGGTAGACGTTAAATAAAAATAAAGTGACTTAAAACAAAGTATTTTCTTTTCATTTATTTAATATATATTATGTATATATAGACTAGCAGTTTTTTTCCTTGATGCATTTGAATGAAAATATGTTTTATACTTTTGTTATTCGGCGGAACATTCTGTCTGCACACCCCTTCGGGGAAACTTAGTTATATGTTGTGTAAGTAGGTTATACCGTGTTTTCCGTGTATAAGTATGCCGGGGGGCAAATGTCGGGGGATCAACTCTCATGGAATTCATAATTTGTCATTCGGCCGGAACATTTCTTATCGATTGTTCACCGTGCTTTTGACCATGTTCCAAATATTACTAAGTGACAATAGATGACTGATTTAGTCAATATTACATTGATATAGGGTTTTATCGATAGACCGTGCTAGATACCTGCATTGACCATCGACATTTTCAATGTCACTAAAGCTACGGACACACATGCTCATTTAAAGCCAAAGAGCATGCTACCTAGTAGCATGTGTGTCAGTGACGTTGCTAGTAATTAGCATGCTCATTTGAAGCCAAAAGAGCATGCTCTCAAATCGACAGCCGTTTGATTTATGAGCATGCTCATTGGATTATCGGATGGAAGGGAAAGCCTCTAAGTATGTGTGAACAGGCTGGCATATGAGCATGCTCATGTCAATCTGATCTCAGTTCGGAATAGCATTCCGCATTTGAGTATCGCGTTTTTGTACGCAATTCTAGAGAGTAGCTCGCCAAATTTATGTGGAAGCATTCGAAAATGATTCTTATATCCGATGACATCTTCTTCTCGCGTTTCTACTAACAAATGATTACTTGCTCCAAGGTTTGCTCTTCTAGTGATCCACTTACAAACCCAAATCTATCTTTTTATTTTCTTAATATTATAAAATCTTATATAACCTTTATAATTTTCTGAAATAATTAATAATTGTGTTGCAAGCAATAAGATATTCTGGGCGAACAGAACTGATTCTATACGATGACATTTATTATTTGACATGAGCATGCTCATTAAAGAACATGTGTGTTCAATTGTTGGCTTTGAGCATGCTCATTCATGAGAAAGCTCAAGCCAAGCCTGTTCATTTATGAGCAAGTGTGTACAGTTGTGTAAGCATGCTCATTAATGAGCATGCTCGTAAGCCGGCTTGTAATAAGCAAGTGTGTCAGTACCATTACAGATAGTTCAGCAACTATCTTTTGACACATGCCACTGTCACAAAACTGCCTTTGTCCACTTTTTAATTTGTAATCTTCTCCATGATATATTGGTGTATAATCGTTTTACGGAGAACATGAAAAAATAAATAAATAACCTGGCCATTCAATACAAATTCCACATAATCCAATGATTTTTTCATAGTGAACCGGACGTCAAACAAACTTTGTCACCTATCAACTTTTTTTGCAATAACTGCATCGAGTCGTAACATAACTAAAAAAACACAAACATGTATTCGTATCGAAATGCGAAGCTTTTAATTAATATTCACGAATTTCAAAATATTTCGGTGCTTCATTAAAAACTTGCCATTGCCTCTATTTTGGGGATCGTTCGAGCTTATGAATAAATGATTATTCCAGAAATTGAATAGACTAAAAGTGAAACTATATGCCGAGAGTTTATGCAGTAGACCCGTTTGCTTTTAATCATTAATTAAAGTGTAATCTAGCCGGTTTTCCGCAACTGAAAATAAACACATTTGGCGCAGATTATATTCTGAAACACATTCATATGAAGCATCAAAATATCTATCTCTGTGCATTACCTCTAGCCCTCCAAAGGGGTGTGTAAATAAATTAGTTAAAATAATAATTAGTGATAGAAATGAGGCATATATTTCGTTTTATTATTCATTTTCCAGTTATTTGGCAGAAATTCACTTATGATAATTTTATCATATGCCCATTATGCCAGAGCTCACCAGTATATATATAGAAGTATTCACGGGCATGTTCACAACAATTCAAAAAAATTAATAGCAATCGGATGATATTTTAATCGCAATCGTATGAATCGTATAAGAAATAATTTCATAACGCCAGAGCTCACTATCCCATAACCATCCCGGGTATGCCCAAATCATATTCCCAAAGTTTCATCGCAATCGGATGAACGGTATGGCCGCGAATAAGGTACGAATAAACAAAAATTAATTTTTATAATAAAATATATAAATTTGTTTTAGACCACTTTAATTTACAATAAAATATATAAATTTGTTTTAGACCAATTTAATTTTAATTCCACTCTACCAGTTTCGGAAGAACCCTTCCTTCGTCAGGAGAATATTAAAACTAATTAATGATACAAAATATCGATATATATATGCTGGACAAATATATGTACGAAGAGATATCGGAACACCTGCAATTCTTGTTTCTAATGCGGACAAACTGGCACAACTCTCACAAAATTCATCACAGTAATAGTTCTAAAATTATCATGTATTGCTCGCAAATTATTTCTCCAGCTTCGATTCTTCATACCGCCACCAAAAATCAACGAAAAACAGAAGATACTAAGTACCGGCAAAAATACATTTCGAATAATAATTGCCACGGCTTTCCAATAGATTTATACATAAACATAACTTACCCAGTCATTGATGAACACAAACACCCACAAGCTGCCCTATCGAGAGATCTTGCTACAATTAACTATGGCGTCTAAATACATAGATAATGACAGTGATGTTCTATTCAACATAGATACCCTTAACATTCTCGGTGCTTCAAAAGAAATCACGCATTTCGAGGGCAATTTTTGGTTGAAAATACTCAACCAAAACATCAGAAGTGTCACCAAAAACTTCGACAACTTACTAGTAGCCTTAGAACAAATTAAAATAAATTTTGATATTATCATTCTCACCGAATGCTGGATTAATGACGATTTTATTGCGCCTAGCATACAAGGTTACGATGTTTTCACATCAAAGACACATAAAAACCGTAGTGACGGAGTGATAGTATATACAAAAAATTCTATTTTTGGATCAATGATTCCCGCTGCAATACTAGATGCAAACAGTGTGACCATACAATATCGTGATTCTGTTGTCATAATTGCCATCTATCGGTCTCCATCACATACTAACATATCACATTTCCTAAACTCATTGAACGAAAATCTTCAGAGGCATAATAAATTCACAAACTGTATCATAGCTGGAGACCTGAATATAAATATAATTGGAGATAGTCACCACCAAGCTGACGACTATGAATGTCTTCTTGTAAGTTACGGTCTCCGATCTGCTGTCAATTTACCTACAAGAGTCACGCCTACATCTCAGTCCTGTTTAGACCATATTTATGTCAGGACTAAATTAAGTATCTCTGCAGCTATAATAAATACGACAGTAACTGACCACTTCTCTACAATGATTACCCTTTCGAAGAAAAATAGTGACAAGAGAGAAAATCAACAAAATACAGTGCAACTAAAATACACAGATTATGAAGCTATTAGATCATCTCTCGATTCCATATCCTGGGAAAATGTTTTAAATGAAACAGATGTAGTGTCCGACCGAACTTTCGGTTCCGGTTTCGGTTTCGGCCTAGTTTCGGCAAAAAAATGGGTTTCGGTTTCGGTTTGGTTGCCATCCAGCCGAAACTACGGCCGAAACCGAAACTGAATTCGGGAGGTTTCGTGCTGCGATCGGATATGTTCGGTACACTGAGCTGCGAGCGACGAAGTGTCATTTTGCTGCGTTAGCACTCATAGTCGTGTCAGGACAGTCAGGACTTGTTGATTTGCATACGTCAAAGGACATCCTGCTCTGATTACTTCAGCATTATTGAATCCCAGATTAAAAATTACATATTTGAATTCTGATGAAGTTGATAATTGTGCGCGGGCGTCGTTAGTGCAACAATGAGCAAAAGCTGTAATTCTGGATCATCTAGAATCGCGTTTTCTGAAAGAGGAGAAGGGCTATGGGATGCCCATGACTTTTAATGGAAGCAACTTCTGGTGTGGATAATGGTGATCGCACACAAGTTGAGCAAATTATTCAAGCCTACTTAACAGAGCCAAGGTTACAAGAAACGCAGATATTTATTCTTACTGGAATTCTAGTCCATTTCTGTCTTTGACAAAGGTTGCAGTGAAATTCTTGTCGGCTCCACCGACGGATGTTTCCAGTTAACAACTATTTAGTGCTGCTGGTCAAATTTATTAAAACCGGAGAAAAGATTTCTGTGGCAAAAAAGTTGATAAAATTATTGTTTCTCACTTATAATATGAGATTGTTTAATTATGAATACTGATAATAATTAATTAATTAAAATTATTAATGATTGCAGCACATTGGAGCTCTTCACAGTTTTTTTTAGTTTGAGTTCAATTCTGAATGGTGATCTTACACCAGGGCGATACTGAGAGTATCTTCAGAACTATCACTCGGAACGTGCCGCAAATATACTATATAATTTTTTTATATTAGATTTTATTTTTAATAAATTAATTGTGAAACAACACAAATTAATCAAATGAAATTTATTTGCGCACGTCGGGTACGAACCCCCGACCTTCGGATTGTAGGTATAGAGCCTTACCTCTAGACAACGCCGGCCGTATTATTAATAGTACACTTATTTGGTTCGAAAAAAAGAGGTTACCTGGAAAGTTTTCCGGGAGTTTTAAAAAATTGGTAATTTTTGGCTGTTTTCGAATTTCAAATTTGCCAACTCGTATCTTTGCCGGTCGGATAGTAAAATATTTTGGAGAAATATACGAAAAAAACGTAGTAAAAACGTACAAAATTATTGATTTTACCAAAAAAAATTGTTTGTACGTTAATTGTAGGAAATTTTCTCTAGTTTAATTTTGTACATACATATTTTTATCGTAAAATGAGTCGGAAAGGAGATATTGTCAAAAAAATTCTATTAGGTGCCATTTTTCCAATATGGCGGAGCGAGCGGCAAAGATACGATGTGGCAATGTTGAAATTCGAAAAGAGCACATCGAAATCTATAAAATTGCCGATTTTCAAAAACTCCCGGAAAACTTTCCAGGTAAAATTACCAAATAATTGGGCTATAAGTATCATTTGTATAAAAAATATTTAGTTGTTGAACTCAGTAGATAGGTAATTTTTATTTTTATTTTATTGAATTTCATTAAAAAGAGTTCCTTACAAAATGACCAAAGTTTAGAAGAAATTATTTTGTTCTTAAGATCTAAGATATTATAAAGTATTTTTTGTTTAGTGTACATAAATAAATTAGAAAAAAAAAATTTTTGTACCAATTTTTTTATGTTATTCGTAAATAACGTTTAAAAAGAAATAACAGACCTACCATTTCTTATTTTAATATTATTTACCAAAGAGTTCATTTGAAATAAATATACCTAGAATAAGTAGTTATATGTATTTCAAATCAGTATACCTAGAATAAGTAGGTATATTTATTTCAAATCATTATTTCAAAAAGCACAAATAATTTATTTGAAATACCAAGAGACAATTTATGTTATGTTTATTATTAGTTCAAATATCCGAGACGGGATGTTTAATATAAGGCTTTAAAATAAAGGCTGACTGATTAAGATTGATTATTTTTTTTCCCATGATAACATGACCTTATATGGAAGTTTCGGTTTCGGTTACGGTTTCGGCCGAAACTGAGATCAAAACCGAAATTCGGTTTCGGTTTCGGCAGTAAAAAGTAGTTTCGGTCGGACACTAAACAGATGTGAACACCGCGATGATGAATTTTACTGAAAAAATAAATATGAGTGTTATAAAATACACAACCTTTAGAAAATTGGTTCATAAAAACAAAAAAATTAAACCTTGGATCAATGAAAACTTAGTTAAATGTTTGCATAAGCGAGATAAACTGCACAAACAGTCTTCAAACTCACCGAATAATATTAAGCTTCAAAATTATTACAAAAAATATAGGAATATCTGCCGATCAATTGTGAAACAAACAAAAGAAGAATACTACAGACAAAAAATTGAAAAAAACAAAGATGACACGAAAGTATTATGGAAGGCAGTAAAGGAAATTAACAATGTAAATAAGAAGCCAGCAGCCAAATTCCAACAAATAGAAGTTAAGGATACAGTAATAACTGATCAGACTGATATTGCCAACACATTAAATAATTACTTTGCAGACATTGGACAAACACTAGCCCAAACACTACTAAATAAAACGAACACTGACGAAGATACACTTGCTGATAAATATACTAATAATGCACACGATAACAATACATTTAAAGTAAAAACTTTCAAAACTAAAGACATAATACATCACATAAATAAACTAAGAAATGATTGTGCGACTGGACCCGACGAACTTGACACTAAACTAATAAAAGAAATAAAACACCAAATAGCCCTTCCCTTCACCTACATCTGTAATCTGAGTACTGCTAGAGGTATATTTCCCAGCCATTTTAAAAGTGCAAACATAGTACCTATTTACAAATCCGGAGATAAAAAGAATCCCTCTAACTATAGGCCTATATCACTTTTAAATGTTCTCACAAAAGTACTCGAAAATCTAATGAAAATCCAACTGGTAGACTACTTAGACAAACATAAAATTTTATCAGAAAATCAGTATGGTTTTCGAAAGAATATGGGAGTACAGGATGCAATATTAAAAGTGACCGAAACTATTATAAATAATGTTGACCAAAAAAAAGCTGCATTGCGGTTTTTCTTGATCTAAGTAAAGCTTTTGATACAGTGTCCCATAAAATCCTCCTTAAAAAATTAGATAACATAGGTATTAAAAATTCTGCATATAACTGGTTCAAATCATATATAACTGAACGCAGTCATGCACTAAAATTAGGCAACGTAACAAGCCAAAACAGATACATAACCTACGGAGTTCCCCAAGGAAGTACATTAGGACCCATCCTGTTTTTACTTTATATAAATTGCCTGTGTCAGTTAGACATTAGCGGTGAAGTTATTTGCTTTGCGGATGATACTGTTCTTGTTTTCACTTCTGACTCCTGCACAAATGTATATAAAAAAGCTGCTGAAGGAATCAACCGGATTAAAAATTGGCTAGACAATAACCTGCTAACACTAAATATAGACAAAACAAAGTACATGACATTTAGTATAGATCCCAGACGACAACCAAGACTCGATGAAAACTTAACCATACACGACTGCACATCTAAAAAAAACTGCCAATGCAACCCACTAGCGTGGACTCAGACAATCAAATACTTAGGCATTTACATTGACAACTATTTCAGGTGGACAGAACAAATAAATAAAACAGCGGGTAAAGTCAGAAAACTTATATATCTTTTTAAAAACATTCGAAACATAATGCCAATGAAGACTTTAAAAACTATATACTACGCGTTAGGCCAATCGGTTATCACCCACGGTATGATTGGTTGGGGTGGTGCTGCTAAGACTATCATGGACCCTCTCGTCAAAGCGCAAAAAGCCTTAATTAAAGTTATCACAAAAAAACCTTATAGATTCTCTACAATACAGTTATTTAAGGACTTCGCAGTACTGAACATACAGCAACTGTACATCAAAATTATATCTATACATTACCAAAAAGACAAGCTAAACCAACATACTGTACAACACAACTACTGTACAAGACATAGACATCAACACATGACTCCGAAGATAAATACCACCTATAGACAAATACATTACCGTAATCTGGCTCCAAAAATTTCAAATTTAAATGAAAAAGACATTAAAGACATTTACCTGATAAAAAGCGTAAATCTAAAACACAAAATACATACATGGATTGTAAACAAGGGCATTATATACTGCGAACATATGATAACTTCTTCAATATAATAGCTACCTGTATTAAATTTTATCTCTCTTTTTTTTCAAATAATTTAAGTTCTTTATATCATCTCTTCTCCATTTTTTCTTTTCTTTTCTATTTGTCTTATTAATTTTCATTTTATGTTTATTTTCCAAAATTCTATTTATTAATTAATAATTTATTTTATTCTTTCTTTTGAAAATGATATGAAAAATATTAAATTACTGCCACCTCGGAACAGGCTCAGCCTAGTGAGGTGGCATATACCTAAAAGAATGTACATAACATGTATTTTTTGGTTAATAAATAATTTAAAAAAATATATATATATATGTATATATATATACCAAACATTTAGCTGCTGGAGTGGTAGGTCAAAAGGGGGGGGGGGGTAATTGCGGGAAATCCAGCAATAACAGATCTAACAACAGGTCTAAAACAAATTTATATATTTTATTGTAAATTATGGCGAGCCAAAAAGTTTATGATTATTACGAACATTATTTTAATTAATGAAGATAATATTAGCGAAAGTCAATCGAAAATCCAAATCAGAAAAAGATACGGATACATCTGGGACTCAAACCCAGGACCTCGGGCAAACATTAAAAATTAAAAATTAAAAAATTTAATTTAAAAAAATAATAATAATAAAATGAAATTAAATTAAAATTAAATTTACAATTTAAAATTCAACAAAATTAAACCACCACCCACCTATTCAGACTACTGCGAGACGATATTGTGAACTCAGCCATTTTGGAGCGCGTGAGTCTCTATGTTCGAGATGACTATCTTAGACAGCGTCATCATAGATTATTCTACCTTCCTGCCTGTAGAACTAAGCTGCCAATGGTTCTCCCGGTAGGGAGGAGTATATTGCTCCTGAACCAAATCTCCTCCGAGATTGATATATTGGTTAACGGTAAGGAGAGATTCAAAGGAGAAATTCATTCGATTCTTGAAAGAGTCTCTCTACATTGACGAAATCATCACCACTGCCTGCGATTTTTTTTTTGAAATTGCTGCATTCTTTGAAATTTATTTTACATATAAACAATTTTTTGTAATATATTTATGTGTCATTATTTCTTACATGTAATAAATTAAAATTTGTAATTGCGTAAGAAATCAATGATTATTGTTTGATATGCCATAGGATCTGTTGGTTTGGTCTATCTCCGTCTATAGTATGGATATAGTATAAACCAACATTAAATATGGTCATGGTACAAACCAACATTCATTTTTTGCTATTTTATTTTAAAAAGGTGTCCTTTTATGTTCTTGATTATGCTTTTACTCAAATAAAAATTCAACCAATTATGCTGTTCTTTTACTTACAGGTAGATTAACCCTTGTATTTTATATTATTATTCATAACAATTAGTTTCAAGTAAAATAAACAAAAATATATTTTTTTTAAACTTCAAACCTCGTTTTTACAATATAAGTTTTTGTGGACATAGTACAAACCAACCCTCAGCAAACGACATTCCTCATCACAATATAACAAAGATAATCGATTTCACTCAAAGAAAGTTATCCCACAATATACTCGTTCTATCAAAGCGCACAAGCAAGTGATCATCAATTCGAAATACATAAAGGATATTGTAAATTAGTTTCTTGTTTTTTTCACTTCTACATTTCACACTTCACTTCTACTTGTTTAACTTGTCACACTCTAAAAGTGCATCAAACGAAAGAAGATCATCGCATAATATATTTTATGAATATTTTCCTATTTCATATCTAAATATAACTCCCCTCACTCCTTTACAAGTTTCTTTGTATTTCCTTTTTAGATGAAAACACATTAAGGAAACTATTTTACCGTGAGTGGATACGAGTTCTAGATTGAAGCAGTGTATTCCATTTTATCCGCTGGCAGAAACGGGAGCATTTACCCGTTCCATTATTTCTATTATGTTTTTCTTTTTCGATTTTTACAGACTCTTCACGAGCAAACGACGATCCATGTCAAAAGAACCGCTGCGGTCTGCAGACATGTTTTCAGTAAACTGGTCCGCCACAAATCTTGTTTTATACCCCATAATTTTTCATACCGATTGAAACAAAGGAAATAGTTTCTTGTTATATCAAGAAACAGAATTGTGAAGCAGTATATAATAGCAACTCGTATATAATAGAAACACAGGGAGATATGGCATGTGTTCAAATGTGTGCAAGTGTGCAAGTGCTCCCTGTGTTTCTATTAAGTGTATATAATAGAAACATAGGGAGATATGGCATGCGGCAAGCGTGCCAACGGTCGCCGTGACCAAACTGCCCAGACTAGCAATGGAGCCTTATTTTGGTGTGTAAACTAATCTCAGCAAGAACTCGAACGGACGCCATCGACGTTCGTTTTCATTCTTCTCATGCGTCTTGTTTGAAAACAAAAAATACAGTAAACGATCTCTCGCTGGGACTAGTATAGTTATATTTAAATTAATGAAGATAATATTAGCGAAACTCAATCGAAAATCTGAAACAGAAAAATCAGAAAATTATACGGATTCATCTGGGACTCGAACCCAGGACCTACGGCTTTCCGGGCCAACCTGACACTATCTAGATGGCATTTAGTTAGAGTTGAATCTTGCAATCATTCATAAAGATAGCAGCCAATAAATACAAAAATTGCGTTAAGCAAATGAAAATAATGTTGGTGGCTCTCAGTCGAAGTACGATACAGTTATATAAGACCATATCGGATAGGGATACATTGGCGCAATGGTAGCGCTTGTCCCGGAAAGCCGAAGGTGTAATTTTGGTTTTGAGTCCCAGATGTATCAGTATCTTTTTCTGATTTTTCTGTTTCAGATTTTCGATTGGGTTTCGCTAATATTATCTTCATTCATTAAAATATTATAATTTGCGGTTTAACTCATTAAGTTAAAAGTTAAGTATAAAAATAAAACTAGTATAGTTAATTAGAATCAAATGTTGACTAGGCCATAATGTATTCACCCACAAGTATTGCAGCTTATCCTCAAAGCACATTATATCATATTATTGTTTATCTATTGTGCCTGTATCTGATATCCATGTATGAATTATTTAGTTTAATTAAATAGTAACTTATACTTTTCTGTAAATACAAAAAATGTATAGTGATAATATGACATATTTTATCAATAAAAGTATACTGCAGTCAAGAAACTCATAAATATAAGAAATTACCATTCCAAAACTTTTTTTTTATAGTGAATACTTCACAAGAGTCCCAACTGCTCCCGTCTGGAGCCAGTGAGACTATGGCATCCCCAATTGGTGTATGTTATGAGGCTGAAGGTAAGTGGGAAAGGGAAGGAGACGAGGAAGAGGAAGATGGTAAAGTACCTGCCTATTCAGATCTAGTTACTAAACACGGCTAAAGCCATTTCAAGCAACGTTTCAATTCTGATTGGTAGTGCAACACTAAGAGTATATTCCACTCTGGAACGTGCCACAAATATACTATATATTATTTTAAATAATTAATTGTGAAAAAACACAAATCAATTAAATAAAATTTATTTGCTCACGCCGGGTTCGAACCCGCGACCTTCAATGGGCCGAGAATCAACCGATACCATTAACCGTTGTTTATATTGAAGGCACCAATTAAATTTATCTATTTCTAATGGTCTACGTTATACACCAATTATCGGCCGATTTCAGCGTGTAATCAAAAGCTGGTCAGTTTTAAATTGATAATTTGTCATATTGTGAGATTTTTTCGAAGTTTCCTGTTTATTAATTTAATCAGTCTTAGAGAATAACGTTGTTTTTGTTATGTTTTTTTTTTTGCTTTGAGCACTCTAGTAGCTCAGGAAAAGAGATTTTGTTTTTACTATGGAGGATTTTTAACTTATTTATAAAATTTCTAGTGCACATTGAGTTAAGTATAGTTAAGAATTATGGCACCACAAAATCCCTGAAAAGACTTTAATGGCTTAAGTAACACAATGTAACGGGTCCGAGTAAAGTGCAGACACTCATATTTTAACCGTAAAATGCGCAAAATATAACGAAAATAATATTACCTTCTCGATTTGGAGGCCAAACGGAAATTCAGCTAACCAATGTTAATTTTTAAAGTGAATTTTGTGATTAAAATTCGACCTTAACCTTACTTAATTAGATACTGGCCGTAACTAGTATCCACCAACTTCGTCTTAGTTTCAAGAGTAATTTCATCCATTTATCCTAACACACTACCAGAAATACATATTTTTTTTATATTTGAAGTACTCACCTGACCAGATAAAAAGTTTTTTTTTTAAGTTTTCCTAGCGGGATTTTCCGTGCTGATAAGTTTCTACTATCTATCTACATATATATTCATATATATCAGGGGCGGTCCGTGAGTTTTTAGTGAGCTAGAGTGCCAAGATTGAAAAAACGACGTTACTGATCTTATTGTAGCTGAAAATGAATTTTATTTTATTTCAAAATTTCAACTTTTTGTATGAAGATCTTTCAGTTTATGGATGCGGCGCATCCCAAAACTGAAAGAATCCTGAAGAAAGAAAAATTCTGTATGTATTGATTTATTTTGTTGTATGATTATATGATTTGAAATTTGTGTTGTTTAATAGAATCTATAGTTTGAAAATCGAAGAAATCTTCCAACGACCAACGGTATGAACTTAGTATATCTATTAAAAATAAACTTAGTTTTTTTAATTAAAAAAATGCGTGTACCAGATAAAATAACAATCTTTCAAAATCAATTTATGTTTTTTTGTAAAAAAGAGTCAATACATCTAGAATTTGATTTTAAAAGGACTACTTTCCGGAATTCTATGGTAATACCCTCTGTTTGTAAATTTCTTTAATAATAACAGGATGTAATTTATTTTTAATTGTCACAAAAAAAAATTAAAATGCACATCATAAAAGAAACACTTATTTTCCTTGAAATATTTGGACGACGCAGATTGAAAGAAAAAGAGAAATTAAATATTTAACACATTTTTGGTTTTTTGACCTTTACAGCATTTCAAATTTCCGTGATCGATAGGTAAATATAAAAATCTCGCGTCGCGATGTTTGTCCGAGATAAACTCCGAAACTACTTAACCGATTTAGATGAAGTTTGGCTTAATGTGTGTAATTTGGTCCAATTTAAAAGATAGAATATTGATTATTGACCTCAATATTTATTATTGCGAATTAATTTTTTTTTTTGGGACAATCATTTTGCAATTTCCATAAGTTTCTGACAGATGGCGGTGTGAGTTAACTTATTGACACAACACTTGGTTATCTAGGTTAGGTAACCATCCAGTAAATGGCGTTGTTTTTCGTTATCCAAAGCAACTAGCTGGGTCTGCTAGTATATATAGATATATATATATGTAAAGGAATAAGAGTACCTACGTAGAAATGTCTAGGATTCCTTTATATTTATTTACCTACCTACCTAGTATTTAAGTACCTACCTAGAAATGTCTAGGATTCCTTTATATTTGAATTATGAATTTTATTTTATTCTATTGTTTTTTTAAATGTCATTGCTTTGGTTACACATTATTTATTTTTATTTTATTTATTTGTGATAATATATTACAAAATTATACATAATATTTATAATACATTATTCCCATTGAGTTTAATAAAACTCATTTCGGGAAGGACAACATTATACAATTATGAAAATTATTTTTACAAAAGAACACGAATTTAAAGGGCATTTAAAGGAAAATACACAGATGTTAAAACAGACTAGGCACACTTGATACAGTTAGTTGAATATTTCATAAATACATTTAGAAATATATACAACAGTTAAATAAAAATTGTTAAATATGCCACTGGTTAATAAAGCTGCTAAAGATATATAAGCATTACAAATAAAAATTGCTAAATAAGTCACTGGTTAATAAAGCTGCTAAAGATAAACAGGCGTTATAAATAAGGATTGTTCAATATGTCACGGGTTAATAAAGCTGTTGAGAAAATATACTTTTAGATTTTTTGCCAATGTTTTTTTGTTTGATACGGGAAGTTTTAGGTTATTAGGTAATGCGTTATATTGCGTATGTGCGACGTATTGTAAGGAATTAATTCCAAATTTAGTCGTGTGAGTAGATGACGATAAGTGTATTTGATTTTGAGATCGTGTTTTGTGCTGGTGTATATCAGAATTAAATGTTGGTTTAGTGTTGGTGTGTGAGGAGTGTTGGATTATTTGTAAAATGGCAGTTGCGATGCTATATTTTGGCAGAATCGTAAAGGGTAGTATTTGTGTCAGTGAATATATATCTTTGACATGTATATCCCGTGGTAGATGATATATATTCCTTATGGCTCTATTTTGGATGACTTGCATTTCAGAAATTTGTTTCTTTGTAATGATACCCCAGATACTAACCAGATAACTTAGATGGGAGTGAATCATAGAATAATATGTTATGTGGCTGACATTTAAGTGATTTAAATATTTTAAAAACCATTTAATTTCTGACAAATAAACTTTAATTGTCGTTTCTTTATACTCCAGAGCAACACATTGTTTTATTTGTCATAAAAAAACTAAAAACAACAAACAGTCTTATGTATATCAGTGGCGATCCGTGAGTTTTTAGTGAGCTAGAGTGCTAAGATTGTAAAAAAAACGACGTTACTGATGTTGTTGTAGCTGAAAATGAATTTAGAGTACGCCGGCCGTCACACCTGTTGTAGTACTATATATCGATCCTGTTTTAGCACTATAAATAGTTGCTCTATGTATAGAAAATTCTCAAAAATTACATGTTAAAGTTTTCTTCGTCTCCATCGACCTATATAAAATGTTCCCTCTTTGGTCTCTGGTAACTCCGATGAGATAAAGGAAGGGAAATGACAAAGCAGCGAAACTTATCCAAATTGTCAAAGTAACGCCGCTACATATTCAAATACATTTATCACCCGCCTTTGACGTCATACTTTGCAAACAGTTCCAATTTATATTTTTTTTCATAAACCCCTTCAGACCTATTGCTTTGTGTAGAAAAAATAAAAATATGTACCTATACACAAAGAATAATGTACCTACCGATTTACGCATTAAAGTGTGTCGACGCGCGTTTGTTCTCTACGTATACACTAAACGCATCACGTTCAACTCAACGCATCACTCATTGGCTCCACACAGCTTTGATAGTAGTCCGTGCAATAGGATATTTTTACTGTTTTTTAGTCTCAAAAAAAATAAGCAAAAAATGATGATAATGATAGTATTTTTATTGAAGAAGAAGACAACAATAATAATCTTAATTAAAATATGAAAATGATCATGACACACAACAATAATAAAACATAATGGTTGCAACTGGGACTCGAACCCAGATCTCACTTCTTACCGGGACGGCTCTAACCAATTCATTACGATCTATTACGAGACTGTCGTATTTGTCAAGTTCATATTTAAAATTTCAGAATTAACAATATTATCTTCGACTAATGTTTTTTCCATATTATTATTGGCAGCTACGTTTTTTAAATTGGAAACAAGTATTCAAAGAATGTATTTGTTATCTAGATAGTGTCTCGGATAAATATATCCGATTTTATTTTTATGGCACACCTATTGACTTTTTTTAAGAGTCTAAATGAATATTAATTTTTTTATAAGAAAAACTATCTTTTTAATTTTTCGAAGGTTATTCCCGTCCCGGTAAGACGTGAGATCTGGGTTCGAGTCCCAGTTGTGACTATTATCTTGTATTATTTGTCTGTGTCTTGTTCATTTTCATATTTTAAAAAATTAGATTTATATTTTGTCTTTTTCTTCAATGATTTATTACATTCACAGGAATAACCTTAAAAAAGTTAAAAAGCGAGTTTTTCTTAAAAAAAAATTGTATTTTTATTTTCAACTTCTAAAACCGCTTAAAATGCGCCTTTTTCGACTTTCCTCCAAAACGACATGTTCATTTTTATTCGTGAATTCGGCGGCGTTGACGTCACGTCGGACAAAGTTGGTGATAGCCAATCTTACCAGACAATGGCGTTTTCTATGTCATAATGACATTACATCGAGATGAAACCTTTTCGGAAAGTGTGAATTTTTCAAATCAATAATTATGAATGAAATTATTAAAATTACACATTTTTATTACAACATTCAGAATCAGATAAATAAACTTTAATTCTTAAATTAACGGTTCGGCAAGCTTCTACGCCACATCACTATTTATTTATATCATCGATAGTTCAGGCTACTTTAAGTGTGCGCTTATAGATCAACTTTTCTAAAGATCCCATCTCCTGTTTCACCGCTTGATTATTTAGTATTTAGGTTTCTATGCCACGCAGAAGAATAGATAATATGTAACAATGAACCATTCTTATTCTGAAGTGAAGTTTTAAGGCTCGGTAACAAAATAGTTTCTTCATCTTAATGAACCATCTTCGAACCCTTATTGTTGGACGATGCTTAAAACCTATCTTCGATTCCACTTGCCTTTTCCCTCAGATGCTGTAGAAATAAGAAATACATGAGAATACAAGAGACCCAACTGCTGCAGAGGTATTTAAAAATTCTATATTGCAATTTGTGAGGCGGCTCTCCCAATACCTACCGATTTCTTACATATTTTACCGTTTGAGGTTTTAAGCTCTTAAAAATATATGTTTTTCTTTAAGATGGTATCTATACATTCCCCACGCCGAAACGGTAATTATTTGAAATTCCCTCGATAGAAATAAATCGCAAATTATGCTCCGAAAATTATTATTTATACTGAAGATACTATTAGCGAAAGTCAATCGAAAATCCGAAACAGAAAAACATACGTTGATACGTTGGCACAGTGGATAGCGCGTTGGCCCGGATTGCCAGAGGTCCAGGGTTCGAGTCCCAGATGTATCCTTATCTTTTTCTGATTTTTCTGTTTCGGATTTTCGATTGACTTTCGCTAATATTATCTTCATTAATTAAACTATTATAATTTGATGTTTAACTCATTAAGTTAAAAAGTTGTGATAAATAAAAAAATATTATTTATACGTTTGTTTCTGTTATTTTACAAGTTTCTTCAATGTTTCTTCAAATGCTTCTTAACACAACCCTCATGAGATTTTTGCTCTTTTTTAAACGAGTCATGTTTTATTAAACATTTTCACAATTTTTGCTTGAATTTTATCGTTTTTAATAATAGCGCGCTCCCTCAAACATTATTATTGTTATTTCTCTCCCTCTTCTTCTTTTTGAGCGGGTAAGCGCTGCCTTAATGCATATCGTCGTTGCATATAGGATATGAAGCATGTGATACTGAATACATTCTGAGAAAAACGATAAAAAATCATTTTTCTTATATTTCTGACCGAAAGTTTCCTCCAAGTTTCTGACCACGTAAAAAAGGGTGGAAAAAAGTTCAAATTGTTTTATTGTGATAACTATACAGGATGTTAAGGGACATACTTGACTTACTTTTACCAGTGATTCCTTACATTACTAGATACATATATGTATAATTTTTCTTTTTTTTTTTCTTCAAAATCTATCAAAAAATATTTTTCCACATGTTATAACTTAGCCGATTAAGTCAATCAGGACTCAAGTATCTGATACACTCGATGAATCCCTCGGGAGTCCTCGACTTCTTCTCCCATTCACATTTCCGTCATATATTCTCTTTTTACTCATTTTCTGGAAAAATTGTCATTTTTATATTATTCCATCATTTTACAATTAGTTTGTACTTTAAGATAAGACGAATAAAATGAACATAGACTCCGAGTAGATACTACATGAATATCTAATCGAATCGTTGCTTGAAATGGCTCTAGCCCTGTTTGATGATCAGATCTGAATAACCAGGTACTTATCAATCTTCCTCTTTCCCATCTACATCCCTACCCTACCCTAATTTTTTCAGCCTCAAAATGTACTTCAAGTGGGGATGACATAGTTCATTGGCCCTAGACAGTTGCACGGAGAAAAATGTTATACTAAAATACGATCATTTTATTCGTAAAAACGATTAAAAACGGGACTGAAGTTCTTACGAACAAATTAACAGTGTTTCTATGTATATTGGCGGGAAAATGTAGGAATAATTTGTTGGTATACGTACGAAATTACGTATACCAACAAATTATACTTACATGTTCCCGCCAATAAACATTGAAACCCTGTTATTTTGTTCGTAAGGACTTCAGTCCCGTTTTTAACCGTTTTTACGAATAAAATGATCGTATTTTAGAATAACATTTTTCTCCGTGTGATACGTACGAAATTACGTATACCAACAAATTATTCTTACGAGTTCCCGCCAATAAACATTGAAACCCTGTTCATTTGTTCGTAAGAACTTCAGAACTTCACTTTTTTACAAATAAAATGATCGTATTTTAGAATAACATTTTTCTCCGTGCAGGGATGTTTAGAGAGTGGTTTGAGTGGTAGATGAAGTCGAAGACGCCCCAGTAAGACATGGATATTACAATAGCGAAGCGTCTCTATATCCGCTGGTTTTCTTATATTTATATGAAGAAGAGTGTCTGTGGCGGGCACCGGACGAATACCGTACAATGGTCTTAATTCGTAAGTGACGGAGTGTAAAATTAGATATAACTAAATTAAAGGCACGGAAAAGCACCGCAGGCGCGAAATTATTTCGCTCGAATGGCAAATTAATAAAAAAAAAAATTTTGAGTCAGTATCCCAACAATATGTAGACCAAAATATTTTCTGAAACGGAAATATGTTCGTATTCATTTAAAAAGGACACCTTAAAAACGGTAACCGACGAGTTCATCGAAAATCAATTCATCGAAAACAAATTCATCGACAACGAGAGGTAAGGTTAGATTTAACTTGTTTTCGATGAACTCGCCGTGAACCCTTAAAAACATATCAGGTTAACCGGCTACTAGCCGAGTGGACAAATGCGTCAGATTCCCATCCAGGCATCGCGAGTTCAAAGCATTGCTGGATAAGTTCTTCATCATTGCATGAGCAACATTTTCCGCTAATCTAAAAATGCGAAATTTTCAGATTAGCGGAAATCTGTGTCCTCAATGTGAATCATTTTGGCACCTAGCCAGGTCCCCTCCGAAATTGTACCACTCAATGAACATGTTCAATTATGTACCATTTTCACAGCATTCCCCAAGGATGACATATTATGCCATAAGTAACTTATTTCCTATCGAGGCCTCCCGTGCGGAGTTAAATGTTGAAAAATATGTATTGAAAATCGGTCACTGGCCGGGCGCCGGGCCCCTACAGCCCAAGGTATGGGGTCCGAGGCCGAGACCTCGTAGCCCCAGGTCAGGGGTAGGGAAGCTGTGGCCCGCGGGACACAAGCGGCCCACGAGGGAATTGTGTGCGGCCCGCGAACACTTTTGGTGAACACAAATCAACTAGAAATTAGAATAGTAAAAGTGTTGTACTGAGTAATTAAAAAAATCTGGCTACTGCTATAAACATTATTGTTCTATTTTTTTTTGTTCTTGCCACTAACACTTTGCTGTCCTGTACTTTCGTAAGTACTTGCATACTGCTTCAAAACACTGTTTGCAGGGACATTTGGAGGTCTTCGTTCATATACAGTTAGAATCGTTCTTTCAAAAAATTAGAGTCCTTGCGAGAGCCTTGAAGGAGTAACCATAAGTTACCTTTACCAGGGCGGGAAAGGAGTCACCATAAGTTACCTTTACCAGGGCCGGAAAAGAGTAACCATAAGATACCTTTACCAGGGCGGGAAAGGAGTAACCATAAGTTACCTTTACCAGGGCGGGAAAGGAGTAACCATAAGTTACCTTTACCAGGGCGGGAAAGGAGTAACCATAAGTTACCTTTACCAGGGCGGGAAAGGAGTAACCATAAGTTACCTTTACCAGGGCGGGAAAGGAGTAACCATAAGTTACCTTTACCAGGGCGGGAAAGGAGTAACCATAAGTTACCTTTACCAGGGCGGGAAAGGAGTAACCATAAGTTACCTTTACCAGGGCGGGAAAGGAGTAACCATAAGTTACCTTTACCAGGGCGGGAAAGGAGTAACCATAAGTTACCTTTACCAGGGCGGGAAAGGAGTAACCATAAGTTACCTTTACCAGGCGGGAAAGGAGTAACCATAAGTTACCTTTACCAGGGCGGGAAAGGAGTAACCATAAGTTACCTTTACCAGGGCGGGAAAGGAGTAACCATAAGTTACCTTTACCAGGCGGGAAAGGAGTAACCATAAGTTACCTTTACCAGGGCGGGAAAGGAGTAACCATAAGTTACCTTTACAAGGGTCCTCCAAATTCTGCTATAAAGATGCTTAAAGATGCAGGAAAACCAATTAGGTTTTCCGAGTACAATTATAATTAAGGAGGGTATTACCAGAAAAAACCGGAAATGAGTCCTCTTTAAATCAAATTCCAGACGTATTGACCCTTTTTTACAAAAAAACATTAATTGATTTTTAAAGATTGTTATTTTATCTGGTACACGCAGTTTTAAAATTTTGAAAAACTAAGTGTATATGTAATATACTAAGGTTTATACCGTTGGTCGTTGGCAGATTTGTTGAATTTTCAAACGATAGATTCTATTAAAAAACACAAATTTTAAATCATATTACCATACAACAAAATAAATCAATACAAAATCTAGTCAACACAGTTTTAAAAAAAAAATATTAGTTAAATTCAAATAATTAACAAATAAATCCGAGAACGTGTTTTGTGACAAAAATACCGCAGTTTTATTTATTTATTTATTGAAGGTCTTACAACCTAAAATAATTAAAATAAAATTTTACACTCTTATTTTGTTTAGACATTATTGAAAAATCATAAATACTTATGATCAAAAAATACTTACAAGAAGTACACTATATTTGATAATTTATCATCGTGCGTTTTGCACATTTTTATTACTTACTTTTTTTTATTTTTTATTAAAGGTTTGTCAACAGTGATTTATATCAAATCTCTCACAAAAACAATTACAATAAGCATGGTTGATATTATCACTAATTAAAGACGAACTCAGCATTGGTAACATAACTTATCTTACTTAAATGAAGGTAGATATTAGAGCAAGTTTTTAATGAAATAAATCAATATAAAATTTTTAATTTTAAAAATTTGATACGGGGAATAATCGATCTTTCTCATTAGAACCTCCCTGTACAGTTGCAAGCATTTTTAAACTTTTATTCTCAGCTGCTGGTCAATCGCTCTTAAGTTGGTGAACTGGTGGATTCGGACGCAGATTCATTCTTTAGTTAAAGCCAATATTGTGTTGAGAATGCACGGATAAAATTCCAGCGGTGGATTCAAATGCTGATGGATGTCTAAGGAAACCATTATTTTGTTCCGAGGAGGATAGAAAATTTTATTTGCTCACCATGTTCTCCAAAATTCAGAGGAAAACCGTGTGTTTATTTAGCTTATAAGCATTATTTAAACTTGTGGACTCTTATGCAGAATCACTCTTATGTTAAAATCTGTTTACAGACCAGTGAGAGACAATTTTCATATTCCAAGGTTTTAAAATTAGCTGCAAGTGCATGCAAATACAATATTAAATTAAATTATATATGTAATATTGTAATTGTAAGCCTTTCTTGAAAGATACTGATTTTTAAACGAACAAAACTATTTATTCGTATTCACATTGGGTATTTACTGGCGCAAACAAAAAAATTAACAATTATTTTAAGCAATAATTATTAGAGAATATCGCTAATATTATCTTCATTAATTAAAATATTATAATTGAGGTTTAACTCTTTAAGTTAAAAAGTTAAAAATAAAAATAAAAATATTTCATCCTAGACTTGCAGATAAAGTCAATAGATGTCGCATATTAATAAAAAGTGATAAAATTTATCCTGACACTATCTAGAGGGCATTTAGTTCGAGTTGAATCTTGCAATCACACATAAAGGTAGCAGCCAATAAAAATATGCGATAAGAAAAATGAAAATAATGTTGGTGGTTCTCAGTCGAAGTATGATACAGTTAAAAATGACCGAATCGGATAGGGATACGTTGGCGCAGTTGGATAGCGCGTCGGCCCGGATTGCCGGAGGACCTGGGTTCGAGTCCCAGATGTATCCGTATCTTTTTCTGATTTTTCTGTTTCGGATTTTCGATTGACTTTCGCTAATATTATCTTCATTAATTAAAATATAATAATTATTAGCCTGAAACATTCATCCATATTGAAAAAACCTCTCTAGAAAAGATACATGCCGCTGACTATATTGCTTATAATAATTGTTACCCTTTGTGCTATGCATAAAAATCTTGTCTTAAACATTAGTTTATCAATTTAATAATAATTAAACAATTTAACTTAATATTTTACAGTATAACTTCTAAATCATAATTAAGTTACCGCTATCTATAAACGAGCAGATTTTTAATTATTTTAAGTTTAAGATAAAATTGCTTATGAATATGTCGGTTGCATTTTGCCAATAAAAGTGATTTAAAAATTATTTTTTATTATAATGGTGCCACCTAATAAGTGTTGGAAGATATTCATTAAAATAAATATATTGTTTTTTCTCGTTGCAGGTTCATGGTCGTATTAGTATGTCTTATCTTCAGTGTCCTGTCCACGATAGACCAGTACAGCAATTTCGCCAACGAGACGTTATTTTGGATGGTGAGTTCAATCCTCGTATGATACTTAAACTCACAAAGCTTTATTATATTTGCTTCATTAGTTGCCTGCCTCTCCAGAGACAGATAAACACAAACACATATAAGCATAAAATATCACTTTTCTTGGAAAAAATACTAAATCTGAACTGCTCAATGCAGCCAAGTAATAATGCATTATATGCTACCATACATTATATATAGTTATATATATACATACATGAAATATGTAAAAATAATAATATGTAATGTAATAAAAAATAATAAATAAGATAGCAGAAAAGAAAAAAAAACATATATAAGGGTAAATGAAAATAAATATAAATATTAAAATAATAGTGAGCTGAAAAATGAAGAGAGATAAATACTTTAAAGAAAGAAATAAAAATTTAAAACATTTACAGCCTTACTAAAAAAAAAAACACTCCGCGGCCGTTAAACGGTGTTTCTGTTGCACGTTGTGTAAAGTCTGTACATATTTTAAAACAAAACGTTACTAATAACAAATCGAAAATAATCGAACAAAATCGAACAAATATATGAATTTTTCGGTTGGTCACCCTGAAAATTAGTCCATTTGCGCATGTGCAGGCCGCCATATTCTTTTCTAACGCGGGCGGCAAATTACAGTTTGACATATGAGATTCACGTGCAATTTGTACAATCTTTTTATGGATAATTTCTAATCCAATCACCAATTCACTATAATAATAGTATTATTCAACACAATTACTATTATTTGTGTTATTTTTGTCAGTTTTGGTCCGTTAATAACGTCATGTTCGTAATTTAATTCTGTAAACATAAAAAATATAGGTTATTAATTATAAAATTGTGTTTTTGATTGAGTTTAATAAAACTTCCGTAAAAGTAATGTTATCTAATAACAAAAATGTATGGTGCGTGTGTAAATAAAAACAAATTATAGGAATCAAGGTCTAAGTTTTACAAAAATAACTTCAAAATGTCAGGTATTTTCAGTTATTCTTGGGGAATTATTAATTTATTTTTTTATAATTTTTAATTGTATGAACGAGATAAAAAGTGAAGTGATAGATTTGTTGAAAATTCATTAAATAACAGGACTGTGTTTTTTTAATTTCAAATATTCAAAAAATTTTCGACCTTTTAATAGAAAAAGTTTGGTGTAATTTTTTTTTTCAATTTTTTTCACGTTTGAAGTTTAAAGTACTGCAATTTGTAAACATTAAAGTGTATTTTAAAATACAAAAATCTAAAAGGTAATTTTATCTAGTTTCTAAAATGGTATTTGGTTTTACGACATTTCGAAAAATAAGAAATATATAGGACATTTAAAATAACTTAGAAAAAATTTGAAAAATACAAATAAAACAGATATGTACAACAGTTAAACCACCCTCTTTGGCCGTGTAAGCGATGTACATATCTTTCCATGAACAAGTTTTTGTCAGTTTTTAATTAGTAAGGTTTTTTCATGCACGGTCGTTTAACAATTGTTAAATTATTTTAGAAAGTTTTTTAGTAAGGCTGTTAGATTATAAAACAAATAAAATTATATACTATATTGTTTTTAACGTAGGTTAAATTATGGTAGATAGTATCTACAAGACTATTATGAAATTGAGATTAGATTGAGATTGCGATTAGATGCGATTGAGATTAGATTTTTTTTTTTATATAGAACCTCAGATATTTGAGTCAACAATTTCTGTTTGGGATTAGATGAATCGCATTTTTAGGTCAGTTATTCTTTATCGCTGAGAACTTTTTACGATTAGCCTACCTACTCTTTATAAAGCATTTGACCTGGATTTATTAACATACTAGAACTATTGGTAGGATAAGTATTGGTAACTTCTCATCGTTCCCTAGGATAACTGCACATCGCTAACGTACAAACAACAGTTGATGTCGAATATATTAAGGATACTTAGTCATTGTGAACTGTCACTTATTCGTTGGCGACCTGCAGTCATGTTAGCGAACTATGAGAAGTTACACAAAGATATCCTATCAATCGTTATCGATCGAGTGTGTTAGGGGCCCTGGTATGTCAAGAAATCCAATGTGATCCTAATAGTGTACCGCCTTTTATAGTATTTTATACCTTAAAAATGCTCCTAGCTTACTAAAAGAAATTTAATTCGCTTGGCAAGAAAATAATGTATATAGCTTGTGGTTTCGCCACATTTAAACAATATTTTTTTCTGTAAAAAATAAGCAACGCAAATTTCGTCATATTGTTTTTTACAGGAAATCCCCGTGACAATTTTTTTTTATATCGTATATCGTTTATTTAGCTGAAACTAAAGTCTGCATTGTATGGTTTTTTTAATAACATATAAGAGAAAAACAACACTTCCCAGTATATAAGTAGCTATCCTGGAAAAACTACATCGGACAGGTATATATTTTTTTGTAAATATAAAAACAAATTTCTGGTAATACTGTGCAATGTACAATGTACAAAAACATCATTTTGCAAATAAGCGTAAGTTTCATTTTAACCCATGCTAAGGAGTACTAGGTCACGGGAGGATAGTATTCGTATTGTGCATACATTTTGCAATGTAGGTATATATAGGTTACTCTATAAATTTAAAAAAACCATCGAAACTTAATACTTACCTTTTATTTTTTACAAGCCTATATCACCATATTACACGATAATACAACTCGTGGCACGACTGACGATAAAAAAAATCAACAAAAAGTCAACGCATATACGAAAAATCACAAAATTTATTTTCAGCTTAAAACACCGTTTTCTACACAGAAACACTTCCCCATCGGTGACCCGACACTTGATCCCCCGACAGTCGGCCCCAAGAAAGTATAATTATTATAGAATTATAGGTACATTTTTGCGTATTTTTGACCAATTTTAACACTAAAATCGACTTCAAAAATACCTTTAATAATAAGTTGGTACGGATATCAAACGAATTTATTTAATTTCTTCTTCAAACTTCGCAAAATCACTTTGTGGCATCATTTTGAATTAAATTAAAACAAATAACTTTGTTTAAACCACTAATATAATCACAATTACCTACATGTTTCAAAACCGATGGTTTCTTCGTCAGGGTAGTAATGACATTATTTAATGAATTTATTTAACCCTCACTGTGCGGCTGGCTACATTTGCAGTCCATTGAAATTATGACTGCCTTGAGGTCCACTAGAGTGTGCGGTGTGAAGAGCAAGGTTTTAGAAGTTTTTAATGCCTTGAATTACTGTCCATGAAAATTCCAAAGTAAAAAAAAATTATTTTGTAGAAGTGTGTATGTTTAATGAGATCAAATTTTCAATATCAAATTTAGCTCTGCGATATTTCCAAAATTCTTCCATCACCATAGGCGTTAAAGTGTCGACATTTTGAACTTATGAGCTGGTACATACAGTATATATACAAGTAGTTTTATCCTTGATGCATTTTAGTAAAATATGTTTTATACTTAATCGGCGGTAAATCTACTATACACACCCCTTCGGTGACACTTAAGCGGTCTACACACCATGCTGCGAACAACCCGACATATCGGGCTGTTAGCAGCTGGCCATTGTCTCCTGTCTCTTTTTTCCTCGTGCGAACCCGTAACATTCTGTTTCACGTTGTCTTCTGTCTCTTTTATTAACACAACAAATTCAATATCACCATCTCATTTCACTGCTGCGCATCGGTTGGTACTAGCGGCAGACGGTTTCTTCCAATTTGCAGTCAACGTGAAACAGAGTGTTACGGGTTCGCATGAGGAAAAAAGAGACAGGAGACAACCTCCAACCTTCGATTTTTAGCCAGCTGCTAACAGCTGCTGTTCGTAGCATGGCGTGTAGACCGCTTTAGATATGTTTTGTGTAATTAGGTGTACCGCATTTTGCTTAAACCGAAAGCATATTGTATAAAAGTACGCCGAGGGGCCAACTGTCAACGGGATATCAACTGTCATTGAACCCTCACCATCACCTTCACTGTATTAAAAAATTAAAACTTGTACATATAATTTCACCAATTTAAATTATGATTTCTGTATTGAATTGGTCTGTTTAAAGTATGGGTAAAGCCATATGCATTGTTCTTCCAGGAAATCTGCCTCGTGGTGTTCTTCGGGGTGGAGTACCTTGTGCGGCTGTGGTCTGCGGGCTGCAGATCCAAGTACATGGGCTGCTGCGGCAGACTGAGATTCATCAGAAAACCGATATGCATCATAGGTGAGCTTTCAATCTTTCTGCATATTATTATTTTGTTAAACACATTCAGGAAGTGCTTCGGGACACCATGAATTCAACTCGACACAATAAATGTACCCATTGGAGGTGTTGATGTTTATAAATGGGCGTTTTCCAAAAAAGATGTCGGTGACGTAATAGGAATTCCACTTAAGTGAGATGCTGCATTTCGATTAAAAATATACGTAAATTTATTAAAGAAAGAATGAACTTCATGACAAAAAGTATTTAAATAGAAAATGTCAATAAACTTCGAAAATAATTGCAATTTAAGTTTAATACTATTGGTAAGAAATTCTTTTACGTCACTTTTATCATAAAGTTTATAAAGAAAATTAAAAGAAATTCATTATTTCAGATTTTTATTTACGAATTGAAAACACAATCAGTCTCCTAAAAAATATGAATAATCAAGCTTATTGAATTAAATATTAAGTTTTTTAATAAAAATATTCTTTTACCCTACTTTTGGATACTTTGTACTGTATATTTTGCGTTCTAGAAAGACGAATATAAGTTTTTGTTTTACGAATGTTTAATTATAACAAATTTAAAATTAATCATGAACTATATCAATAAAAAAAAGAACAAATTTCTTTGAGATATAATAATTGATCTTAGAAAATAAATCACAGCAATAACAGGACAGTGGCGTAAGGGGAAAAATTTGGTAACGTTTAGGAATTCTAAGGCCTCGGCCAGACTGAGAGGCTTGCCCGGTAGCGACAGCGGGCGCGAAATATCAGTCGTATGTGTACGCACGTTGTGGCTACACTGCTGAAAGCGCGACAAGCGACTGGTATGGGAAGAGTGGAAGATACTCTCAGTATCACCCTGGTGTAAGACCACCATTCAGAATTGAAACGTTGCTTAATAATGACTTTAACCTGTTTAGTGACTAGATCTGAATAGCCAGGTACTTCCCTACCTTCCTCTTCCCCACCTTCCTCTTCCCCATCTCCTTCCTGTCCCCACTTACCTTCAGCCTCAAACGTACCCCAATTGGGGATGCCATAGTCTCACTGGCTCCAGATGGGAGCAGTTAAGACTCATGTGAGGTATTCTCTATAAAAAAGGACGATTTTACGTACTACCGCCACCGTGGAAGGCCCCCCGCGCAAGTACTTTTTCTTCCACTTGTTCTTTTTTCTTTTCTTTTTTTTTTCGTTTCTGTTCTCTCCAACGTCTTCTTTTTTCTATTCTTCTTTGGTTAGCTCTCTGATTATATTTTGATGTTATTTTTGTCTTTTTTTTTATTTTTTTATAGAGAATACCTCACAAGAGTCCCAACTGCTCCCGTCTGGAGCCAGTGAGACTATGGCATCCCCAATTGGGGTATGTTGTGAGGCTGAAGGAAAGTGGGGAAGGGAAGGAGATGGGGAAGAGGAAGGTAGGAAAGTACCTGGCTATTCAGATCTAGTCACTAAACACGGCTAAAGCCATTATTAAGCAACGTCTCAATTCTGAATGGTGGTCTTACACCATGGCGATACTGACAGTATCTTCCACTCTGGAACGTGCCGCAAATGTAGTATATATTATTTTTTATTAATTAATTGTGAAATAACACAAATTAATCAAATAAAATTTATTTGCGCACGCCGGGTTCGAACCCTTTGTAACTCTTTTTTCATAAAGGCTTCATATTTTTCAGGGTCGTTTTTAATTTTGTCTCTGTACCTTTTTGATTTTTCTGCAGCTTTCAACGGCATATTTGAACATAAAATTAAAATAAATTATTTATAAAAATGCACAAATAATTAGATAGGTAATAATGGGCTACACGTGCATACCGTGTATAGCCTGAAATAGGTAACTAAGCTGAAAGGGTATTAAAGTACTTGTTAATGTACACAACTTTAATTAGGTACAGGATTAACTAAAACACACAGGAACATAAATCATGCTACATTTTATACTTACTTAATCAAAATTGTATGAACCAGCTGATTTTATACTGAATTTCAGAGTTGCCTCTACAGTAATAGTTGCTCATATTGCTGTCTATATTAGTACTTCGACACCATTTCGACTCTTTCAGAATTAATCTTTAATAATCTTAATTAATAAAAAAAAGAAAAAAAATTATACACATAAAAATCAAATAATTTTTTCTTTTTAGCTATGCTGTTCTTTTTTTTCAATGCTACATATATCACTCAACCCACATATCTACATGTAATAGTTACATTTTGAAGATACATGCAAAATATAAATTTAATTAGAAAATTGTAACACACCCAAATACCCTAAAAGACGGACAGAGTGAACCGACCTTTAGAATTCCATTACGTCACTTTTAAGTTCCATTCACGACACCGTTGCGTAAGAGAAGTGGCGTAATCGCGTCAATATTTTTTCGAAATGTATTTATCAATAAATTATGAAACTTCTGTTTGTTCTAACTAAACATTTCATAAAACAATAAATGAATCAATTTAATACAAAGTAGAGTCTAATACATTCTGGTAAATTACCTGGAGAAATACGGAAGCGTTGGTGGAACACTTTTTTAGTACAGCCGAGAACGACCACTTTTGTTACGATTTCTTGGCAAACTGGCTGTAAAAAACCAAGCATGGCCGCCCTTCATAGACTAAATAGGGTTGCTATTTTCGAAAATATTCATCAATTTGGTAATATTTTTATTGGAAGACGTCAATAATGTGGTGGCGTAGGCGGAAATTCCACCATACGCTATTTCGTAGGACAACTCAATATCTGGTATTTAAATTATTTTGCACGATAATTAATCTATATTATGGTTGCAAATCGAAAATATTATCATATACTATTAGTAGAATTAGAAATAAATACTGGGATAACATTAAATAACATTAATTTTTGAACTCTTACTGGTAGTGGTAGGTGTAGGACATACCAGAAACAGTGACCTGTAGTCTTACTTATTTTAAAATAATATCGAAATTTAATAGATTTATTCATTATTTTTAGTCCATAAAGGTATTTATTTGTTATTATATTGGTAAAATATATGGTTGGTCATTAAAACCGACACAACAAAAGTTACTGATCCTGAAAGTGATGGGACACTGACTTTTATCTATGTACACTTTTTTTGAAAAACGCCCAAATGTACCCATCGGAGGTGTTGATGTATATAAATGTACCTATCGGAGGTGTTGATGTTTATAAATTTACCCATCGGAGGTCTTGATATTTATAAATGTACCCATGGGAGGTGTTGATGTTTATAAATGTACCCATCGGAGGTGTTAATGTTTTTGAGGCCATTTACAGTGGCCTACTTTCGCAAGCAATGCGCCAACTTGGCTTGTTTATTATTGTCTGCTATAGGGATCGCTTTCGCTTCTTGCTTGATTTCCAGCAGTGGCGATTTTCTCTAAAGAGAAGTTGGGCTGTGAGCTCTCATAAAAAAATCAACGAGCACAAAGTTTTTTTTACTTGAAATACATCTATTTTCAAATGTTCTTTAAAACTGGTTTGACTAAGGATTGAACCTTTCTACCCAGTGATCAATGCTACTAACCGGGCCAAATCCCGAGTTGATTAGACCTACATTTATTTGTGCTATAATGTCGAATTTCGAATCACCGAATTTCAGAGAATCGCGCATGTTGCTGCGTGTGTGTGCGTGATTGCTACCAAAATAGGAAAGGAGAATGCATCGTCATCTGCCGAGTTTCAGCTCGATCGGACATCGGGAAGTGGGTTAATTTCTGCTATCAAGATTCATTCATGCAATCATTAAATTAAGAAAACAAAGGGAAATTAAAAAATTGAAGTATTTAAAAATAAAGAAATACGACAAACTTATGTCGTAATTTTACCAAACGAGTCCAAAATGAATCACAATTCCCATAGGTGCGTTATGAATATCAGCACCTATGGGACCTTTCGTCGTATTTCTTAGGTCATACAAAATATACTAGTGGCGCCAGAGCGGTAGACCTGTTAATCTAGGGAATCCACTAGCCTCTTGACTGCGCAGCTCCTATGAGATTTTGCACTGAATGGTATTTTGTGTACAGATTATTTGTTGTTATTAAACGAAGTCAATTACTAAAGATGCTACTTATTTAAAAAATAAATAGTTTCTTGCGTAAATTATGATTGTCGTATTTAAAACTATTCTTTGTGACTTACCACATAATAATCTTTAGCCACAACATTTTAGTGAATAGGCGAATTTATATGTTGTAGCTAGGTCGCTAATCTCTGGTTCAATAGTGTAAATTACATCTCCTTTGTTTCCTTCAGAGGGTATAACCAGACAATACCGGAAATTTGTCCTTTTTTAATCAAATTCTAGACGTATTTACTCTTTTTTTCAAAAAACATAAATTTAATAAATTTTGAAAAACTAAGTTTATTTTTATACTAAGGTTATACCGTTGGTCGTTGGCAGATTTGTTAAATTTTCAAACGTAATGTTGTATTATACAACACAAATTTCAATCATATAATCATTCAGAAAAATAAATCAATACATAATCTAGTAAAGACATTTTTCAAAATTTTGATTTTAGTTCAATTAAAATCATTAAAAAATAAATCCGAGATCGTGTTTTGTGACGAAAATACATAAATTTTTCTATTTATTTAAGGTCTTAAAAACTCAGATATTTATTTATTTTTCAGATTTTTTTACACACATATTGTTTAAATATTATCGAAAAATCATAAATACTTATGATCAAAAAATACTTACAAGAAGTACACGATATTTAATAATTTATTATCTTGCGTTTTGAGCATTTTTATTGCTTACTTGAATGTAGGTATATTAAAGCAAGTTTTGAATGAAATAAATCGATATTAATTTTTAGTTTTAAAAAATTGATACGGGGAATAATCGATCTTTATCATCGGAACCTCCCTGTACAGTTGCAAGCATTTTGGAACTTTAATTCTAAGCCGCTGGTCAAGTGGTCTTAAAAAGACCCCCACACAGCATTCCCTAAGATAACATAGGCCCGACGGAAATTATTTTCATCAGTGGGAAGCCCTGAGCTAACGTAAAAAAAAAAGATCTAGGAATTCAATTTGGAAGGCGTGTAAGGGACCGCAGCCCCGGAAACCATTTATTGAATAACCAACACTCCTGCAATTGGTCACTCTAAGTGGTTCGCTACGTTTGGTGACTTAGGAGGGGTGCCCGGGGTCATTGGGTAAGGTTTATCTTGTTTTTCCCACCTACTACTTGGCGGTCCGGATCGGGAGAGACCGGTTGAGGGAGACCTTTTGAACTTTCCAGCCGGACTCTCTCGACCCATTGCCTTGCACAGCAGTGGAAGAGATAGATTCATACACCACTCATACCATTTTTCTTCCCAGGACTTCTTGTCCTTCCTTTCCCTAAAAAGACCCTCCACACAGCATATCCAAAGATAATATAGGCCCTGAGGGATTTTATTTGGTGTAAATCTAATGTAGAAAAACGGAGAAAAAAAATATTGAAAAGACCAACATAGGGAGGCGGGAATGGGTACCGCCGCCCCGGGAACCATTTATTGGATAACCAACACCTCTGCCATAGGTCACCCCAAGTGGTTCGCTACGTTTGGTGACTTATCAGGGGTGCCCGGGTTCATGGGGTTCATTGTCTAGGTCTTGGCGGCGGATGATCTAGACACACTGAGCCCCAGATTCCTACCCAACCCCAATACCTTTTTGCTTCCCAGAACTTCCTCTCCTTCCTTTCCTTAAAAATACCCTCCACACAGCATCCCCAAAGATGACATAGGCCCTGAGGGAAATTATTTTCCTCGGGGCCTCCTGTGTGGACCTAATGTAAAAAAAAAAAAAAGGTTTTTTCGTACGACTAACGGATTTTTTTTCTCTTTTTTTAATGTCTTAGCAAGTTAGTCCACGAACCGCTACTGGTTGCCATATCAATATATAATTTACTGCTCTTGTAACATATCATGGAATGATATATTTACATTCTCGCGTTTGCGAAGACGAAGTCAGATACAATTATCTATATTATTTATTACTACCTAAGCCTTCTGCGTTTTCATCTTGTTGGAATTTCCCCCAATTCGTCAAGATTACATGATTCGATCAGGGAAAAAACACGCTTTCACTACTAGATGTTTTGAAAATACAAGTCTTTTCGGAAGTAATAAGACTGGGGTCCGTGGCAAATTGCATTTTCAGCTCAAAAATTAAAACAGCAACATTTGCTTATTCCATAGTATCTACTTTACTTCTACTTTATATATTTTTAAATTAATACTTTTTATATTCCTTCATATGTGTAATATAAGTTTTATATTGTTCTACTATAATCTTACATACTCTTTTACATTATTTTATATTCATTAATATTAGGTTATTTTATATTCAATTATATTATTTATTTATTTGTTATAAAAATACACTTTGAGCATAATCATTGGCTGTCCGACTAGGTAGGTCTCCCATTCTAGGACAGTCAAAATCAAATTGACAGATGTTGTGTTCGTAGGTACATAATGATTCATACAGTATTAAATAAAGTTAAGATTTACATATTCCTTTTACGTAATTATAATATATGATAGGTTCTAGAATCAATTAAGCGTCGAATATACAAGAAAAAGTGTACTCGAAGTGAGTAAGACAAGAAAAATAGTAAAATAAAAAAGAAAATATTTTTTTTGGAAACAAAAGAAAAAGGCGCTCATAATACATAATTATAAGATAACATTTTTTAATAATATTTCTGACTCCGTCCTGTCTAATTTTAGTAACCATGTTATTATTTTTGGATACAAGAAAAACAGTAAAGATACATAAAAAAACATTAAAAGAAAAAGAAAATAAAAATTTTGGAACAAAAGACATATAAGGCGCTCGTAATACATAATTATCAGATAACATAAATATTCATTTCCTTTCTTTTATTTTTCATATGTTATTGCATTGTACATAAAATCGACCACCACAACACGGAGATGTGCCAGTTAGCGTGTGTCGTTCTCTATTCTCAAAAGTTGCGTATGATCTGTAGCAATTCGAAAACGTAAAAATAAATGAAATTGGTGTTCACTATAAGCTCGCTAAAATGGCCGGAAGTTTTGAAATAATTACGCCAGGCGTTCACGTAGCTACGTACAAGCGACGGTACCGCTACCTGTCATACTATTTTGCTAGTGTAGCGCCTAGTGGCGTTTTCAAACACTAATAATAGTATGGAAAATACAGACGAGCGGCGAGCAGCGAACGTAGCTCCATGGAAGTACGGCGTTAGATTTCGTGATTCGGGAACAAAATAAAACAATGGATATTTTCTAGAAAACTTAATTTTTATTCCATAACTGTGGCCCAAAGCACACAATTTTTTATTTAAATATACGTGATGTGTTTGTTAAAAATATGAAAAGGGAAAATAACACTTTTTCAGGACAAAAACTAGATACTAAATAATAACTACACCAAATTTTTGAACAAAATAAAACGAAAAAAAAATAACGGATGCTCAAAATTTAATGATAACATGTTATGACAACAGTAATTATTGTGAAAAAAATATTAATTACCATAATTTAAAAATACATGTTTTAGGTGTTTTTCTGATTTTCAATGCATTTTAGCGAGCTAAGAACCATTTAAAAAAAAAAAAAATTATATGCAGTTCTCATTTTTTTTGTAAGACCAACTTCTGAGACGCCAGGCGTTTCTGAATTAAAAAGTTGAAATAATTGACATACCCTCAGTGCCTAGTATGGTGGTTGAAAAATCTTACAATTATGTCACTAACAATTCAATGAATAAAGAAAAATAAAATTATAACATTTTGTAATCCTTCTGTATCATGGTTTGCCAGTTATGAGGAGCAATTCCCGGATTCCTTGCATTTTTAATTTCCTATTCCTGCGGGAGTTTCCAGACGCACAATATTTTTCTTCGTGAGAAGAACTTATTCCTATTGTTCTTTTTCTCATACTTTATACACTTTATATGATGATTCCGAAGGCCTCCCTTCGGAAATCAAGGGTGCCTATAAATAAATAACTAACATACTGCCATCTATAAATCAAACATGAAAGAAAGTCTCAGAGTACGTAAAAGTGTAGGTGTAGTGTGAAGGTAAGATAATTTATGTTTTATGTACCTTCATATATCAATCCAGTTGATTATCAGACATCTCCAAATACTAAATCCTTAGTATGGGTTGTTTAACAAATATTTTAATTATTTATAAGAAAAATTCTCTTTTTAACTTTTGAAGGTTATTCCCATCAATGTAATATATCATTGAAGAAGAAAATAACAATAATTGTTTAAATTAAAATATGAAAATGAACAAGACAGAAAAATAATAAAACATAATGGTCGCAACTGGGTGAATAGGTACTTACCCAGTCATTTCAAACTTGAATGACAAACAAATTTGAAGGTAACAATAATCCCAATACAAAATTACTGTTAACATTTCAACTCCTATAATCTAACGAATGCAAATAAAACTATGTATGTATGAATAGATAGATATGCTTGGTGTTATTTTTTTAGATATATTTCGATATTATTTAAGAGTACGTATTTTGTTCATAATCTGTTTCTCTCCTGTGTATCACTGTAAACTTATGTATCACTTAAATGTAAAAGCCTTTTATGGCGTAAAAAAAAGGTAAAAAGATAATTTTTCTTATAACAAAATGAAATACTTAAGTACCTATAGACAAAAGTACTACAAAATAAGCGGTAATTAATTAATTATTATTATATAAAAAAATAATAAAACAATTATTGTAAAATAATTATTGTATTTGCATAACATAAAATTTTACAATTAAACCATCAAAACAAGACAATCAAGTAGTATATAACCAATATACCTAAATAACAAAACAAAGAATTACTATGACTATTACATGTAAATGTTTAATTCTTATTAATTCTTTCTTTATTATAAATATCATAAAAAAGTTGGTTAAAAAATATATATGAACAAAAATCATATATGGTACAGATTTAATTAGATTGGAAGTTCATTAGATTTGAAGCCCACCATTTGACAAAATTCTTTCCACAATTTTTGACACATTTTTGGATCTTTTGACAAAGAATTACTATGACTATTACATGTAAATGTTTAATACTTAGTAATTCTTTGTTTATTATAAATATTATAAAAAATTTGGTTAAAAGATATAAATGAGCAAGAATTATATATACATATATGGTACAGATTTAATTAGATTCGAAGTTCATTAGATTTGAAGCCCAACATTTGACAAGATTTTTCCAACAATTTTTGACACATTTTTGGATCTTTTGACAAAGAATTACTATGACTATTACATGTAAATGTTGATTTCTTAATAATTCTTTGTTTATTATAAATATTATAAAAAATTGTGAAAAAAATAAATATGAAAAAGAATCATATATATGGTACAGATTTAATTAGATTGGAAGTTCATTAGATTTGAAGCCCACCATTTGACAAGATTCTTCCCACAATTTTGGATCTTTTGACAAAGAATTACTATGACTATTACATGTAAATGTTTAATTCTTAGTAATTCCTTGTTTATTATAAATATTATACAAAAATTGGTTAAAAAATATATATGAACAAGAATCATATATATGGTACAGATTTAATTAGATTGGAAGTCAATAGATTTGTAGCCCACCATTTCACAAGATTTTTCCCACAATTTTTGATACATTTTTGGATCTTTTGACAAAGAATTACTATGACTATTACAAGTAAATGTTTAATTCTTTGTTTATTATAAATATTATAAAAAATTTGGTAAAAAATATATGTGAAGAAGAATCATATATGGTACAGATTTAATTAGATTGGAAGTTCATTAGATTTGAAGCCCACCATTTGACAAGATTCATCCCACAATTTTTGACACATTTTTTGGTCTTTTGACTTCTTACTGGGTTCCTTCCGCATACAATCTCTGGAAAACGAAAAGACACATTAATATAATATAACACTCGAAATAACCTCGCCCATATTGTAGGGAAAACTAGACTATGATTGCCCGCATCTTGTGATCGCCCATTCTCATTTTGATTGTTATTTTCTCACTAACATTGTAAATATTTCGCCTAAATCTTAAAAGATGATGTCTTTAATATTTCAGTGTGAATCAAAAAAATCTCTCAGATCGGCATATTTTAAGTTTAGTAGGTATTTATTTTTATTTTTATAGTATAATAGATATAGATATAGAATATAAAACAAAGTCACTAAACACGGCTAAAGCCATTTCATGCAACGTTTCAATTCTGAATGGTGGTCTCACACCAGGGGATACTAAGAGTATCTTCCACTCTGGAACGTGCCGCAAATACACTATATATTATTTTTAAAATAATTAATTGTGAAATAACATAAATCAATTAAATAAAATTTATTTGCGCACGCCGGGTTCGAAACCGCGGCCTTCGGAATGGGAGTCTAACGCCCTACCGCTGGACCATGCCGGCCGTCCTATTATATAGTATAAATCCTATTTTAATAAAAAGTATTATTTTTACTATTTTAATTTTTAAAAAAAAAATTCAAAGGTATTTCTTATATTATCTTAATGTTTTACGAATATTTTTGTTATAATAAATAAATAAAAATGTGTGCTTATGTTATTTTATTAACGATTTGTATTGAATCACTGTGGGCATTCACTTTATGGTTGTACTAAGTGGGTAATCAGTAATCACTGTACTGTCAAATGCGGTTGGTTTAGACTTGCGCAATTGACTTAACTGGGGAACCAGCTAAATAATTCCTTATTATACAATTGCATTGCATTTAACATAAAAATATATTTAACGAATTAACAGATGTTACATTTAGTCGCCTTAGTTCTTAATTGTCCAAACCACCATTTTAGTTTTTTTTCAATCTCCATTTTAAAACTTAAAATAAAGTTAAAAAAAACGACCATTATTTTCCTAAGAATTATTTAAACTAGTGAAAACAATTACCTTTTCTTAAAATAACTTCATTTTAAACACCTTTCTTACGCCCATTGTTCACGTAGCTACTTACAAGCGACGCTACCGCTACCTGTCATACTATTTTGCTAGTGCAGCGCCTAGCGGCGTTTTCCAAACTAATAATAATATGAAAAATACAGACGAGCGCGAATCGCGTCGCTTGAACGTAACTCCATGGAAGAACATGTTTCATTGAAATAATGAAAGAAAATCTCCTCCTATAAATTTTTTTAATAGTCGTTTGGACAATTAAGAACTAAGGCGACGATTTATATAATTATATGTATACAGATTGCGACTACCATTATACGAACGTGTGCCTAGTGCCTAATCGAGAAGCAAGTAAAAAAACACTTAACAAAAATATTTTATGAATAAAGAAAAAAAATAACTGTCATTATTGTGGGTATCATTTTTAACAAGTGGGAAATAACTATTAACAAAGAGGCAATCCCTGTAGGTAATTTTTTTTTTGTGAGGCGGATAAAAAAACAAAACAAAATAAACTCCTTATTTTCCGGCACTGAAATAGAATTGAATTATGGATCTGTCGCAATGTGAATTATTGGCAGTGAAATTTTTTTCTTAGAAAAGATAGGTTTTTATTTATTTTTTAGTTATTTAATTATCTCAATATTACATTTAAATAAAGTAATGACGTATTGCCCATCTCACCAGGTGTAAAACGTATGTGTTGAGATGGCAATTTACAGAACGATTGTCAACTATAGTAATATAAAAATGACATAAAAATAATATTAAATCTTTTTTTTTTAATTATACAATTCATTATGATAAGAAAAAGGGCAAGCGAAACTAAAACATATACAGGGTGTTAAGGTACGTACTTAAGTTACTTTAACCAGTGATTCCTGACATTATTTGAAGTAAAAAATGTAAATGAAATTTTGGTCTCCGGGGACATTTTTTATTTTTTTTTTTTTTTCTACAAAAACATAAATAATAGTAGGTTTTGGGTAGTTGGGGGCGGGGTTAGTGGTGGGGTGGTAACTCGGCTGAGTGACCAATAAGGTCATGTGAAATTTTTTTTTTTTGTTTGATTATAATTTGTTTGAATATTTTGAAAAAAAAAATTGACATAAAAAAGTCACCGGAGACCAAAATTTCATTTACATTTTTTACTCCAAATAATGTCAGGAATCACTGGTTAAAGTAACTAAAGTACGATGCTTAACACCCTGTATGTATATAATTGGCATAATCCATGTTAAAAAAGAAATAAGCATATATTTGGACCTCAAAGACGATATTGAAAGATCGCACCTGTTAATTTATTACCCCCAAAACAACGCTGTTAAAGGCATTTTTATATGACCTAATTTTGCCTCATTACTATAGATAAATTTGACACGATGACAGCGCCATCGAACATCGTCCATAAAACTGTTAGGGTAGCTTTTCATTGGCTGCGTGGTTGAACAATTGAATTTGTCAATTTTTCACTACTCTTCACTACCAGCTTTTAATTGGACACCCGTTATTCCGGAAATTGGAATTTCGTTGTGACGAAAATTGGCACACTTTTGTTTGGAACCCGTAAAACAGAAAATGGTTGTAAATTTACGAAACCCGTTGCGTAAAACGTACCTTACAGTGCGTACGCAAGAGTTCTTCACATGCAGTGGTATATAAAATAATCGCACCTGTAATATCACGCTAATCTCGGATGTCTGAAATATGGTTCACTCAACTCAATTTTGCTCTGAATTTAAGTCACATTTTCAAAATTAAATTTGATTTTGTGATGATGATTCAGTTCTACGTGGTCGAGTTTGTGTTTTTAAGACCACCATTCAGAACTGATACGTTGATTAAAATGGTTTTAACTGTGTTTTATGACTAGATCTGAATAGCCAGGTACTTCCCCACCATTCTTTCCCCCATTTACTTCCCCTCCCTACTAACCTTCAGCCTCATAACCCCAATTGGGGATGCCATAGTCTCACTGACTGGAACTTTGTGCGGTATTCACATAAACAATAACAAAAAAGTCCAACGTAAGTAGTTAGTCGGTGGATGCGTGAAGTATTCCTACGTATTTCTGCATAATGTCCCGTGGACCCATTCAAGTTCAATGATCTAATCACCTAATACGGCTAAAGCTATTTCAAGTAATGCATAGTTCCAAATCTGAATGGTTGTCTCACATGCTGAGAATATCTTCCACTCCGGAACGTGCTTCAAAAATACAAATATAATCAAATAAAATGTACTTGCACTTGTCAGGTAACATACCACGAAGGTAACTTAATCGTAGAAAAATCGCACCTGTAATAATTTCCAGACTCTTCCTTGCATTCCTCATCCACCGAGCAGTACACGATGGTCTGCGCCCCCGAGGCGGGCGTCTTGAAGAAGGCCCCAAACAAGCTGTCCCAGATAAAGCGGCTTCCGTAGAACATGGAATTCAGGCTGCGGCTAATGTCCGTCTTCACCACCCCCGGGTGGAGGCTGTAGGTGGTGATGTTTGAAATACCTCGTTTCTGGAAGATGAACAAAAAATAATTAACATTTTGATTAAATAAAGTATTCAATTGGTACATTATTTGCATTGCACTGAAAATAGTTCATATACTCATTGTATTTTATTTATAAATATGTCCGGAATATTGGATATTATAGAGTCGCCACTAGGGGTGTTATGGTTATTCGCATCGGCATCCGCCAATGCGGAATATTTGCATTAATTCACACATCTGCATCCGCATCCGCATCAATTAATCCGGAGCTTTTACGAATGCGGATTCATATCTGCAACAAGTAGGACACGTAAAGAAAGTGGGCAGGGCCAGAGTGGCGCGTGCCTCGTGCGTGTCTGCTAGTAGCTATCTTCATTAAACGAATATAGCAGCTAACACGAAGTTAGTTCGCTAACTGAAGAATGCACACATTGGTGACAAGATCCTACCGGTTTTGTTTATTTGTTTTGGTCGACACATTTGCACAAGAGATTGGTTATATTAATTCTGTGGAAAGGTATGTGGATTAGTTTCTTAGTGGGCGGTGGATCCAACTGGCCCGCACCTGGGACGGAGATGGGACTGCGGGAGTAGAAGAATGAGATGGAGAGAGACAAACGGTTATTTGGATGGTGGTGGTGCTTTATCTCTTCCATCGTGTAGAATCACCTCCCTAAGTTAATGCACTTTACCACCGGAAACCCTGTATAATATTCGTATCGCGCACCATTCGTGATTTAAAAAAAAAACATCTGTGGAAATCAAAGTCAATTATTGAACGAATATTAATTATTTTAAAAGAACATAAAAATAGAAAAAAACGCTGAAAATATAAGGATTAGGTTGTGACCGAGACATATTGTTTATCTTTTCGAAAAACGTCACATACGTGATATTTTCGTTTCCATTAAATGTAGTTTTTTCTAGTGACAGAGTCCTATTTGACACAAAACAATAAAAAGTAATCGAAATATCTTTTGTGATATATTGCGTCGCAGTGGTAATGAATAACAAGCTGTAAATATTGTTTTTAGGAAACTGAATTCCTTTATAATTTTGTTGTCGCAAATTGTTGCAACTCCTTAATTTAAACTAAAACCAATTACTACAGTTGCTACACGCGCAAGATGGCAGTGGCGTAAATATGAATTAATGATATATATTTTAAACTGGCAACCACCCCCACTACGTTGTGCCAGACGACAGCGCCCTCTTTTTCTCCATCTTACTACTGGAAAAGTGACATCTATTGATATAAATTACAAACGTATATAATTTATACATATCAGCCATCTACTGCCATTAGTTGAAAGCTGTAGGGATTAACAAAACACCTGTGAACGTTATGTGACATCTGTTGACATAATTACAACCGTATATAATTTGTACATATCTGCCATCTCAATATGTTGAAAGTTTGTGGGTGTCAGTCGAAACCCTCGTACCTGTGCGTCACGTTATGTGACATCTATCGACATAAATTACAACCTTCTTTACACACACCACCCAGCTCTTGACGAATGTCCAAACCTTACATTAAATTTATGTCGTTTCCTTAAAATATGTAGCAAAGGATATCATTGATTTGTTTATTACCTTCAATCGTTCCGCCAAATCATAGGTGAACATTGTGATAGCTAGTTTGCTCTGAGCATAAGAGGTGGTCATGAAGTATATACGTTGTTTGAATTGAAGGTCGTCAAAATCAAGCCAGCCAACTGCAAAAAATTACGCATAATAATTACAAATATTTTTTCAACCATGAGAACGTCAAAAATAGAAATGGGTTAATTATTTAATTAATGAAGTATTATTAATAATCAATCGAAAATATGATACAGAAAAATCAGAAAAAAGATAGGTCACATCTAGGAATCGAATCCAAGACCTTAGCCTTCCCGGGGCGGTGCTCTACCACTAAGTTAATGTGACCCTATTCGATTCGGTCATATTAACTGTATCATACATACTTCGACTAAAAACTACCAACATTATCTTAATTTCCTTAATGCATATTTTTATTGGCTACTTGTAGGTATGTATGATTGCAAGATTTATCTCGAATTAAATACTACGTTGATAGTGTCTTCGTTAAATTTATCAATTTTTATTTAATATACGACATCTATTGATTTATCTGCAAATCTAGGATGATTAATTAATGAGGACATTATTAGCGACACTTATAGCGGTCTATACACCATGCTGCGAACAGCCCGACATATCGGGCTGTTGGCAGCCGGCTATTGTCTCCTGTCTCTTTTTTCCTCGTGCGAACCCGTAATATTCTGTTTCACGTTGCCTTCTGTCTCTTTTATTTCGCAACAAATTCAATACCACCATCTCTTTTCACTGCGGCGCATGGGTTGGTACTAGCGGCAGACGGTTTCTTCCAATTTGCAGTCAACGTGAAACAGAGTGTTACGGGTTCGCATGAGGAAAAAAGAGACAGGAGACAACCTCCAACCTTCGATTTTTAGCCAGCTGCTAACAGTTGCTGTTCGCAGCATGGTGTGTAGGCCGCTTAACTGAAAATCTGAGACAAAAAAATCAGAAAAGGGTACAGTCAAAGGTACGCTTTCATGCCTTGGCACTTAATGAATGGTGACAATAATTCTGATTGGACTTACAATAATGTATCAATGATGACACACTGACAATCCTGGCCGCTTCAGATTTCTCCAACAAAGGAAGCAGCAACATAGTAAGCAGAAAATGGCCCAGATAGTTAGTTACAAAGGTTTTTTCGAATCCATCTACAGTATATTCTCTTGGTCCGACCATGCCACCGTTATTTACCAAGATGTCCAGTCTGTCTTCACTTTCATAGAACTCGTCGACACAATTCCTGACTGAATTCAAAGAACTGAGATCCAATTTGATCATCTTCATGTGACCGACTTTATCCAGTTTGTTGCAACTTGACTTTATCTCTGAAATCGCTTCTTGGGCTTTGATCAAATCTCGGCATGCTAGAAAAACTTTGGCGCCTGAAAATTTTCACAATATAGTAATACAAAAAAGTAGACCATGTAGATTACATTTTTGTCGGGGATGTATACAGTCATGAGTATAGCAGTTAGGCATAATAGAGGATTGGCAGTAGGGTTTGCAATCCCGAATCCCGCAGGATTTCAGCAATATTTGTTCCCTACAATAAAAATATATAAATTTGTTATAGATCACTTTAAATTTTAATTAAACTCTATTGGTTCCGTAAGAACCCTTCCTTCGCGGGTCCTAGATAGTCCACTCTGCCAGTGTGGCGTAGAAAATGAGACCCCTGACCATGTCTTCTTTAATTGTAAAAATCATTCGTCCTTCAAAGGCATTTACCGTTTACTTATTAAAATCACCCACCAATCTCCTTTTAATATTCCATATTGCTTTCTCTCAACAATTCTTGCGTTTTCTCAGTTCTATACAAGTTCCTAGACTTAATTGACTCAATATTTGAGATTTCCTATTAGCTTATATGTTTATCATTAAATTATAACCTTAATGTTAATATCTTCCTTAATGTTAATATCTTCCTTAATGTTAACGTCACATAGCATTCTTCTTAGTGTGAATTGACTTATACACAAAAAAAAAACCCTTCCTTTGTCTGGAGAGTATTAAAACTAACCTATGATACAAAATATAGACAGATATAAAACAAAAAAAATAGGTGTTTGAGTGGGAGATTAACAAAGGGGGAGGGGTAATTGTGGGAGTTCCGGCAATAACAGAGAGGTTTATTGAAAATATTTGTTCCAACTTATTTGCGGGATTTGCTGGATGGAAAAAAAAATTACACCATAAACCTGATGTTTAGATTTGCACGTGCTTGCGAATTGCGAATAACATGATATTGATATATCAAAGTCTTCTTAGAATAATTATTGCGTTATTTTCAACGTATTCTTTAATAATACTAAGTACCAAATATGATTGATATCAAATGACCATGGAGAGTCCTGTCAGTGACAGTTACATTTTTTATGTATATACGTTTACCATTTTATTATTAGTCTTTAAATACTTGTTATGTTACCTTTTTTAATATATTTTTATAATATAACTAGTACCATACGATTTACACAAATAGTACTCTTAAATAACTAACTTTATTACCTTTTCAATATACTATTAAACGAAATAATAATATTTCTTCAAACTTCGCAAAATCACTTTGTGGCGTCATTTTTAATTAAATTAAAACAAATAACTTTGTTTAAACCACTAATATAATCACAATTACCTACATGTTTCAAAACCGATGGTTTCTTCGTCAGGGTAGTAATGACATACCCTGACGAAAAAACCATCATCAAACATGTTTCAAAACCGATGGTTTCTTCGTCAGGGTATGTCATTACTACCCTGACGAAGAAACCATCGGTTTTGAAACATGTAGGTAATAGTGATTATATTAGTGGTTTAAACAAAGTTATTTGTTTTAATTTGAAATAATAATAAATTGTTGGCATTATTTTACGGAATTTCTAAAATCTGTCACGCAATCCCGCTGGATTTGAAAGAGGTGCCGGATTTGCAAAACCTAGATGGCAGTCATACTCACTAGAACCATCATACATTACACAATAAAATACAATTACAATACACTTCTCCTATGACTTATTTATCATATATTTTGATCTACATATTTCTAAATATTTCACATTTAATCTTTAGCTGGTTGCAATTAATAAGAAATAAAATTTCAATATATTTATTGTGCATCAAATTTGTGTTATGAATGAATCAATATATTTTTATTATTTATCTAGAAATATAATTGTACCCAGAACTGCGAATAGCAGAAATGAAATCAAATGACAAAGAACAAAGTATTTTACCAATATATCGTAACTTTGATTTTCTTTTGTCTTTTTGCATTTGCAAAACCTATAACATTATTATGTATGTAAATCGTTTTGACTCTTGACCCATTTGGCAGGTATCTAAAAAAATACATTAAAAGAACGCAACTTCATATTAGATAAAACGTAACTATTCAATAGGAAAATATTAATTAAATTGTTTATATTTTAGAGAATCAATTACCCTTTGTATTTTTATAGCGTTTTTTCCTTATTTGATGTAATTTGGTTGTGAGAAGATATGAGAAGCGGTAATCTGTGAAGGGATATATATGCGCACTAAAAGTCTATATCGTTGATGTTCCTTTTAAATCAAATTAAAAAAAAAAAAAAATTATATCATTATGACGTTACTTTTAAATTTCAGCAGTGGATCCTAGAAAATGTCGATGTTGGAATTTAGGCAAATTACTATTATTGAATGTATGAAGAGCACGGTTAATTGATTCATATGGATTTTATTATTTAAAATTCTATGTTTAAATGTTAAATCAGCTACCACCCGCCTTTGTTGCAAAGTTTGATATGTACATTCGAAGTTATTATTGAATTAAAAGGTAAGATATTTTATAAAATTTGTTTTGAAAATGATGTAGCATATAATAATCGCACAAGTTTCCCAAATACCAGGAGGTCCCAAATGGTGGTTTCTCACCGGGGCAATACTGAAAGCATCTAACACTCTGGACAAAGCAACAGTTTATTATTACACTTACCTCTTTTATAAAAGTCCCTCGCAGTTTCCTTTCCAAGTCCGGAATTGCTTCCTGTAATGAGAGTAATTTTTCCATCCAGTCTCGCATTACTCATACACTTCCCACTTGACCAAAGCATCTTTCAATACTTTAAACCCAACTATGATCTTAATTATTTCGTAAATTCAGCAAAAACCACAAAAATATCTGACTGTTCTATCAAAACGAAAACCACTCTCTAATATTATAGAATTGAAAATCAAATTATACAAGCTTCTCTGCACGATTGCTTTTAAGAACTAACTTTTTACTGACAAAACGATTGAAATGAATTACATGTTTACCATTTATATAAAGAAAAAACATATTGGTTCAAATAAAATTTGGATAATTTTTAGATGAATTTCCAGATTTGTCCAGTTTTATCAACTCTAATTCCATTTGAATATTAGTCCAATGTTTGTTCATGGATTAATATTTGATTTTTACCAATGTCATTTGTGCAAGTATTTATTTTTATCCGTATGACCTCTGTTTCGGAATGATTCATTAATTTACTTTGGAAGTTCAAGAATTAGAGAGAAAAGGTTTTAGTGCACATTAATAACGTGTTTAAATAATATAAATACATTAATTATCAAATTTAAGCCACTAAGCTCTTGAGACAACCTTTAGATCCGCCGTGAAAGGCCAATTATTTAAAAATAACGAAAAAATTGGTAATTGACCTAAATAAAGGCAAATTCGGTGTGTACATTATTAAACACCGTTGTGAAATATTTTGAAAAGGGTTTTGATTCATTTTTGAGAACATTGAAAATAAAATAAAAAATGCATACAAGTTTTAAAAATTAACAAGTACAATACGTAAGTATGGCTCTTTTCTGGTGAGTTTTATTTTAATTAAATTAAAACAAATAACTTTGTTTAAACCACTAATATAATCAGTGATAATCACAATTACCTACATGTTTCAAAACCGATGGTTTCTTCGTCAGGGTAGTAATGACATTAATGTCATTACTACCCTGACGAAGAAACCATCGGTTTTGAAACATGTAGGTAATTGTGATTATCACTGATTATATTAGTGGTTTAAACAAAGTTATTTGTTTTAATTTAATTAAAAATGACGCCACAAAGTGATTTTGCGAAGTTTGAAGAAATAAAAAGTTTTATTTTAATTTAAATACTGCAAAATAGTTCCTGTCCGGATTCAATCGGACTATGGCATCCTTAATTGTGGTACGTTGTGAGGCTAAAGAGAATAGGGCGGAGAAGTAGATGGGGTGGTGGATGATTGGGACGTGCCTGGTTATTCAGAATAAGTCACTAAAACGACTAAAGCCACTTTAAGTTTTCGATTCTGAACGGTAGCCTTAAAGTATTTGCCATTTTCGATGGGTAAATACTAAGCTTATTTAAAAAGAAGAAAAAAATGTTTGCATGTCATTAGAATGCCACATATTCAAAATATGAGTGTAACCTGAGTGTGATTGAAAAATGTTCAAAATTAGTCAAAAACAAACTTTTTAATGAAATTTCAAATTTAGGTACCTACAAATCAGTCATTTAAAAATTTTACACCACTGATAAACAGCCGTTACCATACATACGATTGTATATGTGTAAAGGAAATGTTCCCTTTAATTTTGAATTGTCTACTGTCAATAAGAATGTAAAAATATTCATTTGTTTTATCAGTGCATTATTATTATTATTATTATTTTTTTTTTTATTTATTTATTTATAAGAAAAAAAGTTTTACATTACAAGTGAACATTATGCAAAGTTATACAATTATTCATCATTATTCTACTACTCCATAAGTTGAGCTCTAGGTGTTAAGTGTCCGATGACACCGTGTGGACTGTAAAACTAAATTATGTGGCGAAATTACGAGTGTATAAGATTGTGTTTTTAAATCGACAAGGGAGGAAGGAAACTATAGGAATGGCCCTTACCTTGATGATGAGGTGACAGCTCCCAGTTCTTCTTTACGATCACTTTCCAATGATGATGACCCGATGGTCTTCACGACAATTATAATATATTTATATTATTGTTATTTTCGAGATGTGCGAAATGCTTGTACAAGCTTGGTCGAGTTTTTCAAGAACAACTGAATGTTTTTATTCAAAACAAGGAAGTCCAAAAGTGTTCTTTTTTCAAGTGTTTTAAATCATCTTCTTTGCTTCTTGAGTAAGGGCCTTATTGTGAAAGGAAGGGAATCACAAGGAAGGAATATTTGGTAAGGAACATGGGTAAGATGGATTAATGTCCTAAAGTTATTTCAACACTAAACATTCCGCCGGCCTTGAGAAAATGTGATGATTTTCTCAATAATTGTGCATCAACGACACGAAAGAAAAAGAAAGCAAAAAAGAAAACGACAACAAACAAAATTAAGTGGACAAAACAAAGAATTAATAACGAAATTAAAATTATAAACTAAGCAAAACAGATATTTAATCGATAGGTAGTTGATACAGTTTTACCACGGGACGTTTAAAAACACCCTGGGGAGTACATACCGAAACGACACGGATAATTCCATCAGCGCCGGGAAATAGTTCAACGACTCGTCCGACAGGCCATCGCATGGGGGCTGATTGCGAATCATCAATCATAACTAGGTCGTCAACTTTCAAATTAGGGTTTGTCGTAGCCCACTTGTTTCGTTGTTGAAGAGTGTGTAGATATTCTTTCCGCCAACGATTCCAAAAATGTTGAGACATTTGTTTCAATAGTTGCCAACGCGATAAACGATTCATTGGTACATCCACAAAATCTTCTTCAAGAACAGAAACGAGGGGAGCCCCAATCAAAAAATGGGCAGGAGTTAACGGGTCCATTTCAGATGGATCCAGCGATAGCGCTCCAATGGGTCGCGAATTTAAAATTGCTTCGACGCGAGTCAGAACTGTGGTTAGTTCTTCAAAGGTGAGGATTTGATCTCCCACAACCCGTTTCAAATGGGGTTTGGTTGACTTAATTCCAGCCTCCGACAATCCGTTGAAATGATGTGCGGAGGGAGGATTAAAGTGCCAGGTAATTGAACGAGTGACAGTTGCATACACAAGACGATGTCGAATTTCGTTACGAGCCGAAATTATCCCATATTTTAATGATATTATGGATTGCAATGCACGAGGACCTGGATGTAAGTACATACGATGGTAATGGTCTATTATTAAAGTTGTCAAATGACATTGCTTCGGTAAAATAATAGGATGTCGAGCATTTTCCGAGACCTGTGCATAACGAATACGACCACCGACTCTTAAAATTCCATTTTCATCGATAAATGGAGAGAGTTTTTGAAGTTGTGTCGAACAAACATGATGCGAATGTATATTGTCTATATCTTGTTGAAAATAAATAGTTTGAGCGAGCTTAATGCAACAAGCCAAAGATAAATTATTTTCTTTTAAAGAGAGTGGGGAAAATACGTTGAAAGTGCCAATTGATTTCGAACGTAATTTATTAATACATCGACGACACCAATATATAACACGTAATAATTTCGATAATGAAGAAAATTTCAGTAGAAACTCTTGGTCACAAGTTGACACATTCGTTACGAATGAGATCAAGTTTTTCGATTTGTATTCTGGTAGTTGTTCTGCGGGAATAGTTTGAGGTTTAACTAGTAACCATTCTTCCAAAGGTGATGATAGAAAGTTAGGTCCGTACCACCATAATGATGCTTCAGCGATTTCATTTGGAAAAACTCCTCGTGTTCCCAAATCCACGGGATTATCTTGCGAGGAAATATGATACCAATGTTCATACGGTATATTTTCAATTATAGCTTCAACACGATTTGCTATAAAAGTTTGCAAAAGAAACGAAGGTGTCTTCAACCATGCCAATACAATGGTCGAATCCGTGAAAACGATGATTCTTTCTATTTGAAGTCTATCTTTGTATACTTCTTTACAATAAGTCAACAAATTTGCCAATAAAACTGCTCCAAGCAACTCCAATCGTGGGATAGATGTCACTTTGATGGGTGCAACCCTTGACTTAGCCACCAAAATATGGCTCGATATTTCTTTGTTGTTAATTACAACTAAATATACAATTCTACAATATCCTCTTTCAGAGGCATCTGAAAGTCCAACAAGTATACAACGACTTTGTAGACATGTTGTGACATAGCGATCAATTCTTAGATTGGCGAGGGATGGAAGTTCTGTTATGTAAAATGTTAAAGGATGACTAGGCCATTCTCGCCACAAAATATTTTGGAAACGGCGAGAGTTATTATCCATTAATATTTGTCTATAAATTTGATGTATGTCAGCGGTAAAAACGATTTTGTGTATTCGAAAATTACACATCAATTCGACGATGTCCTTTTGTAATTTGGGACCGACCAAAAGTATGTCGTTCAATGACATACCCGATGACGTTTTAGCACTTGCATCAAAAACAACCCTTAAGCGAGTGGTAGAACTCGTCTCCTTTATTATTCCATGATGAGGTATGAAGTAATTACCAACAATTGGCGATTGAGATGGTATTTCCATCATGTGTCCTAACGATAAGTATTCTCTCATGAACGAAATATATTGGGATTTAAAATCAGGATTTCGATCCAGTCTCCTTTCTAAATGCGTGAGACGTGACAATGCTGTGTCATATGATTTTCCCAACTTCTCCGGGGTTTCCTTAAATGGTAATGATACAACATATCTCCCATATTTGTTACGGTAGGTATTTTCAACATATAATTGTTCACAACGAAGTTCATCAGGCGATTGAATTTTCTTCAAAAGAGGAACGTTTTCGATTTCCCAGAAACATTTAAGTTTTTCATCTATTGATTCCTCCATTGAAGTGAAAAATGAGTTAATAGAATGATTTGATGGTTTGACATTTCCCATCAAAACCCAACCTAATTTGGTTTCAATGGCTACAGGTTCATTTTGATTGCCAATTAATTTACCTGAGCACAATAGCGACGCAAAGATATCACTTCCGAATAGGATATCAATTTCTGAAGGTATGTAGAATGTAGGGTCTCCCAATTGGAGTCCTGCGATGTGTGACCACTCATGCTCGACGATACGAGATGACGGCATATTTGAACAAATGTTATTCAAAATAAGGAAATCTGTCGTAATACCAGATTCCTTCGAGGCGACGGGACGAAATTGTGTTTTTATTAATCCGTTGGAATTAATTGTAGGAATGTTGCCAATACCTAGCACTGCAAGTGACTGCTTCTTTTGACGAGGCAAACCTAAGCGTTTGACGCAATTCTCCGAAATGAAATTAGCCTGGCTGGCGCTATCGAGCAAAACTCTAGCCTTTTTGAAAACGCCATTTTTGTCCAATATTTCAACATAGGCTGTAGATAACAACACCGATGTGTTAGTTTTATTGTAAACCGTTGTCAAAGCAATTGGTTCCGACGAATTTTCTTGAGGTTCTGGATTTTCCAACATTTTCTTTGGAAAATGCAACAGGGTATGATGTCTTGCTTGACAATGCTTGCAAGAAAAGCGAGATTGACAATTTTTCGCATTATGTCTCCCTTGGACCAAACAATTAAGGCATAGATTATGTTCTTTTACGAATGAGTATCTATCCTTTGCAGAAAGGTTTAAAAATTTGTCACATTTATGAAGAGCATGTGGCGATTTGCAAGCATGACACTTGATTTCAATATTCGATACAAACGAATTAACATTACTATTATTGCTCGAACGACTTTTAAAATTATAGGCCTTCGATGGAACTTTATTAACATTTTCCTTTTGTGTCATATGTTCCGGAATAATACCTGACGCCATTTCCTTAGCTAAGCATTGTCCCTCCAAAAACTGCAATAGTAGATCGAATGAAGGAATTTTTTCCGACTTATGTTGTAACTCAAAATCAATACGCAATTCTTTTGGTAATTTGCGTAGAACAATATGTAACAATATGAAACTCCATTCACGTACCGGAAAATTTAAAACTTCCAAAGCGGCAATGTTTTCTTTCAGCATTGAAATAAATTGCCTCAAATTGTCATGAGCCTTTACGGGCTGGGATGACAAAATTACCTCCACGTGTATATCAGCCATTAGGCGTACATTATCATACCTCGTCTTTAGAATATGATAAGCAATAAAGTAATTTCCTTCCGAAATCGGCAAATGTTTTACGCATATTAATGCCTCACCAGTGAGACTAGTTAATAAATATTGCATTTTTTGAACGGAATTTAATGAATTATTTGAATGAATTAACGAGTCAAAAGTATTAATAAAATTCATCCATTCTGTTGAAATTCCAGAAAAGACTATCAAATTCAACTTAGGTAACGAAACATTAGTCAAATTATAGTTCATTGTTTTATTGTCGATTGCAACTGTTGATTTTTCAGGAAACAGTTGGTTAAAATATGATTGTATTTCGTAATACATATTTTGTATCTCCGAATATTTCGATTGTAATACCGTTACATCAGCCTCATCCTTTCTTGTAGCTTCCAGAGATATATGAGCCTGAATAAAGTTTTCTCGTACAATTACGAGATCTGTGTAACGTATTTTGAAAGCATCTTTGTCAGATAAATTCATTGTTTGAATTGCTTTCAAAGCCGACGCACGAATACTCTCCATATCCAGCACTGACAATCTATATTTAATTGAATTGGATGCCATTTTTGAATATTTAAAACCAAAAATATTCAAACCAAACAAAAAAAACAATAACAAAACTGCGTAAAAAACTGTCACTCTTTACAGTTTACCTTGACAACGAAATCATAAACAAACTTCACTGCGTATCTATGGAAGCAGGGCTCTACGTTACCATCAGTTACCATTAACAGTGCTCTACGTTACCGACGATTGGTTTATTTATGGTTACCATTAACAGGTCTCTACATTACCGACGATTGGTTTATTTATGATTAACAGGGCTCTACGTTACCGACGCGACTTCAAACTGATGCCTACCTATCGAATGCTACCGGAATTGCAAACAAATCATGTCGATATGATTACCTAATTAATTATTAATCTTTATGCGTAATAATGAATTATTGTTGAAATAGCTTTACGACAGGAACGGAATTGAAAGGATGCGAGTTTAAAAACACAATCATTTGAATTGAAACGATATTCAATTTGGCGAATTTTTTGCTAAAAAACAACAATATGTAATTTAGCGGGAATGTGATTTATATCCGGCTACAAGGACCAAAATGTTAAGTGTCCGATGACACCGTGTGGACTGTAAAACTAAATTATGTGGCGAAATTACGAGTGTATAAGATTGTGTTTTTAAATCGACAAGGGAGGAAGGAAACGATAGGAATGGCCCTTACCTTGATGATGAGGTGACAGCTCCCAGTTCTTCTTTACGATCACTTTCCAATGATGATGACCCGATGGTCTTCACGACAATTATAATATATTTATATTATTGTTATTTTCGAGATGTGCGAAATGCTTGTACAAGCTTGGTCGAGTTTTTCAAGAACAACTGAATGTTTTTATTCAAAACAAGGAAGTCCAAAAGTGTTCTTTTTTCAAGTGTTTTAAATCATCTTCTTTGCTTCTTGAGTAAGGGCCTTATTGTGAAAGGAAGGGAATCACAAGGAAGGAATATTTGGTAAGGAACATGGGTAAGATGGATTAATGTCCTTAAGTTATTTCAACACTAAACACTAGGAGCTCGTGTTTATGGGAGGAGTATAAACAAGCTTCTACCCGCGACTTCGTCTGCGTAGGATTAGTACTTCGAGTAATCTATTTTCTTTTCCTAGGTCACATCTACGTTTATACCAAAATTCTTAACCTATTTATTTAAAATATGTATAATTCTTGATTCGATTCAAAGTATTAGGCGAGTACTTTAAATAAATTCACTAATTTAAATATTCTCAAAATAGAATTTTGATTTAACAATCATTGTTTTGCAAAATGTCATTCTCAAATTTTGACGTTTTCTATTAAACAATAATTATTATTTTCAATATATTGAAAATAAATAGCTAGCTTTATAAATGGTAGCCTATATATTATTCTGATGTATGAGCTATATTTTTGTAAAGTTTCATTAAATTTCGATTTAAAGAGTAACAAACATACATACATCCATACAAACTTTCGCGTTTATAATATTAGTAAGATTTTGTCAGTTAGTTTGTTAGAAACCATACAAATGAAATAGAAAGAATAAACATAAATGTCGTTTCTTCGTTAAGTAACTTAGAAATACAAGTGTTTTATTTAATAGGCTTTAAACCAACAAATCACAGTAAAATTGAAAACAGGTTTATTAGTAAGGGGTAGAGTTTAAATATTTAATTTAATTAAATAGATATTTATATATAAAGTTCAAATTTATTAGTGTTATTATTCAATATATTTTTAGACTCGTAAATACATTCAGGCTATGGATAAAGTCCAATAAAAATTCGCACTGTATATATAATTTTTTTTATTGTTCTTGGGTGGAACAGAATATTTCAATCATACAAAATTCAATAACTTAATTTTTATGTGATAGGCAATTTAATTTCAGAGTAAATATGAAATGTGCTCAGATATTTCACTAAGTTAACTCAAAAGTCATTCATAAAAAGAGTTTTTGTATGGAATCCAACAGGCTAATTAATACTTTTTTGTGCGATTCCGTACTAACTCAAGTTGGCGAAAATTGATCGCATTAAAATACTTCTTATGTGAATATGGCTTAAAATTATGTATACACTTTGTAGATTTTTAGTTTCTAGATCGTAAATGCTGAAGAAAATCCGACCATTTGAGATGATTTTTCCCATAGCTTTTTGCAAAGTTCTTCATTTCTTGATTTTCGACTCGAAGTGATAATTTTGCAATCGCTGGAAAAAACAAAAAAAATTATTAAAGCATCGTTTTTCCATCTTTGTAAAACCTCCGTAGCATAATGGTGTACCCATGATTTTAGCTTAAAGTCAGGAGTTTAGGGTTTTATTTGAAAATGCGGACTTTTACAGTTTTTATACTCCATTTTATAATTTTTTCTGAGCTTTGAGATTACATGTTTCGTCCATACAAATATATTGCCCATATTTCCTCTCTGAATTTTGACAATAGTGTAATAAATTTTTATAATACATAGATTAATTAATTAATAATTACTGGCATGTCCTTGTTGTCATTTTTAAAATTGCCTGGTTTAAACGCCATCTACACAGAGAAAATTTTTATTCTAAAATACGATCATTTTATTCGTAAAAACGGTTAAAAACGGGACTGAAGTTCTTACGAACAAATTAACAGGGTTTCAATATTTATTGGCGGGAACATGTAAGAATAAATAATTTGTTGGTATAACAGAAATCTTAGACAAACTTCAATACTTCCAACTCCAAAATGAAAAAAAACAAGATGACAGTTAAATCATAAATATCTCGGAGTAATTTTTTTTAATTCATTACCAGAAATAAGTAGAAAGATAAATACTAACATAAAATAATTTAAAACTCACCTTAAAAATTATACTGAAAACTTGAACTGAATCATGTCAAATAAAACCAATGTAATAACACCCCCCATACACACAAGCCCTGTTATATATATAGGTAGATCAAATACATATATTATGTAATCAGTCTCTCAAGAAAATATATATATTTGTAATGTATGTATCCTTTTGTAACCAATAAAAACTTAAAAAATATATATATACTTATGAGCTCTGACGTTATGAAATTTGCATCCCTTAGAAAGCAGATACCTTAAAAAGAGCACTAAACTCACTCTGTCAGAAAATCAATAATCAAAAAACACTTAGGTAGGTACCATTGGTATGTATTTTTTTACTTTTACTGACCTGTAGTAGAGTCCAGAATCCTTAGCGCATTTCTCATCCAGGGAACAATATATGATAGTCTGTGATCCGGCCTCAACGCTCTTGAAGAAAAGTCCCAAGATATGGTTCCAAATCCATCTCATCCCAAAGAATACAGTGTTGAGATTCCTGCCGATATCAGTCTTGACAAACCCTGGCTGCAGACTATACACCCTGACATTATGGATTCCTCGTTTCTGAGAAAATATTAAAAAATGATCAAAATAATTTGCCGTGCGCTAAAGCTGTTTTTGAACGCATGTACCAACATGAAATTTAAAATCCACGAAATTTAAGATCCATAAAATTTAAGATAGCCTATATACATAAAATTTAAATTCCACGAAATTAAGGATACGTAAAATGTATGCTCCATAAATCTAAAATCCGAAAAATTTAAGATCCAAATAATTTAAGATACAAAATATTGAAGATTTATGATCCACATAATTATTTAAGATAAAAAATATTGAAGATTCCCTTAATTTAAGATCCATCAAATTCAAGTCCACATAATTTAAGTTCCAGAATATTTAGGATCCATAAAATTTAAGATCCACATAATTTAAGATCCAAAGTATTTAACATCCAGAAAATTAAGATCCAAATAATTTAATATCCAAAGTAAAGAGAACCAGAAAATTTAAGATCCACATAATTTAAGATCCAAAGTATATTTATATTTATAAGTATAATATATTTCATATCGGGGGAGTTCCATTAACACCGAAAAAAACCCACAACTATGTGGAAATTTATTTAATGATTATTTTGCAAATGTCGGTACGAATCTAGCTCGTAATATTATCCCAGACAACAAACAAGGTGACCAATCAGAACAAAACTCAATTTTCAAGGAAGGTTTCCACACCTTTGCCGCAATAACTGATATAGATGTTGAAAATGCCATAAAAAGCTTAAGAGGATCAGCAAGCCCTGGTTACGATAAAATAACAGTAACAACATTGAAAGCCGTATATAAGGAAATCAGCAAACCAATTGCTCACATAATAAACACCAGTCTGATAAAAGGTTTATTCCCAAACATTTACAAGAAAACTATTGTCACCCCAGTTTTTAAATCTGGTGATGAAGAAAATATTTCAAATTATCGTCCCATAGCGCTTACATCAAACATTGCAAAAATATATGAAAAAATTGTTAAAATACAACTCAACAACTTTATAAAAAAGAATAATATAATGAGTCCACACCAATTCGGCTTCAGGGAAAACCTCAGCACCCAAGATGCAATTGCAAAACTAACAACAACAATAATTAAAAAGTTAGACAATGGAGAAAAGTGTCTTGGCATCTTCATTGACCTCCGCAAGGCTTTCGATAGCATTTCCCACTCCAAACTCACCGTAAAACTAAAACAAATTGGAATAGATGGAATAGCACTTTCATGGTTCCAAAGCTATCTAGAAGAGAGATTACAATATGTAAAAATAAATAATACCCTGAGCGAACCCAAAACCACATTATTTGGCATTCCACAAGGAACTGTCATCGGCCCAATCCTCTTTACTATCTATGTAAACAAAATGTTCTCTCTACCCATAGATGGAGATATCATATCATACGCAGATGACACTGTACTGATCACAAAAGGAAAAACATGGGAGGAAACAACAAGGATTGCAAACTCAAATATAAACATACTCAAAACATGGTTCGACCAAAATTGTCTGTCACTAAATACTGAAAAAACTTATTTCATACCATTCTCACTCAAAGAAAAAAATGTTGATAATAGTATTATAATTAAAATTCATTCATCACAGTGTAAAAATAAAAAAGAATGCAACCATGTTAAATGTTTACTCATAACAGGCAAAAAAAGTATTAAATATCTGGGTGTTATAATCGACAATCAATTAAAATGGAACGAACAAGTAAAAAATATGATAACTAGAGTAAGAAAACTAATTTACATATTTATTAAATTAAGAAACATCCTGTCACATGGTATGATTAAAATAATATATTTTGCCCTTGCCCAATCTATCTTACAATATGGTATAATCGGTTGGGGAGGAACTTTTAAAACTAACCTCTCACCTGTAGAAAAGGTGCAGAGGTTAATTCTAAAAGTCATCCTGCGAAAACCATCAACATTTCCAACTACACAACTGTTTGAAACTTTTAAGGTTCTGAGTTTAAACAAGATCTTCCAAGAGAATGCATTGCTACAAATTCACAAAGACCATATTAATACAACAATTTCCGCAAAAACAAGTAATCGACCTAGATCCCGAGGTAACTTATAAATTCCTAAATATAAAACTACTGCTTCTCATCACCATTACACTTACCAAGGTATAAAGTTTTTCAACGCCCTTCCAGATAAAATCAAAACAGAAAAAAAGTATAAAGTTTACAAATCTCAAATCAAACAACTATTAGATAAACCAAACACTAATTACAAATTTTAATTTCATAGAAAAAAGTCTACATATTTTTTATTGTATGTACACTTATTAGTGATAACTGATTAAGTTTTAACTATAATATGTAACTATTAGTATGTAATTAATCACTTAACATAATTACTAATTTATATTTAAAAATATTCATATTTTTCCTTTTTTGAACATATCCTCTACAAATATTATATCAATCTTTTGACACAGTGCCTTACCTTACCAGTACTATACTTATGTACTGTCATATTGGTAAACTATAATTGTTGCATTTCATTATTATGTACCTTCAAATAAAATATTTATCAGCGGCTGAGGCCAATTTCAATGTTTAATAACCTATCTATTAATTAGTTTATTAATACATATTTATTTCTACATTTAAATTCAATTTGTAATTTTTATTTTTCATTCATGTAGATTGTAAGTCAATTATTGTAAACAATAATTAAAACATTATAATTTCTAACTTATTTTAACTAAGAGGCTTTACTCCTCAACTCAAACACGAGAAATTTTTTCTCCGTTGAGTTGAGTAGTTTGTTAAAAAAAATCTATTTGTAAACAGCTTTTAAGAACCAACTGTATTTATTTTTCTAAATCTTATGTATATGTATTTTAAATAATAAAAAAAAAAAAAAAAAAATATTTTACATCCAGAAAAATAAGATCCAAATAATTTAAGATCCAAAGTAAAGAGAACCAGAAAATTTAAGATCCACATAATTTAAGATCCAATGTATTTAACATCCAAAAATTTAAGATCCAAATAATTTAAGATCCAAAGTATTTAAGAACCAGAAAATTTAAGATCCACATAATTTAAAATCCAAAATATTTAAGATGGGCACAATTCAAGATCCATTAAATAGTTCCGAAATATTTAAGTTCCATAAAATTAATGTTGCATAGAATTAAAGATCTAAAATAAGGTGGGTGGAAACAAGTGGAGAATATATAACACAAATGTGAATGGAAGAAGTTGTGGACGCCCAAGGAAGACATGGCACGATCAAGTGAAGATACTTGAGTCGGGCCATGTCAAGAGTTGGAATAACAGAAGAGCATGTATGAGAAGATGCATGAATGTCAATGAAGCAAGGACTGTATGCCAAGACAGAGTTGTTTGGCGGTCCGTCCTCTCAGCCTACCCCTGCGGGGAAACGACGTAATGGTTAATAGTTAGTTATTTAGTTAGAAACAATAACAATTTTTTTAATATAGTGGTAATTGATATTATGTCGTGGGGTTGAATTAGTTGATATTTAGTAGTCAATCCTGGCCCCCTAGCATACTCGATCGATGAGGATTGATTATGATAACTATCGGTAACTTCTCATCGTTCCTTAGGACAACTGCACATCGCTAACGTACAGACAACTGTTGATGTCGAATATATTAAGGACACTTAGTCATTGTGAACTGTCATTTATTCTTTCTTCAAACTTCGCAAAATCACTTTGTGGCGTCATTTTGAATTAAATTAAACCAAATAACTTTGTTTAAACCACTTATGTAATTTTTAGTGGTTTAAACAAAGTTATTTGTTTTAATTTAATTTGTCATTTATTCGTTTGTGATCTGCAGTCATGCTAGGAAACGATGAGAAGTTACCGAAAGTTATCCTATCAATCGTTATCGGTCGAGCTTGCTAGGGGGCCTGGGCCCAACAGAAAGCCTAGCACATGCTTTTTGCTTCATATACATTCATACATCGTCCTATGAAAACTGTTTTATTACCCCGACTCTTGATATGACCTGATTGTTCCGTTTGTTTCACGTCTTCACAAAGATGAACCACAGACCCCAGACTTATTCTTTCAGTTTCAGTCATACTATTTTTTCTCCACTTTTCTAAAAGGTAATATTAGAATTAAATAACAATCTATTTTAAATACAAAATGTGTAACCTTCAATCTATCGGCCAATTCACGGGTAAACATAACAAGAGCTAATTTACTTTGACCGTAGGATGCAGATACTGTGTACCATCGATTTCGGAAATTCAGGTCCTCCAAATCAATATTGGAAACTGCAAAAAACATAATTATATATTACAACTGATTAAAAAGGTATAGAAGGCATGGTTGAATATATTACTTAAAAAGCCAAGCTGTAAACTGACGTCAAAATTTTGATTGTTTTACAGAAGATATTAAAATAAAAGTAAACTGAAATATATAATACGAGAAGCAGACGATTGAGAAATCAAAAATCGTATACAGAGATAAAGCATTCTAAACGAAAAAAGATCCTTCCCAGGATCATCAGCATTGATAAGTTGGTTCTGCACTTGGGAAGAATCAAGCTTGTGTTGGCGGCCCTGCTTGAATTTATCTGGGACTTACGGCCGCTGTTTCCAACTTTTCAATCGATTAATCTAAGGCCGCGATCAGCTAAGCATTTTGTAGGGTAGGCAACGCTCGATTTATATTGTTGCCAAACATCTTATCGTTATTGATCTAGTGGCCTCGCCCACTTTCATAAATAATAAAATGACATCAAAGTAAGAACTTTCGATATTAAATTAATATTATAGAATTAATTGTTGTATTTATTATTAATACACGTAATTTATAATAAATATTTTTATCCATAAACTGACTTTTTATATTTTTTAAACAAACGTAAATTAAAAATAAAGTATCAGCTTGACTGTAGCTACTCGACTTGGCGAATATTCGAAAACGACATAGTTTTTCGTCTCTGATCCGCACGCATCCGCACAATATATTCCCCTCATTAAGCTTTATCTATTTAATCTAAAATATCTAGAACTTCTCTATCCATATTAATTAAAATGATAATTGACAAACGCAATATAACACAACTGAAATGAGCGCGAAACTGACTGTGTCATTTTGTCAACGTGACATTTCATCGACCATTGTTTTTGCGATATTTTTTCTACTCTGTTGACACCTTTTAGAGACGAGTTTAATCCACTAGCCCGGCTTCCTTAGGTTAGGTTAATGCTTAAGGCATGCTTAAGCGATGCTTGTGTGTTGGAAAAAGCGTAGTTGTGCATTTGAGCAGTGTTGAGCCAAAATTTTGGCTTAGCAATTGATTAGTAGGATTGGGAACAGCGGCCGTTAGAATCCTATTTTAGCAAGTGTCTAATATTGATAAGAAACTGATAAGCCGTCAGCCGTAATGCAACCTAACCTAACATAACCCAACCTAAAAATTACCGAACAAAATATTAACCCGTAATAAAAACAAAGTCTTTTTACAATAATAAATCTAGTTTCAATATTCGGGCCACCTCTTGGGCCGAGCTAGTACCCAATTTAAGAGAAATGCGTGTCGAGTGCGTTGTCATCGACAACGAATCTATCTGCCGAGTTTCAGCTCAGGGAGTGGGTCAATTTTGACTTCCAAGATTTTTTCATTTATTCATTCAAGAAATCAAAATCTATTTTCAAATAGTTGTACTTAAAAATACTAATTTAGGTTGTGCACCTGTCTGTAATTCCGATTTAATGAACTATGGAAGTTTCGCTTTGTTTTATACTCGTACGTACAATATGGTATCGGTTGTTTAATACAATATTGTATTTATGTGCCTTTCTTGAAAGAATTGAGTCTGTATGCGGACAAAAAGATGTATTTATATTCGTATTGCGTATGTACGAAAGTAAGTAAATAATTAATTTTAAAATATATCTTTCGAAAGGTTTTTTTTTCAAACATAATTAAATTAGCGTCATAAAAGAGCAGATTATGATGTTTTTAAGAATACCCAAAGTGCCCTCCGCTGATGAAAAGGCAACTGAAACCAAACTAAAACCGTCTGGTTGCTGTGGCTTCCAACAAAACTTCCATCAAACTTCTATGACGGCCTACTCAATTTTACGACTTCTGTAATTATCCCAGCTTATTTAACCATAGACGAAGAAAAATCCAATCCAATCGCTTTTGATTGTATGGAAATTATAATGTATGTAACATATTTCTGTAATATTTTTTTTTCTTTAATATTTGTGTAACTATATTTGTACAGGTACATTTATGTACCTCTATGTCTATCTCGATACAGGTAATAAATATCCTAGTGAGACAGACATAAAAAAATCGCATGTATTTAAACTTTTTATAGATTAATAAATAAAAATAAAAAAATCAGCTGTCATCGTAGTCATCTGTCGCTGTCAAATTGAAAAACAAGAAAAAACTAGAAAACTGACAACAAAACTGGCGCAACCATGACAACCGAGCAAACTGGCAACGGCCGGCCACGGCAACTAGCAGGGTGAGTCGCGAATCACTGCTTGCGTTGCCATTGACGGGTTTTTGAGAAATTGTGTAGTGTGCAGGCCATCATATTGACATACACAGGATAGCGAGTTTAGTTGCAAACTGGTTTTTTTCAGTTGCCTCGACAGCGGAGGCATTTAAGTTTTATTTTCAAAGTGTTTGATTAGAGATAATATTACATACCTTCCTATAATGTAATATTTTAATAGAAAATTATTTAAATTTGTCAAAATTAAAAATAAATAAAAAAATCAAAATTAGAACGGATTTGCCGCGATTTCACGAGATTAGAATAGAAACAAAACGAAAATATTGGTTCCACCTTTTTATCTCCCATTGGTTCAAATTTAATTCCGAACGGCCGGAAACTGCCGAATCCGGTTCACCCAGGCTATAATAGTGAAACACGTTTCAGCGACATATTAGTACGCATTAGCGCCTCTATGGCTATCCCATGATTTGTCTAAAATAAAATTGATGGCGTTGTCTTACTGTAATGCATGACGGAAGATACATTGACGATTCTGGCCGCTCGAGACTCCATCAGCACAGGAAGTAACAGCATAGTGAGGAGAAAGTGTCCAAGATAGTTGATACCATAGTTCTTATCGAAACCATCAACTGTAACCCCTTTCTTCCCCGCCTGGCCTGCGTTATTCACCAGAATATCCAACCTGGTTTCGCTTTCGAGAACCTTATTGGCACAATTTCTCACTGAATTCAGTGCGTTGAGGTCCAAATTAATGTATATCAAAATACCAAGTCTGCTCAGACCTTTGCAGGTTGCTTTTATATCCGCCATTGCTTCTTCGGTTCTCTGCTTGTCGCGACACGCCATTAGAACCTTGGCTCCTTTGAAAAAAAAGCACATATAATTTTTTGTTTTTAAAATATCATATCGATTACGGAATTTTTTTCAGCTCGGAAGACTGAAAATTAAGTTTTTTTATTTTTTTTCAAAAAAAATATATCTCCTGAACCTTGGCTGCTTTGAAAAATATATATATATATATATATATATATATATATATATATATATATTTTTAAAATATCATATCGATTACGGATTTTTTTTCAGTGTGGGTTAGAGAAAATATATATATTTTTTTAATTATATCTCCTGTTTATGTAGATATATATATATGTATATATATATATTTTTTTTAAATATCATATTGATTACGGATTTTTTTTCAGTGCGGGTTAGAGAAAATAATTTTTTTTTTTAATTATATCTCCTGTTTTTGTAGATCTAAGGTTATCATTTTTTACTACAAAATAAAGTTGAATAGATCTTTCAGAATAGTTAACATTTATAGTTTTTTTTTTAACAGTGTTAAATTTGATTTTAATATTTCTGGAAAAAAAACCCTTAAAATGCGCGTACTTAAAGAAGTACTTTTTGCTAGAAATATTTCGACAAGGCGGATCCGAACGGAGACAAAAAAGAGAAAAATGATATTTGACATAACTCGTTTTTAGATTTATTGTCCTTTACGGCATTTCTGATTTCCGCTATCGATGTGTATGTATAATGAATGTTTTAGCAGTAATCTAAGCGTTAGAAAGGGTCTCTAAAAGCGTACCCAAAGGCCGGAAATAAATATATAAATAAATATGTATATAAATATATCATTTCTGATCTCCGCTATCGATGTGTATGTATAATGAATGTTTTAGCATTAATCTAAGCGCTAGATAGGGTCTCTAAAAGCGTACCCAAAAGCCGGAAATAAATATATAAATAAATATGTATACAAAAAGTATATGTTTTATATTTAGAGTAAAATTAATATTATTTCATAAATATCCTCGTAACTTAGTAAGTGACTTAAATTGTTAACTGAAGTTTATAATGTCTCCCTGAGGAAGGCACGATTGCGGAAACCGGCTTGTATAGTTTAATAGTGACATTCGTTACATGAGCTAAAAACATTCTACAAAACTATTTTATCCGCTTATCTTCATTCAAAAACATAAAATTATTTTAACGATACCATGTGGTTTCTATACAGGGTGTTAAGGTACGTACTTGAGTTACTTTAACCAGTGATTCCTGACATTATTTGAAGTAAAAAATGTAAATGAAATTTTGGTCTCCGGTGACATTTTTGATGTTTTTTTTTTTTTTTTCAAAATATTTTTTCTTCAAAATCAAACAAAAAAAAAATTCTTTCACATGACCTTATTGGTCACTCAGCCGAGTTACCGCCCCACCACTTACCCCGCCCCCAACTACCCAACACCTACTATTATTTATGTTTTTGTAGAAAAAAAAAAAAAAAAAACATCAAAAATGTCACCGGAGACCAAAATTTCATTTACATTTTTTACTTCAAATAATGTCAGGAATCACTGGTTAAAGTAACTCAAGTACGTACCTTAACACCCTGTATATTATATGAGGAGAGGAAGGAGTGAACATGGGTCTTGTAGAAACGACCCGTTCTCATGTGACAAATGTCAACTGTGTACATATGTTGGGCGCGCGTTTGCTATGACCGACTACGCACCGGTGCCGAGGGGATCAATGATGCTAGTTCCTCGGAGCATCTTTCATTGAAATGCCGGTAGAACAAGGACAGCATTCCCACCCGACGCCTGTGCTCTAAAGATTGCAACCCGTTTGTTAAGACGGGAGAATCTATCAGAATCTATCGAGTCGAGGGTTTTTTCCAAGTATCGTGGGGCTCCAGACCAGAGATGGCTGCCAAATTCAACCGTGGGGCGCACCTGCGATTTGTATAGGGTTAGCAGTTATGTACTAATATATTATATACCATATTCAAAAGCAAAAAAATAATCTTTTTGTTTTTCATTTATTATTTAGTTTATTATATTTTAATCTTTCATATCGTGAGATACGGAGCTTCTTAATTTTATTTTGACTTTTAAAAAATCAGACCAATCTTAAATGACATATTCAAACAAGAAGAAAAATAAGAAATAAAAATCGCGCTCCACAAGTCCACAACCAGTATTTTTTTTAATTGAATACGATATTCATTAAAAAAAATTAAAACATACATACCTCTTCTATAAAAATCCTTAGCAGTTTCCTTCCCTAGTCCTGTATTACATCCCGTGATAAGGACGACTTTCCCGTCCAATCTCACTTTACTCTGACACTTTTCACTTGCAAATCGCATTTTAGCAAATCAACTAGAGTATTTACATTCAAAACGAACACTTAATCTGACAACTTGTACTTTTACTCTCTTTGTATTTGAAAAGAAAATAGTTTTCCTTTATTTATAATCTTATTTTACCAAGAGATATTACGCACTGTTCTCGTATTTGCAAGTTATACTCGTATTTCGTGTGCAATATCGAAGCTAGAGCGCTTGCAGTTCATTACTAACAGATTTCTGTGAACGAGTCTTTATTAGTTATTGCATGAACCGTGTATGAAGCCTTTTTACCCACTTCAAATCGTCCTCGTTAACGAACAACTTCTGTTTCAAGAATGGCCAGTTTTTGTCTACCCGACAAGAACTCTAATAACGCATTATTAGAACCTGGAGATTTCCACAATATTTAAATAATAATTAAGGCATGTTTTTAAATGAACCGGAAACTCCAGCGATGGCCAACTACCAGCATGTACATATTTTTCTAGTTTATCAGAAAAACGTATTTCCAGAGAAGATACTCTCATAATAGCCCTGGCGAAAGGGCATCAGGATCGAAACCGTGATATATCGTTTAGATTATAGTTAGATGTGCTCATCACAGATGGCACTTGTATGTAATGTTAAACTGTGAGTAAAACACAGATTTATTGATAACATTCAAGGTCATGAGCTCTGCTTTATTACTGGTGCTCCGATTATGATTATCACAAATAAAAAAGTCCACAACGTTTTGTTGATCCCGGAGTTTTTATTTAAAGAACAATCCGACACCGCGAGCTACAAGGATCAGCCGGTAAGAAATGACTTAAACCGTGTTTGATCACCAGATTTGAATAGCCAGATACTTCGATACCTTCCTTTTCCCCATCTTCTTCCCTTTCCTACGTCATTAGAATTACGACATACCCCAATTTGATATGCCATATTCCAACTGGTTCCTGTAATTAGAAGCAGTTAGGACTCTTGAGCGGTATAACAAGAAGAAGAACATAACAATAATAATCTAAATTAAAATATGAAAATAAACAAGACACAGAAAAAGAATAAAACATAATGGTCGCAACTGGGAGTCGAACCCAGATCTCACGTCTTACTGGGACGGCGCTCTACCAATTCAGCCATAACTTTTATTTTTACCATAACTGTTAGTTTTTGACATAAACTCGCGACACAGTATTTTCTATGAATTGACACTACGAAATAATATTAATAAATTGGCAATGCTGAATTGAAATAGTTACCTAAATATGCATTGGCAGTCCGCAGTTTTTGATGCTAAACGGAAAATTTAATTAGTCTAATTATAGGCGCTACTGCTTACTAAAATCTCGTAGAAACGTGTTCAACGAACGCGATAAGCTGTGCGCGTATACCGATACGCTAGTTAAGGAGATACCCGGCGGTGATTTTTCCATACAAACGTATTCCCTATTTATCTCTCTGGATTTTAACCCAAGAGAAAATATTATTTTTACATAAAATAGAAATCAACTACTAGCGTGTCGGTAAATTTTGTTTTTTTTTTGATAAGTTACTTTTTATAGAATAATCAATTTCTGTTTGACAACACGTCTTTTTGTCGCTCCGCGTATTTATTATTGTAACTCTGGCCTTTCTGGCCGAATGTCTTTGAAAATGTGTCAAAATACGTGTTTTAGTGAAAGCTTTTTTATTATATCTTGAAAATTGGTTTTGCATCGTGCTAAAAGTGCTAAAAAGGACGTTAAAGTTTGCAGCTGAATTCGATTGGGGACAAAGGATCTTCGCTCCACGGCATAATAAGATAAGATCTTCTCCTATTTCAATTTTGTTCATAACTTAATAATTTGTTTATTTATGTTAGAATAGTGGGCTCGGGTAGAGATGTTCAACTATTGGAACACTTGACGTCCCACAAAGTTCTAAGAATTGTTGCTAATTTCAGCTTGCAGCACTCGGAAGGAAAATGTTGCGATGCACTGGAATTCCGACAAAGGTTTGAGATTTGAGACGTTGACAGACACGGTTCAATTGGTCTTGTATTTTTTATGTAGACTGCTCTTTGTGCCCAGATGAAGACATTCATATCATCAATAGTAGGTAATAAAAAAGTCACATCGAGCACATGAAGGGCGACGCCTAATTGCGTATTTGTTTACTGGTGGATCTATTTATCTAAACGAACTCACCCAGTAAATGCAAATGGCAGTATTATTTTATTAAATGTATGTCTTCATATTACATACATCACAAATTGGACAAAAGGGATGTCCTATCGGACAAAGTGAATGTCCAATTGGACAAAAGTATGGTCCTTACTGACAAAATGAGTGTCCAATTGGACAAAAGTGATGTCCCATCGGACAAAGTGAATGTCCAATTGGACAAAAGTATGGTCCTTACTGACAAAATGAGTGTCCAATTGGACAAAAGTGATGTCCCATCGGACAAAGTGAATGTCCAATTGGACAAAAGTATGGTCCTTACTGACAAAATGAGTGTCCAATTGGACAAAAGGGATGTCACATCGGACAAAGTGAATGTCCAAATGGACAAAAGTATGGTCCTTACTGACAAAATGAGTGTCCAATTGGACAAAAGGGATGTCCCATCGGACAAAGTGAATGTCCGATTGGACAAAAGTATGGTCCTTACTGACAAAATGAATGTCTTATTGGGTAAAAGGGCTGGCCCAAAGGACAAAACGAATATCCACAAATGGACAAAACGAATGTCCAATTGAAAAATTTTTATGTTCAAGTGGGCATAATAAATAGGACATTAGCAAATAACAAATAGGAGGCACTGAGAAAAATAATTGCCCTTATCACTGAATGGTGATATCACAATGCAGAGTGCCTGTATACTGTCAGATACATTTATTGACAAATCACTGAAAGGGACATGCCCATGCCACTCTCCCTGCTCCGCCGAACTTGGTTTGTTCCTCTCGCCCTTATGGGCAGCTCTATGTCTCTTTCTTATATCATTATAGACAACTTTTTATTAACTTAAAATTAGTGAATTTCAAGTTTGTTTTATACAGCCTGTTGATTAGCTACCACTGTAGTTAGTAGATGGTTCAGCAACACGTATCATCCCTTCATCTGTGGGCAGTGGTCTAGAACCTGTCTTCTAATTCATTGTACACAACCCTTGATATATGCATTGGCAGTCCGCAGTTTTTGATGCTAAACGGAAAATTTAATTAGTCTAATTATAGGCGCTACTGCTTACTAAAATCTCGTAGAAACGTGTTCAACGAACGCGATAAGCTGTGCGCGTATACCGATACGCTAGTTAAGGAGATACCCGGCGGTGATTTTTCCATACAAACGTATTCCCTATTTATCTCTCTGGATTTTAACCCAAGAGAAAATATTATTTTTACATAAAATAGAAATCAACTACTAGCGTGTCGGTAAATTTTGTTTTTTTTTTTGATAAGTTACTTTTTATAGAATAATCAATTTCTGTTTGACAACACGTCTTTTTGTCGCTCCGCGTATTTATTATTGTAACTCTGGCCTTTCTGGCCGAATGTCTTTGAAAATGTGTCAAAATACGTGTTTTAGTGAAAGCTTTTTTATTATATCTTGAAAATTGGTTTTGCATCGTGCTAAAAGTGCTAAAAAGGACGTTAAAGTTTGCAGCTGAATTCGATTGGGGACAAAGGATCTTCGCTCCACGGCATAATAAGATAAGATCTTCTCCTATTTCAATTTTGTTCATAACTTAATAATTTGTTTATTTATGTTAGAATAGTGGGCTCGAGTAGAGATGTTCAACTATTGGAACACTTGACGTCCCACAAAGTTCTAAGAATTGTTGCTAATTTCAGCTTGCAGCACTCGGAAGGAAAATGTTGCGATGCACTGGAATTCCGACAAACGTTTGAGATTTGAGACGTTGACAGACACGGTTCAATTGGTCTTGTATTTTTTTATGTAGACTGCTCTTTGTGCCCAGATGAAGACATTCATATCATCAATAGTAGGTAATAAAAAAGTCACATCGAGCACATGAAGGGCGACGCACAGTGGGGCCGAATCCCCAAAACGTGGCCAAAACCCCAAAAAATGATTTTTCGATTCGTGGTATTTTAAGGGATAGGTCGGGTGGGGAAAGAGTTCGTGCATCTCACCCCGAAAGGATAGGTCCCTACCTTCGATACCTGTTGAATTATTTCAGTTCGAAGTTGACCTTTGTCAAGAGCACACATGTCGCTGTCGAAACTAGTCAAATTTACGCTCGGTTAGTGAGTTGATAATTATGTAGGGAAGTGAAGAATTACAATTCTACAAAATGAAAACGATTGCCACAAGTATGTAGAAAATATTCATACACTGATAAGGTTTAAATCTCATGGTTATCCTATTTATATTACACCTCATTCGACGCTTATACAAAAATTGCATGATTTTCTGAACTTGTATTTTCAACGAGAGCAAAAGTAGCATATAACGCAATATGATGCGGAATTATAACTCCCAGACTGTAGATTGATCAATTATCTGATAGAATTGACAAAAATCAGCTGCCTAAATCTGCCTATTTGCTTGTATAATGATTTTTTCTTCGAGCTTGTGCGTCCCAAATAACGTATCACAGCATGGCGGCGCGCCGCGGTCGATGTAGCGCGCGGTGCGGCAGGCTTCAGAACTATTTTTCCCATGCAGCACGCTTACGATATTTGACTATTTTTCTGTAATTAATTTGTTGCTAATGCTAAAGTACTATTCTTCACACAGGTTCGGATGAAGAATGTGTGAAATTCACTCAGCCAGAAATATTCAACATCGTTAAACACCGGTTGAATGATGGCATACCTGAAATAATAATCCCTTACCTGGAGGAACAACTTTCCGGGAAAATTGAGATTGAGAAAATTGAGGGATATGAGAGTCTCGCTCTCCTCATTGTTTACTCAAAAGAGAAAAAGGTGGCAAAAGGCTAACAAGACAGAGGATCCCTTTTTGAAACGAAATTATGAATGGCTGAATGCACCCGTTTCATTTCCGGCACCTATTACTAGTGGCAATTATCAGGCTGACTGTGATCTGCCATCGACTAGTACATGTAGTGGACGTCCTTCTGGGGATTTTGAATCATTGAACAAGAGGTCGAAACGCAGAAGAACACAATCAGTTCGCGAAACTTTAACGCCACAAGAGTTAGCTTACGCTAATCAAATGAACCTGTTTGTCAGGTTGTTTGTGGAATAACAATGACAAGTCCATCGAGAGATTCGAAACATCGACAGGCTTTCCAATCGACAAGCGAGAAAAACTTTGTCCGCCGAAGCCGCACTTTCGCTATATGTTGAGTGCAAATTCACAAAGAATCAATATCAGGGATTGAGAACAACAAGTAAGGATAATAACTGCAAGCTGTATCCTTCCTACAAGAAATTGGTAGAAGAAAAACACGTTGCTATCAACATCACAAAAAGCATGGCTGAAGTTCAACTACAAGCTTTATTGGATCATACAACCGATCTATTTTATACACTGTAATTCTATAACAGAATAACAGAACATTCGTCGAAAATATATCAGAGGATAAAAATTCTTCGATATATTTTCGACAGACATTCTGTTATTTTGTTTATTAAACAAATGACGTTTTCAGTATGTTAATTGTTGTAATTATTGCTCTCCAACTCTCTATATATATGCTTCCATTCATAAATTATGACGGGTTTTCATGCATCTCGTTGCTATATTGGATCCGCCATTTTGTTTGGACAATTTTTAACTTCAAATTCGTAATCAGCGACCTCAAAAACCACCGAGTGATGAGTTTTGTTTGAATTAAACGTCATTTTGGGGTTTTGGCCACGTTTTTGGGATTCGGCCCCACTGTGCGACGCCTAATTGCGTATTTGTTTACTGGTGGATCTCTTTATCTAAACGAACTCGACCAGTAAATGCAAATGGCAGTATTATTTTATTAAATGTATGTCTTCATATTAATTTAATTTGTTCATGTTCATTTAAATTTACTAATTGTTCACGTTTATTTTCAGTCGGTTTTTATTTTTTCTATTCAGTTCAATTTCGGCACCTCTAGTGTATTTAAGAATCAGTGTATTCGTGTAATAGAATTAGTGTATTCCTTTATCCGTATACAGATATCCGTGTACATATTCATACATATATGGGATTTGAATAAAGATACGAAAAGACAGGTCATCATGAGCTAAGAAGTGCCAAGAAGAGACAAGAAGGATCGGTAAGCAGTTAGAAGATTCAAGAAGAGCCTGTAGGAGACAAGACGAGCCTAGAAGGGGCGAGAAGATACAAACAGAGCCCGGAAGAGATGATAACAATCAAGGAAAATTCAAGAAGAAGCAAGAAGAGCCAAGAAGAGAGATGGGTTTATCCAAGATGTGGTAAGAAGAGACAAGTAGAGGCAAGAAGAGACGAGACGATCCAAGATGCATGAAGAGCCAAGAAGAGACAATAAGCAGAGCCCAGATGAGATGATAAGAATCAAGGAAAATACAAGAAGAGGCAAGAAGAGACAAGAATAAGTAAAAAGGGCCAGGGAGAGACGAAAAGATCCCAGAAGAGACAAGAAGAAGCAATAATAAAAAAGAAGATACAAGAAAAACTACGAAGATCCAAGAAGAGCCGAGAAGAGGCAAGAAGAAGGAAGACATAAAGAAAGGAAATACAAAATCATAACGCTCAATCCATTCCTTTATTCCTGCCCATCCTAAATTCCAATATTGGCTTATTAGGTTGCCATGTATACCGGTCGATTAAACTCCAACCTCCTTCCTATCCTCAGAGCACTTGTTCCTAGTCCTAACAAATCAGTGCCCCCTGGTATACCGGTCTCACCGGGACAAGATTGCTCCTGGCTGGGGTGGTACAATCGTATCGTATCGTATCGTAAGTCATGACCTTCCAAAAATCAATAACATTGACTAGTCTAAACGCCGTCAAAATACGTTCAGTATACAAACTAGACAATGTTTTTTTAAAAAAAGCAAAACGTACAGACATAAAATAGTTTTTTCTTATGTGGTTGGTAAAAAAAAATTGAAAAACAGTCCACTTTTGGAGGAGAAAAGTGGGGAATACAAAACCTCGATTTTAGTTAGGTATTAGTAGCCCGAGGTGCATTGTCCCTTTCGCTCAATATCCAGTGGAGTAAGAGCAACAGTGACAGCAACAATTTAGTAAAATCTATTTTTCAAATTTCTCCACCACCCGGGTATCATCTTAATTTACTTTCGGCGTTAGGCCATTGAGCGTGGAAGGTCAATTTGGAGGTATAAAAATTGAACCTATTTTTTCCCTTCATGTCTCATCTAAACATAATACAGCAATGTAGGATCGCGTATACGTCTTCTTGAACTTCTAAGAGCTTCGTTAATTAAATTAAATTGCAATCAATAACGGTTATGGTACAAAATTAATAGACAATATGTTAAACAAAAAATATAAGAAAAAGTTTATTAACCTTATGTTTATCCAGATGTAATTGACAAAAATAATAATTCAAATTTAGTAATTAAAAACATAACAGATAATATCCATACCGCTTTTTACACAAATAACAAATTTAAAAATTATGTATTAAACAACAAGGACAAGGGTGATTTTTTGAACAAATCTGGGGTTTGTAAATTAATTTGTAACTTTTTTATATTGGTAAGACTTCTAGAAATTTTAATATTAGAATAAAGGAACAGCTAAGTGTTTGAATAGTAATAATTATTCTGAATTTGACAACAACATTTTAGAAACATGTCGTTCGTTTGATAGCTTTGTCGTAGCCAAAACACTAACTAAAATTTCTGTATGTAGATTCAGACAAGTCTCTTAGATGAGAATATCACGTAGGTCGCACTTCTTAGGTATAACCTAAATGGAAAGGCGGGCAAAGACAACTTTTTAAATATTCTTATTATTAACCTCTCATTTGTCGTAAGCCCGCCGGTGGGCGGGTGACAGTCTAGAGGTTAAAAAATAAAATGCGATTTTAACCCTTATGTATACAGAAACTGTGCAAGGAAAAGGTCAAAATCGCTTGCGCCAATATAATTCCAGACTTTGCTTCTTATTACACTACTCTCGGAATGCTCTGATATTAATGTTAAACAAAAATTGTAAATGGAAAAAAAAACATTTTTTTATCGAAAAATATATTTTTGCACGAAAAAAGCGTTTTCCCAAGGCTTATATAAATAATTTTAGACTTTTTAATAAATAAAAATATGGTTAACCAAAAAACTAAATTATTTTGTAAATCATGAAAACAGTATATCTGCCATTGCACGCCACTGCTCACTTGTTTCCACAGTTGTAAACCTTTATTAACGTACGTCGTAATTATAAAACCATTGTTTAATTATATTAATATTATTACCTATGTTCTTTGAGAAAACATCATTCATTTATCGTTTGTAAGGCTATAGAAATGTTACGACTTACAATTATTCCGGTCAATTAATTTTAGCAAATGAAGTAAAAAGATAATGTGTTCCGCCTGTCCTTCATGGTTCTACGTATGCACTAGACTCGATATTTCAATACTGTTATTAAAATTCAGTCAGCTCTTTTGAAAACCGTATGTGCTCTTTTTTTATTTCACTTATTGAATATTATGTATATTTCATAGTCGTGTTACGAAAGACAGTCTCGTGTTACGAATAACCTAATAATATTTTAAAACTCAGATTAACATCATTAAAAGCAGAAGGTGATGCTTGTGCAATGATGGAGACATTAGCTAGCGAAGGAATTGAAAGCTCAACACCTGGGTAAGAACTAGACGCATTTGTCAGTGTATCATTAAATTTTAGGTCTCATTTCAGATCCCTGAGGTACACCGAAGTCATCAATACAATAACAGATAATTTCTACAGTGACGTTTTTTTTGCAAAATCATATCAATTGTTCCACGAAATCCGCATAAAGCACTAAATCGCTCCCAACAGTCCCAACTAGCAAAGGGGAAAAATAAAGTGTGCGAGCCTTCCATCAATGTTTTTTTTTTTTTTTTAATTAAAAGAATAATTGAATACATAGTATCAACAAACAAGTCCTGCTAAACCAATTCGATTGGCTTGTCAACAGGTGCTTATATTTTACATTCATATACATTTAAAAAAAAAAATACATCTTATATCTACAGATTCAACATTTTTTCATTAATTTTTTCATACATTTTTTCATACATATTGATATAAATATATTTTTTCCGATAGCTAATTTTTCACCATATGTTTAACCTTATTCATAGAATTACATTGCTTTATAGTGTCAGGTAATAAATGATATATTTTAGGTATGTTATATTCAAACGTTCTCTGTCTGTACTTATTATTAAATTTCGGAACTATTAACCCGTCGTTGCGCGTGAATCTAGTGCTATATTTATGTTCTAATTTCTCTTTATGCTTCGGGGTAAATATGTGCTGAATTATAATTTTGTGCCATAGTTCGAGTATTTATTGGTATACTTGCTAGTAGGGGCGTTGTGTGGCGTCATATGGAAGGACATCACAGTGGCTCGTTTTAGTTATACAGTCAAATAATCCAAAGAAATTAAGTCTAAGAAATTGAATCAATTGAGCAAATCACGACATTTTTGTTCACCCCTCAACAGTAAACCGTTTTTCGAAATTCCCGTGATGTCATTTAGCGTAAGTAATGTACAGATATAAAGATATTTATTCATAATATTTGACAAGGACAGTGCTTCGGATAAAATGCAGAAATTGTAAAAATACCACTACAAATGGATGTTTAATGGAGGAAAAGCACCTCAGGAGATATGTGGTTTTAAGTATCTGCCAGTTTAATATGGACTGAAAATGTGTACACAGTTGTTGTAATCGTCTAAATATTTACATAAATATTCTGAATCCACTCCTAACATTCGCTTGTACTTAATAAAACACCGTTGAGCAACCAAAGTTAAATATGCTGATGCAAAAGACAATACTTAATTCAACAATTATATTTATGCAAGCAGGATAGTCGCCAGCATTCTTTAAAAAATACTGTAAGCAGGAGGAGATTTAAATATTTAAAAAAACATCTGTGCCAATTTGTAGCAACGTAGTTTAAAATAATCGAGATGAAGCAACGTCATATTTTTTACAGCTGGTATATAGTCCGCAACAAGAGTACGTCGGAACATCCGTAAGTTTCTGTATATATAAACCATAAATTTTTTGATCTGGCTGTCTCTGGGTTACTTTCGCTGGTACCCCCATTCTTTTTACATGACCCGGAGCTCCGGCACAGTTAAATTTGATAACTTTACAATATCGGATAACTTCCGATTATTTTATATCGATGTCGGTTGCTGCGTCGATGCTGAGCCCGGTTTCAGCGTTGTCAGAGGTACCATTATTGTCAGGGAAAAGCTAAGAAATCGATATACGCCGGCAACACTTACATGAATTGACCTTTCATAAATGTCAAACGCCGAATAATAACGTAAAAATGCCAATAAATGGGCAAAAAAAATACAAAAAATAGTTAATGAGGTCTTTAGTCAAATTTTAACCACTTTTCTTTCTCGAAGATTGAACGGAATAAATTGGTCGCGTCTTAATTGAATTATTTATCTATGGATCACTTACACGACTTCTTTAAATTCTGAGAGCTTCGTAGTTAAACGCCTTTAATTAATAGCCAATAATTTTGCATAACGAACGAAATTATTGACAGTTCACCGAACCTTATTTGATACTATGCAGGCAGGGATAAAATTTATCAAACGTCAGTCGGAATATTTCTTACCAATTGTTGACCGTGATCGCACAATTTGACTAAGTTATATTAATTCATTACGGATTTAGTTAATATCATATTGATATGGGGTTTTATCGATCGTTCATGCGAGCCTTCTGCCCATTACAGTCTGTGGATCTCGTATTGTCAAAATTTAAAAAAGTAAATTAAAAAAAAATATAGGTATATCTGTACAACAAATCAATAATATTTATTAAAATCATGACCGATAGAGTTTCTCAACTATCACATTAATATGTTGACAGACTCCGACACGGCTTGACACAATACCGCTCAAGTTCACTGCTTTTGTTCACATAACTCTTATTATTTAATTATTTAATGTCCCGTGCTATTTTTATAGCTAAAGGTTAGTCAAGATAACTATTGTGCCTTCGTTTGTGCAATTTGAATTTTTTTATGCCTCTTGGGTGTAGTGTTTATGATCGTAAATATTTTACTATCTACGGGGGTGATTGAGGCCATAGTAAAAATGTGTATTACTTAGAAAACGAAAAAAAAAAATTGTAGCAAAATCTAATATATAAAAATTAATGTTTGTTTTTGTGTTCGTATGTTATGCGCAGCCATACCGTTCATCCGATTGCCATAAACCTTTGGGAATATGATGTGCGTATACCCGGGATGGTTGTAGGATAGTGAGCTCTGTCGTTATGAAATTATTTCCTATACTATTTATACGATTGCGATTGAAATTTCATCCGATTGCTGTTAAAATTTTTTGAATTGTTGTTAACATGCCCGTGAATGTCTGGTGAGCTGTGGCTGAAATTTACATAAAAAAATTAAATAGGTCACCCGAGTTGTTGGAAAAATAGGTGTATTTTATGGAGTTAGGCCGCAGGGAGAAAGGCTGGGGGGGGGGTAGGCAGGAGGGTCGGATGGGGAATTAAGGAGGGATTAATAAAAAATAATAATATTAAAATTACTATACTACATTAAAAATTATTATATTTTTGACGTTCATGACGTTTTGACGTTTATTATATCGAGCACGTTCCAAAGAAGAAGATATTCTCAGAATCGCCTTGATGTAATACGACGATTCAGAATTGAAACGTTGCTTGAAATGACTTTAGCCGTGTTTCAGAAAATACCTGAATAGCACGTTTCTTCCCCACCTTCCTCTTCCCTATCTCCTTCCCCTCCGCAATAGTCTCAGTCTCACAACGTATCTCAATTAGGGAAGCCATAGTCTCACTGGCTCCAGACGGGAGAAGTTGGACTCTTGTTCGGAAAGTAAAACCTGAACTTGCTGGTTGACTATGTGAGAGTTTCAAACACCTAGAAAGGCTGCTGCAAAAATTAAAATTCCATTGAACTAACAGATATATTATATTTTATTTGTTGCAGATCTAATAGTAGTGGTAGCTTCGATGGTGGTATTGTCTGTGGGTTCCAATGGGCAAGTGTTTGCCACCAGCGCCATCAGGGGGATCCGCTTCCTGCAGATACTGCGGATGCTGCACGTGGACCGGCAGGGGGGCACTTGGAGACTCTTGGGATCTGTGGTCTTCATACATCGACAGGTAAACCATTATGTACTCTCAGTAGATTCCAATGGGGAAATGTTTGCCCCCAGCAATCAACTATCAACGTATCACAGCTTGTCAGCTTATTTACAATTGATTAATTATACAAACTGAAACGTACCTAGAATCGGCGTTTCGAGGACCTTTCAAATGTCCAAAAAACTAAATGGTGATGAATGGCAATTTGATGTCACAGTTACAATTGAAATTCTCACGAACAACTGGGCATGTTTATTTACAATGTTTGATTTTCCACCTGATAAGCTGATTTATTTGCAAAACCCTGAAAAAGTTGTTATTCGTATCTTAAAGCACTCACAAAGCATACCCTTTGGCATAATATGCATATATCGGTACGCAACTGTGGCAAAGAGGTAAAGATTTTGACTATGGACCAGTTTTGGGTTCAGTTCCCGACAAAGACAGCAATAAACTAGAATTGCCGTAGCATAAAATTGAAGAGTTTTTTGTGCATTTTTCATCCAAACAGGAACTCATAACCACCCTTTACATTGGCTTCCTCGGGCTGATCTTCTCTTCGTACTTTGTGTACCTGGCAGAGAAGGACGTGGTGGGCCCCAACGGGAAGACGGACTTCCGCTCCTATGCGGACGCGCTCTGGTGGGGCGTCATCACAGTCACCACTATAGGATACGGGGACACAGTGCCGCAAACCTGGATGGGAAAGATAGTGGCTTCATGTTTCTCCGTATTTGCCATCTCGTTCTTCGCTCTGCCTGCCGTGAGTAATATTATGTCTTATTCATAGGTGTGACAGTCTGAAGCGACAAATTTCAACTAGTGATGAGAGGGAAAGTGGTATTTTTTTCCCGGCCATTATATCATATTGTACTAGCCATATTCCCCAAGGGTCACATTTGGGACCAATTTTATTTTTGATATTTGTGAATGATGTTCTTACTATTTTCAACGATGTCCAAGTTTTAATATTTGCGGACGATACGAAAATAAACAAAGCTACAGAAACATTATTGAAATCAAATAACTTGTTTAAACTTTTTGTTTTGTGCAAGAGAACTGTCTACAACAAAATTTAAGCCAATGTCTAATTATGAGATTTTATAGAATAAAAAATCCGTCCATTAATGTGTACTCCATCAATGATGCACTGCTAACAATAGTAACCGAAGATTTTGATTTTGATTTTGATTTTGATTTTGTTTTTGGTTTTGTTTTTTTATTTTGTTTTCGAGTTTGTTTTTGTTTTCAATGTAAATTTTTTTTATTGGTAATGCTCATTTAGATCTTCTTTGTGAAATAATAAAATCATATGTAAAAGCCCAACTGGGCATGAAATTCAAAATAAATAAATATCAAAAAACTGGATCACACACAGCAGAGCTATTTGGCCCAGAACCATTGGCAGAAAGCATTTGGACTCGACAAAATGCCAAGAATATTGAGAGAAAACTACCCAGAATATTTTAGGAATGGCATCAATATCTATCTATCACCATCGAGTGAACAACTCGAACCTCTGATCTAAAATAGGTATTTTTTCAGAAATACTCGACAAAGGTTGAGAGTAAGTATTAAAAATAATAAAGACAAATGGTGTTTTTTTACAAATATTCACCAAAGGTTTATTTAAAGCAGGTATTAAAAATAATAAACGTAGTTTCTTTATTTGATTTCTGTTCCTTGGGTTTTGTCCCAAATAACCAATAAACCGGTGTACCAATTAAGCGGAATCGACTGATCTTTATTTAAAATGAAAATGGACAGTTCCCGCAGCCAATAAATGTTGCTGGTGCAACATCCAACAAAACTGGATCCAAAAGATTAAGGATCATCAGTAAGACCACAGCAAGGCGCAGCGGTGATTTAAAAAGCTTGGAGGTCCAAAATAATGGGCTCTGGCCCAAAACAAGAAACATTTGAAAGATTGGAGCAAGATTGAAACTATAAACTGCTTAATACAAGAATCTCCCACATATATTTACTTTGAACCGATCCGTTTGTGATGCAGTTGTTCAAAGCATCAGGCATTCCTGTGATAGCATAGTTCTCCAACATTCAGTCAGTTTCAGTTTACTCCTAACCTGAAGAAGTTTAGACCTTTAGACCTATCTTTTTAAAATTATCTTGGTTTAATTTTTCTCTTTTGCAGGGTATCCTCGGATCCGGGTTTGCACTCAAAGTGCAACAGAAACAGAGACAAAAACATTTCAACCGGCAGGTAAATATATTTAATAAGCGACACTTATAACAAACTATCAGAACTAAGTACCTATAAACATTTTAACCGGCAGGTAAATTTATTTAATAAGAGACACTTAAAACAAACTATCAGAACTAAGTACCTATAAACATTTCAACCGGCAGGTAAATATATTTAATAAGCGACACTTATAACAAACTATCAGTACTCAGTACCTTTCTTACAATCAAACTGATTGATCAGTTTCGTAAGATTTGTAAAATAAAATATTGTAAAATTAAACTGAATAAACATATAAAAATTAAAAAAATAAACATTTCAACTGGCAAGTAAATATATTTAATACGCGACACTTATAACAAACTATCAGAATTCAGTACCTATAAACATTTCAACCGGCAGGTAAATATATTTACTAAGCGACACTTATAACTTATAACAAACTATCAGAACTCAGTACCTATAAACATTCAACTGGCAGGTAAATATATTTAATAAGCGACACTTATAACAAACTATCAGAATTCAGTACCTATAAACATTTCAACTGGAAGGTAAAATATATTTAATAAGCGACACTTATAACAAACTATCAGAACTTAGTACCTATAAACATTTCAACTGGCAGGTAAACATATATTTAATAAGCGACACTTACAACAAACTATCAGAACTCAGTACCTATAAACATTTCAACTGGCAGGTAAATATATTTAATAAGCGACACTTATAACAAACTATCAGAACTTAGTACCTATAAACATTTCAACTGGCAGGTAAAATATATTTAATAAGCGACACTTATAACAAACTATCAGAACTTAGTACCTATAAACATTTCAACTGGCAGACAGGTAAAATATATTTAATAAGCGATACTTATAACAAACTATCAGAACTTAGTACCTATAAACATTTCAACTGGCAGGTAAAATATATTTAATAAGCGACACTTATAACAAACTATCAGAACTTAGTACCTATAAACATTTCAACTGGCAGGTAAACATATATTTAATAAGCGACACTTACAACAAACTATCAGAACTCAGTACCTATAAACATTTCAACTGGCAGGTAAATATATTTAATAAGCGACACTTATAACAAACTATCAGAACTTAGTACCTATAAACATTTCAACTGGCAGGTAAAATATATTTAATAAGCCACACTTATAACAAACTATCAGAACTTAGTACCTATAAACATTTCAACTGGCAGGTAAAATATATTTAATAAGCGACACTTATAACAAACTATCAGAACTTAGTACCTATAAACATTTCAACTGGCAGACAGGTAAAATATATTTAATAAGCGATACTTATAACAAACTATCAGAACTTAGTACCTATAAACATTTCAACTGGCAGGTAAAATATATTTAATAAGCCACACTTATAACAAACTATCAGAACTTAGTACCTATAAACATTTCAACTGGCAGGAAAATATATTTAATAAGCGACACTTATAACAAACTATCAGAACTTAGTACCTATAAACATTTCAACTGGCAGGTAAAATATATTTAATAAGCGACACTTATAACAAACTATCAGAACTCATCAGTATGAACATTTCCGATAAATTCGGAATTTATAATTTTTTGTGCGTCATTATTTAAATTTGTTATTATTGCAGATCCCTGCTGCAGCCATGTTGATCCAGTGCCTATGGAGGTGTTTTGCAGCTGACAAAGCCTTCAGGAGCACAGCCACGTGGAATATCTACGTAAAAGACACAAGCACCCAGCAACAGCCTCCAGTGGCCACTACGCCCCTGTCTAGGGTATGAAGACTGTCATCTTATTAATTTTTCTAATTTTGCTTTCTAATTCAATCTAACTAGTATCTAACAAATCAATCTTTACACAAACTTCTTAAATTACATTATTAATTTTATAAATATCCTCTATTTTTTTATTGCGCATTTGGCAACATTAAATTAGCCAATGCTTAAAGAATTTCAATATGCAAAAAGCTATTATTTTTAAAATATTTATGGAATGCTTAAAAAACTTAATTCTCCACAATTTTTCAGTTAGTTTCTGTACATAGTACATTTTACAAAATTATTTTCTAGATTTTCTTTCTCTCATAGAGCTTTCTGTACAGTCTAGTTTCTAGTGCTTCGTGATAACGTCTTGTTCGCAATGCATATCGTAATAAAGACTATGTGCATGGTAATTCACAAACAATCTTTTTTCATATCAAAATATGCACATAATGTGTCTTGACTGCCACACCTTTGGATCGTACACATTAATTATTCCCATTTAGCTTTGCGGAAAGCAAACAGTCCAATTAAAATAATTATATTAAGTAGGTACTCGTATACTCTTCAAAAGAAATTGAAAGTGCAATTTCTTTTGAAGCGTATTGCCTAGTATGGATATTTTTTTCTTTATTTATTTGATACCAATAACAAATTCATCGCGTTTCACGCTCATACTGCCAGACCTCATGAGGATACTGATGAGAATCTGAGACAAAAATGTTTTTTTTAAATAGATTTTTAAATAGACCGGTCAGTGGTTGAGTGGGCACCGCGTTTGGGTCCCACCCAGGCGTTCCGTGTTCGATTCCTCGGCTGGCTAAGTCCTCCATCACAACACAAGCAACATCTTCCGCTTAGTATGGTGGTAGTAGGAGATTTTCAAATGTTGTTGGGTTATTCGTAACCCGGGAATGTTTGTCTTTCTTTTTAAAAAAAAAAAAAGAATAAAAAATAACCATTGGAAGCATGCCAAGAGAGTGTTAAAATATTAGAGTTTTTTTTTAAGAAAGACAAACATTCCCTGGTTACGGATAACCCAACAACATTTGAAAATCTCCTACTACTAACTCCACACTAAGCGAAGATGTTGCTTGTGTTGTGATGGAGCACTTAGCCAGCCGAGGAATCGAACACGGAACGCCTGGGTGGGACCCAAACGCGATTCCCACACTCAACCACTGACCGGTCAATGGTTTTTATGGAGTTTTACCAAAAGTTGTGGTTTAATGAATATAAAAAAATTTTTTAGACATAGTTGGTTACGCTGATGCTGATTGGGCGTCAGATAATTTAGATCGTAAGTCAACTAGCAACGGCCGGCCCCGGCAATCAGCAGTCGAGTCGCGAGTCACCTCTTGCGTTACCATTGACAACAGCTTTTTGAGTGATTGTGTAGTGTGCGGGCCATCACATTGTCATACAAAGACAGTTGCCAGTTGTCAGTTTCCAGTTGCCTCAGTGAGCGGATCGCCTAAATGCCTCCGCTGACGAGGCAACTGAAACCAAACTAAAACCGGCTGGTTGCTATGGCTTCCAACCAAACTTCTATGACGGCCTACTCAATTTTATGATTTCTGTAATTATCTCAGCTTGTTAAACCATAGACGAAGAACAATCAGCTGTCATCGTAGTTATCTAAAAACTAGAAAACTGACAACAAAACTGGCGCAACATGACAACCGAGCAAACTGGCAACGACCAGCCAAGGCAACTAGCAGGGCGAGTCGCGAGTCACTGCTTGCGTTGCCATTGACAACGGGTTTTTGAGAAATTGTGTAGTGTCCGTGCCATCACATTGTCTTACACAGGATAGCGAGTTTAGTTGCAAACTGTTTTTTTTTTTCAGTCTACATGCTTTGTTTCATGAAAATAAATTACGTCTGTTCAAAATTAGCAACCGTTTATCATAGTAAATTATGAGAGCTGCTCTGTTTGAAAAAACAGTGTTGAAATTTTTTGTAATTTTAAATATCGCGGTATGAGCGTCAAACACGGTGAACTCGTAAATTAAATATTCTACTCACTATTGTAATTTCAAATTTAAACAAATATAAGTTTCACATTACTGTTTCATAATACTTTTTTTTTCATTTAAAGAAATTTCTTGCATTAAAATATTTTTAATAGATGTTTTGATGATATTAAGCTCCCTTCACACACAAACAGCTTTGTCCGCTCTGTTCCATAATCTAATAAAAATGTTATCATTTGACTGTGTTGATAGCTTTGCCTTTTGTTTTGACCGCTTGACCGTCCGCAAGTAACAAAGGATGAACACGAACAATGACACAGGTGAAACACGTCAACTGTGAATATATTATTTATAGTTGTCACAAACCCAAATAGTCTGTTATAGTTGTGTTAGAAATGCATGCAACCGTCCCAACTGCCCGGCAATGTTTAGAAACTCTGAGACTGCTGCCAACATTATCTGGGCCCCATTTGAAGCATCCTATATTTTAAACATTGAAAGAGTTCATAAAAAATTCCTACGTTTTTTATTTTTACGCATCTATGGAACATATCCATATTTATATCCATCGAGATTTATTCTAGGTATGACTAACTACCATTCTCTAGAAACTCTAGAGTAGATGTTTTGCGTTGCTAAAATATTTCTTTCAATTAATCAATGGCCTCGTCTCTAACGGTGAGATTCTGGCGCAAATCAATTTATTTGTAGCAGAGTCTCACTCTCGGGCACGTCGCCATAACATATTATGGTACGGCCTCATACGTGCCGAGCGCGCTCGTGGCACGACTCGGCAAGCTATGGCACGCAAATATTCGTGACCACACTCGTGCATAAGCTTGCGAGTTCTACATTGCGTTCGGAGCGCCATGGCGGACATCGAGGCAACTACATCGGCTGTCACATTTGCCCTAACTTATTTGTACTAAATTAAAAAAAAACGAAGAGTTCGCCGAAAGAGATGGTGGATGATTCAAATTTTCAGAAACCGTACCAGATAATTTATTTTAAATTCTAGTATTTTGTTCATTCGTGTGTTATCTCTTCGTAGAATTTTATTTTATTTTATAATAAATCTAAACAAAAATATGAAAAAGAACAACACACAAAAAAATTAAAAGGTAACGGCGCACCCTTTTTTTACATTATGTCCACACAGGAGGCCCTGAGGAAAATAATTTCCCTATGTCATCTTTGGGGATGCTATGTGGAGGGTATTTTTATGGAAAATAAGTTCTGGGAAGGAATAAGGAATGACGGTTGGGTACGAATCTGGGGTTCAGTGTGTCTATATCATCCACCGCCAAGACCTAGACAAACCTTACCCCATGAACCCGTACACCCCTGCTAAGTCACCAAACGTAGTAAACTACTTGGGGTGACCCATGGCAGAGGTGTTTGTTATCCAATAGATGGTTCCCGGGGCTGCGGTACCCATTCCCGCCTTCCAAATTAAGACTGGGACTCGAACCCAGGATCACTCGTCTTATTAATTACTTTAAACTTACATAGGGAATAACCTTAAAAAAGTTATTATTTATTATAAATAAGAGATATTCAATAATTAAAAAAAAATTCTTGTAATAAATAATAAATCTTTTAAAAAAATAATATTTAGGGCTATTGTGTAGATCCAGTCGTAATAAATTTTACTAGTGCATTAAAAATCTGTAACATAAAAATAATATATTTTACATTTTATCGCAATTTACGATAAACCGCACGGAGCAAAAACGGCGACCGCACCGGGCCAGTTCATAAGTTATACTGAAGCTTTCCGAGCTTGTCGCTTGGTGGCCGAAATATCCACCGGGTCCCGGGTCAACGGCAAGCTATGGCACGCACTGGCAGGCGTCGGCACGCGGTCTGACCACACACGTGGGACTTGTCAAGGGTTGTCGTGGCTCGCCACGAGTCTGGTCACCGCATTACATTGCCGATTGAGTCGTACAAATATGTACCCGAATTAGCCCGTGGGAAGAGCGATACGCGATTTAAATATATTAGATAAAAAATTCGACATATTCTTCGAAAAATTTAATGAGTCTGTAAGGTTTTTGGCGCTACATTCTCACTGTGAAAATGGTACTATTACAATTAATTAGATAAAATATCTGTAATGTTGTAAATTTTTTGTACACAAATAAAATAAATAAACTTAACTTAACAATATTGAAACTGAATGCATCGTTTTCTAAAAATAATCACCCTGAAACACTGGCTGCATAATAATAGACGACATGTGAAAAGTTATTAATAAGAGTAAATTTGTATTGAATCCATGTACTTTACCCATAGTCTGCCAGCTAAAATACCATGCGCCGGCTGACACTATTTTGGTAATAACTTATTTCATTGCACCGTTTGACCAGATAATGTGTCTATATATTTAAATAACTAACTTCCCCGCAGGGGTACGTAGAGAGAACGGACCGCCAAACAACTTTTTCTTGGCACACACTCTTTGTCTCATTCACATTCATACATCATCTCATACATACTCTTTTATTATTTTGACATAAAAATAGTTTTATCCGGCTGACGGCAAAATGAAGAAACACAAAAATTTTATTTAATATATTTTACTGCTAAATAAGCGTTTATCACAAAACCAAGAAGTCAGTTGCGGTTTTTCCGTAAACAAATACAGTTATGACTTTTGAAAATGAAAAATTAAGATGATTTACACAGAATGTGTGACACGCTATTTCAAAAAATAAAAAATCAATGTTAAAATCAGAAAACGACAAGTTAGAATAATAGTATGATACATTTTTTGATATAAATGCTAATTAAATACATAAATTGTTTCTCCCTTCGTGTCATTTCCCATTCGTCCCCGTTCCCCTTCCGACTCCTCTTTCTTTATATTTAAATTTTTTATGCAAATTTCATAATGCCAGAGCTCACTAGAATATATATAGAAGTAATCACGGGCATGTTCATAACAATTCAAAAAAAATTAATAGCAATCGGATGAAATTTTAATCGCAATCTTATGAATAGTATACAAAATAATTTCATAACGCCAGAGCTCACTATCTTAAATGGGTATGCGCAAATCATATTCCAAAAGTTTCATCGCAATCAGATGAACGGTAAAGAAAAGGGTATGAGAGGTAGGTAGGAATCTGGGGATCAATGTAACCATAATTGACGGACGTGTTAATTCATCGCGACCATTGCGGTGCAAGGCGATGGATCGAGAGAGCCCAAGAGAGGTTCAGGTTAGGTCTCCCTGAACCAGTCTCTCGCAATCCGACCCGCCACGCAGTAGGTTCAATTTGGGAGGCGGGTTTGGGTACCGCCGCCCCCCGAAACAATTTATTGGACGACCAACACCTCTGCCACAGGTCACCTCAAGTCGTTCGCTACGTTTGTTGGCCTTAGCAGGGGTGCCCGGGTTCATGGGGTTAGGTTTGTCCGGGACTTGGGGGCGTTTGCGTCTGCCGATCATCTGCGTGACAGGCCGTATCGGGAGGGACTGGTTGAGGGAGACCTTTTGATCTCTCCAGCCGGACCCTCTCGACCCATCGCCTTGCACTGCAGTTGGAGGGATGGCTTCACACGTCCATCACTCCTGGACATATTTATCCCTAGATTCCTACCCACCCCTTAAACCTTTTTCCTTCCCAGGACTTCCTCTCCTTCCTTTTCCCAAAAAAACCCTTCACACAGCATCTTCAAAGATGTCATAGGCCCTGGGGGAATTTTCCCTCAGGACCTCCTGTGTGGAGCTAAAGTTAAAAAAAAGGTCGACAAACGCATTCGCCGCCAAGACCTAGGACGAACCTCACACCTTGAACCCGGGCACTCCTGCTAAGTTGCCAAAGGTAGCGAACCACTTGGGGTGACCCACGGCAGTTAGACCTAGTTCTTATAAATTCTGAAAAAGCTGTCCACAATAAATATTATATTTTAGATTGCATGTTGTAAAATAGTATAAGCATACCTACATTTATATAATTATATACAGAATGATTGAAAAACAAACAAAAAAACTTCCCTAGAACTTCGATCGTACAGTTCATTAGTCGGATATCTCCAAACAAACGAAATTTGGATTGAGTATGCAGTTATATGTAAAAGTGTACCTTCTATCTGGCATAATTTTCAGCTTACTCATAAACACCATCAGATCAATTATAATGCAGAAAAGCCTGTAGTGAATAAAAAAATTGTTGATATTTTCAATTTTGTTTACCCCCACTAGCATTCATTATGAATTATGACATTAGTGGTCATAGTACTGGAGCGTTTTGCTTCCCTTTTTCGGTGCTATTTTTTAGCATATTTTATACCTAAAACATAATATTTGATTTGTGGTTAGCATTCGAAAATTAATTTCCGCATTTATTTTTATTACTGTGTTTATAGCTTAGCTCACACAATGGATGTTGAAAATGTATGCCCCCAACTTTCAAGAGCTAGTAGACACAATTCTTTAAATGGGGTTCATCAAAATTTTAATTAAGAATTGCAAATCTTATTGGAATTAAATCATCAAAACTTACTAATTGGGGATATCTAACCATTTAACTGGACGATCGACATGTCAACAGTGAAAACCTTGAAGTTTTTCGTCTTGTTTGACAAACATCCTTTTTTTATTATGTAAAGAAATGGATAATCCTTTAAATGTTTGCATGTAGAAAATTTATTGTGCAACTTTCGTTGGTATATTTTAGGTAATTCAGTAGAGAATACATACATAATACATAATGTACAAAAGAAAAGCAGAAAATCGTCATTGTGTGTGTATTCAAAATTTATATAATATTATCCGAGCTTTATTTAGGCAAGGTGTATAGACTTATTAATATGATCGTTGTTAGAGCCTGAAAATTCATTGTAAGCGCCTCCGCCCACTGAGGCAACTGAAAACTCTCAACTGCCAACTGTCTTTGTATGACAATGTGATGGCCCGCACACTTCACAATCACACAAAACCCCGTTGTCAATGCTAACGCAAGCGGTGACTTGCGACTTGCTCTGATGGTTGCCCTGGCCGGCCATTGATAGTTGCCAGCTGTCAGCTGATTGTTCTTCGTCTATGGTTAAACAAGCTTTTTGGCCAATCAAGACAGAGAAAACAGCCGGTTTTAGTTGGTTTTCAGTTGCCTCAGGGGGCGGAGCGCCTTAATGTTGCCTTTGCCACTCTTTGTTTTTGCTCTTCCAATTTTCTTATGCTTTAGATCTGTGGAAACTCTAAATGTTATTTATTGAATGAAAAAACACACTTAGTTTTGTTTTGTTCACAACTTTTATTTTGAATTAATATTTAACAGCCAACCCGGTTTCGTATGTAAGTATCTTTAGTTGATATAGTAAGCCCTGGCGAAGGCGTGCAAGATGGATCGGCCATATAATACGACAAGAAGGCCTCTTGCGTGCCATAATGGAGGGTATGACCGAGGGGACAAACTCTAGGGGACGCCCACGCCGAGAGTACCTGGAGGACCTGCTGGTGGACATGCGATGCTCATCATATGCAGACTTCAAAAGAGCCGCACAAGACAGGAAGAATGGAAGAAATAAATAAAGGAAATTGCTGCAAACCAATCCCAGAATTGAAACCAGAGAGAGAGAGAGAGAGACGAAGCTTGAGCTAAACGAAACCTGGATGGCTGTTAAATATTAATTCAAAATGAGAGTGGTGTTTTACAAAGTATGTTTTTTCATTTATTATATTAATGTCACACCACAGAGTATTTGCTTCCTTCGATAAAGAAATATCATTTTGTTTTTATAACGCATTTCTGTGTTATAGCTTAATACAATGCCTGTTGAAAATGTATGCCCCCAACTTTCAAGAGCTAGTAGACACAATTCTTTAAATGGGGTTCATCAAAATTTAAATTAAGAATTGCAAATCTTATTGGAATTAAATTATCTAGATTTGATATTAGTTCCTACTCGATGTGCCAAATTCTTAAATGAAATGTTTTGTATTTAAATATGGAATTGATACCGAATGGAATCGAAAAAAATCGTTGCATATACACGGAGAATATTTTTATTCTAAAATACGATCATTTTAAAACGGTTAAAAACGGGACTGAAGTTCTTACGAACAAATTAACAGGTTTCAATGTTTATTGTCGGGAATATGTAAGAATAAATATGTAAGAAATTTGAACAAATTTCGTACGTATACATTGTTGGTACAACGTATTTTTCGTTGTATCGTCATGTTGCATTATCACACGGAGAAAAATATTATTCTAAAATACGATCATTTTATTCTTAAAAAGGGTTAAAATGGGACTGAAGTTCTTACGAACAAATTAACAGTATTTCAATGTTTATTGGCGGTAAAATTTAAGAATCACTTGTTGCTATACGAAATTACGTATACCAATGTAAGAATACATTCTTACATTTTCCCGTCAATAAACATTGAAATACTGTTAATTTCTTCGTAAGAACTTCAGTCCCATTTTTAACCGTTTTTACGAATAAAATTATCGTATTTTAGAATAACATTTTTCTCCGTGCAGGGCAACTAGATAAAACATTTCTAAACGAATGTTTTATAAATATGGCCTGAGAAATTATGGTGAGGATCGAAAATCGATTTTTCTCCGTGTACTGTTAATTTTTTTCACTGATTTTTTGTGGAATTTATCAGCTAAAGTGGTGAAAGCAAAAAGTGGTAAATTCAACCGTAATTCCTGTTAAGCTTTTAAATACTTTACCCAACATCCCTTTCCTCACAGTAATATAAAATGACTGAAACTTAATTCAACAATTGCATCTCTACAAAAGACCTTAATCAGTACTGAAATATTTTGACCTATAACATTTATGCTAACCTCCCAAAAAAGAACCTGGAGCCTCACTCTCTATCTTTTAACTCACTTTACCGTGACCGTTCCCCGCTTATTATTTAATAGCTAATTTATTAAAATCTCATGAGCGAATCTAATTTATGTGTTCAAAATCTACACATATTACTGATACGTGTTCCGCTAAGGGCACCCATTCATACACGGAGAAAAAATTTATTCGAAAATACGATAATTTTATTCGTAAAAACGGTTAAAATCGGGACTGAAGTTCTTACGAAGAAATTAACAGGGTTTCAATGTTTATTGGCGGGAACATGTAAGAATAATTTGTTGGTGCACGTAATTTCGTACGTATACCAACAAATTATTCTTAATTTTTCCCGCCAACAAACATTGAAACATTGTTAATTTGTTCGTAAGAACTTCAGTCCCGTTTTTAGCCGTTATTACTAATAAAATGATCGTATTTTCGAATAACATTTTTCTCCTTGTATTTTTGGGCAGTTAAATTGTGAATAGGTTTAAAAAAATTCATCTCTTAAAATATGCGGTAAATATACATGGTAACGCGTGTTAAAAGATGACGAACACTGCCATAGAAATTATAACCTAAAAGATTTTTTATTAAACTTAATCCCTGACTAAATTATTGACCTAACCTACCCAAAGCTGTCCTGAACCTATTAGGTTGGGACGTTGAAGTTTTTTTGCGAAAAATCATTCTTGCAGTGGTGGCAAAAGTTGCGTAGAATATTTTGAATTTATGACCCCATCATATTTATTTTGTCTCTTTACGCTCGAATACGAGACAATTGAAGATATTTTGCAAAAATCTACATTTTTCAAACCCTCAAACTATCACCCCACATGGAGAAAAATGTTATTCTAAAATACGATCCTTTTAATCGTAAATACGGTTAAATACGGGACTGAAGTTCTTAAGAACAAATTTACAGGGTTTCAATGTTTATTGATGGGAACATGTAACAATATTAAGTTGGTATACGTAATTTCGTACGTTATACCAACAAATTATTCTTACATTTTCCCACCAATAAACATTGAAACACTGTTAATTTATTCGTAAGAACTTCAGTCCCGTTTTTAGGAATAAAATGATCTTATTTTAGAATAACATTTTTCTCCGTGCAAAGTTGAGTCACACGATGTATAATGTACTGAAAAATACAAAGACCCATTAAAAATACATCTTTGGTATGTGCTGATTGTGGAGAATGTTAAATGTATCGTAAATTTAGCGTAGTGTGTAAAACAATAAATAAAAATATATATTTAAAATTTTGGCATCTGCTACAAAAGGCCAATAGTGGTATTGAACTATTGTTAATTTGATACGTTTTTAGATTTTCACGGCCAAAAGCATTTTTGTTGTTTGTTTTTGGGGTGTTATGCCGTGTTGCCCCATCAGGGCATATCCGGCAGATCCGATGACAAATCGTCGGATCTGCCGGATCTGCCGGATCTGCCGGATCTGCCGGATCTGCCGGATCTGCCGGATCTGCCGGATCTGCCGGATCTGCCGGATCTGCCGGATCTGCCGGATCTGCCGGATCTGCCGGATCTGCCGGATCTGCCGGATCTGCCGGATCTGCCGGATCTGCCGGATCTGCCGGATCTGCCGGATCTGCCGGATCTGCCGGATCTGCCGGATCTGCCGGATCTGCCGGATCTGCCAGATCTGGCGGATCTGCCGGATCTGCCAGATCTGGCGGATCTGCCGGATCTGCCAGATCTGGCGGATCTGCCCTGATGATGGACACTGCAACGCTGTCCGAAATGTCGGCTAAAGAAGGAGGTAGCACAATACGGCATAACACCCCAAAAACAAACAAAATATTGTTAATTTGACGGTATCAGTATTAAACTGCGCAACTTTTCATATCCCTGAAGTGTGCAAATCGCTTTGACAGCTTACCCTAACCCCTGTAATAAACTGAACTAGATGGGCTTCACACCAGCTGGATGTTGTATTAAGTGTTGAGTGTGGTAACGCCGTGTGGTTGGGTCAGTCCCTTATATTGCAGGTGGCGAAGAAGGCGTCAGTACTGAAGCGGAGGAAATCCCGGAACAAGATGGAGGCGCCAAGTGCTGCAGGAGCAGTGGCCGGAGGGGGGCCCGGGGCTGAGAAGGGTTTGCCCTCTGGCGACGGGAGAAGAGAGAGTGAAGGAGATGTGGTGTTCTATGTGGAGGAGCCTAAAGCAGGTAAGAAATAAAGTTATTCAAATGTAACATTATAGAAATAAAAATTCATCATATTTATCCAAATTTGACCATATTTAAAAATATTTTGGCATATGGTGATATTTCGAACTTATTGTCGAAAATTTCACGATATTAGACCACATTGGCCAAATTTGACAATATTGACCATATTTGAGAAAATTTCGCTACATTTTATCCGATTTCATCATATCTGACGATAGTCAACCATGCTTGACAACAGTTGACCTAATTTGCTATATTTGATCACATTTAACTATATTTCCCATATTACCATATTTGACCACGTAAACAATTTGATCACAATTTGACCATATTTGACACATTTGGTCATATTTAACAATATTAACCCTTTTATCCGTTTTAGGCTTTGATCATAGTATTGATATTTTGAACAGGAACTCCAAATCGCGTAAGGAGGGTGGAGGGCTGTCCGGGAGGCAGAACCCTGGTGAGCCAGGTCTCCTCCGTCACGGAGGCTGCCAGCGACGAGATTGACTGCGACATGGACCAGGAACTACCAAGAGTCACCAAGTAAGTCCATGTTTAGTGTTTAATGCATTGGTATAGGTATCGCAGCAAATATTAAAAGTCTTAAACTAGGATCAGAATTTGAACTCTGTTTAAGGGATAAAAACTATTTATATTTTGGTTATATTTTGTTGGAAACAGACCACAAAAATATTCAAAAAAATAACAAAACTACGTTTAAACTTAATAATGACTCTTTGATAAATAAATTGATTGCCTTAGAAATCTTTAAAGTGAACACAAAAATAAAATCTAAACTGAATATGGCCAAGAATTTAGTATTCTAAAATGAATTTGTCCAAGACCTTTGTTATTTAAAAAATATACTTTTTTACAAAAAAGCATATGACAAATCTTTCTCTGTATTACACTGCTACATCGATACGATCGATGCACTTGCTGAGCCGTGGCAATAGGTCTTTGATTCCCTTGTCATAACAACTTTGGCTCCAAAAATGTTCCCATCTCTTCGTCGGTCCCCAAACGTTTTCAGGCCAAATTTTTCTTCAGTTGAAGGGTTAGGTGAATTCATTGCCTGTGACGATAGTCCAAAAAGGCTTCGCCTTGGTTCAAAGGGACACGAGCGGTTTCCACACGATTTTTTCTTGTGATCTTCCGTCAGCATTTTGTGCACCAACGATCACGCACCTTTGCAAACGCAAAATTTTCCCTCAATATTGTTTGTTTGGCAAAACTGCTTACGTCTGGGATCAAAATTTCGAGCTCACGAACTGTCAGGCGGTGATATTTACGAATTTAACCATCGATTGAGGACCTCCTCCCTCTCCCATCCTCATCATGAACAGTCGCTACGCACCTCTTAGGCGGTGGGGTTCTACGGCAGAGCGTCGAAAATGAATAAAAGTCTATAATTCTTTGACAACCTGTTTATATATAACAAAAAATGAGTGAACGTGGGTGAACAATGTTGACAAAAACAAATTGGCTTTATATTAAAAATGGTTTATGGTCCATTGGCTTGTTGATTAACTCACATTATCGACTGTTGAACATTGACATTGTTTTGTTTCTGCAGGCTCACGGAGGCCCATCGCAACGCCATCAGAGCCATCAGGAAAATAAAGTATTTCGTGGCGAGACGTAAGTTTCAACAGGCAAGAAAACCCTACGACGTCAGAGATGTCATAGAGCAATACAGCCAGGGACATCTCAACATGATGGTCAGGATAAAGGTACCCTTCTTTTGTTTGTTTATTTTTGTATTTCTATTTATTTCTTTTTTTCTATTATTTAAGAATAATACAAACATACTAGGTATGTCTGGTTTAATGTTTTTAATTTTTTGTTTTTGTTTTGGTGGGTTGTTTCAATGTGGGAGGCATTTGGTTATAGTTCAGCATTTAGAAATGTTAATTTTTACAAAATTACAATTGAACATATTATGTCAATTGACTTGTTCATGTACTAGTAATTGCGGGAATTGTACGTTTGTTGTCTTGTTTATACAATAGTTGGAATTGTATTGAATTCTACTTGTTTATACAATAGCTGGAATTGTATTGAATTCTACTTGTTTATACAAATGCAGAAATTGTATGTATGTCAATTGACTTGTTCGTATATTTGCAGAAATTTGTTAGTTGAATTGTTTACATAATAGCACGGATTGTATCTTAATTGACTTGTTTACATAATAGCACGGATTGTATCTTGTTTAATAATGGCAAGGATCGTATGCTAATTATTGACTTGTTCATATAATTGCAGGAATTGTTTGTTAGTTGATATGTTTGTATAATTGCAGGAATTGCAAAGAAGACTAGACCAGACCCTGGGCAAGCCAGGCAGCTACCTGACCGGGATAGACAGAGTTGGGAATGTTCGGCCAATGACTGTCGGGGCCAGGCTATACAGAGTTGAACAACAGGTAAGATTCAATACTTTAAGGTCGTAATAATAATTATAATAATTGAATTTGGCATTCTCAGACTATAAAAATATTACCATTTATTATTTCGGCTACTGTTATTATACCTAGCCCTCTCATTAAAATTTTAGGCTTATTAGATTTGTCGAAGAATTTATACATAAAAATGAAAAAATCAGTCATTTTAAATACATGTAGGATTACGAAAGATTTTTTTAATATTTATATTGAGGGTTCAGTAGGATTTATCGGTTCATTTAGGAGTTCTACCGAGCCGAACCCTCTGATATGAAAATATCTGAAGTAGGTGAATTATTTTCCCAGTTGGTCTCTGGTGGGTTGACGTGTTGTTCTTGTATTGTTTTTTTATTTATTATACTTAAATAGTACAATTACATAGCATGGATTGACTAGATGATCATTTGTGGAAAAGTGTGTGGAAGGGTTAAGTTTTTCCTGTGGGGAAAATTTAACCCAGACATAAAAGTCAGAAGGACGATAAAAAATTGCTTGAAAATAATAAAAATGATATAAAACCAAAATAAAACACCCGGAGGGCACCCCTTTACAATGTAATAATTTTTTTTAATCCAAAATAAATGACAGCCTCTGCAGCCATTCTCGCAATATAGTATGAAATATTTTTCAAAACAAAAAAAAAATTCTTGATAATCATCAAATACATTTAAAAAAATGCCTTGAAAATGAGTTTTGTGGGGACGTTTCATTTGGTGACAGAACAACTACGCGACCCGAATGGTTTTAACCCTTTCAGATCTGGATTAAAACTGGCAGATGTAGAACTTGATTCTTGATGACCATTGGTAGACTTATTTGAAAATTTAGAAGTTATTTTTACTTTTATTTGAGCGAACATTAATTAGGTCTCAGAGGGCGTATTTCACATAAAATGGCAAATCTTTCTCTGTACACGAAAAATATAACATTTTTTTAATTTTATATAATTTAACAATATAAAACAACCAAAAAACTTACAAAACAAAAAAAAAACGGGAGAAAAAATTCGGCAGAGGTTAAACCCAAAAATTATCTTTCAAAATACAAAAATGGCTACCGCCTGAACTAGTATCTAAAATTCGTGCTAAGTAAGTTATACCAGAAAATAGAAAACATTACATTCGAATTGCGGACTCATCTGCTAACCTTGGAATCCCCTCCCCCCCATGCACATGGTCTGAAAGGGTTAAATGTTTAATTGATTTATTCCAGCTCGGAATGATGGACAAGAAGCTGGACCAGCTGGTCTACGTTCTTAACTCGTTGTCCCTGAAGCAGCCACTGCCCTTCATAGCCGACACGGAGCCCGCGGGCCCCTAGCGGCGCCTGTCCACGCCGGCTGTGCCACCCGCGGACTGACCCGTGCCCTCTGGGGCCCCTCGCCCCCGCAGTCGCAGCGTGGCTCGGCTCACGCCCACAACGGCAGAGACCTTCATCTGAACACTACCCAACATACTTTTTTACTATGTGGCCACTTTCATTGTTCAAAAATATACTGATTTTCTACTTAAACTAGCCATAGACAAAAACAAACCAATATCTGTATCAGTTGAACAAATGCAAGTTGTCTGTATCTTGTAAATGTGAACTATATGGCCGGTTTCCTTGTTCAAAGGTGTACTATTTACTAGGCACATCAACTGGCAAAAAATCCCAATAAACAAAGCAATCTGCGTGTCAGTAGTACAAATTAATGCACGTTGTATTTATCTTATCGAAAATTTTTCTTAAATGGCCGCTTTCCTTGTTCAAAAATGTACCACTCGATTACATCAACTGGCCATAAAATAACAGAAAACAAATAAATCTCTGTATCAGTTATACAAATGCAAGATGTCTGAATCTTGTAAATGTACCTATATCTATTTATTACTAAATGGACGCTTTCCTTGATCAAAAATTTATTGCTTCAACTGGGTCATTGACCGAAAACATACGAAGTCCCTGTATCAGTCTTATCAAATACATGCGAAACGTCTGTCTGTTGTATACTAGTTACATAAATTGAGCATTCATTGTTAAAAATGTAAAAACTACTTCTATTTACACATGGACAGAATCAAACGAAATCTCTTATTATTCTTATCAAATACTTGAGATTAATCTATGTAAATAAGATAAAATGAATCTATTACGTATTACTATCTACGTGCAACGTATTACTAAAAGGACACCTTTCCTCGTTCAAACTTTGTCTTATTTTTGGCCATTGTCCGAAACTATCGATATATTTTATATAGTCGATTTCCGAAAACGAGATTGACAAAAAATGCTGAAATAAGCAGATTCATGAGAATACAGCATTTATATGAGACCAAGATCAGTATTATGAAATATGTATGCGAATTGTTTGTCTCTTGTAATCTTATTGCTAAATGGCCGCTTCTGTCATTCAAAAATATGTATTATATACGATGACAAAAACCAATACAAGGTGTGGCGACAAGATACAAAGTTCGATGTTTGTTCAACAAGGTGAACAAGATCTCGCTTTTCATACTTCTGTTCGTGGGTCGAGCATCGACATATAATAAAAAACAAACAAGATATCGCGGACATTTAGTAGTCTGATATTGCGTCCTGCTTCCTTCGCACAGCTTCACTTGCGTGTGTGCAAGTAGGATACAAGAGCAAACTCCGGCTTACCCTCTGTTAATTATTTACTTATAATACAAACTATAAATTATTTTTTATCTAAAAAATTCTTGTGTATCGAATTAGACTAAACTTAAAAAGGGGTTTCTCGTAGAGTATTTTTTGACAACCCTGACAGACAAATTTAATTAGAAAACGCTTTCCTGGTGGAATTACAAAGACTCGCAGATTAAAATCTTCTTGCAATAAATCTCCGTACTCAAATCATATTACCTACGTGTTTCTTAATTCAATTTGAACAGAAGCAAATAGTATATTGGTTTAGTAAGGGATTCATTTATAAAAAAACGATTTATCTACATCGATTTAATGATCTGCTGATAATAATAATATATAAAACAGAAACATATTTTTTAAATGCAATTGAAAAATTACCTTAAATGTGTCATTTTAAGGTAATTTAATTTCAAAGGTTGTTTCTGCGAGTGGTACAAATTTTATAAATTCCATTGCATGTAGGTACAGTCTACAGTCATTTCGGAAAATATTGGACCACTTTTAGACATTTTTCGTTAATATTTTCGGAAATGTTAAGTTGCAACTATCTGGGTTATATGGTGTTTTTACCAAAAGGTTTAATTAATAAATTTTGATCGCAAACTCTTTCAAAATACAGCAAAACATGATTTAAAAAAATCCTTTTTAAGTGGTCCAATGTTAAATTGACATTTGTGTAAATTACTAATATATTTTATTTTAAAATAAATTATATTTGTGGGTTACATTGGAATGTTATGTTTCAAATAAAAGCCTATTCTGATTCCAAATATAAAAGGAATGACTCGATGTCCACTTGTATCCTAATTTATTCATAATATCTGATGAATGTATTTCAAAGAAATAAAGTTTTCTTCTAATTTTTGACAAAGCTAAATATATCTAATAAATTTTGTCAACGATGGAGATAATCTAAAATTTACTTTCTAACTGTGCATAATAATTAGAATCTTAGAAAATTCATTTCGCTAGAGAAAGTACGTAGTGTAGGTACGTAGTGTAATATTTATAATATTTTAACGAACAAAATTTTGTGATTTTGCCAGAATTTACAATTCTAATAGATGGATTTTTCCATTCCTTTAATCAATAGCAATAAAATTAATTTAAAACTTATAGTGAAATTGAATTAAATATTAAAAAAATATTTGTAAATAATAACTAGGTAATAATCCAGCTAGGTTTTCATACTTTTTAAACTATTTAAATTCATTTACAAAATCTACATGCTTTATTGTAGGTAAAAGAAGACATCTTAATTAAGAATTTTTTTGATTAAGGAAGCTGGTAAAAGAACTTTTGTAAAATCTTTTACGAGAATAAGCAATACTAACGAAGGAAGATAGCCTAATAATTATTATTGATTGTATATTTAACGAAATATAAAGCCATAGATGGATAAATAGTAAATAAAAACACATTTTGTGTTTTATTTTTTATTTCAAGTAGGAACAAAATATGACATATTGTTCAAGAATCGCGTAGGTACCTAAATATTTAAGATTTCGTAATTCGCATAGTTTCTTTCATACTCCCTATATCTCCTATTCGAAGATAAGTTTAACATTGATTATATTAAAAATTATTATAATATTTACGGAATAGATTGGAAACTAAAATTTAAATAACGTTTTCAAAAAACAAAAACATATGGTGATATATAAAACAATTAAGATTCCTGCGAACGGAAAATAGTAAAACTTATTAAAATAAGTCTTCTGTCAAAAATAATATAAAACCTCCCAATGCTAAGATAATAAAACCTGCCCGATTCCTTTATGTAGCAATCTTAAAATACGTTTTTTATAACACTTAGAAAAAATACAATATTCTAAAATGTATTTAAAATTAGTTAAAGTTATTAAGATTTCTTCAATTACATATTTTTCGAAAAGCAATTTATTTTTGTAAAGGACAATTATAGTTTTTATATTTAGTTGCACGCGTATATTCAATATTAAACTTTTTTGTGAATTTGGATTATTGTCATGTCATGTCAAAAATAAAAATATTGTTTTTATTTTAATTTTATAATGTTATTTTACAATATTACACAATCTCGTCAAGTTTTAATTAATGAATTTAATTCATTCCTAATTATTCCAATTGACCAATTCTGATCAAGCCAGTTACATATAAAACTATTCAAACTCCTAAAGAAAACCTAATCCCAAAAATGTGTTTATTGTCGTTTTTTTCAGTTTTTTTTTAACTGTACGGGCAATCCAAAGAGGTATGTAATAATAGAGTTATCAGGCACGTACAAACGCGAATTCACAGAATGTTCCATTTCATTGTGCTGGATTTGGGACCATAGGTGTTTTTGTTAGTCTATTTCTTTGACATTTGTATGTAAGCCAAATGTTACGGAGTGTCCTGATGAACTATCGATGGGGGGCATTCGACTAAAGTAGTGAGTAACTGTGAAACCAATGGACTTTACTTCTCTAAAGTTCATTTCTGAATATTATGAAGACTATCAACTCTCAAAACTAAGAAAAATTGCACAGCTTGACAAAATTCACATTTCGGACCTAGCCGAAAATTAGGCCTTCAATATCAATCTAACGAGAATTTAAACATATATATTAAAATTTCATTCGTGAGGAGGAAATAATCGCCTTTCCTGGAAAAATATCACATTTATTTACACACAGGTGTAAAATTTCAATTTCGGGACCTCAAACACATACAGGTATTTAAATACAGTTAAATGTATATTTAATGAATTGAATTAAAGGGACCCCTCTTGCCTAATAAAATATACTATGCCTATATATATGAATACATTATATTTGCTTGATTTTTATAATAACAACAAAAAACTCCTATTAGGTACATAATAGTATATAGATTTTTTGCACAATTTTCGATATATATAAAATACAATAACTAAATGAAGAATGTAAAATTTCCTTTGAGATATTTTAACCTACTTTAGAACCATTTTTAACACAAATCGGTAGAAGAATTTTTCCACTTTATGTAAGATATATGTAAATATATCTCACGATCATGTAATTTCTAGTTTTTTTTTTTAATTTTAGATATCTGACTTTTTGAAAATTTATTGATTTTACTTTTGAAACTGAAATATCAAATAGATCGCTTAGAAATATTATCAATGCTTAATTTAATTTTAGTTTTTATTGTATTCCTTAAATACTGCGAGTAGAACTCATCTTGTCTTTTGCAACAATTGAATATTTTTTAGTAAATTTTTTTTTCTTCAGAACACAGTAAATATCAGGCCTATAAAAACTATATACAAAATATCCTTTTTACGAACCAGTTTTCGAATTTCTTTTTTATTGTATAACAACTCGAGCGCTTTTTGTCACAATATGGCAACTATTTCCAGAACCAAAAAAAGTTTATGATTTTATAAATCCTACGAATATGTGATAATAATTACAGATAGGTGAATTCATTCGCTACATAGAACTATAATCAGTTTTTATGTATTTATATTCAAATTTGGAGGTATGTTTTTTTATGTTTACTTTATCGTCATCTACATTAGGAATGTGTGGTTTTGCCTGATTTAATAGATTCCTTATCAAATAATGTTTACCAGCATGTTACAGGTATTTTGCACCTTTGTCCAATTTTATATTTCTCCATTTAACATAATCTTAACCAAGCCCCCTCCGCCTTTCTCTGGTAGGCTTAGGATTCCGTTATAATATCTTCAAGTAAGTGAGGTTTTCAAGATCAAGTAACACAAATCTTTATTTACGAGTAAGTATATAGATATATTATGTTACTCCAACCCAACACCCAAACAAAAGCAATAATGAACAATAAGTAATGTAGGTACTCCTTGTTGATACGAACACAGCTCCCACAAAAACATCTAAGCTTCGCCTAATTTCTTTAACAATTGCTCCATCATTTTACAAAGGGCTCAATTCGTTTAAGTAACATTCATCCACTTGTTCATGTGAGGCATTGCATTGATCTGTAACTACCCATCTAAAAAAAATATATATTTTACATTATTTACAAGCACGCGCTAAAATGTTTTTTAATGGCTAAACGATAAAAATCAAGTTCAACTATCGTTTAATACTTGCTTGCACTTGTCTATATCGTGCGTCGCACTTTTCTGAATTCTGAAAAAGCCGTATTATTTATTTTTGCTCTAAGGCCGGACTCCTGCGACCGTTTCCACAAACAATAACTCAAATATGGCCACAGAAAGCAAAAACATTGTGGCCATCGACAAAATGTGTACGTGTTTTTATGTTTACCCTTAATCCATATGAAAAGACAACCCATGTGGAAATTGGGCGAAAAATACCTAGTATAAAACGTTTCACAGCGTTGGGCGTTGATACCACCTGGCTGTTTTAATAGCTAGTTACATTTTTACTGATTCTACTTCACACTTTGTTAAAAATATTTCCCCTTTGCCCAAATCCACCCGTCAGTTCCCAAGCTTTTCTACTAAGATTCACAAAACCACGACTTTTAGTAATACTTCCCACTTAGTTATTAAGGGCCTTACCAATTAACGCGTTTTAAATTTTACGTAATTTTTATGCCAACATTTTTATGGTAAATTTTATGATTATTTTATGGTAGAGTAAATGATTATTTTATGGTAAATGAGTATTTTAAGGAAAATGATTGTTTTATGGTAGATGATTATTTTATGGTAAATGATTATTTTATGGAAAATGATTATTTAATGGTAAATGATTATTTAATGGCAAACGATTATTTTATGGTAAACGATTATTTTATGGTAAATGATTTTTTTATGGTAAACGATTATTTTATGGTAAACGATTATTTTTTGGTAAATGCTTATTTTATTAAAAACTATTAGTTGTCAATAACTATCAGTTGTGCAAAATTTAAAACACGTTTATTAGTAAGGGATAAAGGTATAAGTCTTCGATAATTAATATATATAAATTTAAGTCTACGGTTTATCCACTTGCCTTAGCCTCGAGACCAACTGAATTAGCCTTAACCCCACCTCGAACCATACTCAAGTGGTCTTCTAACATAGCTCTCTATTTATACTTTGATAAAGTAGACAGATCTAACCTAACCTTACAATAATTACATATGTATCATAGTATTTAGTCGATTATTCATTGTGCATTATATTATATCTATACTTATTACACTTTTAGTCACTTTGTAGTGTACGCCACTGAGTTTTCAAATTTTGATAATTGGAAATGAGAAAGTTTTCAAATTTTGATAATTGAAAACATTAAATATATGCACGCCACTTTTAAAATAACATTTCTTTTTAAATACCCATAATATTCTGCTTATTATGAAAGTACCTATAAATAGGTATATTATAAACATCGGGGATATAAAAATAAAATTAATAATCTTTTCTTTCATAGATGGCGCGAGTTTAATTATTTTAGAATAAAAAACCCTTTTTATAAATTATGAATTGTTTGCGTCCGTACACGAATATGAATGAATAGTTTTGTCCATAAACAAACCCAACTTACAAAATACAATATTGTATCGATGATTCAATCCAATATTGTATGTGTAAGACTTTCTGGAAAGAATTAAATGTTTATACGTATAAAACTATATGTTTACATTCATATTACGTGTGTACGGGCACAATAAAACAATTGGATCGTCTTAAACCATAGTGAACTAACTCACTTTTTGGAATTTCTGAGTTAGAGCTTGAAATGAGGGCTCCAAATCATAATCTAACTCTGCAAGAGAAAACCAATCAGAGAAATACTGTCTTGAACAATCAATAATCATATACAGTATTTCTCTGATTGGTTCTTTCTAGCAGAGATAGATTATGATTTGGAGCCCTCATTTCAAGATCTAACTCAAAAATTCCAAAAAGTGAGTTAGTTCACTATGGTTTAAGACGATCCAATTGATCTTAATATTTTAAGGCCTAACTTCCAACAAGTGATATTTTCCAAAATAATTAAAATCCTGCCATCTATGAAACAGTGGATAATGTATTATTTTAAGTACCACCATAAATACTTTTATTATTTATAACAAGTAGATACAACATATATAGAGTCTATAGACCATCAAAACATTCAGAAATCCTCAAATAACAATTTTTTAAATATTATGTATTGGGTATTTTTACCAGAAATCTAAAATAAAGATGTGTACAAAATGGGATGCGCAGCTGTCGAATGGATCAGTTTTCTACCCTTTGGTGTTTATTCTCAACTATCTTTTGTACTAGATATTAAAAACTTTTTTTGTTGCTCTCTTTTTTGTGTTTAGGTATATTTTTGTAATAAACCTTTATAATAATTAAATAATTGTAATTTTTGAAAGGGTAAATAAAAATATATCCCAAGTTTCTTTCAGAAAATATTTAGCAAATTTATTGAAAAATAATATTTTATTTTAACAGAGTTAATTAAGTAGGTTAATTTTGATTATTCTGTAAATAAAAATAAACATCTTTATATCTAAATCTCTTGTATAATTAAATAAGGATTTAAAAATTAATTTTAATAAATTAAATCATTTTTAGGATAATTTAAATCGGAAGTCTCTATAGTTATTGATACGATCAATAAAAATCGCTATATAAATGTTACTCAATTATATAATAATGTTTTTAAATTTTAGTGCGAAATTTATAAGAAAATATAGAAGTTTATTAGAACAGTGGCGTGCAGGTTATATCAAGGAAGGGATAAACCTCCTGTCTAATTAAAAAATATAATGCTTGCATGTAGAACTTAGAACACTCGAACAGTTTAGTTCAACATAGGTTGTATAAATGCTACGAACTTTTTTTCCATATTTATAATATTTGTCTTTTTATATTTGGCATAAAAATGTATAAATTCTGTCTCTACAAAAAACAGTACATTTGCACAATTTTTACACAAGAATTGAATTTAAAAAATCTATCTTTCACTAGGAAGAGGGTAATTTCTACGGTACACCACTCTATTAGAATAGAATTTTGATTATTGGCCTAAGCGGCATGATAATATGACAACTACTCCTGTGTATCTAAATTTATTAGAATAACTGCAAATGTGGCAACCATCAGCATACAAACTTTTACTTAAAAATGATTATGTTATAATTATATTGTGGAGTAATTATTATAAATAGTTAATTCCGAAATAAGTCTTGTTGGGAAATTCAATTATAATATGGTTATCGATCTGATAAAACGGTTGCAGTATATATCTATTCTGATAAATTGATGTATTGGGAACCGTATTACTTGTATTTTGCAAATAAGAAAATGTCTAAACATTTTTTTATGTATATATTTACACAAATGGAATGACGTACCTAGTTTGTTACGTACAAAAATGGAACGAAAGCAACTTAAGAGGAACGGCTGCGCGGCCGCTTTCATACAAAACGTAGTTTTGGATTTGAGGCCACAATACCCAACCAAACTGAAAAAATATTTTTTTAATAAAAGGGCACGTTCAATGTCGATCTCGGATAGGAGCTATGTTTTTTGCTTTTAAATGATGAAACGATAAATTGGTAATTAAAGAAATCAGTTTTTATTCATTTATGAAGCAATTTTGGATTTTTATTGTGAGTTATTTATAATTATAAAAAAAAGTCTGCCTAATCCTTGGTTCTAAAATAATGAAAAATAATACAAAAAAATAAAAAAAGGTTTAAAATGGGTTTCTTTCGTTAGTAATTTTAAAATATAAACGACAAGTTTTTGTTCCGATGTAAATAGGTTTTTTAAATATACACCCATCAAAATTGTTTCTAAAAAAAAGAACAATATTTTATATTTTATATTTCATCATATTTAAAAAATATATAATATGGAAAAAATTATGTTTTAAATTTTAACTTTATTCTCAAATAAGTTGCCTCTAAAATTATAAAATATTCAAATATTTAATAGCCTATATTTTAAAAATGAAAGCAAAAATAAATAAAGTAGCTCCTATCCGATATTGAAATTTGACCTACCTTTTGATTACAAAAATAATTTTTCAGTTTGGTCGGGTATTTTGGCCTAAAATCCAAAACTACTACTAAATCCTAAACATGCCGCGCACCCAATGGCCTTAAGCAATTCCACAAATGTTAGTGCTACATATAGTTAGTCTAGTTGCCTAATTTAAACATGGAAAAACACTCGTGGTAACTAGAGTTACCTAAATATAGAATTAAAATATCGTTTTTTGGAGATAACCACAAAAAAAATCAAATTACTTGCTGATTCCAATGCGTTACGACTTTTCTGTGTGTAGCATTCATAGACGAATAAATAGAGTTATGATTTTAGTGTGTAACTCAAAGCGCTGATTTCCGAGTTACCTAGTTGTAGTAATTACCCCACGATATTACATTTATCCAACCTTGATAGATACCTTAAAATTTTTATACCTGAGGCTGAATTCAAATATCTGCCTAAAAAGTGACTTGCTTCTGTATGATATAGATAGATACTCTTTTAGTTACTGTATTTCAATTTGATGAATATAATATAATTTTTTTTATATATGGATTTATCTTTAAAAAAAATTGTACCAGTTCCCATACTGTTTTCTACTGTGTACGTAATTTTATTCTTATACGCCTTATTTATCAAAAAGTAAATCATTTTGCGTTGCCACACTGCTTTAGTATACTCTGTGCCTCGTTTAATTTTTTACGCTACTGTGATCATAAATAATTTAAATAAACTCATGATATTTTTTATAAGATATAACGATTACATCATTTCCATTTTGTATTGTACCTAGGATAAAAATATTGTAGACATTTCTTCATAAAATTAGTATCTTGACGAGTTTGCATAATTTTGTGTTTTTCGACACTTGGTTAAATCAATTTTTAAAATAAGTAGTGCATTACATTTGTATCGTAATAATATAATTTTATATCTTCAACTAAGAATTTTTAATATCACAATAAATGAATTTTAACAACGCACATTATGAAATTAATAATATAGCATATACATAACACTTTATTTCTTTAGTGAAGTTTTCTTTAATTTATACATTAATGAGTAAAACCTCCAATTTTAATATTTAATCACTGAAAATAATATTAGCGACTCTTAAACATCTGAAACAGAAAAATCAGGAAGAGATAATGTCACATCTAGGAAATCTAGACACCCAGGACCGCAGCCTTGCCGGGACTATGCTCTACAACTGAGCTAATGGGACGCTATCCGTTCTTCGGTCTTATTTAACTGTATCATACTTCGACTAAGATCTACCAACATTATCTTCATTTTCTTAACGCATATTTTTATTGGCTGCTATATTTGTGTATAATTGCAAGATTCATTTCGAATTAAATGCTACCAAGACAGTTTCTTGGATAGCTTTATCCATTTTTATTTATTATGTGACATCTATTAACATTTCTTCAAGTCTAGGATGAATATTTTATTTTATATTATCGTAATGAGGAAAACCCCAAATTGTGACATTTTATCACAGAAGACAATATTTAATTACGTAGTTGCTTATATTGTCTAGTAATTGAGTTTTTTTGCTTGTTTCCTTTACACCTGTTTACCTAGCAATAATTTCAGGAAAATGGCAATATGACGTATTCTCCGATTCTTGAATTTGATGGTTTTTATGTCAATTTCATCACCTTAAATTTAGATGCGTTTTTTAGATTTTCACGGCCAAAAGCATTTTCGTTGTTTGTTTTTGGGGTGTTATGCCGTGTTGTGCTACCTCCTTCTTTAGCCGACGTTTCGGACAGCGTTGCAGTGTCCATCATCAGGGCAGATCCGGCAGATCCGTCGATGTGAATTCAAATTCACATCGACGGATCTGCCGGATCTGCCCTGATGATGGACACTGCAACGCTGTCCGAAACGTCGGCTAAAGAAGGAGGTAGCACAACACGGCATAACACCCCAAAAACAAACAACGAAAACCTTAAATTTAGTTCATCTCCATTAGTTTCCATTAGTCATTTATTTCATAGTCCAATTTGACAACTTTACAGTGGAAACAAAAAAAACAGTTTATTTTTAAAACTTCACAATAAATTTATAACTACAATAATATTTTAGTTTCCATCAACGAAAGATAAACATTTTTTGAAATCTTATTTATTTATTTTATTTTAATTTTTTTTTTCTTGATTTTTTAATAGATATTATCTTATTGACACAATTTTTAAAAATTCTTTACTTGTAAATAGCATACAGATATTAGGTTTTCGTAGGAATATGTAGGTTTGTATTTTTAAAAAATGCTAAAATATAGCATTCAAATCTCAATTTGTTCTAAAATGGACTTACTAAATTTGTATTATTTTTGGTATTATTATATCAGTGTGCGTACATATCTGTGTACATTGTGTATATGTATGATGTGTCTTTTGTCTACGGACATGTAAACAATAGGGAGTAATATTTCTTGGACCAAGAGTGAAAGAAGGTGAACTTCGCTGTACTTATTAAAAAACATGTTTCAAAATTTCTAAATATTTAACTCCTAAATACTTGAACAATAAGAAGGCCATAAAGGTTCTAAAAGTGATGTACCTATTTATCTACGAATGCATATGAAGAAGTTGGTGTTATATGGAAAGCCGGAAGAATTGAACATATCGATGTAAATAATGTAACTTTCAAATCAGTAGCCATCAACAAATTTAATATTGATTGAGTTTTTAAGATTTCTAAAATGGACAGCATCTTTTTAGGCTTTTACATAATCCGATTGGATGTTAAAATATATTATTTTCTTCATTGAATTCGTAGGTACGTTGTATTTGCTATGAATTGTACGAATTATAATTACTTATTTAATATATTCGTAGCTCTGAGGTAAACTATCGCATGTTTCATATTTAGATAAATTTTACAGAAGAGCAGAAATACTTTTTTTAAAGAAATTAATAGTTGTTTTCGCCGATCACACAATCACAACGCAACTCAATTATCTTTTACTAATAATAAACTTTTGTACTTGTTATAGGATTCTCATTTTATTTTTTAGTATGAAGGTTTATGGGACATTTCAACAATATATACATTTCATATCTCTTAGACAAAAATGTTTAATTTTTGTAATTGCGTATAATTTTTAACATCACAAGTCCAGTGACAATTAAAAATTGCGCTAAAATTATTAAGGCTTTATACATTAAAAACTTTAGTGCTATTGCTAGTTTGTACCTACATCATAAAATCTAAAAAAATCAACGATTTGGTCTTCTTGTGGGATACAGCATATTTTGCTGCAGAGACAGGATTTGCACATGTAAGGATAATTGTCAATTCCTCGTATTTCTGTGTTGAAATTGGTTTATTTATTTCGGAAATTTAGACTTGTGAAACACCTCTAGATCAAAATGGTTGTATACCAACGGTTGGGGAACCGACATTGAATTGAAATGGTAATTTTAGGTGCATTACTTACCAATTTCAAACCTATAATCGACTTCAAAAATAAGTTGGCGTGGGTATCAAGTGAATTTATTTACAGTGTCAATTTTTTGTACTTATATACGCTGATATATAGGTACAGTATATTAAAAAACAGTTTTTCCCTGATGCTTTGAATAAAAATATGTTTTATGCTTTTCTAATTCGGCGGAATATCCTCTCTGCACATCCCTCAGGGATACTTAGTTATATTGTAATTAGGTGTACCGTATTTTCCCTAAACCCACTTTATATCTTAATATATAAAACAAAGTCGGGTTAGTGACACCATTTATAACTCAAGAACGACTAAATCGATTTTTATGATCTTTGATTTGTTGGATTTGACTCCGTCCCGGTTAACAGAATAACTATTAAAACGTCAGAAAAATCACGGGAAAAATAATTATGAATAAAATAATTTTTTTTCATATATTTTGTATGGAACGGCTTTTCGATTAATGTGAGTTGGTCGACATACTTTGAATCAATTCGAACTGTCAATGGTGTAGTGTGCCGAACATTTCGGGCTTAGTCAACAGCTCAATTTCATTTTTTGAACTTAGAGTAGATACCTATTTATTTTAACTTAGTAAAAACTTAATTTATTTCAGCTAATAAATTAAACACAACATTTATTGATTTTGAGGCGGTACGAAGTTTGCCGGGTCAGCTAGTTGTATATAAGAATGCCGGGGTACTTGTGACTTGTGAATAATGGCTTTCAGAGTACCGGGCCGTAGGCCCCTTGCTCTTTCATCTTGGATTTTATAGTTGCCGGGGTATTAACTGTCTTGAAAACCCAACTGCGTTGATAATGGACGAATTTTCTGATGCGGATTATACCAAAAAGCAATAAACCAATCCAATTATACCTAAAATGTGTACATGCGACAGTTTACCTTCAAGCCACAGATATTAGAGAAACAACTAGTAGTGGACTCCTTTAACACTTTGTAATACACACTTTTTACGAAGCCCAGTAGTAAAAATCTTAGCATTTTTCAAAATTGTTTTCGTAAATAATTATATCTCTTTACCTGAAAGGTCCAAACTTTGGATAAGGTGCTTTTTAAAATATGTATGTAGGCAACTAACAACTAACCTATCTTTAGTTCTAGGTAGGGAGGTACCTATCACAATATTTTGTATTAGATTTAATTTCTTAAACAGAATAATAAACTTTTTGAACATATTTAATAATAGTTATTTTAAGGATGTAACGCGAAATGTCGAGAAAAATTAACTAATATTAATTATTTGTTTATTTATAATATTGTATCTTGTCCATTTCTATGAAATTATCATTCCCATGCTGCAATTAAACATATTTAAAGTTTTCAAATAAATGCATGAAAAATAGTACTGTGTTTTCATTTTCTGATATATATTCACTTGACATGTCATTATATATTAGTTTGGCTTGGTTGTGAAAGAGGAACAGAGGTCTCCCGTGGAAGAGATTCACAGCTGCTTCATTGGAGAACCAACACCTCTGCCACAGGTCACTCCTAGTGGATCGCTACGTTTGGTGACTTAGCAGGTTTATGGGCTGAGATCTGTCCTGCTCTTGGCGATGGTTTGATTATGTCGACAGAATAACACTTAATCTAAAACATGCGAATACCTCAGCACAGGTTCTCCCAGTGAGGGGTTCACAAAATACTACTGCTAACCTTTTTACATCCAGTTACTGAATATACACTCTTTTTTTCTACTAATATATATATTTTTTTTTTTAAAAGAAAGACAAACATTCCCGGGTTACGAATAACCCAACAACATTTGAAAATCTCCTACTACCACCACACTAAGCGGAAGAAGTTGCTTGTGTTGTGATGGAGGACTTAGCCAGCAGAGGAATCGAGCACGGAACGCCTGGGTGGAACCCAAACGCTATGCCCACTCAACCACTGACCGGTCGATTATAAACCACTATAATCATTTGTATTTAAAATATATGTGGTTGGGCATTTAGACAGCTACACTTACATACGTACATCTGTACAAACCTATACACATACATGAATTGCTGTACTTGTAGCTAGTATTGTCACATTTCCTTCCAACCCTTCCCTATAAACCTGTCACTTTTTCCCATTACCCACAATCAGTCAATAATCGAGCCTCTTACCGCAAACATCTCTGCATTTTAATTTTCGCATCCGCATCCGCTCTTCAGCTACCCACCGTTCTAAGAAGAAATTATTGAAATATTAACACAGTGCAAAGTGAAAACCGGCCAAAAGAAGAAAGTGCTACTAGTCCCGCAGTGAGTAATTCTCTCCTTTCCTTATGTGCTTACTTCTACTTGTGCAGTGGTCAAAACATACACATTTCAAGGTCCTTCGAAAAAACAAAATAACACAAAACACGCAACAGTATGGTTCATCCGAAAGCGCGAAGATTGAGACGTCTTCTGCAGTTTCATCTGAAGATTTATATGTATCAGTTTCATGAAGGCTGAGAGGTTGCTTTCAGAGTCATCTATTTGATCTTGGTTTCCATCCTCAGGATCTGACGTCAAATCGTCAGAAATCTCTTCCAGCCACGCACTAATTTGAAGCTCACGAGTTCGATACCTGTCGTCCATTTTAAAGGTTTTGGGAGCTAGAAAACTACTTAAATATATTTTTAATTAAAATATGATCTTGATTATCAGCATGGTTCATGACATTTACATTTAAATGCAAATAATTTTTTAAAGAATAATCCATCGATTTTTGTTACATTAGCTCCACACGGGAAAAATAATTTCCCTCGGGGCCCATGTCATCTTTGGGTATGCTGTGTGGAGGGTATTTTTAAGGAAAGGAAGGAGAGGATGTTCTGGGAAGGAAAAAGGTATGAGGGTTGGTTAGGAATCTGGGGTTCATTGGATCATTATCATCCGCCGCCAAGAGCTAGACAAACTTCCCCCCATGAACCCGGGCAGCCCTGCTAAGTCACCAAACGTTGCGAATTACTTGGGGTGACCTATGGCGGATGTGTTGGTTATCCAATAAATGGTTACTGGGGCGGCGGTACCCCTTCCCGCCTCCCAAATTGAAAATCGATGATCAATATGCCACGCAAAGGTACACGATCCTCAAAAACCCTTCACCAAGCAAAATGTTCATAGCGCGCATTCGCGTGTTGTGTTTAAAAGGTTCTTGAAGGATTTATGAGGAATCCAGTTTTTTTTACTTTCGTCTTTCCAAAATGAAGCACACTAAAAATATGTTTTACTTTTTTTTCTTTTGAAATTGAAACATTTTTTTAAACAAAGTGTGTTCTTTATTATTGTTTGAACATAGGTACAGATACCAATGATAATATTACAAAACATATTCCTTTAACTCTTATACCCAATAAAACGATTTTTTGTGAGCGATGAATGAAGAGATAAAAGAAACTATTTTGTTAAGAGCGATTGACCGGCAGCTGAGAATAAAAGTTTAAAAATGCTTGCAACTGTACAGGGAGGTTCCAATGAGAAACATCGATTATTCCCCATATCAAATTTTTAAAATTAAAAATTTAATATCGATTTTTTTCATTCAAAACTTGCTTTAATATTTACATACATTCAAGTAAGCAATAAAAATGTTCAAAACGCAGGATGATAAATTATTAAATATAGTATACTTCTTGCATTTTTTGATCATAAGTATTTATGATTTTTTAATAATGACTAAACCAAATAAGTTTGTAAAAAAAATTGAAATATTTTAGTATGTAACACCTTAAATAAAAAGAAAAACTGAGGTATTTTTGTCAAAAAACACGTTCTCGGATTTATTTTTTAATGATTTTAATTTAACTAAAATTTAAATTTTTAAAACTGTGTTGACCAGATTATGTATTGATTTATTTTTTTTATATGATTACATGATTCGAAATTTGTGTTGTTTAATAGAATCAATCGTTTGAAAATTGAACAAATCTGCCAACGATCAACGGTATAACCTTAGTATATATAAATACACTTAGCTTTTCAAAATTTTAAAACCATGTGTAGCAGATAAAATAACAATCTTTCAAAATCAATTAATGTTTTTTTATAAAAAAGAGTCAATACGTCTAGATTTTGATTTAAAGGGACTAATTTCCGGTATTCTCTGTTAATGCCCTCTTAACCAGGATTTTAAATCAGAAGATTTCTTTACTGAGAAAGGAAAAGTGTCCTGAAAAAATATCTAACGCAATACAGGAAGTAGGTATGTATTTAACGTTAATATTGAAAAAAATATCAAGTAATTGATTTATTATCTCTGATACCATTTAACAGTAAATCTTTTTTCAAGTTTTACCTTTTTTTAATACGAATGTCTTAATGGGATTGAGTTTTATATTCGCATTGATATAACATGTTTAGGTTTTACTGCTTAGTTGCATATAAATTATACTACAATTCATTTAAATAAATGCTTTATTAAATGTAGATATAAATAATTTCAATTGATATTAATCATCGAAAGACTTATTAAGTAGATAATATTAAATATCTGCCGATCATAATATTTACAGTATTGATTATAATATAATGTATGTTAAAATCACAACTTATTTTATAGCACCATGTTAATATTAAAATTAACAAATAAATGCACTTGGTTATTTGTTCCTTCATTATTGTCCACGTCACAGTAACTAAAATAATCTACTTCGAGATCATAAGAAAATTAACGATTTAGCTGTCTTTAACACTGCGATAAGTTGTCACTTGAAATCTGGCGGTGGAAAAGAGAACTTATATAAGAGTGTCTATAAGTGTGTTCTCTCAAGGCCAGTCTGCGTGACCCGGAGGCGGTGGTGGCAAGGATTGAACGGGGACGCTTCCAGGAGCCCCCTCAGAATCCTGAATAGCCCCTGGCAAATAATCCTTCCAACTCCTAAAAAGGTACCGTGTAAATTTCCTCAGTTGTCTGAACTTGCAATACGTCGCTCCCTCTGCCGATTCCAGTTGCTGAGTTTGAATCAGAAACCCTTTCTCCTTGAATGTCTGTTCGAGCTTCTCCCTCTGGACGGATTTCCTCGACTTCCTCTTCTTGCGAGCGGGGTCTTCAGAAGGGCGCGCGGGGGCCGGGAGGGGGGGCGCGACCCCTGCCCCGCCCCCCGCGCCCGCCCCTACCGACTGCTGCAAGCTCTCCCGCGGAAAAAACTCATACCCGCGATTAGCTTTATCCCCAGTTCCACTGTAGTAGCGGAAGTTTCCTCCTGAGTCCACGGACAACATCTTCTTCTCTTGCAAGCTAGGCCTCGCTCCGCCGGTAAACTTAAACTTGCAAATGCTTACTTCTGTGGCTGGGCTGGAACCCGTTTCACTCGGCATAGGCGGTATGAAAATAGCGGAGCGTTTGCGCTTGGCTGGAGCAGCCATTGAACCGGCTCGGTTTACTGAAGTCCCTCTCTTTAATCGAGGAGTTGAGCAACCTGAGCTGCCGCCTGGACTAGACCGTTGCTCGAGGTCAATTGGTAATGGAGTACTCCTTTCTAGTTTTACTGACACTGGACTCTCTGGAGATCCGGTATCCGGGGGAAGAGTGTAGGAATTCCCAGCTGCTAAACCTTGGTAGTAGAGAAGTTGCGACTGTAAGGCCAGTGGGTGAACAAAAACTCCGGCATTAGGCCAGTAAACGTAACCTCCGGGCAGCGGGCTATCCGCTCCGATATCTGTCTTTCCTACAGTGCTTATATCACTTTCTCCGGAAGAAGTGGCTTCCTGTAATGCTTTTTTGAAATCGGGAATATTCATCCTAGGTGTTGGACTAACTGAATCAGGAGCACTGGTGCTGGGGAGTTGTTCCGTGAGAGATTTATCATCCCCGCCAGATTCCGACTCGATCGGTTCAATCTTTGGTTCAATGCTCGCTTTCGCGTAAACATTTCCGTGCTTACGAAGCAACCGAATTTTAAGATTATTTAAATCTCTTACACACAAATTGAGAGGTTCAGAGATTGACGGTGAAGGTAATGGTGTAGCAGGGGTTAAAGGAGGAGTGGTCTGTAACCTGAGTGAGGTATTTTGAATATCTTCTTCCATTTCAACGTGAACATTCCTCTGCTTTTTAACTTTCACTTCCTTATGCTTTTTACTTTCTTGCGATAATCTTTTCTCTAACAAGCTTGAGATAATTTTGTTTTGCAAATCTGTCTTCTGTTTGTTGGGAGCGACGAAAGTTTCGGTTTTTTCACATTTTTCCTTTTTTATTTGGATATTTTTATCAAAAACGCCAGCGGTTCCGTTGAGTCGCTCATCAACCAGATGGCCAGGAGTTCCTGGAAAGATCGTGCCGTAATTTTTGTAAATTAGATGGCAGATGTCAGCTTTTTTAGGCTTGCGTCCTCTTCTTGGTTTAGAGTTGTTCAAGGTCATTTCCCCCATATAAGGAAGGTCTCGGTAGTTGACTACTTTGGGAGCAATAGGGAAGGAACTGGTTTCTGTTTGCACTGGAGGAGCTCTGCGTCGCCTAGTTGGAGCAGATGTGGGAGGGGTGGAGGCTGTGGGAGTGGTGACTCTGTCCAAATCATTCTGGATGCTGGTGATCCGTTGGAGCCAGTTTTGTATGGACTCGCTCGGCAGGTGGTTGAGGTCGTAGAATGGCGGCGGAGTGAGATCGGTCTGCGCTGCCGAGGATGTGGTGTGCGGGGGCGGGGCCGCCATGGGACGCGCCTTGCTGAGGCTGGCCTCGTAGTGGTCCAGGTACTCGGGTGGCAGTGCCTGGTGGTGGAACTTAAGCTTCCACTGCTGCTTGCGGCGCCCTCTAGCGGGCTTGCTGCTGGGCTCGCCGCTCTGCTTGTCTCTGCTGTCTGCCTCCTCCCCGTTGCCGTTCCTGTCTCCGGGGGTGAGGCAAACGACGCCTTTACCTTCGTGTAGTGTTGACCTAAAAATAAGAGAAGAAAACACTGAATAGTACCTTAAGATTTTTTTAAATCAATACAATCAACGCTTGGAGACAATGAATTTTGGATTACTCGTAGCACGCTTGATAAATGCAGTTAGAGTTAAAATATCGTCTGAGGGGGTCAATTTTTGATAGCCCTCAAATGGCTTAGAAAGGGTGAGAGTCCCCAAGATTTAGTAAAACTATAGATATTTAAGGGGGGCTGTCCAAAGCTGGACGTAAAAGACTCTGATAAATATGTTATTATATATAAACTCATCATAAAATTCATTAGTTAAACCCTTAGACAATAGAAACAATGAAAAAAAGTCCCGGAAACATGTTAGTTTATAGAGCCAATGAAAGTTTGGTGTGTAGGTATAAACAAAGGCGGGGCTCCGCTGTGAGTAGATGTATTTGCAGTAGTATGAGTGAAATATATATGTATAATATATTTTCTACGGTTGAACCAGTGCAAACAACGTTTATGTTTTTGTTTATGCAGTCGTCAAGTTAGGTAGTTTTACTTACTGCAAGAAGTGCTCTGGGGTCCAGTGGGGAGGGGACGTGGGCTCTGGAGGCCCCTCTATGGGGGGGCTCGCTGCCTCGCACTTTCGCTCCGTGCATGACTCCTGCATACCTCCAACTAGAACCAGATAACAACCACAATAAATACTGTGTCAATTATTCAAAATCGATAAAATCTCCGTTTTTACTTTTACTGACATTCCGGGACTATTAATTTTTTATAAAAATACATAAGTTATTCGTCATGGTGTGAGTTCAAAATTGTATCGATAAAAAACACCACTTTAAAATATCAGGCAATTTTTTTATCTTAAAAATCAATAAACCGAAAACCAAATCGAATTTTATTAAGGAAGGACTTACCGACAGAATTTGAACAATTAATCAAATTTGAAAATTAATTTTCAAGTTCTGTAATGCTGTGGCCGCATCTGCGCCTATCGTCACGGAGCTTAGCGTAAACGTTTTTTTTTTTTCAAATTTTCCGCATTACTTCGGGACGGTAGGCGCAGATGCGGCCCCAGCATAATACTAATAAAGTAATAATAATACACTAGTAAACTGGCCCAAGATGAAATAATAACAGATCTTAACAGAAGTTTCACAGAACTTGAAATTAAGTATTGAAATTTGATGCAATGTTTAAATCCTGTGCAACATTCCTTTATTAAGCCCATTATAATGTGACATTGTCATCAAATGGCCGTTCGGCGCCATTTGATTTTTTTAAACATTTTAAATGTCCTTTAGTGTGCGTTTCAGCTTTCTATCAAATTGGAATAAGCTGATAAGCTTAACAACATCATTGTCCTTTTCTGCTGATCACAATTTGTTCAAAAGCTGAAACGGACTTAGAATCGGCATTTTACGGGAACTTTTCAACTGTCAAAAAAATAAAATGGCGCTGAATGGCTATCGGATGACTTTGATACAAGTGAATTTCTGCGAAATAACTGGCCATAAGTAAAATATACAAGAAAATAATCATTGCATACACATGGCGAAGGCAGAGGCAGAGTCATACGGAATAATGAACTAAATGATTGCGGTTTTTGTGTAAGTAATGGAAAAACCCCGGAATGTAAAAGGTTAAATTGAGCGCTTATCGTCATTTGCGTGGATGAACGTATATAATATATTATTTAATAACTTTACGAAGTCCTTTATGTCCTTCTTATTCTTAGACACGACATTCAATAATTTGTAAAGTAACAATGCATATAAATCGAGGAATGCAAGACGTTTAATACTGCAAACTGCAAAAATTGATTTTATCGTTTTATAATAATGTTCGACCTGTCCAGGGTGTTCTACAAAAAAAACACTGGTGTTTTTTGATAAATCATGTAAATCAAGACAATGAAAGAAAATCAAAGAAAATTAAGGAAAATCAAAGAAAATCAAGATTATGTAGAATAATATTTATTTTCATGGTCAAATAGAAAACAAAGTTTTATTCAATTGAATTTGAAAGATATGTATCATTTCACTACTAAAATTTACTCTCTATATTTTTTTACGCCAGTTCCACACAGGAAAATAATTCCCCTCGTAGCCTATGTCAACTTCGGGGATGCTCTGTGGAGATCTGGAGAGGAAAGGAAGGAGATGAAGTTCTGGGAACAAAAAGATACGAGGGGCGGGTAGGAATTAATAGGCCCAAGACCCAGACAAACCTCACCCCATGAATCTGATCCACTTGGGGTGACCTTTGGCAGAGGTATTGGTCATCCAATAAATATATAGTTCCCGGGGCGGCAGAACATTTCCGCCTCCAAAATTTGGATGGAAATTGTGATATGCCCAAAGTATTGTCTAACATTTAAAACAAATGTAACAATACCTGTCACTTAACACAGTGCCACAGAGATTGCTTGCGCTATGCCATGCCATTACCTGGAAAATCTAGCCGGTGCTATTCATTTTCTGGCGGGGGCATTAGAATGACTTGCATTTGATGTAAATAATACACATTTGTCTGAATCTAGCGATAAATTATACAGTCCGGCCATAAACCTGACAGGAGGCTGGGCCGGAGCTAGGACCAAAATTGCCGCCCCCGCCCTTCATTATGTATTGCTCTTGTATCGCTGAATTCACCTCACTCCACTTCAAATGTTGATCCAAATGGATCAACATTTTCAAATATCGTTATTTTATTCCGTTTTTATTACAACTTGAACAGGTCAGATCAGACTTTAATTCTATTCGCCCACTGGCGGCGTGCGTTTAAGGCAATATTCATTTTGCCTTCGCTCTAACTGCTTTAGAACGCTCTTGGCAAATAAAAACGTGAAACTTTATTGAAATATCGAAGTGTTGAATGTTTGCATTATTATCAAAGTGTGGTATTTCTTTATGGGATCCTAGCTTCTTTCTGCCCGCGACTTTGTCTGCGCAGGATTAGTACTTCGAGTAATCTATTTTCTTTTCCTAGGTCCCATCTATGTTTATACCAAAATTCTTAACGTATTTATTTAAAAAATATATAATTCTTTATTCGATTCAAAGTATTAGGCAAGTACTTCAAAGAAATTCAATATTTTAAATATTTTCTAAAATAGAATTTTGATTTGAAAACCATTGTTTCGCTAAATGTCATTCTCAAATGTTGACATTTTCTATTAAACAATAATTATTATTTTCAATATATTGAAAATAAATAGCTAGCTTTATAAATTATACCCTATATGTTATTCTGATGTATGAGCCATATATGTAAAGTTTCATTAAAACCGATTCAGTAAATTTTGCGTGAAAGAGTAACAAACATACATACATCCATACAAACTTTCGCGTTTATAATATAGTAAGATAAATACCTAATCCATACAAACTTTCGCGTTAATAATATAGTAAGATAAATACCTAATATGTGAACCTCGAGACTGTGTGCGGCGGAAAATAAAATAAAATATTATTATAAAGAGTGTTGTGGTTTTCTTACTTCATACTTTCGTAAATGTAATATGCTTATCTATTCTTCATTGAAAAAGTCACAGGTGAGGTGCTTGGACATTGGCATATACTTAGAATGCCGGAAGACCACCTTCCGTATGAAATACTGGCGCAATTTTAGGGTAGAGCTGGATCGATCGATCATTTTACATGGCTCGGATCGCTCACCAACTGGCGAAGTGAACGGGTACTTTTAAAAATGCCAGAGAGTAGAATGATAATAGAGATATATCTAATAGTAAGTCTAAAGTACGTATCCATGACCCGAATATCCGTCACTCGATCTTTGATAGAAAGAGGTTGTAGGTTAATGATAACCTATTTTAGATTTCAGATTTATATATCGCGATAATGTGGTTCGAGTCCCCGGTTCGATACACGGTCTACAAAATTCATTCATATATGGTCGCTCACACACCGGCACCCATCATGGGACGCGGGTGCTGAAGATCGAATTTTTGTTTTATAAAGTAACGCGATCGCTCATTTCCGGTTTGTGAGCGGGTTACAGTAATCGGGTAGTTCCCGATCGTCCCAGGAATATTCCAGAGGGAAGATGTCTAATAGATCGCATCAGGAAAAGTTGAAGAAAGCAACTTCAGAGACTGTGCAAGGAGAGGTTGGACTAGACTTAGTAGCCCAGGCGCCTGGTCAAATTAATAAGTGAACCAAATTCGATAGGGAAAAAAAGAGGGAATGTATATCAGAAAGAGGAGCTTGTATAAAAAAATTTAAAGTACAATGATCATTCTCGCTTTCGAATTCAGTCAAAATTGATACAATTTTTAAGTTGTTATATCGGCCACCATTACACGGGCATGTGCCTAGCATGGTGGTCGTAAAATCCACAAATTTTATAATTACTAAGCAAAGAATAAAGACAAAAAAATAATAATAATAATAATAGTTTTTTTTGACAAAGCCTTTCATTAAATCACTTGTTATTATATAGAGGCCAGAAATGTTCTAACCAGAAATCTATAAACGTGATAATGTGCATATTATGCGAATTATATTATATACATAATTGTGCGAATCCACTTTAAGAAAATCATATAAAATTTCATAAATAATCGGAAAAGTAACACTGAAAAAGGAATTTGATTAATTTGTGAATTTCATCAATTTTAATTGAGAACAAACAAAGATAGTTATAATAATAATAGGACAACTCTATACCTAGCAAGGGGATATTTTTTTATTTCATATTGGCAATAATCATTGCGTCTATTTTGCGCTGATAACGATAATATCGATTGCGGCCATCCACATACAATCCATGAATTTACGCATTTTTTCGAATATGCTTCAATATTTGGTCGATTTCCGAAAGTCAAAATCATGTGTTGATTGCTGGAACCCACGTATATGAAATGATTATTTCGATTTCGTGAAATCGCATATGTAAAACGTCGAATTTGGAATCCAATTTAAGTTAAAATATTAAGTCGTTTTCAGGAAGTCACGCAAGAGAAACTCAATTGGTAACACAGATATTAAAATCGAGCGTTGATTTTGCAAAAGCTGAAACGATAAAATTCTATAGTTGGTTGTTATTTTGTATAGTTATTACTCTGTTTGCTATATACGCTGTCCTGAGCCTTCTGAGCCTGTACCTGTACAGTGTACACTGTAGAGCCAAGTCAAACGCCCTCGCATGCAAATTATCGCCTTTATGATCGCGCTCATATTTCATTACAGCTAATAATCGTTTCTTGTCAGTTTCTCTTCTGATGATTAATGTAGGTTGACACGAAATGGAAGTCATCAAATTAACTCCACTGGGCCAACGGAACTATGTGGCTAGTTTAATGGAAGTTTTATTAATTTGGAACTAATTCCGACGTCAAACAAAAATACGCGCAAGATGTAACGAGCGTGTAATGCAGTTTAACGACCAGAAGGCGCACGAGAAAAACACGCATGTGCGTAAATTCTTTAAAATGTTTGTTAGTCTTCCGTAGCAAATAGTTTTTAGAGTATAGTTAATAACAGTATAGCAATGGCTTGAACTAAAGTTTTTCGAAGTTTGCAATTTTTGTTCCTACAATAAAATAACAAAAACAATTGGTCAATTTTATACCGCGCCGTTTGGGGATTGAATCACTATTGGTTGATTTAAAAATAATCTTATGTAACGGTTAGGCGCTCCACTGACGAAGCAACTGAAACCAAACTAAAACCGGCTGGTTTCTATGTCTTGATTGGCCAAAAAGCTTGCTCAACCATAGACGAAGAACAATCAGCTGACAGCTGGCAATTAGCAACAGCTGGCCACGGCAATCAACAGTGTGAGTCGCGAGTCACCGTTTGCTTTACCATTGACAATGGGTTTTTGAGTGATGGTGTAGTGTGCGGGCCATCACATTGTCATACAAAGACAGTTGCCAGTTGACAGTTTTCAGTTGCCTCAGTGAGCGGATCGCATTATTTGTTTTCCATTTCCATTGTTTTAATACTTATTGCAACTTATTTTTTTTATGAAATATTATCTTAAAGGAGTTGTACAAAGCTACAAAATAACTTCAAACTGAACAGGTATTGTTAAATTACCTTAAGGTATCTTAGTTATTCATATACAGAAAAAGCCTTAAATTGCATAAAAAAAAATAGGGCAAACTTTTTCATGGAATTCACCTAATTTCAAAGTTAATTTTCAACTTCTGTAAAAGTTCTACTCTAATGTAGAATTGAAATAACAACAGAACTTTGCAAACATCAGTAAACCAAATTGTACCTAGACAATAACAACAATTTACAGAGGACCGAATCCAAATAAAATATAGAATCATTTCAAATCTAACGTACTTAATTATTATTTTGATATCATCTTTTCCCACATTCGTAAGACACAATCCAATCACCGTTCTTTTTATTGTATAGAAATTAAAATGTATATTAACCTCAATATTCATTTAACTAAGTATGTAGACATTTATGTACCTTGACACAGGTATACATCCCAGTGAGACAGGCATAAAAAATCGCATGTAATTAAACTTGATACAGATAAATAATAAATAAATTAACTTGGATAGTACTTACACGAAACTTAAATTTTTATTTCTAATATTGATGAATTGTTGAATTTGTTCAAACAACACCTTAGCTATAAAAAAATACCTATCAAACACTTTTTACGCTACAAAACAATCAATTAAAGGAATGTCGAAAAAAGTATGAAATAAAAATGGATTAAGAATAAACTTTAAAAATATCGCATATAAGGGGGCATCAAACCCCCACCCCCTCCCCCCTATCAGCCACAGTATTGCGCAGAATAAAATTGGGTATAGTATTCGTAGATTACATATCTGGGAAATGAGACGATATTATTTGTACCATCTCTTTCATCAATGTGATGGAAATGATAAGTTATGGCAAGTAGAGCTCCCAAAAAACTAACTTTCCCCCCCCCCCTCCCAAAATCAAACCCCTCCCCCTTAAGGCCGAACCCCCCTCGATGTGCTTGCTATAGCTACGCCCTTGGTGCACGCCTTTTAAAATTATAACAGTAGCATGCAAATTTAATGTGCAATACTTTATTATATTAATTTTAAATCACATTTTTTTAATGTGAACGTCAATTTTAACTAATTACTAATTAGTAATTACCTAGTTATATAATATTTTCATCTACTTTTGCGTATAAAACATGAATAATGTGTGATTTTTTTGCCTTTACTTACAACATTTCTCGAAATACCGCTTCTGTTTTAGCTAAGTATCCAATAAAGTGGGCAGCTAGTTGCCGATTCTGTTGACAAATTAGATCGGAGATAACTTTATTTATGGGTGTTACTATTTTATCGTAGAAACTGGCCGTTACGAGCTAAAAAGACGCTGTGCGGTGGTCCGGACTAATATAACTTGATGCTGTATTAGATATTATCCTCTCTCTATTTCGCTTTAGAAAATGTAGTCAAAACGTATACTTTTCATATCGCTTCCACGTGTATCCTCAATCGGTTGTAAAAATATTAAAAAACGTTGACAAAAGAAGGAGGAAACGTAACACCGCAAAATAATAACCCTAAAATAAATCACGATCATACTTTTTGGTGGTGAAAATCTCGAATCATATTTATGATTGACAAGGAATAAATTAGAAGCATTAATAGAAAAATGCAAACATTGAACATATTTAAATTCTGACACATTAAAATAACTGATTTAATTTATTTCCCAAAAGTGACCATTTGTTCTCCAAATATACAGGGTGTTAAGAAACATGCTTGACTTACTTTAACCAGTGAATCCTGACACTATTTGGAGTAAAAAATGTAAATGAATTTTTGATCTCCGGTGACTTTCTTGACGTCTTTTTTGTTATTGTTCATTTTTTTTTTTAAAACAAACAAAAAATTTCGACCACATGTCGTTACCGGTCACTCAGCTGTGTGACCTCCCAACCCCCCAAATCCTAGTGATTTTACGTGACAAAAAATAAAAACATCAAAAATGTCAACAGATATCAAAATTTCATTTACTTTTTATACTTCAAATAATCTTAGGAATCACTGGTTAGTAAATCAAGCACGTCCTCATCCTGTACACATAATGTTATGTATTATTACTAATTGACGACCTCCGTGGTCGAGGGGCAGAACTCTCGACCAGCGATCCGGAGGTCGCAGGTTCCAATCCCGGCGTGCACAGATAAATGTTTACCTTATTTCTTTAGCTATCGTGCAGTATCTACATATAAAATAATTTTATCAGTGAGCTTAAAATACATTATAACCACTCGAGCGATTGGTGTTCAGGTTTTGATTTGGCTATTCGATTTCATTAATATCATTCCTTAAAAAAATAATACGGAAACCTATAAACTGTTTACTGCGGTATAAAGCTAATGAATCCTCCTAGATTTCACATTTTATCATATATTTGTAGGTTCTTTAAATGTGGTCCAATTTTGGACCGATATCAATCGTTGAAAAATAAAAGCGGTCCAAATTTGGACCTAAATCGCTCCAGTAGCAATAAAACGTTGATCGTATCACCCTTTTACTTATGAGTCATAAGTTATGACTTTTGATATAATGACAAACAGAGCTCTGAGCAAAAAAGGCCGCTTTCTCTTTCATCGTGAGTTCATATATTTGGTTGTAGAAAAAGTGATATTACTTATAGTTAATCGTATCACCATAGACATATGAATATGTCTAGACCTGCCCTAAGGGATAAAAGCGTATTATTACCCCCTCCTTAATACGGGTTCCATGGAACCGGCTGGGCTAGCGTATAGCTTCGCGTGAATCTAGAAAATGTGACGTCATCATTCTTGTGCGGACTAGCGTCGAGCTCTCATCGGTACATTTTACGATATAACACATCAAAAATGGTAACTTGTGCTATTAAAACGTGTAAAAATAGAAGTGAAAAAGAGTATAAACCCAATTGTCGTATTACATTCAATAGGTAGACATTATTTGTCTTTATTTTAAGTTTATTCACATCATATAATGTGATCAGTTTTATCACACCGCAAAACATGCAGCGTTGCCAACTCAGAATTCCCGGTCCCGTCGTGTGCTCATTGCTGTTAAGCGCCATTCAGACGGTTCACTAATCGCTCATTTCCGCACTTCATTCGGCCTAGTTTACTCGGAATGACACGTCTGAACATGAAATGAATCAAAAGTGCCGAACACTGCCGAATGAAATCTTCAAGTGAACCGATCCAACAATGTTGGATATTTTCATTCGGCATCCTTCACTTGCGCGCGCATGCGCGCGGAAGAGAGCAAAGTGAAACGTCTGAACACCGCGTGAACTCTCAATCAGTTTGTCTCGCGTCCTGTACGGGAAGGACCATGAAAGGATGCTATCACATCGCACGCAAAACGTCAAAATTGTATTCGTTCGGCTAATTTGTTTGCTTTTGGGAACACCTCTCATATAAATTTTTGGGTCTCCCTTATTATCCATGTATTTTATATGTTTTTTAATATATGTAAGATTATTAATTTGTAGGTAAATGTTCGTAATAAAAAAAGTAAAATCAAATTGTGTTATTATGTCATAAAAAATAAAAAGGTTTATAAGATGAAACAATACTGTTTTTTATATTTATTTTATTTAATTGTGTCAACAAAATTTCGTAAAAATCGATGCATCCGAGATGTTTTACCTTAAAATTCGGGGCCGGACCGCGCTGGAAAACAAACGAATTCCAGCGCGGTTGACCTCGCTCGGCGACGCTGTGGTCGGAATGGACGAGTGAACGCTTATTTCTATAGCACCGTGTGAACATGGAATGAAACAAAATGGACGATTAGGCCGAAAAAACATGGCGGAAACCTTCCCTCGAGTGAACCGTCTGATTCCAGATTACTGGGGTAAGTAAATTATGAAACATTTGTAAAACTAAATACGGCAAAAAATATTCGACTCTCAAAACAAGCGAACCTTTCTTCGCTGTATATGGATTACGTAACTTTGTTCAAACCGTGGCGAACTATTCGCGCTCCCATCTAAAAGTAAAAAGGTCTATTCATTCAAAAGCAGATTTTACTCTTAAGAACTAAATGGTGATATTATAATCCGAGATGCCTGTATACTGTCAGATTGAATTATTGACGAATCACATATTACATATTACCCCTACAGTTGAGTTGTACCCCTCTCCCTTATGTGCTGGTCTATGTATAATCATATGTCTATGCGTATCACCCAGTACTGTTGATAATTCCGCTGCTTTTCATGAACAACTCTACAAATCAAGAAAAAAAAAACAAAGTGTATGAGCGTGGAATAGTTGAGCGAGGGCCGGTTAGTTTGTTGGTTGTTTGGTGTGTTGGTTGGCTTGTTGTGTCGCGCATAAAGCAACGACTGTGCTCTACCCACGTGTCCCTGTTTATTCCCGATAAGGTATTGAACAAAAATGCAGCCACGTGGGTGGAACCAAAGTCACATAAATCGTGGTGACGCCCTTCGATACTATCATATTACTGGGAGGTGAGTATTCTTCGGCTAACAGGGATGCCACAAGATGTAAATTAACTTTTAAATAAATAAACATATTCAATGAAAAAATACACTTTGTAATACACCACTTTTTTGTTTTGAATTAACAAATATCAGCCAATTGGGTTTCGCCAATCTCAAGCTTCGTCAGGGTTTATTAGATGAACTCACTAATAATAATTATACTTGTTTTTCTTCTTAATGAATAAATAGATGTTTATATATTTTAGTTACTGTATTAACTGTACATACGATTATGTGAAACACGTGATTGTATTAATTGAACATATATGAAATGTAAACTCTTCTTCCATCCACAAGCAAATGCTTTTAATGGAAAATCAGTATGAATTTACGCCATGGATCACCCCTGGCCTTGTCAAATCAATTCACAGAAGGAACCAACTCCACAAAAAAGCGAAAAAGAGCCCAGAGAATATTATATTACAAACTCGCTATAAAAAGTATAGTAACCTGTGTAAAAATTTAATCAAATCAACTAAAGAAAACTATTTTAAAACAATTATTTACGAAAATAACTATTCACCAAAAAAGCTATGGGAAGCATTTCGTAATATAACAAAAACCAAAATTAATAAATCATCTGAAATTAAATCACTGTACATTGATAATACTAACACGTCAGATCCAAAAAAGATGGTAAACTTTGCAAATAATCATTTCACGTCAGTGGGTATCTCACTGGCAAAAAATATTCTCGATAAAATCAACGCAACTGAAACTGATCTAGCTAAGATACCTGTCTGTAATCTCGGTTATTCAATTGATAACATTCAAACTACATCACAAGAAGTGATGAAAATAATTGACGAGCTAAAATCATCCAATGCGTGCGGACCTGATAAGATCTCATCTAAGCTGTTAAAAATTATTAAACCAGCCATAGCATCACCGATAACGTTCATTTGTAATTTAAGTTTTAACTCTGGAAAATTCCCCAATCATTTAAAACAATCTATTGTTATTCTACTACACAAACACGGAGATAAATCACAGATTAACAACTACCGACCGGTTTCTTTGATCAACTCTGTATCTAAAATTATTGAGAAAATTGTTAAGAATCGACTCAACCTATATCTAGAAAACAATAACTTCTTTTCCAATAATCAATTCGGTTTCCGTCCAGGTTTAGGCACTGAAAATGCCATTGCCAACTTAACAAAAATTATCTCTAATAACATCGATAGAGGAACAAAATGCATTGCGCTCTTCCTGGATCTAGCAAAAGCATTCGACACCATATCTCACAAAATTCTGTTGAATAAACTTCAGCGCATTGGTATACAAGGTCAGCTATTCGAATGGTTGTGTAGCTATTTAGAAAACAGAAGCCAAAGAGTGCTTATTAACGACACTATAAGCAACCCAGCTAATATTAAATTCGGTGTTCCCCAAGGAAGTACGCTAGGACCACTTTTATTCAATATATATATAAATGAGCTATGTAACAGTTCCTTTGCCGACCACATAATCACCTTTGCCGACGACACAGTTTTATTATATGAAGACAAAAGCTGGAATGTTGTTCACAGTAAAGCAGAAGTAGGTTTAAACAAGGTCAAACAATGGCTAGATAACAATCTCCTCACTCTCAACTTACATAAAACCAAATTCATCCGTTTCAGTGCAACACAAGCAGGAAAACCAAAAGAAATACACAACATCATTATACACCATTGTAACGACCGAACCACTTGTAAATGTATAACCTTAGAATGTGTCGATAGTATAAAATATCTTGGAGTAATCATAGACAAATCTCTGAGATGGGGTGAACATATAGACTGGACTTCCACAAAGATCAGAAAACTTACTCATCTATTCATGTCTGTTAGAAATATTATTTGCATAAAAGATCTGAAACAAATGTACCATGCCTTGTGTAACTCATTGCTAGAATATGCATCCTTGGGATGGGGAGGCTGTTCCAAAACATTACTTGATCCCTTAGTAAAAGCACAAAAATCACTTCTAAGGGTCATCCTTAAGAAACCATTTAGGTATCCCAGTGATCTATTATTTAAAGAGATACGAGTTCTTGATGTACGGCAACTGTATATAAGAAAAATTATTTTACATACACAAAAACATCGACAGCACTATTCATCCATTCATCATCTCCACAACACCCGTCATGCAAGAAGGAATCCAGTAGTTCCACCCACTACAAACACATCACATGCCCAAAGACAATACTCCTACTTAGGGCCTAAAGTGTTCAACCTCATTCCCGATACATGGAAATTGAAAAGTGCTAGCACTTTGCGTAAATGGATTAGCAATTGGCTTCTGGACATGGGGAGAGTCGAGAGCGAACATATGCTAACATAATGTCACATACCTAATATGTACTAAATAAGTGTATGTTAATGCAAAAAAAAAATATATTTTTATCTTTTAGCAATTGTTTAAAAAGTTAGTAAAAAAAATTATACCATTGATAATATTATGTTAATTCTTATTATATTATCTTCCAAAGGGTTATTTACACTTAAGAGAGATAAGGATCGAAAAGTTACTTTTTATATCAATTTATAAATACAATAATTTATAAAATATGTACTAAAACACAATTTGGCTGTCCTGAAACGGGAATCCTTCCCAGTTGGACAGACAAAGGATCATCATGTATTGTATGTTTGTATTATTATATAAATAAATAAATAAATAAAAATAAAAATTAGTTTGTACTCTGAACTTAATATTAAAAAAAATATTTTAAAAAATTAATAAAATAAAAACCGTTAAGTTTATGTGATTACACATCTGCCATGATGATGGGCACTGTAATGCTGTCCGAAACATTGGCTAAAGAAGGAGATATCGTAACACGGCATAATATCCCAAAAACAAAACACCATTTATTATAAATCAATTAGTTTTCCATCAAAAAATTGACCAAAAAGATACCTAATTCTACTGCGTTTTGTAGTGTCTTTGAATGACACTTAGTTTCAGTTGTTTTTAATAGATGTCGGTAGGCTTAGAGCTTATTTCATGTTCCAACAGATGTCGTGCAGTTAGAGGAGACTACAGAAGTAGAATATATTGTAAACACGTAAATATTAGTAATAAACCAGTTTGTAGCAAGGACCTATTATTCTTGAAGAGCCCCAACACAATTACAAATGTCTAATTTTTCGAAGAAAACTTCTTTGGAAAGGTTTTCACTTCATGTGATTCCTGTCATTATTTATTTTAATTAAAAGACATATAACTTTGTTTACATCACATTTATTTATACACAATCTACATGTTTCGTGAACGATGTTCACATCATCAGGAACATATGTATACTAAACTTAAAAATTAAATATAGATCACATATGGGAGGAAAGGCTAGAAGGAAGAGGAAGGGGTAAGGGTTGGGGAAGTTTATTACAATTAGTCTTTCCCTGCTAATGACTTTGAAATTCCTAATTGTAATAAACTTCCCCCCACCCTTACCCCGTCCCCTTCATTCTAGCCTTTCCACCCATATGTGATCTATGTTTAATTTTAAAATATTTAATTTTTAAGTTTAATATACATTTGTTCCTGGTGATGTGAACATCGTTCACGAAACATGTAGATTGTGTATAAATAAATGTGATGTAAACAATGTTATTTTGTCTTTTAATTAAAATAGAAATGTCTGCTGTGGATAGGGTAAACGCACACGTTTAATAGAACATTTTCTCTAACAGTGATATATTCAGTTACATAACTCGAGAATATACGTTTCATGGTTCATATCACATCTTATTTAAAGTAAGTACCAGCATATTGGTAATGTTTTGCACAGCCCTGCAAACCAGCTTATCCTGCTCGGTACTCGGCTTTTTTATATTATCCTTTTATAGTACATCTTGTGGGATAGAAAATCCTTTCAGAGGGAAATTTGCATGTTATGCGGATATGGGGAACCGGCTCCCATACTTATTGAAGTTATTATTTATTACTATTGCTGTTGTACACAATATAATTAAAACGTTTTAGTACCTACGCTTATGCATTGATTAAGTTTTGTTATTGTACCCGAAAATGGTACAAAACGACGTTTTGAATCAAAGTTTCTTCGACACTAAAGGTGTACCTAAGGTGGGACTAGTGAAAAACTTCACTTATTATATAGTTAAAATTGCTAAACAGGGCTTAAGGCCATCTTAACTGTACCAACGCTGAACAAAAGCGTAAGAATCTAATAAGTAAGACGGTCTTGTAGATATATCGCTGATATTCGAACATTAAGCTATGTACCTTTACACGTTTAACCATGATCAGATATACCACTAAGGCACTGAGACAAAACCATAAATTTCTGTCGAACATCATGCAAGAATTAGGGTTCTTGGATCTTTTTCGCATTGAGCCGTATGTTGGCTCGATATCGAAAAAAAAAACATCGAGCGAGACGGTAGACACGTTGACACATGTTCGGATTAACGTAAAACCATCGAGCATGAACGAGCTTGGGTACGGACCAATACATTCCCGCCATTTTCTTTACAATTCATTTATTTTTTTAAATTTATGTTATACAATAATATTATAATGATAAGCTCTAAATGAGTCGAAATAAATCACTGCGATAAGGAAAATACCTTTAACATTTTGAATTACCATTTTTTTGTATTAATAAAAGACAAAATAAAAAATAAGTCATGTATGTATGCATGGCATTTAAATGGGTATCATGTACATATATACAGGGTGTAGGGGGACGTACTTGACTTACTTTGACCAGTGATTCCTTACATTATTTGAAGTAAAAATGTAAATAAAATTTCAATTATTTATTAAAAAATTAAATTTAAAAGAGAAAGAAGAAAAGAAAAAACATATTGAAGGATAAATAAAACTAAATAGAAATATAAAATTAAAAGTAAACCGAATTATAAAGAAAAAAAATTTAAAGAAGATAAAATTACATAAAAAAAAAAATTAGTAATTACGGAGACCAAAATTTCATTTTCTTTTTTACTCCAAATAATGTCAGGAATCACTGGTTAAAGTAAAGTATGCTTAACACCCTGTATATTAGTTTATATTCTAATTTAATATAAACTAACTCAATAAATAATAAAAAATTAAAAAAATTATATGTTTTAGGAGCGATGAACCAGAATTGTCGTTAAGCGAATGAGGTTTTAGTTTTAGGGACCACGCAACCCAGGTTCGATGAAAAACGTGTTTATGCTTGATGTTGTGGAGCCACCTGTAGGTTATTTTTCCACATGTATGCTTTTGTATATGCTATGTGTAGAATTATTAGGATATTATAACAATAATTTTAAAAGCGTAATATAATGGAAACGATATAACATATGCTTATGCCATGTGTAAATTATTAGGATATTACAACAATAATTTTAAAAGCGTAATATAATGGAAACGATTTGTAATGGCGTTTATTACTGAAATTAATCAATATTACTATTAGATTTAAAGATGTGATAACCATATGCAATGTTGAATAGTAATATGTAAAGCTTAAATGCAAAACTGAATAATTGATGAGATTACAAATCATGACACGAAACTGATAAATGATATTGATTAATATAAACGGAGTTTCCTAAGAAGCCAGACATATTCCTAACTGAAGGTTAATTAACAATTAATATGGCACTATTATAAAAGTAATGAAATAAAACCAGTGTTGTCATCTAGCGGATTCCTTTATAAAATAAAAATTAAGGAAACCTTAGGATTCTTCTAGACTGCCATTCCGAAGGTCGCGGGTTCGAACCCGGCGTGCGCAAATAAATTTTATTTAATTAATTTGCGTTATTTCACAATTAATTATTTAAAATAATATATAGTATATTTGCGGCACGTTCCAGAGTAAAAGATACTCTTAGTATCGCCCTGGTGTAAGACCACCATTCAGAATTGAAAAGTTGCTTGAAATGGCTTTAGCCATGTTTAGTGACTAGATCTGAATAGCCAGGTACTTCCCCATCTTCCTCTTCCTCGTCTCCTTCCCTTTCCCACTTACCTTCAGCCTCATAACATACCCCAATTGGGGATTCCATAGTCTCACTGGCTCCAGACGGGAGTAGTTGGGACTCTTGTGAGGTATTTACTATAAAAAAATAAAAAAATCTGTTGAAAATGTGCTTTCAAAAGCATCGATTTAGAAAAAAAAATCTTGGGGATTCGCGTGAAATTATTATTTTCGATTAATCTTTACTACGAATTGATTTACATTAAGTAAATAAAAAATATGTTTTCGTTAAATTAAAGTTTTTTCTATCGTTTCGCTTGACTAAAATTAAAATAATTTTTTAAATTACTTTATTAAAAATATAAGCGTAAACTACTAAATTTCCTTGATTCTCCGAAAGTTAGCCCCCGGCATACTTTTAAACAATATGCAGTCGGTTTAGGTAAAATACGGTGTACCTCTACTTACACAAAATATAGCTTAGTGTCCCCAAATGGGTATGCAGAGAGGATGTAGGTACAACCGAATAACAAAATGATAAAACATATTTTCATTCAAATGCATCAAGGATATAACTATAAAAAATCGACAATGAAAATAAATTCGTTTGATATTCACGACAACTATTAAAGGTATTTTTGTATATCCAATTATAATTAATATTTATTTTAATATTGACGGGTTAAGTGTTGGGTCACCAATGTGAATAGATAGGGCAATCACTTATTGAACGAAATAATTTTTATTTTATTCAAGTATAAAAAACATACATGATGACCAAAACTTACAATGATTTGGATTGATTAATTTAGAGTAATAATAATGAATTATATGTTACAATGAACAACGAAGTAAATTAAATAACAAAATGGGTAAAAGGTACATAAGTACCTGCAGTATTGGCCCCTGTGCATTGATTTAGTACTTAACTGTCTCTAGATTAAAGAGTTGCATCACTTTGATTAATACTAGAACTTTTTTTAATGTTTAATTGGGTCATTCTACCCCATCATTAGAGTACAGCAAAACGAAAATTTCGCTGCGTGAATGGCGTTTGTCAATGGTATCTAATAGCCCAATCCAAATACAAATCATTCCCCGTTAAGAGGCTAGACTTTGAACGACACGCGGAACGGCCGCGTCTGTCATTCTGTCCCGCTCACAATAAGCTCACGCACACTTACAATACATGCGAATGCGAAATGTGCGAATGAGACAACGCTCAAATTTACCTACAGAAATCGCTCGAAAAGGGGTTTATGGAGAATACACTTTTCTACACCGAAACTTTCACGAAATTGAAATTTTAAAAAATATATTTTTTTTAGAAAGAAGAAGCTACGTCGGCAGCTTTTTATAATTCTTTATGAGAGTTGAGTTAGCAGCACTTTTTCCTTAAATAATATTTTTTGATAAATCGTACATGTTTGACAGTGAATTTTTACGTTAATACGAAACGCATCGAAAATTCGAAAACATACCGACATAGTTTTCACCCTCTAGAAGGCAGTATAAAAATATATTTTAATTTTGTGCAATTTTCGATATAGAAAAGTGTTTTTTCCCGGACGTCCTTTTTGTATGGGCCGAAAAGCGAAGTCTATCGTCGTACCTACATGATAAATTTTAGCATTAATTGTCAATCGCATCAATGACGTAAATTGAAGTAAACATTGACAATTGATATTGGTCGTATCCAGGACGCTTAAAATCGATATGTATTATCTTTCATCAGTCCTCATAATTATTAAACTTGAATTAAGATTACAAGTTGCATTTTCAAAATGCACTTATCATATTTGTCCACCATATCAACATTTTCATCGATCCCTAATCTCAAAATCGTAAATCTTTATTATCAAACCAATGTTGTTAGTGTAGTAAAACACCTACTACATAATAAAGTAAATGTTGGAGCAAATCCAGTGTGGAGTTACTGTCAAAAGTTTGTAAGGTAACATAGAAAACAATCGACGGCTGTAAAAGTTCTTCGTATCGCCTAAACGAAAATGTTAAGTTGCTGATGTTCTTAGAAGGAAAAGGGTATGAGAGGTGGGTAGGAATCTGGGGGTCAATGTGTTGGGTCGAGAGTGTCCGGCTCGAGAAGTCAACTAGTCTCTCCGGATCCGGCCCGCCACGCAGTAGATGGGTAAACGCATCCGCCGCCAAGATCTAGACAAACCTCACCCCATGAACCCGGACACCCCTGCTAAGTCACCAAACGTCGCGAAGCAATTGGGCCGTCCTGTGGCAGGGGTGTTGAATGTCCAATAAATGGTTCCCGGACGGCAATCCGGAAATTGAATTACATAATAGATACATTTAAGAATTTAAATAAAATATAGGTTACTATAAAACGATAATTTATGTAATACTTGTCATTCATAAATCTACAATAAAAAAGTTGTTTTTTTTTAAATTTTTATTACTCATGTTTTATGGACTTACCAACTATTTTCAGTAATCCCACAATCAAATTACTATTAAAAAAAATTTCACTTTTGTTATTCAGAAGCACTTATCGATAATTTCGTCCGAACTTCCTCGACCAAGTGTATAATAATGTGTAAAAACCCGGAGCCGCCTGGGAGAGGAGAAAGACCATCACCTGTTTTACAAAAATACCCTCGCCAAAGCGGAGTCAATTTTCAACCCGTTATGGAGTAGATAAATTCAGAAGAAACATAGAAGACATTCAATATGTTAGGCCACGAGCTTCTCTAGGCGTACCGGATACCCAAATATACAAATACCCATTCACTAATACCTAAATAATATAAATACCACAGCGCGTCTGAAGATGGACGAGAATTCAATACGATATTCCAAGTTACCGATTTAGAAAACGAAATGATAATTTTGCTCTACGTTAGAAAAATACCTCATACTATTCCGTCGGATATAAAATTGAATTTTATACGATATCTACGCTTAATTGTGTCATTGACTTCCGTGTGTATTATAATACTGTTAATTATTTTAAACTATAAATTGTACCATTCCCATAATAAGTTCTAAATTACTTATAGGAGTGAAAGATCCACTAAAATATATATTGTTCATATCAACTTTAAAAAAATAAAAACAGTAGAAATTATGAAAGCTGCGTAGGTGTTTTCAGATACGATTAAATTGCAAGGTGTTTCTCAAAAACAACACACTCTCTTTACATGCCTACACGATGTGAATAGTTACTTGTTTTGTATATTGTATATTTCATAATTTCTGAAAGTGATCTTTCAACAGACCATAATGTTCTGAATTACATTTTGTTAAACCTTACAAAGATATGATTCAATTGCAAAGTATTTCTTCAAAATGTATCTTTAGGTCTCATAAAATCAACAAACAACACTCCTTAATACGCCTACAGTAGGTAAGAAGGTATCTACAAAAATATGAATGAAAAATATCGATTCACAAGTTGGTACAATGATTTTGAATCATTATAATTATAATGTAATGATTTATTGTTCTGAACATCACACACGATAATCTCACTTTGATCTTCTGCCGATTGTTGCGGAGGAAAAATGTGTTGCCAAAAAACAGTTCGGCATTGAATTACCTCCAAAAATGGACATCCCACTCACAATATTACACTTCGGACAATTCCGTCTAACACCGATGTCTGCCGAATCAACTGAGATCACATATCTCTAAACAAGCACTAACAAATAAATAAAATACTAATTCAATGAATAACACCTTTCAAAAACAATAATATGGCAATGTGGAAGAAAAATTACACATTCGTCAAATGGTTGAATTGGATCGGTTGGATTGGAATGGTTGGATTGGATCAAACCTTAAACTTGTGACTATATCAATACATAAAAATTAATTCGGTGTAAATGATATTGAACTCAAAAGTCGCTAACAGATAAGTGAAACACCAATTCACTGATTTAACCACCACTGACTGATTATCTTTCAAAATTTTTAAATTTCATATAGTAACGACCAAAGAAAGAAAGATGAGAAGTTAGAGTCAGTTGGTTACTTGGTTTGGAGAATTTTATAATATTCTTTACTGTTTGTACCGGTAGCATTAAAAAGGGTAACAAGCAACAATTCTGTGTGAATGATAGTGGACTCGGGTCTAATTATAGAAAAGTTACTCCCAGTTAGTAAACACGAACGAAAGTCTGACAGACCCTTCACGGCACGATGAGTGGAATCGCGGATTAGGGAACACGTGGATATATTATTATGTACCTACAATTAGACTTGATAACCTGAAGTATAACGTTGAGTTTTTGTGAAGCTACCTGAATGTTTATCTCAAGAGGAGAAATCAAATGTGTCTACATCTACACTGGAGGAAGAAACAGGGGTTTGGCACTGAAGTTAATATTTTGCATGTTGACAGATGTAATCAAGATAACACTGTTGTTGTTTGTTTTCATATAAAGGTAATCCATTTAGCAATAATTGACCGATCGATCGATCGACACTAGAAGACATCGAAGACATTCCGATCGGTGAGAGATTCCGTCATGATGCCGGGACGTTAGCACGGGGGAACGGGGAACAACCGGCGTGTCATGAGTCAACAGGTAAAAGCTGTCGCGGTTCGAGGGAGCTAAGGCCTCGGCGACCTTGCGCGGGTTGCGGAACCTGCTCCAGTAGACCGGAAGACGACGATGTGTTTACCTGCGGCTTCCGGCAACATGGCCGCTCTCCAGAACTAGAGCTACGGCCGTAGCAATGTCTTCCGGGCGACTGGCCGCCTGTGGGACTAACTTCTTAATTTGGCACGCGCGGGAAACATGAGATTGGTCCTTATTTGGCAGCGAACGCCACCGGACTATATTTATAGGATGGGTGCGGGAGACGGTTGCAGCTGACACGAAGACGTCTAAATCCGAACACAATACCCGCGCCCCGCGCGCCTAGCTATTAAAACTCGAAATACCGTCTTTCCCGACTGATTCTCAAAGCACCTAACCAAAAGGCATCACCATTCCCATCCTTGTATGCTGGACTCCGTGGGATTGGTGTGAACCTCTTCGCGCGTTGTCCCCGGTGCGTGGCGAAGTCGGGACGGACTTTGCCAGCGCTTTAGTGCCGGCTATGAGCTTTCGCGCCGAAAAGTTTCTCATCTGGCGGGAAGAGTTTTGGCGGTGAAAGTGACGTGGAGCGCTCCATAATGGGGAACTCATGCACTCATCCCCGGCATGAATGCGGTATTCGTTTAGGTATTTGGTAATGGTAGTAGGCCCTAGGGATTGGTATTACGTGTACGCTATTGTTGTTAGGTATTCGGTAATATTAGGATTTCGGAATTGGTATTAGGTACCTATACAGTATTGATGTTTAATATTCCGTAATGGTAAGTATTGGGTCTTCGGAATTGGTATTAGGTAAACGGTAAACGTTTTGGTATTAGACATTCGGTAATCGCTTTAACCCAAAACTAGTATTATTGGCTATTCCTACTACAAAAAAATTTAAGCGTAACGGCGTTTTTACAAAAATTTGACAAATTCTCGTGCTGTTCAAATATGAATTTTTGAAGTGAGGCTTCGGAAAACGTGTACGATTTCACCACAGTCTTACAATAACCTCTACGTATTTCTATATAAACCGATATAATTCCATAGGCTTCGTTTATAGTTTTGTTTCTATTTTACCATAATTTGTGTTAAAATTTATTATTAAACAAGTATTACGTAATTTTTAAAAGTACCGACATTCTGTTTTTGCAAGTCTTTGCAAAAGTCTTTCTGACTAATCGCATTACATTCCTCCAAAACCACCTAGCGAATATGTGAGCAAGCAGTGTACCTGCGTAATAGTTATTATAATATAGCGAGTCAGCAGCTAAATCTATGGCCTGCTTACGCGAGGCCAGTGTTTAGTATTTATTTAGGGTTTAGAGTGATTTAGTTGATACTAAAACGTTTAGTTAATTTAAAAGCACTGTCTGCATGTGGAAAGTGCGTTTTAGTGGTGAGTAGTATCGTAGAAATTCACGTGTGACAAAGTCATCAAATTGTCATTCAATGCCATTTTGTTTTTTTTTTACATTTGATAGATCTCCGTTAAGAGCCATTGACCAGCTGCTGAGAATAAATGTTTAAAAATGCATGCAACTGTACAGGAAGGTTCCGATGAGAAAGATCGATTATTCCCCGTTTCAAATTTTTTAAATTAATGATTTAATATCGATTTATTTAATTCAAAACTTGCTTTAATATATACCTACATTCAAGTAAGCAATAAAAATGTTAAAAACGCCCGATGATAAATTATTAAATATCGTGTACTTCTTGTAAGTATGTTTTGATCATAAGTATTTATGATTTTTCAATGATGTCTAAACAAAATAAGTGTGTAAAAAAATCTGAAATATTTTAGTTTGTAAGACCTTAAATAAATAGAAAAACTGAGGTATTTTCATAACAAAACATGTTCTCCGATTTATTTCTTAATTATTTGAATTTAAGAAAAATTAAAATTCTGAAAAATGTGTTTTCTAGATTATGTATTGATTTATTTTGTCGTATGATTATATGATTTCAAATTTGTGTCGTATAATACAATATGTCGTTTGAAATTTGAACAAATCTGCAAACGACCAATGGTATAACCTTAGTATATTAAACAAAAAAACTTAGTTTTTCAAAATTTAAAAAATGCGTGTACCAGATAAAATAATAATCTTTCAAAATCAATTTAAGTATTTGTGTGAAAAAAGGTCAATACCCTCTTAAACGCCGATTCGAGGTGTGTTTCAGCTTTCTATCGAATTGTGGTAATAAGCTGAAAAGCTTAACAACTTGACAGTTGATACTAATCCCAATTTGTTCAAAAGCTGAAACGGAACGGAACGGAAACTGTCATAAAAACAAAATGGTGCTGAATGGCCCATTTGATGAATTTGTCACACGTGAATTTCTGAGAAAGATTTGGGCGTTAGTTATAGCATTTTTAATATTTTTTTTGTTACAGATTCATTGATCCTGATAGAATCCACATGTAACAATTTTACATCTAATATATAAAAATTAATGTTTGTTCGTTCGTATTTTTTCGCGCTGACATAACGGTCATCCGATTGCGATGGGGAAATTGGGGAGAGTGAACTCTGGCGTTATGAAATTATTTACTTTAATGTGAATCGAACGATTTTTTTTTAATGGTTGTCAGAATGCCCACAATATTATTATTTGCATATCGATGGGTGATGTAATCTTATATATAAAAATTAATGTTTGTTTGTTCGTATCTTAAGGGGGTACCCGGCGGTGATTTTTCCATACAAACGTATTCCCTATTTATCTCTCTAGATTTTAACCCTAGAGAAAATATTGTTTTTACATAAAATAGATATATTTTTGTTTTTTTTTTTGATAAGTTACTTTTTATAGAAGTTATGACCTTCCAAAAATCAATAAAATTGACTGGTTTAAACACCGTCAAAAGACGTTCAGTATACAAACTAGACAATGTTTTTTTTTTTAAATGCTAAACGTACAGATATAAATAAAGTTTTTTGTTATATAGTGTGTAAAAAAAAAATTGAAAATCAGTCCATTTTTGGAGGAGAAAAGTGGGGAATACAAAACCTCGATTTTAGTTAGGTATTAGAAACCAGAGGTGTATTGTCCCTTTCGCTTAATATCCGGTGGAGTAAGAGCAACAGTGACAGCAACAATTTAGTAAAATCCCACCCGGATATCCTGTATCATCTTAAGCGCTGCCATACCGTTCATCCGATTGTGATGAAACTTAGGGGATTTGATGTGCGCATGAACGCGATGGTTATAGCTCTGGCGTTATGAAATTATTTCCTATACTATTCATCCGATTGCGGTGAAAATTTATTAATTTGTTGTGAACATGCCCGCGAAGATTTCTATATAGCGATATTTCTATATTGGTGAGTTCTTGCGTTATAAAACTTGCAAAAAAAATTTACGAGCAAGTTGTTCGAAAAATATGTGTATTTTATGGAGTTTAGTAGGGAAAAAAATAAGGAGGGGGAGGGGAATCCGGGAGGGGCGGAGGGGAATTAAGGAATGGGTTTCACGAGTGGGGAGTCGAGGGAGGGCGTAAAGCAAGGAAGGTGGAAAGAAAATGCATGAGGGGGGAAAGTAAAAGAAGGGAGGGGAACGCGTAGGTGAAAACAATTTCTTTATTTAAGTGGCATTGCAACGCATGCCGGGTTACGCAAGTAACTTACTAATTAATATATTAACCTTTGGAATAACAAGGTTCCATCTATGGCGGTAACGTCGTGCGATGATACACTCTAGAATAGCTTACTAAAGATCCCATTATCGCATGAGGTTGCCGCGATTGGAAGCTTGTTATTCCAAAGGGTCGATATTTTGAAATGGTAATGTATTTTACAGTTATTGTAAGAGGAACGGCTGGGCGACCATTTTTTTTATGAAACTGTCATCATCGAAATATTCCATAAATGCTTCATTTTGAATATTTGGCCTCGATAAATTTTCAATTCGTACCTCATTTTCATCACAGGATCATCAGTAAGTTCAGAACTGGCCAGAAACTGGTAGAAATATGCAAAGTTTTCTTATATGATCGCATCGTTCTTCACCTTCTTCCAGGAAAGACAGTTTTTGGTGCACTTACAAGCAACTGAAAAAGAATTTAAAGAAAACACGTTGGACGCCCATAGCCCTACCGTACCAAAATTGGAACATCTCCTCCGTCCCACAATATCAGATGAATTTTTATTTTTATATTTTTTTAACGATTTTTTTAATGATGACACCTATAATAAAAGTATTAAAAATGCAAACCAAAAGTTTCAGGACTATCTGGGTTAAGTTGGCAAGCTACATTCTCGATTTTTCCGTGATAATATAAGTTTTGTCGAATGAATCTATGATTTTATAAAACTTTTACAAGAATTTAGACGTTAGACAAGGAAAATTACTTATCCTGGTGTAAATTCAGCCGCAATCCGCAATGTGACAAGCCTCGTGTTCTTGCCTTCGATGTGATTTATCTGTTTACGAGGCCTGTTTGATTGTCGTGGTGTTGTACAAAAAGTCTATTTTAAAAGTCTGGCATCGAAAACTAGTTCAAAATATAAAATTACATAGGTACCTCTAGGCGCCTGTTATATCTACATCTGGTTTACTTTATTTAGAATGGGAGCGACGCAATGGACGTTTCTCGCGATTACAAATTAATATACTAATTTAATTCATCACGCGAGTTCAATTTACGCGGGGTTTGCGGGATTGTTGGAAGGCTGAATTGCGGGGTTGCGGGATTACGGGATTATTGGATTGTGGGATAGCGGGATTGTGGGATTGTGGGTTTTGCGGGATTGAAAAAATACTAACTTGCAATAAAAACATGTCCATTGTTTTTATCTTTCTTTCACATATGTATATGGATGTGTAGGACTTTTTAATGTTTTATACGATATAATTTTTTTTATCAAAGTAGGTACTTATTACATTACGTTAGGTTTTCAATGTGTTTTTATAATAGTATCAAAAATAGTAAATCTGGAGTGACGGGAGATTCTTGTCGGTGATAATAATTTTTTTTTTTGTTTGCGTTTTTTTCATCAAAGTCTGTATAAAATATTTTTATGTTAACTTTTCATTATCTTTTACAATATTAGTAGTAAGTACCAAAGTTAATTGATACGAAAAGTCCACTTAAATGACTTATAATGTTGGATTTTCTATGTCTTTTTTATAATACACTAGTAACAATGATAATTTTTACCAAATAGTAAAAAATGTACGTATCATTTCAATTTATTTCCTTTTAATACAATTATAAATTCTATCCCGCAATCCGGCAAAATTCGTAAAGGGGCGTTTTCCAAAAAAGATGTCGGTGACGTAATAGGAATTCCACTTAAGTGAGATGCTGCATTTCGATTAAAAATATACGTAAATTTATTAAAGAAAGTATGAACTTCATGACAAAAAGTATTTAAATAGAAAATGTCAATAAACTTCGAAAATAATTGCAATTTAAGTTTAATACTATTGCTAAGAAATTCTTTTACGTCACTTTTATCATAAAGTTTATAAAGAAAATTAAAAGAAATTCATTATTTCAGATTTTTATTTACGAATTGAAAACACAATCAGTCTCCTAAAAAATATGAATAATCAAGCTTATTGAATTAAATATTAAGTTTTTCAATAAAAATATTCTTTTACGCTACTTTTGGACACTTTGTACTGTATATTTTGCGTTCTAGAAAGACGAATATAAGTTTTTGTTTTACGAATGTTTAATTATAACAAATTTAAAATTAATCATGAACTATATCAATAAAAAAAAGAACAAATTTCTTTGAGATATAATATTTGATCTTAGAAAATAAATCACAGCAATAACAGGACATTGGCGTAAGGGGAAAAATTTGGTAACGTTAAGGAATTCTAAGGCCTCGGCCAGACTGAGAGGCTTGCCCGGTAGCGACAGCGGGCGCGAAATATCAGTCATATGTGTACGCACGTTGTGGCTACACTGCTGAAGGCGCGACAAGCGACTGGTATGGGAAGAGTGGAAGATACTCTCAGTATCACCCTGGTGTAAGACCACCATTCAGAATTGAAATGTTGCTTAATAATGACTTTAACCGTGTTTAGTGACTAGATCTGAATAGCCAGGTACTTCCCCACCTTCCTCTTCCCCACCTTCCTCTTCCCCATCTCCTTCCTGTCCCCACTTACCTTCAGCCTCAAACGTACCCCAATTGGGAATGCCATAGTCTCACTGGCTCCAGACGGGAGCAGTTAAGACTCATGTGAGGTATTCTCTATAAAAAAGGGCGATTTTACGCACTACCGTTACCGTGGAAGGCCCCCCGCGCAAGTACTTTATCTTCCACTTGTTCTTTTTTCTTTTCTTTTTATTTTCGTTTCTGTTCTCTCCAACGTCTTCTTTTTTCTATTCTTCTTTGGTTAGCTCTCTGATTATATTTTGATGTTATTTTTGTCTTTGTAACTCTTTTTTCATAAAGGCTTCATATTTTTCAGGGTCGTTTTTAATTTTGTCTCTGTACCTTTTTGATTTTTCTGCAGCTTTCAACGGCATATTTGAACATAAAATTAAAATAAATTATTTATAAAAATGCACAAATAATTAGATAGGTAATAATGGGCTACACGTGCATACCGTGTATAGCCTGAAATAGGTAACTAAGCTGAAAGGGTATTAAAGTACTTGTTAATGTACACAACTTTAATTAGGTACAGGATTAACTAAAACACACAGGAACATAAATCATGCTACACTTTATACTTACTTAATTAAAATTGTATGAACCAGCTGATTTTATACTGAATTTCAGAGTTGCCTCTACAGTAATAGTTGCTCATATTGCTGTATATATTAGTACTTTGACACCATTTCGACTCTTTCAGAATTAATCTTTAATAACCTTAATTAATAAAAAAAAGAAAAAAAATTATACACACAAAAATCAAATAATTTTTTCTTTTTAGCTATGCTGTTCTTTTTTTTCAATGCTACATATATCACTCAACCCACATATCTACATGTAATAGTTACATTTTGAAGATACATGCAAAATATAAATTTAATTAGAAAATTGTAACACATCCAAATACACTAAAAGACGGATAGAGTGAACCGACCTTTAGAATTCCATTACGTCACTTTTAAGTTCCATTCACGAGACCGTTGCGTAAGAGAAGTAGCGTAATCGCGTCAATATTTTTTCGAAATGTATTTATCAATAAATTATGAAACTTCTGTTTGTTCTAACTAAACATTTCATAAAACAATAAATGAATCAATTTAATACAAAGTAGAGTCTAATACATGCTGGTAAATTACCTGGAGAAATACAAAAGCGTTGGTGGAACACTTTTTTAGTACAGCCGATAACGACCACTTTTGTTACGATTTCTTGGCAAACTGGCTGTAAAAAACCAAGCGTGGCCGCCCTTCATAGACTAAAAAGGGTTGCTATTTTCGAAAATATTCATCGATTTGGTAATATTTTTATTGGAAGACGTCAATAATGTGGTAGCGTAGGCGGAAATTCCACCATACGCTATTTCGTAGGACAACTCAATATCTGGTATTTAAATTATTTTACACGATAATTAATCTATATTATGGTTGCAAATCGAAAATATTATCATATACTATTAGTAGAATTAGAAATAAATACTGGGATAACATAAAATAACATTAATTTTTGAACTCTTACTGGTAGTGGTAGGTGTAGGACATACCAGAAACAGTGACCTGTAGTCTTACTTATTTTAAAATAATATCGAAATTTAATAGATTTATTCATTATTTTTAGTCCATAAAGGTATTTATTTGCTATTATATTGGTAAAATATAAGGTTGGTCATTAAAACCGACACAACAAAAGTTACTGATGCTGAAAGTGATGGGACACTGACTTTTATCTATGTACACTTTTTTTGAAAAACGCCCATAGATGCGGGTTTTGCACCTATGCTTGTAATCGACTTCCACCCTTTTCAACACGACAAGTTAAATTATGTAAGATGGTGCGTAGGTACTATAAATCTTAGAGCGAATAGGTTTATAAAATTATTTACAATGTGTCATGACTACCCCGCTCTGCTGGAGTTGCACAAGATAATTTTTCAAAATCTTTTTCTTATTTTAAAGGTTGAAATATACCGTTTGTATTTCAAAGCTACATAGCTCGCGACGGAAACAATTTTATGAGCTGAAAATAGTTGCATTGGCCCAGAAATTAGATAAAAAATTTGTTAAATTTTATGGGGCTTGTGTTTGGCCAACTTTTGGAGTTTTTTTTATTTTTATTATTCTGCTTTACGGATAAGTATAGATATATACAAAATCACAATTGAATCGTATAAATATTGTTTATTGGTAATGATAATAATAAATACGAAATATGTAATTATTAAAATATTTTTCTAATATATAAAAACAATCACCAGTCATTGGCCGTACGTACTTAGGTGTACCATCTATTTCGGAAGCGATTTTGTCCCTTATGTATAAAGAAATTTTATCAAGAAGAAGGTCAGAATCGCTTGGGCCATTCTCGTTCTTGACGTAACGAAATACTGCATAGCGTCAAGCCACTCGGAATAATTTTAATAAATTGTCTATGATGCGGCGGGCATGAAAGATGGCCGACAAAATGACCGCCGCGTCAAAATATGGACGGAGTTGGTTTAGAAACTCTATATTCTTTCATTGTTAAATTCATTGTGGAGAGAATAGATTTCAGGTATTATCAGAAAGATCGTTTTATTTCATTATTACATGTAATTTTTGGAATATATTACAAAAGAAATGTTATAAATATTGGATTCGCAAGAAATGTAAAATTTCTTACATCGCGCGTCGTAATGAAAAAATATATTTTTCCTATGCTGGCTTTCAAAAGGTTATTTCATGATTCTAGTTTTTGTTGATAGTAATTTTTTATTGTACTCTTAAATTAGTAGGTACAATGTAGACTTGGCAAAGTGTTGGGAGAGAGAATATTTTGTTAAAAAATATATTAAATCCGTACGTATGTATGTTTAAAACTCGGCTATTTTATAAAACATGTCGGAAGCACGTTATAACAATGTACACGCCTCAATTTATCACTGTCTTGCATTTCCTCTCTTCGGAGTTCAGAAAATAACCAGTGGTGGAACTTGTAGATAAGTATTATAAATTTTTGTTATCTTCTTGAATAATAATATTGTAAAACGCCTCCGTGGTCTAAAAACTGTAATTGAGGGGTAAGGATATCGACTAGCGATCCGGAGGTCGCGGGTTCAATCCATGGGTCGGGCATGCGAAAGTAAATTTTATTTGATTGATTTGTGTCATTTCGAAATATAATCCTTTAAAATAATATAAACTTTAAGTTGCACGTTCCAGTTTGGAAGATACTCTTAGTTATGCCCTGGTGTAAGACGACCATTCAGAATTGAAATGTTACTTGAAATGGCTTTTTTTTTATAGAGAAGAGTCCCAACTGCTGAGATTATGGCATCCCCAACTGGAGTATGTTGTGAGGCTGAAGGTAAGTGGGGAAGGGAAGGAGACGGGAAGAGGAAGGTGGGAAAGTACCTGGCTATTCAGATCTAGTCACTAAACACGGCTAAAGCCATTATTAAGCAACGTTTCAATTTTGAATGGTGGTCTTACACCAGGGCGATACTGACAGTATCTTCCACTCTGGAACGTGCCGCAAATATAGTATATATTATTTTTATTAATTAATTGTGAAATAACACTAATTAATCAAATTAAATTTATTTGCGCACGCCGTGTTCGAACCCGCAACCTTCCGATTGGGAGTCAAGTGTCTTACCAATCGACCACGGACGGTCGTGTTTGGTGATTTTAGATCTGAATAGCCAGATAATTTATCACTTTCCTCTTCCCATCTCCTTTCGTTCCAACTACCTTTAGCCTCACAACATACCCTAATTGGAGATGCCATAGCCTCAGTGGTTACTGGCGGTTGAGTGCAGTTGGGATTCTTGTGCGGTATTAAATAAAATAAAAATAAAAAACATAAAATATTCTTTTTTTTTTCGACGTTAAAACTTACACCCAGTCATAAGGAACACACGTCGGCTCAGATGAAATGCTTTCGCGACACTAGTTTCATCACGTTGCATACCGCTGGGTGCTAGCGATTCTTATTTTGTTGCATACAATTAATGCACGCGAAACTATGTGTTTATACCTGAAACCAGCAGTGCTACTAATGTCAAGAAACTAGTTGCTAATGTAAATATCCTGAAATAATTATGACCAAATTTATTTTTATATTTTAACGGGGTTGTTTGGGTTGTTACGTTTTTAACAAATAAAATGACGATTCTTATGTTTATATTTAAAACGAAAAAATTGTACAGTTTTAAAATAATCAATAAATTTATTGTTATTAAGTTATTTTGTAGAACTCCATTTTAATTTTTTATTTTTTTTATATATTCAATAATTTTATTATATTATGTATAAAAACAGTTTTTTTTTACATTAGCTCCACACAAGAGGCCTTGAGGGACAAATTCCCTCAGGGCCTATGTCATCTTTGAAGATGCTGTGTGGAGGGTTTTTGAAGGGAAAGGAAGGAGAGGAAGTCTTGGGAAGGAAAAAGGTTTGAGGGGTGGGTAGAAATCTGGTAATAAATATGTCCAGGAGTGAAGGACGTGTGAAGCCATCCCTCCCACTGCGGTGCAAGGCGGTGGGTCGAGAAGGTCCGGCTGGAGAGATCAAAAGGTCTCCCTCAACCAGTCTCTCCCGATCCGGCCTGCCATGCAGATGGTCGGCAGACGCATCCGCCCCCAAGTCCCGGATAAACCTAACCCCATGAACCCGAGCACCCCTGCTAAGTCACCAAACGTAGTGAACCACTTGGGTTGACCTGTGGCAGAGGTGCTGGTCGTCCAATAAATGGTTCCCGGGGCGGCGGTACCCATACCCGCCTCCCATGTTTATTATAAACAAGTTCTGCTTCGTAATTATTATTATGCGTTACAGCTGTTTCGCCCTCTGAAGGCATTATCAAACTGTGGTCAATGCAACCATTATTTACTTCAGTCATTTTACTCAGAAATTAGTAATTTATTATTCATCGTAGATATCTATCTAGATTTAGTATAAATTCGTCGTCTGTAAGTGGCATTGACCACAGTTTGATAATGCCTTCAGAGGGCGAAACAGATGTAACGCATAATAATAATTACGAAGCAGAACTTGTTTATAACTGTTTTTATACATTAAATAAAAAAAATATTGATTATATAAAAGAAATAAAAAATAATCAATTAAACCAACAATTAAAAAATACGCTTCTTAAAGATGAAGAAACTACTTACCTCATCTATAAGAATAAAATAAATTTCTTCAAATTAAAGGCCAAAATTTATTTACATAGAAAGTTTATGCAAGCAGAAAGGGTAGATTAAAAAAAATCTTTCCAAGTTTTGATTGAAAGAACCGAATGGAAAACAGCGGAAACAGGAAAATATATCGCAGTCAGTATTTTTGGTCATAAAATTAATCAACGTTGCTTGAAACGGCTTTAGCCTTATTTGATGACTAGATCTGAATAACCAGGTTCTTCCCCGCCTTCATCTTCCTCATCTCCTTCCCCTCTCCTCATTCCTTCACCCTCACAACCTACCCTAATTGGAGATGCCATAGCCTCTTCTGGCTCCAGGCGGGATCAGTTGGGACTCTTGTGAGGTATTCACTTAAAAAAAAATAAAAAAGATATTCATCCTTGTTGAAAATATTTTAATGTTTGGTTTGACAGATTGATCCGATTCTTCTATTATAACGCCGTTCTTCCATGGAGCTACTATCAAGCGACGCGATCGCCGCTCGTCTGTACCTTCCATACTCTTATTAGTGTTAAACGCCGCTACGCGCAGAACTAGCAAAATAGTATGACAGGTAGCGGGTAGCGGCGATTAAGTCGCTTGTAAGTACCTCCGTGAATATAAGGCGTGTGTCATTGGTCGGACTACGAGTATTAAAAAAAATTTAGGAAAAGAATTTTCTGTCAAAAGGACAAGATGTTGATCATGGTTGGAAATAGTTCAATGTTCGGTTTAAAAGATTGATCCAATTCTTTTGCTAGTAATTGGTCAGTCTACGGGTATTCAAAAAAATTAGGATAATAGTTTTCGTTCGAAGTGACAAAATATTGATTACGCGTGAAAATTGTATATTGTTCGAGTTACGAGATTGACCTGCCTCGTGTTCTCAAATACCAGCCTGTACATTTCCCAGATTTAGTACCAGAATAGATCTAGTGTATAGAGTACCGAGGCTGTAAGCACAAACATGGTCTGAGTAAAAGCTTCGCGCAATGGTTTCCCTCCGTTTGGTATAAATAGAATCGGAAATATTATGCGCCTAGCCGCTGATAAATAGGAAAAATTTCTCTGTTAAAAAACATCACAATTAGTTTTTTTTTTAAAGTAAAAATTCTGTAGGCGCGATGTGGCGAGTAATTCGAGTAATTCTGCCATCTGTGTTTGTTTTTATTTTTAATAAATAAAGGGTTACACAACAGTCAAAGAAGTTTTTCTTCAACCGAGCGTAAAGGTTAGCGCACTCATTTTTTTTTATTATAGTTTTATTGCCTTATTTAGCTCAAACGCTTTTTGCCACATTATGGCACTGTTTCCAAAGCCTCAGATTGCTTCGTTGCCACAATGTGGCAAATATTCTCTTGATTCTTAAAAATGTTTTAAAGTTAACGATTTTATAAATCCTACGATTATTGTTAATGGAGAAAAGTTAGGTGAATTCATTGGCTATATAGAACTATAATCAGTTTGTATATCTCCATATTTAAATTCGCAGGTAAGAATTATTTTAATCTGGGTGGAAAAACTTCCTTTAGCAATCCGAGAAAAAACTTTAAATTACTATGTGGCTCCAGTGGTTAGTCAAATTTGAAAGATTTTTATTTGCTATATTGCGTAGATGTCTGTTTTTTCCTAATGTATTTATTATAGAAACACTTCGTAACCATAGTTACTATTTAATGTATATAAAGAGTTTTTTCTTCTTTTTTTAGTTTTTTCTTCTCCGCACAGGAGGCCTTGAGGAAAAAATCCCTCAGTGAGTAGGAATCTATTATAGTACTTATATTAAAAAAAAAAATTGTTTTAAAAAATTTTAAAACTGCGTGTACCAGATAAAATAACAATCTTTCAAAATCAATTTATGTTTTTTTGTAAAAAAGAGTCAATACGTCTAGAATTTGAATTGAAAAGGACTAATTTCCGGTATTCTCTGGTAATATCCTCTTAACACTCTGTGTAGGCTGGACCATAGAAAACATCTCGCGTTATCTACCGGTACGAAACTTGGTTACCGTACCGGTACTTGTCCATTCGACATTGTAAATATTGGCAATCACTTTATTTTTATTCATTGGTATTAAATATTTTGGTACAAAACAAATAATAACATTATTAATTTTTTCGTGGAATTCCATCATACTATAATAAAACAGTACACACTCCTAAAGATGCATAGCTTTTCGGTAATTATGGACTGCACGACACTGCTAACAACATGATTAAAAAAATCCAGTTAATCCACTACACATATAATACAAACAGCATCCTGGGTTTCAAAGGTTATCGCCCACGTTCCTAAATACACAAAATATACACCAGTTCATACCATATAAGGTCTTAATTGTTTATACGGAGAATTCTTCGCTCACCAATAAGACATACCTGAATCATCTGAATCATTCCCGCTAAGTTTAAATCTCATCTGTTTTAATGGTTTTATTATTCGTCTTATGATTTGGGTGACACATCGGATTATGAAAATGAGTGGGGATACTTTACAAGTATCTTAAAGTTTAACACATTCAATTAATTAACAGTGTGAAGGACGCCTTTTAATGCACATTAATTTGTTTTTAATATCTAAAATAAATTAAATTATTGAAGAAGAAGATAACAATAATAATATAAATTAAAATATGAAAATGAACAAGATACAGAAAAAAAAAAAACATAATGGTCGCAACTGGGACTTGAACCCAGATCTCACATCTTACCGGGACGGCGCTCTACCAATTCAGCCATTGCGTCTGATTATAAAACCCATGTAATTGTCAAAGTCATATTTCAAATTTCAGAATTAAAAACAGATGTATCCGTATCTTTTTATGATTTTTCGCTAATATTATCTTCATTATTTAATCTATTTTCTTTTCCTAGGTCCCATCTAAGTTTATACCAAAATCCTTAACCTATTTATTTAAAATATAATAATATCTAACAATAATAATTGGTTGACTTGTATAGCGCCGTTTTTGTGAAAAATCACCTCAAGGACGCTGTACAAATTTCAATAATTTCTACAATCTTACTTCTAACTACACACTAGACAAATATAAAAAACCTATGGCTAAAACAATGGATGCAAATCCACCGGTTCTTTGACCAGCGATACAAAACTATATGTACAATGCATCTGAACAACCAGCGCGGTGCTGCCTAAAAATGTACATGTACATGTATTTTTTAATTTTTTTTTAAAATTATTTTTTTGTTTTTTTTTTATGAAAATGTACAGGACCATACTTACCTGGTAGGTCACTTGAGATTAAAGTTAACAGATGTTTATTTATATGCAGTTTGCGCGCAGAGGACATAATAGCGAACACATGTTTTTGGAAAAGTCATTATTTGATCCTGGTATACATTTTAATACTAATATATAATTATGTTCTTTAATGAACGTGTTTGGGAAAAGCAAAATTAATTGATGGGCTGTACAGTAGTACATGAATTTGATTAGAATATTTATTTTCTTAAATGAAGTCTAAGTCTCTCGTGAAGCGACGGATTGCTGTGAAGGCTTCGAATGATGTTAATCTAATAAGAAAATAGATTAAGATAAATTATAGGCAATACACGATACATATAGATTTATTTAATTTTAGGGTATGAGAGCCTAAATAAGTACGTTTGTATAATTCTTGATTCGATTTAAAGTATTAGGTGAGTACTTCAAATAAATTCACTAATTTAAATATTTTCCAAAATAGAATTTTGATTTAACAATCATTGTTTTGCAAAATGTCATTCTCAAATTTTGACGTTTTCTATTAAACAATAAATTATTATTTTCAATATGTTGAAAATAAATAGCTAGCTTTATAAATTATAGCCTATATGTTATTCTGTTGTATGAGCTATATTATTGTAAAGCTTCATTAAATTTCGATTTAAAGAGTAACAAACATACATACATCCATACAAATTTTCGTGTTTATAATATTAGTAAGATGTACGAAGAACTGGTTTATAACCTAGATAGTGTCTCGGATAAACATATCCGATTTTCTTTATTTGTGATTTGTTCTTTTTCATATTTTCGATTAATAAGATGTGATTAGTTTAACATTTCGTTTGAAAATTGAACAGAGTAACAGCAGTAATATAAAACGACAGCCTTCTCGCACATTATTATTTACGATGACATAATTTCAATATGAACTCCTCCGGAGAAAATAATACTGAATCAATTACTAAAGATTGGGTGGTTATCAATCAAAGTCCGTTTTCGTATCTTAAAAGATCGTCAAATTTAAATATGCGTGTGGGGGTGTCCTTACAAATTCTAAACTAAATTTGTTTTCTTGTATAATTTATGCAATCCCATTATAATCACAAATTTATGTTTACAATAAATTATTTTGACCGTTATAATAATTTTAAATATTAACCCGTCAAGAAACAGGTTTTATTTCGTGATTGATAGTATCTAATAGATACCTATACTCTCAGTATCGCTCTAGTGGAATGACCATTCCGATTCGAAACTATTCGTGAAATGGCTTTAGCCGAGTTTGGTAGCGAGGTACATCCCCATATTCCTCTTCCCTATCTTCTTTCCTTCAACCCCAATAATTAGGGATGTTATAGTACCACCAGCTCCGGACAGTTTGAACTCTAGTGCGGATTTCATTCTGTCATGAAATTTTCTCAGCTTTTTCTACCTTCAATGTACAGGACCCCTAGCACAATAATTTTCGGTAACATCTCATCGTTTCCTAGCATGACTGCAGATCGCCAACGAATAAATAACATTTTACAAAAACTAAGTGTTCTTAATATATTTGACGTCAAGTGTTATTTGTACATTAGCAATCTGCAGTTGTCCTGGAGAACGATGAAAAGTTATCGAAAGTTATCGATACAGTTCATATCGATCGTCCGTGCTAGGTGTCCAGGAGAACGTTCGGGTGCAACATCATTTATACATGTACTTTAAAAACTCCATTAAATGTCATATAATAAGACAAGATACTAACGTTTGTATACTTTTCAATCCATTTTATATCTCTGAAAAATGGCTCAACATTTTATAAACCTAACAGACGTTGCTTGAAATAGCTTTAGCCGTGTTTGGTGACCAGCTATAAATAGCCAGGTGCTTCCCCCACCTACCTCTCTCCATCTCCTTCCCCTCCCCAGAGCCTCACAACTTGGGATACCCCAATGGGATATTTAGAATCGTTGGGGACAATTGGGATTTTAAAAAAAAATCAACTAAGTGCACAAATACGTTTAAAAAATATCACGTGATTCAAATTCTAATTAACTAACTTCATTTTTCAACAACTCTCTTTTGATAACTTTTGAAGGCTATTCCCACCAATGTAATACATCAATGAAGAAGAAGATAAATAATAATCTAAATGAAATTATGAAAATGAACAAGACACGGAAAAATAAAATATAACGGTTGAAACTGATGGGACTCGAACCCAGAACCTCTCATATTATAGGGACAAACGCCTATACCAATTCGGCTATTGCCATCATTTATTTAAACGACATATTTGTCAATCTCATATTTCAAATTTCAGAATTAACGATATTATCTTCGACTAATTATTTTTCCATATTATCGGCAGCTACCTTTTTCATTGGAAACAAGTGTTCTATGAACGTGTCTGTTACCTAGATAGTGTCTCAGATCAATATATCCGATTTTTTTTTTATATAGAACACCTTTTTACCATTTTTAAAAAGTCTAAATGAATATTCAATTTTAATTAAAACCTCTTTTTATAACTTTTGAAGATTATTCCCATCAATGTAATATATCTATTTAAATTTTGTGCCAATTGCGACCGTTATGTGTTATTTTTATTTGTCTTTGCATCGAGTTTTTTTCTATCTCTCTTTGTGAAATGTTATATAAATTTGAAATGCTGTAATGCTCAATAAATAAATAGAAATACGCCAATAATCTCATTGTGTAGTCATCTCATGTCATTTCATTACGTACATTATAAGGCAGTTTGAGCACTGGCAAAAAGCAAACAGCACAGAGCATTAGCAGGTTATATTGGATCTGTTGGAGAATCCAGTTCCAGAACTCCGCGTGGGTGCTTGTCATAAGGAGAGAATTCTCCCGGCATATTGCTACACATAATCGTTTTTGGTCCAACACTTCATTACACATCTTGTTCAGTAACGTACCTTCAAATTTCTCTGATCGCTATTTGGTTTTGTATAATATGCATAGATTGCATAGTTCCTACCGGTATGTCATGTATCCAGTACACCTCTCCCTAACCACATCGTCTTGCTGGAAAAGCATTATGAATTTGGAACAATGACAACAAAAATAGCAAATTCGAGTGCATTTGTTTTTGAAAAACAGAAAAAGAATTAGGCCTACCTTGGAAGCGAGTTGTTAATGTTTTTTGTGTTCCTAATCTCGTTTTTTAATTAAAAATAAGGTATTTGACCATCTCGAAAGAAAACAAAATTGTTTCGGGCTTATTTGTATGTTTGTGGCGATCATTACATAGAGGTATCGCGGTGGAACTATATAAACTATGTTGTGATTGTGTTGTGTGCTCCTTCGCAGAGGTACAAAGGAAATTGATTGGTTATCCTTCTTCCTTGCATCCCCTGTTTTTTCCTACACATATTTTCACCCAATTCCAGAACAACAACAATACATCTCGTTTCATTTTTAGTATTTACAGTTAATTTCTCGGTGTTATATTCCACGAAATTCTACAGTTTAACGTACATATCGATGTAATAACAAGCGATGTAATGAGAATACTAGGTTTTATTTTGAGAATGGGGACAAATTTTAAAAGTATATCAACATTAAAACATCTATATTGCTCGTTAGTACGAAGCAGATTAGAGTACAATTCCACCGTATGGTCACCGTACTAAAGATTCCATTCTCAATCATTAGAAAAGGTAGACGTAGTGACCGTTTTGAACCGTTTAAAAAATTTTAGGGGGTTTTCTGACAATAGACAGCTATGCTTTTTAAGACATCCTGTAATTTGATAAAATCATTATATTTTTAGAAGATTTATATAGAATATCACTGCGTCGCATTCCATCTTTTAAAGCTGTTTATTTTCAGGAATTAAATTTATTAACACCCTGGTGCGGGTGTTTTTCAGGTCCCGGATATGGCATTTGCCCGGGCTCGGTCACTAGTCACTAGTCACTAGTCACTAGTCACCTACGCCACTGTTATTTGCTCGGGGCGATTCGAAGCCTACTCCGGCTAGCAATGGGAGTAGATGTTTGCGATATCTCGACTTAATCCCACTGCTTTTCGGTTGATTAAAACAGATATCATAACTTTTATCGTCACAGGTCGAGTTATGGGCCTGGCGGCTAGACTCGTTGTCTTCGAGATTCAAACCAAAATAAGCAAGTACTTATCTGCCTTCCTACAACTATCGACAAATATCATGCTAATAATATATTTTTTTATTTATTTATTAATTGGGCGAATAACCATACACAATAAACATTACGTAATATTTATTTATTTATTTATTTATTAAACGCCCTTATGGGCTTTTACATTTTAGTTAAATAGATGAGTATAACAGTGATTTAAAAAAAATCTAAACTAAAACAATAAAGAAAGCATAATACAGTGAAAATAAAAGTAAAACAAAAGCATATATCTACAACAAAATATAACAATAAATGCATATAATAAAATTAGATACATGGGTAAAAAATATAAGAAGTTTCACAAAAAAAAAAGATATTCAATATAGACAAAAATTGTAGAGATTATAGACGTCTATTTATGTCTAAATATAAAAAAGAATTGAAATAAACAATGTTTATACTGATTGTTTTTAATGTGAAATATATCTCCCAGATCAGAATATTTATTTCCGAGACTGTGAAGTCTCGGTATCGGGGAATTTTGATAAGAGAGTGTCCTGGTGTTATTAAAATAAAAGGGTAGTAAATTTCGGCAAGATCTTTTAGGTATGTGGATATTGATTAATTGAAGCAATTCAGGACAGTCAATTTTGTAATGCAGTATTTTATGTAATAGTATTAAATCTGTGATTATTCTTCTTTCTGAAAGTTCTAATAGGAACATTTTATCTAGTAGGTAGTTATAATCAATGTTTTCTACGGGAATATGCAATTTATAGTTTATATATCTCAAGAACTTATGTTGAATCTTTTCAATGTTGGCGGAATGAATGTTGTAAAAGGGAGACCATATCGTAGAGTTATACTCTAGTTGGCATCTAACAAGGGTTTTGTACAACATGATAAACGTGCCTAAATTATTGAAGTCTTTTGAAACTCTCAAAACAAATCCAAGAGTCTTAAGGGCCTTATTAATAATATTATTAATATGACACAAAAAAGTTAGTTTGCTATCGAACATAATACCTAGGTCAATAATTTCAGTGACGCAATTTAATTTTTTATCATTTAATGTATATTGAAAAAATATTGGATTATTTATTCGATAAAAATTAATGAACTGACATTTCTTTATGTTCAATGCTAGTTTGTTGATAGAGCACCATTCAAAAAGACGTCTCAAATTAGTTTGTAATATAATGCAATCATTTATGTCATTGATCTCCTTATAAAGTTTCATATCATCAGCAAAAAGCAATACGTTTATGTTAGTAAATATATCAACAATATCATTTATGAATATAATAAACAAAATGGGCCCTAAATGAGAGCCTTGCGGCACTCCACTTGTGGCTATAAATTTGTAAGAATTTGGGCCATTTATTTTTACACTGAGACTTCTTTCGGACAAATAACTAATAAACCAATTTAATAAACTACCATAAACTCCAAGTGAGGCTAATTTATTGATTAATATTTTGTGACACACATAATCAAAGGCCTTGCTAAAGTCAGTGTATACTGAGTCAACCTGGCATCTGTTTGCTAAAGATTTGGATATGAAATTTTCGTATATTAGTAAATTAGTTAATGTAGATTTATTTGAACAAAAGCCATGTTGGTATGAAGTTATAATTTTTTGTATGTTTGTAGATATTTTAGAGAGAACAATTTTTTCAAAAAGTTTGGGTATCGATGATTGGATACATATTGGTCTATAATTTGTAATGTCCGTTTTGTCCCCCTTTTTAAAAATAGGTGTAAGAAAACTGTGTTTCCATGAATCAGGGAAACAACCTGTTTTTAGAGACTGGTTAAAAATTAGGAAAAGAGGAACAGTTAGGCCGTTTAAACATTCTTTAATTAAAACCGGTGGAATATTATCAGGTCCAGCATTTTTTCTAGCATCTAACAAATTTACATGCTTTTTGATATCATTTATTTCTATGCGTATTTCAGATATATCCAGACTAAGATTCGATGAGAAATTGGGAATTTCGTTGCTAGGTATACTCTTCGTAACACAGACTTAAAATAATCAGCGAATAAATTTACAATGTTTTCATCACTACACCCAATTTTTCCATTGAAGTTCATACAAGTTGGAATACCCAAGTTATTATTTTTTTGAGAATTAGTGTAATTCCAAAATTGTTTTATGTTTCCACGAATATCACTTTCAATTTTATGAATATAATTTTGAAATTTTGCAACACTCCTTTCTTAATAATTGGTATTCATTGTAATCGCTTGACATTCTGGATCGCTTGTAATTTTTATGGGCCTTTTTCTTATTATATGTTAAAGTGATCAATTCGAGGCTAAACCAATACCTACCTATAGGAGTTGACGTAGTTAATAATAATAATAATTGGATAATTTGTAGAGCGCCGTTTTTGTGAGAAATCACCTCAAAGGCGCTGTACATTTTATCTACGGCTAGACTCGTTGTCTTCGAGATTCAAACCAAAACAAGCAAGTATGTATCTGCCTTCGTACAACTATCGACAAATATCATGCTAATAATATGTTTTTTATTTATTTATTAATTGGGCAAATAACCATACACAATAAACATTACGTAATATATATACCTAGCGAAAGTCAATCGAAAATCCGAAACACAAAAATCAGAAAAAGATACGGATACATTTGGGACCGAATCGGAAATCGAAAATCGGAATCGAATGGGAAAAAATGACCGAATCGGATAGGGATACGTTGGCGCAGTGGATAGCGCGTTGGCCCGGATTGACAGCGATCCTGGGTTCGAGTCCTAGATGTATTCGTATCTATTTCTGATTTTTCTGTTTCCGATTTTCGATATACTTTCGCTAATATTATCTTCATTAAATAAAATATTATAATTTGAGGTTAAACTCATTAAGTTAAACAGTTAAAAATAAAAATAAAATTATGTTTCGAACCACTTGTTGGTTCAGCTAATAAAGCAACATAATTATTGTACTAAAATATATTATTTCATTATGTCTATTGAATTTAGTAACGTAAGTGCCAAGGGCTCTTCTATCTATTTATGACTTTCCGAAGAGATGCGTTTTGTGATCATCTCAAAATAGTCTCTAACCATATACACATTCCTTCGTATAGGTTTTTACGTAAGATTAACACAGGTAGCCCCAAGGAAATATATATTTTTAACAGGGCCTATGTCATCTTAGGGAATGCTGTGTGGAGTGTTTTTTTTAAGGAAAGAAAGAAGAGGAAGTTCTCGTAAAAGGTATAAGGGATGGATAGGAATCTGGGGGTCATTGTGTTCAGGAGTGACGGACGTATGAATCCATTCCTCCAAGCAGTGTAAGGCGATGTGTTATGAATCTGACTGAAGCGGTAAAAAGGCCTCTCTCAACCAGTCTCTCATGCATGCAGTAGGTGGACAGACGCATGCGCCACCATGACCCGGACAAATCTCACCCCATGAACCCGAGCACTCCTGCTATGTCACCACCACTTGGAGTTACCTATGGCAGTTGTGTTGGTTATCCAATAAATGGTTCCGGGGACGGCGGTACCCATACCCGCCTCCCAAATTGTAAACTACTACATATTAACTATCTAACCATCAAATAAAATCTAAATTTAAATTTGTGTTAAACACCAATTATCCATTATATCTCTTTAAAAAAATCTCACGTGCATTCATAAATAATAATTATTAATACGTAACGACATAATTGATTTGTTGCCATTAGGAAACATAACTCGTCATTGCGTAACTTGTTTGCGTGACGACTATTTGCGTTGGTGAAATTTATTAAAATATATAATTATTATTATTGCATGTGGCCTCACACGTGTGCCTCCCCTCCAGTGCCGCCATGGCGATACTGACAGCTGGCGGTCTATGTACAGCAATTTACATACATTCGTCAAGTTATTTCCACGCCTTGGGTGCTTTGTTTTATTTTTGCTTATTGCTTACTGCGACAAAAATATGTCTCCCACAGTTCTAGTCATACATCAATGCTTAAGAGGAACGGCTTCGCCCCTTTTTTCATACAAAATTTAAATTTAGATTTATGTACAAAATACCCAACGAAACTGAAAAATTATTATTAATCAAAATGAATTGCAATTATCTGCTAAATACGAGTATTTGGTATTTTATTTATTTGTCTTTTAAATTTTGAAAAAGGCAACTAGACAACTTTGGCATTTTTTAGTGAGTTAATTATAATATTTTTTTTAAATAATTTTGCCGTACTTACTGTGATAATACAACGATAAATAAAAAAAGGCCTGTCATTGGGTAAATTTTTTAATTTATCCTCGACAAATGTGTGTTGTCGTTTGTGATTTGAATTTACGCCCACTTTTTTTTATTTTATGTTTATTCGTATTTATATAGTAAATAGATTAAAAGCATTTTTTTATAAATATCATTAACTCGCAAACAATTGGCTTCAAATTCAAATTGTTTTGGATGAAAAGGGCCACGCAGATGATCTCCTTAATCAGAAAGGTATAGATACATATTACACACTACAGCGCCCTTGAGGTGATTTTTCACAAAAAAGGCGCTGTACAAGTCATCCAAATATTTTTATTATTCTTTTATCCAGCATCTAACTAGGTAACTGCTTATTTAAGAGGAAACTGAGCAACGATTTGTCCATACAAACGTATTCCTCAATTCCCTCTCTGAATTTTGACACTACTGAAAATAAATACTTTTTAATATACGATATCGATCACTAGCGTATCGGTGTACGGTTTGCTTTTTTGATAAGATACTTCTCATAATAGTTAGGCCCTCAAAAAATCATTAAAATTGCCTGGTTTAATCGCCATACTCGGACGTTCAGTATACAAACGAGACAATGTACTTTTTAAAAAGCAAAACACTCAGCCATAGAGTATTTTCTTCTAATACAGTAAGTAAAAAAAATCTTACACATCAATCCGGTTTAAGAGAAGAAAAATGTAAAGAAAAAATGTAAAATCTTTATTTTGATGATCTTATTTAGGTATTATCAGCATGAGGTGCAGTTGTCCCTTTCGCTTAGTATTCGGAGTAGTAAGAGCGACAGTGACAGCAACAGTTTGTTAAAATGCCTATTGTTTCCTCTTAAGTCTACTTGAGATAACCGCACAATATGTATGCATGCTTTCTTATAATTTTATGTTGGCTACATAAAGTTGAAACTATTTTTATTTTAGGGCTTCCCTGGTGTAAAAGAGCACATAAATATTTGCCTTGTGCAAATTTATATCTCGACTGTCTTTCTATTAAATTCTTCAGTTACCCACAAATAATGTGAACTCTTTCACAACCTGCGCGTGTGAATACTGTGAATATCAGCTTTCATAATTAGGTATAATATAGAGGGTGTCCAGGGGTAAAGCATAAACTTCGGTAGGTGATTCTACGTGATGGTATAAGTAAAAAAGATAAATAACTTTTTTCGAAATTCCAACTTCTAGGAGTACTTTATTGGTAAAAAGATTAAATTTCTCCGGCGTGTACAGCTAACACTATTATTTTCCGTTGTTACAGTACGTAACAATCACAACCGCCACAGTCGGGCCCGGATGACTCAGAGCAAATTTATCGGGCAAGTTTGTACCTTACACTAAGGATTTTTAATAGGTACGTCTTTTTGTATGGGAAAAAAAAGTTGGAATCTCGGAAAAAGTTATTTAGCTTTTTTACTCCTACCATCATGTAGAATCACCTCCCGAAGTTAATGCACTTTACCCCTGGACACCCTTTATAACGATTTGTTACCCGTGAAAAATCACGCGACGACTTGCATAGTTCCCTTTCAAAAATGGCGTACAGAAGTAATAATCCATCTAAAATGGTAGATACCACTTAATCGTTTTTTTCTGAATTTTAAAATGTTCTGTTTGAATTTGATTTCAGCTCCTATATCAGTTCCGATTGCATCAATTTTGTAAATTACCTACCTAACCACAAAGGAAATTATTTTGTTCTAGCTCATTATACAAGTGAAAATCACTTTTTTGTAATTAAATTAAAATTTCAATAATTAAATTAAATAAATTTTGCTAAATTAAATACAAACAAAACATTGCTGTGGCCGAGAACTGTTTTGAGAACGGCGCGCGGTATAAATTCATTACACATATTATATTATGTACCTCCCGAAAATAATGAGAGTTATGTAGTTTTAAACAGAATATTTATCCTCGACAAAACTTGCAGTTTTACAGGATGGTAGTAGATAATTTTGAGGAACAATAAGAACAACCAAAATTAGTATGTTAAATCAATGGATGATAACGACCGTTGTTTCCAATCCTACTGATCAACTGTCGTGCCGAAATTTTGGCTCAACACTCATCAAATGCACGAATATGCTCTTCCCAACGCAACTCTCCGAACAACAGGCGTATCGGGTGATACTAAACAAATTAATTAGCTGATCGAAGGCTCAGATTGATCGATCGATAAGTCGGAAACGACAGCCGTAAGTATTTTTAAAGTGATTTAAAATTGTAGTTATTGAAAGATATAATTGTCTGAGCTTTGCACAGCGCCCTTGAGAGAGATACTTAGCTAAATGGCATTATGCAAGTTACCCAAGAAATATTACGATTTATAGAGATGTTGAATTAAATTGCATCTCTACTAATTTGAACTATGACATTATCTCTATTCAGGTGTATCTTATCTTATTATGCATTATGGATTATTATTTAGTATCTATGTATAGTTGCACTTGTTTGAAAGCGCTAATTTAAATCTAGATCCTGTTATTTCACAGTTAGCATTCAAATGCAGCTCCGAATGTGACCTAAGTCTGAAAGGTCAGCGTGGAGTAATAACTTCCTCGCAGAACATGTTTGAAGCCATTTAATTAACCGGGCACACCTGTAATAAATAATTATCGCAATCACTGCAATGTTTCAAATGACAAATTAATTAAACACAATTTTTTATTGAGTTTAACAAATTAAACAATTAGAAAATCACTGAATCGATTTCATTCCTAGTGTGACAGCGTGAAACGTATCAAACCACTGAGCTATTTTGACCATATCCAACTTACGTTCACGTATATATCCAATACACCATCTAAATTGCATTTGGTTCGAATCTTGTAATCATATATAAAGTACACGGAGAAAAATGTTATTCTAAAATACGATAATTTTATTCGTAAAAACGGTTAAAAACGGGACTTAAGTTCTTATGAAGAAATTAACGGTGTTTCAATGTTTATTGACTGGAACATGTAAGAATAATTTGTTGGTATACGTAATTTGGTACGAAGACCAACAAATTATTCTTACATTTTCCAGTCAATAAACATTGAAACACGTTTAATTTCTTCGTAAGAACTTAAGTCCCGTTTTTAACAGTTTTTACGAATAAAATGATCGTATTTTAGAATAACATTTTTCTCCGTGTAGCCACCATAAAAACCGAATTAGTATTTTTTTGAAATTTGGTGTAGTTCCAAAATTGTTTTTTTTTTTATAGTCAATACCTCACAAGAGTCCCAACTGCTCGCGTCTGGAGCCAGTGAGACCATGGCATCCCCAATTAGGGTATGTTGTGAGGCTGAAGGTAAGTGGGGAAGGGAAGGAGATGGGGAAGAGGAAGGTGGGGAAGTACCTGGCTATTCAGATCTAGTCATTAAACACGGCTAAAGCCATTTCAAGCAACGTTTCAATTCTGAATGGTGGTCTTACACCAGGGCGATACTGAGAGTATCTTCCACTCTGGAACGTGCCGCAAATATAATATATATATTATTTTTAATTAATTAATTGTGAAATAACACAAATTAATCACATAAAATTTATTTGCGCACGCCAGGTTCGAACCCACGACCTTCAGGATGGGAGTCCAAAGCCTCACCACCGGACTACACCGGCCGTCAATATTTTAGATTTACATGAATATCATTTTCAAGTTTGTCCATGTAATTTTTATAACACATTTTACATATTTTAAAACACCTTTCTTAACAATTGAAATCATTATAATCACTTGACGATATTGATCGCTTGTAACTTTTATGAGCAATTTTTTTTATTGTATGTAAAAGTGATAAATTCAGGACTAAACCAGTTTGTATAATTAAAATTTTTATTTTGTTGGAGGGACACAAAATTTGCAATAGTATCCTTTAGAATATCATAAAATTTATTTACATTGTTATCAATATCTGTGTTTTCCAAAGAGGACCAATCAGTTGAATTTAAGTAATCAGAATTTTTTGGGAAATTTGTTTTAAAGAAGTTATAACATGTCTTGACACTTTTATGAACATTGTCGTTAACATTGGAGATAATTATATCCAGTAAAGGTGATATGCGTCTACAGGTAATAGCTCTTCTAAATATGTACATACCGTGGCACAAGTAGGTACTGCAGAAAATTAAATTAAGAACACGGTTATTTACGTTAGCGACAGTGTTTAATTGTGGGAATGATAAGTACCTAATTAGATGGCATGCAGTTGGTAATACTTTCTCAGAAATACTAGATATAGATATATTTATCTAGGTTGAATTTAGTTACAAGAAAGCTAAAATAATATACCTCGTAATTTAGTCATAAATAATTACTAATCTTAACTTTTATTATTCTTCGGTATGGGATCTATTTTATAATTTCTTTATCAAATTTCATTTGATTAATTTTGGTTATTTCACAATTAATTAATTAAAAATTATATATAGTCTATTTGTCGCACGTTCCAGAGTGGAAGATTCTCTCACTACTTATCGCCCTGGTGTAAGACTACCATTCAGAATTGAAACGTTGCTTGAAATAGCTTTAGTTGTGTTTGGTGACCAGATCTTGATAGCCAGGTACTTCCCCGCCTTCCTCTTCCCCATCTTCACCCCCTCCCCACTACCTTCAACCTCACTACATACCTTAATTTTGAATGCCATAGTCACACTGGCTCCAGACGGGAGCAGTTGGGATTCTTGTGCGGTATACATATAAAAAAAAATAACTAACCAAATACCTACTCTCATCATAATGTGCTCTTGACATAACCCGACTCAATTTACTTAAATAATTACTTTGCTTTATCGTGCCATGTCTTCCTCGGGCGTCCCCGACTTCTTTTATCATTCACTTTCATATTATATTCTCTTTACAAAGGGCGTAGCTATAGCGTTTACATGAAGGGGTTTTTGACCCTAAAGATCCTGGAGTGGCAAGACAGAAATATAGGGAGGGGGGTTAGGAAAATTTATTAGAAAGTTTTTTGGGACCTTTCCTAAAAACAACTTTATATTTACATCATATTGATAAAAGAGGTGGTGCAACTAAGAGTCCCTTTCGCTTAGATCAGTCTTGCGCTATTTCCGGGTCTCTATATATATTTGTAACGCAGTTAAACACATATACCCCTCAGGGATCTCATTTCTACGGCATTCAGTCTAATTCCATCCTTCCTCCGCCAGTTCCATATGCCATAGTGCCATACATTAGAGTTTGTATTGGCAGTGCAGTCCATTGTGGACTGCTAACCATCCTTCTATTGACAACCTTTTATTAGGTAAATGTCCAATCAGAGTTTTACATTTTATACGTGAGTAATTAAAAAAAAATTACTGACATACTTGCCTACCTATCATAGACAGCGAAATTATCTGATTATCTATGGTTAAGGTTTACATTTACGTCGCTGGTGTCCATGGTTCATGGCAGAATGACGGTACAGACAGAGTAAGGTGCCGTCGGCGGATTAATATGAGAACCAATTGGATCTTGGATCTTGTGCTCCGGAAGCAGTTCATTACAGATGACGGTTGAAGGAAACGTCAGATCGTTGATTTGCACTCGTGCATACAAGTAGATATTAGGTAATGTAATATCATTATTAATTTACTCTGTAAGGACATTCTAGCAAGTGCTTTGTCCAGGTGGTCAGATTCCTGTAATATGGTTTTGGTTAGATTCTGAATAGAGACGTAAACCTCGTTGCAAAGGGATATCCCATCAAAACCGTGGTACCATCAATTCCCTCATTAAAAAAAATTCCTCAATCATTAAAATTAAAAATAGATATTGCTCCGTTCTCTTTTTTAAAACTCATACACGTGCTTGACTCCCCAAATTGTATTATTTGTGGGTAAAATTATAGAATAGGGGGAAATGAATAACTTTTTTTCTTTGAACAATTTGTACTATCAAGCCTTGTCTAAAAGTGTTTCCCCTTCATTTAACATTTATTGCACGCCTTCAAAGTCTGAACTCGACTCAAACTTTCCACAATATTTTGATGTTTACAAATTGAAACAATCTTACCTAATACCTATATAAATTTGCTTTTCCTTTCTTCATTATTACTGAAACGATGGCCTAGAACACCCTTGAAGGTCGAAAGGCAGAAATATTTTGAAAAAATAGCATGAAGATGTAGATATTTTTCTTAAAAACAAAGTCGAACAATTGAGTGGGAAAGATTATTTTTTTTGTGCTTCATGTACGAATTTAGATAAAACTACCTCAGTTTTTCTATTTGTTTAAAATCTTACAAACTAAAATATTTCAAATTTCTTTAACACACTTATTTTGTTTAGACATTATTGAAAAATCATAAATATTTATGATCAAAAAATACTTACAAGAAGTATACTAATTTAATAATTAATGCAAGTTTTGAATTAAATAAATCGATATTAACTTTTTAATTTAAAAAAATTGATACGGGAATTAATACATATTTCTCATCGGAACCTCCCTGTACAGTTGCAAGCATTTTTAAACTTTTATTCTAATCCGCTCTTAATGATTTTAATTTAACTAAAATTAAAATTCTGAAAAATGTATCTACTAGATTATGTATGATTTGAAATTTGTGTTGTATAATACAATATGTCGTTTGAAAATCGAACCAGCGGTATAACCTAAGTATATTAAAAGTATTTAAAAATATGCGTTTACCAGATAGAATAACAATCTTTCAAAATAAATTTATGTTTTTTTGTAAAAAAGAGTCAATACGTCTAGAATTTGATTTAAAAATTACTAATTTCCGATATTCTCTGGTAATACCCTCTTAATATATAACCATTTTATTTATTCACTTTGTATTTCTCAGTAGCTTTTTACTACTAGTACTTATTTTAGCTTTAAGATCCTAGTACTTGAGTGAATCTGATAATTATCTGAATGGCACTTGTGCCTTAAATAATTTAGTATTAAGTTGTACAAATAACAGCTTGTACCTACCTAATGTGAATTAAACCAGGCAATTTGATTGTCCTAAAACGGGAAATCTATCTAGTTGGACATTCAAAGCTTTCTTATAATGGATACATATTTTTGTATCGAACAAATAAATAAAGACATAAACAGCCTACGTGGTCGACTCTCGACTTCCAATCCGAATTTATTTGTGTTATTTCACATTTAATTAATTTATAATAATATATATATATATATATATATATATGTAGTGTATTTGCGATACTCTATGATCCGAGATGATCTAAGCATTGAACCACTGCTACTCTTCATAGAAAAATCGCTACTGAGGTGGCTTGGGCATGTACTAAGAATGTGTGATGACCGAATTCCGAGGAAAATACTGAGTGCCATTCCAGAGGCTAGACGTCCAGTGGACCGCCCCAGACACAGTTGGGCGAGGCAACTCCAAAAACTGTGCGAGGAGAGGATGGGTCTGCCATGGACGGAGGCCGAAAAATCGGTGCAAGACAGGGAGGTATGGAGGAGCCTTGTCGATGCAGTCTTGTCCAGGTGGTCAGGGGGCCTAGTCTATATCTCTCACAGCGCCCGTAACGCGGGTTTAGCTACGTCACGAATCCGTATTAACCCTCCTCTGACCGTGCTAAAAACTTTCTCGCGCTCCGATGCTGTACACTCAGTAAATATTAGTGTAATGTATTTATTTAATCCAATACATAAATGTATTGTGGAGGAATAACTAAAATGTTAACTCTATGTTTAGTATATTTACAAAGATATTTCAGTAAATACAAACCGTGACCGCTTAATTGACAGCACCGTCAAGAAAGGTTAAACGGCAAACGTGTTTGTTTGTGAAACCGAAAGATCGAGACTAGGCCCCCTGATCAGGTCCCCGACCCGTATAGGACAAGGGGAAGAAGAAGAAGAAGAAGTATTTGCGACCGTTCCCGATTAAAAGATACTCTCGGTATCACCCTGGTGTAAGAACACCTTTCAGCATTGAAATGTTGTTTGAAATGGCTTTAGCCGTGATTGGTAACCAGATCTGAATCACCAGGTACTTCTCCACCTTCCCCTGCCCATCCTATTCTCTTCCCCACTACCTTCATCCTCACATACGGTTGGTATACGTAATTTCGTACGTATATCAACAAATTATTCTTACATTTTCCCGCCAATAAACATTGAAACACTGTTAATTTGTTCGTAAGAACTTCAGTCCCGTTTTTACTCTAAAAATGATCGTTTTTTCGAATAACATTTTTCTCCGTGCAACGTACCCCAGTTGGGAAATAATATAATAATAATATTAATAGTCTCACTGGCTCCAGACGAGAGCAGGTAAGTCACTTGTGCAGTATTCATATAAAAAAAAGATAGGTAGGTACCTATTTACAATACTCAACTAATTGAAATAACATTAAACGCAAAAAAATTATCTTCTTCCATAAAAATAAGCAATAGTGATTAAATTAGATTGAAAAGTTCCTCATTTCCCGTGTTTCTAATACCTATAGATAAAAACGACGTTGGTAGAAAAATGAGACTTAAAAGCACATATCGTAATATCCCGTGATCCACAGTACAGGTAGTAAGTAATCTACACATTTCGTCACCCGAGTGCTTAAGGGCGCGCTTCGCCGCTCAAAAAGAAGAAGATGAAGAGATACGACAATACGAACGTGAGAGCGAGTGCGCTAACATTAAAAACCATAAAAGTCTTGCGAAAATTGTGAAAATGTTTAATAAAAGACGACTCTTTTGAAAAAGAGCAAAAATCTCGTGAGGGATGTGTCAAATAGCATTTAAAGAAACATTATGATTTTTTTTCATAGATATAACTTGTAAAATAACAGAAACAAACGTGTTAATAATAATTTTTGCAGCATTCTTTGCGATTTATTTCTATCGAGGGAATTTCAAATAATTACCGTTTCGGCATGGGGATTGTATAGATACTATCTTAAAGAATAACATATATTTTTTTAAGAGCTTAAAAACTTCAAACGTTTAAGGAAAACGTGTCAGAAATCGGTAGAAATTGGCAGAGCGGCCCGTTAATTGTCCAATCGACCATTAGTAAATTTTACAGAAAGAGGAGGTTTTCTTTCATCATTTCAATTAAATATTATCATAGGTGTTTAAGATGAAGCTATTTCCGTAAAGGTCTTATTAGTTTAAATAATTGTTAGTAAAGTGATTAATTATATTTTTTGATACTTTATTTTTACTTATTTTAAAATGGAGATTGAACAAAAATTAAAATGGTCGGGCGACTATTTAATAATGGGTTGATGTTGGGGTCAAACATACCTAAACGTTTATAAGGCGTCGCTAGGTCTAACGATTGCTGCCACTTAGACAAAAATGGCTCGGTTGCTTTTATAATAACAAGCACCAGATTTTTTTAAGCTTCCTTTTTTTACCTAGGCGTTTATTTTTATATATTTTTTACTAGTCTGATTATCAGCCCTTTCTCGACAGTAAAACAATTTAACACAATGGAACAAAGGCTTTTAGACAGGATCTCATCACTATAATATCTACCTATAGTAAATCCAACGGAATTACTAGTTCCATTGTTTTAGGAAAACAGTGTAAAATCCCAGATTTCAAGGTACACATTTCTGAATAAAAACTTATTGGTATTTTTTTATGCAGTTATAGATGGCTTGCAACTTTTAATAGGTCCCTCCGAGATAGAGTTTTTCCTAAAAACATTTATCATATCTTCAGGTACAAATATACTGACGGTGTTTTTTTAATAGGCGCCATTTTAAAGTTTAAAAATTTTTTAATTGTGATATTCGTGTAAGTAGGCATGCCACTGCTACCTTCTTATGTTACGTAAATTCGATAAAATCGTATGTACAATAAAACAAAATGTAACTGTGACGTGTTATGTAGCATTTCAACATAATAAAATATAGAAATTAATATGAGTGAGCCTTACGAGTAAATAAAGTGCCATGTCTCCTTGCACTACAGGCGGATGTGATGCATATTCAATAAAGCAATATGCATTGCTCATTCCTCAGCCCGGGCTCCATTAGCGGCGGCAGTAAATATCTCGCAGATCTTGCGTCACTTCCTCCTCAACAATTATCACCTGCACACATTTCCACACTTGCATATTGTTACTATCCCCCGCGAAAGAAAAACAAACACGCACCGAAAAAATCCGAGGAAAACAATATCACTCTTCTATTTAAATACCCGATGCAAAGTACCTACTTAATTTCACTTTTTTGTCAAGTAGCTACCCACGTAAATACAATAAAACGAGATAAAAATCGTTCTATTCAACACATTTTTTATTTTTTCAAAATAGTAACATTTTGTATTTGAATTTTTTTCTTTGTTCCAACTGTCACTATTGGATTTACTTTTACCGCTTTTTTGTTTCTGTGGTTACATTTTCAACTTTCAAACGTTTTGGATAATAATGAATTCGGCGATATTTCGACTGTGTGTCGATACGAATTTGTTTACTTTGCTCTCGCTGCGATGCCATTCGCCTCAAGTTCTCTGCTAAACTAATTTATGGCTATGTATTAAGACACTGTCCCGACTTTACCTTATTATGGCACCAAAACCCACTCATATTCGCCATCCGGAGGCGGCCGCGGTGTTCCTGTCCTGCGTTGGTTCGTTGGTTCGTTGGTTGGTCGGCCTTAGGAATGTCGGACTCGGCGTTATTCGTTGTTTGACACTGAATGGAGCATTGAATACGAAAATAATAGCTTTTTCTGTTACGTAATCAGATCACATTGTTTAAAAAAAAAATTAAACCATTGGATCGAGATATGCAGATAATGTCGTTGTACCTACCTACAGGAGATTATTTGGAGATTACTAATTTGGAAATTTCGATAAATTATTATTAAAAATTTGGCTAATTATAAAAGTGTTTACTTTTTACAACCTCCTGTTTATTTACCTTCTTACCTAACTAACTTGAAAAGGTTTTCGCGATATAAAGCACCCAATTAGCGGCAAATTGAGAGATCATCGTTTTTCAATTTACCTGTGCTATATTTAGCTATGTAGATACCTACACATATAATATGTATTATGTTATATGCCAACATAGTAAACTTCTTTTTAACATAATTTTTAAAACGGGTTACCTATGTTTTTCAAAAATGACCATATTTTAATCATGTTTTATTTAATTTATTTTTTTACATTATCTCCACACAGGAGGCTCTGAGAAATTCCCTCAATTCCTAAAAAAAATCCCTCGGGGCCTATGTCATCTTTGTGGATCCTTTGTGGGAGAGGAAAGAGAGGAAGTTCTGGGAAGGAAAACTGTATGAGGGGTGGGTAGGGATCTGAGGTTTAATGTATCCTGGAGTGAAGGACGTATTATTGTTTTTCTTTACATTAACTCCACACAAGAGGCCCTGAGGAAAATTATTTCCCTTAAGGCCTATGTCATCTTTGGGGATACCGTGTGGAAGGTTTTTTTAAGGCCAGGAAGGAGTGAACATGGGTCTTGAGGAGACGATGAATTCAATCAAGAAGGGAGGGTGTTTTACAAAAGTGTTAAAAATGTTCTATATTTTAAATCACTCCTTAAATTGGGTAAGTGTCTCCGCTGACGAGGCAACTGAAAAAAAAACAGTTTGCAACTAAACTCGCTATCCTGTGTAAGTCAATGTGATGGCCCGCACACAATTATACACAATTTTTCAAAAACCCGTTGTCAATGGTAACGCAAGCAGTGACTCGCGTCTTACCCTGCTAGTTGCTACGATGACAGCTAAGGCGATCCGCCCACTGAGGCAACTGAAAACTCTCAACTGAAAAGTCTTTGTATGACAGTGATGGCCCGCACACTACACAATCACTCAAAAACCCGTTGTTATCTAATGGTAACGTAAGCAGTGACTCGCGACTTGCACTGCTGATTACCGTGGCCGGCCGTTGCTAGTTGCCAGCTGTCAGATTCTTCGTCTATGGTTAAACAAGCTTTTTGACCAATCAAGACATAGAAACCAGCCAGTTTTAGTTTGTTTTCAGTTGCCTCGTCAGCGGAGCGCCTAATTGTTCTTCGTCTATGGTTAAACAAGCTGAGATAATTATTGAAATCGTAAAATTGGGTAGGAAGTTTGGTTGGAAACCATAGCAACCAGCAAGTTTTAGTTTGGTTTCAGTTTCTTCAGCCTTAGCGTTCATTTTTGTAACTATTTCTGTATGGTTTTAAAGTTCTAATTCTTTGTATTCCCTTTATGGCATCCAATATATAATATAATAGATGATGACGGATTATAAGGTCATTGTCTTCAGCGACGGAGATTATCAATTAATATCACGGCGCACTGTGTGTTCGTCCCATACAAGCTAGAAGGTAGATATCATAGAGGTATTTAACAGATAGACAGCGTGACAAATACATTCTTAATTGGGTTGATTAATGAACGGATTAACTAATATCAAAGTATAAAAGTCTAGTTATTCAGATGTGAAATGTCCAGATACATTTATTCGCTTCTTGCGGTGCGACGTTTATGTTGTTCGTTGAATTTGGTGATGTATTACGGTTAGAGGCCCTAGCACGCTTGCTTTATAACGATCGGTAGGATAACTATCGGTAACTTCTCATCGTTCCCTAGGACAACTGCAGACCGCTAACGTGCAAACGACAGTTGATATCGAATATATTAAGGACACTTAGTCATTGTAAACTGTCACCTATTCGTTTGCGATCTGCATATTGAAATATGAATATGTGTATATTATATTAAATGAAATTCTTCCGACAAATTGCCGCGGAACCCCTACACCGCGGAACACAGTTTAGGAAACCCTGCACTTAACTTACAAGTACTTATAACCATAAAAAGTAAGTAATATTGAGAATCAGAATAACAGGAGATATCTATGTAGAAGCAAGGAGTATTTATTTATTTTCCTTTTTACATTTTACCAATTTACCTTGATTTGATTTATTACGCATTTCTAACATAGAATTAAAATAATCGCCTGATGGAATAGGTTGTAGAAAGGTACATATAACTACGAGAAGGTAATTTATTGTTATCTGGATTGAAAAACATTATTTTAAAATTTTGGTAAATTCTTATGTACCAACGCACGATGAAATCAAATTATTGTATCTTCTGATCTTTGTTGTTAGGGTTATCAGATCATAGGCTAATTCGCGCTGACATTGATTATAACCCACCGAAAATCCCTTACGTTACTATCACGTCAAGAGCATGGCGTAATTTTAACTTTGACGACTTCCTGTCAGACCTAAAATCTTCTCTTCTTTGCACACATAGCATTTGGGAAATAGAGTCACCAACTAAACTAGCCAAACATTATAATTCTGTACTTTCAACCCTTTTGAACAAATATGCTCCAACCTCTACAAAAACTCGACGACTGCGAAAGTCTGACGACTGGTTTGACGAAGAATGTCGAAGCCAGAAGAGATCAATGCGTAAATTGGAGAGGTCCTACAGACACTCAGGGGTTACTTCACGGGACGATTGGATGCAGGCTCAAAAAGAATATACGTTATTGATTCGTTCGAAAAGGTCTGAATACTGGACAAGTAGAATCGATTCAGAGCGTCAAAATCCACGAAGTCTCTGGAACTCAATTAAGACGGTCGTTGCCGATGTCCGTACACAAAATACAACCGAAATAGGTCCAGAAATCTTCTCTAACTTTTTTCTCGACAAAATTAAGTCAATACGCGCCCTAACAGCATCCGCTCCACCACCATCTTTTACAAGATGTAATAGCGTAAAATTTTCTGCCTTTAAACCTACATCCTTTGAAGAAGTAAAGAAGGTAATACTTACTTCACCGAACAAGCAGTGCTCTCTCGATCCTATTCCAACGTGGTTGCTAAAAAAGTGTTGCAATGAAATATCTCCCTTTCTAGTTCATCTTTTCAATAAGTCATTTAGCATCGGTGAATTCCCTATATCCTTTAAATCAGCTGTCGTAACTCCATTAATAAAAAAACCGCAATTGGACGCTGAAGATCTTTCAAACTACCGACCCGTTTCAAATCTCCCATTTATATCCAAAATCTTAGAAAAAATCACTGCTTCACAGATAATATGTCACTTAAATTCAAATGAATTGCTGACTAAATACCAATCTGCATATAGAAGGTTTCACTCAACGGAAACTGGATTACTACGTGTTCTGTCGGATATAACTCTTGCTATCGAGTCGGGCAAATTGGCACTCCTTTCAGTCTTGGACATGAGTGCCGCTTTTGACACGATTGACCACGATTTCCTCATTAAACGGTTAGAAGAATCCTTTGGTTTAAACTGCGACGTTAAGAGCTGGCTGACATCGTACTTGGCTAATCGTAGGCAAGCCGTAAAGGTGGGGAAAAAACAATCAATATATGCAACCCTTTCATCTGGAGTACCCCAGGGGTCTGTTCTGGGCCCACTTCTCTTCATCCTCTTCACAAATGATGTCGCTAAAATAATCGAATCATTTGGTCTTCTATCTCACTGCTACGCTGATGACCAGCAAGTGTACTTTTACTGCTTACCAGAGGAAATAGACAGTCTAAAAATTCGCATAACTGAGTGTCTAGAAGCAATCACCCGCTGGATGACCTCAAATAGATTAAAGCTGAATCCATCAAAGACTGAATTTCTCTGGACCGCCACAAGCAGACGTCAGCATAACATCGATAACTCCCCAATATCCATTTCAGGAAGTGATATCACTCCTAAGACATGTATTAAACTACTGGGTGTCAATCTGGATGCTGATTTTTCCCTTAAAACTCAAGTGAACAGAACTGTAAGCACTGGGTTCTTTCAATTAAGGCAAATTAAAGCAGTGCGAAGAAACTTGCCAACAGAGACGACTAAATTACTTGTCAATTCGTATGTTGTTTCACGCCTAGATTATTGCAACGGAATATATGCAAGTCTCCCAAAATATCAAATCAACAAATTACAATCCGTTTTCAACGCTGCGGCGAGACTTATCACCGGCGTATCTAAATATTCCCATATTTCAGAGCATCTCAAAAATCTTCATTGGCTCAAATGTCCTGAAAGAATCCAGTTCAAGCTCTGCTGGATGGTATTTAAGTCCCTTAATGGAATGGCTCCTGCTTACTTATCAGAAATGTGTATCCCAGAAAACTCCAATTCTCGACAGTCAACTCTTAGGTCAGCGGCATCATCAGCAATCGGAAGGTTGAAGGAGCCAAAGCGCACACCAAATACTAAGTTCGGTGAGCGTGCTTTCGGAGTGTCGGGACCTAAAGCCTGGAATGGACTGCCACATGACTTAAGAATGATCACAGACTCGGCGAAATTCAGAGCTAAACTTAAAACTCACCTTTTTAGACAGTCGTACCCATAAAGCCAAAAACAAAAACCTTCACTTTCACCTTCTCAGCCCGCGACATAGTAAATAACTAATTGCATAAAAATGTTAACAAATTCTTAATGGTGAATTATTTGTACATCTAATTTCATTCAAATCCTCCAGTCCTAATGAGTCCTAAATTCACAAGTCTTTCGAAATAACTTCAATTTATTAACTCCATTTTTGGCAGTAATCTTCTTATAAATGTAATATGAAAAATGATGGTGTAGCAAATGTAAAGTTATGCAATGTCCAGTGTTTTAATATAGCGTCCTCCGCGTGCAAAGTCGTATCTCCTCCAAGCATAAACTTTCTAATTAAAGTGTGTTTATCGGAAGTGACCTGCCAGGTAAGTATGTTCTCTGTGTCCATTTGTAAATAATAGTTCTAGGTAGAGCCTAAGAAGTCATAATAAGATGTACAGCGCCCTTGAGGTGATTTCTCACAAAAACGGCGCTCTACAAATTATCCAATTATTATTATTATTATTATTGTTAGATTTGAATTAAGTTTGGAATGTTGGTGGTTGCGCGCGCACCGGGAGATTTCCCGCCCACGCCGCAATGGCGGACCTGCGCCGGATAAAAACATTAACAACAGTAGGTACTTGCACTCACTTCATAAGCACAGTTCAGACAACTCATTTATTTATAGAATTAACTCTATGTGTGAATTCTGACAAACCTGTGAATTCCGACAAACGGTTTTGCAATAGGTAGGTACCTACCTAAGAGAGTATATTAGGGTTCCCAGGCACATCGCTAAAGATAAAGACACCTTAGGCTTACGTAGGTGTATAACGTAGGATATAAGCAGCACTAAAAATCCATACATATCTTCTATGAAAATAAATGCTTTTGAAACACACTTGTCACACAATACTACGCTCTGGTACCCTCCCCATGCAACGGACGTATAAAAGAAAGATGGTGGTGGTAAAAGTCCTCCCAAAAAGTAGATGTTTTTAAAATGGGAATGCAAACTGCTCGCAATTGGATTATGTACTCCGACTTGACAGCTAGCAATAGCCGCAACGATCAAGCGCTCTGGCAGAATAAAAAGTGCTACAAAAGCAAATGCTACAAAAAAAGGGCCATGTCAAGAGTCAGAAAAATAGAAGAGTATGTATGAGACGATGTATGAATGTGAATGAGGCAAAGAGTGTGTGCCAAGACCGAGGTGTTTGGCGGTCCGTTCTCTCTGCCTACCCCTGCGGGGAAACGGCGTGATGGTTAGTTAGTTAGTTACAAAAGCAAATTTTCAGACAAACCAAATGCAAAGTAGTCTTTCAAACAGGACTACGATACGTTCAGTCAATCTCTGATGTGATATTAATTTATGAGCAAATCCATGAGAGATTTATTTATTTGAGGAGTTTTACAAATCGCTTCTGTGAACACAGCTTTACCTACGTAAAGTCAAGATGTCCCACGTACTTAGTAGGTAGGTACATACCTGTGCGATTATTCTGCGAAATGTTCCTACGGATGCCATTACAAACCGCTTTCCAGCATTTATTTGTGGTCCCATAAAAGAGGTAGGCACCTACCTACCGGAATCGATTTATTTTATTGAATCCTGCAAACTTGCGCTGCTCGCACTTTATATTTGCATTTTCCTTTGATGTGTAGTTAGGTAGGTACAGAAATGGTACTGGCTACAAGTTGACAAACTTATATCGCAAGCGGCCAAAAGAGGAATGAAAGAACAATTTATTAAATAGAAAAAATGGAATCCACAAAATCTACACTAAGGCCCTTCGCACGTGGAAAAAAAACAAAAACAAAAAACTAAAACTGGTTGGCAACTTAAAAAATCTTCTATCACGGTGCAACTCAACTTTACGATTTCACTAATTATATCAGCTTGTTTATTTATAAAAAAATATATAATTTATTAAATATCAACCTAATAATTTGTCAATATCAACCTTAATATAAAATATTAATAATTTATCAGCTAATTTATTAAATATCAACCTAATAATTTGTCAATATCAACCATAATATAAAATATTAATAATTTATCAACCTCCTAAACAAAATCGATATTTTCCTGCTCGGACATGTCGCAAATTACTCAACTAACAGCTCGTGAGGCGCAACCATGGCAACCTGGCAACTAAAACGCGCGGGCGACTAGCACGACGAGTGACAGGTTGCGTCGCCGTTGACAACTGGTATTTGAGAAGCTTTCTGTGTGCGATTGCTATTGAAATTCGCAAGTCACAGGATAGCCACTTGAGTTGCCAACTGTTTTTTTTTTCAATTGCACCGTGAGCGGATGGACTGTTAGTCCATCGACTCCGGTGGAAAATCAAAACAAAACACAAGCAGTGGTGATGGGTAGAGAGTGGAGTATTGTATTGTATCGGTGTTGCAAACCAATACTGTATTAGCACTGCTTTGGATTTTTCGACCACCACAGTGATCACATGCCTATATTGTTGCGGTCAGATTTTTTTTTCATATGAATACCGCACAAGAGTCCCGGTAGAGAGTCTACTTTACTACTCTACTCCGGTCTAGAGCCGCTGAGACTATGGCATGACCAATTGGGGTATGTTGTGAGGCTGAAGGTGGCGAGGAGGGGAAGGGAAAGTACCTTTTCTTTTCAGATCTGGTCACCAAACACGGCTAAAGCCATTTCAAGCCACGTTTCAATTCTGAATGGTGGTCTTAAACCAGGGCGATACTGAGAATAGCTTTCACTCTGAAACGTGCCGCAAGTAGGTACTATGTTATTTTTTACTTAATTTTTTGTGAAATATTGCTTTGCCATTTGATTAGAGCTCCGATTATTTTCCTGCCATGAAATACCCTAGACCTCTTAATGCTTTATAAAATTGTGAATTATCGGGTAGATAGTAACTTAGTCAATCAAATCAAGTTATACGCCAGGCCCAAATCTACCAGAAACCTTAACATATTTTGGACCGAAATTTTTACCAATAATACTGGATATTTTAATCCTATTTCTAGAATGTCTAGATCATACAATGATCTTGCTAAATCACACACTATCATAGATATTTTTGTAAATAATATAACCTGTTTCAAGAAGTATCTCCACAATTTGTGCACCTAAAAAGTAAAAATAAAAGATTGTTTGTTGTTTTATTATTTTTTCATAAACATTTTCTATTTATTAGATTTTTTCTTCTTTCTTTTTTATTATTATAATTAAGTTTTTTTAGTTAAGTATAAAAATACTGACATTGTTTTTTTATGTGTTGGTTTCTGTGTACATTACTGCAGACACATTAGTCTAGGGATATTTATATTTGTATTTAATTTTGTTTTATATTACCAACAAGAATGTTCTATAAATATCCTGTTTGTGTCTCAAATAAATAAATAAATAAATGAAAGATCGTTGCGTTGATATGATCTTCGCCTAAGGTAGATTATTGGTATGTAGGAATACCTACATTTTAAAAAATGTGTTCGTTCCTCCCACTTTTCAACTGATAGCAAGTATTAGGTACCTACCTAACTACCTACCCTTTGGATGTAGAACAAGTGTATACCTGCCTTTATAGATGTAATACATTTCCATAGATTCTTATCCGATGAAGTGATACAACGTTCAACGGCTGAAAGTGGTGCATAATGCATAATACCAGTGTCCGGCATTTAGCGAACAATAATATGAAGTAGGTAGGAACTGCAGCCACTATTAGCGCAGCAAGTGTGCCTGGCCCTATTCGGGATATAAGAACCTCTGTTACCTGTGCCATGTAACGCGGTCCTTGTGTGGAAAATTCTAAGGCACTACTACTCTCGACTAAACATGCCCAAAATGGTAAAAAGCACGCAGTATACCTATTACTTGCAGTTTGAACTTCCGTTCCGAAAACGGACCAAGCCTTTCGATAGATTCGTTTGTTTTTAGCGTTTCCTCTAATTAACACATTTTTTATACCTAATCTAGTTCGATACTTTGTAGATTTCCTCTTTTCTGGTGAAATACATGGCCAATTATTATTATTGTGCCCAAAAATATAATATTTCTTTAATATATTTATAACTCATTTTTATATTAGGTATTTATCTCCCCCGACATATATATTTTGTTTATTTCATTGATTTTTTATTTATTTATTTATATATTCTTAATATATTTATATTACAAAGGTATAATAATATATTGTCCTCCACGCTAGAAGTTCACCTGTGTTGTAGGTTGTAGAGGACATTTTTCATTTGTATCTACATAGTAAAATAAACAGTGGGCAGTAGAGTAAAACAAACAGTATATAAAAAGAGAAATAATTAAATATAAAAGTTAAAATAAAAAATCGATTTCTACATAGTTTCAACAAAATAGATGTGTCTTGTTAGTTACGAATGTTATGAGTGTGTTAGCAAAATTATATATTCAGAGTTATAGGATTGTGACCAGTTGTTTTTTTTAATTATTTCTGGCTTTCACCCTTCAAGGGTGTTCTAGGCCATCATTTAAAATTATGGAGAATTGAAAGGTGAATTTAAATATTAAGATTCTTTAGCTGGCTAAGTCCTCCATCACAACACAAGCAACATTTTCCGCTTAGTGTGGTGGTAGTAGGAGATTTTCAAATGTTGTTTGGTTATTCGTAACCCGGGAATGTTTGTCTTTCTTTTAAAAATTTTTTTTTATTTAAATGGGCTAATTTGCAAAAATTATAATAAAGATTGGAGTCGAGTTCAGACATAGAAGAGATGAGATGTTGAATGGAGGGGAGGCAATTTTAGATAAAGCTTTATAGAAGAGAGGATATTTGATTAGAGAGGGACAAACAAAAAAATGAGATTTTTGGATTCTGAAAGATTAGATTTTTTATATTGTGTTGGAAGTGAATTGTATGGTTTAACAGCCTGGTATCTGTAGTGTCTTTGTCCAAAGGATGTGTTTGTTTTTGGTATTTGTAGGTAGCCGGTGTGCAATGTGTGCATGTCTTGTTCTAGTATTACGAGAATTCTGTGAAGTGTTAAATGTGTTTAAGTTCTTGTAAAGAAAAATTTGTATTTGTTTTTAATATAATTTTTTGAATATGATTGAAGTGGGCGTTAGTATTGGTAATTTAAATATTACTTTTATTAAAGTTTTCTGAGCTTTAAACAGTGTGTTGATGTATTTTTATACCGGCGACACCCCAGGCAATAATGCCGTATTCCATTATCGATTTTGCTAATGCGAGGTATATATTTTTTATATCTTATATGTTTAGAATATTTCTCACGTTTTTTAAAAAGTAAATGAACTTGTTTAGTTTTCCTATTACCGAATCTATATGTCTATCCCATTTTATATAACGGTCGAAGTATATACCAAGATATTTAATATTTTCCGAATTGTATAATATAATAATTGTCTTTTCTACCTAGTAATTAAGATGAGTCGATGTGTTCTTTAAAAATATATATTCGCTTTTCGTGGTCGTGTTCTAAAACCTTACCAAAAAGATAATAAATTTTAATAAAAACAAACATCGTCTCATACGTAGGTAGTATCGCACTTAGTATAGCGAAAGAAATACAAAGAGAATGGTACTCGTATCTTCCATTCCTGGGAAATTCAACAATATTAGTTTCACATTCACTACAAAATTTTCCACCCACCTCCCTATTATCTATCTTCCTTGCCCCTGAATTGACCCCCCCACCCCTCACCCCCAATGTGAATGCTATAGCTACGCCCTTGATTGAACCAAGGAGTGTGTTGCGTGCGCCAAGACAGAGCTGTGTGGTGGTTAATGCTCACACCCTCTTACTCATATTTGTAGTATAACGTCGTCAGGGTGAAAAACTTGACTTATTATCACGGGTTTAAACCAGGTTTAAGGAAAACTTTACAAAACCAAAGATGAGTCGGTCTGGGTGTAAGTTAAAACAACTGGGGTTGGGCGAAGAAAGAAAATGTTTTAGGCAAAAACACAGATGATTTATTTTATATTACCGTTTTATATATTAATAAATATTTTTTAATCTACTAGCGCCGTATGTATAGCTTGGCTAGGCGTACGATGCAAGTCCATATTACACAAATGGAATTAAGTAAAGGCTCCGCCAAACGGGAAGCGTACTTATCGCGGCGTCAAGGCGTCAGTACTAAAGCGCCGTAACGTCGCGTACTTTCTATATGAACGGCTTCGACGTGTTCAGTACAACACAACGCAGCGTTATATGTCCGGGACGTTTTAAGGGGGGGTTATCAAAACTCGGCTTGACTGCAGTTAGGTATTTTTGGTACTTGTACGGCCCGCTAGCGAACTACAATTTTAGCCGTCTATGGGGCAGACTCGGGTAAGATTGACACCAAATTGGTAAACCATTTAGCATTTTGATAAAGTACGAAATAAAAAATACACTTGCTCTATAAATTTTTTATTTGTTTACTAGATAATGGATACAGCTAGACAGACAAAAAATCATATTAGCAATGGAATGGATAGATAGAAACATCTTTTACGCCCTGAACCTTTTTTGACGTTTCCGTTTTTTACTCAATGAGACTTTGAATCTAATGGTGTTTTGACGTAGATTGTATGGTTTATAAAATGGTAATAACTGTATTTATAATATTACCGGAAAATAATGGGTGTGAATAAAGGGAGATCATAAAATAAAGTTGGGACAAATATTTTTAAGTACGTGCAATAGAAATGACAAAAGGTGGTTTTGTTTTTGAAAGTTTATTTCGACAAATTTTTTCGTACTCAAGAAAGAATATATTTCAAAATATTAGATCAGATAAACAAAAAGTAGAATGACGCACATAAACGAAAAATTACAAAATTTTACAAATTGACAAAAAAACAACTAAATGTAAACTTGGTATGCAAATATTCAGCATAATATCCTACAAAAATTGCCAAGACTGCCGACATGACCGTTGACCCGTTCTCATGTGAGAAATTTCGACCGTGTATATATATATGTTGGGCGCGCGTTTGGCGTGTTTCCCGACTTTGCACCGGTGCTGAAGGGATCAATGACGCTAGTTCCTCTCTGAAGCATCTTCCATGTCTGAAATAACGGTAGAACAAGGATTCCATCGCGGTAGACGACCCTGAATAATTCTTGAAGCACGTGTGCTCCTGAGGCTGTTCCTTCTTATTGGCAGCTCGTGTACAAATTACCCAAAATTTATTTGACTCTCTCGACTCATCGCCTTGCCCCGCTGTGGGAGAGATGGATTCATACGTCCGCCACTCCTTTTTTTATATGAATACCTTACAAACGTCCCACCTGCTCCCGTCTGGAGTCAGTGAGACTATGGCATCCCCAATTGGGGTATGTTGTGTGGCTGAAGGTGAATGGGGATGAGAAGGAAATATTGTAATTATTTCTACAAATCTCATGACGTCAGAGCTCACCACTATATGTATATAGAATCCTTCGCGGGCGTGTGCACAACAAATCACCTATTGTTTCAGCGCAATCGAATGAATGGTATAGGAATTTTTTTATAACGCCAGAGCTCAGCACTACATATAGAAACCATTAAAGGTATGTGCACAACAAATCATTAAAGTTTCTTTGCAATCGGAGTAATGCTTTAGGTACCATATAAGGAATTACGAAGGTGTGCATTTAACAACTTACAAAAGTTTCATCACAATCGGATAAATAGTACAGGAAATAAATTCATAACGCTAGAGCTCACTTGCACTATAATATATATAGAAACCTTCAAGGGCATGTACACGTACACGAAAAATCCGCCAAAGTTTCATCGCACTCAGATGAATGCTTTAGGTACCAAATAAGGGACAAACAAAGAAACATTAATTTTTTATGTATTTTTTAACAAATTTCATGACGCCAGAGCTCACTATTATTTATAGAAACATTGGCGGGTGTGCATATAACAACTCGCCAGAGTTTCATCACAATCGGATAAATGGTATAGGAAATAATTTCATAACGCTAGATAGGAAATAATTTCATACACGACAAATCGCTATCGGATAAATGCTTTAGGTTCCGCACGAGGAACAAACAAAGAAACATTCATTTTTATACGATAAAATAATTAATTATTTAATTTCTACTTTGCTTGTATAACACCCATTTCCCCATTAATTGCTTGACGGAACTGCAATGCGAGCGCGCGACCTCTCCCCTCAAATGTCCACTCATTACTGAATAAATTTCCAAAATGTTACCGTAAAACCTGAGCCTTAATGACTTGACGCGATTCCCGTATTGGCATACGAAAGTGTTCATCCATTTGAAAAACAAAATCTTTTGAACATAGAAAATTCAAATCCGTCGTTTTGTATGAAAAAGTCAAAAAAATCACTGAGCACAGTTGCCTGATAGATAAATCATTAGGTAGGTACTTGCCTTTATTACCCACGGTCGTGTACTATTGTTTTATGGCTAAAACGAGTTGTTCAGTAACAGCCGTGCGTTGTTGTGAAGATAGCAAGACTAGAACTTACTAGCTAGAACTGACAGCGGTGAGTGGGAGGCGAGTGGGACTCGAGGAACTCGATCACTAAATCCATCAATACTTCTAATCTGTCGCTGCCGAAATGTTGAACCATTATTGTACGGCTGCTAAACTCGTCAGTATTCGGTATACAATTACCGAACAAATTTTAATTGATTTTTATGTGCATAATATGACATAAAGGTATCAATCGATTTGATTGTGTTCGGTAGGTTGGTACTATTTCGTGGGTATGAAATATTTCTCCCGTAACCTACAACAAGCACAAATTCGCAAGTAGCTATCCTGGCGGTCCGCCCACAGGCAACTTCTCAAAGACTAGTTGTCAATGGCGACGCAAGCAGTCACTCGCTACTCGCCGTGCTAGTCACCCGCCACCGGCTCGTTTTAGTTGCCAGGTTGCCTTGGTTGCTCCTCACGAGCTGTCAGTTTTCGAATAATTTGCGATATGTCCGAGCAGGAAAATATCGATTTTATTCAGAAGGTTGATAAATTATTATTTATTATATATTAAGGTTGATAATTGATAAATCATTCATTAGGTTGATAATGAATAAATAATATTTTTGTTATACAAGCTGATATAATTACTGAAATCGTAAAGTTGAGTCGCGCGTTAGAGAAGCTTTTTTATGTTGCCAACCAGTTTTAGTTTGGTTTCGGTTTTTCCATAAGCGAAGGGCCTAACACTGATTTTGGATATTGAGATGTGAGGTTCTGTTTGAATTTAGAATCTGACATAACTAAACAGGTGTGAAAGGTATACCCAAATAAATAAATAAAACATTTTTGCAAACGAAGTTCGGACTAAATAAATAAGCAATTTTTGCAAAGGTATTTAAAGTTGTGAATTTTTTACATTTTTTTTTTAAATTTCTATTTTGTTTTGGTGAATCTTGGAAGTGGTAATTGATCCACTTCCCGACGTCCGGTCGAAACTCGGTATATAGACTCGTTGACGATGACAATGCATTTTTTACATTCTATCAAATTGATGGCACTCATGCACACACATGCATTTTTCAAAAGTTGCTTGATTACTTTTATGTGAGAACAATTATAAAAACTCAGTTATTACACAAACCTACTCGGACATAATATTATACATTAATTTGCATACATCTAAATAAAGATTCAAAAACAAAAACGTAACAAATAAAAATAAAAATAGAAATTTGTAAAATTACATAAAATATCACTCAAATGGAGTATGGTCGGTTCTAGACATTTCGTGGGCTTAGAGTGCAAAGATTGAAAAATACTTAACTGAATACTAAGCTGAAAATGAATTTAACTTTTTTTTTTTTTAAGATTTTTCAGTCAGAGGAGACATAGCATCCCATAAAAAAAATGCATACAATAAATCGGAATTTTGACGAAAATATACAAATCATTTTCAGCTACAACAACATCAACAATGTGGAATTTTTTAATATTGGCCCTCTAGCTCGCTGAAAAGTCACGGACCAAGTGAGAGAGGCAAAAGACACAGATAGTGAAAGTAATTTATTATTATTTATTGTTAGTTTATACTACATTTTCGTTTTCGTTGTTTGTTTTTGGGGTGTTATGTCGTGTTGTGCTACCTGCTTCTTTAGCCGACGTTTCGGACAGCGTTGCAGTGTCCATCATCAGGGCAGATCCGGCAGATCCGTCGATGTGAATTTGTAGTGTTAAGTGTGTGCTTATTTAGTTGGAAGCGATACCGTGCCGTTAGCTTTATTTCAGAAGAAAGTGAACTACTTTGAAAGGGAAATTTGATGAAAGCGCAGTATTTACGTTAGCCTGGGGCCCGTCCACGGAGAAATGTAACGAAATTTCCAAACGAAAGTAGTGTCATCTTGTGGCGAATTCTAGAAATAGAAAAACCAATCTGAAGCGAATGTAGCCAATATCAAGGTATAAACAAATGGTTTTATACTTTTGTATTGAATTATTATATGTTATTAAAGTATACTTAGACATGGTTTTTTGCGATTAGCTTTGGTGTAGCCGTCAATTACCGGATACCAAGAGCTGTTGAGCTTAGCTCCGTCGTCTCTATTAATATTAATTGGATTTTTGTAGATTTCAATTGCCTCCGTAATCAGGCGTGATCTATAAGTTTTAGGTCTTCCCAGGACCTCAGGAACAAATCCAAAATAATGGCCGGTTTCAATTAAGTGCTCGGCGATTGCCGATTTATCAGGATGGCCAAGTTTACAAGCACGAAAGTGTTCTGCTATCCTCTTGGAAATCGTCCGCTCTGTTTGGCCTACATAAACCTTGTCACATCCGGAACAGCTGAGTTTATACACTCCGTCTGCTTCCAGAGGAAACTTAGTTTTTGCAGACCTCAGTAGGTCTTGGATTTTGGTTGTGGTTCCGAAGACAGTCTTGATGCTTTCTTTTCTCAACATCCTGGCAATTCTGTCTGTCACATTGTGAACGAAAGGAAGGAAAGCACAGCCTTTTGACTCTTGTTCAACTCTGACTTCCTTCGGTGTAGATTTGGCTCTTATAATTTGCCTTGTCTGCCTTATCGGGTAACCGTTGCGTTCCAGTGCATCGGTCAGCTTTATAAGTTCTACATTTTCGTTGTTTGTTTTTGGGGTGTTCATTGTCGGATCTGCCCTGATGATGGACACTGCAACGCTGTCCGAAACGTCGGCTAAAGAAGGAGGTAGCGCAACACGGCATAACACCCCAAAAACAAACAACGAAAATGCTTTTGGCCGTGAAAATGTAAAAAATGTATCTATACTACATTTGTATATAAACTAATATGCACATTGCACAAGGTAACATTTTATTTTTAAAAATTATATTTTTTCATGGGTCTGCCATAGACGGAGGCCGAACAATCAGCAGGAGCTGTATGGAGGATCCTTGTCGATGCAGTGGGTCCCCGACCCGAATAGGACAAGGGGAAGAAGATGATGATGATATTTTTACAGTAGGCATTACATCCCTTTACCTCTATTTAGACAAATTAGAGTATGTCAATTAAGAGTAGAAAACACAGGAGGGCGCCACTGTTCTTCAAATGGCAGTACTAAAATTATAACACATGGTGGAAATGTAAAGCTGTGAAACCAATAATTTTGTAAAAACACATAAAAGTGGGGAAAATATTTTTTCATTGCAATATGATGCCCACTGATCTCAAAATTGGAATTGCATACAGGTATATTATACCTTTGCAAATTTGTGTTAACAAAATCAAGAATGACAATATTTTAGTAAAATAAAAAGCAGTTTAGAAATTACTCAAATTTATTTAATACTAGCTGAAGTACCCAGGGTTGCCCGGGCTTTAGATAATCCCCGTAAAAAAATGTACATTTTGACGAATAGCACTGATGTCAAAACTATCTATAGCTTTCGGAGGGCGACCCTTTCTTATTTTGCCTGGAATTTCGAATTAACCCCCATTTGTTTCGCTCTCCTTAACAATTCGCCTGAGGGTACTTTCTGTTTTACCTGCGAAAAAAAAACAACAATTTGATAGCTAACAATTATTGTAAATAAAATAATATAATCATGCTTAAAAAAAATCTGTGTTTGAAAATATTAAAACAAAGCGCTTTAAAATCGTTACATATTATTAAAATAAAACTGACAATATAATTTAATATTATTTATTTTGACGGCCGGCGTAGTCCAGCGTTAGGGCGTTAGACTCCCATGCCGAAGGCCGCGGGTTCGAACCCGGCGTGCGCAAATAAATTTTATTTAATTGATTTGTGTTATTTCACAATTAATTATTTTAAATAATGTATAGTATATATGCGGCACGTTCCTGAGTGGAAGATTCTCTTTATCGCCCTGGTGTAAGACCACCATTCAGAATTGAAACGTTGCTTGAAATGGCTTTAGCCGTGTTTAGTGACTAGATCTGAATAGCCAGGTACTTCCCCACCTTCCTCTTCCTCAACTCCTTCCCTTCCCCACTTACCTTCAGCCTCATAACCTACCCCAATTGGGGATGCCATAGTCTCACTGGCTCCTGACGGGAGCAGTTGGGACTCTTGTGGGGTATTCGCCATTAAAATTTTTTTTTTTTTAAATAAATTATATTTTGATAAAATGTTTTTAATGTTATTTACGGTATTCTACAAATACAGTGTCATTGCTCTTCAATAGAACTGTCAAACAGAATGTAAACATAACCTTAAATAAAAAGACATTTTCAAGTGTTTTAAAACAACAGTTCTCTACAAAAATTGTTCTTATCATTTCAAAGTAAAAAAATTAAAGAATCAAAGAATTGCAAAAAAAAAAAAACTACAGTCATCTCAGAAGTTCGCCGGTAAACGTCCGTTGTATCAATTGAGAATCTTTCGTTTTTATATTCTTCTAAACGACGTAGAAAAACGTTAAACAAAATCTTCCGAAAGGCCGGTCTCTTGCGACCAATTTCACAAACAATACCTCAAACATTACCATAAATATGGGGCAGGGCCACAACGTTTGTTGTTTTCCATGGGCCACGAAAAGAAATAACATTGTGGTTCCGACCCAATCGTCCACAAAATGTCTAGGTACCCATTTTCATCGGAGGAGACGCCGCTTAAAGGCCGGTCTCTTGCGACCAATTTCACAAACAATACCTCAAACATTACCATAAATATGGGGCAGGGCCACAACGTTTGTTGTTTTCCATGGGCCACGAAAAGAAATAACATTGTGGTTCCGACCCAATCGTCCACAAAATTTCTAGGTACACATTTTCATCGGAGGAGACGCCACTTAAAGGCCGGTCTCTTGCGACCAATTTCACAAACAATAACTCAAACATTACCATAAACATGGGGCAGGGCCACAACGTTTGTTGTTTTCCATGAGCCACGAAAAGAAATAACATTGTGGCCCCGACCTAACCAACCACAAAATGTCTTCACATTTTCATCGGAGGCGACGCCGCTTAAGCTCCACTTTTTATTGTTTTATTTATGTTGATGACAGTTTTTAGTTGAAATTCGAAATTAAATACAATATCACTTGAAAACTCATGCCATAACAAAATACCTCAGCAAAATATAATTTAAATTGGACAGTTAAAATGGTGTTGCTAGCCTACAAGTTTTTTAGTTCCGTTTTTAATATTTTCTATTCTTGACTTGACAAACTGTATATTACATGTTCCATAATTATGTTTATCTCTAAAACAATTTTATCCTTAAAGTATTTTGGCATTTGGTTTTTCATAACTTTAAGCACAAAAATTAACACATTAAATAGCACGTCTTTGTTGTTATTGGAATCTAATATAGCTCCTTTCGCATTTGATTAGTTCTTGCATACCTACTTGATTTTTCCCATTATACTCATAGCTCCATTCTGTAAAATTTCTAGCTTGTTCAAGTTTTCTTCTGGTTAAATATAACATCGTAAGGCAGTAATCTAAATGCGGAGCAACTATTGTTTTAAAAATGAGCTCTGTAGAGTTTCCATTTAGTTCATTTCTTAGACTTCTAAGAAAATTTACTTTTTACTACCTTCTTTATTACATATTCAAAATTTGCTGTGAAAGTTAGTTTTGAATCCAATATTTGATTTCATTTACTTTTTTAAATTTTGTAACATTAATAGGCCACTTCATCACAATTTTAAAAAAAAATTCCGGCTTAGGCTAATATTCTAAGACGTATTTTTGAAACCTTGACAATTTTTTGAAAATTTCAATACGAAAAATCGGACAATTTTTGTAAACCGGAAAGACGAGAAATAATTTTATGGGTGTGAAGTAACAATAATTACATAGCCGATATTCATTTAAAAAAAAAAAAACGAAGTATTCCACATGAATAGTACAGGGGAATAACGAGGCATTCCAAAAATATTACATCTCATAAATATTTTTTTCCTTGATCCACAAAACTTTTTATTCATATTCATATTGCTTGTGGTGATTGTCAAATGAATTCATATACTACTCTTTCATAAATTGCGCACGTATAATTATTTTACTTATAAACGCTTTTTACAAGTTATGCTTTGAAATATTAAGAAAAATTTATTGTTCGCGCGAGTACACACCCATGAATGAATAAATAGTTTTGTCAAATCTTTCATGAAAGGCTAACTAATACAATATTGGATTGAATCACCGATGCAATATTGTATTTGTTAGCCTTGTTAATTAATAATTAATTTTGTAAAATTACACTGTTTTTTTTTTTTTTTAATAGCAATAATTTGATTACCGGCGAATTTTCGAATTTGACACTTATAATTCATTGAAGTATTTTGGTTTGACGTTTTGACAGTTGTTATCAAGTCAACATTGTACAGTTTATGCCTTCCGCAGCGGCTGGCCCTCCGCTCATGGAGAAATTGAAATTAAACAAAAACTGACGGGTTTCTATGGTTTCCCAACCAAACTTCCATCACGGTGTTACTCAATTTTACGATTTCAGTATTTATCTCAGCTCGTTTAACCATAGAAAGGAACACTTCAGCTGTCATCTCACTCTTTTGTCGTGGTCATATTGCCGCTGAAGACTAAAAAACTGGGCAACTGGGCAAACTGGCAACGGCCGGCCATGGCAACTAGCATGGCGAGTTGCGATTCATACTGCTTGGGTTGCCATTGACAACTGGTTTTTGAGAAGTTGTGTAGTGTGCGGACCATCACATCGATATACTCAAGCGGCGTCTCCTCCTACGAAAATGTGTACACACTTTGTGGATAGTTAGGTAGGGACCACAATGTTTTTGCTTTCCGTGGCCCGTGAAAAACAACAAACGTTGTGGCCCTGCCCCATGTTTATGGTAATGTTTGAGGTATTGTTTGTGAAATTGGTCGCAAGAGACTGGCCTTCAGGGTAGCACTTAGAAGCATAATGATAATGATGCTGATTTTAACAAAATAGATTGTAAATTATAATTATATAATTATTACATTTTACAAGTACGGTTTTAATACAAATATAATTTAAATCACAACATTTGGATAATATCTAACATTGAACATTATAATGATCAATAAGATGGATCAAGGAAAAAATATTTATGAGATGTAATATTTTTGGTATGCCTCGTTATTCTCTTCTGCCATTCGTGTGGAATACGTCAGGTTTTTTTAAATGATTTTATCGGCTATGTAATTATGTATTGTTTTTTCGCACCCATAAAATTATGTCCCTTTTTTCCGGTTTATAAAAAATGTTCTGATTTTTAGGATTGAAATTTTCAAAAAATCGCCAGTGTTACAAAAATAAATTTAAAAAAAAAAAAAAAAATGTGCTTAGAATATTTGCCTAAACCGGATTTTTTTAAATGTGATACAAGTGGCCTTTTATATAATACTCATTTCAGTTGTTGGTGCATGTGTAATTTGGTAAGTGTAATGTTTTATTAGTTAACAATAATAGATTTGTTTTTTTTTCATGTATTCCAGATAGAGAAGGTAATTTTCTGAGATAGCCCAGGACTGGGAAGTCTATAGGTGCCTTGTCCAAGCAATGGATAGAATAAGAGAAAAAAAATTATGAAAAATACATTATTTTTCTTTACAGTTCGGCCCTGCTTTTGCGATGGCGATTCTGGGTTGTAGATATAAAAAGGAGTTTTCATATGAAATTATTTATTTACACACTAAAATAATTCACCTTCAAAACAAAAATAGTACTTATAAATATTACTTAAATTATAATACAACATTCATACCTACATATAAACAAAAAATTTTCACCTTATTTTCTTCTCTAGTTTTTAGATAGGTAATTTTTGCGCCCCTATTTGATGGTATGTAAATCATTTTAAAAATCACACTTTTCTAGGTGCACAAATTTTGCCTATGAATAATGCAATGAAATAATAAGTGGGGAGTGCCAGCCTACGATTTTAATGAGTCAATTTACTAATAAATAAAATGAAAACAAATAAAATAAACGCCCGGGTTGCCGGCACTGAAACTGAAATTTCATGCCAAACTTTGTCTTTTATCATTGTACATTTTTCAGAAATCACAAACATATTTTTATTTTTCAATAAATAAAACTTTTTCATTTACAGATCTGATGAGCACACAAGAGGGTAAATCTCTATTTTCTGTTTTACTTATAAGAGTTTCACTAACCAATAATTGCATGTACAATATTGGGGGAATGGTATTATAATAAATTATAGGATTTGTGAAGCTGAAAATATTTGCCTCAATATCCATGTCTTACAAAAACAAACTTGTAATATTATTTGTAATATTATCAATTTTCTTTATTATATAATAATATTTTTTCTTGAAAAATTAGATAGAAATAATAAGAAATTTACGAATGCACACCTATTAAATCTATTTAATCAGTAAATAAAGTTTTCCTGAAAATGGAAAAAGCGAAGGCTTTTCACGAAATCATTCATTGAGACAACCTCATTCATTCATATAAAAGGCCTGTTAGCTTATTAGAGACCCTGTTCTATTTTTGACTGTCAAAACAAATGTACTTTAAATATTATATACTAACTAGGTGGGGTACCCGGCTTCGCTCAGGGAGTTGATATGAGATTGTGTGGTAGCCCTCTATCGCCCACCCATACAAAAATGGCTTCGAATAGTCCACAACGTTCTAGAACATTCCCCAATACTCGAATGTGTTCTGGAATGTTCCCCACTGATCTAGGATGTTTAGGGATGTTCCCGAACGTTTCAGACTATTCTCGAACATTCCACAACATTTCAGAATATATTGGGATGTTCTGGGATGTTTTGGAATGCTCTCGAATACTCTCGAATGTTCTGTACTCTTCTAGAAATTTCTAGATGACAAAACTTCCAGCCCTTATATCTTCAAAAGCACGCCCTTCGGTTAAATACGGGAACCTTCTTCATGGATGTTGGATAGAGGGCTACCACACCATATAACTATTTAACTCCCTTGATCGACTCAGGACTCGACTGAGTTTTAGCAGCACGCACATTGTACACTTACTTTTATAATATATATTGATATTTTAATTATCAGTCTATATTTTATTGAAACTTTCTTTTAACAAAACACTTTCATTATACGTATTGTGTTCTATTAAAAGTTGTTTATATCTTGAACAGTTACTTCTGCCTTTCTATCTTGGATAAACATTACTTCCATTCCATAAAGTCATCATGTTGGCTCTCTCAAGGTTGAGTGGCGGCCAGCTGCAGCAGAGCGTCGATGCCCACTGGCTGGAAGGTGCGGCCTTGGTCTGCGGAGTACATGATGACATTCCTGATGATGTAGCACTGCAGGGACTGGCCCAGCTTCAGCAGCGGGCGGCCCTCTCGGCTCCGGCCCACCAGCGGCACCAGGCTGACACCACGCTCAGCACATCTGGAATTGATGATGAATTATAACTTTTGTGGTACATATTAGCACTATACCTGGTTGGGCATTTACACAGCTACACTTACATACATACATCTATACAAAACTATACACATACATGAACTGCTGTACTTGTAGCTAGTATTGTCACATTTCCTTCCTACCCTTCCCTATAAACCTGTCACTTTCCTGTTACCCACATCAGTCCATAATCGACCATCAACCTGTGAACATCAACATTATTTATCGCATCCGCATTTTTTCGCTATTGACCGCCGCAGAGAAGAAAGTACAAGTCCCGCAGTGAGTAATTCTCTCCTTTTCCTTGTGTGCTTACCTTCTACTTGTGCAGTGGTTCAAACACATAACATACACATTTCAAGGTCCTTCTTTTAAAAAACTACACAAAACACGCATCAATACCCATCCATAAAATAACTACAGATTAGCCCCCCCATACCTTATTACAATCCAAAAGTAACACCACCTACGAGTAATTTTATAGTACAAACTAACATCGAATTCCGTCGCATCTCTTGAGTGATGTAGTTGTTTTGTTAGGAAGAAACTAAACATTTTTATCGAATGTTACTTTTTTCGATTCGCTGCTCCGAATCTATATATTACGTAAATATATTTTTTGGCGGTGGCTCCAATCCGAACCAATGGGGCGGAAAATTCCTCAAACCTTGCCAACCCATTCCGAATAGAACAGAATCTGTTTTCATATAACTGATCAAATTGTCAATAATAAAGTCCGCCACAGCCCAACCTAAAATATTTCTAACTCAATTTTGTGTTTTAACCTCTTGTAGGCCGCAGTCCCCCCGGCGGGTCCGGATGTTTGAAGCGATTTTGCCCCTTATGTATAAAGAAATTGTATGAAGAACAAGGTCAGAATCGCTTGGGCCATTCTCATTCTTGACATTACGAGTTACTGGATAGCATTTAGCCACTCCGAATAATTCATATTAATTGCTAAAGGCACGCCGGGCACCAAAGATGGCGGACAAAATGGCTGCCGCTTGATAATATGATAGCTGTCACATTCGAAGTCTATATTTATTCATTGTTTTTTTAATATAAATCCATTGTGGGAAGCAAAGATTTGAGTGATTATTAGGAAGTTCCTTTCATCTACATTATTTTGATGTAATTTTTGTAATATATCACAAAAGAAATGTTATAAAAATTGAATTCGTAAGAAAGGTGAGAACTGTCAAATATTTTACGTCGTATTGAAAAAATATATTTTTTGTATGCTGGCCTTCAACAAGTTAAAAATGATCTTAAAAAGCTAGTCATTCCGTTGCCGTGAACTTGCTAGAAAACAAATTTGTTCCACGCAGACCAACAAAAGGTACAAACCAATGCTTTGTGCGAACTTTTGACTTTGAGATAGTTCACTTTCTTTTTGATAAATGTTTTCGTAAACCAAATTTTTTGTTTTCGGTGTCATTTTTAACCCATCGCAGGCCGCAGTCCCCCCAGCGGGTCCGGATTTTTTAAGCGATTTTGTCCATTATGTATAAAGAAATTATATGAAAAACAAGGTCAGAATCGCTTGGGCCATTCTCGTTCTTGACGTAACAAAATACTGCGTAGCGTCTAGCCTCTCCGAATAATTCAAATTAATTCTCGATGACGCGGCTGGCATCAAAGATGGCCGAAAAAAGGCCGCCGCGTGATAATATGAACGGAGTCGTAGTCGGAATCTATATTTTTTCATTGTTTTTGATATAAATCCATCGTAAGAAGCATAGATTTGAGTGATTATTAGGAAGATCATTTTATCTACTTTATTTTCATGTAATTTTTGTAATATATCACAAAATACATGTTATAAAAATTGAGTTTGTAAGAAAGGTGAGAAATGTCAAATTTTTTATGTCGTATTGAAAAAATATATTTTTTCTGTGCTGGCTTTCAAAAGGTTAAGACCCACACGGCTTGTCTTGATATAATTGGTCGAAGACTGTACCATACGAAAATCCAACAACCAAATAATTAAACTTTTTTCTTCATTTTCATCTCCTCCTAAAACCAAACTAACTAACCATCACAGGATGGTTAGCAACACAAATCTGTCTTGGCACGTGCTCCTTGCTTCATTCACAATCATACATCATCTCACACATATTCTTCTGTTATTTTGTCTCTTGATATGGCCCGTACATGGCAAGTATTTAATTCACTTGATCTTACCATATCTTCATCGAGTGTCATTTATTTTTGCTACATACGGTGTCTGGGGGTAAAGTGCATTAACTTCCCGAAGTTAATGCACTTTATCCCCGGATACCCTCTATATGTACAATGTACATATCTTAATGACAGTATTTCATCATTACATATAACATGCTTGATAGTTTAATAACTCAGGTGCGGGGCATACGTCATTCCTACGTCTACCTACGTTAAATTGTCGTGAAAACAAGCTTATGTCTCCAAGTGGTTAATGGTCCTATGTCCAAAATACAGAAAATGTGTTAAATGCGTCGTTTCAGAGATAAACACTCTTCCCTAAGGGGCTTCGTCATGGAAATCGCTTTAAAATATGAGTACTATGTCACAACAAATTCATTTAAAGGTAAACAAATTTTTAGAGCTGTTTTGTGCCTCTTCTAAAATACGTAAAATGGACATAGGACTTTGGACTATTGATCTGTCGGGTACAGAAATATAAACATACCTGGTCTCCAGCAGCTCCGTGAAGCTGAGTTGTTGATTGTTGCTGGCCATGACCTCTGCGATGGCCGTGGTGGAGATGCGCTGTGAGGGCGGAGGGGGTGGTGCAGGCACCGGTGCATCCAGGGAGCGGTTCATCATGTCCAGCGCCTTGCGGAACGTCTCCGAGAACTCCACCTCACGCTGCAACTCCTCCGAGAACATGTTCTGCAAGAATAAATGAACAAACGATATTAGGTAAAATTGATTGCCTTGTTTAGTCAAGGCTCAAATCATTTGGTTCTGGCGCTAGTTGCTAATACAACTGTGTTAAGTACCAACATAAAGCAAAGGTGAATTTTAAATTCTAAAACAATGTCTTATGTTTTTAATTGGTTTTCTAATAAATCTTTCTCTTGTCATTTCTTCAAGGAGTAACATCTCCTTATCAAAGGCCTCACGTCAAAAACCTTCCTTTCGTATCCTTCTTTTTATTAACTTTTTGAATTAACTTTTTGAAAGCCAGCACAGGAAAATTTTTTTTTTTCATCATGACGTAAGAAATTTGACATTTCTTGCGAATTCAATATTTATTATTATTACGTAATGAGCAGGCAGCATTCTGCTGATGCGCTCATATCTAATTTCACAATTAGTTTGACAGTAATTGAGTTATTTTAAGTTTAAACTAAGTTAGTCCTTTCTTCTCTCCAAATACGAATCCAATAGAGCTTTGAATTGGTTTATATTAGTTGCATCAATGACATGTTGTGGGAGTTTGTTCCAAGCATCCACTACTTTATTTGCAAGGAAGTGTTTTCTAGGATTAGATGCAAAAGGCGTTTTGGTAATTTTTTTTGGGTTTCCACGGAGATTTATATTTTTATTAGTGGTGAAGATTTCTTGGATGTTAGGGTAACTGTAATGTCCAGTTAAATTTTGAAAGCCTCAATCAAGTCACCCCTTTCTCTTCTTTCTTGTAAGGTCGGTAATCTTAGTTCCTAGAGTTTTCATTAACATTTCTTTTGTGATATATTACAAAAATTACATGAAAATAATGTAGATAAAACGATCTTTCCAAAAATACCTGAAATCTATTCTCTCCACAATGAGTTTATATCAAAAACAATGAAAGAATATAGAGTTTCTAAACCAACTCCGTCCATATTTTGACACGGCGGCCGTTTTGTCGGCCAACTTTCTTGCCCACCGCATCATAGACAATTTAATAAAATTATTCCGAGAGTCTACACGCTATCAGTATTTCATTACGTCAAGAACGAGAAAGGTCCAAGAGATTCTGACCTTGTTCAATTTACAATTTACATATATACTTACAATTTCTTTATACATACGGGACAAAATCGATGGTACACCAGAGTACGTACGGCCAATGACAGGTTAAAGTCTATTGACTTTCAAGTTTTCTTTATTCATTGAATTATTTGTTACTGGAATTGAGGATTTTTGCGTGTGTTTATTAATTCTCTGCACATGATCTTAACATATCTGTAATACAGCAGGAAATTACAATTAGTACGCAGCCATATTACACGTCTAATACACCCAACCTTGGTTACCAAAAATACCGTCCTCCTCTGAAATATTAAATTTTACCAGTCGTCAAAGTATTCCGAATAACAAAAAAAAGCAACAGACCTTCCACATGCTGTAATGCTGTATGAGATGTGAGTGCGGGGGCCTCCTGTTGAGCCAAGCGGCCAGGGCGGAGAGCCAGCGGGGCAACAGTCCCCGGCTTGCAGCCCCCGCCAGTGCCCGGGGGCCCAGGAGCTCCTGCCAGCTGGAGCACCAACCCCAACTCTCTGAGGATAACATAACAATTAGAGTCTTCAGGTAAAATGAAATATCAATCGATCGTTCCTCCAATAATCATTTTCCCACTTGTGTTGTTGATTTATTCCAGTCCCAAATTAATTTCATACAAAACTTGCTAAAATAGATCTCATCTATTGTTCCTCTATGCATTATTTTACCGCATCGTAAGCATGCAGTTTTTGTCCTATTTTCTTGATCAATTGTTGCCGGAGGCCGCTTCTGACATTAGTTAAGTTGTTATTTTCTAGTTTTTAAGCATTTCAATCTTAAAAATGAACCGTCAAACCTCCGAGCAACCAAAAAGCACCGAGCCATCCTTTAGGAGAACATCTTACCTATAGGATTAGCGTCAGGCTCCACCGGGATAGCTCTCATGGCGGATTCCAGCTTGGGCAGGATGTGCAGGGCCATCAGCGAGGGCAGGGCCGGGGCCCAGGCCTGCGCCCAGGGCCGCAGCAAGCACAGTGCCGAGCCGTCCATGGGGTGCCAACCCTGGAGGGCCTGACCCAATCGCGCCCGCAGACCGGGATAGACCGACTCTTCTAGGAGATCACCTGAAAAACAAATAAATCATTAATATTTACATAACTCTGGTCCGGATGCGAGAGGTTTGTTGTAATCCCTCTTTCCATTGCAGATATCTCTTACGAAAAAGAGGGAGATGTTACATTAAATCTGTCAGTGATTTCACTGTCAGCATTCGCCCATAGTTATTAGAAACAAAGGGAGATATAGCCCATAGACAATAGAAAGAGAGAAGATACAATAAATCTATCAGTAAAATGCCCATAGATAATAGAAACAAAAGGAGATATAGCCCATAGATCATAGAAAGAGAGAAAGAGAAGATACAATAAATAGTGGAATGCCCATAGATAATAGAAACAAAAGGAAATATAGATAATAGAAACAAATGGAGATTTAGATAATATGTGAGAGAGAGAGAGAGACATAGAGAGAAGATACAATAAATCTATCAGTGGAATGCCCATAGATAATAGAAACAAAAGGAGATATAGCCCATAGATCATAGAAAGAGAGAGAAGATACAATAAATCTATCAGTGGAATGCTTATAGATAATAGAAACAAAAGGAGATATAGTCCATAGATAATAGAAACAAAAGGAAATATAGCCCATATATAATAGAAAGAGAGAGAGGATACAATAAATCTCAAAAGATATTTGCTGAAGTTAGAAATAAACGCTGGCTCCACTGTGTGTAGATCCATCTATGTGTAGTATGGGTGAACAATGTTGGCAACACTTTTGTGTCCGGTTTCATACTTATAAAGGTTCATGACCCATCTCCCTTGCTTCAATTATCTATGGTTTAAATTAATACAAGAGTGTGGAATGTATAGGGAGCATCTCCTATCCAATCCTATATTCCTCTTCATCTCCTCCTCAACTAAAATTAATTTTAAGGTATAATAAAACTCCATCTCCAATCAACTTTAACATAGGAGACTAATATGGCTTTACTTCATTTAAGAGTGGGTTATAAGGCAGAAAGGGTGATTTGCTGCAAAACAGCCCTCTAAAACAGCTGGATACTACCTTTCATATATAATTCTCAGACTTGATATTTTTTGTTAACAAATAATGGACTATTATTTTTCAAACTGCTGATTTTTTTTTGTTATATATGTAAGCATTCGACCATAAAAAATAAGAACATTGATACACCATATAGCCCACTTTTCAAACTTCGATCTATGATTACCGTATTAGTAATGATTTTACACAATATTTTTAATTTAAAATAAGTATATAATACACACATCTGTAGAATTACGGTCTCTTATTGTCGTTATGATATCTGTGGATATTAACAATTAAATAAATACTTCATTTTCACCGTATTTTACAACACTTCAGAGCTATTAGCTACTACGGGCTCGGATCTCCCGTCCGCTGGAAGCCGGGTCACGGGTTCCGTCTTTGACAGCACATATACTTCGAAAATGCGATCAAAATGTTTTATAAATGTGTCTGAAAGGTCTGAAGGGACTCACTTAAAACATTGTAATAATTTAAGAAGCTACAAAAACAGTAAAAACTCACAAATTCTCTTTTTTCATATAATGTTTCAAAATAGCATTTTTCCAACTGTCATATTCCTTTAAAATGCAATATGTATAACTTTACGCTTACGTTTCTATTCGGAATGGTTCGAGCCATGTTCGAGCGTTTGTTACACACTTCATGTTTGTGGGCTGTTAGCTCCATACTTACAAGTATGTGTGAGATTTCATTGTCTTTACGCGCTCTGACTTTGTGTGAGTGAACGTTTTTTCATACCTTTTTTTCATACGTTTGGCATAACCTGCAGTCGGCGGGAGAATGCCAGTGCACTGTGTTTGGAAATATATATTTACTTATTTTTATCTTTAAAATTTCTATTGAATGAATTGTGATGATACTAATGAAGTCAACAAAGTTGAATGTACATGGCGTTTGAGAAACAGACAAAAAAAACTTTTTAAGGAAATTAACAATCATGTATACAGCAGAACCCCGTTTATTCGAACCCCGATAAATCCAAAATTTGTCATTATTATAAAATTATAAAAAATCCACTGATAATTTTTTTCATACAAAATGATTTTTTAATTCGAATTTCTTTAATTCGTAATTCGAAATTTATTTTTGTCCGCACACGAAAATTTGTTAGTGTAATTCGAAAAACATCCATTTTTGGAAAAAAATCATAATTTCGTAAATCAGAATCAGACAGCCGTGGCGGTAAAACGTGCTTAAATGTGGATTTATGCGGTTGGACATCGTCCTAATTCGTACTATTATTTTGTAAATCGGAATCGGTTTCCCATGGAATGTCGTATATTTACGAATTTACTTCGAATAATAATAATAATAATTTAAAGGGCCGGCGGCGGCGGTGGTAATCGGCAACGAAAATTTGATTAACGCGGAAATATATCTTATTTTCACGAATTTACTTCGAATACCTAAATGTCAAGGACCGGCCGCGACGGTAATCGGTCATGAGAATTTGATTTACGAGGAAAATATGCGAAATTTTTACGAATTTATTTTGAGTATCTAAATATGAAGAGCCGGTTGCGACGGATATCGACCGAGAAATTTCAAATTTACGCCAAAATATATCGTGTTTCCACGAATTTACTTAAAATTTCTGAGTTTAAAGGGCCAGCCGCGGCGGTAAACTGTAGTGAAAATTTGATTTACACGGAAATATATCTTATTTTTATCAATTTACTGCGAGTAGGTATCGAATTAACGGCCGGCTACGACGGGATTCAAGCGCCAAAATATTTTTTCGCGATAATTATATGGTACTTTTACGAGTCAAATTTCGATTTAGACTATGAAATATACATATGAATACGAATATACTTCTAATATATCAATTTGAAAGGAGGGCTGCGAAGGATGTCGGCCGCGAAATTTTGATTTACGCAGAAATATATCGAATATCTGAATTTAAAGGGCTGGAAATGGAAGCGAAAATTTTATTTACGCGGAAAAATTACGTATTGGTATATATTTTTTCGAATATAAGGCCGACCGTGGCGGTAATTCGATTTTCACAGGAATAAGTCGTATTATTACGAATTTACTCCGAAGAACCTACCCGAATTTAAATTTTCGGACGAAGAACTCGATTTTTATACTCTGTTTATGATTTATTTTTTTCATAAAATTTCGATTTACGTGGGAATTCGTTAATTCGAAATTAAATTTTTTATGTCCCATGGATTTCGAATTAACGAGGTTCTACTGTAGTAATCATAATGATGAGTTCTAGAAAATATAGTTTAAACGACAGTAAAAGGCTGAATATTTAGAAGTTAAATAAAAAAACACCATAAAATTGACTTTAAATGTGAACCACGAAATTCCAAACGCCGTGCGTCGTCGCCGCCCGTTCGACAGACGTTTGCAATCTACGCACGTTAAATGTTGGATATTTAGAGTCCGAGAAGGGACTGTGACTGCCATCTAGCGATGTAAAAATAAAGACAATTTGACAGGAAATGAATTGTTCCAAGGGTATAATATACGCTTAACAATGTATATATTTATCTCTATATTTTGTGTACAAGCTGTTTATCTCTTACAGATAAATAAATAAATAGTTAAAAGACATACCTGCATAGGCGTGCCAGGGCAGCACCCAGTGGTGTAGGGGCAGCGTGTCGGCCGTGGGGTCCCAGGCAGCGGCAGCGGCGGCCAGACGGGGGACGAGGGCGGAGCGCAGCAGGGCTCGGCGCTCCCTTTCGGGGGCCACGTCCCACCAGCAAGCCACAAGGCCCAGCATCGTGCCGGGCTCTCGTACTTCCCACTCTCTGAAAGAACAATGACAACGTTATTTATGTTAACTAATTATTTACACACCAATATTATTATGTATATCCAATTACAATAAACTCAGTAAAACCCACCTAGGAAGTTCACACCAAGTTTTGTTTTTTGACAAAGACTTGCTACAAATTCTTGTAACGCATACTACTCCGCAGGGGTAGGCAGAAAGGACGAACCACCAAACAACTCAATCTTGGCACACAATCTTTGTGTTATTTAAATTCATCTCATACGTACTCGATCAATGAAACTTTTAACCTTGCAACAAGACTTAAAAATATTCTTCCAGATAGAATAAAAAAATGTGATTCACAAAACTATTTCAAAGATAATGTAAAAATCAGAAAAAGATACAGTCACATCTGGAAGTGAACCCAGGACCGTTGGATTTCCGAGCCGCGGCTCTACCAACTGAGCTAATGTGACCCTAGGGACAGGAGTTAGGGACACATTAGCTCAGTTGGTAGAGCCGCATCCCAGAAAGCCGAAGGTCCTGGGTTCGAGTCCCAAATATGACCGTATCTTTTTCTAATTATTTTTTTTCAGATTTTCAATTGAGTTTTGCTAAAATTGTCTTCGTTAATTAAAAACGTATCAAAATATATTATTGGAAATCTCACCCAGTTGCCATGGACATCTGCTCCAGCCACGGTTGCCAGAAGAGCTCCTGCAGCGCCTGCGCCGACAGCAGGGGGGCCCACATGGCCAGCAGGCTCTGCGGGGCCCCCGGGTCCTTGAGAGGGCGCCAAGAGGCCAACGCAGCACCCAGCAGGCCCCCTAGAGCGGCGGAGCTTACAACACTGCCGCCCAGGCAGAGGCAGGAGTATTCTAGTGGGTAGTCAGTCTGAAATATATATATTATTATCTATGTGAAAGTTTAATTTAAAGAGAGACAAAATACCCAGATTAAAAATAACCATACAATATTTAAAAAGTTTCTACTATATTCGTCCCAGGAAGAGATTAGGTCATCAACGATTGTCCTAAAAGCTGTCCATAAAAATCTTCCTTCTCACACATCTTGTATGAAAATCACAGAAGATACTAGAATGTCGAATTTCATGAACGTATGTTTCTTCAAAATTTCGAATTATTATGATGTTGCCAGTGTAAAATACAAGCAAAAAATTTAAACTCATAAATATGATATTAATAAAATTCGCACAGGATGAGGTAGAAATTTTACATTAATCACATACTTATCATTAATAATTTTAATGTGAAATTATAATATGATATTATCATTATAAAGTATAAAAGTTCCTGCCCGAGACGACTTCTTTTTAGATATGTAACCCATCTAATTTAAATGTCACATAATGAAATGGTTTGGTGAAAATTGGAATTTTTAGAACACTTGAAAAAATATATATACCTACCTCTTGTTTTCTTTTTGTGAAAATGTTATTTAACGATTTTTTTTTAATTTGCAAAAATGTAACTAATTCTATTTTATTTCTATACATATATGTTTATATACAGGGTGTTAAGGAATGTACTTGACTTACTTTAACCAGTGATTCCTGATATTATTTGGAGTAAAAAATGTAAGTGAAATTTTGGTCTCCGGTGACTTTTTCGATGACTTTTTATTTTATTTTTTCAAATTTTTTTAACCTCTTATCTCTCCCCTAACTGTCCAACATCTACTATGTTTTTATGTTTATGTAGAAAAAAAAACATCAAAAATGTCACTGGAGACCAAAATTTAACTTACATTTTTTTAAATAATGTCAGGAATCACTGGTTAAAGTAAGTCAAGTACATTACCTTAACACTCTGTATATTCATAATTATTTCTTCAGACATACATTTTCGACTGGACAAGTAAATATAAATAAATAAAATTCTTGTACTAACTAGTGTTTTTATTTACATTCTGCAAATGCATTAATGTATCATCGATGTAGGTACTTAACCACTCGAACGCTTTTTGCCACATTATGGCACTGTTTCCAAAGCCTTGGATTGCTTTGTTGCCACAATGCGGCAAATAATCTCTAAATTCTTAAAAATGTTTTAAAGTTAACGATTTTATAAATTTTTTTTATACATCCTAAGAATATGTGATAATAAAGAAAAGTTCGGTGAGTTCATTGCCTATATGAAACTATAATCAGTTTGTATGTCTCCATATTCAAATTCGGAGGTATGATTTTTTTTAATGTGGGCAAATAAAAATTTCTTTAGCAATCCGAGAAAAAAGTTTTAAATTGTTCTGTCGCTCCAGTAGTTATTAGATTAGATACCATTTTATTATTAAAAATATATTATATTGTAAAGGTCCCATCAATTACATATAGAAGAATAGTCACTGTCACCCATCAAAATTACAAGAAGCATGTTAGGGCATGTGTTCCTTTTGAATGCTCATGATGACGTGGGTACGACTTCTGCCTGGTTTTACTTTAGTATCATAATTCCAATCCTCCGAGGGTCAACAATTTAAGGCTACTATCTAACAAGGCCTTCCCTCGGGGCAGCCATAATTCATACCCCTAAATAAATCAAGACTATTTATTTATTCTTTTACTTATTCAATTTTTTTTTTTTACATTAACCCCACACAGGAGGCCCTAGGGAAAATAATTTCCCTCAGGGCCTATGTCATCTATTAAGATGCTGTGTGGAGGGTCTATGGAGGGAGGAAACACAGAGGCCGGCAAATCGTTCCACTGTTGAACGAGCTGTTGAACTCAAGAACGAGTCATAGAAACGACCCGTTCTCATGTGACAAATGTCAACCGTGTACATATGGTAGAACAAGGACAGCATTCCCACCCGATGACTGTGCTCTGAAGATTGCAACCCGTTCGTTAAGACGGGAGAATCTATTAAAACGGATCGCCTGTTTTGAGTCGAGGGTTTTTTCAAATATTGTGGGGCTCCAGACCAGAGGTGGCTGCCAAATTCAACTGTGGGGTGCACCTGCGATTTGTACAGGGTTAGCAATTGTGTACTATTAAAGTATCTACGGGCCCTGTACAGTACGCCCAGTTTTTGAGAGGCTAGCTTGACTCTGGCTTCGTTGGAGCCCCCGTACCTGAGCTGGTCACTTAAAGTTACACCAAGCGTATCAATGGAGGTCCTGTTTGGAAGAATGCTACTGTTGAAGGAGACTAGATTGTCATTTCGATCCCTCTAAGACGTAATCAGACATGATTGGGTCTTTGTAACATTGAAGTTAGCAGAGAAATTGAACCCACGATGCCTGGTTGGTAAACCAGAGGCATACGTCAACTGGCCACCGACCGATTAATGAATTTAAGTGAGTCCAAAGTCATTGTTTGAAAGAGAAAGTACAAAAACACGCCCGAGGAAGACATGGAATGATCAAGTGAATCAAATACTTGAGTCAGATCATGTCAAGAGTAAGAAACAGAAGAGAACGAGACAATGTGTGAATGCAAAGCAGTAAGGAGTGTGTGCCAAGACAGAGTTAGGTGGCAGTCCGAAACGGTGCGATAGTTTGTAAGTTATTTTCAATACATATAAACTAACCTGCAGTCGGTTGAAGACCTGATAGGCCTCGTCCAGACTGAGATCAGGCCGGCTGAGGCGCCCCATCTCCTCCATGATGCTCTCCATCACCGCGATCTCCTCGTCACCCTTCCTCATGGTGTCCTCTAGAGCTCTTCGGTCCCTCTCCAGCGCCACCTGGCGGTCTTCTGCTGTGTGACCCTCGCGGGAACATTCTATAATGTCCTGGAAACGCACATTGAGAAATGTAATATTGCACAACTGCTCCTAACTGTCCAGAAGCAGTGGGACTATGTCATCCCCAATTGGGTTATGTTGTGAGGCTGAAGGGAGTGGGAAAGGGAAAGAGATAGCGAGAGAGGAAGGTTCGGAAGTACCTGGTTACTCAGATCCCATAATTGTCCAGAGTCAGTGAGACTATGGCATTCCCAATTGGGTTTTGTTGTAAGGCTGAAGAGAACGGGGAAGGGGAAGAGGTAGTGAAGAGGAAGGTTGAGAATTTCTTTTTACTGAGTTTGGATTCAAATTTTATGTATGTCATCCGTCAGGGAGTTTGCCCTATGGTCCTCAGTGTGGCTATCGTAAGTGGGTTACACTGAAAAGAATATAACCCGTCAGGTCTATTTGTTCGGTTTTCGGAACAATTCATAGGGGTCTCATAAAAATCATTGTGGCTCCCTTACTATCATTGTTAGAAAGATGATCTAAACGGTGTTAGAAAGAGAAAATATCACGCTTTATATTAAAATCTAAAAGTTAACCGCAAAATAATTAAAATGTACACATTTATGCAGTGGCTTAGCTAGCATAGTCACCCCAAGAATGGCAAACGTCAAAATTAATAAAAATCCGATAATCGTTAAGAATGATTAAATTTAGTTTTATATAAAAAAAATAATATTTGTTTGCTTGTTCGTATTTTATGCACTGCCATACTGTTTATCCAATTGCGATTAAACGTTATGAAAATATTTCCCATACTACATATTCATTAGATTGCGATTAAAAAATTTTGAGTTCTTGTGAACACGCCCGCGAAGGTTACTATATAGCAATATATCTATATTGGTGAGCGTTATGAAATTTGCAAAAAAAATTCAGTAAATCACAAGCGAAATTGAACACAAGCGAAAAATAAGTGTATTTTATGGAGTTCAGTGGCAGAAAAAAAAGGCATTAAAGTGAGGGGGTTCGCGGGAGAGGGAAAGAGGGAAAGAGGGGGGGAAAGAGGGAGGTTGGAAGGTGGAGAAGGTAAGAGGAATATGTGAGGGGGAGGTCGCGAGAAGGGAAACAGTGGGAGAGGGGAGGGGGTACACAGGAAGGAGATAGGGGAATGCGGAAGGGGAAGGAGATGCGGGAGGGGAAGAGGAGGCGGGAGGGGAACTGAGAAGAATGGGAAAGGTTACGCAGGTAGAAAAAAATTATTTATTAAAATTGCATTCCAACGCACGCCGGGTACTCACTAGTAAGTAATAAAATGAGAGTCTCAAGTTAGGTACAATATTATGAAAGTATTAGTATTGTTTTATCATACTTTCTTTCATATTGGTGTATGAAATTGAAAGTTGGATATTGCAAAAGAAGGATGGGAGTAGAATTAATATTACGCCCATAAACGAAATGTATGTACTTAAAACCTTTACTTTCTGGCTTTGACAGCTGTAAACTCGGAAATTAGATCCTCAAAATTTATAGTTGGTGTTGCCTCGTGCTCAATTGCTAATATTCCAAGAAGTAATTTTTAATTAACCTCTAGTTGGCCAATTGATCACCGGTGATCACCGGTTTTTTGAAGCGATTTTGTCCCTTATGTATAAAGAAATTGTATGAAGAACAAGGTCAGAATCGCTTGGGCCATTCTCGTTCTTGACATAACGAAATACTTGATAGCGTTTAGCCACTCCGAATAATTCAAATTAATTCACAATGATGTGCCGAGCATCAAAGATGGCGAACAAAATGGCTGCCGCTTGATAATATGAATGGAGTCATATTCGAAGTCTATATATTGTTTTTGATATAAATCCATTGTGGAAAGTATAGATTTGAATGATTATTAGGAAGTTAGTTTTATCTTTATTATTTTGATGTAATTTTTGTAATATATCACAAAAGAAATGTTATAAAAATTGAGTTCGTAAGAAATATCAAATTTTTTACATCGTAAAGAATAATTATATTTTTAGCATTATGTATTTGTTTACGAGTTTCTATTACAAAATAATATTATTAGTAACAACAGTTCTATAAACTACAAAAATCTGAAAAAGAATTGTTACTTTAAACTTATAAAATGCGACGCAAAAAAATTCTGAAGTGACGTTTAATTTTTTTTTTAAAAAAACCTGGCTCTCCAGAAGTTAATTTTAGTTTGCTAAAACTACCAATATTCTACCTTCGTAAGTTTTTTTCACGGTCGGGTGTCACCCTCCATCGGGTGGCACCCGGTGCGGGCCGCCCCACCGCCTCCCCCTAGCTACGCCACTGCCTTTATGAATCCAAAGTTTCACAATAAATTTTTATTTGTCAATAGGTTATTGTCCCTATTGACAAATAAAAATTTTTAAAGGTTTAATAAATAACATTACAAATACAATTGTGTTCTAATTTAACACAGCAAAATAACATGAATAAATTAGCTCAGTATAATAATTACCTGTTCGCACATATTGACCAGCAGATTGAGGTTATGCAGCAGCTCGGGCAGGGCGAGGTGGGGGCACTCGCGGCGGGGCACGTCCTCGTAGCGGGGCGCCGCCGCGCGCAGGGCGTGGTAGCCGCTCAGCACGCGCTTCTCGGGGCCCCGCATGTCTATCACGGGCACTCGCGCCAGAGCGGCACTGAGAACAAAACATTTATGTTAATCTTCGACGTGCAAAGATGCAAACTTGTGTTACCATGAGGGGTCACCTGCGCCTGTTCTCATTATAAGGCTGATCCATGACAAATGATCCCTCGGACACTTGATCCCGCAAACTGATTATTTCTGTTGTACTTTCTCATTGGTAACGTAAGTAAGCAGAGAGGACATAATATGGCCGCATAACAAAAGTTGATATAATTATATGTGCAGGCATTTTGGGTGAAAATTCACTGTACGAAATTCACCAGAGAGAATAACTGATGAATAACAATATACGACTTACTTATATATTATGCAGTAAACTTATGGAAAATAAGTTTTACCTACTTACATAATCTTATCTTAATATATAAAAATGAATGTTTCTTTGTTGTCCATATTTGAATGTCCATATGCGCTCCTAAACCGTTCATCCGATTGCGATGAAACTTTGACGATTTGTTGTGCGCTAGCCCACGAAGGTTTCTATATATAATGGTGATTTTTATTTTTACTTTACATTATTACTCTGAAATTATTTCCTACACCATTCATCCGGTTACAATGAAACTTTGGTGATTTGTTGGGCATACACTCGTGAATTTTTCTATATATAATGGTTAACTCTGGCATTATGAAATTTGTATTAAAAAAATTATAATAGGTTGGGTGCGAGTTGTTTGAAAAATGTGTGTATTTCATATAGTTTAGCGGCATTGAGAAGGGGGCAGGGGAGGAGGAAAGGGGGGGGGGAACGAATGAGGGGGGTTTGCGGAATGGGGACGAGGGAGGAGGAAGACGGGGAAGTTTTAAGAGAGTCACAGGAGAGATAGGGGATGCGGGAGGGGAATGTGGGCAGGAACGTGAACGCATGTGAATGGACAAGCAAGGAGAAACATTTCCTTTCTTTGAGTGACATCCCAACGCATGCCGGGTACTCGCTAGTATATAATATAACTAATTGTCGCCGAAGGAGTATGCAGAGAGGATATCTTCTTTTTCTTCAATGGCGCTACAGCCCATTTCAAGCCTTGGCCTCCTTCAACATGAGCCTCCACCGCCCTCTGTCCTCGGCCGTCGTCTTCCAATCTGCAACACGGAGTATTCCTCTGCATCCTTTCTGTTATCATCCTCCCATCTCAGCCTAGGTCTGCCCGTCTTTCGTTATCTACCTATGATATCTACCAAGCTCCCAGAACTCTACCCATTTAAGGCTCCAAAGACTAAGATGGGCCGGACATGTGCACCGAATACCGAGTACACGAGTACCGAAGAAGGTTCCTGCAGTCCATCCGGGAGGTAAACGAAAGAGGAGAGG